>CM077009.1:140776441-143276441 GCA_039090855.1 Macrothele yani | reverse complement strand
AACTAGCAAGTTCTCAATTTCGATGAAAATCAGCTATGAAATAAAAAATACGCCGCTACATACAACGAACACCTGATACGTGAAGTTGCAGCAATGCGAATTTAAATATACCACATTATCGTTCTTCATATTATCCTTAATCACCCGATTTTGTTCCTCAAATTGTTTTATTGAAAAATATTTTTACCACATGTGCTCATGAAAAATGAGTATCGCATAAAACAAAAAAGCGGGTCTACAGATATCATGTTTACAAGACTAGCACTGCTTTTGCTCAGACATGGAGAGCTCTTTATATCTATTATTAATTGCAGTGCTGTATTCATACTCAATAAACTAATTTCAAAAGCTATTCCTACGTATAATTTGAAAGAATAACACAGTCCTTTATCTCATCTAATTTTCTAACCAATCACTTCCAGGCCCTGATTTGCGGGAGGGCACACGGGGCACGTGCCCAGGGCCCCCGATTTTGGGGGCCCCCAGATTTGAATTAAATGTGTACTTAGTTAATGGGAATTTTGTGTGTGTAGATGTAAAATTTATTTTTTTACTTTTGCATGCTCATGAGTCATGTGTTTATAAATGTGGTACTTACATGCAGTGAGTTTGAGTTTCGAGTTTCACGTAAACACGTGGCCATTAATGAGTTTCAGTGGTTTAATAACCTTCAGGTGGCCATTGAGAAGGAGGACTGCTTTCATTGATTCACGTGACCTTTTCTTGCTTTAACAGTTAAATTATGTCAAAACGTACATATTTATCCGGCAGTGCTAAACGGAAAGCCAAACAATTGAAACTGAAGGATGATGACCTGCAGCATGGTAGAATTGAACGTTTTGCCATTAAAAAATTGGATATTTCACTTGGTCCCAAAATTCCTACACATTCCTCTAATTTTACTACTGGTGAGTCTCTTGAGGGTAATTTGTCTTTGGAAGCCAGTAATCTGACTTCAGAATCATCTAACATCACAGGTGCTCCTAATTTGGGAAATATTTTGAATTCATCTAATGAAGAGAGCACAAGTTCCACAATGAATGTAGTGGATCTTGCCTTATGGGGAGAAATTACAGAAGAAATGCGCAAATGCTTTTTGAGCAATCCACCAGTCCAAGATTTGAAGTTGCTGGCATTCACAGGGAAGGATATCTGTGGTAAAAAATCGTTTCTCAACAGAATGTAATTTTTTCAGAATAAAAAAAATAATGAGAAGGTAAAACGCGACTTTCTTCTTTTAACCCCATCAACTTTTACTATTCTGCCGGATATGCAAATTGTATGCTAGGAGCACTACAGCATTAGGATCCACAGGTTTTTCTGACTGGAAGCATGCAAGTGAACGTCTTACAGAGCATGAAAATTTACACATACACAGGCAAGCAGTATGTGACTATTCATCACGCATGAATGCTTCTGCACGCATTGACTGTCAGATAGTTATGCAGTATCGGAAGGAATTCAAGTACTGGCAAGGCGGGTTTTTTTTTTATTGGAGGTTTAACGACCACCGTGAGCAACTCAATGGGCTATAAGCAATCGCCCGTCCCTAATTTAGGGTCACTGGTTCCAGGGAAGGGAGAGATCCAGTGCCGTAAGACAAACACAACATCCATGCCTCACCGGGATTCGACCCCGTTCGGACGAATGATCAGAGGCCATCGCTTAGACCACTGCGCCACCGGGGCGGCAAGATGTTTTGTATAGAGTTGTTGCAACAGTTAAGTATCTCTCAGTTAGTGGGTTGGCAATGTATGGTGATCATGAAACAATTGGATCAGTTCCGAATGGAAATTTCCTGGGCTGCTTAGAATTAATTGCAGAATTTGATCCATTCTTAGCTCAACACTTGGAAAAATGTGGGAATCCAGGAAGTGGTAACACCAGTTACTTATCTTCAACATGTGTGGATGAATTTGTTAAATTAATGGCTGTACGTGTTTTTAATGCCATCACTGATGAAATAAAAATGTCAAAATATTTTTCTGTCATAGTTGACTCTACTCCAGATATTACACACATAGATCAACTGGCTTTTATCATAAGGTATGTCAACAAAGATTGTGAAGCAAAAGAACGGTTTTTGACATTTATTCCATTCCATGGATATACTGCAGAAAACATTACAAATACCATGATATCTTTTCCACAGGACGCTGGCCTGGATATTATGAATGTCAGAGGAAAAAGCTACGACAATGCCAGCAACATGTCTGGGAAGTATTCTGGTATTCAAACACGCATTATGGAAATCAATCCACTAGGGGAATATGTGCCATGTTCTGCTCACAATTTAAATTTAGTTGGTGTGAATAGCATAAATAGTTGTGGTAAAGTTATTTCTTTTTTCACATTTTTGCAAAAACTATACTTTTTTTTTGCATGAACTCACCGTTGGAAGATACTTCAGGAGAAAGTCCAGAAAACACATGGAAATTCATCACTCACACTGAAGAGTCGGTCAGTTACCAGATGGTGTACAGATGCTGCAGCTACACGATCAGTGAGGAAAATTTATCGTGAAATAGAGAAAGTTTTAGTATTTATGTCAGAAAATGTAGATGATTCTCGACAGACAAGAGATGAAGCAAAATCACTGCTGAAGAAAATGCGAACAATGGAAATATCGATCAGCACAGTAGTTTGGGACACAATACTTCAGAGATTAAACTGCGCAAATCAAACTTGCCAGAATCCAAAAGGAAATATTTCTGAAGTACCTAAAATTTTCGAGTCGTTAATTGAATTCATTCAGTTCGTGAGGGAAAATTTTGAAGTCTATCAAGAGGAAGCTAAAACATTAGTGTCTGAAAATGTGCAATACCATGGTCATGAATTCCGAAGAAAGAAAGTGCCCAAGAATAAACTCCTAGATGAATGTTACAGTGAACATATAGAACTCAGTGCAAAGGATTTATTTAGAACTCAGGTTCATTATGTGCTTTGTAATGCTTTAATCACTCAGCTTTCAAGCAGAAAAAGTGCTTATGAAAATATAATGAGAAAATTTCAATTTTTTACAAAAAAATCAAGATCTGAAATTTTTTAAGGGGCAAAAGCATTGCAGGAATACTATAACAATGACCTTGACGACCAGTTTGCTGATGAGTTTTTGCAATTCTCCTCAATGATGGGGGAGCATGCAACCGTTTCCCAGATGCTGCAAACTTTGAAGGTAAGCAATTTAGAAGCCACATTTCTGAACACTGAGACTGCACTTGGAATGTTCATGACATTACCGATTTCAAATTGTACAAGTGAGAGATCATTTTCTTTGCTGAAAAGACTGAAAAATCTCTTACGATCAACCATGCGACAAACAAAACTGGCATCATTAGTTAGCTCTGCTGTCTTTGGAGAGTGATGTGACACAGTCTTTAAATTATGATTCTCTGATACATGACTTTGCATCTAGGAAATGTAGAAGAAAAATATTCAACCCAACTGTTTCGTCCTGATATAGGAGGTAAATTTTCAATTCTTTTTATTCATTCCTAAAAATAAAGAATAGTAAATGAGTTATTACAAATAAAAAGATCTGGTGCCCAAACACAGCACTTTGTCATCATATTGTCATTTTTGTTTGACACTGGACAACTTATACATTCATGTCATTATGTGCTCATTAGATTTTGGTAAAAATTAGGTAAATGTGTAGTTTAGCGTCCTAAATTATTTGGTCGGAAAAGATGTAAAATTTCGAAAAAGTGTGACGTACAGATTCTAAAATATGCAATTTAAGGGGAAATGGTGAAAAAATTTCATCGTCAGAATGAATATTAAAGATGTTTACCGAAAAACTTGAACTCCAAGTATGACGAGTCAGAGGACGCTGCGGGAGGCCGTAAACAACGCTGCGGCGTTGACATGAAGCTGTGCTCCGTTGAAAGGAAGGATCGCTGCAGCCAGGTTATTCACGGGCGGAATAGTACAACAGGAACCGGATACGCTGTTGTCAGGAAAGAGTGTAGTGCTACGCTACAGGAAATAGTTAATTTCGGTGTCAGTTCTTGACATCGCAATCGGACAGCTTCTTGTTTTTTTCGTATGGGATTCTTTGATGCTGAATGTATAAACTCATTTCTCCATGGAAGCTTTTTTTTATTTAGTAATCAAACTTTCACATTGAGACTTGCCATCTAACTTCCGTTGGAGAGAATGCGACACCTACTCTAACGCTTTTCTAGAAACAAGAAAGGAATGTGCATACTTACTATTTCGTATCACGGAATTACATGCCAAAGAACGAAGACAATCTCTGCATGTTTCTTTAAAAAGTGAGACAGAAATTTCAAATAACATTCTTTAGCATAGAAGTATATTCTGTTACTCTTTCCTGACAAGAGCGTACCTGATTCGTGTTGTACTCTTCTGTCCATGAATTCCCCGCCACAGCAAACCTTCCTTTCAACGGAACAAAGCTTCAGGTCGTCGTCGCGGCGTGTGTTTACTCATCGTACTTGGAGGTAAGTTTTTCGGTAAACATCTGTAATATGACTTTTTTTTGTTTTTTTTTTTGAAATTTTGCAAATTTTCTGACCAAATAATTTAGGACGCTGAAGTACAGGTTTACCAAAAATTGAACCGGTACTAAGTGTTCCCCTCAGCTTTTTAGATTATAAATATAATGGGTTTTTTTGTATAACTCAGACTTTTCCCCATCAACACAAAATTTTATGTTTTGCAGTTTTCTGATATATTGATCATGATGTGCTGATTTGATCTTGGTAGAAACCGGGAAGCTGGAAGTAGGAGTTCCCATAGCACTTTTTCAATTGTTTATGCAGTTTCATATCTCTATTTATGATAAGGTCCAGTGGAGGTCACCATGGATTATTTTTTCTTGTTTTAATTCACATTTTTTGTAGGATGCATTGTTCTCATGTTCTAGACGCAAGAATCAGTACATTGCAAGACCACAATATTCACTAAAATTAAGATGTCCATCCATTTCGTCATAGATATATTGTTATAGTTGGAATCTATGGGGTCATTAACACCACAAACAACTGATCAACCAGTTGTCCCCGCACAGCCAGAGTTGTATAAAAATAAAATGTATCTGCGTACACAGCTATTGAAACAAGAAACTCGCTGCAAACCCGCAAACCATGATAACAATAGAATAAGATAATTTCAGGGAAAATTAATAAAACAAATAATTATTAGAACATTACAGATTCCAATGAGAACAAAATAAGTACATTCCATTGAATGTGCAGCAATGTGTGTAAAATGGACTTTTATGGCAAAATATTGGACTACGAACCTCATAAAAACAAGAGATTAATTAAAGAAAGTTTTTATATCCAGAAAAACAGTTCTATCAATGAACCTTCAAAAATTATAAATATGATTTGCAACAAATTATTTCAAAAATACTGGGCTTTACAAAATGCATAAGGAGATTATTTTTATTTAATTGGCAACTGAAAGTGGAACCTGGCAATAAAATTTAAATTATGTGTAAACAAAACCTTTAATACAGTTCGTATACATTGAGAACAAGGTCTTGATAAAATCTAGAGGCCAGAAATGTCTGTAAAAACAAAAGAACTCAGAAGATGTGAAAAAAATTAAGTTCTTCAGTTGAAATAGAATTAAGTATATTAATCTGCGTAAAGTGTTGAGTAAGTGTTTTAATTGCTGTATATAGGCCTAACATTTTAATTTTTTAAATCTACATGCAAAAACTATCTGCAAACCTGTTAATGATTTGGAAACTATCAGTGTACGCACGTACGCCTACATTTTGCTACTCTGCACACAGTGACTGTTATTTGGTCGATAGAGAATAACGAGGGGGACCCCGGAAATGTTTTGTGCCCTGGGCCTCGCATGTAGTAAATCGGGCCCTGATCACTTCCATGCTTCAGTAAACACTGTATGTTTTTATGAAGCAAATGAACAATTAATACAACAATCACTAACTGATACATATACACAAATCCTTTTCTTACCTTAATTTTTTTCTTTAACTACAGACCTGTGTGAACCGTTTTTGTTTTCTTTTTGCTAAGAAAAGACGACTATATATACATTTTTTTAAAATTATCTTTTAAAAGATCAAAAAGGAGAACGTAGAACAAGACAGGCACTGAAAAAGTGGTAAAGAATCTTTGTTTTCCTTTCTGCAATTATGATTTAGTCAAATGCTAGCTTTAATATGAAGTGAATGTCAACAAACTGTTCTGTAATCAAATGATGTTTTAACCCACTCAGCACGGAATACGTCAATCCCCATGAGTGTAACTTTTACCGATGAGGTTGCAGTATGTTTCTCTCGATAGCCAATCTGAGAATGTGCTGAGTTATTTTCAAACGTATACCTTGTATGCAACGATTGTGTAGCAAGATTTGACAAAATTCACTTCGCCAAACTGATACCCATTGGCACCTTGTATTCAACGACTGAATGCTATAAGCAAGCACAGAATAGCTGTGTTTATCACAACCGCAGTAAACTGAATGGGTGAAAATACAGGACATTCACTTCACCCAGCTGTGATCGAATAAAATTAGAATTACATGACCACCTGACACTTTGACATGAGCACACCTTCCATTTGAAATTGTTCTGTTAACACATTGACACCTTGATATTGCGCACTGGCTCAGCGTTACTCGATAACCATGTCACATGGGCTTACAAATCTGACATACTGGGTTATTAAACCAAAGAATCTTGCACGTCAAATAAGAGTAAGCTTCAAGGGCTCACAAATGCTGTGTATTTCTAGCTTCCGAGGGAGACAAACTTTGAAATGTTTAATGAACGTTGTTGATACAGTGTCCAGAGAAGCAGAGAAAGTCTCCGCATGTGTTTCTACGTTTTTGGCAATGTAATTCAAAATATGATTAAAATTTCTGAATCCATAATTCATAATAGTTTCCAACTGCTGTGTTTCACCAAATTAAAAAAAAAGTAGGTTAATAATTTAAAGAATCTTTCCAAAAGAGCTCGAGCGTACAAAAGATGTTCACGCAGAGAGCCTTGGAGGCTTTTCATCATGTTTTGGACAATCTTATTAAAAAAATATGATTAAAAATTTAAATCCGTAGGAAACAATAGTTTCCAACTGGTGTTTTTCAGCAAATTAAAATAATGTAAGGCAATAAATATATTTCTTCGTTCCACATGGGAGGAACTGCATGTCACTTTTCACAGGGGTGATTGTCGAGAAACTGTATTTGCATTTCTAGTGTTCCCAGTCACAATTTAGAAATTCTGATGTCTCAAAATATTTTCAGTATCCCATGTTCGAAAACCTCAATTGTAAACAATCCTCATGCCCCAAATGTGACTACTTGTATGTCGAGCAAGTGTTTCGAGGTTTGAATTTTTGAACATGGAATACAAAAATTGAAATGAACAAGATAGGGTGCTCAAAAATTGTTAACAGTCCTATATTCAATCCAAAAAACATCGTTCTATAAACAATTATTATATTTTGAACATGATGTAATGTCCATATATTCCTTCATACTGGTAAAAGGCATCATCTGTGCAATACAGGCATTTTCGAGCTCGTATTTTGATCTAGTGAGTGAGAGTTTTTGTGTTTTGAGTGGTTCCTTTTGTCCCAGCCTTCAGTTAAAGGTCAGGGGCTTCGTTTTGGTTTACTTCCCAAACTGGTGAGTGATTGTTTTGTGTTGTTTCTTCATTTGTTTACGTTTTGAACGGGCTGGTTGGCCCAGTCTGGGCGCCGCCATTAAAGATGGCGACTTCCGGTGGTGCGGACGAGTGTTCCGACCTCACTTCCGGTGGTACTCGTTCCTTTTCTTCCATGCCTGGCTTCACTACGACGTCTTCCCTTTCTGGCGGAGTTCAGCTGCCTTCCGATAATGTTTCTACTCTCTACCCTCCTGCTGTGATGTCACCGATCAGCTCGACTTCGTCAGCGCTCCTCAAGGATCCTGTTAACAAGGACACTACTCCTGCTGCATCGCCTGTGCCTATAGCGTCGCGCCAAGCAGCTCCACCTTCATATTCAGCAGCGGCAACAAAATCTCGTCCTGCTGTTGCTGAGATGTACACTGATGCACCTAGTTTGAAATTTCACCTTCAACGTGTTGGAAACTCTTTCCAATTGGACATTCCAGTAGCTTCATCAGAAGGACAAACCTTCATTACAATCCTGGATCAAAGAGTTTGTTTTGTCGCCTTGCCGAATGCATCTCTCTATGTGTATGAAGACGCACTAAAAGGTATGTTTCCATCTGATTGTATTCAATTTATGGCGCGTCGTCCTACTATTGTGATTGTTTATTTTAAGAAAGCTGAATATGCTCACAAAGTTAATTTGAAAGGTCTCGCTATTCGAGATCAGCATTTGTACCCTGATCCCGTTGCACATCGTCCTGTGAGTGTATCCTTTTATCCAGTGCCACCAGAAGTGTCAGATTCAATGTTATATGTTGTCGCTTCTAGTTTGGGTCGTGTTGTCGGCCCGATACACATCCATTCAGCATCGCCTGCTAAGCCGGATGGCCGAGCGGTCACCCGTTCTATCCAAGGAGCACGACGAGTTGCACGGATGGTATTCCCTACACAAGATTCCATTGAAGCCTGTCCAACTCAGTACAATGCTAAATGTGGGGATCATATGAGACGTATTGACGTGCTTACTCAATCTCACTCTGGGAAGTGCAAGGACTTTGGACATAATAAGATAGAGTGTAAATATGTCTCCTCTTGACCACTTACTACTCTGGATCGTTTACCTCCTTCTCGGAACGCAGAGCAGCTGTCTCTGCACGTCCTTCCTCAGCATCTTCCACAGCGTTGGATGCTGAGTCGGCAGTACCCCAACCACCACCTGTAACTGCTGCTCACTACCTTGATTTTCCATTGACTGCACCTTTCCGCACCCCTGATGTTCCTGGATATTCAGATGGTGGTAGTGGTGCTTCGGATGCTGAGGCTTCAATAGCTGATTCCAAAGACACCTATTGCAGTGCTGGTGACCATGCTCCCTGTGATGGATCTGTGGCAGACTCCAGATCTCGAAATGAGAAGCGACTGGCTCCCCGCGGTGGCGGCGCGAAGGCTAAACGCGGAAACCTCATTGGTCACTCTCCTCGTGCTTTAAGTAGGAAGCGTAATTCTCCTGTTGCGTTTAAAGATTAACAGATGTCGATAGACATTGAGGTGTGCTCGGGTGTTCCTCCCTTTGATGATTTTGCACAACAGCTGCGGCATTACAAAATACACTGACGGGAAAAAATCCTAAAACCAAGAAGGGTTTGTGTTAAATAAACGACATTTGGTAGGCGGTGAGAGAACATCTGGAAGATGACGTCTATGGAAATTTCGCGCTCGGCGCATACGTGTGGCGCTCGTAGCGCCCTCGGAACATGCAAAGCAGGTTTGCTGTAAATACGAGCTTTAACGTTCGTGAGCGTTAGTTATCGTTGAGATTCGACGTAGTGTGTTGATGTTAGTCAAGAATGCCTTTAAGAAGACGAAGAAGTCATTATCAACAGCTCACGGAGTTTGAACGAGGTCGTGTAATAGGGCTACGAGAAGGTGGGTTTTCGTTCCGCAATATTGCAGAACGACTTATCAGGAATGTAGCCACTGTGCATGATTGTTGGCAGCGGTGGTCAAGGGAAGGTACTGCCTCAAGAATACCGGGTTCCGGCCGGCCACGTGGCACTACTGAGAGGGAAGACCGCTGTGTACGGCGTGTGGCCGTGGCGCACCGTACCGCGTCTGCGGCAGCAATTCGAGCTGCAGTTGCCACCACAGTGGCACAACGAACTGTTACAAATCGGGTACTTGAAGGACAGCTCCGAGCCAGACGCCCTGTAGCGTGCATTCCACTTACTCCAAACCACTGCCGTTTGCGACGTCAGTGGTGTCAAGCTAGAGCTCATTGGAGGACGGAGTGGAGATCTGTTGTGTTTTCTGATGAAAGCCGGTTCTGCCTGAGTGCCAGTGATGGCCATGTGTTGGTTAGAAGGAGGCCAGGTGAGCACCTGCAACCAACCTGTCTACGGCCGAGCACACTGGACCTCTACACCTGGAGTTATGGTCTGGGGAGCAATTTCCTATGACAGCAGGAGCACTCTCGTGGTTATCCCACGCACCCTGACGGCACAGTTGTACGTCGGTCTGGTGATTCAACCTGTTGTGCTGCCATTCATGAACAGCATTCCAGGGAGTGTTTTCCAACAGGATAACGTTCGCACGTGTACCGCTGTTGTAACCCAACATGCTCTACAGAGTATCGACATGTTGCCGGCGCCTGTTAGATCACCAGATCTTTCACCAATCGAGCACGTATGGGACATCATTGGACGACAACTCCAGCGTCACCCTCAACCAGCATTAACCGTCCCTGTATTGACCGACCAAGTGCAACAGGCATGGAACTCCATCCCACAAACTGACATCCAGCACCTGTGCGATACAATGCATGAACGTTTGCGTGCTTGGATTCAACATTCTGGCGGTTACACCGGTTATTAATGTGCCAGCATTTTACATTTTAAATGGCTCTTCTCGCGCTTACAATAAGATGTGATCTTGAAACCTTAATCGATTAAATATGTTACCTATGCAAATGTATTGCCTCCATTTCATTCCTCTACAACTATTTTTTCGTGGTGTTGGGATTTTTTTCCGTCAGTGTATTAGAGCAACCTTTATCGCACCGGCAACTTTATAATTTGCTCTGCTTTGATGTGAAATAGCCTGCAATAAGAGCTCTTGTTCTTAAAGCGGGTGCGCTCATACCGTCTGTTCTTCAACAGCTCACCCATGTGGCAGCAGCTATTCAAAGTGTGGACGAAGCTTCTGGTGATTATGGCGAACTTGTAACGATTCACTGCCAAGAAGAAAAGTTTAAGGCTGTTACTTCCACAATACATCAGCCGACAGTGGATTTGAACATTCAAGATTACGACGTTTAATTATAGGGGGTTTGCTACCACGGAGGTTAACTCTCTTGTGTATGAGGATTTGGTTTCTGCCCAGACAAATCTTTTACCACTACAGGAGACTAACTGCGATGCACATACCCCGTACCATTTATGGCGTACATGGACATGTACCTTTTTCCATGACTATCGTATTGGGAGACGCGGTGGTGTAGCAGTTGGTGTCCATCACCGTCTGTTGCATCGCTTCTCGTCTTATGCAGTTCAATCTATATCTTTGGGTCGACTACAATGTTTTTCGTTTACTATTGATAATGTTACCTATCATGTCCTGAACGCAGATTTTCCGCAGAATGAATCTCTGGTGACAAACTTTTGTGATTGTCTTCGTAATGCCCTTGCTGCTCTCCCCGCTCAAGATTTTGTTATCCTGGGTGGGGATTTCAACTGTACTCTCGAGCCTTCCCTCGATAGGTGTTCATCAAGAGGTGAATACCGTCGTAATCTCACATCTTTGCTTTCACCTATCATTCATGACTTTCAGCTTCTTCTCGGCATTTACGACCAACTGACATTTCCTACACGTGGCATGGTCCGGTGACACGTGGCTCTCCATTGGCACGACTTGACCGTGTGTATGTCTCAATGACGATGACTCCGTTCATTACAGACGTGGTGCTCCTTGCTATGGTTACTTCCGACCACTGTGCAGTATGTCTCACTGTCTGTGAAACTTATACACCTCCTCGTACACGTCGCACGTGGACTTCTGATAATGATCTTCTCACGATCTCTGGTTTTTTTGTGCCGCAGTAAACCAATTTCTGGGCGATAGGCGATGTCTTTTAGACTCAACACCGAGTGCTCTGCATCTTTGGTTGAAGGTTAAGAGTGATCTGCAGTTCTTTGTTCGCAATTACTCCTTTACTGTTTGCACTGAACGTTTCCAGAAGATTGCCAATCTACAAGGTCATCTGTCAATTCTGACTCCGACAAATCCTATGTACACCGTGTATCACAGTGATCTCTCTGCACTTCTTAAACCATTGGCACGGCAAGCTGTCCGGCGGATGTGCTGGCGTCATATCTCCTCGTCTGCGCAGTCGTATGAATACTTTGGTAAAATGGAGTCTAAGAAGCGTGACTCATCCTTCATACGACATCTCCGCCTCGCTGATGGTACCGTTACTGATGATCAATCTATCGTGTGCTCCCATGTTCGGAATGCCATTGTGGACAAGTACCGAGCTGTACCACAGGCTACTGATCTTTCTTACAAACGGAATTTACTTATTCTGAACTCCGAAAGGCGTTCGTGTCTCTTAACTCGCATTATTCTCTACGACCTGACGGTCTTCCACTTTCCATTTACCGTGCTTTCTTCCCGTCCTTACCACCCTTTCTTTCCGCGTGTTTCTCTTGTGCTCTTTCTTCTTGTGCGTTACCGCCGGACTTCACTGTAGCACATATTACTCTCCTGCCTAAAAAGGGAGACCTTTTGGGCTTGACGAATTGGCGCTTCATTTTAATTCTCAGCTTAGATTATAAATTCTACATTAAATTACTTTCTCGCCGACTAAAAACTGTCCTTTCTTTTCTTGTTTCACGCGAGCAGTCATACATTGTCCCTGGTTGGTCCATTAATAATAATACCACTTTTCTAATTTTTCTCACCTTCCTTGTTCGTAAATTTTCTAAACCTTTGGCACTCCTTAATATCGAACAAAAATCTGCCTTTGATAACGTTTCTCACGATTATCTCTGTACTGTTCTTGCGTCTTTTGGTTTCCCTCTTTCTTTTTTTCTTTTGTTTCTATACTTCTCAGTCTCTACCCGGGTGCCCGTCTTCACGTTCGAACGACCTTCTTTTGGACGACGGCTGTGCCTTTCCAATGTGGGATCCAGCAGGGTTGTCTCCTTTCGGGACAACTCTTTGCGTTGGCCTATGAACCCTTTATTCTTGCAGGGAAACGATCCCTTCTCTCTGCTATGCCACCTACAGTCGCAAGCACTAGGCATCACTGCTGTGTACAAACTGCGCATGCCGATGATGCTACGTTCTGCTTGCGATACGATCATGTCTTTGATGTTTTATATAAAGTTTATCGATCCTATGTGGTCTTATCTGGTGCTACTCTTAATGCTGCAAAAAGCACCGGCTTATGGTGTGGGTCGTGGGTGGGCCGCACTGATGCTCCATGGGGTGCGGTGTGGTCCTCTTCGACTCATAAAAGCCTTGGTACTTATATTGGGCATCCGTTTACGGCAGCAGCTGCTTCGTGGGATACTTTACGCCCACGTCTTCACCGTACGGTGGGATTCTGGAAATCAACGCACTCGTACACTTCCTACCATCAGCGTGCTGCCATTGTACATCGCTACCTCTTGCCACTTTGTTTCTTTACCTGGTCTTCTACTTTATGCCTACGTATCGTCTTGATCATGTCAAAAGTATATGTACAGCGATGATTTCGACCACAAAGCACTGCGTCGCTGCGGCGACACTCGATCTTTCACAGGAGCACGGAGGCATCAATTTACCGGATGTACACATATATTACCGTGCTCAACGACTTGTTTTCTTTCTTTGGATCATGGTTGCTCCCACTCCGTCCCTTTCTTCTATCCTTGATGTTCTCTCCCTTCACGATTCATCTTTCTCCTTTCTCCTTTATCTCAAGATGGATTTCTTCCCTTCATCTTCCATTAATTTTCCTTCTGTTCTTTCTGAAGCTCTGACGTTCCTCCGCGCTCTTCCTCTTTACCGGGCCCCTCCGACCACCACCCTTGATCTCTTGGATGAACCTCATTTCTTTTCAACCCTCGTTCATTCCTCCCGACAGCCTTTTTTTTTTCTTGTGCCTTCCTGGATCCGCTCCGGTATACTAACTGTTCGCACACTCGTTAATCCCGACTTGACCTGGAAACCCCTTACCTCCTTTTTTTCGATCCTTTACCTTCCCGTGCTACTGATTATGCTCTTCTTTGCTCTTCCCTAGGTTTTCTTTATCCATCTCTCGTCAATTCTCATGGCCTCGTCTCTGTCCTTGGTCCCAGTCTCCCTATTCCTTTTTTCTCTCTATTAGAGGTGTTTCTGTCCCTATTCTTTCGGTTTCCACTGTTTCCTTTTACCGTTTGTTTCGTACACCTACCGCAGCTCCGCACCCAAAATCTGATGTACCTTCTTCCCTCTCTCAGGCCATCTGGTCTGTATCTTCTCCTCATCTTTCTGCACCGTTGAAGTGTAACATTCACTGGCGATATCTTCACCGCCGGCATCCTGTCCCTCTTCTTCTATCCCGTATATGTTTCTCCTTTCTTCTTCCATTTGCACATTTTGTGAGTCCGTAGGAGATCTCGACCATATGTAGTGGCATTGTCCCATCCTGATTCCTGTTTTGCATTGTGTCTTTCGTTTCGTGAACCATATCACTCCTCGCAATCTACCTTTTCTCGCCTATTTCTGGTTGCTTT
Source organism: Macrothele yani (assembly GCA_039090855.1). Classification (NCBI taxonomy): domain Eukaryota; kingdom Metazoa; phylum Arthropoda; class Arachnida; order Araneae; family Macrothelidae; genus Macrothele; species Macrothele yani. Next base: position 143,262,083 of record CM077009.1, on the reverse strand, counting down.
TAACGAAGCACCCTCCATCTCATTTGCCGGACGTTTGCGCCTTTCTTTTTGTTTTGATGAAACAAGAAAAATATATCTATCATCTTTATCTCCGGAATGCCGCAGACTCTGCTAATCCACTCATTGCGAGTGACACAATCCTCGCCTATTTTCGTAGCCGCTTAACAGCTCGCCTCCGCCTCGAATATGCAGAAGCACAATCAACTACCTCCTTAGCACGGTTTCGTCAGGTCTGGGCGTAGGATGCCGGTTGGTTCCGGACTGATAGTAACACCATTAGTCTATCGTTTTAACCACCTACTGCTCTTTGCAAGTTTTAACGTGAGCAGTTTCCTTTGTTCTGTAACCTTTTGTTTGTTGTTTCTTCCTCGCATTGTCGTGATTATTGGGCTACCTTTAAATTGCATTAAGAGGATAATTATTTTGGAGCTTGACTACTGTTCCCCTGTATTTCTCCTCCTGACACAGTTTATCCACCATGTGTTGTTCTATTATGGCGGTGTCCTTATGAGATTGAGGACTCTTGTTTCGAATGCGTTGAACGACGTGTTCTAACCTTTTCATTGCTGTTCTGTATACATTTGTGATGGTGCTGTAATCCCGAGCGATTTGTATTGTATCTTGGTACTGTGCTGAACCATTGACTTGCCTCAGTATTACTATGTTCTATTGTACAATGTGCTAATAGAGGAATTGTCATGTTTATATGCTTATTGTGTATGAATTGTGAATTTTCTGGATGAGTTGCTTGGTGCCATGGAAATCGGCTGACTCCTACGTTTCTCACTATGACATAACCCAGGGTTTGTTATGAGAATTTATTTGCTCTTTCCTAGTACTTCTGTCTTGTTTGTTTGCCTCTACCGTATTGTTGCATTTTGCTTATTTCTTTAGTGTTATCATTATTTTGTTTTTCATGTACTGTTCTGACGCCGTTTTTGTTTTTGATTATATTACGTAATGTGAAAACTGTATAGCAGAGGTGTTTTCTTAGTGCCCACATGTTTTATCTGTTAATCACTTGCACAGCTCCTTGCATGTGACAGCTTTTGATTTTTCTGGTGTTTTGAGAATTGCGCATGTGTTTCGTTTTTTATAATGTACAAGTTTGTTGTGTTTCCTCCCTGTGGTTTTGCATTGTGTTTTTATAAGTTGGTTACCTATGTCGACCACAATGTTTTCCTGTAACATTTGCACCTTGTTTTTGGTTTATTCATGAGAGATTGTTGGCAATGAATCGCCACTTAAGTCTTTTAACTTTTTGGTTTTTTCCAGAGGCTAGTTTCACTCCGATATATGTCGTTCTCATGTATTGTTATCAAATTCCTCCTTGGGGTACCCCATGTGTTCTTATTCCTTTAGCTTAATGTTTTGATTTCTATGTAGACCATTGTAGATACTGTGATAGTTTCTCACCCGTTTTAACTTTCTGGTTTATTTCCGGAGGGGTCATGCTCCGGCATGTGTAACTATTCCTGTTTGTTCTTCTGTTATTTCTTATGTTTTATGAGCATGTATGATTCTGTCATGCTTTTAGACCAATAAAGATTGTTTGAACTACAGCCAAAGATATTGTGAACAACTATGAGCAAAACATTTTACTTGTGAACATTTATCTGTTCTTTATGCTTGCTGGATTCGCTTTAGTGTTGCATGCATGTCTAACACAGTACCTGACCCACACCTGACCATATTTACTATTTGTAACAACTATTTAAAGCACGATTTGCAACACGCACGCAACCGGCGTGTGAGGATATAGCGGACACGTGATTCTAAGCATGGCAACGAGCCTTAGTAACGTAAGTGAAGGACAACCAGCCCCGTTGAAATGATGGCGTCTTACTTTGAAACTTTAACTTCCGTGTACAAAATGAGGGTAACGGAAAAAGTTAATCGATTGAAGGAAAAGATCCTTATGTGCTGAATGCAAGTATCTTCGAAGGTGATGCGGTAAGCTTTCCGAAAGTGCAAATAGTAAATATTTTCGATTACTTCGTCTTTCGTCGAAGTGCTTTTACCGCAGAACAGTTTGAGGAATATAAAAATTTCAAAGCATATAACAATTTCTCGCCGTCGGTATTCTTTTACAGGGTAATTTAGTACGATCACAAATTCGTGAGTAATCAGTAACTAATGGAGAAAATAGGTACGCTGCCTTAATAAGTAAGGTTCCCTTCCCTCCCAGGTGCGGAGACCTCATTAAAAAAAGATAGGTTTTCTTTCTTTCCAGGAATCGCTGATTTTGGATAACACTCACCCTTGAAAGGTTCATCGCCTTTTTGAGAGTTTAACTCTTCAACAAAAGTGTCTTTCCAAGCCTTAATAAAATGAGCAAAGCTTTTTTTTTTTTATTTTTTTTTCTCTCGTAAAATTGTGGTGAAAAAACAAAGTAATTTTGCTGGAATTTTTGCCCTGTAATCTATTTGGACCGAAGCGTTTATTTAAGAAGTATTTTGACTAAGAGACAAACTCTGAATTATGTTTTGTAAGAACATAGTCAGTAGCAATAAAACCTACGTATAAAAACAGTCAACACCTTTTAAAGTCAACTTGAAAACTTTGAATCAACGAATGAAACACCTGGCCCAATAAGTGCAAGCACTGCACTCCAATAGCGTTTGAACAAGTAAAAGATAGATTATCTGCTTTATTCTGGATAAAGCTAACGTTTAAAAGGTTCTCTGCCTTTGAAGAGTATAACTCTTCAATAAAAAGTGTTTTCTAAGCTCTGAGAAACGATCTCTCTGCATTTGGCATATAGAGGAATTTTTTCGGCACTGCCTTTAGAGATAGCAGCTAGTAACCTGAAAAAGACTAACGGTCTCGATTTCCTCTATCATCGCAATTCATACAATTCATAATTCCACATAATCTAGGCATTTTTGCTTCAAATTTTTATAAACACCGACCGCTAATGATTGCACTTTACACACTAAGTTCCGGACAGCCAGCTATGTTTGTCCTTCAGGAACTTGCAGCGACTGTTGCCACTTCACTGAAACTTCTCGATGACATCACGTGCTACATCCTCATACTCATGAACAGCTTTTAGTCCTCGGTAATGACGGAATATCCGGTTTTCAAACACTGACGTAAGTAGCTAGGTATTAGCTAGTCTATGAGGATGTAGCACGTGACGTCATCTAGGAGTTTCAGTTAAGTGGCAACAGTCCCTGCAAGTTCCTGAAGGACAAGAATAGCTGGCTGCCCTGCACTTAGTGTGTAAAGTGCAATCATTAGCGGTCGGTGTCTATAAAAAATTTAAAAATTTGAAGCCAAAATGCCAAGATTTTAAAGGCAGTACAGAAAAAATTCGCTTATATGCCAAACGAAGGGAGATCGCTTACCAGAGCTTATAAAACACTTTTTATTGAAGGGTTAGACTCTTCAAAGGCAGAGAACCTCTTAAATGTTAGTTTTATCCAGAAATCAGTGATTTCTGGTAAAGCAGAGAATCTATCTTTTACTTGTTCAAACGCTGTTGAATGCAATGCTTGCACTTATTGAGCCAAGTGTTTCATTCGTTGATTCAAAGTCTTCGAGTTGAATTTAAAAGGAGTTGGCTGTATTTATTTTTTTGTTTTTTTGTTGTTGTTTTTTTGTGTAGATTTTATTGCGACTGACTATTTACTTATAGAACACCTTTTAGAGTTTGTCTCTTAGTCAAAATATTTTTGAAATAAACGATTCGGTTACCAATTGGCACTTCTGTGCACGTGTTTCTTTTGTTTTGTTTTTTCCAGGAACTTCTTTTCAGAGGGTTCGTGGTTGATCTAGGGGGTGTTAAAACTTTTTATAGTTTTTATAGGGCTAAAAGCTAATTTGTTAGCAAACCTGACTTTTAGTTAAAATCAAATTTCTGGCTCTTCTGTATTTTTTAGATTCGAACACACCGTTCCCTTGACACACTGTTTTTTTTTGCAAGTTTTCGCTTTTAAGGTTATTTGACTGTCGGTGTTGGGAATTTTTAGTTTACTACTTTGTTCGATATGATATTTCCTCCCCAAACTACCGTTGATTTTATTTTTAGTACACCTGGGTGTTTACGTGGAGCTGAAGCACACTTTTGGCAAAAAATGCAAATAATGGCTAAAGTTATTGTCCAAATGAAATCCTTTTTAATGTCTAGGTGTGTTTACCGGTCGGTGTTATGCTGCTAAATTTTTTTACGGATAAATAGATTATAGGGCACAAATCCCAGCAAAATTATTTTGTTTTTAACCAGATATTTTACGAAAAAAAAAAAAGTTTTACTCATTTTCTAAGGCTTGGAAATCGCTTCCCAGAGCTTAGACACTTTTTGTTGAGTTAAGCGCTCAAAAAGACATAGAACCTTTCAAGGGTGGGCTTTATCCCAAATCATCGATTCCTGGAAAGAAAGTAAACTAATCTTTTTTTACTCAGTTCTTCGCACCTGGAAGGAGGGGGGGAGCTTTACTTATTAAGGCAGCGTACCTATTTTCTCCATAAATTACTGATTACTCACGAATTTGTGATCGTACTAAATTACCCTGTAAAAGAATACCGACGACAAGAAATTGTTATATGTTTCGAAACTTTTATTTGTCTCGAACTGTACTGCAGTAAAGGCACTTCGACCAAAGACGAAGTAATAAAAAATATTTACTATTTGCACTTTCGGAACACTTTTCGCATCACCTTCTAAGATACTTGCACTCAGCACATCAGGATCTTTTCCTTCAATCTCTTTAATTTTTTCCGAAAACCGCATTTTGTATTCGGAAATTAAAGTTTCAAAGTAAGACGCCATCATTTCCACAGGGCTGGTTGTCCTTCACTTACGTTGCTAAGGCTCGTTGCCATGCTGAAAGGCCCGTGTCTGCTACATCCTCGTTCTCCTTCAAGGTCTTTGGTTGTGTGCTTTTCAATTTTAAAGGCTTCCTATGGCTTGGCACACACTTTTATATATTAGCATTTACTAAATCATGCAAACGAGGTTTGTTTTTTCGGAATAATACACCTAAAGATATATTCGTTAAGAGATTTTCATTTATAAGTTTAATTTCACCCCTCTTCAGGTTACAGAATGAGTCGTTAGAACAATGGTCATTTTTTGTGTGTGTATGAATCATCGTCGTTCACTTGTACCAGGAACTTTACGCAAAATGGCGTTTTTATTAATAACTTATGAATACAGAACTAGTATTTTCAGTTCATTTCACGGTGTATGATGGTCAAGTGATATTACTCTCCATAGAGTTAACAGTTAGAAAAATGGATCGTTAATTTCATAGCTCACCATGAGGCGTGCACGAGATGTGGGTTGATTGTTTACCCTAACCATCATAGGAATACATGACGTTTATGATTTCATAGTCTAAATCTGTGTTTATCGCATGTACTTTATTTTAATTACATTGTGTAGTTGTGTTGTATTGAATTTCCGAAATCGTTGAAGTTTCTCCACAGAAGTTAAAGCACAACTCTCTTTAATTAAGAAGGAGACTTTTAAAATTTATAGTGCAGCTATGTGCGGGACTAGGATCAGTTCAATTATTTCATTTTGATAGGAGGCGGAAGTGCTTTGCTTCGAACTATCGAACAGATTATTATTCGACATGTAACGAAAATGGATCAACTTTTAAAGCCCTAACAGATAAAAAACAATCACTAATTTATACTTTGATTTCAACAGAACTCTGGCAGTGTAAGTTGTACATGTTACACATACGCGCCTGCATTTTATATAAATAAATGGCGGCCCCATGAAAGCATAGCAATCGCGCATAGATAAACATTTCAGGTTTTTTTCTGATTAAAATAAAAAGCTATTTTACGATGAAAAAGCTATTGATGGCTGTTTTAAACTTGCTGTTCTACGTATAAAAAGGAAATTATCCTACATAAAGGTGTAGAAACATGAGATGCAATGCCTGCCAACTAATCAGTGGGATCATCAAACATAAATATGCGTATATATCGCTATAATTGACGACATTCCACCTGGCAGGCACAAAAGTGAATGTTTACGAAACCATTCAGGTTCTGTTTTTCCAATTCCAAGCAAAGCAGCATTCCTAAAACACGGATACTTCTGTCCTTTCCTCCTGTAAGAAAACTTAGGTTGTGTCAAGTCATCGGCCTATACGTTGGTCGCACCATCTGGTGACAAGTGACATTAACGTGCGACTTTTTTCGTAGCCTCCGTAAAGGTTAATTCCTTCCGATTTACTTGCGAACCCTTTGTTTCTTTGGTAACACGTCGCTCCGCAAACTGCCACCAGATGTCAGGCCCGGGAAACTGTAGGACGATCGGATCTTGACAGCAACCTCCTATTACAACATGGGCACCGACATCTGAAACCTTCGATAAAATTTCGAAGCACAAATTATAAAGCATAAAGGAGTGTTAGTAGAATGCATACTATTATATTATGCAGTGCCGAAACTTATACCTCACAGCAACAAACATGGTAATGGTATTTTTAAAAACCATAGAAATAAACATTACTTCAAGACTAAAAAAATAATCCTCTATGAGTTAATAATTTCGATTCGTTTTAACTAATAACTTTTTGATCGCATTTAACCTTTCAATGTTCATGCTGAGAAACTGAACTTTGCACAGGATAGGTAAAATTTTACCACTTTCACAAACCTGGGGATTTTTCTGTGATCAAACATACTTTGCATCATTTCGTTTGCATTCTATTTTTGGTTTTATTACCGTGCACTAAATTCCAGACAGCTTAAAACACAAAATATTTTTTGAGAAATGAGCATAAATGTATACATACGGTGCGTGATGTAACTGAGTAAACAACAGGTATAGGTATTCCTACTTATGTAAATTGAAAAATCGAACAAAGAACAAAAAAAAAAAACTGCAGTTTGTTGTCTACATTTTTTTTAACAAAATGATTAATCTTGAATTCTATTTAATGTGTTTCTATTATTATCGTTGTGTTTCTTTAGTATGGTAACAATCTTACATATGGACGATTATCGAAAAGACACAGAGTGGTTTACTATGAACAGGTGAAAACATTCGGCACTGTCTTACTATCGACCATTAAGGTACAAAAAACAACAACACCCAAGCAGTCATCTTTCTGACACGTACAAAATATGAAGAAATAAAAAAAAATAGCCTGGTTCTAGAGCTATTTCAGTTAGGAATGTACTGTGATAAATGGATTTACATGGAAATTTAATATAGACATAATCAAGGTGCAGGATACCATTATTATGCGGAACATAAGACAGCCGTTGAAACCAAATTGGCAAACAACAAAAGTAAATAAGTATATAGCTTCAATGACATCCTGTTTACTCCTCCCCTTCCAACCGATTCAATGGAAATAGGATGTCCATTCCAGTTCATTATTTTTCAAAGGTTATATACTTATTATTTTGTTGTTTGCTCATTTGGTTTCAAAGCCCGCCTTCTGTTCCATATCGAAATGGTATCCTGTGCTTTGATTATGTATATGCACAGCTAAGAAAAAGTAGAAATTAGCTTCTTCAGTCTGGACAGAGTTGTGCTTATTGATGCTTACTTTTAATCCGAATTCTTTGAGTCATTTTAATAAGGCATAAATATCCAAAATAAAATAAAATACTAACTCATAATACAAAATGACCGCATAAACAATCGCCAAATCACAACGTGATAAGCTACGGATCGTACTACAAATCAAACAAAGCTCAGCTTGCCTCTAACAAAGAATATAAACGCTTCGCGTGAAAGAAGCTCAACTCTCGTAGAGATAATGTAAAACAGGCGACAGCAGCGCCACCATGTAATGCGGCAGCAGATGCTCTGCGGGAAAGTTAACATTCAGGCGCAAAAAGCGTAGGAGACACGGGACGGGAAGCCTATTTCACGGAAAGGAAGCTAAGCTTTGATCTGCGACTGTTTCCTTCGGTCTCATTGGGTCTACTAAAGCATTTTTTTTTTGTTGTTCTTTTCTGAGTATCCCTCCTGTCCCTTCTTTTGGTGAAACAAATATATACATTAGCAATTAATATTATTTTAAGGAAATTTTAGCAGTTTTATTCTCACTTTAAGCACCGTAGTAATACCAGGTTGCTTGGCATGAATTTCATATTTACAATATACCTTAAATGTCAAAAATGCTGAGGCTGGTTTCCCAGTAGCAGCCATAATAATAATAAAAAAAAAAAAGCAAAGACAACCGCAGTTTCCCAAAGCTACAATTTTTTTTTTCTACCCTTCCGAAGTTTGTAAATTAAACGCACTGCGCTGGAGAAATTTTCTCAACAGATCGGAAAAACATCCGTTCGTATCTGAGTAGGTTCGAACCTGGGCCGCTGGCGTGATAGCTGAGCTCTCTACCGACCGGACTAACTCGCCACGATTGAGTGTATGCTTAAAGCTGTCTGTTTGGTATGCATTGTGTAATCGAATGCTTCCCTCTTTCATTTTACTATATTACGAGGTATTTTTCATAAAAGTCAGTTTCATATAATTGATAAATTAATTTTTTCAACGTAACGATAGCTTTTTTCAGCAAACGTTGTTTTAATGGTTTTCCAGGATATTTGTTTCAAACGGTTTCAAATTTGTTCTTGTTATTCATCCACTCCATTCCATGAATTGTTATTCATCGGAATGGAGTAGATGTATTTCATGGCTGTAATATAAACGCAGATCTAGATGAGAACAACAAAACCTTTGAACAAAACGCCAACACAAACAAGCGTTTATATTCTTTGAACACAAACACGCATGCTCAGTCTAACTCAGTCTGCTCGGCATCCTGCGGCATCAGCCTGTAATGTTGGCTTCTGTGTAGTAATTCTTTGCCGCATAATATAGTGGCGCTAGTTACGTCTCGCTGAGCCTTACCTTCTTATCAGTTAGATATTCTTTGCCTCTAACGGCTACTGGCGAGCGATAAAGGCAAAAGGTGTTGCCAGGTTTTTCGCAATTACGGCAGGCATTTACTTATCGGAGGCTACGCTTTTTTCTCGAGTCGTGCCACCTGATTATCATACATCGTGGTTCATTCTAATGTGGAAATTCCCGTTATGCACAATAAAATCAATATATACGCAAATAAAATTACAGTACTGAAAGTTAGCTTACTTAACTTTTGTATGTGCATAAGTCGAGTTGTTTGCAGGTATTGATTTCCAATTTTGTGTTGATTATATGAAAACAATTCAAAACATATATATATATATATATATATTGCAAATGACAGTATTATCATGTGTACATAGACACGCCATTTCTAGATTAGAAATTAAACCTTAACCTTGATTATTTCTGCCCGAACATGATAACAATTACTAGAAAAACGGAAAACTAAGGTAGAATAATTGTGTTTACTAACCGTAATAAAAATTTAAGTTGAGTTGGAATCATGGATGGAGAGTATTTAGAGGATGGACCGAGAAGCTTGCTCCTCGAAAGTGTTTCACCTTCGGTTAAAAATGTAACTTACATTAGAAAAAATGCTTTAATTTGATAAAAATGGATTAACATGCCATAGAAGAAAACGTTTTTATTTTTTTCTTCAATGTTTCATTAACTTTTGCTTTGTACTGGTGGAATTCTAATATTTCCATTTTTCATATCCCTCCCCCCCCTTTTTATATACGCCCCTGAATCACAGTCATTTTTCTACTACATCAAGACTTTTTACATCACCTTCAGATTAAGACACAAAACCATAAAGCCTGAGTTGTCTGGTGTGAATGTGTGTAAAAGGACTAGAGACATGATATTTTAACTTTTTTTTTCTTTCCTTATAATAAGCTATGATTTTTTTAATATTGCCTCATTTTCGAACAGAGTTGTTGAATGATAAATTTGAACCACATACACGCACAATCGCACATGCATTCATCTGAGTAATTTTTTTCTTGAAAGTAACTGAAATGTAGAAAACATCTGCATATGCTTTGCAAAGAGCGGAAGAATTGCAAATTTTCTGAAGAATTAAAAGCATGATGAATCCAAAACATGAAAGCGAAAGCAATATTGTACCAAATATTATCCTTTCAATAGTTGATATAAAGTGAAATATAAGCTATTTTGCCCTCCGCAATAATGGAGTGAAATCCTCCCTTCTCAAGGCAATGAGTCATAGTTTCCTTCTTGCATCGTCTTCAGAGAAATTGTGAAAATAGAAACCTCAGAGTGAAACAAAAATTTCATGCTGGAAATGTATCAAAAACTAAATCTGTCTTTCCCTTTTTCGGGGACTGTCGCCATAAAGAACGGCATTTGGTCTTAAATTTGAAGATGATTACATCAAAATGCTGTACTCAAGTTATTACTAAACATGCATAGAATTTATTTAATCATTTAAATCATTTCTCACGTGTGAAAAGTTGAATAATTTCTTTTAAAGAAGCACTTGGAGTAACCGTAAGTAAAACACGAGATACCCTTTTTGTTGAATGTCACGTGATTTTACGCCTTTCGACAAAGATATTGGAGTAGAAAAGGCCGGCAAACGCAATGCTATCGGTTTTGAAATGACGGAGAGCAACTGAACGTGCAGCGCCATTTATGAATCCGGGGGAGAGGGTTGCAGAGAACAAATGCCTATAGACCGTATGCATTGACGTCACGAAACCACGGTTCGCATCACTTTTTCGGCTTCTGCTTTCTTGCAGAACAACTGTGTACAAGTGAGATCAAAGATGCATTACATAGGCTACGTAAGTGGGTTATCTCGTGAACAAAAACAGCTTTATTCTGATAAATTAAAATTACTGGGCAATTGTGGTGACCCATTGAAATTCCATACACATTTTTCTGAACAATATTGTAGAAAGAGAAAGGTTTTTGCTTTGATGTGTTTACACAGAAGCTGGTGGCTGTGCTGGAATGCAAAACTCAAAATTTTGCATTCCAGCACAGCCACCAGCTTCTGTGTAAACATCATATTCACACAGTTAATTAAGATAAAAACTTCCTGCCATTTTTGGCTAATTATTTAAGATAAAAGTTTACCTTTCAATAACTTAGATATTTCCCAACCTGAAACTTAAGCTAAGGTAAATATCCTCAGTTTACGCAGGTAAGATTATATACACTGACGAAAAAAAATCCCAACACCAAGAAATGGTTGTGTTAGATAAACGACTGTTGGTAGGCGGTAAGAGTACATCTGTAAGATGACGTCTATGCAAATTTCGCGCTCGGCGCATACGTGTGGCGCTAGTAGCGCCTCTCGGAACATGCAAAGCAGGTTTGCTGTAAATAGGCGCTGTAACGTTCGTGAGTGTTAGTTATCGTTGAGATTCGAAGTAGGGTGTTGATGTTAGTCAAGAATGCCTTTAAGAAGACGAAGAAGCCATTATCAACAGCTCACGGAGTTTGAACGAGGTCGTGTAATAGGGCTATGAGAAGGTGGATTTTCTTTCCGCAGTATTGCAGAATGACTTGGCAGGAATGTAGCCACTGTGCATGATTGTGGGCAGCGGCGTATGGCCGTGGCGCATCATACCGCGTCTGCATCGGCAATTCGAGCTGCAGTTGCCACCACAGTGACACAACGAACTGTTACAAATCGGTTACTTGAAGGACAGCTCAGAGCCAGACACACTGTGGCGTGCATTCCACTTACTCCAAACCACTGCCGTTTGCGACGTCAGTGGTGCCAACCTAGAACTCATTGGAGGACGGAGTGGAGATCTGTTGTGTTTTCTGATGAAAGCCGGTTTTGCCTGGGTGCCAGTGATGGCCGTGTGTTGGTTAGAAGGAGGCCAGGTGAGCGCCTGCAACCAACCTGTCTGCGGTCGAGACACACTGGACCTACACCTGAAGTTATGGTCTGGGGAGCAATTTTCTATGACAGCAGGAGCACTCTCGTGGTTATCCCACGCCCCCTGACGGCACAGTTGTTCGTCGATCTGGTGATTCAACCTGTTGTGCAGCCATTCATGAACAGCATTCCAGGGGTGTTTTCCAACAGGATAACGCTCGCACGCATACCGCTGTTGTAACCCAACATGCTCTACAGAGTGTCGACATGTTGCCGTGGCCTGCTAGATCACCAGATCTTTCTCCAATCGAGCACGTATGGGACATCATTGGACGATAACTCCAGCGTCACCCCCAACCAGCATTAACCGTCCCTGTATTGACCGACCAAGTGCAACAGGCATGGAACTCCATCCCACAAACTGACATCCAGCACCTGTACGACACAATGCATGAACGTTTGCGTGCTTGCATTCAACATTCTGGCGGTTACACCGGTTATTAATGTACCAGCATTTCACATTTAAAATGGCTCTTCTCGCGCTTACATTAAGCTGTGATCTTGAAACCTTAATCGATTAAATATGTTACCTATACAAATCTATTGCCGCCATTTCATTCCTCTACAACTATTTTTTTGTGGTGTTGGGATTTTTTTTTTCCGTCAGTGTATATAATAATCAGGGGCGGTTCGTCATTAGAGGCCAGAGGAACCGGTCCCCTCCTAAAAATTTCTATTTGTATCAATAATTTTTTTTTCCTGATTCTTATTCTTTATCTTAACTACATGGTGATAAACCTTTCCCTTCAAAAACCATTACCTAAGGGAAAAGTTTCCTTCAAAAACGAAAAACTATTCCCTGAGGAAAGAGATCACGTTCAGAGTGTAAGGTTATGGGGCCAGCTCCGACAGGCCCCAGTAACATCACTACGCAAGCGAAGTGGAGACGATTTCCTTCCGGTCTCATTCAGTATGAAGACCTACATACAAAAATGTCTTAACCGCGTGTGCAAAAAAAGCTGTGGGGCCAGATCTATCTGGTCCCGCGCTAATTTGATTGGCCGGAAGTGTATCCATTTCCTTAACGCCGTGGTTTGACAGAGAAGATTACCCCGACCAAGCTCAAAGTTCAGTTAGTTGTTTTTTCTGTATGTGTCTCTCTCGGTGATGTGTTGTTCCTTCGTGTCGTGACTTTTTTGCCTGTCGAGTACAATGAATGGAGTAGATATTTTGCTAAAATCTCCGTTCTTTGCTTTAAATCTGGAAGAAAAGCTTCACTTAAAAAAACTCAGTGCTCATCACCACAAGAATGTTTAGTTTGAGTTTCACTTAAAAAACAACAGTGCTCATCAGCCCAAGAATTTGAGTCGGAAAGCTTCACTTAAAAAAAACTCTGTGCTTACCAGCCCAAGAATTTGAGTTTCCAAGAGTATGAAGTTTGCAAACGCTTTGCAGAACTAATTTCAATTTTAACTAAGATGATTTTCTATGTTAAATATAAATAAATAAATCAGTAAACGTAAGTATAATTTGCACATGAGTACATATATGTTTTTAGGTTTCACAAGTTCTTTAAAAAAGTTTAAACCTTTCAAATAATGCAAATGGTAGTATGGTACTCATTCTATATGGGACGAAATTCATGAAACGTTCCCTCCCTGCATATATTTGGAGTTATAATTTTATCTCTACATTTTTTTATCCTGTGAATCCTGTGATTACTCCTCAATTGAGAAATCTGAAGAAACACAAAGCACAACTAACATAAATTAATGCTCATATGTTTTAAGGTAAAAATTTTATTTAAGGAGTTTTAAAATTTTTCTGTTAATAGTTATGCATTCTATTCTGAGGAAATTTTTTTCCTGTGCAATACTATAGCTGACACATTCCTACCTTATTTGGGCATTATTGTGAGTCAAGGGGGTTAACAGAGGCAGAGTAAAGGAATCTTGGGGGTGGGGTGCTGTGGGGTCTGAATAGTTGGCCTAATAATGACATTTTCTTTTATTTCTTTGTTTGACTTCGGCTACTGGCCCCACCGGTTTCAGTTGCCACGAGCCGCCACTGATAATAATAATAATAAATTCTGGCGAGTAGCACTAAGTCTCTCCACCTTATATATAATAATGATTCATTCTAGTCTAAAGGTATTCATAGAATTTTTGTAAATAATGGATCTGTAAATTTATGAACATACCTGTTACAAAGTGTAAACTATACACTCTAATGTTCCTTCGTTTCCAGTCATCAATGTCAACTCTGCTGATACGTGATAACTGATAACCACAAATTTTGGCGTTCGGGATTGATTTTTTTATAATTCTGATTCCACTTCGTTCGTTCAGATGGTAATCTATAATAGAACACGTCATTATCTTTCCCACTTCGGTTACTGTACTAAAAATAGAGCATAACACCATCTTCCTTAACGCTCGACAATGCAAATCCAAGCAGTGCTTGTACACCAGTTGATCACCAAGACGTCTGCTAGTATGGTTTACCTAGCTGTGACGTCATATGCATACGGTCTATTGGAAAGCAAGAATATTTGATTCAATTCATAATGTACTGGAGATATTACGTAAAAAGAATGTTCGCGTACGACGCGAAAACTTTCTAGACCGAATTATATTTACAAAGTGCTCATACCCGAGAAACAATAAACATGACTAGTAAGCACGAAAATGCGTGGCTATATCGCGGTTGGTCATATACTGTATAGAGAGCAAAGAAATTAAAAAAGAAAGCTACTAAACAGGTAAATTTGGCGCCGTATTCGTTTAAATCTTAAAGCTTTAGAACTTAAATACTCGCACAAACACTTCAACACACTAGCTACTCCCTACAATGGCGGCTTTCAATGTATGCCGGAAGTAGTATTCTTTTCCCGGTCTATTCTCCTCCAATGTCTTTGCCTATAGAGCCTTTGCACTGAAATCATTTTCGACGTCACGGTTACTTCCGGGTGGTTAAGAGAACGCTCGGCTGCTAAGGTTCTCATAGGATTAACACGGGGAAGCGATTTCTGGACCCTCTGTCACTCGATTGTTTGAAGTTTAAGAAATGGTTAAAAGTTGCGTGGCGTATGCGTGCTTCTCAAAGCACGAAGAAGGTAGTGGAGTTTCTTTTAATCGCTTTCCAACGGCAGAAAAAGCGCCTGATTATATGGAAAATAGACGTAAATCGGAAGGCATGGTCGCCCAGGCCGTATGACAGAATCTACAATAAACACTTCATTTCAGGTATCGTAAATCTGCATATCTTACTAGGTTAATAGTCGAATTTATATCGGTACTTTTTTTTGCTCACTCTTATATATTATTTTCAAATATTTACGTAAATCCTTGTTATTCTGTTTAAAATGCTCTGAATGCATGACGGATTAACGTTGCTGTCGAATCGGAAATTGCTAAGCTTTCGTGAACTTTCAAGATTTTGTACTGTTACTGATTTCTAAATTGTGAAACAGATGCCTTTTTTTCCGAACCGAAATTTAAGGATATACTGTACGTCCACATAGAATTAGAGGGTGCTGTCATACATTGTTGTGTCGTCAGTTTTCCCGGATCTGTGTTCTTTTCTTTCTTTTTTTTTTTTTTTGTGTGTGTGTGTGTGTTCAGAAAATAGCCCCTCTTTCGGGATATGATAAGTCGGTATTTTCTTTTTTTTAATTGCAATGCACGCTAAAAAAAATTTTCGTTTTCAGTCATCAGAATTAATACATTTCTAACCCTCCTATCAGTAAAATATTTATATGCATCAAGGCTTTTATAAGCTTTTAGAGCTTTTCCGGTATAACACGAAAAACTGTCTATTAAATAGTTATAAATATCGTAATACTTCAGATCAGGGAGGTCCGTACTTTTAACGTTACTTCAGTAAACAAACAAGGTGCCATTCTACATATCACTTGATCGTCACGTGTGTTTGCGACACAACGCTTAATACTCCTCGTTTGAACTGCACAGCTCCAGCGCTAAGTATCATCATCTAGCGAGCATTTCTTTCATGATATCGGCTATGGAGCGGATTAAAATCGACAGGTTATGACGAACGAGGGTCTCAGAATAAAAATGCTTGGTGTTTCAAAGCACAGAGTTTTCTAGCTTAAATCGGCAACACCAACATTTGTCTCGTTGTTTTCTTCTCGTGTGAATACGAACGTGTTTGCTTTCCTTTGCTTCGAAAACTTATTTAACTTATGTTTCCAGGTAATTATAATTTTTTCTGTTTTCCTGAAATATGACAACTACTGTCCAGCTTGATGAAGAAAGAATTGAACTGCCTTGGTCGGCGTATAATAATTATTTCACAGTGCTCGAGAAGCAAGTAAATGGGAATTTTACAGTCACGTGCAAACTTTCCCCATTAAATAAGAAGCTGTCGGTTTCAAAGTCATCCGCCTCTAATTTGAAATTTATCAAAATTTCAGTCATAATTTTCAGTACTAATAGTAATGAAATAAATAATTAGTTATGTGTATTTTTCGCTGTCTTTATAACCACTTATTTAAAAATTCGGGACTTTTTTCAATCCCGGACACAGCCCCAGACATCATTACAAATGCAGGACTGTCCGGGCCAATCCCGGACGACTGGTAACTCTAAATATATGTCATAACCAAGTTTTTCTACTTTAAATAACGGAAAAGTAGAAAACCTTTGGTTTTCTGCTTTCTTCCTTATATTTGAAAATTTTATATTTTAAAATATCAGGTACAATGCCATATTTACAAATATTAATATATTAACTGAAACTGCAATATACTAAGTGGGTTAGGCCGCACCGGTGGCGCAGTGGTCTAAGCGATGGCCTCCGATCATTCGTTTGAAAGGGGTCCGGGTTCGAATCCCGGTGAGGCATGGATGTCGTGTTTGTGTTACAGCACTGGCTCCCTCTCTTCCCTGGAGCCAGTGACCTTAAATTAGGGACGGGTGACTGCTTATAGCCCGATTGAGTTGCTCACGGTGGTCATTAAACCACCAATCAAAAAAAAAAATAACAGGTTAGTTTTGCTTGGAAAAATTTCTAGTGTGAACCCTGCTCAAAGAAAAGGAGAACAGATTAAGTTTTATGTATAATGCTTAATGATTTTAAAAATGCACTGTATCCTGTAAAATATACTTTTGTGTTTTGTACTGTCCTACTTATTGCTGAAGTATCGCTACTATCCCTGTATCAGTATTAGCTAATAGTAAATGTTGTTGGATAAAAAATTTAAATTTGTAATCTTCTGAGGCTTATTTTGTCACCCTTTTTTTCAGAGGAAACACAGACACAAGCTGTCTGAACTGGAGGGGCTAATAAAAGCGTTAAAAGGCAAATCAAGCCAAAAAAAAAAAACCCATGATGATTTGAAGCACGTGTCCCTGTTTTATAGGACTCCTGCAAAGATGTCTGCCCGGTCCTCCCAAGAAGAAATTGATGGTGCTTTGGTAAATTGGATCGTCGATGGTGCCCATGCTTTTTCTGAAGTGGAAAGGGAATCATTTAGAGTCGTGTGGGGAAGCTAACCACAAATAAACTGATGTCTTCGAAAAACTTAGTGCACCGTCTTAACTCCAAATATGAGCAGATGAAAAGCCTGCTGATTTCTGAATTATCAGAAGCCCAGTACGTGTGTTCCACAGCGGATCGTTTCTAGGAGTCACTTGCCTTTATTTGAATGACTCTTTAGAAAGAAGGTCAGCAACTTTGGCCTGTAAGAGGATAGTGGGTAAACACACATATAATGTATTGGCCAAAGAAATATTTACGATACTTGTGTCTTACATGATCCAAAACAAGACTCTTATTATTGTGACTGATAACGCAACAAATTTTGTCAAAGCTTTCCATATATTCTTGAATGAGAGTCATGAGACAGAAGATAGTGATGATTTTTTGCTGGAAAACATACCAATATCTCGCATTTTAGAGGGAAATGACACGAATGCCGAAAATGACGTGGTTTTGTCACCACATCCCTGTTCTGCTCATTCGCTAAATTTAGTGACAGCAAAAGATTGTGAAAAGGCACTTGAAAACAGTGCCTTCAAAAAAAGTTAGCCGAAGTGCATTTGCAAAGTGCCAAGCTCTCTGGAACAAATAAAAAATGTCGGCTGTTTTAGCTAACAAGATATCTGCAGAGCTAAGTGCCCGTCTCATAATACCGAGTAGGACGAGATGGAACTCAATGCATTCTGCCGTCGAGCGTATATGCCGGTTCCTAAGAGAGAACGAGGAGAAACTACATAAGATTTTCGATGCTGCAGGTTTAGGAAGGCACTTGCCTCACGAAGTTAATTTTTTAAATGAATATTGTACCGTGATGGATCCCATTTTCCGTGCCTTAAATATCCTACAAGCAGAAGTGAGTGTCTCCATGGGATACCTCGCTCCTACGCTGCATCAGTTATTGAGGACTCTAAAGTCCAGCACTGGCCTGTGATTCCGCGGTCCTTTGGTTGAAGCTGTGGTGTCGGGTATTGAAAAGAGGTTCGGTCATTTGCTGTGGGGCAGAGAAACTGTTATTTCAGCTTGTTTCAACCCCAGATTCAAACTGCTCTGTATTGAGTAGAGGGAGAGGCAAGATGAGGCCAAGAAATGGATGGAAGAGTATCTCCACGATATGTTTCCTGGAACTTCAGAAACTGTAACCGAAGTTAAACCTTTGGATGATTTTGCAGGATTTTATAACTTTCCGTCTAGCAGTTCAGAAGGTACTTACCAGGAAGAACTGAGAAGGTTCCTGTCCGAACCACTAAACCCTGCTACAACGCTTATGTCGTATAACTACATAAAACAGGCGTTTCTTAAAACGAACACTGGTGTGCCGTCAAGTGCATCTGTTGAAAGATTGTTTTTATTTGCTTCAGATGTGTTATGTCCAAAGAGATCCTGTTTATCTGAATGCAACTTTGAGATGCAACTTCTATTGAAAATGAACAAACATGTTTTTAAAAAAGTAGAGTAGCTTCACATGATTATATGATATGCTATATTCTATATGCTACACTGTACAATCTTGTGCAGTTCACATTTTATATGATATGCTATATGCTACATTGTAAAGTCTGGTGTATATGGGATATACAATAATTTGTGGTAATACACTAACGGAAAAAAATCCCAATACCAAGAAGGGGTTGTGTTAGATAAACGACAGTTGGTAGGCTGTGAGAGTACATCTGTAAGATGACGTCTATGCAAATTTCGCGCTCGGCGCATACGTGTAGCGCTAATAACGCCCCTCGGAACATGCAAAGCAGGTTTGCTGTAAATACGAGCTGTAACGTTCGTGAGCGTTAGTTATCGTTGAGATTCGACGTAGTGTGTTGATGTTAATCAAGAATGCCTTTAAGAAGACGAAGAAGCCATTATCAACAGCTCACGGAGTTGGTTGGTTGGTTGGTTGTTGGATTTTATTGGCGCAAGGGCCAGGTTTGGCCAAAGAGCGCCAGACAAAGAACGATCAGCCACAGATTTTTAAAAACGTGGAAAATGATTAAGATCAGACAGGCTTGGTAAAAGTTGAAAAAGAGTATGAAGAAAGCAGTGAAGAAAAGGTAGTTAATGAAGTTTATTAAAAGTAATATATTTACTAATGGAAAAGGACGAACCGTCACTCTCCTCCCCCCACACTCCTCTGCAATGCTGGCAGAGGGCGGGGACGAACTGTCACTCTCCTCCCCCCATGTTCCTCTGCAATGCTGGTAGAGGCTGGGGACGAACTGTCACTCTCCTCCCCCCCGTGTTCTTCTATAATGTTGGGTGAGGGTGGGGACCTCGCTGAGGCCGAGACAGTTTGATGGACACCGCACACCTTTGCGGATTGAGGGCCGGGTCTTCCGCACGTGCAGGCTGTCTGCTGGGAACCGGAAGAGGCGGGCGTCTTCAAAAGAGAAGGCGAAGACGCAGCTGGTCGAATAAGCTGGAGCTCGGTGAAATCCACCTGTGTCGCTTGTTCAGCTGTAGATCGCTTGGCAAGTGCGGCGAGAGCTACAGGGCGCGGAACAAAAGGCTGCACGGGTTGTGGCTGAGACTGAACAACTGCGGCAAAAGTACGCTGTCGGTTGTTGGGAATACCCAACTTGGCCTTGGCAGCAGGGTACGAGAGGCCCTCCAGGGTCTTGAGGCGCTGGATCGCCTTCTCGTCGTTCCACTTCGAACAGGACCTGGCATAAGCAGCGTAGGAGTCACCACAGTTTACACAGCAGGGCTCTGAAGTGCATCCAGTCCCTTCGTGGTCGCGGGAACCACAATTGGCGCACCTCGCAACACTGTTACAGGACCGCTGGGAATGTCCATACCTCTGGCACTTAAAACAGCGTAGAGGATTTGGTATATAAGGACGAACTGCACATAACAAGTAACCAGCCTTTATTTCAGTAGGTACCTTCGGGCTGTTAAAAGTCAAAATAACATTTCGTGATTTGATCAGCGCGCCATCGCGCCTGAAAGTCATGCGTCGGGCAGCTATGACACCCTGATCAGCAAGTTCACACACAAGTTCATCTTCATCGCAGACCAACAAGTCGGGCTCAGAAATGACTCCCTTGGAGGTGTTGAGATACGGATGTGCCGTCACTTGAACTGGAATATCCTGAAGTCTGGTCAACTGCAGAAGAGATTTGCTCTGAGAGAGAGTGCAAGTTTCCACAAGCAGGTCACCAGAGCGTAGCTTCTTCACTGACTTCAAAAGAGCCAGCAACACCCGCAAGTGCCTTCGAGATGAAAAAAAGGAGACTTTGAGGAAAGTTTCAACATCTGGTCAGTAGAAGAAATGACGAGAAAAGTAGCTTGAGGTATCGAATCTGCAAGTGTAATGCGACGTTTCTGAGCTGACGGCTCAACACCTGGATCTAAAGATACGTCGCGGTGATGTCGTTTTTCAACGAAAGTTCTCTTCAGTGTGTTATGTGTGGGAGGTGGTTGAGGCAAATTTGGCCCCTGATCAATCACCATATCCTGTTGTTTTTTAAATTTTGAGGAGGGTTTATGTTTCCCCATGGGAGTAAGAAAAAAATTCATCAGCAACGTACTCCGCCCACAATCGAGCCCAACAGGGGAGAACTGGAGGTCCGCAAGCCAAACACATGACGCAAGACACAGTTCTAGAGCTTAGTTGCAAATATAGTCCGTTGGCTGTGATCACACGCACTCGGCGGACACTTCGGCCTCCGGGTACCGTCATGCCAACGCCTTTGGCATGATCCCACAGCCCCCGGGCTCACCCTGCCGTGCAATACGACAAAAAGCCGCTAAAGCCCTGCACACAACTTGGTACAAGACTTCTGACCAGAGGTGGGTTAGGCTCTAGCCTCCCGTTTACAGCGAAGCCGGGGTCGAAGAGGTGTTGGTACACAGGAGGCACTTAACCGGTCTCCTGCGACCTCAGCCGCCAGACATCCCATTTCCGCCTCACGGGTCTCCGCACGCGGCAAACATGCAGGTAGGTCTAGCACCCAAACCAGCTAAAAAAAAAAAAAAAAAAAAAAAATCCAAAGAAGACAAATCCTGGCAGGGAACCTAAACGGAATCTCAGCAACCTACGAACTGAGCGGTTAATATAAATCAGTTAGTGGTGGAGGGTAACAAAACCACAAGACCGGGGTGTTAGTACATAACGTGGTAGCGATTAGGTAGAGAATACAACACGGGCAACTAGCCAGTGGAGAAAATAAATAAAAACGAAAAAGCGAGACACAAGACCAGCTCGGGAACGTGGGGCCGCGACTCCCCAACAGCTGGATGAACAGCCGTCCCTGCAAACACCAACAGCACCAAAATAAGAAAAAAACAAGCTGTGGCATGACATCAGATGTTGACCAGTCACAAGGTCAGCTCGGGCCGTGGGGGCGCCGCTCCCCAAATAACTGGAAAACCAGTTATCCCCGTGCGGGGGCTCACGGAGTTTGAACGAGGTCGTGTAATAGGACTCCGAGAAGGTGGATTTTCGTTTCGCAATATTGCAGAACGACTTGGCAGGAATGTAGCCACTTTCCTGCCAAGTCGTTCTGCAATATTGCGAAACGAAAATCCACCTTCTCGGAGTC
This sequence comes from Macrothele yani, assembly GCA_039090855.1. Lineage (NCBI taxonomy): Eukaryota > Metazoa > Arthropoda > Arachnida > Araneae > Macrothelidae > Macrothele > Macrothele yani. The sequence continues at coordinate 143,240,332 of CM077009.1, read as the reverse complement.
CCTATTACGACCTCGTTCAAACTCCGTGAGCCCCCGCACGGGGATATGGAGTTTGAACGAGATCGTGTAATAGGACTCCGAGAAGGTGGATTTTCGTTTCGCAATATTGCAGAACGACTTGGCAGGAATGTAGCCACTGTGCATGATTGTTGGCAGTGGTGGTCAAGGAAAGGTATTGCCTCAAGAAGACCGGGTTCCGGCCGGCCACGTGGCACTACTGAGAGGGAAGACCTTCGTGTACGGCGTATGGCCGTGGCACGTCGTACCGCTTCTGCGGCAGCAATTCGAGCTGCAGTTGCCACCAAAGTGACACAACGAGCTGTTACAAATCAGTTACTTGAAGGACAGCTCCGAGCCAGACACCCTGTAGCGTGCATTCCACTTACTCCAAACCACTGCCGTTTGCGACGTCAGTGGTGTCAAGCTAGAGCTCATTGGAGGACGGAGTGGAGATCTTTTGTGTTTTCTGATGAAAGCCGGTTCTGCTTGGGTGTCAGTGATGGCCGTGTGTTGGTTAGAAGGAGGTCAGGTGAGCGCCTGCAACCAACCTGTCTGCGGCCGAGACACACTGGACCTACACTTGGAGTTATGGTCTGGGGAGCAATTTCCTATGACAGCAGGAACACTCTCGTGGTTATCCCACGCACCCTGACGGCACAGTTGTACGTCGGTCTGGGGATTCAACCTGTTGTGCTGCCATTCATGAACAGCATTCCAGGGGTGTTTTCCAACAGCATAACGTTCGTCCGCATACCGTTGTTGTAACCCAACATGCTTTACAGAGTGGCGACATGTTGCCGTGGCCTGCTAGATCACCAGATCTATCACCAATCAAGCACGTATGGGACATCATTGGACGACAACTCCAGCGTCACCCCCAACCAGCATTAACCGTCCCTGTATTGACCGACCAAGTGCAACAGGCATGGAACTCCATCCCACAAAGTGACATCCAGCGCCTGTACGATACAATGCAGGAACGTTTGTGTGCTTGCATTCAACATTCTGGCGGTTACACCTGTTATTAATGTACCAGCATTTCACATTTAAAATGGCTCTTCTCGCGCTTACATTAAGCTGTGCTCTTGAAACCTTAATCGATTAAATATGTTACCTATACAAATGTATTGCCGCCATTTCATTCCTCCACAACTATTTTTTCGTGGTGTTGGGATTTTTTTCCCGTCAGTGTATAACATCCTTAACTTTGAGTATGTATTGAATAATTTCGCAGAATTCGGGTCCTAAAAGTAGTGACTACATTTTCAAAATAGTTTGTAGTCACTACTTTGTTAAAAATGTAGTTGTAGTTAACAGCTGTGACGTACCTGCCAGCAGGACGCACACGACATAAAGGCAGATTGCAGTCAGAACAAACGTCCGCGTAGCTCAGTTGGTAGAGCAACTTGTTCCGGAATAAGCGGACTCGGGTTGGAATCCTGGCGTTGACAGAAATGACAGAGAAATTTACTTCGTTATAATGGCGCCCGAACTTTCCGGATGACCCGGCCGTTCAAAATCTCGCATTGGTGTGATGTTCTGTCCACACCGCGGGATAGGAAAAATCAGAGAATCCCTTCTCCAGCGCTTCGAAAAATAAAAATGTGTGATGTTGCATTCCACACACCAGACTGCCTGGGAGTTCGCGAGTGCACGTTCTACAGCGGATGGCTGCCTGCAACGATTCATGGTCACGGCTGACCCGTGGGCCATGCCGCTGGCACTCTTTCGGGGTGGGGGAGATGTGACGTACCTGCCAGCAGGACGCACACGACATAAAGGCAGATTGCAATCAGAATGAACGTCTGCGTAGCTCAGTTGGTAGAGCGACTTGTTTCGGAATAAGCGGACTCGGGTTCGAAAACCGGCGTAGACCAAAAATGACGGAGAAATTTACTTCGTTATACAGCATTTATCATAAAGTAGTTGTAGTTTGCTACAAATGAAAAGTAGTTTTTCCAACCACTAGAATTAGAGGGTGCTGTCATACGTACACTATCTACCAACAAGTAATTGGACACCCCTGCAATCGACGATATCTGCGGTCCTGATACACGTCACGGCAGCCGCCGTCGTTTAATATCGTGTGGGAAACAACAACGCAACCAGTCGCATGCAAGATGCCACGCAGTTCGGAGCTCTCTGATTTCGAGAAAGGTGTTATCGTCGGGTATCACAGAAATGGCCGATCCATACGTGACATATCCAGCGAGTTGAAGAACACGAAATCGACAGTGGCCTACGTGATTGCCAAGTGGAAGATGAGAGGTGACTATCGGAAAGTGCCCCGACCCGGCAGACCCACAAAACTGCGAGTTAGAGACCGACGGGTGCTGGCCAGAGAAATTCGGTAGAACCGCACCAAATCGATGGGCCACATCCGCGAAGATTTTCAACAGGCATCCGGGAGTGTTCTTTCGATGAATACCATCCGTAAGGAAGCCCATCTGCTCGGTTATCATGGACGAGCTGCCGCCCACAAGCCTTTGATCACCAAGTCCAGTAGCGCTGCTCGGCTAACGTGGTGCAAAGAACGTCGGCAGTGGACCGTTGAATATTGGAAACAGGTTCTCTGGAGCGACAAACCAAGGTTCACCCTCTACCGTTCGGATGGCAGGGTCTGGGTTTGACGTCTGCCTGGAGAACGCCTCCTGCCGGAATGTATTGTGCCAACTGTGAAATTCGGCGGCGGTGGAAATATGTTATGGGGTGTTTCTCCTGGTATGACACGGGTCACTTGCTTGCGATTCCTGGTAGACTCAACGCCAAGACCTACTGCACCAATTTGGATGACCATACGCTGCCTACGTTGTGGCAGTTTTACGGGGTGGACCCATGTTACGTTACTTTCAGGATGACAATGCCACCTGTCATGTTGCGAGGTCCACCATGGCTTGGTATGGTGACAATGGGGTTAATCGAATGGACTGGCCTGCGCAGAGCCAGGACCTTAACCCTGTCGAGCACCTCTGGAACGAGTTGGAGCGTCGACTTAAGGGGTGCCCCACCGTCCGAAATCGGTGAAGGAACTGACCAGTCTTCTCCAAGCCGAGTGGAAGAAAATAGCGCTAGCCGTCGTACAACGCCTGGTTGACAGTATGTCCCGGAGGTCGCAGCTGTAATCGCCGCTCGTGGAGGCTCCACCAACTATTGAAGGTGAATAAACTTTCTTTTCTTTTGCTATCACAGGTGTCCAATTACTTGTTGGTAGATAGTGTATATTATTGTGTCGTCCGTTTTCCCGGATCTGTTTTCTTTTTTTTCTTTCTTTTCTTTTTTTTTTTTTTTTTTTTTTTTTTGGAGGAAACGTAAGTCGATATTTTCTTTTTTTTAGTTGCAATTCACACTGGAACCTGTCAGAAATGTAACAACTTACCTTAGACCGAATAAAAAAATTTTCGTTTTCAGTCTTCAGAATTAATACATTTCTAACCCACCCACTGGTAAAATAGTTATATGCATCAAGGCTTTTATAAGCTTTTAGAGCTTTTCCGGTATAACACGAAAAACTGCCTATTAAATAGTTATAAATATCGTGATAGTTCAGATCAGGGAGGTCTGTAGCAACACAAACTTCCAGACGATAAAAATATCTTTCAGGTATGTCATATGGATCTTCTATGCCATTATTTCTAAGCTTTTCTTTGTAACGTTGCTGTTCCACCACATTAAATGGCAAACTTTGTCAGAAATAACAGTTTTTTTAACTCTATTTACAGTAGGAGCAGCCATTGAAAAGCATGGAGAGAGACCAATTCGGATACTTTCTAACAACCCGGAAGTCTAGCAGACAGTTTTGTGACGTCACGTGCAAAGGCTCTATATTTTTAAAAAATGGATGTAACTGTTATAAACACGCGAACGCTTTTAGTAAACAACAAGATGTGGCAGATTGTTGCCGTCCAACACTGAACTTCAAATGTCGCACGGTTAACTTACGATTTTCCAGTCTATGTATCTTAAAGGTCTTTGGATCATAGGCTAGCAATTGGACTTCTCAGCAACTGAGGTGGCGAAAAAATGTTATCGCTTCCTCTGTTAATTTTATTTTATTAATTTTTTTTTTACAAGGTTTTTTTTATTGGAGGTTTAACGACCGCCGTGAGGAACTCAATGGATTATAAGCAGTCGCCTGTCCCTAATTTAGGGCCACTGGTTCCCGGGAAGGGAGAGAGCCAGTGCCGTAAGACAAACACAACATCCATGCCTCACCAGGATTCGAATTCGGACCCATCTCGGACGAATGATGAGAAGCCATCGCTAAGACCACTGCGCCACCTGGACGGCTAATTTATTCTAAGAAATAATAACTTATTAGAGCTCACCTGGCTTTCGAAAAACTTCCTGAAGAACATAACGTTAACTTGACGACGCGACCAACGATTGGCGATGTTAACTTAATAGGCGCTTCCATTAGACTCAAAGCGAGTACAAGTATAAGCAAGGGAACTTAACATTAAAAACGAGAGCCTCGAGATTCAAGAATTCTGCGCTTGCAGCGCCAATTGAAGCAGCGGCCGGGGGGGGGGATAGAATGCGCGCAATGGATTGTGGGAGTAAATGCCTGCCGAACCGGAGCTAGTGTCACGTGTGAATTACAGTTATTATACTTTATTAATTATTCTTTTTGACTGCAAAAATGTTTATTCCTCTTGCGGACAAAACTTGTACAGTAACCTTCGCTTCTCGAAGTAAGCTCATACGATTCAAACTATCAGCTTCACACAAGCTCCACGTGAGTTCGTCAACAATGACTAATAACTATTACTAAAGAAATAAATACCAAAGAAAGACTTGACGATCATTTCGCTTAGGAAATCGAAAAAGGCTTAATTTGTCCTCATCTGTAATTCAACAATCCTTAAAATTACAACTTTTTTACCATATTGATACACTAATTCACCAGATCGCATGCACAACGTACATTGATACACTAATTCACCAGATCGCATGCACAACGTACACTTCTGACTTCTAACCAAAGATCTGTAATATGTTCTTACTTCCCACTGGTTTAGGACTGTCATGTGACCATGTTGGTTTGCCCCCTTACCACCAGATGGCGCTGAGGTTTCTGGGATCCACTATCTCCATTGGAGTTCCTAGGCAACGAGATAGAAATACGTAGAGCGCTTACGTCGGGGAACGGGTGAAGCCACCGGAAACAAGTGGCAGCCATGTTTGATGAGGTACAGAACGATTTCCGTTCCGTGTTAAGCAAGGGAGTTTTCGTAATATATGGTTTGATGTTAAATAAGGATATAACTCAGAAATGTTGTTATAAACACCTAGGGGGTGAGACTAAAACTTTAACGTATCAAATAACGCTTTTCATTGTTAGTTGACGGCAATAGTGTTTTTTAAAAAAAAGATATTTTAATGGATGCAGCTTGCTGTCGTTGAATAAAATCTCATGCCGTAATTTTTTGACATTTAACAAATTTTTTGGAGCAAATTTTCAGAGAAATATAAGACAGCGGTAATAGAGTAAATGAAAAAAAAAAGAAATACAAAAATAAAAAATACAGTTGCAGTCAATCCGCAATTTCGGTAAAAATTTTAGATATTCGTGGGTCATCACCATGAGAATGCTGAATCATCCCACAGCTTATCACTCCAAATACATAGACGCCAAATATTTTATGAGAGTTTTAAATGAAAAAAAAAAAGTTCGAAGAAAAACGGAAAACAAACAATGAGTTTACACAGCCAAGAGGTACCAATATTAAAATACTTTCACCAACTGCCCCTATCTTATATAATCAGAAGAAAAACTACTACTTACCTGGTTTTTATTTAATAAAAATTAAAAGTCCTTAGCACTGGGCATGTTTCTAATCTGTTTGTTAGTCTTGACATTCAACAACACAAATCTGTAAGCCTTATTCGTGGGTACGCAAGGCAATTGTGGTAACTTGACCATAATAAAGGTATCTCCCAGCACATACACTAAATACTTAACACAATATAATTCTCACTCTCTCTCTCTATGTATATATAAGACCCAGAAGAATACCCCATGGGAGATGAATGGATGAAATTCGAAATCATGCAGGAGTGACACGAAGGAGACAGGCTCAAGACAGACAGCTGTGGAAGAAACTTGGGGAAGCCTTCATCCAGCAGTGGGTTGATAATGGTTGATGTTATACATTTATCAGTAAAAAGAAGTAAAAAAGCACACTCATGTAGTAATTAGACCACGTCAACACTGCACCTTGCTGCAGGAATCAGACGTAGTAGAAATAAACATAGAATTAACCAGAAGTAACCCACTTTCATGGTTCTAAACAAAAATGACATGGAATAAAACAACTCAGGAACCCCAAACCACTCTTCAGGGAAAGACATCTGGAGCCCCGAAGTTAAATCATAGCTTAGGTGTTACCGAAAAAACCCCAGAAGATCCCATGGGAGATGGGTGGATGAAATTCGAAAGCATGTCGGAGTAACATGGAGGAGATAGGCTCAAGACATACGATTGCGGAAGAAACATGGGGAGACCTTCATCCAGTAGTGGATTGATAATGGTTGACAATGATGATAATGATATATATATTGATTATATACAGTATACATATATTGTAATGATAATAGTTGTCAATGATGATATATATATATATCATCATTGTCAACCATATATATATAGCATAATCATTGTCAACCATATATATATAGCATAATCATTGTCAACCATATATATATGGCACAAGACAGACCGTTGTGGAGAAAACTTGGGGAGACCTTCGTCCAGCAGTGGATTGATAATGGTTGACAATGATGATGATGATGATGATGATATGGTTGACAATGATGATATATATATACCATTATCAATCCACTGCTGAATGAAGGTCTCCCCAAGTTTCTTCCACAATTGTCCGTCTTGAGCCTGTCTCCTCCATATTACTCCGGCATGCTTTCGAATTCCATCCACCCATCTCCCATGAGTCTTCTGTCCCTCGAAAACCAGTTCAAAATTTCAGTCGTCCATCGGTGGTCTGTTCTTCTGGCAACATGTCCAGCCCATTGCTATTTCAGTGATGTCACTCTATCTCTCTCTGTATATATATTCTTTGAGTTGTCTGCATTCTTTGAATGTCTTTTTTTGGTATCAAAAGAAAAATATTTCTATATATCCTGCTTTTCTTTTTTAGTTAAGGTCATACATACAGTATATATATATATATCATCATCATCATCATCATCATCATCATTGTCAACCATTATCAATCCACTGCTGGACGAAGGTCTCCCCAAGTTTCCTCCACAACGGTCTGTCTTGTGCCAGTCTCCTCCATGTCACTCCCGCATACTTTCGAATTTCATCCACCCATCTTCCATGTGGTCTTCTTCTGGGTCTTTTCCTGTCCCGTGGAATCCAATTTTTTATGAATGAAATTTTTTTTATTTATGTATCTACATATGTTTATTTGCTATGTTTTATTTAACTATCTTCCAAGGCTTATCCGTAAGAAAAAGAATTGAAAATAATTATTCTTAAGTGCAGTTTAAATAAACTTGGTGACCTAATATATGTTGTAGTCAGATATATATATATATGTATATATCACTTCTGTAACTACCCTGTGACTTAGGTATAGACAGACATTGGGGCAATATGATGCTCCAAATGGTATTTACAGTTAGCAACACCAGTACAGAGTAGCTAAAAATAGTTTTATGTACTTTTTCAACCTAAAAAGACATAATTTTTGGTATAAAAAAATCTTTCTACACATCCTGCTTTTAATATCTGGGCAGGTAAATTTTCTCTGGGCATGTATTATTTTAGATATTATTCAAGCTCTGGGCTGAGTGACCAAAAAATTCAGATTATGGACTTTAATTTTTTTATGGGACAAATAATTGTATTTTTTTTTGTTTCAGATTAAGTATTTAATATTTTTTATTTGCACTTTCATATTTTACTTTTTTTTTAAGAAGCCTAGTTTTTTGTTCTCCCAAAGCTGAAATTTTGTAGTTTTGTTCAATTCAAAGAAAGATTGATTTACGTGAGTGATATTTGTTCAATACTAACCTCTCATATATATGGTTGATGCAAAAGGAATAACTGGCAATTTATACATGGACATACTGACTGTACATTCATCATGAATCAGAGGTCACATTCTTCAAAAAAAAAAAAAAAAAACCACCACCTATCACGCAAAAATCAAATGCAAGTAGTTATTACAAAATGTTGCTAGTCCCTTTCTTTTGTATTATTCCATAATTTTTTTCAATTGTCATTTCATAATCGTTTGTGCCAGTTTTCATAAATATTTTATGTTGTTTGCATTTTTGAGGTACCATTGTACTCCCTGTTTCCTATTTTCAGTTTTAAATCAATATTGCCTGTATTTTTGCTACCCCAAAACCACACACATTGACTAACACATTCACAAATAAAGAGTATTCTGTCAAGAAATTTTCAAGCTCCCCACTCTCACTTTGTTGAAGTAAGACAGGTGTCAGCAAGCAATAAATTTATATTACCAATCACAATTATTACTTCTGCAATTTAAGTAACCATAAATTGATTGCTTTACCAGTATTTGCTATCTAATGGGCATTAGCCATGGGTACATGATCTTTATCACATAAAAAGAAATTGCTGCTTCCTAAGATTTTGAAATATTTGTTGTCTTGTCAGACAAGTTGCAAGTACACTGTACAGATTCTAGAATATATATGCAAATGCCATTTTCAAAACATCCTCAAGTATATGTAAAACAAAAACAAAAACAAAAAAAAAAAAACCACTAGCGTAAGTAAAAATTGTTCCCAAAAAGCCTCAAAGTTTGTAACTCACAATTAACCTCATCTTCCCATAAACATGATTCAGTGTTCACATTGAGTACGACTGTTTACAAAATATAAGGAATAAAAATCTTAAGATAACACAGATATTGAAATGGTTCATCTGCTGGTTTAATCACCAGCTATACGGATTAGATGTCCTATTTTCTGCGTTTGATTAACTGAGCATTTACAGCTCAACCTTATTTAAAAATGCTTACTTGTGAAATGTAGGGCTAACCTTCCAAAAGTGGAGTAAATGGCATTTTATTGTTGAAATAATTATCCAAAATGTGCTGATAATTGTGAATATTCACAAATCATAATACGATCGCCGAGCAGCTGAACGAACCGAGGTGACTCCTTGACACACACAGAATTTGTACCTCATCAAAGATGGCGGGCTCTCCCCTCGTTGGCTTCAGTTGCCACAGCAGAGAACTAATCACAGAAGCACTCTATGTATTTCTATCTCGTTGTTCCTAGGCTTACCATGTAATCGCTTTGATTATACTGAATCAAAAAGGGAACACGAAAATGGATTAAAGAATAGTTCTGTGTCTGGACAAGAAGCCTCATCTGCTGCACTGCGGGAGAATTAGAGTTCAACAGCTTGCGTTCCGAACGTCGGGTCTATTAAGAATAGCAGAGAAAAGTGCCAGTTCCTCAGAGCCACCAGTAGACCTTCTTTTTTTTTTTTTTTTTTTTTTTCTTTTTTTGATTGGAGGTTTAACGACAACCGAGAGCAACTCAGTGGGCTATAAGCAATCGCCCGTACCTAATTTAGGGCGACCAGTTCCAGGAAAGGCAGGGAGCCATTGCCGTAAGACAAACACGGCATTCATGCCTCACGAGATTCAAACCCGGACCCATCTCGGAAGAATGATCAGAAGCCATCGCTTAGACTACTACGCCAGGGAGGCGGCCCAGTAGATTCCGAGGTACAGCAAAGAAACTTCGGTAAAATTAATTTTGCATTGAAATGAACAAAAGAAGATGGTATGACCAATGAAAACGGAAGAAAAAATATTCTTCATATACAAAGGACGTTCCATAAAAACTGAGAGTATTTTTTTTAGTTGGCAACAGTGCGAAGATTGAAAACAACCACACAGTCGACTAAATGAATTAGGGAAGTATGTATGGCAACAGTTATTGGCAGTGGCAGACGGTTCTGGTTTTGTTGTTGCGCAGTTGTTTAAGGTACGTCTTCATTTCGCCATACAGCTATGGAGGCGAGTGATTCAGAGTTAGGAATTGAAATGCGTTGTGCGATAAAAAATTTGCTATCGTTAGGGTAAAACGGTTATAGAAATAGTTGATTTAATGAAAAAAAGTTTACAAAGTTAAATAGGGGACACACAATGCTTTCTTAATGTTTTTTTTTATTGGAGGTTTAACGACCACCGTGAGCAACTCCATGGGCTGTAAGCAGTCGCCTGTCCCTACTTTGGGGGCGCTGGTTCCAGGGAAGGGATAGAGCCAGTGCCGAAGACACACACAGCATCATGCCTCACCGCGGTTAGAACCCGGACATATTTCGGACGAATGATCATAAGCCAACGCTTAGACCACACTGGGAGGCTTTTTCCTGCTTAGAGAACGTTTTCATCAAGCGAAACGAATCTGCGTCGGATCCTTTTTTTATCGACAGTTCCAGGGGGCTCAATAGCTTCTGGGAGGGCGAGACTTGAAATTACGACCCTTTCGAGTTCAAAATTACGCCCCTTCGAGTTCCACTCATTTAATACGTGGTGTTCATTTTCCTACACCACGCCATTATAGGGAAGTACGAGTATTTTGGTCATCCAAAAATTGCTGCTCAGGTTTTTGATATAATTTCATAAAAAAATGTAAAAAACTACTAAATATCCAAGAGACACAGGTTGTAAGCACCTAGTAAAGTGTAATTTTTACGGGAACGCCGACAAGACAACACTCCGCATAAATGCAGAACGAAGAACCAACCAGCGCAGAAAGAAATAAGTATCGGATAGTGAACATAACAATAGGAAGAAGCTTCAGGGCTAGAGCTCGGAAAAATTCCTTTCAAGGTTAAATGGTCAGAGAACTTTCTGCGACAGAGCACAAATAATTAATTAGCTCTTCCTCCGAAGGACATATTCGGAAAGGTCGTAGAAGTCCGGCATATTAGTACATTGTTTTCTATGCCTCCATTCCCTGTTTTGTAAAATTTTCTTCATGGTTATGACATGTTCACACCTCATAGTGTATGTTACTGTGTACCCTGGTAAAGTGCATGGAATACTGTATGAGACTAAGTAAAATCTTTAAAAATAAAATACTGAAGGGTGTAACTTTGTTTTTTAGTTACATAATTTCTATTTTTTACATCCCCAGAGCATGAATTTACGCCGCTGGAATGACCATTGAACACCTCCTACTTTTGTCGTCAACAGGGCATAGTCAATAAAATAAGGCACATGTCGCGAGCTGGCTTGGAGGGTATATAAGGTGCTGTAAGCTATCTGGAAACATATCACTCGTTGCTGTTATGGATGAAAGGAGCGATTTATCATATTTGCAAAAAAAGGATGATTATCGGCTTCCGGGACAAGGGTGGCAGTATTTCTGAAACAGCGCAGTTTGTGAACTGTTCGCGTGCCGTTGTGTTTAAAGTGTATCGTGATTGGAGAATTGGCACCATTGTGAATAAGCGACGTGAAAACTGCGGAGCACCACGTGCCATTGATGTGAGAGGTGAACGTCGGCTTCGAAGGTGCGTGAGGGCCGATGGATATCGATCGACATATTTTTAAAATGAATGTATAATTATATCATCATCATCATCATCATCATTGTCAACCATTATCAATCCACTGCTGGACGAAGGTCTCCCCAAGTTTCCTCCACAACGGTCTGTCTTGTGCCAGTCTCCTCCATGTCACTCCCGCATACTTTCGAATTTCATCCACCCATCTTCCATGTGGTCTTCTTCTGGGTCTTTTCCTGTCCCTTCGAATCCAATCTAAAATTTCGGCTGTCCATCGATGGCCTGTTCTTCTGGCAGTATGTCCAGCCCATTGCCATTTCAGGGATTTAACTCTGATCATGATGTCTTCCACTCTTGTCATTTTTCGGATCCACGAGTTCTTCTTCTTATCTCTCCTGGTTACACCAAGCATGCACCTCTCCATGCTTTTTTGAGTTGTCTGCAGCCTTTGTATGTCTCTTTTAGCTAAGGTCCACGTCTCTGCACCATACGTAAGCACTGGAAGGATGCATTGATCAAACACTTTTCTTTTAAGACATAATGGCATATTGCTCTTGAAAATTATGCTGTTTCTTCCAAAAGCTCTCCAGGCAAGTTTTGTACGCCGATTAATTTCTTCACCAATGTGACCCTCACTTGATATCTGCTGTCCAAGATAAACGTACGTGTCTGTTATCTCCAGCTTTTCTCCATCAATCGATAAATCTTCATTTCTTGTAAAAGCATTGTACATCACTTTTGTCTTCTGAAAGTTCATTTTTAATCCCACTTCTCTACTCTTGTCAGCAAGTTCCTGGATCATACTCTGCAGCTCTGATGGGGTAGTTGCAAAAATGACTATGTCATCAGCAAAACGAAGGTGGGTTAGATAATCTCCATTAATCTTTATCCCTTTGTTTTCCCAGTTCAGTGATTGAAAGACATTTTCCAATGTGGCATTAAAGAGCTTCGGAGATATGGTGTCACCTTGTCTCACTCCTTTTCCAATTTTTATGTGTGTTGTATTTTCAAACAGCCGAATCTTTGCACTTGCATTTTCATAGATGTTATTAATAATATTAATGTATGCATCTTCAATACCGCAGGATTTCAGAGCCATTGCAACTGCTGATGGTTTCACCGAATCAAAGGCTTTTTCATAATCGATAAAAGCCATGCACCATGGAAGTTCATATTCCCTCGCTCTTTCAATTAGTTCTCTCAGTACGTGGATATGATCTATTGTGCTGTAGCCACTCCTGAATCCAGCTTGTTCTCTCGGTTGAGCCATGTCCAGTGTCACCTTAAAGCGGTGTGAAAGAACTTTAGTGAAGATTTTATAAACCACTGATAGGAGGCTGATAGGTCTGTAGTTCCTGAGATCCTCAATGTCACCTTTTTTATGTAGCAAGATCATTGTAGCGTTGTTCCAATCCTCAGGAATTTTCCCTTCATTAAGGCATCGAGTGAAAATTTGGGCGAGTACTGTTTCGATTTCTCCACTTGCTTCTTGTATGATGTCTACAGTAATTCCATCTTCTCCTGGAGCTTTTCCCCGCTTCATGTTCTTGATTGCATGTGCAACTTCTGCTGGAAGGACTGGAAGAACTCTGGTACTGGTACCTTTCATGATGTCTGGAGTACATGTATCATCCCTTTCATATAGTTTGGAGTAGAAATCTTTCACTCTTGTCAAAATTTCGCCTCTATTTCTTGTTATAGAACCATCTTCTTTTCTCAGTGCCATAATCTGTTTTCTTCCCTTACTGAGATGTCCCTTTGCTATCTTTAGGCTTTGGTTGTTTTCAATTGCTTTCCTTACTAGTTCACAGTTGAATTTCCTTACGTCTTCGGTGATACTTTTTCGTACTGTCTTGCATAGCTCTATATATTCCACTTTGGAAGTCACATCTTCTTTAGTTGTCCTCATCTCTCTTCTTTTTTGCATCAACATTTTGGTTTTTCCTGATAATTTGTTCACATGCAATTTGTTCTTAGACCCAGCTAATTTTGTTGCTGTTTCCATAAGAGCTATGGTTACTTTTCTGTTAACTTCAGAAATATCCACTTCTTCCGATGTTAGGCCTTCTAAAGCAGAGAATCTGTTCTTCAGTTCCAATTTGAAGGTATTATGGTGTTTTTTAAGGTTGGTTATGTCAATACATTTTGTTTGTCTTATGAGCTTGCTACGTTCGAGTTTAGTGTTGAGGTGCATCTTACATCTCACCAATCTATGGTCACTGCCTGTGTTGAACTTGTTTAGCACACTGCAGTCTTCTATGACGAATTTTTTGTTACACATAATAAAATCAATTTCACTTGTCATCCCATTTGGATGTCTCCATGTTCATTTCCTGTGTGGCTTTTTCTTGAAAAAGGAGTTCAAGATGAAAAACCCTTCTGCCTCTGCAAACTCTACGAGAGTATTTCCACGCTGGTTTCTGTTGCCGTGACCGAATTTACCTACTGAAGTTTCATTCTGTTGCCGTTGCCCTATTTTTGCATTGAAATCTCCCATAATTATCTTCAAGTGCTACTTACCTTTATTATTTAGATCACGAATTTCCTCATAAAATTCTTCAATTTCTTCTTCAGGATGACTTGTGGTGGGTGCATAAGTTTGAATAATCTGAGCCTGGTATCTTCTCGAGAGTTGGATAACGAGTCTTGCAGCTCTGTCAGAGGAACTTTCAACTTCTACAACTTTATCCTTCAGTTTCTTGTTTATTATAAATCCAACACCACTAGTTCTGCCAGTATCTGTCCCACGATAGTAGAAGAGATGTCCACTTTTCAGTTCAATGAGATCTTCTCCTTTTCTCCTTACCTCACTTAGCCCGACGATGTCCCACTTGATCCTTTGTAGTTCCTCTTCCAATTCAAGAAGCCTTGAATCAGAAGATAGGGAGCGTCCGTTGTACGTAGCCAAGGTCAGCATCAGATGGCAGCCTAGTCCGGTCCTCCGGGGATTCTTAGCACCCTCTGCCTTCATGTCGCACTGGCCGCTGCATTGGCCAGGTACATTCCAGCTGCCGGAGACTGAGGGCCAAGATTTAAGTTGTGGAGTCATTTTGGAGGGGTTTGGCCATAACTCACCACGCTGGCCAAGCGGGTTGGTGAGTGTGGGATAGCATTTCCTCTAATCCCGATGGTATAGTTATACCGCTATTGGCGGTCGTCAGAGCCCCTTTAGTGGGAACAGGATGTACCACGAGAAGGCGGGGTTGACATTTGTCAAGGAGAGGCTGTGATGTTACGCATCACCTGACCTTACATCCCTATAATTATATATATATATATATATATAATTTTAAAATGAATATAGCCTCTTATATAGTATCTGTTTTTTTTTGTTGTTGAATAGAGGTTCAGCGATCACTGTGAGCAACTCAATGGGCAGTCACCTGTCCCTAATTTAGGACCACTGGTGCCAGGGAAGGGAGAGAGCCAGTGCCGTAAGACAAACTTAAACATCCATTGATTGATTGGAGGTTTAACGACCACCGTGAGCAACTCAATGGACTATAAGCAGTCGCCCATCCCTAGTTTAGGACCACTGGTTCCAGGGTAGGGAGAGAGCCAATGCCTTAAGACAAACGCAACATCTATACCTCACCGGGATTCGAACCCAGACCCATCTCGGACGAATGATCAGATGCCATCGTTTAGACCACTGCTCCACCGGGCTGTCTGTGGTTTTCCAGTTCTATCCACTGTCTTAATCGCTGCTAAGTTTTGATTCTACTCCTTTCTTTCTCTCTCTCTCTCTCTCTCTCTCTCTCTCTCTCTCTCTCTCTCCTTCTCTTTCTTTGATTGAGTTTACTATACTTTCTCTATATTTTTATTGAAGTGATCTTGTGAACTGGCAGATAATTATTCCTTTCTTTCATTTGATTTGCGCTGTGTGGCACATAATTATTCAGTATGCAAAAACACTTCTGGAGTGTTTTTGCATATTGAATGAAATATCTGATTATCATTTATATCGCTTATAGTTATTACCTGTTTTTCGAAAATTAAGTTAAATTTTCAGATTTCATTCTTGAATTTGACATGTTGACTTTCCTCCTGTCCATTAACACAGGAGAACATTACTTTGTCTTCTCCCCTCTTTTAATGTTACATCAAATATTTGATTAATATTTATCTATTTTCTCAATTTATGTACAACTGAACAGTCAGTTGATACTGAAATACCAGTCCATTTAATGTTTCAGTGATTAATAAGTGTGATCCATAATCAATATACTAAAATATTCTTACCATTAATATCATCTTCTGGGGTCAATGCGACGTCTGTTGCTGCTTTGCGATAATCTTCTCGAGTCGTGGTTCCAGTGTTGTTTCTGCAAGGTGCAGTGCAACAGTAATGTCCATTCGGTTCTTGTACTTTGCTTTGATTGCCAAGACGTCTGAAAAAGTTTTAATAATTTTAAATGTTTGTCGGTGAGACTTGGATATTCTTTCTTCACAGATACCCAAAACTGAGTGAGAGACTTGTATCGGAATATCGATATCAGATTGGAGTCCTAGGAAGTTAGACTGCGGGAGTTCAGGGCTTCTGTGAAGGGATTGGCGATCCAAATATTCCCTTGCCAAGGATCATCTTTCTGGAGGTAATGCTGATCAAAGCTTTCAGCCAGTGCCCTCAGTTGTTGGCTCGCAGTAGAAAAAATACCTGTGTGCTGATGTTAGCAGCAGCTAAAAGTTCATGTAGAAATGGAGATATTTCTAGGTCTTCTTCCTTCAGGAGATGATCCCAAAGATGCAGTTCCTTTTTTAATGCATCCATTTTATCCCTGAGAGTAAAAACATTTGTCATAATCGAATGAAGAGACAGATTAAGTTCGTTCAGTAAAAGAAATGTCAACCAAGTATGCAAACTTAGCCACACATTCCTCGTCCTGCAACAGTTCTGTCAAGACTGAGTCTTGTTCTCGAAAGAGCTGCTTCACCTTTTTCCGCAGTTCGAAAAGGGCTGAGAGAACCTTCCCTCTATACAGCCAGCTTACTTCAGGTGGGAGGAAGAGATACTGGTGTTTCGAACTCGTATTATCACACAATGTTATGAACAGTCTAGAGGTGAGCTAGAGTTCGAATTTCATTTACGACTTTTATCGCGTTGTTCAAGACTGTGTTTAGTTCATCAGAAAATTTTCTTGCCGCAAACTGCTTCCGGTGGATAATGCAGTATGTGTACAATATGTCCGGATGAGCGTCGAAATTTATCTTTGTCACTACGCCTGAGCCAGTTAAGCACGCTGCACTGTTCGTACATACTTCAACGCACTTGCTCCAGTCCAAGCCATTCGCCTCAAAATAAGAATTAAGAGTAGTGAATATCTCCGAACCGGAGACCCGACCAAATAAGTCAAGGCAGCACAGTTCCTCCCTTTCATCGTCTTCTTTCAAATATCTCCCGAAACAGAGTAGGATGGCATGGTTGCCGACGTCAGCCGACAGTATAACGAAGTAAATTTCTCCGTCATTTTGGTCCACGCTGGGGATCAAACCCGAGTCCTCTTATTCCGGAACCAGTTGCTCTACCAACTGAGCTACACAGACGTTCGTCTCGCTGCTATCTGCCTTTATGTCGGGTGCGTCCTGCGGGGAAGGCACGTCACATCCCCCCTCCCAAAGAGGGCCGGGGCATGGCCCACGGGTCAGCCGTGACCATGAATTGTCGTAGACAGTTATCCGCTGAAGAACGTGCACTTGAAAACTCCCAGTCAATCTGGTGTGTGGAATGCAACATCACACACATCTTTATTTTTCGAAGCGCTGAACAAGGGATTCTCTTAGTTTTTCTATATCGCGGTGTGGAAAGAACATCACACCATTGCGAGATCTTGAACGGCCAGGTCATCCAGGAAGTTCGGGCGCCATTATAACGAAGTAAATTTCTCCGTCATTTTGGTCCACGCCGGGGATCGAACCCGAGTCCTTATATTCCGGAACAAGTCGCTCTACCAACTGAGCTACGCTGACGTTCGTTCTCGCTGCTATCTGTCTTTATATCGTGTGCGTCCTGCGGGGCAGGCACGTCACAACTGGTCAAGTTGAATTGGCCGCCCCGGTGGCGCAGTGGTCTAAGGCGCTGGCCTCTGATCATTCGTCCGGAATGGGTCCGGGTTCGAATCCCGGTGAGGCATGGATGTTGTGTTTGTCTTACGGCACTGGCTCTCTCCCTTCCCTGGAACCAGTGACCCTAAATTAGGGACGGGCGACTGCTTATAGCCCATTGAGTTGCTCACGGTAGTCGTTAAACCTCCAATAAAAAAAAAAAAAAAAAGTTGAATTGCAAAATATCTCGATTTTTTCAGCCCTTATACCACTTACTCTTCAATATCTGTGGTCATGTCAACAATTCTTAAATGAATGGTGTTTGCGACAGAAGAATCGCCTTCAGTTTCCCAGCAGCTTGACTTCAAAATATTTCACTCACAACCTTAATAATGTGAGGTTTTATCAATTCCTCATCAATAGTGAACAGCTTTTTTGTTTTGACAAGTTTAAGGGCAACAGAGTAGGAATACTTCAGCAGAGATTAATCAGTGGTAACTATATTTTTTTTTATACAAAACTTTTCTGAATTTCCAACTCATTGCACAAGCGTTCAGAAATATCTAGTGGCTTGTTTTCAAGATAACTCGGCCGCCCCGGTGGCGCAGTGGTCTAAGGCGCTGGCCTCTGATCATTCGTCCGTAAGGGGTCCGGGTTCGAATCCCGGGCAGGCATGGATGTTGTGTTTGTCTTACGGCACTGGCTCTCTCCCTTCCCTGGAACCAGTGACCCTAAATTAGGGACGGGCGACTGCTTATAGCCCATTGAGTTGCTCACGGTGGTCGTTAAACCTCCAATCAAAAAAAAAAAAAAAAAGATAACTCTGCTTAGAAAGAAATTATTGAGCAAGGTTTGAAGACTTCATGGCATCATTGTAAAAGTTCTCGGAACGCACGACACACACACAGGCCGTTGTGATAGTTCAGTACCGAGAGCCATGATGCATCCAAACTTCAAGTACTCTTTGTCGTAACACCTGACAAAGTTTTCTTTGAGTTGTTTTTCACTTTTCGATGCATCATCAAGCGCGTGTTTTCTTACGATTTCTGAACTCGAGGGTTTATACCTGGATTGCTTTGTTTATCATCACTTTTTCCCCTTCCATCATATACTCTTTGAATAAAAGCTCCGCCGCCCCGGTGGCGCAGTGGTCTAAGCGATGGCCTCTGATCATTCTTCCGTAAGAGGTCCGAGTTCGAATCCCGGTGAGGCATGGATGTTGTGTTTGTCTTACTGCGCTGGCTCTCTCCCTTCCCTGGAACCAGTGACCCTAAATTAGGGACTGGCGACTGCTTATAGCCATTGAGTTGTTCACGGTGGTCGTTAAACCTCCAATAAAAAAAGCTCCAAAGATTTTGCTGTTTAATCTTTTTGCATCCATTTTAGGTGATATGATGTAAGATGTCCAAGTCCTGACAAATGCGAGAGTTTGACGGAGCTAAGCTTATTACAACAAAGCGCACGACTGCAGCTTGTAGTAGGGATTGGCAGAAAACCTCGATGTTTTTGAACATCGATGTTTTGCTACCGATAATGGATGTTTTAACCTCGATGTGCTGTAAAAGTCGATACATTGAAAAATTATCGAGGTTTCATGACCGCTGTTTGAAATTGGCAAAGAATATTTTCTACGAAAAGTAAAGGAATTTCTTTTTGTTGCATTCTTATAGAGAGAAAGGAAATATCATCTATCTATTGGCTGTTTTAATTGATAATTCGTTTTCAAAATCTGAGTTATTTTCTTCGATGGTACGGGAGCCGATACATCAAAAAATATCGAGGCTTGCACCGATACATCGAAAAAACATAGAGCGTTTTAAAGAATATCAAATATTATCTGTTACTCCGAGTTTAATTGGGCAGAAATTATCACTATATTGAGCAAAACTTTTCCCCACCGATGTGTTAATTTATTGCTGCAGATGAAGAAGACAGAATTATTCGGCTTATCAGTAAAACATCGAAATTCGCAACGATATATCGACGAAATATCGAGGTTTCCACCGATACATCGAGGGTTTTTAATAAATATTATATTACCGGGATGTTTAATTTTTAATACAGCGAAACTTCCTTTAGCGGACATTTCTTAAAAGCAGACATCTCTCTATAACGGACATTTTTTTATTCCCCTGCAGAAATTCATGGCTTCTTATGGGGCATTTTCTAAATAACGGAGGCGGACACACTTGAAGTACAATATAACAAACAATTTACCAATTTACTTTGGATGCTAGGAATTTCTAGGGGTGTGATTGGCCCAAATTCGCAAAATGTTTCCTTTATGTTATTTTTCCTTTCCTCATTCTCCATCTTAACAGTCTTGTTCCCGAGACCTAGTAAATTTTAAGGTGCTAAGTGCTATGTACCTCGGGTAAGCGGCCGAAATCGCTGGGAAAAGGATTGGTATTTGTGTTCGCCAGACTGTCCGATTCTACGTATTTGTGCTCGCCAGACTGCCTGATTCTATTTGTGCTCGCCAGACTGTCCGAATCTCCCCTTGCATACGTACATCTGAGCAGAAGAAATTGGTTTAGAGCTCTTAAAGTGCTCCCAATGGTGTGAAGCCTCAGAAACGGGGACCAGCGCCCAAGGCTGGCTAACTCGGGAACGATAATCTGATTGAAGCACATGCAAACACAATTCAGGTGTGGCTAGGAGGGACTCACCTTTCGTTGTTTGCTAAGGTCAAGGTCAGTACTCAGGGATCAATTTCAAGTTCAGATGACTAGAAACCACATGTGTTTGCAACAATCGTGTAGGTTTTTATCATCAAGCTAGCTGTAAAGCAAAGATTCCTCAGACATCAATTTTAAAATGTCGCAGAAACGTAAACGCTTAACTCTAAGAGAAAAAGTTGAAATAGTGAAGCTGAGTGGAAAGGAAAGATTAAGTGTGCGAGGTTTAAAAGATAAACTGGGCATTGGATAAACACAAGTGAGTGAAATTTTAAAAAAAGAAGGCATATTGTTTTTGTCTGGGATAGGAATCTTGAAGTCTTAAAATTAGGAGAGCTTTCCCTAAAACTGAGGGTATAGCTGTGGACATTGTTATCTGTGAATGGTTTTAAATTAAGAGAGCTTTCCCTAAAACTGAGGGTATAGCTGTGGACACTGTTACCTATGTATGGTTTTGAATTAAGATAGCTCTCCCTAAAATTGAGGGTATAGCTGTGGGCACTGTTACCTATGAAGAGTTTTAAATTAAGAGAGCTTTCCCTAAAACTGAGGGTATAGCTGTGGACACTGTTACCAATGAATGGTTTCAAATTAAGAGAGCTTTCCCTAACACTGAGGGTATAGCTGTGGACATTGTTACCTATGAATGGTTTTGAATTAAGAGAGCTTTCCCTAAAACTGAGGGTATAGCTGTGGACACTGTTACCAATGAATGGTTTCCAATTAACAGAGCTTTCCCTAAAACTGAGGGTATAACTGTGGACACTGTTACCTATGAATGGTTTTGAATTAAGAGTGCTTTCCCTAAAACTGAGGGTATAACTGTGGACACTATTACCTATGAATGGTTTTAAATTAAGAGAGCTTTCCCTAAAACTGAGGGTATAACTGTGGACACTGTTACCTATGAATGGTTTTAAATTAAGAGAGCTTTCCCTAAAACTGAGGGTATAACTGTGGACACTGTTACCTATGAATGGTTTTAAATTAAGAGAGCTTTCCCTAAAACTGAGGGTATATCTGTGGACACTGTTATCTGTGAAAAGTTTTGCACGCTAGAGCCATGAACATTCCTTTATCAGGCACTTTTACTTCTTGAAAAGACATGAGGCGCTACGCTGGACATTGAGGCACTACGCTGGATAAATTCAAAGCTCGTCACAACATCTCTTTCAGGAATATCTGGGGTGAAAGTTCCACAGTCCAAATTGATGTTGTGTTGGACTGGAAAGTAAAGCTTAACGATTTCTGTGAAGATTATGATGAAAAAGACATCTTCAACTGTGATGAAACAGGACTTTTTTAAAGCTCTCCCAAACAAAACCATGAACTTTAAAACCCTTTATGCGGCCGATGGTTTTGTTGTTGTGAGTTTATCAACCACGGGAGCAGCTCTATGGATTATAAGCAGTCGCCCGTCCCTAATTTAGAGACACTGATTCCAGGACAGTGCCGTAAGATAAGCACAAAATTCATGCTTAAGTTCGAACCTGGATCGATGCCGGCTGATTAGTCAGAAGCCAGCGCTTAGACCAATGTTTTTCCAGGGCGGTTTATCCTTTCTTCCATGACTGAAGACATGAAGGCGAAGGGCTAGTCCCCTTGACACGGACATCATGCCACTGGACAGAAACAAGAAGCTCAAATATCTTCTCTCTCCTTTCCTAGGTTCGCCGCTATAGCCTTTTTAGCAGGCAATCAATCGAAAGAGTGATTACTACTCAGAAAACATTAAACGCCTATTTCTCTTTTGTTTAATTTCAAGTGTTGTGCCATTTAGAAGCCAATAATTTTGTTTAAAGTACCAGTTAAGTTCAAATACAATTTTCAAAGCAAACCCCACAGTTCGCTATGCATTGTGTTTACATTTTAGTAACGGCCTGTTCTGCTCTCTAGCGATCAAAAGTTTCAACACCGAGGACAATTTTATCTGAGAGATCTCGCGATCGGGAAGATCTTATCTCTCTGTTCAATAAAGCAGACAACCAATTTACTCCATAATAAGAGTATGCTATCTGTGCAGAAATCTACGTAATAGATATGACCTGCTCGTTAGAGAGATCTCTACGAGAAAAAGTGCCCGCGCTGTTGAAAGTTTTGACCTCTTGGTGGCAGTGAAGGCCGTAACTAAAAATGTAAACCACGGTGATAACGGATGTGGTTTCGCAAAGGAATACGTTGGCAAAAATTAAATAAACCCCCACTTTAATCAAAAGTGAACTCATATAAGTAGCACACAATGTGAAATAAATATAAAAAGATATGGCTATTTCATTTTATCTCATTATTATCACAATAGGAACCTTTCATTTTAGTGATCATTGAAGTGCATAAATATAAACATCTCGCAACAGAAATGCAAAAATTTGAATATTGGTAGGTTTGAATATGAATCTCGAGAGTTACAGACATGTGACGTTATGTTTATTATTTTACATTTTCTTTTTTAAGGAATGGTCTTGGCAGAATTTTTTTTAATTGGAGATTCAAAAAATGATTTATTGGACCTGGTGGTATAGAGACATGACAAACTGGCAGAAATACGCAAGATACAAATGTTTCACAACAAGTACATATCAAACATGGTTTTTACATTATGCTAAATGATCAAGGTACACAGAGAGCCAGTGTTGATCAAGTAACACATTGAGAGCCGGTGCCGAAAGACAAACACAGACACATCCATGCCTCGCCGGGATTCGAACCCGGACCAAACTAGGGCAAATGATCAGAAGCCAGCGCCTTAGACCACTGTTCCACCGGAGTGAATAATATTTGTTCCGAAACAACGAGCTTGTAAGACTTGCGTAATGGAACACAGCAAGTCGTTTCTTTATTTTCCTAAAACAACTGATGAAAAAATGTAAGTGAAATACGCTAATTACGATGACAAGAAAAGGAATCTACGTCAACACACAATGCCTTCCAAATGGATACCGCCGCAGAATTCGCATTTTCAATGCCCGGCCACCAGCGCTGCCTAGCGACAGTTTCACGTCGGATAGCGGCAAGCCGATCTGCGTCGTAAACAGCTCATACGTTTTACGTGGGTATCGGTCTGTGCTTTTACCTCACTGCTCTGACTAATTGGCAGCATCTTATTAGTCCTGGTGACTAATTGGCAGCATCTTACTAGCGCCGCCATATTTTAAGAATCAAAATGCAGTGCACAGAAGCCAACATACAGGCTAATGCCGGAGCAGACTGCGAATGCGTATTTCTTCTTTGGGTAAGGAACAGTCAGCCGAGCTACTCACAGCACGTGATTGTTACCTTCTCGGTAACATAATCACTTCGTAAATCGGATATGTTATTTTTATTACACCAATCGGGTTAGTTAAGGCTTTTGTTTGTTCTTCAGTTCTTCAGAAACATTTTCAGTAATGCCAAATACTAGGGAATGTCTGCCTTTTGTACGGATCCTTAGGCCTAACTATAATATTGGCTAAAATTTAATTTAAATAGTAATATTAATGTTAATGCATATTTTCCTCACCAAAATAAGGGATGGGCGGGATATCAGAAAACAGCAACAACAACAACAACAACAACAACAACAAAACTGCTCTAAGCAAATAGTCATCGGATCGAAGGAAGCCATCGTTGATCAAAGAAAAGCTTCACTGCCGTAGTCCCCCTAACGTGTTTTGCTTATGAATGTTAACTTCAAGGCTGAACTGGATGAAGAACTGGCTGAAGAACAGGCTATAACATTAACGTTGAAGACAATACGTCGTCGAAGTCGTGACGTCACGCAATGGCGACTGGGCATAAACAAACGTTGTTTACATCTAGTTAACATTAGTTTCTTCGTTGGCGGCTTTCGATAGTCCCGTACAATACATTTTTAAGGTGAAATTGGATATAATAGATATGGAGTTATGTTTTGCAGCGTTCTGTAATCACCAGACTGTGAAAAATCAGTGTTCTTTTTTATAGATTTCCAAAAAACAAACAGAAACATGCCCTATGGACTAAAATGTCAAGGTAAGGATTTGTTATTTTTTGTAGTCTGTAAAATATGAATCTGGACCACACACCCCGCCCTATTTTTTTTTTTTTTTTTTTTTGGTGTCGTTTTCAGAACTTTAGGTTTTGCCTCGAGAGGTTGTTATATCAAGTTCCGAACCGATTTAAGGGTGAACTCGTGCGATGTTTTTATAACATGTGATGCCTTTGGGAGACATAAAATATATTGACATAGTTGAAGAGCATCCATAAAATGTACACTTTGCAATGTAAGCATGTAAATGGACAGGAATGCATGTCATGCATCTTACATTGCAGTACATCCCTTCTTACTGAATGCATATTTCAATACAGTTTTTCAGAAGCTAATTGATTCGGCAGGGGAAATGTTAATTTTGTTTGCAGGAAAGGTAACCTTTCACAACATATGCTCATTCATACTGGTGAAAAACGTCATTAATGTGATGCACGTTTCAAGGAATTTACTAGTAAAAGTAATCTTTCCAGACATATGTTTCTTCATACTAAAAAGATAGAAACACAGATGTGTGCTTAAAGATATTTTGAAAATGGGCAATTTCGGGCGGTATATGTGAATTGATAAATTTTTGGAACACTGAAGAATAAGAAGAATCATGGGTGGTCAGTTCACATATGATGCGTATAAAATTTAAAGAAGTAAGATAAAATAATTTATGAAACATAAACATAAAAGGCAGACAGTACCTCGACGCTATATATCTTATCTTTCATGGAAGCATGAATTTGCTCACGTATTTCTTCGCTGTGCGGTTCATAATAAAATGACTGGATGTGAGAGGACTTCACACCATTTTCACCGCGTTGAATTAGCTTCAAATTGTCAGAAAAAAACCCCAAAGAAATTGCAAAATATGAGCATATCTCGCCAATCGCACTGAAACGCTATGAGAATCATGGAGGAACAGACATTTGTTTATGCACAGCGCTATCTTGTGACGTCACACTTTGACGACGTGTAGACTTTTGGTGATTTGCCAGTGGGCGTTAGTGACGATTTCAGCCGTAAGATGGCACTGTGTCCCACGGTATAAACAACTTAGTTTCCACGTTGTTTGAATTACTGGATTCTGTATGATCGTCGTTGTTTCTTGTGTTTCTTTTAAAAAAACCTTACAGTTTTAAAACCAAACTGTTGTTTTTACAAGAAAATCTAACTCATTTTCAAAATGGTTTACTGTTGTGTGCCGACATGCACATCTTCTGAGAAGAAAAACGTGGGACTTTCATTCCATGAGTTTCCCTCAGATCAGAACCTAAAGCAACTGTTGCTGAAAGCAATATCTCGTCAGGATTTTGCTCTAAATGACAAGTCACCTTCAACTGTTGTTTGAGGTAAGCATTTTCATTCTGATAATTACGTACCTAATTCAATGAAAAAAAAACTCAGTATATAAACTCATATTAAGTAAAATAGCAGGCAAATGTGTAGATTTGAGTTTTAAATTATTTCGTCGGAAAAATATTAGTACCTGGGAAACGTGCGACGTACAGATTTTAGATTATGGAAATTAATGACAAATGGTGCAGAAATTTCCGGTTTCAAATTTCTTTTAATGATTTTTATCGTAACATTTACCTGTAAGTTCGATGCGTTAGGCCTACGGCAGCGTCTCTTCACAGCATAAAACTTACAGGTAAATGTTACGATAAAAATCTTTAAAATACGAAATTTCTGCGCCATTTGCCATTAATTTCCATACTCTAAAATCTGCACGTCGCATTTTTTCCAGGTACTAACATTTCTCCGACGAAATAATTTAAGACGCTAATCTACATACTTACCAAAATCTCAGCCCTTGATCGTTGAAGAATAAAGGTGAATGAGATTTACACATAAATTACACCAGTTCCTACAGAAAAATTCTTTTGCCCAATTACTACGAATTCAGAATGTAAATATCCATCTGTTCACGTGAAAGTGAATATAAATAAAATCCCAAATATAAATGATACGGAATCAGTTTGTTTATGCGAACTACATCAATAGATGGCGCTGTGTTCCAACTCATCAGCCTTGGTTAACTTTCCTGCAGAGCATATTACCCAACGCCTTGGTTAACTTTCCTGCAGAGCATATTACCTATATCGTTGATATTACCTCTTCAGATTTAGTGGCGCTGTTGTCGCCTGTTTTACGTTATCTCTATGAGAGTTGGCGTTCTTCAAGCTTTATATTTTTTGTGGAATCGTCCTGTTTATATAATTTATTATGCATTCTTTGCATATTAGTTACAATTAAGTAACAATTCCTTTAAGCAGAAGCTTCTTAAATGCAATTGAAACAGTGAACTAAAGTTTGTTTCATTTTGACTCCACTATTAACTTTTTTTCGTACTGAAGTAGAATGAAATGTTTCTTTTGCGGATTTATATGTAAAGAAAATCTGAAATGTAAGTAACACACCACTGGTTATCAGTTTAATAATCCCTATTGCTAGTTAGCTATATCTGTTTTGGATAAACGGACTAACATGTGAAGAAGGTAACCTAAGCATTGATGGGGTTATTCATTTGATGAGGAAAGCTGCTAATCTTAATGTCTAAAGAAGTATTCTAATTATTTGTGAAGATGAAAAATATTGGAGATGACTCCAATTTAGGAACCCAGCAGTCCTGTAATGTAATATTTGCTTTCAAATTCGTTGTATAGTTAATATCCTGTTTTGTTTTGTTTTTAATTTTTCTCCGCGATTTCGAAACGTATGGTGTTATTTCTGTTTGTTTTTTTCTGCTGTATGTTTGAATTAATCAGATGCTTTAAGACATTTCAGATCTTCCCTTTGATGTCAAACATAACACAGTTATGATTTTCTTTGTATATGCAAGCAACATATAAAAAAAGTCGTGCTTTGTTCAGTTCATGACTGGATAATGTTAAAATTATCAAATATGAAATCATTGAGTTTGTTTGAATAAACTGATATTGCTAATTTAAACATCGAGTCAGCACTGAAAAATTCTTTTGGAGAAGTCACTGAAGATTTTATTATAAAGGAAGTGAAAAAAGAACCAAATACTTCAGCACACGATATGACAGATAGAAGCGACGATATTTGGGAGTGCGAAATATGCTTCCAGAAATTCACAGCAGAATCCAGCTTTGCAAGACTTCACACATGTGAAAAAACTTCCCAGTGCGCTGCATGTATCCAGAAATTTATGCAGAAAGGTAGATGTTTAAGGCCCACAGAGGCCGATGCTGGGGAACAATCTTATGATTCTGATATATGTTCCAAGCAGTTCTGTAATGAATGCAATTTCTCAAAGATTTCCTCAGATAAGAAACCTTACCAGAGCTTCAAACACATCGGAGAAGGACATCTTTCAAAACATATGACGGTTCATGCAGATGAAAAATCCTACCATTGTAATGAATGCGGTAAACAATTTGCACAGAAAGCTCAGCTTTCAAGGGATTTGCTTCTTCACACATGTGAAAAGCGTGATTTGTCAAGGCATATACTTCTTCATACAGGTAAAAAGCCTCTCCAGTGTGGTGGATGCTACAAGCAGTTTAGAGACAAAAGGGCTCTCTCAAAGCATATGCTCATTCACACAGGTGAAAAGCAACACCGTTGTGCTGTATGCTTCCAACAATTTGCACACAAAAGTAGTCTTTCTAGACATATGCTCGTTCACAAAGGTGAAAAGCTTGAACAGTGTGATGTATGCTCCCAGCGGCTTAGAGACAAAAGTAGTCTTTTTAGGCACATGCTCCTTCACACAGGTGAAAAGCCTCACAGTTGTGATGTGTGTTCGAAACAATTTGTTAACAAAAGTCAGCTTTCAAATCACATAATCATTCACAATGCTGAAAAACCTTACAAGTGTGATGTGTGCTCCAAACATTTTACTCGCAAAAGTTACCTTTCAAAGCATATGCTCATTCACACTGGTGAGAAGCCTCACCAATGTGATGTGTGCGCCAAACAATTTTCTCAAAAAAGTTCTCTTTCAAAGCATTTGTTCAATCACACAGGTGAAAAGCTTTACCAATGTGATGTGTGCTCCAAACAATTTACTCGGAAAAGTCAACTTTCAGAGCATATGCTCATTCACACAGGTGAAAAGCCTCACCAGTGTGATGTATGTTCCAAACAGTTTGCTCACAGAAGTGATCTTTCCAGGCATTTGCTGATTCACACAGGTGAAAAGCCTCATCAATGTGATGTATGTTTGAAACAGTTTACTCAGAAATTTTCTCTTTCAAAGCATTTGCTCATTCACGTAGGCGAAAAACCTCACCAGTGTGAAGTGTGTTCCAAGCAATTTACTCAGAAAAGTTCTCTTTCAAAGCATTTGCTCATTCACACAGGTGAAAAGCCTCACCAATGTGATGTATGTTCCAAACAATTTACTCAGAAAAGTGATCTTTCAAAGCATTCACTTATTCACACGGGTGAAAAGCCTCACCAGTGTGATACATGCTTCAAACAATTTACTCAGAAAAGTGCTCTTTCAAAGCATTTGCTCATTCACACAGGTGAAAAGCCTCACCAATGTAATGCATGTTCTAAACAGTTTACTCACAAAAGTGGTCTTTCAAAGCATATACTCCTTCACACAGCTGAAAATCATCTCTAATGTAATGCATGCTGCAAACAATTTGATGACAAAAGTTTTCTTTTGAGGCATATGCTCTTTCACGTACAGTCAGTCACAAATGTCTACATACAAGCTGTTCAAATGAGCATTAATAGAAAAACTATAGAAATGATACATTTGTGTTACAATTAAAGAGTAAGTATATACAGATGTTGTTTGCTAGAAAAAGGAGAAAATATCAAGCTAATATACAAGAAATATAACAAAATGAAGAAACACGCTGTCGAAGCACGATTAATATTATGACCGAGAACTCAAGGTGTTGGTTACTGAAAGATGACATTTATTTACTCGTTAAAAGATATAAACACAACACCAAGAGGTTAAAAATTAGTGACAAAATCTTTCGGGGCTTCTGAAGCACCCATCTTCAGATCAAGTGACAGAATGAAGCGTGCACATGAACATTTATTCACATGTTACATAAAAATAGACCATCATGCCTTGCCGAGGAGGTAGTGACATGTTGCCAACTGATAATCTATAATCATATAATAAAATAAAAGAGAAAGGGAAAAAGAAAAGAAAAATTATCATAGCAGAATTATACACCATTGGTAATGTGGCCGAACTCGTTCATTAAATTCAGCCATAGTTCTGGAATGAGTACAGGGGGGTCTTCATTACAGCTGGTTGAAGAGAATTTGTAGATACATAAACTTTCTGCAAACAGTAAGGCATATTTATTTGGGGCTGTCACAATAATTATTGTTTATGCCCAATTAGAGTTCTAAAAGAGTGGTAGGCAATGCACATAACTAACAAACAAATCAAGAAGATGGTAGTGTAGAACACGCTAAATTATGTACACAAGTTTTAAGGCAAATATACTTCAGCCATTACTATAACCTTCATTAGTGTGACTACGATTGGTTTCGTTGCCAGATTGGAAAGGTAAGTTTTTTAATGGTAACTCCGGGTGATGTGATGCAATGAGGGATTTTCAGATGTATGGAAACGAAAATGGAGAGTTCAGAGTTGCAATTTTTGGAAAATAAAATTTTCCAAACTCAGGGTGTGCACACATGTTTGAAAACCTGGAAAGTCCTTCAAAATCATGATTACATTTTCAAGGCCTTGAAATATCCTGGAAAAACTGTGTTTTTTTAAAGCTGTCTTGAAATTAGTGCTTAAAAAATGTCCTTTTAAGAAAATCAGTGTTACCCCTTCTTTTTTTTTCTTTTTTCATTTTCTCTCCTTTGTTCTCAAAGAAACCACGGCCATGGTGTTGGACGTACGTGCCCCAAATTGTAATTTGGCTAAAAAAATTTTTTTTAAAAAGCGTTCTTTCCAGTGCCTGTTAGAAAGTGCAGCTCGAAGGTCAGAGAGCTGGTCATCTGGTCCTTGTTGAAATGTTTTTGCAGAAAACTTACTTGCTTCTACCCTTCCCAGGCTTTGTATCAAGAGACTTCCACTACTTATGATAAAAATTAAGAAAACCCTCTTTGCAAATTCTTCACAAAACTGGCTGAAATTTTTACATTTACAATAATTGGATTACAGAAACTTAATCTCAAAATTCCAAGTGAATCGATTAAAAACTTAAAAAGTTAGCATTGAAAATTTTTTATTACGGACATGTATGCCTTTCTGCTTTGGGCAAACAGAGCGTGCAATGGGGTGTTGCCATAATAACGGTTGATTGGCAGCCGATAGCACCGACGAATTAACTTTGTTTAGGAAGAAAGCGAACCACCTGTCACTGATTCCATCCATTGCTTTTGGACTAGGTGAAAAATTTCAGAAATCCGTTTTCCCGAATTTTGAAAATGACACTGTAAGATTTTTACAATGGTTAAGATACACCACAATGATGAAGTTCTAGTGTACATTTTGCCAAATTCCATTTAAAACTTTAGCAGCCGCAAAAAAAAAAAAAAAAATCTTTGGTTGTATAATCGGATTAAAAAAAGAAGAAACAGCAATTATAAATTACAGGAAAAGCAAGTGAATGATTTTTTTGAGATGCCGTGGTTTATTTAAACAGTGACCCTTAAGAATTTTGCCGTGATAACATGGAAACTATTTGAATTACAAACATACATTTTTAATCCTAGTTGTAAATGCATTTATGGCACCTCTATTCATAGTGATTGTGGAATAACTTTTTTACGGGTCTTATAGAGGTTATTTTTCATGAAAGTTTGTTGTCAAATTTTCGAACTAAATCCTAGTTCGTCATCAGGACTATGTCACTGGAGTAGTTGCTGCCACTCAATTGGAAGAGTCCATCCGCAATTATCATTAATTGTGGTACTTCTTCTTGCTATTTCGATCCCTTCTTCTTGTTTCCTCTTTACTAAGTTTGACTGGTGGGCGATTATTTTCACTGAGTCCCAATTTATGGAGTGTCCACTTGCTTGTATATGTCTGTCTAGCCCTGTTTTGTTCCCAATGTTCCTAATAGCTGCTTGGTGTTCTTTCATTCAGACCTTAATACTTCTCCCTGTTTCTCCAATATAGCTGAGTCCGCAGTTACAGTCGATGCAGTAAATTACTCCTTCCTGCAATTGGATGTCCAATTCTTTCTGCTTTAAAGCTGGCAGGAATTTCTTTATTTTGTTATTAAGATCTGGAGCTAGCCTGATATTATATTTTGCTCCGATCCTTTTCAGTTTCTTGAAAAGTCCCTTGTGGTACGTTATTTTGCTGGTGAATTTGAAGTTGGTTTTTTCCTGCTTCTTTTTTGGCACTTGTTTAAATATTTTCTCAACATATGAGGAGGGGTAATTGTTTTCTGCCAATATTTTCTTTAATTCTTCTTTGTGAAGATCTTTTTGAGTAGCTGAAGAGAGCAGGATTTCAATTTTTTCCAAAAATTGTCTCGCCGTATTCGATTTAATATAATCAGGGTGGAATGAGCAGAAGTCTAACATCTTCCCTGTGTTGGTGGGTTTTCTAAAAAGCTGAGTGAATATTTTCCCCTCTCTTGAGGTCAAGGTTAAATCTAGGTAATTGATGCTATGGTCTTTTTCCTGTTCCAGGGTGTACTGCAAGGTATTCTTTAGTAAGTTAAATTCTGCCAGAATCTGAGAGGGTAGAGATTGGTCCACAGTATCTACTATAATTAGGACATCATCCATGTACCTTACATAGAGAGCAAACAAGGAGGGTTGTATAAGGATTTTTGCCTCTAGTTTACTTATATAATAATTTGCTAGCAGAGGTGCTAGTGGAGAACCCATTGCAAGTCCTGAAGTTTGCCTGTAATATTTCTTTCCAAACTGGAAGAAATTATTCTTGAAGGAAAATAGGAGCAGTTCATATATGCCAAGTAGTATTTCTCTATTGTGATTATGGAATACTATTTTTTCCGCAAGGTCATCTGCAATGAATTCCAGTAGGAGGTCCAGGTTAATGTTGGTATACATAGAGACTATATCCAGGCTTGCCATTACTGAATGAATTAATTCTGGCAAGTTGTCCAGTTTTCCTTTTAGCTGCATGGAATTTTTTAGTAGGTAGGGAGGAGAAGGGAAAATATCTCTGAGGTGACCAAGTAAATAATAATTAATGTTGAAGAGTGGCAAATTTCTAGTGTCTATTATAGGTCTTACTGGATGGCCTTTGTGAACTTTTATTGTACCATAGATCTGTGGAATTCTTGACTGGATTTTGGAGAAGTTTTTGAAGAGCTCATTAAGCTGTTTTTTATTTCTTAAAGAGCTGATTAATTTCTTAAGATTTTTGACAGTTTGATCTATAGGGTTACCATTGAGTTATTCATAATAAGGCTTGCTCAATTCAGCTTCCATTTTATTGTAATACTTCTCTTATTCTACCAATACCAAAACTTTGCTCTTATCTGCTCTCAGTGCTACAACTTTATCATTGGCTTTGAATTTTTTAAGGTCAGCAATGGCATTTCTATTAAAATTGTAATCAACTTTTACTGGCTTTTTTACAAATTTTGAGACGCAGTCTGAGAATTCTTTCCTTAAAGTAACTGCTGTATTTTCATCTTCTCTTTCTACCTTACTACAGATGCTTTCTAAATCAATCAGCATACGTTTTTTATCAAGTGTTGCCGGAGGAAAGGTTGTAATTATATCCCTTATTGAGGAGATTAATCAGGTTTTCATCTACTCCTTCCGTCAGATCTATGACATGTTTGTTAGTGGGGGATGGTATTAACTTTGGGCCAGGTGCTGTAGACATTAACTTTGGATTCCGCCCCGGTGGCGCAGTGGTCTAAGCAATGGCCTCTGATCATTCGTTCGAAAGGGGTCCGGGTTCGAATCCCGGTCAGGCATGGATGTTGTGTTTGTCTTACGGCACTGGCTCTCTCCCTTCCCTGGAACCAGTGACCCAAAATTAGGGACAGGCGACTGCTTTATAGCCCATTGAGTTGCTCACTGTGGTCGTTAAACCTCCAATCAAAAAAAAAAAAAAGATTGCTGTGCTGCTGCTGAGTCAACAAAAGACAATATGGCCATGGAACTTGCTGAGAAAAAAGCATCACAAGTTAAAAACTGAGCTGATGTTCTTCATACACTGGCGTGCAAAAATTAAGGACGAGACGGTTTTTCGAATGTAACGTCATGCAGAAACGCTCCACATCGACTCAAATCATACCATAAGATCCCCAAGATGTAAGAATATGGGACAAGTGAGCAAAACCGTCCAAACAAGGAACCCAAAGAATGCAAAGGCACTTTATTGAAAAGATAGCTTCAAGCACAACTGGACAGAAGACAGAAACGCCCATGTGACAGGCGGCTGCCAAGAAAAATCCAGTCTTTAGTAGGGAATATGATCACCCCTGACTGTATTGCAGGATTTATAATGTCTGTCCATGCTGAGGATGAGGTTGTCAAGGAGCTGTTGAGGCATTGCGGCCCATTCCTCTTGTAGCGCCAATCATTGCTGGCGGCTGGTGATGTGCTGCCAAGCGTCTCCCGAGAAGGTCCCACTTGTTTGATTGGATTTAGGTCAGAGGACCTTGCTGGCCAATCCATGTATTAAATATCTTCACTCTCCAACAGCTCTGCGACAGCCACTGTAAAATGAAGTGTAGCGTTGTCGTCCATGAAGAGGAACTCAGGACCCACAGCACCTCTAAACAGACGCACGTGAGGCAGGAGAACCTTGGTACAATAGCGGACACCAGTGACTGAACCTCCTTGGAAGATGTGGAGGTCAGTACGGCTACCAAGCATGATACCGCCCCAAACGAGAACTCCGCCACCTCCAAACCGGCCCCTTTCGATGATGTTGAAGGTGTGATTGCGTGTTCCCTGCTCTCTCCAGATGTGTATACGTCCAGAATCGCTTGTCAGACTAAATCTGCCGTCTTCCGTAAAGAGAACTCGACCTCATTGCTGATGTGTCCAGTTCTTGTGTTCCTGGCACCACAGAAACCGCCGTCTCCAATGAGCAGGCTTTAATGGCACACACCGTACTGGTCGTCGTGCAAATAGACCACCTTTGTGCAGCCTCCTGGCCACAGTAAAACACGATAAAGGACATCCAGTTGTCTGTTGCATGTGTCTTGCGTTTTCTCCCGCTGTCTGCCGTCTGTCTCTTCTCACCTGTAGGACCATATACCGGTTGTCCATCGCCGTGGTTGCTTGTGGACGACCACTGCTATACTCTCGGACAGCTGTTCCTGTCATTTGAAATGCTCTCTAAGCTTGTAAAAGGATGCTGTGAGCGATCCCTAACTCCTTGGCCACACTAGTCACACTTCGACCTTCTTCCAACTTCACAATGACACGACCTCGGGTAAAGTCATCCAGATGTCGTCTACTGGATTGCCTGTTGGCCATATCATACGGTAGCAGCAACTCAATGTCGTTCAAACCGATGTACACCGTGCAGTAGCTTTCACCGAATTGCTGAGCATACACCGCCTGTGTGCTTTTACCCTTCCACCCCCACCCCACGTCATGCTGCATATATGCGCATGCCCTACCGTACGGACCCTAGTCTATCTCCTGAGTGGTCTTTCGGTTCGTTCTGCCTGCTCGTTCTGCTGTTATGGTAATTTCCCCTCTTCATTCTTAATTTTTGCACACCAGTGTATGTATTTAAGGCTTTTATAAGTAGTTTGGCTAGTTCCACATTTGGGGTAGCTAGCACTTTACAAATTTAACTTAGCAGTGGTTTTGATTTAAAAAAAAAGTAAATGGAGGCAATCGTATTTGATTTGAAAAATAATTTTTGGAAAGTAATATCAGGCAATTTTTTTTTCTTTTTTTACAGAATTTTAGATTTCATTACTTTTTGTCCTTCCACGATGCGCTGGCTGACATAGAGGTGATTAGATTCTTTTGGATTGAGTAGTGAAAAAAAAAGTGACCGAGTAAGTACACAAATGTGCGCTTTGCCTCTCGTTTCTGGTTTTCAGACATCACACACTTTTTCACTTATGGATTTGTAACTCCACATTTTGTTTTACATAGGTCCGAACTTTCTTTTCAGTGATCCCCACAGCAGTTACTTCAGGACTACTGTTAGTGATACACTGAGAGGCAAGCATGACATCCTGCTGGGTGTTTGGGGGCTGTCCCCCACCCCCTCTTATGTGTCATCCATCTGTACCTCCCTGTGTTTTTTGGAGGATATAAATCTCAGGGATTGTTTTACCAGTCCTCTGTTAGATGTGTGCCCTCCCCATTCTGAAATTCTTGGTCTGCTCTTGCTTTATTTTATAATAGTTTCAATTGTTATCAATTAACTGATTACATGGAAGATAAGGTAGTGCAAAATAGTGATGCAGCTAAAATGTCTTATTGAATTAATCATTTTCAAAGAATTTTCTGATAGGCCTTGCTGTGATTGCACCATGATTCATCTCCAATTAAAAATATTAAGAAGGAATGTAATGAGTAAAAAAGCACATTCATCCATTTACATCTTTCATCATTTTTATTACTTAAAACTGAAATTACTTTTAAAAAAATAATTTGACCACGGTACTGTAAAGCGTAATCATCATCCTCGAATTTCTGTGTATATGTCCTGGAAAAGGCCTGGAAAGTCTGAATTCCCCCCCCAAAGTGTACGAACCCTGCAAACTTTCTCTAAACCTCAGAGCATACCGATTTTGGAAGGGAGCCAACTTTTTTGTATCGGACCAAAGTGGAATAGCAGAAGTGTCAGCCATGGTTAGAAGAATACTTGTTAAAAATTTGTTACGTATGGAACATGATAAATTAATGGCGTGCTGTCTCCATACGATGTCATCAAACCACCATCCCTAATTGTACAATAAAAACTTTATTTACAATAAAAGATATGATTTAAAAATATTTAAAAGGGCAAGATCTTTCGGGCTACAATAGCACCCGTCCTCAGGCCACCCAACAGTGCCGCAGAGCACTCGGAAGCGCCGCAATATATAACCAGTCCCCCAAGGAGATCCACAATGCATTTGTTCAAAACACAGGTGATGCCAATTGAGGAAAACAGCAAAACAGAAAGTAATACAAATAATATAGTTCATTAATTAAGTAAGGTCCTCTTCATCAGTAGGTTGAAGGGAAGAAGTAATTATTTTCCTCCATTGTCTAGGAACAGAAACAGGTAAGTCCAAGTTACAACAGGTAGTACCATAAGAAATAATATACAGACTCTGTAAAAAAGACGGTTTGTTTGTTAACTACAGAGGAAAGTACTATTCTATTAGGCCAATCGGGAGAATAACCTCCCTGGTGAACAGCTGTAGTAAATGATGTAGAAATGGAGTCAGTTCGAAGTGCATATTTGTGTTCTGACAATCTAATGTTCAGACTTCTAAGGGTAGAACCTATGTAGTATTTAATATAATCGTCAGAGGCCATGGGAAGCAATGGGATACGATATATTCCTGCTTTATTCAAAGTTGCGACTGGATCTCGGTCGTTACGTATGGTTGAAAAAATGTTTTTGGTGCAAATTCCAAATTTTTCATGGCTGACACTTCTGCTATTCCACTTTGGTCCGATACAAAAAAGTTGGCTCCCTTCCAAAATCGGTATGCTCTGAGGTTTAGAGAAAGTTTGGAAATTTTATTTTCCAAAAATTGCAACACTGAGCTCCCCATTTTCATTCCATACATCTGGAAATCCCCCATTACATCTCGTCACCCTGAGTTACCATTAAAAAACTTACCTTTCCAATCTGGCAATAAAACCAATCGTAGTCGCACTGATGAAGGCAATAGTAATGGCTGAAATATATTTGCCTTAAAACTTGTATACATAACTTAGCATGTTCTACACTGCCATCTTCTTAATTAGGGTTATATTCAACTTTAAGAACAGTCCTACTCAAAGCTGTTGACGGTAATCATCGGCGTACAGTGTATTGGTGTTCTGCCACTCTCACTCCCAAATTGCGGAGGGTAGAACCGATATAACATAAATCTGTAAGGTCTGGAACACTTGAGGAAAGTGGTATGTTGTACACTCCACATTTCTTATGTAAAAGTATTCGGTTGTGATCTCTGCGAACAAGTTTAAAATTATTAACTGTACGAACACCAAAATCAAGGTCGTACTTTATACATATATTCTTAAGTGTTTTTACAACAAGGGGTAGAAAATTAATTGACCCAATAAACTTAGGGGTGGGAGTAAAACTTTGCAAAATTTTGAAAGCCAGGCGATTAAAATCATGAACAACTTAAAAACAGTCTTAGCTAAATAGCCAAACATTTGGGCAATCTCTACAATCTTAGTAAGCTCTTTGCGTCGTAGTTGATTGGAGGAAGAATGTGAAAATGGGCGTCTAACTAAGAAACGTACAGCAGCAAGTTTATGGGACTAAGGGTGTGCTGAGTCATATGGAATAAGTGAGGGGCAAAAGGTATATATTCTAAATGAATATATGTCTGAAACAAAAGGCTGCATACAAAGGAAAGGAAATTAGAAATGTGCATGATTCAGACCACTTGAAAGAAAATTAATATCACGTAGGCCCTCATTTTCAATCAATCACAGCTTTGAATCTCCTAGTCATTGACAGCACAGGAGGTTTTGTTGTATCCAGTGTAACTCCGGACCATACCTGCATTAATGCTGCTTTTAAAGATTCCAATTAGGGTTAGTGTGTTTTCAAATTCTTCTCTGAAATTT
Organism: Macrothele yani; assembly: GCA_039090855.1. Lineage (NCBI taxonomy): Eukaryota > Metazoa > Arthropoda > Arachnida > Araneae > Macrothelidae > Macrothele > Macrothele yani. Next base: position 143,202,402 of record CM077009.1, on the reverse strand, counting down.
ATCCCACAGGTGTTCAATTGGATTTAAGTCCGGTGATTGGGGAGGTAAATGGTGCTCTTCAGGTACTTTATAAAACATCCACTCCTTAACAATCTTGACTGTGTGCTATGGATCATATTCTTGCTGAACCATTGGCTTCCAAGTCCTAAGCTGTCAACAGATGTCTGGAAATTGCCCTGCAGTACCTTTTAAGTATTTTAGGCAGTCCATCATAGCCGTGATGAAAACTAATTTCCTAACCCGAACTACTGCCATTGATTACCAAACCATTACATTGCCTCAACAATGCTTGTCTGTGGGAACTAAACCTTCGGGTTTCATTTCTTGAATTTTCCATCTCCAAAACTTTCCACGACCTTCAGATCCAAAAATATTATATTTGCTTTTGTTGGTAAATTGGACTGTTTTTCCAAAGATCAAAGGCTTAGTTTATATACTTTTTTTGCAAGGTTAAGTCTTCTTGTCACATTTGTTGGGGTTATTAGAGGTATTTCTCAGGTTCTCAGGGAACTCTGCCATTAAATCCTTTAGAATGAAGAATTCTTCATACAGTCTTGGTATGCAGAAGCTTACCAGTTGTCATTGCAATATATTCTGCTAATTTTGGAGCAGCTATTTTCAGATTTAACTTGACTCCTTTTAAAACAGCTTGATCACTTTATGCTCTGGGGTGACCACTTCGAGCTTTGGTGAACACGTTTCTGGCTGACTCGTAATTCCTAATAGTTTGGCCATTTTTCCAACAATTTTTGAAATCCCTTCATAACATCGTGTACCCTTTCACAACTGTATTATCACTGTGGAAATAACTTTTACGGGTCTTATAGAAGTTTTTATTCAAAAAGTTGGTGGTCAAATTTTTGAACTAAAGCCTAGTTTATCATCAGGACTACGTCACTTGATGAACTAGGCTTTAGTTCGAAAATTTGACCACCAACTTTTTTGAATAATAACCTCTATAAACCACCAACATTTTGAATAATAACCGCTATAAGACCTGTAAAAAAGTTATTTCCATAGTAAACTATAAATAGAGGTTCCATAAATTCATTTACAACTGTATTATCACATTTGTCATGTGTCCAGTGAAATTTCTTTTCATGCTGTCATTCAAACTGGGACACTAAAAAGAACTTTTCCAACATACACAAGATTTAGTACCGCTGCGATTGCTGAAATTACAACAGGTACCATAGGCGTAACCACTGGGGGGAGGGGTCAGTCCCCCCCCGGATTTTTAGAGTCTGAGATCTCATGATGTCTTCCACTCTTGTCATTTTTCTGATCCACGACTTCCTCTTCTTATCTCTCCTGGTTACACCAAGCATGCACCTCGCAATGCTACTTTGAGTTGTCTGCAGTCTTTGTATGTCTCTTTTAGTTAAGGTCCAAGTCTCTGTACCATACGTAAGCACGGGAAGGAGGCATTGATCAAACACCTTTCTTGTAAGACATAATGGCCTATTGCTCTTGAAAATTATACTGTTTCTTCTAAAAGCTCTCCAGGCAAGTTTTAAACGCCGATTAATTTCTTCACCAATGTGACCCTCACTTGATATCTGCTGTCCAAAGTAAATGTAGGTATCGGTTATCTCCAGCTTTTCCCCATCAATCGATAAATCTTCATTTCTTAATGAAACATAGAACAGTTAAATAACGAATAGGACAAAGCTGCTGAAAAGACCCCTTGAAAAATCACACCCTCATTAAATGTGAGATGTCATTAACGGCAATGAGGTACGTCAATTTTATCTACGATAACCTTATAATATGATATGTAATACAATTAAATTGTATGGTGTGTAAACTGTTAAGAGTTCAACAACTCGATATTAAAATTATGAGTTTAAAAATGTGGTCCTGAGCACACCCAACTAAGGTGGATTACTGTTGATGAGAATTCATGGTGTACAGGAAGTACTATGTTTCACAGGAATTTATAGAGTTTATGAAGTAATGATCGGATATTCGAAATCTAGGGGGAGCGAGGTTGCAGTTCTCCAGAGTGGCGCACTCGGGTTTTTTGACGGGGGGGTAAAATATCTTCTCGTAGAAAAATGTGTGTGGGGGGGGCTAATATACACTGCTGGCCACCCAAAATGCAACACCAAGAAGGAAGCATCCGATTGCCGATTGGCCTGAAATTCGCATCATGCGTCGCCCGCAAGGGGACATGCAAACGATTAGCATTGCAGGGCGTATGCAAATCCTGTGCGCCCGGTACGCCACCGAGAAGCACTATAAGAAGGGTGCACAGCAGGCAGGGTGTAAGTAGTGGAAGTGTGTTGTGCTGCCGGACCTGTGCGTGGGAAACTTCCTGATGCCTCGTCGGAGAATACGGCAGTCATTCCAGCACGTTTTGGAGTTCGACAGAGGACGAATAGTGGCTTATCGCGACAGTGGTTTATCGTACTGAGACATCGGCGCCGTTGTGGGACGACATCCAGCCACAGTTAAGCAAGTATGGTTTCGGTGGGTGCAGGAGGGACGGACCGACGTGAGCGATCGCCGCAGCCACGGCACATCACAGAACGAAATGACCGGCATGTTGTGCGGTTGGTATTGACGGCTCGCACCGCCACATCACGAACTTTAGCGCAGAAATTAGGGTGTGTTGCGCAACAACCTGTGTCAGCACGTACCCTTCGACGTCGTCTGCAAGAGTGGGGACTTGTCGCACGACGCCAATTGCTCCGATTACCATTGACGTTACACCACCGGCGAGTGCGGCGGCAGTGGGCCGTTGAACGCAGCACCTGGACTACGGAATGGCAAGACATTGTCTTCAACGACGAATTCCGCTTCTGCCTGCAACACCACGATGGTCGGATGCGCGTTTGGCAGCACGGCGGCGAGAGACTGTATGACGGCTGCATTGTGCATCGCTATACCGGTCCGTCGCCTGCCGATTTGGTTTGGGGCGCAATTGGATATGACACCCGCACCCCTCTGGTACGCATCGTCGGTGCACTCAACAGCCACCGCTACATCTCCGACGTTTTGGAGCCTGTAGTCCTCCCTTACCTGCAGGACCTGCCAGCGGCCACGTTGGCAACGTGTGGAAACAGCCTGGACCGACATACCCCAAGTCCACATCCAAAGCCTGTTTCGTTCGATGCCGCGGCGTATAGCGGCCGTTATTGCCAGCCATGACTGTCACACGAACTATTGATGTCTGCGTGTTCTGCAAGTCGCACGGGCCTGTAAACTCAATTGTTTCATCTTTGTATCTGTTGTTATGTGTCCAGTAAATCTGGCTTTGCTAGCTTGTGTCCTTCTTGGTGTTGCATTTTGGGTGGCCAGCAGGGTAAATGAATACTGACCCTAGAAATATTATCATGTATTGGACACTTACCCAATACTTCGTTAGACTTCCTTTGTCGGAGATTTGAAATTTACAGGATGACTTTGAGGTCAGAAAGCAAATTTTACACCTAACACCACGTTAGCACTTTTTTGTTCATCTGTCTGTACATCCGCCTGTTTTTAATAAATATCTGCTAACCATTGGAGATAGAATTGAAATTTTGTGGATGGTTTTTACGGACTGAACATAACTGTCACACTATGTTTGCACTTTGTATGTCTGTTTGTCCGTCCGTCTATCCTATGTTTTAGATGAAAATCTGGGGAGTAATTTGATATAAAAACAAGAAATTTCTGGATAGCCATTAGGAACTTGAAGTAACTCTGTCCGAAGGGCCAAGTATCAGATGTCACCGCATCCTTCAGCAAGGTCACAGGTTCTTTTACCGAGCAGATGTATCAACAGTGTAACATATCCCTTACCCCCCCCCCCCGACTGATTAAAGCAACAGAATAACTCAGATATCGCGAAAATCACCTGCCCACACCTACACCTACCAATAGACGTAGAACAAACACTCCGATCCTAGCTGAAGCTCATGTTTTCCCAGGAGGAACTCCTCTCAAGAAGGACTGAAAGAATACACATGCTTTAACTATTTTTTTTTTTTTAATTTAAAGAACATATCTTGTCTGTGCATGCAGTATATTAGGTTGGTGCGAATGAAATGTCCGTCAAAGGACCAGAACACGTGAACGGAAAAGTAGGACAACTTACCTAGGCAAAATAATCCTCCTCGGCATCGACACATACCCTAGTTGCCATCTGCCCGGCAAGACACATCCCGGAACGAAAAAAGTCTTGTGGCTGGGACCCAAAGAAGTCATCAACTGCACGTTGAACCTCCTTGCCTGTCGTGAACTGTTTCCCGGACAGGAAGTGACCCAGACGACGAAATAGATGGAAGTCTGTCGGAGACAAATCCGGAGAATAGGCTGTGCTTCATAGCCCAAGGCACTTAGTGTCAGCATCATTCGTTCTGCGAAATGAGGACGGCCGTTGTCCTGGAGCAGAAGAACACCATGTCTGTTGACCAAAGCTGGTTGTTTCTGCAGAAATTTTCAGTGCATCTGGTGTAATTCAGCACAGTAAAGTTCTGCAGTGATAGTTTAGCTTCTTGCCAAGAAACTCCGATGAATTATCCCGGCTGTGAACTACCAGACAAGGGGTATCATCATCTTGGTGTGTAAGAGTGCATGGCTTAGGATGCCGTTCAGCAGACTGTGCCTTGCTTAACCATTGTGCAGATCATTTCCGATTGTCATAAAGGACCCACTTCTCGTCGCAGGTGACGTTTCGATGCGGTAGAGGTTCCTGTTTATTCCTGGCAAGCAGCGCCGTGCAGACTTCCAAACGCCTAGTCTTGTTGCCAGTTGTCAACTCATGCGGCAGCCACATGTCCAGTTTTTTTACCTTACCCAGCGCAGCCACACGCCGAACAACTGTCGTGTGGTGGACACCTACCTCGGCAGCTATCTCACGACACGTTTTTCGGGGGCGCTTCAATGATGCGTAACAGAACCTCGTCAGAAACAGCAACAAGTCGGTGACCACGTGCTTGGTTTTGCAGGTCCGTATGTCCGCTTCGAAACTTCACAAACCATCGTCGAATAGTTCCTTCCTTGGCTGTATTCGCCCCAAACGCTTTGTTAACGTTTCAAGTGGTAATTCCTGCAGAATGGCCTAGTTTAAATTCATATAGGAAGATGACTCTCAAATCCAGCGTCTGCATGTTTCCTTTGCAAGCCACGTTACGTCCAAACCAACCACGCCTAAACCTTGTTCTTCACACACGTGCTAGCTATTTTTAGTAACTCTGTGACGTAATAACCCACAACACTTGTGGGCGGTTCCGTTCCGCTGTGGTGGGGGCCTGTCTCCACTGCTCGTACGCGCCGGACATTTCATTTGCACCAACCCTATGGTATGTATGAATTAACTATATAATATTTTCGTAACAGCACAATATATTCGGGTCATTGCTATTATTTTTAACAGGGCCCGGACCCGTTGGAACCTCCCATCAGTGCGCCGCTGGTTCTCCATGCGATGTGATCCAATCCCTCAATCACTGCAACATAATACAACACTTGAAGTGATGTTTCTGTGATCTCAGACGTTGAGTTCTCACGCTGAGTTTAGATCAAATATTACGGTGAAAGCGTATTTTCGATTGTCTGTGAACATGACTCTTTGCACGATCCCGTGCTGTTGTAATACGTGTGTTTATCTGTCAGCATCTGACTTCACAAATCCGTAGGGATGAGCTCAGCAACTGAGATGTCTCCATCTGGTGTGGATTAACGGCACGAGCTATTTAATTATAGCTAATACATCTAAAGGGTGAAAGAAATAGTGAAAATCTTCCAAATACGTGTAGACAAAACACATGTTGGCACCGTAGCGAACGCACTCGGCTAGTTATCGAGAGATCTGGGGTTCGATCCCAGCGGTGTCGAAATACAATTTTTCGGTTGCTGTGTGTTAAGTAAAGAAAAACCTAGAAAGAGCAATGACTTTGCCTATTTACAGTAGGAATCGGAAACTCTGGGTGCCGCAATAGTCACTGTAAAGTGGGGGTGAGCCAAAGTACATCAACTTCACTTTTCTTGGAATTTTGGTGCATGCAACTTCTAATGAAGCAGATGTGCACAGAACATCGAAGTGGTCAAGAGGTTCACTGAGGTTGGTATGGGAGAAACGAAACAAGTGACGGTGCTAAAATTCAACCCTTGCCCTTGCCCCTTATCATTGTATTTATTCTGAGGGGAGATGGGATAGCTTTGCGTGAACATCGTGCAAATGTTCTACTCTAGATTTAGCCCAAGGTGATTTTTCTTCATTTAAGCCAAAAGCTTTTATTGGGCTCAAAGAGTAACGGTAACACCTAACCACCACCTGTTCGTATTCATTTCAGTTCTTAAGGTGGTTCCACCTAAAATCTCTGTTGGGTCCGGGTTCGAATCCCGGTCAGGCATGGATGTTGTGATTGTCTTACGGCACTGGCTCTCTCCCTTCCCTGGAACCAGTGACCCTAAATTAGGGACGGGCGACTGCTTATAGCCCATTGAGTTGCTCACGGCGGTCGTTAAACCTCCAATCAAAAAAAAAAAAAATCTCTGTCTTATGTTTCCGATGGTAAAATTTCTGTACATATTTTCTTTACAAACAATGTATCCCCAAGGATGAAAATTTGCACATCGATAAAACTAACCTTAAGTTATAGCATGGGATACTTAATGCCTGCTAAAATATAACCATAACTAAGCAATCCAACATTAGTTTGTCTATTGACGTCATCAATGTACAGGTCGCGCTATCTATTAACATTACTCAATGAAAAATGATTGATTTTTAATATAATTATTGTTATGTTTTATTAAGTATTAAGTATCCCATGTTATAACTTAAAGTTTGTTTTATAGATGTTCAAATTTTCATCCTTGGGAATACATTAATTGCGAAGAAAATATGTACAGAAGTTTTACCATTGGAAACTTAAGAAAGAGGTTTTAAGCACAACCACCTTAAGCGTAGTCGAACGAATAAACATATGTGTGCCTACGGTTTCACAAATTGAAGAGGAAGGAGATTATTGGAACTGAGAAAAAAAATTTGTATGCTGCAATTTTTGACTAAATTTTAATTTCTACTTTTATTTTAAATTTGTCTTTCGTTATTTTTATGGTGTTTTGACAAATTACTAATTTTTACTATCATAAAATTTACTGCAAGGCCTAGTCGGCCCATTGGGTAATTCGTTTTGCACACAGCAAAATGTCTGCATTTTCAGAGAGAAATTTTTTTATTGCTTGTGTGAAAAAACAATGGGCGGGTAAGGGAGAGGAGTTCTGAAATTAAATTTGCTGTTGGTGTCCCCTAAAACCGTGGGGTTCCAAACCATGGCATCACCTTTAGTAAAATACTAAGCAAATATTTAGGTGATTCAAGGGAATATCAATACTAAGATTTATTACTGTGTACACAGAGACGAACTAAAGTTTTCTGTCAGCTCCGTCGCTTAACGAGCTTTTTTATTATTAACTGTTGCCTCAAAAAATAATAACAATGAGGCAGTCCTCAAAAACCAATGACTGAAGGGAGGAAAATTATGTGGAGAGACCACTGGATTTACACGGTCGATTCACATTATTGTGATCACCAGCTGATATCCAGAAGAGAATCTGTAATGCAAAAATAACATCACAGAATTTTGAGAACATTATCCAGAAAACTAAGGCCGAAATCCAAAAAGGCAAGTAGGTTTTTCGACATAGTATTTCCCAACAGGAATTGCAGTTGCCCCATGTTTCTTTCGTGCAAATACATAATAAAATAATATCGGTATTTTGTTTCGAAATTTTCGCCAACAAGGCACGCTATTTTCTTGCAGATTTACACATACCTTTCAAACAATTCAACATTGGTTTGATCCATTATATCCATGCGACGCTGGATTTGTGTAGCGCGGCACTGTTTGGATCCGCTTCAAGGACAAAAACGACAGCAGGACAAATATTGTTGCGGTCAGCATAGCCAATTATTATGTTTTTTGTCTGATCCTTCATTGGAAGCATACCGTACATATACACTGACGGAAAAAAAATCCCAACACCACGAAAAAATAGTTGTAGAGGAATGAAATGGTGGCAATACATTCGTATAGGTAACATATTTAATCGATTAAGGTTTCAAGATCACAGCTTATCGTAAGCGCGAGAAGAGCCATTTTAAATGTGAAATGCTGGTACATTAATAACCGGTGTAACCGCCAGAATGTTGAATGCAAGCAAACAAACGTTCATGCATTGTGTCGTACAGGTGCTGAATGTCAGTTTGTGGGATGGAGTTCCATGCCTGTTGCACTTGGTCGGTCAATACAGGGACGGTTAATGCTGGTTGGGGGTGACGCTGGACTTGTCGTCCAATGATGTCCCATACGTGCTCGATTGGTGAAAGATCTGGTGATCTAGCAGGCCACGGCAACATGTCGACACTCTGTAGAGCATGTTGGGTTACAACAGCGGTATGCGGGCGAGCGTTATCCTGTCGGAAAACACCCCCTGGAATGCTGTTATTGAATGGCAGCACAACAGGTTGAATCACCAGACCGACGTACAACTGTGCCGTCAGGGTGCGTGGGATAACCACGAGAGTGCTCCTGCTGTCATAGGAAATTGCTCCCCAGACCATAACTCCAGGTGTAGGTCCAGTGTGTCTCGGCCGCAGACAAGTTGGTTACAGGCGCTCACCTGGCCTCCTCCTAACCAACACACGGCCCTCACTGGCACCCAGGCAGAACCGGTTTTCATCAGAAAACACAACAGATCACTCCGTCCTCCAATGAGCTCTAGCTTGACACCACTGACGTCGCAAACGGCAGTGGTTTGGAGTAAATGGAATGCACGCTACAAGGCATCTGGCTCGGAGCTGTCCTTCAAGTAACCGATTTGTAACAGTTTGTTGTGTCACTGTGGTGGCAACTGCAGCTCGAATTGCTGATGCAGACGCGGTACGATGCGCCACGGCCATACGCCGTACACGGCGGTCTTCCCTCTCAGTAGTGCCACGTGGCCGGCCGGAACCCGGTCTTCTTGAGGCAGTACCTTCCCTTGACCACCGCTGCCAACAATCATGCACAGTGGCTACATTCCTACCAAGTCGTTCTGCGATATTGCGGAAAGAAAATCCACCTTCTCGTAGCCCTATTACACGACCTCGTTCAAACTCCGTGAGCTGTTGACAATGGCTTCTTCGTCTTCTTAAAGGCATTCTTGACTAACATCAACACACTACGTCGAATCTCAACGATAACTAACGCTAACGAGCGTTACAGCGCGTATTTACAGGAAACCTGCTTTGCATGTTCCGAGGGGCGCTACTAGCGCCACAAGTATGAGCCGAGCGCGAAATTTGCATAGACGTCATCTTACAGATGTACTCTCACCGCCTACCAACTGTCGTTTATCTAACACAACCCCTTCTTGGTGTTGGGATTTTTTTTCCGTCAGTGTAGTTCATTCTGGAGTTTGTTCAAATTTAAAAAAAACATAGATATTTTTTGCAATTTTTTTAATAAATCGCGAGGAAAGTTTTCTCTTTTTTTAAAGTAGGCAGGGGCGGATTGTGCCGACCAAATTAGGCCAGGAATTTCGGTCTTCTGTTCCACTGTAAAAACACACGTATCTACATGTGAAGAAATTCGCTCATCTAAAAATTTCTGTTAGATGCTAGACGAAAGAGAACTGCTATGCAAAGTAAAATTAATGCGGTTGTGAATAAGCTTTAACAAAAATTGAACAGTGAAAGAATTTCAAAATTCTGACCATGATTGAATGTAACACCAAACCACACTCAAAATGAGTGTAGTAACAGATAATTATTTTCATTCGAGACATTTGGTTTCGAAAAAAAAAAAAGTTTCTTGAACACCCCATTTCCAAAAAAATCACCATAACTTTTATTCTGAAAGTTAAAATGAGCACATGTCACATAGCTATTCTCCTACACAATTAATTCTTATATTTATTTGGTCACGAATCGACTACTGCGCTATAGTATTGATAACTCCTCGTTGAGTAAGACTCTTTTTTTAAGTCTACCCATTATCTTGCCCCATGAGCCAGTAGTGGTAGATCGTTGTTTCTTTTAAGACAAATGTGGGTAAGACATGGATTTCAAAAAGTATCTCTGCCAGAGGACCACTTTGTGCTGTGTCAGTCTGTGGATAGAGAGTGAGGATGATAGGCCGCTACAATTGTGGTACTAGTGTCTCCTTCAAGATTACAAAAGGAGAGTAGGGCATACTAATGCTCCTGGGCTCCAGGTCGAACAACCTACGTCGAGCTGTAGTCAGTTTAAGCTTAATTTATAAGGATGTACTTGGTCCGGCAGCAGTTTTCTCACACAAGTATAGAGAATTTTGCTATGCCATTTTAGAGGAAACGCCGAAGAAAGACAGATAGATGGAAACTTTTTTAAAAGGAAATATCTTTTCAGACAGAAATAAAGCTCACAGGAAGTTAATGATTATTATTTATAAGTGCCAAAATAATTATTCGCCATTTCTGGAGCGGTCTACCGGAAAATGTCCCGGTGGGCCAATTGGCCCGTGAAGGTAGGTCATTTTTGTTGGATTTATCAAATCAAAGTACTGCAACTTTTCAAACGATGCGAATCTAATTGTTACATGACTGCTAATATTATCAATTATTTCGAAGTAATGTCTCCGGCAGTAATCTTTCTCTGATTTATCGTTCAACCTCTTTTATTTTTTATTGGACGCATTTCTGCTTCCCCTTCTTCACCATGACTAGAAGACCACAATGGTTCAAAATTCTCCCTTTGGATTTACAGTTGCTGTTGAAATTCAGTTATTTTAGTACTACAGCACAAATGTCAACATTCGTAGACTGCAGTCTACTGAATATTACATTTGAAAAGGCAAGCAAGTTAGATGGAATCTTTATGAAAAAATGTTTCTGAAGTTCTTTAAAAAGCTAACAAACCCCTTTGCTGTCATTGCAATCAAATGGTCGAAGTCTCCACTTTTACAGACATGTTCAGAAAACAGTATCAATGCTTCTCTGTTGCCTTTAACTGTATGATGAACAAGTCTTGAAGTAAAATTCCATCGGGAAGGAGCTAATGATGATAGCTTTCTGGACATAAAAGCAAAAAGTTGGTGTAATCTTTTTTAGGGGAATGAGAGAAAAAAGTAGGTAATGATTTAAAACCGCTAAAGAAGACTTTAAGCTCTTTGTTGCACTTTAGAGACTGTTGCAGTACCAAGTTGATTACATGAGCATAGCAATGCGTGAAGAGAGCTTTACGGTACTTTTCCAAAACTTTGCCTCGAAGTCCATTGAGATTTTCTTTTTTATGATTGGAGGTCACGGTGTATGATAGTCAGGTGATATGACTCTGGAAATAAAAATCGTCCGTTAATGTCACTTTCACTAGATGGCGCGACCAACGTGTGGGTCGATGATTTGGTACAACTTATGCTTTCTTATGGAAGGAAACGGCAAAAACATTCGTATTTTACGAATGCTATTTTGCTTGGAATTAAAAAAACAATAACCTGGAACGCTTCGCAAACATGCACCTTTGGGCCTACCACATGGAATTGGTCAAATAAGCGTCATATATATATATATTTTGGACACAGGTGAGTACTCTAACGTGAAGATTTCTGAGCAGACGATGCTGAGTTTTTTTTACTGAGGCAATAGAGAATAGACCCTTTATCGTAAAAAAATGTACTTCTTATAAAATGAGATGGTGCTGTACATTCGGAGGAGCAATTTTAACATGGAATATCAGTTTTTGCGTAAGTCATTGGAGCATCGTTAACGGAAACTGCTGATTTTGAAAACTTACCGAAACTTACGCAAAAAATAATTTTGATTAATCTTCAGCTCGAGAAATCATTCACTATTGATGTTTTCATTTAGTAATAAATAATATATCTTACACATCTTTTTTATTTTTGTACCTAATCATGTTACATATTAAGCCTTAATAAGAGACACGAACTTGCTTTTAAGCAGTAACGAACTCCATTCGAGAACATAAACTTTTATTTCATAACAGCAATCATTCGTCGTCCTCATAACAACTCCACCATTACCATACATACCTCCTTGTCAAAACCCTCAACGTCCCTAGTAATTCTTTATTATGTTACAGTTGGGTCAATAAAGGTTGATACAAGTTCTTTATATGCTGCATCATCTGTCCGATAACCTATAGTTCGGTACAAAACACTTTCGCTCATACCTAAAACAAAACTGAACAAATTCTAGTCCGACATTTAGCTACACTATAAATTTATCTCCCGTTAAGTAAAAACAGAGTTGACGTACTTTACCTTCTGTATAGAAACTTAAAATTTTCTGGAACTTCATTCAATATAATTACACAAAGTAATAAATAAAAAATAGTAAAAATAAATACCGATTTTGCACTGATGAATTCATAAACACCATATAATCCTATCATGTTTAGCGTGAACGATCGGCCCACAACTCATGAACGCTCCCTGGCGAGCTGTGACATTAACAGTCCGTTTTCAAACTGTTGACAGCAGAGAGAGTCGTATCACCTGACTTATCATACACCGTGTTGGAGGTTCATCGACCACCGTGAGCAACTCAGTGGGCTATGAGCAGTCGCCCGTCCCTAATTTAGGACCAATGGTCCCAGGGAAGGAAGAGAGCCAGGACCGTAAGACGAACGCAAATTCCACTCCTCACCGGAATTCGAACCCGGACCCATCTCTATCGAATGATCAGAAGCCTTCGCTTAGACCACTGCGCCACCGGGACAGCCCATTGAGATGGCCACTCATCACCGCCACTCTATCGTACATCTGGGCAATTAATTTATCCCCACTCGTCCAAAAGGGGTCCAGGTTCGAATCCAGGTGAGGCATGGACGTTGTGTTTGTCTTACGGCACTGACTCTCTCCCTTCCCGGAACCAGGGACCCTAAATTAGGGACGGGCGACTGCTTTTAACCCATTGAGTTGCTCACGGTGGTCGTTAAACCACCAATCAAAAAAATTATCCCCACACTTATAGCTGTCCACGATTTCATTCACATTATTAAACAGAGCTTCTGCATTTTTATCAGCGCTCACGTCAAGGAATCCCAGAAATCATCATACGATTTTTTTTTCTGTGAGACTGAAAAATACCGTAACACAGTTGTTAGCTCAGATTTATTGCTTATATTTGATGTTTCATCAAGCATAATGGTCACGAAAGGTGTGTTCTGAATTTCGTCGTAAATTTTCTCTCTCAGGACGTTAGCAATTGAATTTATTAAATCATTTTGAATGTTAGACGAAGTTCCGCGGAAAACTGTAGAAGTCGCTAAATGTTTTTTCAATGGGGAATCAAACTCGGCACTTGCAATAAGCAACTCAATATAATTCTCCCTATTGAAAGATTTTTTATTTTCCTCATGACCTCGGAATGGCAGTTCCGGTTTCAATAAATTGCACACGGCATTAAACAACCTCTTTAATGTTTCCCTGTTCTTTTTAATTTTTTCATTGTGCAGCTCGATTTCAATCCTGCCGCCCCGGTGGCGCAGTGGTCTAAGGCGTTGGCCTCTGATCATTCGTCCGTAAGGGGTCCGAGTTCGAATCCCGGTCAGGCATGGATGTTGTGTTTGTCTTACGGCAATGGCTCTCTCCCTTCCCTGGAACCAGTGACCCTAAATTAGGGACGGGCGACTGCTTATAGCCCATTGAGTTGCTCACGGTGGTTGTTAAACCTCCAATCAAAAAAAAAATTATAAATTCAATCCTTCTTTGAGAACCGTAGAGAATGTCAATTCTAGTAGGGGACGCAATAAATCTGTTGAATTAAAAAAACAACAACTAGGAAGATGAATTTCAGACTCATTGTGTTTCTTCACCGCAGTATTCAAATTATTCAAGCCCTCATATCTTTCATGATCATTAACAGTTTTTTTATTTGAGAACAACAAACATATCCAACGGTAAAATTTGTTATCCACATCACATCCCCAAAGCCAGTCTGCAGCCCCGGTGCCGCAGTGGTCTAAGCGGTGGCTTATGATCATTCGTCCGAAAGAGGTCCGGGTTCAAATCCCGTGAGGCATGGATGTTGTCTTTGTCTTACGGCACTGGCTCTCTCCCTTCCCCGGAGCCAGTGGCCCTAAATTAGGGATGGGGGATTGCTTATAGCCCACTGAGTTGCTCACGGTGGTCGTTAAACCTCCAATTAAAAAAAAAAGCCAGTCTGAAATTTCATAGAGTTCTTTACGAAAATGTCTCTCAAACCTCTTCTCGCTCCAATTTTCCTTTTTACACATTTGGATATTGTAAGATTACGACAAGGTCGGCCGCTGTATATCACTTGTTTCTTTTCTGCGTATGAGAGCGAAGAAAAACTACTGTTTAATAGTTTTTTTTTTACACTTTCACTATCCATCTCAAAACAACCGAACCCCGAACTTCATTGCGCAAGCAACGGTACAATCGCGCAAAGCCGCCCCGGTGGCGCAGTGGTCAAAGGCGTTGGCCTCTGATCATTCGTCCGTAAGGGGTCCGGGTTCGAATCCTGGTCAGGCATGGATGTTGTGTTTGTCTTACGGCACTGGCTCTCTCCCTTCCCTGGAACCAGTGACCCTAAATTAGGGACGGGCGACTGCTTATAGCCCATTGAGTTGCTCACGGCGGTCGTTAAACCTCCAATAAAAAAAAATAAATAAAACAATCGCGCAAAGCACAGAGACAAATTGAACGCAAGCAAAGCATGTAAGCGTTGAAACTGAATACTTCGCGGGCTTTCGCACTAACGTGAGCGAGGTGGAAGACATGGGGCGCATGCGCGATCTGAGTCTCATAAAGCAGTGGAGAGGCGTTGTACGGCTTGGCCTTATTTGGCTGTTTTATCCGGTCCGGAACCCACAGTCTACATGTAATTCGAAACAAAGAGCGCATTAGCGCGACAAACATTTCATAAAATAAAATTAAGAAAAAAAAACATTCTACTGAGATAGATGAATCATAAATGAATTCTTCTTTTTTGTAATTTTCTTTGGGCGTTGACACACAACTTGCACACCCAGAAAAAACGCCACTGCGGGCCATATTTTTAGCCAATAATTGCGTTTTCCTGAAAATGTGTGCTCCTGCCCTAAAATAAAAATCTTGGTGCTCTAGAACTTCATTGTACGGTGGTTTGGGTGCAAAATAGCATACACAAGTGTCGCTTAAAGTAAAACACCCAATACCGTCAGCTAAATAGCTTTAAAAGGGAGATTAATGAGTGAAAAGCCGAGAAATTGAAATTGTGTGATCGAGGAGCCAGTGTTCACCAACTTTTGTCGAAAAAACCAGAAGGGTTAAAGAGACTGGAATACTACTAAAAGATGAAGGAAATCATACACTACATTTGAGACCCCAAAAAAGTATCAACACCCCCAAAAAATCCCCCTGGAAGGAGCATTGCTCGGGGAAAAGCCTAGCTAGCCAAAGTGCTGACTGAGCATTGAACAGTAGACATAGGAAATTTACCAATCTTGGAACAGGAAAATGAAGGTAATTCGTATGAAAACGGTTAGTAGGAATAATTGAAACCGAAATACAGCAATAAATATTACCTAGTTTTGATAAAACAAAAAGGGGAATGCCTAGTACAAAACTGCAAGTCACTTCTCAAAAATACATCTTTGCACGTTCCTGAAAAGTATGTTCATCAGACCTAAATTAAAAATCTAGGTGCTCAAATATAACAACGGACGGTTGCCTGGGTTTCTTATAGCATATATAAGTGGAGTATAAAATAAGAACCCACAACACCGTCAGGAAAATAGCGTTAAAAGAAGGATTAACGAGTGAAAAACCTGGAAATTGAGCTCATTAGCCAATGTGCTGTAACTCTCCTGGAAAAAATCAGAAGAGTTAATGAGATCTGAGTACTACCAAAAGGTAAAATAGATCATACACTACATTTTTTGTCCAAACAATGTTTCACCACTCCCAAAAATACGCGGGGGAAAGCCTAAGGCACCAAAGTGCTGACTGAATATTAAACAGTAAACATAGTAAATTTTATCAAACCTCAACGGGAAATGATGGTGATTCGTGGGATGACAGTCAGTAGGAATAATAAAAACCAAAAACAGCAATAAGTAAATAGTTTCGATAATAGTTTGTACCTACGCTGATCCCCCTAGATGCCAACCGAAATGTTTCCTAAATTCTAAATACCTGGAAGTAGCCGTAACGCCCTAAACATTGATAAAATAACTAATAATATCCCTAAGAACAGTATGTCAACGATTAATATGATAAAAAAACGGTAAATTTATTAATATTAAAAACAAATTGCCAACTTCATGCACAGCGTTCTCAGTTATTGCATAGTGTGCTCATGTCAGTCTTAAGATGGCTGCCTCGACGCCACAGGCGTGACATTTCGATGGCTTCACTTGGATTGCGTTGAGCCAAGGCCACGGTGTATGATAAGTCAGGTGGTACGATTCTCCGTACTGTCAACAGTTTGAAAAACGGACTTCCAATGTCACAGCTCGCCAGGGGACGCTCAGGAGTTGTGGGCCGATAGTTCATGCTAACCATCATAGGATTACATGGTGTTTATGATTTCATCAGTGCTAAATCGGTATTTCTCTTGAGTACTTTTTATTTATTACTTTGTATAATTACTGTATATGGTATGAAGTTCCAGAAACGTTGAAGATTCTGTGCAGAAGGTAAAGTACGTCAACTCTCTTTTTACTTAACGGGAGATAAATTTATAGTGCAGCTAAATGTCGAACTAGGATCTGTTCAATTCTGTTTTAGGTATGGGGCGAAAGTGTTTTGTACCGAACAATCGGTTATCGGACAGGTTATGCGACATATAAAGAACTTTTATCAACCTTTAATGACCCAACAGTGTTGGAAAAATGTCGGCAAGCATTAGGATGTGATACATATTTCCACAGCTCACAATGTGGAAAAATGTTAAGAGCATTAACCGTTGTTTAAATGTAGGATCACTAATTTTATCCCTTGATATCAAATATGTTTTTTTTTTATTGGAGGTTTAACGACCACCGTGAGCAACTCAATGGGCTATAAGCAGTCGCCCGTCCCTAATTTAGGGTCACTGGTTCCAGGGAAGGGAGAGAGCCAGTGCCGTAAGACAAACACAACATCCATGCCTGACCGGGATTCGAACCCGGACCCCTTACGGACGAATGATCAGAGGCCAGCGCCTTAGACCACTGCGCCACCGGGGCGGCTCAAATATGTTCATCGTACTATATATGCACACAGGTCGGGGAAAGCTCTGCCGAGAAAAGCAGCCATTTTGCCGTGATGCACTTTCTCTGTCGTCATCGCCAGCACAGATGGAGGGAAAGCCTTATTCATGAGTATGATTAGGTACAAAAATAAAATAAATGTGTAAAATATATTGCTTATTACTAAATGAAAAGATCAATAGTGAATGATTTCTCAAGGGGAAGATCAATCAAAATTATTTTTTGCGAAAGCTTCGGTAACTTTTCAAAACCAGCAGTTTCCGTTAACGATGCTCCAATGACTTACGCAAAAACTGATATTGCATGTTAAAATTGCTCCTCCGAATGTACAGCACTATCTCATTTTACAAAAAGTACAATTTTTTAACAATAAAGTGTTTCTTTATTGCTTCAGTAAAAAACTCAGCATCGTCTGCTTAGAAATCTTCACGGTAGAGTACTCTGTGGCTAAAAAATATATACACTGACGGAAAAAAATCCCAACAGCACGAAAAAATAGTTGTAGAGGAATGAAATGGCGGCAATACATTCGTATAGGTAACATATTTAATCGATTAAGGTTTCAAGATCACAGCTTATTGTAAGCGCGAGAAGAGCCATTTTAAATGCGAAATGCTGGTACAATAATAACCCGTGTAACCGTCAGAATGTTGAATGCAAGTACGCAAACGTTCATGCATTGTGTCGTACAGGTGCTGGATGTTAGTTTGTGGGATGGAGTTCCATGCCTGTTGCACTTGGTCAGTCAATACAGGGACGGTTAATGCTGGTTGGGGGTGACGCTGGAGTTGTCATCCAATGATGTCCTATACGTGCTCGATTGGTGAAAGATCTGGTGATCTAGCAGGCCACGGCAACATGTCGACACTCTGTAGAGCATGTTGGGTTACAACAGCGGTATGCGGGCGAGCGTTATGCTGTTGGAAGACACCCCTGGAATGCTGTTCATGAATGGCAGCACAACAGGTTGAATAACCTGACCGACTTACAACTGTGCCGTCAGGGTGCGTAGGATAACCACGAGAGTGCTCCTGCTGTCATAGGAAATTGCTCCCCAGACCATAACTCCAGGTGTAGGTCCAGTGTGTCTCGGCGGCAGACAGGTTGGTTGCAGGTTCTCACCTGGCCTCCTGCTAACCAACACACGGCCATCACTGGCACCCAGGCAGAACCGGCTTTCATCAGAAAACACAACAGATCTCCACTCCATCCTCCAATGAGCTCTAGCTTGACACTACTGACGTCGCAAACGGCAGTGGTTTGGAGTAAGTGGAATGCACGCTACAGGGCGTCTGGCTCGGAGCTGTCCTTCAAGTAACTGATTTGTAACAGTTTGTTGTGTCACTGTGGTGGCAACTGCAGCTCGAATCGCTACTGCAGACGCGGTACGATGCACCACGGCCATACGCCGTACACGGCGGTCTTCCCTCTCAGTAGTGCCACGTGGCCGGCCGGAATCCGGTCTTCTTGAGGTAGTACCTACCCTTGACCACCGCTGCCAACAATCATGCACAGTGGCTACATTCCTGCCAAGTCGTTCTGCGATATTGCGGAAAGAAAATCCACCTTCTCGTAGCCCTATTACACGACCTCGTTCAAACTCCGTGAGCTGTTGACAATGGCTTCTTCGTCTTCTTAAAGGCATTCTTGACTAACATCAACACACTACGTCGAATCTCAACGATAACTAACGCTCACGAACGTTACAGCTCGTATTTACAGCAAACCTGCTTTGCATGTTCCGAGGGGCGCTACTAGCGCCACACGTATGCGCTGAGCTCGAAATTTGCATAGACGTCATCTTACAGATGTACTCTCACCGCCTACCAACTGTCGTTTATCTAACACAACCCCTTCTTGGTGTTGGGATTTTTTTCCGTCAGTGTATATATTGCGTTTATTTGATGAATTCCACGTGATAGGCACAAAAGTGCATGTTTTCGAAGCGTTCTAGGTTATTGTTTTTTAAATTCCAAGAAAAATAGCATTCGTAAAATACGAATGTTTCTGCCGTTTACTCCCATAAGAAAGCATGGGTTGTATCAAATCATCGGCCCACACGTTCGTTGCGCCATCTAGTGACAAGTGACATTAACAGGCGATTTTTGATTCCTCAGGCGTATCACCTTACTATTATAAACCGTGGCCAAGGCTGAACTGGATCCCACCCAAGATCCTACCAGGCTGTAACATTAAGCAAACACAGCGAGGACAGAAAAGATGAGTTGTGAAGCAGCGCCATCTATTGATGTGTTTTGCATAAACAAGCATGGATTCAGTATCATTATTTACATTTGAGATTTTTTTTATATTCACTTTCACGTGAACAGATGGATATTTTTTTTTTTTTTTGATTGGAGGTTTAACGACCACCGTGAGCAACTCAATGGGCTATAAGCAGTCGCCCGTCCCTAATTTAGGGTCACTGGTTCCAGAGAAGGGAGAGAGCCAGTTCCGTAAGACAAACACAACATCCATGCCTCACCGGGATTCGAACCCGGACCCCGTTCGGACGAATGATCAGAGGCCATTGCTTAGACCACTGCGCCACCGGGGCGGCGATGGATATTTACATCCCGAATTCGTAGTACTTGGGCAAGATCATTTTTCTGTAGGAACTGGTGTTTATACGTACATATCTGTCCTTTATTCTTCAACGTTCTAGGGGAGATTTTTGTCAGAAAATTATTAGTACCTGGAAAAAGTGCGATGTACAGATTTTAGAGTATGGAAATTAATGGCAAATGGTGCAGAAATTTCATATTTTAAATGTCTTTTAAAGATTTTTATCGCAACATTTACCTGTAAGTTTGATGATGTGAAGAGACGCTGCCTAAAGCATCACTATTTTTTTTTTTTTTTTTTTTGGTTGGAATTTTAACGACCACCGTGAGCAACTCAGTGGGCTATAAGCAGTCGCCCGTCCCTAATTTAGGGTCACTGGTTCCAGGGAAGGGAGAGAGCCAGTGCCGTAAGACAAACACAACATCCATGCCTGACCGGGATTCGAACTCGGACCCCTTACGGACGAATGATCAGAAGCCAGCGCCTTAGACCACTGCGCCACCGGGGCGGCAAAGCATCACTATGTAGCATACTTTAGGTCGATGTCGTCGCGGTAGCGATGCGTTAGACCTACCGCAACGTCTCTTCACGGCATGGCACTTACACATAAATATTACGATAAAAATCTTTAAAAGACATATAAAACAGCAAATTTCTGCACCATTTGCCATTAATTTCTGTAATCTAAAATCTGTACGTCGCACTTTTCCTAGATGCTAATTATTTTTTTTTATTGGAGGTTTAAGGAGCACCGTGCGTAACTCAATGGGCTATAAGCAGTCGCCCGTCCCAATTTTTTTTTTTTTTAATTGGAGGTTTAACGACCACCGTGAGCAACTCAATGGGCTATAAGCAGGCGCCCGTCCCTAATTTAGGGCCACTGGTTCCAGGGAAGGGAGAGAGCCAGTGCCGTAAGACAAACACAACATCCATGCCTGACCGGGATTCAAACCCGGACCCCTTACGGACGAATGATCAGAGGCCAGCGCTTAGACCACTGCGCCACCGGGGCGGCGTCCCTAATTTAGGGTCACTGGTTCCAGGGAAGGGAGAGAGCCATTGCCGTAAGACAAACACAACATCCATGCCTCACCGGGATTCGAACCCGGACCCCGTTCGGACAAATGATCAGAGGAAATCGTTTAGACCACTGCGCCACCGGGGCGGCTAACATTTTTCGGACGAAATAATTTAACACACAAATCTACACATTAACCCACTATTTTGCTTAATATGAGTTTATATGGCTGAGGTTTTTTCTTTCTAAAATTGAATTATGTACATAATTACCAGAAAGAAAATGCTTACCACAAACAACAGCTGAAGGGGACTTGTCATTTGGAGCAAAATCCTGACGAGATATTGCTTTCAGCCACAGTTGCTTTGGGTTCTAATCTGAGGGGAACTCGTGGAATGAAAATTCCCCTGTTTTTTGTTGTTTTTTTTATTGGAGGTTTAACGACCACCGTGAGCAACTCAATGGGCTATAAGCAGTCGCCCGTCCCTAATTTAGGGTCACTGGTTCCAGGGAAGGGAGAGAGCCAGTGCCGTAAGACAAACACAACATCCATGCCTCACCGGGATTCGAACCCAGACCCCTTACGGACGAATGATCAGAGGCCATCGCTTAGACCACTGCGCCACCGGGGCGGCCTGTTTTTTTTCTGAGAAGATGTGCACATCGGCACACAACAGTAAATCATTTTAAAAATGGGTTAGATTTTGTTGTGAAAACAACAGTTTGGTTTTAAAATTGTAAGGTTTTTTTAAAAAGAAACACATGAAAAAACGCCGAACATACACAATCCAGCAATTCAAACAACGCAGAAACTGTTGTTTGTACCTTGGGACGCAGTGCTGTCTAACGGCATAAATCGTCCCTAACGCCCACTGGCGAATCACCAAAAGTCTGTCTTTAAAGTTAATGTTATAGCCTGTTCTTCCTCCAGTTCAGCTTTGGTTCAGCCTTGGTTGAGCCAACGGAGAGTGATCCCCGTCATTCCGATTTCTAACCTCCTTTGTCTTGAATTAGTCGTGTTTGTGTAAATGTGATTTTTTTTTCCTATGTTAAGTTACAGTAAGTAACAGCTTCTTAAGCAGAAGCTTATTGAATACTTTCTTTTGCAGAGTTATATACTGTAAACAAAACGTGGACTGTACTTAATACATCGCTTGTCATATGTTCCTATATTGCTACTTCACCATAAGAAATATCTATCTTGTATAAATGGGCTTACAAGTGAAGAAAGTAACCTAAGCGTAGCTTGTGTGTAAAAAAAGTAATCTAATTATCTGAGAAGGTGAAAAATATTGGAGTTGACTCCAATTCACGAAGCCTGTTCATGAGTGTAATATTAGTCTTTCAAATTCGTTGTACAGTTAATATCCTGCGAATATCTTTTTTTAATCGTGTTGGTGAAATGTTCTTAAAGAAAATGAGTAATGCACATAAACAAGATTTTACATGAATGTCTTACTTTTTTGGCAAGCATAATATACACCACTCATTTTAAGAGGACCAAAAAGCCATATTTAATTTGATTTCGCTCCTCAATATCAGAATGCTTTCAAAACATATGGTGTCATTTCTGTTTTTACTGCTACATGTTGGAATTAATTAGATGCTTTAAAACGTTCCATTTGGTGTCAAACATGACACAGGGAAGAATATCTTTGCATGTGCAAACAACACATTATAAATAAAACGGATGTTTTGTTCAGTTCATGACTGGATAATGTCAAAAGGGAAATTATTGGATTTGTCTGAATAACAGATATTGCCAATTTAAGAATGGAGTCAGCACTGAAAAGTTCTTTTGTAGAATCAGTGAAGATTTTATTATAAGAGAAGTAAAAAAAAGAATTAAATACTTCAATGTAACAGATACAAGTGAAAATATTTGGGAGTGTGAAGTATGCTTCCAGAAATTCACAACAGAATCCAGCTTTCCAAGACTCGTGCAACATCACACAGGTGAAAAATCTTTCCGGTGTGGTGTACATCTCAAGAAATTTACTCAGAAAGGTTGTCTTTTAAGGCCTGGAAAGGCTAATGCTGGGAAACAATCTTATCATTCTGATATATGTAACAAACAGTTCAGTGATGAATGCAATTTCTCAAGGATTTTCTCAGATGAGAAACCTGACAAGTGCATTCAGTGCTTCAAGCACTTTGGAGAAGGGTATCTTTCAAATTATATGCCGGTTCATGCAGATGCAAAATTTTACCAGTGTGATGTATGCTGTAAACAATATGCACAGTTCAAAAGCATATGTTTCTTCACACCGCAGAAAAGCCTCACCAGTGTGATGTATGCTCCAAAAAAGTTACAGTGAAAAGTCACCTTTCAATGCATATGCTCATCCACACAGGTTAAAAGCGTTACGAGTGTGATATGTGCTCTAAAAAATTTACAGTGAAAAGTCATCTTTCGAATAATATGCTTACTCACACAGGTGAAAAACCTCATCAATGTGATGTATGCTCCAGACTATTTGCATGCAAAAGTAATCTTTCAAGGCACATGCTCCTTCACACAGGTAAAAAGCCTCACCAGTGTAATGTATGCTCCAAACAATTTGCTAACAAAAGTCATCTTTCAAATCATATGCTTCTTCACACAGGTGAAAAGCCTCACCAGTGTGATGTATGCTCCAGACAATTTGCACGCAAAAGCAATCTTTCAAGGCACATGCTCCTTCACACAGGTGAAAAGCCTCACCAGTGTAATGTATGCTCCAAACAATTTGCTGACAAAAGTCATCTTTCAAATCATATGCTTCTTCACACAGGTGAAAAGCCTCACCAATGTGATGTATGCTCCAAACAATTTGCAGACAAAAGTAATCTTTTAAACCACATGATCTCTCACACAGGGAAAAAAGCTCACCAATGTAATGTGTGCTCCAAATGGTTTACTCGCAAAAGTAATGTTTCAAAGCATATGTTCCTTCACACAGGTGAAAAGCCTCACCAATGTTATGTATGCTCAAAACAGTTTGCTGACAAAAGTGTTCTCTTAAGGCATATGCTCATTCACACAGGTGAAAAGCCTCACCATTGTGATGTTTGCTCCAAACAATTTGCTCAGAAAGGTAGCCTTTCAAAGCATATGCTCATTCACACAGGTGAAAAGCCTCACGAATGTGACGTGTGCTCCAAACGATTTACTCTGAAACGTGATCTTTCAAAGCACATGTTCCTTCACACAGGTGAAAAACCTCACCAATGTAATGTATGCTCTAAGCAGTTTGCTGACAAAAGTGTTCTCTTAAGGCATATGATCATTCACACAGGTGAAAAGCCTCACCATTGTGATGTTTGCTCCAAACAGTTTGCTCAAAAAGGTAGCCTTTCAAAGCATATTCTAATTCACACAGGTGAAAAGCCTCGCAAATGTGGTGTGTGCTCCAAACAATTTACTCTGAAACGTGATCTTTCAAAGCATATGCTACTTCACATGGGTGAAAATCGTCTCTAATGTGATGTTTGCTCCAAACAATTTGCTGACAACAGTGATCTTTCAAGGCATGTGCTCTTTCACACGTGTTTTTAGAAAGCATCACTAATGTGTTCAATGCTGCTAACAGTTTTCTCAGAAAAGTGCACTTTAACAAATAGCCTTCTCCACACAGATGAAAATCTCATAGATGTGTTGCATGCTGCAATGAATTTGCTTTGAAAAGTGATCTTTGAAAGCATTTGATCCTTTGTGTATTATAAAGAGTGTCGGTAATGTGATGCATGCTCTAAACAATTTGCTCAGAAAAGTGATCTTCAAAAGCAGATGTTTTTTCGTGCAGTTGTAGAACTGCAGTAGTGTTGTATATTTTACTTCATTTATTGCATATTAGTTGTTACAACAGTAATACACAATAGCATGATACTTATAAGAAGTAGTATAGTGGTAACAACAATGAATGAAGAGGGAAAAGGCCAAATAGGGCTGACTTGGCCTTCTCCCTAAGTAACAAAAGTAGCTTTAACAAATAAGACGACAAGCTGTCGTGCTATTGAAGAGCTGATGAAAGTATAACAGTGATTTTCTACAATATAATTGCACTACATAGCTTTAGTTAATAAATAACACTTTAGTTTTTTTCTTAAATAACGTAATATTATTAAGGGTGCAAGATCACAGGGCAACGAATTCCACAATGTAGGACCCGCATAACTGATATGTGTTCTAAAACTCTCTGTTGGTTGGAACACAGGAAATAATGATTTTTATTTCTGGTATAATGAGAATGACTGTGTGTGTTAAGTAGGATTAAATCCTGATATAAATTATTATTAATTCTCTTAAACATTAATTTTCCTAAGTTGTAATCATGTAATTACAGTATTGATAAAATATGAAAATCATTGGATTTAAGTCTGGAATGAAAAACTATACTAGAATAATGATTATTTGATAATTTTAAGTTCTAGGAGTCTAATAAATTTATTCTGAAGTACCTGTAATCTATTAATATTATATTTAGTAGTCTTACCCCAGACTGAGATGCAATAATTAAGAAGAGTCTGAA
This sequence comes from Macrothele yani, assembly GCA_039090855.1. NCBI lineage: Eukaryota > Metazoa > Arthropoda > Arachnida > Araneae > Macrothelidae > Macrothele > Macrothele yani. The sequence continues at coordinate 143,177,132 of CM077009.1, read as the reverse complement.
CTAGTGTATTATATAAGAGGACCATCAGTTGAGGGGGTCAGATTAGTCAATACACTGCTTAATGACTCTCAATGTTCCTGGAGATCTTATTAGAAAGGTAATTTATGTGACAATTCGATTTTAGGTCGTGTTGAATTAAAATCCCCAGATAATTACGACTCTGAACAACTTTCGATAGGAGTCCCCTTTAGAGATATCTGTTGAAATGGGTGAGAAAGAATGAATTTGTTAGAAAAAAATCATAATTTTAGTTTTATTAAGATTGATAGCAAGAAAAATCAGTCATTAACATAAAGAGATCTTCCAGTTGTGATATAGTAACCAATCAGTCATTAACGTGAAAAGACCTTCGAGTTGTGATTATAAGTACATCAATATTATTTCCGTTTACCAATAAAGTTACATCGTCAGCATTAAGAATTAGGTCAGAATTATATAAGTAGGTAAAAATAGCATTAATATATGTAAATATTAAAAAGCAAAGTAGAGAGTAGCGAGCCCTGTGGGGACCCCTGTATTAATGGATTTTACGTCAGATTGGACATAATCAATTTCTGTATATTGCTGACGACAACTAAGATAGTTTTTGAAAAGATCATAAGTAGTACCTCTAATACCAACAGCATAAAATTCCTTCAGTAAAAATTTTTGATTTAAGGCGTCAAAAGCTTTTGGTAAGTCAATAAAAAGACCCAATGTAATTGCATTATACATTAGATTTGTTTGAATTTTGGTTTTCATATGCAGCAAAGCAATTTCGGTTGAAGAGTTCGGTAAAAATCCGAACTGATTATCATTTAAAATATTGAAGTTTTCCATAAACGGAAGTAATCTAGTAAATATCAATTGTTCAAAAATTTTAGCAAATAAATAAATACTTAGCTCTTTCCACGTTCCAGTAACACACAGCAACCGAAAAATTATATTCAGCCGCCGCCGTGGAATTGAATCACGGATCTCTCGATATCTAGCAGAGTGCGTTAGCTTTACACCACAGTGGCCAACAATCCACGGTGCTATGTGTATTTTTAAGTCAGCTTCTGACATCATAAATCCGTAAGATGGGCTCAGCTACTGAGATGTCTCTATCTGGTGGGTTTTAACGGCACTGGCTATATATATTATAGCAGTTAAATCCAAAGGGCGAGATCCAAGGTGAAAATAATCTAAATACGTGGCGTCAGTAAATAAATAAATACTTTGCTTTTTCCACGTTCCAGAAACACAGCAAATATAGATAATTTAGCAATTGGACAATAGTTATTAGAATCTGTAACAGATCCAGCTTTAAAAATCGGGGAAATTTTAGCAATTATTAGAGATTCTGGAAAAATACCTGTGGTTGGAATCAGGAAGGTGACAAATTTTAGTACTTTAGGTTGAATATTATCATGACCAAGGTGCTGTATTTAAATTAATATGTTCTAATTGATGGATTAATTCCGTTCTTGTAATTTTCAAAACATGTATTGAGTTATGTCTATATGAGCCTGTGTAATGAAATGAAGATTGGTTATAATAGTTTTTTTTTTCTGGAGGCATGTGGTAATTCTTAATTATTCCTTCATTTTCATACAAAAATGCAGTCATGCCAAATATGCTCACTAGAAACATCTGCGGTCCTATTTACATATCAACATTAAAAAAAACCATTGTTTTTTTATCATACATACACACCAACATACCCACACAACTTCCTTTTTGCAATATATACAACCCACAAATGCTCTATGAACTCACTATATACATATGACATTTCCTCCTTGGTCAACTACATCGATGTTTTTAACCCTGCTTTCTGCTTGCAAATATTCCATGTCCATTGTAAAATGGCTTCGTAAAAGGAGCTGTCCCATGCTGCCCTCTACCTTCTGCAACATTCCAACCCTAGTACTTTCTGTAGCAACCCGCTGCCATCATCAGGGGGGACGGAAACTCTGACCTATACTCACAGTATCCTCAGAGCAAGTGAGTGACTCCTCCGGGGCAATATCTGATATTGCCCCAGGAGAGTCACTCTTGAGGAAATATCATATGTATATATTATAGTGAGTTCATAGAGCATTTGTAACTAAGATTGTTTCTAGATTCAGAGTCACTCGCTTGCTCTGAGGATTCTGTGAGTATAGGTCAGAGTTTCCGTCCCCCTGATGATGGCAGCTGGTTGCTACAGAAAGTACTAGGGTTGGAATGTTGCAGATAGGTAGAGGGCAGCATGGGAGAGCTCCTTTTATGAAGCCATTTTAAAATGGACATGGAATATTTGCAAGCAGAAAGCAGGGTTAAAAACATCAATGTAGTTGACCGAGGAGGAAATGTTATATGTATATAGTGAGTTCATAGAGCATTTGTGGATTGTATATATTGTAAAATGAAGTTGTGTGTGTATGTTTGGTGTGCATGTATGACGAAAAAAACAATTTTTTTTTTTAATGTTGATATGTAAAAAGGACTGCAGATTTTTCTAGTAGCATATTTGGCATGACTGCATTTTTGTATGAAAATGAAGAAATAATTAAGGATTACTACATGACGCCCCGGAAAAAGAAAAAACCCTATGTGACCAGGAACAGAAGATAATAAAGTGAATGACTTCAGATACGAAAACTGAATAGCCCCCATGCTGCCTCTAAAAACATGCGACATTTTGGTTATAAATCACGTGCTGTAAAATGTTGAACTGGGAGCAAGGCCATGAAATGGTAAGTTGTTCTGAATGTATAATTGGAGATTGGTTATTTAACCGAGGCAGTTGGTGAAGGATTGGTCTAGGAGCTGATATAAAATTATCATTAATATGATTAACAATATCCTTTGTATTGGTGATTTGAACATTGTTAATGATTGAATGAGTGGGAGTTTTTGAAGGCTCAGTATGACCCATAAGTAAGTTAAGGTGCTTCCGGGTAAGTTTGGGATTATTTTGAGAAAAATATTACAGTAAAAATTTCTCTGCAATTTTCTGAGATTTGTGTTTAGGCTATTTCTAAACTGTTTAAATATTTCATGATCTGCCTGGGACCTTGATTTTAGAATTTTGGTAAATATTTTTTTTTTTTTTTTTATTATTAATTTGATTAACGCAATGTCTAGACAGCCACGGTTTATGCTTTTTTTTTTTTTTTTTTTGGTTGTTTTTAATATAAGGGGAAAAACCTGATTTTATAATTTCTTAAAAATTGTTAGAAATAAATTATATGGCAAGTCTGTGTTAGTAATTTGTAAAATTGCATCCCAATTAGCATTTTGGACCGAATTAGTGAATAAATTCATGTTTTTTTAACACTAAATAGCCAGAACTGATTCTTTAGAAAATGAGGTGTCTGTCCAGTAGCATAAGTATAAATTACAAAAATAGGAAGATTATCACTAATATTAAAAATCAAGGCACCAGATAAGATTAACTCTGGTGAAATGTTAGTAATACAAAGATCTAGAATAGTTGAAGTTTGTGCAGTAATTCTAGTAGCAGATGTAATTGTGGTGTAAAATTCTGCAGTTGCGATTGCATTCTGAGAATCTTGGAGAGTGTAAATTATTTTTAGATAAATCAGTATTTAGATCTCCCAGTAGAAGTCCTTTTTTCCCTGTGAGACTTATGTAATTAAGTATATCAATAAGTTTTGTTGTGAATGAAGTTAAATTCACCAATGACGGGGTGAAAAATATCCCGTATGAGATCATTTTGATGTATCATATATATATAGCGGTATAACTATACCATCGGGATTAGAGGAAATTCTATCCCACACTCACCAACCCGCTTGGCCAGCGTGGTGAGTTATGGCCAAACCCCTCCAAAATGACTCCACAACTTAAATCTTGGCCCTCAGTCTCCGGCAGCTGGAATGTACCTGGCCAAGGCAGCGGCCAGTGCGACATGAAGGCAGAGGGTGCTAAGAATCCCCGGAGGACCGGACTAGGCTGCCATCTGATGCTGACCTTGGCAACGTACAATGGACGCTCCCTATCATCTGATTCAAGGCTTCTTGAATTGGAAGAGGAACTACAAAGGATCAAGTGGGACATCGTGGGGCTAAGTGAGGTAAGGAGAAAAGGAGAAGATCTCATCGAACTGAAAAGTGGACATCTCTTCTACTATCATGGGACAGATACTGGCAGAACTAGTGGTGTTGGATTTATAATAAACAAGAAACTGAAGGATAAAGTTGTAGAAGTTGAAAGTTCCTCTGACAGAGCTGCACGGCTTGTTATCCAACTCTCGAAAAGATACCAGGCTCAGATTATTCAAACTTATGCACCCACCACAAGTCATCCTGAAGAAGAAATTGAAGAATTTTATGAGGAAATTTGTCATCTAAATAATAAAGGTAAGCAGCACTTGAAAATAATTATGGGAGATTTCAATGCAAAAATAGGGCAACGGCAACAGAATGAAACTTCAGCAGGTAAATTCGGTCACGGCAACAGAAACCAGCGTGGAAATACTCTCGTTGAGTTTGCAGAGGCAGAAGGGTTTTTCATCTTGAACTCCTTCTTCAAGAAAAAGCCACACAGGAAATGGACATGGAGACATCCAAATGGGACGACAAGTGAAATTGATTTTATTATGTGTAACAAAAAATTCGTCATAAAAGACTGCAGTGTGCTAAACAAGTTCAACACAGGTAGTGACCATAGATTGGTGAGATGTAAGATGCACCTCAACACTAAACTTGAACGTGGCAAGCTCATAAGACAAACAAAATCTACTGACATAACCAACCTTAAAAAACACCATAATACCTTCAAGTTGGAACTGAAGAACAGGTTCTCTGCTTTAGAAGGCCTAACATCGGAAGAAGTGGACATCTCTGAAGTTAACAGAAAAAGTAACCAAAGCTCTTATGGAAACAGCAACAAAATTAGCTGGGTCTAAGAACAAGTTGCATGTAAATAAATTATCAGGAAAAACGAAAATGTTGATGCAAAAAAGAAGAGAGATGAGGACAACTAAAGAAGATGTGACTTCCAAAGTGGAATATATAGAGCTATGCAAGACAGTACGAAAAAGTATCACTGAAGACGTAAGAAAATTCAACTGTGAACTAGTGAGGAAAGCAATTGAAAACAACCAAAGCCTAAGGATAGCAAAGGGACATCTCATTAAGGGAAGAAAACAGATTATGGCACTGAGAAAAGAAGATGGTTCTGTAACAAGAAATAGAGGCGAAATTTTGACAAGAGTGAAAGATTTCTACTCCAAATTATATGAAAGGGATGATACATGCACTCCAGACATCATGAAAGATACCAGTACCAGAGTTCCTCCAGTCCTTCCAGCAGAAGTTGCACATGCAATCAAGAACATGAAGCAGGGAAAAGCTCCAGGAGAAGATGGAATTACTGTAGACATCATACAAGAAGCAAGTGGAGAAATCGAAACAGTACTCGCCCAAATTTTCACTTGATGCCTTAATGAAGGAAAGATTCCTGAGGATTGGAACACCGCTACAATGATCCTGCTACATAAGAAAGGTGACATTGAGGATCTCGGAAACTACAGACCTATCAGCCTCCTATCAGTAGTTTATAAAATCTTCACTAAAGTTATTTCACACCGCTTGAAGGTAACACTGGACATGGCTCAACCGAGAGAACAAGCTGGATTCAGGAGTGGCTACAGCACAATAGATCATATCCACGTACTGAGAGAACTAATTGAAAGAGCGAGGGAATATGAACTTCCATTGTGCATGGCTTTTATCGATTATGAAAAAGCCTTTGATTCGGTGAAACCATCAGCAGCTACAATGGCTCTGAAAACCTGCGGTATTGAAGATGCATACATTAATATTATTAATAACATCTATGAAAATGCAAGTGCAAAGATTCGGCTGTTTGAAAATACAACACACATAAAAATTGGAAAGGGAGTGAGACAAGGTGACACCATATCTCCGAAGCTCTTTAATGCCACATTGGAGGGTGTTTTTCAGTCACTGAGCTGGGAAAACAAGGGGATAAAGATTAATGGAGATTATCTAACCCACCTACGTTTTTCTGATGACGTAGTCATTTTTGCAACTAGCCCATCAGAGCTGCAGAGTATGATCCAGGAACTTGCTGACAAGAGTAAAGAAGTGGGATTAAAAATGAACTTTCAGAAGACAAAAGTGATGTTCAATGCTTTTACAAGAAATGAAGATTTATCGATTGATGGAGAAAAGCTGGAGATAACAGACACGTACGTTTATCTTGGACAGCAGATATCAAGTGAGGGTCACATTGATGAAGAAATTAATCGGCGTACAAAACTTGCCTGGAGAGCTTTTAGAAGAAACAGCATAATTTTCAAGAGCAATATGCCATTATGTCTAAAAAGAAAAGTGTTTGATCAATGCATCCTTCCAGTGCTTACGTATGGTGCAGAGACGTGGACCTTAACTAAAAGAGACATACAAAGGCTGCAGACAACTCAAAGAAGCATGGAGAGGTGCATACTTGGTGTAACCAGGAGAGATAAGAAGAGGAACTCGTGGATCCGAAAAATGACAAGAGTGGAAGACATCATGATCAGAGTTAAATCCCTGAAATGGCAATGGGCTGGACATACTGCCAGAAGGACAGATCATCGATGGACAGCCGAAATTTTAGATTGGATTCCAAGGGACAGGAAAAGACCCAGAAGAAGACCACATGGGAGATGGGTGGATGAAATTCGAAAGCATGCAGGGGTGACATGGAGGAGACTGGCACAAGACAGGCCGTTGTGGAGGAAACTTGGGGAGACCTTCGTCCAGCAGTGGATTGATAATGGTTGACAATGATGATGATGATGATATATATATATATACATGTACAGTCTATTAAGAAGAGACTGAAGCAAAAAAAAAATTTGACTCATACCAAGTACAACATAGAAAAGGTTATGTATTGACCGGTGTGAGTAATAGAGAGAAAAAAATAGAAAAACTGAATGTAGAAAGTGTCGAGAATACTGAGCCTTGACTTTATCAAGGACAAGCAAAAACTCTGCATTTTCTCACTTCCACAAAGACCTATTTGAAAATGGGTTTCTGCAAAGTCATAGATGCAAGTAATAAGCCCACCAAAAAAAAAAAAAAAAAAAAATATATATATATATATATATGTCATAACCTCCACAGAGTTGTATGGCCAAGCTTTAGTTAACAATTTAGCTTGCATCCATAACTTTCCTGGCCCGACCCATGCTCTTCATCTGTTACTAATAAACAGAAAGAAGATGATTATAGAAAACTCAAGTTGTAAGAGTGACATAATGAATCAGAAATAATGTTCAGCAATAACAAATTGCCAAGTTACCTAGTCGCCTAAGAGAGAATTTAAACCTGAATAGCAATACTAAAGTACTACAAATTCTTAAACATTGCAATAAAAAAGGAAATATTAGTTTTTTTCTAAAGCACAGATTCCTGAAAGAAAACTGGATTATAAAAACCCCCTACTCCACAACTTCTGACAACACAAAAACGAGAATAAAATAAAGACAATAATAAACTAAAGAAATGCTTTGTGAAGGTTATATGACATAAACAATTAGTTGCAATATGTACAAAGTATTTCAGAAGTGCTTTAAGTGCATAATTAAGTAGTTATTAAGACCTTAACTACATTGAAAACACATCGTAGACTACAAGAACAATGGAACGGCCGGCTGCTTAGCCTTAGTGCCCTAAAAAACGCGCAAAGTTACCAAGAAAAGAAAGAGTTAAAATCCGTAAAAAGTTAATAGACTTGCTAGTGCCTAAATGCTTAAAGTAAAAAATAGAAAAAATGTTCTAGAAGTTCAAACATTGAACTAGGAAAACCTAAAACCCAAAGACAATGAAGAGAGCTTACCTCTTATGCAACTTAACTTCTTCCACTCTTGAGGAAACATGGCTGACCTTTTACCCCAAACTTCCAATCACCCCTGCCACTCCCTAGTCACTGGGGGCAGTGTGGGTGGGGTGAAGGCCTCCACACATTGAAAAATATCCTACTCGCGGAGATTTTAACTAGAGAAAAATATAATTAAGATTGTGGACCTGTTTGATCAGAAAGAGCAGAATTAACTCTCCAGAATACATGAGAAATATTATGAAATACACAAGTAGTGTATTTAATAATCTTTGTATGTAATTAATCACCTTGGTGAGCTTCTGTAGACTATTCAGAATCCTATTAATTTTAATGTTAGTTTTACTATTTTTAGTATAGCTATTCTAGTGAGTGAATAACTAGTTTTCTTTTATATTTATTTTTATTTTCTTTTATAAACAGATTTTTAAGTGTTTTTTTTTTTTTTGTGATTTTGTCTATATTATTTAATTTTTTATTTTTAATAGGACCTTCTTATCCATAGCACTAAGGTTCCTTTTTGTAGTTGATATGCATCCTCTAGACCAACTTCCAAAAGGCTTTCATTGGTCAGAATCATATTATTAACTGTGTAGAAAATTAAAGCAGATCTGCCAACCTTACTCTATTATTCAGAATAATTTTTCTTAAAGTTCTTTTGATGAAAGAAGTAGGAATTTTGTTCTCTAGAAAACTGTCTAATAGTATATTAATGTGGTAATTGAAGTCCAAATTGTTGCTGCAAATTCTTGAAATTCTAAGCACCTGAGAAATTAGTACATTCTCAATTACTTTGGTTGATATGTTTTTATTCCAGTGTAGATATTTAATTACTTTGAAAGGAAAATTAAGTTTTTTATCAAAGAGGCTAATAGATGGGTTACCTCTGTTAAGTTTAATGCTTAAGTCTAGAAACTCTAGTTCCTGATTACTGTGGTTGGTTTTACATAAGTTAAGAGAGCTAGGATAGATATTATCAAAATCACTCTCTATAACTTCTGAATATTTTATACACAGCAGATCGTCAATATATCTAAATGTGTAAAGGTAGTTATCGGAGCAAGTGGAGTGATTTTTAATGAATTTATATTCCTTAAAGAACAGGAATAGATTTGCAATACTTGTGGATGTTGACGTTCCCATAGGGATACCGTTTACTTGCTTATAGAGAGTATTATTATATAAGATATGGTTATTTTTTATGCAGCAATTGAGATAAGAGTTCCAGGCTCCTACATTAACAAATTGGTTAAGTTTAAATTCTGCATACAGCTCTTTAAATGTAGTGATTATATCTGATAGAGGCAGATTAGTATATAGGTTCTCAAAATCATAACTATTAATATCTAAGGGATTTACTTCGAGTATAGTGGAAATTACTTCTGCATTATTATTAATTATCCAAAAATCTCTGTACTTCAAATTAGTACAGTTACTAATGTGTTTCAAGAATTTCTTCAAGATGTCTTCAAAGGCTAGATCAATTTTCTTTTATGACTCCTGACTCCACTAGCTATGAATCTGAACTTCACTGGATCTTTATGAAACTTAACAGTTGCAAAAAGAAAGGGAAATTCAGGCTCATATCATCTCATTTGTGGAATTTTAAGTTTCTTGAAGAATGCCTTAAAACGATTTTCTAACTGCTTGGTAGAATAACTTACGGGCTCGTAGGTTACTCTATTATTGAGTTGCATAGTTAACAATTCAAAATAGAATTTCTTACAGATAATTGCAAAATTATTGCTAGCTTTATCCATAGTGGTAAAAAAAATAGGTCTTGTAGTTTGGAGAGTGACCTTTTAGCATCTCCAGAGAAAAATAGATTTCTATCAAAACAAAAATCAAGACTTGCCAACTCATTAGTGAAGCCATTGATTACATTATATTTCCATTCTGCAAAGGCCTCAATAGGCTGATTGTATGTTAAACTGGTTTTTATAATGTACCTATTAACATCTTGAGTGAAGCTCTCAAGAATCCTCTCTTTGGAGATTTGGAAGGAAGGTCTAAATTTAGAACCATACTCTAATAAATTCCTAAGCTTGTCATTTTCAACAAAACTCAAGTTACCAGTGATAATATGCTTGTAATTCTTATCATAGTGAACTGTGTCTTTATGTTCATCACAAGAACATGTAGTAACTACAGGTATGGAACTCGAAGAATTAAGTTTGTAGTTTTTAACGGTTGACCCTAAGCCACATTGCCACCCAGCGACTAGGGAGTGGCAGGGGTGATTGGAAGTTTGGGGTAAAAGGTCAGCCATGTTTCCTCAAGAGTGGAAGAAGTTAAGTTGCATAAGAGGTAAGCTCTCTTCATTGTCTTTGGGTTTTAGGTTTTCCTAGTTCAATGTTTGAACTTCTTGAACATTTTTCTATTTTTTACTTTAAGCATTTAGGCACTAGCAAGTCTATTAACTTTTTTACGGATTTTAACTCTTTCTTTTCTTGGTAACTTTGCGCGTTTTTTAGGGCACTAAGGCTAAGCAGCCGGCCGTTCCATTGTTCTTGTAGTCTACAATGTGTTTCAATGTAGTTAAGGTCTTAATAACTACTTAATTATGCACTTAAAGCACTTCTGAAATATGGAAAACTATTAGAAAGCACCAATCACTCACCCTAAAAATCATGGCAATCTCTATCGACAACACACTTCCAACATATCAATTGACGTGTTGGAAGTGTGTTGTCGATAGAGATTGCCATGATCTTTAGGGTGAGTGATTGGTGCTTTCTAATAGTTTTCCATTTGTGAATTGCACGTAAACTATGCGCACTTTGCAGGGGTTTTAATACCTTAAAAGTGCAAATATATAATAACTTCTGAAATACTTTGTACATATTGCAACTAATTGTTTATGTCATATAACCTTCACAAAGCATTTCTTTAGTTTATTATTGTCTTTATTTTATTCTCGTTTTTGTGTTGTCAGAAGTTGTGGAGTAGGGGGGTTTTATAATCCAGTTTTCTTTCAAGAATCTGTGCTTTAGAAAAAAATTAATATCTCCTTTTTTATTGCAATGTTAAAGAATTTGTAGTACTTTAGTATTGCTATTCAGGTTTAAATTCTCTCTTAGGCGACTAGGTAACTTGACAATTTGTTATTGCTGAACATTATTTCTGATTCATTATGTCACTCTTACAACTTGAGTTTTCTATAATCATCTTCTTTCTGTTTATTAGTAACAGATGAAGAGCATGGGTCGGGCCAGGAAAGTTATGGATGCAAGCTAAATTGTTAACTAAAGCTTGGCCATACAACTCTGTGGAGGTTATGACATATATATATATATATATTTTTTTAATTTTTTTGGTGGGCTTATTACTTGCATCTATGACTTTGCAGCAGAAACCCATTTTCAAATAGGTCTTTGTGGAAGTGAGAAAATGCAGAGTTTTTGCTTGTCCTTGATAAAGTCAAGGCTCAGTATTCTCGACTTTCTACATTCAGTTTTTCTATTTTTTCTCTTATTACTCACACCGGTCAATACATAACATTTTCTATGTTGTACTTCGTATGAGTCAAAAAATTTTTGCTTCAGTCTCTTCTTAATATAATGTGAATTCTGAATTTTCATAACTGCTGCGTTGCGTGTTTTGATCTTCAGGTTATTTTGCAACTTTCATTTTAAATTCTTGAGTTTTTCTTATGTTTTTGGCTCTGCTCTTAAGTAACAAGTACAGTATATATATCATCATCATTGTCAACCATTATCAATCCACTGCTGGACGAAGGTCTTCCCAAGTTTCCTCCACAACGGTCTGTCTTGTGCCAGTCTCCTCCATGTCACACCCGCATACTTTCGAATTTCATCCACCCATCTCCCATGTGGTCTTCTTCTGGGTCTTTTCCTGTCCCTTGGAATCCAATCTAAAATTTCGGCTGTCCATCGATGATCTGTCCTTCTGGCAGTATGTCCAGCCCATTGCCATTTCAGGGATTTAACTCTGATCATGATGTCTTCCACTCTTGTCATTTTTCGGATCCACGAGTTCCTCTTCTTATCTCTCTTGGTTACACCAAGTATGCACCTCTCCATGCTTCTTTGAGTTGTCTGCTGCCTTTGTATGTCTCTTTTAGTTAAGGTCCACGTCTCTGCACCATACGTAAGCACTGGAAGGATGCATTGATCAAACACTTTTCTTTTAAGACATAATGGCATATTGCTCTTGAAAATTATGCTGTTTCTTCCAAAAGCTCTCCAGGCAAGTTTTGTACGCCGATTAATTTCTTCATCAATGTGACCCTCACTTGATATCTGCTGTCCAAGATAAACGTACGTGTCTGTTATCTCCAGCTTTTCTCCATCAATCGATAAATCTTCATTTCTCGTAAAAGCATTGAACATCACTTTTGTCTTCTGAAAGTTTATTTTTAATCCCACTTCTTTACTCTTGTCAGCAAGTTCCTGGATCATACTCTGCAGCTCTGATGGGGTAGTTGCAAAAATGACTACGTCATCAGCAAAACGAAGGTGGGTTAGATAATCTCCATTAATCTTTATCCCCTTGTTTTCCCAGCTCAGCGACTGAAAAACACCCTCCAATGTGGCATTAAAGAGCTTCGGAGATATGGTGTCACCTTGTCTCATTCCCTTTCAAATTTTTACGTGTGTTGTATTTTCAAACAGCCTAATCTTTGCACTTGCATTTTCATAGATGTTATTAATAATATTAATGTATGCATCTTCAATACCGCAGGTTTTCAGAGCCATTGTAACTGCTGATGGTTTCACCGAATCAAAGGCTTTATATACTGTACATATATAGGGGGTTGACAACGAAACTGAAACACATGGGTTTAGAACACCACAATTTATTAGTACGGTGTAGGACCTCTTTTGTAGGCTAATACAGATGCAATTTGTCATGGGAAGGACCGATACAAGTCCTGTACAGTATCCAGAGAGATTTGAAGCCATTCCTCTTGCAGAAAAGTGGCTAGTTCACGGCGTGATGCTGGTGGAGGAAAATGTTTCCTAGCTTGCGGCTCCAGAACACCACAGAGTGGCTCAATAATTTTCAAGTCAGGTGACTCTGCAGGCCATAACAGATGTTCAACCTTACTTTCATGCTCAGTAAACCACTCTTCCACCTTGACAATGATGGGCAAAACACAACAAATAAAAGTAAGTAGATCACGCTAGTTACATTAAGAGATTAGAAGTTTTACAAAGAAAGTTTGTAAGTTGGGAGCTTTCAACCTCGTCTTAGGTTTTTATCACGCCAATGGAGGACTAAGATTGTTTCCAGATTCTACGTTTGAATTTTTGTTATTATTTTTGTTGCCAGATTTTAGAATTGATCTCCATATCTTTGGGATGTAGAGTGGAGATTCTGAATTGCAAGTCTTTTAGGCTGAAAAGAATTTCCAGGATTTTACGGTAATGGAGGGGCAAATCGATTGTCGAAAGAAGCAATATGTTTTGCTTCATTCCAGTGGGGAATTGCAGAAGTGTCTTCCATTGTCAAAATAGACAAGGCAGTATTTGGGTTGCCTTTCAAGACATCTTTCCTATGTTCCAAAAATTTGCTATGTTCCAAAGTTTTGGAACATAGGAAAGATTTACGAAAAAATGCAATTCATGAGACAACCTTATAAGTTGTCTTATGTTATAAACGTGCTTTTAATTAAACTGTACATAGTATCTAAGGTATTTTACCTGATATTGTCAAAGTATTTCTCACATTGTTTGCTCTGTGAGGCATGTGCTCCCGGCCCCGAGAGGTCTCTTACTTTACGGACCTTGGTTAGTTATAATTTTTTTTTTTTTGAGAAATGAAACAGTTAGTTTATATATTTTCAGTTCCACATTCATTCACTTGCACAATCAAACGTTTAAAATTTACTTTAATTAAAAGATTTTAGTAGAAAGAGTTATACTCATCGGGTCAGGAGACGTCTCACACAGGGTTTGTTGTTACGGCGAGCGCTTTCTGCGGCACCTTTACCCCCATCTTCGGGCCATTATTTCTGCACGAGGGATCTTCGCGTGTGTGTAGTCTTGGAGTTGCTTGTCTGGAATCGATGGGAAGGTTTGCTGCCTGTATGTGTTAGGTGATTTGTTTCCAATGTGTCGCCATCTATTGGATGAGTTGGTAGGTATCAGTCGTAAGTATAATTATATTGTGTGTCTCTATGTGTTAGGTGATTTGTTTCTAATGTGTCGCCATCTATTGGATGAGTTGGTAGGTATCAGTCGTAAGTATAATTATATTGTGTGTCTCTATGTCTATAATTATACTTACGACTGATACCTACCAACTCATCCAATAGATGGCGACATATTTGAAACAAATCACCTAACACATACAGGCAGCAAACCTTCCCATCGATTCCCGACAAGCAACTCCAAAACTACACACACGCGAAGAACCCTCATGTAGAAATAATGGCCCAAAGATGGCGGTAAAGGTGCCGCAGAAAGCGCTCACCGTAACAACGAACCCAGTGTGAGACATCTCCTGACCCGATGAGTATAACTCTTTCTACTAAAATGTTGTAATTAATAGTAAATTTTAAACGTTTGATTGTGCAAGTGAATGAATGTGTAATTGAAAATATATAACCTAACTGTTTTATTTCTCAATTTTTTTTTTATGACTAACCAAAGGTCCGTAACGCGTAAGAGACCTCTCGGGGCCGGGAGCACGTGCCTCACAGAACAAACAACGTGAGAAATACTTTGACAATATCAGGTAAAATACCTTAAATATTATGTATAGCATAGGAAAGATGTCTTGAAAGGCAACCCAAATACTGCCTTGTCTATTTTGACAATGGAAGACGCTTCTGCAATTCCCTGCTGGAATGAAGCAAAACGTATTGCTTCTCCATTACCGTAAAATCCTGGAAATGCTTTTCAGCCAGAAGACTTGCAATTCAGAATCTCCATTCTACATGCCAAAGATCTGGAGATCAGTTCTAAGATCTGGCAAAAAAAAAAAAAAAAAAAAAATTAAACGTAGAATCTGGAAACAATCTTAGTCATCCATTGGCGTGATGAAGACCTAAGACAAGGTTGAAAGCTCCTAAACTTACGAACTTCCTTTGTAAAAGTCCTAATCTCTTAATGTAACTAGCATGATCTACCTACCCTTATTTGTCACTCTTCCACCAGTTTGGCTCTGTGCGTCAATGAGTTATCATCCTGATACACTGCACCACCGTCAGGGTACAATGTTTGAAACCTTGGGTGCACCTGGTCCTTCAGAATTGTCTGATAGTCCTTGGCAGTGATGTGCCCCTCAAGAACAATCGCGGGCCATCTGCCATAATATTGCAGCCCACAGCATCACCGATCCACCTCCGTGCTTCACTGTGGGCAATAAACAGTCCGGGTGGTAAGCCTGTGAGGTATGTCTCCACATGTAAACTCTCCCAGTTGTGGGAAAGACAGTGAAGGATGATTCATCAGAAAATACACACTTCACGTTGTCCACGATTTGTGTTGGTTGCTGGCACCATTGCAACTGACGTTTGGCATTCACACTGGTGATCCAGGGTTAGGTGATAGCAACACTACTGTGAATGTTGACCCGGTAAAGCTCCCGACGAACACTTTTGATGGAAACAGGTGAGTCGCAGTGCGTATTTAACTCTGCAGTGAGTTTGGCAGCTGCAGTTTTATGTTTTTGGCTACCATCCGTGTTACTACCCGGATGTCCCTGTCAGACATCTTCCTTTTAGCTCGACAGTCTCCTGTTGGATGTGGTTCTTCTCTTTTGCTGGTATAGCGACATAACCCTGGATACCCTGGCTCGCGATACACCCTAAAGACTTGCTGTCTTGGACACAGATGCACTGGTGACATGCACACCAACAATCTGTCCTCTTTGAAACTCGGATATGTGTTCTATTAGGTGTACAACTTAATTCTTGACCCCTAACCGCAAGCGATCATAGAACGTTGGCAAATGCAAATAGCTGTATGCGATAATGGCTGATTGCAGCGCCATCCAACAGCTTTCCAGGCAATTGTAACTGTTCACAGCTGTAGTGACAGAAGAGACGAAAGTGGATGGTTAAAGCGATGTCGTTCGAGAAGCAACATTTGAGGCGGTGCCTCCTGTTTGCGTTTCAGCTGAAAAAAAATGCTGCGAAAGCCCAGCAAATGATCTGTGCTGCTTTAGGTGAGGCTGCTGTGTCCTACAGTATGTGCAAGAAGTGGTTCCAGTGTTTAAGCAGGAAAATTTCGATCTCTGTGATGCAGAACGTCCAGGACAGCCACAGAAAGTTGACGATGAGGAACTGGAACAACTGTTGGACGCGGATCCCTGTTGCACGCAGTCAGAACTCACCCAGGAACTCTGAGTAACATGGCAAGCCATTGCAAAGCGCCTGCACAAACTTGGACAGATTCACAAGGAGGGCCGTTGGGTGCCCCACCAACTCAAAGCTGCGAACAAGTCTAGGCGCTAGGATGTTCCCGTGTCCTTGCTCTCCAGATTCAAGAAGAAGGATTTCCTCCACAAGATTTTGACCTGTGATGAGAAGTGAATCCTCTATGATAATCCTAAGCGGCGCAAATCGTGGGTTTATCCAGGTCAGCCTACCGCCAAACCCAATATCCATGCCAGAAAGTTGTTGCTGTGCATATGGTGGGATCAGCGAGGTGTTGTACACTATAAGTTGCTCAAACATGGTTAAACGGTCAATGCTGAGCGTTATTGTCATTAACTCATTGACTCGTGTGAGTGACGCAATGGAGGCGCAAAGGCCATACACCGACAAGGGCAGAAGGTCCGTCCTGTTGCTTCAGGATAACGCGCATCCTCACACTGCGAAAACTACTTTAAAGACGATCACCGACCTGGGATGGGAGATGTTGTCCCACCCTGCGTATTCTCCAGACTCCGCCCCTTCAGATTATCACCTCTTTTGCTCTCTGCAACATCACCTGAGTGATACGCACTTCACTTCTGTCGAGGAGGTCCACACAAGTATTGATGACTCTATCAACTCGAAACTGCCCTCATTTGTACGCAGTGGCATTCGACAGCTCCCTGATCGATGGCTCAAATGTATCCAACACAACGGGGATTATTTCCCTGATTAGGTACGTATTTGATTTGCTATAACTTGCTGTCTCAACGTGTCGTGCCTGTGGCCGAGAATCAAGTTGCACACCTAATATTATGTTGTATGGATCGCACTTTTTGCCATCCAGCTGTGCAACTGCCCTGTTAATGCATCACACTCCACTCTCGTAGATAGACTGTTAAACAGATGAAGGCTGGCCATCAGGTAGCTCATACAGCGGCATGACACGTGGGGTGCTATTTATTTGTGCAGGTGTTTCACTTTCGTTGTCCACCCCCTGTGTGTGTGTGTGTGTATATATATATATATATATATATATATATATATATATATATATATATATATATACCCAAGAGCAGAGTCAAAGACTAAACTTTACACCAAAGAATTTAAAACCAAGTTTGCTAAACAAACAACCTGAAGATCATGACGTGCAACACAGCAGTTATGAATATTCAGAACTCACACACTACTAAGTAGAGACAGAAATAAAAAAATTATTTAACAAATGCAAAAACAACAAAGGAAACCTCAAAACCCAACAGGCATGAGTAAAAAGGAAATTAAGAAATAGCAAACCTGAATGTAGAAAGTGTCGAGAATGCCGAGCCTTGGCTTTATCAAGGACCAGCAAAACTCTGCATTTTCTCACTTCCACAAAGACCTAGTTGGAAATGGGTTTCTGCAAAGCCATAGATGCAAGTTTAAATCCCACTAAAATTTATAATTAATTAGCATAACCATCCTGAAAGTTGCATGAAGAATAATTTAGTTAAAGTTTTTGCATGCATCTATAACTTTCCTGGCCCAACCTATACTCATCATCTGCCACAAAAACAGAAAAACAATTACAAAATTCACAAGTTGTGAGAGGGTTTGAACAAAACATCAGAATTTATTTAGCTAAAACACGTTGTTGAGCAACCAAGCCACCTGAGAGACAATTTGAACATGAATAACGGTACTAAAAGTACTACAAACTCTTATTCTTTGTGGTAAAAAAACATTACCTAAAGCGCCATAAAATAAAAAATAAAAGAGTAAAAATTACAACAGAGACTTGAGAGTAAGTAGGATTTTTGTACCCACATCTTCCACAAAAACGGATGCCACAAGAACAAAAAAATAATAATAAAATAAAATAAAATGATGCTTTGGAGAAATTACATGAAGTTAACAATTAGTTGCAATATTTACAAAATATTCCAGGAGTGCTTTAAGTGTAATATATTGAAGTCTTTTATGTCCCTACCAACAATGAAAAAGCATCGTTGACAACAAGTACAATAAAACGGCTAACTACTCAAACTAAGTGCTCAAAAACATGCATAATTTCCAAATTAAGTGAAAGAGAAAACTCAAAGTTAGAAAAACTGCTTGCACCAAATGCCTAATGAGAAAAAAAGAAAAATTTCCGCTTTGAACGTACTCTAATAAACTTAGAAATAAAAAAAGTACATGAACAAAGATTAGAGCTTACCTATGCCGCCACCCCAGCACAAGTGACCCAAAAATGGCCGACCACCCTCCTCGGCTGCCTCTGTAGTAGTGGGGATGTCCCAAGTCTTCTCTGCAGAAAAAGACGCAGCCCGTTAAATTTCTTCCAAGAGAATTACACAACTCAGAATGAAGTCCTGCTTGTCCAGATAGAGTAGAATAACTCTCCAGAATACACGAAAAATATTATCAAATATACTTGTAGTGTATTGAATAACTTTTATATGTATTTAATTACCCTAGTGTACTTGTACACACACTACCAGTACCTATTTATTTTAACATAAGTTTTACCATTTTTAGGTTAGTTATTCTAGTGAGAGAATACCTAGTTTACTTTTTATTATTATTTTATTTTATTTTTTAATCAAATTATATACTTTTTTTGTGTGATTTTATTTGCATTATTTTTTTTTTTAATTTTTAATAGGACCGTCCTGTCCATAGCACTAAAGGTTCCTTTGGTAGTTAATATGCATCCTCGGTCCTCCAGACCAACTTCCAAGAAGGCTTTCATTGGCCATCATGATCTGTTTTAATTTCTGCACAGTTAATAATCATTTTATTAACTGTGCAGAAATTAAAATAGATCTGCTAACCTAACCCTATTATTCAGAACATTTTTTCTTAATATTCTTTTTATGAAAGGAGCTGGAATCTTGTTTTCTAGAAAACTGTTTAATAAGATTCTAATGTGGTTATTGAAATCCAAATTGTTGCTGTAAATTCTTGAAATTCTAAGTACCTGAGAAATTAGTACATTCTCAATTACTTTGGTCGAGATGTTATTGTTCCAGTGCAGATATTTTATTACTTTGAAAGGAAAATTTACTCTTTTATCAAAAAGGCTGATGGACGGGTTACCTCTGTTAAGTTTAATGCTTAAGTCTGGGAATCGAGAATGTACTCAGTTCTCAATTCCTAGACTGTTGACAGTATGAGGATCATTGCAAAAACTAGAAGATTGGCATCTACCACTTTAAGGGGTGACCAACCAAAACACCGATTTGTGGGTTTTATGGACTTTGTTCCCGGAGTTACAAACATCTTAAAAAACATGTGCCATAAGAATAACCTGGATTTCGGCCTTAAAATCAACATTATCTTTAACACTTGGTTCGCAAAAACAGAGATCCGGTGAACCACCTGGAACGATTTGGTGTGTACAAAATTTCTCTGAAGCCAGTGGACCCAGAGCCCCCCCCCCCACACACACAAATGTATGTTGTTTCCACGATTAGGAATGTGAAATTGCATTTTTCGAAACATAAATATAACATTAAAATGCAGGCTTCATCTACTGCTTTATCTCGCCTCGTCACTTCGAGAACTTACTTCCCACGCTGGGAAGAAGCCAGGATTTTGACAACTCCAGCCAGTAAGACTCAAATCCGCTTCACAGAGAGTCTGTACATCCACAGATTCTTTAATATGTGTTGTAACGAGGATTCACCTACTCAAGATTCCCAGGCCTGGAAATCCATTGTACCTGTAAAAGGTAAAGAGAAATTACATTCCACCCTGAAGTCTGGCACAGTGTGTGTCACCTCCTACCTATGTTTGGTACAGGCCTCTGGTATGTAAATTGCTTAACTTTTTATTTGCTTCTGTGATTTGAATTAAGTGGCAACAACTACCTTATTTATATGCCATGACAACTTTTTATGCGGTCATTTTCATCTGATGAAGGACTCCAGGGGAATCTGAAAGATATTATGAGTGTCTTTTAACCTTGTATATAGTTCATTAAATGTAATTTTACAAAGTACATCTGTCATCTTCAGACTGTTTTAATTGTGCATAACACAGCGTTTTTACCTTATCATTTAATTTTTAGCCTGCACGCACTGTCATAATCATCAATGATATTTGCAGTTCAAAAGAGTCAGAATTAAAAACTATCAACAAAATTTTTCAAAATTTTTGTTGGATAGTTTTTTAAATTTTTTGTTGATAGTTTTTAAATTTTTTTGTTGATAGTTTTCCCAGTCACTTTTCCCAACTTGTTTTCTGCATAGATAAATAGCAAAACATAAGTGGTCAACCATTATGTGGTCACAAAAAGATTAATAATAATTTCCAGCAATGTTTATAATTGAATATTTTTGTGTAGTTGCTGCATACATTTTAAAAATGTACTCATAACACCTTTAGTTGCATAAAAAAAAAATAAATTTCGCAACAATCCCCCCTCCAAAAAAAATTTCTGGGCGTGACACTGTCAGATGTCAATAACACTACAATCAATGGAGAACCGGCAGTTTTCCAAACTATATACACTATTGCCAAAGAAGAAATGCCACGAAAGAAGTAGAAACCTTCGATGGTGTTGTTGAGAACCTGCGGAAATAAGCTCATTTAAGTCCACACCACGAAACCAATACTGAAATAGTCTTGTTTTTCTGAAGTCATCGAGTATAATTTGCAATCTGATATTCAGGAAAGTCCAAATATTTCACTACTAATTGATGAATCAACTGATATTTCGGTAGATCACAAATTGGTTATTTATGGGCGCTATTTGAAGGAAAACAAGATATTAACTAAATTTTGAGTAAATTTGATACTTACTGGGGAGTGCACTGCAGAAAGGAAAGAGTAGCAAAAGTGGTAACTGGCTACTGATGGTGAGGCAGTAATGATGAGGTGTTGTATTGGTCTGGGAACACAGTTACAAGAAAAAATACTAGAACTGCTGCACATTTATTGTACTGCCCATCACTTGGCATTGGCAGAGTCACAGGCTGCAAAGGGGTAAAAGGTAATTTAAAATGCACAATAACTTTTAGATTCCCTCTATGTTTATTTTCATTCATGAGCTGTGAGAAAAATGCTTTAAAGCCAATGAAAAATATTCTGAAATGTGTCTTTGAAGGAAATTCACAAAATAATGGCTATTGTTAAGAAGAGACGTTAAAGCTGCTCATAGTTGCTATGATGCAATAATTTTGACACTGCAAGGAACTACATCCAAGAAACAACTGATTTTTTTTTTTTTTTTGATTGGAGGTTTAACGACCACCGTGAGCAACGCAATGGGCTATAAGCAGTCGCCCGTCCCTAATTTAGGGTCACTGGTTCCAGGGAAGGGAGAGAGCCAATGCCGTAAGACAAACACAACATCCATGCCTCACTGGGATTCGAACCCGGACCCCGTTCGGACGAATGATCAGAGGCCATCGCTTAGACCACTGCGCCACCAGGGCGGCAGAAACAACTGAAACCTACAGATAAAGCTCCAGGCTTACTGAAGCATTGCTCAGAATACTCTTTTGTGGCAGCACTTTGTTTTTTAAGGCAGTGGCGTAACTACAACCCCCGCAGCTGTGAGGGTGCAGGTAACTAAGGGGCGTAATGCAGCTCCCAGTTATAGTTTTATGAAAATATTCAAACACGCACAATAACTAACCTAAAGATTCGTATTTTGCTTTAAGATATATTTAGCTTTGCCTAAATAAATGCCTAGTTTCACTTTTAAAACACCGAATGCCCTACAGATTGGAAATTGGAAGTGTTCAGCTCTCTCATTTCGGGTTGTAACACGATTGCTCTGCAATGGGTTGTAAATAATATGATCGCTCTCCAATCGCCCTCTCTCTGCACTGCTGAGGAAGGGCAGTGGGATTTTCCGTGGAGGATGTAAAAAAACAGTCAGTTACCTAGAATTACGTGCACGACAGGTATCAACATTTATTTACAGCAGGCTCAGATCTGCCATGTGTAACAGGGTGATTTCTTCAAGTGATTTATTTTAGTTTTGGACAAAGCCATTACACGTATTGTCAAATCTATTACTTAAAAAGTTAAAATTACAGGGCTCTAGGTACCACCATTATTTTTGCAGACACTCACCCTGACTATCTCACCCCCTAACCACCACACACACACACACCAAAAAAAAAATGCATCCTCCCTCATGTTCAAAATCATAGGAAAATTACTGTGCTTAGGGGTACTGAAGTAAATCTTGCGGGGGTCGTACGTTGTGCTAGTTACGCCACTGTGTTAAGGTATGTCTTACCTATAATTGACAGATTATGTAAAATTTTTCAGAGTGAAAATAGTGAACTCACTGCATATTTATAGACAAGTAGCATTCTGTAAGCAGCAGGACAATAGCTACCTGGAGGGCAGGGAGGGTAGTTGCCCTCCCAGAATGGTCATTCCAGGGGCATAAATTCATGCTCTGGGGGATGTGAAAAAAAGAAATTGTAACTAAAAAAGAAAGCTACACCCTTCAGTATTTTCTTTTTTAAAGACTTCAGTTAGTCTCATACAGTATTAAATGCAGTTAACCAGGGTACATAGTAACATATACTGTGAGGTATGAATATCTCATGGGAATTTTCCAAAACAGGGGACGGAGGAAAAGAAAACAATATGCTGATATGCCAAACCTCCATGACCTTTCCGAACATGTCGTTGGGATGACGAGCTAATTAACCATTTGTGCACTGTCGCAGAAAGTGAGTGTTTAACCCTGAACAGGAATTTTTCCAAAACCTAGCGCTAAAGCATGTTACTTTCACTAACCGATACTCATTTGTTCTGTGCTGGTTTGTTTTTTGTTTTGCATTTTGTGGAGTGTTGTGCAGCCGGCGTTCACATAACGTTTACACTTGGTATTTACAACTTGTTGTTTTTGGGTATTTACCTACTTCTTACATTTTTATAAAATTATGTTAAAAAACTGAAATGCAGTTTTTTAACAATCATACTTTCTTATAACGGCAGTGTGTGAGAAAGTAAAACCCACGTACTATCTGAGTGGAACTGGAATGGGCATGATTTCAAACTCAAAGGGGTGTAATTTTGAACTCCAAGGGGCCTAATTTCAAGTTTCGCCCTCCCAGATGAGCAAAGCTTGATAAGGTCCTGGTAAGCAGCTTATTGGATCACAGGAAACATTTTATCAAATAAGCAAAGCGTGCGACAGGCCTGGTAAGAAGCTTATTGGATCACATGAAACATATCAGATACGCAAAGCTTGCTATGGTCCTGGTAAGCAGCTTATTGGATCACATGAAACATCAGATACGCAAAGCTTGCTATGGTCCTGGTAAGCAGCTTATTGGATCACATGAAACATATCAGATATGCAAAGCTTGCTAGGGTCCTGGTAAGCAGCTTATTGGATCACAGGAAACATATATCAGATACGTAAAGCTTGCTAGGGTCCTGGTAATCAACTTATTGGATCACAGAAAACATATATCAGATACCCAACGCTTGCTAGAGTCCTGGTAAGCAGCTTATTCGATCACTGAAACATACACTGAAGTGCCAGAAAAACTGGTACACCAGTCTAATACTTGGTAGGTCCCCCCACGGGAGCGCAGGACTGCAGAAATAGGACTCCATTAGCTTCTGGAAATATGCTGTAGGCAATGCACACCATACTTCTTGCAGAGCGTTCCACAATTTGGGTGTATTCCGAGGTCTCGGATTCCTGTGTTCGATAATGCGTTGCATAGCATCCCAAATGTGTTCTATCACGTTCAGATCTGGGGACTTGGGTGGGAATGGCAACACCCTAAACTCAGATGAATGCTCCTCTAACCATAATATGGCATCTTGACACTTGTGTGGAGGTGCATTGTTCTGTTGGAACAAGCCCAACCCATCAGCATAAATGCAGAACATGAAAGGGTGTACCTGTCAGAAAGGATGCACACATAGCGTTGGCCGGTCCCAGATGCTTGTAGACGTACCAGGGGTCCCAGTGAAGTCCAGCTAAACACACCCTATACCATTACAGACCCCACCAGCAGGTACAGTTCCCTGTTCACAGGCGGGATCCATGGTTTCATGGGGTTTGCGCCACACACGAATCCTTCCATCTGCCCGATACAGTTGGAAACACAATCGTCAGACCAGGCTACTTGTTTCCAGTCATCAAGTGTCCAGTGGCGGTGTTGCCATGTCTAAGTGAGGCACATAGCTGTGTCCTGCACCCAACAAGGGGACTCGAGTTGGGCATCGGCTCCCAAAACCGATATCCTGCAGGGCACGTTACACAATCCGGACACTGATGCTTGTTGAGGCTCCAGCATTGAATTCCGATGCTACCTGCAAGTGAAACGATTCTTGACAGCCGACGATGGTCATGTTCACTCAATGTCTTTTTACGACCACACTGGTATCGTAGGTTGGAGGTTTTGCCGTAATTCTTATAGTCACTGTACACCTTTGCAATGGTCGTCCGTGAAAATCCGAACTTCGTTTCTACCTCCGAAATACTATGGCCCATCTCACGAGCGCCAACTATGACACTGCGTTGAAAATCGCTTAAATTGTTATTACTCGTCATTCTCATGCCGAAAACAGCTCTGACAGCTGGCAAGGATGTCTATCGCTTTATATATGCACTGGCGGACGTAACCGGGTATGCGCATAGGTGACATTGCTATGTATTTTGCATAAGCTCGTCTGTACCAGTTTTTCGGGCACTTCAGTGTATATCAGATACGCAAAGCTTGCTACAGTCCTAGTAAGCACCTTATTGGATCACGTGAAACATATATCAGATAAGCAAAGCTTGCTATGGCCCTGGTAAGCAGCTTATTGAATCACATGAAATTTAATCTAGGCAAGCATCTTTCCAATTTTTCAAAGTAAGAGAAAACTATATAATGGTTAATACAAAGGCATACAAATAAATTTAAGTGCTAGAGCAAAAATCAGTTTCAAAAGTGCATATGTGGAATTTGTAAATAAACTGCAAGAAAATTTGAATGAAAGATTTAACTTGGCATCCATGAACTTTTGCTCACTGATTTTGATCAACTTTTTAAATCCTTCTGCACTGCCCTCTCATGTGTCAAAACAAGATTCACACATGGCTGGCCTTTGGCATAGGGGAGCAAGGCGGCTTCCTAGAGCCGCCAATTCTAGGAGCTGCGGATTTTAATCATATATCGATTTTATGTTAGCAAATTGCAAAAATGATTACACTTTAGGAAATATTTTTTTCTCTTGTTTGAGTTTTCGACAACATTCGTAAACAGCATGATTAACGTTAAACCTTAAGTTATGTGCCCAAAAGTTTAAGCAGGAATAATCATGAAACAGAAAGCTACAATGTTACAAATAATCATACTGTAGGCAGCATTTGGAGAAGTTCAGAAATGTTCAGGTAAGCCTTAAGTTCATATATTCAATTTAACAATTTTGTGCAATTTTTTTAATTTCATGTCACTGAGGGAAAAATACATTACTCAAATGCGATTGAAAACTGATAATTTAACTATTGAGCATCATGCACGTTTTTCAGTTAAAAATACTATTAGGGGCCGCCAAAGTAAATCTTTGCCAAGGGCACCGAAGTAGTAAGGATGTCCCCTGGATTCGCTAAACAACGTTATTGCTCATTACTGCTGCACAGAAACTTCACTTTTGAAGGAAGAAATTTTAAGAAAAGAATTTTTAAAAATTTTGCCAGTGCTAACAAGGTACAAAGGAATGAAAATGAGGCATTTGTCTCACTTAATAATTTCATCAGCTGTTCATGGATTTTCCACTAATGAAAGCTTTGCAGCGTTAGCTCAGATTGCATTGACTATTCCACCAACCACAACACCTTGTGAAAGATATTTTTCTACTCAAAATCGCACTATGAAACAGTGGCAGACTGGGTCTAAAAATATTGGTTGCCAGGAGTCAGAGGGGGCCCAATAACAACTATAAGGCTATCATTGAATTTTTATATGAATTAAATAAAATTTTCAAAAAATACATAAGTGGGAAAAATGGTACAATTAAAATTTTTTTGAAATAAATTTATATTTTTTAAGAATTACAGTGTTTGTATATTGTACATATTGCTGGCAGTAAAATGTACAATATAGTAAAGCTCCAATATTATTGCATACAGTAATAATATTGGAACTTTATTATATTTTCAAGCTACTAAAAGGTCATTAACATTTTGTGTTTCGAATATATCAATTTTGAGTGTTAGTAATCTATGTCTGACATTAACTGATAGGAAGAGTATGTTCTATATATTATTTAGAGTATGTTCAACTCTTGAGATATTTCTACTGTTCTCGTTCGCACCTTGCTTTTCGTATCCACTACCGATTGGTGACCTCGAGGGAGCCATGATCGAGAAGAGTGTTTTGTAGGACCAAACTGGGTTAGAGAAGGCCCAACAATTATTAAGAATAATAATGAGGTTATTGCTGTGATTGAAACAGAAGACTTAACTGAAATGATTCTTAAATTCGTCACAGAACAAAGTCTTTCACATTCGCTAGAAGATACAGCAATGATTTGTACGTATTGTCTAATGTTTAAGGAGGCCCACTTCATCAGGGACCCACTTGCCATCGGGCAAGCTGATACCCTGGCTAGTCCGCCACTGATTATGAATGATAAGTGAAACCTCATTTATGACATTCATCTGCAAGATTTAGCAAAAATTTCAGAGATAGGACCTCTGTTCTTAATAAATGATGGAGAGGTTGTACGCGATTTGGGCTTTTCCGCTGTTTGTTATTGTTGTCTTTGACTCGATGATACAAAGTCAAATACACTTAACATAGTTTTTCAGGCAGTTATAATGTGCTGAAAGGAATTTAACATTAGCAAGTACACTGAAGTGCCAGAAAAACTGGTACAGACGAGCTTATGCAAAATACATAGCAACGTCATCTATGCGCGTACTCGGTTGCGTCCGCCAGTGCGTATATAAAGCGATAGACATCCTTGCCAGCTGTCAGAGCTGTTTTTGGCATGAAAATGACAAGTAATAACGATTTAAGCGATTTTCAACGCGGTGTCATAGTTGTCGCTCGTGAGATGGGCCATAGTATTTCGGAGGTTGAAACGAAGTTCGGATTTTCACGGACGACCATTGCAAGGGTGTACCGTGACTACAAGAATTCCGGCAAAACCTCCAACCTATGATACCAGTGTGGCCGTAAAAAGACATTGGGTGAACTTGACCATCATCGGCTGTCAAGAATCGTTTCACGCGACACTCTCGCAGGTAGAATTGGAATTCAATGCTGGGGCCTCAACAAGCATCAGCGTCCGGATTGTGTAACGTACCCTGCATGATATGGGCTTTGGGAGCCGGCGCCCAACTCGAGTGCCCTTGATGGGTTCACGACACAGAGCTATGCGCCTTGCTTGGGCATGGCAACACCGCCACTGGACACTTGATGACTGGAAACAAGTAGTCTGGTCTGACGAATCGCGTGTGTCCAACTGTATCGGGCAGATGGAAGGATTCGTGTGTAGTGCAAACCCCATGAAGCCATGGAACCCGCCTGTCAACAGGGAACTATACCAGCTGGTGGGTGGTCTGTAATGGTATGGGGTGTGTTTAGCTGGACTTCACTGGAACCACTGGTACATCTACAAACGTCTGTGACCAGCCAACGCTATGTGCGCATCCTTTCCGACGAGGTACATCCGTTCATGTCCTGCATTCATGCTGATGGGTTGGGCCTGTTCCAACAGGACAATGCACCTCCACACAAGTGTCGGGACACCACATTATGGTTAGAGAAGCATTCATCTGAGTTTGGGGTGTTGCCATTCCCACCCAAGTCCCCAGATCTGAACGTGATAGAACACATTTGGGATGCCATGCAATGCATTATCGAACACAGGAATCCGAGACCTCGGAATACACCCGAATCGTTGGAACGCTCTGCAAGAAGCATGGTGTGCATTGCCTACAGCATATTTCCAGAAGCTGGTGGAGTCCATGCCCCGTCGTGTTTCTGCAGTCCTGCGCTCCCGTGGGGGACCTACCAAGTATTACACTGGTGTACCAGTTTTTCTGGCACTTCAGTGTACTTAAATGTGTGAAATACACATATACTCACACTACAATCATTGTAGAGACTAACACTATTTTTATAGCACGTTTTTTGTTTTGTGATATGAACCATGTGTGCTTTGTCTTTGTTTGATATTAAAAAATAAATATTTAGAAGGATCAAATGGCAATACTTTATATTGTAATCAAAATAATTTTTATCAAATTTTTTTTTTATCAATACTTACAGAAAAGCATGTTATAAAAATAGTGTTTGTTCTATAATGATTACAGTGTGAGTATGTGTGTATTTCACACAATTTACATGCTAATGTTAAATTTTCCACTGTTGTTTCTAACTGGGAAAGAAGGCTACATTTATAAATAATAATTACACTAAATCAAAGTAAAACCTACTTATGACACTCTCTTACATCCATTAAAAGAACAATATAATTGCCATAGATTTTAATTCTCAGTGGACAGATAAGTTACTTCTAGCAAATGAACAGAACTGAACTTGACAAAGCAGATTGTATTTTTCATTAAAAATATGAGAGAGAGACATCATTCTCAATTACAATCTGTTGCAGTAATAAATTTCATGTATAGGAAAAATTGTACATATATCACATAATTTTCATCTTTGCCACAGAGATAAGAATTTCAACTTTAAGAATTACTATATTTTAAAATTTTCTATACTTATTAACATAATTAAAATAATTGCATGTCCAAAGAACAGATTTTTTTTATTGTAATTCATGTATTTTTAATAGAATTCAGCACAACAGTCCTTAAATCACTTACTTAAGGCTTTACCCAGATATATTCCTTTGGTTCTAGCTCCACTTGAAGAAATTTTGTTTAATCTTCCTTCCCTCCGAGTTCGTTTTTATTTTTACAGATGTTGGTCAAGGCCTGTTCTCAATGTACAGAAGGATTAACAGAAGTTTTGTTTACTTCTGAAGAATTTCAATGTTGTTGCCAGGTTCCTCATACTGATTCCAAGTCCCTCAAACTGTTGCCAGTTACCAAACTGAAATGTTTTTTGTTTTTTTTATTGGAGGTTTAACGACCACCATGAGCAACTCAATGGGCTATAAGCAGTCGCACGTCCCTAATTTAGGGTCACTGGTTCCAGGGAAGGGAGAGAGCCAGTACCATAAGACAAACACAACATCCATGCCTCAACAGGATTTCAACTCGGACCCCTTTCGGACGAATGATCAGAGGCTATAGCTTAAACCACTACGCCACCGGAGCGACTGAAATGTTTCAACTGTGTATTTTGTAATTCTGATGCTGCTGTTGTAATTAAGCTGTTTAAAACACCACTTATTAGTTTAGAAGGCTCATTGATGGCACTGTTTTTGTTTGGATGTAATAACGTTCTTTAATTAGTCTCTTGTTTTTATGAGATTCATAGTCCAATATTTAGATTTTTTTCCTTAAAGGCTCACATTTGCAAAACTGCATATGATTTGCTAATACACCTCACACGATCAGAACAATCCTTACATGATCATTCCTCGCACGATCAGAATGTGTCTTGCCACAAAGCATCTCATCACTCATTAAAAAAAAACAGTCCTTTCTCACAAGTGAAAATGTTTATGGCAGTAGCTGTAATAAAACTGAGGGCAGGGATGCTACTTCTAGAAATCCCAAAATACTCCTTGAAAATTATGTGAGAAGTATTTTTACTCCCAGTGCAAAAAATTACTGTGACCATTGTTTTGGAGATTAGTTTTGTGAGCAAACTGTTTGAAACATAGGTCCCATTGATAAGGTTTTTAAAACCCCTGTGTGAAAGAGCAAATGCTATGAAACATGACTTATCCATATTTGACTTACTGCTTATTAGTGTGGAGTCGAATTACTAAGACAAATTTATATAAATTAATATCATTACAAAATAGCACGGTCAAAATTTTAAATAATTTTAAGGGAATTAATTTGAATTTGGGAGTGCAGAATAATATTTATGGATTTTTACATATTGAGAAATTATGGCAATATAGGTTATTAGGATTTATGTATAAAAGAGTAAAAGAGAATAGGTATCAACATTTAATTCAGCTGAACACAGTGGGTCATGACTATCAAAAGAAGAAACAGAAATGCATTTTTGTTACCAATTCCTAACACTTTAACCTAACAAAGATTTGTTGATTACAGGGATTGGTGTTATGGAATAACCTACCTTATCAACTAACACATATTTAATTATAATTATTTTCAAAAGCAATTAAAAATATTTGCTAACAAACTAAAATATAAATTCTTTGAATAAAGCTCATGTTGAGAAATGGCTTCCTAGTTTAATTGAATTAATAATCTAAAGCAACTTATGGGAATTTACTAGGAAATTTTTACATTAATAGCAAATATTCGGAGAAAACTCTTCTCCTTCTTCAGGCTGACTTGTTGTCACTTTTTACTTGACACTATCTCGGTTACGGTTTACCTTGACGGGATTCTGGTTAACCTTGACGGTTTAGGTTATTTTTCAACAAATCCTGCCAGATGTTAGGCAGGGAAAATCCTTTGCAGTCATTGATGATGGACCCTGCCTAACATCTGGCAGGATTTGTTGAAAAATAACCTAAACCGTCAAGGTTAACCGTAACGAGATAGTGTCAAGTAAAAAGTGACAACAAGTCAGCCTGAAGAAGGAGAAGAGTTTTCTCCGAATATTTGCTATTAATGTAAAAATTTCCTAGTAAATTCCCATAAGTTGCTTTAGATTATTAATAAAATATAAATTTTAATTGTAAAAAATTATTAATCAGAATGCATATGCATAAAGTTTATATGTGCAAGATGTTTGGCTTAATTACGCACTTGAATTGGGATTCACTCAGGCAATATATGTATATATATAGGAGGGGCAAATATTCGGGGTGTGCTCGGTGTGCTGCACACACCCACACATATTTGCCATTTAACACACATATTTACCAATATTATTTTTTCAGATTTGTTTTTAATAAAACTCGCCGGAGTTCATCCTAAGGATTTGAATGGTGATGGTTAAAATTAATTTCCCCACATAATGTTTTCATTACGAAGAAAAGGTTCGTTCAGTAAGCATATCGCATTTGCGCTAGAATCCTGGGGTGTGCTGTTTCGCATGGGCTGCACACCCCGAATATTTGCCTCTGCTTGAATAAAGCATTTAATGAATGAATCCCAATTCAAGTGCGTAATCAAGCCAAAACGTCCTGCACATATAAAATTTATGCATATGTGTCTGATTAATAATTTTTTCTTAATACGCACAATTGACATGGATTAGGAACATCAAACAGAAGTCATCGCTTTTTCCATGTTTATAAGTTAGTCACGGAAAAATTCTCATTGGCCGCCACCGGGAATCAAACCCAGGGTCTTCCAGTTACGCGCTGGACATTCTACCACTTGACCACAGCAGCCTCGAATTCTCCAGACTCACAAACGACTAACTGCCAAACCACATGTCAGGTTGCTGCTTAACATCTTTGGTGAATCCCCAGCATTGTGCAGGGCTCCAAGAAGCAATCTGCCATGTGGATTAAGGCAGTTAGTCGTTTGTGAGTCTGGAGAATTCGAGGCCTCTGTGGTGCAGTGGTTAATTTTTTACTATTCAAATTTATATTTTACTTTGTTAGCAAATATTTTTAGTTGCTTTTGAAAATAATTATAATTAATAATATGTGTTAGTCGATGCGGTAGGTTATTCTATAACACCAATCCCTGGTAATCAAGAAATGACAACCTAAAAGCTGCTGTGGTACAAGCATTCCCCTTACCGTGCTGCAGGTAACATTCTTATTTCCCTGTGGTTTCAAATGTAACGGCGGAACTCCCAGGGTGTGCTACCCAAAATGAGCACAGCTCAAGTCCAATGAAGCGGTGCAACCAGTTGCTATTATATTGGGGTTCTTTTATTTTCTTTTTTCGTATTTCCAATAAGACTCGCGGAAGTTTGCCACTAAACTTAATTCCCTTGTGCAATGTTTTCGTGAACAAAACATAGTAAGTAATATTTACAGCTGAAGGAGTGCTTTTTACCAGTGGACATCTGAAGTCATTAAAGCAACTGGTAACTCAAAGCTCACAAGATGGTGCTCCAGGTCATGTTTTTATTTTCTTGTGGATCCAATGCAGAGGTTCAAATTCCCTAAAGCAACTGGTAACTCAAAGCTCACAAGATGGTGCTCCAGGTCATGTTTTTATTTTCTTGTGGATCCAATGCAGAAGTTTAAATTCCCAGGGTGTGCACGCTTAAAAAAGCACCACTGGTCATATTTGTTTGCATTTGGAGTCATAAACACAATTCAGCATTCTGCTACGAGTTAGTTTTTCCGTCTTTTCGTCGCTGTGTCAATCGGTGTGTTTATGAGCACAGATTTAAATATAAAATTTGAATTTTGACATCCATTTATTTTGACAATGTACTAAGTGTCCCATTTTCTACTATAGATTTTGCAGATTGTGTAAAGTGGGTTAAAGAAAGTAAGCCTCATGCTGTATTTAAAATTTATATATATACTCGTATAAAAAAACAAAATACCAAAAATCTGTTCATCACTAGTATTTGGACAGGAAATTCAGATTTTTCTTACAATGGAGTGTATGTAAAGATCTTTACCGTAAGTTGTTAGATGACAGCTAAGTAAAATGAATGCTTTTGTAAGTTCAAAACCAATGCGTGAATTTTGCAGCTCAGGATACATAATAAAATTATGTATAGCTTATATATAGCTTTTTACTCAATTTCCTCTTCTGTTGTTACCCTGTACATAAGTATGTATATCATATATGTTTTTCGGTAAATGTGTAGTTTAGAGTCCTAAATTATTTCGTCGGAAAAGTTGGAAGGATTTCGAAAAAGTGAGAAGTACAGATTTTGAACTATGCAATTTAATGGGAAATGGTGAAAAAATTTCATTATCATGGTGACCGTAATATTTACGTGTAAGTGCAACGCTGTGAACAGAAGCTGCGGCAGTCCTAACACAACACCACGGCGACAACATCAAGCATTGCTTAACTGAAACAATGGTCTCATTCCAGTGGGCATTTTGCTGGTGGAAGAGTACATGAGGAACAGTGAACGGTCTTGCCAGGAAAGTTTTCCAATTTGTAGTGCTGCGCTACATAAAATAGATCATTTCTGTCCCTTTTTTTGACATTACAATCTGATAATTTCTTGGGGTTTTTTTACGTATGATTCTTTGATGCACAGTATATGAACTTACTTCTTCGACAGTTTTTCTTTTTTTGTATTCCAATTTGAATGAATTGTGAACAACGCTGTGCAAAAGAGGAGCAAAAATTTGATTTTCCGATGCAATGTAAGTTTTGTTGAACAGAGCGTGGCCTATACTTTAACGGTTTTGTATAAGAAAGGAAGGCATCTGCATACTTTCTGTTTGGCACCAGGGAATGATATGCATAAGATCAAAGCCCATATATTTTGAAAAATTGCAACAGAAATGAAGAACTACTTACTTTCTTTAGCATAGCACTACAAATTGGAACGCTTTGCTCACAAGAACGTTTCCTGCTTCTCTTGTACTCTTCTGCCAGCAAAATTGCCACCGGAACGCGAGCTTCATTTCAGTGGAGCCAAGCCGCCTGTGGTCACCGAGGCGTTGTGTTAGGCCTGCAGCAGCAGTGCTCACGTCGCCGTACTTGGAGCTGTTTCACGGCAAAAATCTTTAAAATGCATTTCACAGATGACATTTTTTTACTATTTGCCATGAAATTGCATACTTTAAAATCTGTATGTCTCACTTTTTCGAAATCCTTCAACATTTCCGACAAAATCATTTAGGACGCTAAACTACACATTTACCTGTTTTTCCTTCTTAATATAATATATTATAAAATTAATATTGAATTGTAACATGGTGAAATGTAACCCTATAAAAAATGAAATAAATAAATAAATAAACACAATGGCAATGTTTCTGTCACCCCTGCGCCTCAATGGTCTAAGCGATGGCCTCTAATCATTCGTCTGAAAGGGGTCCGAGTTCGAACTGGTGAGGCATGGATGTTGTGCATCTTATGGCACCGACTCTCTCCCTTCTCTGGAACCAGTGACCCTAAATTAGGGACGGGCGACTACTTATAGGCCATTGAGTTGCTCACAGTGGTCGTTAAACCTCCACTCAAAAAAAAAAAAAAAAAAAATGCTTGTTACCTGTGTGGCAACGTAGATGCACTAAAGGAACATTTCTGTTGGTAAATTATTTAGAGCATCATATTAGGCAGACTTTTCACCAGTGTCAAGCAGCATATCAGTGCTCGAAATGGGCTGGTATGGCATACTGGTGTTAATGTTTTCCTAGGATTTCATACTAGCACTTTTTTCACCCATAATTTACATACCGGCATAAATTTTAGTAGTGGGAACTGCAAAAATGATTTTTTCTTTTTGTCTCCGACTTACGAGCACACGTTCTTCTTCTTTTCTTCTCCCCCCCCCATTTTGATTGGAGATTTAACGAACACTGTGAGCAATTCAATGGGCTATAAACAGCTGCCCGTCCCTAATTTAGGGCCACTGACACCAGGGAAGGGAGACAGCCAGTGCGTATGAGAAACACAACATCCATGTGTCTCTCGGATTCAAACCCGGCCCCTTCTCGGTAGAATGGTCATAAGCCAGCGCTTAGACCACTGTATCATTGGGGCAGTCTTAAACACAGAAACCTTTCTATGTACCTTGTGTCCTTGAGAAATAGCTGCATGGCAGCCGTAACGGGTAGGGGAGTGTTGTACACATGAGCTATAAGTTCAATCCTTCAAAGGATGGAAATGAAGCTACTCATAGCACATGATCACATCTAACAAATAAATGTAACTTGATCACGCTAGTTACGTTAAATGAAAACTTTTACAAAAAGTTTGTAAGTTGGAAGCCTTCGACCTTATCTTAGG
This sequence comes from Macrothele yani, assembly GCA_039090855.1. Lineage (NCBI taxonomy): Eukaryota > Metazoa > Arthropoda > Arachnida > Araneae > Macrothelidae > Macrothele > Macrothele yani. The sequence goes on along the minus strand of CM077009.1, from coordinate 143,142,057 downwards.
TCTTCATCACGCCAATGGAGGACTAAGATTGTTGCCAGATTCTACATTTGAATTTTTCCTATTTTTGTTGCCAAAACTTAGAATCGATCTCTAGATCATCGTAATGTAGAGAGGAGATTCGGAATTGCAAGTCATTGAGTTGAGAATAATTTCCAGGCTTTCACAGTAACGGAGGGCAAAACGATTGTCAAAAGAAGCAATTTGTTTTGCTTCGTTCCAGTGGGGAACTGCAGATGTGTCTTCTATTGTCAAAATAGACAAGGCAGTATTAGGATTGGCTTTCGAAACATCTTTTTTATGTTCTAAAATTCTGTGGCTAATGCTCCTGTATGTGCTTCCAATGTATATATATAAGTTATCCCCAGTAGAAGAAGAGATAGAAATGCAGTAAACTCCTGGGAGGTTCAGACTTTCAACTTTGTCCCTATCCCTTTGTAGAAGTTTCAAGATGTTTGGGGTAGATTTAATGGCAAGATGGTAACCAAAACTTCTAAAAAGAATCTGTAACTTATAAGCATAGGAAGGATGGTAAAGAACAGAACCACAGAATTTCAGGTCTTCTTTCTTTTGAGGAAGGAGGCATTCAATTTTCGAATGGTTTTCATATTTCTTTATGAGGGAGTTGACTGTAAGAGCAGGGAAACCATGAGAGAGGGCTATTGTAGAAATATTGGAGAGTTTTTCTTGAAGAGAGAGTTGGTTGTTGCAAATGATATGAGCCCTGTGGATGTAGGACTTCAATGCTGCAAGCTTGTAGAGATGCAAGGTGAAAGAATTGTAGGGAATGATGTTAGTGGCCGCAGAAGGTTTACGATAGATGGAACGAGTAATGGAGAGATCAGCGTTTCTGCAGATAGATACATCCAGGAAATCAATTTTGGCAACAATCTTAGTCCTCCATTGGCGTGATGAAGACCTAAGATAAGGTCAAAAGCTTCCAACTTACGAACTTTTTGTAAAAGTTTTCATTTAACGTAACTAGCGTGATCAAGTTACCTTTATTTGTTAATATTGTTATGTGTTTTGCCCATCATCGTCATGATCACATCTTGCCCAAGCTGCTTTATGCTCAGCTATACGAGTTTCTAGTCTGCGACCTGTTTCACCTATGTAGGATAGCAATGAGTATGAACTTTTCTGCTTCTATCATCCCACTAAAAATATCTGTAATTTCTGTTATATCATTAATTTAAAAATAATTGGGAGTAATAGATTAAACACAAATTTTATTTCTTTGAATAAAGCTCATGTTGAGAAATGGCTTCCTAGTTTAATTGAATTAATAATCTAAAGCAACTTATGGGAATTTTACTAGGAAATTTTTTCATTAATAGCAAATTTTCGGAGAAAACTCTTCTCCTTCTTCAGGCTGTCTTGTTGTTGTCACTTTTTACTTGTCACTATCACGGTTACGGTTAACCTTGACGGTTTAGGTTATTTTTCAACAAATCCTGCCAGATGTTAGGCAGGGAAAATCCTTTGCAGTCATTGATGATGGAATTTTGATTTTTCTCAATCTCTATTCCTTCTTTTAGTTTTCTTTTTGGAAATTGCTTTGGAAACTGATTACTTTAAGGGAATTCCAATCCATGCTGTGCCCAGTTTCTCTAACATGCCTATCTAATCCAGTCTTGTTGGAGCAATTTTTTATAGCTGCTTTATGCTCAGCTATACGAGTTTCTAGTCTGCGACCTGTTTCACCTATGTAAGATAGCAATGAGTATGAACTTTTTCTGCTTCAGACATTTTTTTTTTTTTTTTTTTTGAGGATGGTGAGATGCTTTTAATTTAAGACTGAACATTCATTCTGATTGTGGATATTTTAATTGCCTGACTTTCTACTTTATGAAAATCCCTATTGGAAAGCTGCCGTCTTCTCGGCTCCAGACCTTAAAGGTTTGGTTTCAAGTCCAGCTGAATCACTAATGATTACTTTAGGTTTAGAAGTCTCGTTAATCTGTTGGTCCGGGTATATAAACTCCTTGTTACGAACAAGTCTAACCAGAGGCGACTTTAGATCCTTTGGGGCCATAGGCGCTAAAAGTTCAGGGGACCCCTCCGCTTCTTTTAGTCTGACAAATTATCATTTGTCAGATTAAGAAAAAAATATATTAATAAAGTAAAAAAAAAGTTTTTACATTTTTTTAAAATGCTATTCTATCTTCCTATTATTGGAATGTTTTGTAAGAAACAGTGTTAGTGTAATCACTTCATCTGTCTGCTCACATCGACCTTTTTGTTTTTTGAAGCATTTAAAAAAATATTTTTGCTGCCAATAGAAAATTTAAGGATACTAGGTTTGGCACTTTCAGTGGCAGATTTCCGAATAGACATAAGGATTAGATGCGTAAAATACGGTTTGAAAATGGAAAAGGGGGAACCACAACTTTTCGAATAAGAGTATAATTGAAAATTTTATTGCTTTTTCAAAAGAGAATTTTATGTGGATTTAAGGAATAGAAAAAGTGAGAATACTTGATAATGATCAGTATTAAACCAGGGGAGAAGTAAGTAATAAGACATTTCTTTTAACCAAATAAGAAATTTCTTTTAACCAATTACATAAGAAAAAGATTAATACTCTGACATTCTCGAATTTTTCAGCCTAACTATTAGCTCTTTTGGTTTAGGCTGGTTTAGGGTGAAGTAGGGCTGAGGAAGAACTTAATTACCAAACCCCAAAAGGGAAAAGGCAATAAACAGCAAACACCCCCGATCATCAAGATAGTTTCTATACGCATTCCTCATTGCAACTCAGGGGGAGAAGGAGGTTCAAACACAGACGTTTTCCTTTGGCTGGAAGTATCATGAAAGTAATTTATGCAACAGCAGTCCAGTTAAGTATTCGCCTTACACAATTAAAAGTTTGAGAAGCGTGAATTCTTCCTTTACCTGCCACTAAATGGAAGGCTAAATTATTTTAACTCTTCCTTTCAAAACCAGGTCATCGATGAGAACTCTAGAAAATTTGGAGTATCAACGACAGCAAGAAAAATATATGTTACTAATATGAGAAAGTAAAATATCAATTGGCAAATCAAATAAAGTGGTCGCTTTAACGATTTATTTATTTCGGTCTCTGAAAACCAAAACATTACTGACAATCTACTTATACGTTTTTTTGGGCCACTCAAACGCTGGAGCCTTAGGCGCGCACCTGTTTGGAAATCCTGTAGTGAGTCTAACCCCAGTCCTCAGTGCATCACAAGTAGTGACCGCTGCATCGACAAACCAACCACCAGAAATCAACCACCATCGTTTCTGACCCATGGTGCAATAGTATTCCACAGAATTGTTCTACATTTTCACACAAAGGAGTTTTTCTTCTCGGGATTTTTTTTTTTAGTTTTCCAATTCTGGAGTTTTTCTGGCAAAGGCATTTTTTCCGGGTAATTTTTAGCTAAACGTGAACATACCGGCACTTCCAACATTTCCATTTCGAACACTGCGGCACATCCATTGAAAGAACTCTCCGGAGTAGTAAATTGTTTGAAGCATACATTGCATTGCTAAGGCGTTTCAACTCTGTGAATCATCATATGCTTTGAAAGATAACTTTTCTCAGCAAATTGTTTGGAGCATATTTCACACTGGTGAGGCTTTTCACCTGTGTGAACTCGCATATGCCTTGAAAGATGACTTTTGTCAGCAAAATCTCTGGAGCACAAATCACAATGGTGAGGCTTCTCGCCTGTGTGAAGGAGCATATGCCTCGAAAGATTACTTTTGTGTGCAAACTGTTTGGAGCACATATCACATGAGTGAGGCTTTTCACCGGTGTGAATTATCATATGCTTTGAAAGATCATTTTTCTGGGTAAATTGTTTGAAGCATACACTACAATGGTGACGCTTTTCACCTGTGTGAAGGAGCATATGCTTTGAAAGATCACCCTTCTGAGAAAACTGTTTGGAGCATACATCACATTGGTGAGGCTTTTCACCTGTGTGAATGAGCATATGTTTTGAAAGGTTACCTTTGTCAGCAAATTGTTTGGAGCATACAACACATTCATGAGGCTTTTCACCTGTATGAAGGAGCATATGCTTTATAAGATCACCTTTCTGAGTAAATTGTTTGGAGCATACTTTACATTGGTGAGGCTTTTCACCAGTGTGAAGGAGCATATGACTCAAAAAATTACTTTTGTGTGTAAATTGTTTGAAGCATAGATCACATTGGTGAGGCTTTCCACCTGTATGAATGAGCATATGCTTTGATAGATTACTTTTGCGAGTAAACTGTTTTAAGCACACATCACACTGGTGAGGCTTTTCACCTGTGTGAATGAGCATATGGTTTGAAAGATAACTTCTCTGAGTAAATTGTTTGGAGCATACAACACAATGGTGAGGCTTTTCACCTGTGTGAATGAGCATGTGCTTCGAAAGGTAATTTCTCCGAGTAAATTGTTTAAAGCATATATCGCATTTATGTGAGCTCTGTCCTGTGTGAAGGAGCATGTGAGCAGAAAGCTGAGCTTTCTGCACATATGGTTTACAGCATTCATTGCAGCATTTTTCATCTCCAAGAAACAATTCATGTTTTGAAAGATGGACTTCTCCAAAGTGTTTCAGACACTGAAAGGCTTCCTCACCTGAGTGAAGGAGCCCATGCATTGGGTAGTGCCCTTCACTGAACTGTTTGGGACACATATCAGAATCATAAGGCAGTTCCCCTGAATGGGGCTTTTCATAGCTTAAGAAACTACCTTTCTGCATGAGTACCTTGAGGTACACATCACAGTGGAAACATTTTTTTCTTGTGTGAAGTTGCATATGTCTTCCAAGGCTGGATTCTGCTGTGAATTTCTGGAAGCACATTTCACACTCACAAATATCTTCACTTGTATCTGTCACATTGTACGTTGAAGTATTTGATTCTTCTTTTATAACAAATTCTTCGGCGACTTCAAAAGAATTTTCCAATGCTGACTCCATGCTGATAAATCTACAATTTCCATTTATTCAAAGACAGCAAGGTCAATAATTTCACTTTTAATGTAGCTGTGCTGTTTGCACATATAGAAAAACACTTAACACTGCGGTGCTGGATGTCAAAAGGAACATTGGGAATACTTTAAAACATCACATTATTTCAAATGTGCAGCAGGAAAATACAGAAATAACACCATACCTTTATAAAGCAGATTTTATGAAATCGCGAAGCAGAATCAAAGTAAATATATTTTTGTACCTGTAAAACTTTTAGTGCCAGAAATTATGTTTGTGGGAAAATAAAACGTTCATAGAACACCTGTTCACCAACATTACTTAATTTCTTTAAGAACACTTCACCAACTTTCCGGAAAAATGGTTAAAAAACAAATTCACTAGATACCATCTGTAGGACGAATTTTAATAACGAATATTACCTCAGAGGCCTGACGTCGTCAATTGGGGTATTTCTTTACTTCTGATCTCTTTAAATAATTAGGTTTTAGTTACATACTAAATGAGGAGGCAGTTTTCCTCGCCAAAATAACAACCCAGTAATACTTAGCCAAGCCCGATCTGATTGGAGAACAGAGATTATAAAAACCAGTCTTCACGTTTCCACTAAAAGAGTCCACCATCTTCTCTTGGGCTTAATTCTTACTTGCGATGGGTCGGTACATCCGTAACCGTTACAATGCAACCAGTCAACCAACGTTGAAACAAGGAGGATAGAATAAGGGAGGGAGCATAACAAGCAAGCCCAACGTAAAGCTCTGAAGCCGACGCTCTGAGCGGCAGCCATCTTCTCTTACTCTTCTCACTGCGTTCCCATCGAATTACGTACCTAACAATATAGGCAGGCTAAAACTCTTAAAGCCTTCTTACGAAAAGAAAAAATATGTACATTTATGGATGTAGTCTATAATATCACCACTGTTTTCTTTTTTTTCTTTTCTTTCAAAGCACTGCTAAGTCACGTTTTACTGCTGCGTACGACAAAAATCCCTTCACTCGTCACACGAAAAGTACATGCTGTTTAAAGCAATGCATGAAGCCGTTCACATGGCCGCCCCGGTGGCGCAGTAGTCTTTTTTTTTTTTTTTTTTTTTTCATTGGATTTTTAACGACCACCGTGAGCAACTCAATGGGCTATAAGCAGTCGCCCGTCCCTAATTTAGGGTCACTGGTTCCAGGGAAGGAAGAGAACCAGTGCCGTAAGACAAACACAACATCCATGCCTCACCGGGATGTTGTGTTTGTCTTACGGCACTGGTTCTCTTCCTTCCCTGGAACCAGTGACCCTAAATTAGGGACGGGCGACTGCTTATAGCCCATTGAGTTGCTCACGGTGGTCGTTAAAAATCCAATAAAAAAAAAAAAAAAAAAAGAAGCCGTTCACAAACTCTAAAGTGAAGAAGAAAACCCTGATGCCTCCCCGGTAGCGCAGTGGTCTAAGCGATGGCCTCTGATCATTCGTCCGTAAGGGGTCCGGGTTCGAATCCCGGTGAGGCATGGATGTTGTGTTTGTCTTACGGCACTGGCTCTCTCCCTTCCCTGGAACCAGTGACCCTAAATTAGGGACGGGCGACTGCTTATAGCCCATTGAGTTGCTCACGGTAGTCGTTAAACCTTCAATAAAAAAAAAAAAAGAAAACCCTGATTTATTTTATGTGATCGAGTGAATGTTTCTGAAGACAGAAACGCAACGAAATGTTACCTTTGAAACAATAGTTCGTGCTAAACTTTGATAATTTACAAAATTTTCACGAAGAGTACACGGAATATGCAAATTGAAAAACGTTTGTAGCGCACAATAAAATCCGTTAGCGTTGATAGGTAACTATGTACTAATAAGAAATGCGATAATTTACGGATTTATAATAACAAAAAAAAAAAGCATGGATTTTATTTAACTGGACCGCGGTGGTCTAAGGCGTTGGCCTCTGATCATTCGTCCGAAAGGGGTCCGGGTTCGAATCCCGTTGAGGCATGGATGTTGTGTTTGTCTTACGGCACTGGCTCTCTCCTTCCCTGGAACCAGTGACCCTAAATTAGGGACGGGCGACTGCTTATAGCCCATTGAGTTGCTCACGGTGGTCGTTAAAATTCCAATCAAAAAAAAAAAAAAAAAACTGGACAAATTTCTAATTCTTTCTGGAAAGGTTTAACTATTCCATAACAAGTTTTTGAGCCTCCCCGGTGCCGCAGTGGTCTAACGCGCTGGCCTCTGATCATTCGTCCGTAAGGGGTCCGGGTTCGAATCCCGGTCAGGCATGGATGTTGTGTTTGTCTTACGGCACTGGCTCTCTCTCTTCCCTGGAACCAGTGACGCTAAATTAGGGACGGGCGACTGCTTATAGCCCATTGAGTTGCTCACGGTGGTCGTTAAACCTCCAATAAAAAAGAAAAAAGTTTTTGATCCGCAAATAGATCTTTCTTCAGCTTTTAATGTTAGTTGAACTTCAAATGAACAATTCTGTAAATCAGTCATAACTAAACGCCCTTCTCATGCGAAATAAAAAACTGAAATCTCCCTTAACTTACGAAGCACAAATGGCCGCCCCGGTGGCGCAGTGGTCTAAGCGATGGCCACTGATCATTCGTCCGAAAGGGGTCCGGGTTCGAATCCCGGTGAGGCATGGATGTTGTGTTTGTCTTTCGGCACCGGCTCTCTCCCTTCCCTGGAACCAGTGACCCTAAATTAGGGACGGGCGACTGCTTGTAGCCCATTGAGTTGCTCACGGTGGTCGTTAAACCTCGAATCAAAAAAAAAAAAAAAAGCACAAATGAGCAACTGAGGGTAATGTAACATGGCGGCCACCCAACTTAGCTGGCTTCAATGGTGAGAGCACATGCTCTCTCCCCTTATTCTATACTCCTTGCGTTGGACCAGTACAAGTACAGAGGATCGGTACTTCCGTATTTCAGTCGTTATTCGTTACTTTTTCCTTTCTCGAGACCAGTACCGATTTACAGCAGTCGTTCTTTGGACCTGATTACAGAAGCTAGTCACTATTTTTTTCTTTCTAGAGAGATGTGCAGATTTACAGCAGCTGTTCCTCGGATATGATTACAGGAAGTCCTTTATTTTTCAGGAACAAGAACTGGTTTAGAGAAGTAGCTAAGAAAATGAAAAACGGAGTAACTGCAAACCATGATAAAATATATACGTGATGTATCTATCTAATTTATTTTATTTTATTTTTATTAATCTGTTATTCCTTAATAGTAAAGAGCATGTAAAATTTTAAAATATATTTTCTGTGCAGAAGAAAGTGGTTGAAACAATACTTTAAGTAACAGACAGTCTTGAAACTTCAACACTTTTTTTCGGTTTAATTTCGGCTACTGGTTTCAGGGAAGGAAAAGAACCAGTACAGTGAAACATACATCATCCATGCCTTATGGGATTCGAACCCGACCTCATCTCAGACGAATGGCCAGAAGCCTGCGCGTAGACCATTGCGCCACCGAGGCGACAGACTTAAACATTCTTACGCTGCTTAAGTGGCACAGTGGTCTGTTCTCCTGCCCTCCGACGTCCGACGTCACTACAGGAAGACCTGTTTAATTTGACAAAAGACAGTAACAAGGTTCCAGGGGCGGATTGGCCCACCCGAATACCGGGACATTTCCCGTGGACCCCTCGAGAAATGGCCCACCTTCTCACATACTTTTTATTTGAATTTTTTGGAACGAACGAATATTATTTTGGTACTTCTGACTTCTTTTTTTTTTTTTTTTTTTGATCGGAGGTTTAACGACCCCCGTGAGCAACTGAATGGGCTATAAGCAGTCGCCCGTCCCTAATTTAGGGTCACTGGTTCCAGGGAAGGGAGAGAGCCAGTGCCGTAAGACAAACACAACATCCATGCCTGACCGGGATTCGAACCCGGACCCCTTACGGACGAATGATCAGAGGCCAACGCCTTAGACCACTGCGCCACCCTTCTGACTTCTGAATAATAATCGTTAATCTCATTTGAACTTATTTCTGTCTGAAAAGTTATTCCCTTAAAAAAAAAAAAAAAAAAAAAAACTTCTATTCATGTTAGGGCGTTGGCTCTGAAATGAAATAAAATGTTCTGTGCTTATAGAGCCTTTGCACGTGACGCCACAAAACTGTCTGCTATACTTCCGGGTGGTTAGAAAGTACTCGAGCTGGTCTCTCTCCATGCTTTTCAATGGCTGCTGTTGCTGTAAATAGAGTTAAATAAAACTGTTATTTCTGACAAAATTTGCCATCTTAATGCGGTGGAAAAGCAACGTTACGAAGAAAAGCTTTGAAATAATGGCATAGAAGATCCATATAACATACCTAAAAGATATGTTTATCGTCTGGAAGTTTGTGTTGCTACGGACCTCCCTGATCTGAACTATCACGATATTTATAACTACTTAATAGGCAATTTTTCGTGTGATACCGGAAAAGTTCTAAAAGCCTTGACGAATATGAATATTTTACGAGCGGGTGAGTTAGAAATGTTTTAATTCTGAAGACTGAAAAAGCAAAATTTTTTTACCCGTTCTAAGGTGAGTTGTAACATTTATGACTGGTTCCATTGTGCATTGCAGTAAAAAAAAAAAGAAATACTACTACTATCCCGAAAAACGGACTATTTTTTCACCAGAAAAAAAATAAAACAAAACAGATCCGGGAAAACGGACGACACAATGTTTGACAGCACCCTCTAATTATATGTGGATGTACATCCTTAAATTTTGGTTCGGAAAAAAGGCATCTGCTTCAGTATTTAGAAATCAGTAACAGTACAAAATCTTGAAAGTTCACGAAAGCTTAGGAATTTCCGATTCGACAGCAAAGTTAATCCGTCATGCATTCAGAGCATTTTAAACAGAATAACAAGGATTTACATAAAAAAAACTTGAAAATAATACATAAGAGTGAGCAAGAAAATGTACCAATACAAATTCGACTATTAACGTAGTAAAATATGCAGATTTACGATACCTGAAATGAAGTGTTAACTGAACATCCTGTCGACCTGGGTGACCGATTTACTGCTATTTTCCATATAATCAAGCATTTTTCTGCCGTTGGAAAGCGATAAGAGAAAACTCCACTACCTTACTCGTACTTTGAGAAGCACCTATACGCCACACAACTTTTAACTATTTCTAAAACTTCAGACAATCAAGTGACAGAGGGTCCAGAAATCGGTTCCCCATGTTAATCCTATGGGAACCTTAGCAGCCGAACTTTCTCTTAACCACCCGGAAGTAACCGTGACGACAAAAATGACGTCGGTGCAAAGCCTTTATATGAGAAAAAGTCCGTCAGACCAAGCACGCTGTTATAAATTAATTAAGCTAAAGCTAACTACAATTAGACAGATCATTTGACTTGGAGCCCATGGTTATTGGTAAACCATACCTTCTCTTTGTAATCTTGAAGGAGACATTGAAATGGCATATCATCCCCACCCCCATTTCCAGGGACCGAACCAGAGCACAAAGCAATTCTCCCACAGAAATATTTCGAAATCCGTTTCCCACCCAGATTTATCATGAAAGAAACAGCGACTTACCAGTACTGGTTCTTATGTCAAAACAATGGGTAGACTTAGAAAAACATCTACTCATTTTAAGTTTCAGAATGATCTTCATGGTGATTTACAAAGGTTGGCTAATAAGTAACGCACGATCGCCTGTAACTCCCCAGTTTTCAAAATTTGAATTATGAAAGTTAGTTGGTAGCTACCTTTGACCTTTGGCTTTAGAGATAAGTCACTCAATGTAGGATCCCTTTGCTTCACTATATTGCAGCCAACGTGTTTTCTATGACAAGAAGGAGGCTGGTCATCACACCACTTCCTGACACACGCAATGAGTTCTGCGTCACTCTGGAAAGTTTTCCCATGTAGATGTGCCTTCAGATGATCAAACAGATAAAAATCTGATGGTGCCAAATGTGGGCTGTACGGTGGTTTTGGCACCAGCGTCCAGCCCAGTCGAGTCAGTTTCTCCATTGTCAACTGTGCAGTGTGTGGTCTCGCGTTATGGTGATGCACTTTGATGTCCTCAGCTTGCAAGTGTGGTCTCTTAGTTCTGATCACACGCCCGGGCTTCTCTACGGATGAACAATAACGCTCTTTGGTAATGGTCCCACTTTCCAGGAAGTCGATGAAGATGACGCCCTGATGATCCCAAAAAATGTGACCAATTTGTTTGATGATCTTGAAAGTCGTTGCTTCTTCTTCCGCGGTGATCCCACATGCTTCCACTCCATTGACTGACGTTTGCTCTGTCGGTCATAATGCAACAGCTATGTTTCATCCCCCTTTATCACACCATGAAAACACTGTGGAAAGTCACCAGAGAAATGCTCAAGCAGATCGTCACACACTTGTTTCCGAATTATCTTCATCTCTTTTGTCAGGAGCCGTGGTACCCAACGAGCACAGACTTTCCGGTATCCTAAGCGTTCTACCACTGTTAGAACACTTCCCTTTGACGTTCCAAGGCGGTCCGTAAGTTGGGAAGTGGTGATGCTTCCGTTATCCTGAATCAGCTTCTCAATGGCTTCCTCAGTTGTAGTGGTTGCCACAGTGGTCGGTCCTCCGCATCATGGTTTATCCTGAATGCTAAAATCAACAATTGTCTGTGAATCGATGTGGCAGAGTTATCCCCAGATTTGTAGATAAACTCTATTACCTACCGTTGACGTACTAGGGTGTCCATTTCACCATCCATTACGCTTCACTTGCAAAGAGAACAAACAACTGTTCATGATCATTTGGAAGGTGATAGAATGAAGGTCCTACCCACCAACTTTCATGATTCAACCTTAGAAAAGTGGGGAGTTACACGCGACTGTGCGTTGCTTGTTGACCGACCTTTGTAAATGGAAAAGGGGGCCTTCGAGGGACTTCTGATTTTGACGAAACCAAAATTTTCAAACGCAAATAATTATTTGTTTCAACACCCGGTTTTGAGCGTCATTTGATGCTACATTGAATCATGAGCTAATTGTTAAGATTCTTTCACCATTAAATTTTGCTCACGATTGAATTGGTTTTACAATGCATATTTCAATAGTTCTCTTTCATAAAGGATATAACAGAACTCTTTTCACGAGGGGGAATTTATGAAGTGTTTCGCCTTTTTTATATAAGTGTCTTTTTTTTTTGCAGTAGACCTCAAGATTAAAATTCCTGGTCTGGTTTTGTCGTCCCAATCCGCCCCTGACCGTAACTATAGTTAGCGCGTGTGATCTTGCGTGATTATTGTAGCGTTGCTCCATGAGGTTGTTCGTTGTTCTTGCTGCTGACTGATTCCTATTATTCCACTGTTTGTAATTTATTTCACAAAATTAAAAAAATAATTTGCAGTTCTAATATGCCTTCACATTGTTGTGTACCAAATGAGGATGTAGCAGACATGTGACTTTCGGTATGGCAACGAGCCTTAGTAACGTAAGTGAAGAACAATGAGTCCCCATTGAAATGATGACGTCTTACCATGAAAGTCAAACTTCCGAGTACAAAATGCGGTATTTGGAAAAAATTGAAGAGATTGAAGGAAAAGATCTATATGTGCTGAATGCAGGGCCCGATTTACTACATGCGAGGCCCAGGGCACAAAACATTTCCGGGGCCCCCCTCCTTATTCTCTATCGACCAAATAATAGTCACTGTGTGCAGAGTAGCAGAATGTAGACGTACATGCGTACGCTGATAGTTTCCAAATCATTAGCAGGTTTGCAGATAGTTTTTGCATGTAGATTAAAAAAATAAAAATGTTAGTCCTATATACAGCAATTAAAACACTTACTCAACGCTTTACTCAGATTAATATACTTAATTCTATTTTAACTGAAGAACTTAATTATTTTTCTCATCTTCTGAGTTCTTTTGTTTATACAAACATTTCTGGCCTCTAGATTTTATCAAGGCCTGTTCTCAATGTATACGAACTGTATTAAAAGTTTTGTTTACACAAAATTTAAATTTTATTGCCAGGTTCCTCTTTCAGTTGCCAATTAAATAAAAATATTTCCTTATGCATTTTGTAAGTCCAGTATTTTTGAATTAACTTGTTGAAAATCATATTTATAATTTTTGAAGGTTCATTGATAGAACTGTTTTTCTGGATATAAAAACTTTCTTTAATTAATCTCTTGTTTTCATGCGGTTCGTAGTCCAATATTTTGCCATAAAAGTCCATTTTACACACATTGCTGCACATTCAATTAGAATGTACTATTTTGTCCTCATTGGAATCTGCAATGTTCTAATAATTATTTGTTTTATTAATTTTCCTTTAAATTATCTTATTCTATTGTTATCATGGTTTGCGGGTTGGCAGCAAGTTTTCTGTTTCAATAGCTGTGTACGCAGATACATTTTATTTTTATACAACTCTGGCTGTGCGGGGACAACTGGTAGATCAGTAGTTTGTGGTGTTAATGACCCCCATAGACTCTAACTACAACAATATATCTATGACAAAATGGATTGACATCTTAATTTTAGTGAATATTGTGGTCTTGCAATGTACTGATTCTTGCGTCTAGAACATGAGAACAATGCATCCGACAAAAAATGTGAACTAAAACAAGAAAAAAATCCATGGTGACCTCCACTGGACTTCCTCATAAATAGAGATGTGAAGCTGCATAAAAAATTGAAAAAGTGCTATGGGAACTCCTACTTCCAGCTTCCCGGTTTCTACCAAGATCAAATCAGCACATCATGATCAATATATCAGAAAACTGCAAAACATAAAATTTTGTGTTGATGAGGAAGAGTTTGAGTTACACACAAAAAAAAACAAAAAAAACATAATAATAATAATCTGAAAAGCTGAGGGGAACACCTAGTCTGGTTCAATTTTTCGTAAATGTGTTGTACTTCGGCGACCTAAATTATTTGGTCAGAAAAGTTGTAAAATTAAAAAAAAAAACATATTAAAGATGTTTACCGAAAAACGTACCTCCAAGTAGTCCAAGAAGGATGAGTAAACACACGCTGCGGCGACGACCTGAAGCTTTGCTCCGTTGAAAGGAAGGTTTGCTGCGGCTGGGAATTCATGGGCAGAAGTGTACAACAGGGATCAGGTACGCACGCTCTTGTCAGGAAAGAGTAACAGAATATACTGCTACGCTAAAGAATGTAGTTTGTAATTTCTGTCTCACTTTTTAAAGAAACATGCAGAGACTGTCTTCGTTCTTTGGCATGTAATTCCATGATACGAAATAGTACATATGCACATGCCTTTCTTGTTTCTAGAAAAGCGTTAGAGTAGGTGTCGCATTCTCTCTATCGGAAGTTAGATGACAAGTCTCAAAGTGAAAGTTTGATTACTAAATAAAAAAAAAGCTTCCACGGAGAAATGAGTTCATACATTCAGCATCAAAAAATCCCATGTGAAGAAAACAAGAAACTGTCCGATTGCGATGTCAAGAACTGACACCGAAATTAACTATTTTCTGTAGCGTAGCACTACACTCTTTCCTGACAACAGCGTACCCGGTTCCTGTTGTACTATTCCACCCGTGAATGTCCTGGCTGCAGCGATCCTTCCTTTCAACGGAGCACAGCTTCATGTCAACGCCTCAGCGTTATTTAAGGCCTCCCGCAGCGTCTGCTGACTCATCATACTTGGAGTTCAAGTTTTTCGGTAAACATCTTTAATATTCATTCTAACGATGAAATTTTTTCACCATTTCCCCTTAAATTGCATATTTTAGAATCTGTACGTCACATTTTTTAGAAATTTTACAACTTTTCCGACCAAATAATTTACCACGCTAAACTACACATTTACCCAATTTTTACCAAATTCTAATTAGCATATAATGACATGAATGTATAAATTGTCCAATGTCAAACAAAACTAACAATACGATGACAAAGTGCTGTGTTTGGGCACCAGATCTTTTTATTTGAAATAACTCGGTTACTATTCTTTATTTTTAGGAATGAATAAAAACAATTGAAAATTTAACTCCTATATCAGGACGAAACAGTTGGGTTGAATATTTTTCTTCTACATTTCCTAGATGCAAAGTCATGTATCAGAGAATCATAATTTAAAGACTGTGTCACATCACTCTCCAAAGACAGCAGAGCTAATGATTCCAGTTTTGTTTGCCACATGGTTGATCGTAAGGGATTTTTAAGTCTTTTCAGCAAAGAAAATGATCTCTCACTTGTACAATTTGAAATCGGTAATGTCGTGAACATTCTAAGTGCAGTCTCAGTGTTCGGAAATGTGGCTTCTAAATTGTTTACCTTCAAAGTTTGCAGCATCTGGGGAATGGTTGCATGCTCCCCCATCATTGAGGAGAATTGCAAAAACTCATCTGCAAACTGGTCGTCAAAGTCATTATTAAAGTATTCCTGCAATACTTTTGCCCCTTCAAAAATTTCAGGTCTTGATTTTTTTGTAAAAAATTCAAATTTTCTCATTATATTTTCAAAAGCACTTTTTCTGCTTGAAAGCTAAGTGACTAAATAGCATCACAAAGCACATAATCAACCTGAGTTCTAAATATATCCCTTGCACTGAGTTCTATATGTTCAATGTTACATTCATCTAGGTGTTTATTCTTGGGCACTTTCTTTCTTCGGGAATCATGACCATGGTATTGCACATTTTCAGACACTAATGTTTTAGCTTCATCTTCATAGACTTCAAAATTTTCCCTCACGAACTAAATGAATTCAATTAACGACTGGAAAATTTTAGGTACTTCAGAAATACTTCCTTTTGGATTCTGACAAGTTTGATTTCCACAGTTTAATCTCTAAAGTATTGTGTCCCAAACTACTGTGCTGATCGATATTTCCATTGTTCGCATTTTCTTCAGCAGTGATTTTGCTTCATCTCTTGTCTGTGGAGAATCATCTACATTTTCTGACAGAAATACTAAAACTTTCTCTATTTCACGATAATTTTTTCCTCACTCATCGTGTAGCTGCAGCATCTGCACACCATCTGGTAACTGATCGACTCTTCAGTGTGAGTGATGAATTTCCATGCGTTTCCTGGACTTTCTCCTGAAGCATCTTCCAACGGTGAGCTGATGCAGAAAAAAGTATAGAGTTTTTGCAAAAATGTGAAAAAAGAGATAACTTTACCATAACTATCTATGCTATTCACACCAACTAAATTTAAAGTGTGAGCAGAACATGGCACATATTCCACTAGTGGATTGATTTCTCTAATGCGTGTTTGAACACCAGAATACTTCCCAGGCATGTTGCTGGCATTGTCATAGCTTTGGCCTCTGACATTCATAATATCCAGGCCAGCCTCCTGTAAAAAAGATATCATGGTATTTGTAATGTTTTCTGCAGTATGTCCATGGAATGGAATAAATGTCAAAAACCGTTCTTTTGCTTCACAATCTTTGTTGACATACCTTATGATAAAAGACAGTTGATCTATATGTGTAATGTCTGGAGTTGAGTCAACTATGACAGAAAAATATTTTGACATTTTTATTTTATCAGTGATTGCATTTAAAACACATACAGCCATTAATTCAACAAATTCATCCACACATGTTGAAGATAAGTAACTGGTGTTACCACTTCCTGGATTCCCACATTTTTCCAAGTGTTGAACTAAGAATGGATCAAATTCTGCAATTAATTCTAAGCAGCCCAGGAAATTTCCATTCTGAACTGATCCAATTGTTTCATCATCACCATACATTAGCAACCCACGAACCGAGAGATACTTAACTGTTGCAACAACTCCATGCAAAACATCTTGCCAGTACTTGGATTCATTCAGATACTGCATAACTATCTGACAGTCAATGCGGGCAGAAGCATTCATGCGTGATGAATAGTCACATACTGCTTTCTTGTGTATGTGTGAATTTTCATGCTCTGTAAGACGTTCACTTGCATGCTTCCAGTCAGGAAAACCTGTGGATCCTAATGCTGTAGTGCTCCTACCATACAATTTGCATATCCAGCAGAATAGTAAACAAGTTGATGGGGATAAAAGAAGCCAGTCGCGTTTTACCTTCTCATTATTTTTTCATTCTGAAAAATTACCTTCGGTTAGAAAACGTTTTTTACCACATATATCCTTCCCTGTGAATGCCAGCAACTTCAAATCTTGGACTGGTGGATTGCTCAAATAGCATTTGCGCATTTCTTCTGTAATTTCTCCCCATAAGACAGGATCCACTGCATTCATTGTGGAACTTGTGCTCTCTTCATTAGATGAATTCAAAAGATTTCCCAAATTAGGAGCATCTGTTATGTTAGATAATTCTGAAGTCAGATTACTGGCTTCCAAAGACAAATTACACTCAACAGACTCACCAGTAGTAAAATTAGATGAATTTGTAGAACTTTTGGGGTCAAGTGAAATATCCAATTTTTTAATGGCAAAACGTTCAATGCTACCATGCTGCAGGTCATCATCCTTCAGTTTCAATTGTTTGGCTTTCCGTTTAGTACTGCCGGATAAATATGTACGTTTTGACATAATTTAACTGCTAAATAATTCAACTTAAATATATTGTTACAACTAACTAAATTTGATTATATATAAAATTAACAAATATTCAACATTCCATCAGACTACAAGAAACGCAACGCAAAAGACAACCAAGCCTTCTCGGTTACAGTTACGACAACGATAAGCCGTGTGCAGGAAGTTGAAGGATCAGTTGAGTTTAGGTGCGTTCGGAAAAGCAAGAAAAGGCACGTGGATCAATGGAAGCGATCCTCCTCCTCAATGGCCACCTGAAGGTTATTAAACCACTGAAACTCATTAATGGCCACGTGTTTACGTGAAATTCGAAACTCAAACTCACTGCGTGTAAGTACATCTATAAACACATTACTCATGAGCATGCAAAAGTTAAAAAAAATTTAATATACACACACGCAAAATTCCCATTAACGAAGTACACATTTAATTCAAATTTGGGGCCCCCAAAATCGGGGGCCCTGGAGCACGTGCCGTGTGCCCTCCCGTAAATCAGGGCCTGGCTGAATGCAAGTATCTTCGAAGGTGACGTGAATAGCTTTCCGAAAGTACAAATAGTCAATATTGTCTATTACTTCGTCTTTGATCGAAGCGCAGTTGCTGTAGAACAGTTCGAGGCATATAAAAGTCTCGAAGCATACAAACATTTCTCAGCGTCGATATTCTTTTACGTGGTAATTTAGTGAGCGTTAATTCGTGAGTAATCAGTAATTTAATAAGAAAATAGGTATGCTGCCGTAATAAGTTTGGTTCTTTTCCCTCCGAGGTGCGGATCCCTGGGTAAAAAGATAGGTTCTCTGCCTTTCCAGAAATCTCTGATTTCGGCATAAAACTGACCTTTGAAAGATTCTCTGCCTTTTAGAGAGTTTAATTCTTCCATAAAAAGTATTTTTTTTTAAGCTGGCTGTGGGAAACGATTTCCAAGACAAAAATTTAGAGCAAAATCTGGTTTTTCACGCAAAGCTGCAAAAAAACACAATAATTTTGCTGGGATTTGCGCTCTAGTTTACTTATCCGTAAATAAATCTAGCAGAGTAATCCCGGTCTATAAACACACATAAACACTAAATATAATTTTATTTGGACAATAATTTTAGCCATTAGTTGCATTTTCACGCCAAAGTGTGCTTCAGCTCCAGATAAAAATTCAGGTGTACTAAAAATAAAATCAGTGGTGATTTGGGGAGGAAATGTCATATAGAACAAACTAGCAAAGTAAAAAAAAACCCAACACCAACAGTCAAATAACCTTAAAAGTGGAAATATTAAGTGAAAAGTCGAAAACTCTCAAAGAAAGTGAGTCATGGGGATGGTGTACTGAAGCTCTCCTAAAAAATCCAGAACAGCCAAAAAGAGATTTGATTCTGACTGGAAGTCAGAATAAATATCTTTAATCTAAAAGGCTAAAAAATTATTTTTCAGCCATATGAAAAGTTTCAACACCCCTCCGTCCTAGAAACCTTCTTAATAGAAATCTCTGGAGCTGAAAACCCCATGTGCGTAGAAGTGCGGATTGGATACCAAAACGCTGATTTTAGAAATTTTTTGACTAAGAGCTCTATAAGATAGTCAGTAGCAATAAAACCAACGACAAAAAAAAAAAAACAGCCAACACCTTTTAAATTCAACTTAAAAACTTTGAATCAACGAGTGAAACTCCTGACCCAATAAGTGCAAACATTGCATGCCAACAGCATTTGAACAAGTAAAAGATAAATACTCTGCCTTACCAGAAATCAGCGATTTCTGGATAAAACTAACCTTTAAAAGATTCTCTGTTTTACCAGAAATCAGCGATTTCTGGATAAAACTAACCTTTAAAAGATTCTCTGCCTGTGAAGGGTGTAACTCTTTAATAAAAAGTGTTTTCTAAGCTGTGGGAAGCGATCTCCCTTCGTTCGGCAGATAAGCGAGTCTTGGCAGCCTAAAAAAGGACTTTCGGTCTCAGTTTCCTCTACTACTGCAATTAATAAATTAATAATGCCACAAAATCTAGGCATTATGGCTTCATATTTTTATAATCACCGACCCTTAAGGATGTCACTTTACACACTAACTGCAGGACAACCAGCCATGTTTGTCCTTCAGGAATTGGTAGAGACTGACCGCCCCCGGTGGCGCAGTGGTCTAAGGCGCTGGCCCCTGATCATTCGTCCGTAAAGGGTCCGGGTTCGAATCCCGGTCAAGCATGGATGTTGTGTTTGTCTTACGGCACTGGCTCTCTCCTTCCCTGGAACCAGTGACCCTAAATTAGGGACGGGCGACTGCTTATAGCCCATTGAGTTGCTCACGGTGGTCGTTAAACCTCCAATAAAAAAAATGAATTCGTGCAATTCCTCGAGATTTTGTGCCTACAGGAGCTTCAAGTGTATGTGTGTTTTATTAGCTCCTTTATAATACAGTTCCTTTGCCATTTCATATTTCGTGTGAAATATAGTCTAGTTGAGAGAACGATCTTTTTTTTTTTTTTGATTGGAGGTTTAACGACCACCGTGAGCAACTCAATGGGCTATAAGCAGTCGCCCGTCCCTAATTTAGGGTCACTGGTTCCAGGGAAGGGAGAGAGCCAGTGCCGTAAGACAAACACAACATCCATGCCCGACCGGGATTCGAACCCGGACCCCTTAGGGACGAATGATCAGAGGCCAGCGCCTTAGACCACTGCGCAACCGGGGCGGCAGAACGATCTTCAACATTAGTAATGTACTGCAATAAAGTGTTCTATCTGAAGATGTTTGCACAGGCATTAAATCGCGTAGTACAATGGTTACCAATCTGTAAATTAGGTTGTAATGCACTGTTAATAAAGTTAAATAATTATTTAGTAGCAATGATGTTGCTTTTCCACTTTGAAATTTCAGAGAAATATGTATTTTCATATGTTTTGATTATAAAATAAAAAATTTGGAAACTTTAACAGAAGTGATTTTTGATATATACCCAATACAATGGATATATTCATAGTTATGGTAATGTAGAAGTGTGGGGCAAATGATGTGTTAAGCAAGTGTGTTTATGTTCAGCAAATTTAATGGTAATTATGAAAATAAGAATTTTTAGATATATGTCCCACATTTTTTTTTTTTTTTTGTATTTGCAAAAAAATAAAAAAATGTATTATAGAAATAAGATCTGGAAATAATTTTCCCTTAAGCAACATGGTGACAGTTCAAGAAAGTGGTTCACTGAACTCATTGGCTCATCCATGTTGTAGCAAAGTTTGTTTTCGCCTCAACTTTATCGAAGTCAAGGAAAAAACACATTTTACGTAAGCGGTAAGGTCATTATTACCACAACATGGATGAGTGAAATCAGTCAACTTAGAATTATTATTTGAGCTGCTAGTACAGTATACTGATTCTGCCATTAAGTCTGTGGTGCTACTTCAGCCAGCTAAATGAATGGAGTATTTTTTTAGCCTGAAACAGTAACATATTTCTTGTCTAAATTTTACTGTTCCAAATTAGTTCTTTTTACTCCACTTTTTCTTTTGACGGTGAAAAATTGGACGTAAAATGTTCAACAGTTTCTAGCTGTCATTGCTAAGGTGTTTTGTCTGTTAGCAAGCCTTCAGGCAGATGGGATGAAAATTTCAATCTCTGCAGTAATTGTTAGGTTCTTATCATAAGTTAAGTCCTTATTGCTCTTTAATTGTGGATCTGAGTTGTACTGATAAGTATTCAGTTAGTATCAAGAGAATAAAACAGCATCCATCTTCTTTTAATATACTTCCTGCCAGCATTTGTTTCAGTTGGTGTTAAAAATCTTTGCTTAGGTACGTCCCTCTTCGTCACTGGTAATTTTTTAAGTTTTCATATTGTAAAAATACCAATAACATTTTATTGCATGCACCCAAATGAGGAGATTTTTATGATTGCACTGGTTTTTATGTTGGTCAAAAATAATTTGGGGAGGGGGAGCACAATTCTGTTTTTGTTAATTCTGGGGCTGTACATATTTCATACACTAGAATTGCACAATTTCAAAATGATTCCTTCCTTAAAATATGCTAAAAAACTCCAGTTTTTATACATTCTTTTGGTGCACAATTTTTTCAGCATATGGAATTGACCTTAAAGTTCGCTTAATCAAATCAAAAATCCTTTTCTAACATTAAAAAGAAACTTTTTGGCACGCTTTAGTTTTCTAACTGTAAAAGTTACATTTTTCGAAAGACACATGAAAAATCTATAGCAATTGGATTGATACTTTTTTATTTCCACCAACAGGGTGTCAAAACTAAGTTTTATTACTTTTAAACTTTAATTCCTTAAGGTAAGCTATTATTTATGGCACACTGTTGGGTCAAAAATGAGAACACTTCGAACTATTAAACTGACTGTGCAAAAAGATTTCTTAAGTGAAGATAAACCACTTTTTGCATCTATGATATTCAGAATTTTTTTTGTTTAACTTGAATACCCTAGATAGTGTGTGTTGCAACTTTGCATCAATTGTAAATATTAGTGATAGTAAGAAAAAAGTATTTGTGCTGAATAAATAGAACAAGATCTATAAACTCAATGCACCGAGGTTGTCTTATTTATTAACTTTTTTTTGTGTGTGTGTGGGGGGGGGGATTGTTTTCCAGTGCCAGTGGAAAAATTGAAACAGAATTTCCGTTTTTATTTGGCCATCAAAATAGTAGCTTAAAATTTGGTTACTAAACAGTTTCACACAACCCCGTAAGATTCATTGCATTTGTATTTCGATAACAGAATTAGCATTTTGTATCACTTGCCTGGAAAAACAACAACCCCCTCCACCCAAAGTTAATAAATAAGACAACCTTATAAAAAATGGTATCACATTTTTACAATATTCTATTGTATCACAGATTATCTTATTTATTGGCTTGGGGGGGGGTGTTCCAGTGCAAGTGGAAGAATTAAAACGTAATTTCCCTTTTTATTTAGCTATCAAGGTAGCAGCACAAAATCGAGTTGCTAAACAGTTTCACTAACAGAATTAACATTTTGTATCCCTTGAACTGGAAAAACAATCTCCTTCCCAAAAAATAGTTAATAAATAAGAAAACCTTATAAAAAATACCAATAAAAATATTGTCAAAATTGTATCGCATTTTTATAAAATTTTATTGTATCACAAGGTTGTCTTATTTATTGACTTTTTTGGAGGGGGAGGGGTGTGTCTTTCCCGTGCAAACGGAAAAATTAAAACGGAATTTCCTTTTAATAAATAAGACAACGTTTAAAAACGGAATTTACGTTCTTATTTAGTCATCAAAGTAGCTTAAATTCGAGTAGTTGCTAAGCAAAGCCCCTAAGTTTCATTGCATTTGTCTTTCACTAATAGAATCCAGGTATTGTATCACTTGCCATCAACCCCCCCCCCACTAACTAAAAGATAAAAAAATTAATAAATAAAAAAACTTATAACATTGAGTTTACAGATCTTGTTCTATTTACTCAGTACAAATACCTTTCTTTACCATCTCAAATATCTGTTTCAAATAGTTGGAATGAACATAATTTCAACTGTTATAGTTTCGTAAGCACCTAAGTACGGGAGATCGGGAGATCTCCGTCGCGTTAGATAGCACCAGTCCGCTACACTAGGTAGGGCGGTCACGGCAAGGTCTTCTTTTGTTGATGTCACGAACTGGTGCTGCGGCCTTGTTACACACGTGTCTCACCGGTCCGGATCCTGGTGAAACATGGATGTTTGGTGTGTATTACAGAGGCAGTGGCTCTTCCCCCTCCTTTTGAACCAGTGGCTCTAAATTAGTAATTGAAGGCTGCGATATACATGGTGTCTAAAAATTATTGGAGCGGTTTCACGATTTTGTTGTAGGTACATTATTTGACATATGATCACGAAACTTTACAATTGCATATAACAATGCACACATTTTTTTTGGCGCATATTACAGGTGCTCGATATGCGCCCCTTGAGGAATTCTGCAAACATCAACTCTGCAATCAAGTTCCTCCCACACGTGAGTTAGTATGTCTCTATCAATGTGAGAAAAGGCATTGATGATGCGAGCCCGCAATTCTGGTAGATCAGCTAGAAAATGCGACACAAACCCCGAGTCTTTCACATAACCACACACGAAAAAATCGCAGGGGGTTAAGTCAGGAGAACGTGGAGGCCATAACAGAAGTTGGTGATCAACATTCCCAGCACGAACGATCCATCGCTTTCGCAATCTGGAGTTCAAAAATTCACGAACATCGCGATGGAAATGGGGCGAAGCGCTATCCTATTGGTAGATGAAGTCCACACTGTCGGTCTCCAACTGCGGTATGAGCCAATGTTCCAAAATTTCCAGATACATATGTCCGGCAACGATCTTTTTGAAGAAGAAAAAGGGGCCGTAAACTTTAAATTTGGAAACCGCACAGAAAACATTGACTTTTTTCAGTTGGCTGCCCCGGTGGCGTAGTGGCCTACGCGACGGCTCCTGATCATTCGTCCGGAAAGGGGTCGGGGTTCGAATACTAGTGAGGCATGGATGTTGTGTTTGTCTTACGGCACTGGCTCTCTCACTTCCTTGGAACCAGTTACCCTAAATTAAAGACGGGCGACAGCTTATAGACGATTGAGTTGCTCACAGTGGTCGCTAAAACTTCAATCAAAAAAACAATTTTTTTTAGAATCCCAAATGCGCTCTGCGAAGGCGTAGAGGTTTTCTGTGCCTTAGATTCGCACATTGTGCTTATTCACTTTGCCACAAACAAAAAATGTTGTTTCATCACTGACAACAAGTTTACCAGAAAACGCATCGTCTTCTTCCATAAAACTTTGAAATCGCGAACAAAACTCAAAGCGACTCACTTTGTCATCGGGCGTCAGTACTTGTGCAGCAATTGCAAGCGGTACAGCTTCTGCTTCAATCGTTTGCGTAATATCTTCCAAACGGTCGATCGTGGAATATTCAGTTCTCTACTCGCTGTACGCGTTGACTTCTGTGAGCTACGCACGAAACTTGACCGCACGAGTTCCAATGTTTCTTCAGGCACTGATGGGCGACCCGTTGATTTCCCCTTTACACAGGCATCCTGACGTTTTAAACTGTTCATACCATCACCGAATTGAGTTGGTCTTGGGTGGAGTTATCCGAAATTTCGTTCGAAAGTGTCGTTGCACTGTTGTTACAGATCGACTAGCATGAAATTCGAGGATAGCAAACGCTTTCTCGCTGTTTGAAGCTGTCTTACTGACTATAACACAAGTACTGCCCTCTCGCGGCCGCTAGCGGCAACCAAAGTAAAGCTTTAAGCAATGCGTGTCAGGTAACATCCAACTCGAGCAGCATATCGCTAATATTACAGCCACAAAAAATCAAGAAACCGCTCCAACTTGATCAGATCATATGCAAAGTATTTTAGGAAGAGTGTGTCTGACCCCAGATCTTAAACAACCCTTAGAAATAGGAAGCAAGGAGATTTGGGTTAGAGCCCGATAGGAAAGTCACACGGAAGCGAGGTAGAAAGGGGAGAGGAAGACGCCCTTATTTATTACGGCGGGAGGAGTACCCGGGATCCGACGGCTTAACGTGCCCATCCGACTCACGGCGGGTATTTAGTGGTTTGAGCCGTTCGTACCTGCCCAGGATCGAACCTGAGGTTATCTCCATGGCAGTCACGAACGCTGACCACTAGGCCACCTGAGGCCCCCGCTCCAATCATTTGTAGACACCCTGTACAAATATCATCACGCTGGCCAAGCGGGTTCGTGAGTCTGGGACAGCATTTCCCCTCTTTCTCTCTCTATATATATAGCATTCAAGTACACATGTCGATACTTTAACTCGTTACTTTGGACTGGTTACAAAAACGTTCCAATACAAAAATTAACGAGTACCAAAAAGCACCGATTTTGCACATCCCTAGTTCTTACTAGAGAGTAAATTTTCACACCGGTGTCCGGGTGACAGTCATGCAAAGATACTGGACTCACGTTGCAGCCACAAAACCCACTTTATTCAGTAGTGTGCAAATGCAAAAAAAAAAAAAAATTGTGAATGCTTCAAAACGAACGTATAATAAAGCCAATGAACAAGCTTTTCGAAAAAATTAAAAGCACTTTTGAGCATAAAAATCGTCCACTAAACCGAGAACTGTCAGCAAACCAAAGGAACCGACTCAGAAACGTTTCGTCAGATACAAATCGTTCGCTAAACCGGAAAAAACCGTATGGTCTAAGAGTTGTAAATATTAAGTATTCCAAGTTATAACTTCATATTATAACTTGGAATACTTAATATTTTCTAAAGCATAACCATAATTATATTAAAAATCAATAACTTTTCCTTTGGTGGCATTGAAACCAGAAAAAAGATGGCGCGACCTGTACTTTGATGACGTCAGTAAACAAACAAATGTTGGATTGCATAATTATGGTTATATTTGAGAAAATATTAAGTATTCCAAGTGTAACGTAAACGTCTTTTTGTACTTCTACGTTATTTAAAAAAAATCACCATACGATGAAATAGTTCCTAAATTAAACCTTAACGGCCAGACGAAACATTTAGAAACAGAAGTCAAACTTACGGAAATGATGTTTTATTTCTCCTGCACATAGTAACATAACATAGCACTTCGCATTTTATACAACAATCAGTATCAACACTCCACATTAAACACTCCACATTAAACGCTCCACACACCACGCCACACGAGCAACTGTTTTCTCGTGGCTTTTATCTCTCGTTCTTATCTAATAACAGGCATACGTCACGTTCATTGAACCTCAATTATGTTGCCAACAGTATTCGTTTGAGAGAAAATATATCACGTTAAGTGTGAAATATAACTGAGAACAAACTCAAGGTTTACATAGGGAAAGAAACTAAAAAGGAAAGTTAATCTAGAATATACGTCACACAAGTTATAAAATGAAGCTATTTTAATCGATGTTAAAATTTTTATCCTTGGGAGCGTATTAATTGTGAAGAAAATGTGTACAGAAGTTTTCCCATTGGAAGTATAGGAAGCAAAAGTACTTGAGGTCCACCTTAAATTATAATATTTTATCAGTTGCCCTCTTACCTATATACAGCGCAATCTTAACCCTTTTGGGGGCCATGGGCCGTAACATGTTCGGGGCCCCTCATATTTTATATCATTGTCAACCATTATCAGTCCACTGCTAGATGAAGGTATCTTCAAATTTATTTCCCAACTGATATGGAAACTTTCAATATCTAGCGATATCTAGTAACTTTTTAATACTGCTTGAATGAAAAATGGTACATGACAAAAATTATGGAACTCCATGAAGTCTACGAAACGCACTCACATTTAGTTGCATAGTAAATTACAAGAAAATGGGTATTTAAAAAAAAATGCTGGTGAGTGGTTAAAGAGTTGGACTTTTTTTAAACCCATAAGACACTTGGGGCGTTAGGGGCCCCAGTTCAAGTGGGTGCCCTGGGATCCACCCCGTTGGCCCACCCCTTAAGACGGCCATGTATATACATATATAAAGCAAAGACCTTTAAGATACTTAAAGGTCTTTGCTTGATAGCAACAAAACCTCACAAAAATAGCAAAAAAAAAAAAAAAAAAAAAATCTAAACGCGCAAAACCAGAAGAAAACAATATTCAAGATTAACAGCTGAGAAAAGTAGAACATAATTCTGAACAGAACAATTAAAATCCACCAAAAGAATAAACAAGCAAAAAATAAAGAAAGTAGGAGAAAGGATTTTGCAGGAAAAACAGACCGTCATAGATGGCTTTTTCAAGGACCAGGCTGGGCAACGCTGACAAACACAACATCCATGCCTTACGGTATTCCAACCCGGACCCATCTCGGACGACTGGTCATAAGTTATTGCTTAGATTACTGCGCAACCGGGACGGTCGGGCCCTTGGGCGAAAACATCTGGGTGGGTTCCCAAAGAACTTACGACGGAGAACCATTTTTGAAATCCGTTAAAACACGAAACTGGATTTTTTTTTAATGTTTCGGTGTTCAACCACCGCCGTGAGCAACTCCATGGGCTAATAAGCAGTCTCCCGTGCCTAATATAGGGTAACTAGTTCGTGGATAGGGAGAGAGCCAGTGCCGTAAGGCAAAAAAATATCCATGCTTCGCCGGCATTCGAACCCACACTCATCCTGACAAATAGTCATAAACCAGCGCTTAGATCAATAAGCTCGGGTGCACACAATACTGTAGCAATTGGCAATCTCAGCGGTCCGCTCTCCCTCTAGCGGCAAAAGGAAGAATTACTGTAGTACGGGTAACGTTTTTGGCTTAGTGCTTGGCGGTTGGTAGGTCACTCATTACGTTCAGTTGTCGTAGTTTGGTGTATTTTTGCATTCATTCTGGAACTAGAGAATTGTATAATGGAGAATTCCGTGAAGAAGAACAAATCATATTGTTGTGTTCCGCAATGTCGTTCCCAAGGTTTCGGCTATGTTTTTCACAAGTTAGTATAGACGGCCTTGCGTTTGAAATCCTTCCAGTGAAATGCTACTAACCAAGTAACGTCTTTGAATGAATAATAAACAAGGCAGCATGTTTTTATTGCATAGTAGTAATTAAAAAATCCGCATTTCTACATAATCTTGAAAACAAATAATTGCTATTATCCGTATAAATTTAAACTTCATTATGGAACAAGGTTTGCAATGTTCTGTCAACATTCATCGGTTCAAAAACGCAGAACCCAATGATGATCAACAATTACCAATTCACAAACACTTTTAGGAATAGAATGTTCAAAAATTACAAATGTTATTGTTGACAGTATTGAAAATGGGTCCTGGGAAACGTCAAGTGAAACGAAATGTCAGATTTTAATAGTAATCCGGATTAGAACACCCCTGTCGGTATTACTATATCACTTGCCTGAAAATGTAAAAATAAAAATTACCTGTTACAGTAAAGCATTACTGCTACACAGTGCTTACACGTTCCACTTCTGCCCGCTTTACAAGATCACTCAAATGACTTTATAGAAATTTCACTGTTACTTGTATCTAAAACATCGTTGATGGAGTGAGGCGACGACGTTATTGCCGTGGACTGAATGCAGTGTGAAACTATGAGAATTTCTCTTCCATCTTCCTTCTTAATTCCACAAGAAATTATATGGCCTACATTAACAATCACTTCCCCTTCTTTAATGCATCTTGAATTTTTGGAAGCGTCCACAAATTTCATTATTTCAAGGATTGAAAGCGACAAACCAGCCATTCTAACATTCGACTTTATGGAAACACGTGCGACGTTACCCGTACTAGAGAAGTTTGTTTACGTTTGCGCAGCGCCCCCTACAGTTCATTGAGGTTCCCAATACGATCGTGATATTCAATACATAGTGCATTCCCCAAACTAATAAATTACCCGAAGAGTTTTCATAAAATATCACAGTATTTTCTACTTCTTTCACAGGAGCATGATTTAAACGCCTCAGATTCTTAGATTTTGCATTGGAATTTTTAATGATCCCGCATCATATATATTTCTTGGTGCTTTTTTTTTGTTATGCAATGGGAAGTCACAGTGGATGTTGCCCATTAACGATCCCAAGCGCAGGCAGAGAGGTCCGCGTGGATGGTTGTGAAAGAGCGGAAACTGTTTAGCCAACCCAATGTAGGCCTACACAGCGACATGAAACCTTTAGGTCAGTGAGTCACTGCCTTAAAATCTATTTGTCTTCTAGCGACTGTTCGTGATCGAGTGGAAATCTTACGAAACAAAACTAAAACTGTA
Source organism: Macrothele yani (assembly GCA_039090855.1). Classification (NCBI taxonomy): domain Eukaryota; kingdom Metazoa; phylum Arthropoda; class Arachnida; order Araneae; family Macrothelidae; genus Macrothele; species Macrothele yani. The sequence goes on along the minus strand of CM077009.1, from coordinate 143,112,943 downwards.
TATTTCACTACCTCTACATGTAAATATGAGTTCCATATTATTTGCGGTGTACCGGCATGCCTACACTGGCCCTTGGTAATGGAGGGTTCTTAGGGTATAATAATACTTCTGGAAAAGCACCGAGTCTCTTAACCGTGAAGCCACAGTGTGAGAATTTGAGGTTGCTCACATGATAGCCATGTATTTTCAACGGCGGGTATTTTGGAATTGTGCAGTTTTGGGTTGCACAAATAGTGTAAATATCAAATCGGAGTGAATTATACTTCATTCACGCGTGAAGTTTTCAGATTTAGGATTATGTTTTGTTTCCAATCCGCAGTAACGTTCGTGTATTTCAATTTAAAACTAAAATGAGATGAATCCTCAAAATAATCAAAAAAATTATTAATCCAGCATTTTCTCACATATCGGCTACATGATATGATGAAAAATTAGAAACATTTGCGAGAAAAGAATAAGGTTCCTCCAACATAAAATGCATTCCATTGCAAAAGCATTGAAAACTATTAGCTTTCCCACAATTTAACGGCCCTCGCTCGAGGTTATAAGCTTGACGCTTCGACTACATATACAGGTATACTGCACAAAGCCTCACAGTCTCTGACTCCAACATCAAAAGGCAAAGACATTGGAAGAGAATAGATAGGCCAAAATCATACTACTTCCGGCATACCTTGAAAGCCGCCATAGTAGGGGAGTAGCTAATGTGTGGAAATCTTTGTGCGAGTATTTAAGTTCTAAGGCTTTGAAATTCAAATGTATGTGGCACGAAATTTACCTCTATAATAACTCTCTTTCTTTTTATTTCTTTGCTCTCTACATACACTGGCGTGCAAAAATTAAGGATGCGACGGTTTTTCGAATGTAACGTCGTGCAGAAGTGCTCCACATCGACTCAAATCATTCCATAAGATCCCCAAGATGCAAGAATATGGGACAAGTGAGCAAAACCGTCCAAACAAGGAACCCAAAGGATGCAAAGGCACTTTATTGAAAAGATAGCTTCGAGCACAACTGGACAGAAGACAGAAACGTCCATGTGACAGGCGGCTGCCAAGAAAAATCTAGTCTTTAGAAGGGGACATGATCACCCCTGGCTGCGTTGTAGGATTTACAACGTCTGTCCATGCTGAGGACGAGGTTGTCAAGGAGCTGTTGAGGCATGGCGGCCCATTCATCTTGTAGCACCAATCGCAGCTACGGAATCGTTGCTGGCGGCTGGTGACGTGCTGCCAAGCGTCTCCCGAGAAGGTCCCACACGTGTTCGATTGGATTTAGGTCCGGGGACCTTGCGGGCCAATCCATGTGTTGAATATCTTCATTCTCCAACAGCTCTGCGGCAGCCACTGTACGATGAGGTGTATCGTTGTCGTCCATAAAGAGGAACTCAGGACCCGTAGCACCTCTAAACAGACGCACGTGAGGCCGGAGAACCTCGGCACAATAGCGGACACCAGTGACTGAACCTCCTTGAAAGATGTGGAGGTCAGCACGTCTACCAAGCATGATACCGCCCCAAACGAGAACCCCGCCACCTCTAAACCGGTTCCTTTCGATGATGTTGGAGGTATGACTGCGTGTTCCCTGCTCTCTCCAGATGTGTATACGTCTAGAATCGCTCGTTAGACTAAATCGGCTCTCATCTGTAAAGAGAAATCGACCCCATTGCTGATGTGTCAAGTTCTTGTGTTCCTGGTACCACAGAAATCGCCGTATCTGACGAGCAGGCGTTAATGGCACACACCGTACTGGTCGTCGTGCAAATAGACCACGTTTGTGCAGCCTCCTGGCAGCGGTAAAACGCGATAACGAACGTCCAGTTGTCTGTTGCAGGTACCTTGCGTTTTCTCCCGCTGTCTGCCGTCTGTCTCTTCTCGCCTGTAGACCAATATACCGGTCGTCCGCCGCCGTGGTTGCTCGTGGACGACCACTGCGAAACTCTCGGACAGCTGTTGTTGTCGTTTAAAATGCTCTCCAAACTCGTGAAACGATGCTGTGAGCGATCCCGAACTTCTCAGCCACACTAGTCACACTTCGATCTTCTTCCAACTTTCCAATGACGCGACTTCGGGTAAAGTCATCCAGATGTCGTCTACTGGATTGTCTGTTGGCCAAATCACACGGTTGCAGCAACTCGACGTCGTTCAAAATTATGTACACCGTGCAATAGCTTTCACCGAATTGCTGAGCGTACACCGCCCGTGTGCTTTATACCCTTCCGACACTCCCCCTACGTTATGCTGCATATATGCGCATGCCCTACTATACCAGACCCTAGTCTATCTCCTGAGTGGTCTTTCAGTCCGTTCTGCCTGCTCGTTCCGCTGTTATGCTAATTTCTCCTCTTCGGCCATAATTTTTGCACGCCAGCGTATGACCGGCAGCAATATAGCCTCATATTCCCCTGCTTACTGGTCTTGTTCGTTGTTTCTCGGGTATGAGCATATAGTAATATAATTTGGTATAGAAAGTTATCGCGTCGTACGCGAACATTCTTTCTACGTAATTTCTGCAGTACATTATGAATTGTATCAAAAATCCTTGCTTTCCAATAGGCATTTGTTCACTGTCAACTCCTCCCCCATTAATAGATGGAGCTGCACGTTCCACTGGTCTCCGTCATTTCAAATCTGCTAGCATTACTTTTGCCGGTCTATGCTACTCTTAGACCATGAATATATTTAGGTATAGAGCTAGGAGCTCCGAAGCCGGCAAAAACATCTCCAGAGGGTAGTCACGCGATGTGTGTCAACCACCGGCTTTCACAGTGCGTAGTGCGTAACTGTAATGGAAATCGTTATAGATTAAGTACTTGAAGTTAAGTGCGCGATTTTAATTTCTGTAGTTGAAGGAAATTATGAAATACATTTGTACCATGGGGTGGACATGTTGTGTTATTGGATGTCAGCAAATGTTTGAATATAAGATAAGATCATTTACATTTTATACTACATTTTATGATGAAATGCTGCTTGTAAATAAACAAATACATCGCTCTTTCCACGTTCCAGAAACACATAGCAACCGAAAAATTGTTATTCGGTCACCGCCGGGGAATTGAATCCGCGGATCTCTCGATATCTAGCCGAGTTCGGTTGCTATGTGTTTCTGGAACGTGGAAAGAGCGATGTATTTGTTTATTTACTGACACCAGGTATTCGGAGGATTTTCACAAATGCTGCTTACATGAGGTAATGTCTGTTATCCGAAGATATAGATGTAGATATGCGGTTTATAGACCTTGAATAATAGTGCTGTTTTGTTCTGTTTGATCGGTAGCGGGATTACTTTGTTATTCAAAAGTGAAAAAAATTAAGAAAATCAGGGTTTAATTTAACATACAAGTTCCCACTGCATAAAAAGTTGAAATGTAGGTCACACATAAAAAGTAATGTGTAGTTCACATTACTTTTTATGTGTGACCTACATTTCAACTGACATTACAAGTCTTGCAAAAAGAAGCACCGGCCCAACATAAGACCAACGGTTATGCTCATGGATTAAGTATCTAAACAGGGTAGACAACCCCCCCCCCCCCAAAAAAAATAGAGGTAAGTGGTCTCAGTCGTTGTAAAAAGAATCGTCCAAAATTTATAATTTAGGGATGTGCAGCTATTAATTTATTTTTTGATTAGCAGGAACTGCTATTTTTTTTTTTTTTGGTTGGAGGTTTAACGACCACCGTGAGCAACTCAATGGGCTATAAGCAGTCGCCCGTCCCTAATTTAGGGTCATTGGTTCCAGGGAAGGGAGAGAGCCAGTGCCGTAAGACAAACATAACATCCATGCCTGACCGGGATTCGAACCCGGACCCTTACGGACGAATGATCAGAGGCCAACGCCTTAGACCACTGCGCCACCGGGGCGGCCAGGAACTGCTGTACAAGACTTCGTGTAGCCCTCGATAACTATTGATTTGATGTTTTAGAAAGCAAACACAAAAATGATGTGTATCATAAAAATTAAAAAAACGTACACACCATCTGTGGCCCCCCCCCCTCCACAAAAAAAAGATCACAATGAAGGCTGCCATTTGGCAAATTATCTCATTTTCACAACATATATATGCCGTAGTTGTTAGCCTGAAAATTGAGGTATTTCTATATATTAAAATGTGTGTACATCTGCATGTATGTATATGGGTTTCTAATATTTCCTACATCTCGATATGTTGATAGTAAACATTACCTCCATTTACGGAGGTAATTCAAACACATTACTTGTATTCTTATCTTCCAGATGCATTCTAATCCTCCAGATTCGCTATATGTGAATGCCGGTTGCTTCAACTAGCGAATCGCGGACGTCGGAAATTTTTCACACACTCATAACCCCCAAAATAATTGACTTATCAACACACATTTTTCATAGAAGAACACTTATACTGTCTTCAATGAGAGAAAAATACTTTTTTGTGGAACACTACGCACAATTTAAATGGAAGCTTGGGGAGGGGGGGAAGGGTTGAGAAATGAATGAGGTCACTTTTCACACTCCAAAAGTAAGAATATACACGTATTGGGACAACTTAAAAAAATCATAGGGGATTATATATGCACTCTACAACAACAAAAAATATACACTGAAAACTAAAGTGGCAAAGATTAATGGTTATTTTGTTAAAAAAAATCCTGCGCTGTAAGGGAGGCAGCAAAAATGCGTAAAAATAAGCAAACTAACACTTCAGTGGGAGCACCAACCAGAGTGACTGAACTTTAAAAATTTCTACCACACGAACTATGCGCAGAAAAATAAACCACTTGATTTTTTATGAAGAAAATTCATCGCTATGATTTTTATGAAAATAAATTTAGTAAAGTTATATTGAATGGGTGACCGTGTAAATGCCTTATTCATGTTCTAAAGTAAATGCTATTGATAATCGTCATTACCTGCTCCCTCAGAGCAATCTTGATACACATCACAACACTGTGTGAACTGGAGCAACTGTGTCTACCATATTCATGGTCAAAGATTCACATCTTCCAAATTTGTATTTTACAATGGTGTAATCCTATATTACATTCATTGATACTCTGCGCCACGGAGTAATCATGGGAATAAATTCTAATTCTCCAGATACGCTATATACACTGGTGTGCAAAAATTAAGGACGAAGAGGAGAAATTAGCATAACAGCGGAACGAGCAGGCAGAACGGACCAAAAGACCACTCAGGAGATAGACTAGGGTCCGGTACGGTAGGGCATGCGCATATATGCAGCATGACGTAGGAGGGGGGAGTGTCGGAAGGGTATAAAGCACAAGGGCGCTGTACGCTCAACAATTCGGTGAAAGCTATTGCACTGTGTACATCAGTTTGAACGACGTCGAGTTGCTGCCACCGTGTGATATGGCCAACAGGCAATCCAGTAGACAACATCTGGATGACTTTACCCGAGGTCGCGTCATTGGGAAGTTGGAAGAAGGTCGAAGTGTGGCTAGTGTGGCCGAGGAGTTCGGGATGGCTCACAGCATCGTTTCACGAGCTTAGAGAGCATTTCAAACGACAGGAACAGCTGCCAGAGAGTTTAGAAGTGGTCGTCCACGAGCATCCACGGCGGCGGACGACCGGTATATTGTCCTACAGGCGAGAAGAGACAGACGGCAGACAGCGGGAGAAATCGCAGGGCACATGCAACAGACAACTGGACGTCCGTTATCGCGTTTTACCACGTCTAGGAGGCTGCACAAATGTGGTCTATTTGCACGACGACCAGTACGGTGTGTGCCATTAACGCCTGCTCGTCAGATACGGCGATTTCTGTGGTACCAGGAACACAAGAACTTGACACATCAGCAATGGGGTCGATTTCTCTTTACAGATGAGAGCCGATTTAGTCTAACGAGCGATTCTAGACGTATACACATCTGGAGAGAGCAGGGAACACGCAGTCATACCCCAACATCATCGAAAGGAACCGGTTTAGAGGTGGCGGGGTTCTCGTTTGGGGCGGTATCATGCTTGGTAGACGTACTGACCTCCACATCTTTCAAGGAGGTTCAGTCACTGGTGTCCGCTATTGTGCCGAGGTTCTCCGGCCTCACGTGCGTCTGTTTAGAGGTGCTACGGGTCCTGAGTTCCTCTTTATGGACGACAACGATACACCTCATCGTACAGTGGCTGCCGCAGAGCTGTTGGAGAATGAAGATATTCAACACATGGATTGGCCCGCAAGGTCCCCGGACCTAAATCCAATCGAACACGTGTGGGACCTTCTCGGGAGACGCTTGGCAGCACGTCACCAGCCGCCAGCAACGATTCCGTAGCTGCGATTGGTGCTACAAGATGAATGGGCCGCCATGCCTCAACAGCTCCTTGACAACCTCGTCCTCAGCATGGACAGACGTTGTAAATCCTACAACGCAGCCAGGGGTGATCATGTCCCCTTCTAAAGACTGGATTTTTCTTGGCAGCCGCCTGTCACATGGACGTTTCTGTCTTCTGTCCAGTTGTGCTCGAAGCTATCTTTTCAATAAAGTGCCTTTGCATCCTTTGGGTTCCTTGTTTGGACGGTTTTGCTCACTTGTCCCATATTCTTACATCTTGGGGATCTTATGGTATGATTTGAGTCGATGTGGAGCGTTTCTGCATGACGTTACATTCGAAAAACCGTCTCGTCCTTAATTTTTGCACGCCAGTGTATGAATGACGGTTGCTTTAACTAGCGAAGCGCGTGATGGTTGTATTCAAATTAATCGGAAACTTGAAACTTGGTCGTTCTGGGTGGTATAGTGGCTAGCATACTTGGGCGCTACCCGGGATGCGCGGGTTCGATTCCCGTTCGAGGACGACGAAATTTGCGCGTTTTCAGATATTATCTGACTTAATATCCATGTCATATTTACACCAATAAACGGATTCACGTCTTCCAAATTTGACTCCTTCTGTATTTTCAGTAGTGTTGAAATTAAGCTTATGAATGGAAATCTCCTAACGAATATATTTTTAGGTATATTATTCCTAAAAACAAACTTATAACTTGTAGGATTTATTTAGTAAATGCGAATATTTAAAAGTAGCGTGCCAAGACATAGTAAATCCTTAAAAATTAAAGAGCACACAACCACTTCTGCCTAATGTCACACGATCTGGCGGTTCTGATATTGGGGCCATTGCAGCTCAGAAATAGCCACGCGTAAGTTAGAATAATATCTCTAGAGGTGCCTTGAGTCTCTTAACCGTAAAGCCGCAAGGTATGAGAATTTGACGTTGTGTACACGATATCTATGTAATTTTTTTTTTTTTTAATGGAGGTTTAACGACCACCGTGAGCAACTCAACGGGCTATAAGCAGTCGCCCGTCCCTAATTTAGGGTCACTGGTTCCAGGGAAGGGAGAGAACCAGTGCCGTAAGACAAACACAACATCCATGCCTCACCGGGATTCGAACCCGGACCCCGTGCGGACGAATGATCAGAGGCCATCGCTTAGACCACTACGCCACCGGGGCGGCCTACGTAATTTCAACTGTGTTAATTTTGGAATTGCGTGGTGTTTGGTTGTAGAGTTCGTTTTAATATTGAACAGGAATAAACTATACTTCTTAATCGAGTGAAGTTTTCAATTTTAACTTTATGCTTTGTTTAGAATTCGCATTAACGTTCGTGTATTTCAGTTTAGAATAAAAATGGGAAGGAGCCTCAAAATAATTAAGAATTTTATAAATTCAGCATTTTCTCATACATTAGCAACAAGTTACGATGCAAAATTGGTAACATTTACGACGGAAGAGGGCGATTCGGCCAACACAAGATGCATTGTAATAGCATTGTAAACCACCAGCTTTCCCACACTTTCACGGCAGCCGCTCGCGGTATAGGCTTCATGCAAAGTGGTACTGCTCAATTAACAAGGGCATCTCCAGATATCTTATGCTAACCTCCTTGAGTAGCCATTGCCATAGTGCAGTCTGCCACTATCTGCCACTATACAGGGTGTTTCAAAATTAATGGGCCGCCCCGGTGGCACAGTGGTCTAAGCGATGGCCTCTGATCATCTGTCCGAAAGGGGTCCGGTTTCGAATCCCGGTGAGGCATGGATGTTGTGTTTGTCTTACGGCACTAGCTCTCTCCCTTCCCTGGAACCAGTGACCCTAAATTAGCGACGGGCGACTGCTTATAGCCCATTGAGTTGCTCACGGTGGTCGTTAAACCTTTAGTCAAAAACAAAAATTAATGGAACAAACTTTAAGGGGTGAGAGAACACACCGAAGCAAGGACTTTTCGTCATAGAATACATGGTCGCAAGTTACGCGGTTAGGCGCTGGAGGTCACTTTCCGTTTCCCCACACACTCCGTCTTTCACAACGCAAAACCCATAACTCTTACCGGAACGTCTAGATGGGAAGACGTACCTTATTTTCCTTCAGCATGTACTAGCAGCCGTCCGCCGTAAAATGTGGTTCCATCATGATGGAGCGCCAGCTCATTTCAGCACCCAGGTGCGTAATTACTTGAATGCCCCATTTCCAGGCCAATGGATTGGCCGAGGTGGACCCATCGCTTGGTCCCCATGATCACCAGATCTGTTCCTTCTAGATGTATTTTTATGGGGACATCTTAAGTCCGTAATGTACGACATTCCCATTTATTCCAATGAGGAACTAGTCGCCAGGTTTTCAGACGCTACTGCAGATGTCCGGGAAATGCCTGGTATTTTTTACAACTTACGGCCATCTGTACGGCGACGATTCGAAGTGTGTATCAGGCAAGGAGGTTAGAATAAGATATCTGGAGATTATCTTGTTAATGAAGCAGTACCACTTTGCGTGACGCTTATAACCGTGAGCGATGGTCGTCGAGGTGTGGGAAAGCTGATGGTTTTCAAGGCTATTGCAACGCATTTTGTGTTGGCCAAATTGCCATCTTTCGTCGCAAATGCTTCCAATTTTTTTTTTTTTTGATTGGAGGTTTAACGACGTGAGCAACTCAATGGGCTATACAAGCAGTCGCCCGTCCCTAATTTAGGGTCATTGGTTCCAGGGAAGAGTGAGAGCCAGTGCCGTAAGACAAACACAACATCCATGCCTGACCAGGATTCGAACCCGGACCCCTTACGTACGAATGATCAGAGGCCAACGCCTTAGACCATTGCGCCACCGGGGCGGCGTTTCCAATTTTGCATCGTAACTTGTTGCTAATGTATGAGAAAATGCTGAATTTATAAAATTCTTAATTATTTTGAGGCTCCTTCCCATTTTTATTTTAAATTGAAATATATGAACATTTGTGCGAATTCTAAACAAAACATAATGTTAAAATTGTAAACTTCACTCCGGTAAAAAGTATAATTCATTCGGTTTGATATTAACACGGTTTCTGCAACCCTTAACCCCGCAATTCGAAAATACAAACAGTTGAAATTACATACGTATCATGTAAACAACGGCAAATTCCCACACCTTGCGGCTTCACGGTTAAGAGACCAGGGCATCTCCATAATTATTAATGTTTGCATATTTGCTGTTATTTTGTGATGCTACGTTTTGCTTTTTATTTGATCTGCAATAAAGCTTTGTTTGATTTGTTTTGCCGTTCCTGTCTTTGCGTATAGCGTCTAGAAGGAAAGTGTGCCGAGCGCCTAGCGTACTATGTAATGATTGGCGTGGATACCGAAATTTGTCCCCTTCGTAGATGGCGCTTCGATCGCCTTCCTTCTCTTTCTTACTGTGATGGGAGCGGGGAAACTAAATTCGTGTTGCTTACTGTGAAAAGAACGGTAATTTAGACGAAAACGTGTTATGTTTTAGGTTTTAGAAGGAATGTGGATTACCTAAATATTGTATATAAGTTATACTTAGCTCATTATGCGGAAGAGAAATAACCATAGTTTTGTGCCAGGTTGCAATACTCAGTACAAAAACAGTAAGCCGTCACTCTTTGGAATACCCAAAAATGATAAACTTTTACAGCAGTGGCAAAGATTGATTCCCGGTGCAGATGTGCAGATAAAAACTTACGACAAATTTAGTGCTGTATGTGAACTGCACTTTGAGAGATTTGTGGTTCGAAATTTTGTGCATAAAATAAATGAGGAGACTGTGTTAATACCCAGAGATCGGCCCATCTTGACACCAGATGCAATTCCAACAATATTTCCAAACCTTCCCCATTATTTGTCAAAAACTCTGGCAAAATACAGGAAAGTTAGGAAACCGATGATAAGCCTGATGGTAATTTAAATAGCTTGGAATTCACTTCCCAAAAGAGTTACACGGAACTGCCTTCTGAATATCCCACACCTTCAGTATTTTGGGGTAAGCAAATTCCTGCAAATAATTCAAAGTGCATAATTTTCCATGTTCATTCATTCAAATGTGAATTGTCAAATTCATTGACAACAGAAAAACTGGTTGTTGTTGCAAAAGTTAACCAGAGGTTACCTGTAAAGTGTATTTACGTGGAATAAAAATTAACTCAGTTTCTAATATTACTTCTAAAGATGAATCAAAATCCATTATTCGAGACACTGATAGGCTAACAGTATGTCATGGCACAGGCTCCATTTCAGAATTTGAAAATAACATGAAGTACCTTGAAAGTGGAGTTATTTTTTAGAATAATTTGTACAGCAAAAATTGTGTAACGAAAGGAACAACAAAGACTTGCCTCAGATGTAAGTATCTGCAGGGCTTACTTTTGCACAAAATAGCTTATCATAGAAGAAAAGGCTACATTTAAAAATAAGTATCAAAATACAGTTCGGAAAATCAACAGGCTGAAGAAACTAGTTATTTCGCTCTCTAATTAAACTTAAAAAAAAAAAAATAAAAAAAAAAGGAATTTTTACAGAACTTTCCATTAATGAAAAAATAGCAGAATTACGCATTAAGCAGCAGCAAATGGTTATTCATTGTTATAAGGCAGCAAAAAAAGAAATCTGCAAGAGGTATGTCATATACCAAAGAATGGTTACTTGAATGCTTACTAATGCACATAAAAAGTCCAAAATTGTACGAGCACATACGGAAACACAAAATCATGATCCTACCTAATAGAACAACTATTAGAAAGTATATTTCAAATTACAACGTAGTTTTGGATTCAATGCACTGACGTTTGAAACTATTTCAAAGAAAACAAGTGAAATGGAGCCTTTTGCAAGACGTAATTGGTATATTAATAGATGAAGTGAAGCTTACAGAAAAAACTGCATGCAAAATCATCTGGTGAAATATTAGGGTTTGTTCATGTTCAGACCTACACTTCAAAAACTGTTAAGTATACCCCATGTAATCACGGACTGGTAATGGTGTTTCAGCCATTAAATGGAGATTGGACCCAAATAATTGGTGTTTTTGCCACAAGTAACAATATAAGTGGAACTTTGCTAGCAAAATTAATTATTAAAGCTGTTATTCTCACTGAAAATGCAGGTCTGTTTGTTAATTTCATTACGTGTGATGGGGCTTCTTGGACCAGGAATATGTGGAAGACATTTGGTATATCAGCAGACTGTTCTGGAACTAAATACAGCATTATGCATCCTACAGATTGTTCTAGTTTACATTTCATATCAGATTTTCGCCAGTCAAAGCGAGGCCTTGCTTCATCGTAGCTCAGCTATTTAGAGTCAGGTCGATGCTTAGCAAATTCCCAGTTATACAGGTAAACACTGGGAAGAAATATTTCTTCTTATTATACGTGGGAAATATATCTCTATAAGCAATCTGAAATCGCATATTTACTGTTACGTAACTGAAATCAAACGATCGTCCATGGAATGGAAACATGTCACCTCCCCAACAAGGAAGACGTGAAAAGTCCAACTGTCTCTGTCTGCGGGAGTGGTCATGATGACTGTGAATCTGTTGTTTACACAGAATTTCTGTCAAAAGAGACAACCATCAAGTGACTCATATTGCCAAACACCATTAAATTTGCGAAATTCAATTAAGGACAGATGCCGGGGTAAGTTGAGCGAAGGTGTCACACTGATGTCCAAGAACATTACACAGCACGGAAAACTAAGGGAATTGCTGCATTAATTCAAGTCGGAATTGTGGCAGCATCCACCTTATAGCCCCAACTTATCCCCATGCGGCTACCATTTGTTCGGTAAAATGAAACAGGAAGCTTAGTGGACAATGATTCCCAACGGATGAGGCTGTGAAAAGTGCGGTCCTTAACTAGTTGCACCAAACTGGACTTTTCTTGTACAGGTATGGGAAAGTTAATCGCACGTTCCGATAAATGTTTACAGTCCTTAAAGGCGACTATGTCGAAAAATGAATTAATGTTGTAAACCAACATACATCCTGAGTATATCCTTGATTTTTTTATTCAACAGTGTAACTAACTTTTGATCCACCCTCTCTTATTATTAAAGCACTTTGCTACAATTCAGAAATTAATTTTTTAGTTTGTTTTAAAAATTAGCATAAATACTACATTTGGATAAAGTATCAACTTACCTATTGACTATGAATTTGTCTTGTATCTTCAAGCGGAACAAAGTAAAAAATACTATTAAAAATAAACAAATGGGTCCATTCTTTTACATAAATGTACCTCAAATGTCTGTTTCAAATAGTTTGAAAGAAGGAAGTCATCACAAGCTAAACAGTATTCAGCTTCAGATTGTTACCCAAACTTCCTTTATGTGATAGCATCTGCAACAAAGTTATAGATACACACAACAAAATAAAAAAAGAATTCTTGCTAACCAATGGCAGAAATTAAGACATCTGTTTCAAATAGTTTGAATCATCACAAGTTACATCAAAATTATCTCAGCTTTAGATCCTCCAGTGTGTGTTACCATCTGAATATTTTATGTATGAGTTATGTCAATTATTTTCTTTTACCTAAAATCTACTCTTGTAATGTTCATACCTGTGATCTACTTTTTTATAAAACATATTTGATATCACTTTTTAGATTAGACAACATTTTAACAGTATAAATAAATATTTCCCACACATTTCTAAAGGAATTAAGCAGAATTGGTTAGTAGTTTTTTCATAACACTAGGGAATTTATACATTTTACTAACATTCTTTACTAGAAGCCAAATTTGCTCATTATAGTAAAATTAAATTTTTACTTTCAATATACCTACTATAAATGTCAAGCTAAGCACTAGTACACACACACACCAGTGCTGAGACAGGCCGAGCCCGAACCGGGCGCTGGCTGTGTATACTTACTGGAGTTCGGGCTTGGAGAGAGGGGAAGAATTTTCTTCCCTTTTTCTTTTAATGTGATTTTATATAATTTAGCACACGAGACTTTTTTTACACTTTCTAGTTGTGAAAGAGAATTCTTCAGCAACTGGGTCAAATGGGGAGTAGGAATTCTGCAGGGCTATCCATTCCGGGCTTGGATAACAAATACCATAGGCCATGAATTACAGGATTTCTGCCAAGGATAAGTTTTAAGAAGCATAGATAGTAGATAGCAAGCTGACGGAATTTTGCTCCCTACCTCAAAGGGGCAGCTCCCTGCTAATTCTATTGAGCAACATACGACATAGTTTGTTGTGCCTCCAGATGTCCCCCTCCCCCCAAAAAAACATTTCGGGAATAAATGAATGGTTAAAGGTAACTATAGAAATAGATAGACATCCCTTCTCCACTCCGCAGTTGAGAAAGACATCAGTTAATTGCATGGGTAGGAAAAAGTGGAAGTCTGGAAGACTTTTTCAATGCTTAACAGGTTAATCATAGTTTTCGGGCTCGTTCGAGCTGACATACTTCAGGCTCAGGATCTTGAAATTCAGCCCGAACTCAGCTCTGACACACACACACACAGTAACACTTCAGTTAATTTCTCACAGGTGTTTTATCAAAAAATTTTATGGCAATGAAGTCATAGTGGTAAGTATGAAAAATAAGAGAAATTTCCTGGAATTTTTTGGTACAGTATTGAAACATAAACAAAAATGCTACAATATTACTGCTAACATTTATTAATCTGAAAATAAGTGACATGGAACTCGTACGGGTATGGTGTCGTTGAGGGACTAGCCGGACCCCATGACGCGAAGGAGTACAGCATCATCTTCCACGGAAAGAAAATAGTCCATAGATTTTCAAATGAATTTTGACAGATGAAATCAAACCTGCTAGTAAATGAGGACCTCTGGTCCATTTTGAAGACGGGCAACCACTGCACAAACAGTATTAGTTCCAATTTGAAAAAAAAAAAAAAAAGACACCACCAAATATTAAATACAAATCTTCAGTACAGAATGCCACCAACCACTCCGCATCACTGTGTGAATATGTGATGAAGCAGAAAAAAGATTGGAAATATGTTACGAGAAGCTAACTGAAGTACTGCTTCCTGGTATACAAGTTTCAAATAAAATTAAACCAAATATGACGGATCTTTACTTTCCAGTTTCAAAGATAACTTTTCAAGAAATGTTATCTTCATTTATTACTGAAGAAAAATACATTTCAATACTTTAACCAACCTGGCTATACACTTTTGCATATAAAATATTTGATAAGTTTGAACTCTTTTTCCTATCTCAGGACTTACTCTGTGCACACTATGCACTAAGGAGAGGCACACAAAACTAAGCGTTCAGACTTTCAACTTCTTAATTTTTCCTTTCACGTGATTTCAAATAATTTCAGTTGTCATGTTTGGCTTTCACTAAGTTGTTCAAGAGTATTTTCCAGCTGAGGAGAGTTATGTTTTCCTATTTAGTTTTCAAGCTACTCATACACAAACATTCCACGGAAAATGAACAAGGAAATCTAAAAAAATCAGAACTTTGTCTGTTTAAATGTATGCAGCAGATTTTGTATAAGACAATTGGTATGGCAAAAGTTGTAAGTCTCCTTTTGACTTCTATAATTTAACTAGCAGCCACTAACACTGCAACACTGTGGCATGGCAAATTTTGGCAATTCCTGTAAAAAAAATTACACCTTTTAATACAAGTGAAGAACTAGATATGAAATTTTTAATCGAAAGTAGTTCCCTATGTTTTGTACAGTTAGAATAAAGTTGACCATGCAAGTTTTTCAACATAATCTGTCCACACTGTTCAGACAGCTTTAGTAAATTCAATCAGACAAATGCTATATCACAGTTGCATTAAGTTACGAAATTAAAAATGTACTCTTTAATTCAGAGACACATTACAATGCAACAACAGTTCAAGCATTAATTTCGTAAAGAAAGGGGCTAACGATTGTTGGAGATGCAAATGTTATACAAATTACGAAGGCTAATTTCCTGAAAAGTTGCCCTGATTTCTGGTAATATTCAAGCTCTATGTGAATCGGCATTGGCAAAATATATTAATTATTCTATTTGAAATAAGAATTCAACACTACAGAATAACTCACTTCTTTATACTTCACTATTCACGAGACATGAACAGATTTCAACATGTGTGAAACTAAGATCTACTCATTAAACCTATAATTATTACTAAAACTAAATAAAACGTTTACTAAGAATTAACCTTACCTTAGAAATATAATAATACCTACCTTACAAAACTATACGTGTATCCAAATGGCAATAAACGGAACACTCACTCAATACAAACAAATGTGAACCAACAATGAAACGCAATGGCTGTTCAACCGATTGACTTGGCGACAGCACTAAGTTGTGCACGTGACTATTTCGCACCGTAGCCTGTCTTTTTCGTCAGATTCGACTCAGCTTACCACTAGCCGCAATAACGCTACTAAGTGACATACATTTAAATTTTCCAAACAGCACTTCTTTACTTGCATAAGCACATACAAGCCATTTGTTAGCCTTTTTTGGTAGGCATTCTTCGAGGAGGTAGCATATCAATTTAAATCACGCATAATTATACTTTCAATTACATTTGCCGACGCTGCACTCTGCGCCAGACGTAGACATTTCACTGAACCATAAAATGTGTTTCCATAATCACACACTTAAGAAAATCGTACATATCCTAATCCAACCCCTGTTGTTTGGTTCACATTGCACAACTGTACACACAATCTTTGACACAGACGCCGTCTGCAGCGCCGCGATGCGGCGTGGGACATATTTCGAACGCAGATTTTGAGTTCGCACGGCACACTTCCCCTTTTAGACGCTATACTTTGCGTTGGGAATTACAGCGTGTGTGGGGAAACGGAAAGCGCCCTCCAGCGCCTAACCGCGTAACTTGCGACCATACATTCTATGACGAAAAGTACTTGGTTCGGTGTGTTCTCTCACCCCTTAAAATTTGTTCTATTACTTTTAAGATACCCTGTATATGTTCGAAGGCTTCATGCAAAATTGTATAGCTCTACTGCAACGGAGATTTCCAGATATCTTATTCTAACCTCCTTGCTTAGAGGCAGACTCCTCCATTTTTCCATCTCTGGTATTCAGACTCCTCCATTTTTCCATCTCTGGTATTCCTTCTCTAGAACAAGTGGCTTTAAATCAGGAACAGACGGCTGCTTACAGCAAAGTGAGTTGCTCACCGTGGTCGTTAAACCTTCAATTATTTTTTTTTTAATTGACACTTGTTATGTTTAATGAAGCATTATTAGCTTCTGCTATTTTTGCTGTTCTTTCTAATTGATATGCATCTGCAACCGCGTACTGTAAAAGGCGAGATGATGGCGGCGGTGTGAGTTTAGGAAGGAGGATATCTCACGAAGAAAACGGATAGAGCAGAAATTGTCGTCCTATTGCTTTTAAATTGTTGAAATATTTCTACAGTTTCATTTGAGAACATCAAAGATTAGTGGATTGTATTGTTTTTAAAACAAAATTTCAATCATGATAAAAAAATTATGCATGTTCTCTTGCCCTAGTGAAATGAGATAAAATTCCTTTTCTCAGAGAAAAGGAAAAACTCTTTTCTGGTTCATGAGATGTGAGTGGTATATTCCATTTCACGTTTTCTGTAAACATTCCTGACAGGCCTTTAGAAATTCTTGATTCTCTAATATACAAGCTTTTATCTGTGGTATTTCTCTCCAAGATAAAGTTCTGCAATGTGTAAGTGATCATACTTTTTTTTTCTTGCAAATAAAATGCCATTCATGATGTGCACTTTATGAAATCAGGAAAATGTTTTGCTGTTTATACTAAAAGCTCGGGACATAGTGTTATAAATTTTGTAAAGTATGTTTTGAAATCATGGAACAAGCTCTTTTCCTTTTTTTTTTTTTTTTTTTTTAATTTTTAATTACTGAGTTCATATAGTGTTCTTCATGTCCTCTTAGATATGAAACACCCAGGATACGATGACGCTTGGTATTCACTGATAAGTAGTAATCACAGTCAGTATTTAATTATTGGTTGTATGCAGTAAATGTTATTAAAAGAAACTTTTTTGAAGTTGCTATGAAGGCAAAAAATAAAATCCAAAAATCCAATAGTTTCCCAATGTGGAGTCCATGATGAAATATTCTTCAGGAGAGGAAATCTCGTAAGACTGGATTTTAAAGAAAGTGAAAAGCAAATTTACATATCTCAGACACTCCCTAGTACAAAGGACGATCTTCAAGAGCGTAAAGTCTGCTTTCACAAGCTCAGAAAAAAAGTCTAGTTTTGCACGACCTATGCAGTTTGAAGGGATTCAAAATTCCATCCAATGATGCATGCTGCAGGAAGTTCATGATGGAAGACAAAACTGCAAGGGGTATACTCCTTGACACTGGTGAGAAACTTGAAACGCATAATGTATGTTCCGAGCAATTGACATGGAAAAGTGGGATTTCTGATCATACATTCCTTCATACAGGTGAAAAACCTCATCAGTGTGATGTGTGTTCCAAGCAGTTTACCACGAGAAGTTACCTTTCCAAGCATATGCTCCTTCATACAGGTGAAAAACCACATCAATGTGATATGTGTTCTAAGCAATTCACACAGAAAGGTGACCTTTCTCAGCATATGTTCCTTCATACTGGTGAAAAACCTTATCAGTGTGATGTGTGTTCCAAGCCGTTTACCTTGAGAAAACACCTTTCACAGCACATGCTCCTTCATACAGGTGAAAAACCTCATCAGTGTGATGTGTGTTCCAAGCTGTTTATCATGAGAAAACACCTTTCACAGCATATGCTCCTTCATACAGGTGAAAAACCTCATCAGTGTGATGTGTGTTCCAAGCAATTTACACGGAAACAGCACCTTTCCCGTCATATGCTCCTTCATACCGGTGAAAAACCGTATCAGTGTGATGTGTGTTCGAAGCAGTTCACACACAAAGGTACCCTTTCCCGGCATATGCTCCTTCATACTGGTGAAAAACCTCATCAGTGTGATGTGTGTTTCAAACAATTTGCACAGAGACAGCATCTTTCCCGTCATATGCTTCTTCATACAGGTGAAAAACCTTATCAGTGCGATGTGTGTTCCAAGCAATTCACACACAAAAATACCCTTTCCCGGCATATGCGCCTTCATACAAGTGAAAAACCTCATCAGTGTGACATGTGATTCACAAGAAAAAGTTACCTTTTGAACTAATATGGTCCTTCATATGAGTAAAAGAAACTAGTACGGTGGGCAATTCACATGTAAAGATACATTTTCCAGGCATATTCTCTTTCATATAGTTGAAAGACCTCATCAGTGTTTCGTGTTCTATGCAATTCACACAACGGTATCCTGTGAAACCATGTGCTGCTTTACACAAGCAAACCTCATCAATGAGGTATATCCTCCCAAGAAGTTCCCACTGAAAGGTAGCCTTTCAAATCATGTGCTCCTTCAAATATGGAAATGCTCACCAATGTGGGTATACTGCAGGATATTCACAAGGGCAGTTTTTGAAGGCAGATGCTTGTATAAGTTGGCAAAAAACCTCTTCAATGTGATGTATGCTTCAAGGCATTTACACTTATAGAACATCGGCCAAAGCATACGTTCCATCCTAGAAATGAATAACAACCAGATAACGTACTTCTAGATATTTTCTAAACTTTTTTTTTGCAGCACATGAATAAATAAATTTATCAAGCATTGAGTGATATTAAATACTCTAAGATATGTATGATCTTCATACACCCACACTTTATTTCACTGATTGAGTCTAGATTTTGAACCTGTGAGATATCTGAATTATTAGGAATTAATATGTAGGTGAAGGTGTAGTTTAGTTATACTAAATTGTTCAGCTAAAAATTTGGAGAAAAAATTATATACGTAATTCAAATTACAGTAAAACCTTGAAAATCCGGCATCGACCGGACCGGACGAAAGCAGGATTTCTGAATCTATCCAAAAACTGTTTAACAGGTGTTACGTAAAGCACATACTTACATGTAACAGTACACTATAATGAAAATTTGCGCGCCTATTCCTATAAATATGCAGGGGCTGCGCTGTCAATCGCATTCCTCACAATTTGTGAAAAAAAAAAAAAAAAAAATCGTTTTGATGAGGAAAAAAGTTATGGCAAAAATATTGCCCATCACCTTTTTGTACTATGTATGATAAAATTCTGTCAAAAAAATTGAATTTGGCGAATGGTTAGGCAAAAACAAAAAAAGCCAGAGCAGCCGCTAAAGCTGGGCGATGTATCAATACATCGTAAAAACCCAATGTGAATTTTACTCCTAGTTGTAAATGCATTTATGGCACCTCTATTCATAGTGATTGTGGAATAACTATTTTTACGGGTCTTATAGAGGTTATTTTTCATGAAAGTTGGTTGTCAAATTTTCGAACTAAAGCCTAGTTCGTCATCAGGACTATGTCACTGGAGTAGTTGCTGCCACTCATATTTTACATCGATGTTACGGTTTTTCGACTGACGAAACTACAATACATCATGAAGGCAGATGTAGATGATATTACACGATCGAATCCACATACTGCCACCACTAAGCACAGGCCATCATCACATGTTCCACACACATTTCAAACGTACACGCTGATTCGTCATCTCATTGGTCCGCGTCACTTCAGCATGGCCCAGTTACACGACGAATTCGAGAAGCCTCCCGATGTTACACGTAGGCTGCTATCGGCAATTCGCTCGCTGAGATTGGATTAACTCGCGATGTGTTGTTGAGACGGTACAACGGGAGATTTTCGTGGTTATTGGGGAAGCATTGGATACTCTTACGATATTCTCATGAAAACAAAATCAGAAAGGTGCCGGATTTCTGAAGTTGCCAATTTTCTGGATGCTTTATTTTCAAGGTTTTACTGTATATAATTTGACGGAGAATGTAATGAAGAAAATTTAGCTTCACAACGCATTTTGAAATTTTAGCAGTACAACTGGCCTGTAATCATGGGGATGAAAAACGTTGCTGCGATCCTGCCCTGTCACTGGCACAATGAAACCAATGATCTGCTGTGATTGCTGTTTAATGGGTCCCTCAAGTCAGCGATCACAGTTCTGATTTATTTATTTTTTCTTTTCCACTGTGATACTGAATTTTGAAATCCATTCTGAAGACAGTAATGAAAAATTAGAATTATTTTTAGAGCAAAGCCTTTTGGTGCAAAGGTTCACTCTGGGTCATTCCATGTCAAATCACCCAACATTTTCACGAGATGTCACTAATCTATCTCACATTTTTGTGAAAACTGGTACAAGCTATTGTACTGGTGAGATAGGAAACCTGCTAAAATTTTAGGTTAGTTGGACCAGTAGATCTTGAGTAATGCCACTTTAAAAATTGGGTAGCTCTGCCTTTAAAATTTTTGCACTATAAGTTTTCACAACTACACTGTAGGACAAAAAAATTTGGAACTTCACAACCAACCTTCCCGAATGTCGGGCGCCTGGCGCCAAATGGCGGTCAAAGAAATTGTACTGGCGGGTAAATTATTGAAGCACAATCGCCACCGTTGGCGAGTAGTTTTTTTTTTTTTTTTTTTAGTTTTTCTGTTTTCAGAATCGGAATTTTGATTCTTAAAAACGAAATCGGGATTCCGATTCTGAAAAGAGGCCGAACATCTTTTAGCAGTATACTGCTAAAAGAAGTTCGGCTGGTCACTGATAAGAATGAATACCTACCCCTACTGTTCCCTCTTCCTCCGCACGTGCTTCGGGAACGGCGGCTAAGAATGGAGCCTAAGGAGCCCCTACAAACCGGTTTTCTGACGCCGCATGGTCGTTAGATGACACATTCGCGTCTGCGCTCTTGCAAAGGCTGCATTATTGTTGAACGCAACGTGCTTTTGGTTTGTTGTTTGGTTATAGCTTATAGCCGATCTCGTTTAGGTCAGAAATAGTTTGGTTGTTTTTTCGATGTCGCAACAAAAACTTTTTGCGTTTTGGGGTGGGAACTCGGATAGTAGAAATTCTATTCGGGAAAATGATTCTCCTGAACGTGAGAATGTACAGCATGGTGCAGTCGAAAGTTGTAATGTGCAAATTAATGCTGTTTCAGCTGAAACTGCTGACGCTAACGTACAGATTTGTGAACCGGAAATTTGCGATTCCTCAGACTTGCCACAGGCCAAAAAAGCTCGCATATTTAACCGTGGCACCTTTGGAAAAGTGGCAAAAAACTTACAGCTGGCTGCAGACGGAAAATGGAAATCTGTTTTGTTCTGTATGCCGACGGAACGCTCGAGCTGATCACACCAATTTTGGAAAAGGATGCTCAACGCTCAAGTTGGAAGCGGTAAGTTATATTACTTATTTTTTAGTTTATTGTAATAAGATTTCTTTTTATAATGTATTTATTTGTTTTCATGTAATTAATCATGTTTTATTTCATTCTTTGTTGTTTTTGAAAACGGGAACATCGTAGCGCATACCGACGCTGGAGGCCAGCCATTTTTAGATAAAGTTAACTGATAATAATCATTTTAGATCCAAAAAATATTATCATAAATTGACATTTCGAATGATTTTAAAATAAAAAGTTTATTTTTTCTATTACTAGTGGGAAAACTTCAACTTTGAGTTAATAAAACTGTCAGGATTTTCCGAAAAATAAAGATAATAATATTATAGTTTACAGATATCGAGAACTAGTTGACATATAATAAGTATAGTTAAATGCTTATTTTTCGGAGGATTATCAGAAAAATTTATTGATGACTGTTGCAACAATGGCATATCTCCCCCTTTGTGTCCGTTTTGCAGATAGGTTTTTGCGACAGGCAGCGGAGACGCATTCTGGTGAAAAGATCGACATTACTAAAGTTCAGGATTACCAACATTCGGTAATCAATGCGGTTTTTTAACTGCAGACTTAGGAAACAGTGTTTTACTCACCATGTGTTAAAATATGCATGTTACTGACCCTATTTTACGCTTTCCAACCGTAGGTTAAAGAAGCGTATAGGCTCCAGCTTTGTCCGTCTGTCCGCACGATAACTCGCATAAAAATGGTTTGATTTCGATGAAATTTTAGTATGTCGTAGGGCACAACCTGGGGACCAACCCTATCGAAAATGGGCGAAATAGGGTCAAAGGTCTGGTCATAGGAGCAGAATCCATTCCATCGCCCTTATGCGTCATAACTTACGTAAAAAGGCTTCTATTGCGACAAAACTTTAGTATGTTGTTCCAGATGTATATTGAACCAATTCTGTTTGATATCATCGAAATGGGGTCAAAGGTCAGAGCACAGGAGTGAGATTTACCCCACAGCCATTATCCTCATAACTTGAGTAATAACTTCTGGTATGTTGGAAAGCATGTCATAATCAATGCATTGCATGATTTTACTAACTTGTTTAATTATATATTTTGAAATCTAAACAAATGATGTAAGTGATATTCCAAGTGCAAATTCTCATTGTCTTTTATGTTTACTTTTCAGGTTAAAAGTCATAATGCTTCTAAAGTACATCAACAAGCATGTTCTGTGTACAAAGCACAGACCAAACCATCTGAGGCTCCTCTTGCTGTAGCTGTATCTAAGATGACCCAAGAATTAGAAAAATCCATGAAGGTGTTATTTCTTATTTCCTACACAATTGCAAAAGATAACTTTTCATTTAATGATTTCAAAAGTTTATGTGCACTTCAGAAAAAATTAGGAACTCAGTTGAGTGATACATACATTAATGATCAGGCAGCAAAAATATTTGTAAGCTACATAGCAAAAGAAATTCAAAGCAACCTTGTAAAGGATATTAACAAATCTAATTTTCTTTCAATAA
This sequence comes from Macrothele yani, assembly GCA_039090855.1. Taxonomy (NCBI): domain Eukaryota; kingdom Metazoa; phylum Arthropoda; class Arachnida; order Araneae; family Macrothelidae; genus Macrothele; species Macrothele yani. The sequence continues at coordinate 143,089,907 of CM077009.1, read as the reverse complement.
TGTCAGATGCCTCAACTGACAAAAGTATGTCAGAAAGTGAAAATGTGTACATCCAGTATATGGATGGGCCAAACCAAAAAGTTTCTTTTCTTGGTCTTCAGCCTCTTTGGAAAGCTGATGCATCTGGCACAATGGAGGCCATAGAAACAATGATGAATGAGAAAGGCATTACTAATTGGAAAGAAAGATTAGTTGCAAGTTGCTTTGATGGAGCATCGGTGAAAATGGGATCAATTAAAGGTGTTGCCAAACAACTGAAAGATAAAGTTGATGGTTTAGTTGTGGTTCACTGTTTGAACCACAGATTAGAACTTGCCTTGAATGATGCCAGCAATGATGTGAGCTACTTGACAACTTTTGAGGATGTAATAAAGGGACTGTATAAACTGTATAATAAAAGTCTGAAGTTATTACAAAATGTAAAAGGAAGTGGCTGACTTTCTTAATGATAAATTTCTAAAGTGCCGCCCAATAAACAGCATCTGATAGGTCATGTCAAAGTACAGAGCAGTTTCTGCACTGCGTAACAATATACACATAATTTGTAGCCATTTGCAGCACATATGTGCAGACAAAAATGAAGCAAGTAAACTGAAGGCTAAAACTAAAGGGTTCTTGAAACATCTGACAAGTGCGCGCTTTGTGAAATTCTTATTTTTTATGTGTGATTTTTGGTAAATTGCTAAGCGATACATCCCTGTTTCTATAAAGAGAAAAATTGGTATTACATCATGGAGTTAATGAAAGGAACACGTGCATATCAAGATTACAAAATTTCCTATGTTCGAAAGGTGTCCGTGAAACTGAACTTCATGGTTTGATCTCTGATGGTACATTCCGTGATGTTAAATTGGTTTCTGAGCAAAGCCGAAATGAACTTGGTTCTTTTGAAGAGGATACGAGAAAACTGCTTGTTGCAGTTAAAAGCTATATCGAAGAAAGATTATTTTCAGTAACTGACAGTCTTATTGTTCCCTTGGCAAAAATTTTAAACCCCTCTCACTTTCCAGACAACAACACTGAAATCAATGAATATGGGAATGAAGAACTCTTGCAGGTGTGTCGTTTACTGCCCAAGTCTGTTTTTCATAATGGGAATGAAGATTCTGTGATGATAGAATATTGTAGGCTAAAAAGCAATGCAACGAGTATAATGACATCGACTGGAAAAAGAGTAACATTTGAGGCTTTGTTTAGTCGATTCTATGCTGAAGAAGATGCAACACATTTTTACAGCAGCATTTAAAAGTTAATGGAGTTGATGCAGTTACTGCCATGCAATACCGCTGCTTGTGAACGAGGATTTTCTGCTATGAACAGAATAAAATCATGTTTCAGGGCAAACATGAACCACCATACTTTGAATGATTTGATGATGATTAGGTGCAATGGACCACCCATTGAACAATATGAACCATGAGGTGCTATCAAACTATGGTGGACAGATACGTCTGATGGGAAAGTCCGGCATAGTGCCTACAAACGTTAAATGAAAATTCTAAGTCCCTTCCCTACCTAAATAATATTTTATGCTTTCAGTTTGCAAGCTTTTTTCAAAAATCATACTGTGTAAAAAAAAATGTATATCCTAAACCAGCATTCATACTGTGTAAAAAAAATAAAAATAATAAAACCCAAACTAGCATTGTGTTAATAGAATGTCGATCAATTTTAATAAAGCTAATATTAATTCAAGTTTATGTTATTTGAATTGTTTAATGGATCCCAACCGTAAATTAGAAAGGAATATCACCAAAAAACATCAAATTTGCAAAAATATTTACGAAAGAAAACATTGTCCAAGCTCGTGTTTAAATGTACAGATCTTGCAGATTAGCCCAGGCCTGTATCTAATATGCAGCTTTGTTTTTAAAATGTCATAAGTAGGCTTGCATCAATCAAAAACTTTGTGAGTATGTGCATTAAATATATTTTCATTAATATTAGTTCATTTAGAACTTAATTAGTTTATATTTTGGCGGGTAAGATTTTTCAAGTGGCTGGTAAAAAGTAGACCTTACCAGCCAAGGTGGCTGGTAAAAATTTGGGCACATTCGAGAAGGTTGTTCACAACTAACTGTTGCAGCCACATAATTTTTTTTCTTAAATGATCTGCATGATCCATACATTTTGGAACAACTTTGTTTCTGCACATTTTTAGAATTAAAAGAACACTTTTTTTCTAATTTAGCAACAAAAGATATGGAAAAATGAGGCCACATTTTTATTAAACAAAACAATTTTTTTCAAAATGAGACCCCACTCCAAATTTGAGCCCCCACTCCAAATTTTCACGTGTCTGTTATAACATAACATTTCAGCCGGGGGAAAAAGAAATACTTTGGGCAGTTCACAAGTTTGGCGAGAGAAAAAATAAAACCAAAATGGTGCGTTTTATACATGGGACATTCCAACATGGTATTACCCAGTTTTTTAATTAAGTGGTTGCTTTTTCATTTAACACACCTTTCCCTGCTGTAGTGTAACTTTATTACATGCAAACATATCACTAAGCTGTTCTCTGAGATTCAGAGGTTAGCTCCAAAAGATATACAAACTACCAGATAGTTTTGACTTACTGTTGCCATATCAAACTTCTCCATTTACAGCAATTTTGACATACAACTTGGGCTTTACTGACACCCATTACATGCCGTACAAAAGATCTTCTGTACTTCATACTCCTAATCTGTTTCTCATGCAGACACTCCTGCTGATTTTCCTTCTTCCAGTTTCAGGTCGATACCGTGGTGGACCGTTCCTCTCAAGTGTAGTAGGTCCACCATATCCCATACTCGAGGCGTCCATTTTTGCATTTCTTTTTGTCTTTTTAATCAGGTAAGTACATCAGTGTGGGGAAGCTGACAGTTCCAGTTGGTCATTCAACCAGAGGATTCTGGAACAAAACCCAGTGAGTTGGGGTCTTTTCGCCAATGTCACACAGAACTAGCTGGTACCTCTCCAAGATTCACAGAGGCCCTAGTTGCTGTTGTGTGTGCCATTATTACCACGGAGCATCCCGAAGAGGCAAACCCATCTCTCACTAACTTTATTGACAGTGAGTAGCTCAAAACAATTTTTATTTTATTTATATCTGCCACCATCTTTGATATAGGTTCATCTTTCTTTTCTGTGGCAGGCCAAAATAGGGCCTCACGATGGTTTTGAAAAAAGGCAATTGTTTTCCTCTTATTGCAGATCAAAGATTTTGGTTTTCACTACCTAAAATATCACATTTTCGGCTTACAGAAATGATACAAAATATCTGTGTTAACCTTGACTAAAATGGTGTTGAAATCTGCAATACTGACACATAATCACCATTTTTGACCGGGAGTTGGAACCCCAAGTTGGGAATTTTTGTGTAATAACTATGGCTAATAGAATTTTCAGCTATGGAGAACTTAAATCTGGAAAAGCGTGCGCACACACGCACACGTACATACGTTTCAGATCAGCAAAAAATATAGTTTATTTTGAGTCTTCAGATTTTTTTCTTAAGTACATAATACATAAATCATCAGGAAGAAATATTGAACTTGTTTAATATAAAGTTGTAATAAGGTACAGGAATTTGGGCTGATAGAGTTTTCTGCTATGGAGAACTTAAATCTGGGAGAACGTGCGCACACATGCACATGTACGTTTCAGATCAGCAAATAATATAATCGATGGTTAGTTGGGGTTTTTTTTTCTTTGAAAAGAATAAACTCATATGAAACAACAAATGTAAACTTCATTTGATTGACAAATTCATTCAACCACTTCAGTAAAGACAATAGTCCAGGTTCACGATTTTTTTTAAAATTTGACTGAAGGTTTAATGACCACCATGAGCAACTTGATGGGCTATAAGTTGTCGCCCATCCCTAACTTAGGGCCACTGACTCCAGGTAAGGGAGATAGCCAGTGCCGTAAGACAAACACAACATCCATGCCTCACCGGGATTCGAACCCGGACCCTTCACGAACGAATCATCATAAGCCAGCGCTTAGACCACTGCGCCACCGGGGTGGCCAGATTCATGATGAGCATCACGACTGCGCCCTTTTTCAGTCATAAAATGTGAGGCGGAAGTCTACTCATCTCGATCATGTGCAAAAATTTAACTGGATAGTGCACTCTGTCACTCTCCTCTTCAGTCACAACTGTGTTTGTAAATGTTGTTGGAATGAGATTGGTGTTGCGAATACCCTTCACCCGTCAAAATCGACAGTTAGTTTTTTTTTGGTTTTTCAAAGTATTAACTCATGTGAAACAACAAATGTAAACTTTATTTGATTGGTAGATTCATTCAACCACTTAAGTAAAGACAATAGTCCTGGTTCGGGATTTTTTTTTTTTTTTTACTGAAGGTTTAATGACCGCCTAACAATAGTCAACGGAATGTTTACTTACATCTTTACATAATGGGAAACGTCTTACCTATGTGAATAAACTGAATTGAATGATGTATGTTAAATTGTATATCTACATCACATAGTCCAACGGCATAAGGCAATCAGGGCTTCGAGAGTGTTCACTGTTCCGAGGAGAAGAACTTTGATACCAATACCTGCTAGCATTGCTTTGCAGAATGGTTCATTCAAAAAAGATAAGACTTGACTATCTCAGTCCCTCCATGCTTCCACCTTCAACAGCACGTGAGTCAATCGCACGCTTCTCCCATAGACTTTACATGGGAAATTTGCCGCCCCAAAACACCTGAACCGTTGCCCCAATCTCATTTTTTCTCTTCGACTGGCACATTTACATGGTAAGACCTTTATTTTGATACCTCAACCATATCTTTACGTTCAGCCATTCTCTCAAATTAGGACTCACCGTAAAAAACCTTATAGAATTAATATATAGATTTTGGATCTTCAGATTCTTAAATACATAGTACATAAACCATCAAGGAAGAAATATTTTACTTTCATATTAAATGTGCAATGAAATAAAAGTAATTTAACCTGTTGAATGCAAAGTTGTAATGAGGTACAGGAATTTTCTTTTGTTAGTTTTTCATTCAGTGCACATAAATACTTTTAAGAAAATAAAAAAAAAAAAGTCCAACCTAATTTTTATTCTATCAATAATAAAATGCTTGCCGTAGTTACTAATGAAAGTGGAGTCCCCCTGCCCGAAAAAAATCATTCTTCCTAACAGGACTTCAAAGTAAAGTTCTATCCTCACTTGCTATCTCTATTTTTGGCTCCTAATAAAATTTCTAGTCATTGGATGTTTCTACTTCCTTCAGCTTAGAAAACGGGTTGTGCATATTACCACAGACTGTGAGAAATATTGAGTATTTTGCTAATGGTTGTTCTACACAATAAAAAAACTGCAAGAATTTTCTAAACTTGTGCTATCATGAACAGGATTTTTTTAGATTGGTAGGGAAGTGGTCATTTTTTTTTTTTTTTTTTTGCAACAAGCGACGGCAAATCACTATGTGATGGTATTGGTGCAGTTGTAAACAGGCTAACAACAAAAGCCAGTTTGCAGCAATCTTTTAGCTCAGCAAATAACATCTGCTGCAACAATGTATAACTTCTGCAAAGGTAATATAAAAGAAATTACATTTTTCTTTTTGTGAGCAGAAGAGATGAACAAAGTGCATAATCAGCTTAATCACCATTTTAAGAAAGCAAAAACTCTTCCTGGTACACGCACAATGCATCACTTTATACCACTTCCCAATTTCAGAACTGGTGCTAAGAAATTAAGTTCTGATAAATATTACAGCATTATTTCTGAAATCAGTGTAACTAATTTTCAAGATGAGTTACAGTTACATGCTAACTGCTATGTAGCATGTGTGTATATGATTCCTCTTGGTATGTGGGATTTGTTGAAAATATTAACTATGATGGTGATGCGACTGTTCGATTCATGCACCCACATAGGTCTCCTCCATCTTTTTATTGGCCTAATAATGATTGTTTTGAAGTACCTCTAACACACATATTATGTTTGGTTGAGGTAAACACTGCAACAGGAAGAACATACAGCCTATCCAAACAGGCTGAAGACCTGGGTTGCCCCAGTTAAAGTTTTTTTCATATGAAAATCAGTAATTGTGTTCAGTTTTAATTCAAACTGACAGAGAAAAGAATTCATTCATCTCTTATGTAACCAAGGAAAAGTTCATTTATAAATCATACATAAATGTATTATTCAGTGTCAATATAATTCATAAAATGGTTCGTTTCATTTGTTAATATTTATATTAAAATCAGTAAGAAATTTAGAGACACCTAATCTTTGCAGTTGCTTACATTCTTAAAAAAAAAGAAAAAAAAACATCTTGGGATAGCATAGGTGGCTCTGTCAGTCGCATTTTTCGCAATTGGCGATTATTTTTAAGTATGGCAACTGTCAAAATACTTTGGCGATTTGACTGGTGATTGTAATCACAGCTTTGCAGGCTAGTGTTTTGATCAGTTACAAATTGAAATTGGTCAAAACATTAAATTCAACAGTAACAAATATAGTGAGTTGCAAGCACGATCACAGAACTAAGGGTAGACAAGTGTTGCTGCTAAAATTTGTGAATCACAAACTGTACAATATGCTCTGGTAAGGTGTTTTTTATTTTTTTATTTACCTTATGTATAAATTATACATAAAGTATTTCTTAGCTAAAGGTATTTAAATATAATTCCATAAGACTTAAAAAATATTTTGAAAACAGAAATCGACATAAATATTCATCAGTTTCTGTCATTTCCGAGAGCTTAAATGTTCATAGTAAGAAGAAATGGCAGTGAAACACGTAGTACACAAGGAATTAGAAGAATTCTTGATATCATCATATCACGCATAACTTACATTAAAAATTACACACCTTTTCGCATCCCTATCATGTGGAAAGTTTTTTTGAAATCTGGCAACAACTGATTCTTATACCATGTGTTTCATTCCATGGTTGATGAAGGTTTAGAAATCACTACTGAAATGCCCCACCACATATGATTTTTAACATAACTTATGCATGATATGACAATATCAAAAATTCTTCTAATGCTTAAATGTTATCATTTTTTACAAATATTTCAGAGCCTGTAACTTCTACACCAGTCTGAACCACAAAATGAAACTCACAGGTTTTGTTGAGTACCAGTAAGAACATCCTTGATGGAAGAAAAACTACTTTTATCTTTTTTTTTTTTGAGATATGTAACAGTGAAATCTGCAAAAGTTTAAAAGTTTGCAACATTGAGGGCAGGGTGGGGATAGGAAGGGGACCAAACCCAGACTTAAGTTCTCCACAGTTGAAAACTCCACTAGCCATAATTATTACACAAAAATTCCCAACTTGGGGTTCCAACTCCCAGTCACCTTCACAGTCTATCAAAATTGGTGATTATGCCTGTGAGTATTGTAGATTTCAATGCCATTTTAATCAAGGTTAAAAAATATTTTCTATCATTTCTGTATGTTTCCTGTAAGCTGAAAATGTCCTCTTTGAGGTAGTGAAAACCAAAACTTTCAATGTACAATAAAAGGAAAACAATTGCCTTTCTTCAAAACCATTGTGAGGCTTTATTTTGGCCTGCCCCAGAAAAAAGAAATGAACCTATATCCAAGATGGTGGCAGATAAATATAAAATAAAAATTGTTTTGAGCTGCTCACCAATAAGGTTAAACTATGGGATGGAAAGGTGTATAAAATGATTAAGCAACCACTTAATTAAAAAATTGGGTAATATCATATTGGAATGTCTTGTACATAAAACACACCATTTTGGATTTTTTTTTCCTTTGCCAAAATTGTGAATTGCCCGAAGTATTTTTTTCTCTACTGAAAGGTTACATTATAATACACACATGAAAATATTTTTAGCAAATTTGAAGTGGGGGCTCATTTTGAAAAAATGTTTCTTTAATAAAAATGTTTCCTCATTTTTCCATGTCTTTTGTTGCTAAATTAAAAAAAGAAGTGTTCTTTTAATTCTAAAAATGTACAGAAACAAGTTCTTCCAAAATGTATGGATCATGCAGATCATTTAAGAAAGAAAAATTATGTGGCTGCAGCAGTTAGTTATGAATTTTTGTGTCCTACAGTGTAGTTGTGAAAACTCATAGTCCACAAATTTTAAAGGCAGAGCTACCCAATTTTTAAAGTGGCATTACTCAAGATCTACTGGACCGACTGACCTAAAATTTCAACAGGTTTCATATCTCATCAGTATAATACTTTGTACCGATTTTCTCAAAAATCTGAGATGGGTGGGTGACATGCCCTGGGTGATCTGCCGTGGAATGACTCCTCTGTTTCATAATTTTCACCCATAAAATGGTCATTGCAGCACAACCCAAAGATCATCATCTGGGCAGAAGCCTTGGATAATGATTTTTTTTTTTTTTTTAATTTATTGGGGGTTTAACAATCTCCATGAGCAACTCATGTTGCTCTAAGCAGTCGCCCATCCCTCATTTTGGGCCATTGGTTCCAGGGACGGGAAATAGCCAATGTAAGAAGACAAATGCAACATCCATGACTCTCCAGGATTTGAACCTAGACCCATCACGGACGAATGATCAGAAGCCATCGCTTAGACCGCTGAAGCAGCTTGGATGATATCAGAGCAGTGCTTGGACAGGCTTAGTGCAGCATTCATTCACATCCCCATGACTTCAGGTAAAATTTAGGGTAAAAAATCTGTAACATGTGCTGTAAAGTTATAATTTTTACAAAATGTTCTACCAAACTGCATACATTAAAATATGTAAACAATTATTTCTCAAAAATTTTCAAATAATTTTGGAAAATAGACTACATCTTTACCAATATGTGGATCTAATAACAAAATTTAGTTAACCTTTTAGAAGATGGATACATCCTTTTTTATGAATTCTAAGTAACCCAGTGTATCCAGTTTGCTATTCTACTTTGTTTTGCTACTCAACATTTCTGCCAGTGGTAGTAATATTTCACATGTTTTTGTATGCATATAATTTCATCAAAGCCATGTTAAGTATGCTGTGCAGGGAAGCCAAAACCTAGTTAATTTACATCTGAGGACTGTAGGCAGCTGGTATAGTGCATAGCTGTGCGTACTATCTCATGACATTTGTAGATCAAAACCTGAGAACTGTGCATTTTCAGAAAAACGCGTCAGTGTGACTTTCTTGACATAATATAGAGACTCGTACAGTAAATATGTAAGGTAATGAGTCAAAAAAGTGAAATATAATATATTTTCCAGACCTTTTGGCAGTTGTATTACACCTTCAGTCATTATGAATAATGAGGGATACCTATCATAGTTAGAAGTAAAGAAACTGGTAGTCTATATTCCTTCAGACTATGTTTAACTTACCAAAAAGATCAGAAGCAGTACCTTCTGCAAGTAGTGAAAAAGCACCGTCAGCAGTACCCTAAACCAAGTAAACTAATAATTGTCCAAGGAATGTGATAAAAACTACTGTACTTGTAATCTGCTATCTTTGGTGTAACATTTCATTACGAATATAATTATATCAGAATGCATTAAAATGTTCCGCTGCATTGAGTCACCATTAAATATTGACCAATTGTCTTAAAACTTTCTGTGCCTTATTTTTTTTATTAAAATGAACAAAATTAGAGAGTGTCAAATTGAATATTAAATTATTATTTTTTTCTACGTGGCAGTATGATATTTATATATCATCATCATTATCAATCTGCTGCTGGATGAAGGTCTTCCCAAGTTTCTTCCACATACTTTCGAATTTCATCTACCCATCTCCCATGTGGTCTTTTTCTGTCACTTGGAATCCAGTCTAAAATTTCGGTTGTCCATCGATGGTCCGTCTTTCCGATAATATGTCCGGCCCATTGCCATTTCAGGGATTTTATTCTGATCATGATGTCTTCCACTCCTGTCATTTTCCTTGTCAACAAGTTCCTCTTCGTATCTTTCCAGGTTACATCAAGCTTGCACCTCTTCATGCTTCTTTCAGTTGTCTGCAGTCTTTGTATGTCTTTTTTAAGGTCCATGTCTCTGCACCATACGTAAGCACTGGAAAGATGCATTGATCAAACACTTTTCTTTTAAAATATAATGGCATATTGCTCTTAAAAAATTGTACTGTTTCTTCCAAAAGCTCTCCATCCAAGTTTTATACGCCAATTAATTTTTTCATCAATGTGACCGTCACTTGATATCTGCTGTCCAAGGTAAACGTAGGTATTGGTTATCTCAATCTTATTCCTATCAATCAATAAATCTTCATTTCTTGTTACAGTATTGTACACCAGTTTTGTCATCTGAAAGTTCATTTTTAATCGCACTTCTTTACTCTTGTCAGCAAGTTCTTGGATAACACTCTGCAGCTCTGAAGGGATAGTTGCAAAAGTGACTACATCATCAGCAAAACAAAGGTGAGTTAAGTAATCCCCATTAATCTTTATTCCTTTGTTTTCCCAGTTCAGTGATTGAAAGACATTTTGTAATGTGGCATTAAAGAGTTTTGGAGATATGGTGTCACCTTGTTTCACTCGCTTTCCAATTTTTATTGGTGATGTATCGTCAAATAGCCGAACCTTTGCATTTTCATAGATGTTACTAATGTATGCATCTTCAATTCTGCAGGATTGCAAAGCCATTGTAACTGTTGATGGTTTCACTTAATCAAAGGCCTTTTTGGAATCAAAAAGCCATTCATAATGGGAGTTCATATTCCCTAGCTCTTTCAATTAGGTCTCTCAGTACATGGATATGATCTATAGTGCTGTAGCCACTCCTGAATCCAGCTTGTTCTCTCGGTTGAGTCAAGTCCAGTGTTACCTTCAAGCAGTAGTTTCTCCACTTGCTTCTTGTATGAGGTTTATGGTAATTCTATCTCCTCTTGGACCTTTTCCCCATTTCATGTTCTTAAATGCATGCGTAATTTCTGCTGGGAGGACTGGAGGAACTCTGGTACCTTTCTTAATATCTGGAGTACATGTATCGTCCCTTTATATAGTTTTGAGTAAAAATCTTTCACTCTTGACAAAATTTGCCTCTATTTCTTGTTACAGAACCATCTTCTTTTCTCAGAGCCAAAATCTGTTTCCATATATATATATATATATATATATATATATACATTCAGTTGTTTTATTTTATTTTTTTATCTTTTCTCCTTTTACTCACACAGGTAGATACATAACCTTTTCTATGTTGTACTAGGTGTGAGTCAAAATTATATATGAATTTTTTTGCTTAGGTATCTTCTTTATAGAATATATATATATCATCATCATCATCATTGTCAACCATTATCAATCCACTGCTGGACGAAGGTCTCCCCAAGTTTCCTCCACAACGGTCTGTCTTGTGCCAGTCTCCTCCATGTCACTCCCGCATATTTATGATGCGTAACATCACAGCCTCTCCTTGACAAATGTCAACCCCGCCTTCTCGTGGTGCATCCTGTTCCCACTAAAGGGGCTCTGACGACCGCCAATAGCGGTATAACTATACCATCGGGATCAGAGGAAATGCTATCCCACACTCACCAACCCGCTTGGCCAGCGTGGTGAGTTATGGCCAAACACCTCCAAAATGACTCTACAACTTAAATCTTGGCCCTCAGTCTCCGGCAGCTGGAATGTACCTGGCCAAGGCAGCGGCCAGTGCGACATGAAGGCAGAGGGTGCTAAGAATCCCCGGAGGACCGGACTAGGCTGCCATTTGATGCTGACCTTGGCTACCTATAACGGACGCTCCCTATCTTCTGATTCAAGGCTTCTTGAATTGGAAGAGGAACTACAAAGGATCAAGTGGGACATCGTCGGGCTAAGTGAGGTAAGGAGAAAAGGAGAAGATCTCATTGAACTGAAAAGTGGACATCTCTTCTATTATCGTGGGACAGATACTGGCAGAACTAGTGGTGTTGGATTTATAATAAACAAGAAACTGAAGGATAAAGTGGTAGAAGTTGAAAGTTCCTCTGACAGAGCTGCACGACTCGTTATCCAACTATCGAGAAGATACCAGGCTCAGATTATTCAAACTTATGCACCCACCACAAGTCATCCTGAAGAAGAAATTGAAGAATTTTATGAGGAAATTCGTCATCTAAATAATAAAGGTAAGCAGCACTTGAAGATAATTATGGGAGATTTCAATGCAAAAATAGGGCAACGGCAAAAGAATGAAACTTCAGTAGGTAAATTCGGTCACTGCAACAGAAACCAGCGTGGAAATACTCTCGTTGAGTTTGCAGAGGCAGAAGGATTTTTCATCTTGAACTCCTTTTTCAAGAAAAAGCCACACAGGAAATGGACATGGAGACATCCAATTGGGACGACAAGTGAAATTGATATATATATATATACGTATATATCCCCTCACCCAACAGGCATTCCAATCCGAATGAAAAGTTTGTTCCTGCTGTGCACTTGAAATATGCATCAAGGAATGCTTAGTTACATCACTTGAATGTAACATTGGACGTAGCTCAACAAAGACAAGAGAACAAGCTGAATTCAGGAGTGGCTAGAGTTGTATAAAAATAAAAGGTACCTGCGTACACAACCATTGAAACAGAAAATTTGCTGCCAACCCACGAATCACACACACGATAACAGTAGAATAAGATAATTTAAAGAAAAATGAATAAAACGATAAATAATTATTAGAACATTACAGATTTCAGTGAGGACAAAATAAGTACATTACAACTGAATGTGCAACAATGTGTGCAAAATAGACCTTTAGGGCAAAATATTGAAATATTGAACTATGAACCTCATAAAAACAAGAGACTAATTAAAGAAAGTTTTTATATCTAGAAAAATAGTTCCATTAATGAACCTTAAAAAATTATAAATAGCATTTTCAACAACTTAATTCAAAAATAGTAGACTTACAAAATACATAAAGAAATGACTTTAATTAAATAACTGGCAACTGCAAGAAGAACCTGGCAATAAAATTTAAATTATTTCTGTGCAAACAAAACTTTTGATACAGGCCTATTCATTGATAACAGGCCTTGATAAAATCTGCAGGCCAGAAAAGTCTGTAAAAACAAAAGAACTCAGAATATGTGAAAAATAAGTGAAAGTTCTTCAGATTAAAATAGAATAAAATATATTAATCGGAGTGAAGCCTTGAGTAAGTGTTTTAATTGCTGTAAATAACATTTTATTTTTTTTAATCTACAAGCAAAAACTATGTGCAAAATCTGCTAATAATTTGGAAACTATCCGCTTACGCATGTAAGTCTACATTCTGCTACTGTGGGAGTGGCTCCAGAAAATATCTTCTCGTAGAAAAAGAAATGTGTGTGTGGATCTCGTATAGATAAATACTGACACTAGAAATATTTTCATGGATTGGACACTTACCTAATCCTTCGTTGAGCCTCCTTGGTTGGAGACTTGAAATTTACAGGATGATTTTAAGGTCAGAAAGCAGCTCTTACACCTAACGCCACGCTAGCACTTTTTTGTTAGTCTGTCTGTATGTGCCCCTGTTTTTGATAAGTCTCAAAGCTTATTTCACTTCAAAAAAAGGAAAACCAGCTTCCAGAAAACTATAAACAATTCTCAAAATTACAGTTCAGATTACCTGAAATATATGGAATAGTCTAACTGTATAAAAAACACCAGCCACAATTAGACCAATAATTGACTCAAAAAACTAAATTCTTTCAAATCTAAACTACTACTTTTTAAAGTCGCACCTTCAGAATCTTTTAAAAGAGCCACCTAACTTGATTAAAAATTAAATGCAGCTAAAAGAAAAATTAGCACTTCTTCCTAAATTAGATTCTCCTATTATGGGTAGTTTAGACATAGTGTCTATGTATACTCACATCAATATAGATCAACTTATAGACTTTATAGCAGAAGACTTGGCAGACCTAATAGCTTTTCACAACAAAGATAGAAACATATTAGTTGGAATTTTTGAAATGCTTACCTTCTCTTTGCAGAACAACAACCTTCAATTTGAGAAAAAAATCATTCAAACTTCTGGTCTAGCTATGGGCTCCCACTCTTAGCTAACTATTATATGGGAAAACTAGAAGAAAAGATACTAGTACAACCCACATACTTCTGCCTATATAGCAGATACATGGATGACATCTTATTTATAATAGATAGCTCAGAAATTGTTCCAGAAAGAATTCTAGACTCATTCAATGAATTAGATGATTCCCTTAAGTTCACTATTGAACTTTAAAAAGAAAGAAGAATTAACTTCTTAGATATTGCTATCTATTGTGAAGGTGAAAAATTCCTCACTAGTTGGTATAAAAAACCAATGAATACTAACAGACTATTGGATTTCAATTCCTATCGTCCAGTTTCTATTAAGAAAAATGTAGCAAGTCAGTTTTTAGATAAGAAAGAAGCCCGTAAAGAAGAACTTAAAGTCATACTTGCAGAAAATAACTATCCTAAAGAAGAAATTGAAAAGCTTCAGAATTTTAATGGTACAAAGAACCCGCAAAAGCAAAAAGTAAAATTCACTAAAAAAAATTTTATCACAAAGGTTTATTTGAGTATTTAAAGAGAATTAGTAAGAAGTACAATATTAGGCTAGCTCCAAGTTTAGAGAACAAAGTTAAAAAAATTTTCCCTAGAATAGTTCAAAGAGAAGAAAATATTTTAAAAATGCAAGGTGTAGTCTATGAAGTAAAGTGTAATTGTGGATTATCTTACATACGTGAAACAGGTCGCAGACTAGAAACTCGTATAGCTGAGCATAAAGCTGCTATAAAAAATTGCTCCAACAAGACTGGTTTAGATAGGCATGTTAGAGAAACCAGTCAGAGCACGGATTGGAATTCCCTTAAAGTCATCAATTTCCAAAGCAATTTTCAAAAAAGAAAGCTAAAAGAAGGAATAGAGTTTGGGAAAAATCAAAATTCCATCATCAATGACTACAAGGATTTTCCCTGCCTAACATCTGGCAGGATTTGATGAAAAACAACCGTAACCTTCAAGGTACCGTAACCGCGATAGTGACGGGAATAAGTGACAACAAAAAGACAGCCTGAAAAATTTCTCCGAAAATTTGCAATTTAAATTAAAAAAATTCCTAGTAAAATTCCCATAATAGTTGTTTTTGATTAGTAATCCTTTCTTTTTTTTTTTTTCGATTGAGAAAGGGGTCGTTTAAAGTATCACCCAGCTAAAAGTAAAAACTCTAGGGAGAACACTACTGTCACACCATATTTGTGCTTTGTGTGTCTGTCCATCCATCCGTTCGTTTAACTTATGTTTTCGATGAAATCTAGGGGAGCAGTTTGATATGAAAACAAGAAAATTTCTGGATAGCCGTTAGGAACCTGAAGTAACTCTGTCTGAAGGGCGAAGGCTCAGAGGTCACTGCAGCCTTCAGCAAGGTCAAAGCTATTTTACCGAGCAGATGTATCGGCGGTGTTACACATCCCCTACCGTCTACCCCCTTCCCCCGACCGATTAAAGCAACAGCATAACTAAGATAACGTGAAAGTTACTAGGCCACACCCACACCTTCCCATAGACATAGAACAAACACTCGGATCTTAGCTAAAGCTCATGTTTTCCCAGGAGGACCTCCTCTCGAGAAGGACTGAAAGAATACACATGCTTTAACTATTTTTTTCTTAATATAAAGAACATATCTTGTGCATGCATGCAATAACTATGTATTAGTTTTGTAATAGCACAATATCTTAGGGTCATTGCTATTATTTTTAGGGAGTGGACCTGTATGACCCCCCCCGCTCCCATCGATGCACCACTGCTACTGAGAATGGGTTTGTGCATATTAAATTTTTATGGCATTCACTTGTACAAATGTCGGTCAATAATTAACGCACAATCGCCTGTAACTCCCCAGTTTTCAAAGGTTGAATCATTAAAGTTGGTGGGTAGCAACCTTGGACCTTTGGCTTTAGAGATAAGTCACTCAATGTAGAATCCATTGGCTTCACTACATTGCAGCCAACGTTGTTTAAATGACAAGAACGCACGTTGGTAAAACTCCAGAGGCTGGTCATTACACCATTTCCTGAAACAAGCAATGAGTTCTGCGTCACTCTGAAATACCTTCCCACGTAGTGTGCCTTCAGACGACCAAACGGATAAAAATATGATGGTGCCAAGTCTGTGCTGTACGGTGGTTGTGACACCAGCGTCCATCCCAGTCGAGTCACTTTCTGCAGTGTGCGGTCTTGCGTTATCATGATGCAGTTTGATGTCTTCTGCTTGCAAGTGTGGTCTCTTAGTTCTGATGGCATGCCTGAGCTTCTCCAAGGATGAACAATAACGCTCTTTGGTAAAGGTGATCCCACTTTCCAGGAAATCGACGAAGATGACGCCCTGACGATCCCAAAAACTGTGGCCATCAATTTGTTTGATGACCTTGAAAGTCGTGCATTTTTCTTCCGCGGTGATCCCACACGCTTGCACTCCATTGACTGACGTTTGCTTTGTGGGTTATAATGAAACAGCCATGTTTCATCTCCTGTTATTACACCATGAAGATACTGTGGAAGTCACAAGCAGATGGTCACACACCTCTTTCCGAATTATGTGGAATGTTCAAGCAGATGGTCACACACCTCTTTCCGAATTATCTTCATCTCTTTTGTGAGGAGCCGTGATACCCAATGAGCACAGACTTTCCGGTATCCTAAACGTTCTACCATTGTTAAAACACTTCCCTTTGACATGCCAAAGCGGTCCGTAAGTTGGGAAGTGGTGATGCATCTGTTATCCTGGATCAGCTTATCAATGGCTTCCTCAGTTGTAGTGGTTGTCACAGTGGTCAGTCTGCTGCATCATGGTTTATCCCGAATGCTAAAATCGCCTGTCTGGAAGCTCTGCAACCATCGCTGCTCATTACTGCGATCCATTGTTTTCTCACCATACACAGGCAACAATTTCTGTGGATCGATGTGGCTGAGCCATCCCCAGATTTCTAGAGAAACTCTATTACCGACCGTTGACGTAGTAGGGTGTCCATTTCACCATCCATAACGCTTCACCTGCAAAGAGAAGAAACAACTGTTAATGATCATTTGTAAGCTAATGGAATGAAGGTTGCCACCCACCGACTTTAATGATTCAACCTTTTTTTTTTTTTTTTTTTGATTGGAGGTTTAACGACCACCGTGAGCAACTCAATGGGCTATAAGCAGTCGCCCGTCCCAAATTTAGGGTCACTGGTTCCAGGGAAGGGAGAGAGCCAGTGCCGTAAGACAAACACAACATCCATGCCTGACCGGGATTCGAAACCGGACCCCTTACGGACGAATGATCAGAGGCCAGCGCTTTAGACCACTGCGCCACCGGGGCGGCTGATTCAACCTTTGAAAACTGGGAAGTTACAGGCGATTGTGCGTTACTTATTGACCGACCTTTGCACATTGGGTTCTGGCAGCGAATAATTTCCATTTCCACCACTGTATATATATATATATATATATATATATATATAAGATGGACAGACAGATGGGGGGGGAGGGACAAAATTTTATGGACTGCCCCGGGCGCAGAAATGCCTAGTTATGCCCTTGCTAATGAATAAATACACAAAACCCCATGCAAAATTAAAGCTATTGCTAGACATCTCTGATGTTTACTCTGCATGCATACACATATCTTGTATTGGGTTGCTCCTCCGAACTTAAGCCTGAATCATTGCTTCAGAATGCACAACTCCACGTGTGATAGTGTCAAACATAGATATTGGCATCTTCATTATTCTGATTACAATAAGGAGTCTACAAAAAATCTGTATATTATACTTACTGCTTTATAAAAGAGATGGAAGCTTAATAACAAAAAACAACATTCAGAATAGAATTTTAAAACTCGGGCACCATGGTGATTGGACCTTCGGATTTGTTTAACTCTGTAAAAGACCACTGAAAATTTTAATAAGGCTATTACAATGAGTAGAGTGTTGAATGAAAAGTAAAATTTCCATAACCATTACACTGGTCTAGTCAAACACAGAAACTTTCTTTAGACTATGATGTTTATTAACCTGTACTCATGGGTGGTAGAACTCAATAACAACAGGGGGGTTAGCGTCCATCCCAGTCGAGTCACTTTCTGCAGTGTGCGGTCTTGCGTTATCATGATGCACACCAGCGTCCATCCCAGTCGAGTCACTTTCTGCAGTGTGCGGTCTTGCGTTATCAACTTTTCTGTGAGTTAAAACAATAAAACGAGAGGACAAACCTTAGGTTGTCCATAAAGTCTTTCCCACATTACAATATTAATAAAAAAAAACGTATTGCAGGTATAAGAAAGGGATCGCATGGCAATGATGGAGCTCAAGTAGTTTTTTTTCCAGTGTCAGTACACTTCCACATGGGCGCCATTTGTGGCCCGGAGGATATCTAAGGGATATTCGATTTCACGCCATGTTTTGTTTAACATCTCAGCAGAGAGAACTAGTGGTGTCTGTTATTCTGCTCTTCAACATCTCGACATCCGGAACACTGCTACAGTAAACTTGGTCTTTCACATAACCCCGCAGAGAAAAGTCTAGAGGGGTTATGTTGGGAGATCGAGGTGGCCATGTCATGGCCAATCCATCTGTCTGGAAATGTGGCATTCAGGAGCTCACGAACCATTATTGACCAATGTGGTGGGGCACCATCTTGTTGAAAAATAACCGAAGGTTGGCGTGCATGAAACTTAGGTGCTACAAAAGTTCCAGTACGTCCATGTACACATTACATATTACCATGTGCTCTGTAAAAAGGAAGGGTTCGATTATTCTGTCATACATCAGGCCGCACCATACGTTCACTTTCGGGCTAGCCCTCTTGTTTGATGACATATTGGGGACTTTCTGAACTCCAGATTCGCACATTGTGCCTATTTACTGCGCCAGAGTCGTGGAATGTGGCTTCAGCTGAGAAACAGATATGGTACAGATAATCACTATCATGAGCTATGCGTTGGAACATCTTAATTGCAAATGCAGAACAACGAAGCCGGTCATCAGGCGTAAGAGCTTGAACAATCTGTACCTTATAAGCATACAGATGAAGACGTATGAGTAAAATTTTGTAAACCGTGGCATGGGAAATCCCAGTTTCCATTCACGGCATGTTTTGTTTAACATCATCATCACGCACAACGAATGGATTTTCTGGGGCTTGGCAGAAATATTTCCTGAACAGCTGGAGCTGTCTCTTGTGTAACTGGTGGTTGGCCCACTTGGGGGAGATCTCCCAACACTACATTTCGCTTTAAACTTTTCATACCAAGCTTCTATGCTTTTTTGGCCTAGTGGTGATCATCTGTAGTCTTTTCTGAAGTGACGCTGGACAGTAACCGCTGATTTGGTCTCATGAAACCACAACATGCACGCTGCATTTTCTTGCATAGAAGCCATTATCGATGAAATGCTCCTCTTATTCAGCTGTACTGCTCACCTAAAGAACAGAAAATGAAAAAAACTTTATGAGTACTGTTATATTATGTTGCCAACCAGTTTATTTTAACTTATATAGATTTTTGTATTAATTTTTGTAATATGCGAAGGACTTTTTGGACACCCTGTATATGTATATACTTGTGTATGTCATCAACCAGCTGTGGAAGAGATTTGGTAGGCCTGGACCCACTGCTGGATCGAGTCCTACTGAAGTCTGTTCCACAGCTTTGTGTCTTGAGCATATCTCTTTCAAGGCCGCCCTGGTGGTGCAGTGATCTAAGGCGCTGGCCTCTGATCATTGTCCGTAAGGGGTCCGGGTTCGAATCCCGGTCAGGCATGGATGTTGTGTTTGTCTTACGGCACTGGCTCTCTCCCTTCCCTGGAACCAGTGACCCTAAATTAGGGACGGGCGACTGCTTATAGCCCATTGAGTTGCTCACGGTGGCCGTTAAACCTCCAATCAAAAAAAAAAAAAAGAAAATATCTCTTTCAAGAGTCTTCAGCATGCTTTCAAATCAGGTGGTATTTTAATTTTTCTGGGTCTTTTTTTTTTAATTGGGCGTTTAACGACCACTGTGAGCAACTCAATGGGCTATAAGCAGTTGTCCGACCCTAATTTAGGGCCACTGGTTCCAGGGAAGGGAGAGAGAGCCAGTGCTGTAAGAGAAAAACAACATCCACGCCTGACGGAATTTGAACCCTGACCCGTCATGGACGAATGGTCAGAAGGTAGCGCATAGACCACTGCGCCACCGGGGCGGGCTTCTGGGTCTTCTCCTTCCCCTTGGTATCCATCCTAATATTTCATTTGTCCATCGGTGATCACTTCTAACAATATATATCCAGCCTATTGCCACTTGAGAATTCTTTAACGATCTTTTTAAAAGTGACGAAGCCGCCCCGGTGGCGCAGTGGTCTAAGGCGCTGGCCTCTGATCATTCGTCCGTAAGGGGTCCGGGTTCGAATCCCGGTCAGGCATGGATGTTGTGTTTGTCTTACGGCACTGGCTCTTTCCCTTCCCTGGAGCCAGTGACCCAAAATTAGGGACGGGCGACTGCTTATAGCCCATTTGAGTTGCTCACGGTGGTCGTTAAACCTCCAATCAAAAAAAAAAAAAAAAAAAAAAAAAAAAAGTGACGAATACAACGTTTTGAGTTAACTTTTCAATTTATTTTTGCAAAATCAATTTTCAAAATTCTATTTGTAGCGTTTTCCAGAAAATTGCAAAACGTAGCAGCCTTCTCCAGGAAATGTATATAAAAAAACAAAAACAAAAAAAATAACGTTAAATCATATGTGAAATACATGTCTTTAAGATGTTTCGTTGGAAGACTTCCTCAATAAGGGAGACCATGAAATTCTAGAAGGGTACAGAACCCCATGACCCCGCCCTACGCCGCCCCGGTGGCGCAGTGGTTCTAAGCGATGGCCTCTGATCATTCGTCCGAACGGGGTCCGGGTTCGAATCCCGGTGAGGCATGGATGTTGTGTTTGTCTTACGGCACTGGCTCTCTCCCTTCCCTGGAACCAGTGACCCTAAATTAGGGACGGGCGACTGCTTATAGCCCATTGAGTTGCTCACGGTGGTCGTTAAACCTCCAATCAAAAAAAAAAAAAAAAAAAAAAGACCCCGCCCTACCTTCCGCTGCCCATGCCTGTACTCAGTTCCCATCATAGTCTTTAGATAACATTTCTGGCAACGTTGAACAAGTTTCGTGTAGCCATCACGGAAGAAGTGCCCCCCCCCACCCCGTGTGTTTCAGCAACCGGTCTTTGACAGCCTTCTAAACTTTTTTATAGGATGAATAGTAGGGGCCGCCCCGGTGGCTCAGTGGTCTAAGCGATGGCCTCTGCTTATTCGTCCGAAAGGGGTCCGGGTTCGAATCCCGTGAGGCATGGATGTTGTGTTTGTCTTGCGGCACTGGCTCTCTCCCTTCCCTGGAACTAGTGACCCTAAATTAGGGACGGGCGACTGCTTATAGCCCATTGAGTTGCTTACGGTGGTCGTTAAACCTCCAATAAAAAAAATAGAAGGGTGGGCCTTATTTCTGAAGTTTGGAGTTTTGTTTCTCCCAACTGTTAAAAATGTTCCGTCATGTAAGAAAATAAATCTGTTACTTTTTTTTTCAAATTGGATTAGATTTAGAGGTCGCTACCAGGGTCAAAAGTATTACTATATTACTCATTGCATGAATCTGTGTGGTAATTTTATTGCACCCTAGATGGCACTGTAGTCTCCCACCAGCTGGCAATATAGTCAAAAACATGTTGCGGTAGGCGACCAAAAGGTAGCACTGCAGTTAAACCACCAGATGTCGCTGTAGCATTATCCAATTGAGTCAGTTAGAGGCTGACGGCTGCACAGAATGGGCGTATTTTTCAGAACTTTAGTAGGAACGTTTTTGCAATTCTAGCAATTTACAACATAGTATTAAATGGCATCAAACATTTGTAAAACTTATGAAAGTTCTATTTCTACTAGAAGTATTGTTTGTTGGCCAAATTTTGTCATTGTTTCATCCTTCGAAGCTTCCGTCCATTAGTGAGGTAATGGCATTATTTTTTCATTAAAAACTTGATATGAAATAATCTGTTAGAGAGTCTTTGGAATCGACTGCGTGTGATACTTTAGAGATGTGGGAAAAGGCTCGAATTCCTTTTAAATGGAAAGATCATATTGTTGAGAAAGTTGAAATTTTTTTAAGAATGGCAAGGGCTGAATAAAATAAAGAAAATTAAGCCAAGCGTTCAGATGCTTTGATTAAGAAGGAAAATCTTTGAAAAGAAAAGTTGGAAGATCTTTTTGATATTAGCATGCTCAGGCTTTAGAAATAATCAGGATTGAAGAAGACAAATTGTTTCTTATGGCCCAACGAGAGAAAGGACAATGAGGAAATGTTGACACGGTGCTAGCGAAAAAGAAGAATATTTGAAAAAAAGAACAATGTTTTAGAAAAAGGAAACAAATGAAATATGAAGAGCTAAGATCCAGGGAGGAAACGGTTATTCTTTTGTCATCATCTGATTCGGATTCTGAAGAAAAAGAATATCCTTGTACTGTTTCTGGAGAGCCTTCCACTTCAGGAACGAAACCCATTAATAGAGGAAGAAAATAAGTACTGAAGAGTAATTTATCTGCTAGTCTTGACGGCTGCACGGAATGGGCTGACATGATGTTGATGATCTTGATGTTGCAAAGGTAAGCAATCGACGGGAGGTTTAATCCTAACCCCTACAATACGAAATATTTGACTAGATCCATCTCTTTACAATGTAAATTCAATTCGCCGTGGAAGAACAAATCACCGTCAAAGTATTGCAAACAAATTAAAGGAACAATTCACTGCTGAGGTCCCTTTACCTTTAACTATTCATTAGGATAGCAAATTACTTGAAGATATAGTTGGATCAGAAACTGTTGACAGTCTTACCATTTTGGTATCTGGGGAGGATGATCACATCCCAACCGTCTCAGCCCAGCAAGAGTGCCAAGGTGGCGCATGCTTGTGACGTCCCTTTCAGACAAGCGTGGTCATGCTACGTTCTGCTTGGAAGCGATTTCTACTGCGCTTCTAGCCTCCCAGCCGTCTCAGCCCAGCAAGTGGGCGCATGCTTGTGGCGTCCCTTTCGGACAAGCATGGCCATGCTACGTTATGCTTGAAAGCGATTTCTACTGCACTTCTAGCCTCCCTGCCGTCCCAGCCCAGCAAGGGGGCGCATGCTTGTGACGCCCCTTTCGGACAAGTGTGGTCATGCTACGTTCTGCTTGGAAGCGATTTCTACTACGCTTCAGCCTCCCAGCCGTCTCAGCCCAGCAAGATAGCCATGGTGGCGCATGCGTGTGACGTCCCTTTCGGACAAGCGTGTTCATGCTACGTTCTGCTTGGAAGCGATAACTATACTGCACTTCTAGCCTCCCAGCCGTCCCAGCCCAGCAAGAGAGCCAAAGTGACGCATGCGTGTAACGTCCCTTTCGGACAAGCGTGGCCATGCTACGTTCGGCTTGGAAGAGATATCTACTGCGCTTCTAGCCTCCCAGCAGTCCCAACCCAGCAAGAGAGCAAAGGTGGCGCATGCGTGTGACGTCCCTTTCGGACAAGCATGGTCATGCTACGTTCTGCTTGGAAGCTATTTCTAATGCGCTTCTAGCCTCCCAGCAGTCCCAACCCAGCAAGAGAGCAAAGGTGGCGCATGCGTGTGACGTCCCTTTCGGACAAGCGTGGCCATGCTACATTCTGCTTCGAAGTTATATCTACTGCACTTCTAGCCTTCCAGCTGTCCCAGCCCCGCAAGGGAGTCAAGGGGGCGCATGCTTGTGACGTCCCTTTCGGACAAGTGTGGTCATGCTACGTTCTGCTTGGAAGCGATTTCTACTGCGCTTCTAGCCTCCTAACCGTCTCAACCCAGCAAGAGAGCCAAGGTGGCGCATGCGTGTGACGTCCCTTTCGCACAAGCATGGCCATGCTACGTTATGCTTGAAAGCGATTTCTACTGCACTTCTAGCCTCCCAGCCGTCCCAGCCCAGCAAGGAGGCGCATGCTTGTGACGTCCCTTTCAGACAAGTGTGGTCATGCTACGTTCTGCTTGGAAGCGATTTCTACTGCGCTTCTAGCTTCCCAACCGTCTCAGCCCAGCAAGAGAGCCAAGGTGGCGCATGCGTGTGACGTCCCTTTCAGACAAGCGTGGTCATGCTACGTTCTGCTTGAAAGCGATTTCTACTGCACTTCTAGCCTCCCAGCCGTTCCAGCCCAACAAGAGAGCCAAGGTGACGCATGCGTGTGACGTCCCTTTCGGACAAGCGCGGCAATGCTACGTTCTGCTTGGAAGCGATATCTACTGCGCTTCTAGCCTCCAAGCAGTCCCAGCCCAGCAAGAGAGCCAAGGTGGCGCATGCGTGTGACGTCCCTTTCGGACAAGCATGGCCATGCTACGTTCTGCTTTAAAGCGATTTCTTCTGCGCTTCCAGCAGTGTCCAGTGACTCTCAGCCCGGCAAGGGAGCCAGTGCAGCGAATGCGTGTGTCGTTTCAGACTCTGCGTTTATACCGCTTCCTGCGCTTGTACTTTGATTGCGTGTGCCGCGCTTGTGGTGCCGCTTCCATAGCAGTAAAAATGTGCGGAATAGGTGACTTGCTGCCTAACGGAAATAACACAGAATCGTGTGACTACGTTCTTGAGCAGTCAATGAAGAAACTATTTAGTTCGCTAACTTTTAGCGATAAATGAAAAGTTATGGATACGGGCAGACCAAAACCATTACCCAAATTGTGTTCTCAAGTAAAGGGCACTAAATCTTTCGTTCGCCATTTCCTCACCCGCCTATTTACGATTCATTTTTGTGGATGTGCCGTGCAGTCAATTACACAAATTGTTTTGTTGGCCATGTCTCCTTTTCAGTAAAGAAAAAACTGTATGGAATACGAAAGGATTTGATGACTTAAATAACATTCACAGAAGCAGTGCTATAGCGACATAGTAGTTGCCAAAGATTTGGTGCAATTTGTAAAAAGTAGAATTGTGTCTAAGCAAGGAGCCTTCGTTCCATGGGAAAGTTATTAATATTTTTGCCGAAAAAACAAAACAAGACAGAATTCCTTTGTGCTACAAATAAGGTTAAGTAAAGAAGCCCTGAATAGAATGAAAATACCAACGTTTACCACAATAAAGGTTTATTATACATCGACTATAATTTCGTAGAGCTTTTGGCCCGGCATCATCAGAACGAAATATTCGTCCTGATGATGCTGGGCCAAAAGCTCTACGAAACTGTAGTCGATGTATAATAAACCTTTTATTGTGGTAAATGTTGGTATTTTCATTCTATCTCAACACAAGTCTGTAGTCATAAATTATAAATTAAAGCCCTGAATACTTTTCCTAACTTATTGTAATATGTGTTTACAATGACGCTTCCGTGTAAGCAACAGAACTTTTCACTACTATCTTTTTATTACATGTGTTAGTATAATCTTTAAATGACTATAAGTACATAATTTTTAAATATATATGCTTACATTCATTTAATATTTGCATGCATGTATAAGCATATAATCTTTTTATTATATGTAGGCATTGTATGTGTATTAATAATGTGATTAAAGATCGGCTGTTCTGACCGCTTCCCCCTCCAGAAAAGTCACGCTCCGCCACTGCATAAGCATAAGCAACTTCTCAATAATTTGTTCTTAATGATCTTGTGGCATCTGCTTCAGCGCACCACTTAGTCGATGAATGACTCTTTAAGGTAAATACTGGATTTTTTTTTACTACACTCCTTTAAAATATTCCAACGATGGGGAGATGAAAAAAAGTAATAAAGCTGTAATAATAAAAAAACACTACAAAATGTGTGCAGCTTTCAACACTGTGCGCAGCCACTAAATTTAACGTTTGTGCAGAGCAAGATACATACTCAGCAAGAGGATTAACTTCTTTAATCCTGGCCTGCAATCCAGTATATTTGCCAGACATATTACTTGCAGTGTCATAACTGTGTCCTCTTATATTCATGATGTCTAATTTGTAATTTTCAATACAGTAGAAAAAGTTGTTTTTGCTAAATATTCAGAACCATGATACTGGATAGGAATAAATGTCAAAAATCGTTCTACGGGTCTTAAACTTGAGTCTACATATCATACAACAAAAGATAGCTAACCAACATGAGACATGTCTGGTGTAGAATCAGTTATAATAAAAAAGTACTTAGATAAGTTTACCTGATTTATAATTTCATTTGACACTTTCTTAGCCATTAATGAAACAAATTCATTTACTACAGATGAGGACAAATAATTTACATGACCTTTATCTGAATTGCCAAAATTTTCCAAATGTCTTGCCAGAAATGGATCGAATTCGAAAACAAACTCCAGACATCCAAGGAAATTACTGTTGGGGGGAGGGGGTGAGCCAAGTGTCTTGTTGTCCCCAAAGAAAGGCAAACCTCGCCTTGCCAAAAACTTGACAACCGCAACAACTCTTGTCAGTAATGCTTGCCAATATTTGCATTCTGTTTGGTACTGGAGAACTAACTAGGAATCAATTCTGTCAGAAATACTCATCCGCGATGCCATAGTGCACACAGCTTTCCTATGAGAAATTGAGTTCTCGTGCTCAGCTAAGTGCTCCGATACATCTTTCCAATCACAAAAACCTGATGTTTGCAAGAGCAGACTTGCATGTTGAAAATAATTTACACACATAACAGTACACTGAATAATTTGATAGTGATAAAATAAGCCATTCTCTTTTAAGTTTTTCACCTTTTTTTTATTGTACGGTAAAAATGTTTTTCTGTGATAAATCTTTTAATATTCCCAATTATTATTTCAGTTAAATGTGACTTTTTCTTCGTTTTGTCTAGGTGGATGAGTTACAAAAATTCTCTTACCTGGTCAGAAATGTCATTCCCAAGTGCTGGATCTTCAACAAACTCAGAACTGGTAGATTCAGTCTTTTTCAATACCAAAAAAAAAAAAAAAAAAAACTGGGATCATGTTCTGATTTACCAGACGAAGAGTTATTAAGTTCAGAAGATGTAGTTACCTCCGTTTCATGGTTGTTGTTAAATAAAGTTGAATATTCACACATGTTACTTTCTGATCCAGTATTTTGAATGCAAGATGACTGCCAGTTTTCTGATTGCTCATTTTCTACAGTAAAACATAATTTTTTTATGCTTCCTTGTTGCATTTATTTTGCTCCTCTTTTTGAGTTTTCTTCAGTCGTTTGGAGCGATAAAAACAGTCGTTTTGTATACGAGTGTATGATAAAACAGTCGTTTTGAGTTTTCTTCAGTCGTTTGGAGCGATAAAAACAGTCGTTTTGTATACGAGTGTATGATAAAACAGTCGTTTTGAGTTTTCTTCAGTCGTTTGGAGTGTCCGATAAAAACAGTCGTTTTGTGTATATCGATAAAAACGTTTCATTTTTTGTGGATGGAAATTATCATATGAAACACAAAATATCATATGTATATATATCTGTATTATTCATTTAACTCGCACTACACAAAAGTGAAGAAACTATAGTAGAAATGAATAAAATAAAAATACCAACGTTTACCACAATTAAAGGTTTATTATATATTGACTATAGCTCTGAGAAACTATTTTTTTTTCGATTGGAGGTTTAACGACCACCGTGAGCAACTCAATGGGCTATAAGCAGTCGCCCGTCCCTAATTTAGGGTCACTGGTTCCAGGGAAGGGAGAGAGCCAGTGCCGTAAGACAAACACAACATCCATGCCTCACCGGGTTTCGAACCCGGACCCCTTCGGACGAATGATCAGAGGCCAACGCCTTAGACCACTGCGCCACCGGGGCGGCTCTGAGAAACTATAGTCAATATATAATAAACCTTTGATTGTGGTAAACGTTGGTATTTTTATTTTATCTCAAAACCACAAGTTTTGAAGTCATAAATTATATAGTAGAAATGATCGAAACATAAATTAATTCAATGAAACTCGCAAAGCAGCATGAACTGAGAATTAAATAAAGTATTCATTCAATGATAACCCGCGGTTTGCGGTTAACATAGATGCACACAATCAGAATTACGATGTTTCCATTTGCATAAATGAAACTATTGAAAAAACGTAATTAAAGTTTGCCAACATTGGTGAATATATTGTGGGGATTCAATATTACAGTTAATAGAAGAGAAAATGTCAAGGCTTTCTAAAAAGTATAATTCTCATGAAAGAAACACGGGACCACGCCATACAATACAAATCCCGGAGACGATTTGGCGCTAATGCGCCAAGGATGGCAAGTCAGATAATATCCGAAAACTTGAAAATTTTCATCGTCCTGGAGCGGGATTCGAACCCCCGTCTCCCGGAAAACGCCCGTGTATGCTAATCACTACACCACCCAGAACGATCAAGTTTCAAGTTTCCGATCAATTTGAATACAACCATCACAGGATTCGCTAGTCCCGCTCCAGGACGATGAAAATTTTCAAGTTTTCGGATATTATCTGACTTGCCATCCTTGTCACATTTGCGCCAAAAGTCGGATTGTCGTCTTCGGTATTTGTATTGTATGGCGTGGTCCCCGTGTTTCTTTCATGATTTATCTGCTTCTCCGGGCAAACACGGGATATGATTCTTAACCTCCAGATTCGCTAAACATGAATGCCGGTTGCTTCGACTAGCGAATCCTGTGATGGTTGTATTCAAATTGATCGGAAACTTGAAACTTGATCGTTCTGGGTGGTGTTAGCATACCCGGGCGTTTTCCGGGAAACGTGGGTTTGAATCCCGCTCCAGGACGATGAAAATTTGCAACTTTTCGGATATTATCTGACTTGCCATCCTTGTCGCAATTGCGCCAAAAGTCGGATTTGTCGTCTTCGGGATTGGTAGTATAGTTCCCTTCTATTAGAAAATGATGGACATCTTAAACGGATGGTTTGGTTCTACATTGGAGGGAGTGGCAGTTGGATGGTTTTTCAAATAGTGTGTTAATGATGACTGTGGTGGTGTTCTCATGTTATTAAGTGTTTGGTTAACTGCCTTTCGATGTTTGAGGATACACTGAGGGATGTGTCGGGAAGTGCTGCCAATGTAGCATGTGTGTGTGGCACAAGAATAGAAAAATTTGGGGGCCTTGAAATTAGTGGGCCCTGGGCAAGTGCCCCGTCTGCCCTGCCGATAAATGTGCCCTGATAATAATTACTTGGTATCATGTTAGCAATGACATGTACCTAAAATTTAGAAAAAAGTTTCTTCTATTACTTAACAAGTAAAAATTAAACTTCGCAATTAAAAAAAACAGTAATGGGGGGAGGGAAACGGGGGAGATGGCCCAGGTCTCGGACCCAAGATACCCCACTGCTTAGCAAGTATGATCTTTCTACCTCAGTTTTTCGCTTTTTCAGTGATTGTTATCATGTTCAGGCAGAAATAATCAAGACTAAAGTTTAATTTCCAATCCAGAAAACGTGTGTCTATACACAGATGATAGTATTGTCATTCACACACACACACGCACGCAAACAAATGTGTATGTTTTTAATTTTTT
This sequence comes from Macrothele yani, assembly GCA_039090855.1. Classification (NCBI taxonomy): domain Eukaryota; kingdom Metazoa; phylum Arthropoda; class Arachnida; order Araneae; family Macrothelidae; genus Macrothele; species Macrothele yani. Next base: position 143,060,515 of record CM077009.1, on the reverse strand, counting down.
GCAAATACTTAACACAATGTTGTAAATCACCGTGCGTAAACAACCCGATTTATGCACATACATATCTTAAATAAGCTTACCTTCAGTACGGTAATGTTATTGGCGTACATTTTTGTTTTACTGTGCATAACGGGAATTTCCACATTATAGTGAACTAAAAGCACTCTAGTTCTGTGTGCATAAGTTATTACACTGCCGGACAATTGCTAAGGACGGATGACAATAGCAACGATAGCAACCATAAAATGGAAGGCAGGAAAATGTGGAAATTAGCATAAGTGCGGGATACAGTAAGACGTGTTGTGCGTATGCAAATTTTGGATTGCCGAACTTGTTCGTGACGTCATAGCGCTGTTAGAGATATAAAGGATTTGACGCGTATTGACCGTTGTTGTTCAAACGCAAAGTTGAAAGGGAAAGAATCAATTGACGAACTTGCAATTTTCAGTATGTCTTCCCGACATCACCTAGATGATTTTACGCGTGGCCGTATTATTGGCAAGATTGAAGAAGGGCGAAAAATAACAGATGTTTCCAGGGAGTTCGACGTCAGCCATAGTGTTGTTTCAAGGCTTTGGAAATAATTTCAAACAAATGGAGAGTGTAGCAAACGTCACGGGGGAAGTCGTGTTCGCAGTACGACACCTGCAGAAGATCGGTACATAGTGCTATCAACAAAAAGATACCGGCGCAGCACAGCTAGTGAGATAGCAAATCAGTTTATGGCTGCTACTGGCAAGCGGATCTCCCGAAAAACTGTCGCCAGACGTTTGCATGAAGGAGGACTATACGCCCGCTGTCCTGTTGTGTGCATCCCATTGTCCAGACGTCACCATACCGCCCGTTTGCAATGGTACCATCAGCATCGCAATTGAACTGGTAACGACTGGTCTGCTGTCCTCTTCTGAGATGAGAGTAGATACAGTCTATCGTCTGATTGTCGACGACAACTGATCTGGCATGATAGTGGTACTGCATATTGTCCAGCAAACATACAGGAAAGGGACCGACATCCGCCATGTAGTGTCATGGTATGGGCTGGCATCCTGATCAATGGCCGTACGTCCCTCTATGTGCTTCCAATTAGGACTATGACTGGCCAACGGTACATTAATGATGTTATGCTACCTCATGTTCGCATGTTCCGTGGTGCTGTCGGTGATAGATTCATTTTCATGGACGACAACGCAACATGTCATCGAACAGTCGCTGTCCAGGAGTGTCTTGAGAGCGAGTATATTCAACGCCTCGTATGGCCAGCACGTTCTCCAGATCTGAATCCCATTTAAAATGTATGGGATGGTTTGGGGAGGAGTCTTGCTGGTCGCCAATGCCCTCCAATAAACAAGGACACCCTCATCCGTGCACTGACAGAGGAATGGGATAAATTACGCCAACAGCTGCTTGATAATGTTGTGCAAAGCATGACACGACGTGTGGAATCTTGCATCGCCCTCCATGGTGGCCATATCCCGTATTGACATCTTACGCCGGAACGCCTGCGGACAGTAATTTCATTTTTTCACGTTTACGTATTCTGCACAAAATGGCCTGTTCGTTCCAAAGCCTTCTGGATTTCAGAGCACAATAAATTGTCTTGTTATGTCCTGGCATTCTGACATTATTTTATTTTACTTGGCATCCAACCACACTTACTTTTTTGTGCGCTATATAGCCGTTTATGATCCGTCCTTAGCAATTGTCCAGCAGTGTAGTTAAGAACGCCATTTTTGGGAAAAGTTCCACGTACAAACAAACGACAATGATTTGCACAAATCTAATGGCCTTTGATTCAACGACTCATTCTGTATCAATAAATGACATACGGGATTACACCATTGTACAATACAAATTTGGAAGATGTGAATCCGTTTATTGGTGCAAATATGACATGGATATTAAGTCAGGTAATATCCGAAAATTTGAAAATTTCGTCGTCCTGGAGCGCGAAACGAATCCACGTCTCCCGGGTAGCGTCCGAGTATGCTACCCACTATAGCACCCAGAACGACCAAGTTTCAAATTTTCGATTAATGTGAATATAACCATCACAGGATTCGCTAGTTGAAGCAGCCGGCATTCATATATTATCTGACTTAACATCCATATCATATTTACACCAATAAATGGATTCACATCTTCCAAATTTGTATTGTACAATGGTGTAATCCCATATTTTATTCATTGATATTCTGCGCCTTCGGGCAATCATGGGAATGAATTTCTAATCCTCCAGATTCGCTATATTCAAATATTCATTGTGTTGCATGTGCGTTATCAGATTTTCATAGGGAGTAGCAGCAACTCCGTTAACAACACTTTTTTTGGTGTGTTGTGTAATTCATAGAGTAAGCAGCTTTGGCAATTTTTTTTCCAAGGAAAGATTTTAATGTGAAATTTAAGATGATGATCTTTATCTCTTGGTGGCACAGGTCCGTAACCAGCGGAAAGTAAGGGGGGGGGGTCGTATCAAATTCAAGCAGATCTGAAATGGTATGAACACATGCTATGCTGTACAAGTCAGATATCAAAGAAAGCCCAAACTTATGTAGTAGTGGTAGAGAAAATTTTGACTACTGACTCTTATAAGAACTTTCTTACCAAACATAAAACGGAGTTAAAAGATACCAGTTATTTTAAATATTTCTATTGAAAAGCTAATGGATATTTCGAAACACCTAACCACAAAAAAATGTATCTTTACCTAATACAGCCAAGATGTGAAAAAACCTTCATTAATAGTTATTCTGAAAATGTTTGTAAATAGGAAAGATAATCATTACAACATGCTGAAAGGAAAATGAGTCATTGCACAGAAACACAAGAAAAAAATGTGATAACTGTTTTTTTTTTTTTGAGGTTTAACGACCACCGTGAGCAACTCAATGGGCTATAAGCAGTCGCCCGTCCCTAATTTAGGGTCACTGGTTCCAGGGAAGGGACAGAGCCAGTGCCGTAAGACAAACACAACATCCATGACTCACCGGGATTCGAACCCGGACCCCTTTCGGACGAATGATCAGAGGCCATCGCTTAGACCACTGCGCCACCGGGGCGGCGATAACTGTTGCATAGCCGTTGCAAGAAATAAATGCAGTTTCGATGTGATTAACTAGCAACCGCTAAGCTATCTTAATATTCTCTGAAGAAGTTCTCCTTCCAAAGTGCTACAGGTATCCCTTCTGTGTTTGTTGGCATTTCAGATTGTAGCTTTGCATGTGCAATATAAAGACAAGTAATAATCTTCCTGCTGCAGTTGCTGTCATGTGTGTCTACGCTGATAGTCTAGTATATATTTATATATATATATGTGTGTGTGTGTGTGTGTGAAACCAATGAGCAAATTTTGAATAAAAGAAAAATAAACAAAAATTCTGGGTACGAGCAGAAGAACATATATATATATAATGATTTTGAATGTCTGTTTTGTTTCAAGTCAAAATCTTTCACAGGAGTAGAGATGTTAAAGAAAAATGGAAACTCTTGAAACTCCAAATTCTGTACTTCCACCACCTCCCCTTATTACCAGTCTCAGGGTCGCATAAAAGATTTGTAAGGAAATTTCTGGGAAATTTAAATTCATACCAGGGGTGTAACTAAGGCGGGGTTGCTACTCTGGATGCAGCTAAAGGTTTTGGCTAAAGAGAGGGCGCACAAATCACTGCTTACAATTTGATTAAAACTGGAATTGAAGAAATGTTGAGATAAAGAATTGTTGAACAATGTTTATTTATGTGGACATTTGTGTGTTTCTGGTACAGTTTTTTCCTACCATACTTTGTCATTTGTCCATTTACAGATGTGTTTATAACATCTTTTGCCAATCTCGGTAGCCTTGGCAGCTTAAATTTCGCATTTCTTCCTCAAAATGTTCAGGGGATGTTAGTTGCTCACTTTCGAAAACGAAAGCGCACTTGTAGTTACGTTGCAAGATAAGGATGTCGTCCACACTGTTGAAGGTTCTGTGGAAACTCTTCGATCATTACTACCATCCACAACTGTCAGCTGCATTCGTTCTACTTGATGTGGTACATGGGAGGTCCTAACTCTAAAGTTGTTGTTAAAAGACGTATAAAGAGTCATTCTGATTGTGCCTCCGAAATTAATTGTTCATTCTGTTTTATTGAGCAGTGTTTATTTATGTGGATATTTGTCTGTATGCGATAAAAAGACGGGAGTGTTAATTTTGTGATTTGCCGCGGGCGTATAAATTTCTAGTTACGCCTCCGATTCACACAAGATCATGTAATAGTACACGTAATTTTAAGAAAAGTCAGTAAAATATATTAACTTTAGATCAGCTTGAGCATATTATTTCAAAACGTTACTTACATGCACACAAACCTATCCCCCCGATGGGTTTGACTTTCTCGTTATCCACGAAGTTTTTGACTTAAGGAAAAATTCTGTTACTCAACTATTTATACCATCCATTGATTTCAAATCCACTCTTCCTACCGCTCTCTCTTCGTCGATGCACTTCATTGCATAGTGAAATATATCCGGAAAGTTTTCGTTAACTAACTCCGCACTTGATACGAAGAAAATCCAATATGTCGTCGAAGTCGTGACGTCACAAGATGGCGACTAGGCATAAACACGTTGCTTATATGTCAGCAAACATTAGTTTTACCATTTGCGGCTGTCGGTAGTCCTGTAAAATTGATTTTTTAAAGGTAAAACTGAGTATATTAGATATGATTTTATGTTTTGCAGCGTACTGTAATCACAAGACTGTCAAAAATCAGTGTTCATTTTGTAGATATCCGAGAAATAAACGGAAACATGCCCTATGGACTAAAATGTCACGGTAAGCATATTCACTAATCTTTGCTTGTTTCATAGAACTATTAACATCGCAAAAAGAAACGTCTCGATTCTCTCAAAATTGTGACAACTGCAGAATGTATAACTAAAGTTCCACTGTATATATTTTAAGTGTGCAATAATATTTTGGTCATTCTTACATATTAATATTTTGTGTTTTATCTATTTGGTATTCACATTGGATTTCTTGCACCCCTCATTATTATTATTTTTCCATCCGCACAGGGCAGGATTAAGCAAGCTTTTGGAAGAATAAACATATGTATTTGTGGACCACAGTGCATGTGATGGAAATAATTTCTTTGAAGCTGATAAAGGATGTCACTTGGAGATGGGATTGATTACTTGAAAGAAGCGTTTTGTAGTAAATTGATATAAAAAATTCTACTCAAGACATTTATTTTTAATGGTCTGAATTGTAACAATAAGCAGATCTGAAGTTCAGGCTATAAATACTGTACGTAAGCTTTGTTTTATTTTCTTGCAGACAAATTTCAATGACAGACATTTCAATCCATACTATGAGTACAGAAACCTATATCTTTGGGGCCAATATCTGTTAACTGATGTATTTCACCATATTTACATAGCAAAAAGATTTACAATAAGGTGTCATCTCTCTACAGGGGAACATACAATCATTTTTGTCAGCCGCATGTTTCATAGAGCTGATTTTGAAAGATCTCATCGTACTTTTTTTTTTGCAGATTGTTTTAAAAAGCTTTGATTTTTTTACATTAATTAATATTATGATTTTGTATCACTTAAAAACAAAATAAGCTCCTGAAACAGAAAAGTCCCCTGTTAAAAGCAATTTCTAGGTTGTTGCAGTTGACCATCAAAAACAAATGTGTTTTCATGGAAACAGCTCTGCTAAGTTTTTTCACCGTGTTTCTTTGCATTTTTATCCAAACTGAGTACAAAAACATATACCTCTGGAGCCAATACCTTCTAACTGATGCATTTCTCCATATTTACCTAGTTATAAAGGATTGTGAGAAGGTGTCGCCTATCTACAGGCAGAGTACACAGTGAAATGCTGTCAGCCACGTGTTGTGGAGAGCTGATTTCTGACTTTGGGGGACTACACCTGTACTTTTTTTTTTTTTACAGATTGTTTGCAACCTTTTTTTCACATTGACATCATGGTTTTGTATCACTTAAAAACTATTGCAATCACTTAAAACTCCTGCAACAGAAAAGTCTTCTGTCCGTAACAAATTTGGGGTTGTTGGGCATCAAAACAAGTGATCTGAGACACTGGAATAGCCAGCTGCCAATGTTTACAAGTTCCTTTTCTTAAATCTTTTGTTTCTTTACATTGATATTACGGTTTTTTGTAACATTTTAAGACATAATATAGCTTCTTTAGTAAATACATTTCGGTTTTCGAACATCAGCTTCTTCCGCATACATTTCTGTTCTCGAACACCAAAATTGTGTGCGGAAGGCTTATTTGACATCAGACGTGTGGTATGTTGGACAACAGAGATCCTCTGCGGGCAAATGACGCGCTTCTTATACATCCCAACACAGGAATAAATGCTAAAGAATGATTGTAAGGAAAGCGTGTAGCACAATGGGGCTACACGATTTTTTTGCATATCTTTGACTATGCCTTACTTTAGGCAAAATCAAAGTATGATGAGTCAGTTTTTTGTTACTAGCAGGGGGCACTTTCTTTGTAGAAAAAACAGGGGGCGGAGTGTTTCCCTTCTTTAACATGTGTGTGTGTGTGTACACATATATTACTGCCTTGGATCCCTATCCAAGGTAGGTGTTATGAACCTGAATTTCCTTATCTTTTTGCTACTGCAAAATTTCATAAGGGGAAATTTAGGTTCACAGCTAGTGGGACTAAAAGTCACAAGAAAGCAATTGTTAAGTATTTTGAGCCTAGTTCTGAAGCAGGTTTAAAGTCCAGTTAAATCTTGTACAAATTTAAGCAGTAAGGATTTTTTGGATTATTAATAATAATGCAGAGGTTATTTCTGACATCCTTACTATTAAGCCTGTAAATATTGATAGCTATGACTTTGAAAATTTGTTTTTAAGCCTCCCTATTGATAAAATTATTCACACCCTTAAATTACTTTTTGAGGAATTTAAAGTATCTGACAATTTCAGAAAGTTCCTGGAATACTTTGTTAAATTGCTGTATTAAAAATAACTTCATCTTATTCTGCAATAAGTTCTACAAGCAAATTAATGGAATCCCAATGGGCTGCTTACATTCTACTAGTGTTAGCAATCTTTCTTTTTTTCAAAGAATTTCTGACCAAGTTTTCTTGCTCTGCAGTTAGCTAATAGACTGAATATCTTTTACCCAACCATTTTTTGGTGCTTGTAGTTTTTCAGCGATTTTTTTTTTTTGTGCGTGCAAAAAAATTAGCATTTATGATACTTCAGTTGAGCACTATTTTTTTCACAAATTGTCAGTAAAGTTTTTAGCAGCTCTTAAAAAGATTAAAACCACACTGAATATAAAAGCATAGTATTTGGAATCACATGCACTGCAATAGTTTCATATACATATATAGAATATGGCAAACATAATAATTTTTCTTTTTTTATCTACACATTTTTGTACATATTACTAGGCTTACAATTTCAGTTGCTTTTAAATTACGTCAAACCAAACTATACTGATGTAAACACATACTGTTCACGAACTACACACACATTTATATATACATATAAGAAAGATAATATATTATTAAATAAAAATTCCTACAGTATCAAATTTATGTAGCTTCTCTGCAAATTTACATTTCCTTTTTAATAATGCACTTTCATGCTGCAGTAGTTTTAGCCTACAAATATGCCAAAAAATACTGCAGCATCACAATGCTTAGTAGTAAAACAGTTAACTGAGAACAATTGCATCTGAATAGTACAACAGTTGACTGAGAAATAAAAAAAATATTTTTAACATGTACAGAGCTAGATCTTGTACATGCCTGATCAGGCATGTAGGGGGAAAATATGTCCTAGGCAATACAATTTTCGAGCTCTCGTGTAACGTATATTTTGTCCATTAGCAGACTAACAATCTTATCATGATTTTCAAGATCTACTTTCTTTTTCAAATAAGCTATTAATGTTACTCACACCTTCATGGTTTAGGGTTGCACCTGGTTTTTTAAGTACATAGGATGTGGTAATGTAAGTACATCACTGTTTATCAGTGTGTATGACACAGGATGGGAAAAATAAACTGTAGAAGCCCACACTACAAGATATGTAGTGTACCTCACTTGTGTTGAGGTAGTCAATTTAACTTATTCTGTCAAAAATGTTATTTTTAAGTTGATTTTTCTGCCTCATATGATAAACTGTTCACTGAAGTGATTTACATATATATGAAGCAATTTACATATATTGAAGATACCCTGTCTTTTCTTATGACAAAATGTTCCCTGAAGTGATTTACATATATTATAGCAGTAGCCATGGGGCTAAAATCTATATTCATCCTCTGGGAGAAAAATACAGGTGTGCAAGTTTTATCTGCATTATACTTAGATTTACACCCTAGTACACAACATTTCTGCCCCCTCTAAAAGTAACAGGAAACAAGTACTTACAATGCATAATATAAAAAAACAGATTATTCAAAGACAGTCGTGCATGAAAAAATGCTTAGTCTTGGAATATACCTATGCTTACAGAAAAGGAATCAACTAAATCAGGTGAAGAAAAAATTTGGTTACGAAACTGAAATGTATATGACTGATAACTTAATCATGCCATAACAAAGTAATTGATGACCTTAAAATGATCACTACTTTGTAAAATATGTGTATGAAAACATGAAATTTTAGAATGACAAACATTTGCAAGGACTGGAAACCCACCGACCCACAAGCTGCTTTGAAATCGCGATACAATTTTAATTCGAAAATTTTTAAGTGATACTGATTAAAACCATAAGCACAACAGTGTCATACGTACTACTTACCCTGCTGAAGTGAAAATTGCATAATACAAATCCAAAGTTTTAGCAGAAATCGACCGACATTGACACAAACAAAAGCCTTCCCTTACGAAAATCGTTTTATAGAGCCGTATAGAGCTCTATAGAATTCTATCAAATGTTTATAGAACAGCTGTGGTGGTGGGCTCATAGAAACAGTTTTCTATAGAATTCGATAATGTTTTCCATAGAATTCGATAATGTTTTCTATAGAATTCGATAATGTTTTCTATAGAATCGGATGGCCATTGATTCTATAAGGTTCGTTTCTATAGAATCCCATGTCATCACCATATCTTTGGTTATTTAACATGATGGATAAAAAATCTGTAAAAGGTCATTAAATATTTATTTCAGGTCTGCAATTATAGCATTCTATTTGCAAATTCGTATTTTTATGCTTTTTGTAAATTAATTTCATGAGCATTATAATTTAAAAAATATGCACACGGAATATTTATGCACATATTATATTTTTATAAATATACATATTTATAAAAATAATGTCACACACAGAATATAAAAATTATAATGCTCATGAAATTAATTTACGAAAAGCGTAAAAATACGAATTTGCAAATAGAATGCTATAATTGCGCATGCAAAGTTGATACATTATTCCTTGACAAATATATATATCCGGCTGCGCGAATAAAAATATGCAACGGCCCGTTGCATATATTTTTTATCAAAGTAGTGAAATGTTCATATTAACTATGCATATAACTTTTTCGTAAAGGTCCATATATGGTCGAATCATGGCATTCCATTTATCAGTCGCATTCCATTTATCAGTCATTCCATTTATCAGTCGCATTCCATTTATCAGTCATTTATCAGTATCAGTCCCTATCAATTTCATGAGTGATTATTACATATTATAATTCTATGGGCAATTTTATTATATGCGAGCTCATACGACTGCACGAGCAGAATCGCCTGTACGGGACGAAAGCACTTCTGTCGGCAGGTACAATTCGCATCACGGGTAAACACTTTCCGATCAGTCCTCTTTCCACGCATGCGCGAAGCAAGGTGAGCTTCAGCCAAAGAATGGCGTCTATATTCTTTGGCAAAGCCATCGAATCAAAGTAAATTTAAACAGAGCAATTCGTTTGATAAATCATGGAGACAAACTGGATTATATTACCTTCAAAGCTATTAATCGAAAGTTCATAAAAGGTCAGTTCTCTTCCTGTTTTAATTCATAGGCTTCGAATACAATTCATGCATTCGTTTCGTAATCCGTGGAGGATTTTAACACGTGTAGAACGAATCTTAACACGTGAACACATTCATGTATTCGTTTGTTAACAGGTTTATATATCATCAACCGCATTTTAAACTAGGAGGAGTAAATAATTTGTTACATTTTCGATTATAAACGTAGCTATTTTTATGGTTTTATTTTATACTTATTTAAGGTCAAGCAGCTATAACTTTAAAAAAGTGTTTGCTATTCCATACCCATCCCCAACCGACCGATGAATCCTTGCCATTGGATTGTTTGTTTTTGTGAAGTGTTTTACTGTTTGTGTATCAGTTTATATTTGAGTGTTGGAGTTTTTTATCTTTGTAGTCTTTTCTATATGGTATTTATCACCCCATTCACCATTTGTTAAGCTTCAGGATCATTTTCATTTCTTCATTAAGCGATTACATTATTGACCTTCTGCATTATTTACACATCAGGCTTTTCTCCTCCCTGCTCCCCTCCAAGAGGTTTTTTTGGAGGGTGTTGAGATTTTTTTTTTGATGAAAAATGTAATGTGTGATCTCTTTCACCTTTTAGAGGTACTTAGGTCTCCTTAGATCTGATGTTTTTCAGGTGACGTACAGCATTCTGCCTCCTCCTTCACTTGGTCTCAATTATTTCAACTTTTCACCCAATAAACGTACTTTTGTAACTATTTCGCTGACGGTGTTGGGTTTTTTTATTTTATGCTGCATTGATATATGATATTTACCATCCAGATCACTGTCCGGCAGAACTGATGTCACAATAATTTGAACGTTTGCACTCCATTTATGTTGATGACGCCAACCCAAATACTCAGAGAAACTATAGTTGATTTTAAAATAAATATTTATTGTGAATAAATGACCTTAAAACAAAATATTTAATTGTGAATTCCCATTTTCCACACCTTGGTGGCTATTGTTGTCGGAGCTCGCACACCATGTGCTGTGTTGTCGTGATACTAATTCTCCAGTACTCACAAATTTGTATATCACCATGTTTCCCCTTTGAAACCATAATAATCCCTAACTTTCGTGACCACTGTATATACACCATCTACCAACAAGTAATTGGACACCCCTGCAATCGACGATATCTGCGGTCTTGGTACACGTCACGGCCGCCGCCGTTAAATATCGTGTGGGAAACAACAACACAACCAGTCGCATGTATGATGCCAAGCAGTTCGGAGCTCTCTGATTTCGAGAAAGGTGTAATCGTCGGGTATAACAGAAATGGCCGATCCATACGTGACATATCCAGCGAGTTGAAATACCCAAAATCGACAGTGGCCTACGTGATTGGCAAGTGGAAGATGAGAGGTGACTGTCGGAATGTGCCCCTACCCGGCAGACCCACAAAACTGGGAGTTAGAGACCGACGGGTGCTGGCCAGAGAAATTCGGAAGAACCGCACCAAATCGATGGGCCACATCTGCGAGGAGTTTCAACAGACATCCGGTAATGTTCTTTCGATGAATACCATCCGTAAGAAAGCCCATCTTCTCGGTTATCATGGACGAGCTGCCCCCCACAAGCCTTTGATCACCAAGTCCAATAGCGCTGCTCGGCTAACGTGGTGCATAGAACGTCGACAGTGGATATAGGTTCTCTGGAGCGACGAATCAAGGTTCACCCTCTACCGTTCGGATGGCAGAGTCTGGGTTTGACGTCTGACTGGAGAACGCCTCCTGCCGGAATGTATTGCGCCAACTGTGAAGCTCGGCGGCGGTGGAATTATGCTATGGGGGTGTTTCACCAGGTATGGCATGGGACCCTTGGTCGCAATTCCTGGTAGACTAAACGCCGAGACCTACTGCTACATTTTGGATGACCATGCGCTTCCTACGTTCTGGCAGTTTTACGGGGTGGACCCATGTTACTTTCAGGATGACAATGCCACCTGTCATGTTGCGAGGTCCACCATGGCTTGGTATGGTGACAGTGGGGTTAATCGAATGGACTGGCTTGCGCAGAGCTCAGACCTTAACCCTATCGAGCACCTCTGGGACGAGCTGCAGCGTCGACTTAAGGGGTGCCCGCACCGTCCGAAATTGGTGAAGGAACTGACGTGTCTTCTCCAAGTCGAGTGGAAGAAAATACCGCAAGCGGTCGTACAACGCCTGGTTGACGGTATGCCCCGGAGAGTCGCAGCTGTAATCGCCGCTCGTGGAGGCTCCACCAACTATTCAAGGTGAATAACCTTCGTTTTACTTTGCTATCACAGGTGTCGAATTACTTGTTGGTAGATAGTGTATATCATCATCATCATAATCATCATTGTCAACCATTATCGATCCATTACTGGACGAAGGTCTCCCCAAGTTTCCTCCACAACGGTCTGTCTTGTGCCAGTCTACTCTATGTCACTTCTGCATACTTTCGAATTTCATCCACCCATCACCCATGTGGTCTTCTTCTGGGTCTTTTCCTGTCCCTTGGAATCCAATCTAAAATTTCGGCTGTCCATCGATGGTCTGCCCTGGCAGTATGTCCAGCCCACTGCCATTTCAGGGATTTAACTCTGACCATGATGTCTTCGACTCTTGTCATTTTTCGGATAGACGAGTTCCTCTTTCTTATCTCTCCTGGTTACACCAAGCATGCACCTCTCCATGCCTTTTTGAGTTGTCTGCAGCCTTTGTATGTCTCTTTTAGTTAAGGTCCACGTCTCTGCACCATACGTAAGCACTGGAAGGATGCATTGATCAAACACTTTTCTTATTTTAAAACATAATGGCATATTGCTCTTGAAAATTATGCTGTTTTTTCCAAAAGCTCTCCAGGCAAGTTTTGTACGCCGATTAATTTCTTCATCAATGTGACCCTCACTTGATATCTGCTGTCCAAGATAAACGTACGTGTCTGTTATCTCCAGCTTTTCTCCATCAATCGATAAATCTTCATTTCTTGTAAAAGCATTGAACATCACTTTTGTCTTCTGAAAGTTCATTTTTAATCCCACTTCTTTACTCTTGTCAGCAAATTCTTGGATCATACTCTGCAGCTCTGATGGGGTAGTTGCAAAAATTACTACGTCATCAGCAAAACGAAGGCGGGTTAGATAATCTCCATTAATTTTTATCCCTTGGTTTTCCCAGTTCAGTGATTGAAAGACATTTTCCAATGTAGCATTAAAGAGCTACGGAGATATGGTGTCACCTTGTCTCACCCCCTTTCCAATTTTTATGTGTGTTGTATTTTCAAACAGCCGAATCTTAGCACTTGCATTTTCATAAATGTTATTAATAATATTAATGTACTCATCGTCAATACCGCAGGATATCAGAGCCATTGTAACTGCTGATGATTTCACCGAATCAAAGGCTTTTTCACAATCGATAAGAGCCATGCATAATGGAAGTTCTTATTCCCTCGCTCTTTCAATTAGTTCTCTCAGTACGTGGATATGATCTATTGTGTTGTAGCCACTCCTGAATCCAGCTTGTTCTCTTGGTTGAGCCATGTCCAGTGTTACCTTCAAGCGGTGTGAAAGAACTTTGAAGATTTTATAAACCACTGATAGGAGGCTGATAGGTCTGTAGTTCCGTAGATCCTCAATGTCACCTTTTTTATGTAGGAGGATTATTGTAGCGTTGTTCCAATCCTCAGGAATCTTCCCTTCCTTAAGGCATCGAGTGAAAATTTGGGCGAGTACTGTTTCGATTTCTGCACTTGCTTCTTGTATGATGTCTACAGTAATTCCATCTTCTCCTGGAGCTTTTTCCCCGTTTCATGTTCTTGATTGCCTGTGCAACTTCTGCTGGGAGGACTGGAAGAACTCTGGTACTGGTACCTTTCATGATGTCTGGAGTACATGTATCATCCCTTTCATATAATTTGGAGTAGAAATATTTCACTCTTGTCAAAATTTCGCCTCTATTTCTTGTTACAGAACCATCTTCTTTTCTCAGTGCCATAACTTGTTTTTTTCCCTTACTGAGATGTCCCTTTGCTATCTTTAGGCTTTGGTTGTTTTCAATTGTTTTCCTCACAAGTTCACAGTTGAATTTCCTTACGTATTCTGTGATACTTTTTCGTACTGTCTTGCATAGCTCTATATACTCCACTTTGGAAGTCACATCTTCTTTAGTTGTCCTCATCTCTCTTTTTTTTTTGCATCAACATATTAGTTTTTACTGATAATTTGTTCACATGCAACTTGTTCTTAGACCCAGCTAATTTTGTTGCTGTTTCCATAAGAGCTTTAGTTACTTTTCTGTTAACTTCAGAAATATCCACTTCTTCCGATGTTAGGCCTTCTAAAGCAGAGAATCTGTTCCTCAGTTCCAACTTGAAGGTATTATGGTGTTTTTTAAGTTTGGTTATGTCAATACATCTTGTTTGTCTTATGAGCTTGCCACGTTCAAGTTTAGTGTTGAGGTGCATCTTACATCTCACCAATCAATGGTCACTACCTGTGTTGAACTTGTTTAGTACACTGCAGTCTTCCATGATGAATTTTTCGTTACACATAATAAGATCAGTTTCACTTGTCATCCCATTTGGATGTCTCCATGTCCATTTCCTATGCGGCTTTTTCTTGAAAAAAGAGTTCAAGATGAAAAACCCTTCTGCCTCTGCAAACTCAACGAGAGTATTTCCACGCTGGTTTCTGTTATCGTGACCGAATTTACCTACTGAAGTTTCATTTTGTTGCCGTTGCGCTATTTTTGCATTGAAATCTCCCATAATTATTTTCAAGTGCTGCTCACCTTTATTATTTAGATGACGAAAATCCTCATAAAATTCTTCAATTTCTTCTTCAGGATGACTTGTGGTGGGTGCATAAGTTTAATAATCGGAGCCTTGTATGTTCTCGAGAGTTGGATAACGAGTCGCGCAGCTCTGTCAGAAGAACTTTCAACTTCTACAACTTTATCCTTCAGTGTCTTGTTTATTATAAATCCAACACCACTAGTTCTGCCAGTATCTGTCCCACGATAGTAGAAGAGATGTCCACTTTTCAGTTCAATGAGATCTCCTTTTCTCCTTACTTCACTTAGCCCGACGATGTACCACTTGATCCTTTGTAGTTAGTGTTCCAATTCAAGAAGCCTTGAATCAGAAGATAGGGAGCGTCCGTTATACGTAGCCAAGGTCAGCATCAGATGGCAGCCTAGTCCGGTCCTCCGGTGATTCTTAGGACCCTCTGTCTTCATGTCGCACTGGCCGCTGCCTTGGCCAGGTACATTCCAGCTGCCGGAGACTGAGGGCCAAGATTTAAGTTGTGGAGTCATTTTTGGAGGGGTTTGGCCATAACTCACCACGCTGGCCAAGCGGGTTGGTGAGTGTGGGATAACATTTCCTCTAATCCCGATGGTATAGTTATACCGTTATTGGCGGTCGTCAGAGCCCCTTTAGTGTTTACAGGATGCACCACGAGAAGGCGGGGTTGACATTTGTCAAGGAGAGGCTGTGATGTTACGCATCACCTGACCTTACATCCCATAGTGTATATGCATGTATGTATATATTCTCTTATGATTTAGAATACATGATTGTGTTCGAAGCCTATGAAAATAACGAAATGAATACATGAAGTGTGTATTTGTTTCGTTAATAACTTTTTGTGACGACCTATGAATTGAAACAGGAAAAGAATTTATACCTTTTAGATATTTCAGTTAATGTTATGTACAAAAATAAACAGACAGAAGAGCACAGCACACTGTCGGAGCCAAACAAACTGGATGGGAATGCTCTTTTCATAGATAATTATATACAAATTCCTCAAAAAGGTATTTCACCATACGTATTTTATACCTACAATAAAATAAAGTACTTACAATTGTTTATAGCCTAGGTATTGCAATGCATTTGGACACCAAAGGAGAAACTTAAGAATTGTAATTCGTAAGCATAAGAATTAAACTAGAGATGTTATGCTAAACAAACTTCCTCTAATACTAAGACAATCATGACCAAAAATTAAGTTTAAATTCACAAAATAGTGAGAAATATGATATACTGCACCCTCAATGTTTAAAGACCAAATACACAAGTGTTGGAAAAATACAAAGCAACTCGCATACCAAAATAAAATAAGGCTCTTCTTGGTAGAAATACAGAAAAAATTATGGATAAATATAAACTGGGATATAATATGCACAGACTGCAGGTGGAACACAAATAGCCATTAGCTACATTTAAAAGAACAGTTAAAAACAAGGATCTGAAAGCACTAATTGATATATCTCCCAGCATTTCACCTCACATTTTCTAAGCTATTCACTTTTTCTAATCTATCAGCAAAGTTTCAAACGTGTCTCAAAAACTGTTATTAACGACAATGCAATTGACCCCGTTTTATGTTTCAATACTTCGGATGTTAGTGATATCAAAATGCCTACCTCATGTTACTGCCGTTTTTTGTCATACCAGTTAAATCTGAGCAACTGAATTCCCAAGAAAATTGCAACAGCCGGGATGAAGTCACTAAAACGGACATGTTGACTCAAAACCTTTTACAAAGTCCTATACTTTGTGAACAATAAAAAATATATAATGGTTAGAGATTGTGTTGCAGTAATCACTGTGATAGAAATGCTTTCTTTTTTATAACATTACTCTCCTAACAAAGACAACCCCTTATAACGCTTCGTCAAAAATAAGTGGTAGCAAAATAACTTTTAAGAACAGGGCAAATTTTGTGAAGGAGCAATCATGTTATGAAAAGGATTTTTTATGGCATTCTAAATAAGATAACCCTTTATTATTTCACTAAAAATAAGGGAAAATAAAATAACTTTTAAAGGAACTCAACAAATGTTTTCTAAAAAAGCGAAATTCATCATGTAACCCCTGTTTCACCGAAAGTTTCTGCGGTGATGAGGCAACATCAAATTTGAGTTCCATGACTCATTTCAGATTACTCTAAAGCACGCGGAAAAGCAAGGAGTTTTGATTAAAAAACCAAGAATCACATTAAAACAAAACCAATGCTGTAACGAAACCCAGAAGACTGTTACAGGATTTCAATATATGTACCACTTTTAGACATGTATATTAATTTTATTAGTGCTTTGGAAAATAGATTTATCGCACACAAATCGGTCTTATCAGGATTCCAATCACTTTTCCTAACTTGCTTCCTGCCGCCCCGGTGGCGCAGTGGTCTAAGGCAATGGCCTCTAATCATTCGTCCGAAAGGGGTCCGGGTTCGAATCCCGGTGAGGCATGGATGTTATGTTTGTCTTACGGCACTGGCTCTCTCCCTTCCCTGGAACCAGTGACCCTAAATTAGGGACGGGCGACTGCTTATAGCCCATTGAGTTGCTCACGGTGGTCGTTAAACCTCCAATCAAAAAAAAAATCAACTTGCTTCCTGCATAGGCAAATTGCAAAATATAAGTGGTCAACCATTGTGTGGTGATAAGAATACAGGTAATAAGAATATTAATAATAATTTTCAGTAATATTTATTTGAATATTTTTGCACAGATGTTGCATGCATTTTTAAAATGCACTCATAACTTTTTTTGGCAACCACACTATCATCCATCCACTCCTGTATTCAAAGAGACTGAAAACGCTTTTACTTGAAAACTTTTTTACTTTTACATAGCTGAAGTATGTCTTTAAAGTTTTAGTACCTTTTATTTATGGTTACATGGCTCATTTCCAAATTAATCATGACCCAAGGAATTTTTCACTTTTTTTTTTTTTTTTTTTTGTTGGAGGTTTAACGACCACCGTGAGCAACTCAATGGGCTATAAGCAGTCGCCCGTCCCTAATTTAGGGTCACTGGTTCCAGGGAAGGGAGAGAGCCAGTGCCGTAAGACAAACACAACATCCATGCCTGACCGGGATTCGAACCCGGACCCCTTACGGACGAATGATCAGAGGCCAACGCCTTAGACCACTGCGCCACCGGGGCGGCAAATTTTCACATTACTTAAAAAAATGTTTCGAACAGACTGAATGGCAAACTCTTAGCATTCATTTATGGAATACTGTGGATTGTATCAAACCACTGTTTCTATAGAAAAATCTATAGAAACAATGATTTGATGTAATCCTTTAGAATTATGGCCCCTTTTTCTATAGACATCATTTTCGCAGTTCTATAAGTTCCTATAGGCCGCCCCGGTGGCGCAGTGGTCTAAGGCGCTGGCCTCTGATCATTCGTCCGTAAGGGGTCCGGGTTCGAATCCCGGTCAGGCATGGATGTTGTGTTTGTCTTACGGCACTGGCTCTCTCCCTTCCCTGGAACCAGTGACCCTAAATTAGGGACGGGCGACTGCTTATAGCCCATTGAGTTGCTCACGGCGGTCGTTAAACCTCCAATCAAAAAAAAAAAAAGGTTCTATAGAAACCCTATAAAAATTATATAAGGTTCCACTGAAGTTTCTACTAAGATATCTATAGAAAACCTAGTCAAGTTTCTATAGAATTGTGTTCACTATTGCTACAGAAATGCTGTAGACATTTCTATAGAGCGCCTATAGAACTTATAGAACCATATTTATTTGCCGCCCCGGTGGCGCAGTGGTCTAAGGCGCTGGCCTCTGATCATTCGTCCGTAAGGGGTCCGGGTTCGAATCCCGGTCCGGCATGGGTATTCTGTTTGTCTTACGGCACTGGCTCTCTCCCTTCCCTGGAACCAGTGACCCTAAATTAGGGACGGGCGACTGCTTATAGCCCATTCAGTTGCTCACGGTGGTCGTTAAACCTCCAAAATAAAAATAGAACCATATTTATAGAAAAACGGGCGCCGCTCCGGTGGCGCAGTGGTCTAAGGCGTTGGCCTCTGATCATTCGTCCGTAAGGGGTCCGGGTTCGAATCCCGGTCAGGCATGGGTGTTGTGTTTGTCTTACGGCACTGGCTCTCTCCCTTCCCTGGAACCAGTGACCCTAAATTAGGGACGGGCGACTGCTTATAGCCCATTGAGTTGCTCACGGTGGTCGTTAAACCTCCAATCAAAAAAAACAAAAAAAAACGGGCCATAATTCTAAAGATTTCTATAAACGCTTTTCTATAAAAAAATTTATAGAATTCTATAGAACTTTTTCTTTAGGGTTACGACAACAAACGCTGCAGCTGCAGCTGCATGCACACCAGAAATTCTGTCTGTGCTTGGGACCGTTAGGATACGAGATCTCGCACGACCCCGCATAAATCCCACTCATAAATCGTTCGTACAGTTTCATTCTCATGTGTTAAGTACTCCTGTTCTTCTACTAGTTACATATTTCAAGTTTTCATATCTTCCATTAAGATTTAAATACACTGTATTTATGTTCGTACAGCATACCGCCCTATTACGATCTCTATTAATTTCTTTCTTTCACGAGTACGATTCTTCAAACTGACTGATAGTCAGTTTAGCTATTTATTTGAAATTCTACGTAATTTCCTTATTAAATACTTCGATGTTTATACTAGACAATCTGTAAACACAGAAATTTGATAGAATGAACTTTTGGGCATCCCCAACAAGAATAAACACTTCCCACGTCATTCATACAATAAAAAGCAGTTAAAAGGATTTTTTTTTTTTTTTGATTGGAGGTTTAACGACCACCGTGAGCAACTCAATGGGCTATAAGCAGTCGCCCGTCCCTAATTTAGGGTCACTGGTTCCAGGGAAGGGAGAGAACCAGTGCCGTAAGACAAACACAACATCCATACCTGACCGGGATTCGAACCCGGACCCCTTACGGACGAATGATCAGAGGCCAGCGCCTTAGACCACTGCGCCACCGGGGCGGCGTTAAAAGGATGACGCTAGCTTATTTCAATAAAAATATTACATATGCATCACTTGGTATTACATTTTTGGACTTTTTTTTTTTTTGATTGGAGGTTTAACGACCACCGTGAGCAACTCAATGGGCTATAAGCAGTCGCCCGTCCCTAATTTAGGGTCACTGGTTCCAGGGAAGGGAGGGAGCCAGTGCCGTAAGACAAACGCAACATCCATGCCCGACCGGGATTCGAACCCGGATCCCTTACTGACGAATGATCAGAGGCCATTGCCTTAGACCACTGCGCCACCGGGGCGGCATTTTTGGACTTCAGAAAGATAAGCTTCAACGGCAAATTCCAAGGAAACCTCAATACGGCGGTGTAACTAGAGCCACCATGCGGAGACTTCTGTCGTAACTCAAACAGAAAAACGGGACGATTTTTCGGCGTCTTTTCGCGTTTCGATGAGGTCGTGTACACACTACACTGTATTGTAAAAGGCGGAAAGATGGCGGCAAGGTGAGTTTATGGAGGAGTATGTCACACAAAGAAAACGGGTAGAGCAGAAATTGTCGTCCCATTGCTTTTAAATTGTTGAAGTATTTCTACAGTTTAATTTAAAAGCATCAAAGATTAGTGGATTGTGTTGTTTTTAAAACAAAATTCCAATTTTGATAAAAAAAAATTATGCATGTTCTCTTGCCCCAGTGAAATGAGATAAAATTGCTTTTCTCAGAGGAAAGGAAAAACTTTTTTCTTGTTCATAAGGTGTGAGTGGGATCTATATTCCATTTCACGTTTTCTGTAAACATTCCTGACAGGCCTTTAGAAATTCTGATTTTTCTAATATACAAGCTTTTATCTGTGGTATTTCTCTACAAGATAAAGTTCTGCAGTGTGTGAGTGATCATTTTTTTTTCTTCTTCCAAATAAAATGCTATCCATGACGTGCACTTTACAAAATCACGAAATCAGGAAAAATTTTTGCTGTTTGTTCTAAAAGCTCAGGACATACTGTTATAAATTTTATAAAGCATGTTTTGGAATCATCGAACAAGCTCTTTTCCTTTTTTTTTTTTTTTTTTTTTTTTTAATATTTTTAATTACCGAGTTCATATAGTGTTCTTCATGTCCTCTTAGATGTGAAACATCCAGGATACGATGACGCCTGGTATTCACAGATAAGTAGCAATCACATTCGGTATTTAATTCATGGTTGTATGCAGTAAATGTTAACAAAAAATTTGTTTTTTGAAGTTGTTGCCGAAGCAAAAAATAAAATCTAATAGTTTCCCAATATGAAGTCTGACGAAATATTCTTCAAGAGACGAAACCTCTTAAGACTGGATTATAAAGAAAGTGAAAAGTAAATTTACATATTATCTCAGACACTCCCTAGTACAAGGGACGATCTTCAACAGCGTAAAGTCTGCTTTTGCAAGTTCACAAAAAAGTCTAGTTTTGCACGACATATGCAGTCTGACGGAACTAAAAATTCCGTCCAGTGGTGCATGCTTCAGGAAATTCATTATGGATGACAAAACTTCAAAGTATATGCTCCTTGATACTGGTGAGAAACCTGATACGCATAATGTATGTTCCGAGCAATCGACATGGAAAATTGGGATTTCTGATCACACACTCCTTCATGCAGGTGAAAAAGTTAATCAGCGTGATGTGTGTTCAGAGAAACTTGTGCAGAAAAGTGACCTCTCCAGGCACACCCTTCTTCATACAGCTTCAAAAACAGATAAGTGTGATGTGTGCTCAAAGCAATTTGTAAAGAAAGATTACCTTTCGAAGCATTTGCTCTGTCATACTGCGAAAGAAAGCCATCAATGTGTTGCATGTTCCAAGCAGTTTACCAGGAAAAGTTACCTTTCCCAGCATATGCTCTTTCATACAGGTGAGAAACCTCATCAGTGTGATGTGTGTTCGAAGCAGTTTACCCTGAGAAGTCACCTTTCCCAGCATCTGCTCCTTCATACAGGCGAAAAACCCCATCAGTGTGATCTGTGTTCCAACCAGTTTACCACAAGTAGATACCTTTTCCAGCATATGCTCCTTCATACAGGTGAAAAACCTCATCAGTGTGATGTGTGTTCCAAGCAGTTTACCCTGAGAAGTCACCTTTCCCAGCATATGCTCCTTCATACAGGTGAAAAACCGCATCAGTGTGATGTGTGTTCCAAGCAGTTTACAACGAGAAGTTACCTTTCCAAACATATGTTCCTTCATACAGGTGAAAAACCTCATCAGTGTGATGTGTGTTGCAAGCAATTCACACGGAAAGTGCACCTTTCCCGTCATATGCTCCTTCATACTGGTGAAAAACCTCATCATTGTGATGTGTGTTCCAAACAGTTTACCAGCAAAAGTAACTTTTCCCGTCATATGCTCCTTCATACAGGTGAAAAACCTCATCAGTGTGATGTGTGTTCTAAGCAGTTTGCCACGAGAAGTTACCTTTCCCAGCATATGTTCCTTCATACAGGTAAAGAACATCAGTGTGATGTGTGTTCCAAGCAGTTTACAACGAGAAGTCACCTTTCCCAACATGCGCTTCTTCATACAGGTGAAAAACCTCACCAGTGTGCTGTGTGTTCCAAGCAGTTCACACGGAAAGAGCACCTTTCTCGTCATATGCTCCTTCATACAGGTGAAAAACCTCATCAGTGTGAAGTGTGTTCCAAGCAGTTTACCAGGAAAAGCTACCTTTCTCAGCATATGCTCCTTCATACAGGTGAAAAACCTTATCAGTGTGATGTGTGTTCCATGCATTTTACCATGAGAAGTTACCTTTCCCGTCATATGCTCCTTCATACAGGTGAAGAGCCTCATCAGTGTGATGTTTGTTCTAAGACATTTACCCTGAGAAGTCACCTTTCCCAGCATATGCTCATTCATACAGGCAAAAAACGTCATCAGTGTGATGTGTGTTCCAAGCAGTTTACCCTGAGAAGTTACCTTTCTCAGCATATGCTCCTTCATACTGGTGAAAAGTATCAGTGTGATGTGTGTTCCAAGCAATTCACACAGAAACAGCACCTTTTCCCGGCATATGCGCCTTCATACAGGTGAAAAACCTCATCAGTGTGACAAGTGATTCAAGGAATTCACAAGAAAAAGTTACCTTTTGAACTACACTATCTACCAACAAGTAATTGGACACTCCTGCAATTGACGATATCTGCGGTCCTGATACAACGTCACGGCCGCCGCCGTTAAATATCGTGTGGGAAACAAGAATGCAACCAGTCGCATGCAAGATGCCACGCAGTTCGTAGCTCTCTGATTTCAGGAAAGGTGTAATTGTCGGGTATCGCAGAAATGGCCAATCCATACGTGACATATCCAGCGAGTTGAAGTACCCAAAATCGACAGTGGCCTACGTGATTGGCAAGTGGAAGATGAGAGGTGACTGTCGGAATGTGCCCCGACCCGGCAGACCCACAAAACTGGGAGTTGGAGACTGACGGATGCTGGCTAGAGAAATTCGGAAGAACTGCACCAAATCAATGGGCCACTTCCGCGAGGAGTTTCAACAGGCATCCGGGAGTGTTCTTTCGATGAATACCATCCGTAAGGAAGCCCATCTGCTCGGTTTACATGGACGTACTGCCGCCCACAAGCCTTTGATCCCCAAGTCCAATAGTGCTGCTCAGGTAACGTAGTGCAAAGAACGTCGACAGTGGACCGTTGAACAGTGGAAACAGGTTCTCTGGAGCGACGAATCAAGGTTCACCCTCTACCGTTCGGATGGCAGGGTCTGGGTTTGGCGTCTGCCTGGAGAACGCCTCCTGCCGGAATGTATTGTGCCAACTGTGAAGTTCGGCGGTGGTGGAATTATGCTATGCGGGTGTGTCTCCTGGTATGGCATGGGACCCTTGGTCGCAATTCCTGGTAGACTCAACGCCAAAACCTACTGCACCATTTTGGTTGACCATGCGCTTCCTACGTTGTGGCAGTTTTACGGGGTGGACCCATGTTACTTTCAGGATGACAATGCCACCTGTCATGTTGCGAGGTCCACCATGGCTTGGTATGGTGACAATGGGTTTAATCGAATGGACTGGCCTGCGCAGAGCCGGGACCTTAACCCTATCGAGCACCTCTGGGACGAGTTGGAACGTTGACTTAAGGGGTGCCCCCACCGTCCGAAATCGGTGAAGGAACTGACCTGTGTTCTTCGAGCCGAGTGGAAGAAAATACCGCTAGCCGTCGTACAACGCCTCGTTGTGAGTGTGCCCCGGAAGGTCGCAGCTGTAATCGTTGCTCGTGGAGGCTCCACCAACTATTGAAGGTGAATAAACTTCGTTTTCCTTTGCTATCACAGGTGTCCAATTACTTGTTGGTAGATAGTGTATATAGTCCTTCATATGAGTACAAAAAATTAGTATGGTGGGCAATTCACATGTAAAGATACATTTTCCAGGCGTATTTTCTTTCATATAGTTGAAAGACCTCATCAGTGTTTTGTGTTCTACACAATTCACACATAACAATATCCTGTAAAACCATGTGCTGCTTCACTTAAGCAAACCTCATTAATGAGGTATATCCCTTGCAAGAAGTTCCCACTGAAAGGTAGCCTTTCAATTTTCAAAGCATATGCTCTTTCAAATATAAAAATGCGCACCAATGTGGGTATACTGCAGGAAAATCACAAAGGCAGTTTGTGAAGGCAGATGCTTGTTTACGTTGGCAAAAACCTCTTCAATGTGATGTATGCTTCAAGGCATTTACACTTATAGAACATAGGTCGAAACATACGCTCCATCGTAGAAATGAATAACAACAACCAGATAACGTACTTCTAGATATTTTAGAAACTTTTTTTTTCAGCATATGAATTAATAAATTTATTGGGCATTGAGGGATATTAAATACTCTAAGATATGTGTGACCTTCATACAGCCACTCTTTATTTCACTGATTGAGGTCTAGCTTTTGAACCTGTGAGCTGAATTATTAGGAATTAATATGTGGGTGAAGGTGTAGTTTAGTGGATAAATGTGTACTTTAGTGTCCTAAATTATTTTGACGGAGAAATTTAATTTAACTGTGTGAAACAAGTGTGAAGTACAATTTTTTAAGCATACAAAATAATGGGGAAAGGTGCAAAAATATAGTATTTTTAGATAAAAGGAAAGATTTTTTTCTGAAGTATTAGCCTGCGAATATGATGGTTTGCAGCAGTTGGTGTTGGAGGCTGAAGCGATGCTAACGGCCACCACGTGAAGGTTCCATGAGTCGAAACGAAGTATGAGTTGGTAGTGAATGCGCGGAAGAATACAACAGGAGTGGGGTGTATTTTTCGGAAGAGTGTGATGTGTCGTGTAATCGTGTGCAATTAGAAGTAGTTCAAACCTGTTTTATTCATTTTTGAGAAAGATATGTGTGGAATGTCGTTATTATTAGTTTCACAATGTCTCTGAATAGAAAGAAAGTAAGGAATGTTGATGAATTTATGTACGACAAAAGTTTTGGTTCCGGTTGAACCCAAAGTTTTGGTTATGGTTTAGAAGATGTGCAGGGGTAGGTGGTTTCTTCAAGCACTTCATTTGTAGTTCTGCTGTTATTCCGTACATTGTAGCTCACATTTTTTTCCCTTGTGAAATGGATATTTTTCAAAATAAACGATTTCCTTTAATTCACATATCGTAATGCGGCAGAGAGGCCTACAGCTTCTGGGATTGTGGCGGATAATGAAATTGTAAACCCTGACGAAATACGAAATGAAGTGTGGAGACTGATAATTTTGTACTTACACTTTCTCAAAATTACCCTTTAAAAAAAAAAAAACAACTTACAATGCTGCGTAAAACCGACCTCTTTCCTTCCGCGTATTCCTACAACACGCTTCGATCACTACGTACTGCTCAACCGCTTCCTTCTGTATTCTTCCACCCGTTACTTACCCTTCTGAACGAAGCTTCCATTCACCGAACTCCACCTTTGCGCAGGCGCCGCTCCGTCGCCTTAGGCCTATTGCACGTACTCTTCCAAACCATCACACTCCCAGGTAAATACTTTGGAAAAATTTTTCCTTTTATCTACAAATGCTATATTTTTTCACCTTTCCCCATTACTTTGCATGCTAAAAAAACTGTATGTCACACTTTTCTCACACAGTTAAATTTTTCCGACAAAATAATTTAGGACGCTAAAGTACACATTTACCGTTTATGGTAATAAATTATTCAGCTACAAATTTGGAGAAAAAATTATAAACATAATTCAAAGTATATAATTTGACGGAGAATGTAATGAAAAAAATTTAGCTGTAGGACGCATTTTTTAATATTTTTGCAGTACAACTTGCCTGGGATCATGGGGTTGAAAACAAACATTGTAGTGAGCCTGCCCTGTCACTGGCACAACGAAACCAATGATCTGCTGTGATTGCCGTTTAATGGGTCCCCGAAGTCAGTGATCACAGTTCCAAATTTTTTTATTTTTTTTACCGTGATACTGAATTTTAAAATCCATTCTGAAGACAATAATGAAAAATTTAGAATTCTCTTTCAGAGCAAAGCCTCTTGGTACAAGGTGCAAAGGTTCACTCTGGGTCATTCCATGTCAAATCACCCAGCATTTTCACGAGATGTCACCAATCTGTCTCACATGTTTGTGAAAACTGATACAAACTATTGTTATATCAATTCATCAGATATTATATTTGTTGAATTCTTTACGTGGTTACGATTTATGTTATTTATATGTCAACAAATTCGCCGTCATATAATTCACTGTTTCTCACGTTATCACAAAATTGAGCACGGGAAACGTCAATATTATAAATATATACCAAAATTTCAACATGTTACTCACATTCTTTCACGAGGTCCTCAAGATATTGTAGATTTTCAGCTGTTGAAGTCATCAAACTGATATGGAATAAGTCTTCATATGGATATTCAAAGATAGCGTAAATGTGACAAAGTCTTCAAATATGTCGATAAAAAAGTAGCAAGTGATTATCACTATTTCAGATTCGTCATTTAAAATATGATTTATGAACTTTAAAAGAATTAAAACTTCCGAACCCCTTGCTGAAGGTGAGTTGAATTGGCAATAAAATATTTTATGTCGATGATGGTTCAATCTTCGTTTCCCGTGGCACAAGCACCCATACTAGTTTTAATTACTATTTTGTAATCATCTTCAGTGGGTATATACGAGTTATTTCCCATTCATGTTGTCTCTTGGCCATCCAAATCAAATCTACTGGCAGAGTCCGATGTTCCACGTCGGTCGAACCACTGCGCATTCGGTTTTTGGTTTCATTGCGCATCTCTAGTCGTGTTCGTTTTCAATTGGATGGTTCGAATTTTCTTCCGATTCCAATTCGTTAGGTGTTGCCATCTGTTTGTTGATAGATTTATACTTTGTCCTGTTTCTGTGTTTTTTATTTTTATAATGTTTATTTTCTTTTTCTTTTTCAATAAGATATCTCCAAGCGTATGGAAGATCCATGGGGTCCTTATTATTACAATTTGCTTCCTTAGTTTTTTCAATCATCACTGCCTCCGATGTTAATATTTGATTCTTTGTTTTATGTGATGTTAATAACTTTGCTTCCAACCAATCTGGAATAGCCTCATTTTCTATGCAATGTTGTATTAAAGATGTTTTGCTCTCTTTTTTGTTCCAGTTGGATATGTGTTCACCTAATCTGGTCTTAAATCTTCTTTTAGTACTTCCGATGTATACTTTATTTTTGTCTTCATTTCTTTCCGTGTCTGTAGAGTTTTTTGTTGGTATACAGTATACACCTGCCCTATCAAGTATTGATCTTCCTTCGCTTCCTGTTGTTAATATGGATTCGCTATATATAACTATTTCCGCCAGTATCATTTTTTCTTTAGTATATTCATTATTGGAGGAATGTAGGAAAATTTACCCGCAAATTTTATTTTAGTTTTTTGTTTAGTGTTATTTTTACTAAAAGACTTTTTTGTATTTTCAAGTATTTCTTCAATAATCTTTTTTCTGTATCCAAATTTCATAGCAGTTTCGGTTATCCAGTTAATTTCCGACATTTCCCTATTTTTATTTACATGAGTGGGTTAAAGCTCTTCTTACATAGAATTGAAGTGCTGATATTTTATATTTCCATGGATGATTTGAATTGATCAGAATAATTGCTGGAATAAATGTTGGTTTTCTATATACTTCGTATTCAACCGTATTATTGTTTCTAAATAAAGAAATGTCTAAAAATGTAGTTGTCTGTTAATTTCTTTTTCCATAGTAACTTGTATTGATTTATAAAAGCTATTGTATTTTTGTACATATGCATTAAGGTCTTTATCAGATTGCTTCCAGAAGATAAGGATATCATCATCAATGTATCTTACATATATTAACAGCTCATTTTGATTGAGTGGCTTGAGTTTATTTTCTATGTCCTGTAATATTATTTCAACAAGAAGACCTGAAATTGGGGACCCCATTGGTGCACTTGTTTTTGTTGGTAGATTTTTTTATTATATGTGAAGTAGTTATTATCAGCAACTAGTTTTACTGCCTGAATAATACTAATTCTTTGTGATTCAGGTATTTCTCGATCTTTTAATCTCTGATCTAATAATTCAATTGCTTCGTAAACCGGAGTATTTGGATACAGGGAGACAATATCTAAACTGATCATAATAAATTTGGTTGTTTTTATTTCCCTGATTTTATTAATAACTTCTATTGAGTTGTTAATCATATATTCATGTTGATTATAGTATTGTTTTAAGTGTTTAAATAGTTCTTTTTCTAGGAGGATAGTTGGAGCTGTTGTTTTATTCACTATTGGTCTTAATAAGAGTTCTTCTTCTTTATGCGTTTTGATTTTGCTGAATATGCTTGGAATAGATGCCCCAACAGGTGGAAAGGCTCTATTTTTAATATTATCTGGTAAATGGCCATGTTTTTTTTATGTTAGCCATTTTTCTTAAAATTTTATCTGTTGGATCACAATTAGTCTTTTCGACATTTAATTCCGCTATAGCCTTTTTCATTTTTATATCATATTCCTCTTTGTCTAATATAACAATTTGTTTGGCTTTATCAGCGCTTATGCATTTAATTGTTGATTTGTTCCTGAGGTTCATCAATTCCTGTCTTTCATATTTTATAGCTGATATTTGCTCTTCTTTTTCTTTGTTATTGATTGTTCTCATTATTTTGAATCTTGTTGGGTTTTGTCTCTTTTTCGGTAGTTTTTTGATGACGTCTTCAATGTATGGAATTATAATCTCAGTTTTTGGAATTTTTTGCTGATATGCATATCTCATGCCTCTATTAAGTGCTTTAACCTGCAGAGATGTCAATTCATTATTAAATTTATTAATGAACATTGGTTTGTCTTCTAGTGGTGCCATTTTTTTCTTTTTTGCTATTATGTTGGTCATTTATAAGATTTTCAATTTTATGAAAGTGTCTCTTTCTATCTACAAGTTGTTGTCTTTTTATAATAGCAAATATTTTAATTAATGCCACTTTTGTTCCTTCTTTATCGTTTTCTTGCATACATTGGTTATATAATCTGTAGTTTTTCTTACTTAGTTTATCAATGTCTTTTCTCTAATAGAGGCTCTTAATCTTTTAATTTCACAAGTTTTTAAAATGGCTTTGTCTTTATAATTCATTGGTTTGTTTCTAATTTGTAAAAATTTCGGTGTTATTCCATTATTTTTACAAGTTGTCAAAAAGTTCAAGTGTTCGACTTCTTTACTCAGTAGAATTCTGTTCTTTTTAAAGTTTTTAATATTTTGGATGTTCATTTTGCTCTGTCTTTATATATATATATATGTTGGTTCCATCTGTGCAACTCAGACTCTCACCACAAACTCAACGCTAGTAGCCATTTAAATCTCCAGTTTTGCATTAAATTACATCAATTCATTAAATATTATATTTGTCGGATTCTTTACGTGGTTACGATTTCTTATTTATATGTCAACAAATTCGCCGTCATATAATTCACTGTTTCTCACATTATCACAAAATTGAGCACAGGAAACGTCAATGTTATAAATATACACCAAAATTTTAACATGTTACTCACATTCTTTCACGAGGTCCTCAAGATATTGTAGATTTTCAGCAGTTGAAGTCATCAAACTGATATGGAAGAAGTCTTCATATGGATATTCAAAGGTAGCGTAAATGTGACAAAGTCTTCAAATAATGTCGATAAAAAAGTAGCAAGTGATTATCACTATTTCAGATTCGTCATTTAAAATATGATTTAAGAATTTAGGTATTCTGTTGTTATGTAAATAGTTTTGAACCCACCTTCTTAGCAAAAATCAGCCATTAAAATTTTAATTATTTTTTACTTTGGTGTGCATGAAGGACAATAATGTATATATATATCATCATCATCATCGACCGAGGTGTCCTTCTTATGGGGTCATCTGAAGGCCCTCGTTTATGAGACTCCAGTTGACTCTGTTGAGGACCTGGTCGCTCGAATATCCGTTGCGGCTGCACGTGTGCGAGAAATACCTGGCATATTTGAAACTGTATGCCAATCACTCCATCGACGCTGCCAAGCATGTAAGTAAACAATTTACGTTTCCTTTCATGTCTTGTTTCTTGTGTTTGTGCCTCAACGCGTCACTTGCGCCCATACATTCCTATACAAAAAATGTTTGTTGTTGTGTGCTCTACCACCCCTTAAAGTTTGTCCCATGAGTTCTGAATCACCCTGTATATATATATCATCATCATCATCATCAACCATTATCAATCCACTGCTGGACGAAGGTCTCCCCAAGTTTCCTCCACAACGGTCTGTCTTGTGCCAGTCTCCTCCATGTCACTCCCGCATACTTTCGAATTTCATCCACCCATCTTCCATGTGGTCTTCTTCTGGGTCTTTTCCTGTCCCTTGGAATCCAATCTAAAATTTCGGCTGTCCATCGATGGTCTGTTCTTCTGGCAGTATGTCCAGCCCATTGCCATTTCAGGGATTTAACTCTGATCATGATGTCTTCCACTCTTGTCAATTTTTCGGATCCACGTGTTCCTCTTCTTATCTCTCCTGGTTACACCAAGCATGCACCTCTCCATTCTACTTTGAGTTGTCTGCAGCCTTTGTATGTCTCTTTTAGTTAAGGTCCACGTCTCTGCACCATACGTAAGCACTGGAAGGATGCATTGATCAAACACTTTTCTTTTAAGACATAATGGCATATTGCTCTTGAAAATTATGCTGTTTCTTCCAAAAGCTCTCCAGCCAAGTTTTGTACGCCGATTAATTTCTTCATCAATGTGACCCTCACTTGATATCTGCTGTCCAAGATAAACGTACGTGTCTGTTATCTCCAGCTTTTCTCCATCAATCGATAAATCTTCATTTCTTGTAAAAGCATTGAACATCACTTTTGTCTTCTGAAAGTTCATTTTTAATCCCACTTCTTTACTCTTGTCAGCAAGTTCCTGGATTATACTCTGCAGCTCTGATGGGGCAGTTGCAAAAATGACTACGTCATCAGCAAAACGAAGGTGAGTTAGATAATCTCCATTAATCTTTATCCCTTTGTTTTCCCAGTTCAGTGATTGAAAGACATTTTCCAATGTGGCATTAAAGAGCTTCAGAGATATGGTGTCACCTTGTCTCACTCCTTTTCCAATTTTTATGTGTGATGTATTTTCAAACAGCCGAATCTTTGCACTTGCATTTTCATAGATGTTATTAATAATATTAATGTATGCATCTTCAATACCGCAGGATTTCAGAGCCATTGCAACTGCTGATGGTTTCACCGAATCAAAGGCTTTTTCATAATCGATAAAAGCCATGCACAATGGAAGCTCATATTCCCTCGCTCTTTCAATTAGTTCTCTCAGTACGTGGATATGATCTATTGTGCTGTAGCCACTCCTGAATCCAGCTTGTTCTCTCGGTTGAGCCATGTCCAGTGTCACCTTCAAGCGGTGTGAAAGAACTTTAGTGAAGATTTTATAAACCACTGATAGGAGGCTGATAGGTCTGTAGTTCCTGATATCCTCAATGTCACCTTTTTTATGTAGCAAGATCATTGTAGCGTTGTTCCAATCCTCAGGAATTTTCCCTTCATTAAGGCATCGAGTGAAAATTTGGGCGAGTACTGTTTCGATTTCTCCACTTGCTTCTTGTATGATGTCTATAGTAATTCCATCTTCTCCTGGAGCTTTTCCCCGCTTCATGTTCTTGATTGCATGTGCAACTTCTGCTGGATGGACTGGAAGAACTCTGGTACTGGTACCTTTCATGATGTCTGGAGTACATGTATCATCCCTTTCATATAATTTGGAGTAGAAATCTTTCACTCTTGTCAAAATTTCGCCTCTATTTCTTGTTACAGAACCATCTTCTTTTCTCAGTGCCATAATCTGTTTTTTCCCCTTACTGAGATGTCCCTTTGCTATCTTTAGGCTTTGGTTGTTTTCAATTGCTTTCCTTACTAGTTCACAGTTGAATTTCCTTACGTCTTCAGTGATACTTTTTCGTACTGTCTTGCATAGCTCTATATATTCCACTTTGGAAGTCACATCTTCTTTAGTTGTCCTCATCACTCTTCTTTTTTGCATCAACATTTTGGTTGTTCCTGATAATTTGTTCACATGCAATTTGTTCTTAGACCCAGCTAATTTTGTTGCTGTTTCCATAAGAGCTTTGGTTACTTTTCTGTTAACTTCAGAAATATCCACTTCTTCCGATGTTAGGTTTTCTAAAGCAGAGAATCTGTTCTTCAGTTCCAATTTGAAGGTATTATGGTGTTTTTTAAGGTTGGTTATGTCAATACATTTTTTTTTGTCTTATGAGCTTGCTACGTTCGAGTTTAGTGTTGAGGTGCATCTTACATCTCACCAATCTATGGTCACTGCCTGTGTTGAACTTGTTTAGCACACTGCAGTCTTCTATGACGAATTTCTTGTTACACATAATAAAATCAATTTCACTTGTCGTCCCATTTGGATGTCTCCATGTCCATTTCCTGTGTGGCTTTTTCTTGAAAAAGGAGTTCAAGATGAAAAACCCTTCTGCCTCTGCAAACTCTACGAGAGTATTTCCACGCTGGTTTCTGTTGCCGTGACCGAATTTACCTACTGAAGTTTCATTCTGTTGCCGTTGCCCTATTTTTGCATTGAAATCTCCCATAATTATCTTCAAGTGCTGCTTACCTTTATTATTTAGATCACGAATTTCCTCATAAAATTCTTCAATTTCTTCTTCAGCATGACTTGTGGTGGGTGCATAAGTTTGAATAATCTGAGCCTGGTATCTTCTCGAGAGTTGGATAACGAGTCGTGCAGCTCTGTCAGAGGAACTTTCAACTTCTACAACTTTATCCTTCAGTTTCTTGTTTATTATAAATCCAACACCACTAGTTCTGCCAGTATCTGTCCCACGATAGTAGAAGAGATGTCCACTTTTCAGTTCGATGAGATCTTCTCCTTTTCTCCTTACCTCACTTAGCCCCACGATGTCCCACTTGATCCTTTGTAGTTCCTCTTCCAATTCAAGAAGCCTTGAATCAGAAGATAGGGAGCGTCCGTTGTACGTAGCCAAGGTCAGCATCAAATGGCAGCCTAGTCCGGTCCTCCGGGGATCCTTAGCACCCTCTGCCTTCATGTCGCACTGGCCGCTGCCTTGGCCAGGTACATTCCAGCTGCCGGAGACTGAGGGCCAAGATTTAAGTTGTGGAGTCATTTTGGAGGGGTTTGGCCATAACTCACCACGCTGGCCAAGCGGGTTGGTGAGTGTGGGATAGCATTTCCTCTAATCCCGATGGTATAGTTATACCGCTATTGGCAGTCGTCAGAGCCCCTTTAGTGGGAACAGGATGTACCACGAGAAGGCGGGGTTGACATTTGTCAAGGAGAGGCTGTGATGTTACGCATCACCTGACCTTACATCTATATATATACACACACACACACACACAGTCATCAAAATATTCTGACTTTGACAGTGTTGTAAATAAGTCATTGTGGCTACATCATCTAAAAGAGTTTTGACATGTAGGATGTATATCATGTATGTAAAATATGTGTACATATAGGATTATAAAAAAGATATGGTTGTAAATGCCATTTTTCTCATAAAGTGTTTATTTGCGCCAATATAAATGGCTTCAGGGAAACCTGTGATTACTCAGGGAAATATCAAGGAATTATCAGGGAATTTCGAAATGGATGTTCTCTGACTGCCATGGTATTTGTGAAATTTTATAGATTTCATTATCATGGTAACTGTTTTCCCCTCGTTTTTTATCTAATTTCATTATTTATTTTCGTAAACCCAGATTTGATTTTACTTTTCTTTTACTGTCGAGTCCCTATGAAGCACATCTGAGGGTCTAGAATATGCTCCTGCCTACTGATAACCCCATTGTTATTACAGCTCCTATCTCTAAGAATATTTTAAAGTACTTGTCTTGCCTTCATCCTGACAATATTAAGTCAAGTGACAGTAGCATGTACATCACCAATTTGGGAAACCTCTTACCAATCAATGTTGATCCTGAGATACTGCTTGATGAATGGAAATTGTTGCAAATAGAAGAAAAAAATCTCAAAACTGAAAGATCAACACATTGACCACTACTGGAGGCAATTTTTCTCAAAGTATGAAAGCATAGGGAAAGTAGTGAAGGCATGTTTGTCTTTAAATCATGGCAGTTCAGATGTTGAGCAAGGGTTTTCTTTATCTGGTCGTTTGCTGGCAGAAGATCGGGCTACAACGAGTTCAAGAACACTAGATGCTAAGTTGAACATCTTGTCATATATGAAGAAATATGGGAACAAACCAGAACTGGTACCCAAACAAGCAAGATGTGCTGGTGATAATTTTAAGTTATACCTAGAAAAAAAAAAAGAACAAAAAAAGCTCAAAAAGAGAAAAAAAGAAAAACTGAAAGAGGAAGAGAAACTGATCAAAGAAGAAGCAATGAAGAAACTTGAAGACGAGAAAACTGGGATTCAGGAAATGGAAAAGGATCTTAAAAAGAAAAAGAGAGAGGAGGCTGTGAAAAGGAAAGCAGAAGAAGACCTTTTGTCAGAAGCAGCTAAACATATTAAAGTACATTTAGCGCAAGGGATGCTTAAAGGGATAAGAAAGTTGTAGAAAGACTTGAAAGAAGAGAAGATTCAGACTCAAGTTGACAAACAGAAAACTAGGCTCATCACCCACTTCCTTAGGAAGAAGGACAAATAGAAGCAAACAGAAACTTGATCAGTTTGTGAAATTAAAATTTACACCAAGAAGACATGTTCTTTTCCTTTTGTCAAAAGCCTTTGTATGTGTAATTTTTGTATTAGTAATTGATAATCTTTTGTATCAAGTTTGAACATACAAAAAAAATATAATAAATAAATAAAGGCCAGACCCCATCCAGATCAAAGCTTAAGCATAGTAGTGAGATAGAATAGATCTTTCAAATGTCATTAGCCATTACAGATTATAGGAATGCCATTTTGACAGTTATAGTCAGTTACAATTCATGCTTCAGCTTTGATTCAACCGGCCATGATTTGGTTGGGGAAAATTGCAGAAAAAAGTATGTATGTTGTTGCAAATAATAACTTTAATAAGAAAAATATAGAGAAAGATTACTCATATATTACACATGTTGTCTCAAACCTTTAATTTATGTGTGTGACGTGTGTGTATATATAATAATTACATATATTAATATAACGCAGTTTGACTACATAAAAGAAACAAATTGTGAATTGAATTGCGTGAAATTCAGAATTTGTGGAAATTTTGAGAGGAAAGTCACTATTGATCCCTTTTTTCAGATTTTTTTTTTTGGTCACTATTGGTCCCTTTTTTCAGATATTTTGGTCACTATTGGTCACTTTTTTTAGTTTTTGGTCACTATTTCAACTATTTTTAAGGTCATGCCCTGTTGTAAGCCCTGATATGAAAATCAGTAAATGTGTTAACCAAGCAAAAGTTCATTTATAAATTGTACATAAATGTATTATTCAATGTCAAAATAATTCATAAAATGGTTCGTTCCATTTGTTCATATTTTTATTAAAATTAGTAAGAAATTTAGAGACACCTAATCTTTGCAGTTGCTTGCATTCTTAATAAAAAAAAAAAAAAAAAACATCTTGGGATAGCATAGGTGGCTCTGTCAGACGCATTTTTCGCAATTGGCGATTAGGCGATTTGACTGGTGATTGTAAGCACAGCTTTGCAGGCTAGTGTTTTGATTAGTTACAAATTGAAATTGGTCAAAACATTAAATTCAACAGTAACAAATATAGTGAGTTGCCAGCACACTCACAGAACTAAGGTAGACAAGTGTTGCTGCTAAAATTTGTGGATCACAAACTGTACAGTATGCTCTGGTAAGGTTGTTTTTAGTTTTTTTAATTTACCTTATGTATAAATTATACATAAAGTATTTCTTAGCTAAAGGTATTTAAATATGATTCCATAAGACGTAAAAAATATTTTGAAAACAGAAATCGACATAAATATTCATCAGTTTCTGTCATTTCCGAGTGCTTAAATGTTCATAAGAAGAAGAAATGGCAGCGAAACACGTAACGCACAAAGAATTAGAAGAATTCTTGATATCATCGTATCACGCATGAGTTACATTAAAAATTACACACCTTTTTGCATCCCTATCATGTGGATAGTTATTTTGAAATCTGGCAACAACTGATGCTTATACCATGTGTTTCATTCCATGGCTGATGAAGGTTTAAAAGTCACTACTGAAATGTCCCATCACATAATTTTTAACATAACTTATGCATGATATGATGGTATCAAAAATTCTTCTAATGCTTAAATGTTATCATTTTTCACAAATATTTCAGAGCCTGTAACTTCTACACCAGTCTGAACCACAAAATGAAACTCACAGGTTTTGTTGAGTACCAGTAGGAGTAGTATCCTTGGTGGAAAAATAATATATATATCTGATCCCTCTTTTGAGATATGTAACCTTCAAATCTGCAAAACTTGAAAATTTTGCAACTTTGGGAGGGGAGGGGGGGAAACCCAGACTTAATTTCTCCACAGTTGAAAACTCCACTA
This sequence comes from Macrothele yani, assembly GCA_039090855.1. Classification (NCBI taxonomy): domain Eukaryota; kingdom Metazoa; phylum Arthropoda; class Arachnida; order Araneae; family Macrothelidae; genus Macrothele; species Macrothele yani. The sequence goes on along the minus strand of CM077009.1, from coordinate 143,023,728 downwards.
GCCATAATTATTACACAAAAATTCCCTACTTGGGGTTCCAACTCCCAGTCACCTTCACAGTCTATCAAAATTGGTGATTATGCCCATGAGTATTGTAGATTTCAATGCCATTTTAATCAAGGCTAAAAAAAACAAACATTTTCTATCATTTCTATACATTTCCTGTAAGCCAAAAATGTCTTCTTTAAGCAGTGAAAACCAAAACTTTCAATCTACAATAAGAGGTAAATAATTGCTTTTTTTTTCAAAACCATTGTTAGGCCCTATTTTGGCCTGCCACAGAAAAGAGAAATGAACCTTTATCCAAGACGGTGACAGATAAAAATAAAATAAAAATTGTTTTGAGCTACTGGCCAATAAGGTTGCGGGCGGTCTTAGTGAGATATGGGTGTGCCTCCTCGGGGCGCTCTGTGGTAACAATGACACACACAACAGCAACTAGGGCATCTGTGGATCTTGGAGAGGTCCCAGCTAGTTCTGTGTGACATTGGTGAAAAGACCCCAACTTACTGGGTTTTGTTCCAGAATCCTTTGGTTGAATGTCCAACTGGAACCGTCAGCTGTGTACTAATCCTCCACACTGATGTACTTACCTGATTAAAAAGACAAAAAGAAATATTAAATATGACTCGAGTGTGGGATATGGTGGACCTACCACACTTGAAAAGGATGGTCCACCACGAAATCGACCTGGACTTTCTAAACGGCGTATGAGAAAGATCTTGCCCGAGTGAGTGTAAGTTTGGTGTATGGAATACTAGAGGTATAAATGGCAAGATGAATAAGGTGATTGAAAAGATGATTAAGTATAGACTGGATGTGCCATGTGTAAGTGAAACCAAAAAGAAGGAAATTGGTATAGAAGAAGTGAATGGCACGGTGAGTGTGTGGTCTGGAGTATTGGATAATGTGAGAGGACAGGCTGGTGTAGGTGTGATTTTAAGTAAAAAGATGAACAACTTGATTCACTATAGTTCAAACAATCTTTATTGGTCGAAAAACAGTACAGATTCATACACGCTGTTAAAACATGAGAAATAACTGTAGAACAAACATGAATAATTCCAAATGCCGGAGCAGGACCCCCATCCGGAAATAAACCAGAAAGTTAAAACGGATGAGAAACTATCACAGTGTGTACAATTGTACACATAGAAATCAAAACATTAAGCTAAAGGAATAAGAGCACATAGCGTACCTCAAGGAGTAATGTGATAACAATATATGAGAACGACATATGTCGGAGCAAAACTAGCCTCCGGAAAAAACACAAAGTTAAAAGATTTAAATGGCGATACATTGTCAACAATCTCTCATGAATAGACCAAAACATGGTGCAAATTTTACAGGAAAACATAGTGGTTGACATAGGTAATCAACTTATAAAAAACACAATGCAAAATCACAGGGAGGAAACACAACAAACTTATACACTATAAAAAAAACGAAACACATGTGCAAATCTCAAAAAACACCAGAAAAATAAAAAATGCCACATGCAAGGAGCTATGCAAGTGATTAACAGATAAAACACGTGGGCACTAAAAAAAACTCTTCTGCTATACAAAGCACTGAAAGTTTGAACATTACGCAACATAATAAAAAAAAACAAAAACGGCGGCAGAACAGTACGCCGCCCCGGTGGCGCAGTGGTCTAAGCGATGGCCTCTGATCATTCGTCCGAACGGGGTCCGGGTTCGAATCCCGGTGAGGCATGGATGTTGTGTTTGTCTTACGGCACTGGCTCTCTCCCTTCCCTGGAACCAGTGACCCTAAATTAGGGACGGGCGACTGCTTATAGCCCATTGAGTTGCTCACGGTGGTCGTTAAAACTCCAATCAAAAAAAAAAAAAAAAAAAAAAAAAGAACAGTACATTAAAAAACAATATAATGAAAACACTAAGGAAATAAGCAAAATGCAACAATACGGTAGAGGCAAACAACAAGACAGAAGTACTAGGAAATCAGCAAATAAATTCTCATAACAAACCCTGAGTTATGTCATAGTGAGAAACATAAGAAACAGCCGATTTCCATGGCACCAAACAACTCATCCAGAAAATGCACAATGTATAAACAATAATCATATACACATAACAATTCCTCCATTAGCACATGGTACAATAGAACATAAGAATACTGAAGCATTTCAAAGGTTCAGCACAGTACAAAGATACAATACAAATTGCTCGGGATTACAGCACCATCACAAATATACTACAGAACAAAAACACAGAATAGCAATGAAGAGGGTAGGACACGTCGTAGAACGCATTCGAAAAACAAGAGTCCTCAAACTCATGAGGACGCCACCATAATAGACAACACATGGTGGATAACCTGTGTCAGGAGGAAAGATACAGAGACACAATAGTCAAGCTCCAAAATGATTATCCTCAGAATGCAATTCAAATGTAGCACAATAATCACGACAATGCGAGGAAGAAACAACAAACAAAAGGCTACAGAACAAAGAAAACTCCTCACGTTCCAACTTGCAAGGAGTACTGAGTGGTTAAAACGATAGACTAATGGTGGTACCATCAATCCGGAACCAACCGGCATCCTGCGCCCAGACTTGACGAAACCGTGCTAAAGAATTGGTAGATTGTGCTTCTGCATATTCGAGGCGGAGGCGAGCTGTTAAACGGCTGCGAAAATAGGTGAGGATTCTGTCACTCGCAATAAGGGGATTAGCAGAGTCTGCGGCATTCCGGAGATAAAGATGATAGATATATATTGCTTGTTTCACCAAAACAAAGAGAAAGGCGCAAACGTCCGGTAAACGAGATGGAGGGTGCTTCGTTAAAAGCAACCAGGAATAGGCGAGAAAAGGTAGATTGCGAGAAGTGATATGGTTCACGAAACGAAATACACAATGCAAAACAGGAATCAGGATGGGACAATGCAGTACATATGGACGATATCTCCATGGACTCACAAAATGGGCAAACGGAGGAAGAAAGGAGAGACATACGGGATAGAAGAAGAGGGACAGGAAGCCGGCGGTGGAGATATCGCCAGTGAATGTTAAACTCCAACGGTGCAGAAAAGAGGAGAAGAAGAGGCAGACCAGATGGCCTGAGAGAGGGAAGAAGGAACATCAGGAATTGGGTGCGGAGCTGCGGTAGGTGTACGAAAGAAACGGTAAAAGAAAACAGTGGAAACTGAGAGAATAGGGACAGAAACGCCTCTAATAGAGAGAAAAAAAGGAATAGGGAGACTGGGACCAAGGACAGAGACGAGGCCATGAGAATTGACGAGAGATGGCTAAAGAAAACCGAGGGAAGAGCGAAGAAGAGCATAATCAGTAGCATGGGAAGGTGAAGGATCGGAAAATAAGGAAGTAAGAGGTTTCCAGGTCAAGTCGGGATTAACGAGTGCGCGAACAGTTAGTATACCGGAGCGGATCCAGGAAGGCAAAAGAAAAAAAGGCTGTCTGGAGGAATGGACGAGGGTGGAAAAGAAAAGAGGTTCATCCAAGAGATCAAGGGTGGTGGTCGGAGGGACCCGGGAAAGAGGAAGAGCGTGGAGGAACGTCAGAGCTTCAGAAAGAACAGAAGGAAAATTAATGGAAGAAGAAGAGAAGGAATCCATCTTAAGATAAAGGGGAAAGGAGAAAGATGGATCGTGAAGAGAGAGAAGAACATCAAGGGTAGAAGAAAGGGACGGAGTGGGAGCAACCGAGATCCGAAGAAAGGAAACAAGTCGGTGAGCACGATAATATATGTGCACATCCGGTAAATTGATGCCGCCGTGCTCCTGTGCAAGGTTGAGCGTCGCCGCCGCGACCCAGTGCTTTGTGGACCAAATCATCGATGTACACAGACTTTTGATATGATCAAGACGATACGTAGGCAGTACAGTAGAAGACCAGGTAAAGAAACAAAGTGGCAAGAGGTAACGACGTACAATGGCAGCACGCTGATGGTAAGAAGTGTATGAGTGTGTTGATTTCAGAATCCCACCGTACGGTGAAGACGTGAGCGTAAAGCATCCCACGAAGCAACTGCTGCCGTAAACGGATGCCCAATATAAGTACCAAGGATTTTCTGAGAAGAAGAGGACCACACCGCACCCCATGGGGCATCAGTACGGCCCACCCACGATCCACACCATAAGCCGGTGCTTTTTGCAGCATTAAGAGTAGCACCAGATAAGTCCGCATAGGATTGATAAACTTGATATAAAACATCAAAGAGGTGGTCGGAACGCAAGCAGAACGTAGCATCATCGGCATACGCAGTATATACACAGCAGTGATGCCTAGTGCTAGCGACTGTGGGTGGCATAGCAGAGAGAAGGGATCGTTTCGCTGCAAGAAGAAAGGGCTCAAAGGCCAAGGCAAAGAGTTGTCCCAAAAGGGGACAACCCTGCCGGATCCCACGTTGGAAAGACACAGCCGCCGTCAAAAAGAAGGCCGTTCGAACGTGAAGACGGGCACCCCGGTAGAGACTGAGAAAAATAGAAACGAAAGAAGGAGGGAAACCAAAAGAAGTAAGAACAGTACAGAGATAATCGTGAGAAACGTTATCAAAGGCAGATTTTTGATCGATATTAAGGAGTGCCAAAGGTTCAGAAAATTTACAAGCAAGGAAGGTAAGAAGAATTAGAAAAGTGGTATTATTATTAATGGACCGACCAGGCACAGTGTATGACTGGTCGGGAGAAACAAGAAAAGGAAGGACAATATTAAGTCGGCGAGAAAGTAATTTAGTATAGAGTTTATAATCTAAGTTGAGAATTGAAATGGGGCGCCAATTCGTCAAATCCAAAAAGGTCTCCCTTTTTAGGCAGGAGAGTAATGTGTGCTACAGTGAAGTCCGGCGGTAACACAGAAGAAGAAAGAGCACAAGAAAAACATGCTGAGAGAAAGGGTAGTAAGGAAGGAAAGAAAGCACGGTAAAAGGAAAGTGGAAGACCGTCAGGTCCTGGAGAAGCATGCGGGTTAAGAGACGCGAAAGCCTCTCGGAGTTCAGAAGGGGAAAAATCCGATTGTAAGAAAGAGCAAAGGTGAGCTGGGACCTGAGGGAGATTAGAAAGAAGCGAAGAAGAAGAAAGATCAGTAGTCTGCGGTACCGCTCGGTACTTGTCCACAAAGGCATTCCGAACATGGGAACACACGACGGATTGATCATCGGTAACGGTACCATCAGCGAGGCGGAGATGTCGTATGGAGGATGAGGCTCGCTTCTTAGACTCCATTTTAGCAAAGTATTCATACGACTGCGCAGACGAGGAGATGTGACGCCAGCGCATCCGCCGGACAGCTTGCCGTGCCAATGGTTTAAGAAGTGCAGAGAGATCACTTTGATACACGGTATACTGAGGGTCTGTCGGAGTCAGAATTGACAGATGACCTCGTAGATTGGCAATTTTCTGGGAACGTTCGGTGCAAACAGTAAAGGAGTAATTGCGAACAAAGAACTGCAGATCACTCTTAACCTTCAACCAAAGATGCAGAGCACTCGGTGTGGAGTCTAAAAGACAACGCCTATCGGCAAGAAATTGGTTGACTGCGGCACAAAATCCAGGGTCCGTGAGAAGCTCATCATCAAAAGTCCACGTGCGACGTGTACGAGAAGGTGTAGAAGTCTCACAGACAGTGAGACATACTGCACAGTGGTCGGAGGAAACCGTAGGAAGGTGTACCACGTCTGTAATGGACGGAGTCATCGTCGTCGAGACATACACACGATCAAGTCGTGCCAATGGAGAGCCAAGTGTCACCGGACCATGCCACGTGTAGGAAATGTCAGTTGGTCGTAAATGCCGAAAAGCGTCAACAAGCTGAAAGTCATGAATGATAGGTGAAAGCAAAGATGTAAGATTTCGACGGTATTCACCTCTGGATGAACACCTATCGAGATAAGGCTCGAGAGTACAGTTGAAATCCCCACCCAGGATAACAAAATCCTGAGCGGGGAGAGGAGCAAGGGCATCTCGAAGACAATCACAAAAGGTTGTCACCAGAGATTCATTCTGCGGGAAATGTGCGTTAAGCACATGATAGGTAACATTATCAATAGTAAACGAAAGACATTGTAGTCGACCAGGAGATATAGATTGAACTGCATAAGACGAGAAGCGATGCAACAGACGATGATGGACACCAACTGCTACACCGCCCCGTCTCCTAATACGATAGTCATGGAAAAAGGTATATGGCCATGTACGCCATAAATGGTATGGGGTGTGTGCATCGCAGTTAGTCTCCTGTAGTAGTAGAAGATCTGCCTGGGCAGAAACCAAATCCTCGTACACAAGAGAGTTAACCTCCGGGGTAGCAAAACCCCTACAATTAAACGTCGTGATCTGGAATAGTCAAATCCACTGTCGGCTGATGTATTGTGGAAGTAACAGTCTTAAACTTCTCTACTTGGCGGAGAATCGTTACAACAAGTTCGCCATAATCACCAGAAGCATCGTCCACACTCTGAATAGCTGCTGCCACATGTGTGAGCTGTTGAAGAACAGAAGGTATGAGCGCACCCGCTTCAAGAACAAGAGCTTTTATTGCAGGCCTTTTCACATCAAAGCAGAGCAAATTATAAATTTGCTTATGAGATGTAGGTTGCTCTAATATTTTGTAATGCCGCAGCTGTTGTGCAAAATCATCAAAGGGAGGAACACCCGAGGACACCTCAATGTCCATAGACATTTCATAATCTTTGAACGCAGCTGGAGAAGTACGCTTCCTACTTGAAGCACGAGGAGAGTGACCAGGAGGCTTTCCGCGTTTAGCCTTTGCGCCGCGACCGTGGGAAGCCAGTCGCTTCTCATTTCGAGATCTCGAGTCTGCCACAGATCCATCACTGGGAGCAGGGTCACCAGTAATACAATAGGTATCCTCTGAGTCTGCGATTGAAGTCTCAGCATCCGAAACACCGCTGCCGCCATCTGAATGTCCAGGAACATCCGGAGGGCGGAAAGGTGCAGTCGAAGGAAGATCAGGGCAGTGAGCAACAGTGACAGGTGGTGGTTGGGGTACTGCCGACCCAGCATCCAACGTTGTGGAAGATGCTGCAGAAGGACGTGCAGAGACAGTTGCTTCCGCGTTCCGAGAAGGAGGTAAACGATCCATAGTAGTAGGCGGTCGAGAGGAGACGTATCTACACTCTGTCTGATTATGTCCAAATTCCTTGCACTTCAAACAGTGAAATTGAGTAAGAACGTCAATACGTCTCACATGATCACCACATTTAACATTGTACTGAGTGGGACAGGCTTCAATGGAATCTTGTGTAGGGAATACAATCCGTGCAACTCGTCGAGCTCCCTGTATAGAACGGGTGACAGCTCGGCCATCCGGCTTAGCGGGCGCTGCGGAATAACATGGAATCTGACACTTCTGGTGGCACTGGATAGAATGATACACTCACAGGACGATGTGCAACGGGATCAGGGTACAAATGCTGATCTCGAATAGCGAGACCCTTCAAAATAACCTCGTGAGCATAATCAGCTTTTGTAAAATAAACAATTACAATAGTAGGACGACGCGCCATAAATTGAATACAATCAGATGGAAACATACCTTTTAGGGCGTCTTCATACACATAGAGAGGTGTATTTGGCAAGGCGACAAAACAAACTCCTCGATCCAGGATTGTAGTGAAGGCTTGTCCTTCTGGAGAAGCTACTGGTATGTCCAATTGGAAAGAGTTCCCAACACGGTGAAGGTGAGATTTCAAACTAGGTGCATCAGTGTACATCTCAGCAACAGCAGGACGAGATTTTGTGGTCGCAGCTGAATATGAAGGTGGAGCTGCTTGGCACGACGCTATAGGCCCAGGAGATGAAGCAGGAATAGTGTCCATGTTAACAGGATCCTTGAGGAGCGCTGACGAAGTCGAGCTGATCGGTGACATCACAGCAGGATGGTAGCGAGAAGAAGCATCATCGGAAGGCAGCTGAACTCCGACGGAAGGGGAAGACGGCGTAGGGAAGCCAGGCATCGAAGAAGAAGAACGAGTACCAACCATCGGAAGTGAGGTCGGGAAACTTGTCCTCACCTCCGGAAGTCGCCATCTTTAGTGGCGGCGCCCAGACAGGGCCAACCGGCCCGGTCAAAGCGTAAACAAACGAAGAAACAACACAAAATAAGCACTCACCAGCTCGGGAAGTAAACCAAAACGAAGCCCCAGACCTTTAACTGAAGGCTGGGACAAAAAGAACCACTCAAAACACGAAAACACTCACTCACTAAGTCAAATAACGACAGCACGAAATTCACTATAGTTCAAACAACCTTTATTGGTCGAAAAACAGTACAGATTCATACATGCTGTTAAAACATGAGAAATAACTTGAGAACAAACATGAATAATTACAAATGCCGGAGCAGGACCCCCATCCGGAAATAAACCAGAAAGTTAAAACGGATGAGAAACTATCACAGTGTGTACAATTGTACACATAGAAATCAAAACATTAAGCTAAAGGAATAAGAGCACATAGCGTACCTCAAGGAGTAATGTGATAACAATATATGAGAACGACATATGTCGGAGCAAATCTAGCCTCCGGAAAAAACACAAAGATTTAAATGGCGATACATTGTCAACAATCTCTCATGAATAAACCAAAACATGGTGCAAATTTTACAGGAAAACATAGTGGTTGACATAGGTAATCAACTTATAAAAAACACAATGCAAAATCACAGGGAGGAAACACAACAAACTTATACACTATAAAAAAAACGAAACACATGTGCAAATCTCAAAAAAACACCAGAAAAATAAAAAATGCCACATGCAAGGAGCTATGCAAGTGATTAACAGATAAAACACGTGGGCACTAAAAAAACTCTTCTGCTATACAAAGCACTGAAAGTTTGCACATTACGCAACATAATAAAAAAAACAAAAACGGCGGCAGAACAGTACGCCGCTCCGGTGGCGCAGTGGTCTAAGCGATGGCCTCTGATCATTCGTCCGAACGGGGTCCGGGTTCGAATCCCGGTGAGGCATGGATGTTGTGTTTGTCTTACGGCACTGGCTCTCTCCCTTCCCTGGAACCAGTGACCCTAAATTAGGGACGGGCGACTGCTTATAGCCCATTGAGTTGCTCACGGTGGTCGTTAAAACTCCAATCAAAAAAAAAAAAAAAAAAAAAAAAGAACAGTACATTAAAAAACAATATAATGAAAACACTAAGGAAATAAGCAAAATGCAACAATACGGTAGAGGCAAACAACAAGACAGAAGTACTAGGAAATCAGCAAATAAATTCTCATAACAAACCCTGAGTTATGTCATAGTGAGAAACATAAGAAACAGCCGATTTCCATGGCACCAAACAACTCATCCAGAAAATGCACAATGTATAAACAATAATCATATACACATAACAATTCCTCCATTAGCACATGGTACAATAGAACATAAGAATACTGAAGCATTTCAAAGGTTCAGCACAGTACAAAGATACAATACAAATTGCTCGGGATTACAGCACCATCACAAATATACTACAGAACAAAAACACAGAATAGCAATGAAGAGGGTAGGACACGTCGTAGAACGCATTCGAAAAACAAGAGTCCTCAAACTCATGAGGACGCCACCATAATAGACAACACATGGTGGATAACCTGTGTCAGGAGGAAAGATACAGAGACACAATAGTCAAGCTCCAAAATGATTATCCTCAGAATGCAATTCAAATGTAGCACAATAATCACGACAATGCGAGGAAGAAACAACAAACAAAAGGCTACAGAACAAAGAAAACTCCTCACGTTCCAACTTGCAAGGAGTACTGAGTGGTTAAAACGATAGACTAATGGTGGTACCATCAATCCGGAACCAACCGGCATCCTGCGCCCAGACTTGACGAAACCGTGCTAAAGAATTGGTAGATTGTGCTTCTGCATATTCGAGGCGGAGGCGAGCTGTTAAACGGCTGCGAAAATAGGTGAGGATTCTGTCACTCGCAATAAGGGGATTAGCAGAGTCTGCGGCATTCCGGAGATAAAGATGATAGATATATATTGCTTGTTTCACCAAAACAAAGAGAAAGGCGCAAACGTCCGGTAAACGAGATGGAGGGTGCTTCGTTAAAAGCAACCAGGAATAGGCGAGAAAAGGTAGATTGCGAGAAGTGATATGGTTCACGAAACGAAATACACAATGCAAAACAGGAATCAGGATGGGACAATGCAGTACATATGGACGATATCTCCATGGACTCACAAAATGGGCAAACGGAGGAAGAAAGGAGAGACATACGGGATAGAAGAAGAGGGACAGGAAGCCGGCGGTGGAGATATCGCCAGTGAATGTTAAACTCCAACGGTGCAGAAAGAGGAGAAGAAGAGGCAGACCAGATGGCCTGAGAGAGGGAAGAAGGAACATCAGGAATTGGGTGCGGAGCTGCGGTAGGTGTACGAAAGAAACGGTAAAAGAAAACAGTGGAAACTGAGAGAATAGGGACAGAAACGCCTCTAATAGAGAGAAAAAAAGGAATAGGGAGACTGGGACCAAGGACAGAGACGAGGCCATGAGAATTGACGAGAGATGGCTAAAGAAAACCGAGGGAAGAGCGAAGAAGAGCATAATCAGTAGCATGGGAAGGTGAAGGATCGGAAAATAAGGAAGTAAGAGGTTTCCAGGTCAAGTCGCGATTAACGAGTGCGCGAACAGTTAGTATACCGGAGCGGATCCAGGAAGGCAAAAGAAAAAAAGGCTGTCTGGAGGAATGGACGAGGGTGGAAAAGAAAAGAGGTTCATCCAAGAGATCAAGGGTGGTGGTCGGAGGGGCCCGGGAAAGAGGAAGAGCGTGGAGGAACGTCAGAGCTTCAGAAAGAACAGAAGGAAAATTAATGGAAGAAGAAGAGAAGGAATCCATCTTAAGATAAAGGGGAAAGGAGAAAGATGGATCGTGAAGAGAGAGAAGAACATCAAGGGTAAAAGAAAGGGACGGAGTGGGAGCAACCGAGATCCGAAGAAAGGAAACAAGTCGGTGAGCACGATAATATATGTGCACATCCGGTAAATTGATGCCGCCGTGCTCCTGTGCAAGGTTGAGCGTCGCCGCCGCGACCCAGTGCTTTGTGGACCAAATCATCGATGTACACAGACTTTTGATATGATCAAGACGATACGTAGGCAGTACAGTAGAAGACCAGGTAAAGAAACAAAGTGGCAAGAGGTAACGACGTACAATGGCAGCACGCTGATGGTAAGAAGTGTATGAGTGTGTTGATTTCCAGAATCCCACCGTACGGTGAAGACGTGAGCGTAAAGCATCCCACGAAGCAACTGCTGCCGTAAACGGATGCCCAATATAAGTACCAAGGATTTTCTGAGAAGAAGAGGACCACACCGCACCCCATGGGGCATCAGTACGGCCCACCCACGATCCACACCATAAGCCGGTGCTTTTTGCAGCATTAAGAGTAGCACCAGATAAGTCCGCATAGGATTGATAAACTTGATATAAAACATCAAAGAGGTGGTCGGAACGCAAGCAGAACGTAGCATCATCGGCATACGCAGTATATACACAGCAGTGATGCCTAGTGCTAGCGACTGTGGGTGGCATAGCAGAGAGAAGGGATCGTTTCGCTGCAAGAAGAAAGGGCTCAAAGGCCAAGGCAAAGAGTTGTCCCAAAAGGGGACAACCCTGCCGGATCCCACGTTGGAAAGACACAGCCGCCGTCAAAAAGAAGGCCGTTCGAACGTGAAGACGGGCACCCCGGTAGAGACTGAGAAAAATAGAAACGAAAGAAGGAGGGAAACCAAAAGAAGTAAGAACAGTACAGAGATAATCGTGAGAAACGTTATCAAAGGCAGATTTTTGATCGATATTAAGGAGTGCCAAAGGTTCAGAAAATTTACGAGCAAGGAAGGTAAGAAGAATTAGAAAAGTGGTATTATTATTAATGGACCGACCAGGCACAGTGTATGACTGGTCGGGAGAAACAAGAAAAGGAAGGACAATATTAAGTCGGCGAGAAAGTAATTTAGTATAGAGTTTATAATCTAAGTTGAGAATTGAAATGGGGCGCCAATTCGTCAAATCCAAAAAGGTCTCCCTTTTTAGGCAGGAGAGTAATATGTGCTACAGTAAAGTCCGGCGGTAACACAGAAGAAGAAAGAGCACAAGAAAAACATGCTGAGAGAAAGGGTAGTAAGGACGGAAAGAAAGTACGGTAAAAGGAAAGTGGAAGGCCGTCAGGTCCTGGAGAAGCATGCGGGTTAAGAGACGCGAAAGCCTCTCGGAGTTCAGAAGGGGAAAAATCCGATTGTAAGAAAGAGCAAAGGTGAGCTGGGACCTGAGGGAGATTAGAAAGAAGCGAAGAAGAAGAAAGATCAGTAGTCTGCGGTACCGCTCGGTACTTGTCCACAAAGGCATTCCGAACATGGGAACACACGACGGATTGATCATCGGTAACGGTACCATCAGCGAGGCAGAGATGTCGTATGGAGGATGAGGCTCGCTTCTTAGACTCCATTTTAGCAAAGTATTCATACGACTGCGCAGACGAGGAGATGTGACGCCAGCGCATCCGCCGGACAGCTTGCCGTGCCATTGGTTTAAGAAGTGCAGAGAGAGCACTTTGATACACGGTATACTGAGGGTCTGCCGGAGTCAGAATTGACAGATGACCTCGTAGATTGGCAATTTTCTGGGAACGCTCGGTGCAAACAGTAAAGGAGTAATTGCGAACAAAGAACTGCAGATCACTCTTAACCTTCAACCAAAGGTGCAGAGCACTCGGTGTGGAGTCTAAAAGACAACGCCTATCGGCTAGAATTTGGTTGACTGCGGCACAAAATCCAGGGTCCGTGAGAAGCTCATCATCAAAAGTCCACGTGCGACGTGTACGAGAAGGTGTAGAAGTCTCACAGACAGTGAGACATACTGCACAGTGGTCGGAGGAAACCGTAGGAAGGTGTACCACGTCTGTAATGGACGGAGTCATCGTCGTCGAGACATACACACGATCAAGTCGTGCCAATGGAGAGCCAAGTGTCACCGGACCATGCCACGTGTAGGAAATGTCAGTTGGTCGTAAATGCCGAAAAGCGTCAACAAGCTGAAAGTCATGAATGATAGGTGAAAGCAAAGATGTAAGATTTCGACGGTATTCACCTCTGGATGAACACCTATCGAGGGAAGGCTCGAGAGTACAGTTGAAATCCCCACCCAGGATAACAAAATCCTGAGCGGGGAGAGCAGCAAGGGCATCTCGAAGACAATCACAAAAGGTTGTCATCAGAGATTCATTCTGCGGGAAGTGTGCGTTAAGCACATGATAGGTAACATTATCAATAGTAAACGAAAGACATTGTAGTCGACCAGGAGATATAGATTGAACTGCATAAGACGAGAAGCGATGCAACAGACGATGATGGACACCAACTGCTACACCGCCCCGTCTCCTAATACGATAGTCATGGAAAAAGGTATATGGCCATGTACGCCATAAATGGTATGGGGTGTGTGCATCGCAGTTAGTCTCCTGTAGTAGTAGAAGATCTGCCTGGGCAGAAACCAAATCCTCGTACACAAGAGAGTTAACCTCCGGGGTAGCAAAACCCCTACAATTAAACGTCGTGATCTGGAATAGTCAAATCCACTGTCGGCTGATGTATTGTGGAAGTAACAGTCTTAAACTTCTCTACTTGGCGGAGAATCGTTACAACAAGTTCGCCATAATCACCAGAAGCATCGTCCACACTCTGAATAGCTGCTGCCACATGTGTGAGCTGTTGAAGAACAGACGGTATGAGCGCACCCGCTTCAAGAACAAGAGCTTTTATTGCAGGCCTTTTCACATCAAAGCAGAGCAAATTATAAATTTGCTTATGAGATAAAGGTTGCTCTAATATTTTGTAATGCCGCAGCTGTTGTGCAAAATCATCAAAGGGAGGAACACCCGAGGACACCTCAATGTCCATAGACATTTCATAATCTTTGAACGCAGCTGGAGAAGTACGCTTCCTACTTGAAGCACGAGGAGAGTGACCAGGAGGCTTTCCGCGTTTAGCCTTTGCGCCGCGACCGTGGGAAGCCAGTCGCTTCTCATTTCGAGATCTCGAGTCTGCCACAGATCCATCACTGGGAGCAGGGTCACCAGTAATACAATAGGTATCCTCTGAGTCTGCGATTGAAGTCTCAGCATCCGAAACACCGCTGCCGCCATCTGAATGTCCAGGAACATCCGGAGGGCGGAAAGGTGCAGTCGATGGAAGATCAGGGCAGTGAGCAACAGTGACAGGTGGTGGTTGGGGTACTGCCGACGCAGCATCCAACGTTGTGGAAGATGCTGCAGAAGGACGTGCAGAGACAGTTGCTTCCGCGTTCCGAGAAGGAGGCAAACGATCCATAGTAGTAGGCGGTCGAGAGGAGACGTATCTACACTCTGTCTGATTATGTCCAAATTCCTTGCACTTCCCACAGTGAAATTGAGTAAGAACGTCAATACGTCTCACATGATCACCACATTTAACATTGTACTGAGTGGGACAGGCTTCAATGGAATCTTGTGTAGGGAATACAATCCGTGCAACTCGCCGAGCTCCCTGTATAGAACGGGTGACCGCTCGGCCATCCGGCTTAGCGGGCGCTGCGGAATGGGTGTGTATCGGGCCGACAACACGACCCAAACTAGAAGCAACAACATATAACAAGGAATCTGACACTTCTGGTGGCACTGGATAGAATGATACACTCACAGGACGATTTGCAACGGGATCAGGGTACAAATGCTGATCTCGAATAGCGAGACCCTTCAAAATAACCTCGTGAGCATAATCAGCTTTTGTAAAATAAACAATTACAATAGTAGGACGACGTGCCATAAATTGAATACAATCAGATGGAAACATACCTTTTAGGGCGTCTTCATACACATAGAGAGGTGTATTTGGCAAGGCGACAAAACAAACTCCTCGATCCAGGATTGTAGTGAAGGCTTGTCCTTCTGGAGAAGCTACTGGTATGTCCAATTGGAAAGAGTTCCCAACACGGTGAAGGTGAGATTTCAAACTAGGTGCATCAGTGTTCATCTCAGCAACAGCAGGACGAGATTTTGTGGTCGCAGCTGAATATGAAGGTGGAGCTGCTTGGCACGACGCTATAGGCCCAGGAGATGAAGCAGGAATAGTGTCCATGTTAACAGGATCCTTGAGGAGCGCTGACGAAGTCGAGCTGATCGGTGACATCACAGCAGGAGGGTAGCGAGAAGAAGCATCATCGGAAGGCAGCTGAACTCCGACGGAAGGGGAATAGGGAAGCCAGGCATCGAAGAAGAAGAACGAGTACCATCGGAAGTGAGGTCGGGAAACTTGTCCTCACCTCCGGAAGTCGCCATCTTTAATGGCGGCGCCCAGACAGGGCCAACCGGCCCGGTCAAAACGTAAACAAACGAAGAAACAACACAAAATAAGCACTCACCAGCTCGGGAAGTAAACCAAAACGAAGCCCCAGACCTTTAACTGAAGTCTGGGACAAAAGAACCACTCAAAACACGAAAACACTCACTCACTAAGTCAATAAAGACAGCTCGAAATTCACTATAGTTGCATAAGTGAGAGAATTATTCGGATTCGTTTGAAAGTGAAACTTCAGAGAATAGTATTCCAGAAATCTTCCTTCCTGATAGGAAGGAAGATTTCTGGAATGAGCTAAAAGCTGTTTTGAGCCAGTTAGGTGCTAAAGAGAAAGTTATAATAGCACGGGATTTCAATGCTAGAGTAGATGTGCAGAATGTAATTTCTGACAATGTTCTAGGTAAGTTTAATGATCCTTGTGTGAATGATAATGGTGAAAGATTAATTGAACTGTGCATTGAAAAAGGTTTGTATGTACCTAATACATTTTTCTACCACAAGTATATCCACACATATACTTCGGAAAATCGCACTCTTGGTCAAAAGAGTGTGATGGATTTTGTTGTCTATCAGCAAAGTCTGAAACACTTAGTTGTTGACACTCGTGTCATGAGAGGTGTGGGTGTTGGCTCTGATCATTACTTGGTAGTGTCACGAGTGAAAGTTAATGTTGGTTGGAGGAAAAGGAATAGAAAGAAGCCCAGGACAGAAAGAATAAAGGTTGAAAGGCTCCCTGAAAATCATCAGCGTCATTCTGACGTACTCAGAGAACGACTGAAGGAGCTGAATCCTTGTGAGAGGGACGTATAAAAGAAATGGGAATGTTTTAAAAACTGTGTAGTCACTGCTGCTGAAGAGGTCTGTGGTACCACAATAGTGGGTAACAGTACAGGTGATGCTTGGTGAAATAGTGAGATTGAAGAGGCAGTAAAGAGAAAGAAGGGAGCCTATTTGGAGATGTTGCAAGGTAGAGTTTCTGTGGATGAATATCGCTGTAAGAAGCGTGAAGCCACTAAGCTGGTTCGCCAGAGTAAGGCAAAAAATAGGAAGGAGAAGGTGGAAAGGCATGAATTGGCTTTTTGGAAAGATAGGAAGTTTTTTTGGAAGTACATAAGAATTAGGAAAAATAGGGAAAACAAAGTGTAAAGTTGTGTAAAGAATAGGGTTGGGGAAATGATATGGGAGCCCAATGAGTTAAGTGAAAGATTGGGTGAATATTTCTGTGAGTTATTAGATCAGGAAAGCAAAGATGATTCTGAGACAGATGCAGATGATGGCACAGTGTAGGATGAAAGCACAGTAGGGATCTCAAGAGAAGAAGTGTGTAAAGCTCTAAAATCTCTTCAGAATGGTAAGGCTCCGGGAGTTGATGGCATAACTGCAGAGATGTTGAAGTATGGTGGTGACTCTATAATTGACTGGTTAACTGAAATTTGCCAGTTGTGCTGGGAGTTAAGAATGGTCCCTCGGGCTTGGAGGGATGCTATCACTGCTCCCTTGTATAAGGGGAAAGGCGATCAGACTGACTGCAAGAACTATCGTGGTATTAGCCTATTAAATGTGCCAGGGAAAGTGTTTGGTAAGGTCGTTATTGAAAAAGTATGGGATCTTACATCAGAGAAAGTGTGGGATGTTCAGAGTGGGTTTATACCTGGTAAAGGCTGCAGTAACCAAATTTTTGCATTATGCATGATGATTGAAAAGTATCTGGCTGTTGGTAAGCAAGTTTTTGCTGCCTTCATAGATTTAGATAAAGCTTACGACCGAGTAAATAGGACACTTTTGTGGAGGGTATTGAATGAATATGGTGTTACTGGGAATCTACTTAATAGTGTAAAAGCCATGTATTCTGACAGTAGAACCTGTGCATGAGTGAATGGTGTTTTATCAAAATGGTTTTCTATTGGTGCAGGAGTCAGGCAAGGTTATGTAATGTCACCATGGCTGTTTAATATATTTATGGATGTGTGCATGCGTGATGCCAAAATAGATAATACCGGTTTATGTCTTGATGATATCCGTGTGTGAAGATTGCTGTATGCTGATGACACTGTCCGGTTGGCAGACGGAAGTGAGTTGCAGAGTATGTTGTCCCAGATGTACGAAGTTTGCATTAAATTCGATTTGAGTACAAATAAGGGAAAAACC
The DNA here is from genome assembly GCA_039090855.1 of Macrothele yani. Classification (NCBI taxonomy): domain Eukaryota; kingdom Metazoa; phylum Arthropoda; class Arachnida; order Araneae; family Macrothelidae; genus Macrothele; species Macrothele yani. The sequence goes on along the minus strand of CM077009.1, from coordinate 143,006,233 downwards.
AAAGTTATGGTTTTTGAGAGAGGAACTGGTAGCACTGAATGTAAATGTAAATGTCACAGGGATTGACCATGTGAGTGAGTTTGTGTATTTAGGAAACTTGTTTGACAGAGAGAACAAATTGGATGGTGAAATTAGTAGGCAAGTGAATTCTTCATTGAAAGTCATGGCTGCTCTGGGAGGTTTTCACAGGAATGATGTGTTCTCAAGAGAGTCATGCATGGCTGTGTATGAGAGTGTAATTGTTCCTACTCTGATGTATGTCAGTAAAACCTGGGTACTGCAGAAGAAACATAGTAGTTGTTTGTGTGCTGGAGAAACTCGTTACTTACGTTGTTTGTGGCAAGACACGTTCTGATTGTGTGAGGAATGAAGATGTGTTGCAGTTGTGTGATGTGAACAAAATGTTAGCAAGGTTGAGACTAATATGCTTTGGTGGTTTGGCCATGTTGAAAGAATGAGTGATAAGATGCTTATTAGGAAAATCTTTTTAGCCCAAGTGCAGGAAGGAAAGGCAGAGGAAAGCCAAGGAAGTCATGGGATGATCATTTTCAGGAGTGTCCGCATGAGAATCAAATTATGAGTCTGAAGTATAAAAGATCTTGTGTACAGCATGTAATGAATGTCAGTGAAGCCCGAGTCGTATGTCAAATTCGCAGTAAATGGAGAAGTTTGATACGACAGCAGTAAGTAAAAACTATCTGTTGTATTTCTTTTTGGAGCTAACCTCTGAATCTCAAAGAACAGCTTAGTGATGTGCAATGAATGTACCAATAAGGTTAAACTATGGGAGGGAAAGGTGTATAACATGGTCAAACAACCACTTAAATAAAAAAATCGGGTAATATCATATTTAAATGTCTCGTATATAAAACGCACCACCATTTTCTCTACTGAAAGGTTACATTATAATACACAAGTGAAAATATTTTTAGCAAATTTGAAGTGGGGGCTTATTTTGAAAAAAAATGATTTGTTTAATAAAAATGTGGCCTCATTTTTCCATATCTTTTGTTGCTAAATTAAAAAGAAGGGTTCTTTTCATTCTAAAAATGTGCAGAAACAAGTTGTTCCAAAATATATCATTTAAGAAAAAAAAAACATTATGTGGCTGGAACAGTTAGTTGTGAAGTTATGAATTTTTTGTCCTACAGTGTAGTTGTGAAAACTCATAGTGCAAAAATTTTAAAGGCAGAGCTACCCAATTTTTAAAGTGGCATTTTTTTTTTTTTTTTTTTGATTGGAGGTTTAACGACCACCGTGAGCAACTCAATGGACTATAAGCAGTCGCCCGTCCCTAATTTAGGGTCACTGGTTACAGGGAAGGGAGAGAGCCAGTGCCGTAAGACAAACACAACATCCATGCCTGACCGGGATTCGAACCCGGACCCCTTACGGACGAATGATCAGAGGTCAGCGCCTTAGACCACTGCGCCACCGGGGCGGCAAAATGGCATTACTTAAGATCTACTGGACCGACTGACGTAAAATTTTAACAGGTTTCATATCTCACCGGTACAATACTTTGTACAAATTTTCACAAAAATCTGAGATAGGTGGGTGACATGCCCTGGGTGATCTGCCATGGAATGTTTCATAATTTTTTCCCTTAAACTGCTCATTGCAGCACAACCCAAAGATCATCATCTGGGCAAAAGCCTTGAATAATGTTTTTTTTTTGGGGGGGGGGGGGTAATGACAACCATGATCAACTCATCTTGCTATAAGCAGTCGCCTATCCCTCATTTTGGGCAACTGGTTCTAGGGATGGGAAAGAGCCAATGTCAGAAGACAAATACAACATCCATGACTCATCGGACTTTTTTTTTCTTTGCTGAAATTCAGAAGCCGTTGCTTAGACCACGGCGCCACTGAAGCTGCTTGGATGATGTCAGATCAGTGCTTGAGCAGGCTTGCTGCAGCATTCATTCCCAGACGTGCCAAGTGCTCCATTATCGAGAGCTGAATTCGGGCACTCCGCTCAAGGCTTTAAAACTCCGGTCGTTAGAAGTTGATTAATTCACACACGATATTTTCCCACAGATTCGCTGAATTCCGCCTCTTTTTTTTTTCCATCGTTTGGGTCTTCTCAAGATCGATGCAGAACTGAAGAGATAATTGGGGCGGGGGCAGTTTTCCGTCTGGGAATGGTATTTTGCCTTGCATGCCTTCCGAAAACGAAAGTTCAATGGAGTTAAGAAGATTTCCCCTTGTAATCGTAAATGTTTTTTTCTTGTGATGTTGCCTCTGTCCAGTATTGTATTTAAATATAATTTTATTGTATAAGTCTTCGCACTTCAGCTTGAAACTGTTAACAAAAATTTCCGAAATGGAAGTTAGATGGCACGAAACTTTCTCTGTAATTTTCAGGCATGAGATTTTCCTCCTGGATTCAAGGAATTCTGCCATTACCGTTATCATTTCGGTAATTCACAAAATCGATCCACAAATGAGCACAGATTTTTTGGAGATTGGTGGTGGTCTGTGTGTGTGTTGGGGGGGGGGGAGTCATTTTTTCCAGCGGAGGTCAGAATTCCATCTTTCGAAAACTGAAGGTAGGCGAAGTGAAGATTTCTCCTGTAATCATAATTTTGTCCCTTGCAATGTTTCCTCTGTGCACTGTTGTTGTTAGATATCATTTTATTCCATAATCAATATTTGTATTTCATCTTGAAAAGGGGGTGTCCGAAAACGGAAATCGGACAGAGAGAAGAATTTCTCTGGTAATCTTAATTTATTTATTTTTTGCCCCCACGATGTTATCACTCTCCTGTGCTGCTAAATGTGTTATTTCCCCTCATAAGTGTTTGCACTTAAGCTTGAGGAGTAAAATTACATGAGCACTCTCTCTCACAAAAAAATATCCCGGCGACGATGACGATACTCCTGACAACCCCTTTTAAATGTTGGCAACACTGCATTCTCGTCCCCATGATTTCAGGTAAATTTTACGGTAAAAAATCTGTAACATGTGCTGTAAAGCTATATGATATTTATGAAATGTTCTACCAAACTGCATACATTAAAATATGTAAACAATTTTTTATCAGAATTTTTATAATAATTTAGTGAAATAGACTACACCTTTACTAATATGTGGATGTAATAACAAAATTTTGTTAACCTTTTAGAAGATGGATACATTCTTTTTTACGAATTCTAAGTAACCCAGTGCATCTATTTTTCTATTCTAGTTTGTTTGCTGCTCAACATGTCTGCCAGTGGTAGTAATACAAGGAGTGTTCTAATGAAAAGGTACGAAACGACACTGTGGGTATAAATGAAGACTTTATTCAAAGTATACACCGTAGGCCGTAGCACAACGATCCCATTGATTAACGAGCCGAAGGATTCCTTGTTCCCAGAATTCCTGTGGCCGTGACGAGACCCAGTCCTGCACAGCGTCCTTGAGTTCGTCGTCCGAGTGTAAGCGCTTCCCTTTCAGATGTTTTTTCAGGGGACCAAATACATGGAAATCGCAGGGCTACATGTCCGGGCTGTAGGGCGGATGGTCAAGCTTCTCCCACTGTAACTTGGCCAGTTCCACGTGTGTGACCCTGGAGACATGGTGACGCGCGTTATCATGGAGCAGAACCACACCCTCCGCGATGAATAGCGGCCGGTATAACACCTTCCGCTGTCAGAAATCGGATAACGCCTCGCTGCTCCTCAATCGTCGAATTTTGCAATGTGAACGCCATCCTGTCCTCACACGCACTGCCGCGTCAATTGGACGGTGCTCTTTATAAGAGCCTCTGCTCTCTCCTGCGCATGCGGCCGCCCGCGCATGCTCCGATCCACGCCGGTGACTCCAATCGCATCCCTAGATGTATCGCTACGTTCTCCCATAGAGGCATAGGCAAATATGTTAACGGTTACGTTCTTATGACGTTTCGTACCTTTTCATTTGAACACCCCTAGTATTTCACATATTTTTGTATGCATATAATTTCACCATAGCCATGTTAAGTACGCTGTGCAGGGAAGCTCCCACCCCTTACAAATATTTGTTTATATGATAACAGAATTTTAAAATTTCATGAAGATTGAATGATGTTTAGGGGTCACCCAAGCATTTTTACTGAACTAGCGTAAAGTGGATGTTGAGGCTATTCTTTCACATTCACCTAACTTTAAAGAAACCGATTTGGAAGGCATCATCTTCTGTGATAAAACAAGTCATGGATGTGTGGAACAAGGCTCATATACCAGCATGTAGAAAAGATCATGCCACTACAAAACTAGAAAAACTTCATAAGGAGTGGGCAAACCTAAAGAAGTACCGTGATCGAGACTCTCAAACACACCATTCAATGGAATATGAGTTCCGTACAAAACTGAATTATCTCTTCGATATTGCTCATGCTGATGCACTTACCCTCTGGGACATGCCTGCCCCGCAGGACGCACACGACATAAAGGCAGATAGCAGCAAGAACGAACTTCTGGTTAGCTCAGTTGGTAGAGCGACTTGTTCCGGGATAAGAGGACTCGGGTTCGATCCCCGGCGTGACCAAAAATGACGGAGAAATTTACTTCGTTATAATGGCGCCCGAACTTCCCGGCGGTTAAAGATCTCGCAATGGTGTGATGTTCTTTCCACACCGCGAGACAAGAAAAATAAGAGAATCCCTTCTTCAGCGCTTCGAAAAAGAAATGTGTGTGATGTTGCATTTCACACACCAGATTGACTGGGAGTTCTCAAGTGCACTTTCTTCAGCGGATGGCTGCCTACAACGATACATGGTCCCGATTGACCGGTGGGCCATGCCCTCGGCCCTCTTTGGGGGGGGGGGGGGTATGTGACGTGCCTGCCCCGCAGGACGCACACGACATAAAGGCAGATAGCAGTGAGACGAACGTCTGCGTAGCTCAGTTGGTAGAGCGACTTGTTCCGGAATAAGAGGACTCGGGTTCGATCCCCGGCGTGTACCAACAATGACGGAGAAATTTACTTCGTTATACCTCATGAAAATAGAAGATCGAAAATTTCTCCTTGCGCAACGAGAACCTGGACTGCGTGCTTACATGGACTTAGTTGACACCGCGTTATCCACTAAAGAAGCACGTAAATTTGAACGTATTGAACAGGAAAAAAAAAAGGTCATCGTCAAGTTTCCATTTGCCAAGCTGCAGTTATGATAAAGAAGACACAACTGAAAATTAATCTTCTGGAAGAAATAAAGTTGAAGAAGACCTATTGTACGAGGAAACCAGCAGCGAAAGCAATGATTCTCCTCCTACAAAAAGGACCAGCAGAGCGAAGGTAAATGTCGTAAGTCCATACCTGTCTTAGACCGTAGCTGTCTTAGACTATATGCAAATGAGTGACAGAAGGGCCACCTTCGTCCTTGTTGAAACAGCCTACAGTCTTGAGCATAACTTTGAAGATTTTAGTATTAATCGCAGTTTTATAAAACGTCACCGTGAAAAACATCGTTCTTATATTGAAGCTGCGTTAAAGCAAGGGATCTCTGGGGTTGTCCCTCTTGTGGTCCATAGGGACAGAAAGTGAATGCATGACCTCTCTGGGAAGCAACATGTTGATCGACTTCCTGTTATTGTGTCTGATTCTGGTGTTTCACAGCTTCTGAAAGTAAGCAAACTGCCCAGTGGATCAGGAGAAAACCACTCAGAAGCTCTTTTTGAGGCTTTGGAAGAATGAAATGTTAAGAATCGTATTGTGTAAATGTGCTTCGATACTACAAGCTCGCATACTGGTCACCGTGTTAGTACATGCATTCAATTAGAAAAAAGAAAAAAAAACTTGGCAAAGACTTAATGTATTTTGCTTGTCGCCACGACATTATGGAGTTACTTGCCGGCTCTGCATTCCAAGTAAGGCTTTCTTCCTCTTCAGCACCTGAAGTTTTATTGTTTAAGAGGTTTCAGAAGAATTGACATATTATAAATCAGAACATTTATTCTACATGTGATGACATTTAAGAATTGTCATCAGCTCCAGTACTGTGAAGGAAGACATAAATGATTTTTCCAAACATCAGCTTTCACAACAAATTAACGTAAGAGATGATTACCGTGAATTACTTGAACTGTCAATTATTGTTCTACGTGACACTCCACCCCGTGGAATTCATTTTCAAGCAACGGGCGCCATGCACATTGGATGTCCAAGCTAATTTGCTCCCTCAAGATTTATATGGTTCGATCTCAATTAAAGCTCACATCCTCAGAAAAAAAATGGCCTTCAAGAAATGTTTAAGTTCATAGTGATTTTGTACCTCAAAGCCTGGTTCACAGCACCACTAGCAGCAAGTGCACCACATAATGACCTTCATCTTCTTAATGGTCTCTATCAGTACGAAAAACACAATAAAAATATTTCAGAAGAAACTTGTAAAAAAAATTGGAGAACCATCTACGGTTTAAAACTCAGGCTTCACGTGACAATAGTACATAAACATAGAAAACGAGCGAAACACAGAGTCGCATATGGTAAAAGGTTCGTCTAGCGATAGCTTTCAGTCGTCCTATGAACTCGATCACCCGCGATCGACTGGATGGGCTGGTTGCCAGAACTACAATTTGAAGTTGGGGTGTTGAAAATGTTGCCAGATTTTAGAAGAAAGATCCAAATAAATGGGATTTGGTGAGGGGTCTCTGAATTGCAGTTTTTGGTGAACAAAATTTCAATGCTTTCTTGGAAGCATAGATATGCTTTGTTGATGAATGGGGCAACTTTTTTAGTTTCTTTACAAATAGGAACTGCAGAGGTGTCTTCAAGGGTTAGTGCAGATAAAGCTGTCCTTGGACGACCATTGGAAACATATTTTTTGTGTTCAAGTCTTGTATTGATGCTTCGGTATGTGCTTCCAATATACACTGAGCGACCAGAGGAAATTGAAATAGGAATAGCATAAACTCCAGGGGTGAGACAGGATCCCTGTCTTTAAGCAGGCACATTATTGCAGAAGGGTTTGGTTTCGCTGTGAGAGTGTAGCCCGCAGTATTGAAAAGTTTACACATCTTATAAGAGAAGGATCCATGGAAAGGGATGGAACCAATGAATGGTGGTTTTTCCATTAGTATTGGTGAGAGAGCAGACAGATTTTTCAATTGTAGAAGGTGGGAACTGATGCGCTTCAGCAATTTTCTTTATGGTGTCAATTTCTTCATTGAAGGAAGATTAAGTGTTGCAGACAATCCTGGCACGATTAACATAAGTTTTAAAGCCTGTAAATTTGTGAGCAGTTAGGGAGTGGGATGAAAATGGGATTATGTTTGTGAAAACATAATAACATTTCATACATAATTCCATTATTATGTGCAAACATAATCCCATTTTCATCCCACTCCCCAACTTCTCGAAAATTTGCCGCCTAAAAACTCATGTTAATCGTGCCAGGATTGTCTGCAACACTGAATCTTCCTTCAATGAAGAAATTGACACCATAAAGAAAATTGCTGAAGCCCATCAGTTCCCACCTTCTACAATTGAAAAAGTCCTCCGAAATTCCCATTTGAAAAATCTGTCTGCTCTCTCACCAACTAATGGAAAAACCACCATTTATTGGTCCCATCCCTTTCCATGGATCCTTCTCTTATAAGATGTGTAAACTTTTAAATACTGTGGGCTACACTCTCACAGCGAAACCAAACCCTTCTGCAATAATGTGCCTGCTTAAAGACATTGATCCTGTCTCACCCTGGAGTTTATGCTATTCCCATTTCAACTTCCTGAAAGTCTTTCAGTGTATATTGGAGGCACATACCGAAGCATTAATACAAGACTTGGTGAACACAAAAAAGACGTTTCCAATGGTCTTCCAAGGACAGCTTTATCTGCACTAACCCTTGAAGACACCTCTGCAGTTCCCGTTTGGAAAGAAACTAAAAAGGTTGCCCCATTCATCAACAAAGCATCTCTGCATTTCGAAGAAAGCATTGAAATTTTGTTCACCAAAAACTGCAATTCAGAGACCCCTCACCAAATCCCATTTATTTGGATCTCTCTTCTAAAATCTGGCAACCAGTCGATCGTGGGTGATCAAGGTCATAGGACGACCGAAAGCTACCGCTAAACGAACATTTTACCATACGTGACTGTGTGTTTCGCTCGTTTTCTATGTTTATACCATCTATGGTATTTGTCTGAACAGATGACTGCCCTTGCACTTTTTGATACTGAAATATCGATTTCAACAAAATGGAAAATGGTCAGTGCTTTAGATTTAAAACAAGGCAACAGCCTTCTTATTCCAAAGGGCTGTAACCGTGTCATTCTTAATGTTAGTAGTGCAGCACAGAGGAACCTTGCAGATTTTGTGACACCCAACACAATTGGAATCTTTACAAAACTGAATATCTCAACTGAATTTCTACAATTTGACCTGCAAACTTGGGGAGAGAGAGAAGACTGTAAAGCAAGTATTGCTATTGTACCGAGGACCGTGATAACCAATGACAATGTTGAATGTGGGGTTGCTCTTGTCCAGCTATTGAACAAGCTCATCACTTACAACGACGACCAATTTCAGTTTATTATGCAAGTTGTGGCTGATTACCGTAATTGTTGCACATGTACTAAAAGATATCTTACGGAGCAGCAGAAGTCTATTCCCAGCTAAATAATAGAACTGGTATTCCTATGAATTTGTTTTCTGAATATAATTTTACACGAAAGCAATGCCACTTCAAGTTTGTGTTCTTTAAATTTTGAATAACAAAAAATTAATTCATTGTTAAAAGTATATGAATGACTGTATTGCTGTTGCACCATTATGTAGCCCAATTTATGTAAATAACACAAATTTCTAACATGTTGGGCGACCTCTAAACATTGCTCGATTGTTTAAATTTTTTTTTTCTGATATAGATATAACACCAAAAGGAATATTTCTAGTGGGTGGGAGTATCGAATTTATATAAAAAAAAATCCAATAACATTAAGGACCACCCTAATATGTATATATACCATCATCATTGTCAACCGTTATCAACCCACTGCTGGATGAAGGTCTCCCCAAGTTTCTTCCACAACGATCTGTCTTGTGCCAGTCTCCCCATGTTACTCCCACATACTTTGGAATTTCATCCACCCATCTCCCATGTGGTATCCTTTTGGGTCTTTTCCTATCACTTAGAATCCAGTCTAAAATTTCGTCTGTCCATCGATGGTCCGTCCTTCCGGCAATATGCCCAGCCCATTGCCATTTCAGGGATTTTATTCTGATCATGATGATTTCCTCTCTTGTCATTTTCCTGATCCAAGAGTTCCTCCTCTTATCTCTCCTGGTTTCACCAAGCATGCATCTCTCCATGCCTCTTTGAGTTGTCTACAATATTGTTATGTCTATTTTAGTTAAGGTTCACGTCTCTGCACCATATGCAAGCACTGGCAGGATGCATTGATCAAACACTTTTCTTTTAAGACATAATGGCATGTTGCTCCTCAAATATTGTATTGATCCTTCCAAAAGCTCTCCATCTCAGTTTTATATGCTGATTAATTTCTTCATCAATGTGACCCTCCCTTGATATCTGCTGTCCAAGGTAAACGTAGGTATCGGTTATCTCCACCTTTTCCCCATCAATCGATAAATCTTTATTTCTTGTTAAAGCATTGTACACCAGTTGTGTCTTCTGACAGTTCACTTTTAATCCCGCTTCTTTACTCTTGTCAGCGAGTTCCTGTATCATACTCTGCAGCTCTGAAGTAGTAGTTAAAAAAATGACTACATCATCAGCAAAACGAAGGGGAGTTAAATAATCTTCATTTATCATTATCACTTTGTTTTCCCAGTTCAGTGATTGAAAGACCTTTTTGCAATGTGGCATTAAAGAGCTTCGGAGATATGGCGTCACCTTGTTTCACTCCCTTTTCAATTTTTATTGGTGCTGTATTTGCAAATAGGTGAACCTTTGCACTTGCATTTTCACAGATGTTGCTAATGTATGCATCTTCAATACAGCAGGATTTCAAAGACATTCTAACTGCTGATGGTTTCACTGAATCAAAGGCCATTTTATAATAAAAAAAAAGCCATGTGTAATGGGAGTTCATATTCCCTCGCTCTTTCAATATGTTCTCTCAGTAGACGGATATGATCTATAGTGCTGTAGCCACTCCTGAATCCAGCTTGTTTTCTCGGTTGAGCCATGCCCAGTGTTACCTTCAAGCGGTATGAAATAACTTTAGTGAAGATTTTATAAAGCACTGATAAGAAGCTGATGGGTCTGTAGTTCTTGAGATCCTCAATGTCGCCTTTTTTTTTTGTAGCAGGATCATTGTAGCATTGTTGCAATTTTCAGGAATCTTCCCTTCATTAAGGCATCTAAAGAAAACTTAGGCAATTATTGTTTCATTTTCTCCACTTGCTTCTTTTATGATGTAACTTAGCCAATTATTGTTTCATTTTCTACTTAGGCAATTATTGTTTCATTTTCTCCACTTGCTTCTTGTATGATGTAATGACACGAAGTAAGGCCTCAAAACAGTATTCTGTTGAAATAAGACAGTTCCGTTGGAATAAATACTAAAGAATGTTGTTTGCCATATATTGTGTCTCATAAAATAGTAAGTGATCTGTGATATATTTTTCTAATGTTTAGGAAATTCCTCATATTTTTGTCCCTCCAAACTTTATCAAAAATGCCTTCAATTCCACATTTCAACCCCCCCCCCCCTCCCCACTTCTCCCCGCTCGAAAATTAAAAAACAAAACAAAAAAACGTTAAACAACTCATGGGTTCTCCATGCAAAACACATCAGTACTAATCCTAAGCTAAAGGAAGACTGAGCGCTGACGTGCTGCCATCCCTCGGCTCTAAAAGTTCCCCTACCAATAAAGTACGCTCTATTTACCTCCTGTCGCATTCCGACTGTACGGATAAAACAACTGAAGGTAACCATTGTCGCAAAGAAAACACCCGAACATTAAAGTGGCTTATGGCGACTGCAGCAAAGCCTACATATCTCCGTCACATGGCTCTCCTCATAGGCCCCGCCTACTCGCAATCTACAATGTAGTTGTGAACCAATCGCGTGGCGGAAATGGCCTTAATCGCAATTCCGTATATTCACTTGTGAAATACGCGCCCCGGTGGCACAGTTGTCTGAGGCGCTGGCTTATGACCATTCGCCTTAGTTGGGTGCGGGTTCGAATCCCGGTGAGGCATGGATGTTGGTTTTTGTCTTATGGCACTGACTCTCTTCCTTCCCTGGAACCAGTGGCCCTAAATTAGGGACGGGTACTGCTTATAGCCCACTGAGTTGCTCACGGTGCTCGTTAAACCTTACACACACACACACAAACACGTAAAAGAAAAATCTCTGTAAGTAAGCTAAGATTGCGTTATGCTACTGAAGATTTTGGGGCCCCTATTTCTGGGCACAAGTGCTTGTAAAATATCTATGTCCTATGCCGTATACGAAAGATATGTATGTCATATGCATGTGTAAGATACCTATGTCCTTTACATACTGTATATGTTAAAGCCTTGTCGCTTTATAAAATACATCTTATGTGTTTGCAGACATGAAGCTATGCATTGAATTACCATTTTCAATATTTATTACTAAAGAAACACAAACATTGAATCAAGTGTAGACAACGAAAATTAGAAATGAATCCACAAAAACAAAAGTTCACACATAGTTCAGGAGTTTTGTCTTTAAAATGTCTGTTTAAAGATGTTGAAGCATTTTTCCTAAAAGCCAACACATTGAAGAACTCTCGTGGGAGCAGTGTGTATGCTCCATCTGTAGTAAGATGGGAATTTATCAGAACCATTCATTATTTAGAAAATTAGGAGAAATATATCAGCACAGTCTGGTGACGAGTCTACTATCAATGAATAATATCTTGATTCCTTTATTTCACAGACTATTTTATTTAAAACATTTTATCCCATTAATTGAATCAGTTCTTCATAATTTTTTTTCAACAAATATGATGCCTTTCCCTGTGCCTGTCCTTTACCATACTTTGTAATGTGCTCCTTCAAAAATGGGTCAAATTGAGATAGTAGCTCTAGAAATCCTAAGTAATTGCCATTATTGTACACTTCGAAAATTTCATTTTCTCCACGATATGCTAGTCCTCGCTCACATCGAAACTGAATTACTGATACAGTTCTTTTTAGTACCTTGCACCAATATTCTGACTCTAAATTAATCCGTTTAACTAATTCCCTAACAACCCGTGAAATAATATTTTGTCAAAGGAGCGAACCATGAATAGAATTTCTATGTTCTATACTATTTTCATGAGATAAAACAGCTTCTTTTGCATTTTTCCATTACGAAAACCAGTAGTAGCGAAATAGGAGTTGTATGAAGAAAATAGTTTACAATGGTAGCAATAAAGTTTTCCAGTAGCTGTTGAATACATAAGCTAAAGCCTAACTGAGTCTCCGTTTAGAATTTGTCGAATGAATGAACTGTCTGATAAAAACCTATTTTGAGATTTAAACTCTTGTTTGGATTCAGGGTACTTTAACGAACGGTTTTGAAAATGCAGAGATCCAAGTTTAGCACATTGCTCTGTAAATTTATCAGTAACAGATTCAGGCGAACAACCAGGATCAGTAGAAGAAAATTTGGCTGTAGACGCTGTATTCTCACTACCGCTGTCAGTGCTCTGTACACTATCGCAATTTACTGATTTTAATGTGGTTTCACCTAAAATCTCTGCCTTATGTTTCCAATGGTAAAATTTCTTTACATATTTTCTTCACAATTAGTGTTTTCCTAAGGATAAAATTTGCACATCGATAAAACTAACTTTGAGTTATAACATGGGATACTTAATATTTGCTAAAACATAACCGTAACTACATTAAAAATCAATCATTTTCGTTTGAGTCATGTTCAGACCTGTTAATAGACAGCGCGACCTGTATATTGATGAAGTCAGTAGCAAACAAATGTCGGATTGTTTAGTTATGGTTATGTTTTATCAAGTATTAAGCATTCCATGCTATAACTTAAAGCTAGTTTTATCGATGTGAAAATGTTCGTCCTTGGGAATGCATTAATTACGAAGAAAATATTTGAAGAAGTGTTACCATTGGAAACATAAATCAGAGATTTAACCACCTCAAATGCAAAAGTGAACACTGGACGCAAACACAATTCAACAATTATTATTCAAAAGGCCACGTGTCACGGTCACCGTTACGATTGCCACTTGCCAAATTAAGAACTAATTTTACAGGTTAGAAAAAGCTAGAACAAGAAGGAGTAAAATTTCTAAGATCTAATCATTGATCGTTGCGACCATCTAGAGATGTTCCTAAACATCAAAATATGCATAACAGAAATTATTTCTTCAATTTATGTTTTTCGGAACTTCTTTACCCACACGAAGTTTTAGGCCCTCAATAAAACGGGTGTGGGCCACACTCTCTTTGCTGGGAACCAAAAAATTCCATAAACTCCAGTCCCCTTTACCAGATCCTCGGTGTATGATAGTGAGGTGATACAACTCCCCATAGATATAACAGTTAGAAAAATGGATTGTTGTACTCCCCAGGTGGCGTGCAGGAGTTGTGGGCCGATTGTTTACCGTAATCATCATAGGAATACGTAGCGTTTATTATTTCATGAGTGCTAAATCTGTGTTTATCACAAGAATTTTTTATTATTTACAATGTGTTATTATGTGGTACTGAAATTCCAGAACAGTTGAAGTTTCTCTACAGAAATTAAAGCACAACTCTTTTTAATTTAGAAGGAGACTAAAATTTATAGTGCAGCTGCGTGTCGACTAGGATCAGTTCAATTCTTACGTTTTTGAAATGGAAAGAAAGCGTTTTGTATCGAACTATCGAACAGGTTATTTGACATGTAACGAACGTGTATGAACTTTCAAAGCCCCAGGAGATGAACGATGATCACTGATTTGTCGTTTGATACCAACTGGACTCTTCCAGTGTAAGTTCTTTACGCTATACATGCGCTCCGCCATTTTTAAATGCATAAATGGCAGCCAGCATGAAACCATAGCAATCGCGCGCAGATAAACATTTCGTTGTTGTTGTTTTTTTTTCTAATTAAAAAAAGATATTTTACGATGGAAAAAACTATTGGCCGCCGCTTTAAACTTGCTGTTCTACGTATGAAAAATGAAATCATCCTACATAAAGGTATGCAAATATGAAATGCAATACGTGCCAACTGATCATTATCAAACATAAATATGCACATATCATCATCATCATCATTGTCAACCATTTTCAATCCACTGCTGGACGAAGGTCTCCCCAAGTTTCCTCCACAGCGGTCTGTCTTGTGCCAGTCTCCCCCATATCACTCCCGCATACTTTCGAATTTCATCCACCCATCTCTCATGTGGTCTTCTTCTGGGTCTTTTCCTGTCCCTTGGAATTCAATCTAAAATTTCGGCTGTCCATCGATGGTTTGTCCTCCTGGCAGTATGGCCAGCCCATTGCCATTTCAGGAATTTAACTCTGATCATGATGTCTTCCACTCTTGTCATTTTTCGGATCCACGAGTTCCTCTTCTTATCTCTCATGGTTACACCAAGCATGCACCTCTCCATGCTGCTTTGAGTTGTCTGCAGCCTTTGTATGTCTCTTTTAGTTAAGGTACACGTCTCTGCACCATACGTAAGTACTGGAAGGATGCATTGATCAAACACTTTTCTTTTAAGACATAATGGCATATTGCTCTTGAAAATTATTATGTTTCTTCCAAAAGCTCTCCAGCCAAGTTTTGTACGCCGATTAATTTCTTCATCAATGTGACCCTCACTTGATATCTACTGTCCAAGATAAACGTACGTGTCTGTTGTCTCCAGCTTTTCCCCATCAATCGATACATCTTCATTTCTTGTAAAAGCATTGAACATCACTTTTGTCTTCTCAAAGTTCATTTTAAATCCCACTTCTTTACTCTTGTCAGCAAGTTCCTGGATCATACTCTGCAGCTCTGATGGGGTAGTTGCAAAAATGACTACGTCATCAGCAAAGCAATGGTGGGTTAGATAATCTCCATTAATCTTTATCCCTTTGTTTTCCCAGTTCAGTGATTGAAAGACATTTTCCAATGTGGCATTAAAGGCTTCGGAGATATGGTGTCACCTTGTCTCACTCCTTTTACAATTTTTATGTGTGTTGTATTTTCAAACAGCCGAATCTTTGCACTTGCATTTTCATAGATGTTATTGATAATATTAATGTATGCATCTTCAATACCGCACGATTTCAGAGCCATTGTAACTGCTGATGGTTTCACCGAATCAAAGGCTTTTTCATAATCGATAAAAGCCATGCACAATGGAAGTTCATATTCCCTCGCTCTTTCAATTAGTTCTCTCAGTACGTGGATATGATCTATTGTGCTGTAGCCACTCCTGAATCCAGCTTGTTCTCTCGGTTGAGCCATGTCCAGTGATGCCTTCAAAGTGTGAAAGAACTTTAGTGAAGATTTTATAAACCACTGATAGGAGGCTGATAGGTCTGTAGTTCCTGAGATCCTCAATGTCACCTTGTTTATGTAGCAGGATCATTGTAGCGTTGTTCCAATCCTCAGGAATCTTCCCTTCATTAAGGCATCGAGTGAAAATTTGGGCGAGTACTGTTTCGATTTCTGCACTTGCTTCTTGTATGATGTCTACAGTAATTCCATCTTCTCCTGGAGCTTTCCCCCGCTTCATGTTCTTGATTGCATGTGCAACTTCTGCTGGGAGGACTGGAAGAACTCTGGTACTGGTACCTTTCATGGTGTCTGGAGTACATGTATCATCCCTTTCATATAATTTGGAGTAGAAATCTTTCACTCTTGTCAAAATTTCGCCTCTATTTCTTGTTACAAAACCATCTTCTTTTCTGAGTGCCATAATCTGTTTTCTTCCCTTACTGAGATATCCCTTTGCTATCTTTAGGCTTTGGTTGTTTTCAATTGCTTTCTTCACTAGTTCACAGTTGAATTTCCTTACGTCTTCAGGGATACTTTTTCGTACTGTCTTGCATAGCTCTATATAATCCACTTTGGAAGTCACATCATCTTTAGTTGTCCGCATCTCTCTTCTTTTTTGCATCAACATTTTGGTTTTTCCTGATAATTTGCTCACATGCAACTTGTTCTTAGACGCAGCTAATTTTGTTGCTGTTTCCATAAGAGCTTTAGTTATTTTTCTGTTAATTTCAGAAATATCCACTTTTTCCGATGTTAGGCCTTCTAAAGCAGAGAATCTGTTCTTCAGTTCCAACTTTAAGATATTATGGTGTTTTTTAAGGTTGGTTATGTCAATACATTTTGTTTGTCTTATGAGCTTGCCACGTTCAAGTTTAGTGTTGAGTTGAGGTGCATCTTACATCTCACCAATCTATGGTCACTACCTGTGTTGAACTTGTTTAGCACACTGCAGTCTTCTATGACGAATTTTTTTGTTACACATAATAAAATCAAGTTCACTTGTCGTCCCATTTGGATGTCTCCATGTCCATTTCCTGTGTGGCTTTTTCTTGAAAAAGGAGTTTACGATGAAAAACCCTTCTGCCTCTGCAAACTCAATGAGAGTATTTCCACGCTGGTTTCTGTTGCCGTGACCGAATTTACCTACTGAAGTTTCATTCTGTTGCCGTTGCCCTATTTTTGCATTGAAATCTCCCATAATTATCTTCAAGTGCTGCTTACCTTTAAGATTTAGATGACCAATTTCCTCATAAAATTCTTCAATCTCTTCTTCAGGATGACTTGTGGTGGGTGCATAAGTTTGAATAATCTGAGCCTGGTATCTTCTCGAGAGTTGGATAACGAGTCGTGCAGCTCTGTCAGAGGAACTTTCAATTTCTACAACTTTATCCTTCAGTTTCTTGTTTATTATATATCCAACACCACTAGTTCTGCCAGTATCTGTCCCACAATAGTAGAAGAGATGTCCAATTTTTAGTTCAATGAGATCTTCTCTTTTTCCCCTTACCTCACTTAGCCCGACCATGTCCCACTTGATCCTGTGTAGTTCCTCTTCCAATTCAAGAAGCTTTGAATCAGAAGATAGGGAGCGTTCATTATACGTAGCCAAGGTCAGCATCAGATGGCAGCCTAGTCCGGTCCTCCGGGAATTCTTAGCACCCTCTGCCTTCATGTCGCACTGGCCGCTGCCTTGGCCAGGTACATTCCATCTGCCGGAGACTGAGGGCCAAGGTTTAAGTCGTGGAGTTATTTTGAAGGGGTTTGGCCATAACTCACCACGCTGGTCAAGCGGGTTGTTGAGTGTGGAATAGCATTTCCTCAATCCCAATGGTATAGTTATACCGCTATTGGCGGTCGTCAGAGCACCTTTAGTGGGAACAGGATGCACCACGAGAACGCGGGGTTGACATTTGTCAAGGAGAGGCTGTGATGTTACGCATCACCTGACCTTACATATATATATATATCGCTATAATTGACGAAATCCCGCTTGGCAGGCCCAAAAGTGCATATTTACGAAGCATTTTAAATTTTGTTTTTTCAATTCCAAGCAAAACAGCATTCTTAAAATACAAATACTTCTGCCCCTTCCTACCATAACAAAACATAGGTTGTGTCCAGTTATCGGCCCACACTTTGGTCGCGCCGTCTGGTGACAAGTTACATTAACGGGCGATTTTTGTTTCCAGAGTCCTGAACCCGGACTATCATAAATCGTGGCCAGACCCATAGTGGGCCCCTGTACTAACCGGAGTCTCGGGTTGCAGTTCCTTTAGTCCCCTCTTTTATCCGGCTCTGTCGGTACGTACTGTATGTATTGAATAAATAATGCGTACAGTACGCACTTGAATTTTTTTTTCTTACTGCGGATAACACCATCAACGTCGAGTAAAATGTTAATGAACGCAATTTTTGGCCAACATTTCTGCCAAACACTTCAAAATTTCCCACTCCCATCCATAAAGGATCAATATAATCTTATGTGGGAGGGCGAGACTTCAAATTGCGTCCCTTTCAGCTAAACAGTTCCTTACGTCCGCTTAAATAGTGAACAGCTTTTACTTTCTGAGTCCTCTGTTATAGGAAAGTATTATGATCGTTAAAAAATATCACTTCCAATTTTTGACATAATTTATTACAGAATTTAAAAATTAAGTGAATACCCAAGAGTCAATGGTTGTAAATATCAAGTGAAATGCAAAAGTTACTTGAACAGCGAAGTGCAGAAATGCGGAATGAAAACAAATCGACAAGAACGAATCAGTATTAGGCAGTAGACGTAGAAATAGAAAGATGCTTTCACAGTAGGGTTTGGAAAACTTCTGTTCAAGCAGTAGCGTAACTACCACCCCGCAGCTGCAGGGGGGGGCGCAGGTAATGAAGGGGCGTACCTTCTCTGTGGGACGTACTGCAGCTGCCAGTTATAGTTTTATGAAAATATTCGAACATGCACAATAATTAACCCGAAGATTCATATTTTGCTTTAAGATATATTTAACTTTGCCTAAATAAATTTCTAGTTTCACTTTTAAAACACAATGTCCTACAGAATGAAAGTGTTCGGCTCTTTGACTTCGGGTTGTAATACGATCGCTCTCCAATAGCCCTCTCTGTGTGCTGCTGAGGAAAAGCGCGAGGCCACGGTGGGATTTCCCGTGGAGGATGTGGGGAAACAGTCGGTTACCTAGAATTACGTGCACGACAGGAGCAACAGATCTGCCATGTGCAAGAGGATTTCTTCAAGTGATATACTTTAGTTAATACAGACATTTAACGTGGACCAGGAACATCAAACAAAGATCTTCGCTCTTTCCACGTTTATATTATAAACGTGGAAAGAGCGAAGATCTTTGTTTGATATACTTTAGTTTTGGACAAAGCAAGTACATGTATTGTCAAATCTATAACATAAAAAGTTAAAACTACAGGGCTCTAGGTACCACCATTACTTTTGCAGATACTCTCCCTGACTTCCTACCCCTACCCCCATCCACACACACAGCGAAAAATGCATCCTTCCTCGTGTTCGAAATCTTGGGGAAATTTCTGTGCTTAGGGGTGCTGAAGTAAATCTTGCAGAGGGGGGGGGGGGGGGGCAGGTTTTGCTAGTTATGCCACTGCGTTCAAGGTTAAAAGTTCAGAGGAATTGTCGGCAAAAGAGCATAAATGACTAATTAGCTTTTCATCCCAACTACGTATTCCGAAATGTCACGGAAATTAGGCATATCCGTATATTAGTTTACATACCTGCATCCACTCTTTCGGACAATTCCATTTATCCATATGAGGGGGTCAACAATTCACAGTGTTATAGATTCTGTACGTTACGATAGCTACGAGGAATAGTCTGTACGGCTAAGAAAAGTATTTACAAAAGAAGATCACGAAGTGAGTAACTTCGTTTTGAGGTTTAAATGTCGGCAAATTTATTCACACTTCGTTCATTTCTATGCTCCTCAAAATATCAAATTATGCCCCTGGTATAATCATCCAGGAGGGCAAATGCCCTGCCTGCCCTTCCCGTAGCTATGGCCTTGCCGTCATCACGCTTAGACTGACCCTAATAACCCACCCAGTTCTGAGCAGCTGTCGTCGCTCTTTGCAACAAAATCATAAAGAAATATTGTTTTCAACGTTTCAACCACAGTTGGTTTACGTTCTGATATGATAGGAACTTAATGAAGTTCTTTTCCCACATTTTTCTGTTTTGACTACGTGCACATCGGCAAACAGCAGTAAACCGCATTCAAAATGGATTATACATGTATTTTTTTGTAAAAAGCAACATATTGTTTTCTAAAACTGTAGCAGATATTTTTTAATAGGCGCAGCCCATCCGTTCAAATAACATGGAAACCGATTAGTTGGGACGCAGCGCCATCTACTGACGTCGTTCGCATAAACAATAATTGATTCCGTATCATTATTTACATTTGAGATTTTATTTATATTCACTTTCACGTGAAAAGATGAATATTTACATTCTTAATTTGTAGTATTTGGCGAAGATAATTTTTCTGCAGGAACTGGCGTAATCTTATATATATAACACAAAGCGTCTACTTGTCTGAAGCAGTAAAAACTCCGAACGCCGAACTGTGGCATCGTGAAATTTGCATAGTTTATTAATACTTGAATTTCTAGGTCAACGCAACTATTTTAAGATCTCTACTTGTTCCCTTCGTGAGTTATGAATTAATTAATAACCTAATCAATAAAGTCCGAGTCGTTTGCTACGTCAACGTTATCTAAAAGCACGGGACTGCATTCATCGCTCTGGCACATCGACAGGTGTTCCTATTTTTGGAGAACTGTGCATAAAAAAAATGCAAAAGCGAACTTTGAGAAATCTTAACGAAACGGGTTGAAATTTTTATCAACACCATGAATTGGTAATAAGAGGAGTCCTTCAAAATTTAACCAGAATCCAGTCAAAACCTTTTAAAATAGACATGGAACATTTAATTCTTTTTTTTTTTTTGATTGGAGGTTTAACGACCACCATGAGCAACTCAATGGGCTATAAGCGGTCGCCCGTCCCTAATTTAAGGTCACTGGTTCCAGGGTAGGGAGAGACCCAGTGCCGTAAAACAAAAACAACATCCATGCCTCACCGGGATTCGAAACCGGACCCCTTTTGGACGAATGATCAAAGGTCATCGCTTAGCCCGCTGCGCCACCGGGGCGGCAGGAATATTTAATTCATCGGTAAACAGAAATATATGCCCAGAATGGTTAATAAAATTTTGACGGCTAATTTGAAAAGTTATTTACCGATTCAGGCGAAATTTGGAGGCCGTGTTCCGATTAACGATTTATGGTCATTAAAATTTCTGCCAGTTTCACACAATATTCGCAAAGATACGTTTTTAACTTTTTTATCCCAGAGATTCACCCCTCAAAGACGTCTGAAACTTAAAGCACGTGTTGCATTTGATGCTTCTCACATGGACAGCCAGCTGTATGTTGGAATGTCAAGAGTAAAGGACCCAACAAAATTATATATTGTCGCCGATGAAGGAGAAACCAAAAATGTTGTGTACGGCCAAGTGCTGAGATAATCACACAATGAATAAATAATTTGTAATGACCGAATTTGTGAAATCAGCTTTTTTCTTTCTTGCAAGCATCAATCTTTTTCCTGATTTTTTTCAGTGACATATAAGGGAATATGAAATTAATAAGCCTAAATCCTGGGCACAGCCGGGTAGTAAAGCTAGTTTATTTGTAAATCTCAGTCCTACTTTATTTTTCAACGATCTAGGGCTGAGATTTCGGTAAATGTGTAAATTAGCGTCCTAAATTATTTCGTCGGAAAAATGTTAGTTCCTGGAAAAAGTGCGACGTACAGAGTTTAGAGTATGGAAATTAATGGCAAATGGTGCAGAAATTTCATGCCGCCTCGGTGGCGCACTGGTTTAAGCGATGGCTTCTGATCATTCGTCCGAGATGGGTCCGGGTTCGAATCCCCGTGAAGCATGGATGTTGTGTTTGTCTTACGGCGCTAGCTTTCTCCCTTCCTTGGAACCAGTGGCCCTAAGTTAGGGACGGGTGATTGCTTATAACCCATTGAGTTGCTCACGGTGGTCGTTAAACCTCCAATAAAAAAATTCATATGTTAAATATGTTTTAAAGATTTTTATCGGAACATTTACCTGTAAGTGCGATGCTGTGAAGAGAAGCTATCGTAGGCCTAACGCATCGCTACCTCCACGATGTCAAGTTTTGCCCTGTTGATCAAATGATCAAATGTAGAGGATTTTAGGAAGGGAGTGTCTGATCCCAGGTCTTAAACAACCCTTAGAAATAGGAAGCTAAGAGATTTGGGCTAGAGTGCCTGATAGGAAAGTGACACGGAAGCGAAGTAGAAAATGGTAGGAAGACGCCCTTATTTGTTACCGGGGGGGCCAGTACCCGGGGTCCGACGGCTTAACGTGCCCGTCCCCCGCACGGGGATAACTGGTTTTCCAGTTATTTGGGGAGCGACGCCCCCACGGCCCGAGCTGACCTTGTGACTGGTCAACATCTGATGTCATGCCACCGCTTGTTTTTTATTTCGGTGCTGTTGGAGTTTGCAGGGACGGCTGTTCATCCAGCTGTTGGGGAGTCGCGGCCCCACGATCCCGAGCTGGTCTTGTGTCTCGCTTTTTCGTTTTTATTTATTTTCTCCACTGGCTAGTTGCCCGTGTTGTATACTCTACCTAATCGCTACCACGCTATGTACTAACACCCCGGTCTTGTGGTTTTGTTACCCTCCACCACTAACTGTTTTATATTAACCGCTCAGTTCGTAGGTTGCTGAGATTCCGTTTAGGTTCCCTTCCAGGGTTTGTCTTCCTTGGATTACTTTTTCCCTTTTAGCTGGTTTGGGTGCTAGACCTACCTGCATGTTTGCCGTGTGCGGAGACCCGTGAGGCGGAAATGGGATGTCTGGCGGCTGAGGTCGCAGGAGAGCGGAGAAGTGCCTCCTGTGTACCAACACTCCTCTTCGACCCCGGCTTCGCTGTAAACGGGAGGCTAGAGACTAACCCACCTCTAGTCAGAAGTCTTGTACCAAGTTGTGTACAGGGTTTTAGCGGCTTTTTTGTCGTATAGCACGGCAGGGTAAGCCCGAGGCTGTGGGATCATGCCAAAGGCGTTGGCATGACGGTACCCGGAGGCCGAAGTGTCCGCCGAGTGCGTGTGATCACAGCCAACGGACTATATCTGCAACGTATAAGCTCCAGAACTGTGTCCAGCGTCATTTTCTTGGCTTGCAGACCTCCAGTTCTCCCTTGTAGGGCTCGGTGGTGGGTGGAGTAGTCTCCAGACGAATCCTCCTCCTTTTTTCCATGGGTAAAAACAAAAACAAAAACAAAAACTCCAAATTCAAGTCACCCGAGAAAATGATAGTTGACAACGACTCTCCTTCGTCTTCTCAACCTACCAAGTCTCATAACCTTAAACGATCTTTAGACCATGACCTGGACCAAGAATGTGGAACCTCTTCTTCGGCAGCTGTACCAGTCGCTCCGAAGCGTCGTCTCCCCTCGATTGTTGTGAATACGCATGCTACACACTTAGTTGTAGAATCTATCGATCCGAATGAGAGACTGTCCACCAGATCTCCCTTTTTCATTTCTAAAGCTTTGGACGCTGCGGTTGGCCGCTTGAAGTCTGTGAGGAAGTTTCGCTCTGGGGACCTGCTTGTTCAAACTTGCAGTGTTTCTCAGAGTAACACTCTTCTGCACCTCACTAGTCTTCAAGGCATTCCTGTCAAAGTGACACCTCACCCGTTTCTTAACACCTCTCGGGGTGTTATTTCGGAGTTTGATCTCTTGCCATGCAGTGAGGACGAATTGGTGAGTGAACTTGCAGATCAGGGTGTTATTGCTGCACGTCGTATGATGTTCCGGCGCGATGGTTCTTTGATTAAGTCTAAAAATGTAATCTTGACTTTTAACTCCCCGAAAGTTCCGACCGAAATCAAGGCTGGCTACTTGGTCTGTGGAGTTCGCCCGTACATTCCCAGTCCTCTGCGCTGTTTCAGGTGCCAGAGGTACGGGCATTCACAACGTTCATGTAAGAGTTCCGCTCGTTGCGCAAATTGTGGCTCCAGTGAACATGACGGGGAAGGTTGCACTTCTGCGGCCTGCTGTGTTAACTGTGGTGAGGCCCATGCAGCTTACTCCCGCAACTGTATGAAATGTAAGGACGAGATGGCGATCCAGCGCCTCAAGACCCTGGAAGGCCTCTCGTACCCTGCTGCCAAGGCCAAGTTGGGTATTCCTAACAACCGACAGCGTACTTTTGCCGCAGTAGTTCAGTCTCTGCCACAACCCGTGAAGCCCTTTGTTCCGCGCCCTGTAGCTCTCGCCGCAGTTGCCAAGAGATCTACAGCTGAACAAGCGACACAGGTGGATTTCACCGAGCTCCAGCTTATTCGACCAGCTGAGTCTGCGCCTTCTCTTTGAAGACGACCGACTCTTCCAGTTCCCAGCAGAAAGCCTGCACGTGTGGAAGACCCGGCCCTAAATCCGCAAAGGTGTGCAGTGTCCATCCAACTATCGCGGTCCAACTGATCAACATTGCAACTGTCTCAGACTCAGTGAGGTCCCCACCCTCAACCAACATTATAGAGGAACATAGGGGAGAGGAGAGTGACAGTTCGTCCCCACCCTCAACCAACATTATAGAGGAACATAGGGGGAGGAGAGTGACAGTTCGTCCCCTCCTGTGACTGATCCTATGTGTAGTTGTGTTCGTTTTCGTGATGTGTTTTATCATTCTCATTCCTGAGTTTTACTTAATCGGCTAGTTTCTAACCATTGTACCATGTTTTTAATACTGTTTGTTTCATTGTCTTTTTTGGCCCTTCCATCATTCTCATGGTTCGGTTTTACTTGGTCAGCCAGATTTGGGGATTTATGCCACGTTTTTTAATACTGTTTGTTTGTCTTGTGTCTGGCGCTCTTTGGCCAAACATGGCCCTTGCGCCATAAAAATCAACCAACCAACCAACCAACGTGCCCATCCGACGCACCGCGAATATTTAGTGGATCAAGTGTTCGTACCTGCCTGGGATCGAACCTGAGGTCCTTTCCGCGGCAGTCACGAACGTTGCCCACTAGGCCACTCGCGACCCAGTTTTGCCCTGTTAAAAGGAAGGTTCGTTTTTGTACCGCAATGACGGGCGGAAGAGCACAAGAGAAAGCGGTTATGTTGTTGGCAGGAGAGCGATAAATGTTGCAGTGGCAAGCTACAGAAAATAGTTCCAGATTATCCACCCTTGATTTTGTTATATCCTGTACGTTGTTGGTAGGAAAAACCGTAAAAAACCTTTCATTTGCAAAATATACGCATCAGTGAAATAGAAACTGGCCTACAAACAAAGTATTAACAGGAAGAGAAAAACTGCAGTGGACAGCAAATCGGCTACGAATTGAAGCCGTTCTAAGCAGAACCGAAAATTATACTTCCCCAGTTTCCTGTGCAACATAGAGAGCCATATTTGTACCTTCCATTTGGAATCAGGGAATCATGTGTAAAAGAACGAAACATTTCTCGACATCTGCTTTAAAAACAGTGACAAAACACGAAACGAACTGCTTTATGTAGCGTATGAGTGCATGATGCTTCGCTCCCCCGCAAGAACGTACGCGACTGTACTTGTAGTCATTCGCGCGTGAATTACACGCCGCAGCGAATCTTCCTTTCAACGGACCAAAGCTTCACATCGTCGCGGTAGCGATGCGTTAGGCCTACCGCAGCGTCTCTTCACAGCATCGCACTTACAGGTGAATAATACCCTAAAAATCTTTAAAAGACATTTAAAATATGAAACTTCTGCACCATTTGCCATTAATTTCCATAATCTAAAATCTGTACGTCGCACCTTTTCCAGGTACGAACACTTTTCCGAAAAATAATTTAAAACGCAAATGTACACATTTACCTACTATTTTACTTAATATCAGTTTATATAGCAGAGGTTTTTTACTAAAATTGAATTAGGTACGTAATTATCAGAACGAAAATGCCTACCACAAATAACAGTTGAAGGTGACTTGTCAATTGGAGCAAAATCCTGACGAGATATTGCTTTCAGCAACAGTAGCTTTAGGTTCTGATCTGAGGGAAACTCGTGGAATGAAAATCCCCCGTTTTTGTTCTCAGAAGATGTCCTCATCGGCACACAGCAGTAAACCATTTGGAAAATGGGTTAGATTTTGTTGTGAAAACAACAGTTTGGTTTTAAAACTAAGGTTTTTTTAAAAAGAAACACAAGAAATAATGACGAACATACATAATCCAGCGAGTCAAACAACTCGGAAACTGAGTTGTTTATACCTTGGGACGCATTGCCATCTAACGGCTGAAATCGTCTCTAACGCCCACTGGCCAATTATCAAAAGTCTATTGGGAACCTCAACGAACTATAGGGGGCGCTGCGCAAACGTAAACAAACTTCTCTAGTACGGGTAACGTCGCACGTGTTTCCATCAAGTCGAATGTTAGAATGGCTGGTTTGTCGCTTTCAATCCTTGAAATAATGAAATTTGTGGACGCTTCCAAATATTCAAGATGCATTAAAGAAGGGGAAGTGATTGTTAATGTAGGCCATATAATTTCTTGTGGAATTAAGAAGGAAGATGGAAGAGAAATTCTCATAGTTTCGCACTGCATTCAGTCCACGGCAATAACGTCGTCGCCTCACTCCATCAACAGTGTTTTAGATACAAGTAACAGTGAAATTTCTATAAAGTCATTTGAGTGCTCTTGTAAAGCGGGCAGAAGTGGAACGTGTAAGCACTGTGTAGCAGTAATGCTTTACTGTAACAGGTAATTTTTATTTTTACATTTTCAGGCAAGTGATATAGTAATACCGACAGGGGTGTTCTAATCCGGATTACTATTAAAAGCTGACATTTCGTTTCACTTGACGTTTCCCAGGACCCATTTTCAATACTGTCAACAATAACATTTGTAAATTTTTAACATTCTGTTCCTAAAAGTGTTTGTGAATTGGTAATTGTTGATCATCATTGGGTTCTGCGTGTTTTGAACCGATGACTGTTGACAGAACATTCCAAATCTTGTTCCATAATGAAGTTTAAATTTATATAGATAACAGCAATTATTTGTTTTCAAGATTATGTAGAAATGCGGATTTTTTAATTACTGCTATGCAATAAAAACATGCTGCCTTGTTTATTATTCATTCAAAGACGTTACTAGGTTAGTAGCATTTCACTGGAAGGATTTCAAACGCAAGGCACAAACGTTTATACTAATTTGTGAAAAACATAGCCGAAACCTTGGGAACGACATTGCGGGACACAACAATATGATTTGTTCTTCTTCACGGAATTCTCCATTATACAACTCTCTAATTCCAGAATGAATGCAAAAATACACCAAACTACGACAACTGAACGTAATGAGCGATCTACCAACAGCCAAGCATTGAGCCAAAAACGTTACCCGTACTACAGTAATTCTTCTTTTTGCCGCTAGAGGGAGAGCGGACCGCTGAGATTGCCAATTGTCTTCCACGTTAATGTTATATTTCGTTGGTTAGCTAGACCCACATGTGATTAGAAGTACGACCTGCTGAAAACGTAAAATGACGCCGAAAAAGCTAACCATTTTCTGTTTGAGTTACGACAGAAGTGATCGCATGGTGGCTCTAGTTACACGCACAAACATCACAATTCACGCCTTTGCCATCTGAAGTTTGTTTAGAATTTGCCGTTGATACTTACCTTTGTGAAGTCCAAAATGTTGCACCAAGTGATGCATAAGTAATATTTTCATTAAAATTAGTTAGTGTCATCGTTTTAATTGCTATTTATTGTATGAATGACGTAGGAGATATTTATTCTTGTTGGGAATGTTCATTCTATCAACTTTCCGTATTTACAGATTGTCTAGTATTAATATCGAAGTATCTAATAAGAAAATTGCGTGGAATTTAAAATAAATAGCTAAACTGACTATCAGCCAGTTTGAAGATTTGTACTCGTGAAAAAAAAAAAACTAACAGAGGCCATAATAGGACGGTATGCTGTACGAACAGTAATGCAGTGTATATACTGTAAATCTTAGTGGAAGATATGAAGGCATGAAATATGTCACTAGTAGAATAACAGGAGTACTTAACACATGAAAATGAAACAGAGAATGGTACACAGCATCGCATGATGCAGGTGTGAAAACAAGAATCACTAATTTAAATTTTTAAGTTGCAGAGATATTCACACTTAAGAACATACAACAGCAATGCAAAATTAATCTAGGCCGCCGTAACTTGTGCGGGTAATAAGTGACCTCTGGTGAGATGCTTGTGTGTAAACATTTGAAATAATGAGACGCTACAATTTGCCATTTGGCTAGGTGACTAGGTCTTTCTTTATTGATATATGGGTCTAGGTTGTAGCCTGTTCATCCAGTTTAGCCTTGTCTTTATCAAAGCGATCGGCTTAGGACTTCTCTTTACTGTCATCCTCAGCAGCATTACTTTATTAATATTTTGGGAAGGAAAACTGCCTCATTTAATATGTAATGAAAAGGTAATTATTTGAAAAGATCAAAAGTATAAAAGAAGACCCTCAAATGGCTTCTGAGGTAATGATCGTCATTAAAATTCAGCACACAGTTATTTTATAGCGTCTTGTGAATTTCTTTTCAACCGTTTTTCCCCATAATTGGCAAAATGTTCTTAAAGAAATTGAGTAATGTTTCTGAATGGGAGTTCCATAAATGTTTCATTTTTCTGCAACATAATTTCCAGCTCTTAGAATTTTACGAGGACGAAAAGGTTATATATTTATTTTGGTTTTGCACCCCGATTTCAGAAAATATGCTTTATAAAGGTATGGTGATATTTCTATTTTTCCTGCTACATGTTTGAATTAGCAGGATGTTTTAAAGTATTCCGAATGCTTCTTTTGACATACAGCATGACAGTTTTAAGCGTTTTTATGTGTGTGCAAAACAACACAGCTACATAAAGATCGAAAGTGAAATTATTGACCTTGCTGACTTTGAGTAAAGGAAAATTGTAAATTTATCAGCATGGCGTCAGCATTGGAAAATTCTTTTGGAGAAGTCACTGAAGAATTTATTATTAGAGAAGTGAAAAACGAATCATATA
The DNA here is from genome assembly GCA_039090855.1 of Macrothele yani. Taxonomy (NCBI): domain Eukaryota; kingdom Metazoa; phylum Arthropoda; class Arachnida; order Araneae; family Macrothelidae; genus Macrothele; species Macrothele yani. The sequence continues at coordinate 142,977,698 of CM077009.1, read as the reverse complement.
CTTCAATAAACAATGCAACAGATGTAAGGGAAGGTATTTGTGAGTGTGAAATATGCTTCCAGAAATTTACAGCAGAATCCAGCTTTTCAAAACATATGCAACTTCACACAAGAAAACAATGTTTGCAGTGTAATGTGTGTCTCAACGAATTCGCACAGAAAAGTAGTCTTCTAAGACATGCAAAGGTCCATGCAGGGGAACAGCCTAATGATTCTGATAAATGTTCCAAGCAGTATGATTCTGAACAGCCAAATGATTCTGATAAATGTTCCAAGCAGTATGATTCTGAACAGCCAAATGATTCTGATAAATGTTCCAAGTAGTATGATTCTGAATAGCCTAATGATTCTGATAAATGTTTCAGTGAAGGACACTTCTCAATGCATGGGTTCCTTCACTCAGGTGAGAAACCTTTTCAGTGCCTGAAACACTTTGGAGAAGGCCATCTTTCAAAACATAATTTGTTTCATACAGATCAGAAATGCTGTCAGTGCAATGTATGCTGTAAACAATATGCACAGAAAGCTCAGCTTTCAAAGCATATGCCTCTTCACACAGGAGAGAGCCCACACAAATGTAATGCATGCTTCAAACAATTTACTTTGAGAAGTTATCTCTCAAAGCACATGCTGCTTCACATGGCTGAGAAGCTTCACCATTGTGTTGTATGCTTCAAACAATTTACTCAGAAAAGTCATCTTTCAAACCATATGCTCATTCACACAGGTGAAAAGCCTCACCGATGTGAAGTATGTTCCAAACAATTTTCTCAGAAAAATCACCTTTCAAACCATATGCTCATTCACACAGGTGAAAAGCCTCACCAATGTGATGTGTGCTCCAAACAGTTTACTGAAAAAAGTCACCTTTCAAAGCATATGCTCATTCATAGAGGTGAAAAGCCTCATCAGTGTAATGTGTGCTTAAAACAGTTTACCCAAAAAAGTCATCTTTCTGATCATATGATTAGTCACACAGGTAAAAAGCCTCACCAATGTGATCTATGTTCCAAACAATTTGCACAAAAAGGTAAACTTTTACATCATATGCTCATTCACACAGGTGAAAAGCCTCACCATTGTGTTGTGTGCTTCAAACAATTTACTGGGAAGAGTGATCTTTCAAAGCATATGCTTATTCACACAGGTGAAAAGCCTCATGCATGTGATGTGTGTTCCAAGCAGTTTACTCTCAAAAGTCATCTTTCAAATCATATGCTCATTCACACAGGTGAAAAACCTTACCAATGTGATGTATGTTCCAAACAATTTACAAATAGAAGTCATCTTTCAAGGCATATGCTCATTCACACAGGTGACAAACCTCACACATGTGATGTATGTTCAAAACAATTTACACTTAGAGGTGATCTTTCAAGACATATGCTCATTCACACAGGTGAAAAGCCTCACCAATGTGATGTGTGCTCCAAACAATTTACTCGCAAATGTTATCTTTCAAAGCATATGCTCATTCACAGAGGCAAAAAGGCCTGACTAATGTGATGTATGCTGCTAAAAATTTGCTGACCAAAGTAGTCTTTCCAAACATATAATGATTCATACAGCTTAAAAGCCTTACCAACATGTTATACATGCTCTAAACAATTTGCTGACAAAAGTTATCGCTGAAAGCATACAATCATTCACATGGATGGAAAGTCTTAGCAATGTGATGTATTCTTGAAACAATTTACTCAAATGAATGTTTTTTCCACACGTGCTCCTTGATACAGGTGAAATGCTTTACGAACATGATGCTCCAAACAACTTACTGACTGAAATGCTCCTTCAGTGCATCTGCTTTGCCACATGGGTGAGAAACACCATCACTATGTTGTGTGCTCTGAACAATTTACACAGGAAAATCATCTTTCAATGCATAACCGCTTTCACGCAGGTGTTTTAAAAGCCGTACCAGTGGTATCTATGCTTTGAACAGTTTGCTCACAAAAATAATCTCCCAAGGCTTATTCTTCTCCACAGAGATACAGTCTCACGAATGTTTTGCATGCTACACAGAATTTGCTTGTAGAAATGATCTTTCAAATATTACAAAAGCATCACTAATATGATGCACATTCAAAACAATTTCCTCAGAAATGTACTCATTCAAAGCATATATTTCTTCATGAAAATCTATAATTGCAGTAGTGCATTATGTGCTTGAAGAACACGAGTCCTAATTTCAATTTGCAAAAACTGGGTTAAGTAATAATCAAAAATAGCTTTCAAGTAAATTTAGTTACAGGTTATATTTTTCATTATCAGAGACATGTTGCATAGGTAAGATAGTCTCTTTTGCCAGTGTCACTCTGCTACTTGTCAAATCTTCCAGCAGTGAAACAAATTGAAAGTTATGATTTGTTTTAATTGCTTAGTGATAATGGCAATAAGAAAAACATGGATTTAATCTTTTTTAGAATCATTCCACTGAATTAAAAAAATATTTAATTTTATGTTTCCTAGGTTGTTCTTCGGAAATAAATTTTGTAGCCTTTGGAAAATGGCATTATTTTGCAGTATATCATGTGTCCCTAGTGATGATTCAAACCCAATTTTATGACATTTTTTTTTGTTTTTTGACCTTAAGTGTTTTTGGAATTTTTCAATAGAAGTAAAGAAATTACAAAGAAAAGAATTATAATGTTATGAATTATTGGTACTACTTCTCTTTTGATATAACTGTATAATTACCATTCAGACATATAATGACCATCCCATTACTCTGATTACATTATTCTTGAGTAGTGACATTTCTTTGTAATATCTGTTACCTAACAAAAACAGATGCTGCTAATTTAGAGAGAAATCTAGAAATCATGGAAGAAATATTCTTCCCAAATACAAGGAACAACTACAGGATTATTAACACAGCAATCAGAATCAGTGGCATACCCAGAAATTATTTTTCTGGGGGGGGAGGGGGCATATCGTCGCCGCTATGTCAAAACCATGAATGCAAAATTGTGTAGTTTGAATTATCGCTATTTAAGAAATCAAATTTCATCAAAGCATCACTTCTGCAATTACATCTGACTGTTTAAGCACTGTGCATAGCATTTTGATCAAGTTGCATCTGTATTATGCATCAGTGAGTAACATTTTATATGAAGTCAACAATCGAAAAATACTCACATTCTTGGTTTTATCAGTGCAGCTATGATATCATTCCTTCCTAAAGTGACGGAAAAAAAAATGTGCATAAGAACGAGCATTTTTCTATTTCTCAAATACTATTAATTACAAAGTAACATTCATTCTATCTTTTTGTTTCCCTGCTATGTTATGTACTCAAGATAAAATGCTTACCACCTCCCTCCCCCAGCCCCCACCATTCATTAGACTGATGCCCTGACCACTACAACTTACAACACCAATTTGCTCTCGCCTTTCATTGGTGGCATATGACTCTGAAACGTGCATGAGGGAGGGGGGGATAGGCATATGTGATCTCATCTGACCATTCCAAACAAAGAAGTAACTAAGGGATTTAAGGAAGACCAGAATGGAGACACTAGCAAGATAATGTCGCTGACAATTTTTTTCAATTTTAATACTAGGTAAAAAAATTGGGGAGGGGGGTACATATGGCTCTTTCCCCCCCCCCGTACGCCACTGATCATAATATGCTCAATTGTGTACTTTTACTTTTTAACATGAAACAGCATGTCAGAAAACTTGAAATTTACATTGCCTTACATTGGGAACCAAACCAACATCTCCTGAATGCCTTTACAGCATGCTGTCTGGGGACAGCTGGACTATCCAAGACGATAAAGTTCCATGTATCTGAGGATTATACTCAGATGTGTCGAACTTTATTGTCCTGGGTGGTGTAATGGATAGCAAGCTCAAACGGATATTGGGAGATGTGGGTGTGATTCCTGCTCTAGGGTGAAGCTCAAATGGATATTGGGAGGTGTGGGTTTGATTCCTGCTCCATGGTGAAGCTCAAATGGATACTGGGAGGTGTGGGTTTGATTCCTGCTCCATGATGAAGCTCAAATGGATACTGGGAGGTGTGGGTTTGATTCCTGCTCCATGGTGAAGCTGAAATGGATGCTGGTAGGTGTGGATTTGATTCCTGCTCCAGGGTGAAGCTCGAATGGATGCTGGTAGGTGTGGATTTGATTCCTGCTCCAGGGTGAAGCTCAAACGGATATTGGGTGGTGTGGGTTTGGTTCCTGTTCCAGGGTGATGTAATTTCCAGGTTTCCTGATGCGATGTTACATTAATCATCCATAAAATTAAGTAAGAACATACGTATGTAATAAAATTCAGTAAATGTGTAGATTAGCGTCCAAAATTATTTCATCGGAAAAATGCTAGTACCTGGGTAAAGTGCGAAATACAGATTTTAGTGTATGGAAATTAATGGCAAATGGTAAAGAAAATTCATATTTTAAATGTCTTTTAAAGATTTATATCGTAATATTGACCTGTGAGGGCGATGCTGTGAAGAGACGCTGAGGTAGGCTTAACGCATCGCTACCGCGACGATGCCAAGCTTTGCTCCGTTGAAAGGAAGATTCGCTGCGCCGTGTAATTTAAGCGCGGATGACCACAAGCGTAGGCGTAACCACACGGAGGGAAGGTTAGGACCACAAAAAGTTTCAGAGTCGGGAGATCCCCCCCCCCCCAAGTTTTTCAAAAATATAATGCACACTTTATGATGTGAACCAACTAAATTTAATAATATAAGATTGGGATTTTTTGTAGAATGCAAACACATGTATAATGCGTACTTAATAAAACAGCGATATTGATTCCTAATAAACAAAGTCAGTTCTACAACTTTGTAATTTACATTTCTGCCCATCTATCATAGTTTTACATTTGTCTTTGCTAAGTTCCACAATTCGCCAACAGAGGCGCCTATGTCGTACCCGTTAGATCGCGCCTCAGCAACTGCTTTGCTCCTGCGTGTGTAGGACGAGGGGGTCCCAAATTCTATCTTATACAGTATGCATGGACATGTTGCCAGAAGAACGGACAACCGAAATTTTAGACTGGATTCCGAGGGACGAAAGAAGACCCCATGGGAGATGAATGGCATTCGAAAGCATGCCGGAGTGACATGGAGGAGGCCTAGGTAGGTCAAAAATTGTAAACAAACAGCGGGTGGTCTCCCCCAAGGAGTATAGAATGAGTGGAGAGAGCATGTGCTCTCACCATTGAAGCCAGCTAAGTTGCGTGGCCGCCATGTTTTTTTTTTTTTGATTGGAGGTTTAACGACCACCGTGAGCAACTCAATGGGCTATAAGCAGTCGCCCGTCCCTAATTTAGGGTCACTGGTTCCAGGGAAGGGAGAGAGCCAGTGCCGTAAGACAAACACAACATCCATGCCTCACCGGGATTCTAACCCGGACCCCTTTCGGACGAATGATTAGAGGCCATCGCTTAGACCACTGCACCACCGGCGCGGCCCGCCATGTTACATTACCCTCAGTTGTTCATTTTTGCTTTGTAAGTTAAAGAAGATTTCAGTTTTTTATTTCGTGTGAGAAGGGCGTTTGCTTATGACTGATTTATGGAATTGTTCATTTGAAGTTCAACTAACATTCTTTTTTTTTTTTTTTTTTTTTTTTTTTGATTGGAGGTTTAACGACCACCGTGAGCAACTCAATGGGCTATAAGCAGTCGCCCGTCCCTAATTTAGGGTCACTGGTTCCAGGGAAGGGAGAGAGCCAGTGCCGTAAGACAAACACAACATCCATGCCAGACCGGGATTCGAACCCGGACCCCTTACGGACGAATGATCAGAGGCCAACGCCTTAGACCACTGCGCCACCGGGGCGGCCAACTAACATTCAAAGCTGAACAGAGATCTCATGATTATTTGGCATTATGGTAGCAATAGCATGTACCTAAAATTTAGAAAAAAGTTAATTCTATTACTTAACAACTCAAAAATAAACTTCACAGTTAAAAAAAACAGTATTGGGAGAGGGGGGTTGAGATAGCCCAGATCTCGGACACAAGATATGCCACTGAACTCTGTCCTCGACTGGTTGCAGAAAACGATGATGGAAACATTGTGGTCAGTTAGTTGTCCATGCATGATCAATATTGAGATCAGCAACTCCTTCCATTTGCTGTAATGTTCAAGACATTGGGTGTATGCTACGATATCAGTTCTATTATTTGATTATCACCTAAAATGGTCTGATTTGCCAAGCTTGATTTATTTCCCTCTAAATGAGTTCCTCAGTGTAAATAAATGTGTATGTATCTGTTTTGAATAAAGGGCAGTCGCCGCAAACAGTTCGCGCTTGCAATCGATTCTCCCAGGCAGAGGTATTTTCTAGCCCCTGCCCAATGGCACGCACACACGGATCATGACGGTGAGATGAGAAGCGCCGGGCGACAGGGGCAGCAGCAAGCTGCGGGTCTATGGGCCGATCCTGTCCGGGTGGAGGACTGACGGATCCTGGCAGGATTGCTCGCGCAACGCCGTCATACTTTCAGTTTTGAGAGAGTTCTTTTAACCCTGTGGAGTCCGCATTTGTACAGTACAAGTAAATTGTCATCAGCTAGTTCTTACCATATCCATTTCTTACATAACATTCATGCGTCTTAATTGTTTATGTATTCTTATGATTTGTATAATTTTAAGGGATTTCAAATTTACCACGGGGCTTTCAAAATGGAAGTCCTTCATAAGTTTTTTTTTTTTTTTTTTTGATTGGAGGTTTAACGACCACCGTGAGCAACTCAATGGGCTATAAGTAGTCGCCCGTCCCTAATTTAGGGTCACTGGTTCCAGGGAAGATAGAGAGCCAGTGCCGTAAGACAAACACAACACCCATGCCTCACCGGGATTCGAATCCGGACCCGTTCGGACGAATGACCTTCATAAGTTGAGCATGTGTAAAAGAAAAGTAGTACACACTGGTAAAATATACTAAAAATGTAAACATTTGTTTATAAAATTGTGTTTCTTCTTTTGTTTTTCATGTAAACCAAAGTAATATTGCCGCCTCGGTGGCGCAGTGGTCTAAGGCGCTGGCCTCTGATCATTCGTCCGTAAGGGGTCCGGGTTCGAATCCCGGTCAGGCATGGATGTTGTGTTTGTCTTACGGCACTGGCTCTCTCCCTTCCCTGGAACCAGTGACCCTAAATTAGGGACGGGCGACTGCTTATAGCCCATTGAGTTGCTCACGGTGGTCGTTAAACCTCCAATCAAAAAAAAAAAAAAAAAAAAGAAAGGTAATATTAAGACTTTCGCAGGAGAGGGAGGGAGGGATGTGAAAAACTGTAAGCTAGTTCGAGCTGTTGGTTGTTCGAACATGCATATTACATGGCTTATGTATTCATAACATGTTAGAAGTCTAACATTGAAATGACTGTTTCACACGTTATAAAAATCTTGAATGGACGGGTTACCCCAAAACAACGACAATATGCGGTAGTTAACGTGAAAAGAAATTTTGATAAAAATACAATTTACAATTCACTGAAATTCATGAATTAAGAATTATGCTACTTACGATAGTCGGATGATACATCAGTATTTCAGCGTAACTAGATATTGTCTTCAGATATTGTCTTGAGTTATGCGATAAGTTACAGGTGTAATACTTTTCAGCGAAGTTCGTATTAAATGCTATTGTGCCAATAATGATATGCAGACGAGCCATACAAACAGAACGAAATGCTTTGAAACAAATTTAGACAGTTTCACTGATGTTGAAAGCGCGTGCAAGACCATAGGACTAAAACAACACTTGAACATTATAATAAAAGAATGAGGACCTGAAATGGCTAACAAATTGTAAAACGATATTTAACTTATATAAAACAATGATTTAAAAAGCGTACGAAGATTAAAAGTGAACTCAAAACGAAAAAAACAGAAGGACAAAAAAACGTAATGGGGCAACCTCGGTTATTCCTCAAATAGATCGGTTTCAGCATACTTTACTGCATCCATTGCAGAGTTGGGCAGGAATGCATTACAAAGTAATGGAAGTACAGACTACGTAACGTGTAATGCATTGCAAGGTAATCCGAAGTATGGTTTGCACAAGGTAATGAAATTAATCTGTAATGCATTAAAATGAAGAGGATATAATTCAATTACTTAATAATGCCATTCAAACGCAATGAAATCATTTGGTAATGAAATTACACAATTTGCAAATAATAATTACATACTAATAGTTTATAGAAATGTACGTGTGCCAAAAGCTGTGTCTAGAAAAGTCGGCCATTTAACATAGCAGACAGTAACTGAAGTATCATGTAGAATGTTCTAGAAGCGACAAGAATGGGTTAGACGTTTGTAGAATGTTCCAGAATGATTGCGCAGTGGGAAGTTGGAGAGCTTTATGTAAATGAAGAATATTCCAGAAGGTTCTTCAGGTCCTGTCGTGAAATATATATAAAGGAGTTAGTCGCTCTCTTGTCCAGTGTTCGTATCGGACAAGTAATGGACAACACTTGAGAAGTACGGCAAAAATGTCAATAGCACACAAATTTCTGTAATATTCGGTAGTGCACCCTGAGTTGCTGAACTGTGAGTGTAGTGCTAATATGTGCTTGTAGCTATAGTAGGGTTATTATTTTGACATTGAAACGTATGTAATGGACGAGACTACTGTACTGGAGATGGACGAAATGAGTATCTCTACCCGAAATAACATCCCATTCATACTTATTTCATATGTATTATTTCATTCAAATCATTTTACTTGCGGTAAAGACGGAGCAACTACTCCTGTCATACACGTACAATCTCCAATACCTACATACACGCATTTCAGGTCCGAGGGGTGGAACAGTCGGCAAATGACCTACACAACGTGTAAAGGTGTACTGGTCGCTGATTTATTCACGTTGTATTGTTACCCATAAGTTATTGGTTAATTACCAACATATAGTTAACTATTAACCATTACGATTGTAATGGGTAACTGCTACATGTTATTACGAATACCATGTAATTCTAATTACCAGTTCATCATTACCATGTAATGGTAACGCTAAGTTCTTGTTCCCATTACCATTACGCTATAATGCATTACCGATTAATTCAATTACGATTTTGCCCAACTCTGATCCATTGTCAATGGTTTGAAGGTCCCTAGTGCATCTGCACTTGTTGTTGATATGACGGTTGCACTTCACACACTGACAGATCCGTTGGGTCACGGCAAATGATGTAGTAGATTGCGTATACTCTCACTTTGCTCTGCGCATTGGGATTCTCAAGTTCCATTTGTTGTTGATTATCTGGGTTCGTTTGTTGATCCTCGTTTAAATGTTTTATTTATTTCTCGTTTTTCGCCTTATTTTCTTTCTCAATAAAGTATCTCCATGTGTATGCCAACTCAATAGGTGTATTCAAATTGCAATTTATGTTCTTGGTTTTCTCAATTAAAACTGATTCAGATGTTAGAATTTATTGATGATCTTTAAATGTTGTCAACAGTTTTATATTTTCCCAATCAGGGGCTGCCTGGTTTGTTAAACAATGATGAATTTGAGCAGTTTTTTTCTTCTCCCCTGTTCCAATTTATCATATGTTCTTTCAGTCTCGTCCTTATATTTCTTTTCGAGCTTCCTATATACACTATCTACCAACAAGTAATTGGACACCTGTGATAGCAAAGGAAAACGAAGTTTATTCACTTTCAATAGTTGGTGGAGCCTCCACGAGCAGCTATTACAGCTGCGACCCTCCGGCGCATACTCTCAACCAGGCGTTGTAAGGCGACTAGCGGTATTTTCTTCCACTCGGCTTGGAGAAGACCGTCAGTTCTTCCGCCGATTTCGGACGGTGGGGGCACCCCTTAAGTCAACGCTCCAACTCGTCCCAGAGATGCTCGATTGGGGTAAGGTCCGGGCTCTGCGCAGGCCAGTCCATTCGATTAACCCCATTGTCACCATACCAAGCCATGGTGGACCTCGCAACATGACCGGTGGCAGTGTCATCCTGAAAGTAACATGGGTCCACCCCGTAAAATTGCCACAACGTAGGAAGCTCATGGTCATCCAAAATGGTGCAGTAGGTCTCGGCGTTTAGTCTACCAGGAATTGCGACCAAGGGTCCCGTGCCATACCAGGAGAAACACCCCATAGCATAATTCCACCGCCGCCAAACTTCACGGTTGGCACAATACATTCCGGCAGAAGGCGTTTTCCAAGCAGACGCCAAACCCAGACTCTGCCATCCGAACGGTAGAGGGTGAACCTTCATTCGTCGCTCCAGATAACCTGTTTCCGCTGTTCAACGGTCCATTATCGACGTTCTTTGCACAACGTTAGCCGAGCAGCGCTATTGAACTTGGTGATCAAAGGCTTGTGGGCGGCAGCACGTCCATGATAACCGAGCAGATGGGCTTCCTTACGGATGGTATTCATCGAAAGAACACTCCCGGATGCCTGTTGAAACTCCTCGCGTAAGTGGCCCATCGATTTGATGCGGTTCTTCCGAATTTCTCTGGCCAGTACCCGTCGGTCTCTAACTCCCAGTTTTGCGGGTCTGCCGGGTCGGCGCACATTCCGACAGTAACCTCTCATCTTCCACTTGCCAATCACGTAGGCCACTGCCGATTTTGGGTACTTCAACTCGCTGGATGTGTCACGTATGGATCGGCCATTTTTGTGATACCCGACGATTACACCTTTCTCGAAATCAGAGAGCTCCGAACTGCGTGGCATCTTGCATGCGACTGGTTGCGTTGTTGTTTCCCACACGATATTTAACTCCGGCGGCCGTGACATGTATCAGGACCGCAGATATCATCGATTGCAGGGGTGTCCAATTATTTGTTGGTAGATAGTGTATATTAAATCAGGTTGATTATTTTTTATTTTAGGAATGGGATAAACTCCAGCTGAGTTTAATACTGATTTTCCTTCTTGGTTTTTAGTAATTTCACCTGATATATCGGTAACTGTTTCTGTAAGAATTAAGTTATGTCTTAGACATTCCTTCTTAAAGATTTCTGAAATAGGCGGCACGAAAGGAAATTTACCACAAAATTTTTTATTTTCTTTATCTTTTGGTGTATCGTTGCTAGATATTTTTTTTATTTTTAAGCTTTTTGTAGATTGAATTAACTAGACCTGTTTTGTAACCAAATTCTGTAGCTCTGTTTTTTATCCAATCAATTTCTGCTTTTTCATATTTTTTTTTTTGTAGAGGAGTGGGTTCCCATTGAATGTAGAAATAAAAAGCTGAGGTTTTATGCTTCCATAGATGAGCTGAGTTACACGGAATAATAGATGGAACATATGTAGATTTTCGGTAAACAGCATGCTGTATACAAATTTTGAAGATGTGAATCCGTTATTTGGTGTAAATACTGTATGACATGGATAATTTACCGAAAACTTTGAAAATTTCGTTGTCCTGGAGCCTGGTTTCTTTGACATGTAATTCATCCATGTCATATTTACATCCAAAAAACGGATTCAAATCTTCAAAATTTGTATTGTATGGTTTAATCCCGCATTCCATTCACGAGTATACTATATTTTTGGACTTTTCTTGTAAAGAGAAATATCTAAGAAATTCAGTTGTTGATTTTTTTTTCAACTGTAACTTTGATGGACGGATAGTAATTATTGAATTCCTGTATGAATTCATTTAGCTGGTTTTCTGAGTATTGCCATAAAATCAGGATGTCATCTACGTATCTCATATAAATTATTGGTAAGTATAGGTTTGTTGTTGTTAGTTTATCATTTCCAGTATCCTGTTATATTACTTTCGCCAATAAACCTGAAATAAATAGGAGAACCCATTGGTGCACCACTTTGTTGTTTTTAAGTCTTCTTATTATGGCTGAAGTAATTGTTATTGTGAATAAAGTTTAATGATTTAATAATACAATTTCTTTCTTCTTCTTTAATGTGCTGTTGTTGTAACTTGGTGTTAATCAGAATTATAGCTTCATTCACAGGTGTGTTTGGGTATAAAGATATGATGTCCATGCTGATCAATTTATAATTATTGTTCTTAATTGATTTAACTTTATCTATAACTTTTGAAGAACAATTAATGCTGTATACATGATTTGTATAAAAATGTTTTAGGTACCTAAATATTGCATGTTCTAGATCAGTGGTTCTCAAACTTTTTAGCCTGCGGAACCCTTTTTCCTACAATGTCTAGCAATGGAACCCCTCTATAAAGACCACTTAAAAATTAATATACCTATATGCCTAATATTTATCACTGATTTGAAATAAAAATAAAATGAAAAATATAAGCAGTCAATAAAAAGGTAATACATACAAAAAGGTAATGCAGAGCCAAGAATATTTATTATGCCAATGATGCAAGTATTCAATAATGAAAAATATTAATGTGATGAAAGGCTTTGCTTTTATTGCCACATAATTCTTTAAAATTCGGTTCTATCGAAGAAAAATGTAATCTTATATGGGGCTCAGCATTCAGCTTATTCCGGTGCTTAGTTTTTGTTGAGGCATACACAGAAAAGCCAGTTTCACACAGATAGGTTGTCGCAAATGGTAAAAGCATTGACACAACTTTTCGCAATAATAATGGATATTCTCCTTTCAAACTGCACCAAACTTCTGTCATTGACACTGTTTTATAAAGAGATGTCACTGAAGAATCTGACGTCAGTTCAAAACATTTTTCATATTGATCAGATGAAAAGCAAGGAAGTTTCTCATTTATAACAAATGGATTTTTAATCCATAATTGACATTTTATTTTTTCGTGCTCCCTCATCAGGCAAATAGTGGCTCATTGAATCGTGGAGAACTTCCAGGTGTTGGGTGAATTCATCATATTGTTTGTTTTCTATTTCTGAGTCGAACTCTGACAGAAAGTTTCTCACGGTTGAAAAGCAGTCAAGTTCGTGGCTGCAGACACAACTGGTCCAAAATTGTAGCGTTGTTTTTTAAATGCCACGATTTTGTCTTTGGTAGTGAATACATCAATTTGTTTTTCTTGAAGGGCAAGATTGAGTTCATTCAGTTTTGAGAAAATATCAGATAGAGAAGCCACTCGAAATAACCACTCTCTAACATTTAATCGATCTTTCAAATAAAAGTGGTTATCTATGAAGAAAGCATGCATGCACACTTTAGCTCGAAGTTCAAAAAAGCGTTCCAATATTTTACCTCGAGATAACCACCTCACTTCCGTGTATAGAAGCAATGATGTATGCACACTTCCCATATAATCGCACAAGATTTTAAACAATCTATTATTCAGAGGACGAGCGTTTATGAAGTTTATCATTTTAACTACTTCACCCAAGGCGCTTTTTAGATGGAGAGGCAAATTTTTCGTGGCAAAAGCTTGCCTAAGATGCATACAGTGACTACTGGTACAGTGCTTTGCAATCATTTTGATGCGTGCGACAATACCAGATGTTATTCCTGTTTTGACTCCTCCCGCAATCCTTTTGCACCACTTCTTTGAGATGTTCTGTCCCACGTGATTTTCATGGCTTACTCTCACATCTTTTTTTCTTGTTTTTTTCATTGGTTGCGAAGAATTGGTTGGTTAAGGCTGTCATCGGGAAAAATATAGAATTAACAGATTTTCTTGAAAATTTCGGTGATGTTTTACGAACTGCTTGCGGAACCCCTGGAGGGCCGTCGCGGAACCCTGAGGTTTCGCGGAACACACTTTGAGAAACACTGTTCTAGATTAATTGCAGGAGCAATTCTTTTGTTAACAATTGGTCTAATAGGACTATCTGCTTTTATGGGTTTTGATTTTATTTCTGGTGGTAAAAAGCTATTGATTTTTGAAGTTTGCTAGTTGTCTAATCATGCTATCGGTTGGATTTTTTGTATCATTTTCAACTTCTAAATCATTGATGGCTGCTTACACTTTGTTATATTCTGTCTTATTGATAATGACCATTTGCTTTGCTTTTTCAGCTATTATGCATTGAATGGCAGGATCCTTTTGAAGGTTAAGTAGCACTTGTCTTTCGTAACTAATTCTTGTTTTTTGCTTGCATAAGTTGTTTTGGGCTCTAACTAATTTAAAGCGCAATGGATTTTGTAAGCCTTTTTATAATTGCCTGATTATTCTTTCGGCTTTTGGTATAAGTGGTTCAATTTTGGGAATTCTTTGCGCGTAAGCATATTTTATCCCACGATTTAGCGCCTTTAGCTGCAGACTGGTCAGCATGTGATCTGATTTGGTAATAAATAATGACGTTTTTTCTTCTTGGGTGTTTTTTCTGTGAGTATGCCTATTGTATTCGTCTTTACATTTTGTCCTTACTGTTCAAGAAAAACATTTTCATAAAATACAAGCCTTAATAAGGACAAAATGTAAAGACGAATCCTATTTCAGGCTCATTGTCGGAAGTAATCTAACAGGATATTGAAAATGATATACTAGCAACAACAAACCCCTACTTACAATAATTTATATGAGATACGTAGATGACATACTGATTTTATGGCAATACTCAGAAAACCAGCTAAACGAATTCATACAGAAATTCAATAGTTACTATCCGTCCATCAAAGTTACAATTGAAAAAGAAACGAATCAACAACTGAATTTCTTAGATACTTCTCTTTACAATAAAAGTAAGAAAATATAGTATGCTCATGAATGGAATACGGAATTTAACCATACAATACAAATTTTGAAGATGCGAATCTGATTTTTGGTGTAAATATGACAAGGATGAATTACATGTCAAAGGCACCAGGCTCCAGGACGACGAAATTTTCAAGTTTTCGGTAAATTATCTGACTTACCATCCATGTCATATTTACACACACACACACACAAAAAAACAAAAAAAAACAGGTTCACATCTTCAAAATTTGTATACAGCATGCTGTTTACCGAAAATCTACATATGTTCCATCTATTATTCCGTGTAACTCAGCTCATCCCTGGAAGCATAAAACTTCAACTTTTTACTTCTACATTCAATGGCCAATGACCCATAGAAAGCTCAAAAAGATATATAAGGACGAGACTGAAAGAACATATGACAAATTGGAACAGGGGAGAAGAAAAAACTGCTCTAATTCATCATTGTTTAACAAACCAGGCAGCCCCTGATTGGGAAAATATAAAACTGTTGACAACATTCAAAAATCATCAAAACATTATAACATCTGAACCAATTTTAATTGAGAAAACCAAGATCATAAATTGTAATTTGAATACACCTATTGAGTTGGCGTACGCGTGGAAATACCTTATTGAGAAAGAAAATAAAGCGAAAAACAAGAAAAGAAATAAAGCATTTAAACAAGGATCAACAAACGAACCTACATAATCAACAACAGATGGCACTTGAAGATCCCAGTGCGCAGAGCGAAGTAAGAGCATGTGCAATCTACTACAACATTTGCTTCGAGTCCTGCGACCCAGCGGATCTGTCAGTGTGTGAAGTGCAACAGTCATATCAACAACAAGTGCAGATGCCCTGGGGACCTTCAAACCATTGACAATGGATGCAGTAAAGCATGCTGAAACCGGTCTGGTTGAGGAATAACCGAGGTTGTCCCATTACGTTTTTTCGTCTTTTTGTTTTTTTCGTTTTGAGTTCACTTTTAATCTTCGTACGCTTTTTAAATCATTGTTTTATATAAGTTGAATATCGTTTTACAATTTGTTAGCCATTTCAGGTCCTCATTCTTTTATTATAATGTTCAAGTGTTATTTTAGTCCTATGGTCTTGCACGCGCTTTCAACATCAGTGAAACTGTTTAAATTTGTTTCAAAACATTTCCTTCTGTTTGTATGGCTCGTCTGCTTATCATCATTGGCACAATAGCATTTAATACGAACTTCGCTCAAAAGTATTACACCTCTAACTCATCGTATAACTCAAGACAATATCTGAAGATAATATCTAGTTACACTGAAATACTGATATATCATCCGGCCATCGTAAGTAGTATAATTCTTACCTCATGAATTTCAGTGAATTGTATTATTACGAAAATTTCTTTTCATGTTAACTACTGCATGTTGTTGTTGTTTTGGAGTAACCCGTCCATTGAAGATTTACATAACATGAAAAACAGTAATTTTAACGTTAGACTTCTAACATGTTATGAATTATGAGTGTGAAAAACCGTCCGTTGGTGTTTCACACCTGGGTATTTGGTGTGAATCGTGCCACACTAGGGTAGCCAATCAGAATGCAGTAAATGAATGTCATTTAGCCTGTGATTCATATCTACATCATGGTTTATGTGTTTGGAAAAAGAGAGACATCTCTAACTTCAGATGTCAGGAAGTGGGCGATAGTGGAAGAGGGTACAACTTGTTGCATTTTCTCTGCTGCCGCCTTACTGACTGTACTATGAGGAAGGCTAAAAACAAATCCACATTTTACCCTCTGTAGAGCAAGATGTAAATTGGTTGTGTTTGGAGACCATAGTGTTCAACTCGAGCCATGTGTGGGGATTCCTCTCATTTGTTATCTCTTTGGGCAGCGTTGAAATGATACGGAGATGCCAAACTGGCATCTTTGTTTGAAATGTATGATTATGAAACAGTAATTGTAGATATTAGTTCCAAGATGTAAGAATATCACTGCCCTTTAACATTGAATTTCTTGGTAATAGTTGATGTCATGGCTATTCTTGGTTCCTGGACTTGATACACTATTAATTTCACTAAATTATGGGTTTTACATAGTCATAAACGAAATTACTAACAGTCAAATGTTTGGGTAGTACCCCTACCCTTCCTCAGGACTACAGAGCCTAGAAAAATTAGTGTGTCGTGCTCGCAGAAAAATTTGCTGCCCGCAATCATGAAAGCGGTAGATGGCGCTGCCATCGGATGTCACGTCGCTTTTCAGGGAGGAAGGACGACGAAAACGCACATCTTTCTATGACACACCCAGCTCGTCAGTATTATGTGCACTCCTTGAACGATAATTTATAAGCAGATAACTTAAGTATATACGAAATAATCGACACACCTCTTTCACCCCCCCTCCCAAAAGAACGAATGAGGTGCTCAAGATTCATTAATAAGGGTATCGTAGTTTAAGTTAAGCTTTGCATTGTGCTAAAGTCAACATTAATGTTAGATATTTCGGAAGTTTTAGAGTCACACATGGGTTACATTATGCAAAAACACTGGAAACCAATATGCAGTTTACAATCACTAAAACACCAACATACAGTATAAAGCAAAAATTAAAAAAAAAGATAATGTTTTGCCCCTCAAAACCTTACCGGAAAAAAAAGGGGGAAATATTTTCTCAATGAGACATCGGCTTTATAATTTGCATTCCAATAATGTCTTAAAATTCAGTAACCTAAGAACTTTATAAATTATTTAATAATCTACTTCATTTTTCAGCAATGAGTGACTAAATTTCTTGGTAAGAACATGGGATCAAAATAAATTTTGAAACTTTCCATTTAGTTGGCTTTAAAAATAAGCCTTTTAATGAGATGAAAATAGAATACAAAAACTGTGATTACTATTTTTTAAAATTGGTCTATTTTCTAATAATATACTAACTGTAATCCATTTATAAAAATCTTTTCTAAAAAAACTTTGCCTGTGATACGATAAACAAACTGAATCACACTGGACAGAAGTAAATATACAAAAACTGAATGTATATGATGACATTCTTTTAAAGAAAAATAATTATAGCATTTTTCTTTACTTTTCTTTCACCTTATAATAATTATGTGATTAAATTTGCTATTCAAATGGGTTTACAGTGAAGAGAGGAAAGTTCTTTTGCACCTTAAGTAAAAAGTTTAATAAGGTAAAAAATTAAGAAGTGGGTGTTCATGGAGTCTGTCTAAATGGGATAATTCTATGCAGTTCCTGTAAACTATTTTTACCCTTAAAAATAAGGAAATTATGAATGTAGCATACACACAGGCGTAACGTGGGGAAGGCACAGTAGGACATGCCCCGCCCCCTTAAAAATTTGAAAAACTAATTAGTCGTTCGCCTTTTAAATTTGGGAAAATAGTAGGTTTGTCGTCAGGCTTGAGTAATGGTTTGTCTCGGCATGTTAGAACTTCCTTACCTTGAATAGTGGAACGATAATGCATCTCCATGAATTTAGATTCAAAGTGCAAGGCACATACAACACAACTTTCATCAAGTTTCTTATCAGCTGTGGAAATTACCATATCCCATTTGCTCAACATATCAGGAATTTTGGGGACAGCAAAGAGTGATATTTTATTTTTGCAGAATTTATAGCCAGTATTACATCCTGGCACAAAACAGCTGCTTTTGCCTTATCCGTTTTCTATGTTTTTTTATCATTTGCTAATGCAGAATTTCCCAGTCCTTTCATAGCTGACATTATTTCCCTATGATCTTATAACTGTTGCAGTCGATTTCATTGCTGCACTTAAGTTTAACCACACAGTAGGTTTAATGCGTGACAGCCAATACTTGATCAACTTCTACATCTTCACGAATCAAAAGTTACTAATTTCGGAAATAAATTTCGTTATAAACAATCCACAGTTGAATAAAACTAGCACACTAACACTTGAATAAGCCTACTGCGTTTTAGTGATCAACTATTGAATCACCTAGTGTATTACTGTTATGATCGAGCTACAACGAATTAGCAAAGATACTGCCAAAAAGATTTCCCTCCACTAACCTTTGTTTTGTGAAAATTTGAAGTTTCGTAAGGCAGCAAATCCTTGACAAACAAACTTCCCACCATTGAATAGCATGAAGCCGATGAAGCATCCTAACGTAACTTCCGATGCCAGCGCCCTCTGTTATTTCATGACGATTGGTCACAAAACCGTGAGGGACATCTTAGGGAGCACGTCACACTAGTTCTTCTAGGCACTGTATCAGGACTACGCTATAGTAGGTGTTGCCATTCATTAGCTAAATTCCAACCTTTCACATCATTTAATGTTGTACCTCTTCTTCTCTTAAAAGTTCTTTGGGACTCTGTAGAAGTTCTGCCACATCAACAGCACTTTTTCAAGAGAAAATTGTTAGAAGGACTGGAAATTGAGAGAAGAAGAGGTACAACATTAAATGTGAAAGGTTGGAATTTAGCTAATGAATGGCAACATCTACTATAGTGTAGTCCTGAGGAAGGGTTAGGGTGCTACCCAAAAATTTGACTGTAAGTAATTTTCTTTATTCCTGTGTAAAACCCATAGTTTAGTGAAATTTATAGTGTATTAAATTTATTCTTGTTAGAACAAAAACAAAAGAACTTTACCATCTCTTATTGATAGTACATGGCATATACATTTATGATATAAAAAGTTTTCTATTGAAGTACAATAAGTTTTATATGAGTCACTATGGGTTTAATACATTTTCATTCATATGCTTTTAGTTCTGGCAAGATTTAAAACTAAAGCCTGGGTTTACCGTTTAAGATGTAACCAGTATATTTTGAGTTTTACTGCAGTGAATGATTGCGTTATGTGTACCCTTCACTTCCCTTTGAAGACGTGAACCATATAAAATATTCGCTTCTTATTCATTCTACAAGTGCAAACGCCCAATGGTGGTTTTCTCTTCACTGTGGTTTCCTGTAAGTATAGAAGATAAGAGCATTAAGATATATTTTGAACATTTATAATCATGCAGAGGAAAAATATTTGGATACCATGTAGCAGTGTCACAAAGCAACAATGGCTGGCAAATGTTTTGTTAAGTTACATACTTATCTTCACCTACATGTTTTACAAGCTTTACCCAAGATTATGATATTTTTTTGTTAGTATGCAATAAAATAAATTGACAGGCAGATTACTTGTTATTTACTGAACCTTCAAAGCTTTGTAAGATAAGCTGAAAACATATTTCCCAGTAAAATAGAGAAAAAGTTTAAAAGTAATAAAACTGTCTTTTCATAAGAAAAAAAAATGAGAACGTGTTCAATAAACGCCAATCACCCTTGCGTCTTCCAACATAAAGCAATCTCCAGTTAACTTGATTTTTGCACATGAGAAATTTCAACTGTGCACAAGATGTGAAATTTAGAGGGAGCATTAATACTGGTTAAGAACGAATCTCTATTTACTGGTTCTCTGCCAAATATTTTGGGCATCACGGGGAAAATGTCTAAGGCAACAACTGCCTAAATCTTGAAAATATGCAAAAATTCCCATCACATTCCCATAAATAATATTACTTAACTTCTATTCTCATAATAGTTTCCTAGATTCAATGTGGCTTTAATTTTGGGGATGTAAATTATTTGTAGTTTCTGTTATTTCCTTCACACAATACATGTTTGTTAATAAAATATAGCAAAGAGATAACTACACGAGATGAATGATTTGAGAAATATGTAACACATAGCAAGACTTCGGAAACTTGTAGGAGAGAATCCTAAATTCCTGCGAGCTTAAGAAATTTGCAAATGTGTGCAGTTAGTGCACATTACAGAACAATCAGAAATGTATGCACCATACTATAACATCAAAATAACTAAAGTTACAAGAGTGCCATTTGGCTGTTCTGGGTTACTCAAACGAGTTATGCAGGGTCATTTAAAATGATTCATTCAATTTCAAATGACTATATTTTTGAAGTTTGAAAATGGAGAGTGAGTTATGATACATCAACCAAAAGAAAAACTATCTGAGTTTTGTCTATGGCCGACCTACCCGGCATGAGTTAACTAACCACAGTAGGATTGCTGGTCAGATAAGTACAAGTAATTTAAATAAGTATGGCAGTGGGTGAATCATCTAACTAACAACAATGAAGTGCACATTGGATTATAGTATTCACTACCTAATGGACCACAACCCAGGGCCGGCGGTGCTTGGTGCCCTAGATAAGCCACATCAGCCTTGTGCCCCCAAAGTATAAGTTATTCACTTGTGTGTCTAAACATACTGCATTGGTTCAATAAATTGGAAGAAACTAATTTAAAATATGTCTGTTTACTTTCTGGCTGATTGTAAATTAAATTTTCATTTTGGATGCTTTATTGTTCGCAAAAATGCAATCAAGTGCTCAAATCTATGTCATGAGCAATTTTTTGTTCGATCAATAAAGCAGATAACCCTACAAAGTTTTCCCCTGGATCCCCAGATAGGGGAAAGAAAAAAGAATTCGAATGGAATGAATGTTGGAGCTGTTTTGACTCTTCATTTCCTATGCCGTTATTTAATTAAATCAGAATATTGCCTGGTTCAAAGAGCACTGTAGACATCGTAAATAAGTCATATTTGAAAAAAATAGATTTTTTCGTGGCTGATATGAAATTATTGATTCGGGTTATCTATTTAGACTGATCGTGGGTTACTGGCAATTATCGAAGTGAGTTCTCGCTAGTCTCAAGCCCATAGTCCGTTAAGGTGGATGCACCTAAAATCTTTGCCTTGTATTTCCAATGGGCAAAGTTCTGTAGCCATTTTCTTCCTAATTAATGCGTTCCCAAGGACAAAAAATTGAATATCGCTACAAATATCTTCATATAATAGCCTAGAATGCCCGAATGCCACATTTCCAGATAGATGTATTGGCTGCGATGGCCCCATGACTGTTGCTATCTCGATCGCCCGACATAAGCCCTTTAGACTTTTCCCTGTGGGGTTATTTTAAAAACCAAATATACTGTAGCAGCGTTCAGGATTGTGAGACGTTTAAGAGCAGAATAATGGATGTCATTAGTTCTGCCTCTACTGAGATGTTAAACAAAACATGGTGTGAAATCGAATATCGCTTAGATGTCTTCCGGGCCAGAAATGGCGCTTATGTGGAAGTGTACTGACACTGGAAAAACTTTACTTATGCACCAGTGCTGAGAAGGGCCGAGCCGAAGTCGAGCCCGGGCTCGGGCTGCATAATACTTACTGGAGGTCGGGCTCGGGCTCTGAGATAGGGAAAGAATTTTCTTCCACTTTTTTTTTCTTAATGAGATTTTGTGTGATTTAGCACACGACTTTTTTTACACCCTCTAGTTGTTAAATAGAATTCTTGAACAACTGGGTCCATATGGAGAGTGGGAACTCGGCAAGGCTATTCCTTTCGGGCTGGGTAACAAATACCATAGGTAAGCTGACCAGAAGTCCCCAATTCTTGAGGACAGTTCTCGAATTTAGTTTACTGTCCTCAAAAACGTCTGATGCCTTTGGGGATGAAAATTGTCCTCAAATTTTGATGTTTGTCCTCAAATTTACACTTCCTCATAGCTCGTTAGATTTCTAATGAAAAATGTTCTTAAAAGTAGTTTTCATTGTACTAATTTTTCGACATGCTTCTTGTGAAAATAAATTTTGACTTTTTTTTTCTTCTTTCTGAGTTTAACGACCACCGCGAGTAATTCTAAGGACTATAAGCAGTCATCTGTCTCTAATTTGGAGACATTCGTTCTAGGGAAGAGAGCAACTGCTGTAAGACAAACACACCATCCATGTCTCAGACGGGACTCAAACCCGTACCCACGCGTACGAATGGTCAGAGGCCAGCACTAGGACACTGAACTACTGGCGCGGTCAAATTTCGACTGTACTTGATCTAAGTTTCTCCAAAAACTTTGGCAAAATGAAAAATTCGCCATGCAATTATTAGTTTTGTGTGCAGCTTGATTTTAATTCGGCACATATACAACGTAAAGCATTTCACTTTTGTTAATATGTTCTCGCCATCATAATTCTACTTTGTCAATACAAATTACCAACATTCTACAAGATATATCCTTTTAAGACACAAATTTTCATATGTAGTATCACACTTATTGAAGCAATGCAATTTTGTGACAAAAAGATTTGCATATTTATTTTGAGTACAAATATGTCCCCAAATGAACTGCCAATTTGGGGACGCCACGCCCTTTTGTCCTCAAAGCATTGTTCCGATATCTGGTCACCTTACCCATAGGCCATGAATTACTGCAAAGTAAAAGTTTTTTAGAACTACAGATAGCAAGCTGACGAAATTTTGCCCTCTACCTTAACGGGGCAGCTCATTGCTAATTCTATTGAGCAACGTACGACGTAGATTGTTGTCTCCCAATTTTTCCTGTTGCCTGGCCCCCAAAATATTTCAGGAAGAAATGAATGGACAAAGAAACTGTAGAAATAGATAGACATCCCTTCCCCACTCCGCAGTTGAGAAAGACATCGGTTAATTGCATGGGGAGGAAGGAGTGGAAGTTTGGAAGAGGATATTTTTAAAAGGCCTGAACAGGTTAATCATAGTTTTGGGGCTCGTTCGGGCCCGGGCTCTACCTTGAAATATACACTTCGGGCTCGGGCTCTACCTTGCAATATAAACTTCGAGCTCGTTCGGGCCCGGGCTCTACCTTGCAATATAAACTTCGGGCTCGTTCGATTCCGGGCTCTACCTTGCATAGACTTCGGGCTCGTTCGTGGCCGGGCTCTACCTTGCAATATAAACTTCGGGCTCGTTCGATTCCGGGCTGTACCTTGCAATATAGACTTCGGGCTCGTTCGTGCCCGGGCTCTACCTTGCAATATAAACTTCGGGCTCGTTCGGGCCCGGGCTCTACCTTGTAATATAAAATTCAGGCTCGTTCGTGGCCGGGCTCTACCTTACAATATAAAATTCGGGCTCGTTCGGGCCCGGGCTCTACCTTGCAATATAAAATTCGGGCTCGTTCGGGCCCGGGCTCTACCTTGCATCATAAACTTCGAGCTCGTTCGTGCCCGGGCTCTACCTTGCAATATAAACTTCGGGCTCGGACTCTACCTTGCAATATAAACTTCGGGCTCGGACTCTACCTTGCAATATAAACTTCGGGCTCGGACTCTACCTTGCAATATAAACTTCGGGCTCGGACTCTACCTTGCAATATAAACTTCGGGCCCGGGCTCTACCTTGCAATAAAACTTCGGGCTCGTTCAGGCCCGGGCTCTACCTTGCAATATAAACTTCGGGCTCGGGCTGACATACTTCGGGCTCGGGTTCTTAAAATTGAGCCTGAACTCAGCTCTGTCATGCGATCTCTTTCTTGTACCTGTAATACATTTTTTATATTAATTTTTGCAATGTGGGAAATACTTTATGGACACTGTACCAAGGGTAGAAAAATATTCTGAAATCTAGTAGCCTGCTAAATTTTTTGGTGGCCAGACATTGGATCAGCAGGGGGGCGGGGGAAGGGGTGTATTATAATATCAAAGTCATGTGCACTTCTGTCCAAAAAATAATGCTTTATCCTCAGCCTTTAGCTCATCTTTCCCCCCCCCCCCAAAAAGAAAAAACTATACTAACTTCTTTTTTTTTTCTGAGGCCCGAAAATTCTTGAATTACCGTAATTTTCGTCTGATTAACCGCAGACACTGGGATTCACACATTTTTTTTATCTTCGTATAATATGCCCTGGCTTATAATCTGCAGGGCGTGACTTTTAGAAAAAAAATTGCCGTATAATCCGCACATCACAAATGTTGATCCAGAAGCGGAATTTCTGACATAAAGAAACCTGAGTCCGAAGAATTAAGAAAAAAAAACGATCGTATTAAATAAATAAATTAATTTTTAAAGGTAACTTTTTGAATATATTTTTATCTCCGGACATACGCTAAAGCTTAGCAGTAATTTAATTTTGTGCTCTATGGAAGCACAAAAAATTTAATCACGCCGATGCAGTTCTAGAGTATTGCATTACTGATACAGAACAATTAATAGAATTACCTATATACTCGCCTGTAAGTCGAAAGTTTTTCGAAGACATCCTGCTTTCAAAGTATGTGAGTCGGCTTACACACAGGTCAGTAAGAAAAGAGGGCTGGACTTCCGCGAATTCTCCTGCGGATTTTGCCGACGAGTTTGTATACGTTTTAGACCGCGGCTTTTCGCGTATCACTGCGCGATAGTTTTCTGACCTTTTGAAAACTATCGCGTAATAGCACAATCATCTCCTCAGTTGTGCCCCTCACTTAAGGTTTTATTTCGGCAGTGTAACTGAAACGTTGCCTTTCCAAGACATCATAAATAGCGATGAAGGGAAACATCAGCAGCAAAGACGTTATGTCAAAACGGCGAAGGATGGACTAAACACAAGCAGCACAGTGCATACGAGATCCAAAACATTGAATAATTTGCAAAAACGTTTTTTTTTTAAGCAGATAATCCGCCGATTACACCACGACCCAGGCAATGTTTTTGGTCGCCCTAGGCGACCGCATTTTTCGACCCCTGCTATGTACACTTTAAGGACAAGACTTATGAACACATTACGGTTTGTTCTCTCTCCTTTTTATTAACTCTCAGAAAAGTTGGACCCCCACCTGTTATTATTGGGTTGCGCCACCCACGAGTACAGGTTAATAAACGGCATAGTCTAAGGAAAGTTTGTGTTTGACTAATTGAAATATCCCCACAGGGCCGGCTGGACCATAGTGGCAACAGGGGCGGTCGCCTTCAGAGGGCCCCGAAGTTTAGAAAACAAAATAATTTTCGGTAAAAAAAAATTAACTACATTTTTTGTTTTGTAACTTTTGAGGCGCAAGGCCCTTAAAAATATCTTTTTGAAGTTTTTTGTTTGTTTCCAATCTCCCCATTTTGAATACGTTATCCACCCTGTTCGTCGTACGGACACTGAGATATGCAGATTCGAAATGATTTTTGTAACCACCTTAATTTTTTCCTCATTCATGAAACAGCAAATTAAATTTCGACATTTTGCAGTCCCCTACTTTTATATATCCAACAATTTGTGTGAAAACCTGATACTTAAATTTGAGGAAATAAAAAGAACAATATCCAAGTTACTTTCGGACTACATATGGAGGCCACTTTTCCAACATTAAAAGAAAAAAAGAAAAGAAAAATGGCAACTTTCATATATGAACGCGTATAAAAGTTTAGAATGTCACTAATTTGTCAGTTACTCCACTGTGCATTAAAAATCAATCACTAAACATGTATCAGGGGGAAAAACTGTTTATACTAATTTATTTTAGAGGGATCCTTATTATATTTCCTATCCAAAAATATTCGCAATGAGAAAATATTTGCTAAGCAGGTATCTTTTTATCATTTTGTGAATAAGCTGTTATAAGAGTCACAATGCAACCTAAACATCTTCTGGGAAAGAAAATCGTAGATTTTAACACTTTTTACTTTATCTTTTCTCCCCAACTTTCTCTATCTCTCTTTTCCCCTCTTTCTCTCTCTCTCTATCCCTCTCTTTCCCCTCTCTCTTCCCTCTTTCTCTATTTCACTTCCTCTCTCTCTCTGTTTCCCTCTTTCTCTATCTCCTCTCTCTTTTCTCCCTCTCTCTCTCTCTCTCTTTGAACTTTCAGTCCGTATTATGGTCTTTGTTCTTAAGTTTAAAGCAAATACTTCTTTGAGATAATAATTTTGTCTTTACGGTAGTGTTCGTGTGTCTTCGTCACGAACGATAATTTTCAGAAACGACTTTATTAAAATATGAGATTTATTCTTTAGTGCCCACAATGAAATTTTGCTCTGGGCCCCGCAATGAAATTTCGCCCAGGGGGCCGCAAGAGCTCCATCCGGCCCTGTATCCCCATCTAGTCCAGTGTAATGCTTATGGAGGTTTTACTTTTCATTCAACACTCTACTCATTGTAATGGCCTAAGTAAAAATTTCAGTGGTCTTTTACAGAAATAAACAAATCCGAAGCGCCCAAACACCATGGCACCTGAATTTTCAAATTCTATTCTGATTTTTTTTTTTTTCAAAATCTTTTCCTAAGCTTCTATCTCTTTTAAAGCATCAAGTATAATATGTAGATTATTTCTGCTTGCGTATTTTATGTAGACTGCTTATCGTAATCAAAATAATGAAGATGCCAATATCTATGTTTGACGCTATCACAAGAAGAGTTATGCATTCTGCAGCACATTGATTCAGGATGAAGTTCGGATGGTAACCCAATAAAAGATACGTGTATGCATGCAGAGTAAACATCACAGATGTCCGTAACTATAGCTTTAATTTCACTCGGGGTTTTGTGTATTTATTTATTAACAGAGGCATGACTAGGGATTTCTGCGCCTGGGGCAGACCATAAAATGTTGCGCCTACCCTGCATGTCTTTTCTTCCTTTATACACTGGCGGAAAGTGAAAAAAGAACACCAAGAAGGAGACGTCTGATACCAACGAAATTTATACAGCATAATAACGGAATACAGAGGATAACGTGATCAAAGCATTATGGCAAAATACAGCTGTATTTGCTGGTAAACTGAAAAATAACATTTCCATGTAACATGGTTAGTACGAGGTTGAACCGCCATGAACTGCGTCACACTGTGCAATTCTGGCATGGAGTCTGTCGTACAGATGTTGGATGTAAGTTTGGGGTATTGAGTTCCGAGCATCCTCAACCTGGACGCGTAAATCGGGGATGGTCGTGGCTGGCCGTGGAGACCGGATAAGTCGTTGTCCCATAAAATCCCACACGTGCCCAATGCGGGACAAATTCGGTGAACGTGCAGGCCATGGAAGTTGTCTCACACCCTGGAGTGCATGTGGCGTTGCACGTGCCATGTGTGAGCGTGCGTTATCTTGCTGGAAAACACCACGATGGACCGACCTTACAAATGGCACAACAACGGGCTGAATGATGTTGTTGATGTAGGAGGTGCTGTTTAACGTACCCGATACAAACACTAGTTGTGTACAGGAGTGATAGCTGATCGCTCCTCACACCAGGAGACCAGGTGCAGGCCCTGTGTGTCGCTGGCGGATGCAAGAAGAGTGGTGACGCTCCCTGTGCGCCTGCGAACACGCATACAGCCATCGGAGGCTCCCAATCAGAATCTGCTTTCATCACTGACCACGACAGATCACCATTGCGTTCTCCAGTGCAGACGTTGGCGACACCACTGCAGCCGTTCCCAACGGTCGGCTGGAGTCAGAGGTACACATGCCAGAGGCACAGCTGCACGTAGTCTTGCATCCAGTAGACGGTTGTGAATTGTTTGCACAGTCACCTCAGGTACAACGGCAGCTCGGATTTGCGTCGCAGTGGATGTTCTGCTTGACAACGCCGCTCTTCTTATGCGTCGATCGGTCCGCTCATCAGTCCGTCTCTGACTCCCGGTTCTACGTCTTCTCGTGCGGGAATGTTCCTCGGACCATCTACGCCACCATCGTACCACCACCGATACTTCCCGTCCGATTCGCTCCGCAATACGACGATACGACCACCCGGATTCACGGAGTCCGACTAGACGACCTCGCTCAAAGTCCGATAACTGCTGAAATCGTACACGTCTTCCATGTCCAGGCATTGCAGCTTCTTCAGGGTATTCCCACGTGTCCGTACGCCGACGACTGATTACATTTACTTACTTCGCCGTACTCCTTAAATACCACCGACGATAATTTGCATATTATGCCGTGCTGTGGCGTAAGCGCTCACCGGTTGGTCCCGAAATTAACATCACACCTACGTAAACTCAACCCCATTAATTGCATATGTAAATTTCATGATCGTCCGCCAATTCCTTCTTGGTGTTCTTTTTTCACTTTACGCCAGTGTATATATCGTCATCATCATCATAAACCATTTTCAATCCACTGCTGGACGAAGGTATCCCCAAGTTTCTTCCACAACGGTCTGTGTTGTGCCAGTCTCCTCCAAGTTACGTTACTCCCGCATACTTTCGAATTTCATCCACCCATCTCCCACTTGGTCTTCTGGGTCTTTTCCTGTCCTTTGGAATCCAATCTAAAATTTCGGCTGTCCATCGATTGTCTGTCCTTCTGGTAGTATGTCCAGCCCATTGCCATTTCAGGGATTTTACTCTGATCGTGATGTCTTCCACTCTTGTCATTTTTCTGATCCACGATCTCCTCTTCTTATCTCTCCTGGTTATACCAAGCATGCACCTCTCCAGGCTTCTTTGAGTTGTCTGCAGCCTTTGTATGTCTCTTTTAGTTAAGGTCCATGTCTCTGCACCATACGTAAGCACTGGAAGGATGCATTGATCAAACACTTTTCTTTTAAGACATAATGGCATATTGCTCTTGAAAAGTATGCTGTTTCTTCCAAAAGCTCTCCAGGCAAGTTTTGTACGCCAATTAATTTCTTCATCAATGTGACTCTCACTTGATATCTGCTGTCCAATAAACCTACGTGTCTGTTATCTCCAGCTTTTCTCCATCAATCGATAAATCTTCATTTCTTGTAAAATCATTGAACATCACTTTTATCTTTTGAAAGTTTATTTTTAATCCCACTTCTTTACTCTTGTCAGCAAGTTCTTGGATCATACTTTGCAGCTCTGATGCGGTAGTTGCAAAAATGACTACATCATCAGCAAAGCGAAGGTGGGTTAGATAATCTCCATTAATCTTTATCCCTTTGTTTTCCCAGTTCAGTGATTGAAAGACATTTTCCAATGTGGCATTAAAGAGCTTCGGAGGTATGGTGTCACCTTGTCTCACTCCCTTTCCAATTTTTATGGGTGTTGTATTTTCAAACAGCCGAATCTTTGCACTTGCATTTTCATAGATGTTATTAATAATATTAATGTATGCACCTTCAATACCGCAGGATTTCAGAGCCTGCGGTATTGAAGGTGCATACATTAATGAAAGAGGTATTAAAAGTGTAATTGACGTAGTTTTGTTTTTAGCTTCTAGTAACCTACCATTACGGGGGGCTAGTTCCAGATTAGTATAAAACAACAATGGAAACTTTTTGGGCACTATAGAGCTGTTG
Source organism: Macrothele yani (assembly GCA_039090855.1). Taxonomy (NCBI): domain Eukaryota; kingdom Metazoa; phylum Arthropoda; class Arachnida; order Araneae; family Macrothelidae; genus Macrothele; species Macrothele yani. The sequence continues at coordinate 142,948,113 of CM077009.1, read as the reverse complement.
GCTAACTATGATCCTTTCCTTAAAGAGTATTTAAACTATCTGAAAAAATGCCAAAATGATAACAAAAAGATTGTTCATTATTTATCTTGGCGTTCTCAAGATTTGTTTTGGCATTGTGTGGCAATGAAGATTTAAAACATATTCTAAAGGAAGTAAAAGATGCCACATACTTTGCTTTTATGTGTGACGCTACTCCAGATTTGTCCCAAACTGAACAGAATGTGCAAATATTGGGGTATTGTCATTTAAAAGAAAATCAATGGGGTATTGAAAAAAGATATCTTACTTTTTTTTGACTGCTACAAAAACAGGCAAAGAAATAACAAATGCAATTTTAAAGGATTTGCACAAGAATGAGTTGGATCTGAGTGATTGCAGAGGACAATGTTATGGCAACGGTCTAACATGGCTGGCCATATCGAAGGAGTTCAGGCTAGCATAAAAGAACTCAATCCATTTGCAACATTTTCACCTTGTGCTGCTCACACATTGAACCTAGTTGGTGTGCATGCAGCAAAAGCAGTCACAGAATCCAGCACATTCTTTTCAACCATCAAACAGCTGTACAACTTCATTAGTAACTGCCCTGAAAGGTGGAAAATTGTGGAAGAGAACATTGGCAAATCGACAAGTATATTATCAGACACAAGGTGGAGCTCAAGAATTGATGCTGTCAAGCCTTTGTCTGAAAATCTGCCAGAAATCATTGCAGCTCTCCAGTACATCAGAGACAACTGTAATCTCTCCAGTGATGGCAGAACAGTATTGAACAGTCTTTTGATACACTTGAATAAGTTTGAAATCATTGTTTTGGCCATCATTTGGGCAGAAATTTTGAAAAAAATTAATCAGTGAACCCAGATTTTTTACAATCAGAAGAAATTTCTTTACACAGAGTCATTGCTCGAAGAGATCCAAGAAGCAAGAGAAAATTGGCTAATATACCTAAGCGAAGCAAAAGAAATAGCTGAGAAATTGGAAACTAAATCAGAATTTAAAGAAAACGAAAAAGAAAACTTTTTCGAGATGATTAAGAAGATGGTGAAGACTTTCTACTTGGAAAGACAGGAAGAAAAGTTTAAAATAAATGTGTTTTATGTAATAGTTGACAAGATTACAACCCAGCTGAGAACAAGATTTCAGGAAATAAGACATTTGTGATGATTTTGCAGCTGTTTTGAATATCCAGCCCAAGACTAGGAAGGAACTGGCAGAAGTTGGTACAAGTTTGAAAACTAAGAAATCTGTTAAAGTCCTTACTCTTTGAAGATATTCAGAAGATCTATCATTAAATCTCTTGAGTGAAATTGAACATTTTGAAACAATTTGTGCTGCAACCTTTTGACAATTAGTTAAAAAAGTAAACACTAAAAGCCTGCTCTTACGCATTCTAAACAACATCTACCAGTGCCAGGCCAAACTCCAGAGTGTATTCCCAGAGTTGTGTATTGCATTAAGACTTTTCGTCACTCTCACTGTTAGTGTAGCAGCTGGTGAACGCGGGTTCAGTAAATTAAAGTTGATCAAGAATCACTTGCGAACATGTTTAGGTCAAGAAAAACTCAACAGTCTTACAATGCTATCCATTGAGTGTGACCTGGCTTCAAAGGATGACTTTAGTGAGGTCATAGAACAATTCGTGTCTGCTAAAGTAAGACGATTCAAGTTGCCGTCTGCTTTGAAATTTCATGAATTAGATGGACTGAAGTAGCCTACTTCTCAAGAGCTTCTATAAATGTGATGCTTGAATTAGAATACTATACTGCACAACAATAAATTAGGCTACACTACACTGACCCAGGCCCCAGGGCAGTTTCTAGAGGCGGGCAAAGCGCGGGTCCGCTCTGGTCTCCGGCCTTGAAGTGGCGCCAAAAAAAAAAAAGTTTACAGAACAGTAAATATGATTTAAAAAGTTTACAGTATAGTGTGCTTTTTTCTGCAGTCGAAAAATAAGCACGTAAATATTTTGATGTTTTGATTAACATTTGTGTTAATATTTTCCCATTACATTCATTTATTTTGTCACTTTAGGTTTTCTAATATATATCATGTTTGTAGGTGGGGGTGGGGGTGGGGGCATTTTCGTATGGGCGGCCCTGCTTGCACGGATTTGTAAGTGGCCTTTACAATTTTGCTTTTAACTTCATCCAGGTACACCTGATACACGCAATCCAAAATTTCATTTTCAATTATTTTTGATGTATTTTTTGCAACTTTAGATTTGTCCAGATGGTCTTGTAAGACGATGTCCAAACTAGCTATATACACTGCTGGCCACCCAAAATGCAACACCAAGAACACGGTGTATGATAAGTCAGGTGATACAACTCTCCGTACTGCTAACAGTTTGAAAACGGACTGTTAATGTCATAGGTAACCAGAGGGCGTTGAGGAGTTGTGGGCTGATAGTTCATGTTAACGGTCGTAGGATTATATGATAGTTAACGTTTCATCAGTGCTAAATTGGTGTTTATCTTAGGTATTTTTAATTTATTACTTTGTGCAATTATATTGTATGAAGTTCCAGAAACGAAGTTTCTGCACAGGAGGTAGAGTACGTCAAATTTTTTTTTTTTTACTTAAGCGGGAGATAAATTTATAGTGCAACTAAGTGTCAGACTAGAATCTGTTCAATATTTAGGTTTTTGATTTGGGGAGAAAGTGTTTTGTGCCGAACTGTCGGACAGGTTATGCTACATGTAAAGAACGTGTATCAACCTTTAAAGCCCCAACAGATGAAAAGCTGTTGGAAAATTGGCGGCAAGCTATCCCACGTAAGGATCGAGAACTGCAAGGCAGTGATTGTGTTTGCCAAAAACACTTCTTGCCTTCAGACATTATTACTCGTAAGACGGGGACTTCGAATGGGAAAATTTTGTATGATGTGCCAATAAGAATTAGGTTGTCACCCAAGGCAGTTCCATCCATTTTCCAGGCTGTCCAGCGTATTTGTCAAAATCAATCAAAAGCCCACGAAAGGCCCCATTTCACCGGGAGCAAGGAATGTCGAGCAGCGCAATTGTAGAGGAAGTTCCAATGCTGGAGACTAATTCTGCTGTAACAGCAGCTGAAAATATTAAATTTGAAAATCTCATTGAGGAATTGAAAATGTTTCCCATAATTCATGGGGGAATCGGTGTTAGCAAGAAAATGTAAAGATATACCTGTTAGAAAAATGGATACCAGTTCAGTTTTGCTTTAATCCCTCCCAGCACCAGTGTTCAGCTTGTTGAAATTATATCAAAGTTGTGGGCGAAATAATATGATCCAAATATCATGAATCAAACGAATTCTTAATGTTCGAAAATTTCCCCCAATTGCAGACATGTAAAAAAAAGAAAAATCTGTAATGTTTTCAAAAAAATTTGAGGATGGACTAGGGGGCGACTATACTTTTTGCACACTCCTAAAAAAATAGAAAGAAATGAAATTTTCTTTCACAAGGCAGTTTCTTATAAATTTTGCTGTGCTATCTGAAAAAAAAAAAGAAAAAAACTGGAACTCTGCCAATTCTTCAAACATCTTGCATAATTCTGCGGCCCCTTGAAAATAAGGGGCCCGGGGCTGCAGACCCTCTAGCCCCCTTCCTCTTAAATTGGCTCTGATCGTACTACAATATATGCACGCATGTCTGAGAAAGCTCAGCCGGGGAAAAATCGACCATTTCACCGCGATGCACTTCCTCTGCCGCCAACGCCAGCACAGATCAAGACCCTTATTCGTTAGTATGATTAGATACAAAAATAGCACACATGCCAAAGACATCTTGAATATTAGTAAATGAAAACATCATTAGTGAATGATTTTTCGAGGGGAAGGAGTAATAAAAATTATTTTTTTGTGAAAAATTCGGTGTTTCAAAACGAATAGTTTCCGTTAATGATGCTCCAATGAGTGCAGCAAAAACAAAACTTATAACAGAAAAATTAACATTCCATGTGAATAATTGCTCCTCCAAATATACAGTACCATCTCATTTTACAAGAAATACACGTTTTTCTTATGATAAAAGGTTTGTTCCCTATTGCCTGAGAAAAACAAACTCAGCATCGTCTGCTCAGAAATCTACACGTTCGAGTAGTCATTTCGTGGCTAAAAAATGATATATATATATGGCTTATTTGATATACACTGACGGAAAAAAAAATCCCAACACCAAGAAGGGGTTGTGTTAGATAAACGACAGTTGGTAGGCGGTGAGAGTACATCTGTAAGATGACGTCTATGCAAATTTCGCGTTCGGCGCATACGTGTGGCGCTAGTAGCGCCCTTCGGAACATGCAAAGCAGGTTTGCTGTAAATACGCGCTGTAACGTTCATGAGCGTTAGTTATAGTGTGTTGATGTTAGTCAAGAATGCCTTTAAGAAGACGAGGAAGCCATTATCAACAGCTCACGGAGTTTGAACGAGGTTGTGTAATAGGGCTACGAGAAGTTGGATTTTCTTTCCGCAATATTGCAGAACGACTTGGCAGGAATGTAGCCACTGTGCATGATTGTTGGCAGCGGTGGTCAAGGAAAGGTACTGCCTCAAGAAGACCGAGTTCCGGCTGGCCACGTGGCACTACTGAGAGAGAAGACCGCCGTGTATGGCGTATGGTCGTGGCGCATCGTACCGAGTCTGCGGCAGCAATTCGAGATGCAGTGGCCACCACAGTGACACAACGAACAGTTACAAATCGGTTACTTGAAGGACAGCTCCGAGCCAGACGCCCTGTAGCGTGCATTCCACTTACTCCAAACCACTGCCGTTTGCGACATCAGTGGTGACAAGCTAGAGCTCATTGGAGGACGGAGTGGAGATCTGTTGTGTTTTCTGATTAAACCCGGTTCTGCCTGGGTGCCAGTGGTGGCCGTGTGTTGGTTAGAAGGAGGCCAGGTGAGCGCCTGCAACCAACCTGTCTGCTGCCGAGAACACTGGACCTACACCTGGAGTTATGGTCTGGGGAGCAATTTCCTATGACAGCAGGAGCAGTCTCGTGATTATCCCACGTACCCCGACGGCACAGTTGTACGTCGGTCTGGTGATTCAACCTGTTGTGCTGCTATTCATGAACAGCATTCCAGAGGGTGTTTTCCAACATGATAACGCTCGCCCCATACCGCTGTTGTAACCCAGCATGCTCTACAGAGTGTCGACGTGTTGCCGTGGCCTGCTAGATCACCAGATCTTTCACCAATCGAGCACGTATGGGACATCATTGGACGACAACTCCAGCGTCACCCCCAACCAGCATTAACCGTCCCTGTATTGACCGACCAAGTGCAACAGGCATGGAACTCCATCCCACAAACTGACATCCAGCACCTGTACGACACAATGCATGAACGTTTGCGTGCTTGCATTCAACATTCTGGCGTTTACACCGGTTATTAATGTACCAGCATTTCACATTTAAAATGGCTCTTCTCGCGCTTACAATAAGCTGTGATCTTGAAACCTTAATCGATTAAATATGTTACCTATACAAATGTATTGCCGCCATTTCATTCCTCTACAACTATTTTTTCGTGGCGTTGGGATTTTTTTTTTCCGTCAGTGTATTTCCTCGTGATAAGGACAAAAGTACATGTCTGCGAAGCGTTCCAGATCTTTTTTAAATCCAAGCAATATAGCATTCGTAAAAAACGACTGTTTCTGTCGCTTCCTCCCATAAGAAAGCATAGGTTGTTTGAAATGATCGGCCCACACGTTCCTTGCGCCATCTAGTGACAAGTGACATTAACGGACGACTTTTTTCACGGGAGTCGTATCACCTGAATATTATACACCGTGACCAAGAAGGAAGCATCCGATTGGCCTGAAATTCGTAGCATGCGTCGCCCGCGAGAGGACATGCAAACGATTAGCATTGTAGGACATATGCAAATCATGTGCACCCGGCACGCCACCGAGAAGCACTATAAGAAGGGTGCGCAGAAGGCGGGATGTAAGTAGTGGAAGTGTGTAAGTGTGTTGTGCTGCCGGACCTGTGCGTGGGAAGCTTCCTGATGCCTCGTCGCAAAATACGGCAGTCATTCCAGCACGTTTCGTAGTTTGACAGAGGACGAATAGTGGCTTATCGCGACAGCGGTTTATCATACCGAGACATCGGCGCCCGTGTGGGACGACATCCAGCCACAGTGAGGCGAGTATGGATTCGGTGGGTGCAGGAAGGACGGATGGACCGACGTGAGCGATTGCCGCAGCCGCGGCACACCACCGAACGAGAAGATCGGCATGTTGCGTGGCGGCATTGACGGCTCGTACCGCCACATCACGAACGTTAGCGCAGGAATTAGGGTGTGTTGCGCAACGACATTTGTCAGCACGTGCCGTTCGACGTCGTCTGCAGGAGCGGGAACTTATCCCACAGCGCCCATTGCTCCTATTACCATTGACGTTACACCACTGACGAGTGCGGCGGCAGTGGGCCGTTGAACGCCACACCTGGGCTACGGAATGACACGACATTGTGTTCTCCGACAAATCCTGCTTCTGCCTGCAACACCACGATGGTCGGATCCGCGCGTGGCGGCACTGCGGCGAGAGACTGTATGACGCCTGCATTATGCATCGCCATACCGGTCCGTCGCCTGGCGTTATGGTTTGGGACGCAATTGGATATGACACCCGCACCCGTCTGGTACGCATCGCCGGTACACTCAACAGCCACCGCTACATCTCCGACGTTTTGGAGCCTGCAGTTCTCCCTTACTAGCAGGACCTGCCAGTGGCCACGTTTCAACAGGACAATGCGCGCCCGCACGTGGCACGCATCGTGCAACAATTTTTCACGGCTTACCAGATGCCACTGCTGCGTGGCCCACCTGTTCTCCCGATATGTCGCCCATCGAACACATCTGGTCGCTGATCGGCAACCGAGTGGCCCGGCAAGCACCACCCGCGGCTACGCCTGATGAACTATGGCAACGTGTGGAGGCAGCCTGGACCGACATACCCCAAGCCCACATCCAAAGCCTGTTTCGTTCGATGCCGCGGCGTGTAGCGGCCGTTTTTGCCAGCCGTGGGGGCCACCCGAACTATTGATGTCGGCGTGTTCCGCAAGTCGCACGGGCCTGTAAGCTCAATCGTTTCATCTTTGTATCTGTTGTTATGTGTCCAGTAAATCTGGCTTCGCTATCTCGTGTCTTTCTTGGTGTTGCATTTGGGTGGCCAGCAGTGTATGAGATCATATCCAAAAACACTCCTTTGTTATGTGAAGATTGTGTTTCATCATGTCTACGTAAAGGCAATTCGTGTACACCACAAAATTTTATGGAGTCCATAATGCGTGTTAGAACGTGTCTGTCATTCCTGTTTTTTTATCCTTTCGGGCAAATGTTTCATATCTTTGCAGCCAATTTTGGTCCACAGTGGTTCTCAACCAAATAGCAAACTTTAAACAAAATAACGATTTTTTTTTCATCGCTAGCGGTTAGCCAAGCCTTTTTTCAAACCACTGAACAGAAAATGTTCGAAGTTTTGTTCTGTCTTACCTGGAAATTATTAGGCTAAGCACCAAGAGATTTAAAGCAGAGAACGGAGATTTTAACAAAATATCCACTCTATTCATTGTACACGACAAGAAAAAAAGTCACGACACAAAGAAACAACACATCACCGAGAGACACACAGAAAAAAACAACTAATTGAACTTTGCTACGACATTTGACCCCGCCACCCTTGAGTTCGGTCGGGGTAAGCTTCTCTATCAATCCACTGCGTTAAGGAAATGGATATTCTCCCAGCCAATCAAATTAGCGCGGGGCCAGATCAGCGTTTTTTTGCACACGCGGTTAAGGCAGTGTTGTACGTAGGTGATCATACTGAATGAGACGCGGAGGAAATCGTTGTCTCCTCTTCGCTTGCGTAGTGATGTTACTGGGGCCGGTTGGAGCGGGCCCCAATAACCTCACACTCTGAGCACGATCTCTTTCTTCAGGGGATAGTTTTTCGTTTTCGAATGGAATTTTTTCCTTGGGAAATGGTTTTTGAAGGGAAAAATTTATCACCATGCAATATATATATATATATATGTTTATTTCTAGAAATACAAATTTTTAGATGGATCCCGGCCCCTCTTAATCTTAATGACGAACCGCCCCTTCCAATCCTCCTTTTTTTTTTTTTTTTTTGATTGGAGGTTTAACGACCACCGTGAGCAACTCAATGGGCTATAAGCAGTCGCCCGTCCCTAATTTAGAGTCACTGGTTCCAGGGTAGGGAGAGAGCCAGTGCCGTAAGACAAACACAACATCCATGCCTCACCGGGATTCGAACCCGGACCCCTTACGGAAGAATGATCAGAAGCCAACGCCTTAGACCACTGCGCCACCGGGGCGGCCCAATCCTCCTTAATCGCTGTTTTAAAGCTCAGAGCATCAGAACGCAACTTTCTGAGTTAATTGCTGTTCCCGGCTCTAAGAAATCAAGGTGGATAACACCATCTCTGTCCTAATATACGGTTGCCACGAGTTTCCCAGCCTGTGATTTGAATTTCTATTTCTGGGACGAGTCTGTGTGACGATATTTCATGGATTCACGCTTTGCTTCTGGTACTTTTTCCTTGGGGAATGGTTTTTGAAAGGAAGATTTATCACCATGCAGTTAAGAGAGAGAATAAGAATTAGGGCAAAAGAAAAAAAAACAATGCTTTCTAGAAATAGAAATTTTAATGTGGGGTCCAGCCCTTCTGGACCCTAATCACAAACCACCCCTTCTTTTACCCTTTCAATCCTCCTTAATCGCTGTTTTCAAGCTCAGAGCATCAAAACGCAACTTTCTGAGTTAATTGTTGTTCCCGGCTCTAAGCGATCAAGGTGGATAACACCATCTCTGTCCTAAAACACGGTTGCCACGAGTTTCCCAGCCTGTGATTTGAATTTCTATTTCTGGGACGAGTCTGTGTGACGATATTTCATGGATTCACGCTTTGCTTCTGGTACTTTTCCCTTGGGGAATGGTTTTTGAAAGGAAGATTTATCACCATGCAGTTAAGAGAGAGAATAAGAATTAGGGCAAAAGAAAAAAAAACAATTCTTTCTAGAAATAGAAATTTTAATGTGGGGCCCAGCCCTTCTGGACCCTAATCACAAACCGCCCCTTCTTTTACCCTTTCTATCCTCCTTAATCGCTGTTTTCAAGCTCAGAGCATCAAAACGCAACTTTCTGAGTTAATTGTTGTTCCCGGCTCTAAGAGATCAAGGTGGATAACACCATCTCTGTCCTAAAACACGGTTGCCACGAGTTTCCCAGCCTGTGATTTGAATTTCTATTTCTGGGACGAGTCTGTGTGACGATATTTCATGGATTCACGCTTTGCTTCTGGTACTTTTTCCTTGGGGAATGGTTTTTGAAAGGAAGATTTATCACCATGCAGTTAAGAGAGAGAATAAGAATTAGGGCAAAAGAAAAAAAAAACAATTCTTTCTAGAAATAGAAATTTTAATGTGGGGTCCAGCCCTTCTGGACCCTAATCACGAACCGCCCCTTCTTTTACCCTTTCTATCCTCCTTAATCGCTGTTTTCAAGCTCAGAGCATCAAAACGCAACTTTCTGAGTTAATTGTTGTTCCCGGCTCTAAGAGATCAAGGTGGATAACACCATCTCTGTCCTAAAACACGGTTGCCACGAGTTTCCCAGCCTGTGATTTGAATTTCTATTTCTGGGACGAGTCTGTGTGACGATATTTCATGGATTCACGCTTTGCTTCTGGTACTTTTTCCTTGGGGAATGGTTTTTGAAAGGAAGATTTATCACCATGCAGTTAAGAGAGAGAATAAGAATTAGGGCAAAAGAAAAAAAAACAATTCTTTCTAGAAATAGAAATTTTAATGTGGGGTCCAGCCCTTCTGGACCCTAATCACGAACCGCCCCTTCTTTTACCCTTTCTATCCTCCTTAATCGCTGTTTTCAAGCTCAGAGCATCAAAACGCAACTTTCTGAGTTAATTGTTGTTCCCGGCTCTAAGAGATCAAGGTGGATAACACCATCTCTGTCCTAAAACACGGTTGCCACGAGTTTCCCAGCCTGTGATTTGAATTTCTATTTCTGGGACGAGTCTGTGTGACGATATTTCATGGATTCACGCTTTGCTTCTGGTACTTTTTCTTTGGGGAATGGTTTTTGAAAGGAAGATTTATCACCATGCAGTTAAGAGAGAGAATAAGAATTAGGGCAAAAGAAAAGAAAAAAACAATTCTTTCTAGAAATAGAAATTTTAATGTGGGGTCCAGCCCTTCTGGACCCTAATCACGAACCGCCCCTTCTTTTACCCTTTCAATCCTCCTTAATCGCTGTTTTCAAGCTCAGAGCATCAAAACGCAACTTTCTCAGTTAATTGTTGTTCCCGGCTCTAAGAGATCAAGGTGGATAACACCATCTCTGTCCTAAAACACGGTTGCCACGAGTTTCCCAGCCTGTGATTTGAATTTCTATTTCTGGGACGAGTCTGTGTGACGATATTTCATGGATTCACGCTTTGCTTCTGGTACTTTTTCTTTGGGGAATGGTTTTTGAAAGGAAGATTTATCACCATGCAGTTAAGAGAGAGAATAAGAATTAGGGCAAAAGAAAAGAAAAAACAATTCTTTCTAGAAATAGAAATTTTAATGTGGGGTCCAGCCCTTCTGGACCCTAATCACGAACCGCCCCTTCTTTTACCCTTTCAATCCTCCTTAATCGCTGTTTTCAAGCTCAGAGCATCAAAACGCGACTTTCTGAGTTAATTGTTGTTCCCGGCTCTAAGAGATCAAGGTGAATAACACCATCTCTGTCCTAAAACACGGTTGCCACGAGTTTCCCAGCCTGTGATTTGAATTTCTATTTCTGGGACGAGTCTGTGTGACGATATTTCATGGATTCACGCTTTGCTTCTGGTACTTTTTCCTTGGGGAATGGTTTTTGAAAGGAAGATTTATCACCATGCAGTTAAGAGAGAGAATAAGAATTAGGGCAAAAGAAAAAAAAACAATGCTTTCTAGAAATAGAAATTTTAATGTGGGGTCCAGCCCTTCTGGACACTAATCACGAACCGCCCCTTCTTTTACCCTTTCTATCCTCCTTAATCGGTTTTCAAGCTCAGAGCATCAAAACGCAACTTTCTGAGTTAATTGTTGTTCCCGGCTCTAAGAGATCAAGGTGGATAACACCATCTCTGTCCTAAAACACGGTTGCCACGAGTTTCCCAGCCTGTGATTTGAATTTCTATTTCTGGGACGAGTCTGTGTGACGATATTTCATGGATTCACGCTTTGCTTCTGGTACTTTTTTCTTGGGGAATGGTTTTTGAAAGGAAGATTTATCACCATGCAGTTAAGAGAGAGAATAAGAATTAGGGCAAAAGAAAAAAAAACAATTGCTTTCTAGAAATAGAAATTTTAATGTGGGGTCCAGCCCTTCTGGACACTAATCACGAACCGCCCCTTCTTTTACCCTTTCTATCCTCCTTAATCGCTGTTTTCAAGCTCAGAGCATCAAAACGCAACTTTCTGAGTTAATTGTTGTTCCCGGCTCTAAGAGATCAAGGTGGATAACACCATCTCTGTCCTAAAACACGGTTGCCACGAGTTTCCCAGCCTGTGATTTGAATTTCTATTTCTGGGACGAGTCTGTGTGACGATATTTCATGGATTCACGCTTTGCTTCTGGTACTTTTTCCTTGGGGAATGGTTTTTGAAAGGAAGATTTATCACCATGCAGTTAAGAGAGAGCGAATAAGAATTAGGGCAAAAGAAAAAAAAAACAATTCTTTCTAGAAATAGAAATTTTAATGTGGGGTCCAGCCCTTCTGGACCCTAATCACGAACCGCCCCTTCTTTTACCCTTTCTATCCTCCTTAATCGCTGTTTTCAAGCTCAGAGCATCAAAACGCAACTTTCTGAGTTAATTGTTGTTCCCGGCTCTAAGCGATCAAGGTGGATAACACCATCTCTGTCCTAAAACACGGTTGCCACGAGTTTCCCAGCCTGTGATTTGAATTTCTATTTCTGGGACGAGTCTGTGTGACGATATTTCATGGATTCACGCTTTGCTTCTGGTACTTTTTCCTTGGGGAATGGTTTTTGAAAGGAAGATTTATCACCATGCAGTTAAGAGAGAGAATAAGAATTAGGGCAAAAGAAAAAAAAAACAATTCTTTCTAGAAATAGAAATTTTAATGTGGGGTCCAGCCCTTCTGGACCCTAATCACGAACCGCCCCTTCTTTTACCCTTTCAATCCTCCTTAATCGCTGTTTTCAAGCTCAGAGCATCAAAACGCGACTTTCTCAGTTAATTGTTGTTCCCGGCTCTAAGCGATCAAGGTGGATAACACCATCTCTGTCCTAAAACACGGTTGCCACGAGTTTCCCAGCCTGTGATTTGAATTTCTATTTCTGGGACGAGTCTGTGTGACGATATTTCATGGATTCACGCTTTGCTTCTGGTACTTTTTGGGGAATGGTTTTTGAAAGGAAGATTTATCACCATGCAGTTAAGAGAGAGAATAAGAATTAGGGCAAAAGAAAAAAAAACAATTCTTTCTAGAAATAGAAATTTTAATGTGGGGTCCAGCCCTTCTGGACCCTAATCACGAACCGCCCCTTCTTTTACCCTTTCTATCCTCCTTAATCGCTGTTTTCAAGCTCAGAGCATCAAAACGCGACTTTCTGAGTTAATTGTTGTTCCCGGCTCTAAGCGATCAAGGTGGATAACACCATCTCTGTCCTAAAACACGGTTGCCACGAGTTTCCCAGCCTGTGATTTGAATTTCTATTTCTGGGACGAGTCTGTGTGACGATATTTCATGGATTCACGCTTTGCTTCTGGTACTTTTTCCTTGGGGAATGGTTTTTGAAAGGAAGATTTATCACCATGCAGTTAAGAGAGAGAATAAGAATTAGGGCAAAAGAAAAAAAAAACAATTCTTTCTAGAAATAGAAATTTTAATGTGGGGTCCAGCCCTTCTGGACCCTAATCACGAACCGCCCCTTCTTTTACCCTTTCTATCCTCCTTAATCGCTGTTTTCAAGCTCAGAGCATCAAAACGCAACTTTCTGAGTTAATTGTTGTTCCCGGCTCTAAGCGATCAAGGTGGATAACACCATCTCTGTCCTAAAACACGGTTGCCACGAGTTTCCCAGCCTGTGATTTGAATTTCTATTTCTGGGACGAGTCTGTGTGACGATATTTCATGGATTCACGCTTTGCTTCTGGTACTTTTTCCTTGGGGAATGGTTTTTGAAAGGAAGATTTATCACCATGCAGTTAAGAGAGAGAATAAGAATTAGGGCAAAAGAAAAAAAAACAATTCTTTCTAGAAATAGAAATTTTAATGTGGGGTCCAGCCCTTCTGGACCCTAATCACGAACCGCCCCTTCTTTTACCCTTTCTATCCTCCTTAATCGCTGTTTTCAAGCTCAGAGCATCAAAACGCAACTTTCTGAGTTAATTGTTGTTCCCGGCTCTAAGCGATCAAGGTGGATAACACCATCTCTGTCCTAAAACACGGTTGCCACGAGTTTCCCAGCCTGTGATTTGAATTTCTATTTCTGGGACGAGTCTGTGTGACGATATTTCATGGATTCACGCTTTGCTTCTGGTACTTTTTCCTTGGGGAATGGTTTTTGAAAGGAAGATTTATCACCATGCAGTTAAGAGAGCGAATAAGAATTAGGGCAAAAGAAAAAAAAAACAATTCTTTCTAGAAATAGAAATTTTAATGTGGGGTCCAGCCCTTCTGGACCCTAATCACGAACCGCCCCTTCTTTTACCCTTTCAATCCTCCTTAATCGCTGTTTTCAAGCTCAGAGCATCAAAACGCGACTTTCTCAGTTAATTGTTGTTCCCGGCTCTAAGCGATCAAGGTGGATAACACCATCTCTGTCCTAAAACACGGTTGCCACGAGTTTCCCAGCCTGTGATTTGAATTTCTATTTCTGGGACGAGTCTGTGTGACGATATTTCATGGATTCACGCTTTGCTTCTGGTACTTTTTTTGGGGAATGGTTTTTGAAAGGAAGATTTATCACCATGCAGTTAAGAGAGAGAATAAGAATTAGGGCAAAAGAAAAAAAAACAATTCTTTCTAGAAATAGAAATTTTAATGTGGGGTCCAGCCCTTCTGGACCCTAATCACGAACCGCCCCTTCTTTTACCCTTTCTATCCTCCTTAATCGCTGTTTTCAAGCTCAGAGCATCAAAACGCAACTTTCTGAGTTAATTGTTGTTCCCGGCTCTAAGCGATCAAGGTGGATAACACCATCTCTGTCCTAAAACACGGTTGCCACGAGTTTCCCAGCCTGTGATTTGAATTTCTATTTCTGGGACGAGTCTGTGTGACGATATTTCATGGATTCACGCTTTGCTTCTGGTACTTTTTCCTTGGGGAATGGTTTTTGAAAGGAAGATTTATCACCATGCAGTTAAGAGAGAGAATAAGAATTAGGGCAAAAGAAAAAAAAACAATGCTTTCTAGAAATAGAAATTTTAATGTGGGGTCCAGCCCTTCTGGACCCTAATCACGAACCGCCCCTTCTTTTACCCTTTCAATCCTCCTTAATCGCTGTTTTCAAGCTCAGAGCATCAAAACGCGACTTTCTGAGTTAATTGTTGTTCCCGGCTCTAAGCGATCAAGGTGGATAACGCCATCTCTGTCCTAAAACACGGTTGCCACGAGTTTCCCAGCCTGTGATTTGAATTTCTATTTCTGGGACGAGTCTGTGTGACGATATTTCATGGATTCACGCTTTGCTTCTGGTACTTTTTCCTTGGGGAATGGTTTTTGAAAGGAAGATTTATCACCATGCAGTTAAGAGAGAGAATAAGAATTAGGGCAAAAGAAAAAAAAACAATGCTTTCTAGAAATAGAAATTTTAATGTGGGGCCCAGCCCTTCTGGACCCTAATCACGAACCGCCCCTTCTTTTACCCTTTCAATCCTCCTTAATCGGTTTTCAAGCTCAGAGCATCAAAACGCAACTTTCTGAGTTAATTATTGTTCCCGGCTCTAAGCGATCAAGGTGGATAACACCATCTCTGTCCTAAAACACGGTTGCCACGAGTTTCCCAGCCTGTGATTTGAATTTCTATTTCTGGGACGAGTCTGTGTGACGATATTTCATGGATTCACGCTTTGCTTCTGGTACTTTTTCCTTGGGGAATGGTTTTTGAAAGGAAGATTTATCACCATGCAGTTAAGAGAGAGAATAAGAATTAGGGCAAAAGAAAAAAAAACAATGCTTTCTAGAAATAGAAATTTTTATGTGGGGCCCAGCCCTTCTGGACCCTAATCACGAACTGCCCCTTCTTTTACCCTTTCAATCCTCCTTAATCGCTGTTTTCAAGCTCAGAGCATCAAAACGCGACTTTCTGAGTTAATTATTGTTCCCGGCTCTAAGCGATCAAGGTGGATAACGCCATCTCTGTCCTAAAACACGGTTGCCACGAGTTTCCCAGCCTGTGATTTGAATTTCTATTTCTGGGACGAGTCTGTGTGACGATATTTCATGGATTCACGCTTTGCTTCTGGTACTTTTTCCTTGGGGAATGGTTTTTGAAAGGAAGATTTATCACCATGCAGTTAAGAGAGCGAATAAGAATTAGGGCAAAAGAAAAAAAAACAATTCTTTCTAGAAATAGAAATTTTAATGTGGGGTCCAGCCCTTCTGGACCCTAATCACGAACCGCCCCTTCTTTTACCCTTTCAATCCTCCTTAATCGCTGTTTTCAAGCTCAGAGCATCAAAACGCGACTTTCTGAGTTAATTGTTGTTCCCGGCTCTAAGCGATCAAGGTGGATAACACCATCTCTGTCCTAAAACACGGTTGCCACGAGTTTCCCAGCCTGTGATTTGAATTTCTATTTCTGGGACGAGTCTGTGTGACGATATTTCATGGATTCACGCTTTGCTTCTGGTACTTTTTCCTTGGGGAATGGTTTTTGAAAGGAAGATTTATCACCATGCAGTTAAGAGAGAGAATAAGAATTAGGGCAAAAGAAAAAAAAACAATTCTTTCTAGAAATAGAAATTTTAATGTGGGGTCCAGCCCTTCTGGACCCTAATCACGAACCGCCCCTTCTTTTACCCTTTCTATCCTCCTTAATCGCTGTTTTCAAGCTCAGAGCATCAAAACGCAACTTTCTGAGTTAATTGTTGTTCGCGGCTCTAAGAGATCAAGGTAGATAACACCATCTCTGTCCTAAAACACGGTTGCCACGAGTTTCCCAGCCTGTGATTTGAATTTCTGTTTCTGGGACGAGTCTGTGTGACGATATTTCATGGATTCACGCTTTGCTTCTGGTTCATAACGATGTACCCACATTTAGTCTCTTGTCACTACGATGTGAAGAAAAGTTCCACATTCATCCTCGTAACACGACAAAAGTTGCCGGCAAATTTCGTCTCCGAGTTTTTTTTTCAGCCGTAGACATCCGAGTAACACACCACGCACAAATCTTCCGATATCCAAGGAAAGCAATAATGTGACCCACATGTTCTCACGAAGTGACGGTTCTGCCAGTAATTTTTTTTTGAGCGATCCGCCAATTGTTCTTAATGTTTTCTGTGAAACTCATGGATTAGTGACACAGGTTGACCGACTGTCACACAAGTCAGATATTCCCGCATAGCCCTCTTTACATCTGTTGGCCCAACGACGCACAGTGCTTACATCAACACAGTCATCACCATAAATAGCTTGCATTCTTCGGTGAATTTCCAATGGAGTGATACCTTCAGCAGTCAAGAATTCGATAAGAGCATAGTGTTTAAATCGTATTGACTAGCGTTCCATTTCTTTCAGAATAGCTAGGCAACTATTCACTGCAGACTTGTTGCCAACTGAAATAGAATACAACCTACGCACCTTATCAGTAATTGTCACACGTCTGTGCTGCCATTTCTTGATATGTTATGGAGGTGGAAGCATTACGTTTCATTCAACCTACGTATATGTGAAGCACCAACCTTCACAAGAGCTAAGTTCTCAACTAAGGCCTATATATATGGAATAGCACCAACCCTCAAAAAGAGCTAAGCTCTCACCTGAGGCCAATTAACCTATTTTTGGAAATGTTCTGCGTAAGTGTGTTAGTATGTTGAATTGAATACAAGAGCACTGTGTGCCTTTCACTAATCATCTATGTTTTGGGCATTCGCAGACATTCTTGCATCCCAGGATTCCATTACCGGCAACAGCCATCGACGTGGCTTTAAGCACTCCAAATCTTCCCAATAAGCTGGATCCCGAAACACTTAAGACTTTCTATATATTGTATAAAAATAATATATTGTATAAAAATAATATTTATACAGAGATTGTCCAATTTGGTAAACAGCTATAGTACAAAATACATGCCAAATTGATTTTTTTTTAATTTAATACTCATTTGAGAGCTGTAAAATAATAAAATAAAAATGCCTGTGGTGATTCATACTTTTTAGCATGTGCTTTGTGATTGTTTCATTTCAGATGAGAAATCTACTATTTTTTATATGCAAACCTCCAATTATATTACACCAACCAAGGTTGAATTACTTTTTCAATTAGTTCTAATTACACCTAGCTTTAAAATGTGAATCAATTCCCCCCCCAACCCAACGTATATTGCTTTGTACTGAGGGTTAGCATGGGTTATGGCAAGAACTTTGTACTGAGGGTTAGCATGGGTTATGGCAAAATTAAAATTTTGAATTTTTCAAAATGAGACGGTCCAAAAAATTCGAATTTTTTTAAAACAATCTTTATATGTTTGGTCTTTGATTGTGTGAGTTGTAACTTGGGATGATAATGGGTGCACTTAAAAAGCTATATTCAAATTTAGCCTAACATAAGAGTTTAATGAAAAAAAAATGAAAAAAAAAACATGTAAACTGAAAATAAATTTGGGCTAAATCTTAAAAAGTTTCATTAAGAACAATAGATATAGTAGTTTTGTTATTTAAAACCATTTATTTAAACAATGTTTTATTTTTAATTGATTTGTTTAAAATCTGAGACTACATGGGTTTAAAATTTTTATTAATTTCATTATTCAGAATTTGTTATACAATATAAAAAAATACAATATAAAAAAAAGACTTTAAAAAGTAATTTCAATTACTGCTCAATAAATACATTAAAATAATAATAATAACATATGGCATTGAATTGCTTACATTTATGCAAATTATATTCCTAATCTTAAACTTAGATCGTCACTTAAAGCAGAATCTCCTAAAATTAAAAAAAAAGTTGCATCATTGTTTTGAAGTGAAATCACACCTGTAGATCCTTAATATAGTCTTTAAAAGCTTCAGTAGTTTGGTGTATTTCTGTTTCAGAGAGACTGTAGAGTCTTCCTGTCAGAGTCAAAGGATTTACTTTACACAAGACGTAACTTACAGGAAGCTATAATACATCTTGTAGGCTAGGGTAGGAAAAGGATGTAGATGGACCAGCTGAATGTAAAAATGAGACCTTAACTTCATTCTCACTCTCTTCTTTTGGTAGAACATACGCTACCCACCAGTTGTTTTCATAGATTATGGTTATGTAACCACTAATTTCTGTTATTTGCAGTCTGTCTTGTAATGCTGATACTTTCTGAGTAGCTGACTCGTTTGATTCTGAGAACATCTTCACTTTTATTTTTGAATTACTCAATGGGATAGGAATAAAAGCATGAAGTTTCTGGGTACCTTGTATTGTTAGAGACTTGCTTAGGCGATTTTCCAAAAATTGGTCTGTTTCTATGTATTCTTCTTGACTTACATATGTAAAGTTTGCCACAAAAATGTACTGAATTGCCCATTCGTACAACTGAAATGGTGTTTGAATTTGATTCTCGTAAGGGCGTTGTAGGCTGGCTCGGGCAGCTAACGTTTTCACCATTACACCAACGCCATCACATGGCCACTTTCCATGTGCTGTTGGTGAAAAATGTCATTCAGCATCAATGTTGAAGTCATCTTGATGGAAACATGAGCTTGTGAAATTTTTCCGATTTTTGTACTGGGCTGCAGACCCGTCAAAGAAATAGTAAATTTTTTTGACGCTGTTGTCACCAAACTTACTTTTCAAGAAGTTAATAAGTTTTTTTTTTTGGAAGCTGTGTTGTGCTCTAAACATTTAGAAATCACTACAAAACTTACATGTTCAGTCTTTTCTGTTTTGTAATAGATGACAAATGGGTGGACTGTGGCTTGCCCAATGGTCCAGTGATAGCTCCGGGCTTCATCTTGAAGAAGAAAACTGTATTTTTTGTCAAAATAACAAATGACAAGAAATTCTGAGTCCTTGAGGTTTTCCTTAATACTATTCATAAAAGAGCTTTGCTGCTTAGCAATGAAGTCATGTCTGATCAAAGCAGACAGTTTTTCGCAAAACAAATCAATAAAATCTGAAGTTGATTTTTCTAATGCCTCCAAGTTGTATCTATCAACTGTAATCCATTGGCGAAAAGTTAGTTTTTCAATCAAGTTCTCCTCAAAACCGTGTTCCATTACATTTCTTACTTCCGCATTCCCAGGACAGGTGGGACACTTCTCCAAATTACAATGTATGGAAGCAGGGTTGCACAATACTCTTGCAAGACATTGTTTGTAGGAAGATAATTATCCATTTGTTAGTGAACCAATTCTTGCATTTCCCATCATCAGTTTTACATTTTGGTGTGTGGTGCATACACATACCGTATGAGTACCACTAGACCCTGCCAGGACACAGTTTCTTGGTCTGAGCTCTGCGAATTTGGAAAAACTGACTTTCGTGCCTGCAAATTTATCTTTGAATGACTTATAAGCTTCTGTCAAATTACATAAAAACAGCCTCTTTGACAATTTAACTTTATCTCCGTTTTCAGTCCTAACAGAAACACAATCTTTCATTCCAGGTAAAACCCCACTAATTTCATCACTTTGGTAAAACGATCGTACTACTTCAACAACTGCAGAAGAGAGACTCTTACCTGGTTTTCTATTAAGGCTTTCCAAAATTCCTTTTTCCTTCAGAATTTTTTTTATTGTATTACCATATAATTAGGAGCATTGAACTCTTGCATGATTTTCCTAACACTCCATGACTCTGATAAGCAAGTCAAAATCATCAACTGTTCATCTTTAGTGCAGTTAGAAAAATTACTTTTAAGATTGTCCATAAGAGAGTCATGAAGTATTTCATCCTCATCATCAGATAACTCTTGAATATTTGTAAAAAGCTTCCGTTTCATAGCAGAACTGATTTTTTGAATTTTGTTTGAAGCATAACATTTAGATTTTAGCTTTTTCTTATTGACAGGTGATTCACCCAATTCATGGAGCGAAGTATTCAGTGTTTCAATTACTTCTGACGTAGATGCAAAATTTTCGTCCGTTTTCTCATCAAGCACAGGTTTCATTTGCTTCTTGATTTTTTAGGTGCTTTCTGCAAGAATCACAAATTTTAGTCACTTTTGATAAGTCATCAAAATTTTCCAACATCCAGTCTGTCACATTTCTTAGCTTTTTTTTTTTATCCCTTACTCTATGGTAACTTTTTTTAAATGGATGAAACATTGTATTACTGCATATCTTGTACTTTCCATTGATTATTTGTGCATAAAATGTAAAATTCAAATAGTAAAATAACTGCCTCCCATTACCTGTACTTTTTATTTTTCCTAAAAAAATCCTGCACAGCTTCAATTTATAAAAGTCTAGTTTCAAAACTGAAAAGGATATGCTTTATTCAATTTAAAGTTTCCAACCACAAAAGTTTTCAAACACATATCCCTTTCATTGCATGAAACACATATGATCACCATCAAAACCTAAAGCAGACTGAGGTCAGCAAGGTAGGAATGCAAGTTGCTGCTTGTTGGGTCTTGTTACCAATGATCTAAACAACAGAATCAGTTTTTCAAGTCAGAACATGCAGAGTTTTGTCCAAAACAAAATGTAGCCTACAGTACAACTGCAGTCTTTTATTTTTTTTATATTGTATTGTGAATTATGACAAATTCTGAATAATGAAATTAATAAAATTTTTAAACCCATGTAGTCTCAGATTTTAAATAAATCAATTACAAAATAAAACATTGTTTAAATAAATGGTTTTAAATAACAAAAATACTATATCTATTGTTCTTAATGAAACTTTTTTAAGATTTAGCCCAAATTTATTTTCAGTTTACGTGTTTTTTTCATTTTGTTTTTTTCATTAAACTCTTGTGTTAGGCTAAATTTGAATATAGCTTTTGAAGTACACCCATTATCATCCAAAGTTACAACTCACACAATCAAATACCAAACATATAAAGATTGTTTAAAAAAATCGAATTTTTTGGACTGTCGCATTTTGAAAAATTCAAAATTTAAATTAAATTTTTTTTTAAATCTTAACCCCTATAGTGTTATACATCAAATAAAAGAGCATAAAAATACTACAAAAAAGATACCTTTCCCATCTCTTTATCTTAATTAGGGGAGCTGCAATCACAATTTAAAAACATATCAATCTTCCAATTTTGGGGTGCTTTTGGACATTTTATATAGCTGTATTTTCAAAACCGGTGGACATATGACGATGAAATTTGGTATTTTTCTTAATCTATATAGAGGCCACCTATGTACCAAATTTCATTAAAATCTGAGATGGTCAAGCCAAGTCGCTGTGTTGAGTTGATACGGAATGACCCAGTTCGCTAAGGCACTATTTTTCTAGGCTTAGCGCCACTAAGGCACTTTTCATGGTTACACGCTAATAGAACTGAGATGGTCAAGTTGCTGTGTTGAGTTGATATGGCATGACCCAGCGCTAAGGCACTATTTTTCTAGGCTTAGCTCCACTAAGGCACTTTTCGTGGTTACACGCTAATAGAACTGAGATGATCAAGTCAAGTCGCTGTGTTGAGTTGGTACGGAATGACCCAGCGCTAAGGCACTGTTTTTCTAGGCTTAGCGCCACTAAGGCACTTTTGGTGGTTACACGCTGATAGAACTGAGATGGTCAAGTCAAGTCGCTGTGTTGAGTTGATACGGAATGACCCAGCGCTAAGGCACTATTTTTCTAGGCTTAAAGCCACTAAGGCACTTTTCGTGGTTACACGTTATTAGAATGGGGGCAAAGGAACTTTTTTAAATGATCATGTATGCAAAAATTAAGGGCAACTGTGTTCTGTATGTAAATATACTCATATCTTAACCGAATGGTCATACTACAGAAATGGCCGCCCATTGGTAGTGGTCCGAGGCGCAGGCTTCTGACCATTCTTCCGAGCTGAGACTGAGTCTCAACCCCGTGTGTGTCATGGGTGGTGTGCATGGACACAAAGGTGTTGGATCTATCTCTTCCCTGGAACAAGTGACCAAAAATTAGGGACTGGCGGTTGCTTAGAGCTATACGAGTTGCCCATGGTGGTAGTTAAACATAGAAGCAAACAAACAAGCAAAAAAATACTGTGTACTTGGATTACACAATAGGGTGTCTCAGAAATCATAAGATTCTATCATAAAGACAATGTGAAGTCCTTTCTCTAGACAGTCAAAATAAATTTACAGGAGATGGTTACTCCGTAGCGTTAAGATTGCAGTGCTCAGAGAGCAAACGGTACTAATGGACATTTGTATTAAACAACTTACCACTGGTATCGACTCCAATAAAAATAATCCCCTGACTCACTCTCTCACTCCTTACAGGCAATACAAAAAACTTCCACATAATCTTCATTAATCATATTGAATTGATGTTACTCTGTTAGTTCACAAATATTCCCAATGCACATTTAAAATCATATAGGACGCCACACAGCCATATTTGAACAAAAATTTTATAATATTAGCATATGTCTCTGACGTTACATTCTTCCTGTTATTTAAAATTGCTCAGGTTAGAGTTTTAAGCAGTTTTAATATAAATTGATATCAGTAATTAGTAATAAAAATTAAATTATAATTAATATTAAAAACAACGAATCAAATTTTGAAAATTTTGAGGGTATTTGTTTCCTAGTCCGTCTATCACTAAGGCACTTTTTTATTTAGAATTACATCACTGGGGAAGGCATACCTGGCTGTCAGTAAGTTCAGCTGCCAGGTACGTCTTCCGCTGACAATTGGTGCCCAGTGGCTGACTTTAGTCAATGTGTTTATGTGTGTTTTGAAGTGCTTGTAAAGTTTGAGATATTCTTACATATTATATTGTCACTAGCTCTTGCACAGCTGAATGAAGGGATGTGGCACGTTGTACTGCAATTTAATGTCTTTTTTTTAATATTATATACATATATATACAGTATATATATTCTTTAACTTCAGCATAAATATTTTTAATATTCTTTCTACTTCAGCATTTGAAATTACTAAGCTACATGCAATGTTTAAATGTTTCTGTATTGGTGGGAATCTTCTACCCACATTCCTACTGATTTTGACAGAATTGAATTGAACATATTTTCGGGATTGCCAAATTACTACTCTCAATATCAGTTTCAGATAGAAGCATTGATTTGTACTAATCCCACTCTAATAGTAAATCATTTTCATCTAGGTTGAAGTACTCAGCCAGCTCCATTACTTCAGCAATGCCACGAAGGCTACTCTCAATATCAGTTTGAGATCTGATCCCACTCTAATGATAAATTATCTTCATCTAGGTTGAAATACTCAGCCAGCTCCATTACTTCAGCAATGCCATGAAGGCTACTCTCAATATCAGTTTGAGATAGAAACATTGATTTGTACTCATCCCACTCTAATGATAAATTATCTTCATCTAGGTTGAAATACTCAGCCAGCTCCATTACTTCAGCAATGCCACGAAGGCTACTCTCAATATCAGTTTGAGATAGAAACATTGATTTGTACTCATCCCACTCTAATGATAAATTATCTTCATCTAGGTTGAAATACTCAGCCAGCTCCATTACTTCAGCAATGCCATGAAGGCTACTCTCAATATCAGTTTGAGATAGAAACATTGATTTGTACTCATCCCACTCTAATGATAAATTATCTTCATCTAGGTTGAAATACTCAGCCAGCTCCATTACTTCAGCAATGCCACGAAGGCTACTCTCAATATCAGTTTGAGATAGAAACATTGATTTGTACTCATCCCACTCTAATGATAAATTATCTTCATCTAGGTTGAAATACTCAGCCAGCTCCATTACTTCAGCAATGCCATGAAGG
Organism: Macrothele yani; assembly: GCA_039090855.1. NCBI lineage: Eukaryota > Metazoa > Arthropoda > Arachnida > Araneae > Macrothelidae > Macrothele > Macrothele yani. The sequence continues at coordinate 142,924,005 of CM077009.1, read as the reverse complement.
CTACTCTCAATATCAGTTTGAGATAGAAACATTGATTTGTACTCCTCCAACTCTAATGGGTAAATCATCTTCATCTAGGTTGAAATACTCAGCCAGCTCCATTACTTCAGCAATGCCATGAAGGCTACTGTCAATATCAGTTTGAGATAGAAACATTGTTTTGTACTCATCCCACTCTAATAGAAAATCATCTTCATCTAGGTTGAAATACTCAGCCAGCTCCATTACTTCAGCAATGCCATGAAGGCTACTCTCAATATCAGTTTGAGATAGAAACATTGATTTGTACTCATCCCACTCTAATAGAAAATCATCTTCATCTAGGTTGAAATACTCAGCCAGCTCCATTACTTCAGCAATGCCATGAAGGCTACTCTCAATATCAGTTTGAGATAGAAACATTGTTTTGTACTCATCCCACTCTAATAGAAAATCATCTTCATCTAGGTTGAAATACTCAGCCAGCTCCATTACTTCAGCAATGCCATGAAGGCTACTCTCAATATCAGTTTGAGATAGAAACATTGATTTGTACTCAGCCCACTCTAATGATAAATTATCTTCATATGGGTCAAAGTGCTCAGCCAGCTTCATTATTTCAGCAATGCCATAAAGCCTAAGAATGGTTTCTGACCTTATTTTTCTAAGAACTCAGACCAAAATTTGTAATAATAGACTGGTTTTCTAACAGCCTACAAATGATTTCATGCAAATGATCAATGAATGCATGTGTGTCTGTTTCAAATGGACCGTTAGGTGGTCATTTTAAACTTGAGGGCAGGCAAGGTGGAAATTTTGTAATTAAAGGACTTGCAGGGTGTAGTCCTCTTCTAAAAACAGGTAGGATGAACCCTGTACAGGGTGATTAGAAGTAGTGTAATGTGTAGCACTGCTGCAAATAGAAAAATGTAGTTCTAGTAGCACACTACAAAACAAAAAGGTTTGTATTGGGAAATTAAGCTACAAATGAAGCTACTTTAAGAAAAGCAAAAAATATTCTTCAAATCACAACATTACCAGATTTCTTAAAATATATTTGGCTAGAACAGGGGGCTGTGTGTGCCCTGCCTACAATTACATGTCTTGACTTGCATTGTAAAAGTCATCCAAACTGTTAACCCTAAAATATTACCTTCCTTGCTTTACGCTATTTAGAGGGAAGTCAGCCTGAAAAGACAGTGCATACAAGATGAATGAGCTAACGATTTCGTTAATAACACTTGGTAGCAAGATCGATTCTTTTAGTAAAGAAAATGAATTTGCAGATACTTGCTGACAGTGTTTTTTATTTGAATTCCCTGGGCTTATTGGCTAGTCTGTAATATAAGCCACTGAATATGTTAAAATGTATTTCATACGATCAGAGCCGAGGTAAATAAAATGATGAATTATTTGTGTAATTTACCTTGGTATTTAGCTCTGAAAGCCAAGAATTTTCTAAAAATGTACATTTAAAGACTATTTTCAGTATTCGCACTTTTGACTTCAGATTAGACGTAGAAAAAGTTTCAAAAGTAGTTCCTTTTTAAAAAAAAACTGCAGCTAGCTACTTCTTGGTAAAAAGTACTTGTAGCTGTAGCAAGCTACTTTTTCAAGAATGTAGTTGCAGCAATACCTGGCTACTTTTCAAAAATAGCTTTCCAATCACTGCACATACACTGACGGAAAAAAATCCCAACACCAAGAAGCGGTTGTGTTAGATAAATGACAGTTGGTAGGCGGTGAGAGTACATCTGTAAGATGACGTCTATGCAAATTTCGCGCTCGGCGCATACTTCTGGCGCTAGTAACGCCCCTCGGAAAATGCAAAGCAGGTTTGCTGTAAATACGCGCTGTAACGTTCGTGAGCGTTAGTTATCGTTGAGATTCGACGTAGGGTGTTGATGTTAGTCAAGAATGCCTTTAAGAAGACGAAGAAGCCATTATCAACAGCTCACGGAGTTTGAACGAGGTCGTGTAATAGGGCTACGAGAAGGTGGATTTTCTTTCCGCAATGTTGCAGAACGACTTGGCAGGAATGTAGCCACTGTGCATGATTGTTGGCAGCGGTGGTCAAGGGAAGGTACTGCCTCAAGAAGACCGGGTTCCGGCCGGCCACGTGGCACTAGTAAGAGGGAAGACCGCCGTGTACGGCGTATGGCCGTGGCACATCGTACCACGTCTGCGGCAGCAATTCGAGCTGCAGTGGCCACCACAGTGACACAACGAACTGTTACAAATCGGTTACTTGAAGGACAGCTCCGAGCCAGACGCCCTGTAGCGTGCATTCCACTTACTCCAAACCACTGCCGTTTGTGACGTCAGTGGTGTCAAGCTACAGACTCATTATAGGACAGAGTGGAGACCTGTTGTGTTTTCTGATGAAAGCCGGTTCTGCCTAGGTGCCAGTGATGGCTGTGTGTTGGTTAGAAGGAGGCCAGGCGAGCGCCTGCAACCAAACTGTCTGCGGCCGAGACACACTGGACCTACACCTGGAGTTATGGTCTGGGGAGCAATTTCCTATGACAGCAGGAGCACTCTCGTGGTTATCCCACGCACCCTGACGGCACAGTTGTACGTCGGTTTGGTGATTCAACCTGTTGTGCTGCTATTCATGAACAGCATTCCAGGGGTGTTTTCCAACATGATAACGCTCGCCCGCATACCGCTGTTGTAACCCAAAATGCTCTACAGAGTGTCGACATGTTGTTGCGGTCTGCTAGATCACCAGATCTTTCACCAATCGAGCACGTATGGGACATCATTGGACGACAACTCCAGCGTCACGCCCAACCAGCATTAACCGTCCTTGTATTGACCGACCAAGTGCAACAGGCATGGAACTCCATCCCACAAACTGACATCTAGCACCTGCACGACACAATGCATGAACGTTTGCGGGCTTGCATTCAACATTCTGGCGGTTACACCGATTATTAATGTACCAGGATTTCACATTTAAAATGGCTCTTTTCGCGCTTACATTAAGCTGTGATCTTGAAAACTTAATCGATTAAATATGTTACCTATACAAATGCATTGCCGCCATTTCATTCCTCTACAACTATTTTTTCGTGGTGTTGGGATTTTTTTTTTTTCGTCAGTGTATGTAGTGCAGTGCAACATAAGTCAGAATTACTTTGTATAACAGCAGAATAGGAAGTAACTTAGAATGTTTCCACAATCTTTTGGTGGGTAAGTAATGGAATCAGTTGTCCTCCTCATTAAAGAATGCATACATAGTCATGTAAACAAGAAAATGTTTACATCAATGTTGTAGAATAGCAACTGGTTTCACTGCAGTATCCCAAAAGTCTTCAATGCTAAGACCACTAGTTTGGAAAAAAAGTGGTTTCCCTCTCATTTAGCAGTAAAGCATTTTTCATATTGCAGTGAAACCAAATTTCTGTTCATAGTTTTCTGGATGGAGCTTCTAAATCTCATATACTCACAGCTGACTGTTACTGCACCAGTAGCTCAAAGGAGCAGAGAGAAAGCTTTATTTCATATACTTGGGAAGATTGTGGCAACATTTTCAGTTACTTCTGGTAGTGTTATATGGAAACACGCAGAAGCTGTTTATTCCCACAGTTGTGAAAAAACTGTAGCAAAGAGAATACTCAACTTCTTGATTACAAAAATATACTCAACTTCTTGATTACAGATATTTACTACTGAAAAACTGAATATCGGAATTCCAAAGAATATTTACATTTTATGAAAATTTTGGACTGTAGGAAACAGAGGTGTCCAACTCAAAAAATTTGGATTAAGGAAGCACCACTTTTCTGCACAAGCAGTGACCCCAGAGTATTTGTCTTTGATAATATTTTCCAACTGGACGTTGAAGAACCATTTTTGCTCTGGCTTTGACCATCTGTCTGTCTGTTGACATGGGAAGACTTCCTTCCTTCCTTTCACACTACAGCAGGTATTACATGGAGGTGACTTTTAGTAAGTTGCAAAGTGCTTCATGTCCTGTTGGCAGAGAGCAAAAGTGATTTGCAGAGTTTGATGTCCCGGATGTACGAAGTTTGCATGAAATTCAAACTGAGTATAAATAAGGAAAAACCAAAGTTATGGTTTTTGAGCAGGGAACTGGTAGTACTGAACATAGCATAAGTCTAAATGGCACAGTGATTGACACGTGAATGAGTTTGTGTATTTAGGAAGCATGTTTCAGAGAGAGAACAAATTGGATGGTGAAGTTAGTTGGCAAGTGAATTCTTCATTGAAAGTCATAGCTGCTCTGGGAGGTTTTCACAGGAATGATGGGTTCTCCAGAGAGTCCTGCATGGCTGTGTATGAAACTGTAATTGTTCCAGCTGTGTGATGTGAAGCAAAATGTTGTTAGCAAGGTGGAGACTGATATGCTTCGGTTGTTTGGCCATGTTGAAAGAATGAGTGATGAGATGCTTATTAAGAAAATCTTTTTAGCCCAGGTGGCAGGAAGGAAAGGCAGAGGAAGGCCAAGGAAGACATGGGTGGATCAGACTCAGGAGTCTCTGCATGAGAAAAAGATTATGAGTATGAAGTATAAAAGATCTTGTGTATGACGTGTAATGGATATCAACGAAGCTCAAGTTGTATGTTAAGATTGCTGTAAATGGAGAAGTTTGATACAACAACAGTAAGTAAAAATATCTGGTAGTTTGTATTTCTTTTTGGAGCTAAACTCTGAATCTCAGAGAACAGCTTAGTGATATGCATGTATGTATGCAAATTGCTTCATAATAAGTGCCCTGTATAAACTGCAGTGATAGTGATTCATATCAGTGCCCTTATAACTAGCATACCACCATAGATACTAGCACTATGTGCATATAAAATGTATTAACATTTGTGCCATTTCTAAATCAGTAAAAATGAATGAACCACCGACTTTTGGTATACACTGGTCCTGCAGACTAATGAAGTCTTTTTTTTTTATTTTTCCAAATTTTTACCACTGCGTAGCATGTTTCACGTTTTATTTATTAGTATTATTTACACGAGTACATGTGCATATTTTGCTCGAATTTCACGATATACAGCTCCAGTGAAATTATATGTTATTTTCTACACATAATACTGTAAATGCAGGGTTTTTGTTCTTTTTTCAGAGGCCAGTGGGCATTTTCGCAGACCAATGATTTGGAAATTCGTTTGGTCCGCTGGGCCTGTAGAAAATTTATTTCTGATTCTAACGCTGCATTATAATCATGGGCAAAGCTAGTAAATACCCACAGTTGTGATGCCAGCTACTCAGAACTGGGTAGGTTATTGGGGAGCAAAGCATGATGGGAGGGACCACAAATTTTTAAGAGCCTGGCAGAAATTTTGGCAAAAAATTCCGTTCATGTAGATTTTACACTACGTTGATGATGTTATACCCCATAAAAAAAGAAATTTTCAGGTGCATACTGTACATAGCATTTAGAAGAATTCTTTATATCCTCATATCATGCATAAGTTACGTTAAAAATTATAAGTGGTTAGACGTTTCGGTAGTGACTTCTACCTTCATCAGCCTTGGAATGAAACACGTGGTATCAGCATCAGTTGTTGCCAGATTTCAAAATAGCTTTCCAAATGATAGGGATGTGACATCTGTATTACAGGTGTTATGGGTAAGGTAGATTTCAATGCTTTTGCTGTACCTGAGGGCTTTTGATTGCTGAACGGAGCCATGCGTTTAACATTTTGCGAATTGGGAATTGGGAACGTATTGCTGATGGTTAAAATTGAGAGGGAGGTGGAAAGGCTGCATTTCTTAACATCAGCGAAATGTTACACCAATCGCCGGTTGATGCTGCGGTACTACCAATACAGTGCGTAACGCCTGTGGAAGTGATGACAGGGATAGAGTAGACACTTTGTAACTCTAGGTGTTTATTGGGATCTCGGTCTTTAAGGGTGAGTTTAAGAAGATGTGGAGGTGGTTTAACTGAAATCTTGTAGCCAAAAAATTTTAAAATAGAGCAAACTTTACGAGTGAAGGACAGGCTAAAGGGCAAAGTGCCAACAAACTGACGAGTGGTAGAAAGTTCAGGTAATAAACTAATAGATATATTCTGTGATTCACATTTCTGAATTAGTATATGTACTAAGAGGGGTGGAAAGTCATGCAATTTGCCAATGTTGATGATGTTCTGATATTCTTTTAGAAGAGCACAAGGGCTGTTGCAAATAAGGTGAGCTCTATGTATTTACAACTTATAGCAGTCAATTTGTATTTTTCAAAGGTGCAAGAATGGTAGGGGATGATATTATGGCTGGTAGAAGGTTTCCTGTAAACAGAGAGACCAACTGAGAAGTCTGGGTTGATGTTGACACTCACTATGATACGTAGTATTTATTCAATGTGTCTTCTCACTATGACACAGTATTTATTCAATGCATGTAGTACTTGGAACTATGGATACGAATCTCCATTGCAAGTTACTGTTTGTTCCTAATTTTAGCTAAAGTGGAGTTTTCTGTTGTTGTTATAAAGCTGTTTATGGGTTGTTTGTAACCAAACAAGTAATATATATCTCTTTCACCATTTTAAAGTGTGGCAAGAAATATCTCTTTCCCTCTCTGATTGTTTTAAAGTATAATTACAAAAATGGTGACTTTATGCTACTCTTGTGGACTTTTGCTCAGAGGACTCCCTCCATTTCACAGTACTACAAACACTAAATGTAATAAAAAATTTGTTTCATATAACAAAATTTTGCAAATTTTGCGAATTTGTGTACATTTATCCGAATTGAATTCCCAAAGATCTTAGATGGCTGCACTTGCCACATTCTAACTGCTTAAATATTTTGGGGGCTCAAAGAAAAGTTGGATTGGCTGAAGCCACCGTAGCCCACCGATAGTACTGCACCTGAATATGCATAACATAGTACTAGGGAAAACACATACGCAGCAAGTACAGTAAATATGCAACTTAAGAAAATGTTTGTAAGCTATTGTTGTTTGGTGCCAATGCTTCGGGGTATCCAGATATTCTCTATCTGTGATTATAAATGTTCGAAACATATCTTAATGATCTTATTTTCTGTACTTACATGAAACCACAGTGAAGAGAAAACCTTTGTTAAGCATGTGCACCGCTAATGACATTTGCATATGTTTTTTTTTTTAATTTTTTTTTTTTGATTGGAGGTTTAACGACCAGCGTGAGCAACTCAATGGGCTATAAGCAGTCGCCCATCCCTAATTTAGGGTCACTGGTTCCAGGGAAGGGAGAGAGCCAGTGCCGTAAGACAAACACAACATCCATGCCTCACCGGGATTCGAACCTGGTCCCCGTTCGGACGAATGAGCAGAGGCCATCACTTAGACCACTGCGCCACCGGGCGGCCATTTGCATATGTAGAGTGCATATGAAGTGAATATTTTTCATAGTTCACAGGTTTGAAGGAAATGGAGGGAGTATACATGACAGAATCATTCACTGCAGTAAAAATTAGAATATACAGATTGCATCAAACCCAGGCTTTGGCTTTAGAACTTGCTAGGACTAGAAGCATATAAATGAACATGTGTTAAACTCAAAATAATTAGTATTAAACTTACTGTACTTCAATACAAGCCTTTTTATATCCTAAATAAATGTACATTCCATGCACTATTTATAAGAGATGGTAATGTTTTTTGTTCCAACAGAAAAATAAATTTAATGCTGAAGTGTGATGAGATTCTTACATTCTGGAACTAATATCTACTATTACTGTTTCATGATCACACGTCCAACATGCATTTCAAATGAACATGCCAATTTGTTATTTCCATGTCACTTCAATGCGGCCCAATGAGTAGGCTGACAATACGTACCATTTTGAATGAGACAGTACCGTTTTTTTTTCATATTTACTTAGTAAAAATATCAATTTTGTCCCATTTTTAATAAAAACCATAAATATACTTGTATATTGGTCAAGCCGATTGTTTCTGAAATGAGCAAGAATGCCTAGAAAATATTCCTGCACCTGATAGATGGCTACAAATTTTTCCTGAAATGAGCAAAAACGCCTAGACTTTCAGGACTTTTGTAATATTGTAGAGTTTATTCTTTGTCTACCAGGAATTGAGAGAATATTTTCTATTACAAACAGTATGCGGTCAACGGAGAAATCTAGGTTAAGTGTTGAGACAATGAGAGTTATGTTAGTTGCAAGACAAAACTGTGTCATGGAGTGTGAGAAGTTTTATGATATCTTCCGTGACTCACTTATAAACGTGGAAATGAGCGATGACTTCTGTTTGATGTTCCTAGTCCACGTCAAATGTCTGTATTTATTATGATAAGGTGTTGAAAGACCAAAGCTTGCTGCGTAAGATTTACTTCATCGGAGAAATATTCATGGTACGATCGTGGTGAAATATAGTGCCCCACTAAGTCTACCTAAATTTTTGTACGGGTTCTGCCACTGTTAACTAAAGAATTATTTTTTCATCATCATACTTTTTTTATCCCATTTTTGTCATCCCAATGTCCTATTTTTGTCTCAAGGAAATATGGTCATCCTACCAATGAGATGATGAATTAGAGGAAAACCCAGGCCTGGCACGAGAGTTGCATTAAATACTGTAGTTCCAACAACAGCCAATTTGCATCTTGCTCTACACGGAGGTAAAATATGATTTTGTTTTCGGCCTTGCTCATAGTACAGTCAGTTAGGCACAAACAGGAAAATACACAAAGTTGTACCATCTTCCATTATTGCACAGCTGGGCAGTTGGAACTAGAGAGAGATTTTTCTCTCACACGTGTGAAACTAGAGAGAGATTTCTCTCTCTTTCAAAATACATAAACCATTTTGTAGACAAGAACTACAGGCTAAACAACATTCAATTTACTGCATTCTGATTAGCTACCCAAATATGGCATAATTGATACCAACTGTCCAGCAGTGAACCACTAACAGTTTTTCACACCCCTCTCTCCCCTCTTCTGGAATATATGATGATTTTCTATGGACTAGGAATATATGATATACACTGGTGTGCAAAAATTGAGGACGAGACGGTTTTCGAATATAACGTCGTGCAGAACTGCTCCCCATCGACTCAAATCATACCATAAGATCTCCAAGATGTAAGAATATGGGACAAGTGAGCAAAACCATCCAAACAAGGAATCCTAAGGATACAAAGGCACTTTATTGAAAAGGTAGCTTCGAGCACAACTGGACAGAAGACAGAAACGTCCATGTGACAGGCGGATGCCAAGAAAAATCCAGTCTTTAGTTGGGGATATGATCACCTCTGACTGCATTGCAGGATTTACAACGTCTGTCCATGCTGAGGATGCGATTGTCAAGGAGCTGTTGAGGCATCGCGGCCCATTTCTCTTGTAGCAGCAATCGCAGCTGCGGAATCATTGCTGGCGGCTGGTGACGTGCTGCCAAGCATCTCCCGAGAAGGTCCCACATGTGTTCGATTGGATTTACTTCCGGGGACCTTGCGGGCCAATCAATGCGTCGAATATATTCACTCTCCAACAGCTCTGCGACAGCCACTGTACGATGAGGTGTAGCGTTGTCGTCTATGAAGAGGAACTCAGGACTAGGGATGGGCGATATTTATCAATATATCGAAATATCGATATTTCGATATATTGTATTGATATCGAAGTTTCGATATATCAGAAAATCAATATATCGGTTTTTGATATATCGGTGCGATATTCAATATATTGGTATTTGATATTCAATATATCAGCGTATGGCCGATGTGATTTCACTTGTGGAATGAAATCTGTGTTCTTTCCTCTGGCATGTCACGAAAATTATGTTGCTTGAGGACTATCAAATTGCGATCTCATTATCGAGATTCACATGATATTATGTCACCTTCCGATATCTAGAACTTCACAAGGAAAAATGCCTGCTGTTTTGAAAACCTCGATGGTTGAAAATTTTAACTATTAGTTGACGGTAGGCACCCAGAAAAGAAATTTAAAGAACGGTCGATAGCAGATTGTTCTTTTGCCTATGAGTATTATGTTTGAAGTCAAATAAACTGGCACTTTGACCAAAATTAAATACATGCCAATGACACAATTTGAAGATAAGCATTTTTTTAGCGATAAAGTACGTAGCTCTTAACAGCTGGCTAAAGAAATGCAAAGCAGCTTTAGTTTTCTTGATCTCTTACAAGTTATGTAGTATAAAGTTCGTTGTAATTCAGGCTATGTATATATCAGATGTAATTTTTTTTATCATCCTTTGATAATTATCTTGTTAATACATAGTTAAACTTCCTGAAGTAATTAAATAACCTGGTAAAAATATGAGCATAATGAACTTTCGTCTTGATCTGCTGATTTTCCCACACTTACAGCATGTTATTTCCTCTGACTGTCCATTCGTTTATGTTGTCTAGGAGAGACAGGCTTTCATACATTAATTAGTAAATATATACTTGATCGATTTGGATTATATTTTTTATGTCTTTCATACATTAATTAGTATGGCTTTCATTAATTAATTAGTATATATATACTTGATTAATTTGGAATATGATATTTTTATTTTTTATTTTTATAATCGATTTTTAACAGAGGACTAATAATCGTTAGCATTTTTTTAAATGTCTTTCTGGAAAAATAATAGCTTTCTATGAAAAGGCCATCACAAATTATTCATACTCTAATTACTGTTTTTAATAAAAATGTCACTTGTGAACATATTATAAGCACTTTAAATTTTTTTGCTTATGCCATGGGAACTAATTTTGCTTACACCATGGAAGTAATTATATCTGTATACTCCATTAACATTGTGTTCTGTCTTAAACGATAAAAAAAAAAGAGCAAACCATTGTTCACACCTTCTGAAAAATATAAATGTATACAAAATGCTCTAAAAATTACAATAACAAAGTTTTTTTAAAGATTATTTTCCATAACATTTCCTTGCAAGCTGATATGTTAACTTTGACATTTGCCTGCCAATAAAAAAAGTTATTCTTTCTATAATTCAGTTATTCCCATGTTAATTGATGGCTAAGATTCCAGTCTGCTGGGATTAATAAGTACTTTTGTTTTGTCATTTATGCCATACTGAAGCTTCAACTTACCTTTCCTCAAAATGTTGGAAATACATATTTCTCATAATCTCACATTAATGAAAAACTCATGAAAACATTTCTTTGCAACTGGGATTTTTGGAAACTTCTTGGCAGAAACCATATCCATGCTCGTCGAGCAATGCCCACACATGAAACAAGAAAATCACTTTTGGGAAGTATATTCAGCATTTCTGCAGATTACAAGCACACTTCTGTTGCATGATTTATTTATTTATTTTTGAATCAAAACTTTCTGGTATATATATTTTTATTTTAGGATCTGAAAAACAATATTTTATGTGTTTTTCATACCACTAAAAATACAGCTTGAGACAAAGAAAGGTAACTTGATCACGCTAGTTACGTTAACTAAAACTTTTACAAAAAGTTCGTAAGCTAAGAAAGAAACTCTTCAATCCTTCCTTGGTGATATATCACCCCCTCCTTACTTTAGAACTCCCAGGCTCTTCCTGCAAGTGAAACTGCACAAAGCTGGTAACCCCATCAGACCTTTAGTGGAATATTCTTTTTCTCCAGCAGTAAACCTTGAAAAGAGATTGGTCCTCAAATGCAAATCCCTGGCAGCCAACCATCCTCATACAGTTGTCTCTACTTCAAACTTCATCCACAACCTTCCTAATTCCTTTCCTCCTTGTGATAATCTGTATACTCTTGATGTAGAATCTTTGTTTCCCTCTGTACCATATTTTGATTCCTACATGCTCCTCATGAAGAAATTGATTCTTCATTTTGAACCCCCGGTCCTCTTATCAAAGATCTTTATGATTGTTTCCACACTATTCATCAACACAGTTGTTTTGTTTTCAACAAAATTGTGTATAGGCAACAATCTGGTCTCCCCATGGGCTCACCTCTTTCCCCTCTGCTTGCTGAAATCTACATGCAACATATTGAAGTTTCCATAATTCCTCTACACCCTTTTCAACCTTCCCTATGGTTAAGATATGTAGACGACATTTTCATTAGCTGGCCACATTCCGAGTCTGAGCTACAGATACTGATCAACTCCATTACAGAAAAATTTCCTTCCATTAAACTCACTATATCTAAGGAAGTAAATCACAAAATTGATTTCCTGGATGTATCTATCTGCAGAAACGCTGATCTCTCCATTACTCGTTCCGTCTATCGAAAACCTTCTGCAGCCACTAACATCATTCCCTACAAATCTTGCACCCTGCATCTCTACAAGCTTGCAGCATTGAAGTCCTACATCCACAGGGCTCATATCATTTGCAACAACCAACTCTCTCTTCAAAGAAGAACTCTCCAAAATTTCTACAATAGCCCTCTCTCATGGTTTCCCTGCTGTTACAGTTAACTCCCTCATAAAGAAATATGAAAACCATTCGAAAATCGAATGCCTCCTTCCTCACAAGAAAGAAGACCTGAAATTCTGTGGTTCTGTTCCTTACCATCCTTCCTATGCTTATAAGTTACAGATCCTTTTTAGAAGTTTTGGTTACCATCTTGCCATTAAATCTACCCCAAACATCTTGAAACTTCTACAAAGGGATAGGGACAAAGTTGAAAGCCTGAACCTCCCAGGAGTTTACTGCATTCCTATCTCTTCTTCTACTGGGGATAACTTATACATTGGAAGCACATACAGGAGCATTAGCCATAGAATTTCAGAACACAGAAAAGATGTTTCGAAAGGCAATCCCAACACTGCCTTGTCTATTTTGACAATGGAAGACACATCTGCAGTTCCCCACTGGAACGAAGCAAAACGAATTGCTTCGTTTGACAATCGTTTTGCCCTCCGTTACCGTGAAAGCATAGAAATTATTTTCAACTCAATGACTTGCAACTCCGAATCTCCTCTCTACATTCCGTTGATCTGGAGATCAATTCTAAGTTTTGGCAACAAAAATAGGAAAAATTCAAATGTAGAATCTGGCAACAATTTTAGTCCTCCATTGGCGTGATGAAGACCTAAGATAAGGTCGAAAGCTTCCAACTTACGAACTTTTTGTAAAAGTTTTAGTTAACGTAACTAGCGTGATCAAGTTACCTTTCTTTGTTAATATTGTTACGTGTTTTGCCCATAATCGTCATACAGCTTGAGAGCTGCAATCTTGCATAAAGATAGTTTTAAGCTATAAAATGTAATAATAAATGACAAATAAAATTGCTTCCTTTTAGCAGGAGGAAGCAGCTCTTGAAAAAAAAAATCAGCTGATGTTTCTAAGAAATTATCTGAGAAAACTGGTAGGATATTTCTCCTCACATTCACTGCCAAGCTTGTGTATTGTAATTATTACTTATTACCAAAACAATTTTTTAAGGTAAAAAATATCTTTATGTCTTAAGAGACACATATGGTTGAGTCATCATTAGACTATGTAAATGCTATCTGTGGAGAGTAGTTACTCAATTATGTTTGCTCATGCTGATGACACAATCCTGTTGGCAAAGAGCAAAAGTGAGCTGCAGCGCATGTTGTCCCACATGTATGAAGTTTTTATGAATTTTAAACTTAGTATATGTAAGGAAAACCCCAAAGGTATGTTTTTGACAGATGAATTGTTAGTATTAAATCAAACAGATCAGTCTAAATGGCACAGAGATAGACCAAGTAAATCAATTTACATATTTAGGAAGCATGTTTGACAGAGAAAACAAATTAGATGGTGAAATTAGTAGGCTAGTAAATTCATCTTTGAAAGTCATAGCTGCTTCAGGAGGATTTTGAATAAATGATGAATGATAGGTTCTCAAAAAAGTCCCAAATAGTTGTGTGTGAAAAAGTACAGTAATTGTTCCTACTCTGATGTGCAGCAGTGAAGGTGGAGTACTGCAGATGAAACATAAGAGTAATTTGTGAGCTGGAGAGATGTGTTACTTATGGGGGTGGGGACAAGATATATTCTGATCATGTGAGGAATGAAGGTGTGTTGTAGATGAGTAGTGTGAAGCAAAATATTGTTTGTAAAGTGGGGACAAATATTCTTGGGTGGTTTGGCCATGTTGAAAGAATGAGTGGTGAGTTCCCTAGAATGAGTGGTGAGTTCCCTAAGATCTTAGATGGCTGCACTTGCCACATTCTAACTGCTTAAATATTTTGGGGGCTCAAAGAAAAGTTGGATTGGCTGAAGCCACCGTAGCCCACCGATAGCACTGCACCTGAATATGCATAACATAGTACTGGGGAAAACACATATGCAGCAAGTACAGTAAATACGTAACTTAAGAAAATGTTTGTAAGCTATTGTTGTTTGGTGCCAATGCTTCGGGGTATCCAGATATTCTCTATCTGTGATTATAAATGTTCGAAACATATCTTAATGATCTTATTTTCTGTACTTACATGAAACCACAGTGAAGAGAAAACCTTTGTTAAGCATGTGCACCGCTAATGACATTTGCATATGTTTTTTTTTTTTTTGTTTTTTTTTTATTGGAGGTTTAAGGACCACCGTGAGCAACTCAATGGGCTATAAGCAGTCGCCCGTCCTTAATTTAGGGTCACTGGTTCCAGGGAAGGGAGAGATCCCGTGCCACAAGACAAACACAACATCCATGCCTCACCAGGATTCGAACCTGGAACCCGTTCGGACGAATGAGCAGAGGCCATCACTTAGACCACTGCGCCACCGGGGCGGCCATTTGCATATGTAGAGTGCATATGAAGTGAATATTTTTCATAGTTCACAGGTTTGAAGGAAATGGAGGGAGTATACATGACAGAATCATTCACTGCAGTAAAAATTAGAATATACAGATTGCATCAAACCCAGGCTTTAGCTTTAGAACTTGCTAGGACTAAAAGCATATAAATGAACATGTGTTAAACTCAAAATAATTAGTATTAAACTTACTGTACTTCAATACAAGCCTTTTTATATCCTAAATAAATGTACATTCCATGCACTATTTATAAGAGATGGTAATATTTTTTGTTCTAACAGAAAAATAAATTTAATGCTGAAGTGCGATGAGATTCTTACATTCTGGAACTAATATCTACTATTACTGTTTCATGATCACACGTCCAACATGCATTTTAAATGAACATGCCAATTTGTTATTTCCATGTCACTTCAATGCAGCCCAATGAGTAGGCTGACAATACGTACCATTTTGAATGAGACAGTACCGTTTTTTTTTTTTTCATATTTACTTAGTAAAAATATCAATTTTGTCCCATTTTTAATAAAAACTATAAATATACTTGTATATTGGTCAAGCAGATTGTTTCTGAAATGAGCAAGAATGCCTAGAAAATATTCCTGCACCTGATAGATGGCTACAAATTTTTCCTGAAATGAGCGAAAAACGCCCTAGACTTTCAGGACTTTTGTAATATTGTAGAGTTTATTCTTTGTCTACCAGGAATTGAGAGAATATTTTCTATTACAAACAGTATGCGGTCAACGGAGAAATCTAGGTTAAGTGTTGAGACAATGAGAGTTATGTTAGTTGCAAGACAAAACTGTGTCATGGAGTGTGAGAAGTTTTATGATATCTTCCGTGACTCACTTATAAACGTGGAAATGAGCGATGACTTCTGTTTGATGTTCCTAGTCCACGTCAAATGTCTGTATTTATTATGATAAGGTGTTGAAAGACCAAAGCTTGCTGCGTAAGATTTACTTCATCAGAGAAATATTCATGGTACGATCGTGGTGAAATATAGTGCCCCACTAAGTCTACCTAAATTTTTGTACGGGTTCTGCCACTGTTAACTAAAGAATTATGGTAAGCTCAATATGTTTAAGTAATAAAACTTTTTTCATCATCATACTTTTTTTATCCCATTTTTGTCATCCCAATGTCCTATTTTTGTCTCAAGGAAATATGGTCATCCTACCAATGAGATGATGAATTAGAGGAAAACCCAGGCCTGGCACGAGAGTTGCATTAAATACTGTAGTTCCAACAACAGCCAATTTGCATCTTGCTCTACACGGAGGTAAAATATGATTTTGTTTTCGGCCTTGCTCATAGTACAGTCAGTTAGGCACAAACAGGAAAATACACAAAGTTGTACCATCTTCCACTATTGCACAGCTGGGCAGTTGGAACTAGAGAGAGATTTTTCTCTCACACGTGTGAAACTAGAGAGAGATTTCTCTCTCTTTCAAAATACATAAACCATTTTGTAGACAAGAACTACAGGCTAAACAACATTCAATTTACTGCATTCTGATTAGCTACCCAAATATGGCATAATTGATACCAACTGTCCAGCAGTGAACCACTAACAGTTTTTCACACCCCTCTCTCCCCTCTTCTGGAATATATGATGATTTTCTATGGACTAGGAATATATGATATACACTGGTGTGCAAAAATTGAGGACGAGACGGTTTTTCGAATATAACGTCGTGCAGAACTGCTCCCCATCGACTCAAATCATACCATAAGATCTCCAAGATGTAAGAATATGGGACAAGTGAGCAAAACCATCCAAACAAGGAATCCTAAGGATACAAAGGCACTTTATTGAAAAGGTAGCTTCGAGCACAACTGGACAGAAGACAGAAACGTCCATGTGACAGGCGGATGCCAAGAAAAATCCAGTCTTTAGTTGGGGATATGATCACCTCTGACTGCATTGCAGGATTTACAACGTCTGTCCATGCTGAGGATGCGATTGTCAAGGAGCTGTTGAGGCATCGCGGCCCATTTCTCTTGTAGCAGCAATCGCAGCTGCGGAATCATTGCTGGCGGCTGGTGACGTGCTGCCAAGCATCTCCCGAGAAGGTCCCACATGTGTTCGATTGGATTTACTTCCGGGGACCTAGCGGGCCAATCAATGCGTCGAATATATTCACTCTCCAACAGCTCTGCGACAGCCACTGTACGATGAGGTGTAGCGTTGTCGTCTATGAAGAGGAACTCAGGACTAGGGATGGGCGATATTTATCAATATATCGAAATATCGATATTTTCGCTCGATATTTCGATATATTGTATTGATATCGAAGTTTCGATATATCAGAAAATCAATATATCGGTTTTTGATATATCGGTGCGATATTCAATATATTGGTATTTGATATTCAATATATCAGCGTATGGCCGATGTGATTTCACTTGTGGAATGAAATCTGTGTTCTTTCCTCTGGCATGTCACGAAAATTATGTTGCTTGAGGACTATCAAATTGCGATCTCATTATCGAGATTCACATGATATTATGTCACCTTCCGATATCTAGAACTTCACAAGGAAAAATGCCTGCTGTTTTGAAAACCTCGATGGTTGAAAATTTTAACTATTAGTTGACGGTAGGCACCCAGAAAAGAAATTTAAAGAACGGTCGATAGCAGATTGTTCTTTTGCCTATGAAGTATTATGTTTGAAGTCAAATAAACTGGCACTTTGACCAAAATTAAATACATGCCAATGACACAATTTGAAGATAAGCATTTTTTTTAGCGATAAAGTACGTAGCTCTTAACAGCTGGCTAAAGAAATGCAAAGCAGCTTTAGTTTTCTTGATCTCTTACAAGTTATGTAGTATAAAGTTCGTTGTAATTCAGGCTATGTATATATCAGATGTAATTTTTTTTTTTATCATCCTTTGATAATTATCTTGTTAATACATAGTTAAACTTCCTGAAGTAATTAAATAACCTGGTAAAAATATGAGCATAATGAACTTTCGTCTTGATCTGCTGATTTTCCCACACTTACAGCATGTTATTTCCTCTGACTGTCCATTCGTTTATGTTGTCTAGGAGAGACAGGCTTTCATACATTAATTAGTAAATATATACTTGATCGATTTGGATTATATTTTTTATGTCTTTCATACATTAATTAGTATGGCTTTCATTAATTAATTAGTATATATATACTTGATTAATTTGGAATATGATATTTTTTATTTTTTTATTTTTATAATCGATTTTTAACAGAGGACTAATAATCGTTAGCATTTTTTTAAATATCTTTCTGGAAAAATAATAGCTTTCTATGAAAAGGCCATCACAAATTATTCATACTCTAATTACTGTTTTTAATAAAAATGTCACTTGTGAACATATTATAAGCACTTTAAATTTTTTGCTTATGCCATGGGAACTAATTTTGCTTACACCATGGAAGTAATTATATCTGTATACTCCATTAACATTGTGTTCTGTCTTAAACGATAAAAAAAAGAGCAAACCATTGTTCACACCTTCTGAAAAATATAAATGTATACAAAATGCTCTAAAAATTACAATAACAAAGTTTTTTTAAAGATTATTTTCCATAACATTTCCTTGCAAGCTGATATAATGTTAACTTTGACATTTGCCTGCCAATAAAAAAAGTTATTCTTTCTATAATTCAGTTATTCCCATGTTAATTGATGGCTAAGATTCCAGTCTGCTGGGATTAATAAGTACTTTTGTTTTGTCATTTATGCCATACTGAAGCTTCAACTTACCTTTCCTCAAAATGTTGGAAATACATATTTCTCATAATCTCACATTGATGAAAAACTCATGAAAACATTTCTTTGCAACTGGGATTTTTGGAAACTTCTTGGCAGAAACCATATCCATGCTCGTCGAGCAATGCCCACACATGAAACAAGAAAATCACTTTTGGGAAGTATATTCAGCATTTCTGCAGATTACAAGCACACTTCTGTTGCATGATTTATTTATTTATTTTTGAATCAAAACTTTCTGGTATATATATTTTTTATTTTAGGATCTGAAAAACAATATTTTATGTGTTTTTCATACCACTAAAAATACAGCTTGAGAGCTGCAATCTTGCATAAAGATAGTTTTAAGCTATAAAATGTAATAATAAATGACAAATAAAATTGCTTCCTTTTAGCAGGAGGAAGCAGCTCTTGAAAAAAAAAATCAGCTGATGTTTCTAAGAAATTATCTGAGAAAACTGGTAGGATATTTCTCCTCACATTCACTGCCAAGCTTGTGTATTGTAATTATTACTTATTACCAAAACAATTTTTTAAGGTAAAAATATCTTTATGTCTTAAGAGACACATATGGTTGAGTCATCATTAGACTATGTAAATGCTATCTGTGGAGAGTAGTTACTCAATTATGTTTGCTCATGCTGATGACACAATCCTGTTGGCAAAGAGCAAAAAGTGAGCTGCAGCGCATGTTGTCCCACATGTATGAAGTTTTTATGAATTTTAAACTTAGTATATGTAAGGAAAAACCCAAAGGTATGTTTTTGACAGATGAATTGTTAGTATTAAATCAAACAGATCAGTCTAAATGGCACAGAGATAGACCAAGTAAATCAATTTACATATTTAGGAAGCATGTTTGACAGAGAAAACAAATTAGATGGTGAAATTAGTAGGCTAGTAAATTCATCTTTGAAAGTCATAGCTGCTTCAGGAGGATTTTGAATAAATGATGAATGATAGGTTCTCAAAAAAGTCCCAAATAGTTGTGTGTGAAAAAGTACAGTAATTGTTCCTACTCTGATGTGCAGCAGTGAAGGTGGAGTACTGCAGATGAAACATAAGAGTAATTTGTGAGCTGGAGAGATGTGTTACTTATGGGGGTGGGGACAAGATATATTCTGATCATGTGAGGAATGAAGGTGTGTTGTAGATGAGTAGTGTGAAGCAAAATATTGTTTGTAAAGTGGGGACAAATATTCTTGGGTGGTTTGGCCATGTTGAAAGAATGAGTGGTGAGATGCTTACTAGGAGAATTTATTCTGCACAAGTGGCAGGAAGAAAATGTAGAAGATCAAGGAAATTAAGGGAGGACCAGATTCAGGAATTCCTGCATGAGGAAAAGAGAATGAATGTGAAGTACAAAAGGTTTTGTGTGAGATGTGTGATGGATGTCAGTGAAGCTCAAGTTGTGAGCTGAGATCACTGTAAATGCAGATGTTTGATACATCAAAAGTAAATAAAATGTAGTTCCATCAGTTTAAAACTTTAATCCAGTAGATAAGCTCTCTTTGAGAAGCTAACCTCTGATTTCAGAGAACAGCTTAGTGATATATATGCATGTAAAGAGAAAATCCTTCATCTACAACAGGTTGAATATAACTAAAGGTGAGAAATCAGTACTTATTTTTGTGTTGTTTTGGTGTTAATAAGTGAAACATTAAATGCTATATCCCATTTGAGTTTAAAGCTATAAAACAATTTTTAAATCTGCTGACTTCCTTAATTTTAAGGATAGACCTCACCAATGAGCGTTTAAAATGTAAAAAAAAATTGATATGACATCGAAGATAGTTCTTCTTGTGTTTTAAATGTAAAAAAAAAAAATTATATGACATCAAAGATCAGGTGTTTGAAATGTAAAAAAAAAAATTGATATGACATTGAAGATAGCTCCTCAGGTGTTTTAGACTTGATAAAGAATACTTCAGATATTTATTGTGTACAAGTTTTTAATGGAGATGAGAAATCCAAAGAAATGAACTGGAAAAAAATGCTTGAAGTGAAGTGTTGTACGTGTGTGTGTGTGTGTGTGTGTGTGTGTGTGTGTGTGTGTGTGTGTGTGTGTGTGTGTGTGTGTGTTGATCTCCATGAACATCTAAAGTTGTTCCTAAATGTGTAGAAGCTTGATTCACCATAAGCAGATACATGTCCCTAATTTAGGGCCAGTGGTTCCAGAAAAGACAAGACAGGAACAACTTCTTTATGCATTTTACCACTTGGTAGGCACATTTTCCATGATTATTTAAATACTGAATAGTTTTCATGGCATTTAATGAACATTTCATGACCGAATAGATTTTATTCATGACATTTAATGAATAGATTTCTTGACTGAATAGATTTCATGAAATTTAATTGCTAAAACCTGGAAAGAGTGACATCTTTGTTTATTCACTGATGCCACGTATTTGGAGGATTTTCACATTTAATGAACAGTGCTGCTTATTTTGAAAATTTGGTTGTTTTCTAGCAGTTCCTGAGGAAGAAGTAATCTTTTTGTATGAGAATTTTCCTGATATCGATGCTGAATCAGTTGTAGCAGGTATAAAATCATACAATTTTTGCAAACTTGATCAAATGTAAAACCGATGGGTGCAATGCAAGGTATTCATATAATCAGAGCATTGTTTCAGCTAATATATTAATATAGTATAAGAACTCCCTTGCTACAGCTAGTGTCAAACAAACATTTGGCACAATGTATTGCCTTTTAATCAAACCAAGAACCCATATTTATGAGTGCAAATGCAATTTTTACATTGCACATTTATTAGATTTTAGCGGGAAAATAATTTTGAAAAAAGTAACTTTGTACACTGTAAAGAAACACTAGAGGAATCAAATGAGGAAGGGCACTGCACATTAAAAGTTTTCTGGACAACAGAATTTTGTTAACGCCATTTTGTTTAAGAATAATAGTGTTTACTAAAAAAATCAACAACAAAAAAAAACATTCACAGTTTCTGCCAAGAGAGAAATAGACATAATAGCAAAATGGACAACACTGGGAAAATTAGACCGAAACCTATTAACAAGGTTTATTGTATTTTCAGTTTTTTTTTGTTTTGTTTTTTTGTACAAAAAAAAATTATATATATATATATCTACAGTATATATACACACTAAATTTGAAATAATATATTTTCATGTATGTATGCAAACTTATTCAAAATTGCATTAAAAAGCTCTTGCCATTTACCTCTCAATAATAATATGACTTTGCAGAACATTCTGCATTAGAAATTGCAAATAATATGCTGTGATTACAGGCTAAGGGGGTAATGTTTCATACAGAAGTAACCGAGGGATTTTGTTTTAGGCATTTTACTCCGCTTTTGTACTTAAATAAACATTTCGAATAATGGAAAAACCTTGACATGTGTAGAATAATCAAATCAATGAGAATTATTTACCTAATCGCCTGTGGTTTACTGGTCTTCCATGTAGCAAAATATTCTACAAATTCCATTTCAAGTGTTTTTTTATTCATATACATTCTTTAAAAAGAAGTTGAGTGTGCTTAACAGGAAAGTTGACATCCAGTTTGTTTATTTTCAAATGATAATCAAAACCTTCAAATATCGTTGGTGACAGTTGATACTATCCACAGCCACCCACCCCCTTTAGTGGAAGGGAAGTGCACATGTTATATAAACACAAAATTTTTATGATTGCTCTTTTGGCTAATTTTGTCTTGCTGTATCAACAATCTTGCATAGGTAGCAATGTTAAGTACAGAGAATCATGATAACATTTTTTGTGAAAAAAAAACAGTTTCCACATTTTTGTTCTGTAAATTTATGTGACAACTGCCTGCCCTTTGGCCACTTTCATCCCATCTGTGCTCTACCCCTTCATTAGGAAATGCAACAAGGAGCATATATAGATTGTTTTTGAGGACGTGCCAATAAAATGAAAAAAATTTAAATCCAACAGGACAAAATAAAAGAATGAGAATAGAAAAAAATAAAACATTTTTTCTAACGTAAATTCGGGAATTTTTTTATTAAATTAAGCATTTTTGTTTCGAATGTAAGGCACATTTTAACAAAAAAAAAAAACCACATTTAAACACTTTTGGGGGAGGGGGCATTAATATATACTCCATATAAATACGCCCTTACATTACCATGGCTACCATGTAAACAACCCTGATGTTGGCTTTCCAGCTCAGCATACAAGATATATTTTTAGCGAATTTTTTATGAATTATAAAAACGTAAAATGTTAATCCCGCTGTCGAAAATATTTATTTACGTAACAAAACGACGTAAAAGGGCAAAATAAAAAGCACCAAGTTTTTAACGAGTTTTAAAGTCGTAAAACCCATGGCGTCGGTCTTGTAAAAAAACCCGTTAAATATCAATTCCGCTATTGGAAATAATTATTTACACAACAAAACGACATAAAATGGCAAAATAAACGCACGTTTATTTCCAAGTACAGCGTCCGTCTTGTAAAGGTACGAAGTTATTAATATACAGTCTTTTCTGAGATATCACTATTTTAATGGTATTAACAAAACTTGATTGCAGCTATATTTTCAAGCTGCAGGATATTTTTATGCTCTTAGATCGTTTTAAGAACCCTGAAACTAGAGTATAAATTTCGTGTTTTAGAAAGAAAAAAATTGCTATGAAAATTCCTTGTGACATAAGTTACACAATTATTTTATGTGAATCGTGCGATTTCTATCATTTCCGGATAACTTTGTAAGGAATAGTTTATGTGTATTTATTTATACACACTTTGGCACTGTGTTCAATAAAGCAATACAGATTTGCAAATGGTGCCGCACAGAAGCTTTATTTAGTGCATGCTCAGATTTGTGCGAACAAGCCAACAGCTCGCTTTGGCCAACAGCCAATTAGTCCCAAGTTCCCAACAGCCAATACTTAGCACATCAGATCGAATCGGATTCAGTGATAACCCTGAGGCAGTAAAAACCGGAATATCAGTCGTAAATAAACTGGAATATCAGTCGCATTGAGATCAGAAGTATTGAAAAATATCGAAAAATCGATCCGATATATTGATCTTTCAATACCGATATTTTCGATTCAATATATCGGTCTCAGAAATATCAAAAAATATCGGTATCGATACTTTTGCAAATATCGCCCATCCCTACTCAGGACCCACAGCACATCTAAACAGACACACGTGAGGCAGGAGTACCTCAGTACAATGGCGGACACCAGTGACTGAACCTCCTTGGAAGATGTGGAGGTCAGTACGGCTGCCAAGCACGATACCGCCCCAAACGAGAACTCCGCCACCTCCAAACCGGTCCCTTTCAATGATGTTGGAGGTGTGATTGCGTGTTCCCTGCTCTCTCCAGTTATGTATACGTCCATAATCGCTCGTCAGAATAAATTGGCTCTCATCCATAAAGAGAACTCGACCCCATTGCTGATGCGTCCAGTTCTTGTGTTCCTGGCACCACAGAAACCGCCGTCTCTGATGAGCAGGTGTTAATGGCACACACTGTACAGGTCATTGTGCAAATAGACCACCTTTGTGCAGCCTCCTGGCCACTGTAAAATGCGATAACGGACGTCCAGTTGTCTGTTGCATGTGCCTTGCGATTTCTCCCGCTGCCTGCCGTTTGTCTCTTCTCACCTGTAGGACAATATACTGGTCGTCCGCCGCCGTGGTTGCTCATAAACGACCACTGCTAAACTCTCGGACAGCTGCTCCTGTTGTTTGAAATGCTCTCCAAGCTAGTGAAACGATGCTGTGAGCGATCCCGAACTCCTCGGCCACACTAGTCACACTTGGACCTTCTTCCAACTTCCCAATGACGCGACCTCAAGTAAAGTCAACCAGATGTCGTCTACTGGATTGCCTGTTGGCCATATCACACGGTGGCAGCAACTCAACGTCATTGAAAGTGATGTACACCGTGCAATAGCTTTCACCGAATTGCTGAGCTTACACCGCCCGTGTGCTTTATACTCTTCCGACATCCCCCCCCCCCCCCCCGTCATGCTGCATATATGCGCATGCCCTACTGTACCGGACCCTATTCTATCTCCTGAGGGGTATTTCGGTCCGTTCTGCCTGCTCATTCCGCTGTTATGCTAATTTCTCCTCTTCGTTCTTAATTTTTGCACACCAGTGTATGATGATTTTCTATGCAGTGCATAGAAAATCATGCACTGCATTGAAAATCATACACTGGTGAAAATCATCATATATTCCTGTGCATAGAAAATCTTCATATATTCCTGTGTTAATACCTTTTAAGTCATCGCACCCATCAACCCATAAAAAAATAGTGTTAAAACACTAATTAAAAGAAGTTTAACACACTCATCAAAAGCACAATATGAAAAAAAAAAAGAAATTGAATATATTGAAAAAACTGCACATGATTTTGGTTACCCTAAACAGGTATTAAAGAAATGAATTTATGAAGTAACTCAAGCAAATAATAAGGGCACTAACGGTAAAAAATTATTAAAATATGTAGGAGCGATTCCATATGTTGAAGGTATTTCTGCTGAAATTAATAAGGTTTGTGGCAAGTATGACATACAAGTAGGAAATCAAGTGCATACTATAAAAAATAGTAATAAAAAAGGAAAAAAATCAGCCAACTAAATAGAGCAGATGTATATGAGATTCCTATAAATCAGAAACCACCTTTGTCATATATAGGTAGCACTAAGAACAAGTTAAAGTATAGATTACACCAACATATGAGTAATTGGAATAAAAAGAAGCTAAGACAGCATTCACCCAGTTTTGTCTAGAAAATGTCCGAAATTCGGAGATATTAAAATTATTAAGAGCTGTAAAAACGAAAGGCAGTTGAGAATTGCGGAATCAGTGTTAATCGAAAAAAAAAAAAACAGATCAAGAGTGTGTAACAATGAACCAAACAACTTAAACGAACAGTGGAAAGCCTTAATAAAAGTTAAACAACAATTAAGAGGGGGAAAAAAAGAAAAGAAAAAAGAACAGCACTGACAATAGATAGCGCCAGACACACAACGATGCAGAGTTTGCGACTGAAGCCGAAACCTCAATGACTTTGCTCACTTGAGCGCAGAGCAGAAGGACACATTGACCTCCTGAGGATGACAAGGTTACTGTTGAAAGCGCTTGGGGATTGTGTGTGACAGGCTGAATGAGGTTGGCGCTTGCTGTAGGGTTTATGCGATATATGAGGCAGACGGAGCCATGAGCAACTCAATGGGCTATAAGCAGTCGCCCGTCCCTAATTTGGGGTCACTGGTTCCAGGGAAGGGAGAGAGCCAGTGCCGTAAGACAAACACAACATCCATGCCCGACCGGGATTCGAACCCGGACCCCTTACAGACGAATGATCAGAGGCCAGCGCCTTAGACCACTGTGCCACCGGGGCGGCTGACAACAGTTTGACTGCTGTGGATTGTAAATAGTGTAATTATGTACTATAGTGGTTTTAATTGTGTGTACGAATGTGTTCTATATAGTGTATGTTCGAGTGGTTGTAGGGAGAGTGTAAATTGTTGAGAATGCTATATGTGAGTATTTATTGGGTGGGTGAATGTGTTTTCGAAGTGAGTACCTTTTTTTGAATTGTGAATTTTAAGGCCATGTTGCATATGGGGGAATGAAAGAGGAATAAAATAAAAAATAGGCGTTATGACAGTTGACAACACTCACGTAATAGTGAGTATACACCTAAAGATGACGAGCTATGTTACATGTTAGACGGCAGACAAAAGTCAGTGTTTTTTGTTTTGTGAATAAAAGTACGATGTTTCATCACCAGAAGAATGCATATAAAACAGCGCCCTATAAGCTGTAAATTTCAATCTTTGAAGGCCAGCTACATAACAGGATATTCTAATTGACGTGCATGAAGTGCTTAGCAAGAAAGTAGCCAAGGGCTATTAAGTAAGTGTTTGGCTTTTCCGATTGATAAGTCATAAAAAATTATATTTTCAATATATTTTATAAGTTCTACTTAGTAGTTCTAATTCTGACTATTATATAGCTCTAATTATTGTACAGATATAAGTGTGCAAAAGTTTTCTTTTACACATGCTCCTCAACTTATGAAGGACTTCCATTTTGAAATCCCTTAAATTAAACAAATAATAAGAATATATAAACAATTAAGATGCATGAATGTTATGTAAGAAAGGGATATGCTCAGCTTAGCAAATCAGACAACTAAATCAGATTGGCATGACCAAACAAGGATATGGTAGGCTTTGCAAATTAGATCAACTAATGGGGCAGATTAAGACGACACAACCAAGATATAGTAAGCTTTTCAAATCACACCTATCAAGGCATCGGCAAATTGGGATGATTAAACCAGGATACGGTAAGCTTTGCAAATTAAACCAACTAAGGGTGTGGCAAAGCTTCACATTGTCGGTGGAGCGATGCGTTAAGCTTACCGCAGCTTTTCTTCACAGCATTGTGCTTACAGGTAAATATTACAATAACAAAATTTTAAAATATGAAATTTCTGCACCATTTGGCATTAAATTTAATACTCTAAAATCTGTATGTCACACTTTTTCCAGGTACTAACATTTTTCCGATGAAATAATTTAGGAAGCTAATCTGCACATTTACCAGCTTTTCAGCTGTATAAATGATTATATGCTTCATAAGATTACTTTTGCAAGCAAACTTTCTGGAGTATACATCACATTAGTCAAGTTTTTCGCCTGTGTGAATGAGCATATGCTTTGAAAGATTACTTTTTTAGTAAACTGTTTGGAGCACACATCACACTGGTGAGGCTTTTCACCTGTGTGAATGAGCATATGCTTTGAAAGACTAATTTTTTGAGTAAACTGTTTGGAGCACAGATCACACTGGTGAGGCTTTTCATCTGTATGAATAAGCATATGATCTGAAAGATTACTTTTTGTGCAAATTGCTTGGAGCATAGATCACATTGGTGAGGATTTTCATTTGTGTGAGTGAGCATATGCTATGAAAGATAACTTTTGTGGGTAAACTGTTTGGATCACACATCACATTGGTGAGGCTTTTCACCTGTATGAATCAGCATATGCCATGAAAGATGACTTTTTGAAGTAAACTGCTTGGAGCATACATCACACTGGTAAGGCTTTTCTCCTGTGTGAATGCGCATATGAGTTGAAAGATAACTTTTTTGTGCATATTGTTTGAAACATACATCACATTGGTGAGGCTTTTCACCTGTGTGAATGAGCATATGCTTTGAAAGAGTACCTTTTTCTGTAAACTGTTTGGAGCACACATCACACTGGTGTGGTTTTTCACCTGTGTGAAGGAGCATATGCCGCAAGAGATGACCTTTTTGTGTATATTGTTTGGAACATAGATCACAATGATGAGGCTTTTCACCTGTGTGAAGGAGCATATGCCGCAAAAGAGTGCCTTTTTGTGTATATTGTTTGGAACATATATCACACTGATGAGGCTTTTCACCAGTATGAATGAGCAAATGATCTGAAAGATGACCTTTCTCAGTAAACTGTTTGGAGCACACATTACACTGGTGAGCCTTTTCACCTGTGTGAATGAGCATATGCTTTGAAAGAGTAACTTTTTCTGCAAATTGTTTGGAACACACATCACACTGGTGTGGCTTTTCACCTGTGTGAATGAGCATATGTCGCAAAAGATTACTCTTCCGAGTCAATTGTTTGGAGCACACAACACAATGGTGAGGCTTTTCACCCGTGTGAAGCAGTAGGTGCTTTGAGAGATAACTTCTCGAAGTAAATTGTTTGAAGCATATATAACACTTGTGTGGGTTCTCTCCTGTGTGTAGGGTCATACGCTTTGTGAGCTGAGCTTTTTGTGCACGTTGTTCACAGCATACATTGCACTGACAGCATTTTTCATCTGCATGAAAACTTTTCTGACCAGTGTGAAGGAGCTTGTGCATTGAGAAGTTGCCTTCTTTTCTGAATTGCTTGCAACATATATCAGAATCATAAGGCTGTTCCCCTGCATGGGACTTTTCATGTCTTAGAAGACTACCTTTCTGTGCGAGTGCCTTGAGATACACATCACACTGGATAGATTTTTCCCTTGTGTGAAGTTGCATATGTCTTGCAAAGCTGGATTCTGTTGTGAATTTCTCGAAGCATATTTCACACTCCCAAATATCTTCCCTTGCTTCTGTTACATTTTGTATTGAAGTATTTGATTCGTTTTTCAGCTCTTTTGTAATAAATTCTTCAGAGACTGCTGCAAAAGAATTTTCCAATGCTGACTCCATGCTGATAAATTTACAATTGCAATTTATTCAGAAGACAGCAAGGCCAATAATTTCATTTTTGATGTTTATGCAGCTGTGTTGTTTGCACATACATAAAAACACTTAAAACTGTCATGCTGGAGGTCAAAAGAAGCATTGGGAATACTTTAAAACATCTTGTTATTTCAAACATGTAGCAGGAAAAATAGAAATATCCCCATACGTTTCATAAAGCATATTTTCTGAAATCGGGGAACAAAAGCAAAATAAATATGACCTTTCCGTACCCATAAAATGTTGAGTGCTGGAAATTATGTTGCAGAAAAATAAAATATTTATGGAACTCCTATTCGTCAACATTACTCAATTTCCTTAAGAACATTTCACCAACTTTCCGGAAAAACAAATTCACAGGAAGCTATCTGTACTGCGAATTTTAATTACGAATAATACCTCACAGGCTTGACTTCGGCATTTGGGCTCATTTGTGTTTTTCAAATAATTAGGTTTTCATGAGACAGTTTTCCTTCCTAAAATAATAACTCAAGTAACACTTTGCCTACTGCTTTTATGGCCAGTCCACTGTTCAAAATGGTAACGAACAGTCTATGACTTTAACGGCACTGTATACTTTAGCCACAGAGGAGGAGTGACTTCAACTGCTTTAACCATGAAGACAATAGACCTTTAGTGATCGGACCAGGGCTTCCACTTTTACTCTGCACTTTTTCCCTTTTAAGGAGCAAAATTTTCCCTGATTTCCTTTTTTTTCCTGAAAACAGAAAAATGAGGTATATTTTTAGTTTTTTTTTTTTTTATCTTTTTTTTCCTACATGAGAAAAAGACATTTTTTATAATTCAAATAGCACAATTGATATTTAATTTATGTATTGTTAAAAACATATTTTATTGCATTATTGTAAGCAAAGAATAACTGTCCTGCAGTATGGCTAATTATGACGTATTGATACAGTATGTCACTAAATGTTTATCATGTAATCATGGACCCAAAAGCAGAAATTATGCAGAATTCAGAAATGTTTTTTTTTATATGCAACAAAATATTTATAGAAAGAAAATTATTACTTACAAGTTGCAAGATGAAATTCTCAATGTGTTGCATAGATACCTGAATACGATAAGTTCTGATGCACAGTTCCAAATAATTAACGCAGAAATTTAAATACACACACACAAAAAAAAAATCTTTTGAGTGAGTTAATATTTCCAAGTTAAAAGTTACTAAAGAAATTGTCTCTTGAATATCACAATTTTACCATGAGAAAGAACAAAATTGTTTAAGAAGTTTAGAAACGAGGAATTTTCAAGTTCACATCACTCCTGTATTTCAGTCACCACATTGGAAGCATTTGCTTTAACCTTGCTGACATATTTCATCAGCTTAGCATTCACATCAATATCTGCAGATGTTTCCCTTTTTCTTTTTAATCTATGCTTCACATGAAGCAAACCTGATAATGTGATATTACTCAGGCATGTTCTGTTATCAGTTTTGATGTTTTTTAAATCGCTGAATAAGCGCTCAACTAGTGCGTTTGAAAATGGCAAAGCCAAAAAGAACTTCACAAGCTTGGGTAGCTCCTTGTATTTTATTTTATCCCTCCCAGTTTTGAGAGAGAATATGTGCTGCCAATATGGTAGCACTTCTAAATCAGCAGAAGCATTTTCTAGACTTTAGCTACGCCATTCTTCTTCTAATCGCTCTAAGTTTAAGTCCCATGAAGGCCTAGCATATTTAACCCCAATATCAGCAATAGATGCAGGTTTAAGATTTCAAGCATTATGCGTATATATCAGATGTATGTCTCTGTATATTTCATCTTCAAAGCTAAAACGTGACTTTAATTGTTCAATAGCTTCAATATTAAAATGCATGAGCACTATGGTATATTTTTTAAATCTGTTCATGATCTGCCTTATGTTTTACAATCTGAAAGGTAGCATTGGCTCGAATACCAATATACACAGTGTGGCACAGAATTTTTAAGACTGGGTCTGTAAAATGAAATAGAAACAAGAAATTATAATTTGTTTCGGTTTGTTTTTCAAAATAAGTCCCTCCGGCTTCAATACACTTGTTACAGCGATTTAATAATGATTCGAATGCCTGTTCCAGTTCACTTTGCAGAATTGCCTCCAAAGCACGCGTCGAAGCTGTTTCTATGGTCGAAATTTCATCAAAATAACATCCTTTTAAGTTTTGGGAATAAAGAAAAGTCGCAGGGTGATAAATCAAGCGAATAAGGTGGATGATTCAACACACAGACGTTATTTTTCGCCAAAAATCTGCAAACAAGAAGTGAGGTGTGACTGGGTGCATTATCGTGCAACAAACACCAACTGTTTTTATCTCTATATTTTGGATGAATGCGACAAATTCTGCCCATCAAACGCCTCAAAACATTTAAATAAAACTCACCAGTAATTGTTTGTCCACTTGGAACAAATTCTTTGTGGATAATAATACCCTTACTATCAAAGAATGTAATGAGCATTGTTTTGATTTTTGATGGAACTTTTCTGGTTTTTTTGGCTTGTGGTGAGTTTTTTTACTTCCATTCCGCACTTTGTCTCTTTGTTTTAGAATCATATTGAAAACACCATGTTTCATCACCAGTAACAATTGATTTTAAGAAGTTTGGATCATTTTCAGCGGCTGAAATGATGTCTCTGCAATGTGCACTTCTCCTAGATTTTTGTTTATTGGTTAACATGTGTGGAATAAATTTAGCAGACTTTTGTTTTGCCAAAATCTTCATGTAGGATGGTTCGAATCGTTTCTTTGTTGATGTTTAAAGACTCTTCCATCATTCTTAGTGACGCACATCGATTGTTTGCCACGAAATCACGCACTTTTTCAATAATTTTAGGTGTCCTAGATGAACTTGGTCTTCCGGTATGCTTATCACCTTCTAGCGTATCTCTTCCATCCAAAAACGTCTGTGCCACAGGAAAACATTTGATCTACTTAAAACAAAACTCACCGTAAACTTGTTTCATCATTTGGTACGTTTCCGAGGCACTTTTACCAAGTTTTGCGTTAAATTTAATAACAGCCCTTTGTTCCATCTTAATAATTCAACATGAAAAAATTTTTACTTCTCTAATGAATGGCCATTTCGTTTTAGTTACTTTAACAACTGTGCAGTACTTTTGGCAGAAAGCAAGCAGATGGTCACGGTTTATAACGCATTCATGATTACACTGGTGGCGCCACCGTAGGCCGAAATCTAGCGCCAGTCTTAAAAATTCTTTGACGCTGTGTATATGTGTTTCACATCGGCATATGCATCCTCATTAAGCGGATTTATTTTTGAAGCTTCTGTTGATCGTACATAAGAGCATTTCATGAAATTCTGAGCAAATGTTTTAATTAGAGTTTCAATTTTCTCCTGCAGTAAGTGCACCATAGGAGAATTGATTTTCAGAATAGCATTCACTTCATTCATTAGACCAAGGGCATAATCTGCAAACTCCATTAGGCACTTCATTATTTTTTTTTATTTTTTATTTTTTTTTATTGGAGGTTTAACGACCACCGTGAGCAACTCAATGAGCTATAAGCAGTCGCCCGTCCCTAATTTAGGGTCACTGGTTCCAGGGAAGGGAGAGAGCCAGTGCCGTAAGACAAACACAACATCCATGCCTGATCGGGATTCGAACCCGGACCCCTTACGGAAGGCACTTCATTAGTGGATTCTTCAAAGTGTCCAGTGTCAGCTGGTTGGCATGCGTCTGGGGAAGATCCAGACTCACGGTCACCAGGTTGCCACTGACGATAAACTTCATCGTCATGGCGACTAAAAATGTTTGATCAAATCACCAATTTTGGTGACCTGTACGGGGAAAACGTTTATTTTATTTAACTTATATTGTACTGATTTTTGTTTTAACTTGTACGGAACTCGCACGTTTTTGAAAAATGTTTTTTTTTTTTTTTTGATTTGATGTTTAACGACCACCGTGAGCAACTCAATGGGCTATAAGCAGTCGCCCGTCCCTAATTTAGGGTCACTAGTTCCAGGGAAGGGAGAGAGCCAGTGCCATAAGACAAACACAACATCCATGCCTCACCGGGATTCGAACCCAGACCCCTTTCAGACGAATGATCAGAGGCCATCGCTTAGACCACTGCGTCACCGGGCGGCATGAAAAATGTTACTCCAAATGTATGGAAATCACATGAAATGGCACAAAATTTGAGTTGTATGAAAGTCGGCCATCACTTTTTTCATTCTGCTTGAACAGCAGAAAAGAAAAAAAAAAAGTTTATAAAAAGGGCGAGGGCGTCGGTTTTTGATCACAAAGAATGCGCTAAGGCGGTTCATCGTAGGGGAACGAGGTTGCGGTGGGAATAAAAGCCGGTGGTGGACAGCTCAACTTCTGCGTCAGAAAAGTCCAACTGGGAGAAATTTTTATTAAAAAAAAATTCTCCAATTTCTTAAATAACTGAATGCAAATTTAACAGTAACCAGGACACGTCAAAATAAACTCCCATGTGAAATTTCGTCAAAATCTGATGAAAACTTTAGAAGTTAGGCATTTTCTTTTTATTACTTTTAGTGAATGTTCGCTGAAAGCCTGCATATTCCATAGACAAATTCTAAAATTCGGAATCGGTACATAGTCCGGATCTCAGGACGATTCCGTATTTTCGAGGTTGTACTGTAATAGTATTTCCATAGCTGCGAACTGCTACGGAATGTCCGTAGTTTCTATGGATTTAGTTGGCTGACTACGGACATCGCTGTCAAAACTACGGATTCTACAAATTTTCATTTTTTTTTTTTATATTTTATTGTTTTATGATATGCACGAGATTCTTAAGTGGACTCGCGCAATTCCGCGTTTTTTTTGTCATCATTTAGATCGTTCTCAGGATCAGCGTGAAACTGAAGATGATTTGTGGGTGGGTGAGAGTTCCGTTTGGAGACTGTATTTTGTGTCTCAAAACTTTCGATAACGGTAGTTGAATGGAGTTAAAGTAATCATAATTTGTTTTCTCCCGATGTTGCCTTAGTGTTAGGAATTATTGTTAAATATGATTTTATTGCATAAAAGTATTTCAGCTTGAAACTAGGCAACAATGTGTGAAAACGGAGGTTAGGCGCCGCAAAAATTTCCCCGTAATCTTGGACATCAGATTCTTCCGCAAAATCGAGGAACTCCACCTTTTCCGTTATTATTTTGGTCTTTCGCGAGATCAATGAACCAGTGAACACAATTGGGGGGGGGGTGACAGGGGATGTTCGTCGGAGGACGGAATTCCATCTTTACGAAAATTTAGAAAACGGAAGGTCGACGGAGTTCAGATTTTTTCTGCAAACGTAATTCCTTTTTTATTGCGATGTTGCCTCTGCCCAGTATTATTGTTAAGTAATATTCAACTGCAGAAATATTTGTATTTCAGCTTGAAAATAGCGGGAAAATTTCCAAAACCGGAAGTCGGACGGTGCAAGGATTTCTCCCGTAAGTGCACTCCCCTTCCCGCGCGATGTTGCCACTCTACTGCATTGTTTTATTACTTCAGTTTCAACTGAAATATGCAAAATAAAACATACTGATATTGTACTATGCAATTTGCAATTTTATAAAAATAATTTAGTATGAAATATACAATTTGATTTTTTTTTCAAGTTTGCCCACCGAGTTTTTTTTTTACGGCCACTAATAATTTTGGTCTTGGTGGCCAATGTCTACTAGCGAAATTTGTAAGTCTGGATCTTTAGCATCTGGTCTTCAAATACTTGGGATTTCCAGTACAATGTTAGTGCCTCCCAGTGCTCCAAAAGTCTTCTGATGCATTGGTGCAAAGACAGCCATCTCATTTGCCCTGGTCTAAGCATCTTATGTGGCTTCAAATTTTAAAATGATTGAAATTCTTTTAAAGATTCTGTTCTTTTGCTGCTTTTCCTGAAGTGGTTGTGAATCGTTCGGCACAGATCTTCCAGAGAGTTGGAAAGTTTCTTGCAGGCATTCGATGAAACGAGAGCCAGAAGATGACAAGAGCACTTTATTATTTTAACCCACGGAAAATGCATGCGGACTTGTTGGGCCAAGAATTATTTTGGCTGTGCACATACCTATCATATTTTCCAGTGGAACATTTTTGGATCTTAAGAGAGCCATTAGTTTTTCGTAAACAGCTACTGCAGCACCATCAGGACATGATGCCATACCAAGGAAATCAACTTTAACTTGTAATTCTTCACTGCAATACACCACCTTTGCAGCCAGCTGCTTTGTGACACTCTTATCTGTCGTCTCATCAGCAAACAGAGAAAAACTGTAGCAACAAAGAGTTTCCGATAGATCATCACTATAATATTGAACCATGCCGTGACGAATGTTTGTAGCCTTTTGTTTGCCAAGATTTAATTTATCTATTACAGATTTACTTGGCATGTTTTTTAACAAGGGCACTAACTTGTCAACTGCTGATATCAGCAGGTTCACTTCTGCTATATATGCACAAATTTTCACTTCAGCTTTTCTTATTTCAGAATCAAAACTTCAGGAGTTTTTAAACTCTGCTGAGTTTTTGACTGTCGAAAGTTATCTAAATGTTTTTTGCACTTGCAATGTGTTTGCAAATCAGATTTCCCACACTTCAATGTAACACCACAAACTGTGCATCTTGCCGAATACGGATCATGTGAAACTTTGGCTAGCCATCCTTTAAAATCCTCGTTTTCCAGCCACGCATCAATAAATTCTTGTTTACTTGCCATCGTGACCAATGTATCAAACTAAACTTTGTTTCTAGCTTTATACACTGGAAATAAACATAACAAGCGCATCAGAACATCAGCCTTCTAAAATCGAAGAATGATCTTGACAGTTAAAGGAGTAAAATATCGTCTGTCTCATGTGGTGGCAGAGAGAGAAACAAAAATAAATTAATGGTTGTTAAGAAAGGAAACTGAAAAGATACTGAGGGAAAGATTGATGCATACAATTAACACAATACAAATGGAGAGGCTTGCTTACCACTTTCTCAGCAATTTCTTTTCTCACATCTCTAGGTTTCTGGTCTTTTCTTAACAATTATTTCTAATTCCTGGGTTCCCCAAAATACAGTGCTTATCTACTAAATCATATGGGTGGTTACGGGCTGGACTAACGCTGTACATTGTCTACTGTGTACTTGCAATTTGCTTATGGCAGTTTCAAAGGTAATCAGTGCGAGCCCTAAATGGTTGTCCCCCCCCCCCTTATTTTCTTTACTTTGGCTGATCCTTGAATTATCCCACCCTGCCCAACGGCCGATGTTTCCTCACTAGCTTGTCCTCCCGCTCCCAAACTCCCATTAAGCACAAACAACACATTAACAGAATCCACATATTACTTACCAAGCTAAGAAGTCCTCACCCTCACGCAAAACATTTGCTGTAAAAAGATTCAACTTAGGCAGGAAACTACAAAACTGAAGTTACGGTTACAATTTGGTTGGACGATTTTTTTTTATAATAAGACGATGAGGCTTATAGACAAAGGTTTGTGCCTCACAGCAACTAGTTGGCCATTACGGAAATAGCTAAAATATCTCCTGATCATTAAGACACGAAGATGCACGACCAGCCACAGAGGAGAATCTCCTTGTGACCAGCACGTGAAGTCACAGTAGCAGCACAAAAGTCCATCAAAGGGGCACGCTCATGAGTAGGAAGGTTAGAACTGGAGCGTCCTCACAGAGAAACTTCTTGAGAGAGCTGCAAGGCCCGAACTTTACGTTTTGCCACGGAAGCGTCCCGAAAGTCCAACAAAGAATACATTTCAGCAGAGACGGAGGTTGAGGAATGAAGGGTTGTCACTCCAAAACAAACCCTCTGATATGCACTGTACGCAGGGCAGGAGAGGAGGAAGTGAGGAACAGTCTCAGGCCCGGAGCCACAGAAGCACATCGGGGAAGAACATTTTCGAATCAAAAAGAATTAGCTGTTTAAAGGTGAAGTGTCCGTGCGTAATTTTTGAATTATGATTGCTGAGGAACTTCGATAACAGTGTTCGCTAGGCCATCTGTGACGGAAGCTGATGAACGGATACACCTCTGCCCACCCGGACGAAAGCCAGACTGAATCAGAAGCGGAGATGAGCATGTTACCACTGTGCCGAGCAGCGTCGGAGACTTAACTGGGGGGCATGGCCAGGCCCTCAGCATGGCCCCGTCGGGCGGCAGCGTCAGCAGCCTCATTCGCTGGAAGTTCAACATGAGCCGGGCACCAAACGAGCACAATGTCCTCGTAGAAAGAACGGAGGCGTTGAAGAGAATCATGCAGAAGAACGATAATGTCTTGAGATTTGCGATTTAATGCCAACAAGGCCTGTAAAACAGAACGACTATCAGTAAGCAGCAAGAGGCCACCGCACGGCCCGGGAGCAAATTCAAGCGCTGATATTATGGCCCATGCTTCAGCCGAGAACACTGAGGAAACAGTCGAAAAGGAGAACGAACGGCTGGATTTGTTCCATGGAAAAAAATGCCCGATCGCCAACGAGGAGTTAATCTTCGAAGCGTCAGTAGCAATGATGTGGTGCGTCGCTGAGAACTGGGCCAAGAACACCCCAAAGCAATGTCTGATAAGCATCGGATGCAGATATCGTTGCTGAAAAGGGAGACCCGAGCAAATAATCGAGTAGCAGGGTGCAGACGAAACAGGAGGGGCCGACAGAGCCTGAAGAAGATCGCTGTTGACGGAAAACGGCTCCTGTCGGAAGCGACTGAGCACGATTCCAAGGGGAAAGCCATGGGATTTCCAAGCGTAGAATGACCAGGCGTCCTCTTCCAGAAGAAGATGAGCGATAGGCGAACGCTGACCCGTCGACAAGTGGCGGTACAAAAATCGGACTGTCAGGAGGGTGATTCGAGAACACACGCTAGCGATTCCACATTCGGCACGCAAGCCCGCCACAGGCGTCGAACGAGGGAGTTGAATGGCTGCACGGAGTGCATGGTTCAGCAGAACTTCGAGAGCGTCCTAGAGATAGGTGGGTGAGGATTAACAGGACCGGAGCCGCATATTCCAGAATAGGCCGAATCACAGCAACGACAAAGGCGAGAGCGTTGGGGAAGCCAAGACCCCACCGGCGATGACAAACAACTTTAACAGCAGACAAGGCTCGGAAGACTGACTTCTTGACGTGCGTGAGGTGTGAAGACCAAGTCAGGGAGTAGTTAAACCAGACCCCTAAAATCTTGATGGAGGACTGCCAAGTCACTGAGTCAGAGCCCAGCAGGAAAGGAGAAGCAGGCGACCGGCGCTTACGAGGATGATGCCCACTGAACAATGGGAATCCAAAGAGGACTGCATATAGCTAAGTGACGCCGCCCGGTTGGGACTTTTTTTTTTTTTTGATTGGAGGTTTAACGACCACCGTGAGCAACTCAATGGGCTATAAGCAGTCGCCCGTCCCTAATTTAGGGTCACTGGTTCCAGGGAAGGGAGAGAGCCAGCGCCGTAAGACAAACACAACATCCATGCCTCACCGGGATTCGAACCCGGACCCCTTTCGGACGAATGATCAGAGGCCATCGCTTAGACCACTGCGCCACCGGGGCGGCCCCGGTTGGGACTATAGGAAACAATAAAAATATCGTCTGCAAATAAGAACATATGCGCATTCGGATGCAGGGCCCGATTTACTACATGCGAGGCCCAGGGCACAAAACATTTCCGGGGCCCCCTCCTTATTCTCTATCGACCAAATAATAGTCACTGTGCAGAGTAGCAGAATGTCGACGTACATGTGTACGCTGATAGTTTCCAAATCATTAGCAGGGTTTGCAGATAGTTTTTACATGTAGATTAAAAAATAAAAATGTTAGGCCTATATACAGCAATTAAAACACTTACTCAACACTTTACTCAGATTAATATACTTAATTCTATTTTAACTGAAGAAAATTATTTTTCACATCTTCTGAGTTCTTTTGTTTTTACAGACATTTCTGGCCTCTAGATTTTATCAAGTCCTGTTCTCAATGTATACGAACTGTATTAAAAGTTTTGTTTACACAGAATTTAAATTTTATTGCCAGGTTCCCCTTTCAGTTGCCAATTAAATAAAAATAATTTCCTTATGAATTTTGTAAGTCCAGTATTTTTTAATTAACTTGTTGACAATCATATTTATAATTTTTAAAGGTTCACTGATAGAACTGTTTTTCTGAATATAAAAACTTTCTTTAATTAATCTCTTGTTTTTATGAGGTTCGTCATCTAATATTTTAATATTTTGCCATAAAAGTCCATTTTACACACATTGCTGCACATTCAATTGGAATGTTCTTATTTTGTCCTCATTGGAATCTGTAATGTTCTAATAATTATTTGTTTTATTAATTTTCCTTTAAATTATCTAACTCTATTGTTATCATGGTTTGTGGGTTGGCAGCGAGTTTTCTGTTTCAATAGCTGTGTACGCAGATACATTTTATTTTTATACAACTCTGGCTGTGCGGGGACAACTGGTTGATCAGTTGTTTGTGGTGTTAATGACCCCCATAGATTCTAACTATAACAATATATCTATGACAAAATGGATGGACATCTTAATTTTAGTGAATATTGTGGTCTTGCAATGTACTGATTCTTGCGTCTAGAACATGAGAACAATGCATCCAACAAAAATGTGAACTAAAACAAGAAAAAAAATCCATGGTGACCTCCACTGGACTTCCTCATAAATAGAGATGTGAAGCTGCATAAAAAATTGAAAAAGTGCCACGGGAACTCCTACTTCCAGCTTCCCGGTTTCTACCAAGATCAAATCGGCGCATCATGATCAATATATCAGAAAACAGCAAAACATAAAATTTTGTGTTGATGGGGAAGAGTGAGTTATACAAAAACAAAACAAAAAAACATAATAATAATAATCTGAAAAGCTGAGGGGAACACCTAGTCCGGTTCAATTTTTGGTAAAAGTGTTGTACTTCGGCGTCATAAATTATTTGGTCAAAAAAGTTGTAAAAAAAAAAAGCATATTAAAGATGTTTACTGAAAAAATTACCTCCAAGTAGTCCAAGTAGGATGAGTAAACACACTCTGCGACGACGACCTAAAGCTTTGCACCGTTGAAAGGAAGGCTTGCTGCGACGGGGAATTCATGGACAGAAGAGTACAACAGGAATCAGGTATGCTCTTGTCAGGAAAGAGTAACAGAATATATTGCTACGCTAAAGAATGTAGTTTGTAATTTCTATCTCACTTTTTAAAGAAACATGCAGAGATTGTCTTAGTTCTTTGGCATGTAATTCCGTGATACGAAATAGTAAGTATGCACGTGCCTTTCTTGTTTCTAGAAAAGCGTTGTGTCGCATTCTCTCTAACAGAAGTTAGATGGCAAGTCTCGAAGTGAAACTTTGATTACTAAATAAAAAAAAGCTTTCACAGAAAAATGAGTTCATACATTCAACATCAAAGAATCCCATGTGAAAAAAACAAGAAACTGTCCAATTACACGGAGAAATGAGTTCATACATTCAGCATCAAAGAATCCCATGTGAAAAAACCAAGAAACTGTCCGATTGCGATGTCAAGAACTGACACAGAAATTAACTATTTTCTGTAGCGTAGCACTACACTCTTTCCTGACAACAGTGTACCCAGTTCCTGTCGTACTATTCCGCCCGTGAATATCCTGGCTGCAGCGATCCTTCCTTTCAACGGAGCACAGCTTCATGTCAACGCCGCAGCGTTAATTAAAGCCTCCCACAGCTTCTGCTGACTCATCATACTTGGAGTTCCAGTTTTTCGGTAAACATCTTTAATATTCATTCTAACGACGAAATTTTTTCACCATTTCCCCTTAAATTGCACATTTTAGAATCTGTACGACACCCTTTTTAGAAATTTTACAACTTTTCCGACTAAATAATTTAGGATGCTAAACTACACATTTACCCAATTTTTACCAAAATCTAATGAGCACATAATGACATGTATAAATTGTCCAGTGTCGAACAAAACTGACAATATGATGACAAAGTGCTGTTTTGGGGCACCAGATCTTTTTATTTGTAATAACTCAGTTACTATTCTTTATTTTTAGGAATGAATAAAAAGAATTTAAATTTTACCTCCTATATCAGGAAGAAACAGTTGGGTTGAATATTTTTCTTCTACATGTCCTAGATGCAAAGTCATGTATTAGAGAATCAGAATTTAAAGACTGTGTCACATCACTCTCCAAAGACAGCAGAGCTAATGATGCCAGTTTCGTTTGTTGCATGGTTGATCGTAAGGGAGTTTTAAGTCTTTTTAGCAAAGAAAATGATCTCTCACTTGTACAATTTGAAATTGGTAATGTCATGAACATTCTAAGTGCAGTCTCAGTGTTCAAAAATGTGGCTTCAAGGTTTGCAGGATCTGGGGAATGGTTGCATGCTCCCCCATCATTGAGGAGAATTGCAAAAACTCATCTGCAAACTGGTCGTCAAGGTCATTGTTATAGTATTTCTGCAATGCTTTTGCCCCTTCAAAAAATTCAGATCTTGATTTCTTTTGTACAAAATTCAAATTTTCTCATTATATTTTCATAAGCACTTTTTCTGCTTGAAAGCTGAGTGACTAAAGCATCACAAAGCACTTAATGAACCTGAGTTCTAAATATATCCCTTGCACTGAGTTCTATATGTTCACTGTTACATTCATCTAGGTGTTTATTCTTGGGCACTTTCTTTCTTCGGGAATCATGACCATGGTATTGCACATTTTCAGACACTAATCTTTTAGCTTCCTCTTTATAGACTTCAAAAATTTCCCTCACGAACTGAATGAATTCAATTAACGACTGGAAAATTTTAGGTACTTCAGAAATATTTCCTTTTGGATTCTGGCAAGTTTGGTTTGCACAGTTTAATCTCTGAAGTATTATAATAATGTGCTGTGCTGATCGATATTTCCATTGTTCGCATTTTCTTCAGCAGTGATTTTGCTTCATCTCTTGTCTGTGGAGAATCATCTACATTTTCTGACAGAAATACTAAAACTTTCTCTATTTCACGATAATTTTCCCTCACTGATCGTGTAGCTGCAGCATCTGCACACCATCTGGTAACTGACCGACTCTTCAGTGTGAGTGATGAATTTCCATGTGCTTCCTGGACTTTCTCCTGAAGCGTCTTCCAACGGTGAGTTGATGCAGAAAAAAAAGTATAAAGTTTTTGCAAAAATGTGAAAAAAGAAAGAACTTTACCACAACTATCTATGCTATTCACACCAATTAAATTTAAAGTGTGAGCAGAACATGGCACATATTCCGCTAGTGGATTGATTTCCTAATGCGTGTTTGAACACCAGAATACTTCCCAGACATGTTGCTGGCATTGTCATAGCTTTGGCCTCTGACATTCATAATATCCAAGCCAGCCTCTTGTAGAAAAGATATCATGGCATTTGTAATGTTTTCTGCAGTATGTCCATGGAATGGAATAAATGTCAAAACCGTTCTTTTGCTTCACAATCTTTGTTGACATACCTTATGATAAAAGCCAGTTGATCTATGTGTGTAATGTCTGGAGTAGAGTCAACTATGACAGAAAAATATTTTGACATTTTTATTTCATCAGTGATGGCATTAAAAACACGTACAGCCATTAATTCAACAAATTCATCCACACATGTTGAAGATAAGTAACTGGTGTTACCACTTCCTGGATTCCCACATTTCCCAAGTGTTGAGCTAAGAATGGATCAAATTCTGCAATTAATTCTAAGCAGCCCAGGAAATTTCCATTCTGAACTGATCCAATTGTTTCATCATCACCATACATTGGCAACCCACGAACTGAGAGATACTTAACTGTTGCAACAAGTCTATGCAAAACATCTTGCCAGTACTTGGATTCATTCCGATACTGCATAACTATCTGACAGTCAATGCGTGCAGAAGCATTCATACGTAATGAATAGTCACACACTGCTTGCCTGTGTATGTGTGAATTTTCGTGCTCTGTAAGACGTTCACTTGTATGCTTTTAGTCAGAAAAACCTGTGGATCCTAATGCTGTAGTGCTCCTAGCATACAATTTGCATATCCAGCAGAATAGTAAACAAGTTGATGGGGATAAAAGAAGCCCGTCGTGTTTTACCTTCTCATTATTTTATTTTTATTCTGAAAAAATTACCTTCTGTTAGGAAACGTTTTTTACTACAGAAATCCTTCCCTGTGAATGCCAGCAACTTAAAATCTTGGACTGGTGGATTGCTCAAAAAGCATTTGCGCATTTCTTCTGTAATTTCTCCCCATAAGGCAAGATTCACTGCATTCATTGTGGAACTTGTGCTCTCTTCATAGATGAATTCAAAAGATTTCCCAAATTAGGAGCATCTGTGATGTTAGATCATTCTGAAGTCAGATTACTGGCTTCCAAAGACAAATTACACTCAAGAGACTCACCAGTAGTAAAATTCAACAACTAACTAAATTTTATTATATATAAAATTAACATATATTCAACATTCCATCAGACTACAACCAAGCAAGGAGGTTTTTTTGGCACCAAAACATCGCGTTCGCGGGTTACAGTTACGACAACGACAAGCCGTGTGCAGGAAGTTGAAGGATCCGTTGAGTTTAGGTGCGTTCGGAGAAGCAAGAAAAGGTGACGTGAATCAATGGAAGCGATCCTCCTCCTCAATAGCCACCTTAATTTAAACCACTGAAACTTATTAATGGCCACGTGTTTACGTGAAACTCGAACTCACTGTGTGTAAGTACCACATTTTAAACACATGATTCATTAACATGCAAAAGTAAAAAAAATAAATTTTAAATATACACACACAAAATTCCCATTAACTAAGTACACATTTAATTCAAATTTGGGGGCCCCTCAAAATCGGGGGCCCTGGGCACGTGCCCCGTGTGCCCTCCCGTAAATCAGGGCCTGTTTGGATGACAGCAATCAACCACACCATCAATGTATAAGTTAAAAAGGATAGGTGAAATGGAGCTACCCTGAGGAACACATCGACACTGGGGAAAGGAGGAAGACACAGTTCCCCGCCAACGAACGCGAAATCTGCGCCGAGCATGGTAGTCAGCCAGCCAACGGAGAAGACGACCACGAACACCCAGAGACGCCAATTTCCCAAGAAGAGCAGGATGACAGACCGAATCATGTGCCGCCTGAAGGTCCAAG
Source organism: Macrothele yani (assembly GCA_039090855.1). Classification (NCBI taxonomy): domain Eukaryota; kingdom Metazoa; phylum Arthropoda; class Arachnida; order Araneae; family Macrothelidae; genus Macrothele; species Macrothele yani. The sequence goes on along the minus strand of CM077009.1, from coordinate 142,880,182 downwards.
GACACCAGAAAAACATAATTATGTCTAGCTCGAGCCACCAGAAGATGACGTTGGATCGACAGAAGGCACGCCGATGTGGAACGTCCTGGCAAAAATGCGAATTGCAGCTTGCTGATCCGTTGATGAGAGATAATGAAGTCTATTAGGCGAGAGACCAGGACTTTCTCCAAGATCTTCGAAAAAACTGAAGTGAGAGTGATCATTCGGTACGATGATAAGTCGAGAGCAGGTTTGTTGGGCTTCTTTATCGGAATCACCCAGGACTCTTTCCAGCATGAAGGATGAACGCCGGCTGACCAAAAAGGGTTAAGGAGGTCAACCAGCCAAAACGAATTCCACCTCCATATACGTCTCACCAGTTCGTAAGTACATCCATCAGGGCCGGGTGCAGAGCGTCGGGGCGATCCATTAATAGCCCCGGCAACTTCACTGGCAGTAAGTAACGCATCCATCTCAAGAGAAGAACCATCATGGTCAATAGAAAAGGAGTGCACCGAACAGCCACAGACAGTGGAAAAGAGTTCTCCAAAAGCCGAAGCCTGCTCCGCCGGATGAGCAACAAGGAAATCGCCAATCCGAAGTAGCAGGAGATCCGGGCTCGAACCAACATGAGATTTCAGACGGCGCAAGAGGGAGAAAACGAAGCCTGGCCTCGAGGTGTCGTTGCATTGTGCCTTCCAGTAGGCACGTCTCTTAAGAATGAGGAGGTGGCGAAGATTCCGTTCTTCCTGCCGATATAATGACCAAGCGAAGAGGCAGCCGAATGACTTAGCATAGCGAAGGAGGCGGCGTTTCTTGCGAAGCCGCTGAGCACAATCAGAGTGCCACCAGGGAGACCAACGTCGACGCTGACCGCTGAGCTGACAAGAAGCGTGGAGAATCAGGGAAATGCGGTCCAGGATCATAGCGGCACCGTCAGGATCGGAAGGAAGTTCACCACGGATAATCTTCTGGATAGAAGGCCAAGCCACTGACCAAGCAACTGGTTGTAGACCCAGAGCAGGAGGGGGAGCCAAACATCACTGCCTCCAATGTTGTAATGACAGGATGATGGGTGCTACCGTAGAGGTCACTATCCACAGACCAGGAGCAGTACGGAACCAGCTGAGGAGAGCACATGGTGAGGTCCAAAACAGAACAAGTTGACCCCCTGCAAAAGGTAGAGGCCCCCGAGTTTAGGAGATAAAGATCTTGCGAGCAAAGCCAGTCCACGAACTCAGTACCTCCCGGCTCGGAGAAGTAGAACCCCAGCTAGGGTGATGAATATTGAAATCACCAACCACCATACAACAATCAGTGAGCAGTTGTTCGATCCGTCAAAGCAAGAGCGCCGAGAGGGGAGGAGAGGGAATGTATAAATTAATAATCCTAAACGTGGTGTCGCCGGAGAAGATATCCGTCGCAAAAAGCTGCTCGTTCGAATCCGAGCTGAAGATGTCCACCAATCTGGAAGAGATATCCGACCTAATTGTAGTTAAGAGGCCACCCCCGACCCCCCCCCCCCCCGATCACTCCTATACACCGTACGGGCTGGGAGGGAAAAAGAGAGACCAGGAGATAGCCAGAATTCTTGGATAGTCAAAATCGTGGCTGTAGAAAAAATTGAACTGTCGGTGAAATAAGGTCTTTTGGAGCGAAGGGACTGCGCATTCCATTGGACCAGCTACCAGCTATTCATGAAGAGAAAAGTGATCCGCTAGGCCAGATGCCGTCTTGAACCGCATGGAACAGAGGCCACAAGGAAACTTACCGTCGTCAAGATGAGATTTCAGGTGTGACAGCAAGGCTGGACGAGAAGAGAAAGGCATGGCGCATGGAGGACACGAGTAGGTTCTGGAGTGAGAAAGTTTGACGGATTCCGCAGCAGACTCCACATACGGAACCACAGATTCTTCGCAGGACAGGAATTCATCGGCGCTTAGGCCAGTGTCAGGAGGTTGCTCAGTAGGCACTGAAGAAGCTGGGCACGCTGCAACTGTAGTGGGATGATTCTGCAAAACTTCAGCCTGTGGCACCTGTGCAACGGATGATGTGGGACCAGCATGTAGGGAAGGGGGTTAAAGAAGATTCGTCAAAGAGTCCAATTTACTGGTGAGTTTAGAGATAATGTCCAGAAGCTGAAGGAAGGCAGAGGAGCAAGCACACGGAGGTTGAACATGAGTCGCCGCCGCCGCCGCATATGAGGCCTGGTGGACTTGACGACAGAGTCCCGAGCTTCTGGATAGCTGAGATGCTTCGAAGCCATAATATCTAGGATCCGCTTTTCTTGGAGGTAAATTGGGCAGTTCGTGTCAGAAGCAGGATGAGAGCCCTTGCATAATACGCACTGGAAGCTCGACGCCGAGCATACCGAAGAGTCGTGTCCTTCACCACAACGAGAACAGCGAGCGGCACTACGACAGGTTGACAGCAGAGATCCATAACGCTGACAGTTTTTGCACTGCCTAGGCGAATCCAAGAAGGGTCTGACCGCACATCTGGAATACCACAGATAGATAGTGTCACGGTTAGTAAAGCCCAGTTCTTCCACTAGGACCGAAGAAGTAGGGACCCTCGAGGAATTTACCGAACGTCGGAACCGAACAACACGAAGACAGTTCACACCACGGTCCAACAATTCTGAAGCAATTTCATCAACAGGGGCTTCGGTGTCCACATCTCGAACCAAAAACTTTGTTGTCATAAGCTTAGTAAGAACCTGAATTTTGACAGGTACCTGAAAAAATTAGAAAGTTGACAAATTTCCAGCAAGCAAATGAGATTCGAGGAACGCACCAATAAGTCACCCGAACGTAAAAACTGAACGTCTGAAATCGAGTCATGCAGTGAAATATTGTCCACGAAGAACCTCTTCAACAACATGGGACGGACTCTGGGTAGCTTCCCAGAAGTCGCGGAAATAAGTATTTCACCAGGAGTCACTCCGCTCGCAAATGCCCTACGCAGCAATTCCTGAGGAGACCATTGAATCGAACAAACAAAATCATTAACTGGAATTAGCAAACCACCCAGCTGAGGAAGCTCATCACCCGGTGAAGAACGCATTCTTTTAGCCGGAGTCGAGGAATCAGAGTCCCCCATCCCTGCCGGACCCACCGGCGGCAGCTAGGGCCCACCCAGAATCAACAGATCACAACAGACAAGAGCATGCAAAGACAATTATCCTACCTTGGATATGGGAAGAACCAACCGCCTGCAAAACTTTAGCAGGAAAAGAAACGAAAATAGAAGAGGAAACAGCAAGCCGCTGTTTCAAAAATGCAACGGAACAAGAACGCTTTCGCCAACGACGACACACCCAAAAAACAGTACCCTACAGGGTTCACCGATTAGAAACAGGAGAGCCAACTTTACACCAGCCAACCGTTGCCAATCACCAACCTACAAACCAATCCCGGACGATTTTTAATTCAGTTACAGTTCAATATTTACATCTATTGAACGAAAATTGCCCCTTTTTTCCCTTGAGGAGGCCTGATTTTGATGAAATTTCCCCGAAAAGGGAAATTTTCCCTAAAAGTGGAAGCACTGGATTGGACCACTCCAAGGAGGTTATATTACTGGGGACACCACTGGCTCTGCCGCCATAGGTCACAGCTAATCTGTGGTGTGACTTCACAAGCAGGCAAAAATGAACTAAAATATACCGTTGATAAAACAGTAAGCTTGTGTATCATTGATAACGATTATTAAATTACTCATTTTATCTGTTTATACGATTAGAAGCTTTTGTTCCATTGGTTTCAAAGCAGCTTCTCTTCTGCGGCTGCGTCGTCATTTGCAGCACGGACGGTGACTTATGGCGGCCAATGCTGCGTGGATGGGAGAGGTGTCTCCAGTAATATAATCTCCTTGGTCAGAAAGCGTTAAAGATAAGCTGACCAGACGTACCCAATTCTTGAGGACAGTCCTCGAATTTAGTTTACTGTCCCCAAAAAGGTCTGAAGCCTTTGGGGACGCAAATTGTCCTCAAGTTTTTGTTTGTCCTCGAATTTACACTTCCTCATTAACGCTTTGCATTTCCAATGAAAAATGTTCTTAAAAGTAGTTTCCGTTGTACTAATTTTCCAACATGCTTCTTGTGTTAACAAATTTTGAATTTTTTTTTCTTCTTTCTGGGTTTTACGACCACCTCTAAGGACTATGAGCAGTCGCCTGTCTCTAAATTTGGAGATATTTGTTCTAGTGAAGTGCAAGACAAACACACCACCCGTTCCTCATTCGGGACTCGCCAGGGAAAGTGATTGGTAAGGTTGTCATTGCAAAAGTACGGGGTCTTACATCATTGAAAGTGTGGGATGTTCAGTGGTTTTATGCGTGGTAAAGGCTGCACTAATTAGATTTTTGTATTACGCACGATGATTGAAAAGTATATGGCTGTTGGGAAGAAAGTTTTTACTGCCTTCATAGATTTAGAGAAAGCTTACGACCGAGTGAATAGGACACTTTTGTGGAAGGTATTGAATGAATATGGTGTTACCAGGAATCTACTTAATATTGTAAAAGCCATGTATGCTGGTAGTAGAGCTTGTGTACGAGTGAATGGTGTTTTATCAAAATGGTTTTCCATTGGTGCAGGAGTTAGAAAAGGTTGTGTAATGTCACCATGGCTGTTTAATATGTTTATGGATACATGCATGCGTGATGCCAAAATGGATAATAGTGGTTTATGTCTTAGTGATATCCATGGGTGCAGATTGCTGTATGCTTATGACACTGTCCTGTTGGCAGAGAGAAAAAGTGAGTTGCAGAGTATGTTGTCTCGGATGTACGAAGTTTGCATGAAATTCAAACTGAGTACATATAAAAGAAAACCAAAGTTATGGTGTTTGAGAGAGGAACGGGTAGCACTGAATGTAATGTAAGTATAAATGGCGCTGTGATTGACCAGGTGAGTGAGTTTGTGTATTTAGGAAGCATGTTTGACTGAGCGAACAAGTTGGATGGTGAAATCAGTAGGCGAGTGAATTCTTCTTTGAAAGTCATAGCTGCTCTGGGAGGTTTTCACAGGAATGATGGGTTCTCTAGAGAGTCCCGCATGGCTGTGTATGAAGCAGTAATTGTTCCTACTCTGATGTATGGCAGTGAAACCTGGGTACTGCAGAAGAAACATAGGAGTCGTTTGTGTGCTGGAGAAATGCGTTACTTACGTGGGGTTTGTGGCAAGACACGATATGATTGTGTGAGAAATGAAGATGTATTGCAGTTGTGTGATGTGAAGCAAAATGTTGTTAGCAAGGTGGAGACCAATATGCTTCGATGGTTTGGCCATGTTGAAAGAATGAGTGATGAAATGCTTACTAAGAAAATCTTTTCAGCCCAAGTGGCAGGAAGGAAAGGCAGGGGAAGGCCAAGGAAGACATGGGTGGATCAGATTCAGGAGTGTCTGCATGAGAAAAAGATTATGAGTATGAAGTACAAAAGATCTTGTGTACGACGTGTAATGGATATTAGTGAAGCACGAGTTGGATGTCAAGATCGCTGTAAATGGAGAAGTTTGATACGACAATAAGTAAAAAGATCTGGAAGTTTGTATTTCTTTTTGGAGATAACCTCTGAATCTCAAAGAACAGCTTAGCGATATGTATGTATATGTATGTATGAAGTGCTTGTAAAGTTTGAGATATTCTTACATATTATATTAAGTGTCACTAACTCTTGCACAGCTGAACGAAGGGTTGTGGCATATTAAACTGCAAATCAATGTATTTTTTTAATATATATATATATATATATATATATATTCCAACTTCAGCATTAATATTTTTGATATTCTTTCTGCTTCAACATTTGAAATTGCTAAGGTACATGCAATGTTTAAATGTTTCTGTATTGGTGGGAATCTTCTACCCACAGTTCCTACTGATTTTGACAGAATTGAATTGTACATATTTTTGGAATTGACAAATTACTACTCTCAATATCAGTTTGAGATAGAAACATTGATTTGTACTCATCCCACTCTAATGGTAAATCATCTTCATCTAGGTTGAAATACTCATCCATCTCCATTACTTTAGCAATGCCATGAAGGCTACTCTCAATATCAGTTTGAGATAGAAACATTGATTTGTACTCATCCAACTCTAATTGTAAATCATCTTCATCTAGGTTGAAATACTCAGCCAACTCCATTACTTCAGCAATGCCATGAAGGCTACTCTCAATATCAGTTTGAGATAGAAACATTGATTTGTACTCATCCAACTCTAATTGTAAATCATCTTCATCTAGGTTGAAATACTCAGCCAGCTCCATTACTTCAGCAATGCCATGAAGGCTACTCTCAATATCAGTTTGAGATAGAAACATTGATTTGTATTCATCCAACTCTAATTGTAAATCATCTTCATCTAGGTTGAAATACTCAGCCAGCTAAATTACTTCAGCAATGCCATGAAGGCTACTCTCAATATCAGTTTGAGATAGAAACATTGATTTGTACTCATCCCTCTGTAATGGTAAATCATCTTCATCTAGGTTGAAATACTCAGCCAGCTCCATTACTTCAGCAATGCCATGAAGGCTACTCTAAATATCAGTTTGAGATAGAAACATTGATTTGTACTCATCCCACTCTAATAGAAAATCATCTTCATCTAGGTTGAAATACTCAGCCAGCTCCATTACTTCAGCAATGCCATGAAGGCTACTCTCAATATCAGTTTGAGATAGAAACATTTATTTGTACTCATCCCTCTCTAATGGTAAATCATCTTCATCTAGGTTGAAATACTCAGCCAGCTCCATTACTTCAGCAATGCCGTGAAGGCTACTCTCAGTATCAGTTTGAGATAGAAACATTTATTTGTACTCATCCAACTCTAATAGAAAATCATCTTCATCTAGGTTTAAATACTCAGCCAGCTCCATTACTTCAGCAATGCCGTGAAGGCTACTCTCAGTATCAGTTTGAGATAGAAACATTTATTTGTACTCGTCCCTCTCTAATGGTAAATCATCTTCATCTAGGTTGAAATACTCAGCCAGCTCCATTACTTCAGCAATGCCATGAAGGCTACTCTCAATATCAGTTTGAGATAGAAACATTGATTTGTACTCATCCCTCTGTAATGGTAAATCATCTTCATCTAGGTTGAAATACTCAGCCAGCTCCATTACTTCAGCAATGCCATGAAGGCTACTCTCAATATCAGTTTGAGATAGAAACATTGATTTGTACTCATCCCACTCTAATAGAAAATCATCTTTATCTAGGTTGAAATACTCAGCCAGCTCCATTACTTCAGCAATGCCATGAAGGCTACTCTCAATATCAGTTTGAGATAGAAACATTTATTTGTACTCATCCCTCTCTAATGGTAAATCATCTTCATCTAGGTTGAAATACTCATCCAGCTCCATTACTTTAGCAATGCCATGAAGGCTACTCTCAATATCAGTTTGAGATAGAAACACTGATTTGTACTCATCCAACTCTAATGGTAAATCATCTTCATCTAGGTTGAAATACTCAGCCAGCTCCATTACTTCAGCAGTGCCATGAAGGCTACTCTCAATATCAGTTTGAGATAGAAACATTGATTTGTACTGATCCCTCTCTAATGGTAAATCATCTTCATCTAGGTTGAAATACTCAGCCAGCTCCATTACTTCAGCAGTGCCATGAAGGCTACTATCAATATCAGTTTGAGATAGAAACATTGATTTGTACTCATCCCACTCTAATGGTAAATCATCTTCATCTAGGATGAAATACTCAGCCAGTCCATTACTTTAGCAATGCCATGAAGGTTGCTCTCAATATTAGTTTGAGATAGAAACATTGATTTGTACTCATCCAACTCTAATGGTAAATCATCTTCATCCAGGTTGAAATACTCAGCCAGCTCCATTACTTCAGCAATGCCATGAAGGCTACTCTCAATATCAGTTTGAGATAGAAACATTTATTTGTACTCATCCCTCTCTAATGGTAAATCATCTTCATCTAGGTTGAAATACTCAGCCAGCTCCATTACTTCAGCAATGCCGTGAAGGCTACTCTCAATATCAGTTTGAGATAGAAACATTGATTTGTACTCATCCCTCTGTAATGGTAAATCATCTTCATCTAGGTTGAAATACTCAGCCAGCTCCATTACTTCAGCAATGCCATGAAGGCTACTCTCAATATCAGTTTGAGATAGAAACATTGATTTGTACTCATCCCACTCTAATAGAAAATCATCTTCATCTAGGTTGAAATACTCAGCCAGCTCCATTACTTCAGCAGTGCCATGAAGGCTACTCTCAATATCAGTTTGAGATAGAAACATTGATTTGTACTCATCCCACTCTAATGGTAAATCATCTTCATCTAGGATGAAATACTCAGCCAGTCCATTACTTCAGCAATGCCATGAAGGTTACTCTCAATATTAGTTTGAGATAGAAACATTGATTTGTACTCATCCAACTCTAATGGTAAATCATCTTCATCCAGGTTGAAATACTCAGCCAGCTCCATTACTTCAGCAGTGCCATGAAGGCTACTCTCAATATCAGTTTGAGATAGAAACATTGATTTGTACTGATCCCTCTCTAATGGTAAATCATCTTCATCTAGGTTGAAATACTCAGCCAGCTCCATTACTTCAGCAGTGCCATGAAGGCTACTCTCAATATCAGTTTGAGATAGAAACATTGATTTGTACTCATCCCACTCTAATGGTAAATCATCTTCATCTAGGATGAAATACTCAGCCAGTCCATTACTTTAGCAATGCCATGAAGGTTGCTCTCAATATTAGTTTGAGATAGAAACATTGATTTGTACTCATCCAACTCTAATGGTAAATCATCTTCATCCAGGTTGAAATACTCAGCCAGCTCCATTACTTCAGCAATGCCATGAAGGCTACTCTCAATATCAGTTTGAGATAGAAACATTTATTTGTACTCATCCCTCTCTAATGGTAAATCATCTTCATCTAGGTTGAAATACTCAGCCAGCTCCATTACTTCAGCAATGCCGTGAAGGCTACTCTCAATATCAGTTTGAGATAGAAACATTGATTTGTACTCATCCCTCTGTAATGGTAAATCATCTTCATCTAGGTTGAAATACTCAGCCAGCTCCATTACTTCAGCAATGCCATGAAGGCTACTCTCAATATCAGTTTGAGATAGAAACATTGATTTGTACTCATCCCACTCTAATAGAAAATAATCTTCATCTAGGTTGAAATACTCAGCCAGCTCCATTACTTCAGCAATGCCATGAAGGCTACTCTCAATATCAGTTTGAGATAGAAACATTTATTTGTACTCATCCCTCTCTAATGGTAAATCATCTTCATCTAGGTTGAAATACTCATCCAGCTCCATTACTTTAGCAATGCCATGAAGGCTACTCTCAATATCAGTTTGAGATAGAAACACTGATTTGTACTGATCCCTCTCTAATGGTAAATCATCTTCATCTAGGTTGAAATACTCAGCCAGCTCCATTACTTCAGCAGTGCCATGAAGGCTACTCTCAATATCAGTTTGAGATAGAAACATTGATTTGTACTGATCCCTCTCTAATGGTAAATCATCTTCATCTAGGTTGAAATACTCAGCCAGCTCCATTACTTCAGCAGTGCCATGAAGGCTACTCTCAATATCAGTTTGAGATAGAAACATTGATTTGTACTCATCCCACTCTAATGGTAAATCATCTTCATCTAGGATGAAATACTCAGCCAGTCCATTACTTCAGCAATGCCATGAAGGTTACTCTCAATATTAGTTTGAGATAGAAACATTGATTTGTACTCATCCAACTCTAATGGTAAATCATCTTCATCCAGGTTGAAATACTCAGCCAGCTCCATTACTTCAGCAATGCCATGAAGGCTACTCTCAATATCAGTGGAGATAGAAACATTGGTTTGCACTCATCCAACTCTAATGGTAAATCATCTCCATCTAGGTTGAAATACTCAGCCAGCTCCATTACTTCAGCAATGCCATGAAGGCTACTCTCAATATCAGTTTGAGATAGAAACATTGATTCGTACTCATCCCACTCTAATGGTAAATCATCTTCATCCAGGTTGAAATACTCAGCCAGCTCCATTACTTCAGCAATTCCATGAAGGCTACTATCGATATCAGTTTGAGATAGAAACATTTATTTGTACTCATCCCACTCTAATGGTAAATCATCTTCATCTAGGATGAAATACTCAGCCAGTCCATTACTTCAGCAATGCCATGAAGGTTACTCTCAATATTAGTTTGAGATAGAAACATTGATTTGTACTCATCCCATTTTTTTTATTGGATTTTTAACGACCACCGTGAGCAACTCAATGGGCTATAAGCAGTTGCCTGTCCCTAATTTAGGGTCACTGGTTCCAGGGAAGGGAGAGAGCCAGAGCCGTAAGACAAACACAACATCCATGCCTCACCGGGATTCGAACCCGGACCCCGTTCGGACGAATGATCAGAGGCCATCGCTTAGACCACTGCGCCACCGGGGCGTGGCTCATCGCATTTTAATGGTAAATCATCTTCATCTAGGTCGAAATGCTCAGCCAGCTTCATTACTTCAATAATGCGATAAAGTCTAAGAATGGTTTCTGACCTTATTTTTCAAAAAACTGTAACATAAGCCACTGAATATGTGAAAATTTATTTCATATGATCAGAGCTGAGGTAAATAAAAAGATGAATTACTTGTGTAATTTACCTCAGTGTTATTTAGCTGTGAAAGCCGAGTTTTCTAAAAATGTACATATAAAGACCATTTTCAGTATTTTAACTTTTAACTTCAGATTAGATGTAGAAAAAGTTTTAAAAGTAGTTTTTATTTAAAAAAACTGTAGCTAGCTACCTCTTGGTAAAAAGTATTTGTAGCTGCAGTAAGTTGCTTTTTCAAGAATGTAGTTGCAGCAGTAGCTGGCTATTTTTCAAAAATAACTTTCAAATCACTGCATATATGTAGTGCAGTGCCACCTAAGTCCATTTTCAGTATTTGCACTTTTAACTTCAGATTAGATGTAAACATAATTTCAAAAGTAGCTTCTTTTTTTAAAAAAAACTGTAACTAGCTACATTTTGGTAAAAAGTACTTAGTACATATAGCTGTACCAAGCTACTTTTTCAAGAATCTATTTGCAGCAGTACCTAGCTACTTTTAAAAAATAGCTTCATAATCACTGCATATATGTAGTGCAGTGCAACATAAGTCAGAATTACTTGGTATAACAGCAAAGTAGAAAGTAACTTAGAATTTTCCCACAATCTTTTTGTGGGTATGCAATGGAACCAGTTGGCCTCCTCGTTAAAGAATGTATACATAGTCACGTAAACAAGAAAATGTTTATATTAATGCTGTAGAATAGCAACTGGTTTAACTGCAATATGCCAAAAGTCTTCAATGCTAAGTCCACTAGTTTGAAGAAAAAAAGTGGTTTCCTTCTCATTTAGCAGTAAAGCATTTTTCATATTGCAGTGAAACCAAATTTCTATTCAAACTTTTCTGGATGGAGCTTCTAAATGTCATTACACTCACAGCTGACTATTACTGCACTAGTAGCTCAAAGGAGCAGAGAGAAAGCTTTATTTCATATACTTGGGAAGGTTGTGGCAACATTTTCAGTTACTTCTGGTAGTGTTATATGGAAACACGCAGAAGCTGTTTATTCCCACAGTTGTGAAAAAACTGTAGCAAAGAGAATACTCAACTTCTTGATTATAAAAATATACAAGTAACATTTGAATATAAAAAATAACATCAGCAAGATTAGTACATTCTGTTTGGGTCACCAAGGTATTTACTTAACTAGATGTAGTGATGGAACTACATAGGAGAATGAACACCAGATTTGTTACATAAAACATTACCTTTGGTATGAATTTATGTAAAACCATTCAAGGATATCTTGCTAGGTGAGACTGAATTTTCTATCAAAGGGCTGTTTGAAATGTAACTGAACAACCTACATGGGACTAAGCTATCATTCCATAGACAGCCAGAAATGCATTGTTGACATTGTAGAATGAAGCCCCCAATCATGGATGCACAATTTTGCTAGTTCAATTACCTCGTCATAAATTGGAGTTTTACAGGCCAGCAATGGCATTTAAATCTGTACATATTCAGGTGCTCAGGGGTATGAGCACTTTTCAATTTTTTTTACTTTTGTGATGTATACTGAATCCAGACTTAAATAGTTGTTTTCACATGGCAGAAAAAAATCAGAAGAATCAAAACATTGCACAATTGCAGTGGACCCCATGATTTGGTGCTCTACAGCTGACCACCTAGTAACTGGATCTTACGCTGCACAACTTTGTTTTTTGGGAGTACCTTGATAGTACTGTGTATGTGCCACAATTGCTTACAACCCAGGATGAGCTAAAAAAAACAACAACTTTGTTACTGCAGTAGAGTCGGTGACAACAAACATGCTGGAGCAAGTACGGGAGGAAACAGACTATCGTCTTGACATTGCTCATGTAGCAAAGGGAAGTTACATAGAGCACTTATAAAGTGAGAGACAAAACTCAATATTTCTTTTGGTTGATGTATCATTACTGACTCTACATTTGCAAACTACCAAAATACAGTCATTTGAAGTTGAATGAAGCATTTTAAATAACTCTTTATAACTCACTTGAATAACTGAGTACAGCCGAATCGCACTCTTGTCACTTTAGTTATTTTTATGCAGACGTGCCAACCTTCAAAATCTAAAAATCGGGAGATTTTTACAGCTCATAAAATCACACGAGTGCTATTTGTATCGACATTTTGATATTTTCCAGACGTAAGAAAATTTTTCCAGAAGTAGTATTATTGGTACATGGGACTTTTATTGTTTTAAAAGTTATTTTAAATGCAGACTAAAAAGCATAGTGAAAATAGTTGTCAACCAGATACAATTAATAACACATTAATAATTAATGCAAGGTATGTACTTACTGTTGATGCATATTCTTAAAGGAGAACACTTTAGTCACAGAAATTGTGACCAAAGTGTACTCCTTTAGCAATAAGAATGAGAAGTTTGACATTGAAGGAACTACAAAATCTCTGGATATGGGTGAGATAACTGGGTATGTAACCTATGAATACAGTAAAGAAATGGTTTATCTATGGGCTGTTGGTGGACTATGAAAGTGAAGAAGCAACTGTGACCTTCTTACACCCGCCAGACCCATCATTATCATCCGTTTACCCATCTAGTCAGGATGTACTTAAGGTAGGGCACGCACAAGTTCTAACAAGGGTAAAAAAAGACTGCAAATGCCCACAAAAATAAAATGCCAAAAAATGAACTGACAAAAATGAAACGCCATGTGCAACAAATGCTCTTGAAAAGCATTTGGTTTCAAGTGTAAGCAATGGAAGAATACAAGTTTTCAGACCGATTTGATATGTAAGCTTATTTTTTTGCCTAATTTTGTTTGCTATCTATTTTGTTGTAATGTTCATTATATGAAGTACTAACAAGAAGTTTTTTCAATACGAAGGGGTGAAAGTTTTTTGGATTATCCTCACAAAATACACCTGATGAGATAGTAAGTATCCTGATTAATTTTCCCAATGCCCTATTTTGTTGTGATAAAAATCAATATTGAGACACTGCAGGAAGAAGTACTCATTATCAATATTTAGACTTAATTTATTAAGAATAATATACCATTTATTAAAGTATGATCCCATTGAGATCCCAAGATGAAATTTTGCAGAAAGCTTTTAGAAATATGAAATAATCAATACAACTTTTTTGAAAATGTTTACTTACATTATGTTTCTTAAATCACCTTTTAAATTTGTAGCTTAATTTTAAAATAAGTCCAAGTGGCATATCATATTAAAGCCCGTGAATTTCTGAAGAGAGTGGAACTTTTAGTTTTGAAATATCTAAATTGAACTGAGCTTTAAAGTTTTTGTGTAGTCCAGAAAGTCCAAAATTGTCAATTTTTCGAAATTTCAAAACCTCATGACTCAAAGACGGGATGAGATTAAAGAAGAAAAAAATTAGATCTGGGACGTACTCTTATACTACTTTTAGGAAACCGAAAATGAAAGCAATATAAAATAAAAGTCATTGCATCATTTGACATGGAATCACCCATATTATTTATGGGAATGGTATGCGGATTTTTGCACATTTTCAAGATTTTGGCACTTTTCTGTGCTGGTTGTTTCGACCCAAAATGTTAGGCAAAAACCAGTAAACACACATTCATTTTTAACCAGTATTAATGATTCCTCTAAATTTCACATCTTGTGCACAACTGAAATTTATCTTGTGCAAAAATCAAGCTAAGTTGAAATTGTTTTATGGCAGGAGGTAAGAATGATTGGCGTTTACTGCGAGATTTTTTCAATTGATCTTATGCAGCTTTGAAGGAACAGTACACAGCAAGTATTCTCCTTGTTTAAATTTATTTTGTTGCATACAAATAAGATACATTACAGCGTTTGAATTACCCGATGATTCGCTAGCTCGGGCGGCCAGTAAGGTTTTCTTTTTTGTGTGTGTTTGCAGTTTGTTTTGAAACTTGCAAGGTCATAAAAAATTGAACCAGATTTTAAAATATCCAGGTTTTGCTACGGCAGGTTTTTGAAATAATCTAGGTTTTGCTACGGCAGTTTTTTGAAATAATCTAGGTTTTGCTACGGCAGATTTTTGAAGTAATCCGGGTTTCACTAAGGATTTTTTTTTAAATTTAGATATTTACTACTCAAAAACTGAATATCGGAATTCCAAAAATATTTACATTTTATGAAAATTTTGGACTGTAGGAAACAGAGGTGTCCAACTCAAAAAATCTGAATTAAGAAAGCACCACTTTTTTTTGCACAAACAGTGACCCCAGAGTATTTGTCTTTGATAATATTTTCCAACTGGACGTTGAAGAACCATTTTTGCTCTGGCTTTGACCATCTGTCTGTCTGTTGACATGGGAAGACTTCCTTCCTTCCTTTCACACTACAGCAGGTATTACATGGAGGTGACTTTTAGTAAGTTGCAAAGTGCTTCATGTCCTGTTGGCAGAGAGCAAAAGTGATTTGCAGAGTTTGATGTCCCGGATGTACGAAGTTTGCATGAAATTCAAACTGAGTATAAATAAGGGAAAAACCAAAGTTATGGTTTTTGAGCAGGGAACTGGTAGTACTGAACATAGCATAAGTCTAAATGGCACAGTGATTGACACGTGAATGAGTTTGTGTATTTAGGAAGCATGTTTCAGAGAGAGAACAAATTGGATGGTGAAGTTAGTTGGCAAGTGAATTCTTCATTGAAAGTCATAGCTGCTCTGGGAGGTTTTCACAGGAATGATGGGTTCTCCAGAGAGTCCTGCATGGCTGTGTATGAAACTGTAATTGTTCCAGCTGTGTGATGTGAAGCAAAATGTTGTTAGCAAGGTGGAGACTGATATGCTTCGGTTGTTTGGCCATGTTGAAAGAATGAGTGATGAGATGCTTATTAAGAAAATCTTTTAGCCCAGGTGGCAGGAAGGAAAGGCAGAGGAAAGCCAAGGAAGACATGGGTGGATCAGACTCAGGAGTGTCTGCATGAGAAAAAGATTATGAATATGAAGTATAAAAGATCTTGTGTATGGCGTGTAATGGATATCAGTGAAGCCCGGGTTATATGTTAAGATTGCTGTAAATGGAGAAGTTTGATACAACAACAGTAAGTAAAAATGTCTGGTAGTTTGTATTTCTTTTTGGAGCTAACCTCTGAATCTCAGAGAACAGCTTAGTGATATGTATGTATGTATGCAAATTGCTTTATAATAAGTGCCCTGTATAAACTGCAGTGATAGTGATTCATATCACTGCCCTTATAACTAGCATCCCACCATAGATACTAGCACTATGTGCATATAAAATGTACTAACATTTGTGCCATTTCTAAACCAGTAAAAATGAATGAACCACTGACTTTTGGTATACACTGGTCCTGCAGACTAATGAAGTCTTTTTTTTTTTTTTATTTTTCCAAATTTTTACCACTGCGTAGCATGTTTCACGTTTTATTTATTAGTATTATTTACACGAGTACATGTGCATATTTTGCTCGAATTTCGCGATATACAGCTCCAGTGAAATTATATGTTATTTTCTACATATAATACTGTAAATGCAGGGTTTTTTTGTTCTTTTTTCAGAGGCCAGTGGGCATTTTCGCAGACCAATGATTTGGAAATTCGTTTGGTCCGCTGGGCCTGTAGAAAATTTATTTCTGATTCTAACGCTGCATTATAATCATGGGCAAAGCTAGTAAATACCCACAGTTGTGATGCCGGCTACTCAGAACTGGGTAGGTTATTGGGGAAGCAAAGCATGATGGGAGGGACCACAAATTTTTAAGAGCCTGGCAGAAATTTTGGCAAAAAATTCTGTTCATGTAGATTTTACACTACGTTGATGATGTTATACCCAATAAAAAAAGAAATTTTCAGGTGCATACTGTACATAGCATTTAGAAGAATTCTTTATATCCTCATATCACGCATAAGTTACGTTAAAAATTATAAGTGGTTAGACGTTTCGGTAGTGACTTCTACCTTCATCAGCCTTGGAATGAAACACGTGGTATCAGCATCAGTTGTTGCCAGATTTCAAAATAGCTTTCCAAATGATAGGGATGTGACATCTGTATTACAGGTGTTATGGGTAAGGTAGATTTCAATGCTTTTGATGTACCGGAGGGCTTTTGATTGCTGAACGGAGCCATGCGTTTAACATTTTGCGAATTGGGAACGTATTGCTGATGGTTAAAATTGAGAGGGAGGTGGAAAGGCTGCATTTCTTAACATCAGCGATATGTTACACCAATCGCCGGTTGATGCTGCGGTAAGTACTACCAATACAGTGCGCAACGCCTGTGGAAGTGATGACAGGGATAGAGTAGACACTTTGTAACTCTAGGTGTTTATTGGGATCTCTGTCTTTAAGGGTGAGTTTAAGAAGATGTGGAGGTGGTTTAACTGAAATCTTGTAGCCAAAAAATTTTAAAATAGAGCAAACTTTACGAGTGAAGAACAGGCTAAAGGGCAAAGTGCCAACAAACTGACGAGTGGTAGAAAGTTCAGGTAATAAACTAAGAGATATATTCTGTGATTCAAATTTCTGAATTAGTATATGTACTAAGAGGGGTGGGAAGTCATGCAATTTGCCAATGTTGATGATGTCCTGATATTCTTTTAGAGGAGCACAAGGGCTGTTGCAAATAAGGTGAGCTCTGTGTATGTACGACTTATAGCAGCCAATTTGTATTTTTCAAAGGTTCAAGAATGGTAAGGGATGATATTATGAGTGGCATAAGGTTTCCTGTAAACAGAGAGACCAGCTGACAAGTTTAGGTTGATGTTGACACTCACTATGATACGTAGTATTTATTCAATGTGTCTTCTCACTATGACACAGTATTTATTCAATGCATGTAGTACTTGGAACTATGGATACGAATCTCCATTGCAAGTTACCGTTTGTTCCTAATTTTAGCTAAAGTCGAGTTTTCTGTTGTTGTTATAAAGCTGTTTATGGATTGTTTGTAACCAAACAAGTAATATATATCTCTTTCACCATTTTAAAGTGTGGCAAGAAATATCTCTTTCTCTCTCTGATTGTTTTAAAGTATAATTACAAAAATGGTGATTTTATGATACTCTTGTAGACTTCCCTACATTTCAGAGAAGTACAAACCCTAAATGTAATAAAAAAGTTTGTTTTATATAACAAAATTTCTGTGAATTTGAAAAATTCATGTACATTTATCCGAATTGAATTCCCTAAGATCTTAGATGGCTGCACTTGCCACATTCTAACTGCTTAAATATTTTGGGGGCTCAAAGAAAAGTTGGATTGGCTGAAGCCACCGTAGCCCACCGATAGTACTGCACCTGAATATGCATAACATAGTACTGGGGAAAACACATACGCAGCAAGTACAGTAAATATGTAATTTAAGAAAACGTTTGTAAGCCATTGTTGTTTGGTGCCAATGCTTCAGGATATCCAGATATTCTCTCTTTGTGATTATAAATGTTCAAAACATATCTTAATGATCTTATTTTCTGTACTTACATGAAACCACAGTGAAGAGAAAACCTTTGTTAAGCATGTGCACCGCTAATAACATTTGCACACGTAGAGTGCATATGAAGTGAATATTTTTCATGGTTCACAGGTTTGAAGGGAATGGAAGGAGTATACATGACACAATCATTCACTGCAGTAAAAATCAGAATATACAGATTGCATCAAACCCAGGCTTTAGCTTTAGAACTTGCTAGGACTAAAAGAATATGAATGAACATGTATTAAACTCAAAGTAATTAGTATTAAACTTACTGTACTTCAATACAAGCCTTTTTATATCCTACATGTACATTCCATGCACTATCTATAAGAGATGGCAATGTTTTTTGTTCTAACAGAAAAAGAAATTTAATGCTGAAGTGCGGTGAGATTCTTACATTGCGGAACTAATATCTACTATTACTGTTTCATGATCACAAGTCCAACATGCATTTCAAATGAACATGCCAATTTGTTATTTCCATGTCACTTCAATGCAGCCCAATGAGTAGGCTGACCATATGTACCATTTTGAACGGGACAGTACTGTTTTTTTCATATTTACCGGACGTCCCGTCATTTTAGTAAAAATATCAATTATGTCCCGTTTATAATAAAAACTATAAATATACTTGTATATTGGTCAAGCCGATTGTTTCTGAAATGAGTAAAAATGCCTAGAAAACATTCCTGCACCTGCTAGATGGCTACAAATTTTTCCTGAAATGAGCGAAAAACGCCTAGACTTTCAGGAATTTTGTAATATTGTAGAGTTTATACTTTGTCTACCAGGAAGTGAGAGAATATTTTCTATTACGAACAGTATGTGGTCAAAGGAGAAATCTTGGTTAAGTGTTGAGACAATGAGAGCTATGTTAGTTGCAAGACAAAATTGTGTCATGGAGTGTGAGAAGTTTTATGATAAGGTGTGAGAAGTTTTATATTTTCCGTGACTCATTTGTAAACATGGAAATGAGCGATGACTTCTGTTTGATGTTCCTAGTCCACCTCAAATGTCTGTATTTATTATGATAAGGTGTTGAAAGACCGAAGCTTGCTGCGTAAGATTTACTTCATCGGAGAAATATTCATGGTACAATCGTGGTGAAATATAGTCCCCCACTAAGTGTACCTAAATTTTTGCATGGGTTCTGTCACTGTTAACTGAAGAATTATGGTAAGCTCAATATATTTAAGTAATAAAACTTTTATACCGTCGTACATATTACGTCCCGTTTTTGTCATCCCAATGTCCCATTTTTGTCTCAAGGAAATATGGCCATCCTACCAATGAGATGATGAATTAGAGGAACCCCCACACCTGGCACGAGATGGGCATTAAATACTGTAGTCCAACAACAGCCAATTTTCATCTTGCTCTACACAGGGTAAAATGTGGATTTGTTTATGGCGTTGCTCATAGTACAGTCAGTAAGGCACAAACAGGAAAAATACACAAAGTTGTACCCTCTTCCACTATTGCACACTTCTTCACATGTGAAACTAGAAAGATTTCTCTCTCTTTCAAAATACATAAACCATTTAGTAGATGAGAACTACAGGCTAAACAACATTCAATTTACTGCATCTGATTAGCTACCCAAATATGGCATAATTGATACCAACTGCCCAGTTGTGAACCACCAACAGTTTTTCACACCCCTCTCCTGTGAAAGTCTTAATTTTACTTATGCTTACATGAAAACAAAAGAAAAAACACAATTACATAAAAAATTATATTTTCAATATATTTTATAAGTGTGCACTAGTTTTCTTTTACACATGCTCCTCAACTTATGAAGGACTTCCATTTTGAAATCCCTTAAATTAAACAAATAATAAGAATATATAAACAATTAAGATGCATGAATGTTATGTAAGAAAGGGATATGCTCAGCTTAGCAAATCAGACAACTAAGGCAGATTGGGATGTTTTTTTTTGGAGGTTTAACGACCACCGTGAGCAACTCAATGGGCTATAAGCAGTCGCCCATCCCAAATTTAGGGTCACTGGTTCCAGGGAAGGGAGAGAGCCAGTGCCGTAAGACAAACACAACATCCATGCCTCACCGGGATTCGAACCCGGACCCCTTACGGACGAATGATCAGAGGCCAGCGCCTTAGACCACTGCGCCACCGGGGCGGCCAGATTGGGATGACCAAACCAGGATATGGTAGGCTTTGCAAATTAGATCAACTAATGGGGCAGATTAGGACAACACAACCAAGATATAGTAAGCTTTTCAAATCACATAAGCTTTTCAAATCACATCAACCAAGGCATCGGCAAATTGGGATGATTAAACCAGGATATGGTAAGCTTTGCAAATTAGACCAACTAAGGGTGCAGCAAAGCTTCACATCGTCTGTGGAACAATGCGTTAAGCCTACCACAGCTTTTCTTTACAGCATCATACTTACAGGTAAATATTACAATAAAAGTCCTTAAAAGACATTTAAAATATGAAATTTCTGCACCATTTGGCACTAAATTCAATACTCTAAAATCCCTATGTCGCACTTTTTCCAGGAACTAACATTTTTCCGATGAAATAATTTAGGAAGCTAATCTGCACATTTATACAGCTTTTCAGCTGTATAAATGATTATATGCTTCATAAGATTACTTTTGTAAGCAAACTTTCTGGAGTATACATCACATTAGTCAAGCTTTTTGCCTATATGAACGAGCATATGCTTTGAAAGATTACTTTTTTGAGTAAACTGTTTGGAGCACACATCACACTGGTGAGGCTTTTCACCTGTGTGAATGAGCATATGCTTTGAAAGATTAATTTTTGAGTAAACTGTTTGGAGCACAGATCGCACTGGTGAGGCTTTTCACCTGTATGAATGAGCATATGATCTGAAAGATTACTTTTTTGTGCAAATTGCTTGGAGCATAGATCACATTGGTGAGGATTTTCATCTGTGTGAGTGAGCATATGATATGAAAGATAACTTTTGCGGGTAAACTGTTTCGAGCACACATCACATTGATGAGGCTTTTCACCTGTATGAATGAGCATATGCCCTGAAAGATGACTTTTTGAAGTAAACTGCTTGAAGCATACATCACACTGGTAAGGCTTTTCTCCTGTGTGAATGCGCATATGATTTGAAAGATGACATTTTTGTGAATATTGTTTGAAACATACATCACATTGGTGAGGCTTTTCACCTGTGTGAATGAGCATATGATCTGAAAGATAACTTTTGCGGGTAAACTGTTTGGAGCACACATCACACTGGTAAGGCTTTTCACCTGTGTGAAGGAGCATATGCCGCAAGAGATGACCTTTTTGTGTATATTGTTTGGAACATAGATCACACTGATGAGGCTTTTCACCAGTATGAATGAGCAAATGATGTGAAAGATGACTTTTCTCAGTAAACTGTTTGGAGCACACATTACACTGGTGAGGCTTTTCACCTGTGTGAATGAGCATATGCTTTGAAAGAGTACCTTTTTCTGTAAACTGTTTGGAGCACACATCACACTGGTGTGGCTTTTCACCTGTGTGAATGAGCATATGTCGCAAAAGATTACTCTTCCGAGTCAATTGTTTGGAGCACACTACACAATGGTGAGGCTTTTCGCCCGTGTGAAGCAGCAGGTGCTTTGAGAGATAACTTCTTGAGGTAAATTGTTTAAAGCATATATAACACTTGTGTGGGTTCTCTCCTGTATGAAGGGTCATACGCTTTGTGAGCTGAGCTTTCTGTGCACGTTGTTTACAGCATACATTGCACTGACAGCATTTTTCATCTGCATGAAAACTTTTCTGACCAGTGTGAAGGAGCTTGTGCTTTGAGAAGTTGCCTTCTTTGCTGAACTGCTTGCAACATATATCAGAATCATAAGGCTGTTCCCCTGCATGGGACTTTTCATGCCTTAGAAGACTACCTTTCTGTGCGAGTGCTTTGAGATACACATCACACTGGATAGATTTTTCGCTTGTGTGAAGTTGCATATGTCTTGCAAAGCTGGATTCTGTTGTGAATTTCTGGAAGCATGTTTCACACTCCCAAATATCTTCCCTTGCATCTGTTACATTTTGTATTGAAGTATTTGATTCGTTTTTCACCTCTTTTGTAATAAATTCTTCAGGGACTGCTGCAAAAGAATTTTCCAATGCTGACTCCATGCTGATAAATTTACAATTACGATTTATTCAGAAGACAGCAAGGCCAATAATTTCACTTTTGATGTTTATGCAGCTGTGTTGTTTGCACATACATAAAAACACTTAAAACTGTCATGCTGGAGGTCAAAAGAAGCATTGGGAATGCTTTAAAACATCTTGTTATTTCAAACATGTAGCAGGAAAAATAGAAATATCCCCATACGTTTCATAAAGCATATTTTCTGAAATCAGGGAACAAAAGCAAAATAAATACGACCTTTCCCTACCCATAAAATTTTGAGTGCTGGAAATTATGTTGCAGAAAAATAAAATATTTATGGAACTCCTATTCATCAACATTACTCAATTTCCTTAAGAACATTTCACAAACTTTCTGGAAAAACAAATTCACAGGACGCTATCTGTACTGCGAATTTTAATTACGAATAATACCTCACAGGCCTTCCTTCGGCATTTGGGGTCATTTGTGCTTTTTAAATAATTAGGTTCTCATGAGACAGTTTTCCTTCCTAAATTAATAAACCAAGTAGCGCTTTGCCAACTTCTTTTATGGCAAGTTCACTGTTCAAAATGGTATCGAACAGTCTATGACTTTAACGGCACTGTACTTTAACCATGAAGACAATAGACCTTTGCTGATTGCTGACCACCCCGATTGGACAGAGAGCGTTAGTGATGGGCATAATCGAGTAGAAATAATCGATTCATTCGAATGGAAATATTGTCCACGAAGAACCTCTTCAACAACATGGGGCGGACTCTGGGTAGCTTCCCAGAAGTCGCAGAAATAAGTATTTCACCACGAGTCACTCCGTTCGCAAATGCCCTACGCAGCAATTCCTGAGGAGACCATTGAATCGAACAAACAAAATCATTAACTGGAACTAGCAAACCACCCAGCTGAGGAAGCTCATCACCCGGTGAAGAACGCATTCTTTTAGCCGGAGTCGAGGTGAATCAGAGTCCCCCATCCCCGCCGGACCCACCGGCGGCAGCTAGGGCCCACCCCGAATCAACAGACCACAACAGACAAGAGCATGCAAAGACAAGAATCCTACCTTGGATATGGGAAGAGAACCAACCGCCTGCAAAACTTTAGCAGGAAAAGAAACGAAAATAGAAGAGGAAACAGCAAGCCGCTGTTTCAAAAATGCAACGAAACAAGAACGCTTTTGCCACCGACGACACACCCAAAAACAGTACCCTACGGGGTTCACCGATTAGAAACAGGAGAGCCAACTTCACACCAGCCAACCGTTGCCAATCTCCGCGAGGAAACCAGAGAGCGTTAAAGACGATGTCTGCTGTTAAACGGCACTACATCTACAGTGCCTAGAAGAATTAGTGTGTCGTGCTCGCAGAAAAAAACTTGCTGCCCGCAATCATGAAAGTGGTAGATGGCGCTGCCATCGGGTGTCACGTCGCTTTTCAGGGAGGAAGGACGACGAAAACGCACATCTTTCTATGACGACACACACCCAGCTCGTCAGTATTATGTGTACTCCTTGAACGATATTTTATAAGTAGATAACTTAAGTATATACGAAATAATCGACACACCTCTTTTCACCCCCCCCAAAAGAACGAACGGGGTGCTCAAGATTCATTAATAAGGGTATCGTAGTTTAAGTTAAGCTTTGTATTGTGCTAACGTCAACAATATTGTTAGATATTTCGAAAGCTTTAGAGAGAGTCATATATGGGTTACATTATGCAAAAACACTGGAGACCAATATGCAGTTTACAATCACTGAAACATCAACTTACAGTATAAAGTAAAAATTAAAAAAAGAAAATGTTTTGCCCCCTCAAAACCTTACCGGAAAAAAAAGGGGGGGGATATTTTCTCAATGAGACATCGGCTTTATAATTTGCATTCCAATAATGTCTTAAAAATTCAGTAACCTAAAAACTTTATAAATTATTTAAAAATGTACTTCATTTTTCAGCAATGAGTGACTAAATTTCTTGGTAAGAACATGGGATCAAAATAAATATTGAAACTTTCCATTTAGTTGGCTTTGAAAAGAAGCCTTTTAATGAGTTGAAAATAGAATACAAAAAATGCGATTACTATTTTTAAAATTGGTCTATTTTCTAATAATATACTAACTGTAATCCATTTATAAAAATCATTACTAAAAAAACTTTGCCTGTGATACGATAAACAAAATGAATCATACTGGACAGAAGTAAATGTACAAAAACTGAATGTATATGATGACATTCTTTTAAAGAAAAATAATTATAACATTTTTCTGTATTTTTTCTTCACTTTATAATAATTAGGTGATTAAATTTGCTATTCAAATGGGTTTGCAGTGAAGAGAGGAAAATTCTTTTGCACCTTAAGTAAAAAGTTTAATAAGGTAAAAATTAAGAAGTGGGTGTTCATGGAGTCTGTCTAAATGGGATAATTCTATGCAGTTCCTGTAAATTATTTTTACCCTTAAAAATAAGGAAATTATTAATGTAGCATACACACAGGCGTAACGTGGGGAAGGCACAGTAGGACATGCCCCCCCCCGCCCCTCCTCCATTAAAAAATTAGAAAAACTAATTAGTCGTTCGCCTTTTAAATGTCTTTTAAATTTGGGAAAATAGTAGGTATGGCGTCAAACTTGAGTTAGAACTTCCTTACCTTGAATAGGGGAACGATAATGCATCTCCATGAATTTAGATTCAAAGTGCAAGGCACATACAACACTACTTTCATCAAGTTTCCTATCAGCTCTGGGAATTGCCTTATCCCATTTGCTCAACATATCAGGAATTTTGGGGACAGTAAAGAGGGATATTTTATTTTTGCAGGGATTTATAGCCAGTATTACATCCTGGCACACAAAAACAGCTGCTTTGCCTTTTCCGTTTTCTATGTTTTTTATTATTTGCTAATGCAGAATTTACCAGTCCTTTCACAGCTGACATTATTTCCTTATGATCTTATAACTAACTGTTGCAGTCGATTTCAGTGGCCTGCACTTAAGTTTAACCACACAGTAGGTTTAACGCGTGACAGCCAATACTTGATCAACTTCTACATCTTCACGAATAAAAAGTTACTAATTTCGGAAATAAATTTCGTTATAAACAATCCACAGTTCACAGTTGAATAAAACTAACACCGGAATATGCCTATTGCGTTTCAGTGATCAACTGTTGAATAACCCTAGTGTATTACTGTTATGATCGAGCTACAACGAGTTAGCAAAGATACTGCCAAAAAGATTTCTCTCCACTAACCTTTGTTTTGTGAAAATTTGAAGTTTTGTAAGGCAGCAAATCCTTGGTAAACAAACTTCCCACCATTGAATAGCATGAAGCCGATGAAGCATCCTAACGTAACTTCCGATGCCAGCGCCCTGTGTCATTTCATGACGATTGGTTACAAAACCGTGAGGGACATCTTAGGGAGCACGTCACACTAATTCTTCTAGGCACTGTACTACATCCCAATCAAGGTCTTTAGATATATTTCCCAATTACCAAGGTATACAATCAGTGTTGCCAACTCTCATGACTAAAAATCAACTAAATCGGACAGAAAAACCACCTACCATAAACAAAAAATCAAATAAAAATCGACTAAAACAACACACAGCATTTAAAACAGTTAAAGAGCGAAGATATCCATATACACATATTCAAAGCAAACTACTTTTTAATATATAAATAAAAACAAAACTGAGTTAAACCAAATGTACATACCCAAGTGTACATACCACGGTGTATGATAGTCAAGTGATACGAGTTCGGAAACAAAAATCGCCCGTTAATGTCACTTGTCACTAGATGACGCGACGAACGTGTGGGCCACTGATTTGATACAAAATATGCTTTCTTATGGGAGGAAGCGGCAGACACATTCGTATTTTACGAATGCTATTTTGCTTGCAACTAAAAAAACAATAACTGGGAACGCTTCGCAAACATGCATTTTTGTGCCTATCACATGAAATTCGTCAAATAAGCGTTATATATATATATATATATATTTGGGCCACAGAGTGAATACTCTAACGTGAAGATTTCTGAGCAAACGATGCTGGGTTTTTTACTGAGGCAATAGGGAATAGACCCTTTATCGTAAAAACAAAATGTACTTCTTGCAAAATAAAATGATGCTGTACGTTCAGAGGAGCAATTTTTATATGGAATATCAGTTTTTGCGTAAGTCATTGGAGCATCGTTAACGGAAACTGCTGATTTTGAAAACTTACCGAAGTTTTCGCAAAACATAATTTTGATTAACCTTCCACTCAAGAAATCATTCACTACTGATGTTTTCATTTAGTAATAAACAATACATCTCACACATCTGTTTTATTTTGTACCAAATTATACTAATAAATAAAGCTCTGCATTCATCTGTGCTGGCGATGACGGCAGAGAAAGTAAATCGCTGTAAAATGAATGCTTTTTCTCGGCAGAGCTTTCCCCGACCTGCGTGCATATAGAACGATGAACATATTTGATACCAAGGGATAAAATTAGTGATCCTACATTTAAACAACGGTTAATGCTCTTAACGTAAAATTTTTCCACATTGTAAGCTGTGGAAAAATGTATCACATCCTAATGCTTGCTGCCATTTTTTCAACACTGTTGGGTCAATAAAGGTTGAATACAAATTCTTTATATGTCGCATAACCTGTCCGATAACTGATAGTTCGGTACAAAACCCTTTCGCCTCATACATAAAACAGAATTGAAGAGAGATCCTAGTCCGACCTTTAGCTACGCTATAAATTTAAATCCCGTTAAGTAAAAAGAAAGTTGACGTACTTTACCTTCTGTACAGAAGCTTCAACGTTTCTGGAGCTCCATATAATATAGTTACACAAAGTGATAAATAAAAAACACTTAAGAGAAATACCGATTTAGCACAGATGAAATCATAAACACCATGTAATGTTATGATGATTAGCATGAACGAACGGCCCACAGCTCCTGAACGCCCCCTGGCGAGCTGTGACATTAACAGCCCGTTTTTCAAACTGTTGACAGTACGGAGAGTCGTATCACCCGACTTATCATACACCGTAGCACATACCTTTGCAAAAAAATTAGGGCAGCAAAGACAGATTATATCATTTATTAATTTTCTAGTTGACCATTAATCCAAAGTTCCTAGATGAGTTATGCCGTGGAAGTAATTTACTTTCAATATACCTGTTGATTTTAATTTCATCAAAAGTTTTGCCAATGTTTGCTGTTCCTTTTTTTTTTTTTGATTGGAGGTTTAACGACCACCGTGAGCAACTCAATGGGCTATAAGCAGTCGCCCGTCCCTAATTTAGGGTCACTGGTTCCAGGGAAGGGAGAGAGCCTGTGCCGTAAGACAAACACAACATCCATGCCTCACCGGGATTCGAACCCGGACCCCGTTCGGCAGAATGATCAGAGGCCATCGCTTAGACCACTGCGCCACCGGGGCGGCATGTTTGCTGTTTCCAATATAACCAATGTTACCAATATAAATGTATATTACACTGCCGGAAAGTGAAAAAGAACACCAAGAAGGAGACGTCGGTTACCAAAGAATTTTTTTTTATTGGAGGTTTAACGACCACCGTGAGCAACTCAATGGGCTATAAGCTGTCATCCGTCCCTAATTTAGGGTCACTGGTTCCAGGGAAGGGAGAGAGCCAGTGCCGTAAGACAAACACACCATCCATGCCTGACCGGGATTCGAACCCGGACCCCTTACGGACGAATGATCAGAAGCCAGCGCCTTAGACCACCGCGCCACTGGGGCGGCCCAACAAAATTTATACAGTATAATAACGGAATACAGAGGATAACGTGATCAAAACATTATGGCAAAATACAGCTGTATTTGCTGGTAAACTGAAAAATAACATTTCCATGTAACATGGTTAGTACGAGGTTGAACCGCCATGAACTGCGTCACACTATGCAATTCTGGCATGGAGTCTGTCGTACAGATGTTGAGTGTAAGTTTGGGGTATTGAGTTCCAAGCATCCTCAACCTTAACGCGTAAATCGGGGACGGTCGTGGCCGGCCGTGGGGACCGGATAAGTCGTTGTCCCATAAAATCCCACACGTGCTCAATGGGGGACAAATCCGGTGAACGTGCAGGCCATAGAAGTTGTTTCACACCCTGAAGTGCATGTTGCGTTGTACGTGCCATGTGTGGGCGTGCGTTATCTTGCTGGAAAACACCAAGATGGACGGACCTTACAAATGGCACAACAACGGGCTGAATGATATTGTTGATGTAGGAAGTGCTGTTTAACGTTTCCGGAACAAACACTAGTTGTGTACGGGAGTGATAGCTGATCGCTCCCTAGATCAGGAGACGAGGTGTAGGTCCTGTGTGTCGCTGGCGGATGCAAGAAGGATGGAGACGCTCCCCTCTGCGTCTGCGAACACGCATACGGCCATCGGAGGCACCCAAGCAGAATCTTCTTTCATCGCTGAACACGACAGATCGCCATTGCGTTCTTCAGTGCAGACGTTGGGGACACCACTGCAGACGTTGGCGACACCACTACAGCCGTTGGCGACACCACTACAGCCGTTCCCAACGGTGGGCTGGAGTCAGAGGTACACATGCCAGAGGCACAGCTGCACGTAGTCCTGCATCCAGTAGACGGTTGCAGATTGTTCGCCCAGTCACCTCAGGTGCAACGGCAGCTCGGGTTTGCGTCGCAGTGGATGTTCTGCTTGACCATGCCGCTCTTCTTATGCGTCGATCGGTCCTCTCATCAGTCCGTCTGTGACTCCCGGTTCCACGTCTTCTCGTGTGGGAATGTTCCTCGGACCATTTACGCCACCATCGTACCACCACCGATACTTCAGAAACCAATTCGCTCCGCATTATGACGATACGACCACCCGGCCTCGTGGAGTCCGACTAGACGACCTCGCTCAAAGTCCGATAACTGCGGAAATCGTACACGTCTTCCATGTCCAGGCATTGCAGCTTCTTCAGGGTCTTCTCACGTGTCCGTACGCCGACGACTGATTACATTCACTTCGCCGTGCTCCTTAAATACCACCGACGATAGTTTGCATATTATGCCGTGCTGTGGCGTAAGCGCTCACCGGTTGGTCCCGAAATTAACATCACACCTACGTTAACTCGACCCCATTAACATTTGTAAATTTCATGATCGTCCGCCAATTCCTTCTTGGTGTTCTTTTTTCCCTTTCCGCCAGTGAAATTTCCTGCAGTCTAGCATTCAGTCAATGACTCAAAGTCCAATTGCAGATGAATAGAGAATTTTATGTACATTTTAGTATTTGATGTATTAAGAAAAGCAAGAGAACTGTGTACTACTTTAGGAACACTTGTACTTCAACATTGACATTTCATAGAATAATTCAACTATTTTCACTATCATGTTGAAGAACTTATACAGAATAATTCAACTATTTTCATTATCATGCTATGAACTTATGGCGCAGTGGTCTAAGCGATGGCCTCTGATCATTCGTCCGAAATGGGGTCCGGGTTCAAATCCCGTTGAGGCATGAATGTTCAGTATGTCTTTCGACACTGGCTGTCCCCTTCCCTGGAACCAGTGACCCTAAATTAGTGACGGGCGACTGCTTATAGCCCATTGAGTTGCTCATGGTGGTCGTTAAACCTCCAATTACAAAAAAAAGAACTTATACAGTAAAAGAAATCTTTCACGTCTGGTAAAAATTCAGTATGACAAAATGTAGTAGTAAGTGCATTACTGAATTGCCCATGGGTGCCTATAGTGAGGGGCAAGGAGGAGAATTCGCCCCCCTCTCGCGGTATCTAAATATTCAGTCACAATTCTTAGTGCCCATTAAAATAATGTTCTTCATAAAAGTTATGCTATAAAATTGACTTCGAAAGTCATGATGACATTTTCACATTTCTGAAAGTTATTTAATAAACAAGTGAAATGGTTATTTACGGAAACTTAGTTCCCTCAAAACTCTTTTGTGTATGTAAGGTAATGTCTGAAGAACAATTTCCTGAGGGCTGAGTTTGAAAGATCACCTGAAAGATAAATCATGCAACAATAGTGTTTGCGCTTCCTCCGAAGCTACGGAGGCAATTTCGTCCCTTGGATAACTTCGCGGTACGTTTTTAACATCATGTTCTCCACTCAAACAAACAGCCCACGGCTATGTCTCACTTTCTTTACTGCTAGCACGATGAACACAAGGGTTGAGCAATGTGGGTTAAATGCACTTTTTGTTATGGTGAACTACCGATGGCTGAGACCACTGTTGTACCTCTTTAAAAAAGTCGCATTACGGATTTTATGGCACAAATTAGGGGTGGCATGTGTTAAAAAAACCTGTCTGTCCTACGCATTGATTGGAAATGCGCTGCTCTTAAAGTAAACTTCTAGCGTTTCCATTGACAAGTCTAATTAATTTATCGTGCTTTTCTTTTTAAGGCTTTGAACGCTCTCGTGGGAGAAAAAGTTGTTGAGCAAACTTACAGCACAGACTTTTAGCACTGTTATTAAAGACGTGACTGACGATGGACGATATAAATTCTTCGCATTTGTCCAAAAATTTTGTTTCTTTTCAGCATTTTATTGGTTGTGCCAGAAAGAATTTTTCCGTTCTTTTTGTCAACATTATATTTTTTGTGTAATGGATATGAAAACAAGTTCCATACGTAACGCGGTGAAGGTAAAATGGACGTCTATTAGATGTGATTGTGCTGTGTGGTAATATATGTATATGCATGCCACAGTTATTATTCGGACAACTTTGTTAGAGTTTTTTTAAATAAATTTATCTGACTCGAAATCATTCCAATTTGGCGCGATAAGTTAACGTATCGATGCTTCTGTCAGGAAGCAACGAAATCTTTTATTTCTGCTTGATTTTTCTAATTATCTGAGCCAAATAGAAATCAATGAATAAGGGCAAAAGTGAGATTGGAATCTTGTTTGCTATAGATCATCTTAAATCCTACTGTACGTTAAGTTTTTGAAGAGAAAATGAGTACATTATCTGAGAACCCCTGAATTTGAGCTATAGAAACTCCGCCTACTTACTGAGCCTCACCGCCAAATAACGTCATTAGTTAAAACGTAACAGCGCGTATTTTGTCTTTTCATTGTGGTGCCAACGAGAGACCGCTTCCATTCTGAACATGGTGAGGTCTGCAGTGATTCACTAACGCCGACTTCTGGGACAGTCACTCAGCACGTAAACATCACACCCAAAGAGGGTTTTTGCGCTATCTAACGCAGAAGATGAACCCTAACACTCATTCAAAAACATCCTTTAATCAAATAATTGTGCTGGCTCAGGTTGTACAAAAATGACAAGTTTTTTAGATTCTGAGAAACTATGATGGGCTTTAGTTTTCTCTTTATCTCGGACAACTAATTTTATTACTGGGGACTTTTATTTACTGTGAAGTTTCAAAAATTCTATACAAGGCCTCGTGTGTACGTAATGTGCTTTGTATTAAATAAATTCTCAGAATATGAAAAATTTACAAGCTTTAAGTGTGATAAACTTACTGTGTTGTTTGTTTTCTTTGCAGTTTTCTAGGCCAGAGTTGGTAACCCATACCGTGCAGGCCTGTATAATAATTTGGGAAATTTTGTGTAACGATTTTTATTGAGATTGGTTGGACTACATATAAAATCATGTTCATGTGTGTATAGGTTATAGTTACATTCATGTTTTTGTTTGTACAGTTAGCGTTAAACATTTTCTTCCCAGTAGCCGTATGCTACTTCTACAAATAAAAATGGACAAGCAGTAGGCTACAAATTTCACGAATCCATTGAATTTCTGAAAGGCCGCCCCGGTGGCGCAGTGGTCTAAGCGATGGCCTCTGATCATTCGTCCGAACGGGGTCCGGGTTCGAATCCCGTGAGGCATGGATGTTGTGTTTGTCTTACGGCACTGGCTCTCTCACTTCCCTGGAGCCAGTGACCCTAAATTAGGGACGGGCGACTGCTTATAGCCCATTGAGTTGCTCACGGTGGTCGTTAAACCTTCAATCAAAAAAAAATTCTGAAAGATTAATTTTTTGTTTGAAATAATTCATATTGTCTACACATTTAAGAGAAAGATGATGGGAGTGGAACCAGCATTTCACTACAGAAATGGAAGGTAGGAATTCCACAGGAATATGCATAAATGTTTATGAAAATTCTGCCACTCATGAAGGAATGACATACAATGAAATACCAATGAGGAGGGTACGGTTACTGCTTCAATCAAAATGTAGTCACGAAATGTGGGAATATGAGGAGTCTGAATGTGGTCCATTTAGTAAGGAATACTATCCTCCAATATGCTTTTCATTATCGCTAATTAGATGATTTTTAGTTTTGTTTTTATTACTTTCGCCGACTTGCATGTTTATTTAAATTAGTTGTACTTATCTGACCAGTAATCCTACTATTGGTAACTCATGCCAGATAGGTCAGTTATAGAGGTAAGTGCAGTTATGTTATTGCACTTTCGAATTTTGTTTCCTTATAGTATGTACATTTACTTATTCATTGCTTATCATTTGTTTATAGGAAAAGCACCAACCTTCAAAAAGAGTTAAGCTCTCACCCAAGAAGTCCAGTGAGGTTTTTTGGAAATGTTCTATACATAAGTGTGTTAGTATGGTGAATTGATTATACGAGCACTGTCTGCATTTCATCAGTCATGTATGTGTCTCGTATTCAAATTCTTACCTCAGACTTGCATCCCAGGATTGCATTACCGGCAGTAGCCATGTACACTTGTCTTTCAGCACTTCAAATCTTCCTAATAAGCTGGATCCCGAAACACTTACTTTTTGAATGCAAAGTAATTAAGTGTTATTCCAAGTGTATGGAACTGGACGAAATGACTCGAAAGCAGGCTAAATACCAGTTATGGCATAAAGAGCCCCAGAATGCCCTGACATTGACTGCAAATTTCATGCTGTTTCAATACCTGTTATTGATTTCATTACATTGTCAGCGCCTTCTTGCACATCAAAATCTACAACATACAGCAGCAGTGTGCTGTGGCAAGCATAATGAGCTTGTTAAAAAAACACGTATCTCCTTTTTAGAGAAGCTGATTTAGTGGTTAACCCACTAATGCCTTATTTGAAGGCCTCAGTAAATGGCCTAATCCTAAGACCAGAGGTCAATGTTATGCTATTGTAAATAAAGTGTGTGTTGAACTCAAAATGCAACTCTGTAGAAACATTATGTAAGAAGAGAAAAAATTCTGCCTTTAATTTGATGACACAAGTTATGCATTAAAAGCAACACATTCTTATTACTTTCAAATTCAGGACCGGTTGTCTATGTTAGTAAGTGAATGTTCGCCTCAATGTATTGTATAACAATAATATTTATACTGAGATTGTCCAATTTGATAAACAGCTATAGTGGAAAATACATGTCAAACTGATTATTTTAATTTTAATACTCATTTGAGAGCTGTAAAATAATAAAATAAAAATGCCTGTGGTGATTCATACTTTTTAGCATGTGCTTTGTGATTATTGTATTTCAGATGAGAAATCTACTATTTTTTATATGCAAATGTCTAATTATGTTACCCCAGCCAAGGTTGAATTACTTTAATTAGCTACAATTACACTTGGCTTTAAAATGTGAATCTATCCCCCCCCCCAACCCAACGTATATTGCTTTATACTGATGGTTAGCATGGGTTATGGCAAGAACTTTGTGAAATGACAGACCAGAATGCCGTATAAACACAACCAAGGATCTGCAGGTTAGGTAGGCCATTTTATGGGAGATGTTCTGTTAGTACAAATTGTTTTACTGAATCAAATGGAAGAAAAAGTGACTTCCACTGAAAACCAGAGTGTTGTAGTAAATGTAGTGCAATATAAAATGTTACTGTTTCTTCCCAGCGTGTCATGGGAACCATAATGGATGACAGTGTAACAGAACATACCATGATGGTTTCATGAGCACAAGCAGAACATCCTATGCCACCACATTCCCCTGACTTGAGTCCTTTTCAAAATATGATGGAAAGAGCTGTTCAGTGTTGATGTCCTTTTCTATTAACACTGACAGGATTATGCAATTATTTTCTTGCAAGAATGGCACCTTTTGAACCAAGATAACTTGAGCTATAAGATCCATGTTGTATTGCATACTTTGTCACAAATAGGATCCATGTTCTTATATTCCCATACGCCAAAAAAGGCATATGGCGTGATATTACGTGGCCAAAGACTTCAATGTAGAACTACTATTAAAAGCAGCAACAATACTGTTCGTCACGTATATTTTGTTTAAGTATGCAGGGTTGAGTAGTTAGGTCCATATAATGATATCAAAATACAAAACGAACATGAATGGTAAAAAATGTTACTTACTCATAATAATTTCGGCATTTTTCAGTTACTGTGGCA
Organism: Macrothele yani; assembly: GCA_039090855.1. Taxonomy (NCBI): domain Eukaryota; kingdom Metazoa; phylum Arthropoda; class Arachnida; order Araneae; family Macrothelidae; genus Macrothele; species Macrothele yani. Next base: position 142,845,626 of record CM077009.1, on the reverse strand, counting down.
AAGCTTGTGCTCGATAGAACGGACATTTACTTATTTACATGAGATTCAAGTTCTGTCTGAACAGAAGATTCACGGATTAAAAAACACTATTTCGAGTTAAAATTCTATACCTGTGTATAGGTGTTTGCAACGAATGATGATTAAAAACGTGAAAGTTAAAAAACCCAAATGAATAAAAAGACACAAAAGAATATGAGATGGACCCAAACTTAATGCACCACCGCAACACAATTCCAAACATGTTTCGGCAAGAATTTTGCCTTCTTCAGTGGAAACATTAAGGTGTACGTGGGCACCAAATCCTCGTCGACCGACGATCCTCGAAAGACTGATGTAATGTCTTGTATCAATCTGCCTTCAGCCTTCGTCGTCGCAGACCATGGACAACTGCGTATCACTGCGCAAGCTGTTAGTAGCGGCATCTATGGCATTGTGTTTCTCTTGGTCTACTTTTGCCATTCCGCACCTGTGATCATTGAACCTGTGTTTATTAGCCTTCTGAACTCGATTGTTTTCCTGTTCGATCAGATATCGCCAGGCATGAGGTAATTCAATTGGTGAATTAGTGTTGCAATACCTATTTCCAAAATTCCCAATGACCACTGCTTCCGATGTTATGATCTGTCTATGAGTCTTGTGTGATGTCAAATGTCTAATATTCTCCCATTCGGGCGTCGATTGATTTTCTATGCAGTGTTGAATCAGAGCCGTTCTTGGTCTTTCCTTTTGCCAATCTTGAATATGTTCTTTCAATCTCGTAATCATTCGTCTTTTTGTACTTCCGATATAAATGGAATCTTGTTGATTTTGGTCTGTCTTGGTTGGAATGGCATATACTCCTGCTCGATCTAGGATAGATTTTTTGTTATTACCAGAAGTTAGTAATGAGCCATTATCAATGATGGTTTCTTCCAGATTTATTTCATTCGAAACACATTCTTTCTTTAATATGTTACTCAATGGTGGTAAGTATGGAAAAGAGATGTAAGATTTATATATATTCTTTTGTTTCATCTGCTTTTGATTATCCTTAAGATTGTTGTATATTGAATTAATCAAACGTTTATTGTATGCAAAATGTTCAGCTATATTTTCAATTTATTGTACCTCTGTAAGTTCGAACTCTGCCCTAGAGGAATGCTTTATAGCTCTGTAATGTAATATTGGAATGCAGCTGTCTTATATCTCCATGGGTGTGCAATGGTATTAATGCAGGCACTAAACATGGTTTTCGATAAACAACGTAATTTATGGAATCATGCCTTCTGAATAAATTAAGTTCTAAATAATGAAGATTTTTGTTAACCTCTACTTCAAGCGTTGTCTTTATGGTTTAGTAAGTATTATTGAAGGTTTGTATGAACATATCTAGTTTGTCCTTAGTATGTTTCCAAAAAATCAAGATATCATCAACATAGCGTAGATATAAATACGACAAATCAAGGCCCGAGTTCTGGAATAACATTTGTTCAATATTCTGTATGACAACTTCTGCTAGAAGACAGGAAAGTGGTGATCCCATGGGTGCTCCAAATACTTGTTTGTATATAATACCATCATTTGAGAAATAATTGGCGTGGGTTATAAATCGTAATGCATGTATAATATTTGTTCGTTGTTTTAATCAATGTTTTCATTTATAAGTTTTGTATTAATTAGTTCAATTGATTCTGTGACAGGAATGTTCGGATATAATGATATTATGTGCATACTACACATTGTGAAATTATATTCCTGCAAAGATTGAATTTTACTGACTAGTTCTATAGAATTTGAAATATTAAATTCATGGTTGCTATAAAGCGGCTTTAGATAGTTATATATTGCTCTTTCAAGATTAATCGTGGGAGCATTTCGTTTGTTCACAATAAGGCGTATCGGATGATTGTCTTTATGCGTCTTTACTTTACCAAAAACAGTCGCTGTACATGCTCCAATCGGTGGGTAAGCATTTTGTTTTATTATCGGTCGGAGGTCACTATGATTCTTTAGATTTGCAACTTGCCGAATTATATTATCAATGGGATCCTTGTCGATTTTCTCTACCTTCAATTCTGTAATGGCCTTATTCATTTTCAACTGATAGTCATAGTTGTTCATAATCCCAATCTGCTTGCTCTTGTCAGCCATTATGCATTTGGCATCGTAGTCATTCCTCATTGCCAACAAAGCTTCACGTTCATATTTAATTGGTGTGTTATTTGTCTGACAGTACATTTTATTATACGTTCTAACCATTTTATATCGAACTGGGTTCCTTTTGTTAACTGGTAATTCTCGTAATATTTCTTCTATTTGTGGTATAAGATCTTCAGGCCTAGGTTTAGTTCCAGCTACTTCAGTTTCCAAGGGAAAATTTACAAACAGATTAAAGGCGCTCCGATGGGATCTTCTCTTTCAGCCATTCTCGCGGAAGCAATACTTCGCCCAATCGAGAAATATATATTCTCCAAAATCACCCCAAGGCCTACTACTTGGCTGAGATATGCGTACGATGTATTCTTCATATGGCCACACGGAAATCAAATTCTGCCGCTTTTCCTAAATAAAATTAATGATATTCACTCCACGATCAATTTCACTATGGAGCTCGAACACAATGGTGCCTTGCCTTATCTGGATGTATTACTGAGCAAGATGCCTGAAAATCGCCTTCTTACCCAAGTCTACTATAAACCCACATCCGTCCCCAATTTGATGCTCCGCAGCTCATGCTGCCCTGCTAGTTACAAGACAGCTTTCTTCAGTTTTCGAATAAGAAGAGCCTTTGCAGTATCTTCCGATGTTCCTTCCAGACAACGGGAATTAAAGAACGTTACCGAATTGGCCGCTGAGGCAGGATACACCCCGGACCTGGTACTTAGGTATGTCGAGAAAGTCAGAACAAGTCATAGTAATCTTTCTATGCCGCAACTACGCAACCTGGGCTTAATTCCATACATACCAAATGCTTCTTATCAGCTCAAGAACGCGCTCAAGAAAATGAACCTTGGTGTTGGTATTAGGTCTCCGACATCTTTATATGCCATGGTTCAGGGAAACTCTGACAAGTCCCAGCTTTCTAATGAGGCAGGTGTTTATGCCATCCCTTTAAAACATCCGGACGGCTCCAAGCAATACTACATTGGAATGACCAAGCGTTCGTTTGGGACTAGAATCAACGAGCATAAAAGGAACATAAAGAATTGTAAAGTAACAACAGCCCTATCCAGCGAGGTCCAGCTGAAGTCCACTACTCCTGTGTGGGATGACGTAAAGAAATTAGCATCCTACTCCACCCCAAAATCTACCGCCATTCGCGAAACTTTAGAGATCATCACAAACAGTAAATTATGCAATGACAGCCTCTCGATGGAGTTGCCACGAGTTTGGAACCAGTTATTCAAATAATGAATGCATTTCGTTTTCTTCTATGATTCCGCGTGTTAACGAGCATGACGCCTCGAGTTTTTGGATGAATAGTTACTTAGCATCTGCTTGTTTATTGTCAAGTCAAGTCAACGCGTTCAAATTGTTGAAGCGTTCTATTATTCAGTTTGCAGTTTGCTGTCTACCTTCCTTGAGAAAGCCGACTGGTTGATGTGCGAAAGCTTGGAAACCTTGATTTGTAATCTACGCCAAGAAATTCGGATTACTAATATAGTTATACTATTTTAAGTGTGATTGGTGTACAGTTTCACGTTATTATTTAGGGCGCATACAGTGTTTAATTCAACGCATAATATATCGTATAAATAGCACAGAATGAATATTCGGCTGCGAATGCGAACCAACAGATTCCTAGATCAAAATTTAATTAGCAAGTTCTCAATTTCGATGAAAATCAGCTATGATATAAAAAATACGCCGCTGCATACAACGAACACTTGATACGGGAAGTTGCAGCAATGCGAATTTAAATATACCCCATTATCGTTCCTTCATATTACCCTTAATCACCCGATTTTGTTCCTCAAATTGTTTTATTGAAAAATATTTTTACCACATATGTGCTCGTGAAAAATGAATATCGTATAAAACAAAAAAGGGGGTCTACAGATATCATGTTTACAAAACTGTAACTGCTTTTCCTCAGACACGCAGAGCTCTTTATATCTATTATTAATTGCAGTGCTGTATTCATACTCAATAAACTCATTTTAAAAGCTATTCCTACGTATAACTCAAAATAACAACACAGCACTTTATCTCATTTAATTTTCTAACCAAGCACTGCCATGCCTCAGTAAACACTGCATGTTCTTATGAAGCAAATGAACAATTAATACATCACTCCCTCTAAATGATACATGCATACAAAAATCCTTTTCTTACCTTATTTTTTTCTTTGACTACAGACCTGTGGGAACTGTTTTATTTTATTTTATTTTATTTTTTTTGCTAAGAAAAGATGGCTGTATAAACATCTTTTTAAATTATCTTGTAAAAAATCAAAAAGAAGAACATAGCATAAGATAGGCACTGAAATAGTAGTAAACAAGCTTTTTTCTTCCTGCAATTATGTGTTAGCTTTCAGGGGTCACAAATGCTGTGTACTTCTAGCTTCCGAGGGGAGACGAACTTTAAAATGTTTTTTTTTGATTGGAGGTTTAACGACCACCGTGAGCAACTCTATGGGCTATAAGCAGTCGCCCGTCCCTAATTTAGGGTCACTGGTTCCAGGGAAGGGAGAGAGCCAGTGCCGTTAGACAAACACAACATCCATGCCCGACCGGGATTCGAACCCGGACCCCTTACGGACGAATGATCAGAGGCCAGCGCCTTAGACCACTGCGCCACCGGGGCGGCCTTTAAAATGTTCAATGAACGTTGTTGATACACTGTCCAGAGAGGCGGAGAAATTTTCCGCATGTTTTTCGCAAAGTTTCTGGCAATTTAATTCAAAATATTATTAAAATTTTTGAATCCATAATTCATATTAGTTTCCAATTAGTGTGTTTCACCAAATTAAAAAAAAGTAGGGTAATAATCTATATAATCTTCCCAAAGGAGATGGAGCATACAAAAGATGTTTACGCAGAGAGCCTTGGAGGCTTTTTACCATGTTTTGGGCAAACTTATTCAAAAATAATGATTAAAAATTTAAATTCATAGGAGGAAATAGTTTCCAACTGGTTTTTTTCAGCAAATTAAAAAATGTGAAGCAATGCGAATACTGCATCATTCCACAGGGTAGGAAAACACATACATAGCTGTTTACGCAGAGCCTTGGAGGCTTTTCCCCATGTTTTGGGCAATCTTATTCAAAAAACGTGATTAAAAATTTAAATACATAGAAGGAAATAGTTTCCAACTGGTGTTTTTCAGCAAATTGAAAAAAAATGTGAGGCATTGCAAATACTTCATCTTTCCACGGGGTAGGAACCACTGGCCGCCCCAGGTACGAGCATACCGGGAAACCGCCCAGGGCCTCGCACCGCCATCAAAGAATTAGTAGTTTTCGCCTGTCGTCACTTAAAATATTGTAGTTGTAGTTTACGATCATATACAAATAAACGACCAACTTTAATATTTGTTTACTGATTTTAATTAGTGACATCAAAAAGCCACTATATTAGAAAAAGATTTATTTTTTGGTCAGAGACAGTTTTTCAGCGGGAAAACTGTGGAGATATGTTTAAATTATTTTTTTCAAGGTATTTTTCATTGCCGTGTTGCCGCAATTTCGGGTGCAAGTAGTGAGTTGCAATATATTTGCTGTTCTGTCCATGAAAAACGACGTGGCATCCACTCTGACCTATAGCGATTTGTTTCAAGACTTCAGCCGCAAGAGAAGTCGCAGAATTTTTGTTTAAATATAATAGACTTATAATTACACAGCTATCCATGCTTGTTTAGTAAAAGATCATTTTGGACACAAGTGTTTTTTTTATTGGGGGGTTTAACGACCACCGTGAGCAACTAAATGGACTATAAGCAGTCGCCCGTCCCTAATTTTGTGCTCCTAACTCCAGGGAAGGGAGAGAGCCAGTGCCGAAAGACAAACACAAAATCCATGCCTCACGGAATTCGAACACAGACCCTTTTTCGGACGATCGTTTAGACCACTGCGCCCGGTAATATTTTGATTTCTTAATTATATTTATAAATAATGTATTGTATCACATCGTGTTTATTTTATATAAATCAATTCCCAATAAAAAAAAACCGATTACTTTGTTTTGTTTTTTTATTGGGAATTATATATATATTCACACCAAGTGAGGGTTTGTGTGAGAAAAAGTAAAAAAAAAGCGAACGACTGGTTTACGGTCAGAGTAAGCAACATGTAATTTTTGGTTTTACGTATATATGTATATTAATATATATATATATATATATATATATATATATATATATATATATATATATATATATATATGAAACAGTACTCGCCCAAATTTTCACTCGATGCCTTAATGAAGGGAAGATTCCTGAGGATTGGAACAATGCTACAATGATCCTGCTACATAAAAAAGGTGACATTGAGGATCTCAGGAACTACAGACCTATCAGCCTCCTATCAGTGGTTTATAAAATCTTCACTAAAGTTCTTTCACACCGCTTGAAGGTAACACTGGACATGGCTCAACCGAGAGAACAAGCTGGATTCAGGAGTGGCTACAGCACAATAGATCATATCCATGTGCTGAGAGAACTAATTGAAAGAGCGAGGGAATATGAACTTCCATTTTGCATGGCTTTTATCGATTATGAAAAAGCCTTTGATTCGGTGAAACCATCAGCAGTTACCACGGCTCTGAAATCCTGCGGTATTGAAGATGCATACATTAATATTATTAATAACATCTATGAAAATGCAAGTGCAAAGATTCGGCTGTTTGAAAATACAACACACATAAAAATTGGAAAGGGAGTGAGACAAGGTGACACCATATCTCCGAAGCTCTTTAATGCCACATTGGAAAATGTCTTTCAATCACTGAACTGGGAAAACAAAGGGATAAAGATTAATGGAGATTATCTAACCCACCTTCGTTTTGCTGATGACGTAGTCATTTTTGCAACTACCCCATCAGAGCTGCAGAGTATGATCCAGGAACTTGCTGACAAGAGTAAAGAAGTGGGATTAAAAATGAACTTTCAGAAGACAAAAGTGATGTTCAATGCTTTTACAAGAAATGAAGATTTATCGATTGATGGAGAAAAACTGGAGATAACAGATACGTACGTTTATCTTGGACAGCAGATATCAAGTGAGGGTCACATTGATGAAGAAATTAATCGGCGTACAAAACTTGCCTGGAGAGCTTTTGGAAGAAACAGCATAATTTTCAAGAGCAATATGCCATTATGTCTTAAAAGAAAAGTGTTTGATCAATGCATCCTTCCAGTGCTTACGTATGGTGCAGAGACGTGGACCTTAACTAAAAGAGACATACAAAGGCTGCAGACAACTCAAAGCAGCATGGAGAGGTGCATGCTTGGTATAACCAAGAGAGATAAGAAGAGGAACTCGTGGATCCGAAAAATGACGAGAGTGGAAGACATCATGATGAGAGTTAAATCCCTGAAATGGCAATGGGCTGGACATACTGCCAGAAGGACAGACCATAGATGGACAGCCGAAATTTTAGATTGGATTCCAAGGGACAGGAAAAGACCCAGAAAAAGACCACATGGGAGATGGGTGGATGAAATTCGTAAATATGCGGGAGTGACATGGAGGAGACTGGCACAAGACAGACCGTTGTGGAGGAAACTTGGGGAGACCTTCATCCAGCAGTGGATTGATAATGGTTGACAATGATGATGATGATATATATATATGTATATATATAAGTGGTTATTGCGATGGTTTGGGGTTATTGCGATTGCGAAGGGCCCAGTGAAGAGCCATTGCCCGGAGTCCCGCAAGGGCTAGGGTCAGCACTGGTAGGAACACACATACATAGCTTTTTAGGCAGAGAGCCTTGGAGGCTTTTCACCATGTTTTGTGCAATCTTATTCAAAAAACGTGGTTAAAAAATTAAATACATAGGAGGAAATAGTTTCCACTGGTGTTCTTCAGCAAATTAAAAAAAACGTGAGGCAATAAATGTATTTCTTCTTTCCACAGGGCAGGAACAGCATGTCGTTTTTTAGGTTATTGTCGAGGAACTGTATTTGCATTTTTAGTGCTCCCAGGCCCAATTTAGAAATTCTGGTCTCAAAACACGCAATTTTTGAAATTTTTAGTATCCCATGTTCGAAAATTTCAATTACAAACTATCCTTAGGCCTCAAATGTCACTATTTGGATGTCGAACATTTTTTTTTTTTTTTTTTTTTTTTTTTTTTTTTTTGAGGTTTAACGACCACCGTGAGCAACTCAATGGGCTATAAGCAGTCGCCCGTCCCTAATTTAGGGTCACTGGTTCCAGGGAAGGGAGAGAGCCAGTGCCATAACACAAACACAACATCCATGCCTCACCGGGATTCGAACCCGGACCCCTTTCGGACGAATGATCAGAGGCCAGCGCCTTAGACCACTGCGCCACCGGGGCGGCGATGTCGAACATGTGTTTCGAGGTTTGATTTTTTTAATTGAATACAAAAAATTGAAATGAACAAGTGAAGGTGTTCAAAAATTATTAACATTCCTATATTCAAACCAAAGAACATTGTTCAATATATAATTATTATATTTGGAACATGATGTAATATCCATATATTCCTTCGTACTTAAAACACATATTCGTCCATACTGGTAAAAAGCATCATCTGTGCAATTACAGCCAATTTCGAGCTCTCGTAATTTGACCTAGTGAGTGAATGTTTTCGTGTTTTGAGTGGTTCCTTTTGTCCCAGCTTTCAGTTAAAGGTCAGGGGCTTCGTCTTGGTTTACTTCCCGAGCTGGTGAGTGCTTATTTTGTGTTGTTTCTTTGTTTGTTTACGTTTTGACAGGGCCGGTTGGCCCTGTCTGGGCGCCGCCATTAAAGATGGCGACTTCCGGAGGTGAGGACGAGTGTTCCGACCTCACTTCCGGTGGTACTCGTTCTTCTTCTTCCATGCCTGGCTTAACTACGCCGTCTTCCCCTTCTGGCGGAATTCAACTGCCTTCCGATGATGTTTCTTCTCGCTACCCACCTGCTGTGATGTCACCTATCAGCTAGACTTCGTCAGCGCTTCTCAAGGATCCTGTTAACATGGACACTATTCCTGCTGCATCCCCTGGGCCTATAGCGTCGTGCCAAGCGGCTCCACCTTCATATTCAGCTGCGACCACAAAATCTCGTCCTGCTGTTGCTGAGATGTACACTGATGCATCTAGTTTGAAATCACACCTTCACCATGTTGGGAACTCTTTAAAATTGGACATTCCAGTAGCTTCACCAGAAGGACAAACCTTCACTACAATCCTGGATCGAGGAGTTTGTTTTGTCGCCTTACCGAATACACTTCTCTATGTGTATGGTGACGCCCTAAAAGGTATGTTTCCATCTGATTGTATTCAATTTATGGCGCGTCGTCCTACTATTGTAATTGTTTATTTTAAGAAAGCTGAATATGCTCACGAAGTTATTTTGTAGGGTCTCGCTATTCGAGATCAGCATTTGTACCCTGATCCCGTTGCACATCGTCCTGTGAGTGTTTCCTTCTATCCAGTGCCACCAGAAGTGTCAGATTCCATGTTATATATTGTTTCTAGTTTGGGTCGTGTTGTCGGCCCAATACACACCCATTCCGCAGCGCCCGCTAAGCCGGATGGCCTAACGGTCACCCGTTCTACTCGACGAGTTGCACGGATTGTATTCCCTACACAGGAAAGATTCCATTGAAGCCTGTCCCACTCAGTACAATGTTAAATGTGGTGATCATATGAGACGTATTGACGTGCTTACTCAATTTCACTGTGGGAAGGAAGTGCAAGGACTTTGGACATAATCAGATAGAGTGTAAATATGTCTCCTCTCGACCACTTACTACTCTGGATCGTTTACCTCCTTCTCGGAACGCAGAACCAGCTGTCCCTGCCCGTCCTTCGTTAGCATCTTCCACAACGTTGGATGCTGAGTCGGCAGTACCCCAACCACCACCTGTAACTGTTGCTCACTACACTGATCTTCCATCGACTGCACCTTTCCGCACCCCTGATGTTCCTGGACATTCAGATGGTGGTAGCGGTGTTTCGGATGCTGAGGCTTCAGTCGCAGATTCAGAGGATACCTATTGCAGTACTGGTGACCCTGCTCCCAGTGATGGATCTGTGGCAGATTCAACATTTCGAAATGAGAAGCGACTGGCTTCCCGCGGTCGCGGCGCGAACGCTAAACGCGGAAAGCCTCCTGGTCACTCTCCTCGTGCTTCAAGTAGGAAGCGTACTTCTTTTTTTTTTTTTTTTTGATTGGAGGTTTAACGACCACCGTGAGCAACTCAATGGGCTATAAGCAGTCGCCCGTCCCTAATTTAGGGTCACTGGTTCCAGGGAAGGGAGAGAGCCAGCTCCGTAAGACAAACACAACATCCATGCCTGACCGGGATTCGAACCCAGACCCCTTACGGATGAATGATCAGAGGCCAGCGCCTTAGACCACTGCGCCACCGGGGCGGCAAAGCGTACTTCTGCTGCGTTCAAAGATTATGAAATGTCAATGGACATTGAGGTGTCCTCGGGTGTTCCTCCCTTTGGTGATTTTGCACAACAACCGCGGCATTACAAAATATTAGAGCAACCTTTATCTCATAAGCAAATTTACAATTTGCTCTGCTTTGATGTGAAAACGCCTGTAATAAAAGCTCTTGTTCTTGAAGCGGGTGCGCTCATACCGTCTGTTCTTCAACAGCTCACCCATGTGGCAGCAGCTATTCAGAGTGTGGACGAAGCTTCTGGTGATTATGGCGAACTTGTAACGATTCACCGCCAAGTAGAGAAGTTTAATGCTGTTTCTTCCACAATACATCAGCCGACAGTGGATTTGAACATTCCAGATTACGACGTTTAATTGTAGGGGTTTTGCTACCCCGGAGGTTAACTCTCTTGTGTATGAGGATTTGGTTTCTGCACAGGCAGATCTTCTACTACTGCAGGAGACTAACTGCGATGCAAATACCCCTTACCATTTATGGCGTACATGGCCATATACCTTTTTCCATGACTATGCAATGCAACAGTTGGTGTCCATAACCGTCTGTTGCAGCGCTTCTCGTCTTATGCAGTTCAATCTATATCTCCGGGTCGACTACAATGTTTTTTATTTCATATTGAGCCGCCCCGGTGGCGCAGTGGTCTAAGCGATGGCCTCTGATCATTTGTCCGAACGGGGTTCGGGTTCGAATCCCGGTGAGGCATGGATGTTTGTTTGTCTTACGGCACTGGCTCTCTCCCTTCCCTGGAACCAGTAACCCTAAATTAGGGACGGGCGACTGCTTATAGCCCATTGAGTTGCTCACGGTGGTCGTTAAACCTCCAATAAAAAAAAAAATTCATATTGATAATATTACCTATCATGTGCTGAACGCACATTTCCCGCAGAATGAATCTCTGGTGACAACCTTTTGTGATTGTCTTCGAGACGCCCTTGCTGCTCTTCCTGCTCAGGATTTTTTATCCTGGGTGGGGATTTCAACTGTACTCACGAGACTTCCCGCGATAGGTGTTCATCAAGAGGTGAATACCGTCGTAATCTCACATCTTTGCTTTCACCTATCATTCATGACTTTCAGCTTGTTGACGCTTTTCGGCATTTGCAACCAACTGACATTTCCTACACATGGCTCTGCATTGGCACGACTTGATCGTCTGTATGTCTCGACGACGATGACTCCGTCCATTACAGACGTAGTGCACCTTCCTACGGTTTCCTCAGACCACTGTGCAGTATGTCTCACTGTCTGTGAGACTTCCACACTTCCTCGTGCACATCGCACGTGGACTTTTGATGATGAGCTTCTCGCGGACTCTGGATTTTGTGCCACAGAAAACCGATTTCTGGCCGATAGGCGATGTCTTTTAGACTCAACACCGAGTGCCCTGCATATGTGGTTGAAGCTTAAGAGTGATCTGCAGTTCTTTGTTCGCAATTACTCCTTTACTGTTTGCACTGAACGTTTCCAGAAGATTGCGAATCTACAAGGTCATCTGTCAATTCTGACTCCGACAGATCCTATGTACACCGTGTATCAAAGTGATCTCTCTGCACTTCTTAAACCGTTAGCACAGCAGGCTGTCCGGCGGATGCGCTGGCGTCATATCTCCTCGTCTGCGCAGTCATATGAATAATTTGCTAAAATGGAGTCTAAGAAGCGTGCCTTATCCTCCATACGACATCTCCGCCTCGCTTATGGTACCGTTACCAATGATCAATCCATCGTGTGTTCCCACGTTCGGAATGTCTTTGTGGACAAGTACTGAGCGGTACCGCAGACTACTGATCTTTCTTCTTCCTCGCTTCTTTCTAATCTCCCTCAGGTCCCAGCTCACCTTTGCTCTTTCTTACAATCGGACTTTTCTTCTTCTGGGGGAGAGGCGTTCGCGTCTCTTAACCCGCATGCTTCTCCAAGACTTGACGGTCTTCCACTTTCATTTTACGGTGCTTTCTTTCCGTCCTTACTACCATTCTCTCCGCGCGTTTCTCTTGTGCTCATTCTTCTTCTGAGTTACCGCCGAACTTCACTGTAGCACATATTACTCTCCTGCCTAAAAAGTGAGACCTTTTGGACTTGAGGAATTGGCGCTCCATTTCAATTCTCAACTTAGATTATAAATTCTACACTAAATTACTTTCTCGCCAACTCAATACTGTCCTTCCTTTTCTTGTTTCTCCCGACCAGTCATACACCGTGCCTGGTCGATCTATTAATAATAATACCACTTTTCTAATTCTTCTTACCTTTCTTGCTCGTAAATTTTCTGAACCTTTGGCACTCCTTAATATCGATCAAAAAATCTGCCTTTGATAACGTTTCTCACGATTATCTCTGTACTGTTCTTGCTTCTTTTGGTTTCCCTCCTTTTAAGTCTCTACCGGGATGCCCTCTTCACGTTCAGACGGCCTTCTTTTTGACAGCGGCTGGGCCTTTCCAACGTGGGATCTGTCAGGGTTGTCCCCTTTCGGGACAACTCTTAGCCTTGGACTTTGAGCCCTTTCTTCTTGCAGCGAAACGATCCCTTCTCTCTGCTATGCCACCTACAGTCGCAAGCACTGGGCATCGCTGCTATGTATATACTGCATATGCCGATGATGCTATGTTCTGCTCGCGTTACGATCATCTCTTTGATGTTTTATATGAAGTTTATCGATCCTATGCGGACTTATCTGGTGCTACTCTTAATGCTGCAAAAAGCACCGGCTTATGGTGTGGGTCGTGGGTGGGCCGCACTGATGCTCCATGGGGTGCGGTGTGGTCCTCTTTGGCTCAGAAAATCCTTGGTTCTTATATTGGGCATCCGTTTATGGCAGCAGCTGCTCCGTGGGATGCTTTACGCCCACGTCTTCACCGTACGGTGGGATTCTGGAAATCAACGCACTCGTACACTTCCTACCATCAGCGTGCTGCCATTGTACATCGCTACCTCTTGTCACTTTGTTTCTTTACCTGGTGTACTGTACTGCCTACGTATCATCTTGATCATGTCAAAAGTCTATGTACATCGATGATTTGGACCACAAAGCACTGGGTCGCAGCGGCGACGCTCAATCTTTCACAGGAGCACGGAGGCTACAATTTACCGAATGTGCACATATTTTATCGTGATCACCGACTTGTTTCCTTTCTTCGGATCTTGGTTGCTCCCACTCCATCCCTTTCTTCTACCCTTGATGTTCTTCTCTCTCTTCACGATCCATCTTTCTCCTTTATCTCAAGATGGATTCCTTCTCTTCATCTTCCATTAATTTTCCTTCTGTTCTTTCTGAAGCTCTGACGTTCCTCCGCGCTCTTCCTCTTTCCCGGGCCCCTCCGACCACCACCCTTGATCTCTTGGACGAAGACATGGGGGAGGGGTTAACGACCACCGTGAGCAACTCATTGGGCTCAAGCAGTCGCCTTCCCTAATTTAGAGCCACTGGCTCCAGGGAAAGGGGAGAACCAGTGCCGTAGGACAAACAAAAAAATCCATGCCTCACCGGGATTCGAACCCGGACACAATCGAACGAAAGGTCAGAAGCCATCGCTTAGACCACTGCGCCACCGGGGCAGCAGATATCTACTACTGCTTCCCCTAATTCATAGGAGATAGGCCAAATCAATCAAAAAACACTGAATATTTAAGATATTAATATTTATAATCCTTTAGAATCACGTTCACCGCAAAGGTACTTTCTTATAAAAAAAAAATTATGCTCACACGTAACATTCATTCTTTTGTTTTAAATTGTATAAACTCAGCTGTTTTAACAAAATCATGTATAATGAAATTTTATTAAAAATTATAAATGATTAAAACGTTGGTTTTTAGTGCAGCAGGTCGAGTTTTAGAGAAAAGAAGATAAAGTTGAAGCGCTGAGGCATTCGACTCAATTCTCTCTCACTTTTTTTTCATGATGAACTTGATCTGCAAACTGCACACGCATATGATAATATTGTGATTATTATATTATTAAGCGCAAAGCTTTGTTAATGCTACAAAATGCAGAATAACCTAGTCTGGAATGCTTTTACGTTCTTTTTTTTTTTTTTTTAATTTTGGAAATTTCCTTACATGCTTTTTTTTATATTCTACTACATCACTCTAAACTACCTTTACCAATTAGCATATATGTAAATTATATTGCAAAGATTAGTTTTCTAGAGTCAAAATTTCAAACACTTGCAACTGTCTATACAGCGTTGTACGTTTTATAATGCAATTTATTCAAACTAAAAGTAAATTTAGAAATCAAAAAGAAATAACGAATGGAATTTTTTGTTTCTAAACGATTTTCTTTTCTTCAGCTTTTACCATTATTACCAATTGCCCTGATACGGTCGAAGGGCACGTTAATTATTTATTTTCAAATCCACATTTTAGAACCTTTGGCTTTATGCGTAGTATTTCTAAAAACATATTAATATTGTGAAGAGGATTAACTGTACTAAACATTTTAAACTAATCCTTGTTTGGGCCATATCTTTGGCCAGTATATAATGCATAAATGCAAACCTTGGTAAGCAAAATTTTCCAAGAATCCGGGCCAGGGCACAGCAAACACATGTAATCAAAGAAAGCGGGAAGGGACAGGGCTCTCGGCCTTTGGACCCGGGCTCCTAAAATTGAGCCCGAACTCATCTCTAACACCTTGTACCATTAAAAGGGTGACAAAAGTCTAGAATGCAGCCCCCAATTATGGATACAGAATTTTGCTAATTTTATTACGCCGTCATAAAGTATAGTTTAACAGGCCAGCAATGGAATAAACACTATATTGACAAAAGTCCCCGGACACCCCTTCAAACGCAAATGAACGAATCCGCTACATTTTTTTAAAGGTTTAACGACCACCGTGAGCAACTCAATGGGCTATAAGTAATCGCCCGTCCCTAATTTAGGGCCACTGGTTCCAGGGAAGGGAGAGAGCCAGTGCCGTAAGACAAACACAACATCCATGCCTCACCGGGATTTGAACCCAGACCCCTTTCAGACGAATATTTTTTTTTGATTGGAGGTTTAACGACCGCCGTGAGCAACTCAATGGGCTATAAGCAGTCGCCCGTCCCTAATTTAGGGTCACTGGTTCCAGGGAAGGGAGAGAGCCAGTGCCGTAAGACAAACACAACATCCATGCCTGACCGGGATTCGAACCCGGACCCCTTACGGACGAATGATCAGAGGCCAACGCCTTAGACCACTGCGCCACCGGGGCGGCTTCAGACGAATGATCAGAGGCCATCGCTTAGACCACTGCGCCACAGGGAGCGGCTCCGCTGCATTGTAAAGATGCGCGGTAAAGCTGCAGACGGTATAAAAACAAGACTGCAGCTGACGTCGATCATATTGAGCCGCGGATGGCTTAGTGATTCAGACTATCGATGCAAGGTTCCCAGGTTCAAGCCTGAGCTGATCTTTCGGAGATGGTGTGATTTACTAACAATCGCTGAATATCCGCCGTGCATCGGACGAGCACGTTAAGTGACGGCCCCCAGGCTGGACCCACTGACTGGTTAAATGGGTATCCTTTCCTATGTCCCCCCTTGAAATTTTTTTTTTTTGATTGGAGGTTTAACGACCACTGTGAGCAACTCAATGGGCTATAAGCAGTCGCCCGTTCCTAATTTAGGGTCACTGGTTCCAGGGAAGGGAGAGAGCCAGTGTCGTAAGACAAACACAACATCCATGCCTCACCGGGATTCGAACCCGGACCCCTTTCGGACGAATGATCAGAGGCCATCGCTTAGACTACTGCGCCACCGGGGCGGCCCCCTTGAAATTCTCTCACCCCCTCTATGTGCAATATCGTACTTGAACGGTGGCGCCATCTACTGTACTCTAATCTCACTACAAACTGTTCTGTCAAAGTCGCTACACTTGCTCTCATTCCTTCTGTTTCTGTGTCCTGCCCAAAAGGCGATCTCGCTGTAGGTGGCCGGGACCTAAACTTTTTTTTTTTTTTTTTTTTTGATTGGAGGTTTAACGACCACCGTGAGCAACTCAATGGGCTATAAGCAGTCGCCCGTCCCTAATTTAGGGTCACTGGTTCCAGGGAAGGGAGAGAGCCAGTGCCGTAAGACAAACACAACATCCATGCCTGATCGGGATTCGAACCCGGACCCCTTACGGACGAATGATCAGAGGCCAGCGCCTTAGACCACTGCGCCACCGGGGCGGCGACCTAAACTTTACTCACTGTGGACGGAAGTCCTACAAGAATGGACCGCGATCATATCGCACTGTGAGGTCGAGTGAATATGTCGCGGCGGGAGAGAACTGACTTTGGGAAAGGAAAGATTTTTGGGTGTTATATTAGTGGGTTGTCCATAAGAGAAACAGAGCGGCATTTAAACATACCCAAGTCAACTGTTTAGGATGTACTGAATAAGTGGAAGACACATGGTGTGCCTGAAGCAGCAAAACGTACCGACAGACCAAAGAAAAATCAGTGACAGAGGACGTCAAAGCCTCAGGAGAGCCGTTACAGCTAATTGATGGAGTACTGCACAAGACCTCAGTGTACAGGTGAGTAAAAATGTTGGAACCTCGGTATGTACACATACCATTCGCAGAGAACTTCATTCCATGGGTTACCGTGGTCGTGCGGTTGCTCATAAGCCTTTCATCTCCACTCGGAATGCTACTCGTCATTTAGCATGGCAGAAAGAACATTTATCGTGGACCACAGATCAATGGAAACAGGTCCTATGAACTGAAGAATCCAGATACGCGATCCATCAGTCTGATGGCCATGTGTGGGTATGGCGGCAGCCGGGGTAAAAGCTATTTACCACAGTGAACAGTTTCTACGGTCAAGTTTGGAGCTGGTGGTGTACTCGTGTGGGGATGTTTCTTGTGGTATGGTCCATCCAGGCCCATCGGTTATCATGGACAAACCTTTAACCAGCACGTGTACCTTGATATTCTGGACAATTAGGCCCTACCAACTCTGTGGCAATACTATGGAACTGAGCCTTGTTGGTACCAGCAGGATGATGCACCGAGCAATGAAGCAAGGACTGTTACGGCGTGGTTTGACAAAAATTCCGTATCATGTGTGGACTGGCCAGCACAGAGCCCTGATTTTGATCCCATAGAGCACCTATGGGATGAATTATAGGGCCACATAAGAAGTTTGGAACCAAGGCCTACTACTAAGCAACAGTTAGCTGAAGCATTATGTACTGAATAGAAGCGCAAACCTAATGCTGTGTTCCAAAACCTTGTCGAAAGCATGTCTCGAAGGGCAATGCATGCATAAAGGCCAAAGGGTGACCGACACCTTACTTACTAATGTATGTTAATAAATGCTATGTTGTGTTTCTGTTCAAGGTGTCCGGTGAGTTTTGTCAATATAGTGTATATCCATACATATAAGGTGCCAACTATGCAGTTGCTGAGGGGTATGAGCACTTTTCAATCTTTTTTTCTCTTGTGAGGCATACTGAATTCAGACTTAAATAGCTATTTTCATCTTGAAAAAAAAAATTAGAAGAATCAAAACACAGCTTAATTCAGTTGGATTGGTTGCAGTGGAACCCATTATTTGGTACCCTAATGCTGGCCATCTTCCTCTTTTGGGGGTACCTTAAGTGTACTGTGTATGTGCCACCACTGCCTAACACTCCGGATGAGCTAAAAAAAAAAAAAAAACAAAAAAAAAAAACACTGTAACTGCGGTGGAGTCAGTGACCATAGACATGCTGGAGCAAGTACGTGAGAAAATAGACTATCATCTCGATGTTGCCCGTGTACTTAAGAGAAGCTATACAGAGCACATATAACGTGAGACAAAAACTCGGACAGTTTTTCTTTTGATTGTATCATAACTCACTCTGCATATGTAAACTTCAAAAATATAGTCATTTGAAGTCGAATAAATCATTTAAATAAGGTTGTATAACTCATTTGGGTAACCTAGAACAGCCTCTTGTAACATTAGTTATTTTGATGTCATAGTGTGGTACATACATTTCTGATTGTTCTATAATGTGCACTAACTGCACACATTTGCAAATTTCTTAAACTCATGGGAATTCTTTCCTACGAATTTCCAATCTCTTGCTATGTGTGCATTATGCATTTCTCAAAATAATCATCTCGTAAGAGTATCTCTTTTCTTTGCTATAGTTTAACAGTTACTGTGTGAAGAAAATAACAGACACCATAAATTATTTACATCCGCCAAATTAAAGCAACATTAAATCTTGAGAATAGAAGTTCAGTGATATTATTTTTGGGAATGCTATGCGGCAGTGAAACCTGGGCACTACAGAAAAAACATGGAAGTCGTTTGTTGTGTGTAGGAGAAATGCGTTACTTACAGGTGGTTTGTGGTAAGACATGTTCTGATTCTATGAAGAATGAAGATGTGTTGCAGTTGTGTAATGTGAAGCAAAATGTGGTTAGCAAGGTGGAGACTAATATGCTTCGGTGGTTTGGCCATGTTGAAAGAATGAGTGATGAGACGCTTACTAAGAAAATTATTTTAGCCTAAGTGGCAGGAAGGAAAGGAAGAGGAAGACCAAGGAAGTCATGGAAGGGTCAGATCCAGGAGTGTCTGCATGAGAAAATGATCATGAATGTGAAGTATAGAAGATCTTGTGTGCGTTGTGTGATGGATGTCAGTGAAACCAGAGTTGTATGTCAAGATCGCTGTAAATGGAGAAGTTTAATACGGCAACTGTAAGTAAATAATCAGTTAAAAATTATCTGGTAGTTTATGTGGAGTTAATCTCTTAATCCCAGAGAACAGTTTAGTAATATGTATGTATGTATGTATGTATGCTATGTGAATTTTTGCATGGCACTTTTCTGTGCATGTTGTTTCCACCCAAAATGTTTCGCAAAAACCAGTAAATACACATTCGTTTTTAACCAGTATTAATGTTTTCTCTAAAGTTCACATCTTGTGCATAACTGAAATTTCACTTTCGCAAAAAATCAAGTTGCGTGGAAATTGTTTTATGCTGGGAGAGGTAAGAGTGACTGGCGTTTACTGCGAAAGACTTTTACAATTGATCTTTCACAGCTTTGAAGGAACAGTGAACACCAAGTATTCTGCTTGTTTAAATTTATTTTGTTGCATACTAATAAGATGCATTATAATCACAGGCAAAGCTAGTAAATATGCACAGGGGTGATGCCAGCCACTCAGAACTGGGTGGATTACAAGGGAAGCAAAGCATGAGGGGAGAGGGGAGAACAAATTTTGAAGAGCCTAGGTCCCCACTGGTGGCGCAGTGGTCTAAGAGATGGCTCCTGATCATTCATCCGGGAGGGGTCTGGGCGCTCGAATCCCAGTGAGGCATGGATGTTGTGTTTGTCTTACGGCGTTGGCTCTCTCCTTTCCCTGGAACCAATGGCCCTAAATTAGGGACAGGCAACTGCTTATAGCCCATTGAGTTGCTCACGGTGGTCGTTAAACCTTCAACCAAAAAATAAAAAGAAGAGACCGGCAGAAATTTTGGTAAAAAATTCTGTTCATGTAGATTTTACACTACATTGATAATGTTATCCCCCTTAAAAAGTAAAAAAAAAAAAGAAAAAGAAATTTTCAGGTGCATACTGTACATAGCAATAGCAAAGAACTAAAAAAGAATATCCCCATGTTTTTTTACCCCGCTGTCCCTGTTTTCCCTTTATCTTTTGGAACTATGGATACGAATCTCCACAACAAGTTACCATTTGTTCCTAATTTTAGCTTATGTGAGGTTGTTTGTTGTTAAAGCTGTTTATGAGTTTTGTTTGCAACCAGACAAGTAATATATATCTCTTTCTCTCTTTCATCATTTTAAAGTGTAACAAGGAATATCTCTTAAATAGTATAACTATACAAGTGATCCGAAATTTCTTGGTGTACAATAGAAACTACACCAAGAAATTTTGGATCACTAGTATAGTTATACTATTTAAGTACAGTTGGTGAATAGTTCCTTGTTATTTAATAAGGAATATCTCTCAAACTCTCTCATTGTTTTAAAGTATAATTACAAAAATGGTGACTTTATGCTACCCTTGTAGACTTTTGCCCAGTTTCACAGAAGTACAAACACTAAACTTAATAAAAACCTCATTTTATATTAAAAAATTTCTGTGAATTTGAAAAATTAACGTACATTTATCCAAATTCGCTAAAATCTTAGATGGCTGCACTCGCCACATTCAAACTGCTTAAATATTTGGGGGCTCAAAGAAAAGTTGGATGGGCTAAAACCACCCTAGCCTACCAGTAGCACTGCATCTGAATACGCATAACATAGTACTGTGGGAAACATGTAGGCAAAAGTACAGTAAATATGTGACTTAAAAATGTTTTTAAGCCATTGTTGTTTGGTGCCAGTGCTACAGGGTATCCAGATATTCTCTATCTGTGATTATAAATGTTCGAAACATATCTTAATGCTCTTATTTTCTGTACTTACATGAAACCACAGTGAAGAGAAAACCATTGTTAAGCATGTGCACTGCTAATAACATTTGCACACGTAGAGTGCATACAAAGTGAATATTTTTCACGGTTCACAGGTTCAAAGGGAAGGGAGGGAGTACACATGACACAGTCATTCATTGCAGTAAAAATCAGAATACACAGATTGCATCAAACACAAACTTTTTTTTTTTTTTTGATTGGAGGTTTAACGACCACCCGAGCAACTCAATGGGCTATAAGCAGTCGCCCGTCCCTAATTTAGGGTCACTGATTCCAGGGAAGGGAGAGAGCCAGTGCCGTAAGACAAACACAACATCCGTGCCTCGCCGGGATTCGAACCCGGACCCCTTACGGACGAATGATCAGAGGCCATCGCTTAGACCACTGCGCCACCGGGGCGGCAAAACACAAACTTTAGCTTTAGAACTTGCTAGGACTAAAAGCATATGAATGAACATGTATTAAACTCAAAGCAATGAGTATTAAACTTACTGTACTTAAATACAAGCTTTTTTATATTAATATAAATGTGCATCCCATATGCCATCAATAAGAGAGAGTAATTTTTTTTTTTTGTTCTAACAGAAAAAGAAATTTAATATGGAAGCTAACATTGCGGAACTAAGATCTACTATTACTGTTTCATAATCACACGTTCAACACGCATTTCAAACGAACACACCAATTTGTTATTTCCATGTCACTTCAATGCGGCCAAATGAGAAGACAAATTAGAGGAACCCCAACACCTGGCACGAGATGTAAGTTGAACACTGTCGTATCAACAGCAGCCAATTTGTATCTTGCTCAGCAGTGAATAAAATGTGGAATTCTTTTTGGCCTTGCTCATAGTACAGTCAGTCAGGTGGCAACAGGAAAAGGCCACAAAGATGTACTCTCTAACACTATCGCCCACTTCCTCACATGGGAAATTAGACAGACAGATATGAGTCTCTCTATTTTTAAATACACAAATCATGCTGTAGACGTGAACCACAGGCTAAATGATATTCACTTACTGCATTCCGATTGGCTACACCAGTGTGGCACAATTGACACATAACGCCCGGCTGTGAAACCTCAACAGTTCTTCAAACCCCTCCCTCTCCTCTCCTGTGAAAGGGGTGCAAAGGTCTTAATATTACTTATATTAAGACCTTTGCATGAAAAACAAAATAAAAAACAAATTATATTTTCAAAATATTTTATAAGTGTGCACTAGTTTTCTTTTACACATGGTCAACTTTTGAATGACCTCCATTTTGAAAACCCTGTGGTAAATTTTAAATCCCTTAACATTATATAAATCATTAGAATATATAAACAATTAAGACACATCAATGCTATGTAAGAAATGGATATCAATTATTCACTAAATTTACTGTCTAAAGCACGATTTTAATAAAAAGTGAATTATATGTACAATTTAACCTACACCCAACTGCTTTAGTTTGCTGTGGATCCTATGTAATTAGAGTATAGTTGACCTGTAGTTGTCTGAAGCAGTGGGATATTATAAATACCTTACTGCTTTAGTTTGCTGTTTTGTTCATGGTCTTTTCGATTCAATGAGAAGATGTTTCATGATCGAGAGCCAAATTTCAAGTTACACGGTCTATAAATTTGTGATAATGTTCAAGTTAATAGAGGATGATACTACATGGAGCCAATATATAAGATACTATGATTAGGGTCCCTTATCAGAGCAGTGGATAAGGCATATTTAACTTTATTGTATATTTGATTAATCAGATGCCTAGGGTACTCATGCTGCCGTGCTAACCTGAAAATGTAATTGACTTCCTGCTCCAAGAGTACAAGGTTTGACGAATGCGAGTAAACTCTTCTGAATAGGAAGAACAAAGCTGACAACTTGTGCTGCTTCAGATGTGATGAATGAAAGTGGATCATAACAGGGATATGACAAGGTTTTCTGTAAACAGAGGTGGTAAGATGATTAAGGTTAGAGTCCCTATGTACATTAATATCTAAAAATCTTAAGGAATTATCAACTTTGTGTTCTATCCTGAGCCTGACAGTTGGGAACATGGATGATAGCTCGTTGATGAATAAGTCTAAATCATCCCTGCTGTGAGGCCATGCAACCAGGGTGTCGTCAACGTACCTTAAGTAAAATAAAGGGCGGAGGGGAAAATAGCTAATAACCAGATTTTCAATATATTTTAGTAGAAATTCTGCTAACACCGCTGACAAAGGGGGATGGCATTGGGGACCCCTCCAACTGTTGATATTATGCTGTCATGGAATTTGAAATATGAACACTGTTTAATGAAACAAAGCGCATTCATAATAGCATTAATTTCAGAAACTGGGATTAGGGCATCAGCAAGTTTTGCTTCAATAATTTGATGCGTGGCCTCGACAAGTACATTAGGGTACAGCGAGACCACGTCAAGGGATGCCAAAATGAAAGGCTGGGATGGTGGCTGAAGTAATCAAAGTCTTTCGATAGCTTTTAACAGAGTAAAGCGAATCCACAGTATAAATAGCCTGATATTATTGGGACAAGGCTTTTTCTAAGGGTCTGGTGGTGCTGATATAGCCTGATACCAGAGAGCGCATCGGGAAATTCTCTTTATGGAGTTTTACGTATCCGAACATATCGGGCACATGGTACACAATGTTACAATGATTACATCCCTTGTGAGCTACATAATGTATGGAAACACCTTACTAATTCAGTAAATTTTAACTTATAAATGAGACTTTAAATATGGATTCAAACTTATGGAGTACCTTTTTTGTCTGTCTTCTACAATTACTATTCTGTAATCCAATTAGGTTAACAGCGCAAGCACTCATATGACGCATGTAGATAATCATTGGCTTTCTTAGAGTTAACCACAATGCATCATGCCTATGATATATATTGATGTACTATGTATTTTTTTATTTTTTTTTGTCACATCTGATGATGGGGCAGTCGCTGCTTCGAAAGTGCTTATGTGTATGTATAGGTTTTTTAAATTTTATATATAATTCACTTTTTATTAAAATTGTGCTTTAGACGGTTAATTTAGTGAATCATTGGTAACATTTCCCACGAGTCTTCTTGTAATTTTGAAGAAATGGATATGCTCAGCTTTGAAAATCTGACCAACTTAGGTGATAATCAAATAACAGAACTGATTCAGTAGCATACACCCAATGTCTTGAAAATTACGGCAAATGGAATAAGTTGCTGATCTCAATACTGATCATGCATGGACAACTAACTGACCACAATGTTTCCACCACTGTTTCCTGAAAACAGTCAAGGACAGATTTCTTTCTTTAGGATTATTAACATAGCAAATAGAATATCCTCAATTCTCTACTTTTACTCTTCACCATGTACCCTCACAATAAAAAACAGCAGGCTACGTTCAACACTAACTACAACAGATTTAAGTGAGAACCCACAGAGTTATGCATAATAAAAGAATTCCTTAAGTAGAAGTTTTGATCATTTTAGGATTTTGAGCCCCACAATTAATTCTGCCAACCATCCTCAGATTCAGTTGATTACAAGTGATCAAGACTGTTGAACAGTCAAAAGCTTATGCTTAATTAGTTTTATTACATATGTAACTCAGTGTGTTCTTCTCACTTAACTCTATGGGGTTTAATGTAACATCACATCAAAAACCCGAGAATTCACATAAGAAAACTTGAAAATTTGGTAAATGCGTAGATTAGTCTTAAATAATTTGTCGTAAAAATGTTAGTACCAGGAAAAAGCGCAACATACAGATTTTAGAGTGTGGAAATTAATGGCAAATGGTGCAGAATTCATATTTGAAATGTCTTTTAAAGATTTTCATGATAATGTTTACCTGCAACTGCAGTGCTGTGAAGAAAAGCTGCAGTAGGCCTAACACATCGCTCCGGCGACAATGTGAAGCTTTGCTGCATTAAATGGAAGGTTAGTTCCTGTATCGAAATGACGGGCGGAAGAGTACAAGAGAAAGCGGTTAAGTTGTTGACAGGAAAGCAATAAATGTTGTAGTGAAATGCTACAGAAATTAGGTCCACATTATCCACCCTTTATTTTGTTGTATCCTATACGTTGTTGGCAGGCAAACTGGATAAAACCTCTTTGATTTGCAAAAGATGCGTACGAGCGAGATAGAAACTGACCTGCGAACGAGGTATTAACAGGAGAATCAAAACTGCAGTAGAACAGCAAATCAGCCACGAATGGAAGCCGTTCAAAGTAGAACCAAAAGTTACATTTCCCCAGTTTTTTTGTACAACATAGAAAGGCATACTTGTGCTTTCTATTTCAAATCAGGGAATCATATGCGAAAGAACAAAAAATTTCTCAATATCTGCTTTAAAAACAACGACAAAACATGAACGAAGTATATATTTTGTAGAGTATGAGAACAACACGGTTTATTTTCCTGGCAAGAACGTATGCGGTTGCATTTGTAGTCGTCCGCACATGAATTACACGCTGCAGCGAATCTTCCTTTTTAATGGAGCAAAGCCTCACATCGTCGCCGTACCAATGAGTTAGGCCTACCGCAGCATCTCTTCCGAGCATTGTACTTACAGGTGAATATTACATTAAAATCCTTAAACGACATTTCAAATATGAAGTTTGTGCACCATTTGCCATTAATTTCCATACTCTAAAATTTGTATGTCCCACTTTTTCCAGGTACTAACATTTTTCCGATGAAATCATTTAGGTCACTATCTACACATTTACTCTAATTTTTACTAAATAAACTCACTGAAAGAATAAAATCTAACTAAAATCAACTGTCATTACCATAACTTCTTGTATTTACTAAAATACTCCTTGTTCTTGAAAAACACCCCTTAAAATAATTCTAAGGGATAAAAATATTCCAAAAATTAATGAAAATTTGTGAGTAAACTGTTTGGAGCACATATCACATCAGTGAGGCTTTACAAATGAGTGAATGAGCATATGTCTTGAAAGATGACCATTACGTGTAAATTGTTTCGAACACACATCACACTTGTATGGTTTTTCACCTATGTGAATGAGCATATGATTTGAAAGATGACTTTTAAGAGTAAACTGTTTGGAGCACATATCACACTGGTGAGGCTTTTCACCAGTATGAATGAGTATATGATTTGAAAGATGTTTTTTGCGAGTAAACTGTTTGGAGCATACATCACACTGGTGAGGCTTTTCACCTGTGTGAAGAAGCATATGATCTGAAAGATAACTTTTGCAAGTAAACTGTTTGGAGCACACATCACATTGGTGAGGCTTTTCACCTGTGTGAACGAGCATGTGATTTGAAAGATGTGTTTTGCGAGTAAACTGTTTGGAGCATACATCACACTGGTGAGGCTTTTCACCTGTGTGAAGGAGCATATGATCTGAAAGATAACTTTTGCAAGTAAACTGTTTGGAGCACACATCACATTGGTGAGGCTTTTCACCTGTGTGAAGGAGCATATGCCGCGAAAGATGACCTTTTTGTGCAAATTGTTTTGAGCATAGATCACATTGGTGACGTTTTTCATCAGTATGAATGAACATATGCTGTGAAAGATTACTTTTGCTAGCAAACTGTTTTAAGCAAACATCACATTGGTAAGGCTTTTCACCTGTGTGAACGAGCATATGGCGCGAAAGATTACTTTTCGTAGTAAATTGTTTGAAGCATATATCGCACCTGTGTGGGCTCTCTCCTGTGTGAAGGGGCATAAGCTTCGCAAGCCGAGCTTCCTGTGCACAGCGTTTACAGCATATATTGCACTGGCAGCGTTTTTCATCTGCATGGAACAATTCATGTTTTGAAAGATGGCTTTCTCCAAGGTGTTTCAGACATTGAAAAGGTTCCTGACCAGTGTGAAGGAGCTTGCGCTTTGAGAAGTTGCCTTCTTTGTTGAACTGCATGCAACACATATCAGAATCATAAGGCTGTTCCCCTGCATGGGGTTTTGCATGCCTTAGAAGACTACCTTTCTGTGTGGGTGCCTTGAGATACACATCACACTTGACAGATTTTTCACTTTTGTGAAGTTGCCCATGTCTTGCAAAGCTGGATTCTGTTGTGAATTTCTGGAAGCATATTTCACACTCCCAAATGTCTTCTTTTGTGTCTCTTACATTGTGTATTGAAGTATTTGATTCGTTTTTCATTTTTTTTATAACAAATTCTTCAGCGACTGCTGCAAAAGAATTTTCTGATGACTCCATGCTGATAAATTTACAATTTCGATTTATTCAAAAGACAGTAATTTCATTTTTGAAGTTTATGCAGCTGTGTTTGCACATACATAAAAACACTTAAAACTGTCAAGCTGGATGTGGAGAGGTTCATTGCAAATATTTTAAAACATCTTGTGAATCCCAACATGTAGCAGTAAAAATAGAAATATCACCATATTTTTTCAAAGCATATTTTCTGAAATCTCGGAGCAAAATAATATATATATATATAACACTTTCACCCCCGTAAAATTTTGAGGGCTGGAAATTATGTTGCAGAAAAATAAAACATTCATGGAACTGCTATATTCATCAACATTAGTCAATTTCCTTAAGAACATTTCACCAACTTTCTGGGAAAACTTTTGAAAAACAAATTGACAGGATGCTATCTGTACAGCGAATTTTAATTACGAATATTACCTCCGAGTCCCGACTGTCATTTGGAGGCTTCTGATCTTTTCAAATAATTAGGTTTTCATGACATATTAAATGAGATAATTTTTCTTCCTAAAATAATAACACAAGTAACGCTTTGCTACTGCTTTAATGGCCAGGCCTCAGTTCAAAATGATAAAGAAGAAAGAACAAGCTAGAAGCCTATAACTTCAACCATGAAGACAACACAAAGACTTTGCGTTACCGGGACAGCGTAATATTTATAATCTTTGATTATTTTTTTTTTTTAATTGGAGGTTTAAAGACCACCGTGAGCAACTCAATGGGCTATAAGCAGTCGCCCGTCCCTAATTCAGGGTCACTGGTTCCAGGGAAGGGAGAGAGCCAGTGCCGTAAGAAAAACACAACATCCATGCCTCAACGGGATTCGAACCCGGACCCTGTTCGGACGAATGATCAGAGGCCATCGCTTAGACCACTGCGCCACCAGGGCGGCAATCTTTGATGGGCAATGTATAACGTCCGACAGCTGCCATGGAGGCAGGAATAAGGGGAGAAAGCACTCTCCGTTGGCTCAATGCAATCCAAGTGAAGCCAAAGAAAAGTCACGCGCCGCCCCGGTGGCGCAGTGGTCTAAGCGATGGCTTCTGATCATTCGTCCGAACGGGGTTCGGGTTAGAATCCCGGTGAGGCATGGATGTTGTGTTTGTCTTACGGCACTGGCTCTTTCTTCCCTGGAACCAGTGACCCTAAATTAGGGACGGGCGACTGCTTATAGCCCATTGAGTTGCTCACGGTGGTCGTTAAACCTCCAATCAAAAAAAAAAAAGCTACAGAATAAAACATTCAGGTAAAATACAATAAAAACATACGTAATAAATAGAGCCCAGACACAAGTCCAGGTAGGAAGAATTCAGTGGTGCTGGACAGAAAACAAAGATATTACATAGTGGTCATATCCAGTACCGAAGTGGATACTGAGTAATAGCTGAGAGCAATAAATCACTGGGTCTCAAAAAACTGACACGAACGTATACCCAAGAAGCAGAACAGCGGAGCCGGTCGAGGAAAAAAAGGAAGAAACCAACTCAGCCTCTGGAACATTGGGCAACAAACTGAGAAGCAGAGTTCAGTTCTGAGGACATAAAAGTAAGTCTATTAGTGCAGATGAGAAATTTAGAATTTGTCCGGGTAGAAGTTCGAAGCTCTTGCAAAATGTGCGACAACTGGAAAGCAACGTCGGCTGGACGGTATGTACATTGAGTGAGATAGGTATAATAGTCAAACCGCTCATCGCGGGCAAGTGCAAAAAGACGAAAAAGTTGCCGGTGAGATCGAAACTTTGACAAAACTGTTGGAACAAAGCCTGTATGGCAGCCTCCACAAGTTCACTTGGATAGTTGGATCGTCAGTGATCCCACACCCTCTCGGGGATGCAGGAGGAGAGCGAGTTCGGGATGAGGACCGGGAACGAATAACACGCGGGCGACCACGCTTAGCCGTGCCCCCGGGGCGTTTGAAAGTGCTTCGCTTATCGCCACAGGAGAGAGAATCACTTCTGTAGTCATCGCTGAAAGACAGATCATCGCTGGGAACGCGGACCGCAAGTTCAGGAAAAGTCTGAGTAGCCGGAGTAATAGCACCAGATGAAGCAACTGGAGCGACAGCATCAGACATAACAGCAGGAAATGCCATAGCCGAAGAGCCATCAGTGGAAGCAGCCGATGAAAGCACTGGGTCAGAGGCAGCACTCCCGTCATCTAGGCCAGACGGATCCGAAGGAACCGAAGTGTGTGACACCTGAAGCGGTGGAAATTGTTCCACAGAAGAAATCGTAGGAGTCGAAGAAAGAGCACCGCGATCCGACCGAGATGCCGCCGTCGACGGAAAAGTGTCCGAAGCCAGAGGTGCAGTCGTTTTTCTAGCTACCGATGGCGGACTAGAAGCAAGAGCAAGGCACACCGCTTTGTGATGTCTAAACACCGAACAATGTTCACAGTGATGAGAGGTGAGGAAAGTGATGCGACGGGTTTGACCATCACACTTGACAGTCAATTTCGTAAGGCAACGAGCAATATGGTCAGGGGAGGCAAAGACCATTTGGGCTGTTCGCCGGGCGCTCAGGATTAAGCAATCTGCCGTATCTTGTGATGCTGCAGAAAAAGTGCTGATGTGGCCGACAACTCAACCAACAGTGGAGAGGGCTGCGTGTGTCATTGTGTCCGTCACCTTTGGAGGAACTGGGTACAACGGAACAGCGACAGTTTGTTGTGACACAGGTTCAGGAAAAAGAAGCTGTTTCCGAATCGTTAGTCCAGTCTGAAGAACAGAAATGGCAAAGGCAGCCTCCGTAAAGTACACGATCACCAACCGTGGAAGACGTGACATATGTAAGAAGGCAGAGGAAGAGAACATCCGTTTTAGGGCAGTGTCATAAATCTTCAGAGGTGTGTTCGGCAAGGCTTCAAAACTGACACGTTGCGCGAGAATCGAGGGAAAAGAGGCCCTCGCAGAAGAATGCAGCGGGAGATCGAGTGTAATCTCATCGTCATCACGTCGTAGTAAAGGTTGTAGAGACACAGCATCCTCATACACTGGGGGCAGTGATGGGCGAGAAGTAATGGCAGCAGTAACCGCAGAATAAGACGAAGACTGCAGTTGAGAAGCTGAGGGTAGAAGATGAACACTTTCAGAATTATCCAAGACGTCATAGTTCTTCTTGAGTGGAGAAGTAGCAGATGAGCAGGCAGCTGAGGAACACCGAAAGTACAGCATGATGACGCACTGGAGGAAAGTGGCGGAGCAACGCCGCAAGAAGAAGGCGACGTAAGGACGTCACCGGTTGAGAGACAAATATCCGAAGAACCGGAAGTGAGGAAAGTAGACTCATGATATCCACCGGATAACGCCATTACTAATGGCGGCGCCCAGCAGTTCCCCTGGCCAACTCGACCAAAGGATAAGCAAAGCTGGTATTGAACAAAATATCGTACTCGCGGACTTGTAAGTAGAACCGAACGATGCACGATAACTTTAAAGGTAAAGGAACACAAAAATAGAACTCAAGAAGCACTTAGAACACTATGCTTTGAGCACGAAAATGCGGAGCCAAGAAACGAGGCGCGCAATACCTCTTAGTGCTGTGCGAGTCATGAAGTTGTCAATTTGCTTTTAATATTAATAAATTTGCCCTTTTCCATTATATTAATCGTTGATATACTATTCTTAATGACATTATTAGTTGATTTATCAATGTTTAGGGCGTTACAGCTACTTCCAGGCAGTGGCGCCCATGAGAGTACTTTTAGGGAAAGGGGGGTTAAGGCTAAGAAAAATCCTTAACTGCTTCAAAGCTGAACCTCATTTTAGTAAATGTACGACATACTAAAATACAACAAAAATAAAGAAGTTTGATAACTGCAATCAATCATTATTATCTTATTATTTTTAAAAATGGTTTAAAAAAAGGTTTCGTCTATTTTAGTGCTTTAAATTTATCAAAAATTTGGCTATACCAACGGCTGGGGGGGGGGTCGAACCTCCTCTGCCATCCTTACGGGCGCCCTTGCTTCCAGGTATTTAGAATTTAAGAAACATTTCGGTTGGTTTCTGGGTGATCAGCTGAGGTATAAGAGTTTTTCTCATTCTGTAAGTAAAACCGCCGTGTAATGTCATAGTTTTGATTGTTGTGTTTACGATAATCTAAGTTTAGTAACGTTTTAGAGAGATCTGCTCTGTTAAAATGAACAGAATATGATAGTGTACGCAAATTAATGTTAAGCTGTAATACCTCAATATTACTTTATATTACATATATTATGATGAGAATATACACTAAAGAGTAATTGAATTAGAGATACCTGTCTAGTAACGTGTAGCACTACCTTTCTCCCTGATGACGCCGGCGATTCGTCTCGGCATGGACTCGACAAGACACCGGAAGCGTTGGGAAGCCATACTGATCCATGACCCCTGAACAAGCTCCCACAGTTCACGATTTGATGGAGAGGGGTCAGAGCCCCGAACAACTCTCTCTATGGTATCCCATTTTCCAAAATGTCTAGGGTCCAGTGGCGATGTTCCCGCGCCCATGCTAATCTTTACACCCTGTGATGTGCGGTCAGCAGCGGTACCCTCGTGGGACGATGGCTTCTGTACCCCATAGCGAGGAGATGGTTTTGGATGATGTGGCTGCTTACACGTTTTTGTGCACCAGCGTTAAATTGCCGAGTGATTTCTTGCACTGTGGCCCGTCTATCTGCTGTTACAATGCGAGCTATCCGACGATGACCCCGCTCAACCACACGCTGTTGTGCGCGGCAGTTAGCCCTTGCAGGGATGATTTTACCGGATTCGATGTACTCACGGTGCACCCGTTACGCAGTGGCTCGTGAAAATCCCAGTGCCTGCACGACTTCCGAGATAGAGTGACCCATCCGTTGGGCCCCGACATATTGCCCATGATCAAATGCGCTTAGATCCTTCGTCTTACCAATACTGCGTCCAACTCTTACTGTTTCCCGTCGCATCACTCCTTATATTGTCGGATCACTGCATACGTCATGTCGTTTCCGTTTACAGGGCCGCCCACAGCGCCATATTTGCATAACGCCAGCTGTCTCTAATTCAGTTGCTTTTCAGTGTACTGTGTCTTTCGACAAGAAATGGCACAATTTCAAAAGCAATAGAAAATCTTTACATTTCAACACCGCTAAATAAAACTTAAAACAGTGCATGCTGGGTTCATTTACATATCCTCCAGCTTAATAATGCCAACCTTGACTATGCAATGTAAATGCAAAAGTGCCTTTTCACCTGTGAAGAAGCATGTGCCTTGAAATATGACTTTTTCGAGGAAATAGTTTGGAACATACATTACATCGGTAAGGCTTTTCACCTGAACGAACAAGCATATGCCTTGAAAGATAACTTTTCTGAGCAAATTGCTTAGAGCACACATTACACCGATGAGGCTTCTCACCTGTGTGAAGGAGAATGGGCTGTGAAAGAGGATTTTTCCAAGCAAATTGTTTGGAGCACACATCGCATTGCTGACGATTTTCCCCCGTGGGAATGAGTAAATTTTTCAAAAGCTCACTTTTTCGAGCAAATCGTTTGAATTTTAGTGAGGCTTTTCCCCCGTGTGAATAAGTAAATGCTTCGAATGTTCACTTTTTCGAATAAATCATTTGGAGCATACATAACATTGGTGAGGCTTTTCCCCTGTCTAAATGAGTTAATGCTTCGAAATACCACTTTTTCAAGCAAATTCCTTGGAACATACATTACATTGGTGAGCCACCCCCCCCCCCCCCCGATTTGAATGAGTAAATGCTTCGAAAGATCACTTCTTCGAGCAAATCGTTTGGCGCATATATCACACAGGTGAGGCTTTTCCTCCGCGTGTATGAGTAAATACTTCGAAACAATACTTTTTCGAGATTTTTTTTTATTTGAGGTTTAATGACCACCGTGAGCAACTCAATGTGCTATAAGCAGTCGCCCGTCCCTAATCTAGGGTCACTGGTTCCAGGGAAGGGAGAGAGCCAGTGCCGTAAGACAAACACAACATCCATGCCTCACTCGGTATTCGAACCCGTACCCCTTTCGGATGAATGATCAGAAGCCATCGCTTAGACCACTGCGCCACCGGGGCGGCGCAAATTGTTTGGAGTATACGTGACATTGGCGAGGCTTTTCCCCCGGTGTGATTGAGTAAACACTTGAAAAGATCACTTTTTCGAGTAAATTATTTGGAACATAAATCACATTGGTAAGGTTTTTCACCTGTTTGCATAAGCATATGCTGCGAAAGATTACTCTTCTGAGTTTCTATTAGAATTTTTAGCTCCTTTAGCACCACAAAATGTCATACTGTTCAGAGCCATTCTGTCAATCAAAATCGGAAATTAAGCTAGTCATATCTAAATAAACTTCTGTATATATTTTCTTCACAATTAATTTTTTTTTTTGATTGGAGGTTCAACGACCACCGTGAGCAACTCAATGGGGTATAAGCAGTCGCCCGTCCCTAATTTAGAGTCACTGGTTCCAGGGAAGGGAGAGAGCCAGTGCCGTAAGACAAACACAACATCCATGCCTGCCCGGGATTCGAACCCGGACCCCTTACGGACGAATGATCAGAGTCCAGCGCCTTAGACCACTGCGCCACCGGGGCGGCAGGCTTACATTTGCATCCTTTTACTTTGCAACTTAAAAAAAGGAAGACGTATATGTTGATTTATTTTAGGCTTACATGCTATTGCCATATTAACTTGTTTGCAAATAACATTTGTGGCTGATCATATACATGCTGAACAAATATACAGTATATACATATGATTATACAATTTCAATTGCTTAATTTTTATACATGAAGATAATAATTCTTTATAAGATTTCTTTTGCCTTCAGAGGATAATGTTTGCTGGCATTGAATAGATGCCAGTGTAGTGATTAAATCCTTTTTGCTACTTTGAATGAAAGGTTTGATATTTAATGCATGGGTTCAATTAAATCATTTAATTTGCTGTCATTTTCATGGTTTTTCAGAAAATGGTGGAGAGTGTGTATAGTTTTATCATCTGTATAGTACACTTTAGATACTAATTATGATTTTTTTAGTCTGTCACCAACAGGACAGTCATGTTTTCAGTAATTTGGTATAAATTCATTGATCTCATATTTTTTACTTGTCACAAACTGTATTTTTTTTTTTTACTTGTTGGTGTTTTGACAACCATAAGCAACTTAATAGGACTATAAGCAGTTGTCTATTCCTAATATAGGGCTACAGGTTTTAGGTAAGAGAGTGAGAGAAAGCCAGTGCTGTAAGATGAACACAACATCCATGTCTCACTGGGATTCAAACCCAAACCTATCTTCGATGAATGATCACAAGCCAGCACTTAGACCACTGCACCATCACAGCAGTGAAGTTGTTTCTATTGTGCTGCTTTTTTGTTACAGCACGGAATTGTTGGCCCCAGCCATTGAATTCCATACTGACAGTTTCTTTAGAAAATTCAAAAAAAAAAAAAAAAAGTTTTGCCACAGTAATTTTTATACCATTTTTTTCTTTTTGACCAATCATAGCAAAGTGATATCTTCTGCAGTGGTTATTAAGTAACCCAAAAATGTACATCACTCTGGATCAGTCCACTTGTATCAGGCAACATTGTTTTCAATATGGATCACAAGTACAAGAAGCTGCTCTGTAAAATAAAAAATGCTTTTCAGGTGGAAATAAAAATATCTCAGATTTGTAAGCTTACCATTTGTGGGTGTGTGTGGGTGTGGGTGTTGTGTGACAATCACCACGAGCATATCCATTGGTTATAAGCAGTTGTCTGCCCCTAATTTAAGGCACTTGGTTCCATGGAAGGGAGAAAGAGAAAGACAAACATACTACTCATGCCTCATTCAGAACTCAAAAC
This sequence comes from Macrothele yani, assembly GCA_039090855.1. Taxonomy (NCBI): domain Eukaryota; kingdom Metazoa; phylum Arthropoda; class Arachnida; order Araneae; family Macrothelidae; genus Macrothele; species Macrothele yani. The sequence continues at coordinate 142,810,606 of CM077009.1, read as the reverse complement.
ACAGATCCAGCAGACTAGTATACCACTAAGATGGTCATTATATTTCAAAAACCCATTTTAACACCAAATCTGCATAATAATTCCAAACACAAAACTTCTTAATATTGTACCATAGCATGAATGCTTTTTGTACTTAATCACTTTAATACATAAGATTAACATTACTGACATACATTAAAAATAGAGCAAACTGAAGTCTTTTTTTTTTTTTTTGATTGGAGGTTTAACGACCACCGTGAGCAACTCAATGGGCTATAAGCAGTCGCCCGTCCCTAATTTGGGGTCACTGGTTCCAGGGAAGGGAGAGAGCCAGTGCCGTAAGACAAACACAACATCCACGCCTGACCGGGATTCGAACCCGGACCCCGTTCGGACGAATGATCAGAGGCCATCGCTTAGACCACTGCGCCACCGGGGCGGCCAAACTGAAGTCAATCTTTTTACTTTCTGTGAACAATTATGAAGTATTCAAGATGCCATTTCAGTTTTTTAAATGAATAAAACACTTGAAAAATCTTATCTGCTGCAGAAATGTTTTTTACAGTGCCATGTTGATTTCACCAACTTCCACTTTTCAAGCTATTTTTCATTGATTATGGCATTAATGGAATCAAGCATGTTGGGAAAAAAATATTTTTGGTGAGAAACAACTGTATCTACAGTCCATCAACCAGTGGCAGATATATCAAGGAAGGTATCTTTTATTGTTGAGGAAATGCAAATGAGTGCTAGCGCAACATGGTATTTGCATTTCTACAATTTTTCAACCAGAACTATAAAAATTTGGATGCATGACACCCAAGTCTTCTATATTTGTTGAAACCAAAAAAAAAAAAAAAAAGCAGAAATTTGAAAAAACTTCCTTAACAGTTGGGAAACATATATATACACACATAGACATAGTTTTCGTTTTTTGGGTGCTTTATATTTTCTCCTAAATTTTTTTTTTGGGGGTGGGGAAGGTTATCTGTGGGGTTTTTTTTTAGTTGTTTTGGAGTAGGTTAATTTTATTTTAATTTTTTATTTGCATTTTCTGTTTATCATTTGCTGTTTTTGTAGCAGACTGAATGATGCAAAATCCACACTTGTTGGTCTTTACAGAGGTATGAGGTGTTATCTGTGCCTAGCTCTTGATGAAACCATAGATAGCATCTTGCCATAGTTCTACATTCCTCTTTCTTTTCTCCCAGTTGGTCGTTAGATCTGTTCTTTTGATTTCTCCAAATCAGTTGCTACTGCTTTCAATTTTGTATGTTTTTTATTTTTCTTTTATGTAGCCTCAGGTGCTTTGGAATTTCAAAAGCTGTTTTGAAAATTTACATGTAACCTTTATTATGCTTATATATATATTCTGTATATAGTTATTTGCTTTTTTGTCATCAGCTTACTTTTATATTAATACGACCATTCTTTGAGAACCTGCTTTCCCTCTTTCTGTGACGTTCAACTACTGATCAAGGTCAAATAGTGAGTACACTTGTGCAAAGAAAAAGAAAATTTTCTCATTGTTTACATGATTTTATTACAAAGCAAAGCCAATGCGCACCCGCAGCAACTGTACTCATCATTATAATCAAGTAAAATGTCAATACTAGGAAGTTTTCATGTTTACTACCCTTACTTATAATTAAAAGCTAAAATGTGACAGTTCATATTTTTATTTAACAGATGAGCAGTATAATCAAAATGGATAACATACCGAATTTACAAATTTTACCTATACTGTGAAGTATACATTTTTGCTTTCTTTTCCATTACAACACAAAATGCATACATTACAAATGACATGAATAACACATTTATATATAATTACTATAATTTATTTTAGTCTGGTTGACTTTATCAAACAACAATCCTGTTTAAAATTAACTTCAAATTTCTTGTCCTCAGCAAAACATGTACCAATGTAAAAATGCAAATAATTGGGAGAAAATTGAAATGCTCAGTTTGTTTGTAATATAAGGAATGACACTTTAATATCATATCAAACTTTAGCATGTGACAATGAGATATAGAAACTACAAATTTCCCCACAACACTACCAATTGGGATGATTTATATAACATTTTTAATTACAACACAAAAGACATATATTGCAAAATACATAAAAAATAAGAAATTTACAGTGAACTATTAAAATTTTGTTTACAATCTGTAAATGTTCTCCTCAGCAGAAAGTGACCACCAATAGATAACTGAAACGTCAGACTGAATACCAAAAGACAGAAGACCACATCTAAATGTTCTCCTCAGCAGAAAGGTAGCAATATGAAAACACATTTTGGAGAAATTCAAATACTGTTTGCTTTAATAAAAAGGAATGAATTCTAGTTGTCACTGTACATTACATTCTGTGACCAAATATCATGTCTTCTAAAACTATGAGCAATACTATTTTAAATGTGAGTAACAGATGCAACAGTAATAAAATGTTTTTTTCACTCTCATAAATCATAACATTGCACTAAAAACATATACAATTTGTGACTGTAGTTACAAATTTTGATATAATATATAAGGAATGAAGGATCAAACTTTAGAACATGATAACAAGAGATTCAAAGCACACATTTCATCACAACATTGACTTTTTTTTTTATATTTTAGTTACTGTACAAAAGGCATACATTGCAAATGATATGAAAAATAAGGACATTATATTTAAAAAGTTTAAAACTTTGGTATCAGGAAATCAAATTTTAGAATTCAATAGTGAGATTAAATACCGCAGATTTCAACACACTTCTTCAATGAATTGACAGCCTTGTGTGGGCCCTGGGTTTTTCAATGAGCATTTTTGTGAGATTTCGTAACATTAACCCCACGTCCAACCCCCCCCTCACACACACCTGGAGGACCAAGGGACAACTTCACAGGGAACCATCCACACATTCAGGTCCCCAAACACAGGGAGTCTGTGGAAAACAAAGACCAGAAAGCCGGCAGGACCGGGATTTGAACACCCGTCAGAAAGTGCCTCCCAGACAGTGCATAGTGACTTAAGCAACTGCACTATGCTGGTGGTTCATCACAACACTGTGACAATTTATAAGATTTTTTCAATTACAACACTAAAGGCATACAGTGTAAATTACATGAAAAGTAAGAAAATCATATTCAATTACAAACAATTTATTTACGGTTTGGATGATTGTACCAAACAAAATATATCTTTAAATAAACAACTAATTACTTATTCTCAGCAGAAAATGTAGCAATATAAAAATGCAAAATGTGGGAGAAATCAAATGCTTTGTTCATTTTAATACATAAGAAATGAAACTTATATCAAGAAATCATATTTCAAAATGTGATAATGATATGAAACCCACATTACATCACAACACTGCAAAGTGTGACAATTTGTACAATATTTTTTATTACAATGCATAAGACATACATTTGCAAATGACATGAAAAAATGTATTGAATTGCTAGAATTTTACTTACAATCCAACTGATCATATTCAAATAATTTGTTCTTAGCAGAAAATAGTTAGTATAAAAAATATAAAGCACTGTGAAAAATCAGAAATTTTTTTTTGATGCTTATGAAACAGGAGATATGGTCTAGACACCAAATTTCAAAATATGATGTGATGCCAAATCAGATTTACATAATTCACGGAATGAAGGGTAACTTCTACAGGGCCATACATTCACTGTAGAGCTTATTGTAATAAAATGTTCTGAGATCTGTCATTGACTTGAAACTGACATTACTTTATTTCTTTTTAACCAATAATCAATATAAAACTAACATCATCATCACTGTTAACCATTATCAATCAACTGCTGAATGAAAGATTCCCCAAGTCTCTTCTGAAGCTGTGTTGAGCCACTCTGCTCCATATTACTTTGGTATGCTTTTGAATTTCAACCACCCATCTTCCCTGTGCTCTTCTTCTTCTGTCCTTCGGTATCCAGTCTAATATTTCATCCAGTTATTTATCGGTGGCAGTTCTATAGATATTGTCCATAATACACACACATATATATTATAGAACTGACCACCAATAGATAACTGAAACATCAGGCTGAATACCAAAAGACAGAAGACCACACGGAAGATGGGTGGGTGAAATTTGAAAGCATGCCGGAGGGAAATGGAGGCAACTGGCTCAAGATAGACAGTTGTGGAAGACTTTAGTCAAGGCCGTATAGAAAACACAAGGCCATGACATTTGAGAGATGAGTTCCTTCCGTTTATGATGTCACTCTCATATTACACGGACTGATGCGTTGGTGTCGTGTTTGACGCCACACATGACAGCGTTGGAAACCAATTGGTAGCCATGGTTTCTGTGCAACATCAAAAGGAGAGAGAACTTATCTCTCTAATGTTATGGGCTTATGTTTTCTAGATGGCCTTGCTTTCATTTAGCAGTGGACTGATAATGATTGCATTTACCTTGGGCAACAGGTATTATGCAAGGGTCACATTGATGAAGAAATTAATCGGTTTATATAACTTGGTTGGACAGCTTTTGGAAGAAACACATTTCTCAAGAGCAATATGCTAATTACTATTATTCTTAAAAGAGAAGTGTTTAATCAATGCATCCTTTCAGTTCTTATATATGGGGTAGAGACTTAGACTTGACTAAAACACACATACAAAGGCTGCAGACAACTAAAAGAAGCATAGAAAGATGCATGTGTGATGTAACCAGGCAAGATAATAGGAACTTTTGGATCAGGAAAGTGACAAGAATGGGTGGCACTATGATCTGAGTAAAATTCCTGAAATACTAATGGGCTGGACATATTGCCAAAGGAATAGACCACTGAAGGACAACCGAAATTCTAGACTAGATTCCAAGGGATAGGAAAAGACCACACGGGAGATAGGCAGATGAATTTCAAATGCATGCGGGCATGACATGGAGGAGATTGGAACAAAATAGACCATTGTGGAAGAAACTTGGGGAGACCATCAAACAGTGGATTGATAATGAGATATGCAATATATACAGAGTTATTATAAATCAAACAGACAATTTCAACACCAAATATGTACATATATATATACAATATATGTGAAACAAGCAAACTAACAGATAACCACCATTTGTAGGGGAAAAAAATGATGAAATGATAAATTATGCTTTGCAGCTTTCCTGCATAGCAATTAGTACAAGTTAAGCCAGAGGAATATTTTTTTCTGATATTTCTGCTTTATCCTGACACATTTTTTAAGGCAATATTTTTAAAAATGGAAACTAATTCATGGTAGTTGGAAGTTTTCATCTCCTATCACTCTGTGCAACTTGTATGGGTACTTATAATATTTATCTAGATTTTTCAACTCATATTGTTTCACATTACAGACCTGGGTAACAGGGCCATAGCCAGACAGAGGAATTAGAGGAGGCAGTTGATGACTGAGGTCGGGCAGAGGATATAAAACAGCTCTGGAAGTGGACTGTAGTGAGAGTCACAGAAGCGTATCTAGGGATTTCTGCGCCCGGGGTAAACCGCAAAATATTGCGCCCCAATCTGTCTTTCTATTTTCTACAAATGCATATCTATATATGTATATACAGTACTTGATCCGAACTCCAAAACATTATATATATCACTTAACTTAAAAAACTGTAACCTGTAACTTGCAAACAAATGTAATATGATTTCTGCAAAACCACACCATGCTGCAGGTTTCAAACATAATCAGCATATTAATGAGTTCAACCATAGATAAATTACAATCGTAATACAGAATCCAATAGAAACATCCCTAAACTCCTAACAAGAGGGAATATCCTTCAAAAATCAAATAACACCCCTTCTCCTCCCCCTTCTTCACCACCAAAAGAAACCAAACATTTTTTAATAATAATATGTAACTGTAGTGAAGACAGAGTGCATAAGGTAGGGAAGACAGAGTGCATAAGGTAGGGAAGACAGAGTGCATAAGGTAGGGAAGACAGAGTGCATAAGGTAGGGAAGACAGAGTGCATGAAAGAGATATTTTTAAGAAATTAATTAAGATATCTAACTATTGGCTTCAAAATTTAGCACTCTCATGAATGAACCTGAACCTCTACCCCAGAGTACCAAATGTCTTTCCCTGATGAGTGATCTGGTGTTCTGGGATACAGTTATATATTATTAAAAAATGTTTTTTTTTTTTTTTTTTTTTTTTTTGTGGTGATGAAGTGAGGGGGAGGGGGTTATTTGATTTTTGAAGGATATTCCCTCTTGTTAGGAGTTTAGGGATGTTGTTATTGGGTTCTGTATTAGGATTGTAATTTATCTGTGGTTGGACTGAACTCATTAAAATATATATATATATATATATACAAGAGTGGAAGACATTGTGATCAGGGTAGAATCCGTGAAATGGCAATGGGCTGGACATGCTGCAAGAAAAACAGACTACCGATGGACAACTGAAATTTTAGACTGATTTCCAAGGGACAGAAAAGGATCCAGAAGACCACACAGGAAATGGATGGATGAAATTCAAAAGCATGCCAGAGTAACATGGAGAAGATAGGCTCAAGGCAGACAGTTGTGGAATAAACTCTGGGGAACCTTCATGCAGCAATGAGTTGATAATGGTGATGATTATATATATATATATGTTTCGGAGTTCGGGTTTTCAATTTCACATCAAATGGGCCGAAATTATCAGGCAGTCATGGCTCGTAGCCACAATAATGATCGAATATCCCCGAGAGAATCTTCAATGTGAATGACATCCTTATCTTATCCATCCAACTAAAGAAAAACAGCGGGCACCATTCTTATGAAAAAGCTGTGGTTCTACTTTAGTTAGACGAACTGTACAACTACGTCTTCATTTACAAATGAAGGTAACTTGATCACGCTAGTTACGTTAAATGAAAACTTTTACAAAAAGTTCGTAAGTTGGAAGCTTTCGACCTTATTGGGCAAAAGGAAACCCAGCTCAGGCTTTGCTCATTTTGGCCCTTTCCTGGCTACAGCCTTGCTGGGTAAGACCATATTAGACCTAAGATAAGGTCGAAAGCTTCCAACTTACGAACATTTTGTAAAAGTTTTCATTTAACGTAACTAGCGTGATCAAGTTACCTTTATTTGTTAATATTGTTACGTGTTTTGCCCATCATCGTCATACGTCTTCATTTCTGAATGTAAGCAAATAGCATCCTCTTAACATTTTGAGAAAGAAAATTTAACTGTAAGTGTACCCAAAACTGGTGAAGTTTCAATTATAAATTAAAGCAGATTGCAAGCAGTAATTTTTGCACCTTCTCTTGATCTGTGGCCAGGTCAATTTTTCCCACAATTACGCCTCTAGTGAGTCACTAGGTTGGGCAAAAGGAAACCCAGCTCAGGCTTTGCTCATCTTGGCCCTTTCCTGGCTACAGCCTTGCTGGGTAAGACCATATTATACCAGACGAACAAGTTTCACTGTAGTATAGAAGAGCTGTGAGCATGTTAGGTTATTTAGTCATGATGATGTGTTGTCGGCTTTACCGCAAAACTTAATGCATGTTGTGTTGTTATTTTTTTGTCTTCTAAGTAGCTAAAATGCTTACTGTGGGTTACAGTGAACTACTTTGAATAAATATTACATCAAAGCATACTGGATCCTGATCTCCTTTGTGTAGGTTAGTGATGTTTGATAAACTGTATAAGTTTCTTTTACCTATAATGAGTTCACATGAACAGAAAACGAAGTTACATATTTCCTGAGTTTGTATTCTCTATGTACCAGCATGGACTTTCATACGCATTGTGTTTCAGAGACTTTCACCGCATCTTCTTCCTACATGTTTTGAACTGTTCCTGCAGTGTCGTGTTTCACTGGTCTACTCCCTTAAGCTACTGCTGGTTCTACAGCATTCATTGTAATTATTATCATCAACCTTTGTACATACACTTCATTGTATTTACCATTTCATGTTTTATTTTCTGCCTTCCATCACACTGCCTGTGTTGCTGGCGTGACTGTGTTTCATGTATTTTTGTAACGAATAAAGCGAATTTTGAAAGAGTGCTCTGAAATGAAAACATTGACCATTATTATAAAAAAAGGTTATGATGTGAACAATTTATCTGAGAAATATTTTAGGGTTTTATAACACTTTTTTCTTTTATCAAATATTAACCCTATGGTAGGTAGCAAGTTAAGAAAACTTAAAAATGCATAATCAAGAATTTTGCAAATTCAGTCTAAGAAACTTACACTGCCCACATAAGTAAAGAAATCCACAGTAGATAGTACATCTGGGAGTGAAATTATGGAAATTTACTCAAAAAGGCTTTCTTTTAGGCACACTGCCAGCAGGTAACCTTTTGAATTCAAACTTTGGAGAAAGCTGGCAAAATAGAAATAATATCAGTTAGCCATATATAATGAAAACATTTTGCTTCCCTTTCCCAAGAAAACATCATGGAGCCAGGACTTGGTCAGGGATTTAATGAAAATGGAGCTGTGGAAAGTGTGTGCCAGGATTCGTACTGACAGACAAAAATTCTGAATTTATAACTCTGATTTAGAACAACCAATTCCATAAAATTATCGTTTCATGTGATTAAGATATGATCTCATCAAAATAATTATTCTCACTACATACATTTCCAGGGATTGTATTAACAATGAGTTTTCAATTTTTATGTAATCCTTTTAACAATTACTCTATTTACTGCAGTGGTTTAAACTATGATTAAATTTTGCATATTTCCTGAGAATTAAGAAAATACACTGAGTTTATGTCTAGTAATTCATATAAACAGCAGTTTTTGACCATGCTATGTATGGTCTTGATCACCCTCAACAGAATCAGAGGACTGGTTGCCAGATTTTAGGAGACATCCAAATAAGTGGGATTTGGTGAGGGATATCTGAATTGCAGTTTTTGGTTAGCAATATTTCAATTCAATACTTTCTTGAAAATGTAGAAATACTTTGTTCATAAAGGAGGTAATTTTTTCCCCAAGGGGACTGCAGAAATGTCTTCAGTTAGTAATGATAATGCTGTTTTTGGAAGATCATCTGGGCACATACTGTTTATGTTCACACAGTCTTGTTTTGATGCTTCAGTACGAGTCACCAAGGTATACCGAGTCCTGAGGGGGATGAAATAGGTATGGCATAAACTTTAGGGGTGTCTAGGGATAGAACAGGATCTCTGTTTTTTTAGCAGACACTTTATAATAACAGGTTAAGAAGATGGGCCCTGGAGAGTTTACAGATCTTATAAGAAAATGAACAATGCTAAGGGACTGAACCAATAAATAGGGTTCTATTTTAGTGTTAGTGTAAGAGTTGGAAGTTTTTCATGTGGAAATCATAGAGAATTTTGTTTATTATAGATGGTGGGTATTGATGGGCTTCAGAAATTTTCTTAATTGTAGCAACTTCTTGTTTGAAGGATGATTCACTGTTGCAGACAATCCTGGCACAATTAGTATTTTAAAGCAATAAATTTGTGAGTAGTGGTGGAATGGGATGCACTGGGAATATACCAAAACATCAACACAAGCCTGTGTGAGAACAAACAGGATGTGTTAAATGGTCTTTCAAAAATAGGGTTATCAGCACCAAACCTTGAAGGCATTTCTGCAGTCCCCCTCCCCCTTTGGAAAGAAAAAATAAAATAAAAAAACTCGACACCTTTATAAAGAAAGCAACTCTATGTTTTCAAGAAAGTATTGAAATATTGGTGACTACGAACTGCAATTCATGTATCGCTCACCAAATTCCATTTATGTAGATCTATCTACTAAAATCTGATAATTGTTTCTGCATCGCCAATTCAAGTAGTACTTCTGGCAACCAGTGCTTTGATTCAGTTGATCGCAGGTGATCAAAACTATAGCTCAGTCAAGAGCTTCTGCTTATATGAATTTAATTACTATACAAAACTTTGTGTATTTTTACTTACTTTTCACATAGTTAATGTTGCATGATGCCTGTTGTTTCAAACTATTCTGCTTATTTGATATCATAAGAGGTTTGGCATGTTTGTATCTTTTTTAAAACAACTTTGAAATTTTAGGTATTTTACATATGTACTATTTCCCAAATTTATACGTAATATCTGTTATGTTTACTTTTCTTGCCATTCCTGATGACTACAATTTGCCATGATAACCAGCTTCTCTAGCCGTTTGGGATGAAGTCTGTTACGTTTTGCTGTCATCACATTACCAGACTTTGAGAAGAGCCTTTCAGATGGAACTGAAGTTCCAACAATGCACAAATATTTTTGTGCAAGATCATAGAGCCCAGGATATACATATTTATTCCTTTCCCAGAACAACAATGGGTTTTCATTGCGATCTATAACTGGAAGTTGCAGATATTGCCTCAAGGAAACACTTATGCCACCCATAGTGTCACTGCTTGAACAATTTGTGCTGACCAGATTGTCATGAAAAGCCCATATGCTGTCTGTGCTTTGTACAGGTGACACAGGTGTTTCAGTAGCCTTCTCATGTTCATGCAACAAAGAATTAAGGCCAGTAATTGCACGTGAGCAGAACAAAACATTCTCAAAATGCAATCGCTTAAATCTTGGATCCAAGATTGTTGCTATGGCAATGCATTTTACATTTTCAACTGCCCCAAAACGTCTAGTGAAATTTTCGAGCAATGTTTTCTTTAACAATTCTGCACCATGTGCAACTGGTACATTTTGAATTGCCTTTTTGCAACAGCGCAACAAGGGAATTAAAGCACTCACAATTACATGATTTTGTGAAGATATTTCCCTTGTCACTTCTTCCACAGGCTTTAAAACTAACATGATGCTCTTTAATTCATCAATCTGGCTCTTGTGCAAGATCGGTGGTCCATCCACAACAGTTAAAACAGTTGCTATGTAGCCATATAAATGTATAAATCTCTCTAACATATAGAAAGTACTATTCCAACGGGTGCCTACTTCTTGAGTAAGATTTAGTGTTTGCCCTTCAGCGACACCATCCTTCATTTGCTCAGCATGGAGCTTTTCTGTTGCACTTGCACTATGCTTGAAAAAAGTAACTGTCCTTTTTACTTCTCCTAATAAGTTTTTTATAATTTCTATAGCATTCAGAGAGTCTACTGCAACTAGATTTAGCAAATGTGCCACACAGTGTAAATGCCTGTGTTGTGAAAACATCTGCTGAGCTGCTTTCACAATGTTTGCACCACCATCAGTGACACAGCAAACAACTTTCTCATTAGTGATGTGCCACTCATTCATAACCTCCCGAAGAGCACTTTCAATGTTCTCTGAGGTATGTGGCGCTTTAAGAGGCTTTACAGCCAAATCCATACTTTTTTTTTTTTTTTTTTTTGATTGGATGTTTAACGACCACCGTGAGCAACTCAATGGGCTATAAGCAGTCGCCCGTCCCTAATTTAGGGTCACTGGTTCCAGGGAAGGGAGAGAGCCAGTGCCGTAAGACAAACACAACATCCATGCCTCACCGGGATTCGAAACCGGACCCTTTTCGGACGAATGATCAGAGGCCAACGCCTTAAACCACTGCGCCACCGGGGCAGCAAGTAGTAGTATCGGAATAGTTGCTTTATGAAAGGAAAGAGGGGGCAAATAGTCAACCTGTGATTTAATGAGTCATACTGGTTTGTAAAAACTCTTGACAGACAATCGACAGTTTTTGTAACACTATCGAAACTATCGATAGTTTTCACGAATAGTTTTCACGAATAATTTTCTCCTTCAGTTTATCAAAGCGCTAGTTCAAATTTACGGTTTTTGTGTCACAGTTCTTCACGTTTACTTTACTTTTTCTGCTTTTTTCCTGTTCGATTTTTTAAATTGTCGATTAACGGAGATGGCGACGTTTTCTAAAAGAAGGAAAAGTAATGTGTGGGAATTTTTCGAGCAGGTTAGTTTGACACAGGTAAAATGTAAGCTTTGCGAAAAGCAAATTTCATATTCGCGAAATACCTCAAACTTGTGGGACCACATTAAACGTAAGCACAGAAGCATGTACACCAGTAGTATTGCACCCGATGTTCAGGTACTGAATGATCTTCAATTAAACAGTGAAGTGCCATCAGTTTCTGGGCAATTTAACGAAACTCATTCCAGAGCAAGGCAACCCACAATCTTTGAAACTTTGACCCAGCAGCAAGCAATGACACCTACTGGAGCAGGGTCTCAGCACGAATAACTGATACTTTGCTGTTTTTTATAGCAAAAGATGCCTTACCCCTGGATGTAGTATCTGGGGAAGGTTTTAAAACATTTGTTAAGGAACTGAATCCCAGGTACAAGGTGCCCTCTCGCAAAACCATCACAACATTATTGGATAAGAAATATGAGCTGATAAAAATTGGTTTATCTAAGAGACTGGAGGAATCCAAGTGGTTGTGTCTCAAAACAGACATATGGACTGATATAAATAGCAAGAGTTATATTGGTGTTACTGCACATTTCATTACCAAATGTAATGCTCAAAGTATGGATTGCCGCCCCGGTGGCGCAGTGGTCTAAGGCGTTGGCCTCTGATCATTCGTCCGAAAAGGGTCCGGTTTCGAATCCCGGTGAGGCATGGATGTTGTGTTTGTCTTACGGCACTGGCTCTCTCCCTTCCCTGGAACCAGTGACCCTAAATTAGGGACGGGCGACTGCTTATAGCCCATTGAGTTGCTCACGGTGGTCGTTAAACATCCAATCAAAAAAAAAAAAAGTATGGATTTGGCTGTAAAGCCTCTTAAAGCGCCACATACCTCAGAGAACATTGAAAGTGCTCTTCGGGAGGTTATGAATGAGTGGCACATCACTAATGAGAAAGTTGTTTGCTGTGTCACTGATGGTGGTGCAAACATTGTGAAAGCAGCTCAGCAGATGTTTTCACAACACAGGCATTTACACTGTGTGGCACATTTGCTAAATCTAGTTGCAGTAGACTCTCTGAATGCTATAGAAATTATAAAAAACTTATTAGGAGAAGTAAAAAGGACAGTTACTTTTTTCAAGCATAGTGCAAGTGCAACAGAAAAGCTCCATGCTGAGCAAATGAAGGATGGTGTCGCTGAAGGGCAAACACTAAATCTTACTCAAGAAGTAGGCACCCGTTGGAATAGTACTTTCTATATGTTAGAGAGATTTATACATTTATATGGCTACATAGCAACTGTTTTAACTGTTGTGGATGGACCACCGATCTTGCACAAGAGCCAGATTGATGAATTAAAGAGCATCATGTTAGTTTTAAAGCCTGTGGAAGAAGTGACAAGGGAAATATCTTCACAAAATCATGTAATTGTGAGTGCTTTAATTCCCTTGTTGCGCTGTTGCAAAAAGGCAATTCAAAATGTACCAGTTGCACATGGTGCAGAATTGTTAAAGAAAACATTGCTCGAAAATTTCACTAGACGTTTTGGGGCAGTTGAAAATGTAAAATGCATTGCCATAGCAACAATCTTGGATCCAAGATTTAAGCGATTGCATTTTGAGAATGTTTTGTTCTGCTCACCTGCAATTACTGGCCTTAATTCTTTGTTGCATGAACATGAGAAGGCTACTGAAACACCTGTGTCACCTGTACAAAGCACAGACAGCATATGGGCTTTTCATGACAATCTGGTCAGCACAAATTGTTCAAGCAGTGACACTATGGGTGGCATAAGTGTTTCCTTGAGGCAATATCTGCAACTTCCAGTTATAGATCGCAATGAAAACCCATTGTTGTTCTGGGAAAGGAATAAATATGTATATCCTGGGCTCTATGATCTTGCACAAAAATATTTGTGCATTGTTGGAACTTCAGTTCCATCTGAAAGGCTCTTCTCAAAGTCTGGTAATGTGATGACAGCAAAACGTAACAGACTTCATCCCAAACGGCTAGAGAAGCTGGTTATCATGGCAAATTGTAGTCATCAGGAATGGCAAGAAAAGTAAACATAACAGATATTACGTATAAATTTGGGAAATAGTACATATGTAAAATACCTAAAATTTCAAAGTTGTTTTAAAAAGATACAAACATGCCAAACCTCTTATGATATCAAATAAGCAGAATAGTTTGAAACAACAGGCATCATGCAACATTAACTATGTGAAAAGTAAGTAAAAATACACAAAGTTTTGTATAGTAATTAAATTCATATAAGCAGAAGCTCTTGACTGAGCTATAGTTTTGATCACCTGCGATCAACTGAATCAAAGCACTGGTTGCCAGAAGTACTACTTGAATTGGCGATGCAGAAACAATTATCAGATTTTAGTAGATAGATCTACATAAATGGAATTTGGTGAGCGATACATGAATTGCAGTTCGTAGTCACCAATATTTCAATACTTTCTTGAAAACATAGAGTTGCTTTCTTTATAAAGGTGTCGAGTTTTTTTTATTTTATTTTTTCTTTCCAAAGGGGGAGGGGGACTGCAGAAATGCCTTCAAGGTTTGGTGCTGATAACCCTATTTTTGAAAGACCATTTAACACATCCTGTTTGTTCTCACACAGGCTTGTGTTGATGTTTTGGTATATTCCCAGTGCATCCCATTCTACCACTACTCACAAATTTATTGCTTTAAAATACTAATTGTGCCAGGATTGTCTGCAACAGTGAATCATCCTTCAAACAAGAAGTTGCTACAATTAAGAAAATTTCTGAAGCCCATCAATACCCACCATCTATAATAAACAAAATTCTCTATGATTTCCACATGAAAAACTTCCAACTCTTACACTAACACTAAAATAGAACCCTATTTATTGGTTCAGTCCCTTAGCATTGTTCATTTTCTTATAAGATCTGTAAACTCTCCAGGGCCCATCTTCTTAACCTGTTATTATAAAGTGTCTGCTAAAAAACAGAGATCCTGTTCTATCCCTAGGCACCCCTAAAGTTTATGCCATACCTATTTCATCCCCCTCAGGACTCGGTATACCTTGGTGACTCGTACTGAAGCATCAAAACAAGACTGTGTGAACATAAACAGTATGTGCCCAGATGATCTTCCAAAAACAGCATTATCATTACTAACTGAAGACATTTCTGTAGTCCCCTTGGGGAAAAAATTACCTCCTTTATGAACAAAGTATTTCTACATTTTCAAGAAAGTATTGAATTGAAATATTGCTAACCAAAAACTGCAATTCAGATATCCCTCACCAAATCCCACTTATTTGGATGTCTCCTAAAATCTGGCAACCAGTCCTCTGATTCTGTTGAGGGTGATCAAGACCATACATAGCATGGTCAAAAACTGCTGTTTATATGAATTACTAGACATAAACTCAGTGTATTTTCTTAATTCTCAGGAAATATGCAGAATTTAATCATAGTTTAAACCACTGCAGTAAATAGAGTAATTGTTAAAAGGATTACATAAAAATTGAAAACTCATTGTTAATACAATCCCTGGAAATGTATGTAGTGAGAATAATTATTTTGATGAGATCATATCTTAATCACATGAAACGATAATTTTATGGAATTGGTTGTTCTAAATCAGAGTTATAAATTCAGAATTTTTGTCTGTCAGTACGAATCCTGGCACACACTTTCCACAGCTCCATTTTCATTAAATCCCTGACCAAGACCTGGCTCCATGATGTTTACTTGGGAAAGGGAAGCAAAATGTTTTCATTATATATGGCTAACTGATATTATTTCTATTTTGCCAGCTTTCTCCAAAGTTTGAATTCAAAAGGTTACCTGCTGGCAGTGTGCCTAAAAGAAAGCCTTTTTGAGTAAATTTCCATAATTTCACTCCCAGATGTACTATCTACTGTGGATTTCTTTACTTATGTGGGCAGTGTAAGTTTCTTAGACTGAATTTGCAAAATTCTTGATTATGCATTTTTAAGTTTTCTTAACTTGCTACCTACCATAGGGTTAATATTTGATAAAAGAAAAAAGTGTTATAAAACCCTAAAATATTTCTCAGATAAATTGTTCACATCATAACCTTTTTTTATAATAATGGTCAATGTTTTCATTTCAGAGCACTCTTTCAAAATTCGCTTTATTCGTTACAAAAATACATGAAACACAGTCACGCCAGCAACACAGGCAGTGTGATGGAAGGCAGAAAATAAAACATGAAATGGTAAATACAATGAAGTGTATGTACAAAGGTTGATGATAATAATTACAATGAATGCTGTAGAACCAGCAGTAGCTTAAGGGAGTAGACCAGTGAAACACGACACTGCAGGAACAGTTCAAAACATGTAGGAAGAAGATGCGGTGAAAGTCTCTGAAACACAATGCGTATGAAAGTCCATGCTGGTACATAGAGAATACAAACTCAGGAAATATGTAACTTCGTTTTCTGTTCATGTGAACTCATTATAGGTAAAAGAAACTTATACAGTTTATCAAACATCACTAACCTACACAAAGGAGATCAGGATCCAGTATGCTTTGATGTAATATTTATTCAAAGTAGTTCACTGTAACCCACAGTAAGCATTTTAGCTATTTAGAAGACAAAAAAATAACAACACAACATGCATTAAGTTTTGCGGTAAAGCCGACAACACATCATCATGACTAAATAACCTAACATGCTCACAGCTCTTCTATACTACAGTGAAACTTGTTCGTCTGGTATAATATGGTCTTACCCAGCAAGGCTGTAGCCAGGAAAGGGCCAAGATGAGCAAAGCCTGAGCTGGGTTTCCTTTTGCCCAACCTAGTGACTCACTAGATGCGTAATTGTGGGAAAAATTGACCTGGCCACAGATCAAGAGAAGGTGCAAAAATTACTGCTTGCAATCTGCTTTAATTTATAATTGAAACTTCACCAGTTTTGGGTACACTTACAGTTAAATTTTCTTTCTCAAAATGTTAAGAGGATGCTATTTGCTTACATTCAGAAATGAAGACGTATGACGATGATGGGCAAAACACGTAACAATATTAACAAATAAAGGTAACTTGATCACGCTAGTTACGTTAAGTGAAAACTTTTACAAAAGGTTCGTAAGTTGAAAGCTTTCGACCTTATCTTAGGTCTAATATGGTCTTACCCAGCAAGGCTGTAGCCAGGAAAGGGCCAAAATGAGCAAAGCCTGAGCTGGGTTTCCTTTTGCCCAATAAGGTCGAAAGCTTCCAACTTACGAACTTTTTTGTAAAAGTTTTCATTTAACGTAACTAGCGTGATCAAGTTACCTTCATTTGTAAATGAAGACGTAGTTGTACAGTTCGTCTAACTAAAGTAGAACCACAGCTTTTTTTCATAAGAATGGTGCCCGCTGTTTTTCTTTAGTTGGATGGATAAGATAAGGATGTCATTCACATTGAAGATTCTCTCGGGGATATTCGATCATTATTGTGGCTACGAGCCATGACTGCCTGATAATTTCGGCCCATTTGATGTGAAATTGAAAACCCGAACTCCGAAACATATATATATATATAATCATCACCATTATCAACCCATTGCTGGATGAAGGTTCCCCAGAGTTTATTCCACAACTGTCTGCCTTGAGCCTATCTTCTCCATGTTACTCTGGCATGCTTTTGAATTTCATCCATCCATTTCCTGTGTGGTCTTCTGGATCCTTTTCTGTCCCTTGGAAACCAGTCTAAAATTTCAGTTGTCCATCGGTAGTCTGTTTTTCTTGCAGCATGTCCAGCCCATTGCCATTTCACGGATTCTACCCTGATCACAATGTCTTCCACTCTTGTATATATATATATATATATTTTAATGAGTTCAGTCCAACCACAGATAAATTACAATCCTAATACAGAACCCAATAACAACATCCCTAAACTCCTAACAAGAGGGAATATCCTTCAAAAATCAAATAACCCCCTCCCCCTCACTTCATCACCACAAAAAAAAAAAAAAACATTTTTTAATAATATATAACTGTATCCCAGAACACCAGATCACTCATCAGGGAAAGACATTTGGTACTCTGGGGTAGAGGTTCAGGTTCATTCATGAGAGTGCTAAATTTTGAAGCCAATAGTTAGATATCTTAATTAATTTCTTAAAAATATCTCTTTCATGCACTCTGTCTTCCCTACCTTATGCACTCTGTCTTCACTACAGTTACATATTATTATTAAAAAATGTTTGGTTTCTTTTGGTGGTGAAGAAGGGGGAGGAGAAGGGGGTTATTTGATTTTTTGAAGGATATTCCCTCTTGTTAGGAGTTTAGGGATGTTTCTATTGGATTCTGTATTACGATTGTAATTTATCTATGGTTGAACTCATTAATATGCTGATTATGTTTGAAACCTGCAGCATGGTGTGGTTTTGCAGAAATCATATTACATTTGTTTGCAAGTTACAGGTTACAGTTTTTTAAGTTAAGTGATATATATAATGTTTTGGAGTTTGGATCAAGTACTGTATATACATATATAGATATGCATTTGTAGAAAATAGAAAGACAGATTGGGGCGCAATATTTTGCGGTTTACCCCGGCGCAGAAATCCCTAGATACGCTTCTGTGACTCTCACTACAGTCCACTTCCAGAGCTGTTTTATATCCTCTGCCCGACCTCAGTCATCAACTGCCTCCTCTAATTCCTCTGTCTGGCTATGGCCCTGTTACCCAGGTCTGTAATGTGAAACAATATGAGTTGAAAAATCTAGATAAATATTATAAGTACCCATATAAGTTGCACAGAGTGATAGGAGATGAAAACTTCCAACTACCATGAATTAGTTTCCATTTTTAAAAATATTGCCTTAAAAATGTGTCAGGATAAAGCAGAAATATCAGAAAAATATATTCCTCTGGCTTAACTTGTACTAATTGCTATGCAGGAAAGCTGCAAAGCATAATTTATCATTTCATCATTTTTTCCCCCTACAAATGGTGGTTATCTGTTAGTTTGCTTGTTTCACATATATTGTATATATATATATGTACATATTTGGTGTTGAAATTGTCTGTTTGATTTATAATAACTCTGTATATATTGCATATCTCATTATCAATCCACTGTTTGATGGTCTCCCCAAGTTTCTTCCACAATGGTCTATTTTGTTCCAATCTCCTCCATGTCATGCCCGCATGCATTTGAAATTCATCTGCCTATCTCCCGTGTGGTCTTTTCCTATCCCTTGGAATCTAGTCTAGAATTTCGGTTGTCCTTCAGTGGTCTATTCCTTTGGCAATATGGCCAGCCCATTAGTATTTCAGGAATTTTACTCAGATCATAGTGCCACCCATTCTTGTCACTTTCCTGATCCAAAAGTTCCTATTATCTTGCCTGGTTACATCATACATGCATCTTTCTATGCTTCTTTTAGTTGTCTGCAGCCTTTGTATGTGTGTTTTAGTCAAGTCCAAGTCTCTACCCCATATATAAGAACTGAAAGGATGCATTGATTAAACACTTCTCTTTTAAGAATAATAGTAATTAGTATATTGCTCTTGAGAAATGTGTTTCTTCCAAAAGCTGTCCAACCAAGTTATATAAACCGATTAATTTCTTCATCAATGTGACCCTTGCATAATACCTGTTGCCCAAGGTAAATGCAATCATTATCAGTCCACTGCTAAATGAAAGCAAGGCCATCTAGAAAACATAAGCCCATAACATTAGAGAGATAAGTTCTCTCTCCTTTTGATGTTGCACAGAAACCATGGCTACCAATTGGTTTCCAACGCTGTCATGTGTGGCGTCAAACACGACACCAACGCATCAGTCCGTGTAATATGAGAGTGACATCATAAACGGAAGGAACTCATCTCTCAAATGTCATGGCCTTGTGTTTTCTATACGGCCTTGACTAAAGTCTTCCACAACTGTCTATCTTGAGCCAGTTGCCTCCATTTCCCTCCGGCATGCTTTCAAATTTCACCCACCCATCTTCCGTGTGGTCTTCTGTCTTTTGGTATTCAGCCTGATGTTTCAGTTATCTATTGGTGGTCAGTTCTATAATATATATGTGTGTGTATTATGGACAATATCTATAGAACTGCCACCGATAAATAACTGGATGAAATATTAGACTGGATACCGAAGGACAGAAGAAGAAGAGCACAGGGAAGATGGGTGGTTGAAATTCAAAAGCATACCAAAGTAATATGGAGCAGAGTGGCTCAACACAGCTTCAGAAGAGACTTGGGGAATCTTTCATTCAGCAGTTGATTGATAATGGTTAACAGTGATGATGATGTTAGTTTTATATTGATTATTGGTTAAAAAGAAATAAAGTAATGTCAGTTTCAAGTCAATGACAGATCTCAGAACATTTTATTACAATAAGCTCTACAGTGAATGTATGGCCCTGTATAAGTTACCCTTCATTCTGTGAATTATGTAAATCTGATTTGGCATCACATCATATTTTGAAATTTGGTGTCTAGACCATATCTCCTGTTTCATAAGCATCAAAAAAAAAAAATTCTGATTTTTCACAGTGCTTTATATTTTTTATACTAACTATTTTCTGCTAAGAACAAATTATTTGAATATGATCAGTTGGATTGTAAGTAAAATTCTAGCAATTCAATACATTTTTTCATGTCATTTGCAAATGTATGTCTTATGCATTGTAATAAAAAATATTGTACAAATTGTCACACTTTGCAGTGTTGTGATGTAATGTGGGTTTCATATCATTATCACATTTTGAAATATGATTTCTTGATATAAGTTTCATTTCTTATGTATTAAAATGAACAAAGCATTTGATTTCTCCCACATTTTGCATTTTTATATTGCTACATTTTCTGCTGAGAATAAGTAATTAGTTGTTTATTTAAAGATATATTTTGTTTGGTACAATCATCCAAACCGTAAATAAATTGTTTGTAATTGAATATAATTTTCTTACTTTTCATGTAATTTACACTGTATGCCTTTAGTGTTGTAATTGAAAAAATCTTATAAATTGTCACAGTGTTGTGATGAACCACCAGCATAGTGCAGTTGCTTAAGTCACTATGCACTGTCTGGGAGGCACTTTCTGACGGGTGTTCAAATCCCGGTCCTGCCGGCTTTCTGGTCTTTGTTTTCCCCAGACTCCCTGTGTTTCGGGACCTGAATGTGTGGATGGTTCCCTGTGAAGTTGTCCCTTGGTCCTCCAGGTGTGTGTGAGGGGGGTGTTGGACGTGGGGTTAATGTTACGAAATCTCACAAAAATGCTCATTGAAAAAGCCAGGGCCCACACAAGGCTGTCAATTCATTGAAGAAGTGTGTTGAAATCTGCAGTATTTAATCTCACTATTGAATTCTAAAATTTGATTTCCTGATACCAAAGTTTTAAACTTTTTAAATATAATGTCCTTATTTTTCATATCATTTGCAATGTATGCCTTTTGTACAGTAACTAAAATATAAAAAAAAAGTCAATGTTGTGATGAAATGTGTGCTTTGAATCTGTTGTTATCATGTTCTAAAGTTTGATCCTTCATTCCTTATATATTATATCAAAATTTGTAACTACAGTCACAAATTGTATATGTTTTTAGTGCAATGTTATGATTTATGGGAGTGAAAAAAACATTTTATTACTGTTGCATCTGTTACTCACATTTAAAATAGTATTGCTCATAGTTTTAGAAGACATGATATTTGGTCACAGAATGTAATGTACAGTGACAACTAGAATTCATTCCTTTTTATTAAAGCAAACAGTATTTGAATTTCTCCAAAATGTGTTTTCATATTGCTACCTTTCTGCTGAGGAGAACATTTAGATGTGGTCTTCTGTCTTTTGGTATTCAGTCTGACGTTTCAGTTATCTATTGGTGGTCACTTTCTGCTGAGGAGAACATTTACAGATTGTAAACAAAATTTTAATAGTTCACTGTAAATTTCTTATTTTTTATGTATTTTGCAATATATGTCTTTTGTGTTGTAATTAAAAATGTTATATAAATCATCCCAATTGGTAGTGTTGTGGGGAAATTTGTAGTTTCTATATCTCATTGTCACATGCTAAAGTTTGATATGATATTAAAGTGTCATTCCTTATATTACAAACAAACTGAGCATTTCAATTTTCTCCCAATGATTTGCATTTTTACATTGGTACATGTTTTGCTGAGGACAAGAAATTTGAAGTTAATTTTAAACAGGATTGTTGTTTGATAAAGTCAACCAGACTAAAATAAATTATAGTAATTATATATAAATGTGTTATTCATGTCATTTGTAATGTATGCATTTTGTGTTGTAATGGAAAAGAAAGCAAAAATGTATACTTCACAGTATAGGTAAAATTTGTAAATTCGGTATGTTATCCATTTTGATTATACTGCTCATCTGTTAAATAAAAATATGAACTGTCACATTTTAGCTTTTAATTATAAGTAAGGGTAGTAAACATGAAAACTTCCTAGTATTGACATTTTACTTGATTATAATGATGAGTACAGTTGCTGCGGGTGCGCATTGGCTTTGCTTTGTAATAAAATCATGTAAACAATGAGAAAATTTTCTTTTTCTTTGCACAAGTGTACTCACTATTTGACCTTGATCAGTAGTTGAACGTCACAGAAAGAGGGAAAGCAGGTTCTCAAAGAATGGTCGTATTAATATAAAGTAAGCTGATGACAAAAAAGCAAATAACTATATACAGAATATATATATAAGCATAATAAAGGTTACATGTAAATTTTCAAAACAGCTTTTGAAATTCCAAAGCACCTGAGGCTACATAAAAGAAAAATCAAAAACATACAAAATTGAAAGCAGTAGCAACTGATTTGGAGAAATCAAAAGAACAGATCTAACAACCAACTGGGAGAAAAGAAAGAGGAATGTAGAACTATGGCAAGATGCTATCTATGGTTTCATCAAGAGCTAGGCACAGATAACACCTCACACCTCTGTAAAGACCAACAAGTGTGGATTTTGCATCATTCAGTCTGCTACAAAAACAGCAAATGATAAACAGAAAATGCAAATAAAAAATTAAAATAAAATTAACCTACTCCAAAACAACTAAAAAAAACCCCCACAGATAACCTTCCCCACCCCCAAAAAAAAATTTAGGAGAAAATATAAAGCACCCAAAAAACGAAAACTATGTCTATGTGTGTATATATATATATGTTTCCCAACTGTTAAGGAATTTTTTTCAAATTTCTGCTTTTTTTTTTTTTTTTGGTTTCAACAAATATAGAAGACTTGGGTGTCATGCATCCAAATTTTTATAGTTCTGGTTGAAAAATTGTAGAAATGCAAATACCATGTTGCGCTAGCACTCATTTGCATTTCCTCAACAATAAAAGCTGCCTTCCTTGATATATCTGCCACTGGTTGATGGACTGTAGATACAGTTGTTTCTCACCAAAAATATTTTTTTCCCAACATGCTTGATTCCATTAATGCCATAATCAATGAAAAATAGCTTGAAAAGTGGAAGTTGGTGAAATCAACATGGCACTGTAAAAAACATTTCTGCAGCAGATAAGATTTTTCAAGTGTTTTATTCATTTAAAAAACTGAAATGGCATCTTGAATACTTCATAATTGTTCACAGAAAGTAAAAAGATTGACTTCAGTTTGGCCGCCCCTGTGGCGCAGTGGTCTAAGCGATGGCCTCTGATCATTCGTCCGAACGGGGTCCGGGTTCGAATCCCGGTCAGGCGTGGATGTTGTGTTTGTCTTACGGCACTGGCTCTCTCCCTTCCCTGGAACCAGTGACCCCAAATTAGGGACGGGCGACTGCTTATAGCCCATTGAGTTGCTCACGGTGGTCGTTAAACCTCCAATCAAAAAAAAAAAAAAAGACTTCAGTTTGCTCTATTTTTAATGTATGTCAGTAATGTTAATCTTATGTATTAAAGTGATTAAGTACAAAAAGCATTCATGCTATGGTACAATATTAAGAAGTTTTGTGTTTGGAATTATTATGCAGATTTGGTGTTAAAATGGGTTTTTGAAATATAATGACCATCTTAGTGGTATACTAGTCTGCTGGATCTGTGTTTTGAGTTCTGAATGAGGCATGAGTAGTATGTTTGTCTTTCTCTTTCTCCCTTCCATGGAACCAAGTGCCTTAAATTAGGGGCAGACAACTGCTTATAACCAATGGATATGCTCGTGGTGATTGTCACACAACACACACACACACACACCCACAAATGGTAAACTTACAAATCTGAGATATTTTTATTTCCACCTGAAAAGCATTTTTTATTTTACAGAGCAGCTTCTTGTACTTGTGATCCATATTGAAAACAATGTTGCCTGATACAAGTGGACTGATCCAGAGTGATGTACATTTTTGGGTTACTTAATAACCACTGCAGAAGATATCACTTTGCTATGATTGGTCAAAAAGAAAAAAATGGTATAAAAATTACTGTGGGAAAACTTTTTTTTTTTTTTTTTGAATTTTCTAAAGAAACTGTCAGTATGGAATTCAATGGCTGGGGCCAACAATTCCGTACTGTAACAAAAAAGCAGCACAATAGAAACAACTTCACTGCTGTGATGGTGCAGTGGTCTAAGTGCTGGCTTGTGATCATTCATCGAAGATAGGTTTGGGTTTGAATCCCAGTGAGACATGGATGTTGTGTTCATCTTACAGCACTGGCTTTCTCTCACTCTCTTACCTAAAACCTGTAGCCCTATATTAGGAATAGACAACTGCTTATAGCCTATTAAGTTGCTTATGGTTGTCAAAACACCAACAAGTAAAAAAAAAAATACAGTTTGTGACAAGTAAAAAATATGAGATCAATGAATTTATACCAAATTACTGAAAACATGACTGCCCTGTTGGTGACAGACTAAAAAAATCATAATTAGTATCTAAAGTGTACTATACAGATGATAAAACTATACACACTCTCCACCATTTTCTGAAAAACCATGAAAATGACAGCAAATTAAATGATTTAATTGAACCCATGCATTAAATATCAAACCTTTCATTCAAAGTAGCAAAAGGATTTAATCACTACACTGGCATCTATTCAATGCCAGCAAACATTATCCTCTGAAGGCAAAAGAAATCTTATAAAGAATTATTATCTTCATGTATAAAAATTAAGCAATTGAAATTGTATAATCATATGTATATACTGTATATTTGTTCAGCATGTATATGATCAGCCACAAATGTTATTTGCAAACAAGTTAATATGGCAATAGCATGTAAGCCTAAAATAAATCAACATATACGTCTTCCTTTTTTTTTAAGTTGCAAAGTAAAAGGATGCAAATGCAAGCCTGCCGCCCCGGTGGCGCAGTGGTCTAAGGCGCTGGCCTCTGATCATTCGTCCGTAAGGGGTCCGGGTTCGAATCCCGGGCAGGCATGGATGTTGTGTTTGTCTTACGGCACTGGCTCTCTCCCTTCCCTGGAACCAGTGACTCTAAATTAGGGACGGGCGACTGCTTATAGCCCATTGAGTTCCTCACGGTGGTCGTTAAACCTCCAATAAAAAAAAAATGTAAGCCTGAATTCCAGCAAATGAGACATCAATAACACACCATTGGTTTGTAAAGAAATGTAAGACCACAAAAGGCTCAGAAGAATATTTCTGAACTCATCCGAGTGAACAGGTTTAAAATGGTCATTCAGCACTAATTGAAGGTTTTGTTACAAGGAATCTCTGTGCATATGAAGAAGATGCTGTAACAAGAGACTGCATGAATGAATCTAAACTAGGTATTGATTATCTTGCATATAATTGAGAAACGAACCTCCCTGAAGATAGAATTCTTCACAAATGCATGGAAACCAATACAGGAACCGTGGGTTTGATTCTTGCTCCAGTGCAATGTAATCTTCAAGTTTTCTAAACTACATGGACACGGTGAAAGTACGGCACTTTTGTGCCACCAATAATATTAGGTATTGACTTTTCAGAAATCCAATGAGTGCTTGGGCAAAGGGCATCGTGTTTTATTCCTAAATGACAAAACAGGCACATTGTTCAAAGTCACACGTTCTCAGTTCTTCCAAGAAACGTAACTATCTTTAAGGCAAAACGTGCTTCCAACATTCTCGCCGGGAATTAGGAACTGGCGTATTAAAAGGGAGGCGGCTTTAACGAAGCTCCCGAAGTGAATGAATCTTAAATACATGCGAAATCAAAACTCCCACCTCACAAACAGGATCAAGATCTATATCATCATCAACCATTATCAATCCATGGCTTGACGAAGGTCTTCGCAAGTTTCTTCCACAACGGTCTGTCTTGTGCCAGTCTCTTCCATGCTACTCTCGCATACTTTCGAATTTCATCCACCCATCTCCCATGAGGTCGGGTCTTTTCCTGTCCCTTGAAATCCAGTCTAAAATTTTGGTTGCCCATCGATGGTCTGTCCTTCTGGCAATATATCCAGCCCATTGTCATTCCAGGGATTTTACTCTGATCATGATGTCTTCCACTCTTGTCATTTTTCTGATCCACAAGTTCCTCTTCTTATCTCTCCTGGTTACACCAAGCATGCACCTCTCCATGCCTCTTAGACTTGTCTGCAGCCTTTGTAGGTCCCTTTTAGTTGAGGTCCACGTCTCTGCACCATACGTTAGCACTGGAAGGATGCATTGATCAAACACTTTTCTTTTAAGACATAATGGCCTATTGCTCCTGAAAATTATACTGTTTCTCCCAAAAGCTCTCCAGGTAAGTTGTACACGCCGATTAATTTCTTCATATATATATATATATATATATATACTTAAGAGCAAAACTGAAAACTAAGGAAAAACTTCAGAATTTAAAACGAAGGTTGCAAAAATACCTGAAAATCAAAACGCGCAACGCAGCAGTTTTGAAAATTCAGAATTCACATTCTATAAAGAAGATACCTAAGCAAAAAAATACATATATAATTTTGACTCACACCTAGTACAACATAGAAAAGGTTATGTATCTACCTGTGTGAGTAAAAGGAGAAAAGATAAAAAAATAAAATAAAACAACTGAATGTAGAAGGTGTCGAGAATACTGAGCCTTGGCTTTATCAAGGACCAGCAAAAACTCTGCATTTTCTCACTTCCACAAAGACCTAGTTGGAAATGGGTTTCTGCAAGGCCATAGATGCAAGTAACATTCCCACCTAAAATAGTTTAAAAAATATATATAAGTCATGTCCTCCGTAGATTTGCATGACCTAGCACAAGTTAACAATTTCGTTTGCATCCATTAACCTTCCTGGCCCGACCCATGCTCTTCATCTGTTACTATAAAACAGAGAGAAGAAGATTAAAGAGAACTCAAGCTGTGAGAGTGACATAATAATTAGAAATGATTTTCAGCCATAACGAAATTCCAAGTTCGTTTGAGAGAGAATTTAAACCTGAAAATCAATGCAAAAGAAATCCAAATTTTACATTGCAATTAAAAAAGGAAATGTTAATTTTTAACGAACAGATTTTTGAAAGAAAACTTGAGTCTAAAACCCCCTACTCTACAACTTATGACAGCACGAAAACGAGAATAAGTTAAAGATAATAATTAACTAAAGAAAACTTTGTGAAAGTTATATACCTTAAACAGTTAGTTGCAATATGTACAAAGTATTTCAGCAGTGCTTTAAGTGCATAATTAATTAGTTATTAAGAACTTAACTACTTTGAAAAAACATCGCAAAGACAGCGCATAGAAAAGGAACAAGCTTAGCCATCTTCTGTTCCTAGGTACCCCAAAAGACGCTCAAAGTTACAAAGAAAAGAAAGAGTTAAAACCCGCAAAAATGTTAACAGACAAACCAATGCCTAAAAGCTGAAAAGCTAAAAAACGACAGAGAAAAAGTACATGAAGTACAAACATTGAACTTATAAAACCTAGAACCCAAAAACAAGGAAGAGAGCTTACCTCTTGTGTGACAAAAACTTTTCTCCTCACAAGAGAAGAACATGGCTGACCTCTTCCGCCACTCCCTAGACGCTGGGGGGCAGTGAGGGTGGGGCTGATGGCCTCCTCATACAGCAAGAAACCAACGCGCGGAGATTTTAACCAGAGAAAAGAAAAATGTAAACTTAAGACTGTGGATCTGTATGATCAGAAAGAGCAGAATTAACTCTCCAGAATACATGAGAAATATTATAAAATACACGAGCAGTTTATTTAATAATCTTTGCATGTATTAAATCACCTTAGTGAGCTTCTATAGATTAATCAGAATCTTATTGATTTTAATGTTGGTTTTACTTTTTTAGTATAGCTATCCTAGTGATGAATAACTAGTTTTCTTTTTTATTTGTTTTTATTTTCTTTTATAAACAGATTTTTAAGCTTTTTTTGTGATTTTGTTTATATTATTTAATTTTTTGTTTTAATAGGACCGTCATATCCATAGCACTAAGGTTCCTTTAGGTAGTTAATAGGCATCCTCTAGCCAACTTCCTTACGGCTTTGATTGGTCAGAATCATATTATTAACTTTGTAGAGAATTAAAGCAGATCTGCCAACCTTACTCTATTATTCAGAATAATTTTTCTTAAAGTTCTTTTGATGAAAGAAGAAGGAATTTCGTTCTCTAGAAAACTTTCTAATAGTATATTAATGTGGTAATTGAAGTCCAAATTGTTGCTGCAAATTCTTGAAATTCTTAGGACCTGAGAAATTAGTACATTCTCAATTACTTTGGTTGAAATGTTATTATTCCAGTGTAGATATTTAATTACTTTGAAAGGAAAATTAACTCTTTTATCAAAGAGGCTAATAGTTGGGTTACCTCTGTTGAGCTTAATGCTTAAGTCTAGGAACTCAAGTTCCTGATTACTGTGGTTGGTTTTACATAAGTTAAGAGAGCTAGGATAGATATTATCAAAATCACTCTCTATAACTTCTGAATTATTGATACACAGCAGATCATCAATATATCTAAAAGTGTAAACGTAGTTTCTGAGCAGGCGGGGTGATTTTTAATGAATTTATATTCCTTAAAGAACAGGAATAGATTAGCGATATTCGTGGATGTTGATGTTCCCATTGGAATACCGTTCATTTGCTTATAGAGAGTATTATTATATATATCTTACCGGGATTCGAGGCCGGACGAATGGCCACAAGCCAGTGCTTAGACCACTGCATTACCAGGGGCCAGGGCGGCACCGGATGTTGTGCTTGTCTTACTGCATTGTCTCTACATTATCTGGAACCAATATGAGCCTAAATTCGGGACTGGCAACTGCTTACAGCACATAAAGTTACTCACAGTGATCATCCCCCCTCCTACATAAAAAAAAACCCATACACACACGTCTACAACTTGATATTTTGGGCATTTTTCCAGATACCAAGAAGTGTCATTTTCAGTGAGTATTTTTTTCTGCAGGCATTGTTTCAGGGATTTCTGCCGGTCATTTATGGCAAACTATATCGGTGTTTTCAAAATTCAGAACCATTCGATAGCTAATTTCACTGCATACTAAATGTCGTGTTTTAGAAATGGGAAATTCTTTTTTCGATAGTTGGGCTCATTGGGTGTGAAACTATCGTTTATTTATTTATCGTTATTATTTTCTAAATGCGCAACTATTCCACAATAGATCTCATCGTAAAACCATCAGTGTTCTTGAATTGCGTAGTCTTGGACACTCGACGATCGCTCTGTCACATTTAATAAATTACTTGAAAGGAAAAGATTTCATTGTCACTCAGGACAAATTATCAGCATTTCCAAAATTACGAACTATTCGACAGTTGATCTCACAGTGTGTAAAACTACCAGTGTTTTCGAAATGTAGAACCATTCGTTAGATAATTGTCGAACTATCCATACATTTTAAAATGTTCAACGTTTTAGGCAACGATTTTACAACGAATAACATGAACTGTCGATAATTAGATGGTCGATAGTTTCCAAAACCTATCGCGCAGCGTTTTAGGCAACGGCAAGCGAATAACATGAACAGTCGATAGTTTGCAAAAACTATGGCGATACTATCAGAAGACTAAACTATTCGAAACTGGGCTGTCGATAGTGCTGCAACTATCGATAGTATCGATAGTGCGAATACTATCGCCCATCCCTAGTTCGAACTTCGAACCAAGCTTTGTATTAGGGATGTGCGATAGACCAAATAAAACTATCGATAAACTATCCACTGGTTTGTAAAAACTCTCGACAAACAATCGACAGTTTTTGTAACACATCGAAACTATCGATAGTTTTCACGAATAGTTTTCACGAATAATTTTCTCCTTCAGTTTTTCAAAGCGCTAGTTCAAATTTACCGTTTTTGTGTCACAGTTCTTCACGTTTACTTTACTTTTTCTGCTTTTTTCCTGTTCGATTTTTTAAATTGTCGATTAACGGAGATGGCGACGTTTTCTAAAAGAAGAAAAGTAATGTGTGGGAATTTTTCGAGCAGGTTAGTTTAACACAGGTAAAATGTAAGATTTGCGAAAAGCAAATTTCATATTCGCGAAATACCTCAAACTTGTGGGACCACATTAAACGTAAGCACAGAAGCATGTACACCAGTAGTATTGCACCCGATGTTCAGGTACTGAATGATCTTCAATTAAACAGTGAAGTGCCATCAGTTTCTGGGCAATTTAACGAAACTCATTCCAGAGCAAGGCAACCCACAATCTTTGAAACTTTGACCCAGCAGCAAGCAATGACACCTACTGGAGCAGGGTCTCAACGAATAACTGATACTTTGCTGTTTTTTATAGCAAAAGATGCCTTACCCCTGGATGTAGTATCTGGGGAAGGTTTTAAAACATTTGTTAAGGAACTGAATCCCAGGTACAAGGTGCCCTCTCGCAAAACCATCACATTATTGGATAAGAAATATGAGCTGATAAAAATTGGTTTATCTAAGAGACTGGAGGAATCCAAGTGGTTGTGTCTCACAACAGACATATGGACTGATATAAATAGCAAGAGTTATATTGGTGTTACTGCACATTTCATTACCAAATGTAATGCTCAAAGTATGGATTTGGCTGTAAAGCCTCTTAAAGCACCACATACCTCAGAGAACATTGAAAGTGCTCTTCGGGAGGTTATGAATGAATGGCACATCACTAATGAGAAAGTTGTTTGCTGTGTCACTGATGGTGGTGCAAACATTGTGAAAGCAGCTCAGCAGATGTTTTCACAACACAGGCATTTACACTGTGTGGCACATTTGCTAAATCTAGTTGCAGTAGACTCTCTGAATGCTATAGAAATTATAAAAAACTTATTAGGAGAAGTAAAAAGGACAGTTACTTTTTTCAAGCATAGTGCAAGTGCAACAGAAAAGCTCCATGCTGAGCAAATGAAGGATGGTGTCGCTGAAGGGCAAACACTAAAACTTACTCAAGAAGTAGGCACCCGTTGGAATAGTACTTTCTATATGTTAGAGAGATTTATACAATTATATGGCTACATAGCAACTGTTTTAACTGTTGTGGATGGACCACCGATCTTGCACAAGAGCCAGATTGATGAATTAAAGAGCATCATGTTAGTTTTAAAGCCTGTGGAAGAAGTGACAAGGGAAATATCTTCACAAAATCATGTAATTGTGAGTGCTTTAATTCCCTTGTTGCGCTGTTGCAAAAAGGCAATTCAAAATGTACCAGTTGCACATGGTGCAGAATTGTTAAAGAAAACATTGCTCGAAAATTTCACTAGACGTTTTGGGGCAGTTGAAAATGTAAAATGCATTGCCATAGCAACAATCTTGGATCCAAGATTTAAGCGATTGCATTTTGAGAATGTTTTGTCCTGCTCACGTGCAATTACTGGCCTTAATTCTTTGTTGCATGAACATGAGAAGGCTACTGAAACACCTGTGTCACCTGTACAAAGCACAGACAGCATATGGGCTTTTCATGACAATCTGGTCAGCACAAATTGTTCAAGCAGTGACACTATGGGTGGCATAAGTGTTTCCTTGAGGCAATATCTGCAACTTCCAGTTATAGATCGCAATGAAAACCCATTGTTGTTCTGGGAAAGGAATAAATATGTATATCCTGGGCTCTATGATCTTGCACAAAAATATTTGTGCATTGTTGGAACTTCAGTTCCATCTGAAAGGCTCTTCTCAAAGTCTGGTAATGTGATGACAGCAAAACGTAACAGACTTCATCCCAAACGGCTAGAGAAGCTGGTTATCATGGCAAATTGTAGTCATCAGGAATGGCAAGAAAAGTAAACATAACAGATATTACATATAAATTTGGGAAATAGTACATATGTAAAATACCTAAAATTTCAAAGTTGTTTTAAAAAAGATACAAACATGCCAAACCTCTTATGATATCAAATAAGCAGAATAGTTTGAAACAACAGGCATCATGCAACATTAACTATGTGAAAAGTAAGTAAAAATACACAAAGTTTTGTATAGTAATTAAATTCATATAAGCAGAAGCTCTTGACTGAGCTATAGTTTTGATCACCTGCGATCAACTGAATCAAAGCACTGGTTGCCAGAAGTACTACTTGAATTGGCGATGCAGAAACAATTATCAGATTTTAGTAGATAGATCTACATAAATGGAATTTGGTGAGCGATACATGAATTGCAGTTCGTAGTCACCAATATTTCAATACTTTCTTGAAAACATAGAGTTGCTTTCTTTATAAAGGTGTCGAGTTTTTTTTATTTTATTTTTTTCTTTCCAAAGGGGGAGGGGGACTGCAGAAATGCCTTCAAGGTTTGGTGCTGATAACCCTATTTTTGAAAGACCATTTAACACATCCTGTTTGTTCTCACACAGGCTTGTGTTGATGTTTTGGTATATTCCCAGTGCATTCCACCACTACTCACAAATTTATTGTTTTAAAATACTAATTGTGCCAGGATTGTCTGCAACAGTGAATTATCCTTCAAACAAGAAGTTGCTACAATTAAGAAAATTTCTGAAGCCCATCAATACCCACCATCTATAATAAACAAAATTCTCTATGATTTCCACATGAAAAACTTCCAACTCTTACACTAACACTAAAATAGAACCCTATTTATTGGTTCAGTCCCTTAGCATTGTTCATTTTCTTATAAGATCTGTAAACTCTCCAGGGCCCATCTTCTTAACCTGTTATTATAAAGTGTCTGCTAAAAACAGAGATCCTGTTCTATCCCTAGACACCCCTAAAGTTTATGCCATACCTATTTCATCCCCCTCAGGACTCAGTATACCTTGGTGACTCGTACTGAAGCATCAACACAAGACTGTGTGAACATAAACAGTATGTGCCCAGATGATCTTCCAAAAACAGCATTATCATTACTAACTGAAGACATTTCTGCAGTCCCCTTGGGGAAAAAATTACCTCCTTTATGAACAAAGTATTTCTACATTTTCAAGAAAGTATTGAATTGAAATATTGCTAGCCAAAAACTGCAATTCAGATATCCCTCACCAAATCCCACTTATTTGGATGTCTCCTAAAATCTGGCAACCAGTCCTCTGATTCTGTTGAGGGTGATCAAGACCATACATAGCATGGTCAAAAACTGCTGTTTATATGAATTACTAGACATAAACTCAGTGTATTTTCTTAATTCTCAGGAAATATGCAAAATTTAATCATAGTTTAAACCACTGCAGTAAATAGAGTAATTGTTAAAAGGATTACATAAAAATTGAAAACTCATTGTTAATACAATCCCTGGAAATGTATGTAGTGAGAATAATTATTTTGATGAGATCATATCTTAATCACATGAAACGATAACTTTATGGAATTGGTTGTTCTAAATCAGAGTTATAAATTCAGAATTTTTGTCTGTCAGTACGAATCCTGGCACACACTTTCCACAGCTCCATTTTCATTAAATCCCTGACCAAGTCCTGGCTCCATGATGTTTTCTTGGGAAAGGGAAGCAAAATGTTTTCATTATATATGGCTAACTGATATTATTTCTATTTTGCCAGCTTTCTCCAAAGTTTGAATTCAAAAGGTTACCTGCTGGCAGTGTGCCTAAAAGAAAGCCTTTTTGAGTAAATTTCTATAATTTCACTCCCAGATGTACTATCTACTGTGGATTTCTTTACTTATGTGGGCAGTGTAAGTTTCTTAGACTGAATTTGCAAAATTCTTGATTATGCATTTTTAAGTTTTCTCAACTTGCTACCTACCATAGGGTTAATATTTGATAAAAGAAAAAAAGTGTTATAAAACCCAAAAATATTTCTCAGATAAATTGTTCACATCATAACCTTTTTTTATAATAATGGTCAATGTTTTCATTTCAGAGCACTCTCAAAATTCGCTTTATTCGTTACAAAAATACATGAAACACAGTCACGCCAGCAACACAGGCAGTGTGATGGAAGGCAGAAAATAAAACATGAAATGGTAAATACAATGAAGTGTATGTACAAAGGTTGATGATAATAATTACAGTGAATGCTGTAGAACCAGCAGTAGCTTAAGGGAGTAGACCAGTGAAACACGACACTGCAGGAACAGTTCAAAACATGTAGGAAGAAGATGCGGTGGAAGTCTCTGAAACACAATGCGTATGAAAGTCCATGCTGGTACATAGAGAATACAAACTCAGTAAATATGTAACTTCGTTTTCTGTTCATGTGAACTCATTATAGGTAAAAGAAACTTATACAGTTTATCAAACATCACTAACCTACACAAAGGAGATCAGGATCCAGTATGCTTTGATGTAATATTTATTCAAAGTAGTTCACTGTAACCCACAGTAAGCATTTTAGCTATTTAGAAGACAAAAAAATAACAACACAACATGCATTAAGTTTTGTGGTAAAGCCGACAACACATCATCATGACTAAATAACCTAACATGCTCACAGCTCTTCTATACTACAGTGAAACTTGTTCGTCTGGTATAATATGGTCTTACCCAGCAAGGCTGTAGCCAGGAAAGGGCCAAGATGAGCAAAGCCTGAGCTGGGTTTCCTTTTGCCCAACCTAGTGACTCACTAGAGGCGTAAGGGTGGGAAAAATTGACCTGGCCACAGATCAAGAGAAGGTGCAAAAATTACTGCTTGCAATCTGCTTTAATTTATAATTGAAACTTCACCAGTTTCGGGTACACTTACAGTTAAATTTTCTTTCTCAAAATGTTAAGAGGATGCTATTTGCTTACATTCAGAAATGAAGACGTATGACGATGATTGGCAAAACACGTAACAATATTAACAAATAAAGGTAACTTGATCACGCTAGTTACGTTAAGTGAAAACTTTTACAAAAGGTTCGTAAGTTGGAAGCTTTCAACCTTATCTTAGGTCTAATATGGTCTTACCCAGCAAGGCTGTAGCCAGGAAAGGGCCAAAATGAGCAAAGCCTGAGCTGGGTTTCCTTTTGCCCAATAAGGTCGAAAGCTTCCAACTTACGAACTTTGTGTAAAAGTTTTCATTTAACGTAACTAGTGTGATCAAGTTACCTTCATTTGTAAATGAAGACGTAGTTGTACAGTTCGTCTAACTAAAGTAGAACCACAGCTTTTGTTCATAAGAATGGTGCCCACTGTTTTTCTTTAGTTGGATGGATAAGATAAGGATGTCATTCACATTGAAGATTCTCTCGGGGATATTCGATCATTATTGTGGCTACGAGCCATGACTGCCTGATAATTTCGGCCCATTTGATGTGAAATTGAAAACCCGAACTCCGAAACATATATATATATATATATCATCACCATTATCAACCCATTGCTGGATGAAGGTTCCCCAGAGTTTATTCCACAACTGTCTGCCTTGAGCCTATCTTCTCCATGTTACTCTGGCATGCTTTTGAATTTCATCCATCCATTTCCTGTGTGGTCTTCTGGATCCTTTTCTGTCCCTTGGAAACCAGTCTAAAATTTCAGTTGTCCATCGGTAGTCTGTTTTTCTTGCAGCATGTCCAGCCCATTGCCATTTCACGGATTCTACCCTGATCACAATGTCTTCCACTCTTGTATATATATATATATATATATTGTCCATGTGCTGAGAGAACTAATTGAAAGAGCGAGGGAATATGAACTTCCATTGTGCATGGCTTTTATCGATTATGAAAAAGCCTTTGATTCGGTGAAACCATCAGCAGTTACAATGGCTCTGAAAACCTGCGGTATTGAAGATGCATACATTAATATTATTAATAACATCTATGAAAATGCAAGTGCAAAGATTAGGCTGTTTGAAAATACAACACACATAAAAATTGGAAAGGGAGTGAGACAAGGTGACACCATATCTCCGAAGCTCTTTAATGCCACATTGGAGGGTGTTTTTCAGTCACTGAGCTGGGAAAACAAGGGGATAAAGATTAATGGAGATTATCTAACCAACCTTCGTTTTGCTGATGACGTAGTCATTTTTGCAACTAGCCCATCAGAGCTGCAGAGTATGATCCAGGAACTTGCTGACAAGAGTAAAGAAGTGGGATTAAAAATGAACTTTCAGAAGACAAAAGTGATGTTCAATGCTTTTACAAGAAATGAAGATTTATCGATTGATGGAGAAAAGCTGGAGATAACAGACACATATGTTTATCTTGGACAGCAGATATCAAGTGAGGGTCACATTGATGAAGAAATTAATCGGCGTACAAAACTTGCCTGGAGAGCTTTTGGAAGAAACAGCATAATTTTCAAGAGCAATATGTCATTATGTCTTAAAAGAAAAGTGTTTGATCAATGCATCCTTCCAGTGCTTACGTATGGTGCAGAGACGTGGACCTTAACTAAAAGAGACATACAAAGGCTGCAGACAACTCAAAGAAGCATGGAGAGGTGCATGCTTGGTGTAACCAGGAGAGATAAGAAGAGGAACTCGTGGATCCGAAAAATGACAAGAGTGGAAGACATCATGATCAGAGTTAAATCCCTGAAATGGCAATGGGCTGGACATACTGCCAGAAGGACAGACCATCGATGGACAGCCGAAATTTTAGATTGGATTCCAAGGGACAGGAAAAGACCCAGAAAAAGACCACATGGGAGATGGGTGGATGAAATTCGAAAGTATGCAGGGGTGACATGGAGGAGACTGGCACAAGACAGACCGTTGTGGAGGAAACTTGGGGAGACCTTCGTCCAGCAGTGGATTGATAATGGTTGACAATGATGATATATATATTAATGAGTTCAGTCCAACCACAGATAAATTACAATCCTAATACAGAACCCAATAACAACATCCCTAAACTCCTAACAAGAGGGAATATCCTTCAAAAATCAAATAACCCTCCCCCCCCCACTTCATCACCACAAAAAAAACATTTTTTAATAATATATAACTGTACACCAGATCACTCATCAGGGAAAGACATTTGGTACTCTGGGGTAGAGGTTCAGGTTCATTCATGAGAGTGCTAAATTTTGAAGCCAATAGTTAGATATCTTAATTAATTTCTTAAAAATATCTCTTTCATGCACTCTGTCTTCCCTACCTTATGCACTCTGTCTTCACTACAGTTTCATATTATTATTAAAAAAATGTTTGGTTTCTTTTGGTGGTGAAGAAGGGGAGGAGGAGAAGGGGGTTATTTGATTTTTGAAGGATATTCCCTCTTGTTAGGAGTTTAGGGATGTTGCTATTGGATTCTGTATTACGATTGTAATTTATCTATGGTTGAACTCATTAATATGCTGATTATGTTTGAAACCTGCAGCATGGTGTGGTTTTGCAGAAATCATATTACATTTGTTTGCAAGTTACAGGTTACAGTTTTTTAAGTTAAGTGATATATATAATGTTTTGGAGTTCGGATCAAGTACTGTATATACATATATAGATATGCATTTGTAGAAAATAGAAAGACAGATTGGGGCGCAATATTTTGCGGTTTACCCCGGGCGCAGAAATCCCTAGATACGCTTCTGTGACTCTCCATACAGTCCACTTCCACAGCTGTTTTATATCCTCTGCCCGACCTCAGTCATCAACTGCCTCCTCTAATTCCTCTGTCTGGCTATGGCCCTGTTACCCAGGTCTGTAATGTGAAACAATATGAGTTGAAAAATCTAGATAAATATTATAAGTACCCATATAAGTTGCACAGAGTGATAGGAGATGAAAACTTCCAACTACCATGAATTAGTTTCCATTTTTAAAAATATTGCCTTAAAAAATGTGTCAGGATAAAGCAGAAATATCAGAAAAAAATATTCCTCTGGCTTAACTTGTACTAATTGCTATGCAGGAAAGCTGCAAAGCATAATTTATCATTTCATCATTTTTTTCCCCTACAAATGGTGGTTATCTGTTAGATTGCTTGTTTCACATATATTGTATATATATATGTACGTATTTGGTGTTGAAATTGTCTGTTTGATTTATAATAACTCTGCATATATTGCATATCTCATTATCAATCCACTGTTTGATGGTCTCCCCAAGTTTCTTCCACAATGGTCTATTTTGTTCCAATCTCCTCCATGTCATGCCCGCATGCATTTGAAATTCATCCGCCTATCTCCTGTGTGGTCTTTTCCTATCCCTTGGAATCTAGTCTAGAATTTCGGTTGTCCTTCAGTGGTCTATTCCTTTGGCAATATGTCCAGCCCATTAGTATTTCAGGAATTTTACTCAGATCATAGTGCCACCCATTCTTGTCACTTTCCTGATCCAAAAGTTCCTCTTATCTTGCCTGGTTACATCACACATGCATCTTTCTATGCTACTTTTAGTTGCTGCAGCCTTTGTATGTGTGTTTTAGTCAAGTCCAAGTCTCTACTCCATATATAAGAACTGAAAGGATGCATTGATTAAACACTTCTCTTTTAAGAATAATAGTAATTAGCATATTGCTCTTGAGAAATGTGTTTCTTCCAAAAGCTGTCCAACCAAGTTATATAAACCGATTAATTTCTTCATCAATGTGACCCTTGCATAATACCTGTTGCCCAAGGTAAATGCAATCATTATCAGTCCACTGCTAAATGAAAGCAAGGCCATCTAGAAAACATAAGCCCATAACATTAGAGAGATAAGTTCTCTCTCCTTTTGATGTTGCACAGAAACCATGGCTACCAATTGGTTTCCAACGCTGTCATGTGTGGCGTCAAACACGACACCAACGCATCAGTCCGTGTAATATGAGAGTGACATCATAAACGGAAGGAACTCATCTCTCAAATGTCATGGCCTTGTGTTTTCTATACGGCCTTGACTAAAGTCTTCCACAACTGTCTATCTTGAGCCAGTTGCCTCCATTTCCCTCCGGCATGCTTTCAAATTTCACCCACCCATCTTCCGTGTGGTCTTCTGTCTTTGGTATTCAGCCTGATGTTTCAGTTATCTATTGGTGGTCAGTTCTATAATATA
Source organism: Macrothele yani (assembly GCA_039090855.1). Taxonomy (NCBI): domain Eukaryota; kingdom Metazoa; phylum Arthropoda; class Arachnida; order Araneae; family Macrothelidae; genus Macrothele; species Macrothele yani. Next base: position 142,771,559 of record CM077009.1, on the reverse strand, counting down.
TATGTGTGTGTATTATGGACAATATCTATAGAACTGCCACCGATAAATAACTGGATGAAATATTAGACTGGATACCGAAGGACAGAAGAAGAAGAGCACAGGGAAGATGGGTGGTTGAAATTCAAAAGCATACCAAAGTAATATGGAGCAGAGTGGCTCAACACAGCTTCAGAAGAGACTTGGGGAATCTTTCATTCAGCAGTTGATTGATAATGGTTAACAGTGATGATGATGTTAGTTTTATATTGATTATTGGTTAAAAAGAAATAAAGTAATGTCAGTTTCAAGTCAATGACAGATCTCAGAACATTTGATTACAATAAGCTCTACAGTGAATGTATGGCCCTGTATAAGTTACCCTTCATTCCGTGAATTATGTAAATCTGATTTGGCATCACATCATATTTTGAAATTTGGTGTCTAGACCATATCTCCTGTTTCATAAGCATCAAAAAAAAAAAAAAATTCTGATTTTTCACAGTGCTTTATATTTTTTATACTAACTATTTTCTGCTAAGAACAAATTATTTGAATATGATCAGTTGGATTGTAAGTAAAATTCTAGCAATTCAATACATTTTTTCATGTCATTTGCAAATGTATGTCTTATGCATTGTAATAAAAAATATTGTACAAATTGTCACACTTTGCAGTGTTGTGATGTAATGTGGGTTTCATATCATTATCACATTTTGAAATATGATTTCTTGATATAAGTTTCATTTCTTATGTATTAAAATGAACAAAGCATTTGATTTCTCCCACATTTTGCATTTTTATATTGCTACATTTTCTGCTGAGAATAAGTAATTAGTTGTTTATTTAAAGATATATTTTGTTTGGTACAATCATCCAAACCGTAAATAAATTGTTTGTAATTGAATATGATTTTCTTACTTTTCATGTAATTTACACTGTATGCCTTTAGTGTTGTAATTGAAAAAATCTTATAAATTGTCACAGTGTTGTGATGAACCACCAGCATAGTGCAGTTGCTTAAGTCACTATGCACTGTCTGGGAGGCACTTTCTGACGGGTGTTCAAATCCCGGTCCTGCCGGCTTTCTGGTCTTTGTTTTCCACAGACTCCCTGTGTTTGGAGACCTGAATGTGTGGATGGTTCCCTGTGAAGTTGTCCCTTGGTCCTCCAGGTGTGTGTGAGGGGGGGGATGTTGGACGTGGGGTTAATGTTACGAAATCTCACAAAAATGCTCATTGAAAAAGCCAGGGCCCACACAAGGCTGTCAATTCATTGAAGAAGTGTGTTGAAATCTGCGGTATTTAATCTCACTATTGAATTCTAAAATTTGATTTCCTGATATCAAAGTTTTAAACTTTTTAAATATAATGTCCTTATTTTTCATATCATTTGCAATGTATGCCTTTTGTACAGTAACTAAAATATAAAAAAAAAAGTCCATGTTGTGATGAAATGTGTGCTTTGAATCTCTTGTTATCATGTTCTAAAGTTTGATCCTTCATTCCTTATATATTATATCAAAATTTGTAACTACAGTCACAAATTGTATATGTTTTTAGTGCAATGTTATGATTTATGGGAGTGAAAAAACATTTTATTACTGTTGCATCTGTTACTCACATTTAAAATAGTATTGCTCATAGTTTTAGAAGACATGATATTTGGTCACAGAATGTAATGTACAGTGACAACTAGAATTCATTCCTTTTTATTAAAGCAAACAGTATTTGAATTTCTCCAAAATGTGTTTTCATATTGCTACCTTTCTGCTGAGGAGAACATTTAGATGTGGTCTTCTGTCTTTTGGTATTCAGTCTGACGTTTCAGTTATCTATTGGTGGTCACTTTCTGCTGAGGAGAACATTTAAAGTTTATTTTAAGTGTTAGTGTTGCTTGGTACAGATTGTAAACAAAATTTTAATATTTTTCAATTTACTTCCGATATTGGAGGTTATATTATTTAACGTGCATTAATGCATTTGAATTTTTGAACTTCACTTTTAGTTGGTAAAGTTCGATGAACACTTATCGCACGTGGGGCTTGGCTTTCAATTCATATTTCCGTTATGTGGATGCGGCACGGGGGTTTTTCATTTGGCCACGGGTCCGCTTTTTTTTTTTTTTTTCCGTTGGAATTTATTTTGCCCTCATCACCAAATGAGTTTTTTTTTCCTTTGCGGCGTCCTCATTTACTTCAATATTTATTCATACCCGAGTACTTTCGGTAATACTCCTTTACCGTCTTCGAGGGACGTTTTGCTCCGACTAGCACGGACCGTGTCAGCTGGGCATTTCGGTGGTTCTCGCGGGCTGCATTTTGTGTTGTAATGGAAAAGAAAGCAAAAATTTATACTTCACAGTATAGGTAAAATTTGTAAATTCGGTATGTTATCCATTTTGATTATACTGCTCATCTGTTAAATAAAAATATGAACTGTCACATTTTAGCTTTTAATTATAAGTAAGGGTAGTAAACATGAAAACTTCCTAGTATTGACATTTTACTTGATTATAATGATGAGTACAGTTGCTGCGGGTGCGCATTGGCTTTGCTTTGTAATAAAATCATGTAAACAATGAGAAAATTTTCTTTGCACAAGTGTACTCACTATTTGACCTTGATCAGTAGTTGAACGTCACAGAAAGAGGGAAAGCAGGTTCTCAAAGAATGGTCGTATTAATATAAAGTAAGCTGATGACAAAAAAGCAAATAACTATATACAGAATATATATATATAAGCATAATAAAGGTTACATGTAAATTTTCAAAACAGCTTTTGAAATTCCAAAGCACCTGAGGCTACATAAAAGAAAAATCAAAAACATACAAAATTGAAAACAGTAGCAACTGATTTGGAGAAATCAAAAGAACAGATCTAACAACCAACTGGGAGAAAAGAAAGAGGAATGTAGAACTATGGCAAGATGCTATCTATGGTTTCATCAAGAGCTAGGCACAGATAACACCTCATACCTCTGTAAAGACCAACAAGTGTGGATTTTGCATCATCCAGTCTGCTACAAAAACAGCAAATGATAAACAGAAAATGCAAATAAAAAATTAAAATAAAATTAACCTACTCCAAAACAACTAAAAAACCCCCACAGATAACCTTCCCCACCCCCCAAAAAAAATTTAGGAGAAAATATAAAGCACCCAAAAAACAAAAACTATGTCTATGTGTGTATATATATGTTTCCCAACTGTTAAGGAAGTTTTTTCAAATTTCTGCTTTTTTTTTTTTTTTTTTTTGGTTTCAACAAATATAGAAGACTTGGGTGTCATGCATCCAAATTTTTATAAGTTCTGGTTGAAAAATTGTAGAAATGCAAATACCATGTTGCGCTAGCACTCATTTGCATTTCCTCAACAATAACAGCTACCTTCCTTGATATATCTGCCACTGGTTGATGGACTGTAGCCACAGTTGTTTCTCACCAAAAATATTTTTTCCCAACATGCTTGATTCCATTAATGCCATAATCAATGAAAAATAGCTTGAAAAGTGGAAGTTGGTGAAATCAACATGGCACTGTAAAAAACATTTCTGCAGCAGATAAGATTTTTCAAGTGTTTTATTCATTTAAAAAACTGAAATGGCATCTTGAATACTTCATAAGTGTTCACAGAAAGTAAAAGATTGACTTCAGTTTGGCCGCCCCGGTGACGCAGTGGTCTAAGCGATAGCCTCTGATCATTCGTCCGTAAGGGGTCCGGGTTCGAATCCCGGTCAGGCATGGATGTTGTGTTTGTCTTACGGCACTGGCTCTCTCCCTTCCCTGGAACCAGTGACCCTAAATTAGGGACGGGCGACTGCTTATAGCCCATTGAGTTGCTCACAGTGGTCGTTAAACCTCCAATCAAAAAAAAACTTCAGTTTGCTCTATTTTTAATGTATGTCAGTAATATTAATCTTATGTATTAAAGTGATTAAGTACAAAAAGCATTCATGCTATGGTACAATATTAAGAAGTTTTGTGTTTGGAATTATTATGCAGATTTGGTGTTAAAATGGGTTTTTGAAATATAATGACCATCTTAGTGGTATACTAGTCTGCTGGATCTGTGTTTTGAGTTCTGAATGAGGCATGAGTAGTATGTTTGTCTTTCTCTTTCTCCCTTCCATGGAACCAAGTGCCTTAAATTAGGGACAGACAACTGCTTATAACCAATGGATATGCTCGTGGTGATTGTCACACAACACACACACGCACACAAATGGTAAACTTACAAATCTGAGATATTTTTATTTCCACCTGAAAAGCATTTTTTATTTTACAGAGCAGCTTCTTGTACTTGTGATCCATATTGAAAACAATGTTGCCTGATACAAGTGGACTGATCCAGAGTGATGTACATTTTTGGGTTACTTAATAACCACTGCAGAAGGTATCACTTTGCTATGATTGGTCAAAAAGAAAAAATTGGTATAAAAATTACTGTGGCAAAACTTTTTTTTTTTTTTTGAATTTTCTAAAGAAACTGTCAGTATGGAATTCAATGGCTGGGGCCAACAATTCCGTACTGTAACAAAAAAGCAGCACAATAGAAACAACTTCACTGCTGTGATGGTGCAGTGGTCTAAGTGCTGGCTTGTGATCATTCATCGAAGATAGGTTTGGGTTTGAATCCCAGTGAGACATGGATGTTGTGTTCATCTTACAGCACTGGCTTTCTCTCACTCTCTTACCTAAAACCTGTAGCCCTATATTAGGAATAGACAACTGCTTATAGTCCATTAAGTTGCTTATGGTTGTCAAAACACCAACAAGTAAAAAAAATATACAGTTTGCGACAAGTAAGAAATATGAGATCAATGAACTTATACCAAATTACTGAAAACATGACTGCCCTGTTGGTGACAGACTAAAAAAATCATAATTAGTATCTAAAGTGTACTATACAGATGATAAAACTATACACACTCTCCACCATTTTCTGAAAAACCATGAAAATGACAGCAAATTAAATGATTTAATTGAACCCATGCATTAAATATCAAACCTTTCATTCAAAGTAGCAAAAAGGATTTAATCACTACACTGGCATCTATTCAATGCCAGCAAACATTATCCTCTGAAGGCAAAAGAAATCTTATAAAGAATTATTATCTTCATGTATAAAAATTAAGCAATTGAAATTGTATAATCATATGTATATACTGTATATTTGTTCAGCATGTATATGATCAGCCACAAATGTTATTTGCAAACAAGTTAATATGGCAATTTTTTTTTTTTTTTTTTTTTTTTTTTTTTGATTGGGGGTTTAACGACCACCGTGAGCAACTCAAATGGGCTATAAGCAGTCGCCCGTCCCTAATTTAGGGTCACTGGTTCCAGGGAAGGGAGAGAGCCAGGACCGTAAGACAAGCACAACATCCATGCCTGTACCGGGATTCGAACCCGGACCCCCTTACGGACGAATGATCAGAGGTCAACGCCTTAGACCACTGCGCCACCGGGGCGGCAATATGGCAATAGCATGTAAGCCTAAAATAAATCAACATATACGTCTTCCTTTTTTTTAAGTTGCAAAGTAAAAGGATGCAAATGTAAGCCTGCCGCCCCGGTGGCGCAGTGGTCTAAGGCGCTGGCCTCTGATCATTCGTCCGTAAGGGGTCCGGGTTCGAATCCCGGCAGGCATGGATGTTGTGTTTGTCTTACGGCACTGGCTCTCTCCCTTCCCTGGAACCAGTGACTCTAAATTAGGGACGGGCGACTGCTTATAGCCCATTGAGTTCCTCACGGTGGTCGTTAAACCTCCAATAAAAAAAATGTAAGCCTGAATTCCAGCAAATGAGACATCAATAACACACCATTGGTTTGTAAAGAAATGTAAGACCACAAAAGGCTCAGAAGAATATTTCTGAACTCATCCGAGTGAACAGGTTTAAAATGGTCATTCAGCACTAATTGAAGGTTTTGTTACAAGGAATCTCTGTGCATATGAAGAAGATGCTGTAACAAGAGACTGTATGAATGAATCTAAACTAGGTATTGATTATCTTGCATATAATTGAGAAACGAACCTCCCTGAAGATAGAATTCTTCACAAATGCATGGAAACCAATACAGGAACCGTGGGTTTGATTCTTGCTCCAGTGCAATGTAATCTTCAAGTTTTCTAAACTACATGGACACGGTGAAATTACGGCACTTTTGTGCCACCAATAATATTGGGCAAAGGGCATCGTGTTTTATTCCTAAATGACAAAACAGGCACATTGTTCAAAGTCACACGTTCTCAGTTCTTCCAAGAAACGTAACTATCTTTAAGGCAAAACGTGCTTCCAACATTCTCGCCGGGAATTAGGAACTGGCGTATTAAAAGGGAGGCGGCTTTAACGAAGCTCCCGAAGTGAATGAATCTTAAATACATGCGAAATCAAAACTCCCACCTCACAAACAGGATCAAGATCTATATCATCATCAACCATTATCAATCCATGGCTTGACGAAGGTCTTCGCAAGTTTCTTCCACAACGGTCTGTCTTGTGCCAGTCTCTTCCATGTTACTCCCGCATACTTTCGAATTTCATCCACCCATCTCCCATGAGGTCGGGTCTTTTCCTGTCCCTTGAAATCCAGTCTAAAATTTCGGTTGCCCATCGATGGTCTGTCCTTCTGGCAATATATCCAGCCCATTGTCATTCCAGGGATTTTACTCTGATCATGATGTCTTCCACTCTTGTCATTTTTCTGATCCACAAGTTCCTCTTCTTATCTCTCCTGGTTACACCAAGCATGCACCTCTCCATGCCTCTTTGACTTGTCTGCAGCCTTTGTAGGTCCCTTTTAGTTGAGGTACACGCCGATTAATTTCTTCATATATATATAATCATCAAGCATTATCAATCCATTGCTGGATGAAGGTCTCCTCAAGTTTCTTCCACAATTGTCTGTCTTGAGCCTATCTTCTCCATGTCACACACATATATATACATATATATTATTACTTCTTCAAGTATGAATACTAAAAAAAGTATGGCTATACTACTTGGATTTAGGTAGTATAGATACTAAAAAGTATTGCTATACTACTTGGAGTTAAGTAGTATAGGCTGTAGCCATACTTATGGACTTGTCTTAAGCCACTGACACCAGGGAAGGCAGAGAGCTAGTGCTGCAAGATTAAAAAACACACTCGTGTCTTACCGGGATTCGAGGCCGGACGAATGGCCACAAGCCAGTGCTTAGACCACTGCATTACCAGGGGCCAGGGCGGCACCGGATGTTGTGCTTGTCTTACTGCTTTGTCTCTACATTATCTGGAACCAATATGAGCCTAAATTCGGGACTGGCAACTGCTTACAGCACATAAAGGTACTCACAGTGATTATTCCCCCCACCCTCCTACATAAAAAAAAAAAACCATACACACACATCTACAGCTTGATATTTTGGGCATTTTTCCAGATACCAAGAAGTGTCATTTTCAGTGAGTATTTTTTTTCTGCAGGCATTGTTTCAGGGATTTCTGCCGGCCATTTATGGCAAACTATATCGGTGTTTTCAAAATTCAGAACCATTCGATAGCTAATTTCACTGCATACTAAATGTCGTGTTTTAGAAATGGGAAATTCTTTTTTCGATAGTTGGGCTCATTGTGTGTGAAACTATCGTTTATTTATTTATCGTTATTATTTTCTGAATGCGCAACTATTCCACAATAGATCTCATCGTAAAACCATCAATGTTTTTGAATTGCGTAGTCTTGGACACTCGACGATCGCTCTGTCACATTTAATAAATTACTTGAAAGGAAAAGATTTCATTGTCACTCAGGACAAATTATCAGCATTTCCAAAATTACGAACTATTCGACAGTTGATCTCACAGTGTGTAAAACTACCAGTGTTTTCGAAATGTAGAACCATTCGTTAGATAATTGTCGAACTATCCATACATTTTAAAATGTTCAACGTTTTAGGCAACGATTTTACAACGAATAACATGAACTGTCGATAATTAGATGGTCGATAGTTTCCAAAACCTATCGCGCAGCCGAGAGAGAGATATTTCCTATCTGAGGTTGAGAGACCCGAACCCTCAGTGCTCTGCGCCTTTTGTCAGGTGAAAAAGAGAAATATTAGATGTTTGGGAACAGATTTCCCTGATAGAATAGTACGAAAGAAAAGTATGGAAATATTAGAGGAGAGGGAGTAGACGGTTACCCGTTAAGAAGTGAAGTTGTAAGCTGCCCTACATACTTACCTGTAACAACAAGCCATTTCAAGTGCTATTTCTCTCCGCAGAAAAATGCCCGGTACATCTGTGCCACAGAAGAGCACAGGGGAAAGGAAGGAAAGGACACGGGAGAGGGGAACCTGGAAAAAAAATTATCACACACAGAACATCTTTCCCAGAGAAGAATCGTCTTTGAACTCCGGGTAAGACAAAACTGGCCATTTGCTCAGTGTTGCTCGCCAGCCAATGAGAGAAAAGATTTTTCCCCATTGGTTTACAGAATTTTTTCACTGGTTTACTTTTGTTGATTCTTGACAGGCCTGTCAGATTAACCATAGCTGAGGTGGTGTGATCACAAAGTTACACCGATCAAGGTTTCAGATGCAACATTTTGCTCGGCTCTTAAAAGGGCCTTTTTTTTTTTTTTTTTTTTGTTTTGTTTTGTTTTTTTAATTAAGGAAAAACAACAACAAATTTTAACATAAAAGGCAAGACCAACAATACCTTGTTTTTTTTAAGGGCAGAGATATTTAGTACAAAAAAGATAAATCTTTTATGCAACATTTTGCTCGGCCCTTAAAAAAGCCCCCCTTTTTTTTTTTTTTTTTTCTCATTTTAATTTAACTAGGTTTCTTCACATGGGTGAAGTATGTTTTCAAAACAGAGTACGGCTCTTAGAGGATCCCACCCCCCCCCTTTTTTTTTTTTTTTTTTATTTAACGAGATTAATTCACATGTGTGAAGTAAATTTGCAATCAGAGTAAGGCCCTTAAAAGAGCCTTTTTTTTTTTTTTTTATCAGAAATTCTTCATAGGTGAGAAATAACCTCTAAACCTAGTCCCAGTTATTGTTATTTTTTTTGCTAGGGTAGCTATAAATTGGGTTAAAAAATTCTGTGAATTGGTTTACAGAATTTTTTCACAGGTTTACTTTTGTTGCTTCTTGACAGGCATGTCAGAGTAACCATAGCTTGGGGTGGTGTGATCACAAACAGAGTAACCATAGCTTGGGGTGGTGTGATCACAAACAGAGTAACCATAGCTTGGGGTGGTGTGATCACAAAATTACACCGATCGAGGTTTAAGATACTCGTTTAGAGTATGCAACATTTTGTCGGCCCTTAAAAGAGCCTTTTTTTTTTTTTTTTTTTTTTTTTAATCAGAAATTCTTCATAGGTGAGAAATAACCTCTAAACCTAGTCCCAATTATTGTTATTTTTTTTGCTAGGGTAGCTGTGAATTGGGTTCATTTCTGGAACTTTATTTAAGATAGTTTTTGGCCTTTTATAACTGTCAGTTTCATTGACAGTATAGTTAATGGCCGCTCTGACCAGAGGATTAGGATGAATCTTAGCTTTTTCATAGTATCTGTAAGCTAAGTCATACATCGTGTAATGGATGGAATTAATATTTAGCATGCTTCGGATAGCATGGTTTGAAGTTCTTCCATCAAGTCCAACCATATATCGTAGGGTTTTATTTTGAAATGAGGTAATCTTATTTTTCTGCTGTTTGTTGCAGTTACCCCAGATAGGACAGGCATAAGTAATAACAGGGCTGATACAGGCTTTCCATATCAAAGTTTTGTTTTTCCTGCTAAGCCTTTTATTTTTTATTATTGGCTGGAGACTTCCTCTGATCTTAAGGGATTTGGACACAGTTTCTTTAATATGCTTGTTCCAGTTTAGGTTGTGGTCCATAAAAAGTCCTAAATATTTAACATCATTTACCCAAGGTATTTTTTTTTTATACATTTCTATTTCAAAGTCTGGATTGTGATTGCATTTAATCCTAGAAAATAGAATTGCTTGAGTTTTTTCGGTATTGATTTTAATTTTCCAATCTAAGAAATATTTCTCAAGTTTTTCAACATAATGTTGCAACATGAAAGTTGCTTGATTTTTATTTTTGGAAGTATAAGCGAGTGCAGTGTCATCAGCATAGAGAGCTGTAGTCAGATTCCTGTTATTATAGTTGGGAAAGTCTGACGTAAAGATAGAATACAGCGTTGGTGCGAGTACACTGCCTTGAGGTACACCAGCTTCGATTTTTTTTTTAACGATTTTTTCCCATTGATTTTTACACAGAATGTTCTGTTAGTGAGGTATGATTTGATTATGTGTATAATCCAGGGTGGGAAATCATGTGCTATTAGCTTGTAGATAATTGCCTCATGTGGGCATTTATCGAATGCTTTTGCCACATCCAGAAATATGGCTGCTGTGTGTTCCTTTTTTATAATTCCTTCAGCACATTTTTCAGTTATTCTAGAGAGTTGGTGCACCGTGGAGTGTTTATCTCTAAAACCTCCTTGAGTAAATGGAATTACTGGGAATTCCTCACAGAATTGTTGCATTCTAATAAGAATTATTTTTTCAAAGATTTTTCCCATGGTTGGGAGCAACGAAATCGGTCTGTGATTTTCAGGAATTGCCGGGTTTTTGCCTGGCTTGGGTAAAAGTATTACCTCTGCTGTCTTCCAAATATCAGGGAAGTAGTTTATTTTAATGGCACAATTGTATATTTTAGTAAGGGTTTACACATATTCTTCCGGTAATGTTTTCATAATTTTATTATTTATGCCATCATTGCCTGGTGCCTTTTTATTTTTAAGATTATTAATATGAAACCTAACTTCCCTTTCACTGATGGGTAGTGGTTTTTCAAAGTCAGGAGGAACAAAAATTTTTTTTTGGCCCTTAAAAGGCCTTTTTTTATTTCTTATCTTTTCAGTTTCTGGCGTTCCGGACCCGCGAGAGGTCGTAGCACCTTTAACTTGTCTATCGGACGTAAAAGAGGCCGTAGCATTTTGTACTTTTGGCTGTTGTTTTCTTTGCCTTGTGCTTCTATTTTTTTTAAAAGAGACTTTCTGTTTGCTTTTAATTGGGGATGTTAATACAGGTTTTTTTTACTAGTAAATTCTTCATAGAGTTGTGCACTTTGGGCGATGACTCTAGAATTTTCTACATCCTCCGCGTGTCTAAAATAAGTATTCAGGGCCTTTTTCATTTTAATGGCTACATCAGTGTCAGGGATGTCATTTATTTTAAACTGTTTTTCTAGTGAGTTTGCAAAAATTTCTGCTTTTTCTTCGTCAGTTCTAACTACCGTCCCATCTTCTTTTTGAAGGGGTGGGAGTAATTTGACATTTTTATTTTGCAAGCTCGACGTGAGATTCCATAGAGTCATTTTGTTTTTTTATCCGAATTTTCAGAGTAGTCAATATGAGCCTCCTCTAATACTTGACCCCATGACCCATTCTCGAATTTTCTGATTTCTCTTTTAATTTGTCTATTTATGCAGCAATAAAGGTCATAGAACGTTTTATTTCTTGTTCTTTGCCACTTGCTTCGGTACCTATTTTTTTCTTTTATAAGTTCCAAAATTTCTTTGGGTAAATAGTACGGATTTTTTTCTCTTTAGCAGGAGTTTGACATTCTTCCATAATTTTTTTAATGGAGAGGTTAAAGAGTTTAATAGCTGTGTCAGTTTCTTCTTTGCTATTACAGTCTCCAATTACTGGGGTGGCACTAGTTTAATTTTCCCTTCAAATTGCTTGAAGTTAGTGACCATTTTGGGTGCTACCTTCACAGTTTTGTCAGTATAAAGCTGGAGGTTAACTGGATTGTGGTCAGAGGAGAGTGCCGCCTCAGTATGAATTTCAAAGTAATATTTATTATTCTTCAGGAGTGCAAAATCTAGTATATTGCTAGTTCCTCTGAGCGCAGTTCGTGTGGGTTCAGAAGGCGCCCCCAAGTCAATGTTTTGGTTTAAAAGATATCTGAAAATATTGTTCCCACTTTTATTAGCTCTTGGGCAGTGCCAATAGCGGTGTTTACTATTAAAATCTCCCGCAATGACCGTAGGAATATTTTCTTCGAAAAGCTTATCTAGAGCTTCCCTGGTAATAGTGTGTTTGGGATGATTGTATAGTGCCGTAAATTTAATCGGGTTATTTTTTGTTTGAATAATAACCGAGTGCGCTTCCATGCCATCCTCTGTGTTGCATATCGCTTCACTTTGCTCTAGTTTATCTTTCACTGCGATCAAAATTCCCCCACTTTGGGAGGTTTTGTCTTTTCTGTAAACCTTGTAGTTGGGAATTTTGAATTTAATTCTGTCCGTTAGCCAGGATTCATTAATTAGCGCAATATCAATTTTTTTGTATTTTAGGTAGGCTAAGAATTCTCTATGCTGCCTTTTGATGCCTTGCGCATTCCAAATTAATATGTTAAGTCCATTTGTTTCAGAGGAAAGAAATTCGTCCTCGGTTTTTTTTTCATCATTTTTTACTGTATCAATTTTATTTATATTGCTGTTAATTTCGATAACTTGGTCAGAATTGCAATTGATTGCTTCCTTGCTTTTGACCAGTTTGGCAGCTAATTCTGCTATTTGATTGATGGTCCATTCAACATTTTTTTGTTTTTTATCGGTTTCTCCATTTATTTTTTTCCGTAAGTTTCTCACTCGTGGACATTCCTTTAACTTTTTTAATTAATAGGTCAAATTTGCTTTCTTCCTCAGAGAATGAGGGAAAGGTTTCACTAAGAGGGCGTTTTTCTTCCTCAGAGAAGGAGGAAAATGAACGGCCCTTAAAAATGCCGTTGTTTTTTTTCCCCCCTTCCTCAGCGAAAGAGGAAAATGAACGGTCCCTAAATATGCCGTTGTTTTTTTCTTCATCGTTGTTATTAGCATACTGCAATTGAGCCTCTTCATTACAGTTATTTTTTTCTGCCTCTTTAATTTCTTTGCTAAGCCTGCCAGCGAAATATTTTGGTTTTTCCACGGTTGGAGTAACCAGTTTTTTTTGCTTATGCGTAGCATTTTCATCTATATTTTTATCAACATCAACAATTAATTTCTCTATCACTTTTGTGTTTTGGAATTTTTTTTTGCGATATTTTTTTATTTCTTCTTGGGGCACAGAATTCTGTATCAGGCCCTTAAAAGGGCCTTTTTTTTTTTCTCGCCTAGATATTTGTCAACATCGGCAATCAATTTCTCTGTCACATTTGTGTTGTGGAAATTTTTGCGATGTTTTTCAATCCTTTCTTTTAGCACAGTGTTCTGTACATTGCTTTTAGGGACAACTCTTTTTTTTTCTCTGTGTAATAAATTAATATTACGCAGGTATTTATTTGTGTCATTTTTCATTAATTCTGTGTCATTTACAGCATTCTTTATTTTTGAGCTTAACTTATGCTCATAAGATGACTGAGGTTGTTCTTTTATTTCAACCCTTTTTGTGTTTTGTATTTGCACAGTAACTTTATTGAAAAAAGTACTCGGCCCCAAAAAGGGCCTTTTTTTTTTTTTTTCATTGCAAAAGCCTGACGCCGAAGCTGTCTCAGGTCTGTTTTCTATAAAACCTTCCTCTTGGGTAAGGTTGTCCGGAATTTTCTCGGACTTTTCATAAATCATATCTGGTATTTTCTCAGATATTCCATCGCCCGGGCATCCCACCGGTGTTTTATTGAAATCTGAAAATTTTACAAATATCCCATCGCCCGGGCATCTCTCCGGTGTTTTAATGATATCTGAGATTTTATCAGATATCCCATCGCCCGAGCATCTCTTCGGTGTTTTAATGATATTTGTAATTTTTTCAGAAATCCCATCGCCCGGGCATCTCACCGGTGTTTTTTCATATCTGATATTTTCTCAGATATTATGTCTGGAATTGGCACAGACATACAAGAGTCATCGACAACTTTTTTGTCAGATGACGTGCCTAGAATTTTCTGAGGCACAGAATAAGAAAGTTTTTTACCTACCAATCTTCTTCTTGTTCTTTTTTCGATACTATGACAAAGTTCCGGCGGAAGGTTCTTAATTCTTCTAGATCTTCTTGGATCTGGCTTTTCAGTTGACTCCGGATTTCCCGTGAAAGTAGATGTGGAACGGGAAACGGCATCGCTTTTCTTGGCGTCAGGCTTTTGCTCTACAACATCAGAACTTGAAATTCTCTTAATTTTTTTGGATGGGCTTGAAGCTGAAACGAAGAGAAGTGGATTCGAGAAAATTTTAATTGAGCTTTGAAAAAAGCTTAACAACTAAAAGATCCCCTAACCGGACTGATTCGGATAGACTGGTAACCCAGAAACTATCTAATCGCAGAACAAGACGAACGGCCGACGACGACGAAAAGCTTGCACTAAAGTTCACTCGCAGGAGCTCACACGATGTGCGACCTTCCTGCACGGAATCCAAAGGGCAACTGTATGATATAATGATAATGGCTATCGCGCAGCGTTTTAGGCAACGGTTTTGTAACGAATAACCAAGCGAATAACATGAACAGTCGATGCCGCCCCGGTGGCGCAGTGGTCTAAGCGATGGCCTCTGATCATTCGTCCGAACGGGGCCCGGGTTCGAATCCCGGTGAGGCATGGATGTTGTGTTTGTCTTACGGCACTGGCTCTCTCCCTTCCCTGGAACCAGTTACCCTAAATTAGGGACGGGCGACTGCTTATAGCCCATTGAGTTGCTCACGGTGGTCGTAAAACCTCCTATCAAAAAAAAAAAAAAAAACAGTCGATAGTTTGCAAAAACTATCGCGATACTATCAGAAGACTAAACTATTCGAAACTGGGCTGTCGATAGTGCTGCAACTATCGATAGTATCGATAGTGCGAATACTATCGCCCATCCCTAGTACTTCGAACCAAGCTTTGTATTATTTGATTCGAACATAATGTGTAAAGTCGGATAACTGTCTAACTGATACTGAACCAAAGCGAAAGGAATATTATCGATGTCTCTTTTGTGCCAAAGACGAAAAAGTAAGTACTAAGTAGAATCAGGATCAACATAACAATGTTAATTATAGCTTCGGGCAAGTATGATGAATATGCGGTTTGCTTGGGTTACGTTCAAGGTTCAGGCTACGCCAAAGAGGTCGTCCCATGATGATACCCAGTGCTGGGGAATCTACTTTTGAAAAGTAGTTAACTACGGTTACAATTCCAAAAAAGTAGTTCGCTACAGCTACACTTTAAAAGTAGTTTAGAATCTTTGTGAATAAAAACACACATGAATGTATTTACGAATTGGAGGAGTTTTCAGATGCTGGTCGTAGTAAATACGTAAGTAGAGCTATCACAGTGTGATTTAACTTATTTGGATAAAATATGTAAATTTTTATTAAAATATATGAAATTAAAAATTTTCATTTAAATTAAGACAAATCATAACGTATCTTCAGTGTGTTCTGATGCACACCTGTTCGAGTCCGAATTAATATGTATAATAAAAATTCCGATGCTCATATTCAGCAGTCTGAATAACTTCGGTTTTGCCGCCCCGGTGGCGCAGTGGTCTAAGGCGTTGGCCTCTGATCATTCGTCCGTAAGGGGTCCGGGTTCGAATCCCGGTCAGGCATGGATGTTGTGTTTGTCTTACGGCACTGGTTCTCTCCCTTCCCTGGAACCAGTGACCCTAAATTAGGGACGGGCGACTGCTTATAGCCCATTGAGTTGCTCACGGTGGTCGTTAAACCTCCAACCAAAAAAAAAAAAAAATAACTTCGGTTCAGTTTATCATTTCCCAGATATGCAGAGGCGACTTTAGATTTTTTGGGGCTCTAGGCGCTAAGAGATTCAGCCTCCCCTCCACCCCTTCTTATCACCACAGAAATTTTCATCTGTCAGATTCAAAAATAATAAAGTCATGAAAATTTTTTTTAACTTTTTGAAAATGTCATTCTATCTTTGTATTATTAAAACATTTCGTATGGAACATTGCTATTGTAGCTGTTTTGTCTGTCAATGTGCAATGACTTTTTTTGTTTTTAGAGATATTTCAAAAATTATTTTTGCGTCTAACAGGAAATCAAAGGATATCAAATTTGGCACTTTAAATGTATGGTATACTTCATGAATTTATCCCAAAGGGCTGTCAAACTCGAAAAATTGAAGTTTCATTGGGGAAAAAACTATTCAATAAAAAGGAAGGCTGAATGATTTTAACTGTTCCTTTCAAAACAAGTACATCGATAAAAACTCAAAAATGTGTGTATCAACAACAGCAAAAAAAAAAAAAAAAAAATTAAAAATACCGAACATGTTATTAATATTAGAAAGCAAATCAGCAATTGGTAACAGAAAGAAAGTGGTCGCTTTAAGGATTGATTTGTTTTGGTCCGTGAAAACAAAACCCAACTGGCAATCCAATTATACGTTTTCAGGGGCCCTAGGCAAGTGCCTAGTTGGAAATCTGCCCCTCAAGATATGCCATTGAAGTTTTGTACGATGTGTAGTAATTACACTTGTACAGTGACATGACGTATGAACAGGAAGATGAGCAAAATGAGAAGATATATATACTACACTATACAAGTCCATTTAACTTAGCTGTAACATTTGCATTTTAAAACATTTGCCAATGAGAAATAATCTCATGAGAACATCAGATGCATTTCACTGAAGCACTACTGCTATTTTTTCTTTTGAACCTGATGTTAAAAATGGATACAAATAGAATACATTGACCTTTTTTTCTTTATGCTGCTTAATGAAATGTTATCAAAAGTTATAAAACTGAAACATATTTTGTGCATTGTCAGTTGTCCAATGAAAATGCATTTTTTTCAGTCTTTCTGTAAAAGTGGAAATATCATGGTAAATAAAGATGCACATTAACCTCCCAAGCAAGGAAGCTTTTGAAGAAAAGCATGGATCATCACTCTTGTACAGGCCCGTGCTGGGTGCCTTGAGAGGGCGGTGGACAAAGGGTGATGAGGGCGCCTTCAAACTTAATAATCGTACACAGTCACACGCTCGTGTTTTCATCTTCATAGGCAAAACCTATGGCATTCTGCTTAACTGGTTTATGGTCTGGGCTCAATTATACCAGATGGTATTTTCCTATGACCATCTGCTTGTACTATGTATGTATCAGAAATAAATAAAGTGATTGATTGATCTTGGACAATTTCTGCACCAAATATTTTTAATAATTTTTACTGCCATAAATCTATTTACTTATACTAACAACAACAATTAACAAAAAAAATAGTTAAGGAACTTATATATAAACTTTTTTATCAGGATTCAAATGATTTTGAGAAACATTAATCTATATAATAAACAAAGAACATGTTGGCATTGTTCAAAGTTCTTGAATAATGAAACGAGAAGTCGTCGCTTTTCTAGCTTAATTCTAAACTACATAATTTTTCCACCAAATTTTCAAATTAGAATAAAATAAACTTATTCACAAGAAACACTCTAAAGTTAAAAAATCTAAAAAAAGTTGATTCATTGATATAATGAACAATAAACATAATGTCGGCATTGTCCAGAGTTGTTGAATTATAGAGCGAGCAGTTGCCTCATTTCTGAACTTGATTCACAGAGTTTGCTGATTACGAAATCAGGTTCGATGGTATTTAAAATATCTCTCTCAGTGTGCATCAAGACAAACGCTTCAAAGATTTCATTGGTCATGAATGCCCTCAGTCTAGTTTTTATGAGACTTTATTTGGAGAAAACTCTTTCACAGCTGACCTGCATTAATGGAATAGTGAGTAAATACTTGTAAACCTTATAAAGTTCTGTATACGGGAGATTATACATGTTATACTCAACAATCACTCCAAATGCACATTTGATGCATGTTTTTGGAATTGCATGGTGTAAAAATTATATCTTCTTCCATCTCATCCAAATTTTCTTCAGGGTGTTGGTCACACTGGTCACATTCAGTCTTTTTAAACGCATCAGTGTTGTAATCTTCATCCATAGATTTCCTACATATGCTAGGCCAAACATTTACAAAGGAAATTATTTCTTCCTTAAGTTTCCCCTTATCTAATGAAGGAATCAACTCAAATCTTTTCCAGCACATTTGTTGTAAGTTCGTCAGGTTTATTTTGGTTAAATCTTTTTGGATCGAACAAAGCTATGTCCAAGTACAGATTTTTGTGTTTCACAAATCTATTTTCCATTGTTTGGATGGATAACTGTATCCACAATGCAGTTGAATACATGCACTGTAAATTCATCTTCAGTTGAAGATTGAACTTTTTCGTCATCACACACTTCCGATACCATCTTCTTCATTTTCCTTTGTCGTTTTCTTCTAAAATCAGTTTCAATGGTTATCTCTTTAAGGAAGTCTCTGTCTGAAGAATGTTCAATCTTTTCTGTAAAGTTCAATACGAAGGTCTTGGCTGCACCCAAAGTTTCATCAAACCTGTTTCGAACAGCTTTGAGT
This sequence comes from Macrothele yani, assembly GCA_039090855.1. NCBI lineage: Eukaryota > Metazoa > Arthropoda > Arachnida > Araneae > Macrothelidae > Macrothele > Macrothele yani. Next base: position 142,753,173 of record CM077009.1, on the reverse strand, counting down.
CTTGAAACAGCTGACTCAACCAATCTCCATGCCTGAGCGTAGTCCAGGTTTTTTGTTTGCAGATAGTCAGACAGTGGTGTTGTAATCTTGAAAATTTGAAGAAAAATCATAGCCGTCATTATCGTTTCAAAACTAATGAATTTCTGGAGAAGAGCTGCTACATCATTTATCATATCTGACTTTGGCATTACAGTCTGTTGATGAAGATATCTTAAATAATGCCACTGTTAGCTCAAAGAAAACATATTTAGCTGGTTGAGACTAGGCTTTCTCTGTCTGTGATGTCCAGTGGCCAATCCTTCCAAATATCTCAACACTGGCATTGCTTCGACTTCGCCAACGAGTAGCTCCAATAGCTTCCAGCTTATAAGCTGGACTTTCTTCTGTATATTTTTGCTGCCTCTTTTAATGATTCCTTCAAGAAAACTTGTGTTTCCTGGAGCAGACTGAAAAAGGATATAGTGATGGGCAGTATCCAAAAGTACTAAATTTAATACATGGGCGTAGCACCATGTATGGATGTGATTTGGTATTTATGTCTGATAGTTTGGCAGTAAAAACATTGTAGGGTCCAGTCATATTTGAAGCACCATCAAAGGCATTTGCCACGCAGTCTTTGATAGGTATCTCCACTTTTTTTCGAGTATTACTTAATGAAGTTAATAGCCCCTCAGCCATAGTTGATGTGACACACTTTAAAGATAACACTCTTTCAAATACTTCATGTCCTTCTACATAGCGGACCACAAATGCACACTGATCGTTGCCTGAAATGTCTATTGTTGTGTCCATTAATATTGAGTACTTCACTGCTTTCTTTACACTTGCTGATATTCTTTCTTTCATTTCTTCTAGAATGATTTTGATTATTTTCATTACAGTGTTATTACTAAGAAATGTAACAAAGCTTCCTCTTCCAGCTTTGTTTTTCGTTCCAGTGTCCTCCTCTTTACGTTGTCTTGCCTGATGGAGTTGTTCACTTTTTGCTGTTATAGCGTACAAATGTATTTTTAACGTTGTGTCATATTTGCGGAGCAGTAATATACTTTCCAGAAAATTACCGTGATTTATGATTCATCATCAAAAGTCTATGCCTGTTCAGTAGATGCTCGGAAAGCAAGACCTTGTTTTCCTATCACCTTCAAAACATTGACAATGACTTGTACAATGTCTTCTTTCCAAAACCTTTTGCCTCCTCTTTTGCATTTGATTATTAAAAAGTAGATCATGAGTCAATTTCTTCTGTTTTTCTGCCATGAAAAAAATAACCGATTGTATGCGAGCTTTGGAGGTTTTATGCTGTTCTATCCTTTGGTGAACATGTCTCCAATCTTTAAATCTTGCGCAAAAAGCTGATATTCCACTGCTATAGACTAAACATATAAAACAGTACAATTTTTTATTTGCTTCATTGTAAGATAGCCATTGTCTATTAAATAATTGGCCGTCACTTTATTTGATGTAAAATATTGTTTGTTTTTTTTCTGTTAAAGGCAAATCTTTTTCTTCGGGTTGACGTGGATGGAAAAAAAAAAATCTGATAAATCATTTTCACTGGGCCTTTTAAAGTAATCTTTTGTCTCTGCTGAGGAAACTTCTTCTTCTACAGATTCTATTTCTGATGATAGCAGAGGTGGAGGTAAAGGGTTTAGTTCGAACAAAGGTTCCAGTGTCGGCATAGGACCTGTTGTAATAAGTTCTTCAGTTTTAGAATCAGAATCAATCATTGAAGTTTCATGCACACTACAATTGTGATTTTCTTTTTGATATTCATTAAATGACGAAATTAAATCTGTGACCGTTTCTTGACTGCTTAATTGGAGGCTATTTACATTTTTAGGATTAGGATAAGTGCTTGAGTGCAGTTTGACATAAAAAGTGGTTATTTTAGAACAAGCTTTTGCTGATTCATGCAATTCCTTAAATCTTTTATCTTTTCTAAATTCATGACCACCAGGGCGCGATTTCACCGATTAGCAACTAGCAAATAGCTAGTGAAAAAACAAATTTGCTAGTGAAAAAAAAATTGCAGTAGCAAATATTGCTAGTAAGGTAATTTCTTTATTTAAAGTAACCAAAAATCATTATTAATCCACGAAGTTTACATAACAGTTTCTATTATCACTTGTTAAAACAGCGACGATCAGCGATTCTCTTTCGCCAATTTCCTTTAGACACTTAATACCCATCCTCCCCATATCTTTCATCTCTTCCAAACTGTCGTAGAAGCGTATTGAAACTCCTCTCCATCGTGTCCTCATTGGTCTATTACAGAAACTGAACGTGACGTCGGCAATGGTTTCTGTGGCAACCCAGAGCTCTGGGATGGATCGGTTATTTGACCACCTGCTCTGCCACCCTCCCTTCTTTTGCCCCACGAACTTTGTCCTCAACTCCTATCGTACCCTAAGCCAAGCGATCGCCTTTATTGCATGGCATAGATAGACACTTTTTTACGAAACTTGTTCGTGGAGGGGGTAAACGATTACGGAAGAAACTTTTGCTTCGTCTGACTTCTGGTTTTGGAAAATTTCCTTGTATTTTCAAGCTGAAATACAAATATTTATCCAGTAAAATGTTAATGAGCAATAATACTTGACAGAGGCAACATCGTGAGAAAAAAAAAAAAATTATGATTATGGAAAAAATCCGAATTCCGTCGACCTTTCGTTTTCTAGTTTCGTAAAGACGGAATTCCAATAATAATGAAAAAAGCCGGAATTCCTTGAATTCGCGGAAGAATCTCATGCCTGAAGATTACAGAAAAATTTTGCAGCAGCCAACTTCCGTTTTTGCAAATTGTTCTCCACAGTTTCAAGCTAAAATGCAAATATTCATGCAATAAAATGATATTTAACAAGAAAAGCGGACACAAAGACAACATTAGGAGAACAATTTGCGATTACGGCAAAATTTTCTTACTCCGTTTTACTACTGTGTTCGAAAGTTTTGAAGCACGAAATTTCGTCTCCAGATGGAAGACGACCCCCCCCCTTCTCCCAAATATCGATCTTCAGAATGATCTAACTGATGATAAAAAATGAAGCGGTATTCCGCGAATCCCTGTAAAAATCTCGTGTATATCATAAAAATAATAGCAAAAGAAAAATTTGAAACAAAATGAAAATTTGTAGAATCCGTAGTTTTGATAGTGAGCTCCGTAGTCAGACAACTAATTCCGTAGAAACTACGGCATTGTGTGGTAGTTGGCAGATATGAAGTGTGTAGAAGTTAAGCAAAAATTTGTGCGATACTTCCACTTAGTACTGCATGTTGTGAGGTGGGATTCAGTTTTTTAAAAAGAATACAAGGGGATTGGAGGAACAATTTGTCTGTTGAAACTTTAAATGCTCTGAAGACAATTGAAATACTGTAGAAGGGCCACAAGAAGAGATTTTTAATCCACGGTCAGCTGTTATAAAGTGGTATGATGACAAAGTCAGACACCCTGAGCGTAAACCATATGGGAAGAAATCTGAATTAGAATGTCAGTGAAATATATTCATGTGGTATGAGAATTTGTTAGAAATTAATAATAAAGATAGTCACTAAACTTATCTAAGATTCCATTCATTATTCAAAAAGGTAAGTCAAAATATTTATACACATATTTAAATTTCTGTGTAATTTTATTAGAAAATAAGTTATTATGTGATTTAGTTTTACTTGCTAGTCATGCAAATGTTTTGCTAGCAAACTATTTCGTCACTAGCAAAATTTGCTAGTGAGCAAAAAAGATGAAATCTTGCCCTGATGACCACTCTTCTTTCTTTTGTAACGTCCATGTTCCACAAAGATCTGAAAGAGAGAAACATAATAATGCAATAACCCTAAGCCTTTTGTATACTGTACTGTTTATTACAGCAAGAAAAAATTTGTTTTGCCTACTTTCATAAAAAAAATAATAATAGAAATAAAGTAAAATCACAAAATGCCACTAATTATTCTTTTTCAACCATTCTTATAAAGTGGGAAATTTTAGTTTTAAAGTTTTTGAAAAGGTCAGAAACGAATGATCAAAAGTTTTGCGAATCCGATAATTTAAAATTCAAAATATGTTATTAATTTTTTAAATATTTTAGAGATTTGAAAATCTTTGTTGGAATGAAAATGTATTTCTATTGAAAATGTATTTCTTGAAAAAGCTTGCTCTGATATTAAATCTCATACAAGATAAAACTTATTTATCTATATCCCCCTTTAAAAAAATAAAAATAAAATAAATAAATAATCCTTTACGATTACAATTAGGAACTTAATTATTTCAAAAATAAACTATTTTAAGAATAAAAATAAATGTGCGATTTTTAAAATATAAAAGTCTTATCTCTTTAAAGTAGCTGAAGAGTCAGATCACGATTTTCTTTCCTTTTTTTAAGGTGTCGTCCACAAATAAGGAAAACGAAAAATTATAACGTTTAAAAGTTCAACTATATCCAGTGTGCACAAGCTTTAACACAAGAAAGTCACTTATGATATCCAAAAATATCCACTTGTAGAACGTAAACTCTTGTATCACTAAAGGCTTTTTTATTTATCACGAAGTCGGGCTTCTTCACATTTTCAAACTACTATAAGAACTTCACGGGAAGTAAGCTGTTACAGTAACGATTCCAATAACAAAACAATGAGGATTTTAAACCTCTCCCACTTTAACAAGACTCTGATTCTGACTACTAACTAACTGAATCAATCGCTCACTGACTGAATGGCTGAATCACAGACTGAAATGAATGGCTATTTTTCCAATGACCTTTTATAATTTCAAAAACAAAGAAAGTTCTGGACGTTCTGAACATAAAAAGTCGCAAATATTATTTAAGATTGTTTTTTCCCCATCAACAGGGGAGACAGAAAATATCAACAAATGATGCTAGCAAAACCGAAAGCAGACTCAATGTGGCCCCTATTCAGAAATCACAGACGATTCGTCGCCCATGTGGGTGGAGTTCGAAACTAAAGAATCTAATAATGTTAAAACTGCCTCACAGTTAATAGATATTTAAAATATTAAACTTTGCGCATCACATTCTTCTTTCTAACAGTGCAGTAATTTTTGTTTTTCAAAAATACTAGAGAAAAAAATTCATTAAAAAAATTTGTAAACATTTAATTTTTTTTTTGTACATGCTAATTAAATACTGTCACAATTTCTTTCGTTGGCTTAAGGCGCCTCAGGCAGAGGGCGCAAGGGGACACGTCCCCCGGGCCAGCACGGGCCTGTTCTTGTACATCAGTTCAAAAGAAAATGAAAAAAAAAAAAGGTAAGAAGGATTTGGGGCTGATGCATTGGTATTGTGCATGTTTCCGAACAAATGGATAGGCGGGAGAAAAAATCATACTCCTACGTCATCTGTCCAAGTGGGAAATGGGTGCAAGAAATTTGAAAGAATGCCGGAGTGACATAAAAGAAAATGTCTCGATGCAGAAAGTTCTGCAGGGTACTTGGGAAGACCTTCATCCAGCAATGGACTGAAAATGGTTGATGTTGATTTTATATATATATATACTGTATAATGCATACTTTTATTATTACATTAACCTGTTTTTTTTTTTTTTTTTTACTTTTCAGAATGTTACTTAAAACTGTACTTTACATTAAATGAATTTTCTAAGTTTAAAGTTGGGCTTTATTACCGGTTGGCGGTAAACTGCCACACAAGAAAACAGCCACACATCTTTCAGCAACTTGAAAAACTTCCATAGAGGAGAGAAATTACCACACAGGAAAACTGCCACAAGTGTTCCTCGGGCACAAATTGGTTTTCCTTCAAGGAGCACTTGAATATGTGGCAGTTTTCCAGTGCGGCAGATTTCCAAGTTTCCGAAATATGTGTCGCTGTTTTCCAAGGTGCCTGACAATCGGACTCATTTGTTTCTCTGAATTTTATTGCCAGTTCATATAAGTTTAGGGCAACTGGCCACAAAAGTTCAGGAAGAGGAGGAGGAGTATAAAGATTGCCATTTCTTGGCCTATATTGAGAATTGAATTGGCAACTCCAAACAAATTTCAAGAAAATGTTCTGTGTAAGCCAAGCAAGAACTGTACTTTAATTTGAAGAAATAAATTGCTGTGACTTAGTACATTTTTTAAAACTATACAGTGTATGACGAAATAATGGAATTACATGACTCTTGCTGTGATCAGAAAAAGACAAGGTGTGATTTTCTAATAATGCTGCACTTTTACTTAGGCTTTAAATATTTACGTAACATGTCAAGTTTGTAATGTTTTTCTTTTACTTAATTCATAGACCCTACACGAACTTTTAAACAGCTTTTAACCCACCGACTTGATATTCATAATGTTTCCGTATCAGATCAAGTTAATGGCATTGTGCTTTTACTTAGGCACTAAATATTAATTCATAGGCCTAGGCCTTTTTAACAGTTTTTGTTCTACCAATGTCATATTCACAATGTTTACACATCAAATCAAGTTAGGTCATTCTATGTCAAGTCACCTGGTGCCATGTGCTGTCACGTCACAGATTTAAAAAAAAAAAAAAAAAAATTATGAATACATACCTATGAGATAACCACAAATTATTTTTTTCAGATTTTTGGATCCAAAATTGGACTTGGGGAAAAAAATTTGAAATTTTATATTTTCACATGATTTAGGCCTTTTTACTTTCTCCATCACTTAAAAATCCTCCTATTTCACTTTTTTTAACCGATTGGGTCAAGTTAAAGCTACCCGTATATACTCGTGTATAGGTCGACTTCCCGATTTTTATCTATTTATTTGCAGTTTTTGTATATCCCGTGTGTAGGTCAACCCCTGATTTTTATGTGAATATCTGCAGTTTTTGTATACCAACCTATCTTGAATATAAATTTAAAAAAAAAAAAAAATATCCAAGGGTGCGCCCACATGCGGAAATGTGAACTTACTCTTTATTGTTGTAGCTGGCTTTCGCAACGTTGCTTGCGGCAGTTTCCCGCAAAATTTTGCAGATAATTTTTGCTTGAAGATTAAAAAAATAAAAATGTTATTTACAGCAATTAAAACACTTACTCAAGGATTTGCTCAGGTTAATATATTTAATTCTATTTTATCTTGAAAATGTTCAACTATTTTTCACATCTTTTGAGTTCTTTTGTTTTTACAGACATTTCTGGCCTCTAGATTTTACAAAGGCCTGTTGTCAATGTTCAGGAATTATTGCAATATATCAAAACTTCCATTTACACGGAAAGAATTTAAATATTATTGCAAGGTTTCTCTTGCAGTTGCCAGTTAAATTAAAATCTTTTCCATACATATTTTGTGAGTCTACTATTTACGAATTAAGTTGTTAAAAATATAATATTTATACGTAATTATAAATACACCACCCTATGAATATTCAACAGATGCATATAGCTTACTACACCACAAAAAACAAACAAACAGATTTAATAGGCTATATGCGTCTCTTGAGTATATTATTTATAATTTTTGAACGTTCATTAGTAGAACTTTCTGGATACAAAAATTTGCTTTAATTAGTCTCTTAATTTTATGAGGGTTCATAATACAGTATTTTAATATTTTGTCCTAAAGGTCCATTTCACACACATTGCTGCACATTCAGTTGCAATGGACTTTTGTCCTCACTGGAATCTGTAATGTTCTAATAATTATTTTTTATTAATATTTCTTTAAATTATCTTATTGTTATCAAAAGTCGTGAATTTGCAGCAAGTTTTCTGTTTCTGTGGTTGTGTACACAGATATTTTATTTTTATGCACCATTGTGTATATATATATATATATATAAACCCGCTTGGCCAGCGTGGTGAGTTATGGCCAAACCCCTCCAAAATGACTCCACAACTTAAATCTTGGCCCTCAGTCTCCGGCAGCTGGAATGTACCTGGCCAAGGCAGCGGCCAGTGCGACATGAAGGCACAGGGTGCTAAGAATCCCCGGAGGACCGGAATAGGCTGCCATCAGATGCTGACCTTGGCTACGTACAACGGACGCTCCCTATCTTCTGATTCAAGGCTTCTTGAATTGGAAGAGGAACTACAAAGGATCAAGTGGGACATCGTCGGGCTAAGTGAGGTAAGGAGAAAAGGAGAAGATCTCATTGAACTGAAAAGTGGACATCTCTTCTACTATTGTGGGACAGATACTGGCAGAACTAGTGGTGTTGGATTTATAATAAACAAGAAACTGAAGGATAAAGTTGTAGAAGTTGAAAGTTCCTCTGACAGAGCTGCACGACTCGTTATCCAACTCTTGAGAAGATACCAGGCTCAGATTATTCAAACTTATGCACCCACCACAAGTCATGCTGAAGAAGAAATTGAAGAATGTTATGAGGAAATTCGTGATCTAAATAATAAAGGTAAGCAGCACTTGAAGATAATTATGGGAGATTTCAATGCAAAAATAGGGCAACGGCAACAGAATGAAACTTCAGTAGGTAAATTCGGTCACGGCAACAGAAACCAGCGTGGAAATACTCTCGTAGAGTTTGCAGAGGCAGAAGGGTTTTTCATCTTGAACTCCTTTTTCAAGAAAAAGCCACACAGGAAATGGACATGGAGACATCCAAATGGGACGACAAGTGAAATTGATTTTATTATGTGTAACAAAAAATTCGTCATAGAAGACTGCAGTGTGCTAAACAAGTTCAACACAGGCAGTGACCATAGATTGGTGAGATGTAAGATGCACCTCAACACTAAACTCGAACGTAGCAAGCTCATAAGACAAACAAAATGTATTGACATAACCAACCTTAAAAAACACCATAATACCTTCAAATTGGAACTGAAGAACAGATTCTCTGCTTTAGAAGGCCTAACATCGGAAGAAGTGGATATTTCTAAAGTTAACAGAAAAGTAACCAAAGCTCTTATGGAAACAGCAACAAAATTAGCTGGGTCTAAGAACAAATTGCATGTGAACAAATTATCAGGAAAAACCAAAATGTTGATGCAAAAAGAAGAGTGATGAGGACAACTAAAGAAGATGTGACTTCCAAAGTGGAATATATAGAGCTATGCAAGACAGTACGAAAAAGTATCACTGAAGACGTAAGGAAATTCAACTGTGAACTAGTAAGGAAAGCAATTGAAAACAACCAAAGCCTAAAGATAGCAAAGGGACATCTCAGTAAGGGAAAAAAACAGATTATGGCACTGAGAAAAGAAGATGGTTCTGTAACAAGAAATAGAGGCGAAATTTTGACAAGAGTGAAAGATTTCTACTCCAAATTATATGAAAGGGATGATACATGTACTCCAGACATCATGAAAGGTACCAGTACCAGAGTTCTTCCAGTCCTTCCAGCAGAAGTTGCACATGCAATCAAGAACATGAAGCGGGGGAAAGCTCCAGGAGAAGATGGAATTACTGTAGACATCATACAAGAAGCAAGTGGAGAAATCGAAACAGTACTCGCCCAAATTTTCACTCGATGCCTTAATGAAGGGAAAATTCCTGAGGATTGGAACAATGCTACAATGATCCTGCTACATAAAAAAGGTGACATTGAGGATCTTAGGAACTACAGACCTATCAGCCTCCTATCAGTGGTTTATAAAATCTTCACTAAAGTTCTTTCACACCGCTTGAAGGTGACACTGGACATGGCTCAACCGAGAGAACAAGCTGGATTCAGGAGTGGCTACAGCACAATAGATCATATCCACGTACTGAGAGAACTAATTGAAAGAGCGAGGGAATATGAACTTCCATTGTGCATGGCTTTTATCGATTATGAAAAAGCCTTTGATTCGGTGAAACCATCAGCAGTTGCAATGGCTCTGAAATCCTGCGGTATTGAAGATGCATACATTAATGTTATTAATAACATCTATGAAAATGCAAGTGCAAAGATTCGGCTGTTTGAAAGTACAACACACATAAAAATTGGAAAAGGAGTGAGACAAGGTGACACCATATCTCCGAAGCTCTTTAATGCCACATTGGAAAATGTCTTTCAATCACTGAACTGGGAAAACAAAGGGATAAAGATTAATGGAGATTATCTAACCCACCTTCGTTTTGCTGATGACATAGTCATTTTTGCAACTACCCCATCAGAGCTACAGAGTATGATCCAGGAACTTGCTGACAAGAGTAAAGAAGTGGGATTAAAAATGAACTTTCAGAAGACAAAACTCATGTACAATGCTTTTACAAGAAATGAAGATTTATCGATTGATGGAGAAAAGCTGGAGATAACAGACACGTACGTTTATCTTGGACAGCAGATATCAAGTGAGGGTCACATTGGTGAAGAAATTAATCGGCGTACAAAACTTGCCTGGAGAGCTTTTGGAAGAAACAGCATAATTTTCAAGAGCAATATGCCATTATGTCTTAAAAGAAAAGTGTTTGATCAATGCATCCTTCCAGTGCTTACGTATGGTGCAGAGACGTGGACCTTAGCTAAAAGAGACATACAAAGGCTGCAGACAACTCAAAGCAGCATGGAGAGGTGCATGCTTGGTGTAACCAGGAGAGATAAGAGGAGAAACACGTGGATCCGAAAAATGACAAGAGTGGAAGACATCATGATCAGAGTTAAATCCCTGAAATGGCAATGGGCTGGACATACTGCCAGAAGAACAGACCATCGATGGACAGCCGAAATTTTAGATTGGATTCCCATGGACAGGAAAAGACCCAGAAGAAGACCACATGGAAGATGGGTGGATGAAATTCGAAAGTATGCGGAAGTGACATGGAGGAGACTGGCAGAAGACAGACCGTTGTGGAGGAAACTTGGGGAGACTTTCGTCCAGCAGTAGATTGATAATGGTTGACAATGATGATGATGTTATATAAGATAGAAAGATAGATAGATAGATAGATAGATAGATACTGTATATATATTATTTTAAAAATGAACTAATTAAGAAGAAGGTAGTGTAGAATACGTTAAGTTACGTATAAATGTTTAATGCAAATATATTTCAACCATTATTGTGGCCTTCGTCAGTGCGACTACGATTGGTTTACGTTGCCAGATTGGAAAGTTGATTTTGTAATGGTAACTCCGGGTGACATAATGCAATGAGGGATTTCCAGATGTAAGAAACGAAAATGGGGAGCTCAGTTGCAGTTTTTGGAAAATAAAATTTCGAAACTTTCTCTAAACCTCAGAGCATATCGATTTTGGAAGGGAGCCAACTTTTTAGTATCAGACCAAAGTGGAGTAGCAGAAGTGTCAGCCATGGTAAGAAGAGATAAGGCAGATGAAGGTTTTCCAAATTTCACATCAGATTTGTGTTCCTGAAGTCTTAAGAGAATTTTCCGGAATAAACTTCCTATGTACGCGGTTAATCCGACGTTAGTCTGGATCGGAATTTTATACACTCCAGGTGAAGAAAGCGGAGGTCTTGGGTCTCTGTCATTACGGAGTATAACAGAAATTGAAGGGGAAGAACGAATGGCAAGTCTATATCCTTCTCTTTTGAAGATGCTGATGAGTTTGTAGGCAGAAGGTCCGTGGTAAGGGGTTGAGCCAGCAAACATTAGTTCCTTTTTTGGTGAAACAAGTTGAAAAGCAACAACTGGTTTTTTCGTAGCATTTTGAATTAATTTAGAAACCAGGAGAGGGGGAAAGCCATGTTGAGTAGCGATCAAGCAGATGTTTTCTAATTCATTTGTTAGATTAACTTCAGTGTTACAAACCAAATGAGCTCGATGATGAGATATTGAAGGGGTGGTTATTAGTGATAATTTTGAAAAAAAAAATTTTTTTGGCATAAAAAAAAATCAAGATTATCACTAATAACCACCCCTTCAATATCTCATCCACTGCTGAATTCATCTCTAGACTTCCAAACTCCATTGATGGTCGTGCAAGTATGTTTACCCTGGACGTTAAATCACTTTTTTCCTTCTGTGCCTCAATTTGAAGCACACATGCTACTCATTCATAAATTCAAAGAACAGTTCCCCATGGACGACACTTTAACCAAGGATTTGTATGATTGCCTGTATTCTCTTCGTCAACACAGTTTCTTCGTTTTTAATAATCAATGCTATCAACAAAACCAAGGTGTACTGATGGGGTCACCTCTTTCCCCACTTTTGGCTGAAGTATACCTGCAAAATATTGAGCAATCAATAGTGATGCAACATGACCAACAACCTACCTTATGGCTCCGTTATGTCGACGATATTTTTGTCATCTGGCCTCATCCTAAAAAGATCTATTGCAACTCACAAACTTAATCACTGAAAAATTCCTGTCCATTAGATTCACTATTAATGAAGAAATTGATGGCAAGATAAATTTCTTGGATGTCAGCATCTCAAAATGTAATAATCTTCTTTCCACTTCTGTCTACCGAAAACCAGTTTCTACCAATAGCATTATTCCTTTCAATTCTCATATCTTCCACCAATATAAAAAACTGTCAGCCCTGAAGTCTCTCATTCATCGAGCTCATTTGGTTTGTAACACTGAATTTAATCTAACAAATGAATTAGCAAACATTCGCTTGATCGCTACTCAACATGGCTTTCCCCTCTCCTGGTTTCTAAATTAATTCAAAATGCTAAGAAAAAACCAGTAGTTGCTCTTCAACCTGTTTCACAAAAAAAGGAACTAATGTTTGCTGGCTCAATCCCTTACCACAAACCTGCCTACAAAACTCATCAGTATCTTCAAAAGAGAAGGATATAGACTTGCCATTCGTTCTTCTCCTTCAATTTCTGTTATACTCCGTAATGACAGAGACCCAAGACCTCCGCTTTCTTCGTCTGGAGTGTATAAAATTCTGATCAAGACTAATGTTGGATTAACCGCATACATAGGAAGTTCATTCCAGAAAATTCTCTCAAGACTTCAGGAACACAAATCTGATGCGAAATTTGGAAAACCTTCATCTGCCTTATCTGCTGTTCTTACCATGACTGACACTTCTGCTATTCCACTTTGGTCCGAAACTAAAAAGTTGGCTCCCTTCCAAAATCGGTATGCTCTGAGGTTTAGAGAAAGTTTGGAAATCTTGTTTTCCAAAAATTGCAACTCTGAGCTCCCTATTTTCGTTCTTTACTTCTGGAAATCCCTCATTGCATACGTCACCCGGAATTACCATTACAAAACTTACCTTTCCAATCTGGCAACGTAAACTAATCGTAGTCGTACTGATGAAGGCTATAGTAATAGCTGAAATATATTTTCATTAAACATTTATACGTAACTTAGCGTGTTCTACACTACCTTCTTTCTTAATTAAATTGTTAGTTACGTGCATTGCCTGCCACTCATTTATATTTTTAAAATGAACTTCACTTACACTAAGTCAATCCATTATTAGTAAATACTGGCGTGAGTTTAAATGGAAGCAGTGGTTTCTTTGTGTGCTGATGCTAAGTTAACGCATTTGATATTGATTTTTATCCTATAGACATTACATTAAAGTAAGAGTAAAAAGATCGGCCGATATATTTTTCTCTGATTGGTTTCCTTTCAGTTTTCTGTAAAATGCACTAAATAATATGCAAACTAAAGTCTAACAGGAATCTATTCTCTGATCATTGGAACAGCAGTGAAGTAGGACAGTGTGCAATAATAATGCTCCGTGTAAAAAGCAGCAGAGCTGGAAATGTAAGAAAAGTAGTTGGGAAATCTGAGTTTTGTATTTCCCAGCATGGCACACCAAACTTTTATACAAGAGTAATTGCATTTTTTTTTATAATTAAGCATAATTTATTTTCTGACATTTAATATTTTTTGAAATATATGATTGGCTATCGACTAATTGCTGAATGGTCTATTGTGAAATATGCATATGTCAACTCAAGATAGGCATAACTTGAAAATATTACTGGTGCCATTACTTTTATACGGAGCACACTACCTTAAATTGTAAAACAAGTTTTGTGTGTTCCTAATTGTGTTAGCTTTTTTTATTATTATTATTACTATTCCTTCCCCACTGCCAAATGCATCTAAATACTTTCAATCTGCTAGACAATTAGGAAAGCTTTTCCTGTGTTTTTGATATTTTTTATTCCATGCATCTATTTTCCATTGTAGTTATTTTGATAAAATATCATTTAAAAAAAATACTTAAAATTGATTTCCTATAGGGATGGCACAGAATGCCTGTTAAGATTTTAATTTAGATCTATCACATATCATAGATATGTTCAGATTTTCTCACCAAATGTATGTTTACATCACTACCATATAATTTATATGTATGGTAGCAGAAACCAAGTAAAGAAATTCCATAATGACATGTTTGTTGGTGGGCCTGATCTAAAAAATAAGGTTTTAAAAATTCACATATATTTCAAATTATTTGAAATTTATACTTACCATATAAAAACAAAATACTGAGCAAATTTTATTTCTTATCATTTTGGGGTTACATCAAACTCCTTTTTAAAGCATGGTTCAAACATGAAAACTTTGTCATGTTTAAAAATGAAATTTGTTTACTCTGTCTTTATTAAGGACTGTCAATAACTTTTGTGTGTAATTAGATTTTGATGCATTAATTGTTAGAATATTATGGTACTGATTTCTGCTGATTTTTGGATTTTAATCTACTGATTTTTTGCTTGATCTCTTGATTTTTTAGTTGACCTACTGATTTCTCTTGAAAGTCTCTGGCAACACTGTGCTTAACCATTAAAGGTACCTTTGGCTTTTAGAATTCTTTGTACTTGTAATAATCTGCAATTTTTTTCTTACAGACTCTCTGTGAAAGTACTCCATTGTTCTTAAAGAAATCGAATTACATGGATCTGCAGCACTCAGCATCCTGCAGGTACAAAAAAAGGTCTTATATTTGCCTTGAGAAATAGTCAGCCACATCATTGCATGGATGACAAAAGACAAAATTATGAGCTCACGACAATTTCTTTCTTTGCCAGTTATCCAAAATCTTTTAAAATTTTGCTCAGTCATTACACAAACTATGCTTTCACAGCTTGTATGGTACAATTTTAATTTTTAGTTTTACATGTTTGAATTAATGAAATGTTTTAAAACATTCTTAATTCTCTCTTAAATGTCAGACATGACACTATGATGTTTTTCTCTGTACATGTGGACAACACAATTGAATACAGTTCAGTTCAACACTACGTAATCAAAAAGCTATGTAGAACAGAAATTGTTAGAATGGCTGCCTGTTGAATAAGTAAAAATTGCAAGTTTCTCAGTATGGCATTAGTGTCGAATCATTCTATCACAAAGATCAATCATCAGTTCAATAAGGAAATGAAATCTGAAGCCGATGTTTCCAGTCACATTGGTCCACAGACAACTGAAAATCTTTGGGAATGTGAAATATGCTTCCAGAAATTTCAAGAACAATCAGACTTTGCAAGTCATGTGCAACTGCACACAAGTGGAAAACTGGATGACTGTGATTTGTATCTCAAGAAATTCTCCCAGAAAAGCCATCTTGCAAGACAGGTAAAAGCCCATGAAACAGATCTTAGCAATTCGGATATATGTTCCAATTCGTTATGTGGCGAGACTCAAGACATAAGTGTCTCAAGGGATGAGCTTCTTCACTCAACTCCAAAGTATCACCAATGTGATGTATGCTGCAGATTATTTACTAGCAAAATAGCTCTTTCAAGGCACACGCTCCTTCACACAGGTGAAAAGCCTCACAAATGTGACGTTTGTTCCAAACAATTTTCTCGTAAAAGTAATCTTTCACGATACATGCTTCTTCACACAGGTGAAAAGCCTCACCAGTGTGATGAGTGTTCCAAACGGTTTACTGAGAAAAGTTCTCTTTCAGAGCACATGCTTCTTCACACAGGTGAAAAGCCTCACCAGTGTGTTGTATGCTCCAAACAATTTGTGCGTAAAAAGTTCTTTCAAAGCACATGCTTCTTCACACAGGTGAAAAGCCTCACCAGTGTGATGTATGCTCCAAACAATTTGCTCGTAAAAGTCATCTTTCACGACACATGCTTCTTCACACAGGTGAAAAGTCTCACCAGTGTGATGTATGCTGGAAACGATTTGCTCATAAAAGTGATCTTTCAAAGCACACGCTCCTTCACACAGGTGAAAAGCCTCACAAATGTGACGTTTGTTCCAAACAATTTTCTCGTAAAGGTAATCTTTCACGACACATGCTTCTTCACACAGGTAAAAAGCCTCACCAGTGTGATGAGTGCTCCAAACGGTTTACTGAGAAAAGTTCTCTTTCAGAGCACATGCTTCTTCACACAGGTGAAAAGCCTCACCAGTGTGTTGTATGCTCCAAACAATTTGTGCGTAAAAAAGTTCTTTCAAAGCACATGCTTCTTCACACAGGTGAAAAGCCTCACGAGTGTGATGTATGCTCCAAACAATTTGCTCGTAAAAGTCATCTTTCACGACACATGCTTCTTCACACAGGTGAAAAGTCTCACCAGTGTGATGTATGCTGGAAACGATTTGCTCGTAAAAGTGATCTTTCAAAGCACACGTTCCTTCACACAGGTGAAAAGCGTCACGAGTGTGATGTATGCTGGAAACGATTTACTCATAAAAGTGATCTTTCAAAGCACACGTTCCTTCACACAGGTGAAAAGCCTCACCAGTGTGTTATATGCTGCAAACCATTTGCTCATATAAGTGGTCTTTCAAAGCACTTGCTTGTTCACACAGGTGAAAAGCCTCACACATGTGATGTATGTTCCAAATCATTTGCTAGGAAAAGTGGTCTTTCCAGGCATGTGCTTATTCACACAGTTCAAAAAGCTACAGATATGTGATATATGTTCCAAACAATTTAGTTACAAAGTAATCTTTCAAGGCACATGCTTCTTCACACAGCTGAAAAATAAGTATTTGAAAGAACATGCTCTTTTAGACAAGAGAAAACTTCTTGGAACAGTTTACTCAGTCTTTCAAGACACATTCTTTCATGCAGTTAAAAAACTATAGCTGTGTTATGTGTGCTTCCAGAGGATAATAATTGCAATATTTGAAGATTTTATCTTTCAAATATTCTGGGGAAACTTCGGTATCAGATTGTGCTTTTCATTTTCTGAAATATGTTGATACCAGTGTGGTCATGTTTTTTTGTTTTTTTTTTCTTTTTGGTCATTTACTGACAATGTGTGCTGTTTCAGGAAAAATAAAATTACTTTAATCTTGCAAATAATAGATGACATGTCTATTCCTGGACTTGATAAACCACAAAATTATGGGGTTTTTTTACAAAAAGATAATCAGGTCAATTTTTTGCACTTGTCACTATCAGTAAAAGAGGGAAAACTTTTGAAATTCCATTTTATAAAAGACCTACCAGCAATAATAAAATGTTGGACTATCAGCGAAATCATCCTAATTACATCAAAAGAAATATTGTCACCCACTTTTTGGAAAATATAAATGTTCAAAATTCTTAAGAAATTTTAAAGAATGCTCAAAAGGTGGAATAAAAAACGTTTTGGAGGGAAATAAATACCTATCTCACTAAAATCCTTAGTAAAGAAGAAAAGTCAGAAACAAGGTTTCAATTGACTAGAAAAATTGCTTACCATAAAGGACTGTTTGAAAAACTTCAGAGGATTGGTGAAAAGCTTCTGATCAGACTGGCTCCAGTATTTCAAAATAAAATAAGAAACTACCTTCCAAAACTAAAGCCAAAAGAAAAAAAAATAACATCCTATTACAGGAAAGTGTGTGTCTACAACATAAACTGCAAGCGTGGTGTTGACTATACGGAAGAGACAGGCTGACAGCTTAAAACCAGATTAACAAACGTAAAGCTGGAATTAAAAATGTGTCAAACTAAACAGGTTTGGACATGCATGTACAAAATACAGGATATAAAGTACTTTGAGACACTGTAGAAGTTATGACCTGCCAACGGCACTTTTTCAAAAGAAAATTGGAAGACTGGAAATAGGAGACAACATTAAATGATTTGAAAGGTTGGAATTTACCTTATGAATATTAAGAACTACTATAGCTGTAGTCCTGAGGAAGGTTACAGGAATTACCCAAAAATATGACATAAGTAATATCCTTTTATTCCTTAGTAAAAGAAAAACCCACACTTTAATCTTTTTTTTTTCATTGTGATCTGATTTTATTAAAAAAATTACCATTGAATTTCATTGTTTTTGTTCAATTTAAGATTATTTAGAACATTGACAAGGAAATTTGTTTTGCAACCTTTGGGAAAAATGGCTTTGTTTTACATTGACCTTGTGGTATTCTTACAAGGAAATAGCTTTGCCCAGACACACAGAATATAAATTATGTAGCACTTTGGCTCCTTTACAACCCCTTTTCTATGCTAACCCAAACCATAGCCAGGAGGTAGGATTTATTTTTTATTTTTATTTTTTTTATTTTTTTTGTAGGATCTAGAGGCTATGGCAGTTATCAAACATAACTACAGAAAAATAACCAAAGAAAAATTACACTGTGCAGCAAAATAGGAACAATTACGCATTTATCTGAATGTTTTGATGTTTGTTATTGATTTTGCTGTGAGGATATCAAAATTGTTGCTATTTTTGGCATAGCATCAATAGTTTAGCCACAATTTACACTTCTACAAAGTCTGTGTAGTTGTACAATGCATGACAGATATTACAGTGCATTAGGCTATAGGACAGAGGATGTAAGAGAGTACAAATCACATGCTGTCAAAACACAATATGAATTAAAGTAAAGACAAAAAGTACAGGAGTTGTTCAAAATAATGGACACAATAGGTGCTACGCACCTAATATGGTGTGGGAGCACCCTTGGCATTTAAAACTGCTTGAATTCTCCCTGAAATGGATGCATACAAGTCCTGGATGGTTGTAATTGGTATGTTGTACCATTCTTCCTGCAGAAACTGCTCCAGTTCCTTGTGAGAGATGCCGGAGGAGGATAACGGGATCGTACTGTTTTCCAACACAGACCACAGGGGTTCAATGATGTTTAAGTCCGGTGATTGTGCAGGCCAGGGAAGGTCTGCAATTTCATCCTCATGTTCCTCAAATCATGATTGAACAGTTCGATTTCCGTGAATTGGGGCATTATCATCTTGAAAAGTGCAATCCCCCTGACGGAAATAATGTCTGCGCCATTGAATGCACATGGTCGGCCAAAAGAGTGACAGTCACCCCTAGGGATCCGTTTGTGTAAGGTGATAATGGGACCCACTGCGAACCACGAGATCATGGCCTAAACCATTACAGAACCGCAACCATGCTTCACTGTAGGAAGGAGACGGTGTGGGTTGTAGGCTTCTGTGGTGGTTCTCCACACGTAAACCCATCCTGTGGTAGGGAATAGTAAGAGACTTGATTCATTGGAAAGCAAGACATGTTTCCAGTGATCTGCAGTCCATGTTTTATGTTCCTGGCACCACTGTAGTCACCGTTTCATAATCATCTGTGACACCAGGGGTTTTGCAATCTCAGCTCTGCCGTAAATATTGTGCTTATGCAATTCCCTTCACACAGTATGGGTCGACACAGGGTTTGGGAAATGTGCATTAAGCTCAGCAGTCACTTTCGTCACCGTGATCTTCCTCCTTGCGGTCACAATCCTCTTTAATGTCCTCCTGTCTCTCGCAGTGAGTTTGGTTTTCCTTCCAGAGTTGTGTCTCGCAGATGATGATGTGCCGTGAACATTGTATGCTGTCATGACCTTCGACACGGTACCTCTCGATACCCCCAATACCTGTGCCACTGTGGTTACCGATGCACCAACCAGACGGGCTCCTGCAATCTGCCCTCCTTGGAACTCCGACAGGTCACTCATTGTGCCTTCACCCGGAACGAAATTGTGCAAACTGATTTACAATGCAATCACAGACCCTTGAGACTATAAGCAACACTTTTTTTAAAAAAAATTAAAAAATGTAGCTATGTGTTCGTTTTACTCAAAAAGCAGCACATACCAAAATCACTGTTTTCAGCGAGGTGTTTCCATTATTTTGGACAACCCCTGTATATCTGTCCTAAAAAGTAACATTAAATTGCCTTTGCCTCTTATGAACACTACTAGCATGGTACACCAAATTCCAGATATAGTCTCCCATCTTGGTTTCATCCCATCTTCCTTCATATCTCCTTTCCATGTTTTGCATATAATGATGAAACCTCTCACCATAGATATTGTAGTTCAAATTCCGCTGACTTGCGAAGAACTTATCTCTGTGTGGCTATGAAATCACCAAATAACCGGCGCATAAATGTCATCTATTGCTGTTTCACACATTATTACAAGTTTGGCAACCAGGAGATCATTACTAGATGTTAAACCTTATATAGAGCATAACTGTTAAAATTAAAACCAAGAAATAAATGAACATTATATCCACTTACTACAACAGAAGTCATTGAAGGGTCTTCATATGCACTCACATAATGAATTTATTTGCTAGCCTTACCTAGCAGATGTTACAGTATCTGATTTATTCAATAGAGTGCAAGTACTGTACTATGTGATGTTCAAGAATAAAATGAATTCAGGATACCTTAAAATCTGAACAAGATTAAAATCAAAGAAGTGAGTTTATACAAATATATGTCAAGACTAAAAGAGTTAAAATACAAACGGAATGTTAAAATGAATAAAATCTCAAAAAAGAGTGATCATCCCAATTGTGAAGTACCACAGTAGTTTCTGCTAATATTTATAGCCATCTTCAATGGTAGGTGCCTTGTAGCTACCTGAGCGTATGAGTGCGGTATGTACAATGATCATGCACCTACCACTGAAGATGGCTATAAATATCAGCAGAAACTAGTTTGGTGCTTTGCAATCGAGTTGATCACTTTTCTTTGAGATTTTTATTCTATTTAATGTTCTATTTGTATTTTAAATCTTTTAGTCTGACATATGTTGTATAAACTCACTTCTTTGATTTTAGTCTCATTTAGATTTTAAGGTATCTTGAATTCATTTTATTCTTGAACATTACATTGTACAGTGCTTGCACTCTATTGAATAAGTCAGATACTTACTGTATTTGCTGTACATTTACTTACTGTAACATCTGCTAAGTACGGCTAATAAATAAATTCATTATGTGAGTGCATGTGGAGACCTCAATGACTTCTGTTGTGGTAAGTCGATATAATGTTCATTATTTTCTTGGTTTTAATTTTAACATTTATGCTCTATATAAGCTTTAACACTGAGTAATGATCTCCTGGTTGCAGAACTTATAATAACGTGTGAAACGGTAATGAATTATGTTTAATACGCCAGTTATTTGGTGACCTCTCACAATGTTCATCACTCACTGCTCCTACATTTTTTTAAAAATTGTAGTGCAAGTAAAGAGGTTTCACTGACATTTGTCACTTCATTCTTCCAAATTTGTGTACTAAATTCTCCACAAGCTGCTTGCAGTTGGTGAACTTCCTATTTCCAAGAAATTCGTTCACAACAGGATAGAATGACTGCCAGGCATCCTTTTCAACATCAGTCATTTTGCTATCTAGTTCTTCTGAGGTCAGTGTTGATTTTATCTGTGGCCCCACAAAAATATAACATTTTACGCTGGCATCTCGAAGATTTGCAAACATTTAGCAAAAGAATTTGAATGTTTGTCTATCTGGATTCATGTTCACAGAATGCTTCGCCAGTCTCAACGTGATAAGCAGCGGGGTTAAGATTTTATGTAATGGAATGAGGATGTTTCGTGTGACATTCTGTGCACCAGCTTGTAAGTCAACTCTCAGAGACCATTCTTTTGCTCTGTAATGTTTACTGACTGCTATACTATTCCACAAGCAAAAGAAACAATGATACTTTGTAAAGTCAGGTTGCAAGCCCAGTCCTCTTAAAATTAGCAGGAACATCTGAATTGCATTCATGATATTTGATTTTTCTGGAAGAAGCTTAAGTTTAGTGTAGTCTTGTTTCACGTGCATGGGGTGTGCTACTGGAAATGAAGTGTATATATTTCTATCGTGCAATAACACTGCGTTCAATCTTCTAATCAAACAGTCTATAGAGGAACTCCATTCTTAAGGTATGTGAGGAATGCCATTTATATTGAAGGAATGGCAAAGAGCATCAATCACAACATAATATTGTGCATATCTTTCATGTCTTTTTTTATTTTATTTTATTAGGAATGGGGCATTTGAATCCCGTAAATCTTGAAAATGATTCGAGATTTGAAAACTCGAATCTTTGCGCTTTTTTCGTCATTCAAATCTTTTTGAATCTTAACCTTAAAAACAATTCTCAGTGTCATGCGTGGTTTGATAAACCATGCATGGCGCTGAGAATTGTGGGCACTGCAGCGTAAATGTGAATGCACTCGACTAGTTATCCAGATATCTGGGTTCGATCCCAGCAGTGTTGAAACACAATTTTTCAGTTGCTATGCGTTGCTTATAAAATAATGTGGAGAGAGCGATGACATCATCCATTTGCATTATCTCTACATATTTGATATATATTCACCATTTCGAATAAGCGATGTGGAAACTGCGGAGCATGATGTGAGAGGTGAACGAAGGTGCATGAGGCCCGATTGACACACTACAGTGCAGCAACTCACTGGCCAAATGAACCAGGGGCTACCAGAAGTGTGTCTAAAGTGACAGTTCAGCGAACCTACTGCGTATGGGGCTCCGATGCAGACGAATGGTCACTGCCCTTGTACTAATGAAGGTGCACCAGCAGAAAATGCTTACATTTACACTGCAGTATCGGAATTGGACTTCCGTTAATTGGCAAAGGATTGCCTTCTCCGATGAGTCACGTTTTTTACTTCATCGAACAGGTGGACGTTGCCGTATAAGGCGAGAACAAACACTCTTCAATCATTGCTGAAAAAGCACAAGCTGGTGGGGGCAGCGTTATGGTCTGGATAATGTTTTCATGGCGTTCTCTGTATCCACTCATACCTGTGAAAGGCACTATGGACTGAATTTGTTACGAATCCATCCTTGCAGACCACATATACCCATACTGGCCATACATGATGATTGTCTTCCGTGGGGTGAATGGGATCTTCCAGCAAGACAATGCGACATGTCACACAGCTGGAAATGCCGGAAAGTGGTTGGAAGAGCACAATGAAGACTTCTAGGTACTTCCCTGGCCCCCTAATTCCCCAGATTTAAACTCAATTAAGCATCAGTGGGACCACCTCGATCGTGTTGTTGACTCTATGGATCCTCCACGGTGCACCCTCCAGCAGCTGTCAGATACACTGCAGTCAGCATGGCTCCACATACCTGTGAACACCTACCAGTTCCTTATTGAGTTGCTCCCAGCCTGTGTAGCTGCTGTCCGCGCTGCACACGGCGGTTACTCTGGATATTAACTGATTGTCACAATAATGTGACTCGACCATGTATTATACATAGTTTAACTCCAGGCGCCTACAGATGAGGAGTTCAGCTGTGGCGTAACTAGTGGAATATCAGAAACTGCCATGATTTGAAGAACAAAACAAGGGAACTGCCTGGTGTTTATACAGAAACCATGGATCGCCAAGACTTACGAAGTGACTACCGTAAGACAAATACACCATCCATGCGTTATCCAGGACTGAAGCCGGAGCCCAGTCGGACAAACGGCCAAAAGACAATCTGCCTTTCTATCTTGTATATATGCACGGCTTGACAAAAAATTAACGATATATTCCAACTTATCTCTATGTGGGAGCTACAGTCCAACTGTGCTACTCCGAGAACCGAACGGTACGAGACGCTGTCTTCTAAACACGCGGCCAAATGAGGTCCGGGTTCGAATCCTGATGATGCATGGATGGTTTGCTTGTCTTAACAGCACTGCCCCTCTCCTTTCCCTGGAGGCAGGTGCGGGCGACTGCTTATAGACAATTGAGTTGTTCACGGTAGGCGTTAAACCTCCAGAGAAAGACAAAAATCCAACTGTGACTGTTTAACTTTTCTGAACTGCTTCGAGGCTCGGACCTTCAGTAACACATCAAACAAAAAGGATGCAGCACGTAATCGCGGCTCGCAGCCGTAGTAATGATGGAATTGCCTCCAGAGAATCTTCAACAACGTGAACGGCATCCTTATGTCTGAACGTATGTGCAACTGCGTCTTCGTTTCTGAATGTGAGCAACTAACATCCGGTGAACGTTTTGAGGAAGGAATGCGGATTATTAACTGTCAATGCCATCGAAACTGGCGAAACAGTAATATAAGCTAATTCTTATTGATTGGCAAATAACAAAGCATTGTGCAAAAGTTTCCATTCCAATTTTAATGACATTGTAAGCAGTGAGTTTAGATCCTCTCTTTGGCTGTGCAGCCCTAATTATGCCTCTGGTTAGTATGTCACACTATGATGCTTTTCTAATGAGAACAGGGGACAAGAGTAAGACAGGCTTTAGCAACATGCTCATTCCTCAGGAATTCTTGCCTTTTTTCTTTTTTTTTTAATTTATTTGTCGGGGGATCCAGGAAAGGACCTTGTCGAGTCATGTACTCGAACAAACAAGAAATCAAACGAAGAAATTGCCCGTGACAAAGATTTAAATGCCGCCCCTGTGGCGCAGTGGTCTAAGCGATGGCTTCTGATCATTCGTCTGAGATAGGTCCGGGTTCGAATTCCGGTGAGGCATGGATGTTGTGTTTGTCTTACGGTCCTGGCTCTCTCCCTTCCCTGGAACCAGTGGCCCTAAATTAGGGACGGGTGACAGCTTATAGCCCATTGAGTTGCTCACGGTGGTCGTTAAACCTCCAATCAAACAAAGAAACAAACTTAGCATGTGAATTGCTGATAGCAGCCTACATGTAACATCGGGAGGTTTCTCATATTCAACATCTTATTGGACTGCGCTAAAGTGACGCGGACCAATGAGGCGACGAATTTAATCAGCGAGTACGTTTGAAATGCGTGTCGAACGTGTAATGATGTGATATGTGCTTGGTGGTGGCAGTATGTGGATTCGAATCGTGTAAAGACATCTACCTCGACCTTCATGAAGCATCGCGTTAATCGCCTTTGTGATGTATCATAGTTTCACGAGTCGAAACATCGATGTAAAATTCACATCGGGTTTTCGCGATGTATTGATTCATCGCCCAGCCTTAGTGGTTGCTCAGGATTTTTTAAGTCTTTGCCTAACCATTTGCTAAATTCAGTTTTTTTCGGCAGGGTTTTATAATAAATAGTACCAAAATGTAATCATCAATATTTTTGCCAAAACAATTCTTTTTCTTTCACAAATTGCGAAGAATGCGATCGGCACTGTGACCCCTGCATATTTATAAGGCCTACGTAGACGCGCAAATTTTTGTTAAAGTAGCCTGTTACGTGTAAGCACATGCTTTACGTAATGTTCGTTACACAGTTTTTAGATAGCTTCAGATGCTGAATTTTCGAGGTTTTATTGTATATATATACTTTCCGTTTAGTGAGTTAAAAAAATATCAAACTACTGACATTTTTTTAAAAACTTACTGTTACAATAACCTGCAACTTTCAAACGGTTGTGATGTATGTTTTCAATTTATGTGGCAATCATGCTGTATCTCTGAGTAATGCTTAAATTACACCAACTGAAAGACTGAATTTCAGACCGTAAGGCAAGGCGGCTGCGTTAGTTTGCCAGTAATCCTCTTTGGCACATCTTTGTCTTTGCGGAACTCAACTCATCGTGGACGGACAAGAGAGAGAGGTGTCAAAGTTCTCCCCTACAGTCTTGGAGCTGCAGCAAAAGTGCCAGAGACATTCTCTTTGAAGTAGAGCAAAGTAAACAAATGGAATTGGTGTCGGTACTTCAGGAAGAGGGGGGGCGTGGAGAGAAACGTTGCAGAGGTCACTGGTCAAAGCAGTATGCTGCAGTCCACTGTTCTATGGGATGAAAACTGCGCTATTCAGCAAAGGTGTCACAACATCGTAATAGAGAATCTCTCAGGAAGAGAAGGTACCTTGCTTCTTCTTGTGCCATAGCGAATCGAATAAATCATTCCTTTTCTTTTGCTTTTCTAGTAAAAATGTGCCAGTATGCCTATAAACTATTTGATTTTAATTTTCATTCTACATAAAGAATTTTACTCATTTGTCTACTTGCTACAAGTCTAAAAATTATTGTAAAATTTTAGAAAACCAAAGCAAAAATTTTGATCTGAGTTGCCGGGAGTTAGGTGGTGGAAATTGCAGGTGGCATTCCATTACCCCTGGCTCTCCCCTATTCGAGGTCAACGCGCTTTGCCTCAGGCAGTGTTTTCTCTCCTAACTTACAAAGCAACAATCCATTCACAGAGCGGAAATGCCTACACACACGCACACACAGAGACGTTTTGTCAAAGCCAATGGGAAGGGGAGGGGATATGTTGATGCAGTGACACTGCACATTATCGTCGAACACGTGGCATTCTTTAAAGCTTTGACATGATACAGATTTCCCTCTTACACGGCACGTTATGAAGAGCCCAACTGCTTCATTTTTTAAGTTTACAGTTGAAAAAAAAATCCCCATTTTATCCGCAGCTGATACTAGAATTTAAACTTTTAGGAACAGATAATCCAAGGATTATGTACCGGAACATAGGGTAATTTTAATTTGCATTGCACTAGTTAGTAAATAGATGTAGTTTCTGTTTCGTTTGCGTTGTATTTTTGGATATTGAAGTTACTGAGTAAACGCGATATGTTTAGTCACACAAACAAGGCCGTAACCAGGTGGTGCCCGACCTGAGTTTCGTTTTACCCATCCTATCAGCTGTAGGTGAATTCACCGAAAACGCATTCGTCGAAAAATGCAATAACATAGGGTACGCTTTTCTCAAAAACTACGACTTATGTGGAATATGGCTCAGTGGCCACAAAAACGTTTGGGAAATGTATAAAAATTGAATTTTTTATTTCTTCGTGTACATTTTCATGTAGGATGACGATAAATCGTTAGGGAGTCTTACAAGAATCAGACTTGATTTCGTCTAGTCTACTTTCCCCGTAGATCTCCTTTAAAAATACGGCCTAGGCAATGGCCTTTTCAACAGTTTTTATTGAGCCATGATCCATTATTTATAAGGTTTCGACTCCAAGTCAAGCACTGAAGTTGTGCTGTTATTTAATTATCAAATATTTAAACATTGGCCCACGATCTAGACCTTTATAACAGCTTTTATTCCGTCGTGATCTTATTCATAAAGTTGAGACACCCAGACAGGTTAGTAATATTACGCTTTTCTCTGACACTAAAAATTAATTAATATACCTAGGCCTGAGTGTATGCCTTTTCAACAGTTTTTTTTTTCCATGGTGCTCATATTCATAAGCAGAGTTGGAAACAGGTCAAAAATTTTGGATCCGGCCGACACAAAATTGGACGTGACCCGGACCTTACCCGGACAAATCTGCTTTCAACCATACATTCGAATTACCATCATCCCCACCATTGTCAATCATTATCAATCCATTGCTGGATGAAGGTCTCCCCAAGTTTCTTCAGCAACGGACTATCTTGGGCCAGTTTCTTCCATCCACTCATTTCCAGGGATCGCATTCCTCCTAAAATTCCTAAAATTCCTAATATTTTGTGACCCTCCTTAAATTCCTAAAATTAGACCTAAAATTTGCTATTCATCCTAAAATTTTCGTAAGCTTATTTTTATTAAAAACACAACCGTTATTAACGCCAATAAATTTACCATTACGGTAAGGTAAAAAGACCTGTTATTGTAGAAACACAGCCTATATGCTGTGCTGCTGAAGGGAGGGAAAAATGACGCCATCGAGATGCACTTGCTTCGGGGCGGGCGTTCCATTTTTTTGCCTTCGAACAGTTTTCGAGAGTAACAAGAGATCTAAGGGAAAAGGGGAGGGGTCATTTTCACCCCTGGTTTGCGCTTTGCAGACGATTTCCGTGGCACGCAGAAGATCGTACTTTATTTTTGTACATGCCTTGTGGAACCTCCTCTTTCTGCTGATGTTTTGTTATTGTAAACCGCAGGTGGGTGGAAGCAAAGAGAAAACATGTGGTCTCCTTCCGTAACCTCCGGTAATGACGATGGGATGGTAGCTGAGTATTATCTTGGCAGGCAGTAGAGCACGTGATCATTGACCTTCGATCATGCGTCGGCGACAGCGACCTTCGATGCGCAATATATCTCGGCTCCGACTCGCTTTGACTGAACTTGCGTGAGATGCGTATGATAGTTTCTGGTTTAACGTCTTTTATGGTGTTCTCTGTGCTGTGTGCAGGTTCAGTTCTCTAGTGGTGACCTGCTTTTTTTTTTTTTTTTTTTCATATCTTCTGACATCCTCGCAGCCAAATTTCGGGAAGTTGTCTGGTTTTGCAATATTGGAACGTGTTTTTGTACTTCCCTTTCATTTTCTGGTTAGTAATACAAGTGTTTAAGATGCCTAAATCCAAAACGAAATTTCAAGATGCATGGCTCGCCAAAGAATTGGACGGAGTGAAGTTGAAAGAATGGTGTTCTGCAACTGAAACAATATTTTCTGCTAAGTGTATATTGTGTTCAGAAATTTTCAACATTTCTAATAGTGGCTTTTCACAAGTAAAAGCGCACCATAAAGGAAAAAAACATTTGCAGAAATTTCAAAGTAAATTTCAAAATAAGTCCATCCTGAAAGCCTTTGGAGGACGGGATCTTCAGCCCAAAACAAATATTAGTGAAGTACTGAGTCATGATTTACAGTTGGCTAAAGCCGAAGCATTATGGGCCATGAAAGTTGCTAAGGACAATATGTCTTTTGTTTCATGCACTGAAACAGTTGAACTTTTCAAAGAAATGTTTCCTGATTCTGCTATTGCAGCCAAAATGCAACTTAAAGAAAAAAGTTGCTTATGTGATATCACATGGATTGTCAAAATATTTTGAAGAGGATTTGAAAAAAGACATTGCATCTAGTAGCCCAGGAAAGGTTACTATAGCATTTGATGAAACTACAAATACACAAGTGAAACGGCAGTTGGATGTGTATCTCAGGTACTGGTCTTCAGAAATAAATTCAGTTTCTTGCCGATACCTAACAAGCGTTTTTCTGGGTCATGCAACAGCAGATATTTTGCTAAAAGAAATTCTTGATGTGTTATCATCCTTCAATATTTCGTTGAACAGAATTATTTGTGTATCCATGGACAGCCCAAATGTAAATAAGTGCTTTTTACGCAAATTCAATGAAGTTGTAAAACAAGAAACAGGCCAGAAATCTTTGGAACTAGGTTTTTGCAACCTGCATGTTGTTAGTAATGCATTTTAAATTTTTTTGACAAGCTTAAATATAGATTTTGACGAATTTGCTACTGATATGCATTACTTTTTAAAGAGTAGTGCTGCAAGACGAGAGGATTATAAATCTGTCGAGGATATAACATTGGTCACTGCCAAATTTCTTTTGCGTCATGTCAGCAACAGATGGTTAACCGTTGGTTCTGTAGCCCAGAGGCTCTTGGATCAATGGCTAAATATTACAGAATATTTTTTAAACTTCTTGCCATCTCAAAAAATATTTGAAAAACAACTGCGCAATTCGGCAAGGTATAAAAGAATTCACTGTTTCCTGAAAATGAGCTTACTCCTTGCTATTTAGCATTAATTTCATTTTCACACCAAAATTTTGAAAAGTTTTCATTATGTTATCAGAGTGAAGAACCAAAAATACACCAGTTATATTCTGATTTAAATACTTTAATGAGGAATGTTATGGCTCAGTTTATCCAAGATGATGATATAGCAGGGAAATTTGGAGAAGACCTAAAGAATGTAGATTTTGAAAACAAAAATTCATGGAAAAAACTAGGGGAGTTAGAAGTTGGTATGAAGACAAAAATCTCCTCAGGAATGTTCAGGAGACCAGGCAGAAATTATTTCTCTTAGATGTAAGATCATCACTAATTGCAACCACAAAATATTTAAAGTCAAATTTGCCATTCTGCAATCAAAAGCTAAGAGACATAGAAGTTTTAAAGGTAAAAGAACCAAAGAAAGAGTCAACTCAACTTTCAGTCACTGAAGGACTTTTGGAAATAACCAGAATTTCAAGTGTTTTGCATCTTTCTGAGGAACAAATTGATAGAGTAAGAGAAGAGTGGAAACTTTTAAATTGCGATAAGCCAACTCTAGATGAACTAGTGAAATTTTCAGAGGAAGGGCATATTCCAGTGCGGATTGATCATTACTGGCGTAATATATTTAGTATTAAAGACTCTAGCAGAAAAGAAAAATACTCAAATCTTGCTAAACTCATAAAGTCAATTTTAGTTTTACCTAATGGTAATGCTGATGCAGAAAGGGGATTTTCGGTTAACACTGCTCTGTTAAGGAAGGACAAGGCTAACTTAAAAGACTCAACTATAACATCATTAAGAATAGTTAAAGGGGCCATTAAACACTATGGATGTGTAAGTAAAGTTCCCATAACAAGAAATTTGTTAAATAGTGTTTGTGATTCACATAAATTTTATAAAGAGTATGTTGATAAGCTGAAGGAAGAAGAATCAAAAAAGGTAAAAGAAAGGAAGCAGAAAGAGAGGGAAAATAAGGAAAAGCAGCTAGAGAAAAAAAGAAAAGCTGAGTTTGATGACAAAATAAAAGAAAATGATGCAGAAATAAATAGACTTAAAAACGATAAAGAAGCCTCCCTAGCAATAATTCAAGAGGGAACAGAAAGAATGAGAAAAGCTGTAGAAAAACAAAATACTGTTGAAATAGCAGTTGCCTCTAACTTGATCATACAAGGTTCAGCTGAAATAAAGAAAACTGAAAGTAAATTAGTTATGGTAGAAGCAGAAAAAGATAGGCTAATCAGGAAAAGGTTAAAACAATAATATGAAAAAAGTAATTCAGTGAACAATTGTACATAGTTCTTGGTTTTCAATTACCTTTTTAGGATATTATAATTTAATGTGAAGCCTGAAAACTTTACTGTGAAAATCGTGAATTGCTTCTGGTTCAACAGCATATTAATGTTCAAAGTGAAACTTGAATGTGGTAAATATACTTGAATATGATAATAACACGTGAAAAGATAAGAACTGAACATTAGAAGTAAATCATACTTAAACTTTAGACATTAGACGTTATGCAAAAAATTTGGGTGTTAACTTCGACCATATATACTAATGGACTGCACATTGGCAATAGCTGCATCAAAGCCGCCATGGCTCAAACATTGGGCACGTCATCATCAGACTCCAAATTTCGTGTAAAAATGCTGTTATGATTACTAATTTACGCTGCAGAACTTCAGTGTTTTCGGTGTATTATGTGAATGCGCCTCATATATAATGAAAACTCTTCAGGTAAGTTTACTTATGAGCTATATACATGCATGATCGGGTTGTTTACATTTTGTGATTTATAATGTGATGAACATTTGCGAAGAATTTGGAACATGCATTCCATTTTTTTTTCTTAAGTTACTATATTTTTATATCAATAGCTGCAAGTTTCTGGTTAAGTAATTGAACTTTATTGACTTAGGTATTTAATTCGTTTCTTACCCATGAAAAATCATAGAACTTTCTTTACTATATCGCTCAGAGCAACCATAAGCACAGCAGGTGTAACCCATCTTTTTGACTGTTGTCATGTGATTTTATGTTGGAGCCAGAAATTTTGATGTCATGCGCAGTCTATCAGTATATATGGTTGAAGGGTGTGAAGCAAACTCTTTACAATGTATACAAAGTTGTTTTACTAGATGTATACAAATATACATCTAGTTTTTATTGAAATACACTCCTAAAATTTTCCTAAAATTTTTCTAAAAATTCCTAAAATTCCTAAAATTCCTACCTAAAATTTTCCAGAAGTATGCTATGATCCCTGCATTTCCCACCTGGTCGTTTTCTGTCCCTTGGAATCCGGTATAAACATTCTGTTGTTCATCGGTGGTCCGTTCTCATGGGAAAATGTCCAGCCCGTTGCCATTTCCAGGATTTTACTCTGATTGTGATGTCTTCCACTCTTGTCATTATCCTTATCCACGAGTTCCTTTTTTTATCTATCTTGTTTACACCAAGCATGCATCTCTCCATGTTACTTTCAGCTGCCTGCAGTCTTTGTATGTTTTTTTCAGTTAAGGTCCACGTCTCTGCTCCGTACGTAAGCACGGGAAGGATGTATTGATGAAACACTTTTCTTTTAAGACATAATATCACGTTCCTCTTAAAAATTGTACTGTTTCTTCCAAAAGCTCTCCAATTAAGTATTTTACGCCAATTAAATTCTTTATCACTGTGTCTTTTGCTTGATATCTGCTGCCGAAGGAAAATGTAGAAATTGTTTATCGCTAGCTTTTTCCCATCAACTGATAAATCTTCGTTCCTTGTAAAAGCATTGTACACGTCTCTTGTCTTCTGAAACTTCATTTTTAATCCCATTTCTTTACCCTTCTCAGCAAGTTCCTGGATCATACTCTGCAGGGCTGAAGTATTATTTGAGAGACCTCTGAAGGGTCCTTTGAAATTTCCTTTATCTTTTTTTTTTAAAAATAAAACGGAAATAAGACCTGGTTGAAATAGGGTCTGGAACACCTTGACCCGACCCGTTTGACCCGCAAGAAATTGTCGACCCGTTTCCATCTCTGTTCATAAGGTTTAGACACCAAGTCATGTTAGTATTATTGTGCTTTTACTTACGTATTAAATATTAATAGACCTTAGGTCCAGGGCTTTCTAACAGATTTTGTTCAAGTGTATGAACTATTTATTCTCAAGTAAAAGCGCAATATTACTAACTTGACTCGATTCAAACCTTATTAATATGAACATGATGGAACAAAACTGATAAACAGCCTTATGCTGAGGCCCTATTCTTAAATATTTGATGATTAAGAAATAGCGCAGTATAACTTGACTTGGTGTCCAAACCTTATGAAAATAAGCACAACGGAATAAACACTGTTGAAAAGGCCTAGGCCCTCTATTAATGTTTCATGCCTAAGTAAAAGTGCAATAATACTAACATCCCCTTGTGTCTAAACCTTACCCAACAAAAACACAAGCGTTGGGAAACTGCTGGCCACCAGCTGGCAGTGATGGGTCACTGCTGGCTGAATTTTGCCACTCACGGTACGATAGCGATCAGTTTGCAGCAGCGCCATCAGCTGACAGCCATTGATGGCCTTGCAGCAGCGCCATCAGCTGACAGCCATTGATGGCCTTGCAGCATCGCCGTGAACTATGGGCCTTCATGCAAGCACCACTAGTGGCAACCGAAACAACCCCAACTGGAGATGGAAGCAGTTGGAATGCGCATGCGGTGAAGCAACACGTACACAGTCTTTCGTGGTACCAGTTGAAGATGATGCCCTCGCATTCGTGTTGCTTTAATGGATGTTTAAAAAAAGTCTTATGTAGAGAGACGGATTAATTTCCTCATGAAATGCCGCGTCGATGAAGATTACAGTCAGAGCAGAGAAAAATCATATAGATAATGAATGAACTATAAGAAATAATCAATCTCATGAATTTATAGAAACTCATTTCGTAGCCCATTTCTGTACGGCGATTTTGTTAATTATTTGGTTTTTCCACTAACGCCTTCACTGACGAGGAGATGAAATCGTACAAGTCCTTTGAAGCTTATAATTACTTCAGCAGGATAATTAAGGTAAAAACGATATAAAAATGATTTAAGAAATATATATGTATATATATATAATAAGGGATGTAAGGTCAGGTGATGCGTAACATCACAGCCTCTCCTTGACAAATGTCAACCCCGCCTTCTCGTGGTTCATCCTGTTCCTACTAAAGAGGCTCTGACGACCGCCAATAGCGGTATAACTATACCATCGGGATTAGAGGAAATTCTATCCCACACTCACCAACCCGCTTGGCCAGCGTGGTGAGTTATGGCCAAACCCCTCCAAAATGACTCCACAACTTAAATCTTGGCCCTCAGTCTCCGGCAGCTGGAATGTACCTGGCCAAGGCAGCGGCCAGTGCTACATGAAGGCAGAGGGTGCTAAGAATCCCCGGAGGACCGGACTAGGCTGCCATCTGATGCTGACCTTGGCAACGTACAATGGACGCTCCCTATCTTCTGATTCAAGGCTTCTTGAATTGGAAGAGGAACTACAAAGGATCAAGTGGGACATCGTGGGGCTAAGTGAGGTAAGGAGAAAAGGAGAAGATCTCATCGAACAGAAAAGTGGACATCTCTTGTATCGTGGGACAGATACTGGCAGAACTAGTGGTGTTGGATTTATAATAAACAAGAAACTGAAGGATAAAGTTGTAGAAGTTGAAAGCTCCTCTGACAGAGCTGCACGGCTTGTTATCCAACTCTCGAAAAGATACCAGGCTCAGATTATT
Source organism: Macrothele yani (assembly GCA_039090855.1). Taxonomy (NCBI): domain Eukaryota; kingdom Metazoa; phylum Arthropoda; class Arachnida; order Araneae; family Macrothelidae; genus Macrothele; species Macrothele yani. Next base: position 142,718,997 of record CM077009.1, on the reverse strand, counting down.
CAAACTTATGCACCCACCACAAGTCATCCTGAAGAAGAAATTGAAGAATTTTATGAGGAAATTTGTCATCTAAATAATAAAGGTAAGCAGCACTTGAAAATAATTATGGGAGATTTCAATGCAAAAATAGGGCAACGGCAACAGAATGAAACTTCAGTAGGTAAATTCGGTCACGGCAACAGAAACCAGCGTGGAAATACTCTTGTTGAGTTTGCAGAGGCAGAAGGGTTTTTCATCTTGAACTCCTTCTTCAAGAAAAAGCCACACAGGAAATGGACATGGAGACATCCAAATGGGACGACAAGTGAAATTGATTTTATTATGTGTAACAAAAAATTCGTCATAGAAGACTGCAGTGTGCTAAACAAGTTCAACACAGGTAGTGACCATAGATTGGTGAGATGTAAATTGCACCTCAACACTAAACTTGAACGTGGCAAGCTCATAAGACAAACAAAATCTATTGACATAACCAACCTTAAAAAACACCATAATACCTTCAAGTTGGAACTGAAGAACAGGTTCTCTGCTTTAGAAGGCCTAACATCGGAAGAAGTGGACATCTCTGAGGTTAACAGAAAAGTAAGCAAAGCTCTTATGGAAACAGCAACAAAATTAGCTGGGTCTAAGAACAAGTTGCATGTAAATAAATTATCAGGAAAAACGAAAATGTTGATGCAAAAAAGAAGAGAGATGAGGACAACTAAAGAAGGTGTGACTTCCAAAGTGGAATATATAGAGCTATGCAAGACAGTACGAAAAAGTATCACTGAAGACGTAAGAAAATTCAACTGTGAACTAGTGAGGAAAGCAATTGAAAACAACCAAAGCCTAAAGATAGCAAAGGGACATCTCAGTAAGGGAAGAAAACAGATTATAGCACTGAGAAAAGAAGATGGTTCTGTAACAAGAAATGGAGGCGAAATTTTGACAAGAGTGAAAGATTTCTACTCCAAATTATATGAAAGGGATGATACATGCACTCCAGACATCATGAAAGATACTAGTACCAGAGTTCCTCCAGTCCTTCCAGCAGAAGTTGCACATGCAATCAAGAACATGAAGCGGGGAAAAGCTCCAGGAGAAGATGAAATTACTGTAGACATCATACAAGAAGCAAGTGGAGAAATCGAAACAGTACTCGCCCAAATTTTCACTCGATGCCTTAATGAAGGAAAGATTCCTGAGGATTGGAACACCGCTACAATGATCCTGCTACATAAGAAAGGTGACATTGAGGATCTCGGAAACTACAGACCTATCAGATCAGCCTCCTATCAGTAGTTTATAAAATCTTCACTAAAGTTCTTTCACACCGCTTGAAGGTAACACTGGACATGGCTCAACCGAGAGAACCAGCTGGATTCAGGAGTGGCTACAGCACAATAGATCATATCCATGTGCTGAGAGAACTAATTGAAAGAGCGAGGGAATATGAACTTCCATTGTGCATGGCTTTTATCGATTATGAAAAAGCCTTTGATTCGGTGAAACCATCAGCAGTTACAATGGCTCTGAAAACCTGCGGTATTGAAGATGCATACATTAATATTATTAATAACATCTATGAAAATGCAAGTGCAAAGATTAGGCTGTTTGAAAATACAACACACATAAAAATTGGAAAGGGAGTGAGGCAAGGTGACACCATATCTCCGAAGCTCTTTAATGCCACATTGGAGGGTGTTTTTCAGTCACTGAGCTGGGAAAACAAGGGGATAAAGATTAATGGAGATTATCTAACCCACCTTTGTTTTGCTGATGACGTAGTCATTTTTGCAACTACCCCATCAGAGCTGCAGAGTATGATCCAGGAACTTGCTGACAAGAGTAAAGAAGTGGGATTAAAAATGAACTTTCAGAAGACAAAAGTGATGTTCAATGCTTTTACAAGAAATGAAGATTTATCGATTGATGAAGAAAAGCTGGAGATAACAGACACGTACGTTTATCTTGGACAGCAGATATCAAGTGAGGGTCACATTGATGAAGAAATTAATCGGCGTACAAAACTTGCCTGGAGAGCTTTTGGAAGAAACAGCATAATTTTCAAGAGCAATATGCCATTATGTCTTAAAAGAAAAGTGTTTGATCAATGCATCCTTCCAGTGCTTACGTATGGTGCAGAGACGTGGACCTTAACTAAAAGAGACATACAAAGGCTGCAGACAACTCAAAAAGCATAGAGAGGTGCATACTTGGTGTAACCAGGAGAGATAAGAAGAGGAACTCGTGGATCCGAAAATGACAAGAGTGGAAGACATCATGATCAGAGTTAAATCCCTGAAATGGCAATGGGCTGGACATACTGCCAGAAGGATAGATCATCGATGGACAGCCGAAATTTTAGATTGGATTCCAAGGTACAGGAAAAGACCCAGAAGAAGACCACATGGGAAATGGGTGGATGAAATTCGAAAGTATGCAGGGGTGACATGGAGGAGACTGGCACAAGACAGACCGTTGTGGAGGAAACTTGGGGAGACCTTCGTCCAGCAGTGGATTGATAATGGTTGACAATGATGATGATGATGATATATAATAATAAAATTCTGGCACGTAGCACTAAGTCTCTACCTTATATATAAAATAATTACAATAATAATAAACTGGTGAATGTCATCCTGAGATCATTTTTCCAAAATCTTCCCAGGAACCTAACATATAAAGGTTCCATAATATATGTACTCCCTTATAGCAGTGGATACATTCATGATAAAGAACAGCATAATCTTATTCATAAGAAAGGTTAATTATAGTCAAAAGATCTTCGTAGAGTTTTTGTAGATAATGCATCAGTAAATTTATGAACATACCTGTTACAAAATGTAAACTACACACTGGTGTTCCTTCGCTTCCAGTCATCAAAACTCTGCTGATACGTGATAACCACAAATTTTCCCGCTTCTGAATTATATTTTTATAATTCTTAATTTTGATTGGAGGTTTAACGACCACCGTGAGCAACTCAGTGGGCTATATATATAAGCAGTCGCCCGTCCCTAATTTTGGGTTAATGTGACCTTCACTTGATATCTGCTGTCCAAGATAAACGTACGTGTCTGTTATCTCCAGCTTTTCTCCATCAATCGATAAAACTTCATTTCTTGTAAAAGCATTGAGCATCACTTTTGTCTTCTGAAAGTTCATTTTCAATCCCACTTATTTATTCTTGTCAGCAAGTTCCTGGATCATACTCTGCAGCTCTGATGGGGTAGTTGCAAAAATGACTACGTCATCAGCAAAACGAAGATGGGTTAGATAATCTCCATTAATCTTTATCCCTTTGTTTTCCCAGTTCAGTGATTGAAAGACATTTTCCAATGTGGCATTAAAGAGCTTCGGAGATATGGTGTCACCTTGTCTCACTCCCTTTCCAATTTTTATGCGTGTTGTATTTTCAAACAGCCGAATCTTTGCACTTGCATTTTCATAGATGTTATTAATAATATTAATGTATGCATCTTCAATACCGCAGGATTTCAGAGCCATTGTAACTGCTGATGGTTTCACCGAATCAAAGGCCTTTTCATAATCGATAAAAGCCATGCACAATGGAAGTTCATATTCCCTCGCTCTTTCAATTAGTTCTCTCAGTAGGTGGATATGAACTATTGTGCTGTAGCCACTCCTGAATCCAGCTGGTTCTCTCGGTTGAGCCATGTCCAGTGTCACCTTCAAGCAGTGTGAAAGAACTTTAGTGAAGATTTTATAAACCACTGATAGGAGGCTGATAGGCCTGTAGTTCCTGAGGTCCTCAATGTCACCTTTTTTATGTAGCAGGATCATTGTAGCGTTGTTCCAATCCTCAGGAATTTTCCCTTCATTAAGGCATCGAGTGAAAATTTGGGCGAGTACTGTTTCGATTTCTCCACTTGCTTCTTGTATGATGTCTACAGTAATTCCATCTTCTCCTGGAGCTTTCCCCCGCTTCATGTTCTTGATTGCATGTGTAACTTCTTCTGGGAGGACTGAAAGAACTCTGATACTGGTACCTTTCATGATGTCTGGAGTACATGTATCATCCCTTTCATATAATTTGGAGTAGAAATCTTTTACTCTTGTCAAAATTCCGCCTCAATTTTTTGTTACAGAACCATCTTCTTTTCTCAGTGCCATAATCTGTTTTCTTCCCCTTACTGAGATGTCCCTTTGCTATTTTTAGGCTTTGGCTGTTTTCAATTGCTTTCCTCACTAGTTCACAGTTGAATTTCCTTACGTCTTCAGTGATACTTTTTCGTACTGTCTTGCATAGCTCTATATATTCCACTTTGGAAGTCACATCATCTTTAGTTATCCTCATCTCTCTTCTTTTTTGCATCATTATTTTGGTTTTTCCTGATAATTTGTTCACATGCAACTTGTTGTTAGACCCAGCTAATTTTGTTGCTGTTTCCATAAGAGCTTTGGTTACTTTTCTGTTAACTTCAGAAATATCCACTTCTTCCGATGTTAGGCCTTCTAAAGCAGAGAATCTGTTCTTCAGTTCCAACTTGAAGGTATTATGGTGTTTTTTAAGGTTGGTTATGTCAATACATTTTGTTTGTCTTATGAGCTTGCCATGTTCGAGTTTAGTGTTGAGGTGCATCTTACATCTCATCAATCTATGGTCACTACCTGTGTTGAACTTGTTTAGCACACTGCAGTCTTCTATGACGAATTTTTTGTTACACATAATAAAATCAATTTTACTTGTCGTCCCATTTGGATGTCTCCATGTCCATTTCCTGTGTGGCTTTTTCTTGAAAAAGGAGTTCAAGATGAAAAACCCTTCTGCCTCTGCAAACTCTACGAGAGTATTTCCACGCTGGTTTCTGTTGCCATAACCGAATTTACCTACTGAAGTTTCATTCTGTTCCTGTTGCCCTATTTTTGCATTGAAATCTCCCATAATTATCTTCAAGTGCTGCTTACCTTTATTATTTAGATGACCAATTTCCTCATAAAATTCTTCAATTTCTTCTTCAGGATGACTTGTGGTTGGTGCTTAACTTTGAATAATCTGATCCTGGTATCTTCTCGAGAGTTGGATAACAAGTCGTGCAGCTCTGTCAGAGGAACTTTCAACTTCTACAACTTTATCCTTCAGTTTCTTGTTTATTATAAATCCAACACCACTAGTTCTGCCAGTATCTGCCCCACGATAGTAGAAGAGATGTCCACTTTTCAGTTCGATGATATCTTCTCCTTACCTCACTTAGCTAGCCCGACAATGTCCCACTTGATCCTTTGTAGTTCCTCTTCCAATTCAAGAAGCCTTGAATCAGAAGAGAGGGAGCGTCCATTATATGTAGCCAAGGTCAGCATCAGATGGCAGCCTAGTCCGGTCCTCCGGGGATTCTTAGCCCCCTCTGCCTTCATGTCGCACTGGCCGCTGCCTTGGCCAGGTACATTCCAGCTGCCGGAGACTGAGGGCCAAGATTTAGGTTGTGGAGTCATTTTGGAGGGGTTTGGCCATAACTCACCACGCTAGCCAAGCGGGTTGGTGAGTGTGGGATAGCATTTCCTCTAATCTCGATGGTATAGTTATACCGCTATTGGCGGTTGTCAGAGCCCCTTTAGTGGGAACAGGATGCACCACGAGAAGGCGGGGTTGACATTTGTCAAGGAGAGGCTGTAGTGTTGCGCATCACCTGACTTTACATATATATATATATATATATACACACACACTATCTACCAACAAGTAACCGGACACCCTTGCAATCGACGATATCTGCAGTCCTGATACACGTCATGGCCGCCGCCGTTATATATCGTGTGGGAAACAACAACGTAGCCAATCGCATGCAAGATGCTACGCAGTTCGGTGCCCTCTGATTTTGAGAAAGGTGTAATCGTCAGGTATCACTGAAATGGCCGATCCATACGGCGAGTTGAAGTACCCAAAATCGACAGTGGCCTACGTGATTGGCAAGTGGAGGATGAGAGGTGACTGCTCGGAATGTGCCCCGACCCGGCAGACCCACAAACCTGGGAGTTAGAGACCGACGTGTGCTGGCCAAAGAAATTTGGAAGAACCGCACCAAATTGATGGGCCATGTCCGCAAGGAGTTTCAACAGGCATCCGGGAGTGTTCTTTCGATGAATACCATCCGTAAGGAAGCCCATTTGCTCGGTTATCATGGACGTGCTGCCGCCCACCAGCTTTTGATCACCAAGTCCAATAGCTCTGCTCGTGTAACGTTGTGCAAAGAATGTCGAAAGCGAACCATTGAAACAGGTTCTCTGGAGCGACGAATCAATGTTCACCCTCTACCGTTCGAATGGCATGGTCTGCGTTTGGCGTCTGCCTGGAGAACGCTTCTTGCCGGAATGTATTATGCCAACTGTGAAGTTCGGCGGCGGTGGAATTATGCTATGGGAGTGTTTCTCCTGGTATGGCATGGGACTCTTGGTCGCAATTCCTGGTAGACTCAACGCCGAGACCTACTGCACCATTTTGGATGACCATGCACTTCCAACTTTGCGGCAGTTTTACGGGGTGGACCCATGTTACTTTCATGATGACAATGCCACCTGTCATGTTGCGAGGTCCACCATGGCTTGATATGGTGACAATGGTGTTAATCGAATGGACTGGCCAGCGCAGAGCCCGGACCTTAACCCTATCGACCACCTCTGGGACGAGTTGGAGCGTCGACTTAAGGGGTGCCCCCCACCATCCGAAATCGGTGAAGGAACTGACCTGTCTTCTCCAAGCCGAGTGGAAGAAAATACCGCTAGCCATCGTACAACGCCTGGTTGAGAGTATGCCACGGAGGGTCGCAGCTGTAATAGCCGCTCGTGGAGGCTCCACCAACTATTGAAGGTGAATAAACTTCGTTTTCCTTTGCTATCACAGGTGTCCAATTACTTGTTGGTAGATAGTGTATATGTGTGTGTGTATATATATATATATGTGTGTGTGTGTGTGTGTGTGTATGTACAGTAATTTTGAAGAGGTTCAACATATAACAAGTTCAACACAGGTAGTGACCAAAGAATGGTAATAGGTAAGATTCACCTCAATGCTAAACTCGAGCATTGTAAGCTCATAAAACAAACAAAAGTGTAATGACATGACCAACCTTAAAAACATCATAATACCTTCAAATTGAAACTGAGAAACAGATTCTCTGCTCTAGAAGGTCTAATGTCGGAAGAAGTGGACATCTCTGAAGTCAGCAGAAAAGTAAACAAAGCTCTTATAGAAACAGCAACAAAATTAGCTGGAACTAAGGACAAGTTGCATCTGAATAAATTATCAGGAAAAAACAAAATTCTGATGCAAAAAAGAAGAGAGATGAGGACAACTAAAGGCGATATGACTTCCAAAGTGGAATATATAGAGCTATACAAGACACTACGAAAAAGTAACACTGAAAACATTAGGAAATTAAACTGTGAACTAGTGAGGAAAGCAATTGAAAACAACCAAAGCCTAAAGATAGCAAAGGGACATCTCAGTAAGGGAAGAAAACAGATTATGGCACTGAGAAAAGAAGATGGTTCTGTAACAAGAAATAGAGACAAAATTTTGACAAGAGTGAAGGATTTCTACTGAACTATATGAAAGGGATGATACATGTACTCCAGTTATTATGAAAGGTACCAGTGCCAGAGTTCTTCCAATCCTACCAGCAGAAGTTGCACATGCAATCAAGAACATGAAATGGGGAAAAGCTCCAGGAGAAGATGGAATTACCATAGACATCATGCAAGAAGCAAGTGGAGAAATTGAAACTACACTCGCCCAAGTTTTCACTTGACGCCTTAATGAAGAGAATATTCCTGAGGATTGGAACAATGCTGTGAATGATCCTGCTACATAAAAAAACTGACATTGAGGACCTCAGGAACTATAGACCTATCAGCCTCCTATCAGTGGTTTATAAAATCTTCACTAAAGTTCTTTCACACCGCTTGAAGGTAACACTGGACATGGCTCAACCGAGAGAACCAGCTGTATTGAGGGAGTGGCTACAGCACTATAGATCATATCCATGTACTGAGAGAACTAATTGAAAGAGCGAAGGAATATGAACTTCCATTATGCATGGCTTTTATCGATTATGAAAAAGCCTTTGATTCTGTGAAACCATCAGCAGTTACAATGGCTCTGAAATCCTGCGGTATTGTAGATACATACATTAATATATTAATAACATCTATGAAAATGCAAGTGCAAAGATTCGGCTATTTGAGAATACAGCACTCATAAAACTTGGAAAAAGAGTGAGACAAGGTGACACTATATCTCCCAACCACTTTAATGCCACATTGGAAAATGTCTTTCAATCACTGAACTGGGAAAACAAAGGGATAAAGATTAATGGAGATTATTTAACTGACCTTTGTTTTGCTGATAACGTAGTCATTTTTGCAACTACCCCATCAGAGCTGCAGAGTATGATCCAGGAACTTGCTGACAAGAGTAAATAAGTGGGATTGAAAATGAACTTTGAGAACACAAAAGTGATGTTCAATGGTTTTGCAAGAAATGAAGATTGATGGAGAAAAGCTGGAGATAACAGACACGTACGTTTATCTTGGACAGCAGATATCAAGTGAGGTTCACATTGATGAAGAAATTAATCGGCGTACAAAACTTGCCTGGAGAGTTTTTGGAAGAAACAGTATAATTTCCAAGAGCAATGTGCCATTTTGTCTTAAAAGAAAAGTGTTTGATCAATGCATCCTTCCAGTGCTTACGTATGATGCAGAGATGTGGACCTTAACTAAAAGAGACATACAAAGGCTGCAGACAACTCAAAGCAGCATGGAGAGGTGCATGCTTGGTGTAACCAGGAGAGATAAGAAGAGGAACTCATGGATCCGAAAAATGAGAAGAGTGGAAGACATCATGGTCAGAGTAAAATCCTTAAAATGGCAATGGGCTGGACATATTGCCAGGACAGACCAATGCCGAACAGCCGAAATTTTAGACTGAATTCCAAGGGACAGGAAAAGACCCAGAAGAAGACCACGTGGGACATGAGTGGATGAAATTCGAAGGTATGCAGGAGTAGCATGGAGGAGACTGGCACAAGGCAGATAGTTGTTGAAGAAACTTGGGAAGATCTTTGTCCAGCAGTGGATTGGTAAAGGTTGATGATGATGATGATACAATGTATCTAGACCCTCCCAAACACAAATCATGGATGTGTGCCTACTATCAAATCTACATGTGATATTTAAAAAAATTAGGCCTTAGTTTTTGGCAATGACACCAAGAATTCTGGCAATTTTTAATTAATAAAGCTGGAAAAAAATTACAATGGTGGCAGTCAGCTGTGGATTGGGCCGACCAAACCAGGATGGGAATTTTAGTCTTGAGGTCCCCAAGAGTACCACACCAATCTTCAGGGAATAAATCATTTATTCCCTCAAGAAAAAGAATTCTGTTAGATCCTAGATGGCAGAGAACTGGGGAAAATATGCATTGTAACTATACTAGTTTAGTCATAAACAGGTTTTAATGACAATTTAACAGTGACAAATTTTTAAAATTGACCTCACGACTCTCAATACTTTTTAAATTGTGCCTCTCATTTTCAGCGTGGTAGCTGATAATGGGGTGTTGTTACCAGATAATTTGGACAGCCCAAAAGTGTTTAACTTTGTTTTACTATTGTTAAAATGCGACTAATATCAGAAAAAGATGCTTTGTTTTAATCAAAATGCATTAACGTACATTAGAAAAATATACTTCAATTTTTTCTTCTGATTTAAATTTGTCGTGGTGGATTTCAAAACTTCTTTTTGTTGGCCTCCCAAAAAATTCTATATACACCTCTAGTGTAGATAGTGAAAACTAATATGTATATTCTTAAAGATTACAAAGGAAGGGTAGGGTATACCAATTTCTGTGGGCTCCAAACTCAACCACCTACATGTAACCGTAGATAGTGTTAGCTTAATTTAATTATTACAGCGTGCTTAGTCCAAAGGCGGTTTTTCGCATAAGTACAGAAAATTGTGCTGTGCCATTTCAGAGCAAACTCCCCAACATATAGAAAAAAGGGAACTTTTCTTTTAAGGGAAATAGCTTTCCAAAGTATTGTAATTATTCATTCGTTCCAAAAAATCCAGACAAAAAGGCAAAAAGAATATGAGAAAATGGGCCTGCTTGTGGTTTCAGTAACAAGAGAAAAAAACCCTGCATCTCTCAATAATTTACTGAACCAGGGGCATATATAGAAAAATTCGGGGGGGGGCGATCGAAGATGAAAATCCATCAAGACAAAACAAAAATTAATGAAAAATAGAAAAAAAAATTAAAGCATTACTTTCCATTGTAAGTTGAAGCATTTTTGTTAAATTAAAGCATTTTTTCTAATGTAATTCGCATTTTAACAAAGAAATGAAATACGTTTGCCCACCCGTGCGCCCGAACAAATCTACACAGTCTAGTCAACGTTATTGTGACTATCAGCTAATATCCAGAGTAGCGGCCTTGTGCAGAACGGACATCATCTAGACGGGCTGAGAATGTCTCAATAAGGTGCTGTAAGGTGTTCACGGGTATGTGGAGCCATGCTGACAGCTGCTTGAGAGTGTGTGGTGGAGGATCCATACAGCGAACAACACGATCGAGGTGGTCCCCACAGATGCTCAATTGGGTTTAAATCTGGGGAATTAGGAGACAGGGTAGTACTTTGAAGTTTTCATCGTGCTCTTCCAACCACTCTGACATTTCTAGCTGTGTGACGGGCCGCATTGTCGTGCTGGAAGGTCCCATCCGCCCCAGGGAAAACAATCAGCATATATGGGTTTACGTGGTCTGCGAGGATGGATTTATAACGAATTCGGCCCATTGTGCATTCCACAGGTACACTGTTAAACTTTTGTGGTAGGTTGCACCAAAAAGTGGTGCTACCCCAGTTGCACGACTTTCTGAGAAAAGATACACCTTTGTGTGGTGCAAACAAAACCTAATAACGTGTTGAAAACTTGCACAATAATGTGGTGCAATCTTGTATCATAACGTGGTGCAAAGTTTAATCATGTTATTGGGTTTCGTGTGCACCACATGAAGGTGTATCTTTTCTCAGAAAGTGGTGTAGCTTGGGTAGCACTACCTACTCCCAGCTGCAACACTTTCTTTGGTGCAACCTACCACAAAAGTTTTAACAGTGTATGAGTGGACCGAGAGAATGCCACGGAAACGGTCCCCACATCATAACGCTGCACCTACCAGTTTTTGTTCTTCCAGCAATGGTTGAAGGGTGTTTGTTCTCCGATGTCTCTTGCCTTATACGCCAACATCCGTCCGTTCGCTGAAGCAGAAAACGTGACTCATCAGAGAAGGCAATCCTTTGCCAATCAGCGGAGGTCCAATTCTGTTACTGCCGTGCAAATGTAAGCCCCTGCACGGGGATAACTGTGGGGAGCGGCGCCCCCCACGGCCCGAGCCGACATGTACTTTATGTGATGATTTTCACATTTTTTATGTTTTTTTCACTTGACACGCTCCCGCCTCAGTTGTAGGTTGCTGAGGTTGTGATTATGCGCCAGCTCTGGATTTTAGTTTCTCGTTTTCTATCTTATCTTCTCCATTTCATGTTCCTTTCTTTGTTCTTCCGAGCTGGTTAGCTAGACCTACCTGCACTTTTGCCGTGTGCAGTGACCCGTAAGGTGGAAAAGGGGATGATGGAGGCTGAGGTTTCTGGTGGCCTGGGTGTTGTCGCCAGTGGCCAACACTCCTCTTTGTCCCCTGCTTCACCCTAAACGGGCGGCTAGGAACTAACCCACTCCTAGTCAATGAGGTCTGTGGCCGAGTGGCGTCCAGACCTCTAACGGCTTGTCATTTCGCACGACAGGGTGAGTCTGGGGATAGGGTGGGCAGGCCAAAGGGGTGTTCCCCAGGCATGGGAAAGTCTGGGTGCACGCCGAGCGCATGTCTGCCCTACCAACTTGCTATATCCGCTTCCTATCCCTAGAGTCGTGTCCTGCGTCCACTTGGGCTTGCGGACCTCCGGCTCTCCCCTGTTGGGCTCGGTAGTGGGTGGAGACGTCGGCGGATGAATCCTTTATTTTTTTTTCATGGCTCTCAATGAAATTCCCACGAACCCAAAACTAAAAGAGGTATGGAGGAAGGTTCAGGTCCTTCCGCCAAAAAAATTGTCGCTGATGTTTCCAATGCTAGATTCTTTTTGTGCACTCATTGGACCCTTCAAAGCCTTTGAGTTCCAAAAGTCCATTTTGGATCCATAAAGCACTTCAGCCAATCGCAAGCTCTCCTAAGAGTGTCAAGAAGCTCCAGTCTGGAGATCTTGTTGAGATGTCTACTGTGGCCTACAGTTCCACGCCATCTACCGCTTTCATGATTGGGGGCAGCAAGTTTTTCTGCGAGCATGACACACTAATTCTTCTAGGCACTGTACTTCCGCTGAGACTACGGGCAGCCGTGGCAAATGCTCTAGCGGCATCGTCGCCGCTGACTGGATTTCCGCGTACCGCATAGACAGGTAAATTTCACGTAAAACTTTTTCAGAAATAACTGTATCAATGAAACTTTTTTTTTTATTTTACATCACTAGGGGCTGCGCCTCTGGACTCGTTTCCAGAGTAGCGCACGGGCCCTCCAAGTATATCACATGAAATAAAAACCGGAAAATCCATATAAATTTCAATTTTTATTGCATGTCTAAGCAAATAAGGCTTGTTATTCCGAAATTTCAGAATTTTTTTACTGTCGTTAATTTTTGGAAGGTCGGACTTTTGTCGTTTGAACTTATAGCACTTACTAAATTTACCACTAAGGAAAACAAAAGCGGTCCAAAAAGCATTTCCGTAAACCTTATACTAAACCGTTAAGGTGGACATCAAATAATTTTGCTTCCTATACTTCCAATGGAAAAACTTTTGTACACATTTCCTTCACAATTATGGGGCGGCCTGTACTTTGATGACGGTAGTAGACAAATGTTGGATTACATAATTATGGTTATGTTTTATAAAATATTAGGAATTCCAAGTTATAAAATGAAGCTATTTTAATCGATGTTCAAATTTTCACCCTTGGGAACGCATTAATTGGGAAGAAAATGTGTACAGAAGTGTTTCAATCGGAAGAATAGGAAGCAAAATTACTTGACGTCCACCTGAAACAACAGATAGCTTTATCAACAAAACATATGCATAACAAATTCTCTGTGTCACCATGGCAGCAGGTCACGGGACCAGACGTTCCTCTGTGCTTATCGTGAAGACAGACAAGTCGTTCGTTTCTTTCCTTTGCGTCTTTAAAAAATGCTTAAAAATCAGAAAATTACTTTTTCTTTAAAATCATTTTTGTGAAAAAGGGACGATAGTTGTAAGTTTATTTATGCTGTAAAAATTGCAATGCGTTATGATTTATTATTTGCAATATATCCGTTTTTTTTAATGGATCCCATCGCAAAATAGAGAATTTTGCGAAATTTAGAAATTTAATTTCTTGTAAACTAAATCGAAATTCAAAAAATGGCGACGAGGGCAAAAATTCGGTGATGGCACTACATGCCTACAAAGGTTCGTGGTTCTGTTGCTGTTAGTGTGTCTGGAACGCGACCTGATAGCACTTTTTTGCTCTACCTTAACTTTGAAATACAATAGCTCTTGAAGTATCGCTAGAATCGAGAAACGGTTTATTTCAGCGTGTTTTTCATATTTTTGTGTTCAATACGTTTTCACTGCGAGCTAGGAAAGCAAGAGTGTCGCGAAATTTCTAAAACAGCATCACCAGCTACTTCTTTTTAGAATAGAGAGATTTTTGATTTCAAGAAAGATGTACGTCACAATTTTTTGAAGTTTTTCGTCCCTGAATTTTGCACCATAATCTTCACGTTAACCGAAATATGTTCTTAATGAATATATCGGATTGACATCTTCAAAAATCTTTAGTATTTATTTCATGATTTATTTGCTCCTCCGGGCAATCACGGGATATGATTCTTAACCTCCAGATTGGCTAAACATGAATGCCGGTTGCTTCGACTAGCGAATCCTGTGTTATTTAACTTCAGATTAATCAGAAATTTTTGGTTGTTCTGGGTGGTGTAGTGGTTAGCATGCCCAGGTCTGTCACAAAAGGCTGCATACAAAGGAAAGCAAATTGGAAAGATGCATGATTGGGACCTGTGGAATATAAATTAATATAAATAGACAAAGTCATCGCGCTTTCCACATTTTTCTTTAACACACAGCAACCTAAATATTGTGTTTTGACATAGCTGGGATCGAATCCCAGATCTCTCGATAACTAGCCAAAATAAATTAATATCATAGACAATCATGGCCTACACGATATTAAATAAGTTAATAATATGTAGGCCCTGCTTTTGAATCAATCACTGCTTTGAATCTCCGGGGCATTCACAGCACAAGAGTTTTTATGGTATCCTGTGTAATTTCAGACCATGCCTGCATTAATGCTTCTTTCAAAGATTCTGATTAGAGATAGTGTGTTTACAAACTCTTTTTTCGATTTTATCTCATAGGTGTTTAATTGGATTTAAGTCCGGTGACTGGGGAGGTTAATAGTGCTCTTCAGGTATCTTATAAAACAGCCGCTCCTTAACAATCTTGGCTGTGTGCTGTGGATCATTATCTTGCTGAAAGACCCATTGGCTTCCAAGTCCTAAGCTGTCAACAGATGTCTGGAAATTGGGCTGCAATACTTTCAAGTATTGTAGGTAGTCCATCATAGCCTTGACGAAAACTAATTTTACAACCCCAGCCACCACCATAGATTCTCAAACTATTACATTGTCTCCACAATGCTTGCCTGTGGCAGCCAAACTTCCAGGTTTCATTTCTTCAACTTTCTGTCTCCAAATCTTTCCATGACTGTCAGATCCAAAAATATTATATTTGCTCTTGTTGATAAATAGAATTGTTTTCCAAAAATCAAAGTCTTAGTTGATATACTTTTGGGCAATATTAAGTCTTTTTATTACATTTGTTAAGGTTATTAGATGCTTTGCTTTGGGAATTCTACCATGAAATCCTTTAGATCGAAAAATTCTTCGTACAGTCTTGGCATGCACAATCTTACCAGTTGTCATTCCAATATATTCCATTAATTTTGGAACAGATATTTTCGGATTAGACTTGACTACTTTTAGAACAGCTCGATCACTTTAGGATCTGGGCTTCGACCACTTTGAGCTTTGTTCAACACATTTCTGGCTGACTCTTAATTCCTAATAACAGTTAGGACACTTGAATGGGTTTTTCCAACAATTTTTGAAATCACCAAAATCTCATGGACGTGATCTTTTAAACCATTTTTAACTGTAAAAACTTTTTTGCATATTTAGATCTACATTTGCTAGACCTGGGCCTTGTACAGATACAGAGCTGTGCTATCTACATATTTGGTGTTACTATGTTTGCATGTATACTATTCGACTTACTAAGTGCTTCAGTTTCAAAAAATTTCACCTTTTAAATTTAACATTATTTTATTATGCTTTGGTTACTGTCATCAGAATGACACTTTGTTCCTTACATGAATAAAATGTGCATAGAGTTTTGTATTTCCGAGCAACGTATGAAATAATACATCTCTTTTGTTAAACAGAAATACACTACATGCAGATTTTGTGATTTCATTTTCAAAGTTATTTGCATATTGTTGTGAATTTATTTTGTTTCAATCATATTTTTTTTACAGTATTATACTCGTAAAATACGGTATAAGGTTACTAAACCTGTCAGGTTTCGCAAATGGTCATAATTTCTTAGATGGTTACATTTTGAAGGGTGTATGTTGATTTTTGTGACTTACTGTAGGTGTTTTGAAATCCTCACCAATGCATGCCATGCTTCTAACAATTTGCTCAAAAAAATGCACTTTAAGGAATATTCTCATACAGGTAAAAATCTCACAAAAGTGTTGCACACATCAAAGAATTTGCTTGGAAAAGTGATGTTTCAAAGCATATGGTCACTGACATTTTTTAAAAGCCTCAGCAATATTATACAAGCTCCAAAACAATTTTCTCAGAAAAGTGATCTTTCAAAGCATGTTTCTTCATGCAGATGAAAAACTGCTGCAGGTGTTTCTGTGTTTGAAGAACAACTCCAAATTCTGGTACTGTATATGAAAACTCATTGAGAAAATAAATCAAAATAAAATATCCTGGGGGAAAATCCAATTTCAGGTTATATTTTTCATTATTGAAAATATGAGAATATGTACCTTAGGTGTGATGTGCCATTTTTTGCAAGGTATGTGTTGTGTTCATGAAATCTGCCATTTATAATAATTGTCTTGTGACAATGGCAATGAGCTTTAGTAACTAAACTTTTTGAATATGATTGCTCTGAATTTTCAAAAACTACTAATAAATGTGTTGTTGTTTTTTAACTTAACATTTAGTACATTCTTTGTGGGAAATAAGTTCTGTGGCCTTTGGAAAATGTAGCGTGGAAAATATATTTTATTTCATGTAATTTTTTCTAAAAATATGAATGAAATTATTTCCTTTTCGGTACCATTTTGCATACAGTTTCGTTTCTGTGTCAAATAATGACTAATTTTCCTGCTAGATGAAGTATATGTATCGAGTTTTTCTGGATAAGTCTACTTCTTAAGTCAGACTTGAAAAATTCTTTTTCTGTTAAATACCATTATACTAAAAAATATTTGTGTATATTTCTTGATTTTTTTTTATAATGAACAATTTTGACTCTAGAACAGTGGTTCCCAAAGTTTTTCGATTCTCTGCGCCCTTGCTCATGACGCCAGTAGACAAACAAATTTTGACTCTAGAACAGTGGTTCCCAAAGTTTTTCGATTCTCTGCGCCCTTGCTCATGACGCCAGTAGACAAACAAATTTTGACTCTAGAATAGTGGTTCCCAAAGTTTTTCGATTCTCTGCACCCTTGCTCATGACGCCAGTAGACAAACAAATTTTGACTCTAGAACAGTGGTTCCCAAAGTTTTTCGATTCTCTGCGACCTTGCTCATGACGCCAGTAGACAAACAAATTTTGACTCTAGAACAGTGGTTCCCAAAGTTTTTCGATTCTCTGCGCCCTTGCTCATGACGCCAGTAGACAAACAAATTTTGACTCTAGAACAGTGGTTCCCAAAGTTTTTCGATTCTCTGCGCCCTTGCTCATGACGCCAGTAGACAAACAAATTTTGACTCTAGAACAGTGGTTCCCAAAGTTTTTCGATTCTCTGCGCCCTTGCTCATGACGCCAGTAGACAAACAAATTTTGACTCTAGAACAGTGGTTCCCAAAGTTTTTCGATTCTCTGCGCCCTTGCTCATGACGCCAGTAGACAAACAAATTTTGACTCTAGAACAGTGGTTCCCAAAGTTTTTCGATTCTCTGCACCCTTGCTCATGACGCCAGTAGACAAACAAATTTTGACTCTAGAACAGTGGTTCCCAAAGTTTTTCGATTCTCTGCACCCTTGCTCATGACGCCAGTAGACAAACAAATTTTGACTCTAGAACAGTGGTTCCCAAAGTTTTTCGATTCTCTGCGCCCTTGCTCATGACGCCAGTAGACAAACAAATTTTGACTCTAGAACAGTGGTTCCCAAAGTTTTTCGATTCTCTGCGCCCTTGCTCATGACGCCAGTAGACAAACAAATTTTGACTCTAGAACAGTGGTTCCCAAAGTTTTTCGATTCTCTGCGCCCTTGCTCATGACGCCAGTAGACAAACAAATTTTGACTCTAGAACAGTGGTTCCCAAAGTTTTTCGATTCTCGGCGCCCTTGCTGATGACGTCAATAGACAAACAAATTTGACGATTATGGGCAAAACACGTAACAATATTAACAAAGAAAGGTGACTTGATCACGCTAGTTACGAACTAAAACTTTTACAAAAAGTTCAGTAAGTTGGAAGCTTTCGACCTTATCTTAGGTCTTCATCACGCCAATGGAGGACTAAGATTGTTGCCAGATTCTACATTTGAATTTTTCCTATTTTTGTTGCCAAAACTTAGAATTGATCTCCAGATTAACGGAATGTAGAGAGGAGATTCGAGTTGCAAGTCATTGAGTTGAAAATAATTTCTATGCTTTCACGGTAACGGAGGGCAAAACGATTGTCAAACGAAGCAATTCGTTTTGCTTCGTTCCAGTGGGGAACTGCAGATGTGTCTTCCATTGTCAAAATAGACAAGGCAGTGTTGGGATTGCCTTTCGAAACATCTTTTCTATGTTCTAAAATTCTATGGCTTATGCTCCTGTATGTGCTTCCAATGTATAAGTTATCCCCAGTAGAAGAAGAGATAGGAATGCAGTAAACTCCTGGGAGGTTCAGGCTTTCAACTTTGTCCCTATCCCTTTGTAGAAGTTTCAAGATGTTTGGGGTAGATTTAATGGCAAGATGGTAACCAAAACTTCTAAAAGAATCTGTAACTTATAAGCATAGGAAGGATGGTAAGGAACAGAACCACAGAATTTCAGGTCTTCTTTCTTGTGAGGAAGGAGGCATTCGATTTTCGAATGGTTTTCATATTTCTTTATGAGGAGTTGACTGTAACAGCAGGAAAACCATGAGAGAGGGCTATTGTAGAAATTTTGGAGAGTTCTTCTTGAAGAGAGAGTTGGCTGTTGCAAATGATATGAGCCCTGTGGATGTAGGACTTCAATGCTGCAAGCTTGTAGAGATGCAGGGTGCAAGATTTGTAGGGAATGATGTTAGTGGCTGCAGAAGGTTTTCGATAGACGGAACGAGTAATGGAGAGATCAGCGTTTCTGCAGATAGATACATCCAGGAAATCAATTTTGTGATTTACTTCCTTAGATATAGTGAGTTTAATGGAAGGAAATTTTTCTGTAATGGAGTTGATCAGTATCTGTAGCTCAGACTCGGAATGTGGCCAGCTAATGAAAACGTCGTCTACATATCTTAACCATAGGGAAGGTTGAAAAGGGTGTAGAGGAATTATGGAAACTTCAATATGTTGCATGTAGATTTCAGCAAGCAGAGGGGAAAGAGGTGAGCCCATGGGGAGACCAGATTGTTGCCTATACACAATTTTGTTGAAAACAAAACAACTATGTTGATGAATAGTGTGGAAACAATCATAAAGATCTTTGATAAGAGGACCGGGGGTTCAAAATGAAGAATCAATTTCTTCATGAGGAGCATGTAGGAATCAAAATATGGTACAGAGGGAAACAAAGATTCTACATGATGTAGAATCTTTTGTTTCCCTCTGTACCATATTTTGATTCCTACATGCTCCTCATGAAGAAATTGATTCTTCATTTTGAACCCCCGGTCCTCTTATCAAAGATCTTTATGATTGTTTCCACACTATTCATCAACATAGTTGTTTTGTTTTCAACAAAATTGTGTATAGGCAACAATCTGGTCTCCCCATGGGCTCACCTCTTTCCCCTCTGCTTGCTGAAATCTACATGCAACATATTGAAGTTTCCATAATTCCTCTACACCCTTTTCAACCTTCCCTATGGTTAAGATATGTAGACGACGTTTTCATTAGCTGGCCACATTCCGAGTCTGAGCTACAGATACTGATCAACTCCATTACAGAAAAATTTCCTTCCATTAAGCTCACTATATCTAAGGAAGTAAATCACAAAATTGATTTCCTGGATGTATCTATCTGCAGAAACGCTGATCTCTCCATTACTCGTTCCGTCTATCGAAAACCTTCTGCAGCCACTAACATCATTCCCTACAAATCTTGCACCCTGCATCTCTACAAGCTTGCAGCATTGAAGTCCTACATCCACAGGGCTCATATCATTTGCAACAGCCAACTCTCTCTTCAAGAAGAACTCTCCAAAATTTCTACAATAGCCCTCTCTCATGGTTTCCCTGCTGTTACAGTCAACTCCCTCATAAAGAAATATGAAAACCATTCGAAAATCGAATGCCTCCTTCCTCACAAGAAAGAAGACCTGAAATTCTGTGGTTCTGTTCCTTACCATCCTTCCTATGCTTATAAGTTACAGATTCTTTTAGAAGTTTTGGTTACCATCTTGCCATTAAATCTACCCCAAACATCTTGAAACTTCTACAAAGGGATAGGGACAAAGTTGAAAGCCTGAACCTTCCAGGAGTTTACTGCATTCCTATCTCTTCTTCTACTGGGGATAACTTATACATTGGAAGCACATACAGGAGCATAAGCCATAGAATTTTAGAACATAGAAAAGATGTTTCGAAAGGCAATCCCAACACTGCCTTGTCTATTTTGACAATGGAAGACACATCTGCAGTTCCCCACTGGAACGAAGCAAAACGAATTGCTTCGTTTGACAATCGTTTTGCCCTCCGTTACCGTGAAAGCATAGAAATTATTTTCAACTCAATGACTTGCAACTCCGAATCTCCTCTCTACATTCCGTTAATCTGGAGATCAATTCTAAGTTTTGGCAACAAAAATAGGAAAAATTCAAATGTAGAATCTGGCAACAATCTTAGTCCTCCATTGGCGTGATGAAGACCTAAGATAAGGTCGAAAGCTTCCAACTTACGAACTTTTTGTAAAAGTTTTAGTTAACGTAACTAGCGTGATCAAGTCACCTTTCTTTGTTGACAAACAAATTTTGACTCTAAAACGGTAGTTCCCAAACTTTTTCGATTCTCGGCACCCTTGCTGAATACAGATTTCCCCAAGGCGTCCTATGTCAAATTCTAACTAGTTCACTTAGGTAAAATTAATAAAACACGTATTGAAGATCACAAAAAAATGTAATTGAAAAAAATTCAACTAATTGTAATTGGTAAGATGGATGAGCATGTTAATCACCGCACATTTTCTCAAATCTTGGAATCAAACTGGACACGGCCACCCTCATTTCCTTCTCCACAGGGATTTTCGCGCGATACCTGGTTTTTATCACAGCGATCGCCGAAAACTCGGCTTCGCACAAATAAGAAGTCTCAAATGGAATTAAAATTATCTAAGCTTTACCACTCAGAAGGAGATATTCATCTTTTACTGATACCCAAAATTCAGGTAACCCCGTGCTGCTAAATTTTGTTTTCAACGTATTGTCGCAAGATAACTCAATGAAATTCTCTTCTTCTGCAGCAGTAAATTCAGATGGAACAGTGGCATGAAATGGATCTTGAATCCATACAAATTTATCGATATTATCATTTTGAAAATATTTCTCAAAGCAGGAGATAAACTGTGATAAGTGTCCTTAAAAATGGATTTCATACCTCCAGAGAAATCAAATCCATTGGAGGTCAAAAACTGTTGCAACAAGGGGAAACATTCTTTACCTCCGTCTTTTTTCTTTTCGCCGCCCCGGTGGCGCAGTGGTCTAAGCGATGGCCTCTGATCATTCGTCCGAACGGGGTCCGGGTTCGAATCCTGGTGAGGCATGGATGTTGTGTTTGTCTTACGGTACTGGCTCTCTCCCTTTCCTGGAACCAGTGACCCTAAATTAGGGACGGGTGACAGCTTATAGCCCATTGAGTTGCTCACGGTGGTCGTTAAACCTCCAATCAAACAAAATTCTTTTCCATAGTTTTAGTTTTTTTATAAAAGCTAAAATTTTCTCAATCGACTTTAAAAGGTGCATGTTGCTTCCCTACAGGAAGAGATTCAGAACATTCATCTTTTCAAAAATATCACATAAGTATGCTAGTTTTACCAAAAAATCTTCATTCACAAAATTTTCGGTACACTTGTGGTCTTCCTCTTTAAGAAAAATATAAATTTTCTGTCGCATTTCAAACGTACGAGACAAAACATCACGAGAGAGCCATCGCGAAGTGCTGTAGTACAAGAAAGACGTGTGCTTGGATCCCATATCCTCACATAGGTTTTTGAAAAACCTTGTGCCGCCCCGGTGGCGCAGTGGTCTAAGGCGCTGGCCTCTGATCATTCGTCCGTAAGGGGTCCGGGTTCGAATCCCGGTCAGGCATGGATGTTGTGTTTGTCTTATGGCACTGGCTCTCTCTCTCTTCCCTGGAACCAGTGACCCTAAATTAGGGACGGGCGACTGCTTATAGCCCATTGAGTTGCTCACGGTGGTCGTTAAACCTCCAATAAAAAAAAAAAAAAAAAGAAAAACCTTGCTTTCAATGGCCGAATTTTTGTAAAGTTTACTACATTCACTACATATTCTAAGACAGATATTTTGACGCGAGTGCTTCCGTGTGAATAACGCAATGGGTCCACAGTGCATCAGGGGCTTTCCTTCGAATAAGTGCCTGCAATCCACCATAACACCCGGACATAGAACGAGCACCATCAGTACAGACACCGACACATTTAGTTCACTCCAAATTAATTTCGGATATAAAAGTATCAAGGATCTCGAACAGGTCTTGAGCCTTAGCACTACCACTGATACTTTTACAAAAGAGAACAATGTCATTAGCATCTATAAACTGTACATAGCAAATCAAGTGAGCATCATTATTATTATTATCTGTGGCCTTATCCTGCTGCAACCCAAATTCCTTACCTTTCATTTTTTTCAATTAATTGATCATTGAGGTCCTCCGCTGTGTGCTGTATTCTGCGACTGATGATGTTATTGGACAAAGGCACATTTGAAAGCAGCTTCCCAGCAGACTCACCGATCATAATGTTCACCATATCTACCGCAGTTTCATACCATCGCAGAAGAAAGTTCTTTTGCGATGGTATGAGGCTTCTTACATTTTGCGATTCTATGTCCCACCTTGCAAGATGCTAGCAAAGCATTGCTTGGTATTGATGCCTGCTTATAAAAACTACCTTTTTGTTGATTTAACTCTTGTAACTTTCTCGTAAAGCAATAACGAGATTTACTAAGCATGCTGGGATGATTGGTTTCTAAATGGCGGTTCTTCTTACTTGATAGCATGCACTCTGGCGCCAAAACTTTCATACACAGTACACACTGCGGCCTCTCTTCACCATTGACTTCTGTCGGCGTAAAACCAAAGTCTAAATAACTGTCATCATATTTCCGATATTTACGCTTCTTTACACTCTTGCCACTATTTGACGGTATGCCCTCTTTATTTTCACTTTCACAAGGCTTATCACTATTTAGTAAAAACCGATCCATTTTTAAAAATACATACGAGAAGAAAAACTTCACTTAATCACAACAATATTCAGTTGATACGCCGAAATTCAGAAACAGAGCATCAACATAATAGATTGCTAACCGCCAAATGAGTCACAAATGACAACGGATGAGTATATTTAAAGAATTTGGTGACCCCGAAAAATCTGGACTCAGAGTCTCATTTCTAGACGCTCGGAGAACGAGGGAGAAATGTTTATCAGAAGCACGGAGGCTGGTGCGAAAGCTCAGGTTTCTTGCGGTAGCGGCCGCACGGAACACACACGTGCGCCTGTCGGGCGGCAGTCGTGCGGGGGGGGAAGCTCACACTTGTAACATTGTAGAGCGCCATCTAGTAACCATTTGTAGAAGCTTGTGCAAACAGTTATTACTGAGTTACTGGTTTTCACCAGGTCCGCTGGATGTCGCGCCCTATCTCATTGAATTGAAAATGGAAATAAAATTATAAAAATTTTGTATTATTTCGCGGCGCCCCTGTGAGGAAGCCACGACTCCCCAGGGTGCCGAGGCGCACGCTTTGGGAACCACTGCTCTAGAAGGTGTTTTTGTGGGGTTGAAGGAAGGGGTAAACAACCACCATGGGCAAACTCGTAGGGCTGTAATATGTCCTCTGCCCTTAATTTAGTGCCAGGGGTTCCAGGGAAGGGAGAGAACCAGTGTTCCTTAGGGCAAACACCCCACCCATGTCTCGATCGGACGAATAGCCTGAAGTTAGCTTCTCAGACCACTGGCTTGTGTATAAAAGTTTAACACATCCTGTTGGACATCTTTAATGGAACTCAATCAGGCATTCAAACTGGGCCTGGCTTTAAGTTCAGTCTAATATGTCAGTCCTGTAACACTGGTTTTATTACTTCTCGTGAACAGTGGGGCCATATTCGAAACTGTCTATAGCTTACAGCCTTTGATGTTCTCGGGGTCATTAAATTCCGAAAATCTTCAATGGAACTGAGTCAGGTATTCGAATTGGGCCTGGCTTCAATTTCTGTCTAATATGTTAGTCCTGTAGTACTGGTTCTGTCACTTCCTTGATCAGTGGGAGTAAATTCGAAACTGTTTATAGCTTATTGTAGCCTTTGATGTTTTCAAGGGTCATTAAATTCCGAAAATCTTTAATGGAACTGAGTCTGACATTCGAGTTGGTCCTGGCTTCAAGTAATTTTTTTTTTTTTTATTGGAGGTTTAACGACCACCGTGAGCAACTGAATGGGCTATAAGCAGTCGTCCGTCGCTAATTTAGGGTCACTGGTTCCAGGGAAGGGAGCGAGCCAGTGCCGTTAGACAAACACAACATCCATGCCTCACCGGGATTCGAACCCGGACCCCTTTCGGACGAATGATCAGGGACCATCGCTTAGACCACTGCGCCACCGGGTCGGCGCTTCAAGTTCCGTCTAATGTGTTAATTCTGTAGCACTGCTTCTATTACTTCCCTTGATCAGTGGGGTTAAATTTGAAACTGGCTATGCCTTATACACTTTGATGTTCTGAGGAGTCATTAAATTCCAAAACAGTGTAGAGATATACTGAATTATGAGCTATACAGTGAAGTTCCAAAAGTCATGAGATACGTACCTAATATTGTGTAGAATCTGTACCCCGGCGAAGTGCAGCAACTCGACGTGATATCGATTCCACAAGTGGCCGGAAGACTTGCAGAGATGTTGAGCCATGCCGTCTGAATAGCCGCCCACAATTCCCTGGTGCTCATTGGTCACTTTCTGTTTTGCTCTCTACATATTCGTAGTTACTATTCATTGTTTTTGGTTTTGTTTTTCTGTATATAGACCTATTTTGCCCTTATCTTGACTTTGAAGCTCCAGTCGTTTCATTTTGTGAGTTAAAGTTGGACAAACAATGTTTATTTTCTGGTACGGGCTGCTATTAAGTTCTGCACTTAAACTTACCTTTGCGGGGACCCTTACTGGTGATTGCTGGGATAATAAAGTAATATGCAACATTTTACTAAATAATTACAGCAAAGTGCGAAATGATAAACTTCATGCAACAAAAAGTTTATGCAAATTAAAAAAAAGCAAAGTTACAAAATAATTGCCCAAGTAAAAAATATATATATAATACTGAGGCCTGGACCTACCTGTACAAAATAGTATTTAGCCTGATTTTGCTAATGAAACCATCGCTTTTAATTTTTGCGGCTGTCCATGATAAATTAACAGTAAAATAATTTTCTTACCAGAGTTTACTTTGATCGACTTGCTCCTTATATGGCCAACATTTAAAAAATTTGAAACTTGAAAATTATATTTAAGAGATATCATAACTAAAATTATATTTGAAAAAGATTATTATGCTTGGTAGTTACAAAATCCAAAAAATATAATAAATATTTCATGAAAATGCAGCACAAACAAAAACGTGGAATTACTGAAAATACAAAAATTTGTTATATACAAGGGTGCTGCTGCTGAAAGATGTATCATTCAATGAAAAGCGATAACTTTTATATATATTTTCTTAGCTGCATAGCTTTTTAATTATGCTGGCTTATTTGGAAAGCCGAGCCTGTTTCATTGGTTGCGAGTTTTAGCTCGGCCCCTGAAGATCTCTGCCACATGACCGGGTTGGATTGCTCTTCCCGGGGAGCGAAGTCAAAATAAGGTAAGTTTTAAATTGTATGGTCCATGCCAAATAATCAAATGCAGTGTGTCCACTTGGACTGCAAGGCATAGTTTGGTAGTCAAATTAAATACAGTAAAACCTCGAAAATCCGGCATCCACGGAACTGGATGAGTACCAGATTTATGAAAATTCCGGATTTCTGAAGCTATCGGAAAATTGTGTAACGGGCGTTACGTAAAGCATGTACTTACACGTAACAAGTCACTTTATTGAAAATTTGCGCGTCTAAGCCTTATAAATAAGCAGGGGTCGTGCTGCCAATCGTATTCTTTGCAATTTGCGAAAAAAAATCGTTTTGGCGAAAATATTGGCGATTGCGTTTTTGTACTATTTGTTATAAAAACTCTGTAAAAAAAATTGAATTTGGTGAATGGTTAGGGAAAAAAATAAAAAAAAAGCCAGAGCAGCCGCTAGTTCTGGGCAATCGATACATCGCGAAAAGACGGTGTGAATTTCATATGGATGTTACGGTTTTTCGCAACATCGATGTAAAATTCGGTAAAACGATACATCGCGAAGGCGATTTCCACGATGCATCATGAAGGCCAATGTAAATGTCATTACATGATCGAATCCACATACTGCCACCAAGCACAGTTCATCATCACACGTTCGTCACGCATTTCAAATTCAAACGTGCGTTTTGATTCGTCGCCTCATTGGACCTCATCACTTCAGCGCGGCACAATAAGATGACGAATTTCAGAAACTTCCTGCGTTACACGTAGGCGGCTATCGGCAATTCACACGCTGAGATCTGATACTTTTTTCGGTGTGTTGTTGAGACGGTACATCGAGAATTTTTTTTTTGATTGGAGGTTTAACGACCACCATCAGCAACTCGATGGGCTATAAAGCAGTCGCCCGTCCCTAATTTAGGGTCACTGGTTCCAGGGAAGGGAGAAAACCAGTGCCGTAAGACAAACACAACATCCATGCCTCACCGGGATTTGAACCCGGACCCCTTTTTGGACGAATGATCAGAGGCCATCGCTTAGGCCACCGGGGCGGCCGAGACATTTCCATGGTTATTAGTGAAACATCAGATATACTCACGAAAACAAAATGAAAAAAATGCAGCATTTCTTAAGTTGCCGATTTTCTGGATGCCAGATTTTCAAGGTTTCACTGTATTACAAAATATCCTGTACGGTAGAACTTCAGAATGACTTAGAAAAGCCTTTTTATCAAATTTTTCCCCGGAAATTTCCAATGAAAGCATTTTTTATTTTCGAAGTGTGAAACAAAGCTTGCACTTTTGTCGTTAAATGTGTGGAAATAAATTTTTTTCAGAATTTGAATATTTCGGAACGTAAACAATACTTTTCCCAAAATGCAGTATTGATGATATCACTTCAGAATGGAGGTGGAAATTTCCAAAAATGAAATACATAAGATTCTAAAGCGATTTCGGGGAATTCTGTTTTTTTTTTTTTTTTTGTCGTCATTTAGGTCATACTCAAGATCGATGCAAAACTGAAAAGAAGGGAAGAGGTGTTGTTTTCCTTTTGAGGACTGTATTTCGTGTTTCAAAACTTTCGAAACTGTAGTTAAATGAAGTAAAATGTTTTGCTCCAATCGTAATTTTTCTTTCCCAATGCGGCTTTTGTGTCCAGTATTGTTGTTAAATATAATTTTAGTGCATAAATGTTTGTATTTCAGCTTGAAAATATAGGCAACAATTTGCGAAAGCGGTAGTTAAACGCCGAGAAAATTTCCCCCTAATCATAAGACAAAGGATTCTTCCGCGAATTCAAGGAATTCCGCCTTTTTCGTTATTTTTTTTTTTCCATTTACAAGATCGATGCATAAGTGAAAAGAAATGGGGGAGGGGGGTGTTCGTCGGAGGACGGATTTCCATCATTACGAAACTTTCTAAACCGGAAGGTCGACGGAGTTCAGATTTTTTCCGTAATCGTAATTACTTTTTCTCACGATGGTGTCTCTCTGTTCAGTATTATTGTTAAATAACATTTTACTGTACAATTTTTTTATTTCAGCTAGAAAATAGGGGGAAATTTCCAAAACCGAAAGTCGGACGGAGCAACCCCCTCCCCCACCTCTCTAGCCCTCTATGCGATGTTCCCTTTCTCCTTGCGTTGTTGAATATCTCCAGTCCCCTAAGTTTTTACATTTAAGCTTGATAAGGGAGGTGGAAATTTCCAAAAACGGAAGTGACAAATTTGGAAAATTGATAACAATTGATGCATTTTTTTACAAATTTCGGATTTCTCGTCTGTCAGGTGTTGTGGAATTCTGAACACATCTGACTCTTTTTTACTGGTGGGAGTTTTGAATTTAAATCTTGCAGTGTTACCTATTGTGCCCTCACCAGGAGGAATCAACTTTGTGTTTTGCACGTGTTAAGTTCATTACTACTAGCAAGGCTCTTGCCGATGTTGGCAGATATGTTGATGATGGATGAATCAGTTTTCTTGAATGCACCTGGTCCTCTGGACCAAGGAGCATAGGCGTAAGTAACCAGGGGTGGGGGGTTCACGACCCCTCCAGATTTTCAGAGTCGGGGATCCCCAATGTAAAGGACCCCCCCCCCCAAATTTTTCGGGAATATAATGCACACTTTTTTATTATGTGAACCAATTAAATTTAATAATATAAGTGTGATTTTTCGTAGAATGCAAACACGTTTATAATGTGTACTTAATAAAACAGCAATATCGATTCCTAATAAGGAAAGTCAGCTCAACAACTTTGTAGTTTACATTTCTGCCCTATCTATCATAATTTTACAGTTGTGTTCGCTAAGTTCCACAATTCGCCAACAGGGGCGCCTATGTCGTGCCCGTTAGATCGCGCCTCAGCAACTGCTTTGATCTTGCATGTGTGTGTGTTTAAGTGGGGGGGTCCAAAGTATTTTATACAGTTTGTATATATATTTTTATATACACTAGCGGAAAGTGAAAAAAGAACACAAAGAAGGAATTGACGGACGATCATGAAATTTACATATTTTAATAGGGTCGAGTTTACGTAGGTGTGATGTTAATTTCGGGACCAACCGGTGAGCGCTTACGCCACAGCACGGCATAATATGCAAATTATAGTCGGTGGTATTTGAGGAGTACGGCGAAGTGAATGTAATCAGTCGTCGGCGTACGGACACGTGTGAAGACTCTGAAGAAGCTGAAATGCCTGAACAATGGAAGACTTGTACGATTTCAGCAGTTATCGGACTTTGAGCGAGGTCGTCTAGTCTGACTCCGCGAGGCCGGGTGGTCGTATCGTCGCATTGGGGAGCGAATTGGACGGGAAATATCGGTGGTGGTACGATGGTGGCGTAGATGGTCCGAGGAACATTTCCCCACGAGAAGACGTGGAACCGGGAGTCACAGACGGACTGATGAGTGGACCGATCGACGTATAAGATGAGCGACGTTGTCAAGCAGAACATCCACTGCGACGCAAATCCGAGCTGCCGTTACACCTGAGGTGACTGTACGAACAATCCGCAACCGTCTACTGAATGCATTATTACGTGCCTATGGCATGTGCACCTCTGACTCCAGCCCACCGTCAGGAACGGCTGCAGTGGTGTCGCCAACGTCTGCACTGGAGAACGCAACGGCGATCTGTCGTGTTCAGCGATGAAAGCAGATTCTGCTTGGGAGCCTCCGATGGCCGTATGCGTGTGCGCAGACGCACAGGGGAGCGTCTCCTCTCTTTTTGCATCCGCCAGCGACACACAGGGCCTACACCTGGTCTCCTGGTGTGAGGAGCGATCAGCTATCACTCCCGTACACAACTAGTGTTTGTACCGGGTACGTTAAACAGCACCTCCTACATCAACAACATCATTCAGCCCGTTGTGCCATTTGTGAGGTCGGTCCATCGTGGTGTTTTCCGGCAAGATAACGCAGGCCCACACACGGCACGTGCAACGCAACATGCATTTCGGGTGTGAGACAACTTCCATGGCCTTTACGTTCACCAGATTTGTCCCCCATTGAGCACGTGTGGGATTTCATGGGACAACGACTTATCCGGTCTCCACGTCCAGCCACGATCATCCCCGATTTACGCGTCCAGGTTGAGGATGCTTCGAACTCAATACCCCAAACTTACATCCAACATCTGTACGACAGACTCCATGCCAGAGTTGCACAGTGTGACGCAGTTCATGGCGGTTCAACCTCGTACTAACCATGTTACATGGAAATGTTATTTTTCAGTTTACCAGCAAATACAGCTGTATTTTGCCATAATATTTTGATCACGTTATCCTCTGTATTCCGTTATTATGCTGTATAAATTTCGTTGGTATCAGACGTCTCCTTGGTGTTCCTTTTTCACTTTCCGCCAGTGTATATTTATACATATAATCTGGGGAAGGGGTCCGATCATTGTGTATGTATGATCGGACCCCCCTCCACCGATTTTTAATCATGGTTACGCCACTGCCGAGGAGAATTACATGCATTCTATTATTAAAAAACAATCATCCACAAATACATGTTCTATGCAACATTATGCATTTTTTTCCTGTCCATGGGAAAGTTAGGCAAGTGCAGTTTTTTTCGTGGCATCTGCCTATTTGTCCATACGTATGCACGATAATTCATAAACTTATTGAGCTAAGAAATTAAAACACGAGATTTATAATCTACTCTACAACCGTAGTAAATCATAAACAAAATTTCGATTTAGATTAACACGCCCAAAGCCTTCTTAAAGCAAAATTTCAATGCCTGGCTTCGGCTACAAATTTCAAATTTGGTTTTGGACATATTACCACAGCACAGGGTATTAATTTTGTTGAATTTAAATGAAATCAGTCAAATAGTGTTCAATTTAAGAAGGAAACGGCTAGGAACAAATTTTAAGGCTACTTGTGCAGTGGTTTGAGTCACAAACTCCAAATTTCCTATTTGGGATTTTTTGGCAAAGGAAATTGCTTTACAAATTTTGAAAGAAATGGGTCTAAGGGGGTATGATTTAAAAAGAAATCGGCCAAGAAATTTTTCTGTTACAACCTAGGAAAAATTATGAGATGAAAATTTTTGACGTTGGTATCGCCTACCGAAATGTAACCAGTCAATTCAATTTGGTTCAACAGAACTTTAGTAAATATTGAACACCTGGAGTTAGAAATCAAAATTTTATATTTAAGACCTACAGAGAGGTAATCATCTAACCGAATTTGAAGGAAATTGTTTAAGCGTGTTCTAATTAAACAGAATTTGTCTTTTTTTTCGGTATTTAGGAATTATTAAAGAGTACTTGACATACAAATTTTTAAATAAATAAGTCACTGGGTTTAATTTAAAAGAATTCGTTTATAAATTGGCCCATGTGTTATCTCAAGAACCACTTGACTTGGAATTTGGGACATCCAACTAAAATATAAACATCTCCTCGTGCAATAAATGCTAACCTATGTGAGTTAAAAATGGCAATGCATCGCTAATTTATATCTGCTCCGTTATCATTGATTTCAATTTACGTTTGTTCAATTTCACATTAGTTAAAACCATAATTACTGTTCACAACTTCCACGAAATTTTTGGTAATTTGTTTTTTCATTTTTATACAAGGCTTGTAGTTGAAATTAAGACTCCACATATAATCTAAGGGCAGTAGCGCTTCCGCAGTTGCCATGGACTCATCGCTCCTGATGATATTAATTGCAGTCAATTTAATTTTGGCTTGGGCTTTTTCAGCAGGTACACATACCAGCAAACACAATTGGCACACGTGTAAACATAATAAATTTCACACTACAGATGGTACACTAAAACCACGTAAACTTGATTGCGCATCTGGCAGGTTATGGAATGCGCTGGTAATTTATAGTATTAGTTCTCAGGATTTTAGATACAAATTTTACTTACCACCATATGTAAGCTTTTCTGCAATAACAATATATTTTAGTATTATAAGGGGGAGTCATTTAGTTTCTTTTTTGTCGATGGCTTTTCCTTATAAGACTAACCGATGTTGTTATTGCAGCATATGGTGGTAAGTAAATATGTTATAAGCCTGTTTTATTATTTGCAGTTATTCTGATGCCATCTATCACCACATTGATATGAAATTAGTGCGTGAGCATAATATACTGGATACAGGCAACCATTAGTTTAGAAAAAAAATCCCAACAACAGAACATCGGTTGTGGTTAATTTATTATTCATGGTACAGATGATTGTGTTAAGTTTAATTGCGACATCAGTGATGTGAATTATGGGCATACCAAGTTTGTTTTAAGAATTTCACATTTTCTTAAATGTACTTACTAATTTATTTGTATTTTATTCGATTGGTATATGTCTGCCGTTTATATTAAGTTAATAAAAGAAACAATGCAAAACTTTTTTTCAAACCTGTACGGGCATACCAGGAAACCGCCGTTCACGATGGCTCAAAACGACCGCCCAGGCCTGCTCATATCTAGAAGGCTGTGGCCCTGGGCGGTTTCCTGGTATGCCCGTACCTGGGGCCGCCACTGCCGCCTACCTCAACCTTCAAGCTTAGGATTTCAACGTTTGATACTCAAACATTTTCTTCATTTTGTTGATCGACTTACGATAAGGTGACCAGATATTGGAACACTTATATTAGGGCAAAACGGCGTGGTGTAGGTACACATCATAAATATGAAAATATTTTTGTCACAAAAACTGTATTGTTTCTATAAGTGTGCTATTACATACTAAAATGTATGTCTTAAAACGATATATGTTGTAGAATGTTGGTAACTTGTACTGACAGAGCGCGACAAAGCAGAGTTTTGATGGCGAGAATATATTAGCAAGCATGAAATGTTTTTTTTTATTGAAGGTTTAACGACCACCGTGAGCAACTCAATGGGCTATAAGCAGTCGCCCTTCCTTAATTTAGGGTCACTGGTTCCAGGGAAGGGAGAGAGCCAGTGCCGTAAGACAAACAAAACATCCAAGCCTCAATGGGATTCGAACCCAGACCCCGTTCGGACGAGTGATCAGAGGCCATCGCTTAGACCACTGCGCCACCGGAGCGGCCATGAAATGTTTAATCTTAAGTACATGTACTCAATTAAAGTGAAGCTGCACACTGATGAAAAAACTGCATGGCGAACTTTTCATTCTGCCAAAGTTTTTGGAGAAACTCAGAACAGGTAGTCGAAATTTGGTCGCCACAGCAGTGTATTGTTCTTTCTGCTGGCCCAGTGACCATTCGAACAAGTTCGTACGGGTTCGAGTCCCGAAAGAGGCATGCATGGTGTGTTTGTGTTACAGCCCTTGCTCTCTCTCTTCCCTAGAACAAATGGCTTCAAACAGGGCCCGATTTACTACATGCAAGGCCCAGGGCACAAAACATTTCCGGAGCCCCCCCCCCCCCCTTGTTATTCTCTAGGACCAAATAATAGTCAATGTGTGCAGAGTAGCAGAATGTAGGCGTATGTACATACGCTGATAGTTTCCAAATCATTAACAGGTTTGCAGATAGTTTTTGTATGTAGATTAAAAAAATAAAAATGTTAGGCCTATATACAACAATTAAAACACTTACTCAAAGCTTTACTTAGATTAATATACTTAATTCTATTTCAACTGAAGAACTTAATTATTTTTCACATCTTCTGAGTTCTTTTGCTTTTACAGACATTTCTGGCCTCTAGATTTTATCAAGGCCTGTTCTCAATGTATACGAACTGTATTAAAAGTTTTGTTTACACATAATTTAAATTTTATTGCCAGGTTTCTCTTTCAGTTGCCAATTAAATAAAAATAATCTCCTTATACATTTTGTAAAGTCCAGTATTTTTGAATTAACTTGTTGAAAATGATATTTATAATTTTTGAAGGTTCATTGCTATATCTGTTTTTCTGGATATAAAAACTTTCTTTAATTAATCTCTTGTTTTTATGAGGTTTGTAGTCCAATATTTTAATATTTTGCCATAAAAGTCCATTTTACACACATTGCTGCACATTCAATTGGAATGTACTTATTTTGTCCTCATTAGAATCTGTAATGTTCTAATAATTTGTTTTATTAATTTTCCCTTAAATTATCTTATTCTATTGTTATCATGGTTTGCGGGTTTGCAGCGAGTTTTCTGTTTCAATAGCTGTGTACGCAGATACATTTTATTTTTATATAACTATGGCTGTGCGTGGACAACTGGTTGATCAGTTGTTTTTGGTGTTAATGACCCCATAGATTCTAACTATATAACAATATATCTATGACAAAATGGATGGGCATCTTAATTTTAGGGAATATTGTGGTCTTGCAATGTACTGATTCTTGCGTCTAGAACATGAGAACAATGCATCCTACAAAAAATGTGAACTAAAACAAAAAAAAAAAAAATAATCCATGGTGACCTCCACTGGACTTTCTCATAAATAGAGATGTGAAACTGCATAAAAAATTGAAAAAGTGCTATGGGAACTCCTACTTCCAGCATCCCGGTTTCTACCAAGATCAAATCAGCACATCATGATCAATATATCAGAAAACTGCAAAACATAAAATTTTGTGTTGATGGGGAAAAGTCTGAGTTATACAAAAAACAACAAAAAAACCAGCATTATATTCATAATCTGAAAAGCTGAGAGGAACACCTAGTACCGGTTCAATTTTTTGGTAAATGTGTACTTCAGCGTCCTAAATAATTTGGTCAGAAAAGTTGTGAAATTAAAAAAATGCATATTAAAGATATTTACCGAAAAACGTACCTCCAGGTAGTCCAAGTAGGATGAGTAAACACATGCCGCGGCGACGATCTGAAGCTTTGCTCCGTTGATAGGAAGGTTTGCTGCGGCGAGAATTCATGAACAGAAGAGTACAACACGAATCAGGTACGCTCTTGTCAGGAAAGAGTAACAGAATATACTGCTATGCTAAATAATGTAGTTTCTAATTTCTGTCTCATTTTTTAAAGAAACATGCAGAGATTGTCTTCGTTCTTTGGCATGTAATTCCATGTTACGAAATAGTAAGTATGTACATGCCTTTCTTGTTTCTACCAAAGCGTTAGGGTAGGTGTTGCATTCTCTCCAACGGAAGTTAGATGGCAAGCCTCAATGTGGAAGTTTGATTACTAAATATAAAAAAAGCTTCCATGGAGAAATGAGTTTATACATTCAGCATCAAAGAATCCCATGCGAAAAAACCAAGAAACTGTCCGATTGCGATGTCAAGAACTGACACCGAAATTAACTGTTTTCTGTAGCGTAGCACTACACTCTTTCCTGACAACATCGTACCCGGTTCCTGTTGTACTATTCCGCCCGAGAATATCCTGGCTGCAGCGATCTTTCTTTTCAACGGAGTTATTCTAACGATGAAAATTTTTCACCATTTCCCTTTAAATTGCATATTTTAGAACCTGTATGTCACACTTTTTCGAAATTTTACAACTTTTCCGACCAAATAAATTAGGACGCTAAACTACACATTTACCCAATTTTTACCAAAATCTAACGAGCACATAATGACATGAATGTATAAATTGTCCAGTGTCAAACAAAACTGACAATAGATGACAAAGTGCTGTGTTTGGGCACCAGATCTTTTTATTTGTAATGACTCATTTACTATTCTTTATTTTTAGGAATGAATAAAAAGAATTGAAAATTTACCTCCTATATCAGGACATAACAGTTGGGTAGAATATTTTTCTTTTACATTTCCTACATGCAAAGTCATGTATTAGAGAATCATAATTTAAAGACTGTCACATCACTCTCCAAAGACAGCAGAGCTAATGATGCCAGTTTCGTTTGTCGCATGGTTGATCATAAAGGATTTTTAAGTCTTTTCAGCAAAGAAAATGATCTCTCACTTGTACAACTTAAAATCGGTAATGTCATGAACATTCTAAGTGCAGTCTGAGTGTTCGGAAATGTGGCTTCTAAATTCTTTACCTTCAAAGTTTGCAGCATCTGGGGAATGGTTGCATGCTTCCCCATCATTGAGGAGAATTGCAAAAACTCATCGGCAAACTGGTCGTCAAGGTCATTGTTATAGTATTCCTGCAATGCTTTTGCCCCTTCAAAAATTTCAGATCTTGATTTTTTTGTAA
Source organism: Macrothele yani (assembly GCA_039090855.1). Taxonomy (NCBI): domain Eukaryota; kingdom Metazoa; phylum Arthropoda; class Arachnida; order Araneae; family Macrothelidae; genus Macrothele; species Macrothele yani. The sequence continues at coordinate 142,683,312 of CM077009.1, read as the reverse complement.
AAAATTCAAATTTTCTCATTATATTTTCATAAGCACTTTTTTTGCTTGAAAGCTGAGTGACTAAAGCATCACAAAGCACATAATGAACCTGAGTTCTAAATATATCCCTTGCACTGAGTTCTATATGTTCACTGTTACATTCATCTAGGTGTTTATTCTTGGGCATTTTTTTCTTCGGGAATCATGACCATGGTATTGCACATTTTCAGACACTAATGTTTTAGCTTCTTCTTCATAGACTTCAAAATTTTCTCTCACGAACTGAATGAATTCAATTAACGACTGGAAAATTTTAGGTACTTCAGAAATATTTCCTTTTGGATTCTGGCAAGTTTCATTTACACAGTTTAATCTCTGAAGTATTGTGTCCCAAACTACTGTGCTGATCGATATTTCCATTGTTTGCATTTTCTTCAGCAGTGATTTTGCTTCATCTTTTGTCTGTGTAGAATCATCTACATTTCCTGACAGAAATACTAAAACTTTCTCTATTTCACGATAATTTTTCCTCACTGATCGTGTTGCTGCAGCATCTGCACACCATCTGATAACTGACAGACTCTTCAGTGTGAGTGATGAATTCCCATGTGCTTCCTGGACTTTCTCCTGAAGCATCTTCCAACGGTGAGTTGATGCAGAAAAAAAAAGTATAGAGTGTTTGCAAAAATGTAAAAAAAGAAAGAACTTTACCACAACTATCTATGCTATTCACACCAACTAAATTTAAAGTGTGAGCAGAACATGGCACATATTCCGATAGTGGATTGATTTCCCTAATGCGTGTTTGAATACCAGAATACTTCCCAGACATGTTCTTGACATTGTCGTAGTTTTGACCTCTGGCATTCATAATATCCAGGCCAGCCTCCTGTAGGAAAGATATCATGGCATTTGTAATGTTTTCTGCAGTATGTCCATGGAATGGAATAAATGTCAAAAACCGTTCTTTTGCTTTACAATCTTTGTTGGCATACCTTATGATAAAAGCCAGTTTATCTATGTGTGTAATATCTGGAGTAGAGTCAACTATGACAGAAAAATATTTTGACATTTTTATTTCATCAGTGATGGCATTAAAAACACGTACAGCCATTAATTCAACAAATTCATCCACACATGTTGAAGATAAATAACTGGTGTTACCCCTTCCTGGATTCCCACATTTTTCCAAGTGTTGAGCTAAGAATGGATCAAGTTCTGCAATTAATTCTAAGCAGCCGAGGAAATTTCCATTCTGAACTGATCCAATTGTTTCATCATCACCCTACATTGGCAACCCACAAACTGAGAGAAACTTAACTGTTGCAACAACTCTATGCAAAACATCTTGCCAGTACTTGGATTCATTCCGATACTGCATAACTATCTGACAGTCAATGCGTGCAGAAATTCCCTACATACCCTACACTGGCAACCCACAAACTGAGAGAAACTTAACTGTTGCAACAACTCTATGCAAAACATCTTGCCAGTACTTGGATTCATTCCGATACTGCATAACTATCTGACAGTCAATGCGTGCAGATGCATTCATGCATGATGAATAGTCACAAACTGCTTGCCTGTGTATGTGTGAATTTTCATGCTCTGTAAGACGTTCACTTGCATGCTTCCTGTCAGAAAAACCTGTGGATCCTAATGCTGTAGTGCTCCTAGCATACAATTTGCATATCCAGTAGAATAGTAAACAAGTTGATGGGGATAAAAGAAGTCAGTCACGTTTTACCTTCTCATTACTTTTTTTATTCTGAAAAAATTACCTTCTGTTAGGAAACGTTTTTTACCACATATCCTTCCCTGTGAATGCCAGTAACTTCAAATCTTGGACTGGTGGATTGCTCAAAAAGCATTCGCGCATTTCTTCTGTAATTTCTCCCCATAAGGCAGGATCCACTACATTCATTGTGGAACTTGTGCTCTCTTCCTTAGATGAATTCAAAAGATTTCCCAAATTAGGAGCACCTGTGATGTTAGATGATTCTGAAGTCAGATTACTGGCTTCCAAAGACAAATTACACTCAAGAGACTCACCAGTAGTAAAACTAGAGGAATGTGTAGGACTTTTGGGACCAAGTGAAATATCCAATTTTTTAATGGCAAAACGTTCAATGCTACCATGCTGCAGGTCATCATCCTTCAGTTTCAATTGTTTGGCTTTCCGTTTAGTACTGCCGGATAAATATGTTCGTTTTGACATAATTTAACTGTTAAATATTTCAACCTAAATATATTGTTACAACTAACTAAATTTGATTACATATAAAATTAACATATATTCAACATTCCATCAGACTACAAGAAACGCAACGCAAAATACAACCAAGCCATCGCTTTCGCGGTTACAGTTACGACAATGACAAGCCGTGTACAGGAAGTTGAAGGATCAGTTGAGTTTAGGTGTGTTCGGAGAAGCAAGAAAAGGTCACGCGAATCAATGGAAGCGATCCTCCTTATAAATGGCCACCTGAAGGTTATTAAACCACTGAAACTCATTAATGGCAACGTGTTTACGTGAAACTCGAAACTCAAACTCACTGCCAGTAAGTACCACATTTATAAACACATGACTCATGAGCATGCAAAAGTAAAAAAATAAATTTTAAATATACACACAAAATTCCCATTAAATAAGTGCACATTTAATTCGAATTTGGGGCCCCTCAAAATCGGGCGCCCTGGGCACGTGCCCCGTGTGCCCTCCAGTAAATCAGGGCCTGGCCTCAAATTAGGTAGACGTGACTGCATATACTGTCTTTACGTTACTCATGGCGGTCGCTGAACTCGGAAAAAGGAAAAGAAAGATAGTCAGAATTGGTTTTCACAAAAAGCATGTTGGAGAAATGGTACAACGAAAACTATTTTAACAACTTTTTCATTAGAAATCTGACGAGTTAATGAGGAAATGTAAATTGGAGGACACTTGATCGCAAACTTCAAAATTTGAGGACAATTTCCATTCCCAAAGGAAAACGTTTTTGGGGACAATAAACTAAATTCGAGGACAATCCTCAAGAATTCTGTACTTCTGGACATCTTAACTTACTAGGTCTCATACTCAAGGTGCGGAGAATTATTAGCGTCCTCTCGAATGCCGACTAACAGAGGAAAATTAAAAGAAAACAGTATTTGGCAGACCATATCCTAAACTACTTATTCCGACGGAATTATCGTCTTTACTCAGAATACTGACTTCTGACATTGATTATCATCATGTTCATCTGCAGGTAATGAACTGATTTAAAATTCACGTCATCAACTAATTTATTATGCCAGATATTCATTTTTCTCCTCATGGGGAAATAAAACTTTTTGGTCATAAAATTGAAATCTGGTGAAGCACTGAGGTTTAACCGGTGTTGCCATTCTACTGATTTGTCAGTAGATCTACTGATTTTGGCACTTTTTTACTGGCCTACTCACGGATTTTGTTGTTTCGTGAAGTTCTACTGATTTCTATGTAATTTTTGACAGTTTGCTGAATTGTCTACTGATGTTATGCTTTTAGCTGTTTTTTCATTATTTTAAGCAGTGTCGTCATTCTAATGATTTGTCAGTAGATCTACTGTTTTTAGCACTTTTCTACTGATCTACTTATGGAATTCGTTGTTTTGTGAAGTTCTACTGATATTTAGGAAATTTTTGAGTCTGCTGAATTTTCTACTGATAGTGAAAATCCTCTAAATACGTGGCCCGAGTTGAATAAATAAATACATCGCTTTTTCCACGTTGTAACTACACACAGCAACCGAAAATTGTTATTCGGCCGCCGCCTGTGAATTGAAACCACGGATCTCTCGATATCTATAGCGGAGTGTGTTAGCTTTACACGACGGTGCTATGTGTGTATTTCAGTCAGCTTCTGACATCATAAATCCGTAAGATAGGTTCAGCTACTGAGACGTCTCTATCTGGTGGGCATTAACGGAACTGGCTACATATTAATTATAGCAGTTAAATACAAAGGGCAAAATCCTAAATGAAAATCCTCTAAATACTTGGCGTCAGTTGAATAAACAAATACATCGCTCTTTTTTTTTGATTGGAGGTTTAACGAGCACCGTGAGCAACTCAATGGGCTATAAGCAGTCGCCCGTCCCTAATTTAGGGTCACTGGTTCCAGGGAAGGCAGAGAGCCAGTGCCTTAAGACATACACAATATCCATGCCTCACCGGGATTCGAACCCGGACCCCTTTCGGACGAATGATCAGAGGCCATCGCTTAGACCACTGCGCCACCGGGGCGGCTCGCTCTTTCCACGTTTAAACCACACACAGCAACCAAAAAATGTTATTCGCCCGCCGCCGGGAATTGAATTCACGGATCTCTCAATATCTAGCCGAGCGTGTTAGCTTTACACCACCGTGGCCAACAATACTGTGTGTGGTTACAACGTGGAAAGAGCGATGTATTTATTTATTCAACTGATCTTTCAGTTAGGATCTCGCCCCTTTGGATTTAACTGCTATAATTATTATGTAGCCAGTGCCGTTAATGCCCACCACATGGAGACGTCTCAGTAGCTGAGCCCATCTTACGGATTTATGATGTCAGAAGTTGACTGAAATACTCACATAGCACCGAGGATTATTTGCCACCGTGGTGTAAAGATAACGGGCTCGGCTAGATATCGAGAGATCCGTGGTTTAAATTCCCCGGCGGTGGCCGACTAACAATTTTCGGTTGCTGTGTGTGGTTACAACGTGGAAAAAGCGATGTATTTATTTATTCTACTGATAGTATGTTTTTTTTTTTTATGTTTTTGCATATTTTAACCGTAACCGCTGTTATACCGTTTATATTCTTTGGTTATACTCAACGAGATAGAAATACATAGAGTGCTTCTGTGATTGGTTCTCTGCCGAGGCAGCTGAAGCCAACGCGGGGAGAGCCCGCCATCTTTGATGAGGTACAAATTCTGCGTGTGTCAAGGAGTCACCTCGGTTCTTTCAGCTGTTCGGCGATCGTGTTATGCTTCATTACAAATTTAGTGTTACAGTTTCGTTAATAATCACAATTATCAGCACATTGTTGATATTTAAAATGCCATAGTACTGCGCAGCTTTTGATTGTAAGAATAAAAGGAACAAGGATTGTGGAACTACATTTCACAAGTAAGCATTTTAAAATAAGGTTGAGCTGTAAATGCTCAGTTAATCAAACACAAAAAATAAAACATCTAATACGTGTAGCTGGTGATTAAACCAGCAGATAAGCCATTTCAATATCTGTGTTATCTTAAGACTTTTTATTTCTTATATTTTGTAAACAGTCGTACTCAATGTGAAAACTGAATGATGTTTACTCTGGGAAGCTGAGGTTAACTGTGGGTTACCAACTTTGAGGCTTTTTGGGTACAATTTCTACCTATGTAAATGATTTGTTTTTTTCAATATACTGAGGATGTCTTGCAAATGGCATTTGCATATATATTCTAGAATCTGTACAGTGTACATGCAACTTGTCTGACAAGACAACAAATATTTCAAAATCTTAGGAAGCAGCAATTTCTTTTTATGTGATAAAGATCATGTACCCATGGCTAATGCCCATTAGATAGCAAATACTGGTAAAGCAATCAATTTATGGTTACTTAAATTGCAGAAGTAATAATTGTGATTGGTAATATAAATTTATTGCTTGCTGACACCTGTCAGGAAACAATCTAGTATTTTATCTGAAAGCACAGGGTCACCCAGCTTGTGTTCTAGGCATTTGTCTCTGATTACTGATTAATCTGTAGTATTACTTCAACAAAGTGAGAGTGGGGAGCTTGAAAATTTCTTGACAGAATACTCTTTATTTGTGAATGTGTTAGTCAATGTGTGTGGTTTTTGGGTAGCAAAAATACAGGCAATATTGATTTAAAACTGAAAATAGGAAACAGGGAGTACAATGGTACCTCAAAAATGCAAACAACATAAAATATTTATGAAAACTGGCACAAACGATTATGAAATGACAATTGAAAAAAATTATGGAATAATACAAAAGAAAGGGACTAGCAACATTTTGTGTTTGATTTTTGCGTGATAGGTAATGTTTTTTTTTTTTTTTTTTTGGAGAATGTGACCTCTGATTCATGATGAATGTACAGTCAGTATGTCCATGTATAAATTGCCAGTTATTCCTTTTGCATCAACCATATATATGAGAGGTTAGTATTGAACAAATATCACTCACGTAAATCAATCTTTCTTTGAATTGAACAAGTTGTGCCTGTATTTCTCTAAAATACAAATCAGACGCACTTGTATTTCCAGCAAGACTGCTGAAGGAACCCACAAAATAACAACACAAAACATAAACATTTGCTCGCCAAACTTTTTGCACATCATGAATGCAAATCAGTAGTTGTTAATTTCTCACTTCATATTAATAAGAGGTTGTGCCCTTAAAATTGAAAAACAACTCAAAGAATATATATACAGAGAGAGATAGAGTGACATCACTGAAATGGCAATGGGCTGGACATGTTGCCAGAAGAACAGACCACCGATGGACGACTGAAATTTTGAACTGGTTTTCGAGGGACAGAAGACTCATGGGAGATGGGTGGATGGAATTCGAAAGCATGCCGGAGTAATATGGAGGAGACAGGCTCAAGACAGACAATTGTGGAAGAAACTTGAGGAGACCTTCATTCAGCAGTGGATTGATAATGGGTATATATATCATCATTGTCAACCATATATATATATATATGGTTGACGATGATTATGCTATATATATATATATGGTTGACAATGATGATCATTGACAACTATTATCATTACAATATATGTATACTGTATATAATCAATATATATATCATTATCATCATTGTCAACCATTATCAATCCACTACTGGATGAAGGTCTCCCTAAGTTTCTTCCGCAATCGTATGTCTTGAGCCTATCTCCTCCATGTTACTCCGACATGCTTTCGAATTTCATCCACCCATCTCCCATGGGATCTTCTGGGGTTTTTTCGGTAACACCTAAGCTATGATTTAACTTCGGGGCTCCAGATGTCTTTCCCTGAAGAGTGGTTTGGGGCTCCTGAGTTGTTTTATTCCATGTCATTTTTGTTTAGAACCATGAAAGTGGGTTACTTCTGGTTAATTCTATGTTTATTTCTACTACGTCTGATTCCTGCAGCAAGGTGCAGTGTTGACGTGGTCTAATTACTACATGAGTGTGCTTTTTTACTTCTTTTTACTGATAAATGTATAACATCAACCATTATCAACCCACTGCTGGATGAAGGCTTCCCCAAGTTTCTTCCACAGCTGTCTGTCTTGAGCCTGTCTCCTTCGTGTCACTCCTGCATGATTTCGAATTTCATCCATTCATCTCCCATGGGGTATTCTTCTGGGTCTTATATATACATAGAGAGAGAGAGAGAGAGTGAGAATTATATTGTGTTAAGTATTTAGTGTATGTGCTGGGAGATACCTTTATTATGGTCAAGTTACCACAATTGCCTTGCGTACCCACGAATAAGGCTTACAGATTTGTGTTGTTGAATGTCAAGACTAACAAACAGATTAGAAACATGCCCAGTGCTAAGGACTTTTAATTTTTATTAAATAAAAACCAGGTAAGTAGTAGTTTTCTTCTGATTATATAAGATAGGGGCAGTTGGTAAAAGTATTTTAATATTGGTACCTCTTGGCTGTGTAAACTCATTGTTTGCTTTCCGTTTTTCTTCGAACTTTTTTTTCATTTAAAACTCTCATAAAATATTTGGCGTCTATGTATTTGGAGTGATAAGCTGTGGGATGATTCATCATTCTTATGGTGATGACCCACGAATATCTAAAATTTTTACCGAAATTGCGGATTGAGTGCAACTGTATTTTTTATTTTTGTGTTTCTTTTTTTTTTTTTTTTCATTTATTCTATTACCGCTGACTTATATTTCTCTGAAAATTTGCTCCAAAAAATTTGTTAAATGTCAAAAAATTACAGCATGAGATTTTATTCAACGACAGCAAGCTGCATCCATTAAAATATCATTTTTTTTAAAAACACTATTGCCGTCAACTAACAATGAAAAGCGTTATTTGATACGTTAAAGTTTTAGTCTCATCCCCTAGGTGTTTATAACAACATTTCTGAGTTATATCCTTATTTAACATCAAACCATATATTACGAAAACTCCCTTGCTTAACACGGAACGGAAATCGTTCTGTACCTCATCAAACATGGCTGCCACTTGTTTCCGGTGGCTTCACCCGTTCCCCGACGTAAGCGCTCTACGTATTTCTATCTCGTTGGTTATACTACAGTGCCTAGAAGAATTAGTGTGACGTGCTCCCTAAGATGTCCCTCACGGTTTTGTGACCAATCGTCATGAAATAACAGAGGGCGCTGGCATCGGAAGTTACGTTAGGATGCTTCATCGGCTTCATGCTATTCAATGGTGGGAAGTTTGTTTGTCACGGATTTGCTGCCTTACGAAACTTCAAATTTTCACAAAACAAAGGTTAGTGGAGGGAAATCTTTTTGGCAGTATCTTTGCTAATTCGTTGTAGTTCGATCATAACAGTAATACACTAGGTAATTCAATAGTTGATCACTAAAACGCAATAGGCTTATTCGAGTGTTAGTGTGCTAGTTTTATTCAACTGTGGATTGTTTATAACGAAATTTATTTCCGAAATTAGTAACTTTTGATTCGTGAAGATGTAGAAGTTGATCAAGTATTGGCTGTCACGCATTAAACCTACTGTGTGGTTAAACTTAAGTGCAGCACTGAAATCGACTGCAACAGTTATAAGATCATAGGGAAATAATGTCAGCTATGAAAGGACTGGGAAATTCTGCATTAGCAAATGATAAAAAAACATAGAAAACGGATAAGGCAAAGCAGCTGATTTGTGCCAGGATGTAATACTGGCTATAAATTCTGCAAAAATAAAATATCCCTCTTTGCTGTCCCCAAAATTCCTGATATGTTGAGCAAATGGGATATGGTAATTTCCACAGCTGATAAGAAACTTGATGAAAGTTGTGTTGTATGTGCCTTGCACTTTGAATCTAAATTCATGGAGATGCATTATCGTTCCACTATTCAAGGTAAGGAAGTTCTAACATGCCGAGACAAACCATTACTCAAGCCTGACGACAAACCTACTATTTTTCCAAATTTAAAAGGCGAACGACTAATTAGTTTTTCAAATTTTTAAGGGGGCGGGGCATGTCCTACTGTGCCTTCCCCACGTTACGCCTGTGTGTATGCTACATTCATAATTTCCTTATTTTTAAGGGTAAAAATAGTTTACAGGAACTGCATAGAATTATCCCATTTAGACAGACTCCATGAACACCCACTTCTTAATTTTTACCTTATTAAACTTTTTACTTAAGGTGCAAACGAACTTTCCTCTCTTCACTGCAAACCCATTTGAATAGCAAATTTAATCACATAATTATTATAAGGTGAAGAAAAGTAAAGAAAAATGCTATAATTATTTTTCTTTAAAAGAATGTCATCATATACATTCAGTTTTTGTATATTTACTTCTGTCCAGTGTGATTCATTTTGTTTATCGTATCACAGGCAAAGTTTTTTTAGAAAGGATTTTTATAAATGGATTACAGTTAGTATATTATTAGAAAATAGACCAATTTTAAAAAATAGTAATCGCAGTTTTTGTATTCTATTTTCATCTCATTAAAAGGCTTATTTTCAAAGCCAACTAAATATAAAGTTTCAATATTTATTTTGATCCCATGTTCTTACCAAGAAATTTAGTCACTCATTGCTGAAAAATGAAGTAGATTATTAAATAATTTATAAAGTTCTTAGGTTACTGAATTTTAAAACATTATTGGAATGCAAATTATAAAGCCGATGTCTCATTGAGAAAATATTTTCCCCTTTTTTTTCCGGTAAGGTTTTGAGGGGCAAAACATTTTCTTTTTTTAATTTTTGCTTTATACTGTATGTTGGTGTTTTAGTGATTGTAAACTGCATATTGGTTTCCAGTGTTTTTGCATAATGTAACCCATGTGTGACTCTAAAACTTCCGAAATATCTAACATTAATGTTGACGTTAGCACAATGCAAAGCTTAACTTAAACTACGATACCCTTATTAATGAATCTTGAGCACCTCATTCGTTCTTTTGGGAGGGGGGTGGGTGAAAGAAGTGTGTCGATTATTTCGTATATACTTAAGTTATCTGCTTATAAATTATCGTTCAAGGAGTACACATAATACTGACGAGCTGGGTGTGTGTCATAGAAAGATGTGCGTTTTCGTCGTCCTTCCTCCCTGAAAAGCGACGTGACATCCGATGGCAGCGCCATCTACCGCTTTCATGATTGCGGGCAGCAAATTTTTCTGCGAGCACGACACACTAATTCTTCTTGGCTGTGTAGTTATACCAAGGCTGAACTCAATCCTATCAGGCTGTAACATTAAGCAAAAACAGCCAGGACAGAAAAGATTAGTTGGGACGCAGCGCCATCTATTGTTGTTGTTCGTATTGACAAACTGATTCCGTATCATTATTTACATTTGAGATTTTATTTATATTCACTTTCACATTAACAGATGGATATTTATATTCTGAATTCGTAGTACTTGGGCAAGAGAATTTTTCTGTAGGAACTGGTGTAATTCATGTGTAAATCTCATTCCTCCTTTATTCTTTAACGATCTAGGGCCGAGATTTTGGTAAATGTGTAGATTAGCGTCTTAAATTATTTCGTCGGAAAAATGTTAGTACCTGGAAAAAGTGCGACGTACGGATTTTAGAGTATGGAAATTAATGGCAAATGGTGCAGAAATTTCGTATTTTCAATGTCTTTTTAAGATTTTTATCGTAACATTTACCTGCAAGTTCGAGGCTGTGAAGAGACGTTGCCGTAGGCATAACGTATCGAACGTACAGGTAAATGTTACGATAAAAATCTTTAAAAGACATTTGAAACAGAAAATTTCTTCACTATTTGCCATTAATTTTCACAATCCAAAACCTGTACGTCGCACTTTTCCGAAGTACTAATATTTTTCCGACGAAATAATTTAAAACGCAAATCTACACATTTACTTACTATTTTACTTAAAATGAGTTTATATAGCTGAGGTTTTTTTCTAAAATTGAATTAGGTACGTAATTATCAGAATGAAAATGCTTACCACAAACAACAGTTGAAGGTAACTTGTCATTTGGAGCAAAATCCTGACGAGATATTTCTTTCAGCAACAGTTGCTTTAGGTTCTGATTTGAGGGAAACTCATGGAATCAAAATCCCACGTTTTTCTTCTTAGAAGATGTGCACATCGGCACACAGCAGTAAACCATTTAGAAAATGGGTGGGATTTAGTTGTGCAAAGAACAGTTTGGTTTTAAAACTAGAAGGTCTTTTTTAAAGATACAAGAAAAAACGACGAACATACACAATCCCGCAATTCAAACAACGCAGAAACTGAGGTGTTTATACCTTGGGACGCAGTGCCATCTAACGGCTGAAATCGTCCCAACGCCCTCTGGCCAATCACCAAAAGTCTATTGTCTTCAACGGTAATGTTACAGCCTGATAGAATCCAGTTCAGCCTTGGTTATACATTCGATCCAAGCTTTATATTATTTGATTCGAACATAATGCGTAAAGTCGGATAACTGTCTAACTGATACTGAACCAAGGCGATTATTATCGATGTCTCTTTTGTGCCAAAGACGAAAAAGTAAGTACTAAGTAGAATCAGGATCAACATAACAGTGTTAATTTATAGCTTCGGGCAAGTATGATGATTATGCGGTTTGCTTGGGTTATGTTCAAGGTTCAGGCTACGCCAAGGAGGTCGTCCCACGATGATACCCAGTGCTGGGGAATCCACTTTTGAAAAGTAGTTAACTACGGTTACAATTCCAAAAAAAGTAGTTCGCTACAACTACACTTTAAAAGTAGTTTAGAATCTTTGTGAATAAAAACACACATGAATGTATTTACGAATTGGAGGAGTTTTCAGATGCTGGTCGTAGTAAATATGTAAGTAGAGCTATCACAGTGTGATTAAACTTATTTGGATAAAATATGAAAATTTTTATTAAAATATATGAAATTAAAAATTTTCATTTAAATTAAGACAAATCATAACGTATCTTCAGTGTGTTCTGATGCATACCTGTTCGAGTCCGAATCAGTGGCGGCTCGTGGTGTAAAATGCTGGTGAGGCGAACGGTCTTGATGTAAATGTAAAACAGTAAAACATATGTTATTGAAAAATATATAAATTCGTACAACGTTATACGAATATATATATCAGTGGCGTAGCCGGAGGGGTCGTGGTTTGTACCCCCCTTAGTAGGCGAGACAGTTAGCTTTTTCTAAGTACGTTTTATAGATAATTTCCCTATTTAAATTCATTGATTTTTACATAACTCGGAACGCAATGTCATTTCTTGATAATAGAAGCGAAAGTAAAGCAAAGCAGCCAAAGAAGTTGCTTTATTAAATTTTTGTTAAAACAACTATAATTTATTGCATTTTCTTCATTTTATTAAATTAGCTTCGTTTTGTATCAATAGAAAAATATTTGTCGAAGTGCGCCCCCCCCCCCCAAATTGTTATATGTACTTATACACAGTTATACAGCAGAAGTGCAGACCCCCCTTCCCCCTTCAAAAAGTTTCATGTCAAAGGCAGTATCACCCATTGGATATCTTTGAAGTCCTGGGTTCGAGTCGGCTGAATCATTAAAATCCGCTGAGATTCGGAAGTCTCGTTAAGCCATTGGTCCCGGGTAGGCGCCTTGTTATAAACAGCTGTAAACTTCATCCCTGCCGCCCCGGTGGCGCGGTGGTCTAAGCGATGGCGTCTGATCATTCGTCTGAACGGGGTCCGGGTTTGAATCCCGGTGTGGCATGGATGTTGTGTTTGTCTTACGGTACTGGCTCTCTCCCTTCCCTGGAACCAGTGACCCTAAATTAGGGACGGGCGACTGCTTATAGCCCATTGAGTTGCTCACGGTGGTCGTTAAACCTTCATTCAAAAAAAAAAAAAAAAAAAAAAAAAAAAAAACCATCCCTTAGGGCTTCAGCCCATGCCATTTAGCCCTTATATACAAATATTATTCAGCAGTAATGGAATAAGATTATAGAAATATATGAAACACGGCGTGGGGAGTCTTTCTTCACGAAAAATCCAAAAATTTTAGTGGAAAAATGTACATATACCTCTCTATATATATGTGTGTGTGTGTGTAATATACGCTACTTTTGCAACAATATTTTTATGAAAACAATTATTCGATAATTTTACAACAAAGAAAGAAATATTTCCCCAGTATTCTTTTATGTAATACACTTGAGCGAAAATACGCAATTTGCGCGGTTTCTTTAGCTAGTCAATGCGTCACTCACATCCCAACGCCAGTCGGAGTTCCACTTCTTAAAAAATTCAAAGTAAATCATTTAAATAGAATTTTTTTTTCTCACGAAGTGTTTCTTGAGCTTGAATAAAAGTCACAGTTCGATTGGCATATTGGTGAAGGTGCATTTAGCACGGGTCACAAACTGAAGTCCAGGCTCGTGATAACTATGTACAGGAGAAGTCAAGCTAAGGAAGCACATTTCTATATAAAAAAAGTATTAAATAATTTAATCCTGGAATTAAAAACAGAGGAATACAATATTAATTTGCTTTGGTCTCGAACAGAATGCTTTCAGTTTATGTTTTATAAATAAGTTCAATTCTGCGATCCTTTTTGGCTGCAAATTTGTCTATGATCAGATCATAAAATGGTTGAGTGGACATTAGATGGTTCAGCAATTCTTTCTCGATTGAAATTTTAGCGAGTGAAGACAAACGATCTTGTGCCGTTGTATTACGGAGGTAAGTCTTAATTCTCTTCAAACAAGAATAAACTCCTTTCAGCAGAAGAACTTGTTGACGCCAGTGTCAATACAAGCGAAAATAATTTGTAGACTTCTGGCAACACATCTTTCAGCTCGTTTTCTTTCATTGTTTTCAAGGTTTTCTGAACACTGAGTTCCCTGAAGTTGTGATCATTATATAAAAATTCTAATTCGTTTTTTAGTCGTTGTGTGTCTGTAAAAATGTTTGGATACTTTTTTTTGAGGGTGTTAAGGGCACTAGATGGAAATGACTCTGAATAACTATGGTATTTTGAGCTGTCAACTAGCTGCAGAAACTCGAGCTTTCCCATATCTTCAAATTTGGTATTTATTTGGACTATTATGCTGTCAACGATTTCGTAAAACAAAATTTTGTAGTAGTTTTCCACTTCTTCTTCAGTCAAATGTTTTTTTTGGCGACATTTAGGACCTCCACTCAAACTAATTGCTTCACTCAAATGTTTCAAGTAAGTGGTTACATTCCTTTTCTTATTTATTCGTTCGCAACATTGTTTAATTTGTCTTTGGCAATAACTGATATCTAAAGTCTTTTTTTGCAAAACATCAAACAGTACATCCGTAATTCCAAAAATGTCCTAAAAAATTAGTGATAAAAAAGCAAATTCAAAATCAGTGAAATTTTTCAAATATCCTATGGCTCCGTTGATTGATTCTGCCGTTGATTCCGGGTCATTCATTATGTTTTCAAACACATTCTTTAGTTTGCCCCATTCGCTTCCAATTAAACGCAAAATTTGCGAACGTGATGCCCAACGTGTTTCCGCTATTTGAGGAATCCGTTTCCCAACAACTGAATCTGCTACGTGGGTTCTCTTGGCAGACTTATGAAAAAATGAGGGCATGCTGGATACAGTTGCGAAATATATGCGACATTTTACAATACTTTTGCACCCCTGTTGTAGGACAAGGTTAAGGCGGTGGGCGAAACAGCGGGTAAACAAAGCTTGCGGGGCTTCTAGCTTGACTCTTTTCTGCAGACCGCTCAACTCTCCAGCCATAACGCTTGCACCATCATAACACTGGCCTACTAACTTTGATTTAAAATCAAACTCCTCCAAAACCGATGCTAGCAGATCATACAGTGCCACAGCAGTCCTGTCAGTGCTTATATCATAAAAACCAAGGAAGCACTCAACTACTTCACAATTTGGGTCCAATATGTATCTGACAATTATTGAACACTGTGATTTTTGAATAATATCAGTTGTATCATCAACTTGCACTGAAAAAAATTCTGACTCATTAATTTCGCTTTTAACACATTCGTTTGTATATTCATGAATACACTCCATTAAATCATTCTGTATCGTTTTTAGATTGTCCAGAAAATAAGCTTCGTATTTCTTCAAAATGTGCTTTTAATTCTGGGGTGCTCCTACGAAGTAACAAATGGAACATTTCCTTGAAATTACCTTTATTTAATGAGGAAATGGATTCATCATGTCCTCGAAAAGGCAGTTCTTGCTTGCTTAGAATGACAACTAAATCGATAATACGTTCCATAAAAAGCCTATTTAGTCTGACCTTTTCATTGAACTTGACTTTATGAAGAGCAGCATTTTCTTTGAGCATATCAGAAATAGTGTTTATGTTTTTTTCCATTCGTTTTAGACTACGTGGTTAGTTATATGCTCTTTAGAGCTTTCTTGCAATTTTGCACTACAAGAAAAGTTTTTCAGATCAAAATAACCCGTTGTATTCCACACATTTTTCTTATTGCTCAAAAGTAAACATGGCCAGCAAAAGAGAGTTTGCTTGTAATAGCTACCAGAAAGCCAGGGAAAAATCTCGTACCATGATTTATTGAAAGACCTAAACGATTTGCCGCACTTCTTATCTTTAGATATTGAACTTATTATAGGTGTCGGTCTTCCAGATATGAGAACATCCCTTCTATCATAATCTTTCCAGTGTTTAAAAGGAATTTCTTCCAGAACACAAATCACGTCGTTTGTTGGGCCATTCATATTTTCCAACCAAAATCAAAATATGCTGTTTAGTAATAACAATAACAAAATAAAAAAAGAAAAACTCAACATTACTATGAACTAGCGAACACCCACAGAAGAGAGGATTGCAAACACACTACTAAAAGTTAGACTCAAATACACTGACGAATAGTTAAAGTTAAGTAGAAATCATCATGCTCCAAAGCGTATAGAGGCGAACGGCGTCATCGCCTGTAAAACCATTTTTTACCAAGGTCATCTGCTCATTTTCCTGTGCCCATTGGATACACAATCCTTGGGTTCTCCAATAACAGCAGAGATGCGATTTGTGTTTAAGCAAAGTGAAGGGTCCCCTCAGAAATTTCCTTTCTCTTACTGGAAGTCCAGCACCTCTTTAGGTAGACCTCGGACCGCTGGGGTGGGAGGTTCACTCTGTAGGGCTCTTCTCTGATCCCCAGTTCCCAAAACGGGCTTCTCATCGAGACGATTCAGCCGGTCGCCTCTAAGCGCTTAAAACATGCAGCTGCTTTGCAAAAATAATGATTCATTCCTCTTCTCGAAAGCCTTTCTTTAACCTAATTCATGAATCACAATGTGAATTTCAGTGTTTCATTTATCCTGCAAAGTTCTTATATCTTTGTTACTGACAGAAGATTTTTTTTTCACTTCTCATTCTGCGGAATTTCAGGTGAGGCGGCGCCTCACTTGCCTCATCTGACGGGCCGCCACTGGTCCGAATTAATATGTATAATAAAAATTCCGATGCTCATATTCAGCAGTCTGAATAATTTCGGTTCAGTTTATCATTTCCCAGATATGCAGAGGTGATTTTATAGATTTTTTGGGGCTCTAGGCGCTAAGAGATTCAGCCTCCCTCCACCCCTCCTTATCACCACAGAAATTTTCATCTGTCAGATTCAAAAATAATAAAATCATGAAATTTTTTTAACTTTATGAAAATGTCATTCTATCTTTGTATTATTAAAAACGTTTCGTATAGAACATTGCTATTGTAGCTATTTTGTCTGTCAATGTGCAATGACTTTTTTTGTTTTTAGAGATATTTCAAAAATTATTTTTGCGTCTGACAGGAAATCAAAGGATATCAAATTTGGCACTTTAAATGTATGGTATACTTCATGAATTTATTCCAAAGGGCTGTCAAACTCGAAAAATTGAAGTTCCCTTGGGGAAAAAACTATTCAATAAAAAGGAAGGCTGAATGATTTTAACTGTTCCTTTCAAAACAAGTACATCGATAAAAACTCAAAAATGTGTGTATCAACTACAGCAAAAAAAAATTATAAATACCGAACATGTTACTAATATTAAAAAGCAAATCAGCAATTGGTAACAGAAAGAAAGTGGTCGCTTTCAGGATTGATTTGTTTTGGTCTGTGAAAACAAAACCCTAACTGGCAATCCAATTATACGTTTTCAGGGGCCCTAGGCAAGTGCCTAGTTGGAAATCTGCCCCTCAAGATATGCCATTGAAGTTTTGTACGATGTGTAGTAATTACACTTGCACAGTGACAGGACATATGCACAGGAAGATGAGCAAAATGAGAAGATATATATACTACACTATACAAGGGATGTAAGGTCAGGTGATGCGTAACATCACAGCCTCTCCTTGACAAATGTCAACCCCGCCTTCTCGTGGTGCATCCTGTTCCCACTAAAGGGGCTCTGACGACCGCCCATAGCGGTATAACTATACCATCGGGATTAGAGGAAATTCTATCCCACACTCACCAACCCGCTTGGCCAGCGTGGTGAGTTATGGCCAAACCCCTCCAAAATGATTCCACAACTTAAATCTTGGCCCTCAGTCTCCGGCAGCTGGAATGTACCTGGCCAAGGCAGCGACCAGTGCGACATGAAGGCAGAGGGTGCTAAGAATCCCCGGAGGACCGGACTAGGCTGCCATCTGATGCTGACCTTGGCTACTTACAATGGACGCTCCCTATCTTCTGATTCAAGGCTTCTTGAATTGGAAGAGGAACTACAAAGGATCAAGTGGGACATCGTGGGGCTAAGTGAGGTAATGAGAAAAGGAGAAGATCTCATCGAACTGAAAAGTGGACATCTCTTCTACTATCGTGGGACAGATACTGGCAGAACTAGTGGTGTTGGATTTATAATAAACAAGAAACTGAAGGATAAAGTTGTAGAAGTTGAAAGTTCCTCTGACAGAGCTGCACGACTTGTTATCCAACTCTCGAAAAGATACCAGGCTCAGATTATTCAAACTTATGCACCCACCACAAGTCATCCTGAAGAAGAAATTGAAGAATTTTATGAGAAAATTTGTCATCTGAATAATAAAGGTAAGCAGCACTTGAAAATAATTATGGGAGATTTCAATGCAAAAATAGGGCAACGGCAGCAAAATGAAACTTCAGTAGGTAAATTCGGTCATGGCAACAGAAACCAGCGTGGAAATACTCTCGTTGAGTTTGCAGAGGCAGAACGGTTTTTCATCTTGAACTCCTTCTTCAAGAAAAAGCCACACAGGAAATGGACATGGAGACATCCAAATGGCACGACAAGTGAAATTGATTTTATTATGTGTAACAAAAAATTCGTCATAGAAGACTGCAGTGTGCTAAACAAGTTCAACACAGGTAGTGACCATAGATTGGTGAGATGTAAGATGCACCTCAACACTAAACTTGAACGTGGCAAGCTCATAAGACAAACAAAATCTATTGACATAACCAACCTTAAAAAACACCATAATACCTTCAATTTGGAACTGAAGAACAGGTTCTCTGCTTTAGAAGGCCTAACATCGGAAGAAGTGGACATCTCTGAAGTTAACAGAAAAGTAACCAAAGCTCTTATGGAAACAGCAACAAAATTAGCTGGGTCTAAGAACAAGTTGCATGTGAACAAATTATCAGGAAAAACCAAAATGTTGATGCAAAAAAGAAGAGAGATGAGGACAACTAAAGAAGATGTGACTTCCAAAGTGGAATATATAGAGCTATGCAAGACATTAAGAAAAAAGTATCACTGAAGACGTAAGGAAATTCAACTGTGAACTAGTGAGGAAAGCAATTGAAAACAACCAAAGCCTAAAGATAGCAAAGGGACATCTCAGTAAGGGAAGAAAACAGATTATGGCACTGAGAAAAGAAGATGGTTCTGTAACAAGAAATAGAGGCGAAATTTTGACAAGAGTGAAAGATTTCTACTCCAAATTATATGAAAGGGATGATATATGCACTCCAGACATCATGAAAGATACCAGTACCAGAGTTCCTCCAGTCCTTCCAGCAGAAGTTGCACATGCAATCAAGAACATGAAGCGAGGAAAAGCTCCAGGAGAAGATGGAATTACTGTAGACATCATACAAGAAGCAAGTGGAGAAATCGAAACCGTACTCGCCCAAATTTTCACTCGATGCCTTAATGAAGGAAAGATTCCTGAGGATTGGAACACCGCTACAATGATCCTGCTACATAAGAAAGGTGACATTGAGGATCTCGGAAACTACAGACCTATCAGCCTCCTATCAGTAGTTTATAAAATCTTCACTAAAGTTCTTTCACACCGCTTGAAGGTAACACTGGACATGGCTCAACCGAGAGAACAAGCTGGATTCAGGAGTGGCTACAGCACAATAGATCATATCCACGTGCTGAGAGAACTAATTGAAAGAGCGAGGGAATATGAACTTCCATTGTGCATGGCTTTTATCGATTATGAAAAAGCCTTTGATTCGGGTGAAACCATCAGCAGTTACAATGGCTCTGAAAATCTGCGGTATTGAAGATGCATACATTAATATTATTAATAACATCTATGAAAATGCAAGTGCAAAGATTAGGCTGTTTGAAAATACAACACACGTAAAAATTGGAAAGGGAGTGAGACAAGGTGACACCATATCTCCTAAGCTCTTTAATGCCACATTGGAGGGTGTTTTTCAGTCGCTGAGCTGGGAAAACAAGGGGATAAAGATTAATGGAGATTATCTAACCCACCTTCGTTTTGCTGATGACGTAGTCATTTTTGCAACTACCCCATCAGAGCTGCAGAGTATGATCCAGGAACTTGCTGACAAGAGTAAAGAAGTGGGATTAAAAATGAACTTTCAGAAGACAAAAGTGATGTTCAATGCTTTTACAAGAAATGAAGATTTATCGATTGATGGAGAAAAGCTGGAGATAACAGACACGTACGTTTATCTTGGACAGCAGATATCAAGTGAGGGTCACATTGGTGAAGAAATTAATCGGCGTACAAAACTTGCCTGGAGAGCTTTTGGAAGAAACAGCATAATTTTCAAGAGCAATATGCCATTATGTCTTAAAAGAAAAGTGTTTGATCAATGCATCCTTCCAGTGCTTACGTATGGTGCAGAGACGTGGACCTTAACTAAAAGAGACATACAAAGGCTGCAGACAACTCAAAGAAGCATGGAGAGGTGCATGCTTGGTGTAACCAGGAGAGATAAGAAGAGGAACTCGTGGATCCGAAAAATGACAAGAGTGGAAGACATCATGATCAGAGTTAAATCCCTGAAATGGCAATGGGCTGGACATACTGCCAGAAGGACAGATCATCGATGGACAGCCGAAATTTTAGATTGGATTCCAAGGGACAGGAAAAGACCCAGAAGAAGACCACATGGGAGATGGGTGGATGAAATTCGAAAGTATGCAGGGGTGACATGGAGGAGACTGGCACAAGACAGACCGTTGTGGAGGAAACTTGGGGAGACCTTCGTCCAGCAGTGGATTGATAATGGTTGACAATGATGATGATGAAAGTCCATTTAACTTAGCTGTAACATTTGCATTTTAAAACATTTGCCAATGAGAAATAATCTCATGAGAACATCAGATGCATTTCACTGAAGCACTACTGCTATTTTTTCTTTTGAACCTGATGTTAAAAACGGATACAAATAGAATACATTGACCGTTTTTTCTTTATGCTGCTTAATGAAATGTTATCAAAAGTTAAAAAACTGAAACATATTTTGTGCATTGTCAGTTGTCCAATGAAAATGCATTTTTTTCAGTCTTTCTGTAAAAGTGGAAATATCATTATAAATAAAGATGCACATTAACCTCCCAAGCAAGGAAGCTTTTGAAGAAAAGCATGGATGATCAATCACTCTTGTACAGGCCCGCGGTGGACAAAGGGTGATGAGGGCGCCTTCAAACTTAATAATCGTACACAGTCACACGCTCGTGTTTTTATCTCCATAGGCAAAACCTATGGCATTCTGTTTAACTGGTTTATGGTCTGGGCTCAATTATACCAGATGGTATTTTCCTATGACCATCTGCTTGTACTATGTATGTATCAGAAATAAATAAAGTGATTGATTGATTGATCTTGGACAATTTCTGCACCAAATATTCTTAATAATTTTTACTGCCATAAATCTATTTACTTATACTAACAACAACAATTAACAAAAAAAAAATAGTTAAGGAACTTATATATAAACTTTTTTATCAGGATTCAAATGATTTTGAGAAATGTTGATCTATATAATAAACAAAGAACATGTTGGCATTGTTCAAAGTTCTTGAATAATGAAACGAGAAGTCGTCGCTTTTCTAGCTTAATTCTAAATTACATAATTTTTCCACCAAATTTTCAAATTAGAATAAAATAAACTTATTCACAAGAAACACTTTAAAGTTAAAAAATCTGAAAAAAAGTTGATTCATTGATATAATGAACAATGAACATAATGTCGGCATTGTCCAGAGTTGTTGAATTATAGAGCGAGCAGTTGCCTCATTTCTGAACTTGATTCACAGAGTTTGCTGATTACGAAATCAGGTTCGATGGTATTTAAAATATCTCTCTCAGTGTGCATCAAGACAAAAGCTTCAAAGATTTCATTGGTCATGAATGCCCTCAGTCTAGTTTTTATGAGACTTAATTTGGAGAAAACTTTCACAGCTGACCTACGTTAATGGAATAGTGAGTAAATACTTGTAAGCCTTATAAAGTTCTGTATCATCATCATCATCATTGTCAACCATTATCAATCCACTGCTGGACGAAGGTCTCCCCAAGTTTCCTCCACAACGGTCTGTCTTGTGCCAGTATCCTCCATGTCACTCCCGCATATTTACTTATTTCATCCCCCCATCTCCCATGTGGTCTTTTTCTGGGTCTTTTCCTGTCCCTTGGAATCCAATCTAAAATTTCGGCTGTCCATCTATGGTCTGTCCTTCTGGCAGTATGTCCAGCCCATTGCCATTTCAGGGATTTAACTCTGATCATGATGTCTTCCACTCTTGTCATTTTTCGGATCCACGAGTTCCTCTTCTTATCTCTCCTGGTTACACCAAGCATGCACCTCTCCATGCTTCTTTGAGTTGTCTGCAGCCTTTGTATGTCTCTTTTAGTTAAGGTCCACGTCTCTGCACCATACGTAAGCACTGGAAGGATGCATTGATCAAACACTTTTCTTTTAAGACATAATGGCATATTGCTCTTGAAAATTATGCTGTTTCTTCCAAAAGCTCTCCAGGCAAGTTTTGTACGCCGATTAATTTCTTCATCAATGTGACCCTCACTTGATATCTGCTGTTTCTTCATCAATGTGACCCTCACTTGATATCTGCTGTCCAAGATAAACATACGTATCTGTTATCTCCAGTTGTTCTCCATCAATCGATAAATCTTCATTTCTTGTAAAAGCATTGAACATCACTTTTGTCTTCTGAAAGTTCATTTTTAATTCCACTTCTTTACTCTTGTCAGCAAGTTCCTGGATCATACTCTGCAGCTCTGATGGGGTAGTTGCAAAAATGACTATGTCATCAGCAAAACGAAGGTGGGTTAGATAATCTCCATTAATCTTTATCCCTTTGTTTTCCCAGTTCAGTGATTGAAAGACATTTTCCAATGTGGCATTAAAGAGCTTCGGAGATATGGTGTCACCTTGTCTCACTCCCTTTCCAATTTTTATGTGTGTTGTATTTTCAAACAGCCGAATCTTTGCACTTGCATTTTCATAGATGTTATTAATAATATTAATGTATGCATCTTCAATACCGCAGGATTTCAGAGCCGTGGTAACTGCTGATGGTTTCACCGAATCAAAGGCTTTTTCATAATCGATAAAAGCCATGCACAATGGAAGTTCATATTCCCTCGCTCTTTCAATTAGTTCTCTCAGTACGTGGATATGATCTATTGTGCTGTAGCCACTCCTGAATCCAGCTTGTTCTCTCGGTTGAGCCATGTCCAGTGTTACCTTCAAGCGGTGTGAAAGAACTTTAGTGAAGATTTTATAAACCACTGATAGGAGGCTGATAGGTCTGTAGTTCCTGAGATCCTCAATGTCACCTTTTTTATGTAGCAGGATCATTGTAGCATTGTTCCAATCCTCAGGAATCTTCCCTTCATTAAGGCATCGAGTGAAAATTTGGGCGAGTACTGTTTCAATTTCTCCACTTGCTTCTTGTATGATGTCTATAGTAATTCCATCTTCTCCTGGAGCTTTCCCCGCTTCATGTTCTTGATTGCATGAGCAACTTCTGCTGGGAGGACTGGAAGAACTCTGGTACCTTTCATGATGTCTGGAGTACATGTATCATCCCTTTCATATAATTTGGAGTAGAAATCTTTCACTCTTGTCAAAATTTCGCCTCTATTTCTTGTTATAGAACCATCTTCTTTTCTCAGAGCCATAATCTGTTTTCTTCCCTTACTGAGATGTCCCTTTGCTATCTTTAGGCTTTGGTTGTTTTCAATTGCTTTCCTCACTAGCTCACAGTTGAATTTCCTTACGTCTTCAGTGATACTTTTTCGTGCTGTCTTGCATAGCTCTATATATTCCACTTTGGAAGTCACATCTTCTTTAGTTGTCCTCATCTCTCTTCCTTTTTGCATCAACATTTTGGTTTTTCCTGATAATTTGTTTACATGCAACTTGTTCTTAGACCCAGCTAATTTTGTTGCTGTTTCCATAAGAGCTTTGGTTACTTTTCTGTTAACTTCCGAAATATCCACTTCTTCTGATGTTAGGCCTTCTAAAGCAGAGTATACGGGAGACTATACATGTTATACTCAACAATCACTCCAAATGCACATTTGATGCATGTTTTTGGAATTGCATGGTGTAAAAACTATATCCTCTTCGATCTCATCCAAATTTTCTTCGGGGTGCTGGTCACACTCAGTCTTTTTAAATGCATCAGTCTTGTAATCTTCATCCATAGAATTCCTACATATGCTAGGCCAAACATTTACAAAGGAAATTATTTCTTCCTTAAGTTTCCTTATCTAATGAAGGAATCAACTCAAATCTTTTCCAGCACATTTGTTGCAAGTTCGTCAGGCTTATTTTGGTTAAATCTTTTTGGATCGAACAAAGCTATGTCCAAGTACAGATTTTTGTGTTTCACAAATCTATTTTCCATTGTTTGGATGGATAACTGTATCCACAATGCAGTTGAATACATGCACTCTAAATTCATCTTCAGTTGAAGATTGAACTTTTTCGTCATCACACACTTCCGATACCATCTTCTTCATTTTCCTTTGTCGTTTTCTTCTAAAATCAGTTTCAATGATTATCTCTTTAAGGAAGTCTGTCTGAAGAATGTTCAATCTTTTCTGTAAACTTCAATACGAAGGTCTTGGCTGCACCCAAAGTTTCATCAAACCTGTTTCGAACAGCTTTGGGTCTTGAAACAGCTGACTCAACCAATCTCCATGCCTGAGTGTAGTCCAGGTTTTTTGTTTGCAGATAGTCAGACAGTGGTATTGTAATCTTGAAAATTTGAAGAAAAATCATAGTCGTCATTATCGTTTCAAAACTGACGAATTTCTGGAGAAGAGCTGCGACATCATTTCTGATTTTGGCATTAAAGTCCGTTGATGAAGATATCTTAAATAATGCCACTGTTAGCTCAAAGAAAACATATTTAGCTGGTTGAGACTAGGCTTTCTCTGTCTGTGATGTCCAGTGGTCAATCCTTCCAAATATCTTAACACTGGCATTTCTTCGACTTCGCCAACGAGTAGCTCCAATAGCTTCCAGCTTATAAGCTGGACTTTCTTCTGTATATTTTTGCTGCCTCTTTAATGATTCCTTCAAGAAAACTTGTGTTTCCTGGAGCAGACTGAAAAAGGATATAGTATTGGGCAGTATCCGGAAGTACTAAATTTAATACATTGGCGTAGCACCATGTATGGATGTGATTCGGTATTTATGTCTGATAGTTTGGCAGTAAGACCATTGTAGGGTCCAGTCATATTTGAAGCACCATCAAAGGCATTTGCCACGCAGTCTTTGATAGGTATCTCCCCTTTTTTTCGAGTATTACTTAATGAAGTTAATAGCCCCTCAGCCATAGTTGATGTGACACACTTTAAAGATAACTCTTTCAAATACTTCATGTCCTTCTACATAGCGGACGACAAATGCACACTGATCGTTGCCTGAAATGTCTATTGTTGTGTCCATTAATATTGAGTACTTCACTGCTTTCTTTATACTTGCTGATATTCTTTCTTTCATTTCTTCTAGAATGATTTTGATTATTTTCATTACAGTGTTATTACTAAGAAATGTAACAAAGCTTCCTCTTCCAGCTTTGTTTTTCGTTCCAGTGTCCTTCTCTTTACGTTCTCTTGCCTGATGGAGTTGTTCACTTTTTGCTGTTATAGCGTCCAAATGTATTTTTAACGTGTCATATTTGCGGAGCAGTAATATACTTTCCAGAAATTTACCGTGATTTATTGATTCATCATCAAAAGTCTATGCCTGTTCAGTAGATGCTTAGAAAGCAAGACCTTGTTTTCCTATCACCTTCAAAACATTGACAATGACTTATACAATATGTCTTCTTTCCAAAACCTTTTGCCTCCTCTTTTGCATTTGATTATTAAAAAGTAGATCATGAGTCAATTTCTTCTGTTTTTCTGCCATGAAAAAAATAACCGATTGTATGTGAACTTTGGAGGTTTTATGCTGTTCTATCCTTTGGTGAACATGTCTCCAATCTTCAAATCCTGAGCAAAAAGCTGATATTCCACTGCTATAGACTAAACATATAAAACAGTACAATTTTTTATTTGCTTCATTGTAAGATAGCCATTGTCTATTAAATAATTGGCCGTCACTTTATTTGATGGAAAATATTGTTTTTTTTCTGTTAAAGGAAAATCTTTTTCTTCGGGTTGACGTGGATGGAAAAAAAAAAAATCTGATAAATCATTTTCACTGGGCCTTTTAAAGTAATCTTTTGTCTCTGCTGAGGAAACTTCTTCCACAGATTCTATTTCTGATGATAGCAGAGGTGGAGGTAAAGGGTTTAGTTCGAAGAAAGGTTCCAATGTCGGCATAGGACCTGTTGTAATAAGGTATTCAGTTTTAGAATCAGGATCAATCGTTGAAGTTTCATGCACACTACAATTATGATTTTCTTTTTGATATTCATTAAATGACGAAATTAAATCTCTGACCGTTTCTTGGCTGCTTAATTGGAAGCTATTTACATTTTTAGGATTAGGATAAGTGCTTGAGTGCAGTTTGACATAAAAAGAGGTTATTTTAGAACAAGCTTTTGCTGATTCCTGCAATTTTTTAAATCTTTTATCTTTTCTAAATTCATGACCACTCTTCTTTCTTTTTGTAACGTCCATGTTCCACGAAGATCTGAAAGAGAGAAACACAATAATGCAATAACCCTAAAGCCTTTTGTATACTGTACTGTTTATTACAGCAAGAAAAAATTTGTTTTGCCTACTTTCATAAAAAAAAAATAAAAGAAATAAAATAAAATCACAAAATGCCACTAATTATTCTTTTTCGACCATTATTTAAAAAAAGTGGGAAATTTTATTTTTAAAGTTTTTGAAAAGGTCAGAAATGAATGATCAAAAGTTTTTGCGAATCCGATAATTTAAAATTCAAAACATGTTATTAATTTTTTTAAGTATTTTAGAGATTTGAAAGTCTTTGTTGGAATGAAAATGTATTTCTATTGAAAATGTATTTCTAGAAAAAGCTTGCTCTGATATTAAATCTCAAACAAGATAAAACTTATTTATCTATATTCACCTTTAAAAAAATAAAATAAATAAATAAATAAATAACCCTTTACGATTACAATTAGGAACATAATTATTTCAAAAATAAACTATTTTAAGAATAAAAATAAATGTGCGATTTTTAAAATATAAAAGTCTTACCTCTTTAAAGTAGCCGAAGAGTCAGATCACGATTTTCTTTCCTTTCCTTTTTTTTTTTAAGGTGTCGTCCACAAATAAGGAAAACGAAAAATTATAAAGTCAAAAAGTTCCATTATATCCAGTGTGCACAAGCTTTAACACAAGAAAGTCACTAATGATATCCAAAAATATCCACTTGTAGAACGTAAACTCTTGTATCACTAAAGGCTTTTTTATCTATCACGAAGTCGGGCTTCTTCACATTTTCAAACTACTATAAGAACTTCACGGGAAGTAAGCTGTTACAGTAACGATTCCAATAACAAAACAAAGAGGATTTTAAACCTCTCCCACTTTAATAAAACTCCGATTCTGACTACTAACTAACTGAATCAATCGCTCACTGACTGAATGGCTGAATCACAGACTGAATGGCTGAATCACAGACTGAATGAATGGCTATTTTTCCAATTACCTTTTATAATTTCAAAAACAAAGAAAGTTCTGGAGTTTCTGAACATGAAAAGTCGCGAATATTATTTAAGATCGTTTTTTCCCATCAACAGGGGAGACAGAAAATATCAACAAATGATGCTAGCAAAACCGAAAGCAGACTCAATGTGGCCCCTATTCAGAAATCACAGACGATTCGTCGCCCATGTGGGTGGAGTTCGAAACTAAAGAATCTAATGTTAAAACTGCCTCAAAGTTAATAGATATTTAAAATATTAAACTTTGCGCATCACATTCTTCTTTCTAACAGTGCAGTAATTTTTGTTTTTCAAAAATTAGAACACACGCCAGAAAAAAAAAAATTAATTTCATTACAAAAATTTGTAAACATTGAATTTTTTTGTATATGCTAATTGAATACTGTCACAATTTCTTTCGTTGGCTTAAGGCGCCTCAGGCAGAGGGCGCAGGGGGACACGGCCCCCGGGCCAGCACGGGCCTGTTCTTGTACATCAGTTCAAAAGAAAATGAAAAAAAAAAAAAAAAAAAGGTAAGAAGGATTTGGGGCTGATGCATTGGTATTGTGCATGTTTCCGAACAAATGGATAGGCGGGAGAAAAAAATCATACTCCTACATCATCTGTCCAAGTGGGAAATGGGTGGAAGAAATTTGAAAGAATGCCGGAGTGACATAAAAGAAAATGTCTCGAGGCAGAAAGTTCTGCAGGGTACTTGGGAAGACCTTCATCCAGCAATGGACTGAAAATGGTTGATGTTGATTTTATATATATATATACTGTATAATGCATACTTTTATTATTACATTAACCTTTTTTTTTTTTTTTTTTTTTTTTTACTTTTCAGAATGTTACTTAAAACTGTACTTTACATTAAATGAATTTTCTAAGTTTAAAGTTGGGCTTTATTACCGGTTGCCGGTAAACTGCTACACAAGAAAACAGCCACACATCTTTCAGCAACTTGAAAAACTTCCATAGAGGAGAGAAATTACCACACAGGAAAACTGCCACAAGTGTTCCTCGGGCACAAATTGGTTTTCCTTCAAGGAGCACTTGAATATGTGGCAGTTTTCCAGTGCGGCAGATTTCCAAGTTTCCGAAATATGTGTCGCTGTTTTCCAAGGTGCCTGACGATCGGACTCATTTGTTTCTCTGAATTTTATTGCCAGTTCATATAAGTTTAGGGCAACTGGCCACAAAAGTTCAGGAAGAGGAGGAGGAGTATAATGATTGCCATTTCTTGGCCTATATTGAGAATTGAATTGGCAACTCCAAACAAATTTCAAGAAAATGTTCTGTGTAAGCCAAGCAAGAACTGTACTTTAATTTGAAGAAATAAATTGCTGTGACTTAGTACATTTTTTAAAACTATACAGTGTATGACGAAATAATGGAATTACATGACTCTTGCTGTGATCAGAAAAAGACAAGGTGTGATTTTCTAATAATGCTGCACTTTTACTTAGGCTTTAAATATTTACGTAAAATGTCAAGTTTGTAATGTTTTTCTTTACTTAATTCATAGACCCTACACGAACTTTTAAACAGCTTTTAACCCACCGACTTGATATTCATAATGTTTCCGTATCAGATCAAGTTAATGGCATTGTGCTTTTACTTAGGCACTAAATATTAATTCATAGGCCTAGGCCTTTTTAACAGTTTTTGTTCTACCAATGTCATATTCACAATGTTTACACATCAAATCAAGTTAGGTCATTCTATGTCAAGTCACCTGGTGCCATGTGCTGTCACGTCACAGGTTTGAAAAAAAAATTATGAATACGTATCATAACCACAAATTTTTTTTTTTTCAGATTTTTGGATCCAAAATTGGACTTGGGGGGAAAAATTTGAAATTTTATATTTTCACATGATTTTAGGCCTTTATACTTTCTCCGTCACTTAAAAATCCTCCTATTTCACTTTTTTTAAACCGATTGGGCTTATTTTGGTGTCGAGTTAAAGCTACCGTATATACTCGTGTATAGGTCGACTCCCGATTTTTATCTATTTATTTGCAGTTTTTGTATATCCCGTGTGTAGGTCAACCCCTGATTTTTATGTGAATATCTGCAGTTTTTGTATACCAACCTATCTTGAATATAAATTAAAAAAAAAAAAATATCCAAGGGTGCGCCCACATGCGGAAATGTGAACTTACTCTTTATTGTTGTAGCTGGCTTTCGCAACGTTGCTTGCGGCAGTTTCCCGCAAAATGTGGGTGGAATTGAGGCACAATTCGGGGAAGATGATAGGGCTCACCAGGGGTGCAGAATATGTCCGAACGCGCGAACAAATTTTGGGGGAAATTAAGGCGGCTCTGGGGAAAATTTTGCCCAGGTATAAAATAATGGTAGTAATAATAAAACCAAAAATTGACTTATTAACAACGAATATAGCGTGAAAAATAGGAGTAATTTACTTCACTGTAATCAGGTAATCATTTTGAAAAATGCGTCGTTATGACTTATGAATACAAGAGGTTATGAGGGCTGTGACGTACTGCGAACTGCCACATCAAATGATTGTTTCAGATACTATATATGTTCTACGTGTAATGGCACGATTCGGTTACCATAATGCGCAACTAAAAAAAAAGGGGACAATTTTTTTCGTGGAAAAAAAACAAAGCTAGTTATTCATTGAAATAAATGTTGTTTTTTTTTTTTTTTTTTTTTCAAATTTTAAAGTAATAGGCTTTAAGGATAGTTTTTGATCATCGACATGTACTCTAATAATCGTCTAAACTTGTATGAAAATCCGCCAGTTTTGGGGGAAATTTCAGAAAAAAAAATGAGGGTTCTGGGAAAATATTGGACCCTGAACATTTTCTGCACCCCTGGGGCTCACCACCCTGGTTAGAGAGTTTTCAGGGGAAGGTTACACATTTTAACAATATATCAACCCACTTTCACACATAGCCCCCTCCCCCACCCTCTCTCACTTTTTGCGAGAGAGTTTTCTGCAGTTAGTTACTTCATTCGTAAAGAGTAAAGCATTTATTTGTTCCCGCAGCAAACGAATCGTGATGCATTTACCAAACGTTGTAAGGCAGGCACATCGTTATTTAAAAAGAAAATGAAAAAAAACTTCGTGAAACATATTTGGAAAGCGTAAATAGGTCTTGATGTCAACCTGATAGTTTTTTTATCCCATAGAGAATATGCATGCCTTAAAAAATAAATGTGTAACTTTTGAAGTTTTCAATGGATTTCTTCAAAATTTAAAATGAACCATTATTTTGATGTATTGCGGACACTGTAAAATTTGCCCCCAACTGTTTAAAATATTGAAGAAAATTTGTTCTGTAAAATGTTCTCTCCCACTACCCTGTGCAGCGTAGCAGCTGTCTGTCAACTGCTAAGTTGTATGAGTGTGTGATTGACAGAGAGGTCGTTTATCTACTCCCGTGTTTCATCCCCTCTCCACTGTGTTTGTGACAAACAATCGGCTGTAGTGACAAAACCAAACATCGCCCCATTCAGTAAAGATGCAATCCTTTTTTCTCACTCTTAGTCTTCAGAAAAGGTTACTGTTTGTTTGATTTTTAGAGTTGCGGCACACTCAATTTAATAACAAACATAAGTAGTTTGTTAAACCAATGCACTTATTTACTATCAGTGGCAGTGTTATACTGAGCGATCGGCCAAGTTTAAACACTTTCGTTTTCGGGATGCATTGATCAAGTTACCGCTGTTTTGTAGATTGTCACACCTCTCTTCGCCGTTGCTAAGCAGGGGCAGCAGTCTGTCCTTTTCCCTCTTCATCTTCGCCGTCGAGAATTGAGCACGGTCGTAGGTCACGTTGCGGCACAGTTCAACTTAAACTACTGGCTGACGCGTTCACCTCTTTCCTCTGGGTGATTTACCAGCAGGGCAGTCAAGGCCATGTCGACAGATCTAAAATGGACTTTGAGATATCTTGACGAAATGAGTTTTTCTATTAGTGAATAAAAAAAACTCATACGTGTAAAATCAAGGAAATTCTTAGCAATAATTTTCTTCTGTACCAACAACACCTGGAATAAATACACAACTTCAAATGAACTGGTGGCGCAAAGAGCTAAGCATGCGCATTTTCATAAAGCATCAAAATTTTGGTTTTACAACCTATCAGAAATATTTTCTATGTATATTTCGACCCCTAATTTCATTAAAAAAAGTCTACCTATACACGAGTATATACAGCATTTATTTTCTCTATCAAACTAAGGTATAAAAGTGGTACTAATGCTAGAAAAGAATGTCACCGAGCTTTCAAAGTGGATTTTAATGCCTTTGTACCTCGGTACGTTCGGTAAGCCATAACTTGCAAACCACACCTAACATAAGTATCATATTTTTTTTATAGAATGAGCTATCCATATATTTTTTATGATTTAAAAATAAAAACAGTGTTTTTTGTTGCCATCAAAAAGAAAAAAATTCTTTTGTTTTGTGAAAATTTTACTTCAAAATCAGCGTCTTTGAACAAGTTTAAGGTCTCTTATTGAACCTCAAACAAACACATGTTTGTGAGAATAGTTAAAATAGTACCCTCTTATGTTACAATGTCATCTAATGTTATTTACACATTATTTCACTTTTTATGTGGTTATCAAATATTTGTTTTTACTTTTTGTATTATTTAATTATTTTTAATGAATACAGATCTTTGAAAACCTTGTTGACATTATTTTTTTTGTAATAGACTTCTGATATGGTCATAGCAGCCTGATGTTCATTGTATGCAACATGATCTTTCTAAATCAGTAAAAATCTAACAAGTTACTTGTGAATAAAACCAAAGGATTTAGGAAATCAGTTTACATGAGTGTTCCTGTCCTAACAAGTAAAATCTATAGCAGCATGCATCGGAATGGATGACAAAGTCTTCATAAATGAGCATATCTTAACTGGAAAAATCCTGTAGTTGCCTCCCACTTTATTCTTTCAGTCTCACTCCAGACTGTTTGAGTGTGCTCATGTAGTGAGTGTTTTGGTGGGTCAGTGAATATATATTTTTGTAAACTTTTATTTACATATATAGGTGTTTTTATTATTATTATAATTTCGTTTTTTTATATTATTTCAGATTCTGACTTTAATTTAAGTACTGCTTATTTTAAATCGTGGAAATGTGTTCAGTTGGGCATCACCTACAAGAAGACTGTTCATCAACTCAAGTAGAAGGTAGTCAAGAAAAGTTTGTAAGTTGTTCTGAACTTGGGGTAAAAGAAAGAGAACTTTTAATACTAAGAACAAAATGTGTGAATTTTGAAAATATATGCAACCATCATCTGTGTTATTTTTTTCAACATTTGCTGATCGACAAAGGGTATGTTGTGATCCTTTTAAAAGACACAAAAAGAACATCTATAAAAGCCTTAGAACTATTTCCCTTCCATTTTGAAGAAAATTTCAACTATGTGTTGAACTTGTATCGGGTACAAAACTGTGTATACCTTGCAGAAAAATGATATTTTCAAACTGTTCTCCAGACAATGTCCAAGAAAGCCATCTTTCAGGCAGTGATTATGAACCAGATGATTTAACTCGTGAAGTCATTGAGAAGCTAAATGAAAGCTGTGAATTGATTCAATGTTATCCCATTAAAGTTACAAAATGAAAACTTGATGAAAGAGTAGTTTATCTGTAGAACAAAGCTCAGTGAGTTGCAAGGAGTTTCCAAGACATGGCAAACAAGGCTTTAAATGTTCCATCTTCATCAGGAAGAAATGAAAGTGAACAAAAAAACAAACAGAAATGCAGTGATTGTAGTAGCCTAATGTATAAATTGAAAAACAAATTTAAAAGTAGTAAAATAGTTGAACAAGTTAAGATATTGACTCTTGTTCCTGAGTCGTGGAGCATCCCGCATAAAAACAGGTTTTTTTAATCCACCGAGTACATGGTGAAAAAGGCTCGAAAGATATTAAAGGAAGAAAGTGTTATAGGTAAAGTTGACAAAAGGAAAGGTCGTACTCCAAGTGCTGAAGTTGTACAGGAAGTAAGGGACTTTTATTGTGGCAATGACATCAGTAGAGCTTCAGTGAATAAAGACTATGTTTCTGTACCAACAGAACATGGTAAAAAAGAATTGAGAACAAAGTGACTAATACTGCACAATTTAAAAGATGTCTGTTCATTATTCAAGAGCAAAATCTTAAAGGAAAAAATTGGTTTCACAAAGCTTTGTGAATTGCGTCCTAAAAGTGTGTGTAACTGTAAGTAGTCATGGTGTTCATTCAGTGTGTGTATGTATCTACCACCAAAATGTTAAGCTTATGATGAGTAGTATACATTTAAGCAAGTCATATCAAGAACTCCTAAAACTAGTGTGTAACCTGGAATTAAAGGAATGCATGCTTCATCATTGTCCTGAATGTCCCGATGAATATTCACTTCAAGATTTTCTTATGGGGTTAGAATACCTTGAAACAAAAGAAACAGTTGTTTTTAAACCTGGCTTCAAACTGATCGATCATCTCTTGAAACTTTAGGAAAACCAGTTGATGATTTTGTTGATTTCCTGGTTGCAAAATTAGTGCAGTTAACAAAACATCATTTTATAGCCTAATCACAGAGTCGATGCTTAAAGCAAATGAAAGCAGATTTGGATGACAAAAATTGCATAAAATTCTTTAAGATGCTGCTCAAGTTTTTCACTGGCATAATATTCAGGTTACATTACATCCATTTGTAATTTACTACAAATGTGACTGCCAGCTGTAGTCCAAGCCCATATGCTTTATTAGTATCTGCCTAAAACATGACACTTCAACTTTTTTTTTTTTTTAATGATTGGGAGTAGCTGGTCCACCAGTGTGGCATTCATCAATGCTTAAACTGATACCCAATAAGCTGTGGAGAAAAGTATGTATGTTTGTGTTATTTTCCAATTTACGGCAATCCTATTGTAGGAGTAGCCAAAGTAAGAACCCTCCCTTCGAGAACTTAATTTAGCATCACTCATCACGTTAAGTGATTCCTTTCCTTTCTGGTCTGATGTTAGAAGCTCAGTTAGGGTCACTCTTGCCCTGTGCTTTCATTCAACTTGCGATATCATTTTTTGGGCATCCTTTAACGTAGGCAGTCTCTTGTAAAAATTGGAATTATAGTCTTGTGTGCATATATATTTAATTTTTTTTGTGTGTGTGTAATATATGTCATCGTAATTTAGAGTATGAGTGCTGTGAAGAAAGAAGATATGCACAAAGTTACAAGGATTTCTGGGAAAGCAAAGAAAAACTGAAAGGTTGGCTTGGAAGAAAGGAGGAGACTATGCATATATTGTAAAGCTTGTTCCATAGACCTAAAAATTTTGACGTCTAGGAAAGGTGATCTGGAAAAACATCAGAAAACTACCAAACATATGAAATGGTCCAGTTGACCTTGTTTTCATTTCCATCAGTGAGAAATACTGGATAAGAAAAAGTAAAAGAGGGTGAAATCCGAATGGCAGCATTTATTGCTGAGCATAATCTGCCCTTCAATGTTATGGAACGTTTACCTGGCCTTATACGTGCAGTTTGCCCATACAGTGATGTAGAAAAAAAAATTGAGCTGTAGTCACACCAAGACCACAGCTATTGTGAAAAATGTCATCAGTGCAAAAAACAAAGCCGAGCTTTGTAAAATCCTAAATAAGAAAAAAAAAAATTCAATTATTATAGAGAAGTCTACTTACTGTGATAACAAAACTTTGTGGTTAGTAATAATTAAAGCCATGGCCCTTCCTAGACAATCATATGATAGATAAAACACACAGATTATGGGATTTACGTAGGAATAAATGGATGGTATTTATTAACATGAAATTTTCCGATAGTAACCGTACCTTTCATCAGGACTACACTATAGTAAATGTTGCCAACCTTGGGTAAAACTCCAACCTTTAAAATCATTTAATGTAGTTCCTATTCTCTCAATTTCAAGACCTAGCAGTTTTCTCTTGAAGAAATGTTGTTGGTCAGAATTTCTACTGAGTCTCGCAGTATTTTACTGCCCTGGACAGACATGTTCAATTTGTTGGACATAAGATACTGTGGGACTCAGTAGAAATTCTGACACACCAACAACGTTTTTTCAAGAGAAAACTGCTAGAAGGTCTTGAAATTGAGAGAAGAGAAACTACATTAAATGATTTTAAAGGTTGGAGTTTTACCCAAGGTTGGCAACACTTACTATAGTGTAGTCCTGATGAAGGGTAGGGTCACTATCCGAAAATTTTATTGTTAATAAATAACATTCATTTATTCCTAAGTAAATCCCATAGTCTATGTGTTTTACCTATCATAAAACTTAATGTATAGTAACTCGTCCTAAAAGCAAGAGTCATTCCTCGGCAAATGCCACAGTCGATAGCTTGTATAGTTCCATAACTGAGACATTTGATGCTCACAATATTCCGTGGAAAGAGAATCTGATTGGCTTTGCTCCTTATGGAGCAAATCTCATTATTATAAAGTGCATTTGCCATTCCTTCCACTCGTGTGCATCATATGCATGTGGAAAACTCCGACGTGCTGTAGAAGATTTTGCGAGAGATGTGCAGAGCTTCTTTCAGAACAGCCCAAAACATGCTTCTGAGTTCAGATTTTCAATTGTACTTAGACAGGAAACCTCGTGAAGTATTACGTCCAAGTCAAACCAGGTGGCTTTCACTGCACGCTGTTGTTAAAAGACTGATTGAGAAGCATGATGCGCTAAAGACCTTTTCTAAAAATGCAGCAAAGAAGGAGTCTTGCCACCAGAAAGGATTAATGATAAACTTCATAATCCATTCCTGCAACTGCACCTTCATTTTTTGGGTTTTGTGCTGCCACTTTTTACTACATTAAATCTGCAAATGCAAGGTGGAAAGCCACAGATACATGTTTTAAGGGAGCATATCATATCATTATTAAAATCTATTTTTGATTGTTTGTTTTTTAGATAACATTGTTTCAAGAAACAATGTTGAGGATTTTTCAGTACCAAAATCCCTCACACTCTTAACCCTTGAGTGAAACTGGATTTCCTCATTGAAGCATATGAACAAATTTTATGTTGCTTTCCTTTAAGAAATAAACTATTTTAAAACTTGAAGGCTTTGGATCCAAAAATGGTACACAGTGGGTCAATAGTATCAATTGTTCCACTGGTGAGCATGTTTCCATGCATTGTGAAAGCCTCTGATTTGCAGTCAATTGATAGTGACTGGAAGCTATTAAAAAATACTCCAATAACTGCAAGTTTGGAGATGTCTGTGGAAGACTTCTGGTACCATGTGGGACAAGTCAAACAAGGTGGTAGAAGTTTGGTCTTACCATTACTTCACAACTTTATGACAATACTATTATGTTTACCATATTCAAGTGCTGCTGCAGAAAATATTTTTTCCAGTTCGAACTGGATGAAAACAAAGTTAAGGAACAGACTCGCCAATAAAACTATTTGTGGATTGTTGCATACCAAACAATATATGCAAAATACAGTGTCATTCATTTGTAATTCCCTAAAACTGACTACAAAATTGAACAGTAACATTTATGATGGACTTTCATTAGATCATTCTTTTCAAGAAATTACATTTATTTAAGCAGAAAGACCTTTGTTCACTATTTTGCAGCTGCTGAATATATTGATACCTTCCAAAGAAATGAAATGTAGCAGATTTATTTTTTATTCATGTTTTCACAGATAATTTGCACTTGTAAATAAGTTATTAAAATGTTTGGTAAGTTCTGAATTTTTTACTTTCCTTAGTTGTAGGAAGAATTGTGCAACAATGAAGAAAGTGTGTGAATGTTTACATAGAGAAAAATTAAATTAATTATCAGTTATTATTGATTTTCACATATATTTTTTCAACTCATTATATTGAAAAGTGTATTAACAGAGCATTGTCAATATTAGTGTGCGATTGAATAGATCACTGTTGCTAT
Source organism: Macrothele yani (assembly GCA_039090855.1). Lineage (NCBI taxonomy): Eukaryota > Metazoa > Arthropoda > Arachnida > Araneae > Macrothelidae > Macrothele > Macrothele yani. Next base: position 142,645,938 of record CM077009.1, on the reverse strand, counting down.
TGATTCAGAATTTTTAGTGACTTTATTTATATCTATAAGAAAACAGCTAAGGTGCGAGTGATTGTCTTAACCTATATTGTAATTTCTAACTAAATAACACATTAATAATGCAGTTAAATATTCAATATTCTACATAGTGCTAGAATGAGGCAAAATACAAATAAATGAAATTATATGTGTGTGTGTGAATATATATACATATACGACTTGAAATAAAAATACAATTTAAATATTAAATGTACTTACCTTATCAAACAAAATATAAATGTCAATTCAATAACAAAAAGGTATAGAAAACTCAAAAATCATAAAATATTTAGCTGTCATCATCATAATCCCAACTAAATGTAATGGTCTTTCAAAACAACAGCAAAGGCAGACAATGTCAATACCTGCTGTGGGGTTCGCTAGGCCATAAATGCGTACCAAAGTAAACCCAAATAAGAAAGTATAAAATGGAAACTAACCACACAAAAAGGCACTGAAGATGAGAGACATTATCAGGCACCTTGACAGCCCTGCAATGGAGTCCAAATGACAACCCATGTGATGTTATGCATAGATAAGTAGCAAATAGCACCATGGTTGCAGTTAAGTGTATGTGTTGCTATTTGCTACTTATACATGCATAATATCCCATGAGTTGTCATTGGAGTCTCTATCGCAGGGCTGTCAAGGTGTCTGATGATCTGTCCCTCATCTTCAGTGCATTTTTGTGTGGTTACTTCCCATTTTATACTTTCTTATTTGGTTTACTTTGGTATGCATTTATGGCCTAGGGAACCCCACAGCAGATGTTGACATTGTCTGCCTTTGCTGTCGTTTTGAAAGAACATAAATTTAGCTCGGGTTCTTCTGATGATGACAGCTAAATGTTCTGTTATTATTTTCGAGTTTTCTATACCTTCTTTGATATTGTAAGTTAAAGAACTCAGAAATGATTTGCAACAGTAACTATGTTCATAATCTACAGACTCCTGATTTAAGTTTTTCGTTATTTATTTTTGATTAAATACACAACTAACACGCTAACGAAAGTTGACGTATATATAATAAACATAAAACGAATGAGTTATTGTTAACAATAATGACACCGTGCTTAAAGGTTATTTCATCTGTTTTAAAGAGTCTTACCATGACTAATATTCCTTTTAGGAGTTCATACAAACACAGCTTATTCCGGCTATAGTCCTTTTAGGTCATAATTCATGTACTCTTTTAGAGCACTTTTGTTAGAACAACAACACAGCGAAGCGATGAGGTCATCTCCTCTTCACTCTGTCAATTGTCCAGGGTCGTGATTCCATAATTCTTTGCGACGCACCACTGATTGTTCTGTTCTGCATCCTTGCAACTGAAACTCGCAAATCTTAAACAATCTTGCAGCAGGTGTCCAATGAAAAATAATAAACAAGCAAAGGACGCTAGCATCTCCAACAAACCCCTCCCACGTCCACGCTAGTTAATTCCAAGTTCCTTTCTGAATCTTGTAAATGCTGGATTCGGAAGTGGTTTTGTCATGAGGTCTGCAATGTTGTTTTGCGACGAACAGTATTCCTTGGGAGTGTTACTTGGTTTTGCTCCCTTTAACCCAAAATTTTCAATCATTTCTTGAATTTTGTTCCTTTGGCTTAAATGAAAACTTCCATCTTCGTTGTTCTGCATTTCAATTCCTAAGTAGTACTGTACTTCATCACCTAAATTTGTCACTTCGTACCTTTTCTGCAATTCTTCTATTACACTTTTTATTTCTGCAACATTTTTAGCGTTGATCAAAATGTCGTCTACATGCAGAATTAAATACACAGGATTTTCTTTTTCTGTCTTGAAAAATAGATAAGAATCGGCCTTGCTTTTAGTAAATCCAAGATTTTCCAACGTTTGTTCTATTAAGTTATTCCACACTTTTGCTGCTTGCTTTAAACCATATATGGATTTGTCCAATTTGCAAACTTTGTGTTCTTTGCCTTTCACTTCAAAACCTTCTGGTTGCTTCATATATATTATTTCCTCATTTAATTTTGCATTCAAATACGCAGATTTAATATTAATATAGTGTACGTGCATTTGTTTATATGCCACTACAGTAAGAAAAGATCTTATTGTGATGTGCTTGACCACTGGTGCAAAAGTTTCATCATAGTCTGACCCATATTTTTGGTCATATCCTTTTGCTACTAATCTGGCCTTATACTTTGTTACTTGACATTTATCATTACATTTTGTCTTGAAGATCCATTTGCTTCCTATAGCTTTCTTTCCATTTGGTAACTGTTAGTGACCAAGTATTATTTGCTTTTAGAGACTATTTCTTTTTTCATTGCATTTTGCCATTTTGTTCTCTCTCTTTCTGGAAGATCTTGTATTATCACTTACAGATTTTGGATTTGAGTTAGAAGTTTGGTTTGTTTTTGCTTTAAATCCAAGTTGTTCTGGTGGAACTCCCTTTTTTTAAACGCTCAGAAACTCTAGGTAAATTAATGTTTATGCCTGGTTCAGTTTCTTGCTCTTCTGTAATTTCTTCAGTGCTTTCCTCTTGTTTAATCTTCTGTATTTCATTTTCAATATCTGCACTTTCTGAATAATTCAGACTTCCTAATTGTACGAGATTAAAATCTCCTTGTTCTTCAGTTTTTTTCTTTTTCCTTGCTAAATTGATTTTCAAAGAATTTTACCGATCTTGACACGACAACGTTTCTTCCTCCAACGTAAACTCGATATCCCTTTAATCTAAAATCATAACCGATTAATGTACCTTCAACTGCTTTGTCATCTAATTTCCTTCTTTTCTGTTGTTGAATGTAGTAGTAGACTTTACATCCAAACACTTTTAAATGATCGATATTTGGTCTGACTCCATTCCACAACTTATACGGAGTTTTGTTATTTGCTTTAGTGACTAACTTATTTTGCAAATACGTTACTGTTAGCACTGCTTCTCCCCAATATGCTTTTGGTAAATTTGCATTAATTAGCATTGCTTTGCACATTTCAACTAACGATCGATTTTTTCTTTCGGCTACTCCATTTTGAGCTGGTGAATATAATATAGAAGTTTGATGAACAATACCTTCTTTTGTTAAATACTCTTCAACTTGAAAGAAATACGGGATTACGCCATATAATACAAATTTTGAAGATGACAATCCGATTTTTGACGTAAATGTGACAAGGATGGTAAGTCAGATAATATCCGAAAACTTGAATTTTTTTTTATTATTTTTTTTCCGTCGTTCTGGAGCGGGACCCGAACCCGCGTCTCCCAGAAAACGCCTAGGTATGCTAACCACTACATGAATGCCTGTTGCTTCGACTGGCGAATCCTGTGATGGTTAAATTCAAATTGATCGGAAATTTTAAACTTGGTCGTTCTGGGGGTGTAGTGGTTAGCATACCTAGGCGTTTTCTGGGAGACGCGGGTTCGTGTCCCGCTCCAGGACGATGAAAATTTTCAAGTTTTCGGATATTATCTGACTTACCATCCTTGTCACATTTACACCAAAAATCGGATTGTCATCTTCAAAATTTGTACTCTTCAACTTCTTTGCTGCAGTATTCTAAGCCATTATCTGCTCTCAAAATTTTTACTTTTCTGTTAAATTTTTTTGTAGTAGAACTAACAAATTCTTTCAACTTTGCCAATACTTCATCTTTTCTACTTATTACATATACTGTTGCATATCTACTGAAGTCATCTATAAAAGACAAAAAATATCTTTTTCTTCCCAAGCTTTCAACTTGAAAAGGCCCACATACATCTTAGTGTATTAGTTCTAACGGTTCTTTCACTCTGTAAGATGCCTGTTTCGGGTATGGTTTCTCTGTAAGTTTCGCTCTAATGCATGAATCGCCAAAAAAACTATGCTTACAATTATTTATTTTCATACCTTTAACTAAATTTTGATTTGCCATTTCTTTAATTGCTTCAGTACTTCTGTGTCCTAGTCTAAGATGCCATTTATAAATGCAGTTTTTATTTTTACACATATTATTCCCCAATTGTGTTACGCAGTTTGTAACTTGTTTATCTTTATCTTGAACAATGATGAGTTCAAATAAACTATCTGTGGCAATGGCATTTGCAACTATGATTTGACCTTTGTTTATAGTGCAAGTCTTTTCTTCAAATAGTACTGTAAAGCCTTTACTAGCAAGCACTTTAACTGATAATAGATTTCCAACTAGGTCTGGGACATACAAAACATTTGATAGACTAAGAGTATGAACATTTCCCTCTAGAGTTTTCACTAGTACCTTACCTTCTCCAAAACCTTTTGACTTCAACATATGACCATTTGCTATGGTTACATTTTCATTTGATTTTTCTGTAATTCTATAAAAGAAATTTATGTCACTACACATGTGGCTAGTTGCTCCTGAATCTACAATCCAAGACACTGAATTGTTTTGCATTTTTGCTTGTAATGCTAGCACAAAAATCTTTCTCCACATTTCCATTTTTGCTACATATATTCAACTTGTATGGCAGGTTATTACTTTTTACTTTACCGTTATAAATCGGCTGCTTAGGAGTAAACTTTGTTTTACCTTTGTAAATACTACTATGCTTATTATTAACATTCAGATGCCAACACTCATTTCTAACATGATTTGACTTGTGACAATAAGTACAATATATGTTGGCTTTAAAATTAGGGACAGCAAAAGTGTTCTTTGTTTTATAAACTGAAAATTGTGTTTCAGAGTGTGTAACTGACCCCTCCTTAATATGCATTCTTCTCTCATACTCTTCAATTACTTTAGATTTCACATAATCCAGTGATGGTTCCTCTTCATTTTTGCTTTCCAGAGCTGTTATCAATGCACTATAACTTTGTGGCATAATACACAACAAAATTGCTACCATATGGGCTTCTTTTATTTGTTCCCCAATGTTGTTTAACTTCTCTCCCAGTTCGCTTAATTCTTTAATGTGCGATTGCATTGGAATCGATTCAGTGTATTTTATACTGTACAATTTTCTTAACACATACAGTTTACTGGATAAGTTGGTTCTTTCATGTACTCGTCTGAGTTTGTTCCAGGTATCCTTTGCACTGGTCTCTTGTAACACGTGATACAATTGTGAATCACCGATATACAAACAAATTAATGCTCTGCATTGCCTATCTTTTTTAACCCATGTTTCATCTACAGTTTGTGGTTTGGGTTCAAACACTACATCACTTAGATTTTCTTTGATTAACAACATTTCCATCCTAAATTTCCACGTTGCATAGTTAGTTTCTGTCAGTTTTTCTGTGTGAACATATTCTTTTGACATCGCCATTTTGCTGACTGTTTTGCTTTGTACTTAGTGCTTGTGCCTTTTCTTTTCACTTATTTCCGAAGCTGCGATATGAAAACTAGTTTTCAGTCTCATAATAAAAAATAATGATGGTGTAAGTTAAAGAACTAATAAATGATTTCCATCAGCAACTATGTTCATGATCGACAGACTCCTGATTTAAGTTTTTCGTTATTTATTTTTGATTAAACACAACTAACACGCTAACGAAAGTTGATGGATATATAATAAACATAAAACAAATCAGTTATTGTTAACAATAATGACACCGTGCTTTCAGGTTTTTTGTCTGTTTTAAACAGTCTTACCATGACTAATATTCCTTTTAGGTCATCATAATCTGTGTACTCTTTTAGAGCACTTTTGTAAGAACAACAAAACAGCGAAGTGATGAGGCCATCTCGTCTTCACTCTGTCAACTGTCCAGGGTCGTGATCCCATAATTCTTCGCAACGCATTTACGCTGATTGTTCTGTTCTGCATCCCCGCAACTGAAACTCGCAAATCGTAAACAATCTTGCAGCAGGTGTCCGATGAAAAATGAAAAGAAGCAAGCAGAGGACACTAGCATCCAAAATTCTTATTATTGAATTGACATTTATATTTTGTTTTATAAGGTAAGTGCATTAAACATTTTTGTATTTTTATTTTAAGTCATATATATAAATATATAAATGCAGAGTAGCAGAATATGGATGTACACACGTACGCCATATGTGGATAGTTTCCAAATTATTAGTAGATTTTGCAGATAATTTTTGCTTGAAGATTAAAAAAATAAAAATGTTATTTACAGCAATTAAAACACTAACTCAAGGATTTGCTCAGGTTAATATATTTATTTCTATTTTATCTTGAAAATGTTCAACTATTTTTCACATCTTTTGAGTTCTTTTGTTTTTACAGACATTTCTGGCCTCTAGATTTTACAAAGGCCTGTTGTCAATATGCAGGAATTATTGCAATATATCAAAACTTCCATTTACACAGAAAGAATTTAAATATTATTGCAAGGTTTCTCTTGCAGTTGCCAGTTAAATTAAAATCTTTTCCATACATATTTTGTGAGTCTACTATTTACGAATTAAGTTGTTAAAAATATAATATTTATCATCATCATCGTCAACCATTATCAATCCACTGCTGGACGAAGGTCTCCCCAAGTTTCCTCCACAACGGTCTGTCTTGTGCCAGTCTCCATGTCACTCCCGCATACTTTCGAATTTCATCCACCCATCTTCCATGTGGTCTTCTTCTGGGTCTTTTCCTGTCCCTTGGAATCCAATCTAAAATTTCGGCTGTCCATCGATGGTCTGTTCTTCTGGCAGTATGTCCAGCCCATTGCCATTTCAGGGATTTAACTCTGATCATGATGTCTTCCACTCTTGTCATTTTTCGGATCCACGTGTTCCTCTTCTTATCTCTCCTGGTTACACCAAGCATGCACCTCTCCATGCTGCTTTGAGTTGTCTGCAGCCTTTGTATGTCTCTTTTAGCTAAGGTCCACGTCTCTGCACCATGCGTAAGCACTGGAAGGATGCATTGATCAAACACTTTTCTTTTAAGACATAATGGCATATTGCTCTTGAAAATTATGCTGTTTCTTCCAAAAGCTCTCCAGGCAAGTTTTGTACGCCGATTAATTTCTTCACCAATGTGACCCTCACTTGATATCTGCTGTCCAAGATAAACGTACGTGTCTGTTATCTCCAGCTTTTCTCCATCAATCGATAAATCTTCATTTCTTGTAAAAGCATTGAACATCACTTTTGTCTTCTGAAAGTTCATTTTTAATCCCACTTCTTTACTCTTGTCAGCAAGTTCCTGGATCATACTCTGTAGCTCTGATGGGGTAGTTGCAAAAATGACTGTCATCAGCAAAACGAAGGTGGGTTAGATAATCTCCATTAATCTTTATCTCTTTGTTTTCCCAGCTCAGTGATTGAAAAACATTTTCCAATGTGGCATTAAAGAGCTTCGGAGATATGGTGTCACCTTGTCTCACTCCTTTTCCAATTTTTATGTGTGTTGTATTTTCAAACAGCCGAATCTTTGCACTTGCATTTTCATAGATGTTATTAATAATATTAATGTATGCATCTTCAATACCGCAGGATTTCAGAGCCATTGCTACTGCTGATGGTTTCACCGAATCAAAGGCTTTTTCATAATCGATAAAAGCCATGCACAATGGAAGTTCATATTCCCTCGCTCTTTCAATTACTTCTCTCAGTACGTGGATACGATCTATTGTGCTGTAGCCACTCCTGAATCCAGCTTGTTCTCTCGGTTGAGCCATGTCCAGTGTCATCTTCAAGCGGTGTGAAAGAACTTTAGTGAAGATTTTATAAACCACTGATAGGAGGCTGATAGGTCTGTAGTTTCCGAGATCCTCAATGTCACCTTTTTATGTAGCAAGATCATTGTAGCGTTGTTCCAATCCTCAGGAATTTTCCCTTCATTAAGGCATCGAGTGAAAATTTGGGCGAGTACTGTTTCGATTTCTCCACTTGCTTCTTGTATGATGTCTACAGTAATTCCATCTTCTCCTGGAGCTTTTCCCCGCTTCATGTTCTTGATTGCATGTGCAACTTCTGTTGGAAGGACTGGAAGAACTCTGGTACTGGTACCTTTCATGATGTCTGGAGTACATGTATCATCCCTTTCATATAATTTGGAGTAGAAATCTTTCACCCTTGTCAAAATTTCGCCTCTATTTCTTGTTACAGAACCATCTTCTTTTCTCAGTGCCATAATCTGTTTTTTCCCCTTACTGAGATGTCCCTTTGCTATCTTTAGGCTTTGGTTGTTTTCAATTGCTTTCCTTACTAGTTCACAGTTGAATTTCCTTACGTCTTCAGTGATACTTTTTCGTACTGTCTTGCATAGCTCTATATATTCCACTTTGGAAGTCACATCTTCTTTAGTTGTCCTCATCCCTCTTCTTTTTTGCATCAACATTTTGGTTTTTCCTGATAATTTGTTCACATGCAATTTGTTCTTAGACCCAGCTAATTTTGTTGCTGTTTCCATAAGAGCTTTGGTTACTTTTCTGTTAACTTCAGAAATATCCACTTCTTCCGATGTTAGGCCTTCTAAAGCAGAGAATCTGTTCTTCAGTTCCAATGTGAAGGTATTATGGTGTTTTTTAAGGTTGGTTATGTCAATACATTTTGTTTGTCTTATGAGCTTGCTACGTTCGAGTTTAGTGTTGAGGTGCATCTTACATCTCACCAATCTATGGTCACTGCCTGTGTTGAACTTGTTTAGCACACTGCAGTCTTCTATGACGAATTTTTGGTTACACATAATAAAATCAATTTCACTTGTCGTCCCATTTGGATGTCTCCATGTCCATTTCCTGTGTGGCTTTTTCTTGAAAAAGGAGTTCAAGATGAAAAACCCTTCTGCCTCTGCAAACTCTACGAGAGTATTTCCACGCTGGTTTCTGTTGCCGTGACCGAATTTACCTACTGAAGTTTCATTCTGTTGCCGTTGCCCTATTTTTGCATTGAAATCTCCCATAATTATCTTCAAGTGCTGCTTACCTTTATTATTTAGATGACGAATTTCCTCATAAAATTCTTCAATTTCTTCTTCAGCATGACTTGTGGTGGGTGCATAAGTTTGAATAATCTGAGCCTGGTATCTTCTCGAGAGTTGGATAACGAGTCGTGCAGATCTGTCAGAGGAACTTTCAACTTCTACAACTTTATCCTTCAGTTTCTTGTTTATTATAAATCCAACACCACTAGTTCTGCCAGTATCTGTCCCACGATAGTAGATGAGATGTCCACTTTTCAGTTCAATGAGATCTTCTCCTTTTCTCCTTACATCACTTAGCCCGACGATGTCCCACTTGATCCTTTGTAGTTCCTCTTCCAATTTAAGAAGCCTTGAATCAGAAGATAGGGAGCGTCCGTTGTACGTAGCCAAGGTCAGCATCAGATGGCAGCCTATTCCGGTCCTCCGGGGATTCTTAGCACCCTCTGCCTTCATGTCGCACTGGCCGCTGCCTTGGCCAGGTACATTCCAGCTGCCGGAGACTGAGGGCCAAGATTTAAGTTGTGGAGTCATTTTGGAGGGGTTTGGCCATAACTCACCACGCTGGCCAAGCGGGTTGGTGAGTGTGGGATAGCATTTCCTCTAATCCCGATGGTATAGTTATACCGCTATTGGCGGTCGTCAGAGCTCCTTTAGTGGGAACAGGATGTACCACGAGAAGGCGGGGTTGACATTTGTCAAGGAGAGGCTGTGATGTTACGCATCACCTGACCTTACATCCCATAATATTTATACGTAATTATAAATACACCACCCTATGAATACTCAACAGATGCATATAGCTTACTACACCGCAAAAATAAACAAATTTAATATGCTATATGTGTCTCTTGAGTATATTATTTATAATTTTTGAACGTTCATTAGTAGAGCTTTCTGGATACAAAAAATTGCTTTAATTAGTCTCTTGTTTTTATGAGCTTCATAATCCAATATTTTAATATTTTGTCCTAAAGGTCCATTTCACACACATTGCTGCACATTCAGTTGCAATGGGCTTTTGTCCTCACTGGAATCTGTAATGTTCTAATAATTATTTTTTATTAATATTTCTTTAAATTATCTTATTGTTATCAAAAGTCGTGAATTTGCAGCAAGTTTTCTGTTTCTGTGGTTGTGTACACAGATATTTTATTTTTATGCACCATTGTGTATATATATATACACAATGGTTACATATAAATGTTTATATGTACCAAGTTACATATAAATGTTTAATGCAAATATATTTCAGCCATTATTGTGGCCTTCGTCAGTGCGACTACGATTGGTTTACGTTGCCAGATTGGAAAGTTAATTTTGTAATGGTAACTCCGGGTGACATAATGCAATGAGGGATTTCCAGATGTAAGAAATGAAAATGGGGAGCTCAGTTGGAATTTTTGGAAAATAAAATTTCGAAACTTTCTCTAAACCTCAGAGCATATCTATTTTGGAAGGGAGCCAACTTTTTAGTATTGGACCAAAGTGGAGTAGCAGAAGTGTCAGCCATGGTAAGAAGAGATAAGGCAGATGAAGGTTTTCCAAATTTCACATCAGATTTGTGTTACTGAAGTCTTAAAGAGAATTTTCCGGAATAAACTTCCTATGTACGCGGTTAATCCGACGTTAGTCTGGATCGGAATTTTATACACTCCAGGTGAAGAAAGCGGAGATCTTGGGTCTCTGTCATTACGGAGTATAACAGAAATTGAAGGGGAAGAACGAATGGCAAGTCTGTATCCTTCTCTTTTGAAAATACTAATGAGTTTGTAGGCAGAAGGTCCGTGGTAAGGGGTTGAGCCAGCAAACATTAGTTCCTTTTTTGGTGAAACAGGTTGAAGAGCAACAACTGGTTTTTTCGTAGCATTTTGAATTAATTTAGAAACCAGGAGAGGGGGAAAGCCATGTTGAGTAGCGATCAAGCAGATGTTTTCTAATTCATTTGTTAGATTAACTTCAGTGTTACAAACCAAATGAGCTCGATGATGAGATATTGAAGGGGTGGTTATTAGTGATAATTTTGAAAAAAAAAAAATTTTTTTTTGGCATACAAAAAAAAAATCAAGATTATCACTAATAACCACCCCTTCAATATCTCATCCACTGCTGAATTCATCTCTAGACTTCCAAACTCCATTGATGGTCATGCAAGTATGTTTACCCTGGACGTTAAATCACTTTTTCCTTCTGTGCCTCAATTTGAAGCACACATGCTACTCATTCATAAATTCAAAGAACAATCCCCCATGGACGGCACTTTAACCAAGGATTTGTATGATTGCCTGTATTCTCTTCGTCAACACAGTTTCTTCGTTTTTAATAATAATCAATGCTATCAACAAAACCAAGGTGTATTGATGGGGTCACCTCTTTCCCCACTTTTGGCTGAAGTATACCTGCAAAAATATTGAGCAATCAATAGTGATGCAACATGACCAACAACCTACCTTATGGCTCCGTTATGTCGATGATATTTTTGTCATCTGGCCTCATCCTAAAAAAGATCTATTGCAACTCACAAACTTAATCACTGAAAAGTTCCTGTCCATTAGATTCACTATTAATGAAGAAATTAATGGCAAGATAAATTTCTTGGATGTCAGCATCTCAAAATGCAATAATCTTCTTTCCACTTCTGTCTACCAAAAACCAGTTTCTACCAATAGCATTATTCCTTTCAATTCTCATATCTTCCACCAATATAAACTGTCAGCCCTGAAGTCTCTCATTCATCGAGCTCATTTGGTTTGTAACACTGAATTTAATCTAACAAATGAATTAGCAAACATTTGCTTGATCGCTACTCAACATGGCTTTCCCCCTCTCCTGGTTTCTAAATTAATTCAAAATGCTAAGAAAAACCAGTAGTTGCTCTTCAACCTGTTTCACCAAAAAAGGAACTAATGTTTGCTGGCTCAATCCCTTACCACAAACCTTCTGCCTACAAAACTCATCAGTATCTTCAAAAGAGAAGGATATAGACTTGCCATTCGTTCTTCTCTTTCAATTTCTGTTATACTCCGTAATGTCAGAGACCCAAGACCTCTGCTTTCTTCGTCTGGAGTGTATAAAATTCCGATTAAGACTAACGTTGGATTAACCGCATACATAGGAAGTTCATTCCAGAAAATTCTCTCAAGACTTTAGAAACACAAATCTGATGTGAAATTTGGAAAACCTTCATCTGCCTTATCTGTTCTTCTTACCATGGCTGACACTTCTGCTATTCCACTTTGGTCCGAAACTAAAAGTTGGCTCCCTTCCAAAATCGATATGCTCTGAGGTTTGGAGAAAGTTTGGAAATCTTATTTTCCAAAAGTTGCAACTCTGAGCTCCCTATTTTCGTTCCTTACATCTGGAAATCCCTCATTGCATACTTCACCCGGAATTACCATTACAAAACTTACCTTTCCAATCTGGCAACGTAAACTAATCGTAGTCGTACTTGATGAAGGCTATAGTAATAGCTGAAATATATTTGCATTAAACATTTATACGTAACTTAGCGTGTTCTACACTACCTTCTTCTTAATTAAATTGTTAGTTACGTGCATTGCCTACCACTCATTTATATTTTTAAAATGAACTTCACTTACACTAAGTCAATCCATTATTAGTAAATACTGGTGTGAGTTTAAATGGAAGCAGTGGTTTCTTTGTGTGCTGATGCTAAGTTAACGCATTTGATATTGATTTTTATCCTATAGACATTACATTAAAGTAAGAGTAAAAAGATCGGCCGATATATTTTTCTCTGATTGGTTTCCTTTCAGTTTTCTGTAAAATGCACTAAATAATATGCAAACTAAAGTCTAACAGGAATCTATTCTCTGATCATTGGAACAGCAATGAAGTAGGACAGTGTGCAATAATACTGCTCCGTGTAAAAAGCAGCAGGGCTGGAAATGTAAGAAAAGTAGTTGGGAAATCTGAGTTTTCTATTTCCCAGCATGGCACACCAAACTTTTATACAAGAGTAATTGCATTTTTTTTTATAATTAAGCATAATTTATTTTCTGACATTTAATATTTTTTGAAATATATGATTGGCTATTGACTAATTGCTGAATGATCCATTGTGAAATATGCATATGTCAACTCAAGATAGGCATAACTTGAAAATATTACTGGTGCCATTACTTTTATATGGAGCACACTACCTTAAATTGTAAAACAAGTTTTGTGTTTTCCTAATTGTGTTAGCTTTTTTTATTATTATTATTACTATTCCTTCCCCACTGCCAAATGCATCTAAATACTTTCAATCTGCTAGACAATTAGGAAAGCTTTTCTGTGTTTTTGATATTTTTTATTCCATGCATCTATTTTCCATTGTAGTTATTTTGATAAAATATCATTTAAAAAAAATACTTAAAATTGATTTCCTATAGGGATGGCACAGAATGCCCGTTAAGATTTTAATTTAGATCTATCACATATCATAGATATGTTCAGATTTTCTCACCAAATGTATGTTTACATCACTACCATATAATTTATATGTATGGTAGCAGAAACCAAGTAAAGAAATTCCATAATGACATGTTTGTTGGTGGGCCTGATCTAAAAAATAAGGTTTTAAAAATTCACATATATTTCAAATTATTTGAAATTTATGCTTACCATATAAAAACAAAATACTGAGCAAATTTTATTTATCATTTTGGGGTTACATCAAACTCATTTTTAAAGCATGGTTCAAACATGAAAACTTTGTCATGTTTAAAAATGAAATTTGTTTACTCTGTCTTTATTAAGGACTTATCAATAACTTTTGTGTGTAATTAGATTTTGATGCATTAATTGTTAGAATATTATGGTACTGATTTCTGCTGATTTTTGGATTTTCATCTACTGATTTTTTGCTTGATCTCTTGATTTTTTAGTTGATCTACTGATTTCTCTTGAAAGTCTCTGGCAACACTGTGCTTAACCATTAAAGGTACTTTTGGCTTTTAGAATTCTTTGTGCTTGTAATAATCTGCAATTTTTTTCTTACAGACTCTCTGTGAAAGTACTCCATTGTTCTTAAAGAAATCGAATTACATGGATCTGCAGCACTCAGCATCCTGCAGGTACAAAAAAAGGTCTTATATTTGCCTTGAGAAATAGTCAGCCACATCATTTGCATGGATGACAAAAGACAAAATTATGAGCTCAGGACAATTTCTTTCTTTGCCAGTTATCCAAAATCTTCTAAAATTTTGCTCAGTCATTAAACAAACTGTGCTTTCACAGCTTGTATGGTTCAATTTTAATTTTTAGTTTTACATGTTTGAATTAATGAAATGTTTTAAAACATTCTTAATTCTCTTTTAAATGTCGGACATGACACTATGATGTTTTTCTCTGTACATGTGGACAACACAATTGAATACAGTTCAGTTCAACACTACATAATCAAAAAGCTATGTAGAACAGAAATTGTTAGAATGGCTGCCTGTTGAATAAGTAAAAATTGCAAGTTTCTCAGTATGGCATTAGTGTCGAATCATTCTATCACAAAGATCAATCATCAGTTCAATAAGGAAATGAAATCTGAAGCCGATGTTTCCAATCACATTGGTCCACAGACAAGTGAAAATCTTTGGGAATGTAAAATATGCTTCCAGAAATTTCAAGAACAATCAGACTTTGCAAGTCATGTGCAACTGCACACAAGTGGAAAACTTGATGACTGTGATTTGTATCTCAAGAAATTCTCCCAGAAAAACCATCTTGCAAGACAGGTAAAAGCCCATGAAACAGATCTTAGCAATTCGGATATATGTTCCAATTCGTTATGTGGCGAGACTCAAGACATAAGTGTCTCAAGAGATGAGCTTCTTCACTCTACTCCAAAGTATCACCAATGTGATGTATGCTGCAGATTATTTACTAGCAAAATAGCTCTTTCAAGGCACACGCTCCTTCACACAGGTGAAAAGCCTCACAAATGTGACGTTTGTTCCAAACAGTTTTCTCGTAAAAGTCATCTTTCACGACACATGCTTCTTCACACAGGTGAAAAGCCTCACCAGTGTGATGAGTGCTCCAAACGGTTTACTGAGAAAAGTTCTCTTTCAGAGCACATGCTTCTTCACACAGGTGAAAAGCCTCACCAGTGTGTTGTATGCTCCAAACAATTTGCGCGTAAAAGTGTTCTTTCAGAACACATGCTTCTTCACACAGGTGAAAAGCCTCACCAGTGTGATGTGTGCTGCAAACGATTTGCTCAAAAAAGTGCTCTTTCAAGACACCTGCTTCTTCACACAGGTGAAAAGCCTCACCAGTGTGATATGTGCTCCAAATGGTTTACTGATAAAAGTTCTCTTTTAAAGCACATGTTTCTTCACACAGGTAAAAAGCCTCACCAGTGTGATGTATGCTCCAAACAATTTGCTCGTAAAAGTGATCTTCCAGGACACATGCTTCTTCACACAGGTGAAAAGCCTCACCAATGCGACGTTTGTTCCAAACAATTTTCTCATAAAAGTAATCTTTCACGACACATGCTTCTTCACACAGGTAAAAAGCCTCACCAGTGTGATGTGTGCTCCAAACAATTTAGTTAGAAAAGTTCTCTTTCAAAGCACATGCTTCTTCACACTGGTGAAAAGCCTCACCAGTGTGTTGTATGTTCCAAACAATTTGCACGTAAAATTTTTCTTTCAGGACACATGCTTCTTCACACAGGTGAAAAGCCTCACCAGTGTGATGTATGCTGGAAACGATTTGCTCGTAAAAGTGATCTTTCAAAGCACACGTTCCTTCACACAGGTGAAAAGCGTCACGAGTGTGATGTATGCTGGAAACGATTTGCTCAGAAAAGTGATCTTTCAAAGCACACGTTCCTTCACACAGGTGAAAAGCCTCACCAGTGTGTTATATGCTGCAAACCATTTGCTCATAAAAGTGATCTTTCAAAGCACTTGCTTGTTCACACAGGTGAAAAGCCTCACAACTGTGATGTATGTTCCAAATCATTTGCTAGGAAAAGTGATCTTTCCAGGCATGTGCTTATTCACACAGTTCAAAAAGCTACAGATATGTAATATATGTTCCAAACAATTTAGTTACAAAGTAATCTTTCAAGGCACATGCTTCTTCACACAGCTGAAAAATAAGTATTTGAAAGAACATGCTCTTTTAGACAAGAGAAAACTTCTTGGAACAGTTTACTCAGTCTTTCAAGACACATTCTTTCATGCAGTTAAAAAACTATAGCTGTGTTATGTGTGCTTCCAGAGGATAATAATTGCAATATTTGAAGATTTTGTCTTTCAAATATTCTGGGGAAACTTCGGTATCAGATTGTGCTTTTCATTTTCTGAAATATGTTGATACCAGTGTGGTCATGTTTTTTTGTTTTTTTTTCTTTTTGGTGATTTACTGACAATGTGTGCTGTTTCAGGAAAAATAAAATTACTTTAATCTTGCAAATAATAGATGACATGTCTATTCCTGGACTTGATAAACCACAAAATTATGGGGGTTTTTTACAAAAAGATAATCAGGTCAATTTTTTGCACTTGTCACTATCAGTAAAAGAGGGAAAACTTTTGAAATTCCATTTTATAAAAGACCTACCAGCAATAATAAAATGTTGGACTATCAGCAAAATCATCCTAATTACATCAAACAAATATTGTCACCCACATTTTGGAAAATATAAATGTTCTAAATTCTTCAGAAATTTTAAAGAATGATCAAAAGGTGGAATAAAAAACGTTTTGGAGGAAATAAATACCTATCTCACTAAAATCCTTAGTAAAGAAGAAAAGTCAGAAACAAGGTTTCAATTGACTAGAAAAAGTTGGGTAAATGTGTACTTTAGCGTCCTAAATTATTTTGTCGGAAAAATTTTACTGTGCGAGAAAAGTGCGACATACAAATTTTTAAGCATACAAAATAATGGGGAAAGATGCAAAAATATAATAATTTTAGATAAAAGAACAGAATTTTTTCGAAGTATTAACCTGCGAGTACGATGGTTTGCAGCAGTTGGTGCGGGAGGCTGAAGCGATGCTGACGGCCACCACTTGAAGGTTCCGTGCGTCGGAAAGGAGTACGAGTTGCCAGTGAATGCGCAGAAGAATACAACAGGAGTGGGGTGTATATCTCGGAGGAGTGTGATGCGTCGTGTAATCGTGTGCAAAAAGTTGTTCAGAAATGTTTCATTAATTATTAATAAATAAATGAGGTAAATGTTTTTGTTTTTATTGTAAAAATGTCTGAGAATGTTATAAAATGAAGGAATGTAAATGACATAATGTGCGGCAAAAGTTCTGAGTAAGAGGTATTGGTTCCGGTGGAACCCCAAGTTTTGGTTATGGTTTCGGAGATGTTAAGGGGTCGGTGATTTCTTCAAGCACCTCATTTGTAGTTCTGCTGTTATTCCGTCCATCGTTCGACCTTTTTTTCCCTCTTTAAACGGATATTGTTGAAAATAAACGATTTTGTTATACTCGGGAGTCGTACTATAGCAGGGAGGCCTAGAGTTTCGTGTCTAATTGTGGGGGATTATGAAATTTTATGCCTTTTTGGCAATTTTCTACTAACGATTTCGCAAAACTACCCTTGAAAAAATTATATTACAACAATATGAAACCAACCTCTTTCCTTCAGCGTATTCTTACAACCCGCTTTGATGAGTACGTACTCCTGAACCGCTTCCTTGTCTATTCTTCCGCACGTAACTTGCCATTCTCAAGGACGCTTCCGTTCACCGGCTTCCACCTTCACGTCGTTGCCGTTCCGACATCTTAGGCCTACCGCACGTACTCTTCCGAACCTTCGTACTCCAAGGTAAGTTCTTCGGAAAATATTTTTCCTTTCATGGAAAAGTACTATATTTTTTCACCTTTCCCTATTATTTTGCTTGCTTAAAACACTGTACGTCGCACTTTTCTCACACAGTAAAATTTTTCCGACGAAATAATTTAGGACGCTAAAGTACGCATTTACCGAAAATTGCTTACCATAAAGGACTGTTTGAAAAACTTCAGAGGATTAGTGAAAAGCTTCTGATCAGACTGGCTCCAGTATTTCAAAATAAAATAAGAAACTACCTTCCAAAACTAAAGCCAAAAGAAAAAAAAAATAACATCCTATTACAGGAAAGTGTGTGTCTACAACAGAAACTGCGAGCGTGGTGTTGACTATACGGAAGAGACAGGCTGACAGCTTAAAACCAGATTAACAAACGTGAAGCTGGAATTAAAAATGTGTCAAACAAAACAGGTTTGGACATGCATGTACAAAATACAGGATATAAAGTACTTTGAGACACTGTAGAAGTTATGACCTGCCAACGGCACTTTTTCAAAAGAAAATTGGAAGACTGGAAATAGGAGACAACATTAAATGATTTGAAAGGTTGGAATTTACCTTATGAATATTAAGAACTACTATAGCTGTAGTCGGTTAGAGGAATTACCCAAAAATATGACATAAGTAATATCCTTTTATTCCTTAGTAAAAGAAAAACCCACACTTTAATCTTTTTTTTTCATTATGATCTGATTTTTATTAAAAAAAATTACCATTGAATTTCATTGTTTTTGTTCAATTTAAGATTATTTAGAACATTGACAAGGAAATTTGTTTTGCAACCTTTGGGAAAAATAGTTTTGTTTTACATTGACCTTGTGGTATTCTTACAAGGAAATAGCTTTGCCCAGACACACAGAATATAAATTATGTAGCACTTTGGCTCCTTTACAACCCCTTTTCTATGCTAACCCAAACCATAGCCAGGAGGTAGGATTTTTTTTTATTTTTATTTTTTATTTTTTTTGTAGGATCTAGAGGCTATGGCAGTTATCAAACATAACTACAGAAAAATAACCAAAGAAAAATTACACTGTGCAGCAAAATAGGAACAATTACGCATTTATCTGAATGTTTTGATGTTTGTTATTGATTTTGCTGTGAGGATATCAAAATTGTTGCTATTTTTGGCATAGCATCAATAGTTTAGCCACAATTTACACTTCTACAAAGTCTGTGTAGTTGTACAATGCATGACAGATATTACAGTGCATTAGGCTATAGGACAGAGGATGTAAGAGAGTACAAATCACATGCTGTCAAAACACAATATGAATTAAAGTAAAGACAAAAAGTACAGGAGTTGTTCAAAATAATGGACACAATAGGTGCTACGCACCTAATATGGTGTGGGAGCACCCTTGGCATTTAAAACTGCTTGAATTCTCCCTGAAATGGATGCATACAAGTCCTGGATGGTTGTAATTGGTATGTTGTACCATTCTTCCTGCAGAAACTGCTCCAGTTCCTTGTGAGAGATGCCGGAGGAGGATAACGGGATCGTACTGTTTTCCAACACGGACCACAGGGGTTCAATGATGTTTAAGTCCGGTGATTGTGCAGGCCAGGGAAGGTCTGCAATTTCATCCTCATGTTCCTCAAATCATGATTGAACAGTTCAATTTCCGTGAATTGGGGCATTATCATCTTGAAAAGTGCAATCCCCCTGACGGAAACAATGTCTGCACCATTGAATGCACATGGTCGGCCAAAAGAGTGACAGTCACCCCTAGTGATCCGTCTGTGTAAGGTGATAATGGGACCCACTGCAAACCACGAGATCATGGCCTAAACCATTACAGAACCGCAACCATGCTTCACTGTAGGAAGGAGACAGTGTGGGTTGTAGGCTTCTGTGGTGGTTCTCCACACGTAAACCCATCCTGTGGTAGGGAATAGTAAGAGACTTGATTCATTGGAAAGCAAGACATGTTTCCAGTGATCTGCAGTCCATGTTTTATGTTCCTGGCACCACTGTAGTCACTGTTTCATAATCATCTGTGACACCAGGGGTTTGCAATCTCAGCTCTGCCATAAATATTGTGCTTATGCAATTCCCTTCACACAGTATGGGTCGACACAGGGTTTTGGAAATGTGCATTAAGCTCAGCAGTCACTTTCGTCACCGTGATCTTCCTCCTTGCGGTCACAATCCTCTTTAATGTCCTCCTGTCTCTCGCAGTGAGTTTGGTTTTCCTTCCAGAGTTGTGTCTCGCAGATGATGATGTGCCGTGGACATTGTATGCTGTCATGACCTTCGACACGGTACCTCTCGATACCCCCAATACCTGTGCCACTGTGATAACCGAAGCACCAACCAGACGGGCTCCTGCAATCTGCCCTCCTTGGAACTCCGACAGGTCACTCATTGTGCCTTCACCTGGAACGAAATTGTGCAAACACTGATTTACAATGCAATCACACAGACCCTTGAGACTATAAGCAACACTTTTTTACAAAAAAAAAAAAAAAATTAAAAATGTAGCTATGTGTTCGTTTTACTCAAAAAGCAGCACATACCAAAATCACTGTTTTCAGCGAGGTGTTTCTATTATTTTGGACAACCCCTGTATATCTGTCCTAAAAAGTAACATTAAATTGCCTTTGCCTCTTATGAACACTACTAGCATGGTACACCAAATTCCAGATATTGTCTCCCATCTTGGTTTCATCCCATCTTCCTTCATATCTCCTTTCCATGTTTTGCATATAATGATGAAACCTCTCACCATAGATATTGTAGTTCAAATTCCGCTGACTTGCGAAGAACTTATCTCTGTGTGGCTATGAAATCACCAAATAACCGGCTCATTAAATGTCATCTATTGCTGTTTCACACATTATTACAAGTTTGGCAACCAGGAGATCATTACTAGATGGGTTCCATTTCAACTCAGGCAGGGTCGTACCATCATGGTCTCAGATTTCTCTAAAAAAATTAAGGGGTGTTTCTTGACTAAAATAAGGAGACCCATATTTTTTTTTTTGGCAAGAAAAATTTTCCCTTCGAGATAGACGGTTTCAAATCTTGCACCGTCAAACAAGCTCTCTAGAAACGGTTATTTTTCCTAACTTCAGTGAGTCATTGCAGCAGAGTTCAAAAAGATATCGTGTTCTTGTATTTTTTTTTTTACATTGTGTATATAACATATAATAATATATGGTGCTAATATTTGCTACACATCGTATGATTAAAATTTTAAAAAATCGCAAACTTTGTGATTTTTAAAAAAAAAATTGAATTTTTAAGTTTTTTTAAACAGGTTTGGATGGAGTTTTTTCTATATTCGTTTTTTTCATTAAAGACATACAAATGTGCACTTTCTTTGTAATTTTTTGTGTGTCTGTGAAACTGCTAGTTTCCGTTTCGGCAGCGTTAAAAACAGCCGATTTTGAAAAATCTCTAACTTTGCCAACGATTTTCTCAAAAAGGCTATTTTTTAAAATTCTGAAAATTAAATCCCTGTTTCATTACCAACAGGAGAATATCTGTGTAAATTTTCACGGACCTAAAAACGCCCGTTTCCGAGTTAGACGCGTTTGAATTCGGTTTGAAAGCCTACGATTTCCCGTGTTCTAATGGCGCCATTTTGGAAAAATCTCAGGCGCAAAGTACGTACGTTATCTCTTACCCGAATCAAAGCGTTAGATATTCTTTACCCGAATGATGGAATGAGAGCATTGGGTCAGCTGGCCCTGGTTGGATACATCCACCTCACCCTTCCCCGAGTGATGACATGCCTATAAAACTGTCGGGGGGGGGGGGGGTAACCAATACATAAAGAAAATTCTTGCTGCTCCACTAACAAAGTTGAGTTGCGAAAGACAGCAGCAGCAGTTGTTTGTTTGTTTACGTATATACTTAAAAATCGCATAAGAAAAGACTATGAAAGAGTAGAAAACTGTTGTGAAACAATTTTAAGAAAAAGAGTGCAGGCACGTGTACCGTAAGTTAATTTTCGATGGCTAAACAACCTCGAGTTTTTCTGGGAGTTGCTAATTGTAGGCTACTGTCAGAAGAGCAGTTGCTGTTTTGTTATAGTTGCTAAAATTAACTTCTCAGTTTTTCGTAATAGTAAAATATTCGCTCAGGAGAATTTTGTTCTCTGCGAACGGGGAGAAATTGCAATGCTCTTGACCTCGCTGCTGGGTTGATAGCGCTGGTCGCTACCGAAACTCTGCTTACCTCCTCTCCAAAACGTAATGGCAATTGTCTAATCTACTAAATAAATAACAATTTAACACATACGCGTGCATGCTTATTCATAAAATGTAAGTTGAGTATATTTCCTGTTTAATCAGCTGATTTTACAAGTAAAATTCATATACAACTTATGCGCTTATAATGGTGTAAAGATTTGTATCTATTTAAAACATATTCTCAAAGATTTCAATTTTTTAAAGGGGGGGGATTGTGTTCGTAGTGATCTCCACCTGGGCCACGATAAACCATGCACTGCCCATGGCTTCTGTTCCCTTAGAAGATAATCCTGGATCGATGGGAGACCAGCGGAGTTTTGACAACCCCCTCCCTCTCACGTGGTGGTGAGGTGTCTCAAAGCTAGGTAGCTTTCAAACATGTTTCAACTTAGTTGGCTGGTAATAAGAGAGGGATTCCATTTCAACTCTGGCAGGGTAGTACCATCACGGTCTCAGATTTCTCTAAAAAAATTAAGGGGGTGTTCCTTGATTAAAATAAGGGTACCCATATCTTTTCTTTCGGCAAGAAAAAAAATTTTCCCTTCGAGACAGAGGGTTTCAAATCTTCCCCCGTCAAACAAGCTCACTAAAAAACCGGTTATTTTTCCTAACTTCAGTGAGTCATTGCAGCAGAATTAAAAAAGATCTATTGTTCTGGTATTTTTTTATTACATTGTGTGTATAACGTATAATAATATTTGATGCTAATATTTTTTACACATCGTATGATTAAAATTTAAAAAAAAATCGTAAACTTTGATTTAAAAAAAAATTGAAATTTTTCAGATTTTTTTTTCTGGTTCAAATGGAGTTTTTTTCTATACTCGTTTTTTGTTAAAGACATACAAATGTGCACTTTATTTGCAATTTTTTATGTGTCTGTGAAACTGCTAGTTTCTGCAGCTTTAAAAAACAGCCGATTTTGAAAAATCTCCAACTTTGCCAACGATTTTCTCAAAAAAGCCCTTTTTTAAAATTCTGAAAATTAAATCCCTGTTTCATTATCAACAGGAGAATATCTGTGTAAATTTTCACGGACCTAAAAACATCCGTTTCCGAGTTAGACACGTTTGAATTTCATTTGAAAACCTACGATTTCTCCGTGTTCTAAAGGCGCAATTTTGGAAAAATCTCAGGCGCAAAGTATATATTCTCTTACCCGAATGAGAGCGTTGGATCCGTCCACCTGACCCTACCCTGGGCGATAACACGCCTAAAAAACGGTCTTAGAAAAAAAATAACAAATCTATATATATAGATTTAAATGTATGTCTGCTAAACAAATTTACAGTTTTCAATTTAAAACCACCAAACTTGGTATACTATCTCATGGTACCCTAACTTAAACCGTAGACGGTTTTTGGAAGGGTCGGAGCCCGGGGTTCCACACAAAACTTCCATAAAATCTAGTTTTCAATTTAGAACCACCAAATTTGGAATACTATAGCATGGTACCCTAACTTAGACCGCAGACTGTTTTTGGAAGGGGTCGGAGCCCTTGGTCAAAGGGCCCCCACACAAAATTTCCGTAAAATATACTTGTAAACTATAGTGCCCTAACTGAGACCGTAGATGGTTTTTGGAAGGGGGGTAGAGCCCTGGGTGGGTGGGAGCCCGTGGTCAAAGGGCCCCACGCAAAATTTCCGTAAAATCTAGTTTTCAATTTAGAACCATCAAATTTGGTATACTTTTTCTTGGCACCCTAACGTTGTAAAATATTTTACGAAAATTTTGTAGGGGTGGGGGGCTTGACCCCGGGTTCCGACCCCTTCCCAAAACCGTCTAGTCAAAGTTAGGGTGCCAAGAAAAAGTATACCAAATTTGATGG
This sequence comes from Macrothele yani, assembly GCA_039090855.1. NCBI lineage: Eukaryota > Metazoa > Arthropoda > Arachnida > Araneae > Macrothelidae > Macrothele > Macrothele yani. The sequence goes on along the minus strand of CM077009.1, from coordinate 142,622,245 downwards.
TTCTAAATTGAAAACTAGATTTTACGGAAATTTTGCGTGGGGCCCTTTGACCCGGGCTCCCCTCTTCGAAAAACCATCTACGGTCTAAGTTAAGGGTACCATGAGATAGCATACCAAGTTTGATGGTTCTAAATTGACATACATTCAATTCTCTATATATAGAGATTTGTTATTTTTTTCCCCCAAGACCGTTTCTTAGGCATGTTATCGCTCAGGGTAGGGTGAGGTGGACGGATCCAACACTCTCATTCGAGTAAGAGAAACGTACTTTGCGCCTTAGATTTTTCCAAAATGGCGCCTTTAGAAACACGGAGAAATTGTAGGTTTTCAAACCAAATTCAAACGCGTCTAACTTTTCGGAACGGGCGTTTTTAGGTGTGTGAAAATTTACACAGATATTCTCCTGATGATAATAAAACAGGGATTTAATTTTCAGAATTTAAAAAAAGGAGCTTTTTTTGAGAAAATCGTTGGCAAAGTTGGAGATTTTTCAAAATCTCCTGTTTTTAACGCTGCGGAAACTAGCAATTTCACAGACACATAAAAAAATTGCAAATAAAGTGCACATTTGTATGTCTTTAACAAAAAACGAGTATAGAAAAACTCCATTTGAACCAGTTAAAAAAATCTTAAAAATTTCAATTTTTTTTTTTAAATCGAAGTTTACTGATTTTTTAAATTTTAATCATACGATGTGTAAAAAATATTAGCATCACTTATTATTATACGTTATACACACAATGTAATAAAAAATACCAGAACAAAATATCTTTAATTCTGCTGCAATGACTCGCTGAAGTTAGGAAAAATAACCGTTTTTTAGAGAGCTTGTTTGACGGTGGAAGATTTGAAAACCTCTGTCTCAAAGGGAAAATTTTTTCTTGTCGAAAAGAAAAGATATGGGTCTCCTTATTTTAATCAAGGAACACCCCCTTAATTTTAGAGAAATCTGAGACCGTGATGGTACGACCCTGCCAGAGTTGAAATGGAATCCCTCTCTTGTTACCAGCCAACTAAGTTGAAACATTTTGAAAGCTACCTAGCTTTGAGACCTCACCAACACGTGAGGGGGTGGGGTGGGGGTGTCAAAACTCCGCTGGTCTCCCATCAATCCAGGATTATCTTCTAAGGGAACAGAAGCCATGGGCAGTGCATGGTTTATCGTGGCCCAGGTGGAAATCACTAGGATCACAATCACCCCCCCTCTTTAAAAAAATTGAAATTTATGAATATGTTTTAAATAGATAAAAATCTTTACACCATTATAAGTGCATAAGTTGTATATGTATTCTACTTGTAAAATCAGTTGATTGAACAGGAAATATACTCACCTTACATTTTATGAATAAGCATGCACGCGTACGTGTTAATTGTTATTTATTTAGTAGATTAGACAATTGCCATTACGTTTTGGAGAGGAGGTAAGCAGAGTTTCGGGTAGCGACCAGCGCTATCAACCCAGCAGCTAAGTCATGAGCATTGCACCTTCTCCCCGTTCGCAGAGGAAAAAATTCTTCTGAGCGAATATTTTACTATTACGAAAAACTGAGGTTAACTTTAGCAACTATAACAAAACAGCAACTGCTCTCTTCTGACAGTAGCCTACAATTAGCAACTCCCAGAAAAACTTGAGGTTGTTTAGCCATCGAAAATTAACTTACGGTACACGTGCCTGCACTCTTTTTCTTAAAATTATTTCACAACAGTTTTCTACTCTTTCATAGTCTTTTCTTATGCGATGTTTAAGTATATAACGTAAACAAACAAACAACTGCTGCTGTCTTTCGCAACTCAACTTTGTTAGTGGAGCAGCAAGAATTTTCTTTATGTATTGGTTACCCCCCCCCCCGACAGTTTTATAGGCATGTCATCACTCGGGGAAGGGTGAGGTGGATGTATCCAACCAGGGCCAGCTGACCCAATGCTCTTATTCCATCTTTCGGGCAAAGAATATCTAACGCTTTGATTCGGGTAAGAGCTAACGTACGTACTTTGCGCCGAGATTTTTCCAAAATGGCGCCATTAGAACACGGGAAATCGTAGGCTTTCAAACCGAATTCAAACGCATCTAACTCGGAAACGGGCGTTTTTAGGTCCGTGAAAATTTACACAGATATTCTCCTGTTGATAATGAAACAGGGATTTAATTTTCAGAATTTTAAAAAATGGCCTTTTTGAGAAAATCGTTGGCAAAGTTAGAGATTTTTCAAAATCGGCTGTTTTTAACGCTGCCGAAACGCGGAAACTAGCAGTTTCACAGACACACAAAAAATTACAAAGAAAGTGCACATTTGTATGTCTTTAATGAAAAAAACGAATATAGAAAAAACTCCATCCAAACCTGTTTAAAAAAAACTTAAAAATTCAATTTTTTTAAAAAATCACAAAGTTTGCGATTTTTTAAAATTTTAATCATACGATGTGTAGCAAATATTAGCACCATATATTATTATATGTTATATACACAATGTAAAAAAAAAATACAAGAACACGATATCTTTTTGAACTCTGCTGCAATGACTCACTGAAGTTAGGAAAAATAACCGTTTTCTAGGGAGCTTGTTTGACGGTGCAAGATTTGAAACCGTCTATCTCGAAGGAAAATTTTTTCTTGCCGAAAGAAAAATATGGGTCTCCTTATTTTAGTCAAGGAACACCCCTTAATTTTTTTAGAGAAATCTGAGACCATGATGGTACGACCCTGCCTGAGTTGAAATGGAACCCATCACTAGATGTTAAACCTTATATAGAGCATAACTGTTAAAATTAAAACCAAGAAAATAATGAACATTATATCGACTTACCACAACAGAAGTCATTGAAGGGTCTTCATATGCACTCACATAATGAATTTATTTGCTATCCTTACCTAGCAGATGTTACAGTATCTGACTTATTCAATAGAGTGCAAGTACTGTACAATGTAATGTTCAAGAATAAAATGAATTCAGGATACCTTAAAATCTGAACAAGATTAAAATCAAAGAAGTGAGTTTATACAAATATATGTCAAGACTAAAAGAGTTAAAATACAAACGGAATGTTAAAATGAATAAAATCTCAAAAAAGAGTGATCATCCCAATTGTGAAGTACCAAAGTAGTTTCTGCTAATATTTATAGCCATCTTCAATGGTAGGTGCCTTGTAGCTACCTGAGCGTATGAGTGCGGTATGTACAATGATCATGCACCTACCACTGAAGATGGCTATAAATATCAGCAGAAACTAGTTTGGTGCTTTGCAATTGAGTTGATCACTTTTCTTTGAGATTTTTATTCTATTTAATGTTCTATTTGTATTTTAAATCTTTTAGTCTGACGTATGTTGTATAAACTCACTTCTTCGATTTTAGTCTCATTTAGATTTTAAGGTATCTTGAATTCATTTTATTCTTGAACATTACATTGTACAGTGCTTGCACTCTATTGAATAAGTCAGATACTTACTGTATTTGCTGTACATTTACTTACTGTAACATCTGCTAAGTACGGCTAATAAATAAATTCATTATGTGAGTGCATGTGGAGACCTCAATGACTTCTGTTGTGGTAAGTCGATATAATGTTCATTATTTTCTTGGTCTTAATTTTAACATTTATGCTCTATATAAGCTTTAACACCGAGTAATGATCTCCTGGTTGCAGAACTTATAATAACGTGTGAAACGGTAATGAATTATGTTTAATACGCCAGTTATTTGGTGACCTCTCACAATGTTCATCACTCACTGCTCCTACATTTTTTTAAAAATTGTAGTGCAAGTAAAGAGGTTTCACTGACATTTGTCACTTCATTCTTCCAAATTTGTCTACTAAATTCTCCACAAGCTGCTTGCAGTTGGTGAACTTCCTATTTCCAAGAAATTCGTTCACAACAGGATAGAATGACTGCCAGGCATCCTTTTCAACATCAGTCATTTTGCTATCTAGTTCTTCTGAGGTCAGTGTTGATTTTATCTGTGGCCCCACAAAAATATAACTTTTTACGCTGGCATCTCGAAGATTTGCAAACATTTAGCAAAAGAATTTGAATGTTTGTCTATCTGGATTCATGTTCACAGAATGCTTCGCCCGTCTCAACGTGATAAGCAGCAGGGTTAAGATTTTATGTAATGGAATGAGGATGTTTCGTGTGACATTCTGTGTACCAGCTTGTAAGTCAACTCTCAGAGACCATTCTTTTGCTTTGTAATGTTTACTGACTGCTATACTATTCCACAAGCAAAAGAAACAATGATACTTTGTAAAGTCAGGTTGCAGGCCCAGTCCTCTTAAAATTAGCAGGAACATCTGAATTGTATTCATGATATTTGATTTTTTCTGGAAGAAGCTTCACTTTAGTGTAGTCTTGTTTCACGTGCATGGGGTGTGCTACTGGAAATGAAGTGTATATATTTCTATCGTGCAATAGCACTGCGTTCAATCTTCTAATCAAACAGTCTATAGAGGAACTCCATTCTTAAGGTATGTGAGGAATGCCATTTATTTTGAAGCAATGGCAAAGAGCATCAATCACAACTTAATATTGTGCATATCTTTCATGTCTTTTTTTATTTTATTTTATTAGGAATGGGGCATTTGAATCCCGTGAATCTTAAAAATGATTCGAGATTTGAAAACTCGAATCTTTGCGCTTTTTTCATCATTTAAATCTTTTTGAATCTTAACCTTAAAAACAATTCTCAGTGTCATGCGTGGTTTGATAAACCATGCATGGCGCTGAGAATTGTGGGCACTGCAGCGTAAATGTGAATGCACTCGACTAGTTATCCAGAGATCTGGGTTCGATCCCAGCAGTGTTGAAACACAATTTTTCAGTTGCTATGCGTTGCTTATAAAATAATGTGGAGAGAGCGATGACATCATCCATTTGCATTATCTCTACATATTTTATATATATTCACCATTTCGAATAAGCGATGTGGAAACTGCGGAGCATGATGTGAGAGGTGAACGAAGGTGCAGGAGGCCCGATTGACACACTACAGTTCAGCAACTCACTGGCCAAATGAACCAGGGGGTTACCAGAAGTGTGTCTAAAGTGACAGTTCAGCGAACCTACTGCGTATGGGGCTCCGATGCAGACGAATGGTCACTGCCCTTGTACTAATGAAGGTGCACCAGCAGAAAATGCTTACATTTACACTGCAGTATCGGAATTGGACTTCCGTTAATTGTCAAAGGATTGCCTTCTCCGATGAGTCACATCTTCTACTTCATCGAACAGGTGGACGTTGCCGTATAAGGCAAGAACAAACACTCTTCAATCATTGCTGGAAAAGCACAAGCTGGTGGGGGCAGCGTTATGGTCTGGATAATGTTTTCATGGCGTTCTCTGTATCCACTCATACCTGTGAAAGGCACTATGGACTGAATTTATTACAAATCCATCCTTGCAGACCACATATACCCATACTGGCCATACATGATGATTGTCTTCCGTGGGGTGGATGGGATCTTCCAGCAAGACAATGCGACATGTCACACAGCTGGAAATGCCGGAAAGTGGTTGGAAGAGCACAATTAAGACTTCTAGGTACTTCCCTGGCCCCCTAATTCCCCAGATTTAAACTCAATTAAGCATCAGTGGGACCACCTCGATCGTGTTGTTGACTCTATGGATCCTCCACGGTGCACCCTCCAGCAGCTGTCAGATACACTGCAGTCAGCATGGCTCCACATACCTGTGAACACCTACCAGTTCCTTATTGAGTTGCTCCCAGCCTGTGTAGCTGCTGTCCGCGCTGCACACGGCGGTTACTCTGGATATTAACTGATTGTCACAATAATGTGACTCGACCATGTATTATACATAGTTTAACTCCAGGCGCCTACAGATGAGGAGTTCAGCTGTGGCGTAACTAGTGGAATATCAGAAACTGCCATGATTTGAAGAACAAAACAAGGGAACTGCCTGGTGTTTATACAGAAACCATGGATCGCCAAGACTTACGAAGTGACTACCGTAAGACAAATACACCATCCATGCGTTATCCAGGACTGAAGCCGGAGCCCAGTCGGACAAACGGCCAAAAGACAATCTGCCTTTCTATCTTGTATATATGCACGGCTTGACAAAACAAAATTAACGATATATCCCAACTTATCTCTATGTGGGAGCTACAGTCCAACTGTGCTACTCCGAGAACCGAACGGTACGAGACGCTGTCTTCTAAACACGCGGCCAAATGAGGTCCGGGTTCGAATCCTGATGATGCATGGATGGTTTGCTTGTCTTAACAGCACTGCCCCTCTCCTTTCCCTGGAGGCAGGTGCGGGAGACTGCTTATAGACAATTGAGTTGTTCACGGTAGGCGTTAAACCTCCAGAGAAAGACAAAAATCCAACTGTGACTGTTTAACTTTTCTGAACTGCTTCGAGGCTCGGACCTTCAGTAACACATCAAACAAAAAGGATGCAGCACGTAATCGCGGCTCGCAGCCGTAGTAATGATGGAATTGCCTCCAGAGAATCTTCAACAACGTGAACGGCATCCTTATGTCTGAACGTATGTGCAACTGCGTCTTCGTTTCTGAATGTGAGCAACTAACATCCGGTGAACGTTTTGAGGAAGGAATGTGGATTATAAACTGTCAATGCCATCGAAACTGGCGAAACAGTAATATAAGCTAATTCTTATTGATTGGCAAATAACAAAGCATTGTGCAAAAGTTTCCATTCCAATTTTAATGACATTGTAAGCAGTGAGTTTAGATCCCTCTCTTTGGCTGTGCAGCCCTAATTATGCCTCTGGTTAGTATGTCACACTCAGATGCTTTTCTAATGAGAACAGGGGACAAGAGTAAGACAGGCTTTAGCAACATGCTCATTCCTCAGGAACTCTGGCCTTTTTTTTTATTATTTATTTATTTGTCGGGGGATCCAGAAAAGGACCTTGTTGAGTCATGTACTCGAACAAACAAGAAATCAAACAAAGAAATTGCCCGTGACAAAGATTTAAATGCCGCCCCTGTGGCGCAGTGGTCTAAGCGACTGCTTTTGATCATTCGTCCGAAAGGGGTCCGGGTTCGAATCCCGGTGAGGCATGAATGTTGTGTTTGTCTTACGGTCCTGGCTCTCTCCCTTCCCTGGAACCAGTGGCCCTAAATTAGGGACGAGCGGCAGCTTATAGCCCACTGAGTTGCTCACAGTGGTCGTTAAACCTTAAACCTCCAACCAAAAGAAAAAAGATTTCAATACTTTTCTTCCTAATTTTGTGAACAGTAAAGCTAACCATATGAATTTTTCATTTACCGTATTTGTCGGCATATATTCAATCCGCAGACGGTAAAATTCAGTGTGAGAGAAAAAAGTCGGCGTATAATCCGCAGACAAAATTCATAGTAAAAATTAAAAAACAGTTGCGTAATCCTCAACTTTATCTAAATGTAGTAGCCAGGTTTTACTGTATATATACACTGACGGAAAAAAAAATCCCAACACCACGAAAAAATAGTTGTAGAGGAATGAAATGGTGGCAATACATTTGTTTAGATAACATATTAAATCGATTAAGGTTTCAAGATCACAGCTTCTTGTAAGCGCGAGAAGAGCCATTTTAAATGTGAAATGCTGGTACTTTAATAACCGGTGTAACTGCCAGAATGTTGAATGCAAGCACGCAAACGTTCATGCATTGTGTCGTACAGGTGCTGGATGTCAGTTTGTGGGATGGAGTTCCTGGCCTGTTGCACTTGGTCGGTCAATACAGGGACGGTTAATGCTGGTTGGGGTGACGCTGGAGTTGTCGTCCAATGATGTCCCATACGTGCTCGATTGGTGAAAGATCTGGTGATCTAGCAGGCCACGGCAACATGTCGACACTCTGAAGAGCATCTTGGGTTACAACAGCGGTATGCGGGCAAGCGTTATCCTGTTGGAAAACACCCTCTGGAATGCTGTTCATGAATGGCAGCACAACAGATTGAATCACCAGACCGACGTACAACTGTGCCGTCAGGGTGCGTGGAATAACCACGAGAGTGCTCCTGCTGTCATAGGAAATTTCTCCCCAGACCATAACTCCAGATGTAGGTCCAGTGTGTCTCGGCAGCAGACAGGTTGGTTGCAGGCGCTCCCCTGGCCTCCTCCTAATCAACACACGGCCATCACTGGCACCCAGGCAGAACCGGCTACCGGCTTTCATCAGAAAACACAACAGATCTCCACTCCGTCCTCCAATGAGCTCTAGCTTGACACCACTGACGTCGCAAACGGCAGTGGTTTGGAGTAAGTGGAATGCACGCTACAGGGCGTCTGGCTCGGAACTGTCCTTCAAGTAACCGATTTGTAACAATTCGTAGTGTCACTCTGGTGGCAACTGCAGCTCGAATTGCTGCCGCAGACGCGGTACACGGCGGTCTTCCCTTTCAGTAGTGCCACGTGGCCGGCCGGACCCCGGTCTTCTTGAGGCAGTACCTTCCCTTGACCACCGCTGCCAGCAATCATGCACAGTGGCTACATTCCTGCCCAAGTCGTTCTGCAATATTGCGGAAAGAAAATCCACCTTCTCGTAGCCCTATTACACGACCTCGTTCAAACTCCGTGAGCTGTTGATAATGGCTTCTTCGTCTTCTTAAAGACATTCTTGACGAACATCAACACCCTACGTCGAATCTCAACGATAACTAACGCTCACGAACGTTACAGCGCGTATTTACAGCAAACATGCTTTGCAAGATCCGAGGGCCGCCCCGGTGGCGCAGTGGTCTAAGCGATGGCCTATGATCATTCGTCCGAACGGGGTCCGGGTTCGAATCCCGGTGAGGCATGGATGTTGTGTTTGTCTTACGGCACTGGTTCTCTCCCTTCCCTGGAACCAGTGACCCTAAATTAGGGACGGGCGACTGCTTATAGCCCATTGAGTTGCTCACGGTGGTCGTTAAACCTCCAATCAAAAAAAAAAAAAAAAAAAGATCCGAGGGGCGCTACTAGCGCCAAACGTATGCGCCGGGCGCGAAATTTGCGTAGACGTCATCTTACAGATGTACTCTCACCGCCTACCAACTGTCGTTTATCTAACACAACCCCTTCTTGGAGTTGGGATTTTTTTTCCGTCAGTGTATATATACAGTAAAACCTTGAACATCCGGCGTCCAGAAATCCGGCACTTTTCTGATTTCGTTTTCGTCCGATGTTTTATCAATAACCCTGGAAATTTCCTGATGTGCCATCTCAACAACACATCGTGAGATCATCCGATCTTAGCATGTGAATTGCTGATAGCAGCCTACATGTAACATCGGGAGGTTTCTCATATTCGTCATCTCATTGGGCCGCGCTAAAGTGACGCGGACCAAATGAGGCGACGAATCGGCGAGTACGTTTGAAATGCGTGTCGAACGTGTGATGATGTGATATGTGCTTGGTGGTGGTAGTATGTGGATTCGAATCGTGTAAAGACATCTACCTCGACCTTCAGGAAGCATCGCGGTAATCGCCTTCGCGATGTATCGTAGTTTCACGAGTCAAAACATCGATGTAAAATTCACATCGGGTTTTCGCGATGTATTGATTCATCGCGCAGCCCTAGTGGTTGCTCTGGATTTTTTCAAGTCTTTGCTTAACCATTTGCTAAATTCAGTTTTTTTCGGCAGGGTTTTATAATGCACTGACGAAAAAAAATCCCAATACCAAGAAGGGGTTGTGTTAGATAAACGACAGTTAGTAGGCGGTGAGAGTACATCTGTTAGATGACGTCTATGCAAATTTCGCGCTCGTCGCATACGTGTGGCGCTAGTAGCGCCCATCGGAACATGCAAAGCAGGTTTGCTGTAAATACGCGCTGTAACGTTCGTGAGCGTTAGTTATCGTTGAGATTCGACGTAGGGTGTTGATGTTAGTCAAGAATGTCTTTAAGAAGACGACGAAGCCATTATCAACAGCTCACGGAGTTTGAACGAAGTCGTGTAATAGGGCTACGAGAAGGTGGATTTCTTTCCGCAATATTGCAGAACGACTTGGCAGGAATGTAGCCACTGTGCATGATTGTTGGCAGCGGTGGTAAAAGGGAAGGTACTGCCTCAAGAAGACCAGGGTCCGGCCGGCCACGTGGCACTACTGAGAGGGAAGATCGCCGTGTACGGCGTATGGCCGTGGCACATCGTACCGCGTCTGCGGCAGGAATTCGAGCTGCAGTTGCCACCCCGGTGACACAACGAACTGTTACAAATCGGTTACTTGAAGGACAGGTCCGAGCCAGACGCCCTGTAGCGTGCATTCCACTTACTCCAAACCACTGCCGTTTGCGACGTCAGTGGTGTCAAGCTAGAGCTCATTGGAGGACAGAGTGGAGATCTGTTGTGTTTTCTGTTGAAAGCCGGTTCTGCCTGGGTGCCAGTGATGGCCGTGTGTTGGTTAGAAGGAGACCAGGTGAGCGTCTGTAACCAACCTGTCTGCGGCCGAGACACACTGGACCTACACTTGGAGTTATGGTCTGGGGAGCCATTTCCTACGACAGCAGGAGCACTCTCCTGGTTATCCCACGCACCCTGACGGCACAGTTGTACTTCGGTCTGGTGATTAAACCTGTTGTGCTGCCATTCATGAACAGCATTCCAGGGGGTGCTTTCCTACAGGATAACGCTCGCCCGCATACCGCTGTTGTAACCCAACATGCTCTAAAGAGTGTCGACATGTTGCCGTGGCCTGCTAGATCACCAATCCAGCACGTATGGGACATCATTTGACGACAACTCCAGCGTCACCCCCAACCAGCATTAACCGTCCCTGTATTGACCAACCAAGTGCAACAGGCATATAACTCCATCCCACAAACTGACATCCAGCACCTGTACGACACAATACATGAACGTTTGCGTGCTTTCATTCAACATTCTGGCAGTTACACCGGTTATTAATGTACCAGCATTTCACATTTAAAATGGCTTTTCTCGCGCTTACAATAAGCTGTGATCTTGAAACCTTAATCGATTAAATATGTTATCTATACAAATGTATTGCCGCCATTTCAATCCTCTACAACTATTTTTTCGTGATGTTGGGATTTTTCTTTTTTCCGTCGGTGTAAATAGTACCAAAACGCAATCAATATTTTTGCCAAAACAATTCTTTTTCTTTCACAAATTGCGAAGAATGCGATCGGCACTGTGACCCCTGCATATTTATAAGGCCTACGTAGACGCGCAAATTTTTGTTAAAGTGGCCTCTTACGTGTAAGCACTTGCTTTACCTAATGTTCGTTACACAGTTTTTAGATAGCTTCAGATGCTGAATTTTCGAGGTTTTATTGTATATATATACTTTCCGTTTAGTGAGTTCAAAAAAATATCAAACTACTGACATTTTTTTAAAAACTTACTGTTACAATAACCTGCAACTTTCAAACGGTTGTGATGTATGTTTTCAATTTATGTGGCAATCGTGCTGTATCTCTGAGTAATGCATAAATTACACCATTTGAAAGACTGAATTTCAGACCGTAAGGCAAGGCGGCTGCGTTAGTTTTCCAGTAATCCTCTTGGGCGCATCTTTGTCTTTGCTGAACTCAACCCGTCGTGGACGAACAAGAGAGAGAGGTGTCAAAGTTCTCCCCTACAGTCTTGGAGCTGCAGCAAAAGTGCCAGAGACATTCTCTTTGAAGTAGAGCAAAGTAAACAAATGGAATTGGTGTTGGTACTTCAGGAAGAGGGGGACGAGGAGAGAAAGGTTGCAGAGGTCACTGGTCAAAGCAGTATGCTGCAGTCCACTGTTCTATGGGATGAAAACTGCGCTATTCAGCAAAGGTGTCACAACATCGTAATAGAGAATCTCTCAGGAAGAGAAGGTACCTTGCTTCTTCTTGTGCTATAGCGAATTGAATAAATCATTCCTTCTCTTCTCTTTTGCTTTTGCTTTTCTAGTAAAAATGTGCCAGTATGCCTATAAACTATTTTATTTTAATTTTCATTCTACATAAAGAATATTACTCATTTGTCTACTTGCTACAAGTCTAAAAATTATTGTAAAATTTTAGAAAGCCAAAGCAAAAATTTTGATCTGAGTTGCCGGGGGTTAGGTGGTGGAAATTGCAGGTGGCATTCCATTACCCCTGGCTCTCCCCTATTCGAGGTCAACGCGCTTTGCCTCAGGCAGTGTTTTCTCTCCTAACTTACAAAGCAACAATCCATTCACAGAGCGGAAATGCCTACACACACGCACACACAGAGACGTTTTGTCAAAGCCAATGGGAAGGGGAGGGGATATGTTGATGCAGTGACACTGCACATTATCGTCGAACACGTGGCATTCTTTAAAGCTTTGACATGATACAGATTTCCCTCTTACACGGCACGATATGAAGAGCCCAACTGTTTCATTTTTTAAGTTTACAGTTGAAAAAAAAATCCCCATATTATCCGCAGCTGATACTAGAATTTAAACTTTTAGGAACGGATAATCCAAGGATTATGTACCGGAACATAGGGTAATTTTAATTTGCATTGCACTAGTTAGTAAATAGATGCAGTTTCTGTTTCGTTTGCGTTGTATTTTTGGATATTGAAGTTACTGAGTAAACGCGATATGTTTAGTCACACAAACAAGGCCGTAACCAGGTGGTGCCCGACCTGAGTTTCGTTTTACCCATCCTATCAGCTGTAGGTGAATTCACCGAAAACGCATTCGTCGAAAAATGCAATAACATAGGGTACGCTTTTCTCAAAAACTACGACTTATGTGGAATATGGCTCAGTGGCCACAAAAACGTTTGGGAAACTTATAAAAATTGAATTTTTTATTTCTTCAGGTACATTTTCATGTAGGATGACGATAAATCGTTAGGGAGTCTTACAAGAATCAGACTTGATTTCGTCTAGTCTACTTTCTTCTCTTCTTCTTTTCTTGATTGGAGGTTTAACGACTACCGTGAGCAAATGGGCTATAAGCAGTCGCCCGTCCCTAATTTAGGGTAACTGGTTCCAGCGAAGGGAGAGAGCCAGTGCCGTAAGACAAACACAACATCCATGCCTGACCGGGATTCGAACCCGGACCCCTTACGGACGAATGATCAGAGGCCAGCGCCTTAGACCACTGCGCCACTAGTCTACTTTCCGCGTAGATCTCCTTTAAAAATACGGCCTAGGCAATGGCCTTTTCAACAGTTTTTATTGAGCCATGATCCATTATTTATAAGGTTTCGACTCCAAGTCAAGCACTAAAGTTGTGCTGTTATTTAATTATCAAATATTTAAAAATTGGCCCACGATCTAGACCTTTATAACAGCTTTTATTCCGTCGTGATCTTATTCATAAAGTTGAGACACCCAGACAGGTCAGTAATATTACGCTTTTCTCTGACACTAAAAATTAATTAATATACCTAGGCCTGAGTGTAGGCCTTTTCAACAGTTTTTTTTTCCATGGTGCTCATATTCATAAGCAGAGTTGGAAACAGGTCAAAAATTTTGGATCCGGCCGACACAAAATTGGACGTGACCCGGACCTTACCCGGACAAAACTGCTTTCAACCATACATTCGAATATATCATCACCACCGTTGTCAATCATTATCAATCCATTGCTGGATGAAGGTCTCCCCCAAGTTTCTTCAGCAACGGACTATCTTGGGCCAGTTTCTTCCATCCACTCATTTCCCACCTGGTCATTTTCTGTCCCTTGGAATCCGGTCTAAAAATTCTGTTGTTCATCGGTGGTCCGTTCTCCTGGGAAAATGTCCAGCCCGTTGCCATTTCCAGGATTTTACTCTGATTGTGATGTCTTCCACTCTTGTCATTATCCTTATCCATGAGTTCCTTTTTTTATCTATCTTGTTTACACCAAGCATGCATCTCTCCATGTTACTTTCAGCTGCCTGCAGTCTTTGTATGTTTTTTTCAGTTAAGGTCCACGTCTCTGCTCCGTACGTAAGCACGGGAAGGATGTATCGATGAAACACTTTTCTTTTAAGACATAATATCACGTTCCTCTTAAAAATTGTACTGTTTCTTCCAAAAGCTCTCCAATCAAGTATTTTACGCCAATTAAATTCTTCATCACTGTGTCTGTTGCTTGATATCTGCTGCCCAAGTTAAATGTAGGAATTGTTTATCGCTAGCTTTTCCCATCAACTGATAAATCTTCGTTCCTTGTAAAAGCATTGTACACGTCTCTTGTCTTCTGAAACTTCATTTTTAATCCCATTTCTTTACCCTTCTCAGTAAGTTCCTGGATCATACTCTGCAGGGCTGAAGTATTATTTGAGAGACCTCTGAAGGGTCCTTTGAAATTTCCTTTATCTTTTTTTAAAAAATAAAACGGAAATAAGACCTGGTCGAAATAGGGTCTGGAACACCTTGACCCGACCCGTTTGACCCGCAAGAAATTGTCGACCCGTTTCCATCTCTGTTCATAAGGTTTAGACACCAAGTCATGTTAGTATTATTGTGCTTTTACTTACGTATTAAATATTAATAGGCCTTAGGTCCAGGGCTTTCTAACAGATTTTGTTCATGTGTATGAACTATTTATTCTCAAGTAAAAGCGCAATATTACTAACTTGACTCGATTCAAACCTTATTAATATGAACATGATGGAACAAAACTGATAAACAGCCCTATGCTGAGGCCCTATTCTTAAATATTTGATGATTAAGAAATAGCGCAGTATAACTTGACTTGGTGTCCAAACCTTATGAAAATAAGCACAACGGAATAAACACTGTTGAAAAGGCCTAGGCCCTCTATTAATATTTCATGCGTAAGTAAAAGCGCAATAATACTAACATTCCCTTGTGTCTAAACCTTACCCAACAAAAACACAAGCGTTGGGAAACTGCTGGCCACCAGCTGGCAGTGATGGGTCACTGCTGGCTGAATTTTGCAACTCACGGTACGATAGTGATCAGTTTGTAGCAGCGCCATCAGCTGACAGCCATTGATGGCCTTGCAGCATCGCCGTGAACTATGAGCCTTCATGCAAGCACCACTAGTGGCAACCGAAACAACCCCAACTGGAGATGGAAGCAGTTGGAATGCGCATGCGGTGAAGCAACACGTACACAGTCTTTCGTGGTTCCAGTTGAAGACGATGCCCTCGCATTCGTGTTGCTTTAATGGATGTTTAAAAAAGTCTTATGTAGAGAGACGGATTAATTTCCTAATGAAATGCCGCGTCGATGAAGATTACCGTCAGAGCAGAGAAAAATCATATAGATAATGAATGAACTATAAGAAATAGTCAATCTTATGAATTTATAGAAACTCATTTGATAGCCCATTTCTGCACGGCGATTTTGTTAATTATTTGGTTTTTCCACTAACGCCTTCACTCACGAGGAGATGAAATCGTACAAGTCCTTAGAAGCTTATAATTACTTCAGCAGGATAATTAAGGTAAAAACGATATAAAAATGATTTAAGAAATATATATGTATATATATATATATATATATATATAATAATAAAATTATGGCACGTAACACTAAGTCTCTACCTTATATATAAAATGATTACAATAATAATAAACTGGTGAATGTCATAATGAGATCATTTTTCCAAAATCTTCCCAGGAACCTGACATATAAAGGTTCCATAATATATGTACTCCCTTATAGCAGTGGATACATTCACGATAAAGAACAGCATAATCTTATTCATAAGAAAGGTTAATTATAGTCAAAAGATCTTCGTAGAGTTTTTGTAGATAATGCATCAGTAAATTTATGAACATACCTGTTACAAAATGTAAACTACACACTGATGTTCCTTCGCTTCCGGTCATCAATGTAAACTCTGCTGATACGTGATAACCACAAATTTTCCCGCTTCTGAATTATATTTTTACAATTCTTAATTTTGATTGGAGGTTTTTTTTTTTTTTATTGGAGGTTTAACGACCACCGTGAGCAACTCAAAGGGCTATAAGCAGTCGCCCGTCCCTAATTTAGGGTCACTGGTTCCAGTGAAGGGAGAGAGCCAGTGACGTAAGACAAACACAACATCCATGCCTGACCGGGATTTTAACCCGGATCCCTTATGGACGAATGATCAGAGGCAAGCGCCTTAGACCACTGCGCCACAGGGGCGGCTGATTGGAGGTTTAATGACCACCGTGAGCAACTCAGTGGGCTATATATATAAGCAGTCGCCTATCCCTAATTTTGGGCCACTGGTTCCAGGGAGGGAGAGAGAGAGAGAGAGAGAGCCAGCGCCGCAAAACAAGCACAACATCCATGCCTCACGGGATTCGAACCCGGATCCCTTTCGGACAAATAATCAGAAGCCATCGCTTAGACCACTGCGCCACTGATCACATTTCGTTCATTCAGATGGTAATCGATAATAGGACACATCATTATCTCTCCCACTTCGGTTACAGTAGCCAAAAGTGGCATATAACACGATCTTCCTTAACGCTCCTCAATGCAAATCCTGCCGGAGTGGTCTAAGCGATGGCCTCTGATCATTCGTCCGAACGGGGTCCGGGTTCGAATCCCGGTGAGGCATGGCTGTTGTGTTTTTCATACGGCACTGGCTCTCTCCCTTCCCTGGAACCAGTGGCCTTAAATTAGGGACGGGCGAATGCTTATAGCCCATTGAGTTGCTTACGGTGGTCGTTAAACCTCCAATCAAAAAAAACAATGCAAATCCAAGCAGTGCTTCTACACCAGTCGATCGCCGCCCCAGTGGCGAAGTGGTCTAAAGCGCTGGCCTCTGATCATTCGTCCGTAAGGGGTCCGGGTTCGAATCCCGGTGAGGCATGGATGTTGTGTTTGTCTTACGGCACTGGCTCTCTCCCTTCCCTGGAACCAGTGACCCTAAATTCGGGACGGGCGACTGCTTATAGCCCATTTGAGTTGCTCACGGTGGTCGTTAAACCTCCAATCAAAAAAAAAAAAAAAAAAAACACCAGTCGATCATCACCAGTCGATCATCGCGTAAACCATCCTAGCAGACGTCCTGATGGACGTCTGCTAGGATGGTTTACGCCGCTGTGACGTCATATGCATGAGGTCCATAGCCCACAGGGAAGAAGAGGCTCTGATACGAAGGGCTGTTACTGAGATCATCTGACCAACTTAGTCCCAGCTTCAGTGGCGTACTGAAAACACTCGGTACGCCACGGGAGCTGGGACTATTCAGAAGTTAGAAATGTTCAATTGCTGAATATTTCTAACTTCCGTATTATTTGCAAGGTTGAACGGGCGTTTTATTATTAAAATCAAAATCTTTGGAACCTGCAAGTGTTTTACATAAAATCAAAATTATTACTTTATTGCGTGAAATAAATACAAATGTGCACTTTGTGATTACAATGTTTTCCGTACTTTCATACCGTTATACAAAGTACTCCGAAACACTTACGCGAAAGTTAGTCACATCATGCAAACTTTATTCTTTTAGAGAACTGGAACCTTTCCTGTTATCTGCCCGCCACTATTTGACTTCTGAATAAGAACGCTTTCAACTAGTTCCCGATTTCGAAAGTAGAACCCATTGCCTTTGGCAGCAGATGCGCAGTGATCACATGCTTCTCTATGCGTACTACCTATGCGCAGTGATCACATTCTTTTGACCATTTGTCTGCACTTTGGAATTATGTAAAAAAGATTGGAAACTAATGATTCATTTTTAGAAATTATGAAATAATATATCGTAGTGTATTGAACCCCCCCCGAGTGATATTGATACCTAATTTGTACCTACTAGTTTGTACCTACTAGTTTTCATTTGTTTTCTTATACTGCATAATTTTTTCTTTTATATATTTCTTAAACAGTTAAAATTTTATTAAAAAGTGAATAAGTAGGTTTTAGCTATTTATAGTGTCATTTTATATACCAATAAAAAAAATTCCCATAACATTTATTGTGAACTACTTTCTCTCATGTTAGGTGTGATCAGGTTTCATGTAAACAAAGCGGAACGTTACACTCAAAATCGGGAACATCTTGAAAGCGTTCTTATTCGGAATTCAAATAGTGCCATTTTACGTAACAATTAACAAGACAGTGCCGTAAGACAAACACAACATCCATGCCTCACCGGGATTCAAACCCGGACCCCTTTCGGACGAATTATCAGAGGCCATTGCTTAGACGTCACTAAACTCGGATTATCATGCACACAACTTTAAAAACTATGAAATTACGCGGCGGTTTTGCCTACAGAATGAGAAAAATACTTGTAGTTACGCTGAAGCCGCCCCGGTGGCGCAGTAGTCCAAGCGATGGCCTCTGATCATTCGTCCGTAAGGGGTCCGGGTTCGAATCACGGTGAGACATGGATGTTGTGTTTGTCTTACGGCACTGGCTCTCTCCCTTCCCTGGAACCAGTGACCCTAAATTAGGGACGGGCGACTGCTTATAGCCCATTGAGTTGCTCACGGTGGTCGTTAAAACTCCAATTAAAAAAAAAAAAAAGCTGCAGAAGCCAGCCGAAATGTTTCCTAAATTCTAAAAACCTGGAAGTAGCCGTAACGCCCTCAACATTGATAAATCGACTGATGATATCCTTAAGAACAGTATATCAACGATTAATATAATAAAGAAGGGCAAATTTATTATTATTAAAAGCAAATTGCCAACTTCGTGCCTTGTACAGCATTCACAGCTATAGCATAGTCTGCTCATGTCAGGCTTAGTCCGTAAGGGGTCCGGGTTCGAATCCCGTTCTGGCATGGATGTTGTGTTTGTCTTACGGCACTGGCTCTCTCCTTTCCCTGGAACCAGTGACCCTAAATTAGGGACGGGCGACTGCTTATAGCCCATTGAGTTGCTCACGGTGGTCGTTAAACCTCCAATCAAAAAAAAAATAAAACATGTCAGGCTTAAGACGGCTGCCGTGACGTCACATGCGTGACGTTTCGCTGGCTTAACTTGGATTGCATTGAGCCAATGGAGAATGCTTTCTCCCGTTATTCATACCTCCATGCGTTGTTTACATTATACCTATGTGATTTCATTTGTATGTATTTTGGAATTGCGTGGTATTGGGTTGCAGAAATCGCGTTAATATCAAACTAGAATGAGTTATACTTCTTACACGAGTGAAGTATTCAATTTTAACGTTATATTTTCTTTAAAATGCGCACTAACGGTCGTGTATTTCAATTTAAAATGAAAATGGAAAAGAGCCTCAAGATACTTAAGAATTTTACGAGTTCAGCATTTTTTCACACATCGGCAGCAATTTACGATGCGAAATCTGTAACATTTGCGGCGGAATAATTCGATTTGGTCAACACAACGTGCATTTAAAATAGTACCAATGATCCGAATTTCCTGGCGTAGAATATAAACAGTAGTTTCCAAGCTTTCGCACATCAACCAGGTGACTTTTTCCAGGAAAGTAGACAGCCGCATTGCAATAGCAATAGCCTTGAAAACCATCAGCTTTCCCACACTTTGACGAACGTCGCTCACGTTTATAAGCTTCACGCATAGCAGTACTGCTGCATTAAGAAGAGCAACTACTGATACTTATTCTAACCTCCTTGAGCCGCCCTAGTGGCGCAGTGGTTTAAGGCGCTGGCCTCTGATCATTCGTCCGTAAGGGGTACGGGTTCGAATCCCGGTCAGGCATGGATGTTGTGTTTGTCTTACGGCACTGGTTCTCTCCCTTCCTTGGAACCAGTGATCCTAAATTAGGGACGGGCGACTGCTTATAGCCCATTGAGTTGCTCACGGTGGTCGTTAAACCTCCAACAAAAAAAAAACCTGCTTGAAAGGAATACGTTGTCTAAAATTAAATAAACCCCACACTTTAATCAAATGTGTCCTGATATATGTGACATACTATTGCATTATTATCGCAATAGGACATTTCATTTTTTATTTTTATTTTTTTGAATTAGAGTTTTAACGACAACCGTGAGCAACTCAATTGGCTATAAGCAGTCGCCAGTCCCTAATTTAGGGTCACTGGCTCCAGGGAAGGGAGAGAGCCAGTGCCGTAAGACAAACACAACATCCATGCCTCACCGGGATTCGAACCCGGACCCCTTACGGACGAATGATCAGAGGCCATCGCTCAGACCACGGCGCCACCGGGGCGGCCATTTCATTTTAGGGATGACTGTACGCACAGATGTAAACATCTCGCAAAGCAAACACAAAATTTAAGTTTTGGAAGCTTTTCTCCTGCTGTAATAATTTTGAGCCGCCCCGGTGGCGCAGTGGGTTAAGGCGTTGGCCTCTGATCATTCGTCCGTAAGGGGTCCGGGTCCGAATCCCGGTCAGGCATGGATGTTGTGTTTGTCTTACGGCACTGGCTCTCTCCCTTCCCTGGAACCAGTGACCCTAAATTAGGGACGGGCGACTGCTTATAGCCCATTGAGTTGCTCACGGCGGTCGTTAAACCTCCAATCAAAAAAAAAATAATAATAATTTTGTAAGGTAAATTGTGGTATGACTCGCGAAAGTTACTGACACGTGACGTTATATTTATTATTTTACATTGTATGTTTTGAAGGACTCTCGTCTTTCCACTAAATATTTGTTACGAAACAACGAGCTTGTAAGACTTTAGTAATGGAACACAGCAAGTCACTTCTTTATTTTCCTAAAACAACTGATGAAAAATTTTAAATGCAATGCGCCAACTGCGATGACAAAGGAAAGAATTTACTTCGACACACAAGGCTGTCCTAATGGTTACCACCAAAGAAACGTATTTTCCATGCCCAGCTTCAGCGCTCTAGGGACATTTTCAGGTTCGATAGCTGACAAGCCGGTCTGCGTCTCGACCAGGTCATATGTTTCACGTGAGTATCGATCTTAGTGATGTTCCGTGCAGGGATTTTTCCCTATTTCAGGGAATTTTTACTCCAAAATCTTCAAAAAGGGAATCCTAGAGGTAAAACAGGGAAATTTGGTGAATTTTGCAGAAAAAAGTCAGTAAACGCAAATTTTAAGAAATAATCTCAACACCTGCGTGAATACCGTCACTGCCCCAGAAGTAAGCAACTAAGCATTTACAGATGGCTCGAGTAATTTCCTTTGAGGACGGGGAAGATTGCTAGAAGCATGGGTCTTGGTGAAGAGAGGACACAGTCTCTGTCTGGCTTTGAGCGAGACAGAATGATAAGCACAATAGTGCTAAGTAGTCTGTAGCTGTTTATGAAAAGTCGGAGTTGTTATACTATAGATTGCCAGAGAGGAAAGCACCACCAAATCTCAGAATGGGGTAATTCACAAACGATAAAAATGCGATACACTTTGTGTGGGCTTCCGGGGGAAATGTTCTTACTAGTTTTGTTATGTTTTGATGCGCTTGAGTGTTATAAATCACATGTTTTTTATTTATTTTTTTAAATTTTAGTTTTGGAACTTTTCCACATCATTTATTTAGCATGGGTACAACGTAATGCATTTTTGTTGATGTGGTTTGCTCCCCAGTCTTCATATGGCCTTTGTGTCAAGAAGGTGACATAGTCCGCAGTTGAAAGGGGCAGGGGACTTGTTCTGGCTCCAATTTTCACTGATTGTTTCAGGGGAGGATTGGGGGGGGTCGCAAATGGGCCCGGGAAAGTTTTTGCAAATGGGCCCGTTCAGTTGTAGTTCTGTGGTACTATTGTACCACAACTGAAAATCACTTTTTATTTAAGAAACAAAACGAGAAAATACAATTGCTCTGGAAACACTGGCAAGCATAGTACTGGGGGAGGAGGTTAAAAGTTACATCCGTCATCCTTAAATTATAGTGGATGTTGCGGAAAATTTTTCATAGGCCCATACCAAGATTTTAGTACAGAAAAATTGTCCTGCAATTTTTCTGTTGTGGACAATCACAGTTAAAAATTTCAAGATATTTAAATATCGTGGCAAACTCACTTAATCGACGTGGGAAAAGCGAATAACCTGGTTTAAATCACTAGTTTAGTTAGTTATGTATGTAATTTCGCTTTTTGGACACACTTCTACTTTTGGACACACTTAATATTTATATTTGTTTAAAGTTTTCTCTTAAGAACGCTGATGTAAGAACATTAATTTTTTTTAATAATTGCTTATATAGCCTTTTCATGTTTGACAGATCGTAAAATAATCTTAATTTTCATAGCTTTGAGCTCCCAGTTCTTAAATTTTCAACGAAGTGGACTGAAATTCCAGCAAATATTTGACAGAGAGAGAGAGAGAGAGAGACAGAACTGCTGCTACCAAAATTATGTTAGAGTTGTACCAAAGATCCTTTCGCATAAGACATATTTTTAAATTTAAATAAATGAAGAAAATACAGAACTTTTACACTGTAAAATTTTCTCTTTGCACTGCAATTTTTGTAATTTTTCTATTGTGGACAATCACAGTTAGAAATTTGAAGATTTTTAAATATCGTGGCGAAAAGATTCTTCATTTAGTGATCATATACTCGTATGTGTTTCAATTACAAACGTGTTTTTATGAGCGGTTATGTATTGTAAAGACCCCTTACTTGCAGTACGGACGGTGACTTATGGCGGCCAGGGCTGCGTGGATAGGAGTGGTGTCTCCACCTAATATAAACTCGATGGCTACGGGTTACACATGCTCATCACGTGAGTGACCTTTAGAGCTACCCCATAGCTGTAAAACCGTCTTTTTTTTAAGTAAATAAAAAAAGGGGAGGGGGAGGAGATTAAAATTAGGGCCAACCAGGAAAATAATAAATGTGTGTGATATGCAATGCCTATATTTTTAAAGCTTTTTCGTTCATTTGGTAAATTGGAATCGCAGGGAATTTCTGGGTTTAGTGAAGCGAATTTTTGTTCCTGTCATGGAACATCACTGATCTTCTGTGCTTCTAGGGGTGATGCCAAGGAGATTATATTACTGGATGCACCACTGGCTCTGCCACCATAGGTCACAGCTAATCTGTGGTGTGACGTCACAAGCAGGCAAAAATTAACTAAATTATACCGTTGATGAAACAGTAAGCTTGTGTATCGTCGATAAAGATTATTGAATTACTCATTTTATCTGTTTATACGCTTAGAAGCTTTTGTTCCATTGGTTTCCAAGCAGCTTCTCTTCTGCGGCTGCGTCGTACCTGCTCATGACGTCATTTGCAGCACTGACGGTGACTTTGGCGGCCAATGCTGCGTGGATAGGAGTTTTTTTTTTTTTTTGATTGGAGGTTTAACGACCACCGTGAGCCCCTCAACGGGCTACAAGCAGTCGCCCGTCCCTAATTTAGGGTCACTGGTTCCAGGGAAGGGAGAGAGCCAGTGCCAAAAGACAAACACAACATCCATGCCTTACCGGGATTCGAACCCGGACCCCTTCGGACGAATGATCAGAGGCCATCGCTTAGACCACTGCGCCACCGGGGCGGCATGGATAGGAGTGGTGTCTCCAGTAGTATAACCTCCTTGGGTGAAGCCAGCAAAACTTCACGATTCTGACGTCACTGCCTCGCCTCCATGTTGGTGAGACACAGTGAGACGACTGAGATCGTAACATCACACTGAGTAATGATGATGTGGCTGCCTTTTTCGATATATATCTTTAAATTTCAATATGTGGATCAGTAAAAAAAGCTAGCGATTATTAGGTAACATATAATAAACGTTTAAGGCGGCTATGACACATTTATATTGATTTTTTTCCGAACTTTGTTTTAGTTTTCAAACAACTGTAGAAGAGTATGAGCTTTCGTCACCGAGATCACAAATATGTAACATAACATTTTCTACTTATCGTGTATCACAGAAATCTCTCTATGAAACGGAATCAATTAATGTTGTTATAAACTCAATTCTATGGGCTCTTAGAGTTCCTGTTTACTCGCAAACCTAACGAACCGACTATAAATAACAGCACATTATTTTTAGGAGTTCCTCTTGACACAAGTACTTAATATTAAAGTGATTGTGTGTGTGTGTGTGTGTGTGTGCGCGTGGAAACTTCCTCAGATCATCAGATGCGGATAAATTACCCTTGAGAATATTTTTTACGTATCAGTTTATGAGTCCTAACCTTGCAAAATTGAACTCTTAAGAAGTTATGAGCTGCAGCATTTAGTATGAAAAATAAGCAGTCGAATAAAAAATTTTTGCATTTTTAAATTTTCAAAAAAATTCGTTTAAACGTTTACTGGAATTCAGTGGGGGTGGTCCTGGGGTCCGGGCCTCTCCATGAGATATCACTTGATTCTTCGTTCTTTGCATTGGCTGCTTATTTTTAAATATAATTATGTGTTTTTGAAAATATATTTTACCAACAATAGGAATTTTAAATATATTTGTATATGTTTCTGAATATACATATATTTTCACTTTAATACGGCGGAGATATTTTTATCACTTTTTTATCTATCGGAGATATTTTTATCGTTTTTTTTATTTTTTACCTTTCGGAGATGTTTCTTTTTTTTTTTTTTTTTTTTTTTTTTTTTTGATTGGAGGTTTAACGACCACCGTAAGCAACTCAATGGGCTATAAGCAGTCGCCCGTCCCTAATTTAGGGTCACTGGTTCCAGGGAAGGGAGAGAGCCAGTGCCGTAAGACAAACACAACATCCATGCCTGAACGGGATTCGAAACCGGACCCCTTACGGACGAATGATCAGAGGCCAACGCCTTAGACCACTGCGCCACCGGGGCAGCTCGGAGATGTTTCCTACAGAGTGTTTTAATTTGCATCTTCAATAATTTGGGCCACCCCTATAAAAAAAATTATGGCCGCCCCGGTGGCGCAGTGGTCTAAGGCGCTGGCCTCTGATAATTCGTCCGTAAGGGGTCTGGGTTCGAATCCCGGTGAGGCATGGATGTTGTGTTTGTCTTACGGCACTGGCTCTCTCCCTTCCCTGGAACCAGTGACCGTAAATTAGGGACGGGCGACTGCTTATAGCCCATTGAGTTGCTCACGGTGGTCGTTAAACCTACAATAAAAAAAAAATTCTGGGTACGCTGCTGCTTGCTGGAACTTATTAACATCAAGAGCACAAAAAGTAAAATCACGAATTTATCGCTTTATATGAAACATGCGTTCATCGTATTACACTGCTGGCCACCCAAAATGCAACACCAAGACGGAAGCATCCTAATGGCCTGAAATTCGCAGCATGCGTCGTCCGCGACAGGACATGCAAACGATTAGCATTGCAGGGCCTATGCAAATCATGTGCGCCCGGCACGCCACCGAGAAGCACTATAAGAAGGGTGAACAGAAGGCGGGGTGTAAGTAGCGGAAGTGTGTTGTGCTGCCGGACCTGTGCGTTGGAAGCTTCCTGATGCCTCGTCTCAGAATACGGCAGTCATTCCAGCACATTTCGGAGGGGGTTTTTTTATTGGAAGTTTTTCGACCACCGCGAGCAACTCAATGGGCTATAAACAGTCGCCCGTCCCTAATTTAGGGTCACTGGTTTCAGGGAAGGAAGAGAGCCAATGCCGTAAGACAAACACAACATCCATGCCTAACCGGGATTCGAAACCGGACCCCTTTCGGACGAATGATCAGAGGCCATCGCTTAGACCACTGCGCCACCGTGGCGGCATTTCGGAGTTCGACAGAGGATGAATAATGGCTTATCGCGACAGCGGTTTATCGTACCGAGACATCGGCTCCCGTGTGGGACGACATCCAGCCACAGCGAGGTGAGTATCGATTCGGTGGGTGCAGGGGGACGGACGGTCCGACGGGAGCGATTGCCGCAGCCGCACCGCACCACCGAACGAGAGGACTGGCATGTTGAGCGGCGGGCATTGACGGCTCGTACCGCTATATCACGAACGTTAGCGCAGGAATTAGGGTGTGTTGCGCAACAATTTGTGTCAGCACGTACCGTTTGACGTCGTCTGCAGGAGTGGGGACTTGTCGCGCGGTGCCCATTGCTCCGATTACCATTGACGTTACACCACCGGCGACTGCGGCGGTAGTGGGCCGCTGAACACCACACCTGAACTACGGAATGGCACGGCATTGTCTTCTCCGACGAATCCTGCTTCTGCCTGCAACGCCACGATGATCGGATCCGGGTGTGTCGGCACCGCGGCGAGAGAATGTATGACGCCTGCATTATGCATCGCCATACCGGTCCGTCGCCTGGCGTTATGAGTTTGGGGCGCAATTGGATATGACACGCGCAGCTCTCTGGTACGGATCGCCGTTACATTCAACATCCACCGCTACATCTCCGACGTTTTGGAGCCTGTAGTCCTCCCTTACCTGCAGGACCTGCCAGCAGTCACGTTTCAACAGGACAATGCGCGCCCGCACGTGACACGCATCGTGCAACAAATCTTCACGGCCCACCAGGTGTCGCTGCTGCCGTGGCCCGCCTGTTCTCCCGATATGTCGCCCATCGAACACGTCTGGTCGCTGATCGGCAACCGAGTGGCCAGGCAAGCACCACCCGCGGCTACGCCTGATGAACTGTGGCAACGTGTGGAAGCAGCCTGGACAGCATACCCCGAGCCCATATCCAAAGCCTCTTTCGTTCGATGCCGCGGCGTGTAGCAGCTGTTATTGACAGCCATGGGGGCCACACGAACTATTGATGTCTGCGTGTTCCGCAAGTCACACGGGCCTGTAAGCTCAATCGTTTCATCTTTGCATCTGTTGTTATGGGTCCAGTAAATCTGGCCTTGCTAACTCGTGTCCTTCTTGGTGTTGCATTTTGGGTGGCCAGCAGTATATATCCTGTGCACGTATGTCTGAGAAAGCTCCGCCGAGAAAATTAGACCGTTTTGCCGCGACGCGACGCACTCTCCTTCGCCGTCAGCACAGATTGATTAAGCATAAAAATAACACAAATATGTAAGATATATCAATTATTAGTAAATGAGAACATTACTGCGGACAATTTCTTGAGGGGAAGATTAATCTAAATTCTGATTTGCTTAGTCATTTGTGCCTGTGCGATAAAAGATATCAAAAAACGATATACAAGCATTCGATAAGGTCTTCATGAGATGGTGGAACGGGACTAACATTACCTATTTCGAAGTTTCTCTGAAGGTTATGGAAGTTTCTTTAAATGCCGTTTTCCTGAAATTTTGGAGAGTATACAATAGTGATAAAGATGGCTCCATTGCAGGTTATTTAGAATTGGAGGAAGAATACGGAAAACTGCTGAAAAGCTTGAATCTACTGGGGTATTCGTACTCTATCCGTTGCAGCAATATTTCCGTTTTTGGAAATTTTAAAGTAACGAAACAAAGCTAAACATCGCAAATTAATGTTTACTGTGTTATTACGGCTTTTTATAATGCAGTAATTACTAACCATCTCAATATTTATGTTAACAATGACGTTATTTCACGCTAAATCGTGTCAGACAGCTGAGAAAAGTGTTTCATCTCGTTGGGTTACATCATCTCATGCAGCGACATCTACCGGTGGTTATAACAAGACAAAACTCGAAAAACTAAAATTATTTAATCCGTCAGGAGTTTTACGTTCCCAGAATACAGCGTCACACCCAATGGCCTCTTAACGGGTGGGCAACCAGGGCTCCCAAATTGGTGGCAAAGTTTATTTATTTTATTTCTTTGTGTGATTTTTTTAATATTTTGTAAATTGGAGGTTAAAATTAATCAGTACATAACACAGAAGAGTCAGAACTCGAAATTTTCCAATAAAAGTTCATAAATTAATAATTTATTCATAATATGAACATACCATTGTATTTTGATATGTTCATATTCTTAATTTACATATTTTTATTGATACTTTTATGCGCTAGCGCTGACGCTTAGTTTTCTATGTTGATTTGATTTCGGTATTACGCTATTATTATGCGCGATAATGTTAATTTAATTTCAGTTGGACTTATTTAATTTAAGTTTCATTACTTTTTCTTTTCTGAGTTGGCTTTTATCAACAAATTATGATTTGTTAAAGCAACATATTTTTCTAATAGCAGAACTTTGGACATTTATTAGGTAGTGCAAAAAGGGCCCCCAAAATTATCGGGCCCAGGGACCCAGATTGCCTTAAGACGTCTTTGTTCACACCTGTTCAATTAGATCCAATTTTCATAAACTTTGATCAAAATATGAAGAAAAAAATTACAATTTTTGATTTTAATAAAACATTATTTTAAAAATTATTTGCTATGGTTTTAATGTAATTACCAATATCTATGTAATTTTCAATGTCGTTAATTTTATTAATGATAGTGTTCTGCACACAGTAATGTCAGTTATCGGATTACTATTCTCATTAACAAAAGTAACGCGCAACTCAAAAATTCTCCGATCGAAGTTATTTAATTTTCAGTTCACACCTCATTCAAGAAAACGTATTTCGCCATCTATGGTATGCACTAGTCATTATCAAAAAACAACTGTACTTGTAACTTTGTCGCGGATGAGAATATAAAAAATACGAAAAATATTTAGAATCAGAAATTTACTGAAATCCTGTTAATTAAATACTTCAGTTTAAAAGACCGCTGCCCAAACAATGTTGTCTGGAACCATTAGGCCTGCTCACATATGACTGTTCAGTGAATAATGTTAATAATAGGAGCGTTGGGATAAAGAAATGGTGCAAGATACAAACTAGCGAATAGATATTTGTTGCATCTGCTTTATTTCTGCATTGATCAAATGAAAATCATGGAGAAACAAGATACAAACCAGTCTGTTATGTTTGCATCTTCTTTATTTCCGCATCAGTTACACGAATTTGCTGACTGCTTCAAAAACCACAATGCGTGCATCTCACAGACCTTGGAGGTAAAAACTTATATGAGGATGTAGCACGTGATGTCATCGAGAAGTTTCAGTGAAGTGGCAACAGTCCCTGCAAGATCCTGAAGGACAAGCATAGCTGGCTGTCCTGCACTTAATGCGTAAAGTGCAATCATTAGCGGTCGGTGTTTATAAAAATTTGAAGCCGAAATGCCTAAATTTTTGGCATTATGAATTGCGGTAATAGAAGAACTCGAGACCGTAAGTCTTTTTAGGCTGCTAGCTGCTGTCTCTAAAGGCAGTACCGAAAAAGTTCCCTTATATGCCAAACGAAGGAAGATCGCTTCCCAGAGCTTAGAAAACACCTTTTTTTGAACTGTTAAACTCTTCAAAGGCTGAGAACCTATTAAATGTTAGTTTTATCTAGAAATCAGTGATTTCTGGTAAAGCAGAGAATCCATCTTTTACTTGTTCAAACGCTATTGGAGTGCAGTGCTTGCACTTATTGGGCCAGGCGTTTTATTCGTTGCTTCAAAATTTTCAAGTTTAATTTAAAAGGTGTTGGCTGCTTTTTTTCGTAGGTTTTATTACTACTGACTATTTCCTTATAGAACATCTTTTAGAATTTGTCTCTGAGTCAAAATATTTCTTAAATAAGCGCTTCGGTCCCCAATCGGAACTTCTGTGCACGTGTTTTTTTTGTTTTTGTTTTTGTTCAGGGACTTTTTTTCAGAAGGTTCCTGCTTGATCTAGGGAGTGTTGAAGCTTTTTATAGGGCTAAAAGAAATAATTTGTTAGCAAACCTGACTTTCAGTCAGATTCAAATCTCTGGCTCTTCTATATTTTTTAGGTCTCGATCACACCGTTAACCTGACTCACTTTTTTTTTGCGAGTTTTCGGCTTTTCACTTTAAGGGTTATTTGGCTGTCAGTGTTGGGGGTTTTTTTGTTTACTGCTTTGTTCTATATGATATCCTCCCCCCCCCAACTGCCGTTGATATTTTTTTTTAGTACACCTGAATTTTTACCGGGTGCTGAAGCACACTTTTGCAGAAAAATGCAAATAATGGCTAAAATTATTGTCCAAACAAAATCCTTTCTGGTGTTCTGGTGTCTAGGTCTTTTTACAGGTCGGTGTTATGCTACTTAATTTACTTACGGATAAAGAGATTATACGATACAAATCCCAGCAAAATTATTTTATTTTTTCACCACAATTTTAAGTGAAAAAATATATTTTGCTCATTTTTCTAAGGCTTGGAAATCGTTTCCCAGATCTTAGAAAGACACTTTTGTTGAAAAGTAAAACTCTCAAAAAGGCATAGGACCTCGCAAGTGTGAGTTTCATCCAACATCAGCGATTCCTGGAAAGAAAGAAAACCTATCTTTTTTTACTCATATCTCCGTACCTGGGAGGGAAGAGAACCTTACTTATTAAGGCAGCGTACCTATTTTTTCCCTAAATTACTGACTACTCACGAATTTGTGATAGTTCTAAATTACCCTGTAAAAGAATACCGACGACGAGAAATTGTTATATGCTTCGAAACTTTTGTATACCTCGAATTGTTCTGCAGTAAAGGCGCTTCGACCAAAGACGAAGTAGTCGAAAATATTTACTATTTGCACTTTTGGCAATTGAGACAGCAGCGCCATCTGTTACCACGAGGAGTTGGTGAGAATTTCATAGCTCTTGGAAAGATGCATACAGTGTTTAATTCAAAGCATAATATATCGTATAAATAGCGCAGAAGTAATATTCGGGTGCGAATATTAACCAACAAATTCCTAGATCAAAATTTAATTAGCAAGTTCTCAATGTCGATGAAAATCAGCTATGAAATAGAACATACGCTGCTACATAACACGAATACCTGATACGTGAAGTTGCAGCAAAGCGAATTTAAATATACCGCATTATCGTTACTTTTCTATTTCCCTTAATCACCCACTTTTGTTCCTCAAATTGTTTTATGGAAAAATAATTTTATTAAAAAGGTATTTGGTTGGTCTATTCTCTCCAAGGTCTTTGGTACATCGGATCTGATCTGATCATATGTAGAGGATTTTAGGAAGGGAGTGTCTGACGCCAGGTCTTAAACAACCCTTAGAAATAGGAAGCTAGGAGATTTGGGCTAGAGTGCCCGATAGTAAAGTGACACGGAAGTAAAGTAGAAAGGGGGAGGAAGACGCCCTTATTTATTACCGGAGGGCCAGTACCCGGGATCAGACGGCTCAACGTGCCCATCCGACGCACGGCGGATATTTAGTGAATCGAGCGTTCGTACCCGCTTGGGATCGAACCTGGGGTCCTTTCTGTGGCAGTCACGAACCTTGCCCACTAGGCCACCCGCGGCTCTTTGGTACATCTGATCTCATCGAGTTTATATTATAGAGCCTTTGCACGTGACGTCACAAAACTGTCTGCTGGACTTCCGGGTGGTTAGAAATTACCCGAGCTGGTCTCTCTCCATGCTTTTCAATGGCTGCTGCTGCTGTAAATAGAGTTAAAGAAACTGTTCTTTCTGTCCAAGTTTGTCATCTTAATGTGGTAGTAAAGCAACGTTACGAAGAAAAAATTAAAAATAATGGCATAGAAGATCCATATGACATACCTGAAAGATATTTTTATCATCTAGAAGTTTTTGTTGCTACGGACCTCCCTGATCTGAACTATCACGATATTTATAACTATTTAATAGGTAGTTTTTCGTGTTATACCGGAAAAGCTCTAAAAGCTTATGAAAGCCTTGATGCATATAAATATAAATATATGCCGCCTCGGTGGCGCAGTGGTCTAAGCGATGGCCTCTGATCATTCGTCCGTAAGGGGCCCGGGTTCGAATCCCGGTGAGGCATGGATGTTGTGTTTGTCTTACGGCACTGGCTATCTCCCTTCCCTGGAACCAGTGACCCTAAATTAGGGACGGGAGACTGCTTATAGCCCATTGAGTTGCTCACGGTGGTCGTTAAACCTCGAATAAAAAAAAATATATAAATATATTATCAATGGGTGGGTTAGAAATGTATTAATTCTGAAGACTGAAAACGAAAAATTTCTTACCCAGCGTAAGGCAAGTTGTTACATTTCTGACTGATTCCAGTGTGTATGGGTAGTTCCAGTGTGTATTGTAATTAAAAAAAAAGAAAATACCGACTTATATCCCGAAAAACGGACTATTTTTTCACAAAAAAAAAAAAAAAAAAGAAAAGAAAAAAAAACAGATCCGGGAAAACGGACGACACAATAATGTATGACAGCACCCGCTAATTCTATGTGGATGTATATCCTTAAATTTCGGTGTTCGGAAAAAAAGGCATCTGTTTCCGTATTTATGAATCAGTAACAGAACAAAATCTTGAAAGTTCACGAAAGCTTAGCAATTTCCAATTTGACAGCAAAGTTAATCCGTCATGCATTCAGAACATTTTAAACAGAATAAAAAGGATTTACGTAAAAGCTTGAAAATAATACATAAGAGTGAGCAAGAAAATGTACCGATAAAAATTCGACTGTTAACGTAGTAAAATATGCAGATTTACGATACCTAAAATGAAGTGTTTACTGCAGATCCTTGGGTGACCATGCCTTCCGGATTACGGCTATTTTCCACATAATCAGGCGTTTTTGTGCCGTTGGAAAGCGATAAAAGGAAATTCCAGTACTGTACTCGTACTTTGAGAAGCACCCATGCGCCACACAACTTTTAACAATTTCTAAAACTTCAAACAATCGAGTGACAGAGGGTCCAGAAATCGCTTGCCCATGTTAATCCTATGGGAACCTTAACAGCCGAACTTTCTCTTAACCACTTGGAAGTAACCGTGACGTCGGTGCAAAGGCTCTATAAACTCGATGGGTCTGCTCATAGTGATATTGGGGGCTGCGGGTGGCCTAGTGGGCAACGTTTGTGACTGTCACGGAAAGGGCTTTAGGTTCGACCCCAGGCAGGTACGAACTCTCGATCCATTAAATATCCGCCGTGCGTCGGATGGGCACGTTAAGCCGTCGGACCCCGGGTACTGGACCCCGGTAATAAATAAGGGCGCCTTCATCCCCCTTTCTACTTCGCATCCGTGTCACTTTCCTATCGGGCGCTCTAGCCCAAATCTCCTAGTTTCCTATTTCGAAGGGTTGTTTAAGACCTGGGGTCAGACACTCCCTTCCTAAAATCCTCTATATATGATCTTATAGTGATATTGGGCGCGGGGGGCCTAGTGAACAACGTTCGTGACGGCCACAGAATGGGCCTCAGGTTCGATCCCAGGAAGGTACGAACGTTCAATCCACTAAATATCCGCCGTGCGTCAGATGGGCACGTTAAGCTGACGTACGCCGGGCACTGGCCCCCAGTAATAAATAAGGGTGTCTTCCTCCTCCTTTCTACTTCGCTTCCGTGTCACTTTCTTATGGGCGCTCTAGCCCAAATCTCCTAGTTTCCTATTTCTAAGGGTTGTTTAAGACCTGGGGTCAGACACTCCCTTCCGAAAATCCTCTACATATGATGATCATCATCATAGTGATATTATATTGTTTTATCAATAGTACAGGAATATCATCTGTAACGTCAGCATGGTATTCTGGCCCAAGGAGGTGAAATGACCCGTTTTGAGTGAAGCCATAACAGATCAGCTGTTTGGATCGTCACTCTGATGTGGTGGGAGTCTGAAGGAATTCGGAAACGTGACGTCACTTCCTGTGCCTGAAGCAGTTTTGCTTAGCGCATGCAAACCATGCAAGCAAGGAATACTTCGGACTTCGTATTTCTCAAAATTAGGGTTTTGATTATATTTTAAACATGGTTACTTGCACATGCACAGTAAGCAAGTAACCATGCACAGCATGCACTTCCTCTCAAAAAAAAACAAAAAACAAAAAAAGCCCCATTATTTTGTTCAATATTTAAAAGAAATACCAACACATGTTTTACTATTTTATCTGGAATTTTTTAATTATGGGAACGAATATTTTAGCCTCAATTTTTTTCATGACTGTATGAGTAGAGTAAGGGTCCGAAAACCCAGTTCAAAATCGCGATTTCTCCATAGAGATATACAGTAGATTTTCGTGTTAAGCGCATTGGCGTAGTCAGCTGATTAAAAGTGGCCGCCCCGGTGGCGCAGTGGTCTAAGCGATGGCCTCTGATCATTCGTCCAAAAGGAGCTCGGGTTTGAATCTCGGTGAGGCATGGATGTTGTGTTTGTCTTACGGCACTGGCTCTGTCCCTTCCCTGTAACCAGTGACCCTAAATTAGGTACGAGCGACTGCTTATAGCCCATTGAGTTGCTCACGGTGGTCGTTAAACCTCCAATCAAAAAAATCTCCTTCTTCTAACCTCCTTGTCCTGGCCTAGTGGACTTAGCAACTCCCGTGCTTCCAATTCCAGGTCACTGCTGTGACTAACAGTTGGCAATATCTTACTAGTTTGTTTCATTGTTTCATTTTTTTTTTTTTGATTGGAGGTTTAACGACCACCGTGAGCAACTCAAATGGGCTATAAGCAGTCGCCCGTCCCTAATTTAGGGTCACTGGTTCCAGGGAAGGGAGAGAGCCAGTGCCGTAAGACAAACACAACATCCATGCCTGACCGGGATTCGAACCCGGACCCCTTACGGACGAATGATCAGAGGCCAACGCCTTAGACCACTGCGCCACCGGGGCGGCTTCATTTTGACTGGACTATTAACTTTTCTACTGCAGAAGTAAATTGAAAATGTTTCTTTTGCAGAGCTATATATTAAGAAAATCCGAACTGTAAGTAATATACCACTTGTCACCTTCTGTTTAATAATCCGTATTGCTGGTTCGCCATATGTTTTTCTTTGGGTTTTTCCCCACCCCGGTGGCGCAGTTGTCTAAGCAATGGCCTCTGATCATTCGTCCGAAAGGAGTCCCAGTCCGAATCCCGGTGAGGCATGGATGTTGTGTTTGTCTTACGTCACTGGCTCTCTCCCATCCCTAGAACCACTGAACCTAAATTAGGGACGGGCAACTGCTTATTACCTATTGCGTTACGGTCGTCGTTAAACTTTCAATTAATAAAAAAATATATATCTGTTTTGGATAAACGGACTTACATGTGAAGAAGGTAACCTAAGTATAGCATAGCTTTGATTATTAATTTGAAGAGGAAAGCTGCTACATCGTAAGGTCTAAAGAAGTAATCTAATTATTTGAGAAGATGAAAAATGTTGGAGTTGACTTCTATTCAGGAAGCCAGTCCTTTAGTGGAATATTTTTCAAATTCGTTGTATGCTTATTATCCTGTGAATTCTTACTATTTTTCTGGGTGACGTCACAAGATATGCCTTCCAAAAGTATGGATTATTTCTATTTACTTTTTTCTGCTGCATCTTTTAATTAATCAGATGCTTTGAGACATTTCAGATCTTCCCTTTTGACATCAAACATGACAGATAGGATTTTCTTTGTATGTGCAAACAACACGTTTTAAATAAAACCGTCCTGTTTAGTTCAGTCCATGAGTGGATACTCTCAAAATTATCAAATGTTAAATTATTGGGTTTGTTGTTGTCTGACTAAACTGATATTGCTAATTTAAACCTGGAGTCAGCACTGAAAAATTCTTTTCAAGAAGTCACTGAAGATTTTATTATAAAGGAAGTGGAAAAAGAACCAAATACTTCAGCACAGGATATGACAGTTAGAAATGAAGATATTTGGAAGTGCAAAATATGGCTCCAGAAATTCACAGCACTTTGCAAGACTACACAAGTGAAAAATCTTCCCAGTGTGGTGCATGTCTGAAGAAATTTATGCAAGGGTTGATGTTTAAGGCCTGCAAAGGACAATGCTGGGGAACAATCTTTTGATTCTGATAATGTTCCAAGTAATTCTGTAATGAATGCAATTTCTCAAGGATTTCCTCAGATCAGAAACATTACCAGTGCGGTATCACTCGACTGTAAAGACTTTGGTTTCTCTAATGCATTTCTCTTATGTTTTTCGACAGATCTCCATAAGAGTGGTATCAATACAATCTTCAGTTCAGAGGAAAGAACGTTCATACAAAAAATTTAGATAGACAACGGATTTACCTTTTTTAAGCACCTCAAAGTAACCTCACTCGCTTCAGCAGCGAACGCGAGCCTCCTCGTTAGGCCTAACCGTCTGCTATCGTTAAGTTACTTTCACGGCAAAAGCTTCCTTAAGCAGACGCTTCCACGGGAAAAAGAGACGACACTTCCTGTGACGTAGGGACTCCGAGGCTGGCGATTAGGTTGAAAAATTATCACAGTATCCTACGTCTGGGTCCAGAGTATTGTTTCCCGCGACGATGACCATGCATTATCGGCGAACTCTTAAGATGGCGTAGATATATTTGTTTATTTTTTTATCACTTTTCCCTCATTAGTCTTTAAAAGCCATGAATTTTTTCAAGAAAATTAAGTAGGTGAGATCTAATATATAAAAGTTGAATGCTTGTTTGTCCGTTGTACAAATCTACAGTTTACAATTTAGAACCATCAAATTTAGTATACAATATCATGGTACTCTTAGACCGTAGGAGGTATTTTTGGATGATATTGGGGCCCGGGGTGAAGGGCCCCCATACGAAATTTTCGTAAAAAATTCTACGGTTTTCAATTTAGAACCACTAAATTTGGTATGCTATGTCATGGTACCCTGACTTAGACCGTAGAAGGTTTTTGGATGGATTCGGAGCCCGGGGGTCAGGGGCCCCCCATACAAACTTTTTGTAACAAGTTCTACTGTTTTCAATTTAGAACCACCAAATTTGGTATACCGTCCGTCTCATAGTACTCTGATTTAGCCGTAACACGGTGTTGGGATGATGTTGGGGCCCGGGGTCAAGGGGCCCCCATACAAAAATTCGTAAAAGTTCTACAGTTTTCAATTTAGAACCACCAAATTTGGTATACGTTCTAATGGTACTCTAACTTAGACCGTAGGAGGTTTTTGGATGATGTTGGGGCCCGGGGTGAAGGGGCCCCCATACGAAATTTTCGTAAAAATTCTACGGTTTTCAATTTAGAACCACTAAATTTGGTATACTATGTCATGGTACTCTGACTTAGACCGTAGACGGTTTTTGGATGGGGTCGGAGCCCGGGGGTCAGGGGCCCCATACAAAATTTGCGTAAACATTTCTACAGTTTTCAATTTAGGACTACCAAATTTGGTATTGTATCTGATGGTGCTCTAATTTAGCCGTACACGGTTTTTGGATGGTGTTGGGGCCCGGCCCGTAGACGATTTTTGGATGGGGTCGGAGCCGGGGGGGGGGAAGACCCCATACAAAATTTTCTAAGAATGCTCTACAGTTTTAAATTTAGAACCACTAAATTTGGTAAACCATCTCATGATATTGTAACTTAGATCGTACGCGGTTTTTTGGATAGGGTCGGAGCCCGGGGGCTCGGGGGGGGGGGGGGCATACAAAACTTTCTTAAACATTTCTACAGTTTTCAATTTAGAACCACTAAATTTGGTATACTATGTCATGATACTCTGACTTAGACCGTAGGAAGTTTTTCGAATGGTGTCGGAACCCGGGGGCCATCGGGCCCCATACAAAATTTGCGTAAAAATTTCTACAGTTTTCAATTTAGAACTACCAAATTTGGTATTGTATCTGATGGTGCTCTAATTTAGCCGTACACGGTTTTTGGATGGTGTTGGGGCCCGGCCCCCGTAGACGATTTTTGGATGGGGTCGGAGCCGGGGGGGGAAGACCCCATACAAAATTTTCTAAGAATGCTCTACAGTTTTAAATTTAGAACCACTAAATTTGGTAAACCATCTCATGATATTGTAACTTAGATCGTACGCGGTTTTTTGGATAGGGTCGGAGCCCGGGGGCTCGGGGGGGGGCATACAAAATTTTCTTAAACATTTCTACAGTTTTCAATTTAGAACCTCCAAATTTGGTATACCGTCTCATGGTACTCTAACTTAGACCGTAGGAGGTTTTTTTGGATGATGTTGGGGCCCGGGGTGAAGGGGCCCCCATACGAAATTTTCGTAAAAAACTCTACGGTTTTCAATTTAGAATCACTAAATTTGGTATACTATGTCATGGTACTCTGACTTAGACCATAGGAAGTTTTTCGAATGGGATCGGAACCCGGGGGCCATCGGGCCCCATACAAAATTTGCGTAAAAATTTCTACAGTTTTCAATTTAGAACTACCAAATTTGGTATTGTATCTGATGGTGCTCTAATTTAGCCGTACACGGTTTTTGGATGGTGTTGGGGCCCGGAGTCAATGGGGCCCCCATACAAAAAAATTGGTAAAAAGTTCTACAGTTTTCAATTTAGAACCATCAATGGTAACCGTCTCATGGTACTCTGACTCAGCCCGTAGACGATTTTTGGATGGGGTCGGAGCGGGGGGGGGGGGAGACCCCATACAAAATTTTCTAAGAATGCTCTACAGTTTTCAATTTAGAACCACCAAATTTGGTAAACCATCTCACGATATTCTAACTTAGATCGTACGCGGTTTTTTGGATTGGGTCGGAGCCCGGGGCTGGGGGGGGGGGGGCATACAAAATTTTCTTAAACATTTCTACAGTTTTCAATTTAGAACCACCAAATTTGGTATACGTTCTGATGGTACTCTAACTTAGACCGTAGGAAGTTTTTTGGATGAAGGTCTTACCAATATAGGTCTTACCATGTAGATGTGCCAGTCGAAGAGAAAAATGAGATTGGGGCAACGGTTCGGGCATTGTAGGGCGGCAAAGTTAGCATGTAAAGTATGGGAGAAGCGTGCGGTTGACTCACGCGCTGTTGAAGGCGGAGTGTGGAGGTCAGATAGTCCGAAGTCCGAAATCTTCTCTATTCTGAGCGAACCGTTGCGCAAAGCAACGCTAGCAGGCATTCGTATCAAAGTTCTTCTAATCGGAGCAGCGAACACTCTTGAAGACCTGACTGCGTTATGCCGTTGGACTGTGTGATGTATATATACAATTTAATATTCATTCGATCCAGTTTATTCACGTAGGTAAGACGTTTCCCATTATGTAAAAATGTAAATAAACATTCCGTTGACCATTGTTAGTGAAAATATTACGGGCGATTGCTTATAGCTCATTGAGTTGCTCACGGCGGTCGTTAAACCTTCACTCAAAAAAAAAAAAAAAAAATCACGAACTTAGACTATTGTCTTTACTGAAGTGGTTGAATGAATTTGTCAGTCAAATAAAGTTAACATTTAGTGTTTCATATGAGTTCATGCTTCTCAAAAAAAAAAAAAAAAAAAAAAAAAAAAACTAACCGTCGATTCCGACAGGTTTCGTCTAGTTCCTTGTTAAACTAATAAAAATGAAAGAAAAGAAAAAGAAATCCCCGCTTTATTTTCAGGGATCTCTAGAGATAGAATTTCACAGATTATCGTATTTTGCAGAATTAGCTCGCATCTCATAATATCTAGGTTCTGATGAGGATAACACTCAGAGTTTTTTTCTTTAACCTGACAAATTCCAGTGAAAAAGATGTTGAATGATACTAATGTAATAGGTAACGTGATTAGTTTGACCCTGACGGCTTGCGGGGGGGGGGATGCAGATGTTTGCAACAAAGCCCGGCAGAGGTGTTCCCACACACTGTTTTATTGTCGTAAACGGCCTCTGGCACTTACAGCGCCATATGGTCGACTTGCCCAGTGAGCAGAATCGCCTGTGAAAGTTGTTCAATGTTCAGTGTTCAGTCAGTCATATCTTGCCAAGGATATATGGCATGCCAAGGATGTCGAATAACATTTTTCTGTCCTGGTCAAATGGAAGGCGTGGCTTTAACGAATTTTCTAGTTAGCCACAATATTTTCAGTGAAAACATAAATTGTCCCAGATGTGGACGACTCCTAACTTTAAATAGGAAAAGTATGCTATATCGATGTGGAGGATCTTTTTGGCACCTGCACCGAGGAAGCAGAAAAGAGTTAGAGTCCAATGCAATTACAAAGGATCTGCAAGGATGGAAACGTTTTTCGCGTCCCGCAGGTTAAGTATTGAGAAAATATTTAAATTCATTTTCCTTTGGTTGACTCTGGAGTTTCCAAGGCAGAAGAGGCTAGAACAGTTTTGTGATATGAGTTCGACTACTGTGGTAGATTGGTCCAATTATTGCCGTGAGGTGTGCCTGCATTGGGAGAAGAGAAATAAATCAGCGAAACTAGGTGGACCCGGCAAGACCGTCGAAATCGACGAATGCCTCCTAGGTAGAAGGAAAAATCACAGAGGTCGAATCCTTACAGGAACATGGTTATTTGGAGCAAAAGAAAGGGGCACTGGGCGATTTCGTATTCAGCCCGTTAAACGCCGCGATAGAGTAACACTCTTAGCCCTCATTAAGAAATGGATTCGGCCAGGCACCACAATCATTTCCGACTGTTGGAAGGCCTATCACAGTCTTCATCGGCATAGGTATAGACACTTCACGGTAAACCATCGGTACTATTTCGTGGATCCAGTCTCCAGAGCTCATACAAACACCGTGGAGCGTCTCTGGAGAGACGTTAGAAGCAAGCTGCCTCGTTTTGGAAGAGTCAAAAAACATCTGAAGGGATATTTAGCAGAGTTTTCTTTTAAGAAGAAGTTCGACAAAGAACTTGAAAGACCACATCATTTTCTCAAGGCAGTCTCTGCTTTATACCCGCCGAAATAGGTCACCATCATCATCATTGTCAACCATTATCTATCCACTGCTTGATGAAAGTCTCCCCAAGTTTCTTCCACAACGGTCTATATTGCGCCAGTTTCCTCCATGTCACTGTGGCATACTTTCAAATTTCGTTCGTCCATCTCCCATGTGGACTTCTGGACGTTTTCCTATCCTTTGGAATCCAATATAGAATTTCTATTGTTCATTGGGGCTCCGTTCTGTCAACATGTCCATCCCATTGCCATTTTAGTGATAGGTAGGTTTACGTAAGTATTTTTTTGCATGAACTGTTTTTTGTAAGAATAAAACTAAATTGATATGCACACAAAATCTTTACTGTCCAATTAATTATTGCCTAAATATCGTTTTGTTTTCCCTGCTATGCTAAACTGAATTGCATGTTATGCTCCTGAAATTTAATGTGCAAGTAAAATGAGTGTTAACAGTAAGCACGAGAAACTTTTCCTCTAGGGAGGGTATTAATGAACAGCATGAACAGCGAGTACAGATCCACCCATGCTGGATCTGTACTCGAATTCGGGCCCATCTAACGGCAGCAGCATCTTGCCTGTCCTGGGCAGAGAACAACTAGCATTTCCTTGCACTATCTTACTAACCTTACAAATTGTGATCTGCGGTTTTTAAAAGAAAATGAATAATTTCAATAGTTTCGTAAAATATTTCCTCTGTGGTTGCTGCATGATAATTAACAGTGAATGTACAGCTGGAATATACGTTTGCACGATAAAATTAGCAAGAGTGCATGTCTGCACGAAAAAAAAAATAGTAGCAATGCACGTCTGCACGAAAAAAAAAGCAATGCGCGTTTTAATGTCTTTCCATATCATATACAAAAAAACAATGCATGAACTCTTATTCTACATTTTTGCTATTCATTCAACTTTTGCAAATCGTTACCTACTAAAAAAAAAGGATCGAAAGAAGTGCATATTTTTTCTCATTTTCCCTATTTTTATTACGTTCAACAACTAGTTTATTTTTTTGGTAATTTATTTTCTTGTATCGCTGCTTAATACATTTTATTACTAAAAAAGCATTTCATTTATTATTACTATGTGACAGCGGAAAAATATTAATTCTTAAAATGCAGTGAATCCTTTCTGTCTCTATTCCTTAGTATTCATTGGCAAACGTTGCATCAATGCAAAGCCAATCTGGCCCCGCATTGTTGTGGGGTATGAAAGGCACTGCTAACAGCAAGTGGAAAAGGGAACAACTGATGTGTATTTCTCTTTGTTCCCTATTATGATGCATACCAAATTTTTCCTCTTCCTTTTAATATTATGATCATCCGGATCAGAACGCAATGGTTTTGGGGGGCTTAGCCCACCCCTTAGAACCGCGTTTTGTGAAGCCACATCAAGTTGCCATAGAGCCGTCTAATATAGGCGGTTTTCCATGGTAATGCACCTTGAAACAGAAAAAAAGGGGCCACAAGCAGAGAGTTCTCCTCTGCAAGGAACGCACGCACACGCTTACACAATTAAAATTTGAAACACTGATTTGTTGGGGAAGAGATGTTGTCGTATCACAAGAGAAACGATCGGTTTTAAATTGCATGCATAGAATTCTGTGACAGAACAGTTTTCTATGTTGGACGGGAAAAAAATGAAGAAAGAAAAAAAGCTAATTTATGTGTAAAAGTATGCAGCGGAAACTGATAGTAGAACAAAAGGTGGAAAAGAAATAATTTTTAACATGTTTCAAATATTTCTAACAAAACCAAAAATTTAAAGAACTTCAAGTGAAGAATGTTCATAACATACTTTTCAGGAGGTGGCAAGCGGAAAATGTAAATACAAATAATATTACCAAAAACTATATGCAAAGATTCACTGTGACTTCTCTGTGGTCTAACCGGTTTTACTACACACGACACATAAATTTCATAAAAAGCCACAAGACCGAACAACTACATACAACAGGAAATTTGGCTGCATATTGGGAAAATAGGGAAATTTATTTGCCATTCGTTTGGGGGTTGTGCCTTAGGCTAGCAGGCCCTGTTTAGGCTCACTTGTGCCTGGTGTACTACGAAAATCCAGCGATCACTCAATCAATCCTCAAAAAATTAAAAAAAATATCTTCAAGATTAAATTCTGGGAGAAACATCGGGAGACTTTTGTCCAGCAGTGAATGGCTGCTGCAAATGAGAAAATTTCCCCCACTTCTTTGCCTTTGATACTTTTCCATACTACAGTATGTACTCGTACATACTAAGTGTAAGACTATACTTTTCCATACGAGGGTATAGGAGAACTGGTCACCGGAGAAGTGCCCACCAGGAGAACTAGCCACAACAGTGTTAAGGGGCCGTACCAAAATTGCGTTCATGATTGCTTCCTGGCCACATCTCCCTAAGCCAGGGTTGCAGTCGCGGCCTGGTGCCGCCAGGCCACTTTTTTCCAAACCCTGGAAACGACAGGCTACTTTTTGCCGAACTGAATCAGACTTTTTAAAATTATTTATTCAATCGTCGCCCCCAATGTTGGTTCGGAACAACATACTAAAATTTGGATCAATCCATGTATTTTCCCCCAAGCAATCATGCAGGAGATCGGGAAATAAATCCCGGACCGCTGTTCTGACCTTTGATCCCATTTCGACCATTTTCAATAGTTTTCGTGCCCAGGTTGCTCGAAACAACATACTAGAATGTCATCGAAATCGTACGATACTTACACGAATTATCGGGCAAACAAATAGACAAACGGACAAAGCAGGATCATATGCGCTTCTTCAACTAACGGTTGGGAAACGTAAAAACAACACCTGCATTGAGCCATGTGCAATAGTTTAAAAATTATACACTTAAAATTGGCAAACTGCGAAAAATTTTGTCTTTTATATTTCGACGGAAATTTAATTACGGTCAGTTATATTTCCGCTATTATAATCGGAAACTGCAGCTGTCGCCCTCCAGACGCTACGGAGTACGGTAAAAAATAACCCATGATTTTTATTTAGGTGTATTGCATGACTTTTGAGAGACCACTTTGCTAATTTTAGTCAGAGAATTTGGGAAGGTGGTGCTTGACCCTCGAAGGGACGCCCTTGATCAAAGTAACCTCCCGTGTTTCTAACAATAGACAGTATTGCAAAGTCTTTGAAATTTGAAATTGCGGTTGACCCACTGCTCCAACTAACGCACCCTCTCCGTACTTTGGCAGTGTTTCACATTGCCAAACCGGATGTAGGAGACTGCCAGAGCACATTTTTGTTGTTTTGTACTTTTAGCGGACTGCACTAATATATATATACACTGAAGAGCAATTGAAGTACAGACAGCTGGCGTTATGCAAATGTGGCGCTGTGGGCAGCCCTGTAAACGGAAACCACATGACGTATGCAGCGATCCGACAATATAAGGAGTGATGCGACGGGAATCAGTAAGAGTCGGACGCAGTATGGGTGAGACGATGGATCTAAGCGCATTTGATCGTGGGCAAATTGTCGGGGTCCGACGAATGGGTCACTCCATCTCGGAAGTCGTGCAGCCACTGGGATTTTCACGAGCCACTATGTCACGGGAGAACCGTGAGTACATCGAATCCGGTAAAACCATCCCTGCAAGGGCCAACTGCCGTGGACAACAGCGTGTGGATGAGCGGGGTCATTGTCGACTAGCTCGCATTGTAACAGCGGATAGACTGACCAAAGTGCAAGAAATCACTCGGCAATTTAACGCTGGTGCACAAAAACGTGTAAGCAGCCACACCATCCAGAACCATCTCCTCGCTATGGGGTACAGAAGCCATCGTCCCACGAGGGTACCGCTGCTGACCGCACATAACAGGGTGCAAATATTAGCATGGGAGCGGGAACATCGCCACTGGTCCCTAGACATGTGGGGAAATGTTGCCTGGACTGATGAGTCGAGATTCACGTTGGTACATGCGGATGGCAGGATACGAGTACTGCTCAAACCACATGAAGCGAGGGATCCTTCTTGCCAGCAAGGTACTCTTCAAGATGGTGAGGGTGGCATTCTTGTCTGGGGACTGTTTACTTGGACTGAAATGAAACCCCTGGTACGTGTGACATTGTCCCTCACAGGTCAACGTT
The DNA here is from genome assembly GCA_039090855.1 of Macrothele yani. Classification (NCBI taxonomy): domain Eukaryota; kingdom Metazoa; phylum Arthropoda; class Arachnida; order Araneae; family Macrothelidae; genus Macrothele; species Macrothele yani. The sequence goes on along the minus strand of CM077009.1, from coordinate 142,577,956 downwards.
ACCGGGATATCCTGGACGACCATTTGCTCCCATTTGTGCGTCTTCAACATCCCACTAGGGACCTCATCCTGCAACAAGACAATGCACCGTGCCATCGCTCCCGAATTGTATCCGAATGGTTAGATGAACACTCCACAGACGTGACCTCGCTTCCTTGGCCAGCTAGGTCCCCTGACCTCAATCCCATCGAGCACATCTGGGATGCAATCGAGAGAGATGTTCGAGGTTCTGACCCCCCTCGATCAAATCTTCATGAACCGTGGGAGCTTGTTCAGGGGTCGTGGATCCGTATGACTTCCGGTGTCTTGTACAGTCCATGCCGAGACGAATCGCCGCCGTCATCAGGGCGAAAGGTGGTGCTACACGTTACTAGACAGGTATCTCTAATTCAATTGCTTTTCAGTGTATATATATATATATATATCATCATCATCATCATCATCATTGTCAACCATTATCAATCCACTGCTGGACGAAGGTCTCCCCAAGTTTCCTCCACAACGGTCTGTCTTGTGCCAGTCTCCTCCATGTCCCCCCTGCATACTTTCGAATTTCATCCACCCATCTCCCATGTGGTCTTCTTCTGGGTCTTTTCCTGTCTCTTGGAATCCAATCTAAAATTTCGGCTGTCCATCGATGATCTGTCCTTCTGGCAGTATGTCCAGCCCATTGCCATTTCAGGGATTTAACTCTGATCATGATGTCTTCCACTCTTGTCATTTTTCGGATCCACGTGTTCCTCTTCTTATCTCTCCTGGTTACACCAAGCATGCACCTCTCTATGCTTTTTTGAGTTGTCTGCAGCCTTTGTATGTCTCCTTTAGCTAAGGTCCACGTTTCTGCACCATACGTAAGCACTGGAAGGATGCATTGATCCAACACTTTTCTTTTAAGACAATGGCGTATTGCTCTTGAAAATTATGCTGTTTCTTCCAAAAGCTCTCCAGGCAAGTTTTGTACGCCGATTAATTTCTTCATCAATGTGACCCTCACTTGATATCTGCTGTCCAAGATAAACGTATGTGTCTGTTATCTCCAGCTTTTCTCCATCAATCGATAAATCTTCATTTCTTGTAAAAGCATTGAACATCACTTTTGTCTTCTGAAAGTTCATTTTTAATCCCACTTCTTTACTCTTGTCAGCAAGTTCCTGGATCATACTCTGCAGCTCTGATGGGCTAGTTGCAAAAATGACTACGTCATCAGCAAAACGAAGGTGGGTTAGATAATCTCCATTAATCTTTATCCCCTTGTTTTCCCAGCTCAGCGACTGAAAAACACCCTCCAATGTGGCATTAAAGAGCTTCGGAGATATGGTGTCACCTTGTCTCACTCCCTTTCCAATTTTTATGTGTGTTGTATTTTCAAACAGCCTAATCTTTGCACTTGCATTTTCATAGATGTTATTAATAATATTAATGTATGCATCTTCAATACCGCAGGTTTTCAGAGCCATTGTAACTGCTGATGGTTTCACCGAATCAAAGGCTTTTTCATAATCGATAAAAGCCATGCACAATGGAAGTTCATATTCCCTCGCTCTTTCAATTAGTTCTCTCAGTACGTGGATATGATATATTGTGCTGTAGCCACTCCTGAATCCAGCTTGTTCTCTCGGTTGAGCCATGTCCAGTGTTACCTTCAAGCGGTGTGAAAGAACTTTAGTGAAGATTTTATAAACTACTGATAGGAGGCTGATAGGTCTGTAGTTTCCGAGATCCTCAATGTCACCTTTCTTATGTAGCAGGATCATTGTAGCGGTGTTCCAATCTTCAGGAATCTTTCCTTCATTAAGGCATCGAGTGAAAATTTGGGCGAGTACTGTTTCGATTTCTCCACTTGCTTCTTGTATGATGTCTACAGTAATTCCATCTTCTCCTGGAGCTTTTCCCCGCTTCATGTTCTTGATTGCATGTGCAACTTCTGCTGGAAGGACTGGAGGAACTCTGGTACTGGTATCTTTCATGATGTCTGGAGTGCATGTATCATCCCTTTCATATAATTTGGAGTAGAAATCTTTCACTCTTGTCAAAATTTCGCCTCTATTTCTTGTTACAGAACCATCTTCTTTTCTCAGTGCCATAATCTGTTTTCTTCCCTTACTGAGATGTCCCTTTGCTATCTTTAGGCTTTGGTTGTTTTCAATTGCTTTCCTCACTAGTTCACAGTTGAATTTTCTTACGTCTTCAGTGATACTTTTTCGTACTGTCTTGCATAGCTCTATATATTCCACTTTGGAAGTCACATCTTCTTTAGTTGTCCTCATCTCTCTTCTTTTTTGCATCAACATTTTCGTTTTTCCTGATAATTTATTTACATGCAACTTGTTCTTAGACCCAGCTAATTTTGTTGCTGTTTCCATAAGAGCTTTGGTTACTTTTCTGTTAACTTCAGAGATGTCCACTTCTTCCGATGTTAGACCTTCTAAAGCAGAGAACCTGTTCTTCAGTTCCAACTTGAAGGTATTATGGTGTTTTTTAAGGTTGGTTATGTCAATAGATTTTGTTTGTCTTATGAGCTTGCCACGTTCAAGTTTAGTGTTGAGGTGCATCTTACATCTCACCAATCTATGGTCACTACCTGTGTTGAACTTGTTTAGCACACTGCAGTCTTCTATGACGAATTTTTTGTTACACATAATAAAATCAATTTCACTTGTCATCCCATTTGGATGTCTCCATGTCCATTTCCTGTGTGGCTTTTTCTTGAAGAAGGAGTTCAAGATGAAAAACCCTTCTGCCTCTGCAAACTCAACGAGAGTATTTCCACGCTGGTTTCTGTTGCCGTGACCGAATTTACCTACTGAAGTTTCATTCTGTTGCCGTTGCCCTATTTTTGCATTGAAATCTCCCATAATTATTTTCAAGTGCTGCTTACCTTTATTATTTAGATGACAAATTTCCTCATAAAATTCTTCAATTTCTTCTTCAGGATGACTTGTGGTGGGTGCATAAGTTTGAATAATCTGAGCCTGGTATCTTCTCGATAGTTGGATAACGAGTCGTGCAGCTCTGTCAGAGGAACTTTCAACTTCTACCACTTTATCCTTCAGTTTCTTGTTTATTATAAATCCAACACCACTAGTTCTGCCAGTATCTGTCCCACGATAGTAGAAGAGATGTCCACTTTTCAGTTCGATGAGATCTTCTCCTTTTCTCCTTACCTCACTTAGCCCCACAATGTCCCACTTGATCCTTTGTAGTTCCTCTTCCAATTCAAGAAGCCTTGAATCAGAAGATAGGGAGCGTCCATTGTACGTTGCCAAGGTCAGCATCAGATGGCAGCCTAGTCCGGTCCTCCGGGGATTCTTAGCACCCTCTGCCTTCATGTCGCACTGGCCGCTGCCTTGGCCAGGTACATTCCAGCTGCCGGAGACTGAGGGCCAAGATTTAAGTTGTGGAGTCATTTTGGAGGGGTTTGGCCATAACTCACCACGCTGGCCAAGCGGGTTGGTGAGTGTGGGATAGAATTTCCTCTGATCCCGATGGTATAGTTATACCGCTATTGGCGGTCGTCAGAGCCCCTTTAGTGGGAACAGGATGCACCACGAGAAGGCGGGGTTGACATTTGTCAAGGAGAGGCTGTGATGTTACGCATCACCTGACCTTACATCCCATATATATATATATATATATATATATATATATATATATATATATATATATCATAATCAAAAACCACTATCAATTCACTGCTGGATGAAGGTCTCCCAAGTTTTTCCAAAACGGTCTATCTTGCGTCATCTCCTCCATGTGACTTCCGCATGCATTCGAATTTCATCCACCCATCTCACATGTGGTCTTCTTCTGGGTCTTTTCCTGTCCCATGGTATCCAGTCTAAAATTGTCCATCGGTGGTTCGTTCTTCTGGCAACATATCCAGCCCATTGCCATTTTCAGGGATTTTACTCTGACCATGATGCCTTCAACCCTTGTCATATTTCTTATCCATGAATTCCTCTTCTTATCTTTCCTGGTTACACCAGGCATGCAACTCTCCGTGCTTCTTTGAGTCGTCAGTCTTTGCATGTCTTTATTAGTTAAGGTCCATGTCTCTGCTCCATACGTAAGCACTGGCAGGATGCATTGTTTAAACAGTTTTCTTTTAAGACATAATGGCATACTGCTCTTAAAAATTTTACAGTTTCTTCCAAAAGCTCTCCAACCATATGTTTTATACGTCGATTAATTTGTTCACCAATGTGACCTTTGATTGATATTTGCTATCCAAGGTAAACATATCGGTTATCTCCAGCGTTTCCCCATCAACAGATAAAGCTCCATGTCTTGTAAAAGCAATGTGCATCAGGTTTGTCTTCTAAAATTTCATTTTTAATCCCACTTCTTTACTCTTGTCAGCAAGTTCCTGGTTCATACTCTGCAGCTCTGAATCACCGTCATCAGAAAAACGAAGGTGAGTTAAATATTCTCCATCAATCTTTATTCCTTTGTTTTCCCAGTTCAATGATTAAAAGACATTTTGCAATGTAGCATTAAAGAGTTTGGGAGATATGGTGTCACCTTGTCTCACTCCCTTTCCAATTTGTATTTGTGCTGTATCCTCAAACAACCGAACTTTTGGACATGCATTTTCATAGATGTTATTAATAATGCTAATTTATGATTCTTTAATACCACACGATTTCAAAGCCATTGTAGCTGCTGATGGTTTCACTGAATCAAAGGCCTTTTCATAATCGATAAAACCATACATAATGGAAGTACATATTCCTTCGTTCTTTCAATTTGTTCTCTCAGCACACAGAAATGATCTATCCCAGCAAAAGATCAAGTGCTGGGAAATAGATCAAGTTACGTCACTTGGTTGCCGTCTGCCACTACCGGCAAACTAGCGGACCACATTATGCCAGCCATCATTTCTGGTACGTGCTTGCAGGGCCGCTGAAGGGCCACTTGTGGCAGCTACTGCCTGTGATGGATAACTGGTGGCCCTGTTGTGGCATATGACAACTGATGGGGTGCCAATTGTTGGCCAGCTGTTGGCTTGAACTGCTGGCCCTTTTGTTGGCCGCCCGGACATTTTAGTGACGGTTCGGCTGCGGCAACATAGTGCTGGGCCAGCAAGACTGTTTTTGCTGGGATAGTGATGTAGCCACTCCTGAATCCAGCTTGTTCTCTCGGTTAGATCTTCTAGAGTGGAGAATCTGTTCCTCAGTTCCAATTTGAAGGTATTAAGATGTTTTTTAAGGTTGGTCAGGTCAACACACTTTGTTTCTTTTATGAGTTTACCAAGCTCGAGTTTAGTGTTAAGGTGCATTTTACATCTCCCCATTCTGTGATCACTCCCTGTGTTAAACCTGTTCAGCACACTGCAGTCTTCTATGACAAATTTCTCGTAGCACATAATAAAACCAGTTTCACTTGTCATTCCATTGGGATGCATCCATGCATATTTCCTATGTTGTTTCTTCTTGAAGAAGGAGTTCCGGATGAAAAACCTTACTGCCTCCGCGAACTGTACGAAAGTATTTCCACGCTGGATTCTGTTCCCATGTCCGAATTTACCGACCGAAGTTTCATTCTGTTGTCATTGCCCTATTTTCGCATTGAAATCACCCATAATTATCTTCAAGTGCTGCTTGCCTTTATTATTTATAGATGCCGAATTTCTTCGTAAAATTCTTCAACTTCTTCCTCAGGATGACTTGGGAATAATTCTTGAATAATTTACATGTGAATTAAGGCTTTAATAATTTAAGCCTGGTATCTTTTTGAAAGTTGGTAACGAGTCGTGCAGCTCAGTCCGAGGAACTTTCAACTTCTATAAATTTATCCTTCAGTTTCTTGTTTATTACACTATCTACCAACAAGTAATTGGACACCTGTGATAGCAAAGGAAAACGAAGTTTATTCACCTTCAATAGTTGGTGGAGCCTCCACGAGCGGCAATTACAGCTGCGACTCTCCGAGGCATACTCTCAACCAGGCGTTATACGACGGCTAGCGGTATTTTCCTCCACTCGGCTTGGAGAAGACAGGTCAGTTCTTTCACCGATTTCGGACGGTGGGGGCACCCCTTAAGTGGACGCTCCAACTCGTCCCAGAGGTGCTCGATAGGGTTAAGGTCCGGGCTCTGCGCAGGCCAGTCCATTCGATTAACCCCATTGTCACCATACCAAGCCATCGTGGACCTCGCAACATGACAGGTGGCATTGTCATCCTGAAAGTAACATGGGTCCACCCCGTAAAACTGCCACAACGTAGGAAGCGCATGGTCATCCAAAATGGTGCAGTAGGTCTCGGCGTTGAGTCTACCAGGAATTGCGACCAAGGGTCCCGTGCCATGTCAGGAGAAACACCCCCATAGCATAATTTCACCGCCGCCGAACTTCACAGTTGGCACAAGACATTCCGGCAGGAGGCGTTCTCCAGGCAGACGCCAAACCCAGACCCTGCCATCCGAACGGTAGAGGGTGAACCTTAATTCGTCGCTCCAGAGAACCTGTTTCCACTGTTCAACGGTCCACTGTCGACGTTCTTTGCACCACGTTAGCCGAGCAGCGCTATTGGACTTGGTGATCAAAGGCTTGTGGGAGGCAGCTCGTCCATGATAACCGAGCAGATGGGCTTTGTTACGGATGGTATTCATCGAAAGAACACTCCCGGATGCCTGTTGAAACTCCTCGCGGATGTAGCCCATCGATTTGGTGAGGTTCTTCCGAATTTCTCTGGCTAGCACCCGTCGGACTCTAACTCCCAGTTTCTTGGGTCTGCCGTGTCGGGGCACATTCCGAGAGTCACCTCTCATCTTTCACTTGCCAATCACGTAGGTCACTGTCGATTTTGGGTACTTCAACTCGCTGGATATGCCACGTATGGATCGGCCATTTCTGTGATACCCGACGATTACACCTTTCTCGAAATCAGAGAGCTCCGAACTGCGTGGCATCGTCCATGGGACTGGTTGCGTTGTTGTTTCCCACACGATATTTAACGGCGGTGGCCGTGACGTGTATCAGGACCGCAGATATCGTCGATTTCAGGGGTGTCCAATTACTTGTTGGTAGATAGTGTATAAATCCAACATACACTAGCTCTGCCAGTATCTGTCCCACGATAGTAGAAGAGATGTCCACTTTTCAGTTCACTAAGAACTCCTTTTCTTCTTACTTCACTTAGAACAACGATGTACCACTTGATTCTTTGTACTTCCTCCTCCAATTCAAGAAGCCTTGAATCAGAAGTTAGAGAGCGTTCATTGTACGTAGCCAAGGTCAGCATCAGATGGCAGCCTAGTCCGGTCCTCCAGTGATTCTCAGCACCCTCTGCCTTCAGTTGTGCCTCCGTCAAGAGTATGTCGAAAGTTGTGCCTCCGTCAAGAGTATGAAATGCCTGTTCAAATACGTGTACAAGGGACATGACTGTGCTAATTTAGCAATTGAACACGATGAACTTCGGACTTTTATGGATTCCAGGTACTTTAACGCTCCTGAGGCAGCATGGAGACTCTTTGCTTTCAACAAGCATGCTCAATCTCACACAATCGTGCGACTTCAAGTTCATCTTCCTAATGAGCAAAATGTCTATTTAACTGAAGACAACATGCAGGCTGCAGCAGAAAGAGAAACTGTCACGCGATGCTAATCTAACTGCGTGGTTTAAATTAAATGAAGAAGATGAAAATGCTAGAAACCATTTGTATATTGACATTCCACAGCATTATATATTTGATGAAAGAAATCGTAAATGGAAGCTTCGACAAAGAGGCAAAGACAAGACTATGAGGCACATGTACACTGTAAGTTTGAACACAGACACAGAAAGATTCTGTTTGCGCCTTGTCTTGCTGAATGTCCCTGGAGCAACTTCTTATAACTATTTGAAGACTGTTGAAGGTATACTATATCCGGATTTTTAAGGAATTAGCCCAAAAGCAAGGACTATTTAATAGTGATGAAATTTGAGACGATGCCCTATCTGAGGCAGTGATTGAAAAAATGCCCCGACAGTTGCGAGAACTGTTCACGTATGTTTGGGTCCTTGCTGTGCCACCAAATGTGCCTGAACATTTTGCGAAGGACAAGAAAGGTCTTTGTGACAACTTTGCAGGGCAACATAATGGTCAATCAGATTACTGTACCAATTGAATTGTGAAAATTTTACCCTTAAAGAAATCCAAGATGTGTTTATTATTCGCGGTAAAAAACGTGCTGACTTTGTACTATCCACTCCTCCAGCAAACCTTCGAGTTGCTCCTGCAGCTTTCTATTGTATAATGCGCAGTAAGAGAGAGAAAGAAGTGAAGCAATGAAGTCATTGTTGAATGCACAGTAAAAGCTAGCATACGATTAAATATTAGCTGTAAAAAAATTAAAAAAGGGTAAGCAGATACTTTTCCTTGACGGTCCAGGTGGCAGAGGCAAAACATATATGTACAAATTGCTCCTCAGTACCATACGAGGAGAAGGAAACATTGCATTGGCCACAGCATCAACTGGCATCATCGTAAAACTCCTTGATGGTGGCAGGACATACCATTCCGAATTTAAAGTGCCTGTTCCTGTGTTTGCAAACTCCGTTTCAAAAATGACGATGGCCAGCCCTAATGCCGAGCTTATTAGGGAAGCCAAAGTTTTGACCTTGGACGAAGCTATACAACGGCTCCTAACAATGCAGTTAATTGTATTAACAAACTCCTTCCAGAGATCGTGAAGACCATAAAGCTCTTTGGCGGTATAGTTTTCATTCTTGGAAGAGATTTCAGACAAACTCTTCCTGTCGTATCCCATGAAATCTGGTCGATAGGAAAAGTCGAAATATACAGTATTTTCCTGAACCGGTGTTTAGCTACGGTCATCTCTATGTGGAAATGTCAAGAGTACGACGATGTCAAAATAAAAATAGTTCATTTTGGGGGAAACAGATACAGGGTTCACACTCAGTGTACACGAAAAATGTTGTGTACAAGAAAGTGTTGACGAAATAGGGACTCAAGAATTTACAAAACACATAACAGACAGACGGGCAAGCAGACAGATAAATGGACGGACAAAGAAGCGATGGAAGATCAAGCTACTCGCGCTTCAACCTGGGTAACGCTAAAAGATCTACCAAGTTCAGAGTCTTATGCCTGTCGTAGGACGGCTTTTTTTTTTGCTATAAATATATAATTAAAAAAAATTGCTATGGATATCTTATTTTCCTCGGTCATTATTGACGGGCTTTCACCTATATATTCAATAAATACATAATTTAAAAGCATTGCTCTGGATGTCATATTTTCCCCCGTCATTATTGATAGACAAATTCTCCGCGGGCACTTGTTACTGCTGGAAACCTGCCTGTGGAAAGGGATAACCCCCGACAGGTTTCCTGCGCTAGCATATGCCCGCGGATAATTTGTTGAGTTGTTGTTTGTAAACGCTGAAAATCTCCCGATCGGACCAAGCATTTTTTATATTTTATATTCCAGAAATGTTTGCTGCGTTTTCACACCCAGCAAAAACAGTATTGCTGGGCCAGTACTGGCAGTCAGCAGTGGCCCAGCACTATGTTGCCGCTGACCAACCAACAATAGAATGTCCCGGCGGCCACCACATGGGCCAGTAGTTCAGGACAACAGGTCAAATTAATAGCACTGCGCTTTACTTAGGCATTAAATACTAATTTCTCGCCCCTATAGGCCTAGTCTTTTAAACAGTTTTCACTCCGTCGACTTCATATTTATAACGTTTATGTATCAAGCCAAGTTGATAATATTGTGCTTTTACTTAGGGACGAAGTATTAATTCTTAGGCCTTAGGTCAAGCCTAGGCTCTTTTAACAATTTTCACTCCGTCGACTTCATATTTATAACGTTTATGTATCAAGCCAAGTTGATAATATTGTGCTTTTACTTAGGGACGAAGTATTAATTCTTAGGCCTTAGGTCAAGCCTAGGCTCTTTTAACAATTTTTATTCTAACTATGTCATATTCATAACGTTTATGGATGAACTCAAGTTACTCCTTGAGTGCGTAGAATAAAAACTGCTAAGAAGGCCTACAGCCTATGAATAAATATTTCGTGCCTAAGTAAAATCGCAATGTTAACTTGACTTCATACGTAAACGTTATGAATATGTGCCTAAGTAAAAGCGCAGCATTATTAAAAAATCTTACCTTTTCTTCCTTTTTTAACATAGCATGAGTCATGCTGTAATTTCGTTGTTCCGTGGAACACCGTAGTTTAAAAAATTGTACTTAAGTCACAGCAATTTTCTTCAAGTTAAAGTACAATTCCCGCTTGGTTTACACAGAACGTTTTCTCGAAATTTGTTTGGCTTTCCCAATAATACTGTTTTCAATATACGCAAAGAAACGGTAATTTTTATAAGCTCCTATCCCCCCCCCCCCCGCCGCCCCGGTGGCGCAGTGGTCTAAGCGCTGGCCTCTGATCATTCGTCCGTAAGGGGTCCGGGTTCGAATCTCGGTGAGGCACGGATGTTGTGTTTGTCTTACGGCACTGGCTCTCTCCCTTCCCTGGAACCAGTGACCCTAAATTAGGGACGGGTGACTGCTTATAGCCCATTGAGTTGCTCACGGTGGTTGTTAAACCTCCAATCAACACCCCCCCCCTTTAAACTTTTGTGCTCACTTGTCCTAAGCTCGTATGAACCATCCTGAAAATTCCGACAAGCAAAACAGCTCCTTCCCGTCGTTAGGCACCTTGGAAAACTGCCACACATTCAAAGTGTTCCTCGGAGGAACAGCAATTTGTGCTCGGTCCCTTAAGGAAAAGCGTGTGGCAGTTTTCCTGTGTGGCAGTTTTCCTGTGTAATGGTTTACAGTGAACCAAAAGGCCCATCTAAAACCTTTTTTCCTAGCCTTTTTTACCGCGTTTTTCGTCTCTGAGTTTACCGATTGCCTGGAAATGGTGACCCCAGAAATCTCCCCATGTCCGATATTGTGTGTCAAATGTCATATGTGCATGGTCCCTAACTTAAAAATGTGTGGGTCTTTTCCTGTGGGGGTGTTTTCCGTCCATCTACCGTAGTAGCTATATTTGCACTGTTTTGTAAAACGTATTCAAAACGTTGGCACATAACTTTGATTACAAACAAGTTCGGGTTTTTGATTTACCTCACTTCCCATCTAAAATGCTGCCCTTCTGATTTTTTCGTGTTCAAACGAAAATGGATATCAAGCGAAAAAATTTGTGTTCATCGGATTGAAAGGTTGTACAAGCGTACGATATCTGTGAATATTACGTTTATCCATTGCGGATACAAGAGCTTTCGTTTCACCGGCCTCAAAAATTGAAAATTGTGTTTTTGTAATAATCTTCAAATCACCTTTAATAATCATCTTTTTTTTAGTGATATTTTTACTTGTAATATCTGAAATCACTGAAAGGAAGCTATGAACCTTTTAGTGAAGATAATTTCTATGTAACAAGGACTTCCTCAAACTTTAATTCCATTTTTAAGAATCGCAATTTTATATCCCCAGTTTTACACTGATTATGTTGAATGTTTCTTCTTCTTCTTTTTTTTTTTTTTTTTTTTTGAAGAGTTTGGGACGAGTATTGTGATAGAGTGTGTGGTGTAATCCAAACTCCCTCCCCTACTGCCTGCTTAAAGTAACACCTCTCCTCCAGTTTCCCCCCGACTGTCAATTTATTGTTTCTGTGTTGGGAGAAACTTCTTATCTCTTCTTTCCCTCCCATAGCTGGACAACATTATCCGAATGCAGCTTTTCCGAACTCACCGTATCTCATTGGATTGATTTATTGTTTTATTGCGTCGTAGAACAAACGCGGCCGTCGGTGTGTACATACGATATTTACTGTGAACGCAAGTGGACAGGAAAACCGCCTTTGAGATGGAAATCGCTGATAGTACTGTACTATATACAATGACGCCGAAGCTGTTTTCTTTGATTTCAGTCACTCCTTGTTGCCACTAAAACCCCATTAGTGCGGATACATTTTGAGAGACCTTGAGATGAGGTCCGTTGTGAAGGATCATTTCAACTTTGAGCAAAAGTCTTTCTATTTTTTTTTAACTTTAGGTAACAACTAACAATATTAACTATAAAGTATTAAAATTCTGTAATCCGCAAAATTTCCCCTTAGGAGCGATCAAGGGAACTGATTGTTTTACTAAACCATTCTGTACAGGGGTGGGAAATGGCCTAAATAAAGCTGAGAACTGTTTTTTTTTTTTTTTTTTTTTTTTTTTTAACGCATACGTATGCGTAACTTCGTTTAAAAATCAAAATTACCTGCACATAAAAATCTTATTTCTTAATTTATTTTTTTGTGATTATTAACATCCTTTATTTTACATCATTATTAGGAGAATTATTTCAAGGAAAAGTTTTAGGCTTTTTTTTTAAGAAATGTAGTTGGCAAACGTATGTGCATTGCCAATTCTGTGCATTTTTCGCTGTTAAGATTTTAGGAAAATATTTCTCATCTGTTCTTGATATTTTAGATGAGGATTTAGCCTACACAGGAAACATAACTCAAATTTACGCTTCAATGTTTACACGGCGGTATACACTATCCACCATCGAAACAATTACGTAGGCTAATTTGTATGTTGCACAGTCACAGATTTAAGAACAAGTGGTAATCACATTAGAAACTAATACTTTACATGGAATAAACCTACAACAACGATAATGAATACCCATCCCCACACCCTATTCTTCCGGGTGTAGGAGAATAGGAGAACTGGCCACAAAAATTTTAAGGGGCCGTATACAAATTACGTTTTTGACCGCTTCGTGCCCACGACTCCCAGAGGTTGGTAATCTGAGTCATAGTTTCCGTAATTTCGCCTTTTCTTAATTGCGATAATTAATGTAATTCTTTATAGCAAATGTTTATGATCTACATCTCAGCAAAAGATTTAAGGGTTTTCAAACTACTAGTCTTCAAATTATATGAGGGCATGTGCCTATACGGCAAACCTGTCGGGGAGGGGAGGGGGCTGCCAAAAGTGTAAAATATGAAGAATTTCTCTTCCGGCACGGAGATTTTCATAAATCATATGCCCTCAGATAATGTGTCGAGTTCTAGCTTGTAAACGCTGAAAACCACCTGCTGATCGGACAAGAAATTTTTCGACGTTTTCAGAGTAGTAACGTGCGCTCAGATAATGTGTCGAGTTGTAGCTGCCAAATGCTGAAAATCTCCCGATCGGAAGAGAAACTCTTGATATTTTACGATTTTGGTATTAACCCCCCCCCCGACTAGTTTCCTGAGGCAGCAGATGCCCTCAGATAATTCGACGAGTTGTAGCTTGTAAACGCTGAAAATCTCCCGATCGGACCAGAAATTATTTATATTTCATATTTTAGGTTTTAAGCTCCCCCCCCACACACACACACCCGACAAGTTTCCTGGGTTTGCTCATAATCTCAGAGAATTTGTTTATAGTTATAGTTTATAGAAAAATATCGTAAATAAGAAAATAAGAAATTACGGACATTTTATGTGTGTCAGGTAACCAATCTCGGGAGACGTAGCCACGGAGCAGCCCAGAACGCAATTTTTATACGGCACCTTAAAATGTTTGTGGCCAGTTCTCCGGTGGTCAGTTCTCCGCTTACTCTTAGCTCCGAAAATCATGGAAATGTCTAAATTTCTTACTGAAAATGAAATATTAAAAAAAAAAAAAAAAAATTATGAACAATAGTTGCTCAAGTAGTGGGGAATATAGCCACACGAAATTTGTTTACCCAGAACAATCTTATGGCACTGAAATTGCAATATGTCCAGTTCTTCGGTTGCCAGTTCTTCGTACCCGTATTCTTCCAAGTTCAGCAGACGCACATCACTTCCGAAAATCACAGTTTATAAAAATGAGAAAGTTCTTACATCTGAGGGTAAAGACAGAATGCCAAGGAAAACATCATGAAAGTAAATCGTCTTGAAAGAATATTTGCTTGAACACATTGGGCTCTAACCGTAATCCGTTTATACACATACCAGATATCTAGGTTGTAACTTAAAATTTTCTAAAAAGGCCGCGGCTGAAGTGGCGATAAACGGTAAAAATACCACCAGGGGAAAAATTACCCCGGACAAAATACCCCTGAAAGCTGAAAAGTGGCAAAAATACCCCCAGAACAAGCGGTTCACTCTAAACTGCACACAGGAACACTGATGTGTGGCTGTGTCCCGGTTTGGCAATTTACCGGCAACCCTGCCACACATCTTTCAGCAATGTGGAAAATTGCCACATGTTTTTCATTAAGGGGCCGAAGAACACTTTGATATTTTTCCAGTGGGGCAGTTTTCCAAGTTTCCCAATTATGTGCGGCAGTTTTCCAAGGTGCCTTACGACAGGAAGGAGCTCTTTTGGTTGTAATACTAAATTTGGTGGTTCTAAATTGAAAACTGTAGAAATGTTTACGAAAATTTTGTATAGACCCCTGGCCCCAACATCATCCCATCACCGTGTTACGGCTAAATCAGAGTACTATGAGATGGTATACCAAATTTGGAGGTTCTAAATTGAAAATTGAAAACTGTAGAGCATTCTTAGAAAATTTTGTATGGGGTCCCCCCCCCCCCGCTCCGACCCCATCCAAAAATCGTCTACGGGCTGAGTCAGAGTACCATGAGACGGTTACCATTGATGGTTCTAAATTGAAAACTGTAGAACTTTTTACCAATTTTTTTGTATGGGGGCCCCATTGACTCCGGGCCCCAACACCATCCAAAAACCGTGTACGGCTAAATTAGAGCGCCATCAGATACAATACCAAATTTGGTAGTTCTAAATTGAAAACTGTGGAAATTTTTACGCAAATTTTGTATGGGGCCCGATGGCCCCCGGGTTCCGACCCCATTCGAAAAACTTCCTACGGTCTAAGTCAGAGTACCATGACATAGTATACCAAATTTAGTGGTTCTAAATTGAAAACCGTAGAGTTTTTTACGAAAATATCGTATGGAGGCCTCTTCACCCCGGGCCCCAACATCATCCAAAAAACCTCCTACGGTCTAAATTAGAGTACCATCAGAACGTATACCAAGTTTGGTGGTTCTAAATTGAAAACTGTAGAAATGTTTACGAAAATTTTGTATGCCCCCCTGTCCGACCATATCCAAAAAAAAAAAAAACGTCTACGGCTAAGGCAGAGCACTATCAGATACAATACCAAATTTGGTAGTTTTAAATTGAAAACTGTAGACATTTTTACGCAAATTTTGTATGGGGCCCGATGGCCCCCCGGGGTCTGACCCCATTCAAAAACCTCCTACGGACTAAGTCAGAGTACCATGACATAGTATACCAGTTAGAGTACCATCAGAACGTATACCAAATTTGGTGGTTCTAAATTGAAAACTGTAGAAATGTTTACGAAAATTTATATGGGGGCCCCCTTGACCCTGGGCCGCAACATCATCCCCACACCGTGTTACGGCTAAATCAGAGTACTGTGAGACGGACGGTATGCCAAATTTGGTGGTTCTAAATTGAAAACAGTAGAACTTGTTACGAAAAGTTTGCATGGGGGCCCCCTGACCCCCGGGCTCCGCCCCCATCCAAAAATCCGTCTACGGTCTAAGTTAGAGTACCATCAGAACGTATACCAAGTTTGGTGGTTCTAAATTGAAAACTGTAGAAATGTTTACGAAAATTTTGTATGCCCCCCCCCCTTGTCCAACCCCATCCAAAAAAAAAACGTCTACGGCTAAGGCAGAGCACTATCAGATACAATACCAAATTTGGTAGTTTTAAATTGAAAACTGTAGAAATTTTTACGCAAATTTTGTATGGGGCCCGATGGCCCCCGGGGTCCGACCCCATTCAAAAAACCTCCTACGGTCTAGGTCAGAGTACCATGACACAGTATACCAAATTTAGTAGTTCTAAATTGAAAACCGTAGAATTTTTTACGAAAATTTCGTATGGGGGCCCTCTTCACCCCGGGCCTCAACATCATCCAAACAAACCTCCTACGGTCTAAGAGTACCATGATATTGTATACTAAATTTGATGGTTCTAAATTATAAACTGTAGATTTGTACAGCGGACAAACAAGCATTCAACTTTTATATATTAGATCTCACCTATTTAATTTTCTTGAAAAAATTCATGGCTTTTAAAGACTAATGAGGGAAAAGTGATAAAAAAAAAAATAAACAAATATATCTACGCCATGCTAAGAGTTCGCCGATAATGCATGGTCATCGTCGCGGGAAACAATACTCTGGACCCAGACGTAGGATACTGTGATAATTTTTCAACCTAATCGCCAGCCTCGGAGTCCCTACGTCACAGGAAGTGTCGTCTCTTTTTCCCGTGGAAGCGTCTGCTTAAGGAAGCTTTGCCGTGAAAGTAACTTAACGATAGCAGACGGTTAGGCCTAACGAGGAGGCTCGTTACCTTTTAAGGCATATGCTCCTTCACATACAGTCAGTCACAAATGTTACATTCATCCTTCAAACCAGTGTTAATAGAAGAATTTGAGAAGTGATACATTTGTTACAGTTAAAAAGTAAGTATATGCAGCTGTGTTTGCTAAGAAAAGGAGAAAATGTCAAACTAATGTACAAGAAACATGAGTAAATGTGTATTTTAGCGTCCTAAATGTCGGAAAAGTTGAACGACTTTGGAAAAGTGAGATGTATTGGGTATGTAAACAAGTTTTGAGGGATTTCCGTTCGGTGTCATACTTATTACTGCTCGCATGTATTTTAAGGTGGCAACACTGAGATATCTCAGTACAAGACGCCAGCTGTCAGAGTCAGTATACGATGTTCGATTTAGGTGCGAAGACTTATTTGTTTTACTCGATGGAAAATGGCAACTTTCGTCCCGACAAAACAGCATTTGTGAGAAGTGTTAGTGCATTACTTTATTGTCAAGAAAAGTGCTGCCGACAGCTATCGCTTAATGTCAGAAATCTATGGTGAACATTCCCCATCCATAAAAACATGTGAGCATTGGTTTAGATGATTCAAATAGAACGATTTCGATGTCAGTGATAAAGAACGTTCTAAACCACCCCAAAATTCCACATTTCACTGTTACTTTGAACATTTTGAGAGCCTGTTGACATTTTAACTCTACATTTGATCCTGTCAACATTTCTTAACATATCTCATATTCATAAGGGTCACATAACAAGCTAAGATAATAATTTTGTACTTGTATTGGGTCACAAAATATTAATTACAAAGTCTTAGGCTAGAAGTTTTTAATCGCCATGCACACATTTATGAGGTTTGCATGACGAGTTAAGTTTATAATGTTGTTGTTTCACTTAGTTGCCAAATTAGTCTCTAGGTCTTTTAAGAATTTTTCAATAAGTGTAACGCTCTTAACTTGACTTGTCACGCAAACCTTATGATTATGATCACTGCAGTATAAAAAATTACTAAACATTCTTATGCTTAGGCCTTGGGTATATCAATTAATGTTTTGTGCTTGAGTAAAAGTTCAACACTTAATTAATTTGATTTTCTATGAATATCAACTTGGCGGACTGAAAACTGTTAAAAAGGCTTTGGCCTAAGGCCTGCTTAATTGTTTCTAACTCGGTAAAGGGCATTGCTAAAACCTTGACTTGTTGTGCAAACCTTATGAAAATTAGCACAGCAGATTGAAAACTGCTAAAAAGGCCCAGGCATAAGGGCATTATCATTAATGTTTTGCACCTGCGTAAAAATGTGACATTATCTTTAGTTCCTATATAAACCATAAACCTTACTAATTGCTGAAATGGTCCAATGCACAGTGATCTGAAGTAAAAAAAAATGAAACAAAAATATAAGGACTATTGTAACTGTGAACATTTTTGGACTCTGTCAACATTTTGACTTTCGACATTATGACCACTGCCGATAGGTAAAAGGTCATTGCTTAAGGAACGGGAGTGGCGTGTAATGCAGCTATCAAGCCTGTTGCCATTTTTTAACAGGTTGTGATTGGTAAAGCCAAGGTATTTGTGGTAGCTAAAGAATTTGTTAATATATTCACTTTGGTTTAATTACTCAATTTTGTCACGTTTTAACTAGCGCATTTACTTTCATTTGTCTTGTGTAAGTAATGATAGTTATGATACATATGAATCCTCATTAAGTTGTGATAGTTCTTTTAATGGATTTTTTCCACAGCTTACAATGTGATTGGCTGGTAATTTGCGTCATTCTGCACTTCAGTGTAAATCTCTTGTATTTAATAGTTTGGTAAATTTTATAGCTTTTGTGTTCTTATATGTCTGTACCAAATTTTATATCTGTACTCCTTGTTATGTATCCATGCACCTCCCCACACACATACGCAATTTTTGTTTCTTGTATTCTCGTTAGATTAGAGCACATTGCAATGCATGCCATGGAAAGCATTTTGCAGCAGCTAATGAACGATGTAGTCACCTGGACATTGACTATCTGAAATAAGTGTTTTGCAGTGGATTTATGTAAAAAAACATTCGACTGCAAACATTTGCTTTTCATGGTCTAAATGGCAAGAGTAAGCAGATCTGAAGTTTAGGCTGCAAATACTGTAGGTAAGCTTTTTTTCTTTTCTTCAGGAAGTTTTACATTTTAAAGTGTACATATTTCTTTTAGACCTTTGACTGTTTGGAATTGTTTTTTTTTTGGTGAAACATTACTTGCATTGTATATTAGTTGAAAGTTTTGGAAGAAATCTTGCTGTCAGAGTTAGATGATTGGCTAAGACATGGGTCAGTAAAAAATAGGGCTAGACTTCTGTGAATTCTTTCGTAGAATTTACTGACAGATTTGCTTGCGTTTTAGACCATGGCACAGCTGCTTTCCACCATTAACTGCACGGTTGTTTTCTGACTTTCTGAAAACTATTGTGCAGGGACATGATACCCTCTACTGTGCACCTCACTGTAAGTTTAAAATCGGCAGTGTAACTGAAACCTTTTTTTTAAGACATCATGAATAGCAATGAAGGAAAATATCTGCAGCAAAGACGTTGGTCAAAATGGCGAAGGACAAATCTTGCACATCACACATGATATCCAAAACAAGGAACTTTGAAAAAAGGCGCACATAGGTTCATGCAGCAAGCACTGTGCATATGTTTTCATTTGCTGGTTGACAAAAACAGAGACGGCACAACAGTCAGCGTTGTCCTCAACAACACAAAATGATCCTGCTGTCCCTCCCCATAACTTCCCTAATCTTTCATTATGACACCACTCACTCCTCTATCCATTCCGTACAAACTTCTGAATTGAAAAAAAAATTCCTTTTCCAATTACATCTCCTCTCATAAACAATTACCCTGTAGCTTTTAATAAAAATCAAAGGGCCTCAAAAACATTTTTATTTTAAATCGGCGTATTATCCGCATTTGTATCCATAGAACCTAATTTTTAACAGAGAATCTGGATAATTTCTCAGAAATATTTCTTCCTTAATTTCTGTATTTACTAGTGAACATTGGAGAAGAAACAGCATAAATAAAATGCAGATAACATAAGCAATGATTCACAGCATCAAGCTTCTTTTTCATAGAAAAGAAGCTTGATGCTGTGAATCCATTTCACACCACAGCAGTGTGTGGAACAAAAAAACAAAAAAAGGCTAATACCTATGTAATATTAGATTCATTATTCTGGTTTGCACTCTGAACCTCTAAGGAAATATTCAACCATGATTCTCACAAATATTTCATTTGGTTATGCATTTTTTAGATGAAGTTATCCCTTGCACGGCACAACATCAAAACCTGTAAGCAATCGCCATGAAGCTTTGAACAGCATTTTACAAAAAAAAAAAAAAAAAAAAAAAAAAAAAGAAACAATAATGAAATAAATAAAAGGCACAAAAAAACAATGAACTGTAACATTCTGTACAATCTGCTGAGAAAATTTTGTATTAACTGGAGTACCTAAACTTATTACTTTTTAACAGATAATCCAAAAATTATAAAAAAAGAAATTACATTTACTGCAAATACAAAATTTGAAGTTAAAAAAAAAAAAAAAAAAAAAAAAAAAGGAACTGGCCCCAGTTCTAATTTTCTAGACTTCTTCCAGCCTTGTTCTAGTGAATTTTAAGTAGTACTGACAATCTTTGTTTTTTTAACTTGTTTTCTAAAAGTGCATTATTTTTAAGCTTACAATAATTGTTAATGAATATGTTGCTGAAAATGTTTGCACACTTAACAGACAAATTTTGAAGGGATACACCACATGAACAGTTTTCATCTAGGTTGTAACATTAAATTGCTAATTTCTGTAGAGCTAATACCTGCAAAATGTCTTTGTGATTATGTGATTGCAAGAACTGTGGCGGTATTGTGCAAATCGACCCTCTAAATTGTCAGTTTGAAACTTCCCCAAAAGAATGTACTTTGGATTATGCACAGTAAAAAGATATCTACATAAAAAAAATTAAGGTTTTTGTCGTGTGAAGGAGAGCTACATATGTTTCTCTTATTAATTTACCATGTTGCTTCGAAAAAGAGCTGCTGCCCCGCCCAGTGGTGCAGTGGTCTAAGCGATGGCCTCTGATCATTCGTCCGAACGGGGTCCGGGTTCGAATCCCGGTGAGGCATGGATGTTGTGTTTGTCTTACGGCACTGGCTATCTCCCTTCCCTGGAACCAGTGACCCTAAATTAGGGACGGCCGACTGCTTATAGCCCATTGAGTTGCTCACGGTGGTCGTTAAACCTCCAATCCAAAAAAAAAAAAAAAAAAAAAAAAAAAAAGAGCTACCAGAAACTTGAATATTATCCCACTTCTGAAGCCAACATATGAAATCAGCCAGGAACTTTATGTTTGCATCATTTTCAGTGCAAACAGGATCACAAAATGGATCACCTAAGTTTCTACCCTTATAAGGATGTTTCACATTCACAATTTTCCACCATTTTATAATGATATCAAGGAATGCTACAGTTCCTGAGCAAGAGCAGTTATGTTTGAACATATAATTTTTTAAAGCAATAACATTCGTTTCATGAAAGAGACCTGTGGCAAGAGAAACATTTTGCCTTTCCAAGGAAGAAGGGAATATCACTTTCCTAGTCAGTTTTGGAGCCATCTTCACAATCGTTCCAATTTCTGAAGAATAGAGTCTTTTCAAATGATTCACGCTTGCTGTCTCTTCACCAGAGGAACCATCAAATTTTGGAATATGGAAAGTTTGAAGTGAGTCAGTCTGGTTGAACCAGTTATTACGAATTGACTTTAATAAATGTACTGAATCAAATAAGAATATTTCTTGTTTAGAATCATGTGGATTTGTAATGTGAGACTTCAACAAACCACCACCCAGCTGCTCGGACATATTTCTGTTCACTCTATTGTTGTCAGAAACCATAGCAATTGTGGTATATCCTATATCAGTTACAACTTTTAAGACATCCAGATTCATATGATACAGCTCAGTGCAAGTCATATTTTTCACTGGATAAAAAGCCACAATATCCTTATTTTTACCAAATAGTGAAGTTAACAAAAAAGTTTGAATAGTCGTTGCCTCCCTGCTGGAGCTGTGTGATGCACCTTGGATCATGCCTTTCTTAAAAGTTAGTTTTGGTTTGATATATATCTCATCCAAAAGAATGCAAATAATTCGCTCATGTTGCTCAAGAACATTGAATTTTTCTTTGAGGTATTTTATATGTGAAGCTTGTACACCAACTTCTGTTCCATACCCCACTGAGAGTTGTCTTAGGTAACCAGGAGAAGGCAAACAAAGAATGCTTAGACTGCGGAGTAAGCAGTACGCAGAATCATTAGTAAAAAACAGGTAACATGCCCATGTCAATGTTTTTGAGCTATACTTAGGGTGTCCCAAGGTTAAAATTTCCAATTGCTCAGAAAGGAACTTCAAAGCTAGCAATTTACTATCACCTTCTGTCAACTCCTCTGAACACTGGGAAATAACACGAGAGCAAATCTTTAGTCTTTCATTCACTGAATTTTTCTCCAAAGAGAAGGATGATAACTGACTGATCAGTGAGTCAAACTTGGACCATCTGTCTAATTTTAAGTCTTTACCTAGAACAGGCTGCATCTGCACAGTAGGCACACACAGGCCATCATGCCAGATCTCAACAGAAAGATCTAGGAGAACTTTAAATGAAACTGAAATTTTAGGACAATCTGATAAGTGTAACTTGCAAAATACAACAGCATCATCTTCAAAGAAATGATGAAACCCAGAATTTTTTTTTTTTTTTTTTTGGAACTGAAGATCTAAAAGATGGGAAATCTTTAATTACATCATCTTCCATCCACTTCAAAAATGACGCTTCATCCCTTTCTACTTGTTCTTTGAAACGATCATTAGGACACCTGCGTTTTGGCAAAAGTTTTGAAGTGAAATACGATGGTTGGTTCGGAAATATGTGAGGTACAGCATTGGGAGCTAATTTGGGTACTTTTCGAGGAACTGACAACAACGAACCATCATCTCTTGAAACAGTATCCACTCTAATTACAAGTCCATCACTAAAATGACGAACACAAACAACACTGTTATGATTAGGTATGAATTTTTCTCTGTGGATAGCCTTAACCCACTTTTCTTGCAATTCAGGATCCTTAGGAAATTTGAATGTTGTTATTGTCTCTGTTTTTTCTGACTTATAATTCGCACGACAGCCTGGAACACAGCACATCCGTGGCATCTGTAAGAATATAACTTATTATTAAAGAACTAAAAATGCTATAATGGTAGTACATATACAGGGTGAGCCAAAAGTCCCTGTGCACTTGACATACTGTGATAAGAAATAATAAATCTATGAAGTATAGTTGCTGTGCATGTACTTGCAATATTGAGAATGGAGAATGTTCGGGTGGGGTACGCTCATCCTGCCGTCTGACCTTGAATGACGCAGCCAGTATTTACGGCATCTGGCCATGACTGAATCAGTCAGTAGTGAGGCAGCACAGTGGCCGGTTGAAAAAAACCTGATCAGTGAGAGATGCTCCGAGAAGCGGTAGGCCGCGAGTGTTAACAGATGAAATGGTGGAGAATATTTCCATTTGCATCATTAAAAGTCCAAAAAATTGGTTAAAAAATTGTGGGATTTACTGAAAAATTTTGTTTACAAGAACAATCCCAGTTCCCTGCAGGAACTACAGGAAGCCATCACCACAGTATTCAGCAACATTTCTCCATTAGACCTGTAACATGTCTTTGAGAAAATTTTCAGACGTGTGCATATCTACACACAGGAAGGGGCCATTTCCAGCATTTATTGTGGCAAGTATGTTTGTAGTTGTTGTATGTGTATTGTCTTGCCAGGTGCACAGTGACTTTTGGCTCACCCTGGATTTATATATATATTTATAACATGTAGTCAATCCAGGTAACATTGATCCAGGTAACATTTAATGCTGTTGGGAGTAGCTTTGCAAAAATTATTGCAGCTGAAATGGTATCTTCACAAAAATAATTTGAACTGTAATGGTATCTTCACAAAATATTTTAAATAAAATTTTATTTCAACAAAAACATTTTTGGCATAAGAGGAATCTTGAATATTAATATTATCGTGGTTAACTATTGGGGGGATTCAGACTTTATTTTGCTGTGAAAGCTAATCAGGGCAATTGGAATTTTTTATTTGTTTATTTACATACCCAGCCAGGCATCTGGATTTCTTATTTATATTCCCATACCAGAGGTCTATCCAGGCGGCATTTGATATCGTTGGGTGGTATGTTCACAAAAATACTTCAAACGGTGAGGGTATCATCACATTCAGTAAAATTTTACATTAAGAAAATATTTCAGTGTTAGAGGCATCTTGAATATTGTTGTATTTAACTACTGTGTGGATATTTTTTCAGGTCTGATCATATGCAAGGGCGCCCATAAGGGGGGCAGGAGGGGGGACAGTATACCCAATTTTTTTATAAATTTAAAACACTAAAATAGACTAAACCATTTTTTAAAGCATTTTTAAAAATAATTAGATATATTAATGATTGATTGTAATTATCGAACTTCTTTATTTTTGTTGTATTTTAGTATCTTGTAAATTTACTAAAATGTTTGACAGCCTTGAAGAAGGTAAGGATTTTTTTACCCCTCCCCCCTAAAAGTACTCATATGTAGAGTACTTTAGGAAGGAAGGGAGTGTCTAACCCCAGGTCTTAAACAAACCTTAGGAACAGGAAGCTAGAAGATTTGGGCTACAGTGCCTGATAGGATAGTGACACGGAAGCGAGGTAGAAATGGGGAGGAAGACACCCTTATTTATTACCGGGGGCTAGTACCCGAAGTCCGACAAGTTAACTTGCTCATCCGACGCACGGCGGATACTTAATGGGTCGAGAGTTCACAGATACCTGGGATCGAACCTGAGATTCCTCCGTGGCAGCCACGAACTTTGATTACTAGGCCCCACGCGGCCCGTGGTTTTTTTCCCCGTTAGTACTGTTTTTAGTAAAACTGTCTGACAAATGCCTATCAATCACTGCCTCATCACTACCGGCGGTGACTATGTTACGTGCAACTGAGGCGATGCTCGCTGAAAGGAACCACAAAAGCATTATGGAAGTATTTTTCCCCTCTGACAGCCTCACTGCACGTGCATGAGGATAATGTCTGTGGAATAAATCTCACTCCTGTGCCCTGACCTTTGACCCCATTTGGATGATATTCAACAGAACCGGTTCAATATACCTCCGGAACAACCTACTAAAGTTTTGTCGCAATCGAAGCATTTTTACCATAAGGGTGGTGGAATGAATACCGCTCCTATGTCCTGACCTTTGACTCCATTTCGCCCATCTTTAATAGGATTTGTCCCCAGATTGTCCCTTACCACATAATAAAATTTCATCGAAATCAAACCATTTTTACGCAAGTTATGACGCATAAAGGCAATAGAATGGATCCCGCTCCTATGTCCTGATCTTTGACCCCATTTTGCCCATTTTGAATAGAGTTCCTCCCCAGGTGGTCCCTTACCACATACTAAAATTTTATTGAAATCGGACCATTTTTACGCAAGTTATGACGCATATGACGAATGAATCCCACTCCTATGTCGTGACCTTTGACCCCATTTCCCCCATTTTCAATAGGGTTCGTCCCCAGTAGTCCCCTACCACATACTAAAATTTCATCGAAATTGAACCATTTTTACGCGAGTTATCGTGCGAACGGACGGACAAAGCTGGATGCTACGCTTCTGCAACCTACGGTTGGAAAGCGTAAAAAATGAAGTTTGTGTATGTATGTCTTTCGCGATACAAAATGAAAAACGTGGTTCCCGATCTGAGTGTCTTTCCGCTTTGGTTACATGCAACCTGATCACAACCAACGTAAAGGCGTGAAGGAAAGTAGTTCATGATAAATTTTAGGCATTTCTTTTTTATAATGTTTCTTACTTTTGTTCTGAAAGTCATAAATTTTATGCGTTCATTTTTTAGAACGTGTTATGATAGACGCCTTAATGAGCTTAGATTTTGCAATAGCTTCGCAAAATTTGCCAACTGTACCCCAGTTATTGGGTACCGTTGGTGGCTTGTCCTAGTCACATAAATACGCTTTTCGCATTTCTCGGAGGGAAAAGAAATATAAAAGAGGAAGAAATGAGTTTTCATCATAACAAGTCTCCAAAATTTTCAAAAGACGAAAATGTATCCACAATAAGCCCCAGGACACAAAAATTAAAGCTACGTGTGTAGGGTTATATACAGAATTACTGGTGGCATACAATAGAAGATATGTTTTGAAATTCCAAGCTATCAGTTTTAAATTCATTGAACAACCCTTAAACATGTTATTCAAAATGAAAATTTGATAATTTCCTGTAATTCTAACATTATTCTTAACTTTTACAGAATAAAGAAATGATTTTTCATATGACAACTTCAGAATCATGTATTCCATTTCTTAGATCACAATTTCACCTTGTACCATTTGAAGCATGCACATAATGCATATAACAAAACATATAACATTACATCCCACTTTATTCCGCAGCAATAAGAACATTTATAAAACGTAAAACCCGCACTTCGTGAAGGATTAACTAACGTTCAATCAACAACTCGTATTTATAAAATTTCAGTACTGAATACTAATAAAAGAAAAGAAACATTCCTTACCGCTGAAAATATCTTTTGTAATCGAGCAGGATCTTCACAAAAAACTTAAAACACGCAGTAAATATCCACACAACATTCACTGGAACAACACAACTTGCCAACAAGAACTGACATAACACAACTGTTATATCTTTTATTTTGAACAAATTTATTATAAGAATAATCATATGTTATAAACAAATATTTAACCAATTCACCATAGTTATCTTCAAACGTTAATCGGTACCAACGTTACATTCTAATACGGAACACGTGTTAAAGTTATGGACAATGGCACACGTGTTAATGCTATTCACTGGAACACGTGTTACTGTCATCAATGTTAAATACAAGGTGTTAATTTTATTGTTATATTTATTATTATGAACAAATTATAGGTGCATCAATTACAGATCATTTACCGATTAAATTTACTTTATTGTGCCTTTTTATAACTATGGGACTTTTGTTCTACAGTGATCGTATATGGACAAAAACGTGCCCCTTATATGTACTGGCATATAATAAAGCACGGCGTTGTGATTCACCTTTATCCCGTCACTGGACTGGTGGGGAGTAAAGGTGCCGCTCGTGAAAGAAATCAGAAACATAAACACATATCTTAGTTTACAAATACCTTAACTTATGTCTTGTGTGGTTATAAGGAAAACAAACAGGAGTCTTATGTGGAAGTAGTAAAAATGGTTTAATACGTGAGATTTAGGAACACTAAGGTACCACGTGCGTGGGTGCAGCCGTTAGCAATACCTTACACATAAAATTTACTATTATTACGATTTTTCTCTATAACGTCTCCGATCATTTCTGCATACATCTATCTATATATATATAAGTGCAAAGCTTAGTGATTCATTTTACTTCTAGTTCCTTTTCTCCTATGCTTTACTTAAATGTTTTACCTAGCTAACTGGGTTTTCATTGTTTGATCATGACCAATACACACGCCACGTGCTCTAAGTAGGTTTATGAATAAATTTAAGCAAGTACATGCAATAACAGGGAAAAGGAAAAATCACTTAACTGGTATTTCCATATGTCTTTCAGGTTTTCAATCCAAATCTTTATCCAATTGTCAGCGCTGGCAGTACTTCATCTATCTCTCGTCACATCGCTCGACGATCCGCTATCCACGTCTGTGTTTCGCTCCTCGAACTCCAACCTCCCCGGTGACCAGTGAAGACCTTCTGGGCTTCACCTTGTCCGCGGATGCCAAGGTCACTTGACCAGTCTGGAATTCATCTAATCCGTCCGGGGGAACGTCACTTCGCTCCTCCTTGGGAACTGACCCTTCAACTTTTCCGACCCCCTATATCCCCTGGGGCTATCTATGCACGTGCATGTTGGACTAAATTTATTTTAAATAATTTTATTTCCAACATTCCTCCCTTACCAGATGTAATCTTTATGGGGGGCCAAAAGGAATGCTGGGGGAAAAACTACACGCACGGATAGACTACTCCATCCTTACCTAGTAATCCTCTATCTTTTTCCTCATGTGCACTTATATATACATATAGCAATGAAATTATATAAAATATTCATAATCACACATATACACAATACACTTTTCAAACACAAAAATTAATTAACTGTTACGGTCCTGCACCCACAATACATATCTAAAAAATATCAATTCAGTGATACTGCTGGCATCTGAAGCTTACATTAACGTGTCGTTTAGTACACTTTGAGCTGTTGCTGACTAAGTATCAGTAACACATTTAACTGCCAAACGCTTTTCCGCTTGTTTGTTTGCTTTTATATTCAAATTTTTTTTTTTTTTTTTTTATTGTCATTGTCCACGTCCACCGATTCTTGAGTTTTATTGTTTGACTTAATTTTTTTTCCTGGTGGAAAGTAAGACAAGGTGAAATTGTTTGATTTACGTTCAGTTCTGCGATTCACACACAATTCACACAAAAAGTTATCAGACATCAAACCAATATCACTGGCAGTTCGCAATATTTGGAGAACATTGTCACCTGATTTGTGCTTTTTATATGCTGGTAATAAAATTAGCTGTAGAACACTTTGCTCTGTACGTATATGTTTATCTAGTATTATTCGTCCACAGTCACCTATAACATATGTTATTCACCAAGGTCTCTTTGACCTGGAACACAATAACAGCAAAATCATTTCACCTGTGTTTTATTCATCTCTGCATGCGCCCTCATTGACACTGTCCTTTGTGCTTTTAAACACCACACCGCTCATTGGCCATACCGTTTTTCACTACCTGTTGACCACATAGCACAACAAAGTCTTCGCTGTCAATGTAGCACTTTATTTAGTCTGTAGGTCATCCACATGAAAAAATGCGTTGCATTCACAGTAATTACGACCGTCTTTGGATACACCAGCACGCTTACATTACGCATGCCACGTGCGATCCGTTCATTATTTTCAAAAGCTTGCATCATTACTTGAATATCCTCCTGTTGTTTGAGTTTGGGAAAAGAAAACGGTGTTTCAATCACTGCTGCACTCTAGTTCCCGTAGGAAGCATAGTTCTTTTGTTCACCAACGCATGGTTCTTTTTTGTTCACCAACACGTGGCTCTTTTTGTTCACCAACACGTGATTCTTTTTGTTCACCAACACGTGATTCTTTTTGTTCACCACCACATGGAACACACTGACTTTACTCACACTTTGATTTATTTATTTTTTTCTATAACCTTCTCTCTTCCCCTGATTACGCACTGTACCGCTCTGTCATTACCCAGACTAGAAGCGGCAGTGTGATCCGTCAATCGAAACAAAGTCAATTACCCAGTGGTTTAATTTTCATTTACCCTTATCTACATTCATTATCATTATTTTTTTATTTTTTTTTTCAGAATAGTTGTATATCTAATATCTTAGATTTACACTATTCTTTCCTTCCCAAACAAAGATAGACCCGCGCAGCCAAACTTAAACAATACCGTCCTACTGCACCTAATTATTATTAACATTAATATTTTATATTACACTTGCCAATATCTCTACTAAATTTTTATCTGACGAATTTCTCGATCATACACCTCCACAAGAGATAACCATGTGTTCCTGGGGGAATATTCAGATATAACATAACGTTAGTTAACCAGTTAAGAAATTTCTTTTTTTTTTTTCTTTTTACACACCTTTCTATGCACTAACCACACACAGACTTGAAACATACTTGAAATACGGAATGGAAAATAATAATACCCGAACTCGAGAAAATTTTATACATATATATTACACAAAATATTAGTGAATTTTCCACCTTTTGCTTTAATATTAAGAGATATATGCTAATCCTATAATAAAACATTCTGACTTACTAACTTCCGTTTAAAATGCCTTCTAACTACAATAATGAATTACTAAATCTATCAAATAAATGCAATAAAGATCCGAATTAGATTTGCTACTGGAATTGGGGCTGTGGGGAGGGGGGTGGTAAATGAAATAAACTGCAGCTCTTCTATTGCTTTGCACCTTTCTGTCTCGAACAAGATTTGCTTGGCTGCTTTAACTTAAAAGGATCTTTATCGTCCTGTACTCCTAATAACTGTGAAAGATCAAATGGCGATTCTGCAGTTTGTTCTTCACATTTTTAGATTAAGTGGATTATGAGGATTTGCGAACGACTGTGAGGAAGAACGAACTGGATTCGTTACTGACTTCTTCTCTTTACTGTTCTTCACCATCTGAGTGGATTCTAAGTTGTCTTTTTCATTTTTACGTTGCTTATGTACAATTTCTGTAGTGGATTCAGCTGTTGAGATTTTATCTACGCTTGCTTTGCTCTTACTTCGGGAATCAACTATTGTCAAAACCTGGACCTTCTCTTGAGCCTCTTCATTTTGAGTAACACGTGGCTTTGGGGAACTTTGACCACGCTGGTGTCTATTATACTTATTGTAAAAATGCCTACCCTGACTAGGTCTTGAGGGAAATGGATTTCTGTAATTATTTTTCCCTCTGCAAAATCTCACTTTGTGGCCTACAGCTCCACATCCAAAACAACGGAGGTTGTCATAAGCCTGACGTTGTTTCTGATTTGTTACGTAATGTGGTCTAGCATTCCTATTTATTTGATCAAAATGCTTATTCTGCTCTAACGGAAAACTTCTATGTCTCTGGATGTGGAACGTATTGACAACTGCAGTGTTTACATTTCCCTGGTTGTTATTCCTGTTTTGTCTCTGGTACAAATTTCCACGAGGATTAAAATGACCCGCGCCATTTGTGTCCCGCGCTGGGTAACCTGAAGATTGGGGGACACGAAACGAGGCTCTATCTCCCTGTCTTTGGTTTCCAAGATTATTTGATTGCTGATTACATCTGCTAACTGGGTGTCCTAATGCACCACATTTGAAACATCTGACATTAACAAAATTTCGCCTAGCCTTATATCTGGAACGATTGTGACGTCACGACCAAATCACGACCTACGATTGTGACGTCACGACCAAATCACGCGACCTTGTTGCAGGCCTGGTAAGGTATTAAGATGGCCTTGGCCTAGTCTAAGAGGTACAATTAAAAAAAAAATCACCCGTCGTTGCTGTGGGAAACCAAAAGTAAAAAGGACCACCAATCTTTAAAACCAGAGCCACCATTATATCCCCACCCCCGTACATCATCACTAAAAACATCCCCGAAACTACGCTTGACTCCTCAAGTTTGCTTTTGGGGTTTTTTCATTACCACAGGACAGACCAAATTCACGGATAAATGAACTTTCCGCAAAAAGTGTAGTAAATTTCGTATTCACTACAGTTTTTGCGGAAAGTCTGTTTATCCATGAATATTGTCTGTCCTGTGGTAATGAAGAAACCCCTCGCTGTATCCCAAACTCGTGGATACCAGCTTTCCTGAGTGACCATTCGAGCTCAAGTGACAACCCCCACTAGAACATTTTTGCAGTTTTTTCTTGATTGTTTACACGCATATTTGTCCAGCATTTCAATCATGTGACGGAGAATTTGATATTTAAACACCTGTTCCATTAATTTGTAGTCTCACATCTGAAGATGAGCTCGAAAGATCCAATGCTTTAAACTACGACATTATTATGTCTTTTAATTGTACATTAAAGATTTTAGTAAGTTAGTGGTTTTAAATAGTGTCTCAGGCCGCGGTGGCGCAGTGGTCTAAGCGATGGCTTCTGATCATTCGTCCGGGAGGGGTCCAGGTTTGAATCCCTGTGAGACATGGATGTTATGTTTGTCCTATGGCGCTGGCTCTCTCTCCTGTCGCTGGAACCAGTGGCCCTAAATTAAGGAGGGGCGACTACTTATAGCCCATTGAGTTGCTCACAATAGTATTTAAAACTTCAACCCCCCCCCCCAAAAAAAGAAGAGCCTGGCAGAAATTTTGGCAAAAATTCTGTTCATGTAGAATTTAAACTACAATGAGGATGTTATTCCCCTGAAAAAAAAAGAAGTTTTCAGGTGCATACTGTACATAGTATTTATTAAATGCACGTAGTACTTGGAACTATGGATACAAACCCCATGGGAAGTTACTATTTGTTCCTAATTTTAGCTTATGTCATGTTTTTTTGTTGTTGTTATAAAACTGTTTGAGTTTAGTTTGCAACCAGACAAGTAATATATATCTCTTTCT
Organism: Macrothele yani; assembly: GCA_039090855.1. Taxonomy (NCBI): domain Eukaryota; kingdom Metazoa; phylum Arthropoda; class Arachnida; order Araneae; family Macrothelidae; genus Macrothele; species Macrothele yani. The sequence continues at coordinate 142,546,323 of CM077009.1, read as the reverse complement.
CTCTTTCATCATTTTAACGTGTAACAAGGAATATCAATTAAATAACATAACTATACTAGTGATCCGAAATTTCTTGGTGTAGAATAGAAACCACACCAAGAAATTTTGGATCACTAGTATAGTTATACTATTTTAAGTACAGTTGGTGTATAGTTCCTTGTTATTTAATAAGGAATATCTCTTAACCTCTCTCATTGTTTTAAAGTATAATTACAAAAATGGTGGCTTTATGCTACTCTTGTAGACTTTTGCTCAGAGGACTCCCTCAATTTCACAGAAGTACAAACACTAAATTTAATAAAACATTCGTTTCATATAACAAAATTTGTGTGAATTTGAAAAATTCACGTACGTTTATCCAAATTCTCTAAAATCTTAGATGGCTGCCCTCGCCACATTCTAACTGCTTAAATATTTGGGCGCTCAAAGAAAAGTTGGATGGGCAGAAGCCAACCTAGCCCACCAGTAGCACTGCACCTGAATACACATAACATAGTACTGTGGGAAACATGTAGGCAGCAAGTACAGTAAATATGTAACTTAAGAAAATGTTTCTAAGCCATTGTTGTTTGGTCCAGTGCTACAGGTATCCAGATATTCTCTATCTGTGATTACAAATGTTCAAAACATATCTTAATACTCTTCTTTTCTGTACTTACATGAAACCACAGTGAAGGGAAAACCATTGTTAAGCATGTGCACTGCTAATAACATTTGCACACGCAGAGTGCATACGAAGTGAATAATTTTCACGGTTCACAGGTTCGAAGGGAATGAAGGGTACTGTACACATAACACAATCATTCACTGCAGTAAAGATCAGAATATACAGATTGCATTAAAACACAGGCTTTAGATTTAGAACTTGCTAGGACTAAAAGCATATGAATGAACATGTATTAAACTCAAAGTAAATAATATTAAACTTACTGTACTTCAATACAAGCCTTTTTACATCATAAATGTGCATCCCATGCACCATCTACATATAAGAGATGGTAATATTTTTTGTTCTAACAGAAAAAGAAATTTAATATTGAAGCGCAGTGTGATTCATACATTGCGGAACTAAGATCTACTATTACCGTTTCATAATCACACGTTCAACACGCATTTCAAATGAACACACCAATTTGTTATCTCCATGTCAGTTCAATATGGCCCAATGAGATGACAAATTAGAGGAACCCCCATGCCTGGCATGAGATGCAAGTTGAACACTGGGGTATCAACAGCAGCCAATTTGTATCTTGCTCAGCAGAGAGTAAAATGTGGATTTCTTTTTGGCCTTACTCATAGTACAGTCAGCCAGGTGGCAACAGGAAAAGGCCACAAAGTTGTACCCTCTTTCACTATCGCCCACTTCCTCACATCTGAAATTAGACAGATATGAGTCTCTCTATTTTCAAATACATAAACCATGATGTAGATGTGAACCACAGGCTACATGATATTCACTTACTGCATTCTGATTTGCTGCTACCCCAGTGTGGCACAATTGACACAAAATGACTGGCTGTGAAACAACAACAGTTCTTCACACCCCTCCCTCTCGTCTCCTGCGAAAGGGGTACAAAGGTCTTAATATTACTTATGTTTACATGAAAAACAGAATAAAAACACAATTACGTAAAAAAAATATTTATATTTTCAATATATTTTATAAGTGTGCTCTAGTTTTTTTTTTACACATGCGCTCAACTTATGAATGACTTCCATTTTGAAAACTCTGTGGTAAATTTGAAATCCCTTAAAATTATACAAATCATAATATATAAACATTAAGACACATGGATGTTTTGTAAGAAATGGATATGCTCAGCTTTGAAAATCTGACCAACTTAGGTGATAATCAAATAACAGAACCGATACCATAGCATACACCCAGTTTCTTGAAAATTACGGCAAATGGAAGGAGTTGCTGATCTCAATACTGATCATGCATGGACAACTAACTGACCACAATGGTTCCACCACTGTTTCCTGTAAACAGTCAAGGACATATTTGTTTCTTCAGGATTATTAACATAGCAAATAGAATATCCTCAATTCTCTATGTTTACTCTTCACCATATACCCTCACAATAGAAAACAGCAGGCTGCGTTCAGCACTAACTATCACAGATTTAAGTGAGAACCCACAGAATTATGTTTAATAAAAGAATTCATTAAGTGGAAGTTTTGACCATTCTAAGATTTTGACCTACCCCCTCCCCCTACCCCCCAATTAATTCTAGCAACCATCCTCTGATTTAGTTGATTGCAGGCAATCAAGACTGTTGAACAATCAAAAGCTTCTGCTTAATGAAATTTATTACATATGTAATGCTGTGTGTTCTTCTCATTTAACTCTATGGGGTTTAATATTACATCACATCAGAAAATTTTAAAATTACATCAGCTTGGAGTGGGAATCAAACCTGTCTCCCAATTTCTGTTCAAGCTTGTTATCAGACCCATTACCCTGGTCAACAAAGTTCCAAATTTCAGGATGATCCTCAGATACCTGGAACTTTATTTCTTTGTATAGACCAGCTGGTCTTGGATAATATACTCTAAAGGAAATTAAGAGATGCTGGTTTGGTTACCACAGCAAGACAATGTGATTTGCAAGTTTTCTGATGTCATGTTTAACAGAAAACATACACAATTCAGGATATTCTGATAGCTGTGTTAACAATCTGGCAGTTGTTCCATGTATTTGTGAAAAACATTTCTTCCATAATTTACAGATCTGCCCCTAAATTAGCAGCATATGTTTCTGTTATGTTACAGATGTTATGAACAAATATCACAACTACAGAATAATGTAATCAGAGTAATGGAATGGTCACTGTAAGTCTGCATGGTCATCATATGTGACAAAAGAAAAGTTCAATAATTTATAACCTTTTCTTCATAATTTCTTTACTTCTATTGAATAACTCCCAAAACATTTAAAATAAAAGAAAAAAAATGATATCTGGGTTAGTGGTAAAAATGGATTTGAGAACCCAGTCAAAGAATCACTCAGCTGACTGACACTATCCTCTATCCAGGTTATGCAATCCTCTAAGGAGCATATCACAGGTCATACGGCAAAATATAAACATTTTCAAAAGGCTACAAAATTTATTTCCCACAAACAATCTAGGAAACATTAAATAAAAAAAATTATGAAATTAAATACTTTTTTTTTTTTTTAAATTCAGTGCAATGATTCTTAAAATGATTCAATCCACTTTTCTCTTATTGCTATTATCATAAGACAATTAAAACAAAACACAACTTTAAATTTGTTTCACAACTGGAAGATTTGACGAGTAACAGAATGACACTGGTAAAAGGAACACTATCTTACCTACGCTAAGTATCTCTGTTAATGAAATATATAACCTGAAATCAAATTTTTCACCAAGGTTAATGAAATTTACCTTTTGATTATTGTTTCAATTAGTTTTTACAAATTGAAATTAGGAATTGTGTTCTTCAAGCACACAATGCACTACAGCATTTATACATTTTCATGAAGAAATATACTCTTTGAAAGAGTGCACTTCTGAGCAAATTGTTTTGCGTGTGCATCATATTGGTGATGCTTTTATAATATTTGAAAGATCACATCTATACGCCAATTCTTTGCAGCATGCAAAACATTGGTGAGGCTCGTTTCTCTGTGTGGAGAAGAATAAGCCTTGAGAGATTATTTTTGTGAGCAAACTGTTGAAAGTGCATGGCCCACTACTATTGCTTTCAAAACACCTCAGTGAAACTAATTATGCCTTGAAAGATGATTGTTCTGAGAAAATTGTTTGGAGCATACAACACAGTAATGATGTTTCTCACCTTTGTGGCAAAGCAGATGCACTGAAGGGACATTTCAAGAAGTAAGTTGTTTAGAGCAGTATTTTTCACCTGGTTTTTCTTGACACATGTTCTTCTTGACACAGGTTTTTCACCTGTGTCAAGGAGAACATGTGTGGAAAACACAGGTTGGAGTAAATTGTTTCAAGGATACATCTCATTGCTAAGGCTTTCCATCCATGTGAATGATTGCATGATTTCAATTATAACTTTTGTCAGCAAATCATTTGGAGAATGTATCGCATTGGAAAGGCTTTTCAGCTGTATGGATAATTATATGCTTGGAATCAGCGTTTGCAAATATGCACTACAGCAAAGTATTTTACGCATTGAAGATTAAGTCTACTATGCATAAATCTACGCGTCATAAAAATTCATCAGAAAATGAAAGAAGAAAAAGTATGTGGAGACAAAAAAATTTCTTAGAATTGAAAAAGTTTGTTAGAAAATTAAATTCAAAAAATTTCAACCTAACAAAGCGAAGGTTTGGACTCAAAATGTCACAATCGGTCTCAGTAGCAAAATATAGTGAGTTGCCGCTACATTTAAAACGTACTCCATATTCAAGCGCAGCTAAAAAAATCCAGAATTCAGCGGGAAAGGAGTCCACTACGCCAAGTGAAAATTAAGTTCCTGGTCCCTTCTGAAATCGGTCTGCAGAGAGCAGGAGTGAATGCAGGTTTCTGCTGCATTGAAGAAAATATTGGAACAAATAGGAGACTTAACGTCTACCATATTAAACACAGAGGACAGTGGAATCCTGCTTGGCCGACCGACCGACCAGTCAATCACTGAACTGAATCCGATTATTTCGCCTTGGGAGGGTGCTGGGAAGTAACCGTAACTTGACTTTGGAAGCAAATAGTTTAATTGTGGACTAGGTTAGTAATTCTGGGTATAACCAGGGGCGGCTCCTGCTATGGGGCTGTGGGGCTGCAGCCCCCTAGCCAAAGCAGTTTTTTTTTTCATGCCATACCAAGGGAGAGGTTTTGTGAACACCGCTGTAAGTTTTCCCAGCATAATGCCACGACTGCAGTTTTCTGAACTCAACTGGAAGTTTTCCCTGCATAACACCAGTGGGAGCGGGAAGAACGTTACAGACTGCGCTTATTGCAGCCCTGACAGCTATTGAAACCAACTCATGTGGGAAACTCTGCCTATTCCCACATCAGTTCGTTTCCTTTGAATAAAACTTCCCTGGGGACTGCATTCATGGCAGCTCTCGCTAGCAGGGTTGCTTGCGAATGCAGTCTCCCGTTGGGTGAGAACGCATCGCCGGGCCTGTGTGCTTTGTTGATTAATACGGTTCTTGGGCTTCCGAATAAGACATAAAACAGGGGAATGAATTAAAAATAATGACGAATGTTGAAATAAAGTATTAAATAAAGTAGATTTGAATGTATTACTCAACCTGTTTTTTTTTTCTTCCAATTTTTGGTTTGTTCCTGCTTTTATTCAACGTAATAATTCTAACAACAATGTTGCTCCCATCTAATAACAAATACTCAGTTGCTGGAATGCCGGGACTTTTGCAAAAAAGTTTTACTTATATTTTCTCTTCTTGTCAAAATGGCCATGTGAACAAATTGCAATTAAAAATAGAGTTTAGTATTGGATAAATTGGAAAAAAAAAAAAAAAAAAAGAGAGAGAGAGATACTAATTTCTGCAGCAAAATACTTGCACAAAATTGATTTCTTCACTTATCAAGCACAGCGAAATTTTCGCTTTTAAACTCACGTAAATTTGTATTCACCAAAAATCATTGAAGTCACTCTACTGGATACATTTTATTTTTCTGCTGCATCCCCTCCCTCTCAAAAATCAGCTGCGCATTTTAATTGAGGTAGTGTACTTAATTACTTTGAAACGAACATTTAATCAGATATCATTGGTTAGAAAATTTACGAAGTTGGTAAATTTTGGAAAACAAATTTTTCTACACTAAATTGTTATCATGATGACTTCAGAATTAAAACTGGACTGAATATGTTTGCAACCCGTTTTTATTAAAGAGAATGCCGGTGTGTGAGTATCGCAATAACAACTCATCGCAAAATTCTGGCAGACCCTTCAAAATTCCACAAAATGTTTTTCATCGCCATCCAAGTTGCAGTGGTTGGTATCAAGTTGAAGTTCCAAAGGGAGTGTATCAGAAGAAAAAATATTTATTCTCATATTTCTAGGGGTCACAATGAGACACTTGAGAATGTGTATATGACCTTCAGTGTGTCTCCGCTACCACTGGCACACGCATTATATTTTTTTGTCCTTATATATATATATTTATGTACAGTATATGCATGTATATATAATTTGCAACCACTATCAATCCACTGCTGAATGCAAGTCTCCTAGTTTCTTCTTCCACAACAGTCTGCCTTGAGTCAGTTTCTTTCATGCTTTCGAATTTCATGTACCCATCTCCCTCTTGTCATCTTCTGGGTATTGTTTTTTTCCTTGCTATCCAGTTCAATATTTCAACTCTCCATCGGTGGTTCTTTCTTCTAGCAATATGTTCATCCCATTGCAATTTCAGGAATTTTGACCATGTCTTCCACTCTTGTCATTTTCCCGATCCACGAGTTCCTATTTGTATCTTTCCAGGTAACATCAAACATGCATCTCTACATGCTGCTTTCAGTTGTCTGCAACGTCTGTATGTCTATTTTAGTTGAGGTCCATGTCTGTGCTCCATGCGTAAGAACAGGAAGGATGCACTGATTAATCAGTTTCTTTTTAAGAAATAATGCATTCGACGAAGTTTTATAGGTCGATTATTTTCTTCATCAATGTGGCCATCGCTTAATATCTGTTGCCTAATTTAGGTATCAGTACTTTTACATTTTCCATATCAATCGCTAAATATAAAATCTAAATATTAATTTCTTGTAAAAAAAAAAGCACTTTCGATCAGTATATATATATATATATATATTGTTATTATTATTATTATTAAACGGACAGCATCAGCACAGGCGTAGTAACTTAGCTTTCGAAGTGTATCATGATATCTACAAAATTCAAAATTGAGATGCAGCCCCCCCCCCCCATCTCAGCTTACCACGAGCCGCCACTGGGTATAACACAACAAAATCTCCTAAATCCACCTTATAATATAAGGAGAAGCTGCATATTAGTCACTAACTTGCTGGAACTATGCTAGTTGCCTCTGTTAGAGGTAACGTATTATTCTTGCTAGAGGAGTCTTGTAGAATGACAGAGTGGTGTTTTAATAAAAATATCATAGAGCGTTTAACTCTCACCTAACATTCTTGCCTTTATTTAAAATTGAACAAATGCAGCAATTTTAATATAAATTGATAAAAGGAGTTGCAATGAAAATTAAAAAAAAATGCTAAACAATAAAAACAACAGGCAACTTTTAAACTACACAACTTTTGAAAGAATTCTTTTCGTGTTGTGTTTTCCTTATTCATTCACCTCTAAGACACTTTTTAATTTAGAACAACGTCACTGCTGTAAAGAAGATTTGAATCACTTTATGGGGATTTACAACCTTAACAAGATTCACTGAGAGAAGAATGGCTCATTATTAAAGACCTGTTGATATAGTACAAAGGAATGAAGCTGACCAACTTTTTGAAGCTTGTAAACCAACTATCCAATAGTGACGATGACAAGGATATTTATTTATATCCCCATTTTAGAAAGCTTATGGTTGTTGGACTGATCTTGGAACTTTCCCCAGCAGTGTGTGAAAGAGCATTTTCCACCCAGAATAGGATAAAATCAAAAGTAAGAAATTGACTTGGTGATATCAGAGTTGAAACTCTGACCCCCTTATCAGCTGAAGGACCTCCATTGGACATTGATCAGTCTGGTAATGTATTCTGTGGCATGGACTTTAAATCTGTGATAAGAAAATTTAAGAAACAAAAGCAAAATTTGTTAAATTGAGGATCAACATTTTTATGTAAAAATAAGGATTAATGTATTAATAGACTAAATTTAGTAAATGTGTAGATTAGCTTCCTAAATTATTTTGTCGGAAAAATGTTAGTACCTGGAAAAAGTGCGACATACAGATTTTAGAGTGTGGAAATTAATGGCAAATGGTGCAGAATTTCATATTTTAGATGTGTTTTAAAGATTTTAATCGTAATATTTACCAGTAAGTGCTGTGAAGAAAAGCTGCAGTAGGCCTAACGCACTTTTCTGGCGATAATGTGAAGCTTTGCTGCATGAAAAGGAAGGTCTGTTGCTGTATCAAAATGACGGGCGGAAGAGTATAATTGAAAGTGATTACATTGTTGGCAGGAGAGCAATAAATGTTGTAGATAAATGCTACAGAAAATAGGTCCACATTATCCACCCTTTATTTTGTTGTGTCCTGTACGTTGCTGCCAGGAAAAAACGGATGAAACCTCTTTGATTTGCAAAAGATACATATGAGTGAAATAGAAACTGACCTGCAAACCAAAACTGCACTGGCACAGCAAATCAGCTACGAATGGAAGCCGTTCAAAGCAGAGCCAAAATTTATACTTCCCTAATTTTCTGTACAACATAGAAAGGCATATTCGTACTTTCTATTTCAAATCAGGTAATCATATGCGAAAGAACAAAAAAAAATTTCAACATCTGCTTTAAGAACAATGACAAAACATGAACGAACTATATTCTGCAGCATATGAATACAACATGGTTCGCTCTCCTAGCGAGAACGTACGTGGTTGCACTTGTAGTCATCTGCGCATGAATTACATGCAGCAGCGAATCTTCTTTTCAATGGAGCAAATTCATGTCGTCGCCATACCGAGGCATTAGGCCTACCGCAGCATCTCTTAACAGCATCGCACTTACAGGTGAATATTACATTAAAATCAGGGTGTCCACCGAATTATCAAACCTGATTTCCCTGATCAAATATATAAGAAATCCCTGATCTTACACAAATAGGTTTATTTGAGTTTTTAAATATATGTCATGATAATAAATAAAATTGAATTGGATAATTGAGAAACTTATATTATTTAAAAGTGTTTCTGTTTGACGTATAAAGTTTCCCAAATAACATTCATTTTTTTTTTTTTTTTTTTTATCGGCCTCCACCTTCCCAGCTGTCTAACTCTCACCTTTTTAATTTTAAGTTTACTCTTTTTTTCATGGTTTTACATTTATTGAAGAAATACTCAAACAAACCCATACACAATATTCAGAACAGTTATTATAAAAATATTACAGTAGGAACACAGTCACTGTTCTTATATTACACACCACTTTTCTTCTTTTCCCAATCTGAAATCTTCGCCTGCAATGCTGCTTCTTCCAACTCTAGTTCCTTCCGTACTCTTTGTCTTTTTTCCCTTCAATTCCTTTATTTCATGATAAATTTTTCTTTTTCCTTCAGTTTTCTTTCTTCTTCATTTTGAAGAACACTTTTATTCTCAAGATAATCCTGATATCTTCATCTGGAGGCTCTTACAGAAAGAAGAAGCCTTCTATTGATGGCAATGTGTTCTACTCCTCCCACATTTTTAATGGCATCAAAAACTGTTCTCTGACAAATCAGGGATTCTTCCAGGAGATTTTCCACAAGAAGAGACCAACAGAAAATCCATCTTTTACTGAAGCATTTCCATGAGACATAATGAGACAAATTTTTATTACATCCCAAAGTTCACCGAATTGTTTTTGGTTGTCAAGTAGAGCACTATAAATCATAAATGAGTGGTAGGCAATGCACGTAACTAACAAACAAATTAAGAAGAAGGTAGTGTAGAACAAGCTAAGTTACATATAAAAGTTTAATGCAAATATATTTCAGCCATTACTATGGCCTTCATCAGTGCGACTACAATTGGTTCATGTTGCCAGATTGGAAAGGTAAGTTTTGTAATGGTAACTCCGGGTGACGTATGCAATGAGGGATTTCCAGATGTAAGGAACGAAAATAGGCAGCTCAGAGTTGCAATTTTTGGAAAATAAAATTTCCAAACTTTCTCTAAACCTCAGAGCATATCGATTTTGGAAGGGAGCCAACTTTTTAGTTTTGGACCAAATTGGAATAGCAGAAGTGTCAGCCATGGTAAGAAGAGGAGATAAGGCAGATGAAGGTTTTCCAAATTTTACATCAGATTTGTGTTCCTGAAGTCTTGAGAGAATTTTCTGGAATGAACTTCCTATGTATGCGGTTAATCCGACATTAGTCTGGATCGGAATTTTATACACTCCAGACGAAGAAAGCGGAGGTCTTGGGTCTCTTTCATTACGGAGTATAACAGAAATTGAAGGGGAAGAACGAATGGCAAGTCTATATCCTTCTCTTTTGAAGATACTGATGAGTTTGTAGGCAGAAGGTTTGTGGTAAGGGATTGAGCCAGCAAACGTTAGTTTCTTTTTTGGTGAAACAGGTTGAAGAGCAACAACTGGTTTTTTCTTAGCATTTTGAAATAATTTAGAAACCAGGAGAGGAGGAAAGCCATGTTGAGTAGCGATCAAGCAGATGTTTGCTAATTCATTTGTTAGATTAACTTCAGTGTTACAAACCAAATGAGCTCGATGAATGAGAGACTTGAGGGCTGGCAGTTTATATTGGTGGAAGGTATGAGAATTGAAAGGAATAATGATATTGGTAGAAACTAGTTTTTGGTAGACAGAAGTGGAAAGAAAATTATTACATTTTGAGGTGCTGACATCCAAGAAATTTATCTTGCCATCAATTTCTTCATTAATAGTGAATCTAATGGACAGGAATTTTTCAGCGATTAAATTTGTGAGTTGCAATAGATCTTTTTTTAGGATGAGGCCAAATGACAAAAATATTGTCGACATAACGGAGCCATAAGGTAGGTTGGTGGTCATGTTGCATCAATATTGATTGCTCAATATTTTGCAGGTATACTTCAGCCAAAAGTGGGGAAAGAGGTGACCCCATCGGTACACCTTGGTTTTGTTGATAGCATTGATTATTAAAAATGAAGAAACTGTGTTGACGAAGAGAATACAGGCAATCATACAAATCCTTGGTTAAAGTGCCGTCCATGGGGAATTGTTCTTTGAATTTATGAATGAGTAGCATGTAGAGCACTGTAAAATTTGTCTAATCCAATGGAATCATCACGACTGTCTAAAAAATCATCAAACTGAGACTTTAAAGCAGATTGAGCTTCTACACACAATGAAGCGTATTGTTTATTAGTTTTTCAGCACAGTCATCTGAAATCCTGTTTGCACTAAGTAAAACTTCGAGCACAATTTCCACTCTCTTCTTGCCCAGACTCGGCTGCTGCACTATAATATTTGGGTCCAAACAAGTTACCCCACGGACAAACTTAAATTTTAGTAGGCTTTTCTCACTAAGTTTTTCAATCATACTGGTCATAAGTTTCCTAAATTCAAGCTTAAACTCTAATTTCTCCCTTTCTGAGCACTTCACTTCTTTTAATAGCTTTTTAGCACTAAATACAATATCAACTTTTTCCATTGAGAGAAGATTTTCACTTTTTGATACATCTAAAGTTAACAGTTTTGAGACACTATCAGCTTCACTTAATTTGTCAGGCTTCAAGCTTCATGCCATCAAATTTTTCATCAGATCCAGCAAATCAGTGTGCAAGAAAGGTATTAAAGGCTTTGGGCTCTGGAACCTTCTCAAAAAAGATTCACACTCTGAAGCTATAGTCCTAAATGCAGCTAATTTGCATTTCAACAGTGGACTTTCCATGAATTCTGCAAGAAACATGTGCTGTTTGCTGGAAACCGACGATTCTTGAACATATTTCTTGATATGATCATAGACAAGCAATGCACTAGTCAAACAATTAACGTTTTCCAACCACCTTACAATGCAAAATTTCAAAGGGAAATCTTTACATCCAGTAATCATAGTATAAATTTGCACGGCGAGCAGGACTATATTTTAAAAGGTAGTACCAGTTACACAGAAAGTGATGTATATCCCATTTCAATGCTTCAAGTCCAGTTTTCATAGCTCCATTGACCACGTGAAAACTACATACTCCAATGTCAAATAATAATTTACCATCTGGATTTTCAGTTCTAAGTTTATTTTTCAGCTTTTGAAGAAAGCTGAGAATAACGTTAGATTTTTTTTTTTTTTTTTTTTTTTTTGAGTGGAGGTTTAACGACCACCGTGAGCAACTCAATGGGCTATAAGCAGTCGCCCGTCCCTAATTTAGGGTCACTGGTTCCAGGGAAGGGAGAGAGCCAGTGCCGTAAGACAAACACAACATCCATGCCTGACCGGGATTCGAACCCGGACCCCTGACGGACGAATGATCAGAGGCCAACGCCTTAGACCACTGCGCCACCGAGGCGGCAACGTTAGGTCTATCCATTGACACTTGTAGCATGTTATCCAAGGGAAGAGGTGCACCTTTAACAAGTTTCTCTAAAAGGTCATTAGCTGTTGCCCGTCCTAAAAACACACTAAGTACCTAGCGGAAACTTTTTGCAGATTGACGTCCCAATAATGAACAAACTGATCCATTTGCCCACGCTGAGCAATTTTGTTTAGTGATTCATCAAAACAAATTACAAAGTCAGTGGGCTTCACATCATCTTTAATAACATAAGTATTTGAGTCATTAGCCTTTATATATTCTAGAAGTACTGATTGCACATTTCCTGAGCTTGTTGATGGCAAGAGTTTGTTATTACAAAGAGAGTTCTTTTTCACAGAGGAAGTGAAGGAAGCAAGACTGGGCTGTGACATTTTAGCACAGAGGTTTTTCAAATGATTAGGGTCATTTTTGTGGCTGGAGACTGCCCGACGCCCCATGTTGCTAAGCTTGAAAGTTTTAGAGCACACTTTACAAAACACTGATTCATTGTCGCCGTTCAGGGCAGTTAACCAACCAGAAAACTCAAGATTTAATTGTTCGTCCAACCATTGTTCATTAAACACACAACGCTTTGACATTGCTGCAGTCTTAGTTGCCTTTTAACAAGGTATAACTTATATCACAAATTTTCTTCAATTCCTTTGACCTAAAACAAAAAGAGAAATGTTAACAAGTAATGTAACACAACTTACAACAATAGGTAGGAAATACAAGGTTACATTAGTAGGAAGGGGAAGTTAGCAACTGTCTGCAACACCAAGTGCAAGTGTGTTGGGCGATGAGGGCGTCATCTGACTTTTTTAAAATATCACTGATTTTCCCTGACTTTTACCAACATTTCAGGCATTTCCCTGACCAATTTTCATTCCTCTGACTTTCCAGAATGTGGACAATCTGAAAATCTTTAAAATACATATGAAGTTTGTGCACCATTTGCCATTAATCTCCATACTCTAAAATCTGTACTTCAAATTTTTTCAAGGTACTAACATTTTTCTGATGAAATAATTTAGGATGCTAATCTACACATTTACCCAAAATGTTATTAAATAAACTCACTGAAAGAATAAAATCTACCTAAAATCAACTGTCATTACCATTACTTTGTTGTATTTACTAAAATATTCCAGGGATCATAGCATACTTCTGGAAAATTTTAGGTAGGAATTTTAGGACTTTTAGAAAAATTTTAGGAGTGTATTTCAATAAAAACTAGATGTATATTTGTATACATCTAGTAAAACAACTTTGTATACATTGTAAAGAGTTTGCTTCACACCCTTCAACCATATATACTGATAGACTGCGCATGACATCAAAATTTCTGGCTCCAACATAAAATCACATGACAACAGTCAAAAAGATGGGTTACACCTGCTGTGCTTTATGGTTGCTCTGAGCGATATAGTAAAGAAAGTTCTATGATTTTTCATGGGTAAGAAACGAATTAAATACCTAAGTCAATAAAGTTCAATTACTTAACCAGAAACTTGCAGCTATTGATATAAAAATATAGTAACTTAAGAAAAAAAATGGAATGCATGTTTCAAATTCTTCGCAAATGTTCATCACATTATAAATCACAAAATGTAAACAACCCGATCATGCATGTATATAGCTCATAAGTAAACTTACCTGAAGAGTTTTCATTGTATATGAGGCGCATTCACATAATACACCGAAAACACTGAAGTTCTGCAGCGTAAATTAGTAATCATAACAGCATTTTTACACGAAATTTGGAGTCTGATGATGACGTGCCCAATGTTTGAGACATGGCGGCTTTAATGCAGCTATTGCCAATGCGCAGTCCATTAGTATATATGCTCGAAGTTCACACCCAAATTTTTTGCATAACGTCTAATGTCTAAAGCTTAAGTATGATTTACTTCTAATGTTCAGTTCTTATCTTTTCACGTGTTATATCATATTCAAGTATATTTACCACATTCAAGTTTCACTTTGAACATCAATATGCTGTTGAACCAGAAGCAATTCACGATTTTCACAGTAAAGTTTTCAGGTTTCACATTAAATTATAATATCCTAAAAAGGTAATTGAAAACCAAGAACTATGTACAATTGTTCACTGAATTACTTTTTTCATATTATTGTTTTAACCTTTTCCTGATTAGCCTATCTTTTTCTGCTTCCACCACAACTAATTTACTTTCAGTTTTCTTTATTTCAGCTGAACCTTGTATGATCAAGTTAGAGGCAACTGCTATTTCAACAGTATTTTGTTTTTCTACAGCTTTTCTCATTCTTTCTGTTCCCTCTTGAATTACTGCTAGGGAGGCTTCTTTATCTTTTTTAAGCCTATTTATTTCTGCATCATTTTCTTTTATTTTGTCATCAAACTCAGCTTTTCTTTTTTTCTCTAGCTGCTTTTCCTTATTTTCCCTCTCTTTCTGCTTCCTTTTACCTTTTTTTATTCTTCTTCCTTCAGCTTATCAACATACTCTTTATAAAATTTATGTGAATCACGAACACTATTTAACAAATTTCTTGTTATGGGAACTTTACTTACACATCCATAGTGTTTAATGGCTCCTTTAACTATTCTTAATGATGTTATAGTTGAGTCTTTTAAGTTAGCCTTGTCCTTCCTTAACAGAGCAGTGTTAACCAAAAATCCCCTTTCTGCATCACCATTACCATGAGGTAAAACTAATATTGACTTGATGAGTTTAGCAAGATTTGAGTATTTTTCTTTTCCGCTAGAGTCTTTAATACTAAATATATTACGCCAGTAATGATCAATCCGCACTGGAATATGCCCTTCCTCTGAAAATTTCACTAGTTCATCTAGAGTTGGCTTATCGCAATTTAAAAGTTTCCACTCTTCTCTTACTCTATCAATTTGTTCCTCAGAAAGATGCAAAACACTTGAAATTCTGGTTATTTCCGAAAGTCCTTCAGTGACTGAAAGTTGAGTTGACTCTTTCTTTGGTTCTTTTACCTTTAAAACTTCTATGTCTCTTAGCTTTTGATTACAGAATGGCAAATTTGACTTTAAATATTTTGTGGTTGCAATTAGTGATGATCTTACATCTAAGAGAAATAATTTCTGCCTGGTCTCCTGAACATTCCTGAGGAGATTTTTTGTCTTCATACCAACTTCTAACTCCCCTAGTTTTTTCCATGAATTTTTGTTTTCAAAATCTACATTCTTTAGGTCTTCTCCAAATTTCCCTGCAATAACATCATCTTGGATAAACTGAGCCATAACATTCCTCATTAAAGTATTTAAATCAGAATATAACTGGTGTATTTTTGGTTTTTCACTCTGATAACATAATGAAAACTTTTCAAAATTTTGGTGTGAAAATGAAATTAATGCTAAATAGCAAGGAGTTAGCTCATTTTTCAGGAAACAGTGAATTCTTTTATACCTTGCCGAATTGCGTAGTTGTTTTTCAAATATTTTTTGAGATGGCAAGAAGTTTAAAAAATATTCTGTAATATTTAGCCATTGATCCAAGAGCCTCTGGGCTACAGAACTAACGGTTAACCATCTGTTGCTGACATGACGCAAAAGAAATTTGGCTGTGACCAATGTTATATCCTCGACAGATTTATAATCCTCTCGTCTTGCAGCACTACTCTTTAAAAAGTAATGCATATCAGTAGCAAATTCGTCAAAATCTATATTTAAGCTTGTCAAAAAAATTTAAAATGCATTACTAACAACATGCAGGTTGCAAAAACCTAGTAAAGATTTCTGGCCTGTTTCTTGTTTTACAACTTCATTGAATTTGCGTAAAAAGCACTTATTTACATTTAGGCTGTCCATGGATACACAAATAATTCTGTTCAACGAAATATTGAAGGATGATAACACATCAAGAATTTCTTTAGCAAAATATCTGCTGTTGCATGACCCAGAAAACGCTTGTTAGGTATCGGCAAGAAACTGAATTTATTTCTGAAGACCAGTACCTGAGATACACATCCAACTGCCGTTTCACTTGTGTATTTGTAGTTTCATCAAATGCTATAGTAACCTTTCTTGGGCTACTACTAGATGCAATGTCTTTTTTCAAATCCTCTTCAAAATATTTTGACAATCCATGTGATATCACATAAGCAACTTTTTTTTCTTTAAGTTGCATTTTGGCTGCAATAGCAGAATCAGGAAACATTTCTTTGAAAAGTTTAACTGTTTCAGTGCATGAAACAAAAGACATATTGTCCTTAGCAACTTTCATGGCCCATAATGCTTTGGCTTTAGCCAACTGTAAATCATGACTCAGTACTTCACTAATATTTGTTTTGGGCTGAAGATCCCGTCCTCCAAAGGCTTTCAGGATGGACTTATTTTGAAATTTACTTTGGAAATTTCTGCAAATGTTTTTTTCCTTTATGATGCGCTTTTACTTGTGAAAAGCCACTATTAGAAATGTTGAAAATTTCTGAACACAATATACACTTAGCAGAAAATATTGTTTCAGTTGCAGAACACCATTCTTTCAACTTCACTCCGTCCAATTCTTTGGCGAGCCACGCATCTTGAAATTTCGTTTTGGATTTAGGCATCTTAAACACTTGTATTACTAACCAGAAAATGAAAGGGAAGTACAAAAACATGTTCCAATATTGCAAAACCATACAACTTCCCGAAATTTGGCTGCAAAGATGTCAGAAGATAGAAAAAAAAAAAAAAAAAAAGCAGGTCACCACTAGAGAACTGAACCTGCACACAGCACAGAGAACACCATAAAAGACGCAAAACCAGAAACTATCATACGCATCTCACGCAAGTTCAGTCAAAGCGAATCGGAGCCAAGATATATTGCACATCGAAGGTCGCTGTCGCCGACGCATGATCGAAGGTCAATGATCACGTGCTCTACTGCCTGCCACGATAACACTCAGCTACCATCCCATCGTCATTACCGGAGGTTACGGAAGGAGACCACATGTTTCCTCTTTGCTTCCACCCACCTGCGGTTTACAATAACAAAACATCAGCAGAAAGAGGAGGTTCCACAAGGCATGTACAAAAATAAAGTACGATCTTCTGCGTGCCACAGAGTTCGCCTGCAAAGCGCAAACCAGGGGTGAAAATGACCCCTCCCCTTTTCCCTTAGATCTCTTGTTACTCTCGAAAACTGTCCGAAGGCAAAAAGTGGAGCGCTCGCCCCGAAGCAAGTGCATCTCGATGGCGTCATTTTCCCTCCTTCAGCAGCACAGCATATAGGCTGTGTTTCTACAATAACAGGTCTTTTTACCTTACCGTAATGGTAAATTTATTGGCGTTAATAACGGTTGTATTTTTAATAAATAAGCTTACGAAAATTTTAGGAAGAATAGCAAATTTTAGGTATAATTTTAGGAATTTAAGGAGGGTCACAAAATATTAGGAATTTTAGGAGGAATGCGATCCCTGAATTATTCCTTGTTCTTGAAAAATACTCCTAAAATAAATTCTAAGGGGTAAAAATACTCTGAAAATTCTTTTCTGGGAACTCTGCTTAGAATGATTACTTTTGTAAGCAAACTTTTTGCAGCATATATCACATTAGTCAAGTGTTTTGCCCGTGTGAATGAGCATATGCTTTGAAAGATTATTTTTTGTGAGTAAACAGTTGGGAACACACATCACATCAGTGGGGCTTTTCACATGAGTGAAGAAGCATATGCCGCAAAAGATGACCTTTTTGTCGAAACTGTTTGGAGCATAGATCACACTTGTATGGTTTTTCACCTGTGTGAATGAGCATATGCTTTGAAAGATGACTTTTGAGAGTAAACTCTTTGGAGCATACATCACACTGGTGAGGCTTTACACTTTTGTGAATGAGCATATGATTTGAAAGATTACTTTTTTGTGTAAATTGTTTGGAGCATATATGACATTCGTGAGGTTTTTCACCTGTGTGAATGAGGATATGCTTTGAAAGATGAGTTTTGCTAGTAAACTGTTTGGAGCACACGTCACACTGGTGAGTCTTTACACCTGTGTGAATGAGCATATGATTTGAAAGGATACTTTTTTGTGTAAATTGTTTAGAGCATAGATCACATTGGTGAGGTTTTACACCTGTGTGAATGAGCATATGCTTTGAAAGAGTACCTTTGTGAGTAAACTGTTTGGAGCACACATCACACTGGTGAGGTTTTTCACCTGTGTGAATGAGCATATGATCTGAAAGATATCTTTTGCGAGTAAACTGTTTGGAGCATACATCACACTGGTGAAGATTTTCACCCGTGTGAAGAAGCATATGATTTGAAAGATAACTTTTGCATGTAAACTGTTTGGAGCACACATCACATTGGTGAGGCTTTTCACCTGTGTGAAGGAGCATATGCTGCGAAAGATGACCTTTTTGTGTAAATTGTTTTGAGCATAGATCACACTTGTATGGTTTTTCACCTGTGTGAATGAGCATATGATTTGAAAGATGATTTTTGAGAGCAAACTGTTTGGAGCACACACCACATTGGTGAGGCTTTACACCTGTGTGAATGAGCATATGATTTGAAAGATTAGTTTTTTGTGTAAATTGTTTGGAGCATAGATCACATTGGTGAGGTTTTTCACCTGTGTGAATGAGCATATGCTTTAAAAGATGACTTTTGCGAATAAACTGTTTGGAGCACACATCACACTGGTAAGGCTTTTCACCTGTGTGAAGAAGCATATGCTGCAAAAGATGACTTTTCTTAGTAAATTGTTTGAAGCATATATCACACTTGTGTGGGCTCTCTCCTGTGTGAAGGGGCATATGCTTTGCAAGCCGAGCTTCTTGTGCATATCGTTTACAGCATACATTGCACTGACAGCATTTTTCACCTGCAGGGAACAATTCATGTTTTGAGAGATGGCCCTCTCCATGGTGTTTCAGGCACTGAAAAGGTTTCTGACCAGTGGGAAGGAGCTTGCACTTTGAGAAGTTGACTTCTTTGCTGAACTGCTTGCAAGAGATATCAGAACCATAAGGCTGTTCCCCTGCATGGGTTTTTGCATGCCTCAGAAGACTACCTTTCTTTGTGAGCACATTCAGATACACATCACACAGGCCAGATTTTTCAGTTGTGTGAAGTTGCACATGTCTTGCAAAGCTGGATTCTGTTGTGAATTTCTCAAAGCATATTTCACACTCCCTTGCATCTGTTACATTTTGTATTGAAGTATTTGATTCGTTTTTCACCTCTTTTACAATGAATTCTTCAGTGACTGCTGCAAAAAAATTTTCCTCCATGCTGATAAATTTATATTTTCGATTTATTCAAAAAACAGCAAGGTCAGTAATTTCACTTCTGAAGTTTATGCAGCTGTGTTGTTTGCACATACATAAAAATGCTTAAAATTGTCATGCTGGGTAATCCCAATATGCAGCAGAAAAAATAGAAATATCAACATACCTTTACGAAGCTAATTTTCTGAATTCTCCGGGCAAAATCAAAATGTATATATATAACCTTTTCGCCCCCGTAAAATTTTGAGTGCTGGAAATTATGTTGCAGAAAAATAAAACATTTATGGAACTCCTATTCATCATTACTCAATTTCCTGCAAAACATTTGACCAACTTTCGGGAAAAACCGTTGAAAAACATTCACGGGACGGAGAATATTAATTAGGAATATTATCTCAGAGCACTGACCGTCATTTCAGGGCTTCTGTGCTTTTGATCTTTTCAAATAATTGGGTTTTCATGACATATTAAATGAGACCATTTATTTCCTAAAATAATAGCCCAAGTAACGCGTTCCTTACTGCTTTGATGGCCAGCCCACAGTTGAAAATGATAAAGAACAGATTATAACTTTAACCATGAAGACAAAAGACTATTTGTGATCGGAGTGTCTATTTCAACCAAGGAGGTTATAACCAATCTCGTTGTTTGTAACCATGGAGCCTCCATGATGGAGGTAGGAATCAATAAGGGGAGAATCCAGTGTTGCCAACTCGCTCATTCCGAAAGTCTCCAAATTAGCCAAAAAAGTCTCCAAAAGTGGAAAAAGTCCTTAAAATCAGATTTTTTTATTATGTTAAATTTTCGTACTTATCTGTGCGCCATTTAAAATTAAATGACACATTGCTATTAATATTATTATTATCTATTTTATACTTTTTTTTTATTTTAGGTTTAACGACCACCGTGAGCAACTCAATGGGCTATAAGCAGTCGCCCGTCCCTAATTTAGGGTCACTGGTTCAAGGGAAGGGAGAGAGCCAGTGCCGCAAGACAAACACAACATCCATGCCTCACCAGGATTCGAACCCGGGCCCCTGTCAGACGAATGATTAGAGGCCATCGCTTAGACCACTGCGCCACCTTTGATACTTAAATTAATGGGCGACTTTGAAACTTTAATAATAATGTAAAAAGTTGTGAATGTAACGCCTTTGTTACTTAATATGGCTGGGTGGGGGATAACGAACACCATGAGCAACACGATAGGCTGTAAGAAGTCACCCACCTCTAATTTAAGTCTACTGCTCCCAGGGAAGGAAGAGAACCAGTGCTGAAAGACTAACACAATATTCATGCCTCACCGAGATTTGAACCCGGACCCAATTCGGGTGAATGGTAATATGGCTTCAATTGTACAGAGACGTAGAGGGGAGAGGATACAGAAACAAGTTTTAAATGGCTAAGAAGACCAGCTAAAAATACTTAAAGTAAAGTATGGTAAACCAATATATTATAGCGTTGAACATGAAATTTCTTGCAAAAGCAAACTTTTTTCTGCCGCCCGGTGGCGCAATGGTCTAAGCGATGGCCTCTGATCATTCGTCCGAACGGGGTCCGGGTTCGAATCCCGGTCAGGCATGGATGTTGTTTTTGTCTTACGGCACTGGCTCTCTCCCTTCCCTGGAACCAGTGACCCTAAATTAGGGACGGGCAACTGCTTATAGCCCATTGAGTTGCTCACGGTGGTCGTTAAACCTCCAACCAAAAAAAAAAAAAAAAAAAAAACTTTGTTCTGTTACTTCGATTTATATTAAACAAAACTTTTGTTTTAATGAAGAATAAAACAAAAGTTTTGTATAATGATAGAATATTTCTGCAAGTGGATACACTGTAGTAAGTCCCACCCAAGGAGGTTAGAATAAGATATCTGGAGATGCCCTTGTTAATGGAGCAGTACCACTTTGCGTGAAGCATGTAACCGCGAGCGACAAACGTCAAAGTGTGGGAAAGCTGATGGTTTCCACTTTCCAATGCTATTGCAATGCATTGTGTGTTGACCGAATCGCCTTCTCTCGTCGCAAATGTTTCCAATTTTGCATCATAACTTACTTCCGATATGTGAGAAAATGCTAAATTTATAAAATTGTTAATTATTTTGAAGCCCCTTCCCATTTTTATTTTAAATTGAAATACACAAACATTACTGCAAATTCAAAACAAAATATAATATTAAAGTTGAAAACTTTACTCGTCTACGAAGTATAATTCATTCCGGTTTAATATTAGCACAGTTTCTCCAACCAAAATCCATGCAATTCCAAAATACAAACAGATGAAATTACATAGGTGTTATGTAAACAACGTCAAATTCCCACACCTGGGAGCATCACGGTTAAGAAACACAGGGCATCTCCAGAAGTATTATTCTAACCTCCTTGGTCCCACCACCATCACACTCGCTGTCTAAGGCATCCCAGGCAAACTCATCCATCATTGGCAAGCTTTTTGTGACTGATGGAAACAAAGGCGAGAAGGAAAGAGGATTGCATTCTACAAGCATTAAAATTCACGGTTATGGCTGTTAGATCTGCGAAAAGTGAGGAAGACATTCTCTTAATTCGAAAACCGTATTTAAAATGCTTAAAACTGTAAATAAAAGAAACAGTTGAAATTGTTAAAACGAACAAAATCCCATAAAAAAAGTCGCCAATCCCAAACTACTGTTTTTGTCGCTAACGCCAATCCAGAATCAAAAGTCCCTGCAAGTTCCTGAAGCACAAGCATAGCGGGTTGTCCTGCACTTAGTGTGTAAAGTGAAGTGCAATCATATTAGCGGTCGATGTTTATAAAAATTTGTTGAAGCCAAAATGCTTAGATTTTGTGGCGTTATGAATTGTGGTAATAGAGAAATCGAGACCGTAAGTCTTTTTCAGGCTATACTAGCTGCTGTCTCTAAAGGCAGTAAAGAAAAAATCGCTTATATGCCAAACAAAGGGAGATCGCTTCCCAGAGATTAGAAAACACATTTTATTGAAGAGTTAGACTCTACAAAGGCAGAGAACCTTTTAAATGTTAGTTTTATCCAGTAATCAGTGTTGTCTGGTAAAGCAGAGAATCTATCTTTTACTTGTTCAAACGATATTTTAGTGCAATGCTTGCAACTTATTGGGCCAAGCGTTTCATTCGTTGATTCAAAGTTTTCAAGTAGAATTTAAAAGGCGCTGGCTGCTTTTTTTTTTTTTTTTTTTTTTTTTTGTGCGTAGATTTTATTGCTACTGACTATTTTCTTATAGAACACCTTTTAGGGTTTGTCTCTTAGTCAAAATATTTTTGAAATAAACGCTTCGGTCCCCAATCGGCACTTCTGGCACGTGGTTTTTTTTTTTAATTCTTCAGAGACTTATTTTCAGAAGGTTCCTGGTTGTTCTAGGGGGTGTTTAAATTTTTCATAGTTTTTATAAGGCTAAAAGTTAATTTGTTAGCAAACCTGACTTTTAGTTAAAATCAAATCTCTGGCTCTTCTGTATTTTTTAGATCTTGAGCACACCGTTCCCCTGACGCACTGTTTTTTGCAAGTTTTCGGGTTTTCTCTTTTATAGTTATTTGGCTGTCGGTGTTGGGGTTTTTTAGTATACTATTTTTTCTATATGATGTTTCCTCCCCAAACTACCGTTGATTTTATTTTTAGTACACCTGGATTTTTATCTAGAGCTGAAGCACACTTTTGGCGAAAAATGCAAATAATGGCTAAAATTATTATCCAAATGAAATCCTTTTTAATGTCTAGGTCTGTTTACAGGTCGGTGTTATGCTGCTAAATTTATTAACTTATAAATAGATTATAGGGCACAAATCCCAGCAATATTATTTTGTTTTTTCACCAGGATTTTACAAAAAAAAAAAAAATGATTTTCCCCCTTTTCTAAGTCTTGAAAATCGCTTCCCAGAGCTTAAACACTTTTTGTTCAGTTAAACGCTCAAAAAGGCATAGAACCTTTCAGGGTGAGTTTTATCCAAAATCAGAGATTCCTGGAAAGAAAGTAAACCTATCTTATTTTACTCAGTTCTCCTCACCTGAGAGGAGGGGGGGGGAGAGAACTTTACTTATTAAGGCAGCGTACCTATTTTCTCCCTAAATTAATGATTACTCACGAATTTGTGATCGTACTAAATTGCCCTGTAAAAGAGTACCGACGATAAGAAATTGTTATATGATTCGAAACTTCTATGTGTCTCGAACTGTTCTGCGGTAAAGGCACTTCGACCAAAGACGAAGTAATAAAAAATATTTACTATTTGCACTTTCGGAAAACTTTTCGCATCACCTTCTAAGATACCTGCATTCAGCACATAAGGATCGTTTCCTTCAATCTCTTTAATTTTTTCTAAATAGCGCATTTGTACTCGGAAGTTAAAGTTTCAAAGTAAGACGCCATCATTTGAACGGGGCTGGTTATCCTTCACTTGCGTTGCTAAGGCTCGTTACCGTGCTGGGAGTCACGTGTCTGTTACATCCTCATTAGCAACACAGGGAGAATCACCACCGGAAGTCGAGGATTTTAACCATGGAGGTAGGAAATATAGGAGATGCCTGCTTTAACCACAGATTTCTGAAGCCGACCTGTTAACTGCTATGACATCCCTCCGCGTGCTTGGTTACCCTCTTGGTCGTGTCTGCCATAGGAAAACATTGAAAATGTGTGATTTTTACAAGCTCATATTTTTTGTTAAACTGGTTTGTCAGTGTAGATTTTTTTCTGTGTTTGACAGCATAATTTAGCTTGTTCATATTTAGTTCCCATGGGATCCTGCGTTGCATTCAGCTGTGCAAATAAATTTAAAAAGAAGATACCAGGTAACGTTATTCCACTGGTTAGTATCACTTTATTTTCCGCTACTAGGTTTAATTAAGTTTTTTGGGATTCAATCGTCGATTGCAATTTACTCTGAATGGCTACTGTATATTTTGCTGTGATTTGCTTCCTTTTAGCATATTATGTAATGCTCTAAATTTGTAGCAAAATTAAAGAAGTCGCTAGGTTTACGTAGGTTATACAAAGCTGTTTACGAAAGTTGTAGCAAATTTTTCAGGAATAGTGTAGGTTATGTAATTGGAAGGGTATTCATAACTGAACCAGGTTTAAAAGGATGTTCAATATAACTACATTATTAAGATAATCGTCTTTGAATTATTAATAACCCACCTATAATTATGACAGTGTTCATATCCAAAAACTTTGCACTATAAACAACAACGATAGGAATTAGCTACATTTACCAAAAGTTTATCTATTTCTTTTTTCCTGTTTAAGGGCTTGACCAGTATACTAAATTGCAGATTTGACCATAGCTAGTAAATAATACTCATTTTAAACTAATTGGGAACCTCAACGAACTATAGGGGGCGCTGCTCAAACGTAAACAAACTTCTCTAGTACGGGTAACGTTGCACGTGTTTCCATAAAGTCGAATGTTAGAATGGCTGGTTTGTCGCTTTGAATCCTTGAAATAATGAAATTTGTGGACGCTTCCAAAAAATTCAAGATGCGTTAAAGAAAGGGAAGTGATTGTTAATGTAGGCCATATAATTTCTTGTGGAATTAAGAAGGAAGATGGAAGAGAAATTCTAATAGTTTCGCACTGCATTCAGTCCACGGCAATAACGTCGTCGCCTCACTCCATCATCGGTGTTTTAGATACAAGTAACAGTGAAATTTCTATAAAGTCATTTGAGTGCTCTTGTAAAGCGGGCAGAAGTGGAACGTGTAAGCACTGTGTAGCAGTAATGCTTTACTGTAACAGGTAATTTTTATTTTTACATTTTCAGGCAAGTGATATAGTAATACCGACAGGGGTGTTCTAATCCGGATTACTATTAAAAGCTGACATTTCGTTTCTCTTGACGTTTCCCAGGACCCATTTTCAATACTGTAAACAATAACATTTGTAATTTTTGAACATTCTGTTCCTAAAAGTGTTTGTGAATTGGTAATTGTTGATCATCATTGGGTTCTGCGTTTTTGAACCGATGACTGTTGACAGAACATTGCAAATCTTGTTCCATAATGAAGTTTAAATTTATATGGATAACAGCAATTATTTGTTTTCAAGATTATGTAGAAATGCGAATTTTTTAATTACTACTATGCAATAAAAACATGCTGCCTTGTTTATTATTCATTCAAAGACGTTACTAGGTTAGTAGCATTTCACTGGAAAAATTTCAAACGCAAGGCACAAAGGTTTATACTAACTTGTGAAAAACATAGACGAAACCTTAGGAACGACATTGCGGGACACAACAACATGATTTGTTCTTCTTCACGGAATTCTCCATTATACAACTCTCTAATTCCAGAATGAATGCAAAAATACACCAAACTACGACAACTGAACGTAATGAGCGATCTACCAACAGCCAAGCATTGAGCTAAAAACATTACCCGTACTACAGTAATTCTTCCTTTTGCCGCTAGAGGAGAGCGGACCGCTGAGATTGCCAATAGACAATATGCTTTTGATTGTGTGCTACAAGATCAGTTAATAGAACTGGAGCTCATTTATTTAAAACTGAACTTCACAGTACAAATACAGATTCTCTGGATTAGCAGAGGACATTAAAACACTAACTTTTGCATGTAAGACACTGCACTCACTGTTTTTTTTTAATTATATGACAACGCAAGACATCACTGTTAATATCTCCTGATTCACAACAAAACCACTTCAAATGTGAAACATAAAATGATGGTAATACTGAACACAGTAGATGAGAAAAGTGAAAGTTGAAACACAAAGGGTGCACAGATATTTAAAAGATAAAAAAAAAAAGAATAGAAGTAGACAAATGAACAAGGAAACATTTGAAAGTGACTGAACATGAGTACCTTACAGTGAAGATTTGCAATTTTGGCTCCTCTCAAGCTATGAATGTCCCTGTAAACATATGTATGTGCATTTTGATTTTTGAAGAAATATTATCATAATACACGGAAATACATTAGAATTATTAACACAGCAAATCATACATCTCTAAATTGCCCGTATTTACTGTTCATTTCAAAAATAGATTTGATTATCTTCTGCCACCCCATTTCTAGTCATTGCACATTTTTGGTATTCTAAAACTTCATGTTCTCTTATTCATTTTACAGAGCAGTAAACATTTTAGGATCATCAAGTACTTTGATATTCCATAAATAAGCTATAAGTCAAATATATTTCATTCACTTCTGGTACCAAATGTTTTCTTTACCTGATTTAGTTGCTATTCTGTAATGAGATTAAAAATTTAGTTGCTATTCTGTAATAAGATTAAAGATTTAGTTGCTATTCTGTAATGAGATTAAAGATTTAGTTGCTATTCTGTAATGAGATTAAAGATTTAGTTGCTATTCTGTAATGAGATTAAAGATTTAGTTGCTATTCTGTAATGAGATTAAAGATTTAGTTGCTATTCTGTAATTAGATTATCATGTTCTGAGATTAAACATGGTTTTCATGCATTTCAACTATCTCATGAATAATTTGATTTTTCTGTCTAACATTAGTTACAACATTAATGCTCTACAGCATATATGCTCTAATTAAACTTTCCCCTTTTGGTTCTCTGTTGATATTTAAAATCCTTCTTGTTACCTTTTCTTCCTTTACATCATATCTTACTTTTTTTTTTTTTTTTTTTGGTGAAATCAGTGAGATGTAGCTAAAAGGTAATTCCTTGCACAGTGGGTGTGGCATGTGTGTTTTGTCTATCCAGCTTATGACCTGTCTCTGTTTTATCAACAGATTGTAATTTCTTCAAAGCTGAGGTATTTGTGGTAGCTGAAACATTCAAATATTTATTGTAGTTTATTTTCTCACAGTTCATGTTCTGATTAGCCCAGTGTAATTAGCCTGTACTGTTTTGCACATCAGTGTAAATATCTTGTACCCAATATTTTGATAGTTGTTGCAGATTTCCTGTATTGTATTTTTATTTTTTTATTTTTTGGTATTCTTGTTGTGTATCCATGCATCCTCCACCCTTCATTTTTTGTTTTATCATTAGGACTGAAGGACTAAGCCTTTTAAGAGAAAAGTTACTCATACCTGGTGTGGCACCCATTGTATGTGAAGGAAAGCATCTTGCTGCTGTTAGTGAAGGTTACTGAAGATGAGATTTAACTATTTGAGATAAGTGTTTTGTACTGGATTTAATTATAATTTCAACACAAATATTTGTCTTTAATGGTCGAATTGCAGCAGTAAGCTAAGTTCCAGCTACAAATACTGTTGGGTAAGCTTTTCTTTTCTCGCATATATAAAAAATGACTTCAAGAAGTTTAATATGTATGTGGGCATCAACTCATAATAATATTTCTTCATGTTCTAACTAGCTCATTCTATTTTGTCTTGTGTAACTAGAGGTATATTGAACCCCCATTAGGAAATGATAGTACTGACATATTTTCTACAGCTTACACTGTACATAATGAGTGTGAAATGCAGCTCACAGCTAGGCTTCTTGATGACAGAAATGTGGGAAAATCTTGAATTCAGCTGAAGTAAAAATATAACAGCATAAAATTATAAAGATATTAACTGCAATATATGAAAATGTATAGTTATGGTAAACAAATAAATTACTTTAGTGAAACTTTATTACTTAACTAATCAGATGAAATAGGCTGTTGTAAGAAGTTCTAGCTTAAAAGGTCATCATAATTTTTGGAAAACAGATTTTGGTACTGGAGATGTACAATAAATGGATAACAGGGAACTAAAGATGATTTAGTATCTGATGGCAGAAAATTTGCACTTCTATATTTCCCATGCACTTCTGATTAGTTATCCATTAATTTTTGTGGCCATAAAATGTGGGTGAAATAAAAGCTATTAACTTATTGCATTATGAATGTGCCTCTGTTAATAGTGATGTGTATTAGAAGTATAATATTTTGAACGCAGTTGGATTTATTTTAAAAGAGATCTTACAGTAGGAGTTATTTCTGCTGCTTATGTAAATCTGTCTTTATCAAGACATTTTATCAAGTCAAATTTCCTTTACTATCTGCCGGACTTGTAAATCCTATTTCCACAAACTAATAAATTGCATATTTTTTTGCTATATTTTGAAACTGCGCCCTTTAAAAAGATATCCCCCTACCCCACCGAAAAAAAGTTCCCTTCCTATTAAGGCCGGTAGTTTTAAAATTATTTACATTGATACTTTAGAAGCCCACCACAGTTCTAACCAAACCAGTTGGAATTTCCTACCTACATTAGAAGAAACTAAAATCAGTCAAGGGCTTTAAGCAATTATAAAAAGTAAAATGAAAACACAGTAAGTCATATTTTGAGTCTGATTTTTTAAATTTATTTGAACAAGCTCCCAGATACCCCATTTTTTCTAAAAAAGCTTGGAAATAAAATCTAGATATTTTGACGATTATGGGCAAAACACGTAACAATATTAACAAAGAAAGGTGACTTGATCACGCTAGTTACGTTAACTAAAACTTTTACAAAAAGTTCGTAAGTTTCAACTTTTACAAAAAGTTCTTTTACAAAAAGTTCGTGGATTTCCTTCCGGAAACTTCGGACTCAAGTCACTAATTCTCTTTGCAGCCTTCGTTTTCTTGTTTCCTGCAAGACTTCTGGCATTCTTCCCCAAGCTTTTCAGATCTGCAAACCCATCTTCAAAGGACGGTGCCGTGCGTTACTACAGCAAACCAGCCATAACCTCCTATCTGCCGCTATCCGTGACCTGCGTTCCTCCATTGCTAAAACTGAACTTTCCTGCTACATTAGCTACCAATCACTGGCTGCTACCACTCATCCTGCTTTGCTTGATATTTTCATGGTTCGCATCAACCAAACCCTCTCAACAATTGAAGTAAATGAATATGCTCGCCATACAAAGAAATTCAATTTTCTACTCTCCAAACAAAAAAGTCAAGCAACATCTCCGTCATCAGCCTCTACTGACAAGCCAAAGTATGTAAATCTTTCTTCTGTCACTATTCCTCCTAGCTTGGATAAATTCTTATCATTAGGCCCAAAATTTTCACCTGCTCTTCCTATCAATCTTCCACAAACTGTTTCTGTTATAGAATCAGCCATCCACAGAACTGAGACTGTTCAGCAGCCTATCCTTCGTTCCAACGCTGCTGTTATCTTATCCAAGCAAAATTCTGTGCCAATCAAGTACTCTTCTTCTTGTTTAAAAGAATTCAGGTCATTTATTCAAGAAAATGACCTAGCCGTATGCAAAGCAGATAAAGTTGGTTGCCCAGTCATCATTGGTAAAGAAACTCTAAACCAAAAAGTGCTTTCTTTTCTTACATCTGCTAACTGCATCCCTTTACAGTCAGACACCACCAACTCACTCAAAAACTCAGTTGACAGATTAGCTAAGAAAGAAACTCTTCAATCCTTCCTTGGTGATATATCACCCCCTCCTTACTTTAGAACTCCCAGGCTCTTCCTGCAAGTGAAACTGCATAAAGCTGGTAACCCCATCAGACCTTTAGTGGAATATTCTTTTTCTCCAGCAGTAAACCTTGAAAAGAGATTGGTCCTCAAATGCAAATCCCTGGCAGCCAACCATCCTCATACAGTTGTCTCTACTTCAAACTTCATCCACAACCTTCCTAATTCCTTTCCTCCTTGTGATAATCTGTATACTCTTGATGTAGAATCTTTGTTTCCCTCTATACCATATTTTGATTCCTACATGCTCCTCATGAAGAAATTGATTCTTCATTTTGAACCCCCAGTCCTCTTATCAAAGATCTTTATGATTGTTTCCACTATTCATCAACATAGTTGTTTTGTTTTCAACAAAATTGTGTATAGGCAACAATCTGGTCTCCCCATGGGCTCACCTCTTTCCCCTCTGCTTGCTGAAATCTACATGCAACATATTGAAGTTTCCATAATTCCTCTACACCCTTTTCAACCTTCCCTATGGTTAAGATATGTGGACGACATTTTCATTAGCTGGCCACATTCCGAGTCTGAGCTACAGATACTGATCAACTCCATTACAGAAAAATTTCCTTCCATTAAGCTCACTATATCTAAGAAGTAAATCACAAAATTGATTTCCTGGATGTATCTATCTGCAGAAACGCTGATCTCTCCATTACTTGTTCCGTCTATCGAAAACCTTCTGCAGCCACTAACATCATTCCCTACAAATCTTGCACCCTGCATCTCTACAAGCTTGCAGCATTGAAGTCCTACATCCACAGGGCTCATATCATTTGCAACAGCCAACTCTCTCTTCAAGAAGAACTCTCCAAAATTTCTACAATAGCCCTCTCTCATGGTTTCCCTGCTGTTACAGTCAACTCCCTCATAAAGAAATATGAAAACCATTCGAAAATCGAATGCCTCCTTCCTCACAAGAAAGAAGACCTGAAATTCTGTGGTTCTGTTCCTTACCATCCTTCCTATGCTTATAAGTTACAGATTCTTTTTAGAAGTTTTGGTTACCATCTTGCCATTAAATCTACCCCAAACATCTTGAAACTTCTACAAAGGGATAGGGACAAAGTTGAAAGCCTGAACCTCCCAGGAGTTTACTGCATTCCTATCTCTTCTTCTACTGGGGATAACTTATACATTGGAAGCAGATACAGGAGCATTAGCCATAGAATTTTAGAACATAGAAAAGATGTTTCGAAAGGCAATCCCAACACTGCCTTGTCTATTTTGACAATGGAAGACACATCTGCAGTTCCCCACTGGAACGAAGCAAAACGAATTGCTTCGTTTGACAATCGTTTTGCCCTCCGTTACCGTGAAAGCATAGAAATTATTTTCAACTCAATGACTTGCAACTCCGAATCTCCTCTCTACATTCCGTTGATCTGGAGATCAATTCTAAGTTTTGGCAACAAAAATAGGAAAAATTCAAATGTAGAATCTGGCAACAATCTTAATCCTCCATTGGCGTGATGAAGACCTAAGATAAGGTCGAAAGCTTCCAACTTACGAACTTTTTGTAAAAGTTTTAGTTAACGTAACTAGCGTGATCAAGTCACCTTTCTTTATCTAGATATTTCATGAATTTTCGTTTTTTTTTAATATTAATGTTCAATGGGAATATTGTTCCCCACTCCCCTTGTTTATTTGCTTAAGAACAATCATAATTGTTCAAGTAAAACATACGTGGAATGGCGTTGTTTACTTTAATTTTCCTCCTGACAACATGGCAGAAGTGTTCCCTCCCTTTAAAGTGCAATCTTTTGAAAATTTCACTCATAATACAAATTCTCTGAAGCTCGACCGTTACAATTTCTATCATAAACAATATTTTACGATAATCCGCTAAGTTAGAGAAAGATTTTAAACGCTTTATAAAATTATGTTTAGTATAAACACATTTTAAATCGTCAGTTCATATACGTCTCAGTCGTTACGAAGGCGCTTTTTTAGTTCTCTTTTCCTCCATGACAATCAAAGTTTTTGTACTGAAATTCCTTTCATGTAAACCCAGGGGCGGTTCGTCATTAGGGGCCAGAGGGGCTGGGCCGCACCTAAATATTTTTATTTTTATAATTTTTTTTGCCCTGATTCTTATTCTCTCTCTCTTAACTACATGGTGATAAACCTTTCCCTTCAAAAACCATTACCTAAGGGAAAAGTTTCCTTCAAAAACGAAAAACTATTCCCTGAGGAAAGAGTTCACTTTCAGAGTGTGAGGTTATTGGGGCCAGCTCCAACAGGCCCCAGTAACATCACTACGCAAGCAAAGAGGAGGCGATTTCCTCCCAGTGTCATTCAGTATGATGACCTACATACAACACTGCCTTAACGCGTGTGCAAAAAGCTGTGGGGCCAGATCTATCTGGCCCCGTGCTAATTTGATTGGCCAGGAGAGTACCCATTTCCTTAACGCCATGGGTTGACAAAGAAGCTTACCCCGACCAAGCTCAAAGTTCAGTTAGATGTTTTTTCTGTGTGTGCCTCTCTCGGTGATGTGTTGTTCCTTTGTGTCGTGACTTTTTTGCTTGTCGATTACAATGAATGGAGTGGATATTTTGTTAAAATCTCCGTTCTTTGCTTTAAATCTGGAAGAAAAGCTTTAATTAAAAAAACTCAGTGCTTATCACCCCAAGAGTTTTTAGTTTGAGTTTCACTTAAAAAAACACAGTGCTCATCAGCCCAAGAATTTGAGTCGAAAAGCTTCACTTAAAAAAACTCGGTGCTTATAAGCCCAAGAATTTGAGTTTCCAAGAGTATGAAGTTTACAAGGCGCTTTGCAAAACTAATTTCAGTTTTAACTGAGAGGATTTTCTATGTTAAAAATAAGTAAATAAATGAGAAAACCTGCAAGTATAATTTGCACATGAGTACATATATGTTTTTAGGTTTCACAAGTTCTTTAAAAAAAAAGGTTAAATCTTTCAAATAATGCAAATGGTAGTATTGTACTCATTCTATGTGGGACAAAATTCATGAAACATTCCCTCCCTGCATATATTTGGAGTTATTATTTTTTCACTACATTTTCTTATCCTGTGAATCCTGTGATTATTCCTCAGTTGAGAAATCTGAAGTAACACAAAGCACAACTAACATAAATTAATGCTTATATGTTTTAAGGTAAAAATTTTATTTTAAGGAGTTTTAACATTTTTCTGTTAATAATTATGCATTCTATTCTGAGGAATTTTTTTTCGTGTGCAATACAATAGTTGACACATTCCTGCCTGATTTGGGCATTATTGTGAGTCAAGGGGGTAAACAAAGGCAGAGTAAAGGAATCTTGGGGTTAGGGTAAGGGTCTGAATAGTTGGCCTAATAATGACAGTTTTTTTTATTTCATTGTTTGACTTCGGCTACTGGCCCCACCTGTTTCAGTTGCCACGAGCCGCCGCTGTATAAACCTAAGAGTTTCTTAAACCTATTTCACTGCTTTTCCATTTAGCTTATAATTTCAGACAATGTAAAATCTTAAGAAAACGAACAGGGTCTCACTAATGCTTTCCTACGGAAAATCGTCTGCTTTTGCATCTTGAGGGTAACCACGCCAAAGCTGGCGGTACTACTTTCACCGCGGAAGCGTACAAACCCGGTTCACTTTGCTTGCATGGGAAGAGTTGGCGACAGCGTCTCCTCTTATTCCTACCTCCATGGCTTTAACTAATGAAAGATAGCGATATGAGCGATATCTTGTAACCGGCCACTGACCGGAACTCGAGGTTTGAGCTAGACGCACACGAAATTGTTTTGAACTTGCACGCATGCGAAATAGCAATTTCTTGAACGCATTTGATTTAATGCTTGAACAAACTTTTATGATGGAAGAATTCGAAGATTGGGAATCTTGTTTAAGAGCCCATAATGAGCTATGTGACAATTCATTTGCCCCATTATTTTCCGCAAGAAGATCAGAAACTGTGGAGCAGTTTAATAGTAAGCCACATCATAAGAAGTAAATAGATTCAAAGCTAAAATATGCTTCTATCACGTATTCATGTGTACACTATGGAAGATATGCTTCAAAAGGTACTGATAAAATGTCAAATACAATAACGTCAAAATCTGACCGTGAATCTTTCATAATTAATGCAGCATCATCAGTACTGCAAAAATTGAAAAAAAAAAAAAAAAAGAATTTGTTGCACAATCAAGCACACTCTGTGCAGAGGATTACCGTAGCTACCCTCAGCGACGGGCAAAACGAAACCTACCCTATGAAAAGCAAATGGAAATAATCACTTACCTAGAAATAGGAGGCAATAGAAAGAAAATACTACAAAAGGTAATCAATGAATCAAATAGAATTGAAATTACAAAGGGAATACATAATTTAAAGGCAAAGGTAATTGTCAACAATGATGAAAATGGTGCTACAAGGCTTTTAAGAGAACTGAAACTTGATCAGCAAAGAGACAGGAATATGGGAATTAGCTATTTCACTGACTCAGTCGGTAGAAATACCTGATTCCCAGGTGTTTGGCTCATGGAGGTAGGAATAAGGGGAGAAAGCACTCTCCGTTGGCTCAATGCAATCCAAATGAAGCCAGAAAAAGCCGCCCCGGTGGCGCAGTGGTCTAAGCGATGACCTTTGATCATTCGTCCGAAAGGGGTCCGGGTTCGAATCCCGGTGAGGCATGGATGTTGTGTTTGTCTTACGGCACTGGCTCTCTCCCTTCCCTGGAACCAGTGACCCTAAATTGGGGACGGGCGACTGCTTATAGCCCATTGAGTTGCTCACGGTGGTCGTTAAACCTCCAATCAAAAAAAAAAAAAAAAAAAAGGCAGAAAAACGTCACGCCTGTGGCGTCACGGCAGCCATCTTAAGCCTGACACGAGCAGGCTATGCCATTGCTGTTGGTCAACAAATTTTATTATGAAACACCAATTTGGCATGTTACAATATAAAACAGCATCAGGAAAAATATAAAATGAACATGCATAATATGCATAGCCCGGGTGTAATCCGGGGATAAGAAAACCAGCAACATAGTACAGACTGAAGGGACAGTCCAGTTGGGAAAATAAGCCCACAATGTGAGTAAAAGGGTCAACTAGGAGCTGAGAAGAAAATAACATTGGGGCTCCGAATAAATTCAGATCATAATACACACAGTACACAACATTGCGGACAGGTAAGGATGCAAAAGGACCAACTCAGCGATGAGCAGCGAGTGGAAGTTGTTGGGCAGCACCGTTTGCCCGAATAGACATTAGAACAACTTTTTCATAAACAGGCCGAAGAGCATGATTTGAGTCCAAAAGATGTCGAAAATCAAACATGACAGTCGTCATCTGATGAGCAACGTCAGCTGCAGGGAAGGTGCACTGTGCAAGGTAAGAAACAAAGTCGCATGACTCATCACGGAAGAGTGAGAAGACACGAATCAATTGCCACAAAGATGAGGGCGGTCGAAGTACATCAAGGGATTGACATAGCCGTTGGAACATAGCCGTTGGAACGCGGAGCAACGGCACAAGAAGAAGGCGATGTAAAGACGTCACCGGTTGAGAGACTAATACGTCGTCGAAGTGTGACG
Organism: Macrothele yani; assembly: GCA_039090855.1. Classification (NCBI taxonomy): domain Eukaryota; kingdom Metazoa; phylum Arthropoda; class Arachnida; order Araneae; family Macrothelidae; genus Macrothele; species Macrothele yani. Next base: position 142,510,988 of record CM077009.1, on the reverse strand, counting down.
TCACAAGATGGTGCTGGGCATAAACAAATATCTGTTACTCCATGATTCCTAAAACGTTCCACCGTAATTGGTGAAATGTGCTCATATTTTGCAATTTCTTCATTTTTTTTCTGACAATTTATAGCTAATTCAATGCAGTGAAAATGCTGTGGAGTCCTCTCACACCCAGTCATTTTATTATGAACCGCATAGCGAGGAAGTACGTGGTCAAATTCATGCTTCTATGAAAGATAAGGCTAAATGTGTAGTTTAGCATCCTAAATTATTTGGCTACACATTCCGAAAGGAATATATATGTTACAGTATGTAATTTCATGGCGAATGGTGAAAAATGCATTTTAAAGATTTTTTCCGTAAAACATACCTCCAAGTACGACGATGTAAACACTGCTGCGGTAGGCCTAAGACAACGCCGCGGTGACCACGTCAAACTTGCCTCGGAGTATAACGATGGCTCCGCAAGAAAGTATCCTGTTCCTCTTGTGTTCTTACCCAGCGAAACGGACGCTGGAACGAGACCGTCGTTTCAGCGGAGCCAATGGACGTGGTCGCCGCGGCGATGTGTGAGGCCTGCCGTAGCGGTGTTCACGTCGTCGTACTTGGAGATAAATTTTACGGTACAAATCTTTAAAATGCATTTTACAGATGCATTTTTTCACCATTTGCCAACAAATTACATACTTTATCATATGAACATCTCATTTTTTTCCAAATGCGTAGCCAAATAGTTTAGGATGCTAAACTACACATTTGCCGACATTTTAGTCCATCGGGCATGTTTCCGTTTGTTTCTCGGAAATCTATAAAATGAACATTGGTTTTTGATTTTTGACAGTCTGGTGATTATAGTACGCTACTAAAATGAGTTTCAGTTTTGAAGGAGGTAAGGATTTTTCTTACCCCCCCTAAAAGTAGTCACATGGGCGCCACTGCCTGGAAGTAGCCGTAACGCCCTAAACATTGATAAATCAACTAATAATGCCATTAAGAATAGTATATTACCGATTAATATAATAAAAAAGGGCAAATTTATTAATATTAAAAACAAATTGCCAACTTCATGACTCGCACAGCACTAACAGCTATTGCGCCCCCGTTTCTTGGCTCCGTATTTTCGTGCTCAAAGTGTAGTTCTAAATGCTTCTTGAGCTCTATTTTTTGTGTTCCTTTACCTTTAAAGTTATCACGCATCGTTCCGTTCTACTTACAAGTCCGTGAGTACGATATTTTGTTCAATACCAGCTTTGTTTATCCTCTAGTTGAGCTGGTCAGAGGAACTGCTGGGCGCCGCCATTAGTAACGGCGTCATCCGGTGGATATCATGAGTCTGCTTTTATCACTTCCGGTTCTTCCGATATACGTAAGCTGACCAGACGTCCCCAATTCTTGAGGACAGTCCTCGAATTTAGTTTAGTGTCCTCAAAAACGTCTGAAGCCTTTGGGGATGCAAATTGTCCTCAAATTTTAAAGTTTGTCCCCAAATGTCTTCGAATTTACAATTCCTCATTAACCCTTTAGATTTCCAATGAAAAATGTTCTTAGGGTGCAAAAAATTTCAGGAATTTAACTGCCTTTTTCTTTTTTTCTAAAAATTTGGTTTTTGGTAGGAAAAATTCGTTCAGAGACTGGTTTAATTTGCGGAAGACTAATATGTGGCACTTATCAAAGAAACTAATTAATTTCTCATATCATTCCTGGGGATTTTCATAAATAATTGGGGTTTAGAAGGCTGGTTATTGACACCTACTGGGCACTACTTATGATGCTGCGCTGAGGACTAACAGATTCTCTGCTGTAGAAGGTCTAACGTCGGAAGAAGTGGACATCTCTGAAGTCAACAGAAAACTAACCAAGGCTCTTATGAAACAGCAACAAAAATAGCTGGTACTAAGACCAAGTTGCATACGAACAAATTATCAGGAAAAATAAAAATTCTGATGCAAAAAAAGAGAGATAAGGACAACTGAAGGAGATGTGACTTCCAAAGTGGAATATATAGAGCTACGCAAGACGGTACGAAAAAGTATTACTGAAGATGTGAGGAAATTCAACTGTGAACTAGTGAAGAATGCAATTGAAAACAGCCAAAGCCTGAAGAGAGCAAAAGGACATCTCAGTAAGGGAAGAAACCAGATTATGGCTCTGAGAAAAGATGGTTCTGTAACAAGAAATAGAGGTGAAATTTTGACAAGAGTGAAAAATTTCTACTCAAAACTATATGAAAGCGATGATACATGTACCTCAGACATTACGAAAGATACCAGTACCAGAGTTCTTCCATTCCTCTCAGCAGAAGTTGCACATGCAATCAAGAACATGAAACGGGGAAAAGCTTGAGGAGAAGATGGAATTACTGTAGACATCATACATGAGGCAAGTGGATAAATTGAAACAGTACTCGCCCAAGTTCTCACTCGATGCCTTAATGAAGGGAAGATTCCTGAGGATTGGAACAGTGATACAAAGATCCTGCTACATAAAAAAGGTGACATTCAGAATCTCAGGAACTACAGACCTATCAACTTCCTATCAGTAGTTTATAAAATCTTCACTAAAGCTCTTTCACACCGCTTGAAGGTGACACTGGATATTGCTCAACCGAGAGAACAAGCTGGATTCAGGAGTGGCTACAGCACTATAGATCATATCCACGTACTGAGAGAACTAATTGAAAGAGCGAGGGAATATGAACTTCCACTATGCATACCTTTTATCGATTATGAAATGGCCTTGGATTCGGTGAAACCATCAGCAGTTACAATGGCTTTGAAGTCCTGCGGTATTGAAGATGCATACATTAATATTATTAGTAACATCAATGAAAATGCAAGTGCAAAGATTCGGCTGTTTGAAAATACAACACACATAAAAATTGGAAAGGGAGTGAGACAAGGTGACACCATATCTCCGAAGCTCTTTAATGCCACATTGGAAAATGTCTTTCCATCACTGAACTGGGAAAACAAAGGGATAAAGATTAATGGAGATTATCTAACCCACCTTCGTTTTGCTGATGACGTAGTCATTTTTGCAACTACGCCATCAGAGCTGCAAAGTATGATCCAGGAACTTGCTGACAAGAGTAAAGAAGTGGGATTAAAAATAAACTTTCAGAAGACAAAAGTGATGTACAAATGCTTTTACAAGAAATGAAGATTTATCGATTGATGGTGAAAAGCTGGAGATAACAGACACATAGGTTTATCTTGGACAGCAGATATCAAGTGAGGGTCACATTGATGAAGAAATTAATCGGCGTATAAAACTTGCCTGGAGAGCGTTTGGAAGAAACAGCATAATTTTCAAGAGCAATATGCCATTATGTCTTAAAAGAAAAGTGTTTGATCAATGCATCCTTCCAGTGCTTACGTATGGTGCAGAGACGTGGACCTTAACTAAAAGAGACATACAAAAGCTGCAGACAAGTCAAAGAAGAATGGAGAGGTGCATGCTTGGTGTAACCAGGAGAGATAAGAAGAGGAACTCGTGGATCCGAAAAATGACAAGAGTGGAAGACACCATGATCAGAGTAAAATCCCTGAAATTGCAATGGGCTGGACATATTGCCAGAAGGACAGACCATCGATGGACAGCCGAAATTTTAGACTGGATTCCAAGGGACAGGAAAAGACCCAGAAGAAGACCACATGTGAGATGGGTGGACGAAATCCGAAAGTATGCGGGAGTAACATGGATACTGGCACGAAACAGACCGTTGTGGAAGATACTTGGGGAGACCTTCGTCCAGCTGTGGATTGATAATGGCTGACAATGATGATGATGATGATACCGTGTATCAGACTCAACCTTGTTTATAACAATATTTTTTTCCAGATTCCTAGAATATCCTCATAGGTAGCTAGGTTTCACTGTATTTGTCACAACTTTCTCAGGTGAACACTTATTTAGACAAAAAAGAATACTGTTTTTATTTGCGAAACAAATGTAATTACAAAATGTATGTACTTAAGTAGATGCCCTTTCAAGTATTAGCACGTTTTTAATCACCAATAACATTTCTGATTTTTATAACGCGAGGTATAGAACAGTGGACAACAATGAACAGTATATTTATATTGAAAACTTTTCAAATCGAAAAAAAAAAAAAAAAAAACAACATGCAAAATGCTGCCAATTAGGGATGCATGCTCTTTTCCTTATACACTGACGGAAAAAAATCCCAACACCACGAAAAAATAGTTGTAGAGGAATGAAATGGCGGCAATACATTTGTATAGGTAACATATTTAATCGATTAAGGTTTCAAGATCACAGCTTATTGTAAGCGCGAGAAGAGCCATTTTAAATGTGAAATGCTGGTACATTAATAACCGGTTTAACCGCCAGAATGTTGAATGCAAGCACGCAAACGTTCATGCATTGTGTCGTACAGGTGCTGGATGTCAGTTTGTGGGATGGAGTTCCATGCCTGTTGCACTTGGTCGGTCAATACAGGGACGGTTAATGCTGGTTCGGGGTGACGCTGGAGTTGTTGTCAAATGATGTCCCATACGTGATCGATTGGGGAAAGATCTGGTGATCTAGCAGGCCAACATGTCGACACTCTGTAGAACATGTTGGGTTACAACAGTGGTATGCGGGCGAGCGTTATCCTGTTGGAAAACACCTCCTGGAATGCTGTTCATGAATGGCAGCACAACAGGTTGAATCACCAGACCGACGCACAACTGTGCCGTCAGGGTGCGTGGGATAACCACGAGAGTGCTCCTGCTGTCATAGGAAATTGCTCCCCAGACCATAACTCCAGGTGTAGGTCCAGTGTGTCTCGGCCGCAGACAGGTTGGTTGCAGGCGATCACCTGGCCTCCTTCTAACCAACACACGGCCATCACTGGAACCCAGGCAGAACCGGCTTTCATCAGAAAACACAACAGATCTCCAGTCCGTCCTCCAATGAGCTCTTACTTGACACCACTGACGTCGCAAACGGCAGTGGTTTGGAGTAAGTGGAATGCACGCTACAGGGCGTGTGGCTCGGAGCTGTCCTTCAAGTAACCGATTTGTAACAGTTCGTTGTGTCACTGTGGTGGCAACTGCAGCTCGAATTGCTGCCGCAGACGCGGTACGATGCGCCACGGCCATACGCCGTACACGGCGGTCTTCCCTCTCAGTAGTGCCACGTGGCCGGCCGGAACCCGGTCTTCTTGAGGCAGTACCTTCCCTTGACCACCGCTGCCAACAATCATGCACAGTGGCTACATTCCTGCCAAGTCGTTCTGCAATATTGCGGAAAGAAAATCCACCTTCTCGTAGTCCTATTACACGACCTCGTTCAAACTCCGTGAGCTGTTGATAATGGCTTCTTCGTCTTCTTAAAGTCATTCTTGACTAACATCAACACCCTACGTCGAATCTCAACGATAACTAACGCTCACGAACGTTACAGCGCGTATTTACAGCAAACCTGCTTTGCATGTTCCGAGGGCGCTACTAGCGCCACATGTATGTGCCGAGCGCGAAATTTGCATAGACGTCATCTTACAGATGTACTCTCACCGCCTACCAACTGTCGTTTATCTAACACAACCCCTTCTTGGAGTTGGAATTTTTTTTTCCGTCAGTGTATTTACAGCCCTATCTGTAGACTAATTTTATTGTGAAGCAATAGAATATGAAGAAAGATTAGAAAATTCTACAAGAATTTACGGCAGCCTTCATGTTTACATTTGTGACTTTACACTTCTGTAGATAACAGTTACTATGCACAGCTGCAATACAGTTTCGGAAATTGGGAATAATGCCCATGAAGTGTGCAAACACGAAACTAGAATGCACTATTGTAAGTTGGCAAATTTTAGATTTTGGGAAATGCAAAGTAAGGCAGTCTGACACAGAGGTGTAGCCAAGGAGGGGTTTCCAGGTTCGCATACCCCCAACTTGAGGGTGGATTGAGTATGAATTTAAAGTGATATATACACTGTTGAGCAATTGAATTAGATATACCTGTCTAGTAACGTGTTGCACCACCTTTCGCTTTGATGACTGCGGCGATTCGTCTCGGCATGGACTCGACAAGACACCGGAAGCGTTGGAAAGCGATACGGATCCACGACCCATGAACAAGCTCCCACAGTTCACGAAGATTTGATGGAGGGGAGTCATCTCTCTCGATGGCATCCCATATGTGCTCGATGGGATTGAGGTCAGGCGACCTAGCTGGCCAAGGTAGCGAGGTCACGTTGGTGGAGTGTTCATCCAACCATTTGGATACAATTCGGAAGCGATGGCACGGTGCATTGTCTTTCTGCAGCTTGAGGTCCCCAGTGGGATGTTGAAGATGCACAAACGGAACCAAATGGTCGTCCGGGATATCCCGGTAACGTTGACCTGTGAGGGACGATGTCACACGTACCAGGGGTCCCATTTCAGTCCACGTAAACAGTCCCCAGACGAGAATGCCACCCCCACCAGCTTGAAGAGTACCCTGCTGACAAGAAGGATCCATCGCTTCATGTGGTTTGCGCCTTACTCGTATCCTGCCATCCACATGTACCAACGTGAATCTCGACTCATCAGTCCAGGCAACATTTTCCCACATGTCTCGTGTCCATGGCGATGTTCTCGCGCCCATGCTAATCTTTGCACCCTGTGATGTGCGGTACCCTCGTGGGACGATGGCTTCTGTACCCCATAGCGAGATGGTTCTGGATGGTGTGGCTGCTTACACGTTTTTGTGCACCAGCGTTAAATTGCCGAGTGATTGCTAGCACTGTGACCCGTCTATCCGCTGTTACAATGCGAGCTAGCTGACGATGACCCCGCTCATCCACACGCAGTTGGCCCTTGCAGGGATGGTTTTACCGGATTCGATGTACTCACGGTGCACCCGTGAAAATCCCAGTGCCTGCAAGACTTCCGAGATGGAGTGACCCATTCACCACGATCAAATGCGCTTAGATCGCTAGTTTTATCCAGACTGCGTCCGACTCTTACTGATTCCCGTCGCATCACTCCTTATATTGTCGGATCGCTGCATACGTCATGTCGTTCCCAGGGCCGCTCACGGCGCCACATTTGCATAACGCCAGCTGTCTCTAATTCAATCGCTCTTCAGTGTATGTATATACATTGCTTTCTGCGATTAATCGTATAATACAAGGCTATGCCAGTTCGCTATCGCTAATGTACAAGCAAAAGTTCATATTCTTGCCGCTGCACAGAATCGGCGCTGATTTGCGACCCCTAGGATGTTTGTTTACCATTGAATGCAACGCAAAATTGTGGGTATTTTATATATGCTTTTTGCCAATAATTTAGCTCACGTTCACAATTTAAAATTGTGTAACCAATCTGTTAATTATTATTGATGTATGGCTCTTATTTTATGTTTATTATTTTCTAAACGTGAATACGAGAAAGTTTTTCGTGCATACTCCCTAGGATTACTTCAGGAAATCTAGTTATTTTACTCGGAAGTTTGACTAAAATTATAACATGTTTATGTAATTTTTGGCTGTCTGCATGCCGAACATAATATTTTAAGAAACGATAATCGTTTTCCGAGATGTTCAAGGGTAAAGGCTGCTAACATTTTCCAACAAGAGGAGTTCATTTTCTGAATCATCATCATTGTCAACCATTATCAATCCACTGCTGGACGAAGGTCTCCCCAAGTGTTCTCCACAACGGTGTGTCTTGTGCCAGTCTCCTCCATGTAATTCCCGCATACTTTCGAATTTCATCCACCCATCTCCCATGTGGTCTTTTTCTGGGTCTTTTCCTGTCCCTTGGAATCCAATCTAAAATTTCAGCTGTCCATCGATGGTCTGTCCTTCTGGCAGTAAGTCCAGCTCATTGCCATTTCAGGGATTTTACTCTGATCATTTTTCTGATCCACGAGTTCCTCTTCTTATCTCTCCTGGTTACACCAAGCATGCACCTCTCCATTCTACTTTGAGTTGTCTGCAGCCTTTGTATGTCTCTTTTAGTTAAGGTCCAAGTCTCTGCACCATACGTAAGCACTGGAAGGATGCATTGATCAAACACTTGTCTTTTAAGACATAATGGCATATTGCTCTTGAAAATTATGCTGTTTCTTCCAAAAGCTCTCCAGGCAAGTTTTGTACGCCGATTAATTTCTTCATCAATGTCACCCTCACGTGATATCTGCTGTCCAAGATAAACGTATGTGTCTGTTATCTTCAACTTTTCTCCATCAATCGATAAATCTTCATTTCTTGTAAAAGCATTGAACATCACTTTTGTCTTCTGAAAGTTCATTTTTAATCCCACTTCTTTACTCTTGTCAGCAAGTTCCTGGATCATACTCTGCAGCTCTGTTGGGGTAGTTGCAAAAATGACTCTGTCATCAGCAAAACGAAGGTGGGTTAGATAATCTCCATTAATCTTTATCCCTTTGTTTTCCTAGTTCAGTGATTGAAAGACATTTTCCAATGTGGCATTAAAGAGCGGAGATTGGTGTCACCTTGTCTCACTCCTTTTCCAATTTTTCTGTGTGTTGTATTTTCAAACAGCCGAATCCTTGCACTTGCATTTTCATAGATGTTATTAATAATATTAATGTACGCATCTTCAATAACGCAGGATTTCAGAGCCATTGTAACTGCTGATGTTTTCACCAAATCAAAGGCTTTTTCATAATCGATAAAAGCCATGCATAATGGAAGTTCATGTTCCCTCGCTCTTTCAATTAGTTCTCTCAGTACGTGGATATGATCTATTGTGCTGTAGCCACTCCTGAATCCAGCTTGTTCTCTCGGTTGAGCCATGTCCAGTGTCACCTTCAAGCGGTGTGAAAAAACTTTAGTGAAGATTTTATAAACCACTGATAGGAGGCTGATAGGTCTGTAGCTCCTGAGATCCTCAATGTCACGTTTTTTATGTAGCAAGATCATTGTAGCGTTGTTTCAATCCTCAGGAATCTTCCCTTCATTAAGGCATCGAGTGAAAATTTGGGCGAGTCCTTTTTCGATTTCTCCACTTGCTTCTTGTATGACGTCTACAGTAATTCCATCTTCTCCTAGAGCTTTTCCCTGCTTCATGTTCTTGATATCAAGTGCAATCTCTGCTGGGAGGACTGGAAGAACTCTGGTACTGGTACCTTTCATGATGTCTGGAGTACATGTATCATCCCTTTCATATAATTTGGAGTAGAAATCTTTCACTCTTGTCAAAATTTCGCCTCTATTTCTTGTTACAGAACCATCTTCTTTTCTCAGTGCCATAATATGTTTTCTTCCCTTACTGAGATGTCCCTTTGCTATCTTTAGGCTTTGGTTGTTTTCAATTGCTTTCCTCACTAGTTCACAGTTGAATTTCCTTACGTCTTCAGTGATACTTTCTCGTACTGTTTTCCATAGCTCTATATATTCCACTTTGGAAGTCACATCTTCTTTATTTGTCCTCATCTCTTTTCTTTTTTGCATCAACATTTTGGTTTTTCTTGATAATTTGTTCACATGCAACTTGTTCTTAGACCCAGCTAATTTTGTTGCTGTTTTCATAAGAGCTTTGGTTACTTTTCTGTTAACTTCAGAAATATCCACTTCTTCCGATGTTAGGCCTTCTAAAGCAGAGAATCTGTTCTTCAGTTCCAACTTGAAGGTATTATAGTGTTTTTTAACGTTGGTTATGTCAATACATTTTGTTTGTCTCATGAGCTTGCTACATTCGAGTTTAGTGTTGAGGTGCAACTTACATCTCACCAATCTATGGTCACTACCTGTGTTGAACTTGTTTAGTACACTGCAGTCTTCTATGACGAATTTTTGTTACACATAATAAAATCAGTTTCACTTGTCGTCCCATTTGGATGTCTCCATGTCCATTTCCTGTGTGGCTTTTTCTTGAAAAAGGAGTTCAAGATGAAAAACCCTTCTGCCTCTGCAAACTCTACGAGAGTATTTCCACGCTGGTTTCTGTTGCCGTGACTGAATTTATCTACTGAAGTTTCATTCTGTTGCCGTTGCCCTATTTTTGCATTGAAATCTCCCATAATTATCTTTAAGTGCTGCGTACCTTTATTATTTAGATGACGAATTTCATCATAAAAGTCTTCAATTTCTTTTTCTGAATCATCATCATCATCATCATTGTCAACCATTATCAATCCACTGCTGGACGAAGGTCTCCCCAAGTTTCCTCCACAACGGTCTGTCTTGTGCCAGTCTCCTCCATGTCACTTCCGCATACTTTCGAATTTCATCCACCCATCTTCTATGTGGTCTTCTTCTGGGTCTTTTCCTGTCCCTTGGAATCCAATCTAAAATTTCGGCTGTCCATCGATGGTCTGTTCTTCTGGCAGTATGTCCAGCCCATTGCCATTTCAGGAATTTAACTCTGATCATGATGTCTTCCACTCTTGTCATTTTTCGGATCCACGTGTTCCTCTTCTTATCTCTCCTGGTTACACCAAGCATGCACCTCTCTATGCTTTTTTGAGTTGTCTGCAGCCTTTGTATGTCTCTTTTAGCTAAGGTCCACGTTTCCGCACCATACGTAAGCACTGGAAGGATGCATTGATCAAACACTTTTCTTTTAAGACATAATGGCATATTGCTCTTGAAAATTATGCTGTTTCTTCCAAAAGCTCTCCAGGCAAGTTTTGTACGCCGATTAATTTCTTCACCAATGTGACCCTCACTTGATATCTGCTGTCCAAGATAAACGTACGTGTCTGTTATCTCCAGCTTTTCTCCATCAATCAATAAATCTTCATTTCTTGTAAAAGCATTGTACATCGCTTTTGTCTTCTGAAAGTTCATTTTTAATCCCACTTCTTTACTCTTGTCAGCAAGTTCCTGGATCATACTCTGTAGCTCTGATGGGGTAGTTGCAAAAATGATTATGTCGTCAGCAAAACGAAGGTGGGTTAGATAATCTCCATTAATCTTTATCCCTTTGTTTTCCCAGTTCAGTGATTGAAAGATATTTTCCAATGTGGCATTAAAGAGCTTCGGAGATATGGTGTCACCTTGTCTCACTCGTTTTCCAATTTTTATGTGTGTTGTATTTTCAAACAGCCGAATCTTTGCACTTGCATTTTCATAGATGTTATAGATTTTTCTGAATATACCCCCGTAAGTAAAGAAAGCTATGACTTCAAAGAATTTAAATTCCAGAAATATTAAATGAGAATATTTGATGACAACAGTACTAGATAACTGCGGTACCATTCATGGCGTACAGTAATGAGCTTTGTTCAATATTTCTGCAAAAAATGTACCAATACAAAATTAAGTTTTTACATATGTTCTGATTTTTTTGTGTTTCCTATTGTTAATTAAAATTTGAAAAGAAAAACGAAGTGCCATTTTGATTACCATAGCTCTGCGGAATGAATAATAACCAAAATGAACTAATCCACGGTAACAACCAACAGAGTAAAATATTGTTTGGAGGAGATTTTTTTTTTCTTTGTACACCAAGAAATTCCTTTAAGTAATGTATTGACTTAAAGTTGTAGAATCCTACTCTGCTATCTACAACTTTATTGATAAAGTTTTGCAGCAATATATATTCAGTAACAATCAAAACTGAAATATAAAAAAATACACAGAAATGTCTTTTTGTGCACAAGCATGTTTTGTTTTGAACTTTAATAAATTCTCAACTCAAAAGTACATGAAATATATAATTATAGATATCTTGCATTGACAGCAGTGGTATAAGCCATACAACGGACGAAGTTTTCTAAGTTTAAGTATGCAAAAATACTCAAATCGTTTTCGATGCAAAGTACAGTTTCGTGTATTAGGTTTTAGCAGGTTAACCAATATAAAATCACTGAACTAAAGTTAACAGTTTAGCTGTAAATCATTGAAGTGTGACTTAGAAATTCTTTACCTGAGATCATTTTTGCAGTGGTTATCATGGTAAGACACAATGGCACACTCGGTGAAGATGGCCCAGAGGCCCAAGCCCTCCCCAAGAGGTATCACTTTTTTTAAACCTATATTTTACGAATCATTAGAAACACATTTTAATATGGCGGAGATATTTTTATTGCTTTACAATATTTCAGATGTTTTCTACGGGGTATTTTTATTTGCATCTTCAATATTGTGGGTCACCCGCGTAAATAAATCCTAGGTGCACCACTGATACAACATAATGCATTCCAGTAGGCAATGAATTAATCATATGCCAAAGCGCAATGTATATATATTAAAATATTTACAAAGCAAAACTTAACACCCTTGTAATCCAACATAATAGCAGGAAATATGACTGACTGAAATGCAGCTTATTCCTTATATATCATAGAAATGTCCTTGATATTTATGCATAAACTAAAAAATTAATGTCATATGCAATAACCCACATAAATGAATTCAAAGTAAAAAATCTGTATATTTACAATTGTAAATTATGGGTGCTGCTATATTTATCAACAAAGAATATAAAGTTATATTTAATTAAATACAAATATAGATTCTAAATGCGTATGTATATCATAGAAATGTCCTTGATATTTATGCATTTGTTTAGATTCTGATTCTAAATTAGATCCATGTATAATTACAAATGTAGATTTTAAATCACAAATGGGTAGAAGAAATAAATAAATACATGTAGCATGAACAGCATATTTCAGGAAACTTTATGATATCCTCTAGTAATATTTACTTAAGTTAATACTCATTAAGAAGGCAAATGAGTCACCATGGTGAGGCATGGATGTTGTGCTTGTCTTACAATACTGGCTCTCTCCCTTCCCTGGAGTAAGTGATAGGGACGGGTGGCTGCTTATAGCCCATTGAGTTGCTCACAGTGGTCATTAAAAAAAAAGAAAAAAAGAAGGCAAATGACAACATAAAGCATTGTTAACAATATCAAAAATAAGGAGATTACCAGTACTTAGAAGTTTACTCCATCCAAATAGCGGTAAAAGTTTTTCAAAATTCATGCAAGGACTGTACACATCACTATCAAAATTGTGCTTAACAGATGGCAGTAAGACTCAAGGGATAATTGCTGGAAATATCCTAACAATGAGGTTCAACTGTCTTCAGCATTTGAACATGGTGCTTACTAAGTTTGCCTGATTTCTCCTCTATTCCTTCAAATCTGAATAGTTCTGATCCCCTCTAAAGTTGGGGCTTTTCTTTTTTTCCACAGTTCCCTAGTAGCTGGTAAGGTAATGGAAAGCCTGCCAATACTAAACAATAACTGTATTCAGTTATTTTAGATTATGGTTATTAATTTATCAGTCTTTTTTTGACAGGAAAATGATGTTCTTCAAATACTGAAATTTAAGCAAAGCTAAATGTCAATATGCAATATATCTGAACAAGAAAAATAATAAAGTTAAATGTCAATACACAATATATATGAATACTGCTGTTTTAATATTTTTTACATATATTATTTTCCATGTGCCTTAATTGCAACTGGACTGCATAAATCATTAATAATCTCTTGAACTCTCTACCAGATACCCCCTCTTTCCTTAAAAAAGAAAAAAGTAATATATTGATTGTTGAAGTTCTGTTTTAACTTCCAACAGAGAAGAACCAGACTTAACTCAGCAGCACAAATAAGGGGAGAGAGGCAAATATTATTTTTGTATTGAAAAATGAGGCACAGTGCATATGTTTTTTGTATCAACTTGGCCTCATAATGTTTCATTCTTTAATAATGCTTATAAAACATGTTTATGTTTTTTATTGCATAATTCTTATTTGTTGTTTAATTAATAATTTATGCATCATTCACATTATGCATATGATTTTAGGGTTTGTACAAAAGTCTGGCTGAAAATCCCGATACTCGTAGACCCAATCCCATATAATGCAAAAACTGAAATACTACCTTAGAATAAACTCAATAACTGTACATTTTCCATAGACATTACCAACAAACGTAATTTTTTTTGAATTTGTTTAGATGGAATAATTGTTGAAATGTGGGTACAAAACAGAAAGAAACAGAAGTAAACAATATACACATAATGTTCTTGTGCACCATTGACTACATAAGGTACAATTTGTGAATGGTGTTCATGCAAAATTCGGCATTTTTGCTGTTTTTGAAAATCAGAAATACAAAAAATGCTGACCTACAAAAACTAAAAATTAGAATTTTTTATATGGTACCAATTCGACATGCACCAATTTCAGTATGTAGCTTCTCATTTGAAGTACAGTAGATTCCGGTTATTTGGGGCACATCAGGCATTGAATGTTTTGGCCCAATTATGCAAAACTTTGTCCGGAAGAGCTAATTTGGGATGTTCTTCAAGAATCGTCCCAAATAAATAGCTACATCGATTAACCAATGACCCAATTAACTGGAATCCATTGTATTTGCAAAACTGAACAGATTTAGTGAACTGTCATTTGGCGCAATTCCTACTGATATCAATGGAGATGTGGTGATGGTTCAATAATTATGGACACACTATATTCTGATGCTAAATGGGTCATTTCCTGTCAATTCAACACACAAAAATTGCATTTTCAATGTGACCACTTTGGATTTTTTTATGAAACTCTAGATTTGTTGACATACACCAGAAATGAATGTGTGCCAATTTTTAGCACACAATAGCGTTTAAATTTCCTGAGATAGGAGATCATGAAATAAAAAAAAATTGCTAAATTTCAGTGTTTTGTATTTTGTAAATGTATTTATAACTCAACTTCTTTTAATCACAGGGTAATGAAGTTTTTTAATATTTTTTTACTGGCTTCAGCATGATATACTACTTAATGCATAATTTTTAATTTAAAAGTCACAAAATTTTAAATTTGACCTTGAATTTTTCAAAAAGTGCCATTTTGATTTCTTTAATAAAATAATATATTTAAATACATCACATAGTGATAATATTTTATAAATTTGGTGGTGGCAGTTGAAGGGCATCAAAAGTTACAAGGAACTGTTAAATTGACGTGCTTCGTAAACTTACAGTATGACTAAACTGTGCATGTTCCACTGATCAATAAAGAAGCTTAATAATCTAGTCAATCAGTAACATAAAAAGGAACACATGTGTACCATGGTGATGGGTTACTCTTGTTTATAAACCATTTTATATAATATTTATAACAATATGAAAACTTTCAAATGAATATCTAAACTCACTTGGTTTTGTTCCAGAACCCTTAGGTTGAATGACCAACTGGAACCCTCAGCTGTGGGCTAATCCCCCACACTGATGTACTTACCTCATTAAAAAGACAAAAAGAAATATTAAGAATGACTCAAGTGTGGGATATGGTGGACCTACCACACTTGAGAAGCACGGTCCACCACAGAATCGACCAGGACTTTCTAAACAGCGTATGAGAAAGAGATATCGGCTGAGTGAATGTAAGATTGGTGTATGGAATACTAGAGGTATAAATGGCAAGATGAGTGAGGTGATTGAGGAGATGAATAAGTATAGACTGGATGTGCTGCGTGTAAGTGAAACCAAAAAGAAGGAAATTGGGGTAGAAGAAGTGAATGGCACGGTGAGTGTGTGGTCTGGAGTATTGGATAATATGAGAGGACAGGCTGGTGTAGGTGTGATTTTAAGTGAAAAGATGAAGAACAACTTGATTCACTATAGTTGCATAAGTGAGAGAATTCTCTGGATTCGTTTGAAAGTGAAACTTCAGAGAATTGCAATTGTTGCAGTGTATGCTCCTTGTGACTCGGAACCTTCTGATAAGAAGGAAGATTTCTGGAATGAGCTAAAAGCTGTTTTGAGCCAGTTTGGTGCTAAAGAAAAAGTTATAATAGCAGGGGATTTCAATGCTGGAGTAGGTGTGCAGAATGCAATTTCTGACAATGTTCTGGGTAAGTTTAATGATCCTTGTGTGAATGATAATGGTGAAAGATTAATTGAACTCTGCATTGAGAATGGTTTGTGTGTATCTAATACATTTTTCAACCACAAGTATATCCACACATATACTTGGGAAAATCGTACTCTTGGTCAAAAGAGTGTGATAGATTTTGTTGTCTACGATCAGCATTTGAAACACTTAGTTGTTGACACCCGTGTGATGAGAGGGGCAGATGTTGGTTCTGATCATTACTTGGTAGTGTCACGAGTGAAACTTAATGTTGGTTGGAGGAAAAGGAATAAGAAGAGACCCAGGATAGAAAGAATAAAGGTTGATAGGCTCCTTGAAGGTCATCAGCTGTATTCTGGCTTACCCAGAGAACGACTGAAGGATCTGAAGTCTGGTGAGAGGGATGTAGAAAAGAAGTGGGAATGTTTTAAGAACTGTGTTGTCACTGTTGCTAAAGAGGTCTGTGGCACCACAATAGTGGGTAACAATAGAGGTGATGTTTGGTGGAATAGTGAGATTGAAGAGGCAGTAAAGAGAAAGAGAAAGCCTATTTTGGGTAGATGTCGCAAGGTAGAGTCTCTGTGGATGAATATCGCTGTAAGAAGCTTGAAGCTGCTAAGCCGGTTTGCCACAGTAAGGCAAAAGATAGGAAGGAGAAAGTGGAAAGGTATGAACTGGCTTTTTGGAAGGATAGGAAGTCCTTCTGGAAGTACATGAGACTCGGGGGAAAATAGGGGAAACAAAGTTGTAAGTTGTGTGAAGAATGAGATTGGGGAAATGATATGGGAGCCCAATGAGTTAAGTGACAGATGGGGTGAATACTTCTGTGAGTTATTAGATCAGGAGAGCAAAAATGATTCTGAGACAGATGCAGATGATGTCACAATGAGGGATGAAAACACAGGGGGGATCACAAGAGAAGAAGCATGTAAAGCTCTAAAATCTCTTCAGAATGGTAAGGCTCCAGGAGTTGATGGCATAACTGCAGAGATGTTGAAGTATGGTGGTGACTCTATAATTGACTGGTTAACTGAAATTTGCCAGTTGTGCTGGGAGTTAAGAATGGTCCCTCTGGATTGGAAGGATGCTATCATTGTTCCCTTGTATAAGGGAAAAGGTGATCAGACTGAATGCAAGAACTATCGTGGTATTAGCCTACTGAGTGTGCCAGGGAAAGTGTTTGGTAAGGTTGTTATTGAAAAAGTACGGGGTCTTACATCATTGAAAGTGTGGGATGTTCAGAGTGGTTTTATGCCTGGTAAAGATTGCACTAACCAGATTTTTGCATTACGCACGACGATTGAAAAGTATTGGGCTGTTGGGAAGAAAGTTTTTACTGCCTTCATAGATTTAGAAAAAGCTTACGACCGAGTGAATAGGACACTTTTGTGGAAGGTATTGAATGAATATGGTGTTACTGGGAATCTACTTAATAGTGTAAAAGCCATGTATGCTGGCAGTAGAGCTTGTGTACGAGTGAATGGTGTTTTATCAACATGGTTTTCCATTGGTGCATGAGTTAGACAAGGTTGTGTAATGTCACCATGGCTGTTTAATATATTTATGGATGCATGCATGCGTGATGCCAGAATAGATAATAGTGGTTTATGTATTGGTGATATCCATGTGTGCAGATTGCTGTGTGCTGATGACACTGTCCTGTTGGCAGAGAGCAAAAGTGAGTTGCAGAGTATGTTGACTCGGATGCGCGAATTTTGCATGAAATTCAAACTGAATATAAATAAGGGAAAAACCAAAGTTATGGTGTTTGAGAGAGGAACGGGTAGCACTGAATGTAATGTAAGTATAAATAGCACTGTGATTGACCAGGTGAGTGAGTTTGTGTATTTAGGAAGCATGTTTGACAGAGAGAACAAGTTGGATGGTGAAATCAGTAGGAGAGTGAATTCTTCATTGAAAGTCATAGCTGATCTGAGAGGTTTTCACAGGAATGATAGGTTCTCTAGAGGAGTCCCGCATGGCTGTGTATGAAACAGTAATTGTTCCTACTCTGATGTATGGCAGTGAAACCTGGGTACTGCAGAAGAAACATAGGAGTCATTTGTGTGCTGGAGAAATGCGTTACTTACGTGGGGTTTGTGGCAAGACACGATATGATTGTGTGAGAAATGAAGATGTATTGCAGTTGTGTGATGTGAAGCAAAATGTTGTTAGCAAGGTGGAGACCAATATGCTTCAGTGGTTTGGCCATGTTGAAAGAATGAGTCATGAAATGCTTTCTAAGAAAATCTTTTCAGCCCAAGTGGCAGGAAGGAAAGGCAGAGGAAGGCCAAGGAAGACATGGGTGGATCAGATTCAGGAGTGTCTGCATGAGAAAAAGATTATGAGTATGAAGTATAAAAGATCTTGTGTACGGCGTGTAATGGATATTAGTGAAGCACGAGTTGTATTTCAAGATCGCTGTAAATGGAGAAGTTTGATACGACAACAATAAGTAAAAATATCTGGAAGTTTGTATTTCTTTTTGGAGCTAACCTCTGAATCTCTGAGAACAGATTAGTGATATGTATGTACTGATATCTAATTTTAAAATCTTCAAAAAATTATCTTCATATTTGTGGTGACAATTTTATATTGTAACCATTGAAGAAAACTATTTTTATATAAAATAAAGAATAATTTGCATCAAGACGTGCACCACACGAAATTGTTTTTTGTGTGATGCTTTACATTATTTATTTTTACTTCATCCATGTCTTCAAAGGTATTCAAGGCCCATCCAACCCACAAGCATTCTGCACAGAGGCATGCCATAAAGATTGATATAACTGCAAGTGCTATCTCACATTTATCAGAAGTAACATACTTTTACATATTCTATTTTGCTGATTGTAGAACTTGAATAAACTCATATGCTGTTTTTGTACACTGGGATAAAACAGTGAAGTTTGGGAGTGTTGGGTATTGATCTTGATATTTCAAAATGTGGCTACGATAGGTTTTTTCAGCTTCTTATCGACTTTCACTGCGGTATTCAAAATCACAGACATGCTTTTGGTTGTCCAATTATATAATTGATGTGGTGTCATAATCTGCATTATTATATGGCCTTAAATTTGCTTTATCTGCAAGACTTTTAAGATTGCCACCAACATTATCACATGCACTATACCACATGATGTTGTATAAAAGTGCCACCGAGCAACTGTTTTAAAATCCATCTCATGGCAGCAGAAATTGATCAATTTTGTTTTCTGTTCTTATGTATTATCTGTTCTGTTCTTATATATATGAATAATAAAAAGTCTTTAAACTTTTGTTGAGATATGCAGGTAATGCTGCATAAGATGAACTGCTACTGCATTGTGTTGCAAGCTCTCCAAAATTATGCCATAATTTGTGCATTCAGTTTTCCCAGTTTTTTTTGTAAAATGCAACAAATGGGTGAATTGTGGCTTGAAAATTATTCTAATGTAATCCATGAGCAGAATCTTGCAACAGAAATGAATAATTGTTAGAAAAATCACATACTGCAAAAAATTTACCAGCTTGAAAATTTGCAATTTATTCATTATTAAAAAGTTGCTTGCTCTTTAGCTATAAATGATCATCTTAGATGAACGATAAATTAAAAAAAAATAACTAAACAATTATCAGTGTTTTTTTTTAATTTTGTCAAGTGTCCAACACAGTTTGTGGATATTCACTGCTTGTAAGTTATGTCATCAATTACATTAGAATCAAATCATTAAAGTTATTTTCTAATTTTTCAGTTCCTGAGCATTTTTTGTATTCACCTAAATAGGAAGTTGGTTAAGGTAATTCACAAAGGGTATATTCCCTGTGCAGTCTTTATATTCTTGAATCTTTAGACTTGCATCACTCTTTGCAGATAACTTTTCTATTTTTCACCCACTTAGCATTAATTTGACATTTTAGTTATTAGTACTTACACAGAGGATAGGATGCAAGTGCTACTTGCATCATCAAGATCACAATTTTTTGGCCTTAATTCACAAAACTTGGAAAATCCGACTTTTAAAATGTGATATTTTGCCTTGCAAAATATGTACTTCAAATTGGAGTGACACAAAAAATGGAAGTTTTAGAAATCCAACAAGATAAAATGAAAATTAATGGAAAACAGTAGAAAAAATAAAGATTTTTTTTTTAATGTAAACTGACGCTTTTTTTTAATGCTAGTCACATTTTGTGAGTCACTGTAATACAGTAAATTTTATATGTGCAGGACATTTGATTTGACTACGTACTTTAGGGGAATTGAGATTCACTCAGACTATATATATATATAGCCTTTTACTCAATATCCTGTTCTGTGGTTACCCTGTACATAAGTATTCATACTATATATGTTGTTTTTCTTAATACTATATGTTATAAAATTAATTTTGAAATGTAACATAGTCAAATGTAACCCCATAACAAAATAAATGAAATGAAATCTTGATAAATTTAAAATAAACACATCTAACATTGTAACAAAAAATAAATAAATAATACAGTAGGGAGGTGCAGAGTTTCCTTGACTCTCTCTAAGTATGTGCACCTAAGCAGATCTAAGTTCCTGATTTCCAAATCTGAACTTTACAGATTTAATTAACCAGCACAGGAAGGTGGGGTGGGTATACCGCTGAAGATATAAAAATTGTCCCCAGCACGGGGAGATGGGGCACACCACTGAGGATATCTAAATTGTAAACAAACCTGTGGTAGTGTTTATATAGTGTAATAGTTCCTGCAAAGCCACTATCTGAAACATAAACAAATGTGTTGGTGGATGCAGAGGAAGGATACTCATAACACTGCAGAATCACTTCCATATTGAATACACGATTGTCATTAAGGTACTTAAGCCAAGACTGAACATCAAGTCTCATTCACTGTGAGGAGTTGAGCCTATTGGTGAATCAAACAAGGACTATATACAATTACACCCCCCCCCAAAAAAAAAACCTTTGCAGCTTCATAGACAAAATACTATTAGGTATTAGGCATCCCCCCCCCACCACACACACACATACACACATGTACATACCAGCAGAAAATAAATCATTTAAAAAAACTGCTAAGTAAAAATAAGAGCTGGCGCCAGTCATACATTTGGATTGATGTATTCTAGTGATTATTTAAACACTGGAATGAATTGGAAGTTTTCAGAACTTCTAATTCTTGGTTCATTAACACTTAATTCAGAATTGAAACTTTCATTAGATATGGGGATTGAAAAGGAATTAAATATGATTTGCAAAAATATTAAAACATACCTAGTTAGAAATGTTTTCTTGAAAATGAAACTTTTTACTTGTGGTTGTTCTATGCATCCAGATGTCACTGGAAATGACAAATATGATCTCATATTTTCTTTTTATAAATGTTCTTAATGACAGTCCCTTCTTCCTATAACCATCCCAGGAGAAAGCATTTCTTCTTTTTCAGAGCCCAATTCATGTTCAAAATCATTATTTACCCTATGAATTCTAGAAATAGCACCATTTCTATTACCCATACAGTTGTTCTTACCGCACAGTGAGAAACAGCATTACATGTTTTAAACTTTAATTTCATCAAAAATGAAATAGTTGTTTCACTCTTTGCTATAGCAAGAAGCAAAATTTTTCATTTTGTTTTAAGAAATCAAAATTGAAACTTCAACTGTTCGTTGCCAGCAGTCTGTCATGGCACGCAAAGTCGTTTTCTCTGTAAAATGTGTAGGAACTGCCGTTTTCAAACTTTAATTTTGTTAAGATATATTGTGACAAGAGGTGACTAAGGAATAGTGAAACATGCATTTTAAGTGAAATGGAATTGAATTCCAAAAATTGTTGCTGCTGTAGCTCACTCTGCTGTGAAAACAATTTTACGAGTCACAGAAAATGGCAGCAGCCCCATCATGGGCAGATGAAAAACAGACATTTAGAATTTTAATTTTCGGTTAAAATAATTGGGGATGGGGTAAAAATGTGAGCTCCATGGATTGATCTTGGAGGAAAGACTGGCATGTAAGAGGGTAAAACACATTTCATTAAGAAAAGTACTTTTAAAAATACCAAATTGCTGTTTTGCCCCATTACGAAAAATAAGAAATGAACATTGTCAAAAAACAATTAGAAATAAGAAATACACTCAAGAAGAAATAAATAATAGAACAAAACTTCGTCAGAAAAATTTGAAACACCAAAAATCTCATCACTGCTACAACAGACTGTATTTCTGCTGATTCCAAATTTCGACCAGTAAGCAGACATCCAAAAATGTAGCAAAATCCAGAAAATTTTGCAGGTACACAACTGCTTCAAAATTTTCAAAACATTTTGAAACTGTTAAAACATTTAGTACAACTCCACATTTCAGTGATCACAGGAATACAATTTTGCATAATATTTGGAGGGAAATTAAAAGCAAAAATGGGAATGGAACTTCAAAATAATCTGACAATCATGACAAGCATCCAAAACTTTGGAAAGATTGAAATCTGTTTCCAGGATGGAAAAATGGCAACCATATGAATCATAAATCTGACTGCAAATAAAGCACTGTATAACAATGAAAAATATCAGAGAACAATATGAAACTCTGCAGGACTGCAACAAACTGGATCCTTGAGGGAAAAATTCATTTCACCAATACCTGTTACTAAGAATTTTGAATGACACTATTTACATCATGTTTTACCAATACATACTGAATTCAATTTATTGAATGCCCTGCAAATGTTAAAAGTGTGTGCATCTGCAAATGTAAAAAAACTACCCATTATTGTTTTGCTCCCTTCATAGCATTACAATTAAGAGGAAATGAATGAACTTAACTGTATAAACTCCACACTCACAAAAAAAAAAAAAAACAAAAAAAAAAAAAACTACTTTTTAACATGATGCATTTCTTAGGTGACAAAACCTGGCTGTAATATCAACATTTAGAGACATTTGTACAAAAAACTAGCGGATAATGCTTACCTTGGCATTCCTTTCTAGCGACGGAACATTTCACGCACGTGTTTTCCGGTCCTTTGTTGATGTTATTGTCCTAAAGTCCGTTGTATGCGATGACTGGCTTTACTTCTCACACTTTTCGCTGGGTATACTCTTTGGATCTTTGCCTTAGGATTCAAACATCAATTTTTACCGATCTTTATACTCGAAATTTTCGCCCATACTCTGGGCATCTTCAGGAGCGTGGCGACTTTACCACCGATGTTCGTGGCTAACTTCGCGCTAATGGAGTCCGATACTCCTTGTTGCCATTCGTCGGAAAAACTTTCTTGGATATATTTCGTTAACAAGCCCGGCTGGCGCCATCTATGTTTAGTTAAGAACACCTTTTTTTTTTTTTTTCCCCGTAATTTTTTTTTTTTTTATTTTTTTTATTAATTTCTTCTCCTATCCTGGTTTTCTTGTCTTTTTTGCCTGTTTTTCTTTTGTTGTTGTTTTTCTTGTCTTATTAGTTCTTTCCACAGGCCCGATAATGTGCTAGGGTCGTTCTGGTTACATACCCTTGCTTTATTTTTGTAGATTAATATTGCTTCTTCCCTCCTCATTTGCCTTTCCGATTTTTTATTCTTTTTTAGCATTTTAATTTCATCGAACTTTGGGAATGTCCGGTTTTCCAAGCAGAATTGCACTAAAGCCGTTTTGGCTTCTTTTTTTTGCCAGTTAGATATGTGTTACTAATAAGACAAGAAAAACAACAACAAAAGAAAAACAGGCAAAAAAGACAAGAAAACCAGGATAGGAGAAGAAATTAATAAAAAAAAATTAAAAAAAAAAAAAAAAAAATTACGGGGAAAAAAAAAAAAAAAAGGTGTTCTTAACTAAACATAGATGGCGCCAGCCGGGCTTGTTAACGAAATATATCCAAGAAAGTTTTTCCGACGAATGGCAACAAGGAGTATCGGACTCCATTAGCGCGAAGTTAGCCACGAACATCGGTGGTAAAGTCGCCACGCTCCTGAAGATGCCCAGAGTATGGGCGAAAATTTCGAGTATAAAGATCGGTAAAAATTGATGTTTGAATCCTAAGGCAAAGATCCAAAGAGTATACCCAGCGAAAAGTGTGAGAAGTAAAGCCAGTCATCGCATACAACGGACTTTAGGACAATAACATCAACAAAGGACCGGAAAACACGTGCGTGAAATGTTCCCGTCGCTAGAAAGGAATGCCAAGGTAAGCATTATCCGCTAGTTTTTTGTACAAGTTACTTTGAAATATCGCACGTAAAAGAGAATAGTACAATAATTAGAGCTATATAATAGTCAGAATTAGAACTACTAAGTAGAATTGATTTAGAGACATGTCATGGGACTTTTCTACCCCTAATCTTTCATTGCTAAACACAGTTTATTTCACTCTTCTAGGAGACACACTTATTTGCAAATAAATTTAGCATTACCATTTCTGTCCTTTTTTCCATCCTACTATGTGAAAAAAAAAAAACAGGGGGAGGGGGATTTTATGTTTTGTAGCTACTGTGGTAACAGACCTATCATAGACCTTATTCATATTTGTGATTCCTCCAGAAATATAGTTTTCAGCATTTGTCAAACCAATTAAAATTCACACGACCTTTTATAGTAATGCTTGGCCATTGATTTAAATAAATAAATAAATGTTTAGGGCTAAAGCTTTTCTGTTTGTCCACTTAAATTTTAGACATTAAGTGAACAGTTTCGCCCCAGCACATAGTACAGTATGATTCCAAAAATCCACAATCTTAAAATCCACATGAATTCGAACACCGGTCACAGTTACAGTTAACAGACGGATGAAAAAAAGTTTCAGAAATCGAAACTTTTTATTTGCCAGCGGACATAAAAAAAAATGTTTAAGATCTTTTTAAAGGTTTTAAAATGTTTTTTATCTGTTTTCTCTATTTGAAAAATATTGCTAATGATACAAATTTTTTTTTTGGTCAAAAATGATGGTACAGTATTGAGAGATTGAAGTTCAAATAAAGCACACATCAAGCGGGCAATCTGGCAACTTAGCATTGCGTGTTTACATTTTTTTTTTCGGTGCACGTGCTGTGAAAATCTGTTTTTTTATGTCTTGTTTCACGTCATAAAGGGAAATTTTTTGAATAATTGTTTGGAAATTTGAGAAAATGGCAGGAGTGAAGAGAAAGCACGGCTGTTTAACGATTCAGCAGAAAGTGGACTTGTTGCAAAAACTTGATAATGGCAGTGCACCAAAGCATGTTGCGGGGATTTTTGGTATTGCTGTTCGGAAGGTATACAATATTAAGAAAAATTAAGACAAGACATTGCAATTCTATGCAATGAGTGATAGCAATTCTGAAATTGCTGATCGCAAAACGATGCAGGAAGCTAGAAACTTAACCTTTGATGCTGTTGTTTACGAGTGGTTTCAGCAAAGGTGTAACGATGGTATGCCAATTACAGGTCCACTCTTTTGCGAAAAAGCCAAGCTATTTCATCAGCAACTGAAGATTGATGAGGCTTGTAATTTTTCAGTTGGATGGCTATCCCACTTCAAGCAAAGACATGGAATTTGTTACTTAAAATCCTGAGAGGAGCAAGAATTGGCAGATAAGGTAGCATGCAGAAGAGTTTCTGGATGTGTTTGCCAAATTTGTCTAGGAGGAAGCTCTTTCTCCTGATCAAATTTATAACATGGATGAAACTGGACTTGTCTGGCATTGTATACCAAGACATACTCTAGTGTGTGCTGATGAAGTAGGACCTTCCGGTGTTAAGGAAGGCAAAGAAAGAGTAACAGTTGCTCTTTGTTCCAATGCCTCTGGAAATCATAAATGTATGCCATTTGTGATTGGAAAAAGTGTTTGCCCTCGGGCTTTGAAGGGCTTAAAGGTCTTACCCGTGATCTACTGCAGTAATAAAAAAATCATGGATGACCAAAAAACTCACTACAGACTGGTTTAATAATCACTTTGTTAAAGACACCAGAAAGCACTGTGTTGAGGTCGGACTTGCTCCAGAATGTAAAATTTTGTTGGTATGGGACAACTGCAGGGCACATCCTGAAGACTTAACTTCAAATAATGTTACAGTTATGTTCTTACCCCCAAACACAACTTCATTAATTCAACCCATGGAACAGGGCATAGTTAACAGTTGGAAGTGCGACTACAAAGGATAATTCCTAAGGAAACTGTTGAACTCTGATAAATCGTTTCAAACAATCAAAAAGGTCATTAAAGATTTCACAATGAAGGACTGATAGCAGGTTCGTGGAACAATGTGAAACATTTTAACTCTGATAAATGCATGGCATAAGTTATGGCCAGCATCAATATTTATTGACTCTGAACCCGAGGATTATGAGTTTAGGCCAAATCAAAGGCTACGCAGCTTCTAGCATATGCCAAACAAGCAAATGTGCCAATGATGAATATGTTTAGAGAAGAAGATATAGTTGAATGGATGAAATCTTCAGACAATAGTGAAGTCCAAATGATGACTGATGATGAAATTGTAGCTAGTGTGATTAATCCTGATGCAGGTGATTCAGGCACTGACAGCGAGGATTCTACTACCAAAAAAAAAAAAAATATCCTTATGTGATGGAATTTTGTTGGAAGAACAATACATTATTTTTTTAGAATGGCAGAAATGTGTTTCAGCACAGGAAATAATGATGATTTATAGACCAGGAAAAACTTCAATGAGAGAAACCAAATTTAAAACAATTGACCATTGATGGAATATTTGCCAGCCAGAATGTTTGATTGACATACAGTATTTGGTAAATAAAAATTCAATTAATTAATACAGTACTGTATTTTGAATTTGTCCCCTATATTTTACTTACTTATTACATACTGTATCATCATCATCATCATTGTCAACCATTATCAATCCACTGCTGGACGAAGGTCTCCCCAAGTTTCCTCCACAACGGTCTGTCTTGTGCCAGTCTCCTCCATGTCACTCCCGCATATTTACGAATTTCATCCACCCATCTCCCATGTGGTCTTTTTCTGGGTCTTTTCCTGTCCCTTGGAATCCAATCTAAAATTTCGGCTGTCCATCTATGGTCTGTCCTTCTGGCAGTATGTCCAGCCCATTGCCATTTCAGGGATTTAACTCTGATCATGATACTGTATATATCTATATAAATTCCAAATACTACTGTATATATCTATATAAATTCCAAATACTACTAATTACAGTATTAAATACATATTACTAATTAATTTTACTAATTATTAAACAAATGAAAGCCTATAATTCGTACATACATACCATCCTATTTGAACTAGTATTACACAACACATATGTACTAGTAAACACACACAGGTTCTCTAAAATCCACAAAATTCTCCAATCTGCACAACATCTGGAACCAAGTTGTGCGGATTTTCGGAATTGTACTGAATTATAATGCAGCAGTTTATTTGTTTAACAACAGAAATGAAAAAACATCATTATACTTTTGTACATTATCCACAGAATGTCTTTGATTGCATTTTGCAGTATAAAGGATTACGCTGCCTTTTAGTTCAATAGTGTCCCAATATCTGAAGTCACTCTTTATGCTTACTAATAAAATGCATTAATTAATAACATTCCATTTTTCTAAGCTCCCCACATTGGCACAGACATAAAAGTACAAGAGTTAGATTTAAAACATACGCCTTTTTAGTGCATTTGCACGTAGATCAGATTTCGTCACAGAAAACAGGATAATTAAGACCTCACCCCAGCAAAATGTATGCACCAGTAACTTCAGAAAGTCTGATATTCAATGGTTTAATTACTTACATTGTTTGGAATTGGAAGGAGTTCAGGCTTAAAACATTAAAACCATTGACATGGTTAAATATTTCATCAATACATTGAAATATATGCTTTCTACTCATCAAATGATAATAGTTTGTACATGCATATATTTGTCACAACCTCCCAAGGTCAACACTTACTTCAACTCCAATGACAAAAAAAAGAATACTGTTTCAAACATAATTTTAATAATAATTATGACATTGTATCCATCTCATAATTCATACATAATGTGAATGTGCACATGTCTGTAGGATAGCTATAATAATAAAAAAAATATCTGTTTCTTTATCTTCTGTAAGCATTAGTCCACCTGGTGAAAGGAAAAAAATGTTATGATTATCAATGTATAAGGCACTCACAATATTCATGTACACAAAGGAAAAGCAATAAATATATTTACGTATTATAACACATGTACTAAAAACTAATACTCAATGTAGAAACATATGAGGCACATTCACAAAGTCACATCTAAGTGAAACCTTGCACCATACAGTTGGCATTATCAACTGTAGTATAAGTAAATCACACAGGTTTTCTGTATTCTCAGGTATTGATTGTAAAGTACAGACATTTTAAACCTCTTAGACGACAGTCAGGATTAGTTCTTATTTTACACTCTCACTGTGTAGAACAAGAAAGTATTTAAATTGTTGTTGCACTCAGTGAAAGATAAAAACATTGAGATTGAACCCCAGCTGTCATCCAAGGGACTCAAAACATCTGCAGTTTAAAACAAATAATTCAGCAACAGAAAACTTTGTGGTTTCATTTACTTAGCATAAAAGCATTTGTGAGAATAAAAACATATCTGGGTAAGCCGACTTAACTCAATCCGAGATCAGTTATCTTCTACGTATGTGCGTGTGGACAACTTCTCACGTGCACATGCGGGAATTTGTTTATCAGCTGTGTACCTCATTTTTTCAATGAATGCAAAAATCCCAATTGTGAATTACAGCAAACTTTTGATTATCTATGCTAATCACTGAATAGATGTCCATGGCCGACTGAAACTGAAAAACACGGATAATAAGATTTTTGCTTTTTACTGGAAAAAAAAAACAAAAAAACCCTTGTATGTACTATACAGTATATTAAATATTGGCACTGTATTTACAATTTCTGTTGACAAAAGAAAAATGCAATAGGCCTATACATATATAGTACGTTTACAACACAAAACCCACAAAAGTCATTGTCTTTTAGAGCAAAATAATCTGCAATGTTCTTTTGCTTCTTAGATGCATTTGATTGCTTTCTAACACCAGTACGAATATTACGAAGTAGCACAATATCACGATTTAAAATCCCCTTGTTCCACATAATCAATGAGCTCATCTGCACATTCCAAAGTTGCACCATGACTTACACGACCACTGTCAAAATCAATGCTCGGTTCGCATGTATTAAAAATACTATAGTAATAGTGCAAAAAAAGAAAAAAGCAGGGCATGGATAATCTGTGCACAGATGATTAAGAGTTTGCTGTACAGGCAGTCATAAGATTTTTAAATGCAGAAAATATTTTTGAAATAAAATTTGTAGGCAAATTACTGAAATGTATGGACAAAGGAATGAACAAAGTAAAATTTGGGAAATGGTGTAAGATGTTTCACTGAGGTACGATGCACATACATGATGAGAATCAAAGCAACCAACTACTGTGACTCACAGAATTTGTGGAGCAAATGAAGGCAAAAATGTTGGCATTTCTGCAGTTACTGTCAAACAAAGTTGACCAGCGTGCATTTATACAGTAACAAACAGGTAAAACATTAAATTGTGATAGAGTGGATGAAAGAGTATCAGTGAGTATCTAGAAAGGTTCCAGATTTCTACTGTACTGCAGAAAATATAGAAATTCTCTATGTAATATCATGCAGGGCCAAAAAAATATGAGAATACTTACTTCGGAAAAAAGTTTCTGCAAGAGTTAGTGCTGTGGCCACAACATCGACAAGAGCGGCAGTATAGTTTACATAATGTCTGCTGCTGTTCACCATGAATTCTTTGAGGGACCATTTCTTGACCGAAAAGGACCCATAATTTATAGCGAATCAGACGCCAAAGAACAGTTCCTCCAAAATAGCCCAGATGCAAGCCATCTCTTGCCAATTTTTTGGCCAGTGCTGGTCCTGTGAAAGCAGCCTGAAATATGGACATTCATAAATATAGACGTAGTAATTACAGAAATTTTCATGGTGGCAAAAGAAATCACTATAAACAGGAAAATAAATTGCCAATGTAAATTCTCCATAATATAGTCAATCACAGAACATAGAAAACTGGAAATAGTGACATCTGCAGGAAATTGACTATAACTCCTTACAGAGATTATAAATTTTATTCATGAACACAAAAAGTACATAAAGATAATCACAACCAGAACATTTTACATGAAAAAATAAAAAAAAAAACTCCTGCTTTGAACACTAATGAACTATAAAACTTGGATGCTTCCACATGTCAAATTTTCTTCATGTATGTCCTTTTAATTTAAAGAAGTACAGAAGGCTGCTAGTTATGCTAGCAATTCTGTACAGGACCCAGAGGTCTAAAGGTCTAAAAAAAAAAAAAAAAAAAAAAAAAAAGCTGTCTTCAGTGCACTAAAATTATCAATAGATCAATTATTTTTATTTCTTTTAGGAGGTGAACTTAGCATACTATTGAAAAAGGTCAACTATTGCTAAGATTCCTGGTATATCTATATTCCCACCCCTTTTTCTTTCTCTTGCTGTACTTAGACCAGATGCTGATAAACCAAAACTTCAGAGAGTTTCAGTAGAATATAATGGAGAGCAAAAAGGTAATGAGGTTAACATTTACAGAAAATTGTTATCTCACTATTTGGTTTTGGGGGGAGGGGGGATGAAATGGAAAGACAAGTTTAAGACATATGGATGAAAGAACATGAGAGCCATCTTAAAGCTCTTGGAAGACAAGATGGATTCACTTCCAGTACAGAAAGAATACACTTCACAGCACGTAAGGTGTAGAAAGCCTTCAATTTTTGTCAGAGAAGCAACTGATCCTACACACATTGTAACTTATGAGCTGCTTCTAAAATGCTGTGTCAAGTGGGTGCTACTTTTGGAACTCAATGTTTGATCCAATATGTTATGCATATGTACAACTGCCATTCCATAAAAACTGAGAGAAAAATCACACAAAATGAAGAAATACAGTAACAGCAAAATCTATGTTATTCTTTCTCAAATTATCTTTCCTCGGATGATATGCAACGGTCCCATCATTCAGTTCACTTTTCAAAGCATGTGGCCAAGGCATTTTGTGGAAGCTGCTTTAGCAACCCCTGTATAGCTTGAACAACATCAGCATCTGTACTCAGGAATTAACTTTTTACGGGTCTTATAGAGGTTATTATTCAAAAACGTTGGTGGTCAAATTTTCGAACTAAAGCCTAGTTCGTCATCAGGACTATGTCACTGGAGCAGTTGCTGCCACTCAGTAGGACCGTGTCCAACTGCAATTATCGTTAATTGTGGTACTTCTTCTTGCTATTTCGATCCCTTCTTCTAGTTTCCTCTTTACTAAGTTTGACTGGTGGGCGATTATTCTTACCGAATCCCAATTTATGGAGTGTCCACTTGCTTGTATATGTCTGTCTAGCCCTGTTTTGTTACTAATGTTCCTAATAGCTGCTTGTTGTTCTTTCATTCAGACTTTAATACTTCTCCCTGTTTCTCCTATATAGCTGAGTCCGCAGTTACAGTCGACGCAATATATTACTCCTTCTTGCAATTGGATGTCCACTTCTTTCTGCTTTAAAGTTGGCAGGAATTTCTTTAATTTGTTATTTAGATCTGGAGCTAGCCTGATATTATATTTTGCTCTGATTCTCTTCAGTTTTTCGAAAAGTTCCTTGAGGTACGTAATTTCACTGGTGATTTTCAAGTTGTTTATTTCCTGCTTCTTTTTTTGGCACTTGTCTAAATAATCTCTGAACATATGGGGAGGGGTTATTGTTTTCTGCCAATATTTCTTTTAATTCTTCTCTGTGAAGTTCTTTTTGAGTACCACAAGGGACTTTTCGAAAAACTGAAGAGGATCAGAGCAAAATATAATATCAGGCTAGCTCCAGATCTAAATTTACAACTAGGAGCAGCATCTGTGTTGAATGTTGCACCACGGAAGTTCTCCTTCATTGTTGGAAACGACCAGAAATTGTATGGGGGCAAGGTCAGGATTTTAGGCAGGCTGTGGCATGATTTCAATATTGCATTTCATAAGAAACTGTTGAACATAAGTAGCCACGTGTGTGCGGGCATTATCATGGTGTAGGGTCTACTTGCGCACCAGTCTTGGCCACTTAATCGATATGTGTCGTCGCAGACACTTTAAGACTGAAATGCAATACACTGAAATTGACAATAATTTGTGGGGGAACAGCATGCTTCTGAAATATATGTAAAACTGCTTTCTTTTCAAAAAGTTACATCTTATGAAATGATATCTCCGATTAGTTATATCAATAATGAGCATTGCCGACAAGAAAAGGCATTTGTAATATTAAAAGCCATTTTTCAAGTTTTTCATTACATTTAAATGGCTCATAATTCACTGAGTTAATATTTAGGTAAAATGTTACTCAAAAGTTTAACAGCAATAGGCACACAAATTCTCTGACATATAAAATAAAAATATTTAACAGGAATTATCGAGGATAAATTTATTAGGTACATTACCTCTCAAATTTTCGATCTAAACACTAGATCTTCGTCAGGAGTTCTTGCTTCCTTCTACTTCCACAGGTCTGGTGACCAAGCCTGATGGATTTTCCATCCAGCATGGTCATTGATGTTGCCACCTTGTGTCTTGTAAATTTCCAGGGATTCCTCTAACTTCCGGATAATTGCATGGGATTGATGTTTGATCACTTTTAAGGAGTCCCAGTCCATTTTGTGGCCAGTTTCTTGTATTTGCCTGTCTAATCCTGTTTTATTTTATCTGTTCCTTATTGCTGCTTTATGTTCTTAGACAGACACATAGAAGAAACTGGCCACAAAATGGACTGGGACTTCTTAAAAGTGATCA
Organism: Macrothele yani; assembly: GCA_039090855.1. Taxonomy (NCBI): domain Eukaryota; kingdom Metazoa; phylum Arthropoda; class Arachnida; order Araneae; family Macrothelidae; genus Macrothele; species Macrothele yani. The sequence goes on along the minus strand of CM077009.1, from coordinate 142,478,420 downwards.
AACATAAATCCCATGCAATTATCTGGAAATTAGAGGAATCCCTGGAAATTTACAAGACACAAGGTGGCAACATCAATGACCATGCTGGATGGAAAATCCATCAGGCTTGGTCACCAGACCTGTGGAAGTAGAAGGAAGCAAGAACTCCTGACGAAGATCTAGTGTTTAGATCGAAAATTTGAGAGGTAATGTACCTAATAAATTTATCCTCGATAATTCCCGTTAAATATTTATAATACTGAAAGTAATAAGAGGAAGCCATGAAGTCATTAATTACTAGTGTAAAATAAAAGTAAGCAATACATTGGGTCAGATACAAGACATTTCATTTATTTATTTTTCTCTCTCTCTTTTACCCCCATGACTTAGAATCATGATACCTCTTCAGATATTTCACTGTAAACTTTGCACATAAAACTTTTAAAGACATACATACTTTTTTGAGAAATGACTTTTTTTTTTTTTGATTGGAGGTTTAACGACCTCTGTGAGCAACTCAATAGGCTATAAGCAGTCGCCCATCTCTAATTTAGGATCACTGGTTCCAGGGAAGGGAGAGAGCCAGTGCCATAAGATAAACACAACATTTATGCCACACTGGGATTTGAATGAATAATCAGATGTCATTGCTTAGACCACTGCACCACCGGGGCAGAAGAAATTATTATATCAGTGAACATTGCATTCACTGTCTAGAAATCAACTAAGTGGCCTGCTTTATGAGCACTGACAGTTTGCATTGGGGAAGTTTAGTACACTGGTGTACAAAACTTAAGGGCCACCATTCAGGTTTTTTTTTGCCATAGCTTCGCAATGAAGCAGCTTGGATAGATGAATGTTATACCACAGAGACCTCAGTATGTGTCAAATGGGAGAATGAACAAACATATGTGCAAAATTAATACAAAAGTGTACACTGGGACTTTACTAGGAAATGACCTTACAGCAGTACACACCATGGTACAGAGCCATCGTTTCCACAGATGGATTACAGCAAAGAGGTGGCCATCAGTAAGGAATATGATGCCCCTAACAGCAATGGCTGCGTCGCAGCATCTGGCCATACTTAACACGAGGTCATCGATGAATTCTTGGGGTAACTTTGCCCATTCCTGTCGTAGTGCACATTTCGACTGATAGACATTTTTCGGCGGATGTGGTCGTGCCTCAAGACGTCTCCCAGGGCATCCCACACATGTTCTATGGGGTTTAAATCTGGGGAGTATGCAGGCCAATCCATACGAGTGATATCCTCACTTTCCAACAGCTCATCTACTGCACGTGTACAATGGGGTCTCCTGTTATCATCCATAAACATGAACTCGGAACCAACGGCACCTAGGAATAGACGTACATGGGGAAAGAGCATCTCATCGTAGTAGGGTTTGCGGTTACAGAACCTCCTTCGAAAATGTGGAGCTCAGTACGACCTTACCCTTAAAGCCTCCCCAGATGAACACACCAACACCGAAGGACTGAACTCTTTCGGTAATGTTAGTCGGTCGATAATGAGTTCCCATCTCTCTCCAGATCAGCTGATATCCAGAATCACTTGTGGTATTGAAACAACTCATCCGTGAAGAGTGCCGTACCCCATTGTAATCGATGTCTCTGATGGGTGGGCATTAATGGGATGCAACGTTCAGGTCGTCAGGCAAATAGTCCACCTTTATGTAGACATCTGGCAACGGTGAAGTGTGATACGATGCGTCCTGTGGTCCTCTCAAGGAGGTTAGAAGAGGAGGAGGTGAAGGGACCTATTTTGAGTGAAGCCAAAACAGTTCAGCCGTTTCTGTCCTCTCTCTGAGGTGGTGGGAGTCTGGAAACGTGACGTCACTTCCTGTGGCTTAAGCAGTTTTGCTTAGCACATGCAAACCAAGGATGGAAAGAAGGAATATTTCGGACTTCTTTTTTCTTAACATTAGGCCTTTGGTTATATTTTAAACATAGTTACTTGCACATGGGCAGTAAGTAACCATGTGCACTATGCACTTCCTCTCAAAAAATCATTATTTTGTTCAATTTTTTAAAGAAATACCAACATATATTTTCCTGTTTCTTCTGGAAATTTTTTATTATGGGAATGAATATTTCAGCCTCAATTTTTTCATGCCTGTATGGGTAGAGTAAGGGTCCGAAAAACCCATTCAAAATCGCGATTTCCCCATAGAGATATACCGGAGATTCTTAGGTTGGGCGCATTGGCGTAGTCAGCTGATAAAAAGTGGCGTCACACCAGAAGCACAGGGAGAGGGGCTGTTGCCACCTCCTCTTACTTATAACCTCCTTGGGTCCTCTGCAGTCGCTTCGCGATATTGTCCGCTGTCTGCCGTCGATCACACTAGGCCTGTACGACCATATATCAGTCATCTCTTGCTATCCGTGGCCAACCACCACCAACCTTTCTAACAGCTGTTCCTGTCGTTTGGAAGGTCTTCCACACAAGTGAAACAATGCTATGGGTCACGCCGAACTCACTGGCGAAACTCGTTACAGTTCGCCCTTCCTCCAGCTTTCCGATTATTTGACCACGTTAAGTCATCTAAATTTCTCCGCGTGGACATTTCCTTGTCTGCGACACACTAATCTCTTTACAATGCCGCACGCTTTCACTTCCTGCAAGATGCCCCTTGTATTTATTTCAACACTGTCATGTGACCTGCGACATCACATTTTGGAAATTTGCACACGTATCGTCTTTACTGATCCGCTTGTGTGTGTTCACTGTGCGGCTATAATCAGTGGCACTAGTGTCCGTCCTTTGTGTGTTTCACTGTGCGGCTATAATCTGTGGCACTAGTGTCTGTCCTTAGGTTTTGCACGCCACTGTACTATTCTTCATTCCTTTCTGCATGTAAAAGTAGTAACCTTTCAAGAATATAATTGTGGCCCTTTTACAACTCTCACACATATCAGCTGGACTTGCATGCACTGCACCATTCATCTGCACGAGAGCTTTATATAATGAAGAGTGGTAAGTGGTATTTCTCTGTTTACAACACACAACTTCACACATACGCCTTTTGCCAAAAAAGTACAATAATAATAAGAAAAAAAAAAGGATTTACCTCAGTATGTAGAGCCTTTATGTAGGATGGTAGAAGCTTTTTCAGCATCTTGTTCCATTGTCTCCTTCGATCTTTTGCTTCATCATTTAAAATTGGAATCACCTCAGCAATGATGATTTGCAGATGGGCATGCTGTTCTTTTATAGTTTTTAAACAATGTATGACATAACAGGGTTCCCACTCAAAAGTAATAAAAAAATTCCTTCACTTTTCCAGGTTCTCCGGGTGGTTTTTAAAGTTTTCCAGAGTGGCATGTTGCAAAGAATTGTTACATTTCATTCCATTCATTTTTCTCACCAAAGCAGACACCTGTAAATTCTTTAGGTAATTTGTCTTTATAAAATAACCTGTTTTTCATTAATAACAACTAACTGTGCACATTATTTTCTGTACCAAAGTTCTGTGAACTTTTATGAATACCACCTACACAGAATTTGTAAATACATTTCCATAGAAACAGGTCATATGTAAGAAAAAATCTCTCAGTTGAATAGTTTGTTTTTCTATAACACAATGCAGCTAAGCCTAATGATGGAATGGCTCTGTTCAAAGAAACATGTTTCAAGAGAACCAACAGACAAAGGACTTTGATATATCATTTGGTTGGTTCTCTTGTGAAGTGTTTCTTCAAGCATTATGCCTAATTGTTCCATGTTATAACAATTGCCTGCAGAAATTGAACAAAAGCTTAATAACTAGCAATTTTAAAAATTCAATTTTGCATCTTTTTTTAGAGAATAAAGGAAATACTTAATATAACTGACAGTAAGATCTACCAAATTCTAGGCAGGCAGTAATTGCAAGCAAAAGCTTGAAATCTTGAAAAAAAAAAAAGTATTTTTGCCAAAATAAGGTATCCATTGATTTCTACGAAGAAAAAAAAAAAAGAAAGGGTGATTTTCCCTGAGTTTTGGAACCATTTTCAAATTCCCTGAGAATTCCAGGTTTTCCCTGTTTTCCAGGTTGAGTGGGAACCCTGCATAATGTAAGATGCCTTGCCAATCATCATTGTTGAGGTCATTAACCCACAATTCTAGTAGCAAAAAATTGAAGATGGAGACATTTAAACGCTTCACAAAATGTATTATTTTCTGTGCGCAAGCACCCCGGTTGCTGAACGTGCACACGTACTTTCCAAAAATCGGTCCAAGCAACCTTTATTGGTAATATGTTTTATCATAGAGGTGCCTACGACACACCCATGTACATTTCTGGAAGAAAAAATAATAAATAGATAAAAAAAGTTCAATACTATCTTACATTAAGGCAATATTTTATGAACAGAAAAAAAAAAAAAAGATACACAAGTCCAATTAGGCCACGAGTGCCCAATGTAAATCGTTTTTAAAATATTTTTACATCATGCACTATCAGCAAAATGGTTGATGTTCTCTACTATGAAGAACCTGAAAAACACAAAGAGGGAAAACAAAGTATTTTTAGCCTCATGCACACAGATTAGAAGTACAGCGCAGAAGTAGAAGGCAACGCAGAAAAAATATAGTTCAAATAAATACATGCTGCATGCAATACAGAAATAATTCCCTAAGAATGCAGTCGCAAGACATACTTTTTGCTGGAAAAAAATACTTATTTTCACAAGTGCACATTGTGCTTTTCAGAATAGAGCTTTGAAACTATTAAAAATAACTTTATATTCAGTTTCATATAACAATAAAAAAAAATCTTTACATTTCTTGAAGCTAACACTAGTCTTCCTGATGAGAAAGTGTTTCGTGGCTTTTTAAGTGAACTGTATGTGATCCCAAATTTTGGAATATTTTACTTTCTTAAAATTAAAAAAAAAATGCTTTTTAAAACAGCTCACTATAGCAGATGTTATACAAAGATCAGCTAGCTAGAAAAGTTTTAAAAACTAGAAGAAATCAAATACTTTTTTTGTTGTATGTATTTCTCCAGTTGTGATTAAAGAACTTGCAAAAGCTTTTACCTTTTCCTGCTCATACTTCTGTATTTCAAGATTGTATTAACCAGCACCTGAAATAATAGGATTTCTTTTGTAAATAAACACAATGATTAATATTAAAAACAAAAAGCTAACAAAATCATAAAATTCAACTCAATATCAAAGGAATGCTCATGCAATACCAGACAGTAAGAATGGGACTTGTCCCATTTGATACTGTTAAGAGTGGTAGCTTCACAAAAATATTTTTTAGCTCAGATGGTATCTTTACTAAAATATCTTGAACTGCAATGGTATTCACTGCTCTTTCATATCTAAGAGACAGCTCCAAAATTAAGGAGCCAGGTGAACTGAATTCAAATTTCAAAGAATACACAAACATAATGTGTGGTGATGATATTTGAATGCAAAGTAATATAGTGTATTTACTGACATTTATTTTCTACCCAATCCACTTACTGTTAAATAAAATCCCAATTTTGTTCATATTCTTCTTTTGATTGGAGGTTTAACGACCATTGTGAGCAACTCAATGGGCTTATAAGCAGTCGCCCGTCCTTAATTTAGGGTCACTGGTTCCAGGGAAGGGAGAAAGCCAGCGCCATAAGACAAACACAACGTCCATGCCGCACCTGGATTCCAACCCATCTCGGACAAATGATCAGAAGCCATCGCTTAGACCACTGCGCCACCAGACGCAGCTCTATATGCTATCAAAAATTATGTTTGGCATGGAATGTCAGGCCAACACATCATTAGACCCATTCTTTTTCGAAGAGAATGTGAATACAGATGTTTATCTATGGATCTACAAAGAGTTTGTAAATGAGTTGACTCCACATGACTTCCCTTATGCCTACATCTAACAAGACCTAGCAACTTGCCATTCTGTAATTGTTCACTAGCTCAAATTCACAGTGATTTTACTTGAGAAATGGTCTATGACCACCAAAGACTTACCACCATGAGACTTTTGCCTGTGGTACTCACTAAAACAGAAAGTCTACCACAACAACCTAGAAGGTTGAAACAGTTAAAAATCAGCTTGCAGAAAGGGCCCAGATTTCAGTCACCAAATTGTAAAGCATTTTCCTGAATATGCTTCGGTGAGAGGAAGAAAAAAATGCAACAAGGCAAATGGCGATCACTTCCTACATACTTTGAATAAGTTAAAAATACCATTTATTTACCATACCAAATGTTACTGAGATGTATGGTACATTATGGCCAAATAAAACTGTACAACTGTGTTTTGCAATTCAGGCCAGTTTTATGTGCACTACCGCACACTATACTCGCTGCAAAGTTAATTTGATTATGGTGTTGAAGGTACAGAGTGTGTATTTCCACTGCATAACATAGATTCAGTCTAAAAGCTTGTATTCGAGATTGAACTGTGACTAAAAAGTATAGTTGTTCTAAACATTGTACACACATACACTAAAAAAATTAACACTTTAGTTTTAGTAGCACTAAAAAATACAGATATTTGCATTTTGACAATGTCATTTGTATCAGTCGGCAATGTGCGTTAGAGACCATAGCTGGACGATATTTTTTTCTGCATGGGAGGCAGTGCTCGAAATAGGCTGGTACAGCATACTGGCATTTTGTTTTTACTAGTATTTTATATTGGCATTTTTTTACCCCAAAATATATACTGTCAAGAGTGTTGTTTTTTTGTCCCCGACTTATGAGCGTGCATTCTTATCTTGCAAAATAGCTGTGGGGGAACCGCAAAGGGTAGGGAAGTGGTGTACACATAGGCTATCTATAAGTTCAATCCTCCAAAGGATGGAAATTAAGCTACTCATAGCGCATGATCACATCTTGCCCAAGCCCCAAATCATCCAACTAAAGATGCCAGTCATTTCATTATATCATTAATTCAATATATTCAATTTGAAGAGCTTCTACATAGAATGAAGAATTGGGAGTACTTAATAAATTAAACATAAATTTTAGTTTTGCAGTAATGAGTAGGCTATAAACTGTTTCTTCAGATTTTTTTTTTTTTTAAGGTGGTGAGATTTTTGTTAAGACCGAATATCCATTTAGTCCTAAATTGATTGCCCGATTTTCTACTCAATAAAAGTACCTATTAGAAGGGGACTGTCTTCTCGGGTCAGGACCTTAAACGTTCTGGGTTCACTGAATCACTAATGATCAGCCAAGGTTCAGAAGTCTCGTTAGCCCACTGAGTTGCTCAAGGTGGTCATTAAACTTCCAATTAAAAAAATTAAATAAAAATCGCATGTACCCAAGATTCCAAAGTTGCAGTTCAGCATCCTAATTATTCGACTAAAATTTTTGAGAAAAATTGTATACATATTTTTAAAGTATGTGATTTGATAAGGAATGCTGGAAAAATTTCCCCTTCACAATGCATATTAAAAATTTTTTTCAGTAAATTCTACTTGCAAAGGTTCACACTGTACCCACTAAAGCATGACAAGAGCAGTGCAAGAGCATTGTCTGCAGAGCTTGATAACGATGTCTCGCTGCCTCACTGAGTTCATTCACTTCCCTTGCTTGCAAGTAAATTTTACGGTGAAAATCTTTCAAATACGTTATAAATCTGAAAACTTTCACCTTTTTCTATGAAAGTACATACTTTAACATATGTGTATACTTTTTTTTCTCAAAATTTTTAAGTGAATAATTTAGGACGCTAAAGTAATTGTTTCATACCAACTACTCCGCAGCGGCACTTCTATTTACCGGAAAAAAATTTATAAATCTGAAAACTTTCACTATTTTCTATGAAAGTACATACTTTAAAATATGCATATACTTTTTTCTCGAAATTTTTAACTGAATAATTTAGGACGCTAAAGTAGGTCTTTCATACCAACTACACCGCGGCGGCAAATTTTAGGACTAACCCTTAAGATGAGTTTAGGACATTTGGGCACCGGACTTTTGGGCACCGGACATTTGGGCACCCGGACATTTGGGCACCCGGACATTTGGGCACCCGGACATTTGGGCACCCGGACATTTGGGCACAAATCTTGAGGGGCCGTACAAAAATTGCCGTTTTTTTTTCGCTGTGAGGGCAATTGAATGAAGAAAACGTTTCTAGTAAGACAAACGACAATTGGGTGTCCAGGGGGAGAGCCCCCCCCGCCGTTAATATAGCCAAATTTTTGATAAATTTAAAACACTAAAATAGACGAAACCTTTTTTTAAATGTTTGACAGCCTTGAAGGAGGTAAGGATTTTTCTGAGCCCCCCCCCCCCCCAGCACACATAAAATATCCGTAATTTCGTATTTTCTTATTTACGATATTTTTCTATAAACTATACCTAAACAAATTCTCTGCTAGTATGAGGAAACCCAGGACTCTTGTCGAGTGTGTGTGCGTGTGGAGGGGGGGGCTTAAAACCTAAAATATGAAATATAAAAAATGTATGGTCCGATGGTGAGATTTTCAGCGATGTTTTTCTATAAACTATAACGAAACAAATTCTCTGCGAGTATGACGAATCCCAGGACTCTTGTCGAGTGTGTGGGGGGGGGGAAGGGGGGGCTTAAAACCTAAAATATGAAATATAAAAAATGTATGGTCCGATGGTGAGATTTTCAGCGATGTTTTTCTATAAACTATAAGGAAACAAATTCTCTGCGAGTATGTCGAAACCCTGGACTCTTGTCGAGTGTGTGTGGGGGGGGGGGGGGGGGCTTAAAACCTAAAGTATGAAATATAAAAAATGTATGGTCCGATCGGGAGATTTTCAGCGAAATTTTTCTATGAACTATACCTAAACAAATTCTCTGCGAGTATGACGAAACCCAGGACTCTTGTCGAGTGGGGGGCTTAAAACCTAAAATATGAAATATAAAAAATGTATGGTCCGATGGTAAGATTTTCAGCGATGTTTTCTATAAACTATAACGAAACAAATTCTCTGCGAGTATGACGAAACCCAGGACTCTTGTCGAGTGGGGGGGGCTTAAAACCTAAAATATGAAATATAAAAAATGTATAGTCCGATGGTGAGATTTTCAGCGATGTTTTTCTATAAACTATAACGAAACAAATTCTCTGCTAGTAGGACGAAACCCAGGACTCTTGTCGAGTGGGGGAGGGGGCTTGAAACATAAAATATGAAATATAAAAAAATTGTGGTCCGATCGGGAGATGTTCAGCGATATTTTTCTATAAACTATAACTAAACAAATTCTCTGCGAGTATGAGGAAACCCAGGACTCTTGTCGAGTGTGTGTGTGTGGAGGGGGGGGGCTTAAAACCTAAAATATGAAATATAAAAAAATTGTGGTCCGATCGGGAGATTTTCAGCCATTACAAGCTGCAAGTCATCGAATTGTCTGAGGGCATCTGCTGCCTCAGGAAACTAGGGGGGGGGATACCAAAAGCGTAAAATATCAAGATTTCTCATTAATCTTCCGATCGGGAGATCTTCAGCATTTACAAGCTGCAACTCGACAAATTTTCTCAGCGCATGTGCACTCTCTGGAAACCTGTCGGCGATGGAGGGGGGGGTTAATACCAAAAGTGTAAAATATGAAAAATTCCTCCTCCCATCGGGAGATTTTCGGCATTTACAAGCTACAACTCCACATTATTTGAAGGCATGTGCCAACTCAGCAATCGTGTGTATGCGAGGGGAGGGGGGGGATACGTACCAAAAGTGTAAAATATGAAGACTTTCTCGTCCGATCGGGAGATTTTCAGTATTTACAAGCTGCAGCTCGACAAATATTTTTCTGTTCTGAGCGTATGTGCCTACGCAGCAAACCCGTCCGGGGCGGGGGGGTGGGGGGTAATTTCAAAAGTGTAAAATATGAAGGATTTCTCGTCCGATCGGCAGATTTTCGGCATTTATAACTGGACACATTATTCGAGGGCGTGTGCCTACTCAGGAAACCTATCGGGCGAGGGGGGGGGTTGTAGCTTGTAAATGTTGAAAATCTTTGGATCGGACGAGAAATTCTTCATATTTTACACTTTTGAAATTACCCCCCTACCCCCGGACGGGATAATTTCGTCGTCCTGGATCGGGATTACATAGCTCATAATCATGAATATGCATTACATCATATTCATGATTACATAGCACCAAGGGCGCCCATGGGGAGAGCCTCCCCCCCCCGCCTGTAACATAGCCAAATTATTGATAAATTTAAAATACTAAAATAGACGAAACCTTTTTTTAAATGTTTGACAGCCTTGAACCTTGAAGGAGGTAAGGGTTTTTCTTACCCCCTTCCTCCAAGTACTCATACGGGTACCACTGCATGGCACATTTCTTAGGTTTCAAAGGAACAAAACAATTACACCAGAACTCATACTATGCTCGGAAAAGGACGACAAGGAGGGAATTTTTATAACGTCTCACTTTTACTTAGGCACTAAATCAAGTTATTAATATTTCTCTTTTACTGAATTAGACACTAAATTACTGTGCCTCATTCGTAGGCCCTTTTGTCAGCCTTTATTTCTACCGATGCCATATTCATAACGTTTACGTATCAACTCAAGGTAATAATATTGCGCTTTCACTTAAGCACGAAATATTAATTCATAGACCCTACCTAGGCATTTTTAACAGTTTTTGTTCTATCGATGTCACATTTATAACAATTACGTATCAACACAAGTTAATAATATTCCGCTTTTACTTAAGCACTAAATATTATTTCATAGGCCCTAAGCCTAGGCCTTTTTAACAGCTTTTGTTCTATCGATGTCACATTCATAACAATTACCTGTCAAATCAAGTTAATAATATTCCGCTTTTACTTAAGCACTAAATATTATTTCACAGGCCCTAGGCCTAGGCAGTTTTAACAGTTTTTGTTCGATCGATGTCACATTCATAACAATTATGTATCAACTCAAGTTACTAATATTCTGCGTTTACTTTTTCACTAAAAATTTTCTCACAGGCCCTAGGCCCAGGCCTTTTTAGCAGTTTTAGTTGTACCGATGTCACATTCATAACAATTACGTATCAAGTTAAGGTAATAATATTGCGTTTTTACTTAAGCACTAAATATTATTTCACAGGCCCTAGGCCTAGGCCTTTTTAACAGTTTTTGTTCTATCGATGTCACATTCATAACAATTACGTACAACTCAAGTTAATAATATCCTGCCTTTACTTTTTCACTAAAAATTTTCTCACAGGGCCTAGGCCTTTTTAACAGTTTTTGTTCTATCAATGTCACATTCACAACAATTACGTATCAACTCAAGTTAATTATATTCTGCTTTTAGTTAAACACTAAATATGATTTCACAGGCCCTAGGCCTAAGCCTTTGGCCTTTTAAACAGTTTTTATTCTAACCATGTCACATTCATAACAATTACGTACAAAGCAAGTTAATAATATTTCGTTTTTACTTAAGTACTAAATATTATTTCATAGGCCCTAGGCCTAGGCCTTTTTAACAGTTTCTGTTTGAGCGATGTCTCATTCATAACAGTTACGTATCAACTCAAGTTAATAATATCCTGCCTTAACTTTTTCGCTAAAAATTTCTCACAGGGCCTAGGCGTAGCCCTTTTTAACAGTTTTTGTTCTATCCATGTCACATTCATAATAATTACGTATCAACTCAAGTTAATTATATTCTGCTTTTACTTAAGCACTAAATATCATTTCACAGGCCCTAGGCCTAGGCCTTTAATACAGTTTCTGTTCGATCGATGTCGCATTCATAACAATTACGTATCAACTCAAGTTAATAATATCCTGCCTTTACTTTTTCACTAAAAAATTTCTCACAGGGCCTAGGCCTTTTTAAGTTTTTGTTCTATTCATGTCACATTCATAACAATTGCGCATCAACTCAAGTTAATTATATTCTGCTCTTACTTAAGCACTAAATATCTTTTCACAGGGCCTAGGCCTTTATTACACTTTCTGTTCAAGCGATGTCACATTCATAACAATTACGTATCAACTCAAGTTAATAATATCCTACCCTTACTTTTTCACTAAAAAATTTCTCACAGGGCCTAGGCCTTTTTAAGTTTTTGTTCTATTCATGTCACATTCATAACAATTCAACTCAAGTTGGATCAACGAAAACTCCCACACTTTCTCGTACTGCTCAGCAAAGGGCGGAAAGCTCGCACACCGAAAAACTTTTGAACACCTTTTCATGTAAGGGGATGTACACGAACTGCGTTTCATTCCGAGATCTTGTCAGAGTGTGGAAGTTTTCCTAGCTGACCATAACGAAATGTACCAGTTTTCCTGGGCATGGTGAATATATTACAAATATGTCGAAATAATGTCATTAGACGATGACATCGCTCTGTTCACGTTCTTTTATAAACAACTCATAGCAACTGAAAAATTGTTGTTCGGACACCGCTGAACAGAGTGATGGCATCGTCTATTTCCTAGGCATATATGGAAATGCGTATGTAAGATTACATTGACACAAGGTTTATGCAGAAGCTTTTCGATTCATTAAATCTTCAGCAATGATTTTAATATTTCGCATGTCATAACATGCAATACAAGGTAATCAACGGGGACTCAACCAGTTGATCTTGAGGTCTTTTTAGAAGATTTTAAATGACAACCTATTGTATTTGCAATAAATTTTGGTTGAGATCGACTGTCGGTCTGTTTTCCCCGAAATCTCGTCTGTCAACGTTTACTTTCTAATCAAAGCTGACATCTGCTCCTGCTGTTTTTATGGTCCCATTAAATGAAAGCTGAGACGCTTCCCCTTCTCAGTATAACTGCTTTACTGTCCACAGGGGAAAAAAGGGGCGGGAACTCCTCATCATCACCGCCGCTGACTGACCACAAGATCAAAGAATATTGGACTTCCGCTCCCCCTTCATCAATGCCCCAGCAGGGCCGAAGGGGGAGTTTAGTTTATTTACACGAGACTGGGTGAGACTGGGTCTGGAGTCAAGCGACCCTCTGGAAATCGTGCGCAAAGCGACCCTGTTATATTTTATCGTGGGCGAAGCTACCCTGCTAATCGAATCATTTTACTTATATATATACAAATCGTAGTGAAATTATTTATATCTAATTAATTAAGTACTTACATCTTCTGAATTTTGTAGCTTTAGTCCAAATTGGTAACATAGTTTAATGCTTTAAGGCATTTTTTAATTTCTTCAGAATTTCCAAATTCGACGTGTGATGCACAAACAACAATTAAAAGAATTAGAAGAACTTGGTCGGAAAAGGAAGAAGATGCATATACAAGTAGACGAACGCATTCGCAATATCATGGGGGAATTTGGAAATTTTAAAGTTCTTAAAAAATGCCTGAAAGCATTAAGCTGTGTTATCAAGTTGGACTAAGTGCAAAAGCTACAAAATTCAGATGTAGGTACTTAATTAATGATGTAAATAATTTGACTACGATTTGTATATATATAGTATACACATATAAAATGATATTACAGACTTGTATTTAGTATAAAAAACTTGATGTAAGTAATTAATTAATTAGATGTAAATAAATAATTTGACTACGATTTCTATATATATATACCATCGATGGACAGCCGAAATTTTAGATTGGATTCCAAGGGACAGGAAAAGACCCAGAAGAAGACCACATGGGAGATGGGTGGATGAAATTCGAAAGTATGCGGGAGTGACATGGAGAAGACCGGCACAAGACAGACAGACCGTTGTGGAGGAAACTTGGCTAAACCTTCGTCCAGCAATGGATTGAAAATGGTTGACAATGATGATATAAGTAAAATGATTCGAATAGCAGGGTCGCTTCGTCCACGAACAAATATAACAGAGTCGCTTTGCGCATGATTTTTTTCTCTGGATAAAATATCGCGAGTTGGTTTCTTTCAGTGTGAGGAGGCCATCAGCCCCACCCACACTGCCCCCCAGCGACTAGGGAGTGGCAGTCGTGTTTGGAAGTTTGGGGAAAAAGTCGGCCACGTTTCCTCTTGAGTGGAGAAAGTTTAGTTGCATAAGAGGTAAGCTCTCTTTATTGTCTTAGGGTTTTAGGTTTTATAAGTTCAATGTTTGTACTTCTTGTATTTTTTCTCTGTTGTTTTTTGCTTTTTAGCATTTAGGCACTGGCTAGACTGTTAACATTTTTGCGGGTTTTAACTCTTTCTTTTCTTGGCATCTTTGCGCGTCTTTTAGGAAACTTAGGCCCAGAAGCTGGCTAAGCATAGTTCCTTTACTTTGAGCTGTATTTTCAAAGTAGTTAAGGTCTTAATAACTACTTAATTATGCACTTAAAGCACTGCTGAAATACTTTGTACATATTGCAACTAATTGTTTATGTCATATAACTTTCACAAAGCTTTTCTTTAGTTAATTATTGTCTTTAATTTATTCTCGTTTTTGTGTTGTCAGATGTTGCGGAGTAGGGGTTTTAGAATCAAGTTTTCTTTCAAAAATCTGAGTTTTAAAAATTAATATTTCCTTTTTAATTGCAATGTAAAAATTTGGAATTCTTTTGTATTACTTTCAGGTTTATATTCTCTCTCAGGCGAACTTGGCGTTTCGTTATAGCTGAAAATTATTTCTAATTATTATGTCACTCTCACAACTTGAGTTCTCTTTAATCTTCTTCTCTCTGTTTAATAGTAACAGATGAAGAGCATGGGTCGGGCCATGGAAGTTATGGATGCAAGCTAAATTGTTAACCAGCGCTTAGGTCATACAACTCTGCGGAGGTCATGACATATATATAAATTTTAAAACAATTTTTGGTGGGCTTATTACTTGCATCCATGGCTTTGCAGAAACCCATTTCCAACTAGGTCTTTGTGGAAGTGAGAAAATGCAGAGTTTTTGCTGGTCCTTGATAAAGCCAAGGCTCAGTATTCTCGACACTTTCTACATTCAGTTGTTTTATTTTATTTTTTATCTTTTCTCCTTTTACTCACACCAGTAGACATATAACCCTTTCTATGTTGTACTTGGTATTAGTCAAAAATATATAATTTTTTTTTGCTTAGGTCTCTTCTTAATAGAATGTGAATTCTGAATTTTCGTAACTGCTGCGTTGCGCGTTTCGATCTTCAGGTTAATTTTGCAACTTTCGTTTTAAATTCTAAAGTTTTTCCTTAGTTTTTCAGCATTGCTCTTCAGTATATATATATATATATATATTTATACTAAAGAGCAAAACTGAAAACTAAGGAAAAACTTTAGAATTTAAAACGAAAGTTGCAAAATAACCTGAAGATCAAAACGCGCAACGCAGCAGTTTTGAAAATTCAGAATTCACATTCTATTAAGAAGAGACCTAAGCAAAAAAATACATATATATTTTTGACTCATACCAAGTACAACATAGTAAAGGTTATGTATCTACCGGTGGTAGTAAAAGGAGAAAAGATAAAAAAATATGAAACAACTGAATGTAGAAGGTGTCGAGAATACTGAGCCTTATCTTTATCAAGGACCAGCAAAACCTCTGCATTTTCTCACTTCCACAAAGACCTAGTTGGAAATGGGTTTCTGCAAGGCCATAGATGCAAGTAACATGCCCACCTAAAATTGTTTTAAAAAATATATATGTCATGTCCTCCGCAGAGTTGTATGACCTAGCACTAGTTAACAATTTCGCTTGCATCCATAACCCTCCTGGCCCGACCCATGCTCTTCATCTATTACTATTAAACAGAGAGAAGAAGATTAAAGAGAACTCAAGCTGTGAGAGTGGCATAATAATTAGAAATAATTTTCAACTATAACGAAATGCCAAGTTCGTCTGAGAGAGAATTTAAACCTGAAAAACAATGCAAAAGAAATCCAAATTTTTTACATTGCAATTAAAAAAGGAAATATTAATTTTTTGAAAATCAGATTTTTGAAAGAAAACTTGATTCTAAAACCCCCTACTCTACAACTTCTGACAACACGAAAACGAGAATAAGTTAAAGACAAAAAATTAACTAAAGAAAACTTTGTGAAAGTTATATGACTTAAACAATTAGTTGCAATATGTACAAAGTATTTCAGCAGTGCTTTAAGTGCATGATTAAGTAGTTATTAAGAACTTAACTACTTTGAAAATACAGCGCAAAGAAAAGGAACTATGCTTAGCCATCTGCTGTGCCTATGTTCCCCAAAAGACGCGCAAAGTTACCAAGAAAAGAAAGAGTTAAAACCCGCAAAAATGTTAACAGACAAGCCAGTGCCTAAAAGCTGAAAAGCAAAAAAACAACAGAGAAAAAAGTACATGAAGTACAAACATTGAACTTATAAAACCTAAAACCCAAATACAAGGAAGAGAGCTTACCTCTTGTGCAACTAAACTTTCACCTCACAAGAGTAAAGCATGGCTGACCTCTTCCCTATGCGACCTAACACTTCTGCCACTCCCTAGTCGCTGGGGGGCAGTGTGGGTGGGGCTGATGGCCTCCTCATACAGAAAGAAACCAACTCGCGGAGATTTTAACCAGAGAAAAAAATATATATATAAACTTAAGACTGTGGATCTGTATGATCAGAAAGAGCAGAATTAACTCTCCAGAATACATGAGAAATATTATAAAATACACGAGTGGTGTATTTAATAATCTTTGCATGTATTAAATCACCTTAGTGAGCTTCTATAGATTAATCAGAATCTTATTAATTTTAATGTTAGTTTTACTATTTTTAGTATAGCTATCCTAGTGATGAATAACTAGTTTTCTTTTTTATTTGTTTTTATTTTCTTTTATAAACAGACTTTTAAGCTTTTTTTTGTGATTTTTTCTATATTATTTAATTTTTTGTTTTAATAGGACCTTCATATCCATAGCACTAAGGTTCCTTTTAGTAGTTAATAGGCATCCTCTAGCCAACTTCCTTACGGCTTTGATTGGTCAGAATCATATTATTAAATGTGTAGAAAATTAAAGCAGATCTGCCAACCTTACTCTATTATTCAGAATAATTTTTCTTAAAGTTCTTTTGATGAAAGAAGAAGGAATTTCGTTCTCTAGAAAACTATCTAATAGTATATTAATGTGGTAATTGAAGTCCAAATTGTTGCTGCAAATTCTTGAAATTCTTAGGACCTGAGAAATTAGTACATTCTCAATTACTTTGGTTGATATGTTATTATTCCAGTGTAGATATTTAATTACTTTGAAAGGAAAATTAACTCTTTTATCAAAGAGGCTAATAGATGGGTTACCTCTGTTCAGCTTAATGCTTAAGTCCAGGAACTCAAGTTCCTGATTACTGTGGTTGGTTTTACATAAGTTAAGAGAGCTAGGATAGATATTATCAAAATCACTCTCTATAACTTCTGAATTATTGATACACAGCAGATCATCAATATATCTCAGGTCCGGACTGAGATTGAATGCATAAAGAGTGTATCCCTTGGAAAATTCATCTCGATCGATATATATTCCACAATCTTGGCCCAGTTTCTCGGTTCCTTGAAATAGACTATGGAAAGAACGAATTGTGCTGCCCTTTTCGAAATTGGGTTCTAGAGGTTTATGAGGAACTGACTGTCCGTCAACGTACACGGCGATAAAGTTATCATAATGCTTAAATTCAAAAGCGTTAGATTTATATGTACCATTAAAAGCATCGTTATCGACACATCCAATAATCAGTCTTTTGGGCATTTGTCCTAGGAATACGTTGTCTTGCACGAAGGACATACTTCCTTGAGAGACGGAATACACTTTGCATAAAACACGATCAATAGGATACTTGGCGGGAGATTTTTCTAAAGCTTTTGCATGGCCGATGGCAACTCCCGGGTTGACTTTCACTTTTCTCACAAAAATGGAGGCGTGTTCGATGAGAACTCTGTAATTGGGGGCCTCTGAGGAGGAAACGAGGCACAAATCAGGTTTATTTCGAACCAGTTTAATTTTCACGTCCACTAAATTGAGAAGCAGTCTGTTTTGAAAAAATAAATCACAGTGCAAGGTTCCAATCATGTCAAACGTTTTGCTGTCTTTCACGAGCTCATAGCGTTGATGTAATCCTTTGTTTGCTGCAGCATTCGTGGGATTAATTTCGTTCAGATGTCCGGCTGTATCCTTGTAAAACCCTTCGCATGCTAAATAGGATTTCTTTGCATCTTCTCCATAATTTAATAGAGTTTCAATATATGCTCTGTGAGGATACATGTTGCTCGAGGACGAAATCACTCTTTCGTTTAAACTAGCATCAATTTGGGAAAACAGAGAATGAAGAAAACAGTTTATGGGCCCCACGGGCTCTTTGTCAGCTGTGACGGAATTGTCAGCTTTCACAATTTTAATTTTTACGTAGAGTTGGCTGGAAGACAAGTCAAGACAAGTATTCTTCTCCACTCCCAGAAATATTAAATTCCAGAGGTCCTCCATCTCGAATGTTGGCCAAGGGGTGATATTCGATCCATTGTCCTTTTTCTATGCTCGTTTGGGTGGGCGGTAAAGCAAATAAATCAAGTTCCGACTTTAAACATACGGAAGAATGACTGTGAATCAAAGCCATGGTTTACGGATCGAAAATATCGTGTGCTGTCGTCTTGGCTTTCTTTGAACGAATGATGCGCTTCATCGTGTTTCTCTTCCTTTTAACGCTTCCTCCTAACATTTTCTTCACTTTGCTTGCAGCTTTGTCGGTGAGAATTTGTCCTGCTTCTTTAGCTCGTTGTTTGGCTGCTGTTTTTGCATCCTTTCCTTGCATTAAGTCATTTGCAAGGTCGACCCCCGTTTGAAAGACTTGTTTTCCAAGCGTTTTTGCACCTTGTTTGAATAATGGTACCGCCGCTCTAAATAACGAACGAAAAAGTCCCCCAAGTCCATACCCTTTTTGAAGGGGTGCTCCTTGATAGTAGACTAAACCTTTTCCACTTTGATTGACGTAATATTCATCGAAGGATTTTGTACAACAGCGGTATGGTTCATGCATGACTACAGAGCCTTGAGACGAAAATGAAGTTTCACGATCGCTCTATTACGTTCAAATGGTACTAATTGTCCCGAGTGATTCCTTATAACGATTTCTACGGTTTGGAAATGTTTTCTTGCTAGAGGCAAATAATGAGGGCGATCGTATAAGGCGCTCACCACATCTGCGTCTTCTCCGCTCACTTTAACGATGCGAAGGAGAGGAGCAACCATGTCTCCCACAGGCTGAGGATCCACAATATCGCTGTATTCGTACAATAGGGAAAGCGATGTGTTCCGATCGGCTACGAAATTTCCATGAATTGTGACATCACTCCCTTCTGATGCTGAATACACTCCAGGTTGAAAACCTAGAATTTCAGGTATTCCTGGAAATAACTGCAGCTGAGAACCAAGAGTTAAAGCTGCTTTGACACGTCTCGTGGTTTTATTAAAAAACATCGTAATATTTTTCGACCAATGCTGGGACATGGCTTTTACCACGTCTCCCACAGAATCATAATATCCAGCAGGGATTTTTGCTGCTTTCAGTTGACTTGGACCGAGACCGTAATTTGAATTTACATTCACATTAAACCAGGAATGAGGGTAGATGAGTTCGACGAGTCCCACTTCCCAGTCACCATTGAGTTCGATCGGGGAAGGAAGACGCGTGATGAAATGAGAAATTTTATTGTCTGAAAAGTAGCGGAGAGAGCTGTCGCTAGGTAACGTTAGATAGAAACTCATGTTGACGAATGATGTTTCATCTAAAAAAAGGTCGGTTTTATAGAGAGGTCAAGTCTTCCGCGGGGATCCAAGCATTAAATTTATCAAGATACCCTTTAAATTTAACAAAGTATTCCATTTTTCCTTTTCTTTTACGTTTCTTTAGAACACGTTCCACAGGAAAGGCCTCGGACAGAGTAACGTTTTGAAGCTCTTCGGCGTAAAAAGTTCCTTCCAGCTCTTCGTTCAATAAATCTTTAACTTTATAGACGGGTGGGGATCTGGGAACAAGACCGCTCACAACAAAAACTTCTTCCGTCCAATTTGATTCGTATCCTTTCTCAAATGTCAATTTTGCTTTACTAATCCGCACATGATCACCCACCTGAAATTTATAGGACTGTTTTTCCTTCTTGAGATCACCATACAGATTGAGAAACACTTGCTTTTCATTATCTTTGTTTACATCTACAGGTTTCATTTTTATACTTCGATGGGGGGAATGGTTGTAACTGTGAACTAAATCTTTGAGCACGTCTATGAATTTAAACATATTTTGATTTGTAAAGTATCGCACCATGCGAGTTTTGAGCGTGCGATTGAATCTCTCCACAACACTTGCTTTTGTCTCGTTGTTCGTTGTAAAGAAATGCACACCGTGTTGTGTTAAAAACCTTTGAAACTCTTTGTTCTTAAATTCAGTTCCTTTGTCTGTTTGAATTTTTACTGGTTTTCTATCTTGGAAAATCTGGGAAAATGCTTGAACGATATGGGACCCTGACTTTTGCTTTAAGGGAATCACCCATGCATATTTGGAAAATATGTCAATGCATCTTAACAAGTAACGAAATCCATCGTTATATTGACTCAAACTGGAGACATCAGCTAGGTCTGCTTGGAACTGTTGTCCTATTTCATTCACCATCACTCTATTTCTCGGAAAATGTCGTCTCACCGGCTTGTGAAGGGTGTACGTTTTCTCCCCCTTCAACCATTTCATGACGTCTTTTTTCTTGACGCCTTCTTTTTTGACAGCACGGTATAAAGAATCGAGACCACCTAAACTTCCTACTTTCTGAGTTGTCATATACGTCTGTTTCATCATTTCCTCCATTACAACAGTTCAACGAGAGACGATCCACCGTAACAGAAAAACTCATGTTCACACAAACTCGATCACAACTCTTAATAACGTCCACTCCCCCTCACACACCATTTTAAAAGAAATTCCAAATCCCCTAAAACATTTGAACACCATGAAAAACCATAAATCTTACTCTTTCAAGCATCTTTTTCCAATTGTTCGATGGTCTAGCGGAAAGAATGTAAGCTTTCTGAACAAAGGACTGGGAGTTCGAACCACTTCGATAAATAAAAATCACAAAATGGTGTAAAAAAAAAGGAAATCAAAACGGTGCTTTTCAGGCTCATCACCAATTCATCAAAAAAGGTTAGCAAACATGTAAACTGAACTTTTTTGACACGATTAAATCCTCTTTCTCTCAATCCAGAAACTATAAGATGATTCTCCTATTTGTTGAAAACACTTTATTTACAACCATAGAAAAATAAAAATAAATAAAACTAACCTCTTGTAAAATATTTAATCGTAAAAACTAAACTGAAGAAAATTTATTAAAGAAAAATATAACCTGAAGAAAATTTATGAAAGAAAAACTGATCTGGTAAAAATTTGTTAAATCAGATATTGACTTTTGGAGAAATGATCGTTTAAAATTTTTTACTTTCAGGAAAAATGAACGATTCAAATATTGACTTTTAGTTGGATGGCATTTCCCATGTTATTCAATGAGATTTTTGCGATTATAAAAAACTCAATCATTGGAATCGTCTTGTCCGGCGGTTCTCACGTTTGCAGCCGAACTGCGTCGCTTGATAAAATTTCACAGTGGAGAATTCTTGACACAATCTTCTAAAATATTTTGTAACGCTACCACGTGGAACGATGTTGGTTGTTTGGCGGAAATCTCCACCCAGCACGAAAGTTTTTCCTCAGAATGGACGTACATCATTCATCGCTTCTGGCAGCAACAAATCGATTTTTCTCAATGAGTGTGACGGCAACATTGATTCCCCATCAGTGATGAGATGATTGTTAGCCAAGCTTTCCTCAACTTAGACGAATCATTTGATGGCACTTTCATGCTGGAGACAGAAGTTTTGACTGCTGAAATTGGAATTCTGAATCCACTATGCGACGTTCGACCTCCCTTCAGCAAATCGGCAACGATTCGAGTCGTCGCAAAAACCAAAACGCTTGCCTTGCCCTCGTAAATAGATCATCATTGGGTTGTACATGTAAGCCTTGCCTGATACACCAGGACCGTCGATGAAGAAAAATCAAATTGCTGCTTTGTCGTTGTTCACAACAAAGATCATTTTACTGAAAAAGCGCTTAGCTTTTGCTGCTTCATCGTCCAAGTTGAAGATGTGACTACGACTGCTTCTGCAAGTCTAAAATTCGTGCACTTTGTGCCGTGAATTGGAAAACGATTCCGATTTCTTGAAGTGCTTTTCTTTCAGCAATATGACCATGAAAGTCTCGAATAAAGTCTTCAACAATGAACTCCGGAAACAGCTGAGTTTAGATGAAGTAGATCGTTTGGCGAAATTGAAGACGCGGATCAGAGCGAATGTCTGTCGCAATTGTCGTGGCATGATGAATTTTGATGCTTCCTCACAGCAGAGAACTCATCTAGTGTCGTCATCAACCAAGCCATGCGTGATTACTGCTGTTTTGGAGCTTTCATGAAGAATTCCGGTGACGGTCTTCAAAACATTGAAGCTCATTGCACCTTGAACATACTGGAGCAGCAGCCGCAAATTAAATCGTTCATAATTCTTAGGGCTAACACTGTACGTTCGATACAAACTTGTTCCTTTCACGCTGCCTCTTTTTCAGGTACTGAACTTTTGATCGTAAACATAATGATATGGCAACTCCGAGTAGTAAAGATGTCTGAAAGCTTCATCAGTCGCGTTAAGCTGGAACCAATCTGACAGCTGTGTTTTTTCTGCCGTCTGCTCACAGTGCTGCCTGACCTTCTTGGAATTAAGCTAATTGTTCATTTGGAAGATGAATGACAAGGCGATGAACTGCATGTGGCCGATCGTGCATGGGGTTCTCCAGAAATCTCCACATCGCTTTAGGCGCAGACACAAAGCTCGCATCGATATACTGGCTAATCCCGCAGCGAGGTACTGGATAACCTCGTCATAAATCACATTAGCTTGCGCACCAACATCATGGAATTCAACTGCAGCTTTGTTGTAACCTTTGTAAATGTACTTAAAGATATATTTAATGGCTTTGATTGACTGTCATGATTCAGCATTCTCATGACAATTGAATTTCTTAGCCAAAACTTTGTTGTAAGGAAGGCACAACAAAGCAATTATTGGCGGTAAAATTCCGGATTTCAACTTGAACGCCTTTGCGACGTCTGTACAGCGGGTAGCCATTGACATCAGTGATCATGTGAGGTTTTAACTGCTTCGAAACTTCTTTATGAACTCCTTGTTAGCCATGCAATGTGCTTTTGGATTCAAAGTGCCACATGGGTCATGAATCATTGTTCGAATGACGCTTTAGTGAAGTTTCGGCTCTACTCGACGATCAGTAATATCAGCAGAAACGTATCGAGCTACTTTTTCAGCTGTGTGAATTTCCTAATCATCTCCAAGAACGATTAAGATGTGTGCGTGAGGCAGTGTTCATTTTTGAAACTCGATTGTGTACACTAAAGCTTTCACATGTCCAAAAGCGCCATTCTTAGTGATGTCTTCGAGGAGAGCTTTTAAGTTTTATACTGAATACGGTGCTACTAAATATGGACGACCGGAAGGCGGATGCAAATTGAGAAAATGGCGGCAGATTTTTCTGAATCTCTGGCCAATTCGGATTGCATGCTATGGTCCCAAATAGATCAGGTCTGCTAAATTTAGAGACAATGCCATGGCATCGTGATACGTTTCACTCATGTTGCGAGGCGAACCTTGAAATGAGGATGGAAAAATCAAGGCACGCCCAACGTTCACTCCTCTTCAATCAGCAACGTCATTCAAATGAACCATTAAGTCTCGATATTGCTCGACTAGCAAACGGACTTGCTGACTGCGGATATAGTTCACGTTGTTGCTTTCAACTTGAAAATAAGAAGCTACAGCACACTGCTGGAACAACTTTCCTCCGTGTAAAATTGAATTGAAGCGGTTAACTCTACGATTGTTTGCGATGCCTTCCATTGCAGCATCAATACACGCGCATGCTGTTGATTAGGACGATTATGGCGTTGATCTCAATATTTGGTAACCAGCCTGCTTCACCGAACGGATAAAACGACATATAAATCATTGGGTTCAGATGAGGACTCAAAATGTTGAGCTTGATGAGTAGTTGCTGGGAATTTCGAGAAGAAATTCAAAAGTCGCGCTCAAATGGTGGTTCACCGTAAGCTGACAGGAAAATCATGGTGATCTCATCAACCATAGGAAGACTGTAGCGTCTGCGGTCATTGGCAATTTATGGTCTTCATCAGCAGCTCTTTTCTTTTTCATCAATTTCAACTTCTCGCAGCATGCGATAAGCGTGAGCATGCACATTGTTACGACGAATTACCTCATCCAAGAAAGCTACGATATCAGGATTACGTTGCTAATTCCCTGGATGATTTATACGCTGTTGATTTGCCAAGCCTGAGTCAATAACATGAAGCTCAGCATAAAAGCAATTGCTGTCTTCACTGGTATTCATCTATCCTGTTTGATGGTAGATCTGTCTGTGAACTCTGAAGATTTAGAGACCGTTTTCTGCAACGTGAGCAAATTTGTGCGCCCAACGATATGAAACTTAAGGCGCTGTGGAAAGAACTAATATTTTCATTGAAGTGCCGATAATTTTGATGCTGTCGATTACTTATCATATCCTTCAAATCAGGTGGAAACTCGCGAACTGCTTGGCCTTCATTCTCAAGCAAAACAGTTACTTTGAAACAGCAATACTTGAGTGTTTTATAATCAGATTTCTCAGCACAAAAATTAATAGAATGGCAGAACTGACTGTAAGAGAGAAATACATTATTAATGGAATTTCGGACATTCGACATCATTTTCATATTTTATGTGATTACGATTCAAGGACTGGAATTAGAAATCAAGCTACAAAAAAAAAAAAAAAAGAAGCAGCACGTGGTTTCCCGTTTCCAGAAAAATAACTCTTCTATTTACTTTTTATTTCCAGAAAAGGAACATTTCTGCAAGTTAAATTTGTCGGATTACTAAAAGCCCTTGAGGCTAATGGGTTTGGGATGTATTGTAAGACTCCAACATGGCGCCCGACCGTCTGAGAAAATGTACATATTTATTTTAACCAAGTCGGTTCGGAATGTATGAACACAATACTGTGTACAATGCTGGCGAACTATGCTGTCCGTTGGAGATTAGTTCTTGGAAAAGGTCAATGTCGCGATTGGGGCCGTTAGGTGACCTTCGTAACGCAGCGAAGGCTGGGGGTTAGGGGGTCAGGGAGTAAACGGGTCGGAAAAGAATGGGGGAGGCAACAGTGGAGGCTCGTTGTCTGCCTCTCACTAGATAGTTCATCAGCGCCTCAGGCGATAGGGCAGTGGTTAGTACGCGGACGCGAGGCTCGATATTTTAGTTGAGGGTCGGAGCTTGGTGGAGGAGCACGTGTATGCTGCTCGACAGGAAGCTAAAAACTTAGTATGTCCTCGTGGATGGACGGAAATTTAGCGTTCTTGTGACACACACCGTTGCAGGCTCTCACAAGCGGGTGGAGATTCTGTGCCAAAGAGCGGACAGACTCCGGCAGGTATTATTAGGAAGAACAATAAAGTGTTAGCAAGGAGAGCTGCACGACGACGAAAACGCACGTGTGAAACAATGCGCAAGTGATTTCTTGCCACGAGCGAAGTTTCCGATATACAGCCTAGGCTCGGACAGCATTTCTTTGAATAATGATTAAATTTGGTTTAAGTTTAGAAAACTTTGATGGATTCCTTTCGAGGCCTGTCTCATCGTTATTCATTCACCTCCCCTCCCTTGATCAGCCGATCTTAATATAACAAAGCTGAGGGAGCGGAGCGCCTGTTTGACCAATAATTATAAATTATTGGTTATCTAAGTAACAGGAACCTTGACCTATTGTCTGTGAGGTGCGTGCTCCGGTGAACGAGCTTTGATTACAGAGCCTTGCAGGACTTTGAATTACATAAGGCAGGTGGAGAATTTACGTTCGCCCCTACACTGACACTCAACATTCATCGCAGCACAATCATGAGCAGGGTCTTCGAACTCGTTAAAGGTTTCATGATTGAGAATAGCAGGACGATGCAATGGACATGATCGTTATCTTTAAGCAGCCGGTTCAGCACGCCGTATTGTAGCTTCTTCCGGACTTTCTGTGGCTTGCTGACCGAGTCTGATTAGTTAAATTCGTAGAACACCGTGAACTTACTGAGATTCTTGCTCTTCTGATGAATTTCGAGTGATTTTAGATTGGCCTGAACGTCGTACTTCAGCTTCAGCACGTCATAATGCAGCCTCTTCTGGGCACTCTGTGGCTTGCTGACCAAGTCTGATTCGTTGAATTCGGGAAACGTCCTGAACACGTTCACTTTCTCGATCTTCTGGTGATTGTCGAGCACGTTTAGATTGCCGTGGACGTTGTATTTGAACAGCAGCGTCAAATACAACGTTTAGCAGAGTCTTGATCTTTCATCATAGCAGTTATGGTATGAAACTGTCATTTGAAAATAACTTTCTTACTTCATTTTTGTTTTTTGTACTTATAGTTATCGAATAGCATTCATATACACTTTTTACGCTTTCCATCCTTTGGTTGAAGAAGCGTATGTGCTCCAGCTTTGTCCGTCTGTCTGCACGATAACTCGCGTAAAAATGGTTCGATCAAATTTTAGTATGTGATAGGGACCACCTGGGAACGAACCCTATTGGAAATGGGGTCAAAGGTCACGACTGAGAAACGGAATTCATGTCATTGCCCTTATGCGTCAGAACTTGCGTTAAAATGTTTCTATTTCGATGAAATTTTAGTATGTGGTAGGGGACCACCTGGGGACAAATCCTGTTGAAAATGGACCAAATGGGGTCAAAGGTCAGGACATAGGAGCAGGATCCATTCCATTGCCCATATGCGTCATAACTTACGTAAAAATGCTTCGATTGCGACAAAACTTTGGTATGTTGTTCCGGAGGTATACTGCACCGGTTCTGTTGAATATCATCGAAATGGGGTCAAAGGTCAGGACACGGGAGCGGGATTTATTCCACAGCCATTATTAAATAACTTGAGTAATGATTTCCGGTATGTTGCAAAGCGTATCATAAACAACGTATCGCACGATTTTACTAACTTG
This sequence comes from Macrothele yani, assembly GCA_039090855.1. Lineage (NCBI taxonomy): Eukaryota > Metazoa > Arthropoda > Arachnida > Araneae > Macrothelidae > Macrothele > Macrothele yani. The sequence continues at coordinate 142,451,457 of CM077009.1, read as the reverse complement.
TTTTAAAAAGGGCATAATTAATATTTTAAAATTGTTCCGAGTAATAAGCTCCACAGCGTTAGGTGCATCTTTATGTGTGTGATAATAATTCATGTCTGCGCCATTTTGTTTTTGAGCGTGTTTACTGAACACCAGGACAGAATTTATTGCATAAAAGACTTACCTGGAAATAGCGCTTCATAAGTTCTAAAATTCACAAGAAAACTCGGTCAGGTATAAGATATGTACTTCTACGCGTAAGCAATGGAGGGCTGACAGTTCTTAGGCATAAATATATCAGACACAACAAAGTCGCATTTTCCCTGTGTTCGTTCGCCGCACATTAGATGTTTCAATAGGCAGCTGATGAAATATCGAATACAAATAACAGCAGTCAGTCGCAATATTTCTCGGATTTCTTTCCTTTTTTTTTTTTTTTTTTTTTTTATGAAATCCTTTAAAAGCAGACCTTTTCAGTGGGGTTCCCGTCCTTCAAAACCCCTGGAAAAATGCATAGTGGTCCTAAATCGCATTGTTTTATTTACTATAAAAAAGATCACGCAGAGGACAAGCAACTACGTTCTCTTGTTCCTGATATTGCCAGATAGCAAAAATGCGTTAAAATAGTAACAGCATTTTCGGAAACTTAGAATTGCGCAATGATAAAATGTTATGGTAGTTCATGCATAGAAGCACAAACAGAATTTTTTGTTTTCTTTCTTTTTCATTTCTTCTACAAATATAAAATATACCTGGACATATTCTGCGAAAAAAAATTTAATTTCATTATGAGATCTGATGTGCTGTTTTATCTATATCAGTTTTTTTTTGTACATTTGAACGCACCTCACTGTAAAAGTCAAGACCATAGCTTAAATTTCATTTAAAATTCCTAGGTCTAGGTTCCTTGAATGCATCTGACATAAAATGCGTTAATGGCTCTCGAGAACTTTTTATTCACTATTCAGACTTACGAAATATTAAAATCATTGTAGTTTCACATGCGACAATAACAACTTAAATTTGTGAAAAAAATTTAGGACCTACTATAAACCGAATGGTCCCCGGCATAGGCGCCTTCTAAACATGCACTTTAAGGCTGTTCCTTTGAGTCTCTTTTATTAGGCCTTCTAACATGTTTATACAAATCAAATATTTATATTGTAACTTCAAATCTTCCAAAAAGGCCTGAAGCCTATGTATCTTTCAGACAGTTTAAAGCTGTTCCATTGAGCCTCTTTTATTAGTTCTTGTAACATGTTTATACAAAACTGATATTTAGGTTGTAACTCAGTCTTCCTAAAAGGCCCGCGGTCTAGGTGTCTTGCAAATATCTGACGACTAATGTATTGAGTACATTTCACTAGCTTTCAGGCATGTCTACACGCACCGAATATTTAGGTTGTAATTCAAAACTTACGAGAAAGGCCGGCCGCCTACGTTATTTTTAAACACTTGAAGATCGATCCGTTGGATCCTTTTTTATTAGCTTTTTATTGTAGTTATTACACACAAAATATTAAAATCATAACTAAAAATTACATGAATTGAAAAACTTCTATATATCGTCTTATGTCACTAGGACCTGCAGCAGTTTTGGAAGAAACGTTTTCAAAGAAGACAGTTTTGGAAGAAATTTGGGGAGACTTTCATCCAGCAGTGGATTGATAATGATGTGTGTGTGTGTGTGTGTTTGTGTGTGCTTATCCTCCAGAAAAAACAGTACCGTTTTGCATATGTGTGTGAATGTGTGTTTTTTTTCTGGAGAAAAAGATGCCGTTACTCTAAAACACAAGCTGCTGTTGCTAAAGAAGGCCGATGGACCTAACAAAAAGCAAATAAATTTCTTGAACATTTTTCTTAAGCCTTTTTCTAACACAAAGCGAAAATTTTCAGTTCCGGCACGTTTTGACAGAAGAAAAGCAAAGCGCGCACACACACACTCACACACACCAGGAGCGCCGACTTCACCAAATTATTGGGGGGGGGGGGGGGGCACAGATGTGAAGAGATCTGACGTGGGAAGACCACTCTCCCCCATTGTCAGGAGGAAAATAAAAAAAAAAGGACAAAAAGATAAACTACGAGATTTCAAGTATGTTTTAAAAGGCAATTGTAATTGCTGATCAGGAAATGTACAAAAAAACAAACAACACAAATATTCTTTTGCTGAATATTAATATTTTTAAAAACAAAATTCAGCCTGTGAGTCAATGTATCCAAACAGATGTTATTTCCAAACGTTTGTAAAAAATCTGAGAAATTAGTTGGCTTACTTATACGTACAAAGAAGAAGCGCAAAGAATAAAAAGCTAAATAAAGGCACCAGATGTTATACGATCCTGTAGTTTTATTTATTTTATTCTTGATAACTATTTTAAACAGTTATCACATATCACGAGAAGAACAAGTCAAACACAATACAGGGCGGGCAATGCAGTTTCTTTTTTTCTTTCATCTTTTTTTTTTTTCCGGTTGGGTGTTTTTCTTTTCTTTTTTTTTTTTATTGAAGGTTTAACGACCACCGTGAGCAACTCAATGGGTTATAAGCAGTCGCCCGTCTGCAGACATCTGCAGAAAATTGGTTGAGTTGTACTTTGTAAACGCTGAAAATTTCCCGATGTGAAGACCAGAAATTCTTTGTATTTCATATTCGGCATCGCCCCCCCCCGACAGGTTTGCTGAGTAGGCACATACCCTCAGATATGTGTCGAGTTGTAGCTTGTAAATGCTAAAAATCTCCCAATCGAACAAGAAATTCTCTATATTTCACACTTTGTAGTATTACCCCCCCCCGACAGGTGTGCTCAGTAGGTTTACGCCCTGACATAATGTGTCCAGTTGTAGTTTGTAAATGCTGAAAATCTCCCGATCGGACAAGAAATTTTTTATATTCACACTTTTTAGTATTACCCCCCCACCCCCGACAGGTGTGCTCAGTAGGTTTACGCCCTGAGATAATGTCTCCAGTTGTAGTTTGTAAATGCTGAAAATCTCCCGATCGGACAAGAAATTTTTTATATTTCACACTTTTTAGTATTACCCCCCCCCCCCCCGACAGGTATGCTCAGTAGGTTTATACGCCCTGAGATAATGTCTCCAGTTGTAGTTTGTAAATGCTGAAAATCTCCCGATCGGACAAGAAATTCTCTATATTTCACAATTATCATATCCCCCCCCCCCCCCGACATATTTGCTGACTAGGCATGTGCCCTCAAATAATCTGCCGAGTTGTAGCTTATAAATGCTGAAAATCTCTCGATCAGGAGAGAAATTCTTCATATTTTATACTTTATGGTATAACCCCCCCCCCCACACACACACACACAAGTTTTCAGAGCGGGCACGTGCGCTCAGACAATGTTACGAGATGTAGCTTGTAAATGCTGAAAATCTCCCGATCGGACGAGAAATTTTATATATTTCACACTTTTTAGTATTACACCCCCCCCCCCCCCCCCGACAGGTGTGCTCAGTAGGTTTACGCCCTGAGATAATGTCTCCAGTTGTAGTTTGTAAATGCTGAAAATCTCCCGATCGGACAAGAAATTCTTTATATTTTACACTTTGTAGTATTACCCCCCCCCCCCCCCGACAGGTGTGCTCAGTAGGTTTACGCCCTGAGATAATGTGTCCAGTTGTAGTTTGTAAATGCTGAAAATCTCCCGATCGGACAGGAAATTTTTTATATTTCACACTTTTTAGTATTACCCCCCCCCCCCCCCCGACAGGTGTGCTCAGTAGGTTTACGCCCTGAGATAATGTCTCCAGTTGTAGTTTGTAAATGCTGAAAATCTCCCGATCGGACAAGAAATTCTTTATATTTTACACTTTGTAGTATTACCCCCCCCCCCCCCCCGACAGGTGTGCTCAGTAGGTTTACGCCCTGAGATAATGTGTCCAGTTGTAGTTTGTAAATGCTGAAAATCTCCCGATCGGACAGGAAATTTTTTATATTTCACACTTTTTAGTATTACCCCCCCCCCCCCCCCCCGACAGGTGTGCTCAGTAGGTTTACGCCCTGAGATAATGTGTCCAGTTGTAGTTTGTAAATGCTGAAAATCTCCCGATCGGACAAGAATTTTTTAAATTTCACACTTTTTAGTATTACCCCCCCCCCCCGACAGGTTTGCTCAGTAGGTTTATACGCCCTGAGATAATGTCTCCAGTTGTAATTTGTAAATGCTGAAAATCTCCCGATCGGACAAGAAATTCTTTATATTTCACAATTATCATATAACCCCCCCCCCCCGACAGGTTTGGTGACTAGGCATGTGCCCTCAAATAATCTGCCGAGTTGTAGCTTATAAATGCTGAAAATCTTTCGATCGTGAGAGAAATGCTTCATATTTTACACTTTTGGTATACGACCCCCCTCCCCCACCACAAGTTTTCAGAGCAGGCACGTGCGCTCAGACAATGTTACGAGTTGTAGTTTGTAAATGCTGAAAATCTCCCGATCGGACGAGAAATTGTTCATATTTTACACGTTTGATATCTCCCCCCCCCCCCCCCCGGTTTGCTGAGTAGGCTCGTGCCCGAAAATATTTAGTGCCTAAGTAACTTACGGCGATCATTTTCACGGTCAATCTCTTACTAGTGGGCCAAGAAACGCCAATTGTTATACGGCCCCTTAAACATTTGTGCCCAAATGTCCGGGTGCCCAAATGTCCGGGTGCCCAAATGTCCGGTGCCCAAATGTCCGGTGCCCAAATGTCCGGTGCCCAAATGTCCGCCCAGTCTTTCAGACAGAAATTCGTAAATATGTCTCAATTTCTTAATGATAATGAGATATAAGTGAAATTTTTTTGTGCACACCACTTGCTCAAGTAGGGAGAAACATAGGAACACTATAATTTTCAACGCAGCGCAATTTCATTGCTTTAAAAATGAATGTGCCCAAATGTCCGGGTGCCCAAATGTCCGGTGCCCAAATGTCCGGTGCCCAAAAGTCCGGTGCCCAAATGTCCGAACCCCCTTAAGATAGCTTGCCACCATAATATGACTGGAAGCAGATCACGTCAAATCTAATGTAAAGAAAAATGTAAAACTTACTGCAAAAACTGTTTTAATTGATTAAAATTTATTAGTCCCCCAAGAATTTTATGTCACAAAGCATACACAGCCACAACTAAACAAATAGAACAACTACTAACTAGGTAGCTAACTAGGTAGCCATGGCGGATTTTACGATTAGTAACACCAAGGCTGAACTCGATCCTATCAGGCTGTAACATTAAGCAAAAACAGCGAGGACAGAAAAGATGAGTTGGGACGCAACGCCATAAAATGACATCTATTGACCTTGTTCGCATTAACAAACTGATTCCGTATCATTATTTACATTTGAGATTTTATTTATATTCACTTTCACATTAACAGATGGATATTTGTATTCTGAATTCGTAGTACTTGGGAAAGAGAATTTTTCTGTAGGAACTGGTGTAATTCATGTGTAAATCTCATTCCTCCTTTATTCTTCAACGATCTAGGGCCGAGATTTTGGTAAATGTGTAGATTAGCGTCTTAAATTATTTCGACGGAAAAATGTTAGTACCTGGAAAAAGTGCGATGTACAGATTTTAGAGTATGGAAATTAATGGCAAATGGTGCAGAAATTTCGTATTTTAAATGTCTTTTAAAGATTTTTATCGTAACATTTACCAGCAAGTTCGATGCTGCGAAGAGACGCTGCCGTAGGCCTAATAACGTATGGAACGTACAGGTAAATGTTACGATAAAAATCTTTAAAAGACATTCGAAACAGAAAATTTCTGCACCATTTGCCATTAATTTTCACAATCTAAAACCTGTAAGTCGCACTTTTCCGAAGTACTAATATTTTTCCGACGAAATAATTTAAAACGCAAATCTACACATTTACCTATTTTACTTAATATGAGTTTTATATATAGCTGAGGTTTTTTTCTAAAATTGAAATAGGTATGTAATTATCAGAATGAAAATGCTTACCACAAACAACAGTTGAAGGTAACTTGTCATTTGGAGTAAAATCCTGACGAGATATTTCTTTCAGCAACAGTTGCTTTAGGTTCTGATTTGAGGGAAACTCATGGAATGACAAACCCACGTTTTTCTTCTTAGAAGATGTGCACATCGGCACACAGCAGTAAACCATTTGGAAAATGGGTTGGATTTTGTTGTGAAAACAACAGTTTGGTTTTAAAACTAGAATGTTTTTATGAAAGAAACAAGAAAAAACGACGAACATACACAATCCCGCAATTCAAACAACGCAGAAATTGAGGTGTTTATACCTTGGGACGCAGTGCCATCTAACGGCTGAAATCATCCCTAACGCCCACTGGCCAATCACCAAAAGTCTATTGTCTTCAACGGTAATGTTACAGCCTTATAGGATCCAGTTCAGCCTTGGTAACACGAATAGAACGAATGTTTCAGCCAATAGGAGTGAGAGGAGACAAGGCCCAGGAGAGGAAAAGTGATGATTCAGAGCTGTAATGGCTGTAACCTCAGTCAAGGCTTGCCTCAGCACCCAACCCACCCGGGGAGGGGGGTACTTCCGGGGAATGGAAATGCCGCCATGGAGTAGTTTGTAATAGAAATTGGTAAGTCAGTTGTTTCAGTGGAGAACTAATAACCGAACACTACGTACTTCTGTTTCGTTTATCAAAGCTACATAAGGCTATGGAAATTGGCTCAGATTTAAAGAAGATAAACATGGGTTATTTTCATTGCAAGACAAACTACCCTATCTTAAAATCTAACAAAGTAATAAAAGCATAATTAATTGGTAAGGCGAAAACATTACAGAAGACCTTGACAATATTACGCTTCTAAGAGTAACTTTGGCCTTTCAAAATTTGTTGTACACATATAGCATTCTGTCAATTTCGTTGTTTTATCTGAATGTCGTGAAAGTTATCCAAATGTTTTGAAACAAATTGAGTAATGTGAATCTACAGGTGTTTTTTACGCATGTTTTATTTTCCTCCAATTTCGAGCACACAAGTTCATGACTGCTAATGTCAGAAAGGGAAATTACTGTAGCAGATTTCTGAATAAATAAAATTTGTAAGTTTCTCAGCATGGGGTCAGTGCTGAAACATACTATGAGAGAAGCCGCTAAGCAATTAATTGCAAAGGAAGCAAAAACAGAAATTGATACTTCTCAATGCACATCATTCCATGTAAAAGTGAAGATCTCTGGGAATATGAAATATACTTCCAGAAACTCTCAGGAGAATCAACATCTGCAAGACATATGCAGCTTCATACAAGTGAAAAACTTTTCCAGTGTAATGTGTGTTGCAAGAAATTCAAACAGAAAAATAGTCTCTTAATGCATGCAAAGGCCCGTGCAAGAGAAAAACCTTATGATTCTGACATGTGTTCCAAGCAGCCAAGTGAAAAATGCGACATCCCGAAGCGTAGTGTCCTTCAGTCAAGTGAAAAAAATCACCCATATCATGTATGCTTAAAACAGTTTGCATGCAAGCGTAATCTTTCCAGCCACATGCTTGTTCACACAGGTGAAAAGCCTCACCAATGCGATGTATGTTCGAAACAATTTACTTGTAAAAGTCACCTTTCATAGCACCTGCTTCTTCACACAGGTGAAAAGCATCACCAATGTGATGTTTGTTTCAAACAATTTACTCATAAAAGTGGTCTTTCAATGCATATGCTGCTTCATACAGGTGAAAAACCTCACCAGTGTGATGTATGTTCCAAACAATTTGCTCAAAAAGTCATCTGTTAATGCACATTTTCCTTCACACTGGTGAGCAGCCTCACCAGTGTGATGTTTGTTCCAAAAAATGTACTCATAAAAATAGCCTTGCAATGGATATGCTCCTTCACACCGGTGGAAAGCCTCACCAGTGTGATGTTTGTTTCAAACAATTTACTCGTAAAGCTAATCTTTTAAGGCACATGCTTCTTCACACTGGTAAAAAGCTTCACCAATGTGATGTATGCCAAATCTAGGTTTTAGCCATAGTTACAGGATGAAACTAAAACCTAATGATTAGTTAAAAACTTGAATGAGATCAAAACACAGACACTAGTAAAAACACCATTAGACCTTTCAAGCCTGTGTCTGCCGCCCCGGTGGCGCAGTGGTCTAAGGCGCTGGCCTCTGATCATTCGTCCGTAAGGGGTCCGGGTTCGAATCCCGGTCGGGCATGGATGTTGTGTTTGTCTTACGGCGCTGGCTCTCTCCCTTCCCTGGAACCAGTGACCCTAAATTAGGGACGGGCGACTGCTTATAGCCCATTGAGTTGCTCACGGTGGTCGTTAAACCTCCAACCAAAAAAAAAAAAAAAAAAAAAAAAAAAAAAAAGCCTGTGTCTGCCTCAACTACAGATGGAATAAACTAAGTCATAAAATACAGTCATGGGCACATACATATATAAGATCAAATGAGAGCTGTTGCCACTGAAGGAGACACATTGGTGATAGTAAGTTAAGTCATGACCCCCATAAGCATGAAAATGAAATAATATAAAGTCTGATGTCAGTAGACATGTGATTAACAACAGTTACTCACTAATATCATTTAGCAAAAATTTCCAGATTTGATGAACAGAAGCAGGTAGGTCATCATTGCAACAGGTATTTAAATAATGACAAATGTACAAACCTCGTTGAATAGTAGAGAGGCCTTATTAGAAGGTCAAGCAAGGATGGTTGCCTCAGTCCAAGAAGGGGAATGTGGGCCTTTATTAATAAGGTGACACAAGGCAATAGCTAGTGAACCAACTGTAACATTATACACATGTTCACAAGTTCTTATTTTAAGTCTTCTTGATGTTAATCCAATGTAAACTAAGTCCCTGGTTCCTTCCTCCATTGCTTTAAGGGAAACACAATATACTGCATGTTTGTCAGTGAGCTCCATGAAGTCAAAATCATTTTTAACTATAGCTAGAATGTTCCTAGTTTTAATGCCAAAATCCAAATTGTGTCATCGGTATACAGTAGCAAACAAAAGTATTTGGCGAAACACTTTTTCAACCATAATTTTTTTTCTGCTGGACCAAATCAGGTCATTTTGGGATATGATATGTGTTGATTCGTGGGTTGCAATGGCGCGTAGTTTGTATTTCGCTCAGAGTGAATTTGTCGTTCGAAATGGGCCATATTCAAGAGTCGCCAATTATTACCCATTTGTTTGCTGCATGTATTAATGTTTTTCTTGTGATTTTTGTGATGTGTAGTGTGATAATAAGTCAATCCTAGGTTTTCAGAAATGGGTAAAAAGGCGGAGATCCCTGTTGGAGCTCGCCAGGCAGCCATGAACATGATGGAATCCGGAATGCGCGTCACCGACATTGCGAGGGCCTTGAAGATCCGACACCAGTCTATTTCAGCTATCCTGCAATGTTATAAGAAGACTCGGGCCGTCGAGAACAGTCCGCGATGTGGTAGGCCTCGTTCCACTACGTTGCGTCAGGATAGACGCATCCTCCGTCGATCCCGTGCTGATCCTACCTTGACTGCTGTGGACATTGCCACCAAATTCCACGACAGCGACGACCTGAATGTCAGCCAAATGAACATCTGCCATCGTCTGATTGCTGGTGGATTGAATGGAAGATGCCCCGCCAAGAAACCACTCATCGGAGTCAAGAATCGACGAGCCAGAGTTGTGTTCGCGCACCTTCATCGACACTGGACCACGGCGGACTGGAGTAAGGGGCTTTTCACCGACGAGAGCAAGTTCAACTTGTTCGGAAGTGATGGCATCCGATACGTACGACGTCCGTGTGGCCAGAGATTCAACCCCCAGTTAATTCAGCCGACTGTCAAGCACGGAGGATGATCGCTCATGGTTTACGGCAACTTCTTGCAATGGAATGGGCCCCATAATCAAGATTGACGGAATAATGACCGGCCAGAGCTACACCAACATGCTCATCAACGATGTCTTCCCATGGGCAAACCAGAACATGCCACCCGGATGGATCATGCAGCAAGACAACACCCGAAGCACACATCCAGAGTAGCGAAGGCAGCCTTCCAGCAGCAACAGGTCACACTTCTAGACTGGCCAAGCCAGTATCCAGACCTCAACCCTATCGAGCACAGGTGGGAGGAGCTGGAGAGACGATGTGCGAAGAAAACCTGCTGGAATAGGGCCCAGAAGTTCAACCAGCTGTCTGCAGAATGGACGCGAATTCCGCAGGTCAGCGTCAAGAAGCTAGTGGACTCAATGTCGCCCGGTTGTGCAGCTGTTATTAATTCTCGTGGTTATCCCACTAAGTATTAGTTATTGTTTTATCGTTTTCTCGTACTTGTTTTCTGTTATCGTTGCATTAAATGAACGTGATACACACCTACTTTGCTGGTCAATTTGTATGATCTTTGCGATTAAGCACGGTACCTGATCTGTGTTAAGGTTTCCGATCCATCTGCATATGGGTCATGTTTACAACTGAATAACACATATCATATCCCAAAATGACCCAATTTGGTCCAGCAGAAAAAATATTATGGTCGAAAAAGTGTTTTGCCAAATACTTTTGTTCGCTACTGTATGTTTTTAAAATGTCACATCCAGGAAGGAACTCCATCGAATCTACAAACTTACAGTGATTACTTTCAGGAGTCAAAGTCGTTAGGGTCTTCCTTTGATATTTCTAAAGAATGCGATTAACATGGTATCTAGAATAGGCTTGTGCCAAAGCCAGTTCGTAAATCTTATCTAATTCACAGGAACGACTGTGCCTATCAGAGGAGCGAGAAAAAGCGTGGTTGACTAGAAAGTTGATGGAAGCAAGTTTATGGTGAAGGCGAATGGCTGAAGAAAACATAATCAAATTAGAGTAAGAAGAAGGTTTCATGTAAACAGAATAATGAATGGAATTAGAGATAGAATTTCTTTGCAACATGAAATCTAAAAATGGTAAAGAAAAATTGCCCTCTAGTTCAACAGTGAACTGGTGAGATTGGTAAAAAGATGAAAGATAAGAAGCAAAGCTGGTCAGATCAGTGTTCGAGGAAGGGCAAAATATAAGAATGTCGTCAACATGTCTTAAATAAAGGAGGGGGTTAACCCTAAAAAGACCAAGAGCATGGGATTCTAAATCCTGAGGAATAAGTTCTGCGAGGAGGAGTGAAAGTGGTGACCCCACAGAGGCTCCTTCGTAGTTGATGAAACATTTGACCATTAAACCTAAAAATAGAGCAAGATCAAACTAACTGGAGTGCACAAAGTACAGCATTGATTTCGAAGGGAGTGGCTAATACTCTAAAAGTTTAGATTCAATTAAATTATGCACAATATCAACAGGAATGTTAGAAAATAGACAAACTACATCCAGTTAGGCCATAATGAAGGACCCAACAAATGAGTCAAAAGAAACAACTTCTGCAAGAGCTTGAGCTGAATTAGAAACTGAAAACCTGGAAGGAGAAGAAATAAGTGGTGAAAGGAACTTAGCTCAACTTTTTTCCAAGGGGTGGGTGGAACTGGTGGAACTGGAAACTAATGCACAAAAAGGGTAATATTATCCTTATGGAGCTTTAATTTGCCAAACTTTTCCAGTATGCGAGGACCTAAAGGGGTGTATGCAGACTGAGCAATGCAAGCTAGCAGGGTACCATGGTTTTTTTACCTGCTCAATGCTCTGATAGTAGCAAAAATGGGATCAGAAGATACAGTAGCATGAGGAATGGCTTCAATGGCAGTAGACATTTTAGCAAGGTAATCTGATTTGTCCAAAATTGCAATTTTGCAAGATTTGTCTGCTGAAACCACAGCAATGAGCAATGTCTGGGTTATTATGTAGAGCAGCTTGATTAGTAAAACAGTCTCATTGTCTAGGTATCTTATATCATCATCATCATCATCATTGTCAACCATTATCAACCCACTGCTGGACGAAGGTCTCCCCAAGTTTCCTCCACAACGGTCTGTCTTGTGCCAGTCTCTTCCATGTCACCCCTGCATACTTTAGAATTTCATCCACCCATCTCCCATGTGGTCTTCTTCTGGGTCTTTTCCTGTCCCTTGGAATCCAATCTAAAATTTCGGCTGTCCATCGATGATCTGTCCTTCTGGCAGTATGTCCAGCCCATTGCCATTTCAGGGATTTAACTCTGATCATGATGTCTTCCACTCTAGTCATTTTTCGGATCCACGAGTTCCTCTTCTTATCTCTCCTGGTTACACCAAGCATGCACCTCTCCATGCTTCTTTGAGTTGTCTGCAGCCTTTGTATGTCTCTTTTAGTTAAGGTCCACGTCTCTGCACCATACGTAAGCACTGGAAGGATGCATTGATCAAACACTTTTCTTTTAAGACATAATGGCATATTGCTCTTGAAAATTATGCTGTTTCTTCCAAAAGCTCTCCAGGCAAGTTTTGTACGCCGATTAATTTCTTCACCAATGTGACCCTCACTTGATATCTGCTGTCCAAGATAAACGTACGTGTCTGTTATCTCCAGCTTTTCTCCATCAATCGATAAATCTTCATTTCTTGTAAAAGCATTGAACATCACTTTTGTCTTCTGAAAGTTCATTTTTAATCCCACTTCTTTACTCTTGTCAGCAAGTTCCTGGATCATACTCTGCAGCTCTGATGGGGTAGTTGCAAAAATGACTACGTCATCAGCAAAACGAAGGTGGGTTAGATAATCTCCATTAATCTTTATCCCCTTGTTTTCCCAGCTCAGCGACTGAAAAACACCCTCCAATGTGGCATTAAAGAGCTTCGGAGATATGGTGTCACCTTGTCTCACTCCCTTTCCAATTTTTACCTGTGTTGTATTTTCAAACAGCCTAATCTTTGCACTTGCATTTTCATAGATGTTATTAATAATATTAATGTATGCATCTTCAATACCGCAGGTTTTCAGAGCCATTGTAACTGCTGATGGTTTCACCGAATCAAAGGCTTTTTCATAATCGATAAAAGCCATGCACAATGGAAGTTCATATTCCCTCGCTCTTTCAATTAGTTCTCTCAGCACGTGGATATGATCTATTGTGCTGTAGCCACTCCTGAATCCAGCTTGTTCTCTCGGTTGAGCCATGTCCAGTGTTACCTTCAAGCGGTGTGAAAGAACTTTAGTGAAGATTTTATAAACTACTGATAGGAGGCTGATAGGTCTGTAGTTTCCGAGATCCTCAATGTCACCTTTCTTATGTAGCGGTGTTCCAATCCTCAGGAATCTTTCCTTCATTAAGGCATCGAGTGAAAATTTGGGCGAGTACTGTTTCGATTTCTCCACTTGCTTCTTGTATGATGTCTACAGTAATTCCATCTTCTCCTGGAGCTTTTCCTCGCTTCATGTTCTTGATTGCATGTGCAACTTCTGCTGGAAGGACTGGAGGAACTCTGGTACTGGTATCTTTCATGATGTCTGGAGTGCATATATCATCCCTTTCAAATAATTTGGAGTAGAAATCTTTCACTCTTGTCAAAATTTCGCCTCTATTTCTTGTTACAGAACCATCTTCTTTTCTCAGTGCCATAATCTGTTTTCTTCCCTTACTGAGATGTCCCTTTGCTATCTTTAGGCTTTGGTTGTTTTCAATTGCTTTCCTCACTAGTTCACAGTTGAATTTCCTTACGTCTTCAGTGATACTTTTTCTTACTGTCTTGCATAGCTCTATATATTCCACTTTGGAAGTCACATCTTCTTTAGTTGTCCTCATCTCTCTTCTTTTTTGCATCAACATTTTGGTTTTTCCTGATAATTTGTTCACATGCAACTTGTTCTTAGACCCAGCTAATTTTGTTGCTGTTTCCATAAGAGCTTTGGTTACTTTTCTGTTAACTTCAGAGATGTCCACTTCTTTCGATGTTAGGCCTTCTAAAGCAGAGAACCTGTTCTTCAGTTCTAACTTGAAGGTATTATGGTGTTTTTTGAGGTTGGTTATGTCAATAGATTTTGTTTGTCTTATGAGCTTGCCACGTTCAAGTTTAGCGTTGAGGTGCATCTTACATCTCACCAATCTATGGTCACTACCTGTGTTGAACTTGTTTAGCACACTGCAGTCTTCTATGACGAATTTTTTGTTACACATAATAAAATCAATTTCATTTGTCGTCCCATTTAGATGTCTCCATGTCCATTTCCTGTGTGGCTTTTTCTTGAAGAAGGAGTTCAAGATGAAAAACCCTTCTGCCTCTGCAAACTCAACGAGAGTATTTCCACGCTGGTTTCTGTTGCCGTGACCGAATTTACCTACTGAAGTTTCATTCTGTTGCCGTTGCCCTATTTTTGCATTGAAATCTCCCATAATTATTTTCAAGTGCTGCTTACCTTTATTATTTAGATGACATATTTCCTCATAAAATTCTTCAATTTCTTCTTCAGGATGACTTGTGGTGGGTGCATAAGTTTGAATAATCTGAGCCTGGTATCTTTTCGAGAGTTGGATAACAAGTCGTGCAGCTCTGTCAGAGGAACTTTCAACTTCTACAACTTTATCCTTCAGTTTCTTGTTTATTATAAATCCAACACCACTAGTTCTGCCAGTATCTGTCCCACGATAGTAGAAGAGATGTCCACTTTTCAGTTCGATGAGATCTTCTCCTTTTCTCCTTACCTCACTTAGCCCCACGATGTCCCACTTGATCCTTTGTAATTCCTCTTCCAATTCAAGAAGCCTTGAATCAGAAGATAGGGAGCGTGCATTGTAAGTAGCCAAGGTCAGCATCAGATGGCAGCCTAGTCCGGTCCTCCGGGGATTCTTAGCACCCTCTGCCTTCATGTCGCACTGGCCGCTGCCTTGGCCAGGTACATTCCAGCTGCCGGAGACTGAGGGCCAAGATTTAAGTTGTGGAATCATTTTGGAGGGGTTTGGCCATAACTCACCACGCTGGCCAAGCGGGTTGGTGAGTGTGGGATAGAATTTCCTCTAATCCCGATGGTATAGTTATACCGCTATGGGCGGTCGTCAGAGCCCCTTTAGTGGGAACAGGATGCACCACGAGAAGGCGGGGTTGACATTTGTCAAGGAGAGGCTGTGATGTTACGCATCACTTGACCTTATATATATATATATATATATATATATATATATATATATATATATATATATATGAGACCTAGACAGTGAGACTCTTTTACTTATATGTATATATATACATATATGCCGTGCCATGTATGTATTTTACAACTTAGTTTATTCCATCTGAAGGTGAGGCTGATGCAGCCTTGAAAGGTTTAATGGTATTTTAACTAGTGTGCGTGTGTGTGTTTTAACCTCATTAAAGTTTTTAACTAATCATTAGGTTTCACTGTTTCATCATGCAACTACGGCTAAAGTATAGATTTATCTATATACTGCATGAAATCATCTTCCTATTGTGATGTACGCTTGAAGCAGTTTGCTCAACAAAGTAATCTCTCAATGCACATGATCCTTCACACAGGTGTGTGTTCCAAACAATTTACTCATCACAGTCATCTTTTGAGGTGCCTGCTCCTTCACACTAATGAAAAGCGTCACCAGTGTGATGTGTGTTCCAAAGAATTTACTTGTAAAAGTCATTTTTCAAGGCACATGCTCCTTCACACAGGTGAAAAGCCTCACCAGTGTGATGTCTGTTCCAAACAGTTTACTCGCAAAAGTGATCTTTTAGTACACATTCTCCTTCACACAGGTGAAAAGCCTCACCAATATGATGTGTGTTCCAAACAATTTACTCGTAAAAGTGATCTTCACACAAGTGAAAAGTGTAATCCTTCACACAAGTGAAAAGCCTACCAATGTGATGTACGTTCCAAACAATTTACCCATAAAAGTCATCTTTCAAAGCATATGTTCCTTCACACATGTGAAAAGCCTCACCAGTGTGATGTATGTTCCAAACAGTTTACTTGTAAAAGTCATCTTTCAAAGCACATGCTCCTTCACACATGTGAAAAGGCTCACCAATGTGATGTATGTTCGAAACAATTTACTTGTAAAAGTCATCTTTCAGTGCACATGCTCCTTCACATAGGTGAAAAGCCTCACCAGTGTGATGTGTTTTCCAATCTATTTATTTGTAAGAGTAATCTTTCAAAGCACATGCTCTTTCACACAGGTAAATAGCCTCACCAGTGTTATAATTGTTTGAAACAGAGCTTACAGAAGTCATTTTTCAAGGCATGTGATCTTTCACAAAGGTGAAAAGCCTGAAGGGTGTGATGTATGCTCCAGACACTTTGCACAGAAGAGTTATCTTTCAGTGCATATGCTCCTTCATGCAGATAAATAACTGCAGTACTGTTTTTGTGACCTTGAACAGGACCATTCCTAATTTGTATGTACGAAGATTCATTGAATGGTGCATTAGATTTATCTTACAAATACTCCAGGGGGAAATCAGTTTCAGGTTATGCTTTTCATTTCCAGAAATATGTTTGTCTGTGAGATAATTAAGCAACAGGGTCATGCTGTTAGTAGTCAGGTTTATGAATTGTGATACAAGTTAAGAATTATCAGGGGAGTTTTTTTATTCAGTTTTCTTGTGAGAATTGAGATTCAAAAAAAGTAAAACATTTCTTTAATCGCCGAGTTGTATGTCAAGACCAATGTAAATGGAGAAGTTTGATACGACAACAGTAAGTAAAAATCTCTGGTAGTTTGTATTTCTTTTTGGAGCTAACCTCTGAATCTCAGAGAACAGCTTAATGATATGTATGTATGTATGTATGTGACTGTAGGAAATTTGTCCGGCAGCCTTTGGGAAAAGTGATTTTAGTTTGTGCTAACAAGTGGTATTCTTCCTTGAAGATAGTTTTGAAGGTTGAAGGGAAATCATAAGAATAAGCAAAAGCCTAAAGAGAAGTTATATTCTGACAAATTGACTCTAGCAACACTTCAAGCATGTTTCAAGCACAGGCAGGAGTGCTTGGGATAAGTTTGACAAATTTCAGTACAAGTCTTTCAAATTTTTTGATACTGATTTGTTAAAACCCTGCAATTTTTACATGTACCATGGAGCAAGAGATGTCAGGAGCTGACGTTACAGATCACTTGACCACTGTTGGAAAACCATCTTTAAATGGCAACATCCAGAATGTTGTCTTGCAAGAGGTTTTGAACTTGCAGTAGTGAAGCATTGATGCCACACAATTTCAGCAGCATTGTGAGATGTAATTTTTCACTTGGGTGTAAACAGAGGTTTATTTGTGCACAACTACAGAGCAGAATATTTAACAATCACCCCAAAGCACACAATTATATAAGCATGATAGCACATAGAAAAAAATATGTATGACAGACACTGACTTTTTTTCTTTATCTTTTCCTTTTCTGTATTATGTCTGAATCAACAGATACACATCTCTTTGTCATTTTTTTAGTTGTCCACAGCACCTGCTTGACTTTTTTATTTCATGTCCATTAGGGTGAAGTGTAAACTTTTTTTCGAATTTCAATATGTCTTAGTGCGGAAAAGTTGTGTATTACTACGTAAACCATGTGCAAAAAATTTCACAAAATTCAAATGATATCTTACGGTTCCACTTTACCTCAAAAATTTCCATATTGGGGCTAAATTGACACATTTTCATGTCTGTTGGGAGAAAAGAACAGTGTTCGTTGTACAGTATAACAGGAAATTTGGTTTCACAGAATAAGCAGCCCTGGAGTAATCACTGTTATACTGAGCAGAGATTTCACCCACCGATGTGACCATTTACTGCCGCAGATGGAAAAGTACAAATTCATACATCCCAATAGCTGTAATTGTGTTTTATAATTTCTATAAATATCCTCACGTACTGTTGCTGTTTAAAACATAATCTCAAAGTTTACAATTCTTTGTTTGGTGCACCAATAAAATATGGCATTGATACTTCAAAACTATGGCTGTTGTGTCAATGCCAACCAACAACCATATTTTCTAGTCTAAATGATATTTATGCCCCTATAATTAGTTCCATACTTGTAATATCCCATTTCATGATAGAAAATAAAATTATTGACAACAGCTTCTGATGTCAATTGCATACTGTTTCCCCAAGTAAAAAATGAAAAATAAAATTACAAAACGGTTTTTATTTTGCGCAGAGTGGCTTCTTTTATGTTATTAGTTATATAAATATTTTGCTATATTTATCATGTACTTCTGTTCCGCATGTTTAAACTTAGCATTAAAAGCTTAACATTTGGTCGTAAATCAATAATTGCTACAAAATAACTTGCTTAAATTGTAAGAATAGGGTTTCTTCTTACCTTATGAGGCCAGCACCAACGAGATAGAAGTACGTAGAGCTCTTACGTCAGGGAATGGGTGAAGCCACCGGAAACAAGTGGCAGCCATGTTTGATGAGGTACAGAACGATTTCCATTCCGTGTTAAGAAAGGGAGTTTTCGTAATATATGGTTTGATGTTAAATAAGGATATAACTCAGAAATGTTGTTATAAACACCTAGGGGTGAGACTAAAACTTTAACATATCAAATAACGCTTTTCATTGTTAGTTGGCGGCAATAGTGTTTTAAAAAGAAAATTATATTTTAATGGATGCAGCTTGCTTTCGTTGAATAAAATCTCATGCCATAATTTTTTGACATTTCACAAATTTTTTGGAACAAATTTTCAGTGAAATATAAGTCAGCGGTAATAGAGTAAATAAAAAAAAAAAAAAGAAAGAAAAACTACAGTTGCAGTCAATCCGCAATTTCGGTAAAAATCTTAGATATTCGTCGGTCATCACCATGAGAATGCTGAATCATCCCACAGCTTATCACTCCAAATACATAGACGCCAAATATTTTATGAGAATTTTAAATGAAAAAAAAAGTTCGAAGAAAATGGAAAACAAACAATGAGTTTACACAGCCAAGAGGTACCAATATTAAAATACATTTACCAACTGCCCCTATCTTATATAATCAGAAGAAAACTACTACTTAACTGGTTTTTATTTTATAAAACTTAAAAGTCCTTAGCACTGGGCATGTTTCTAATCTGTTTGTTAGCCTTAACATTCGACAACACAGATCTGTAAGCCTTATTCGTGGGTAGGCAAGGCAATTGTGGTAACTTGACCATAATAAAGGTATCTCCCAGCACATACACTAAATATACTTCACACAATATAATTCTCTCTCTCTCTATGTATATATATATATAAGACCCAGAAGACCCCATGGAAGAAGAATAGATGGAATTCGAAATCATGCACGAGTGACACGGAGGAGACAGGCTCAAGACAGACAACTGTGGAAGAAACTTGGGGAGGCCTTCATTCAGCAGTGGATTGATAATGGTTGATGTTATACATATTTCAGTAAAAAGAAGTAAAGCACACTCATGTAGTAATTAAAAGCTGGAGATAACAGACACGTACGTTTATCTTGGACAGCAGATATCAAGTGAGGGTCACATTGGTGAAGAAATTAATCGGCGTACAAAACTTGCCTGGAGAGCTTTTGGAAGAAACAGCATAATTTTCAAGAGCAATATGCCATTATGTCTTAAAAGAAAAGTGTTTGATCAATGCATCCTTCCAGTGCTTACGTATGGTGCAGAGACGTGGACCTTAGCTAAAAGAGACATACAAAGGCTGCAGACAACTCAAAAAAGCATTGAAAGGTGCATGCTTGGTGTAACCAGGAGAGATAAGAAGAGGAACACGTGGATCCGAAAAATGACAAGAGTGGAAGACATCATGATCAGAGTTAAATCCCTGAAATGGCAATGGGCTGGACCTACTGCCAGAAGAACAGACCATCGATGGACAGCCGAAATTTTAGATTGGATTCCAAGGGACAGGAAAAGACCCAGAAGAAGACCACATGGAAGATGGGTGGATGAAATTCGTAAGTATGCGGGAGTGACGTGAAGGAGACTGGCACAAGACAGACCATTGTGGAGGAAACTTGGGGAGACCTTCGTCCAGCAGTGGATTGATAATGGTTGACAATGATGATGATGATATAGCATAATCATTGTCAACCACATATATATATGGTTTAATGATGATATATATGGTTGACAATGATGATATATATACCCATTATCAATCCACTGCTGAAAGAAGGTCTCCCCAAGTTTCTTCTACAATTGTCTGTCTTGAGCCTGTCTCTTCCATATTACTCCGGCTTGCTTTCGAATTCCATCCACCCATCTCCCATGAGTCTTCTGTCCCTCGAAATCCAGTTCAAAATTTCAGTCGTCCATCGGTGGTCTGTTCTTCTGGCAACATGTCCAGCCCATTGCCATTTCAGTGGTTTCACTCTCTCTCTCTCTCTCTCTCTCTCTGTATATATATATTCTTTGAGTTGTCTGCATTCTTTGCATGCCTTTTTTTGGTATCAAAAGAAAAACGTTTCTATACATCCTGCTTTTCTTTTTTAGTTAAGGTCATACATACAGTATATATATATATATATACACCTGGTTATGATGTCGCCACCCTCTCTTTTTCTCTCTCTCTCTATATAAAACATTACATATAAACATTACTTACCTTTTCCCTGTATTTTTTATTCTGTCAGTTCACTTTTTGATGTATTTTAACAGCAGGAATAGTGACCTTTTTTTGATGAAAATTATTTTATTTATGTATCTACATATGTTTATTTTATTATTATTTAACTATCTTCCAAGGTTTATCCGTAAAAAAAAGAATTGAAAATAATCATTCTTAAGTGCAGTTTAAATAAACTTGGTGACCTAATATATGTTGTAGTCAGAGATATATATGTATATATCACTTCTGTAACTCCTCTGTGACCTAGGTATAGACAGACATTGGGGCAATATGATGCTGCCAATGGTATTTACAGTTAGTAACACCAGTACCGAGTAGCTAAAAATAGTTTTATGTACTTTTTCAACCAAAAAGACTTATAATTTTTGGTATCTAAAGAAAAATCTTTCTACACATCCTGCTTTTAATATCTGGGCTGGTAAATTTTCTCTGGGCATGTATTATTTCAGATATTTTTTAAGCCCTTGGCTGAGTGACCAAAAAATTCAGATTATGGACTTTAATTTTTTATGGGACAAAAAATTGACTTTTTTTTTCATCATTAAGTATTTAATATTTTTTATTTGCTCTTTCATATTTTACTTTTTTTTAAGAAGCCTAGTTTTTTGTTGTCCCAAAAGCTGAAATTTTGTAGTTTTCACCTGATATTTGTACACATTTTGGCAATTGTTAAGATGTACTGCACATAGTTTTTTTTTTTGTTGTTGTTTCAATTTTAAGGGCACAGCCTCTTATTAATATGAAGTGAGAAATTAACAACCACTGATTTGCATTCATGGTGTGCAAAAAGTTTGGCGAGCAAATGTTTATGTTTTGTGTTGTTATTTTGTGGGTTCCTTCAGCAGTCTTGCTGGAAATACAACATGTGTGTCTGATTTGTATTTTAGAGAAATACAGGCACAACTTGTTCAATTCAAAGAATGATTGATTTACGTGAGTGATATTTGTTCAATACTAACCTCTCATATATATGGTTGATGCAAAAGGAATAACTGGCAATTTATACATGGACTGTACATTCATCATGAATCAGAAGTCACATTCTTCAAAAAAAAAAAAAACCACCACCTATTACGTAAAAATCAAATGCCAGTAGTTATTACAAAATGTTGCTAGTCCCTTTCTTTTGTATTATTCCATATTTTTTTTTCAATTGTCATTTCATAATCGTTTGTGCCAGTTTTCATGAATATTTTATGTTGTTTGCATTTTTGAGGTACCATTGTACTCCCTGTTTCCTATTTTCAGTTTTAAATCAATATTGCCTATATTTTTGCTACCCCAAAACCACACACATTGTACTAACACATTCACAAATAAAGAGTATTCTGTCAAGAAATTTTCAAGCTCCCCACTCTCACTTTGTTGCAGTAATACTACAGATTAATCACTAATCAGAGACAAATGCCTAGAACACAAGCTGGGTGACCCTGTGCTTTCAGATAAAATAATATATTGTTTACTGACAGGTGTCAACAAGCAATAAATTTATATTACCAATCACAATTATTACTTCTGCAATTTAAGTAACTATAAATTGACTGCTTTACCAGTATTTGCTATCTAATGGGCATTAGCCATGGGTACATGATCTTTATCACATAAAAAGAAATTGCTGTTTCCTAAGATTTTGAAATATTTGTTGTTTTGTCAGACAAGTTGCATGTACACTGTACAGATTCTAGAATATATATGCAAATGCCATTTGCAAAACATCCTCAGTATATGTAAAAAAAAAAAAAAAAAAAAAAAAAACTTGCATAAGTAAAAATTGTTCACAAAAAGCCTCGAAGTTGGTAACTCACAATTAACCTCATCTTCCCATAAACATCATTCAGTGTTCACATTGAGTACGACTGTTTACAAAATATAAGGAATAAAAAGTCTTAAGATAACACAGATATTGAAATGGTTCATCTGCTGGTCTAATCACCAGCTACACGGATTAGATGTCTTATTTTCTGTGTTTGATTAACTGAGCATTTACAGCTCAACCTTATTTAAAAATGCTTACTTGTGAAATGTAGGGCTAACCTTCCAAAAGTGGAGTAAATGGCATTTTATTGTTGAAATAATTATCCAAAAGGTGCTGATAATTGTGACTATTCACAAAACATAACACGATCGCCGAGCAGCTGAAAGAAACGAGGTGACTCCTTGACACACGCAGAATTTGTACCTCATCAAAGATGGCGGGCTCTCCCCACGTTGGCTTCAGCTGCCTCAGCAGAGAACCAATCACAGAAGCACTCTATGTATTTCTATCTCGTTGGCCAGCACCCACTCAATGCTTGTTGACTTTGATCATTGTTACTGTTCTGAATCCGAATAAAAAATGTAAACGAATACGAATAAAATGTGCACAAATACAAATAAAGTGTTGAACCGAATGCAGATGAAATGCTGCAAGGGAATCCAAATAAGAAGTTCAAATGTAAACGATAGTTAAAAGCTGCATGATGTTAGGGTTAAAAAGACTGCTTAAAAAAAATATAACTGCAAAAAAACAGATGAATAGAACTTGGTTTAAAAACATATTAAAATATCCAAGAGCAAAAAGTTTCCGTCCGATGTCATGCTGATGTGTTCTAACCATTTAGCAATGGTCATTCTGAAAGGTAGCTGTTACTGACTGTATGCCATTGAAACGAATGGCCATGCAAAATCTCCCAGCTATACTATAACAGCATTCCATAAAAACTCTGAGTAAAATCACGTAAAATGAAGAAATATAGTAATAGCAAAATATATGTTATTCTTTCTCAAAGTATCTTTCCTCGGATGATATGCAATGGTCCCATCGTACAGTCCACTTTTCAAAGAATGTAGCGAAGGCATTTTGTGGAAGCTGCTTTAGCGACCCCTGTACAGCTTGAATAGCGTCAGCATCTGTATTGAATGTTGCACCATGGAAGTTCTCCTCCTTAATTGTTGGAAACAACCAGAAATTGCACAGGATGAGGTCAGGACTGTAGGCATGATTTCAATACTGCATTTTGTAAGAAACTGTTGAACACAGGCAGCCACATGTGGGCTGGCGTTATCATAGTGTAAGGTCCACTTGCCCACCAGTTCAGGTTGCATAATCTATATGTGCCATCGCCGACACTTCAAGACTGAAATGTAATACCCTGCATTGACAGTAATTTGTGTAGGAATGGCATACTGGTAGACTACACCTTTATGATCAAAGAAAATTATCATCACCACCTTTGCAGCTGATTTGGTTTGGCAGACTAACCCCATCTGGAACACACATGATGCAGCAGTAATGGAACATACACTCGATGCAGCAGTAATTTGTCGCATAGAATGCAGAATGCCAATGTCTTTGAAATATTAGTTGACGCCGCTATGTCTTCACACGTCATTCGTCGATCTTTTTGCAGGATTGCCCAAACAGTGTTAACAATATGCTCCGTAACAACACTTTCAGATCGACCAGGCCTAGGAGTGAGTTCTGCCGACAAACGCACTTTTTTGAAATCATGGTGCTATCTAAAAACCGTTCACTCACCCAAACATTTATCTTTGTAAGCTTTGTTCATTAAATCAACTGTTTCTGGAGCCGTTTTACTTAAACGATAGCAAAATTTTATTGCACAACGCATTTGGCTTAACTTTGAATCGCTCACCTCCATACCTGTATGGCGAAATGCAGATGTACCTTAAACAACTGCGCAATAGCAAAACCAGAATAGTCTGGTACTGCTAATAACTGTTGTCATAGGTACTTCCTTAATTCAGTTAGTCGTCTGCATGGTTATTTTTTCCCTTCCCACTGTTGCCAACTAAAAAAATTACTTTCAGTTTTTAACGGAATAGCCTTTGTATATAAGAATAGAGTTCCCTTTCCCACTGCCCAGTTGAGAAAGACTTGTTCATTGCAGTGGGAGGAGAGAGTGGAAGTCTGGGAGGAAATATTTTTTATTACTATTACTGATTTGGAGACGAGTTAGTGATTTGCAATATATATATATTTTAACTTCATTGATCTTTGTTTTTGTAATACATAACGATTGGTTACTATTAAAAGCAAGGTCATTTTGTAAAATTTTAAACAACTCTTAAAATATCTGTGTTCGTAGAATTAGAAAAACAATATAAGCATGTACAACATGCACACAGTACATGCGTGTGTGTGTCCACACACATATACAGGGTGATCCATTTAAACCAGTACCATGTGATTTACTTATAACTTTTTTATAAATAACAACAAAATCATACAGTAAGTTGAGAATTATACATGTGGTATTGGAGAATCATTTTATCAAAGCAAATGTTGGAATTGTCCTCCATTTTCTTGTAAACACAGTTGAACACGCCTCACCATATTCAGTGATGTCTCATGTAGAGTACGAGCAGTAACATTGCCAATTTCAGTCGTGATTGTTTCACGCAATGCATCCAATGTTTTTGGATGGGTTTTGTAAACTCTATCCTTTAAGTAGTCCCATACAAAAAAGTCAGGGGAAGTTAAATCCGGAGATCGGGGAGGCCATATGATTTTTGAAATTAATCTGTCATCAAAGAAGCTGGTCATGAGTTCCATTGAGACTTTTGATGTGTGACACGTAGCGCCATCCTGCTGAAAGTAGCCCTCTGTCAATTCAATGTCATCAAGTTGTTCCACAAATTCATTGAATATGCGGCCATAAACGTCAGTGTTGACAGTCTCAGAGAAAACAATGGGGCTAATAATTTTTGTAGACGAAACCGCACACCATACACCAACCTTTTGTGAATGCATCGGTGTTTCACACATAACGTGTGGGTTTTCGGCAGCCCAGTATCTGCTGTTTTGCGAATTGACGTAGCCTGACAGATGAAACCAGGCTTCGTCCGTAAACCATGTGATGGAGAGAATATCAGAGCGCAAATTAAGAAAATTTTGAAACCATTTGCAGTAACTTACTCTCTTTCCCTTGTACGGTTCCTGCAGCTGACGGATTACGTGCACTTCAAATGGTCGAATATTCGCTTTTTTTGCTGCCCTTTGACAAGTTCCATATGAATATCCTATCTGTTGGCTTAATCTGTGCAACGATTTTGTCAGAGATTGAAGTAAACGTTGCCGAACATCTTCCACACGCGTTTGGGGCATCGGAGGGTGTCTACCTCTACCGCTGAGAAGAGAACCGGTTTGCTCCATTTTTTTTTTGCCATCAACAGAATTGTTGACTTGCTTGGCGCTTTTCGAACTCCAAACTCTCTTCGAAATGCTCGTTGCGTTTTGATGACAGAATTGGTTACCCAATACGATTTCACTAAAAAAAAACACGTTCTGGAACAGAGTACTGCATGTTTCCAAATGCACGCAAGTGAATGACAATGCAACAACAAACAAATCATGAGCCGAGTTACAGTTACGGTTAACAATCCTCTTCACGGTGGCAGTTTTCATTCTCTAGGAGTTGCCGCTTCTATTGAAAAAAAGAAGTTCCTTGCGCTATCTCTTGCAAAAATGTAAGGTTTTTCGGGGTACTGGTTTAAATGGATCACCCTGTATATACAAGTTTCCTGGACACCCTTCCAAAAAAAAAAAAAAAAAACAGAAATCCTGACATGATCACTTTTCTGCTTAACTTTTACTGGAAGTATAGTTGTAGCACGTAAAATAGAACTTACAGAAATCCATCCTTGAAGATGTCTTTCTTCAAGGATGGATTTCTGAAAGTCCGTTTATACATATAATGTTGTATATGTATTAAATACTAAACAGAGTTTTCATGAAGCTACACAAAAAATCTGAAAGTTTCTTAGAATACCATTCCTATGGTGTATATTATTAGGTTTAACTGTTAGGAAATATTTTATTAGTTCACTAAAACAAAAATGCAGCATGCATTTCTATGAAGAGGAACTTACATAAATAAGACAATGTGTTTTATTAAATTTCCCAGGGTAGAACTCAGCAAAACAGTGTCCCAAAATATGTACTCTTGTCCAGAGGAACTTATAAAAAAATACACTGTGCTAATTTTTGTCATATTAACCTGTACAACTTGACAGATGCATGTGTGCCAACAGGAATTTGAGTTTTAAAAAATTCTGTTTTAATTATTTGTTGGAATTCCCAGCTTGTGTTTATAAAAGTATTAATTTGTACCCTGGTATAGTAGTGAATAAACTGTTGTTGCTGGTTGACAACTGTAAGCATGCAAAAGCATGCCTAGTTTATTAAATGAAAGGTGCCTAAACTCACATATACATAAAAACAAATAACATAAAATACATAAGTGTAGCAATGCAATCGTGAATTGCCTTTTGGCAAGGCTGTGACACATTCATACTGAGAAAACAACATGCATGACAACTGCCTGTTTTGAAAAATTAAGGCAAAGTTGAAACAGAACATGAATTCGGTTAACCATAACGTATGCGACACACAGAAAATGACAGAATCAATATTACAACATAACCATTACCAACAAGTGGTCATATCGCACGCAGAAGTTATCATAATGCATTAAATATATGTATGTACAATTATAACTTGACAACATTTGTGCCATAATTATAGCAAAAACCAGAGGTACAACTACAAAACCAACAACAACAACAAAACAAAAAAAGTTTCAATTTACTTCCGATATTGGAGGTTATCCTAACCATTTAATAAAAAAATGGAACACAGAAGTAATAAAGAAAATAAAAAATAATGCTGTAGTAAATAAAAAAGAAGACAAATGTTTAAATGGTTTACCTTACATTAAAGGTACTACCAATGAAATTAATAATATTTGTAAAAAGCATAACATTCAAATTGGAGGAAAAGTAAATACCATCAAAAATATGGTAATAAAAAATAATGAAAAAATAAAAATGTTAGAAAAAGCAGGTATTTACTCAATTCCTATTACTGAAAATCCTCCAATGGCTTATATAGGAAGTACCAAAAATAAGCTTAAACACAGATTAAAACAACACGTAAAAAATTGGCAAAAAAAAAAGAAGAAAAAACAGCACTTATTCAATACTGTCTGGATAACCAAAAAATATCCTAAATTCGAAAATATGAAAATCATTAAAAGCTGTAAATCCGAAAAAACACATCAGAATAGCAGAGTCGGTAATGATTGAAAAAAATAGGGCAAAAGTTTGCAACCATAATGACCCTAATATTTTGAGAAACAGGTGGAGAAATTTAATTAAAATTGAGCAAAAAAATGAAAAAGTTCGAAAAATGAGATCAGTGACCAACAAGAGATGGCGCCACAATGCCCAAGAAGAAGCGATAGCCGATGACAGAAGCAGCCCGCGAGAACCACCGAAATGCCCAGCTGACACGGTCCATGCTAGTCGGAGCAAAACGTCCCCCTCGATGACGGTAATGGAGTATTACCGAAAGTACTAGGGTTATGAAAAATTATTGAAGTAAATGAGGAGGCAGCAAAGGAAAAAAACTCATTTAGTGACGAGGCCAGAGAAATACCAACGGGAAAAATAATGAAGTGGACCCGTGACTAAATGAAAAAACCCCATGCCGCACCCACATAACGGAAATAAGAATTGAAAGCCAAGCTCCACGTGCGGTAAGTGTTAATCAAACTTTACCAACAAAAAGAGACAAGAAATATGTAAACATGTTAAAAACTGTCACAAATGTCAAATGAACACACTTTGCATAAGGTTCTCAGACAACTGTTTACAAAAACTTTCAGAAAAGCAACTGCATAGTGAGAAACAAACAGATCAAATCGACCCATTAAACAATTAAGGCAAAGTTGAGACATAAAATGTGCAGCTAGCAATCAGAAACATGTGACACAAGAAAAAGAACATTACACAGTGAAAATTACAGAATCAATTTTAAAACATAAACATTACCAACAAGTGATTATATCACATGCAAAAGTTATCATAATGCACTAAATATATGTCCAATTATAACTGTACACCTGTGCATTATCATAATTATACTATAAATCAGAAGTCCAGCAGTGATACATACATATCATTAAGCAGTTCTGAGATTCAGAGGTTAGCTCCTCATAGATAATCTGCCAAGTAAACATTTAACGGATAGAACTAGAATCTATGGTGGGTGGTCTTAGTGAGAGATGGGTTTGCCTCCTGAGGGTGCAACAATGGCACACACAACAGCAACAAAGGCCTCTATTGAATTTTGAAGAGCTACCAGCTAGTTTTGTGTGACACTGGCAGAGAAACCCTAACTTACTGGGTTTTGTTCCAGAATCCTTTGGTGGAATGACTAACCAGAACCGTTAGCTGTGGATTGATCACCTACACTAATGTACTTTTCTGATTTTTATGACCCAACATTGATACGACTGAAAAAAAAAAAAAAAAGAAAAAAAAAAAGACAAGAAACAAACAATATGTAAACATGTAAAAAAAAAACAACATTGTCATGAATGTCAAACGAACAACCTTCACTGAAGGTTCTAATTGTTCACAAAAAGTTTCAGAAAAGCAACAGTGTATAGTGAGAAACAAACAGTCTGGTCAAATCAACCCATTAAATAAGGCAAAGTTGAGACATAAAAAAACATGCATCCGGCAATCAAAAACATGTGACAAAAAAAAAACATTACACAATGAAAAATACTGAATCAATTTTAGAAGGTAAACATTACCAACAGGTGATTATACAGTATTCATACATGAGATTCATTCATGGAATTCCGCTTTTTTGTCATCATTTGGGTTATTTCGAGATCGATGCGAAACTAGAGAAATTTTAGAGAATTAGTTGGGGGGGTCGCTTTTTGGTCTGGGGGATGGTATTTTGTTTTTCAAAACTTTTAAAACCAGAAGTTAAAAGAGTGAACATTTTCTCCATAATCGTGATTTCTTTTTCTTGCGATGTTTCTTCAGAGCAATATTATTGTTAAATGTAATTTTTTTATTCCATAAATATTTGCATTTCAGCTTGAAAATGGAAGAAAAATTCCGAAAACGGAAGTTGGCTCGAAAATTTCCTGGTGATATTCAGGCAAGATATTTTTTTCAGTGCATTCGAAGAATTCCACCTTTTCCATCGTAATTTTGATGGTTCTCGAGATTGGTGCAAAACTGAAAAGAAATTTGGGAGGGATTGGTGGTGGGGTTATTTTTCGTCGGTGGGCGGAATTCCTACTTTCAAAACTTTCGGAAATGGAAGTTAGCCGGAGTGAAAGGTTTCTCCCGTAATCGTAATCCGATTTTCTTGCGATGTTTCTTCTACCCATTCGTGTTGTTAAATATAATTTCATTCCATAAATACTTGTTTTGCAGCTTCAAAATGGAGAAAAACTTTCCTAAAACGGGAGTCGGACACAGCATAGAATTTGCCGGTAGTCGTAATATTTTTCTCTGCAGTGTTACATTTATCCTGTGTTGCTGTTAAATGTAAAATATGTGTGTGTATGTATGTTTATATATATATATATATAATACAGTGATGTGCTCCAGCTTAATATTTACATAATAAATTTCAGTGAATAAGTTTGTCTTGCTCACATCACATTTCATTCACACTGTTTTGCAGCACGTTCTTATTTTTCACCCGTGTGGTTAAAAAATTCACCTTTTTTTTTCCGCCATTAGTCTTGTGTCTGATTATATTACATGCAAAAGTTGTAATGCATTGAATATATGTACAATTAATTACAGTGTAACCTGGATAATTCAAAGCTGAACGAACCACAAAAATAATTCAAATTATCGACAAATTCGAATTAGGCAAGTTTGAATATGGGTACATTCAAAAATCACTTCAAGTACTGCAAAAAACAACATATTTATTCATAATATACAACAAAAAGTACAGTACGGTAAATTTACATATTTTTCGTTAAAAAAACGTGGAATTTTGGCCTGCTTCTTAGAATTTATGTTATGGGTAAGTGTAAATTTCTCAAGCTTACTGAGTGAATGAAATAGACTTAATTTCACCTATCTTTCAACAAACTTCCTTAACTTTTGGAGCTGAATTCGGAAGGTGCTCTTCAGGAAGTTCTGGCCATTCCAGTTCTTCATCTGAAGATGCACAGCAGGTCTTTTTCATAACATCAGCCAAGATCTCGTCATCTGTGAGCTCACCATAAACAACTAAATTTTCATCAATGCTCACAAAAGCCTCATATGGTACATCACGGCCTACGTCTTCCCAGTACTCCAAAGTGGGTAGGATCTCCTCACCACCATTATCTTGATGTAG
Organism: Macrothele yani; assembly: GCA_039090855.1. Taxonomy (NCBI): domain Eukaryota; kingdom Metazoa; phylum Arthropoda; class Arachnida; order Araneae; family Macrothelidae; genus Macrothele; species Macrothele yani. Next base: position 142,420,872 of record CM077009.1, on the reverse strand, counting down.
TTGAGACTCATCGTCGGGGTGCTGGAAGCCTGCTTTTCAGAAAGTTTGCTATAGTTTCAGGTTTAACTTATTGCCATACACTGCAAGTCATAAAGTCATACGACCAGCTTGTAGAAGGCCGATTTTGAAGCGATCTTGTGTATTGATACTTGATAGAATTGTCTGGACTACATGGCGTCAATAGAAGTGCTTAAAGTTTCTAATCATACCCTGATCCATGGGTTGAACTACTGAAGTCATATTCGGTGGAAAGAACAAAACCTTTACATTTTCCAGCAGAGGTATGGTTCTCAATAAACAACAAGATCATTCTGTTTTCTTTCTGAAATTTTTTATCTATTTTTAGAAGCTATTTTTAAAAGACGTCACTTGTCATCCACACTTTTTTATTTGCTTCATATTCAACTGGCTTAAGTTTTACATTTTCGAAGCAGTGTGGGTTAGCTAATTTGCCATTCATAACAAACACTCGGAACTTCATCCAGAACAGTACATACCCATTTTAAAAGGTAACTGTTGAAAATATGAAAATGGGATTTTCTTCGAGTTAAACAAAAAATATTCAAATTAAAGGGTTTTTTAATATTTTATAGGAAATTCAAGGGATCAAATAAAAAATTCGATTTAGACAAGTTACACTGTGTAACAGGACAACACTTGCTCCATAATTACACCAAAAACAAAAGTACAACACTGATAAAACTGCAGAACCAAAAATAAGAAGTGAAAACAAACAATAAATAAACTCTTCAAAGAACGCTGTCACAATTGTCCAAATAAACATACTTTGCTCAAGTTTATAAGACAAGTGTTCAAAAAAAGTTACAGAAAAGCAATATGTAGTAAGAAACAATGGGGTTAAGTTGACTCAGTCAATGAATAATAAAAAAAAAAGTACAGAGAGATAAATAAAAATGACACAGCAGGCACTAAAAAAAGTATTCCAACAAACTGAAACACTCAAAATGGCTCGTGGTCTGGTAGTGGAATATGCAATAACACTCCGAGGAACATTTCTGGCTTCAATGTTGCAGTAGACACATGCGCCAGTGATAGCAAAAATCAAAACCCATAAAATTTCACTACTTACAAAAACTCTGGTTTACAAAGGACCATTTGGTCTGCACTTATTGTGAAAACTACTCAACATATACAAGAATTAGGGCTAGAACAGATATTTTTTATTCCTAGAAGTGTTGACAAAGCATAAAACTAAGTTTTTCAAAACTGTTAACAATCCAATTAAATTATTTATTTATTATCACACACTTATTTGTGATTTAGCTCTGTGATAGAACAACAGTGACATTGATTTTTGGCACATACGGCTAATTTAAAATCTGAATTTTTATAGCCTTACAAAAAGGTGCACCTCAGACTGGATACAAACTCAGGATAAATATTTTTTCTAAAATGCACTACAAACACATGGTAAACATCTAATTTAGTGGCCTAAATTATTTGGCAGAAAATATCAATAAAAAATGATATACATATTTAAAATATGTGATTTGATATAAAATTGCTAGTTTTTTTTTTTTTTTAAGTTTTATAAAGCATTTCAAAGAACTTTACCATAAAACTTACCTGCAAGCCCGAAAATGTAAACAAACAATGCAGCAATCATTCCCTGTAACAACGAGGAACAAAGGTTATTGGGTCTCGCAGCTGCCCTGAAAAAGGCAATCCACCCATGAACACAGCAAGACCTAATGACTATTCATTCTCAGTGGAGATGGTGACAGTGGCGGAACGATCACTGCAGTGTTTGTTTACATTCTCCCACTTGCAAGTACATTTTATGGTAACAATATTTAAAATGTGGTACAGAGCTGAAATTCTTTAGCCATTTTATATCAAATTACACTGATGTCCAAAATTAAAGTTCAGAAGGCATTAGCTGTCAAATGATGCAAAGCCATCAATGAAATGTTATGATTTTTACATCATAACATATGCAAATACCTGCAGTGAAATTTACTTATCAGAGAGCAAAATGCTGTCCAATATGTAAATTCAGTTACACACTTAAATGTTACATTTCCTTATCAATCAATGCAGCTATTATACATTTATTACAACTGTTACCAATCCTGAATATTTTTGAAATACAATTTTGCATTATAATATAAAGATATGATACACATAAAATTGGATTTTCTAAACCTTTTAAGGACACCAATGGGTTGTTTATTAAAGGCCAAGATGCTAGTGATGAAATGTGTTTGATTTTTACAATAGTAAAAATGAGAAGTTGGGTAAATTTACGTTGGAACTTATAATGCCAATATTCACTTAAAAGTGAATATGTTGAAAAATTTTAACATTTTCAACTCCTTTTTGGATATAAGGCATTATAAGTTGGTGATATTTTGATTGCTGATTTTTACTAAATTTATTTACAAAATGTTGTTTTTATAGGATTCTTTTAAAAGTCAAATGTTCTTAAAAACTGTAACATATTTCAATTACCACGTATCTGCTTCATTTGATGATCCAGTATCATTTTAAGTTCTTCTTGATGCTGTTCTTGTTCACATAATCCAAAATTGAGTTCATTAATAGTTTTTAGAAAACTGACTTAAGTTTTTAGGCTCACTGGAGTCCCATTTTCAAAGATTTGAGTGAAGTCCACAAATGAAGAAAACTTCCTATGCTGGATGTCTCGTCTCCATTCAGTTGGTGTCCTATCATTGGTCAACTGACTGTGACTTCACTGTTTCTTTGTGGCTTATTCTCATTGATGGTTGTATAGTGAGATCATGTCTAAGTGGTGCCTTCTGTTGTGAGGTTTTGATTATCATTTCTATTAGTCATCAATTAATTTTTTTCTTGTATTCTTTTCTGTTTCTTGCTCTCTATTTATTTATTAGTAATCTCCAGGGATATGGAAGGTCTATGCAAACATTACAAACTTTTTGGATGAGGATAGCTTCTGAATATCTGATTTCATCTTCTTTTTGATGTTGGGTTACATGTTTAATATTGGTAAAATCAGGTTCAAAATTATTATTCTGGCAGTATTGAATTAATGCTGTGACTTATTGCTTTTTACTCTAATTTTTTAATTGTTGTTCTAGTCTATATTTTAGGCTGTTTTTAGTACTTCCTATGTATGATTTCCCTGTTGTTTTATTGATTGGGTTTAATGTTGGTATTTGATTCACACCTGCTTTATCTAGAATTGAGGTTTTATCTTTATTCGTAATAAGAATATTTCTTTGTGTTCTTACACTTTGTTGAAAATCATAGCCTAATTTTTTTTGCATATCTTTTTCATGGGTTTGACAATTGTTTGGTTATAGGGTAATGAATCACAATATTTTTTATCATCAATGCTTTTTCTTCGATTTTTAGTTTTATGTTTAGTTTCATAAATGATCTTCTTTACAATTTTTTTTATCATATCTATAAACTTTAGCTGTGTCCATTACCCATCTTATTTCTTGTTCTCTAGTTTGTTTCCAACTTGATTGTGTATATAAATGCTCTTTTTATACAGTTCCTTATAGTGTTAATTTTTTGTGACCCTGGATGGTGTGAGTTAGAAGGCATCAGTACTGGGACATACCTAGGTTTTCTATAAATTTTATATTCTAGGTCATACTTTCCCTTAGTTATTTTTACGTCAAGAAATGCCATGGTGTTATTTTTTCCTCTTTCTATGATTAGTTTGATTGTGTTTTCAAAATTTGTGAGTCTTACTGAAACTTCGTGATAATTAACACAGCAATCGGACATCGCCGAATTAACTGTAATTACTGTTTCACACGTGAATTAAATCACATCAGAAAACTTGAAAATTTCATCACCGTGGAGCTGGAATCTGATGTATATTTATTCTAGGTAAAGCAGGTGTATATTTAATTCACGTGTGAAACAGTAATTACAATCAATTCAGCGATGTCCAATTGCTGTTTTAATTATCATGACTTATTTACCACGTTTTATGAGAAGAATATTTCTTCAACTAAATTACTGAAACTTGTTATTTCCTCTTGGGAGTATTCAGCAATCATAAAATTATCATTGACACATCTCTCATATATACAAAGAAAAATAATGTCTCGTCCCTCACAAGATTTTTCTTTGTAGCAACAAAAATGTGAAACTTGGTGCCAAAATACTTGAACATTTTGTTAATAATACTAGCCTATTCAAAGTATTGTTCTTGACTTTCTATACATTTCAATCATCTTTGAACCCATTGGTAAAATCAATATTGGAAGAATTCCTGAGGCTGTCGTTTCACCTATCAGTTCACAGCCAGTTTAACGTCCATCACATCCTCGGAACGTTCACCACGAAGGGCATTTTTCAAAGAGGCAGCCAAATCTAGACTGTAGGGGGGTGGGGGCAACACTGTCCACCCAATTTTGGCAATAGCCTATGAAGTCTCCATTGAGGTGTTGGGATGTGCATTATCATGGTATACTTCAGTGGTACCTGGCATAAAGTCACAATGCTAATTTCACAAATGGCAGAACTTTTTCCATAAGAAAAAAACATATTTAAAAAATAACAATGGAACTACGTAGAGGAAGCCAGAGAGAGTTTACTCATATCATTCTGAGTACTTATCATCCTTGCCAGTTATTATCCATAGCTTTTCCCTGCCTATTTGGAGAGAGACACAGCTGAAGATATACAACTAACACCAGTGGCGGCCCGTCAGATGAGGCAAGTGAGGCGCCGCCTCACCTGAAATTCCGCAGAATGAGAAGTGAAAAAAAAAAAAACTTCGGTCAGTAACGAAGATATAAGAACTTTGCAGGATAAATGAAACACTGAAATTTACATTGTGATTCATGAATTAGGTTAAAAAAAGGCTTTCAAGAAGAGGAATGAATCATTATTTTTGCAAAGCAGCTGCATGTTTTAAGCGCTTAGAGGCGACCGGCTGAATCGTCTCGATGAGAAGCCGGTTTTGGGAACTGGGGATCAGAGAAGAGCCCTACAGAGTGAACCCCCACCCCCACGGTCCGAGGTCTACCTAAAGAGGTGCCGGACTTCCAGTAAGAGAAAGGAAATTTCTGAGGCGACCCTCCATTTCGCTTAAACTGGAATCGCATCTCTGCTGTTATTGGAGAACCCAAGGATTGTGTATCCAATGGGTGCGGGAAAATGAGCAGATGACCTTGGTAAAAAGTGGTTTTACAGGCGATGACGCCGTTCGCCTCTATATGCTTTGAAGTAGGATGATTTCTACGTAGCTTTAACTATTCGTCAGAGTATATTTGAGTCTAACTTTTTGTAGTGTGTTTTCAATCCTCTCTTTTGCGGGTGTTGGCTAGTTCATAGTAATGTTGAGTTTTTCTTCTTTTTTATTTTGTTATTGTTACTAAACAGCATATTTTGATTTGGGTTGGAAAATATGAATGGCCCAATAAACGACGTGATTTGTGTTCTGGAAGAAATTCCTTTTAAACATTGGAAAGATTATAATAAAAGGGATGTTCTCATATCTGGAAGACCGACACCTGTAATAAGTTCAATATCTAAAGATAAGAAGTGCGGCAAATCGTTTCTTAGGTCTTTCAATAAATCATGGTACGAGATTTTCCCCTGGCTTTCTGGTAGCTATTACAAGCAAACTCTCTTTTGCTGGCCATGTTTACTTTTGAGCAATAAGAAAAATGTGTGGAATACAACGGGTTATTTTGATCTGAAAAACTTTTCTCGTAGTGCAAAATTGCACGAAAGCTCTAAAGAGCATATAACTAATCACGTAGGTCTGAAACGGATGGAAAAAAATATAAACACTATTTCTGATATGCTCAAAGAAAATGCTGCTCTTCATAAAGCTAAGTTTAATGAAAAGGTCAGACTAAATAGGCTTTTTATGGAACATATAATCGATTTAGTTGTCGTTCTAAGCAAGCAAGAACTGCCTTTTCGAGGACATGATGAATCTATTTCCTCATTAAAGTAAAGGTAATTTCAAGGAGATGTTCCATTTGTTACTTCGTAGGAGCACCCCAGAATTAAAAGCACATTTTGAAGAAATACGAAGCTTATTTTCTGGACAATCTAAAACGATACAGAATGATTTAATGGAGTGTATTCATGAATATACAAACGAATGTGTTAAAAGCGAAATTAATGAGTTAAAATTTTTTTCAGTGCAAGTTGATGATACAACTGATATTACTCAAAAATCACAGTGTTCAATAATTGTCAGATACATATTGGACTCAAATTGTGAAGTAGTTGAGCGCTTCCTTGGTTTTTATGATATCAGCACTGACAGGACTGCTGTGGCACTGTATGATCTGCTAGCATCGGTTTTGGAGGAGTTTGATTTTAAATCAAAGTTAGTAGGCCAGTGTTATGATGGTGCAAGCGTTATGGCTGGAGAGTTGAGCGGTCTGCAGAAAAGAGTCAAGGTAGAAGCCCCGCAAGCTTTGTTTACCCACTGTTTCGCCCACCGCCTTAACCTTGTCCTACAACAGGGGTGCAAAAGTATTGTAAATTGTCGCATATATTTCGCAACTGTATCCAGCATGCCCTCATTTTTTCATAAATCTGCCAAGAGAACCCACGTAGCAGATTCAGTTGTTGGGAAACGGATTCCTCAAATAGCGGAAACACGTTGGGCATCACTTTCACACATTTTGCGTTTAATTGTAAGCGAATGGGGCAAACTAAAGAATGTGTTTGAAAACATAATGAATGACCCGGAATCAACGGCAGAATCAATCAACGGAGCCATAGGATATTTGAAAAATTTCACTAATTTTGAATTTGCTTTTTTATCACTGATTTTTGATGACATTTTTGGAATTACGGATGTATTATTTGATGTTTTACAAAAAAAGACTTTAGATATCAGTTATTGCCAAAGACAAATTAAACAATGTTGCGAACGAATAAATAAGAAAAGGAATGTAACCACTTACTTGAAACATTTCAGTGAAGCAATTAGTTTGAGTGGAGGTCCTAAATGTCGCCAAAAGAAACATTTGACTGAAGAAGAAGTGGAAAACTATTACAAAATTTTGTTTTACGAAATCGTTGACAGCATAATAGTCCAAATAAATACCAGATTTGAAGATATGGGAAAGCTCGAGTTTCTGCAGCTAGTTGACAGCTCAAAATACCATAGTTATTCAGAGTCATTTCCATCCAGTGCCCTTAACACTCTCAAAAAATTTATCCAAACATTTTTACAGACACACAACGACTAAAAAACGAATTAGATTTTTTATATAATGATCACAACTTCAGGGAACTCGGTGTTCAGAAAACCTTGAAAACAATGAAAGAAAACGAGCTGAAAGATGTGTTACCAGAAGCCTACAAATTATTTTCTCTTGTATTGACACTGGCATCAACAAGTTCTTCTGCTGAAAGGAGTTTTTCTTGTTTGAAGAGAATTAAGACTTACCTCCGTAATACAACGGCACAAGATCGTTTGTCTTCACTCGCTAAAATTTCAATCGAGAAAGAATTGCTGAACCATCTACTGTCCACTCAACCATTTTATGATCTGATCATAGACAAATTTGCAGCCAAAAAGGATCGCAGAATTGAACTTATTTATAAAACATAAACTGAAAGCATTCTGTTCGAGACCAAAGCAAATTAATATCGCATTCCTCTGTTTTTAATTCCAGGTTTAAATTACCTAATACTTTTTTTATATAGAAATGTGCTTCCTTGACTTCTCCTGGACATTAATACAAAACGAAGCTAATAATTATCACGAGCCTGGACTTCAGTCTATGACCCATGCTAAATGCACCTTCACTAATATGCCAATCGAACTGTGACTTTTATTCAAGCTCAAGAAACATTTCGTAAGAAAACAATTTCTATTCAAATGATTTACTTTGAATTTTTTAAGAAGTGGATCTCCGACTGGCGTTGGGATGTGAGTGACACATTGACTAGCTAAAGAAACCGCACAAATTGCGTATTTTCGCTCAAGTGTATTACATAAAAGAATACAGGTGAAATATTTCTTTCTTTGTTGTAAAATTATTGAATAATTGTTTTCATAAAAATATTGTTGCAAAAGTAGCATATATTACACACACACACACACACACATATATATATATATAGTGGTATATGCACATTTTTCCTCTAAAATTTTTGGATTTTTTCGTGAAGAAAGACTCCCCACGCCGTGTTTCATATATTTCTATAATTTTATTCCATTACTGTTGAATAATATTTGTATATAAGGGCTAAATGGCATGGGCTGAAGCCCTAAGTGATGGGGTTTACAGCTGTTTATAACAAGGCGCCTAACCGAGACCAATGGCTTAACGAGACTTCCGAATCTCAGTGGATTTTAATGATTCAGCCGACTCGAACCCAGGACTTCAAAGATATCCGATGGGTGATACTGCCTTTGACATGAAACTTTTTGAGGGTGGGGGGGGTTCTGCATTTATGCTGTATAACTGTGTATAAGTACATGTAACAATTTGGGGGGGGCGCTTCGACAAATATTTTTCTATTGGTACGTACGCACATCTTGGACATTAATACAAAACAAAGCTAATTTAATAAAATGAAGAAAATGCAATAAATTATAGTTGTTTTAATAAAAAGTTAATAAAGCAACTTCTTTGGCTGCTTTGCTTTACTTTCTGTTCTATTATCAAGAAATGGCATTGATATTATGTATCAATGTAATTTATTTGTATTACATTGTAAGTTATGTAAAAATCAATGAATTTAAATAGGGAAATTATCTATAAAACGTGCTTAGAAAAAGCTAACTGTCTCGCCTACTTAGGATGGGGGTGCAAACCACGACCCCCGGCTACGCCACTGATATATATATATGTTCCTATAACGTTATACGAATTTATATATTTTTCAATAACATATGTGTTACTGTTTTACATTTACATCAAGACCGTTCGCCTCACCAGCATTTTACACCACGAGCTGCCACTGACTAACACATCACAAAACTATAATATCTCATGTGGCAAGCAGCCATCTTTGGTTTTCAGAGTTCTGAAATGGTTTCATCATTGAGAAAAGAAACTGTAAATGGCAAATACGAGTAGGAAAATGAAATTAACATTAGACCCCATCTATTCAACACATGCCTTCACTTCTTCGAGTCCAGCCCAGGCAGACTGGACATATTGCAGCACAATCTTTGTAAAAGGAAAATTACTTTACTAAAGTAGATATTCAAATAATGAAAAGCATAACCCAAAGCTGTATATTCCACAGGAATTTGAAAGATAAGAGTTTCCTTGCTGTTCAGTTAGACATACTGAATCAGCTGCAGGTGGTTTTACTTAACCACATATTACACTGCTGCAGTTATTAGTGTTCTCCCTAGAGCCTTTTTACTGGGTGGCCCGCCCAGCTAATTTTTTCTGCCGCCCAGCTGCGGATGCAATTATGGGAAGAGGGAAAAGACCCCAGCAACACTCAGCGTTTCTTTTTTGTTTGTTTTTTTCACCTCACGATGGTGGCTGTTAGCGCTACTTTTCTTAATCTGCTGTTCAAGATCCAAATGTAAGAAGACAAAGTGTTAAACAAAGTGTAGCTTACTCCCTTCCCAAATGCAGTAAAACAAAGCCGGAGGGAAAAGTGGGTGCTGTCAATGCGGGGGGGGGCAGATAAACCAGGTGTGGGAAGTCCCTCTCCCGCATGAAAGACAGGAGATTATCATCTCAACATCTCCCCCCCCCTCTTTTGGTCCCATTTGTTCAAGCCTGCGTGACTCGTAAAGCAGATAGTGAGGATCAGGGTATGCATATGGTCATGTGATCGGTCGCTTCTGTTCACGTGCATTTTTGGAGACTGCTACTGAAATCAAAGATTTCTAGATCACAAGTGCTTTAAAAAAGTTAGGAATTTTAATCTGGTATAATATTTTGAAGGAGTTATTATACATGTGATTTGATAGTACTTAATTTTGATTCCGTTTGCTTTTTGATTTCTGTGACAAACGAAACTGCATCTTTTTCTAAAAAATGCATGTGGATGGAACGGACATACCCGTGAAGTTTGAAAACCTTAAAAATGTCTTGATGCCATAAACTGAAAAATTTATGTACTGTAGTTGTGAAAAGTTTGCATGATTCTTCAGAATAGCAAATAAACGCATCTTCAACCTACGGTTTTCAACTGTTAAAAACTGTAATATTCTTTTTGATTTTGCAAAAATCTATTCACTACTTTTGAAATTATTAAAACATTAACTTGTAATAGCGGAACGGAATAAATTTAAAAAAAATGTGTAACTTTTAAAGTTTTCAACAGATTTTGATGAAATTTAAATCTGAACGTTATTTTAACATGTATTGGTCTCCGTGAAAATTGCATGCCGATATTTTAAAAATGAGAGAAATTTTACTTTAGAAAATTTTATCCCAGTCCTGTTGCTGGGGTAAGATCGAGCACTTGCCTGAACCACGGAAGTCGCGTGATTAATTGACAGACAGAACTAATCGCCCCGTTGGCTTTTGAACTTCCAGGCTATGACTGACCCCTTCTTTGTAACAAAATGCCTTCACTGTATAAGTAAAAGATGTTTTTTTTTCTCCCCCAAAGAGATATCCAAGCTGTTTAAAACTTTGACGCAATTACCTGTCACTGAAAAATATGGACAGGTAGTAGAGTAAGATTTTCATTGTGCCGCTGAACTTTGAAATGCCAAAAATGCAACAATTGCACAAACTAGTGAAGCCCTTTTATGAATATATATTGTTATAAAATGTACCTAAATAATGGCACAAAATAATCATCGCACGTTCTAAATAGACATTTATCTGGTTCATTTCTCTGAACAGTGTGTTATTCAATTTGCGCTTTTTATGTGATGCTTTTTAAAATTGCATATGGGGGAAGAGGAAAAATACTGTGATTAATGGCATACAACGAACAGGTAAAAACTGATGCCCAGAAAAAAGTGCAAACATTTCATGTAATATATTATGAATATCACCTTACCCCCCCCCCCCCCCTCTAACTAAGTTAAAATGATTCAGGCAGGTACTACAAGCTAAGGAGTTGGGTGTCAAAATGTTGCACCTAGAGCAATCTCACAGAATTGATCGCCACTTCCTGAATTCTGCGCCTGTATTATAAATGCGCTTACCGTGAGCCATATTCGGAATTTTGCGGCAAAAATCACTGTTGTTTTTCCTGCATGTCTATAAAATTCCTTGAGAATTTTATTTCGGAATTATTGAGGAGCTCGGTGTAATTTCTCAAACTTGTTGCAGTGCTATTGGCCATGTTGAATTTAGGAAAATATTCTGAATCCCATAACCCTGTGCACAGAGGTTAAGTTATGGTCGCTATTTTCACAAAATGCGATGAGTTAATCCAAAATGCAAGAGAAAAATTAGTGTCTGTAGCAAAATGGTGCCAGCCATTTAAATATCAACGCATCAGCAGATTCTGCTACAGCTTTTCTATTTATGCGAAAACAAAAATTTCTGAAATTCTGGCAGCGATTCGCGCTCCGCTGTTATTTTTTTAATCCTTAAGGTATGTTCCTACAGTATTTGTATGCTTAATCACTCCCTCCCCTCCTCCACACACTCTAGAGCACCCCCATAAAGGATGAGTGGGGTAAGATTATAGAGGCCACAGGGATTAGACTCCTTCACCCTATTCAAAGCTTAAACCAGAGTCAGCATTGACGTCTGTGGCATTTCACCAAGGCCATCAACAGTAGTTTTCCACTGACGTCCAAAGCATTATTGGTGTGAATAATTCAGTTGGTGTTATGATTTTCCGAGAGATAAAAACGGCTGACTTTAGCATTTTGGCTACAACTTCTTTCCCCACTTTAGCAGTTTTGCTACAGCATTTTTTGAGCCAGCTGCAAGAATGTTAATCTATTCTTGCTCTCACAATGCTCAGGCACTCCTAGATTAAGAAATTAAGAAAGAGATGAGTGTGGAAGAGGGGAGTTGGGGGGGGGGGGGTATCTATTTAAAGAAGTAAGCAGGAGGTAGGGACTTAATCTCTATTGATGAATTATGTTTGTCTGACAAAGGCTGAGATGTTGGTGACAAGTTCAGTCATTTTTTAACAGAGGAATGCAGAGAAGTCACCTGAGTGATCATTGTCATTGTGACTGTGGTGAACTACACAAGGCAGTAAACCGTAGTAGCAAATAAGGAAGTTATCAGTTCTGTGTTACATTTGTCCAGTGAATATAAAAATGGAAAAAACACTACTTTGCTACTTTTCTAAGTCCTCTAAAAGTTCCACTGAAAGAAAACATCCCTCAACCAGTGAACAGTTGAATGATTCTTCTGTTTCAGGAAGTGCTGAAAAAACTGAACAACTTTCAACTCAAGGTCAGCAGGTGAGTACTGTTAATTCCAAGCACCGTTCTAGTGGCATTAACAAAGAATGGTTTCAGAAGTACAAATGGTTAACTGTGACTGAAGATGGAATGTTATGCACCATATGCCTGAAATATGCTACAAAAACTGCTAATCGAGAATTAACATGGGTGGATACTCCCTGTGCTCGACTGAGGAAAGAAAGCCTTTCAAATCATGAAAAAAGTAAGATGCACTCTGATGCCTGCTCACGTTCTTCATCTGCTGCTTTACTGGAAAACACTGGAGTTGGAGAGATCGAAAGATCTGTTTCAGCTTTAAATAATGTGCAACGTGATGCTTTTTTAGGTGCACTGAAAAGTGTATATTGACTTGCCAAAAATGAATTGCCTCATACAACTTTATATGAAAAATTATTAGAGCACTGCAAATTGATGGGATGCACTTACTTGAGTAATTTGAAAGTGGCAGAAAATGCTAATTACACTTCTGAGAGAATTGTTCAAGAGCTCTTAGAGGTGCTAGCTTCAGAAACTCGCTCTAATATAGTAAGCAAGTTAGCCAAAAGTCAGTTTTTTAGTGTGCTGTGTGATGAGACAACTAATATTTCAGTTGTAAAGCAGTTAATAATTTATACAAAATTTGTGTCCACAAAAACAAAAGAAGTTAAAGTTGCTTTCCTGACCACTAAAAGCATAAATGATGGAAACACTACAACAATTGCAAAGAATTTAACTGAAACATTAGGTGAATTAAATTTACAGCTTGAAAAACTGGTAGGTTTGGGATCTGATGATGCTGCAGTGATGATTGACAAGAATAATGGTGTTGCAAAATTGCTGAAGGATGCAACTCAAAATCTTTCAATTAATTGCCATTGTGTAAATCACCATCTAGCTTTAGCTAGTGCCCAGGCTGCACAAGAAGTTAAGTATTTAGTAAAATTCAATGACATTCTGTGGCAGTTATTTTTTTTTTCTTTCAAAATTCTGGTGTTCGAATGGCTGGATTGCACCAAATACAAGACATTTTCAACATACCTCAGATGAAACTGAAAATGGCCAGTGATACTAGATGGCTTTCTCATGAAGCTGCTGTTCAGTCACTTCGTAAAACACTAATGAGTGTTGTGGCTGCACTGGAGAGAGAAGCCATTGAACGAAATGATGTCACTGCAGAAGGTTTAAGTAAATTTATTAAAACATACTCATTTCTTGCTACATTAATGATGATGTGTGATATACTGCCAATTTTGAGCAACCTATCTAGATCGTGGTTACGGCAAGATACAGACTTAACCACTGTTAAATCAATATTAGAGGCAACCAAATCTAAAATAATTTTACTGAAATCTGACCCAGGAGAAAATTTCAGAAATCTACCTTTGCTATTGGAAAATGAGTGGATGGACCTAGCTGTTAAAGTAGATGAGGAAAGTGCAGAGCTGTACAAGAAAAATGTTTCTGATAAATATCTGGATGTGATACAAATTCATTTAGAAGGCAGATTCCCAGATATGCCAATAATGTCAGCATTTTCTATCATATTTAACCCTGTTGCTGTAAAAGAAACATCACCAGAGAGGGTTAGTGAGCTATGCGAAGAGTTATTTATTCACCACTCAAAAAATGGAAATCCCCCACCTCTTGATTATACTGCCACAAAAGCAGAATGAAGTGTGGCCTCAGTGATGATCATAAGTGACTCATATAAAGATATGTCAACAAGAAACTGTCTCAAAAAACTATCAACAAATCATTAACTTAGAGAATCGTTCCCTAATTTATCCAAATTAGCAACAATTTGTCTCTCTTTACCAGTGTCAACTGCAGAATGTGAAAGGGGATTCTCTGCTTTGAAAAGAATTAAAACTTGCCTACGAAACAGAATGAGCCTGAAAACTCTAAACAATTTATTGATGATAGCATTAGAAGGTCCTGATCTTTCAACTTTCGATTACGATCCGAGCTGCTGATAACTGGGCAGGGAAGAAAAAAAGAAAAATACATATCTGAATACTCTGGTTATACATGTACATCACACGTGAAATTAAGAATAATGTAAACTTTGGCCGGCACCTTAAATAACATTTTCCATTTTTAACTCTGCAGGCAAGAAAAAAATATTGTTTTATTGCTAATTCAGTAAAATTTCAAAAATTGAATAAGTTATGATTTCCTTTATGAGTACTCTCTGTATTGTGCTCCATATTAAGTGCACATAATTGTAAGAGTGGAACACTTATTCCCACATACACCATAAATACTGATGAAGACTGGCTGAAATCTGCATCAAAATTTCATTTATTAGTAAGTACCTATTTTTTTTATCATTTATGTACAATTTTCTAATATTTACCATGTTAGTTACCTTAATGCCTACCACACTGCTACAAAGATGTTTAATAAGTATAATAATATTAAATAAAAATTTTTTTTTATCTTCGTCTGTGGGGGGTGGGGGTAGGGTCATTAAAAGTGCCATCCAGCTAAAATTCCTTGCCACCCAGCTGTGAAAAAAAGCTTGGGAGAACACTAAGTTATTGATCTACATGAACGAGCATGTGATTAGAAAGATCAGTTTTCTTGTCAAACTGTTTGCAGCACACTTCATACTAGTGTGGCTTTTCACCTGTGAACAAGCATATGCCTTGAAAGTTTACTTTTCTGAGCAAAATGTTTGGAACATACAACACATTGGTGAGGCTTTTCCCCTGTATGAACAACCATGTGCTCATAAAGATGACTTTTTTGAGTAAATTGCTTGGAACATACATCACATTGGTGAGGCTTTTCTCCAGTGTGAATGAGTAAATGCTTTGAAAGATCACTTTTCTGAGCAAATTGCTTGGAACATACACCACATTGGTGAGGTTTTTCTCCTGTGTGAATGAGAAAATGCTTTGAAAGATCACTTTTCTGAGCAAATTGCTTGGAACATATATCACATTGGTAAGGCTTTTCACCTGAGTGAATGAGCATGTGCCTTGAAAGTTTACTTTTCTGAGTAAATCGCTTGGAACATACATGACATTGGTAAGGCTTTTCACCTGAGTGAAGGACCAAATGCTCTAAAAGATGACATTTCTGAGCAAATTGCTTAGAACATACATCACATTGATAAGGCTTTTTACCTGTGTGAACAAGCATATGCCTTGAAAGTTTACTTTTCTGAGCAAATTGTTTGGAACATACAACACATTGGTGAGGCTTTTCCCCTGTATAAACAACCATGTGCTCATAAAGATGACTTTTTTGAGTAAATTGCTTAGAACATACATCACATTGGAAATTTTTTTCCTTTGTATGAAGTTGTTTATGTCTTGCAACAGCAGATTTTTTTGTGAACTTCTGGAAGCATATTTTACATTGCCAAGAATCTTTAACTTGTGTAACTATGAGTGTTGATGTGTCAGCTTTTTTCTCACTTCCTTGGAAATTGTTTCTCGAGTGACTTCCGGTGAAGAATGTTGCAGCACCAACTCCATGCTGAAAGACTTACAATATTAATTTAAGTTACTTTCATTTAAACTGTGTTGTTTGCACACACAAAGAGAAATGTAACTTAAGTGGTACGACTTCCCATTAACGGCTTAACTTACAGCAGTTTCTTTATAAAATGCATGTTGATCAGCTTGTGGTCTTATGATCCTAAAGCAGTCAACAAAGCACGTACTTTTGCTGCTTAAATTTGTCAAAATGAAGTTTGAAAATCGGTACTTACCTGCTATGATGCTTAAGCAACCGCCATTTGCAATAAGCCCGTAAAGTCGAAACATGAACTAAAGACATAGCATAATTATATTTTTCATTTAATATGGAGAAACTACATTTATAAATACAATTTTTATAAATTAAAGTCTACGATTATTTCGCTGGAAACAATGTTTCAAAATCCGCACCACCAGTCCACCAAGCACGTTGATTTCTTGCTTCTGACATTTCTGAGGGCGGATCATATACATATTTTTTATTTTTATTTTAATAAGACTAAGCTTTGTGCCTCACAGCAACTAGTTGGCCATGCGGAAATAGCTAAAATATCTCCTGATCATTAAGACTCTCGAAGATGCACGACCAGCCAAGGAGGAGAACCTCCTTGCGACCAGCACGTGAAGTCACGGTAGCAGCACAAAAGTCCATCAAAGGGGAATGCTCATGAGAAGGAAGGTTAGAAATGGAGCGTCCTCACGGAAAAACGTCTTGAGAGAGTTATAAATTTGTCCAAGGCCCGAACTTTACGTTTTGCCACGGAAGCGTCCCGAAAGTCCAACAAGGAATACGTTTGAGCAGAGATGGAAGTTGAGGAAGGAGGGGTTGTCACTCCAAAACAAACCCTCCGACATGCACTAAACGCAGGGCAGGAGAGGAGGAAGTGAGGAACACTCTCAGGCCCGGAGACCCAGAAGCACATCGGGGAAGAACATTTTCGAATCAGAAAGAGGTAGCTCTTTAAAGGTGCTATGTCCGTGCGTAATTTTTGAATTATAATTGCTGAGGAACTTCGATAAAATATTCGCTCGGCCATCTGTGACAGAAGCCGATGAACGGATATTGCTCTGCCCACCCGGACGAAAGCCAGGCTGAATCAGAAGCGGAGATGAGCATGTTACCACTGTGCCGAGTAGCGTCAGAGGCTGTAACTGGGGGGAACAAGGCCAGGCCCTCAGCATGGCTCCGTCGGGCGGCCTCATTCGCTGGAAGACCAACATGAGCCGGGCACCAAACGAGCACAATGTCCTTGTAGAAAGAGCAGAGGCGTTGAAGAGAATCATGCAGAAGAACGATAATGTCTTGAGATTTGCGGTTTAATGCCAACAAGGCCTGTAGAACAGAACGACTATCCGTAAGCAGCAAGAGGCCGCCGCACGGGCCGGGAGCAAATTCAAGCGCTGATATTAGGGCCCACGCATCAGCCGAGAACACTGAGGAAATAGTCGAGAAGGAGAACGAACGGTTGGATTTGTTCCGTGGAAAAAATGCCCGATCGCCAACGAGGAGTTAATCTTCGAAGCGTCAGTAGCAATGATGTGGTGCGACGCTGAGAACTGGGCCAAGAACACCCCAAAGCAATGTCTGAGAAGCATCGGATGCAGATATCGTTGCTGAAAAGGGAGACCCGAGCAAATAATCGAGTATCAGGGCGCAGACAAACCAGGAGGGGCCGGCAGAGCCTGAAGAAGATCGCTGTTGACGAAAAACGGCTCCTGTCGGAAGCGACTGAGCACGATTCCAAGGGGAAAGCCATGGGATTTCCAAGCGTAGAATGACAAGGCGTCCTCTTCCAGAAGAAGATGAGCAATAGGCGAACGCTGACCCATCGACAAGTGGCGGTACAAAAATCGGACTGTCAGGAGGGTGATTCGAGAACGCACGCTAGCGATTCCACATTCGGCACGCAAGACCGCCACAGGCGTCGAACGAAGGAGGTGAATGGCTGCACGGAGTGCATAGTTGAGCAGAACATCAAGAGCGTCGTAGAGATAGGTGGGGGAGGCGAACAGGATCGGAGCCGCATATTCCAGAATAGGCCGAATCACAGCAACGACAAAGGCGAGAGCGTTGGGGAAGCCAAGACCCCACCGGCGATGACAAACAACTTTAACAGCAGACAAGGCTCGGAAAACTGACTTCTTGACGTGCGTGAGGTGTGAAGACCAAGTCAGGGAGGAGTTAAACCAGACCCCTAAAATCTTGATGGAGTACTGCCAAGTCACTGAGTCGGAGCCCTGCCGGAAAGGAGGGGCAGGCGGCCGGCGCTTACGAGAAAAGTCAACCGCGAAGCTTTTAGAAGGAGAGAGACGTAAATCCCAGGAAGATGCCCACTGAACAATGGAATCCAAAGAGGATTGCATATAGCTAAGTGCCGCCGCCCAGTTAGGACTATAGGAAACAATAAAAATATCGTCTGCAAATAAGAACATATGCGCATTCGGATGGCAGCAATCAACCACATCATCAGTGTATAAGTTAAAAAGGATAGGTGAAATGGAGCTTCCCTGAGGAACACCTCGACACTGCGGAAAGGAGGAAGACACCGTTCCCCGCCAACGAACGCGAAATCTGCGCCGAGCAAGGTAGTCGGCCAGACAACGGAGAAGACGTCCACGAACACCCAGAGACGACAATTTACCTAGGAGAGCAGGATGACAGACCAAATCATAGCCGCCTGAAGGTCCAAAGACACCAGAAAAACATAATTATGTCTAGCTTGAGCCACCAGAAGATGACGTTGGATCGACAGAAGGCACGCCGATGTAGAACGTCCTGGCAAAAATGCGAACTGTAGCTTGCTGATCCGTTGTTGAGAGAGAATGAAGTCTGTTAGGCGGGAGACCAGGACTTTCTCCAAGATCTTCGAAAAAACCGATGTGAGAGTGATCATTCGGTACGATGATAAGTCGAGAGCAGGTATGTTAGGTTTCTTTATTGGTATCACCCAGGACTCCTTCCAGCATGATGGATGAACGCCGGCAGACCAAAAGAGGTTAAGGAGGTCAACCAGCCAAGACGAATTCCACCTCCATATACGTCTCACCAGTTCGTAAGTACATCCATCAGGGCCGGGAGCACAGCGTCGGGGCGATCCATTAATAGCCCCGGCAACTTCACCGGCTGTAAGTAACGCATCCATCTCAAGAGAAGAGTCATCATGGTCAATAGAAAAGGAGTGCACCGAACAGCCAGAGGCTGTGGAAAAGAGTTCACCAAACGCCAAAGCCTGCTCCGCCGGATCAGCAACAAGGAAATCGTCAATCCGAAGTAGCAGGTGATCCGGGCTCGAACCAATATGAAATTTCAGATGGCGCAAGAGGGAGAAAACGAAGCCTGGCCTCGAGGTGCCGTTGCATTGTGCCTTCCAATAGGCACGTCTCTTAAGAGTGAGGAGGTGGCGAAGATTCCGTTCTTCCTGCCGATATAATGACCAAGCGAAGAGGCAGCCGGATGACTTGGCATAGCGAAGGAGGCGGCGTCTCTTGCGAAGCCGCTGAGCACAATCAAAGTCCCACCAGGGAGACCAACGTCGACGCTGACCGCTGAGCCGTAGAGAAGCGGGGAGAATATGGGAAATGCGGTCCAGGATCAGAGCGGCACCGTCAGGAGTGGAAGGAAGTTCACCACGGATAATCTTCTGGATGGAAGGCCAAGCCACTGACCAAGCAACTGGCTGCAGACCCAGTGAAGGAGGGGAGGGGAGCCAAATATCCCTGCCTCCAATGTTGTTATGACAGGATGATGGGTGCTACTGTAGAGGTCACTATCCACAGACCATGAGCAGTACGGAACCAGCTGAGGAGAGCACATGGCGAGGTCCAAAACAGAGCAACTTGACCCCCTGCAAAAGGTAGAAGCCCCCGAGTTTAGGAGACAAAGATCGTGCGAGCAAAGCCAGTCCACGAACTCAGTACCTCCCCGGCTCGGAGAAGCAGAACCCCAACTAGATTGATGAATATTGAAATCCCAGCCACCATACAACAATCAGTGAGCAGTTGTTCGATCCGCCCAAGCAAGAGCGACGAGAGGGGAGGAGAGGGAATGTATAAATTAATAATCCTGAGCGTTGTGTCGCCAGAGAAGATATCCGTCGCAAGAAGCTGTTCGTTCGAATCCGAGCTGAAGATGTCCACCAATCTGGAAGAGATATCGACCCAATTGCAATTAGGAGGCCACCCCCTCCCCTCCTCCCCCCGATCACCTCTATACACCGTACGGGCTGGGAGGGAAAAAGAGATACCAAAAGATAGCCAGGATTCTTCGATAGTCAAGTTCGTGGCTGTAGCAAAAATAGAACTGTCGGTGAAATAAGGTCTTTTGGAGCGAAGGGACTGCGCATTCCATTGGACCAGCGACCAACTATTCATGAAGAGAAATGCGATCCGCTAGGCCAGATGCCGTCTTGAACCGCATGGAAGAGAGACCACAAAGAAACGTACCGTCGTCACGATGAGCTTTCAGGTGTGACAGCAAGGCTGGACGAGAAGAGAAGGGCATGGCGCATGGAGGACACGAGAAGGTTCTGGAGTGAGAAAGTTTGACGGATTCCGCAGCAGACTCCACATACGGGACCACAGATTCTTCGCAGGACAGGAATTCATCTGCGCTTAGGCCAGTGTCAGGAGGTTGCTCAGTAGGCACTGAAGAAGCTGGGCACGCTGCAACTGTAGTGGGATGATTCTGCAAAACTTCAGCCTGTGGCACCTGTGCAACGGATGATGTGGGACCAGCATGTAGGGAAGGAGGTGAAAGAAGATTCGTCAATGAGTCCAATCTACTGGTGAGTTTAGAGATAATGTCCAGAAGCTGAGAGAAGGCAGAGGAGCAAGCACACGGAGGTTGAGCCTGAGTCGCCACCGTTGCCGCATATGAGGCCTGCTGGGCTTGACGCACAGAGTCCCGAGCTTCTGGATAGCTGAGATGCTTCGAAGCCATAATATCTAGGATCCGCTTTTCTTGGAGGTAAATTGGGCAGTTCGTGTCAGAAGCAGGATGAGAGCCCTTGCAAAATACGCACTGGAAGCTCGACGCCGAGCAGACCGAAGATTCGTGTCCTTCACCACAACGAGAACAGCGAGCGGCACTACGACAGGTTGACAGCAGATGTCCATAACGCTGACAATTTTTACACTGCCTAGGTGAATCCAAGAAGGGTCTGACAGCACATCTGGAATACCACAGATAGATAGTGTCACGGTTAGTAAAGCCCAGTTCTTCCACTAGGACCGAAGAAATAGGGACCCTCAAGGAATTTACTGAACGTCGGAACCGAACAACACGAAGACAGTTCACACCACGGTCCAACAATTCCGAAGCAATCTCATCAACAGGGGCTTCAATTTCCACATCTCGAACTAAAAATTCGTTGTCATAAGCTTAGTAAGGACCTGAGTTTTGAGAGGTACCTGAAGAAAATTAGAAAGTTGACAAATTTCCAGCAAGCAAATGAAATTCGAGGAACACACCAATAAGTCGCCCGAACGTAAAAACTGAACGTCTGAAATCGAGTCATGCATTGAAATATTGTCCACGAAGAATCTCTTCAACAACATGGGACGGACTCTCGGTAGCTTCCCAGAAGTCGCGGAAAGAAGTATTTCACCACGAGTCACTCTGCTCGCAAATGCTCTAAGCAGCAATTCCTCAGGAGACCATTGAACCGAACAAACAAAATCATTAACTGGAACTAGCAAAACCACCCAGCTGAGGAAGCTCATCACCCGGTGAAGAATGCATTCTTTTAGCCGGTGTCGAATGAATCAGAGTCCCCTATCCCCGCCGGACACACCGGCGGCAGCTAAGGCCCACCCTGAATCAACTGACCACAACAGACAAGAGCATACAAAGACAAATATCCTACCTTGGATATGGGAAGAACCAACCGTCTGCAAAACTTTAGCAGGCAAAGAAACGAAAATAGAAGAGGAAACAGCAAGCCGCTGTTTCAAAAATGCAACGAAACAAGAACGCTTTCGCCAACGACGACACACCCAAAACACACAGTATCCTACGGGGTTCACCAATTAGAAACAGGAGAGGCAACTTCACACCAGCCAACCGTTGCCAATCAGCACACCACAATCTCCTCATATACATAGCCCACCCACTTGCCATATATAGCATGGTAATCAAAAGCGATCATGCGACTGTGGCGGTATCGCAGGAAACTATACGCATGACGCAACTCTTGCCCAAGAGCAGCTTACATAGATATACTTGTATAATCTGCCCATTATTCGTAGCTCCATGACCAGCCTGAATTTTTTTTCATGCCTGTTTTATGCGCAGCTCTATTTCAGCTTCAATTTTTTTCATGCCTGTCTGGGTAGAGTAAGGGATACGAAAAACCCGTTTAAAATGGCTATTTCCACATAGAGATATACAGGAGATTCTCGGATTGGGCGCATTGGCGTAGTCGGCTGCTAAAAAGTGGCGTCACGCCAGAAGCACAAGGAGATGGCCTGTTGTCGTCTCCTCCTTCTAACCTCCTTGATTGCACCCAAGGAGGTCTGTATCAAGTTGAATCAATTAATATTGTTAGAAACTCAATTCTATTGGCTCTATCAAGTTTCTATTTACTCGCAAACCTAACGAACCGACTATAAACAACAGCAGATTATTTTTACGAGTTCCTCTTGACACAAGTGCTTAGTATTAAAGTTTAATTGATTTTTGGGTGTGTGTGCATAGAAATTTCCTCAGATCATCAGATGCGCATAAATTACCCTTTGAGAATTTTTTTTTACGTATCAGTTAATGAGTCCTGCCCTTTCAAAATCGAACTCTTAAGGTATGAGCTACAGCGCGTAGTATAAAAAATAAGTCGTCAAATGAAATTTTTTTGCAATTTAAAATTTTCATAATGAAAATTTCGTTTAAACGATTACTGGAATTCAGTGGGGGGGGATGCCTGGGCCTCCCCATGAGGTATCACTTAGTTCTTTGTACTGGCTGCTTATTCTAAAATATAATTGTATGTGTTTTCGAATATATATTTTAGCAACAATGGGAATTTTAAATATATTTGTATATGTTTCTGAATATAGATTTTAATTTTAATACGGCGGAGATATTTTTATCGCTTCCCAATTACTTTGAAAAATGTTTCCTACAGAGTGTTTTAATTTGTATCTTCAATAATTTGGGCCACCCCTATAAAAAAAAATACTGGGAACGCTGCTGGAACTTATTAACATAAAGAGCACTAAAAGTAAAATCACGAATTTATCGCTTTACATGAACCCTGCGTTCATCGTATTATATGCACGCATGACGCATGTCTGAGAAAGCTCCGCCAAGAAAATTGAACCGTTTTACCGCGAAGCCCTGTCCTTCTCCGTCAGCACAGATTTAGACCCTCATACATTAGTACACTGGTGTGCAAAAATTAAGAACGAAAAGGAGA
This sequence comes from Macrothele yani, assembly GCA_039090855.1. Classification (NCBI taxonomy): domain Eukaryota; kingdom Metazoa; phylum Arthropoda; class Arachnida; order Araneae; family Macrothelidae; genus Macrothele; species Macrothele yani. Next base: position 142,397,689 of record CM077009.1, on the reverse strand, counting down.
AATTAGCATAACCGCGGAACGAGCAGGCAGAACGGACCGAAAGACCACTCAGGAGATAGACTAGGGTCCGGTACGGTAAGGAATGCGCATATATGCAGCATGACGTAGGAGGGGGAGAGTGTCGGAAGGGTATAAAGCACACGGGCGGTGTACGCTCAGCAATTCGGTGAAAGCTATTGCACGGTGTACATCGGTTTGAACGACGTCGAGTTGCTGCCACCGTGTGATATGGCCAACAGGCAATCCAGTAGACGACATCTGGATGACTTTACCCGAGGTCGCGTCATTGGGAAGTTGGAAGAAGGTCGAAGTGTAACCTGTGTGGCCGACGAGTTCGGGATCGCTCACAGCATTGTTTCACGAGCATTTCAAACGCCAGGAACAGCTGTCCGAGAGTTTAGCAGTGGTTGTCCACGAGCAACCACGGCGGAGGACGACCGGTATATTGTCCTACAGGCGAGAAGAGACAGACGGCAGACAGCGGGAGAAATCGCAAGGCACATGCAACAGACAACTGGACTTTCGTTATCGCGTTTTACCGTGGCCAGGAGGCTGCACAAAGGGGGTCTATTTGCACGACGACCAGTACGGTGTGTGCCATTAACGCCTGCTCATCGGAGACGGCGGTTTCTGTGGTGCCAGGAACACAAGAACTGGACACATCAGCAATGGGGTCGAGTTCACTTTACGGATGAGAACCAATTTAGTCTGACGAGCGATTCTGGGCGTGTACACATCTAGAGAGAGCAGGGAACACGTAATCACACCACCAACATCATCGAAAGGGACCGGTTTTGAGGTGGCGGAGTTCTCGTTTGGGGCGGTATCATGCTTGGTAGCCGTACTGAAATCCACATCTTCCAAGGAGGTTCAGTCACTGGTGTCCGCTATTGTACCGAGGTTCTCCTGCCTCACGTGAGTCTGTTTAGAGGTGCCGTGGGTCCTGAGTTCCTCTTCATGGACGACAACGCTACACCTCATCGTACAGTGGCTGTCGCAGAGCTGTTGGAAAGTGAAGATATTCAACGAATGGATTGGCCCGCAAGGTCCCCGGACCTAAATCCAATCGAACACGTGTGGGACCTTCTCAGGGGACGCTTGGCAGCACGTCACCAACCGCCAGCAACGATTCCGCAGCTGCGATTGGCGCTACAAGAGGAATGGGCCGCGATGCCTCAACAGCTGCTTGACAACCTCGTCCTCAGCATGGACAGACATTGCAAATCCTGCAACGCAGTCAGGGGTGATCATATCCCTTACTAAAGACAGGATTTTTCTTGGCAGCCGCCTGTCACATGGACGTTTCTGTCTTCTGTCCAGTTGTGCTCGAAACTACCTTTTCAATAAAGTGCCTTTGTATCCTTTGGATTCCTTGTTTGGACGGTTTTGCTCACTTGTCCCATATTCTTACATCTTCGGGATCTTATGGTATGATTTGAGTCGATGTGGAGCAGTTCTGCACAACGTTACATTCGAAAAACCGTCTCATCCTTAATTTTTGCAAGCCAGTGTATGATTAAGCATAAAAAATAACACAAATGTGTAAGATATATCATTAATAGTAAACGGAAACATTAATGCGGAAAATTTCTCGAGGGGAATATTAAACTAAATTCTGATTTGCTTAAAATTTGGTCAGTTTCAGAACCGGCAGTTGCTTAAGGTGGTTCCACCTAAAATCTCTGCCCTATGTTTCCAATGGTAAAACTTCTTTACATATTTTCTTTGCAATTAATGTACGCCCAGGGATGAAATTTTGCACATCGATAAAACTAACTTTAAGTTATGGCATGGAATACTTAATACTTGCTAAAACATAACCATAATTATATTAAAAATCAATCATTTTTCTTTGAGTAATGTTCAGACCTGTTAACAGATGGCGCGACATGTACATACATTGATGACGTCAGTAGATAAACAAATATTGGAATGCTTAATTACTTTTATGTTTTAGCAAGTATTAAGTATCCCATGCTATAACTTAAACTTAGTTTTATCGATTAATTCATACACTCGACGTGGATCAGGAACACCAAACAGAAGTCATCGCCCTTTCCACGTTAATAAGTAAGTCACGACAAATTTCTCATTGGCGGCCACCGGGAATCGAACCCAGGGTCTTCCCTGTGGCGGCCGATGAGATTTTTTCCATGACTCACTTATTAACGTGGAAAGAGGGATGACTTCTGTTTGGTAGTTTTATAGATGGGAAAATTTTCATCCTTGGGAATACACTAAATGCGAAGAAAATATTTAAAGAAGTTTTACTATTGGAAACATACTGCAGAGATTTTAGGTGGAACCACCTTAATCAAAATACGATGACTTGTCAAATTTTATTTTGATTTGGAGTAAAATTAATATCCTATGCACAATTACCTATGAAAAGTTACTCCAGCAGGTGCTTTAGTTGATGAGTTGACACATTCAAAGGCACAGCCCAATCAATTTAAAAGAAGTATAAATTTTTTGATGAAAAACTGCCTATTCCTTATTCCCGCAATGGTGAAAAAGTATTAGTAAAATCTCACTGGGCGTGGCCATCAGCTCCGTGTCGTCTGCTCAAAGTGCTTCAAGCAGAGCCAGATAGAAAGAAGCAGGCCCTGAAACGAACGGCTGCCACAGAGGTCATGTGACTAACTTAGTCCCAGCTACCGTGTGTGCATCGTTTTTTTTTTTTTTTATTGTAGGTTTAATGACCACCGTGAGCAACTCAATGGGCTATAAGCAGTCGCCCGTCCCTAATTTAGGGTCACTGGTTCCAGGGAAGGGCAGAGAGCCAGTGCCGTAAGACAAACACAACATCCATGCCTCACCGGGATTCGAACCCAGACCCCTTACGGACGAGTGCATCGTTTCAGCCAACCTCCTTGGTCTCAGCTATCAGTGATGGGCTGGCACAGTAGCGGGAGAATTTCATAAAACGTGAGCGATGAAAACTTCGAAAGTTGTGTTGCAATATGAATAAAATGTACTAAATTTAGTTTTTTTTTTATTAGAGGTTTAACGACCACCGTGAGCAACTCAATGAGCTATAAGTAGTCACCCGTCCCTAATTTAGGGCCACGGGTTCTAGGGAAGGGAGAGAGCCAGTGCCGTAAGACAAACACAACATCCATGACACACCGGGATTCGAACCCGGACCCCTTTCGGACGAATGATCAGAGGCCATCGCTTAGACCACTGCGCCACCGGGGCGGCTAAATTTAGTTCACAACTTACTTTGAAAATTTTACGCAAAATGAAGGAAATGCGAATGTAACGAAACTGACAAAGTATTTGCGCAGTTTTCGCTTAGAATTCCAGCTGATGGGAATTTTGGAATTTGCCGCACAAAATAAATGAAATGTGCTGTTGTTTTGTTGACAAAGTACTTAAAACGTTAGGGCACGAAATGCGAAAATTTAGACGAAATTAATATTTTACCTTTAATGTTGTCGCACAGAGAGAAAGAAAAGCTAATATTTCGACAAACATCACAAATCACTTAGGTTTTACGCAAAATGAAAGCAATGCGTTATGTCTGGCTGACAAATTACTTAGAATGTTCTCACAGAAAATCGAAATACTTTGACGCAATTACTAATAACTTCGAAAGTTGCTGCACAAAGAGAATGCTATTATTTAGACGACATCGACAAATTACTTTAAAAGGTTTTCGCAAAATGCCAGACCCCATCACTGTACCGATCTGATATAAAAAATTTGAAGAAGGAGGAGGGGAGGGGGTTCGACGGTAAAAGTTTCAGGGACATCGGAATAATCTGAAAAAAATATTTTGCACAGTAATTTAATTACAGTACCCTCTGTTACATTCCATTAATTAACGATTACTGTAATTAGATACTTATGTGTTAGTAGTAATTTTATTGATCAAATTATAATTAAATATGTTGAACTTTTTTCTGTTTTGGAAACCAACAGAAAAGACAATTCTTCATTTTCTTTCCCTAGTTCAAAACTTTGCAAATGACAGGAAATGGTTAAAGCCTCAGTTTCTGTACGCTCCTGGGCAAGTACTTGAGAACGCAAGCAAAACTTTCCCCTTATATACACACAATTGTCCGAACTACCATTAATGTTCTGACAACTGTGTGTTGTTTCCATGAAAAGGAATATTCAAAGTACAGTAACTTAAAAAAAAAAAAAAAAAATAGAACAAAAAAAAACTAAAAGGTAATTTCTGTGCCAAATCAACAAGACTAGTAACCCGATCCCTTTTGATTTCCTTGAAATTTTGTGTGATTGTTAAGCATGTAGACTTATGCATAAATCCCAAATTTCAGCCATGTCCACCCACGGGGTTTCAAATTACATGACCTTGAAAAATAAAAAAAGGTGACCTCCAGACAATCTTTGAGTAGCTGTATCTCGTTACCTAATTGTGCTAAAAGGCTGAAAGTAGTGTCTTTTTGCAGCATTTTACATGAACTTTTAAATCATGTGCTGAAAAGAAAAAATGTTGACCTTTTCAAGGTCACAGAAATAACCTTTGACCTTGAATATTTTTAAAAAATAACTTTAAAATTCTGAAAAATGTCTAAAGATGCCATATAATATATAATTGCAGTCCCAACTTGAAAGTTGGAATATTTTTTATTAGTATGCCAACTTTCAAGTTGGGACCGCAATGGGATCATTTATAAAATATTAAAATGAGATACACCTTTGCCAAAAAAGGCCTCAAAATGACGTGATGAAAGGTGAAAGTGTTTTAGGGATAAACAGCTGATTTAAATTGGGAGGATTAATCAGTCAGAAGGTATCTCCATGATATGCTAAATAGTAAACCTTTAATAACTATAATTTTTTGAAATGTAATAAAAAATAATATAGCAATGCCAGTCTTAAAAGATTTAAGAAAGAAAAAAAAATCAACACTATTCTGCTGATTTTGTCAGCATTTCAGGAGATGTTTGGTTAATATATACCCACTGCTTAAATGTCACAGAATCAATATTATTCTGTTCCATAAGATCAATAATAAAACTCTTCAGTAAATCTGATCCTCGAAAAAAAGCGCCATTTACTGAAATAGCATGCAGGAAGTAAAGGGTTACATAATACTCTTTCAGTGCAGTCTTTATAGTTGTTAATGGGGAGTTTATGTTCAGTGGTTAATTTTGCATTATGACACCCTAAAAATGCGACTTTAAAATTTTGATAAATTGTGATGCACACATGTATACTACATGTACCACTTCTTCCAACAGTGATAGTTTTTTTTAATGCAGTTCTGCAAACATTGAGAAGCAAATTTTTATCTCTGTGTATGCAATCATAAACTGTTTGTGAATATCTTTCAGACTGTTTAATCAGAACCCCCCCCCCTTTTTTTTTGTAGAACTGTATTTTTTAGCTAGTACTGTTACTGCAACAATCCTATTTCCCAGGCATCGGCCAGCCAATGCAGTCGTGGCAATAAAAATGTTGCACCAGATCAACTATCTCCTGTTTTAATATATTTCTTAGCTTTAGGTTTTGGAAATGGTTTTATCTTTCTTGCCATGTAATTTGAAATACTGAATTCATCTTGAAAGTGTTGAAAACTCCAACATTTTGGTAGTACAGTACAAATTTGCAGCTTTTAAGCTTTTCACTTTGTATCATTTAACATTTCTTCAAGCTGAGCAATAATTTCTGTTTTCAGGTCACATGCTGGGTGTTCAGCATCAGGAAAAAATTAATATAACTTTCTTTAGTAAAAGCCATGTATTTTTTCTCAAATTTGGATAAGGGTGTTTTTGTTCAAGCAGTCTTTTCTTTTTTCAGGAATTTAGCAAATTAACCGTAAAGATACATTCAAAATTTGTATTGCACTTTCAGATGTTTCCTTACTTACATACACTATATTGACAAAAGTCCCCAGACACCTAGAAGAGAAACACAACATAGCATTTATTGGCATACATTAGTTCGGTGTCTGTTCGTCTTTGACCTTAATGAATGCACTGACCCTTCGAGATAGGCTTTCGATACGGTTTTGGAACACAGCGATAGGTATGCGCTTCCATTCAGTACATAATGATTTAACTAACTCTTGCTTAGTAGTAGGCCTTGGTTTCAAACTTCTTATGCAGCGCTCTAATTCAACCCATAGGTGCTGTATGGGATTAAGATCAGGGCTCTGTGCTATAAAATCCACACACGATACGGAATTATCATCAAACCACGCAGTAACAGTACTTGCCTTATGGCTCGGTGCATTTTCCTGCTGATACCAACAAGGCTTGGTTCTATAGTATTGCCAGAGAGTTGGTAGGGCATAACTGTCCAGAATATCGAGGTAGACGAGCTGGTTAACAGGCTTGTCCACGATAACCAATGAGCCGGGACCATACCATGAAAAACACCCCCACATAAGTACACTGCCACCTCTAAACTTGACCGTAGGAACAGTAAACTGTGGTAAATAGCATTTCCCCTGCTGCCACCATACCCGCACATGGCCATCAGACTGATGGATTGTGTATCTAGATTCATCAGTCCATAGGGCCTGTGTCCATTGATCTACGGTCCATGATAAATGTTCTTTACACCATGCTAAACGATGAGTAGCATTCTGAGTGGAGATGAAAGGCTTATGAGCAGCCGTAGGACCACGGTAACCCATGGAATGAAGTTCTCTGCGAATGGTACGTGTACATACCGAGAGTCCAGCATTTTTACTCACCTGTACACCGAGATCTTTTGAAGTACTCCGTCGATTAACTGTAACAACTCTCCTGAGGCTTCCACTTCCTCTATCACGGATTTTCTTTGGCCAGCCAGTACGTTTTGCTGTTTCAGGCACGCCATGTGTCTTCTGCTTATTCAGTAAATCCAAACCAGTTGACTTGCGTATGTTTCAACGCTTTTCGGTTTCTCTTATGGACAACCCACTAAAATAACGCCCAAAAAACTTTCCTTTCTCAAAGTCAGTTCTCTCCCGCCGCAACATTTTCACTCAACCTCACAGTGCGATATGATCGCAGTCAGCTGCATGCTTGTTTTTATACCGTTTGCAGCTGTACCACGAATCTTTACAATGCAGCGGATCCGTTCATTTGCTTTTAAAGGGGTGTCTGGCGATTGTTGTCAATACAGTGTATATATTTCATTTTTTTCTTTTTAATTTTCTGATTGTGGGTTTAACGACCACCATGAGCAACTCGAGAGGCTATAAGCAGTCACCTGTCCCTAATTTAGGGTCACTGGTTCCAGGGAAGAGAAAGAGCCAGTGCTGTAAGACAAACACAACATCCATGCTTCGCGGGATTCGAACCCAGACCCATCTCAGACGAATGGTCATAAGCCAGTGCTTAGACCACTGTGCCACCGGGGCGGCTTTTTCACCTTCACTACTATTCTGGCTTATGATACGTTAAGTATCAGCTTCAGCACCTGTGAATTGATGAGGCTGTCATCAGTTCAAAGTTCACACCTATTTACTCTTTAAATGATTTTTTGTAACTTGTCACAGATTTTTTTTTTCACGAATAGGAAGTTTAACCATCCACTCTGAAAAACAGGGTAATTTTCTTTTTCACAGGATAGTGTCCCTTTTCTAAAAATGAGTTAGAACAAAAGCCTCTCTTGAATCTTTGTTATAGCAAAGGTCTTAAATCTGTGACATTTTAACACTCAAAGAGAGAAATAATTTCAGCAGTAATTTTCCCAGGAAAAAAAAATCATTATTTTTAAAGAAATTACTTCTTTAATGCAATATATTTTTGGTGTAATACCTTTGGAGACCAGAAGAATAAACAAAATGAAAAAAGCATAACAGCTTAGAGCATGACTTGTTAAAGACTTTGTGCAACAACTAACAGAATGAAACCGAAGTGTGAGATGACTGCAGCTGTCTTTTGCATTTGACTAATGAAAGTAAACAAAGCTGTAATTAGGTAATGAAAGTCAAAAGCAAACTGAAAACTAAACTTGCTATTGGTCATACCCTAAGGTGTTCTTAAAGGGATAGCATGGTTTGTATGCTACCCTGGGAGAACAGCGAGATATACGGAGGAAAATTTTGTGCAGAAAAAAATCAGTGAAACTTCAGGGGAGAAACGAATGTTTTTGCTAAAAACCTGGAAAATTCGGGGAACTTGTAATCCTATGCTATTAAGGGGAAAAAAAACAACAACAACAACACAAAAACATATTTTAATGATCTAGTCTTAGCGTCGCTTTCATTTTTATTCCCAGCAGTGTTTCCCCTCCCTCCTCCTCACAACTGCAATAGGAAGACGTATTTAAAGATACATTTATTACATCATATGGTGGCCAAACTTTGCATTTTATAAATATATAAGGTTAACCTTGTTAATTAATCATAAAATGTTTGAAAATGTCATTTCGTCACTTTTGGAGAGTTTTTCGTTGAGATTCGCTTCAGTCAAAAATTTTATAAATAGTGAGCGATCCCAACTTGGGAGTCCACATAGTAGTAAACAAAAGTCTAACAATGCCACAATTTCTTACACTATTTTGTTTTTTCACCGTTAAGGTTAGAACTTCAAAATCCCAAAACAGCAGAAAAATGTGTAAATTTAAAACAAAGTTATAGTAGATTCAATGCAAAGGCATCAAATTAATTTGTACACCTAATATATAAATATTAAAAATGAGGGACACCCTGCACTTTCTTCTTCTTCTTCTAAGTAATGCACCCTGCCATTCTGCTAGTACCATAAATTTGCCTGCTGCTGAATTACTTACCCTGCCACACGATTTCGTTAAGTACACCTTTCCCTAGCATTTATACTTGAGAAATATACTTACATAATGTAAACCCATTTGAAAATTTTGTAATCAAGATTTCGTGTGTAGACATATTTTTATGCTAAAACTTTCACTTTAGCAGTTTTCTTTCTACTTTACCATCACTTATTTTTGAGGAATCATTTACAAGGGTCATCCTATGTTAGGGAAGTAATTTGATAAAAAAGAAATTATTACCACCGGTTGTTATTGCTACAAAATGTAAGGTATCGTGAAGGCTTCCATTGAGGTTACTGCCTGGGCTATAGACCCCCCCCTCTTCCCCATACTTTTGTGAGAGGAGTTCTAAAGTCCAATAAAAAATGAAATAAGACTTTGTAAAATATGTTTTGAATCTACCAGTCCAATCGTAATGGCTGTTGCAATTTTCTTGGAGTTTGATTGCTCATATTTAACTGGCATCCAGTCAGAACACAGCTAGGCTGTTTATTTTAAATTGAAAATTGCTTTTATTTTTTCATCTGAGAATTACTTGTGGCAGTGCATTCTTTTCTGTTTTCCAAAATATCAGCTTTTGTTTGTTTTTAAGCACCACTCCAGATGTCCACCAGCTAAATCCTTCACCTTTGGAATAGCCACATTTTTTAACATTCAAGCAAATGGGGGCGGGGGGATTCTCAAGCTTACAATTTGAAAATTTTACTTTAAATCTATCTGAATGTCAAACATATGCCAAAAAAGGGCAAGACATAAAATTCCTTTTAAGATATCACAGAGGCGTGCACAGATGTAGCGACCTGGGGCTAAATCTCCAACCTTGGTTATATGTTATATCATGTTGCCTGCTAATTTAACACTTGGCAGATATTGTTTATTTTGTAGTAAATATGTTCAACTAATACCAAAAATTTTCACCAATATGAATCTGATAAATGTTAGCTCTGACATTTCATATCTATGAAAATTAGGACAACACAAGATATTTTGAATATTATATCAAGGCCAAATATACTAAAATGCATTGCACTGCAATTTTAAAATTCACAAACTGTTGCTGCAGACTTCATAAACAAACTCATAGAATCTGCATTAGTGAACCATACCTAGATAGGTAGGTGATTCATGGTACTCACCAGGGGCGGTTCGTCATTAGGGGTCAGAGGGGCCGGGCCCCACCTAAAAATTTCTATTTCTAGAAATATTTTTTTTTTTTGCCGATTCTTATTCTCTCTCTTAACTACATGGTGATAAACCTTTCCCTTCAAAAGCCATTACCTAAGAAAAAGTTTCCTTCAAAAACGAAAAACTATTCCCCGAGGAAAGAGATTACGTTCAATATGCGAGGTTATTGGGGCCAGCTCCAAGAGGCCCCAGTAACATCACTACGCAAGCAAAGATAAGACTATTTCTTCCCCATCTCATTTAGTATGATGACCTACATACAACACTGCCTTAACCCCGTGTGCAGAAAAAGCTATTTGGCCCCCGCGCTAATTTGGTTGGCTGTGAGAGTATCCATTTCTTTAACGCCGTGGGTTGACAGAGAAGCTTACCCCGACTAAGCTCAAGGGTGGCGGGAGGGTTTCAAATGTATGTCGTAGCAAAGTTCAGTTAGTTGTTTTTTCTGCGTGTGTCTCTCTCAGTGATGTGTTGTTTCTTTGTGTCGTGACTTTTTTGCTTGTCAAGTACAATGAATGGAGTGGATATTTTGTTACAATCTCCATTCTTTGCTTTAAATCTGGAAGAAAAGCTTCACTTAAAAAAACTCATTGCTTATCACCCCAAGAATTTTTAGTTTGAGCTTCACTTAAAAAAACACAGTGCTCATCAGCCCAAGAATTTGAGTCGAAAAGCTTCACTTAAAAAAACTCTGTGCTTATCAGCCCAAGAATTTGAGTTTCGAAGAGCATGAAGTTTACAAAGTGCTTTGCAGAACTAATTTCAGTTTTAACTAAGATGATTTTCTATGTTAAAAATAAATAAATAAATGAGAAAACCTGTAAGTATAATTTGCACATGAGTACATATAAGTTTTTAGGTTTCACAAGTTCTTAAAAAAAAAAGGTTAAACCTTTCAAATAATGCAAATGATAGTATGGTACTCATTCTATATGGGACAAAATTAATGAAACATTCCCTCCCTGCATATATTTGGAGTTATTTTTTCACTACATTTTTTTATCCTGTGATTATTCCTCAGTTGAGAAATCAGAAGAAACACAAAGCACAACTATCATAAATTAATGCTCATATGTTTTAAGGTAAAAATTTATTTAAGGAGTTTCAACATTTTTCTGTTAATAATTATGCATTCTATTCTGAGGAATTTTTTTGTGTGCAATACAATAGTTGACACATTCCTGCCTGATTTGGGCATTATTGAGGTCAAGGGGGTAAACAGCGGCAGAGTAAAGGAATCTTGGGGGTGGAGGGGATCTGAATAATTGGCCTAATAATGACAGTTTTTTTATTTCATTGTTTGACTTCGGCTACTGGCCCCACCTGTTTCAGTTGCCACAAGCCACCACTGGTACTCACTCTTAAAAATCAAAACACCCAACTTACTAGACTTAAATACTACACAACCTGAAATTATGAGAGACAAACTATACACAACCAGACAGACAAGTGTTTATTACAAACAAACAAAAAGTTTGATTGTGCTCATTGGCAAATCATAATATTTAAATACAAGGATATGTGCAGAAATAATTAAAATTTAATGGTAAATTAATTTTTTTTTGTGTTTACAACTTTTTTTTTTGTAAGTTATATTTATTCTTTTGTGTGTCTTGATTTAGGACTATTTCGTCTTACAAGTGAGACATCAGAATTAAGCCTTGACCAGAAAGTATATAGTCCATTAACTAAAAAGTAGGAAACTAGTCAACTGGAAAACATATCAAATCTAGGAACAATTTGTTGATTAACATAAGATATTGAAGAAACATTTTACATAATATCCACAATTCTCAGTTGAAAAATCAATTAATACTAACAAAAGCATTTGTACTGAATAATACTAAACACAAATCACAATTTTCCTAAAAAATGTACTTCAAAGAATTGAGGTATTTTTATTAAAACTATAGTTCACAATACTTGACTTGCTGACATTTGTTATAACCATTTGTACACACCCTATATTTGTAATGTGATACCCACATAGGAACTCCAAATAAATAAACACAAACTTTTCACACACACACACTAATTACCATACAAAATCATAACACAACACAACAATGGTATCAGAAAATAGATATACTGTAGGGTTCCAAAACATTTATTTTCCAGTTGAGCTAAATTTTTATTTAAACAGAGGAAACATTTTTAAGAGCACTTAATATAAACTTTTCCCAACATAATACACACTATATCAAAATGCAACACTACCATAATAGTAATTGTTGTGCTTCACAGCATTTTTTCATTTTCAAGTAGAACTAAATACTTGATACAGAAAAAAAATATATATATATTTTTTTAAAACTAGTAGAATTCTGGATCATTTAACACTTTCACTCCTGCATGACGCCGAATGGCGTCATACAATACTTAGCCCAGGTGTCGCTGCCGCCGAATAGAGTCATGTTTGTGACTTAATATTTCTCTTCCTAAAACCTTCAGCACTTGAAGAGTTGAAGGTTTTAGGAAGAGAAATCTGTTTTGTTAGTGGCACTGAGAATGAGTACTGTTTAAAAATGACAGCAGTTTTGGGATAGCAGATTTTTTTCTTCATGGTTTAGGGAAGGGAAGGTAAGTTGACCTTCAATGAAAAATTTGTTTTTGACCTTTTGCAGAAAGCTATATGAAAAAAATCTGGTCAGGAAAACGTCTCCAGGCCTCATTCAAACTAAAAAAATTAGGGCACAACAACTGGAACAACAAAATGTTAAAATTTTTAATTTCCAAATATTTAGAAAGGTTACGACTTAAGAAGTTATCTGCATTTTAAACGTCACCAAATCTGATTTTCCCTACATTAGAACATATCCTTGTCCCACACTTATTTACACAAATCCAAATCTATTCCTTCATGGTGGAGCAATGTTTTTTTCTTGTCCCCCTTTGTTTTATGAGGAATGTATGCAATTCAAGTTGGGTGTAACTTTTTTCACAGCATTTTTTCTCATGTATCTTGCCATTTATATGTTTGATATAGTTATTCAGCATTACTTTACTTGCTATTAAACAGATATTTTCAAGACGTGTTTTTAGCCTCATTTGGCATCTACACAGATCTTTAATTGGTAGATATAGACAACCTAACTGAATGCATGACAGTTTGTGCAACAGTGAAAGCTGTCTCTCAAATTTCATAAAATCATCATGATGATCTGTGATAATTTTCTGGAAAATGTACCACACAAGAAAGACAGCAGTTACTACAGCTTCTAAAGGAACTATTAATTTTCCACGATCGAGTTCAACAATAAGATCATAGGGACCATCCAGAATGCCAACAGTTTCATCAATCTGCAACCAACATTCACAAAGAAAACACTTCTTTGTGTTCAGCTCTTTTCTTGCAGCATAGTCTGCAATATATGTCACAACAGACATTAAGTCAGGGGGAATCACTTTTAGTGAAAACTCGTCATGTAAAACATCATAGAATTTATCGATATCGCCAGTATTAGAATGATGTCCTCTTTCATATGGCACTAAAGATTTAAGTTGAACATCACAATTCTTTGCGGAAAAGATAACATTGCTTTTGAAGCGAAGCTTACGTTCACTTTCCAGCAACTGAACATAACTAATGTAGTCGTTAGCTCTAGACATCTGATGACACATGCCGAAGCGTCTTTCAAAGCTATCATTTTGAAATATTGCGAGTAATAGGTAATCCAAGCGATAATTCTGGAACATATAACGGTATCAACTTGGTAAATGCATCATTAGTGTTAATCAGTGACTGGAAGGTAAGTGTAATGCTTTGGGCATGGGCGGCAGAAGGTAGGGGACACAGGACAGGGATCCGGACCTTCTTTCAATTTTATGGTCCCCTCACTGGGAAGTCTTCCTACAAAACATCTTAAAAATTTGTGGTTCACACATGATGTAATGTTTTTGTTATTTATGAAAATTTCCTGGAGACCATTCCTGTGTTACGCAGTTTTCTGGAAAATACTTCAAGGACAACTCTGAAAATTGATTTTTCACAAATAAGTTCAAAAGCTAACTCCATGTTGTGTTTTTCACTTTAAAGAAGAATGTTAAAGACTTCTCAAATAGCAATGGGCTGGATATATTGTTAGAAGAACAGACTACCGCTGGACAATTAAAATGCTAGCCTGGATACCAAAGTACAGGAAAAGATCCAGAAGAAGTTTACGTGGGAGATGGGTGGATAAAATTCGGAAGCATGCTGAATGACTTGGAAGAGATATGCTCAAGACAGAAAGTTATAAAAGAGACCTTCATCCAGCAGTGGATTGGTGATAGTTGATGATGATTTGTACCAGTTTGTGCATAGTGCACATATATCCTAGGTTTTCTTTCTCTCTCTCTTTTTTTTTATTGTTTTAACTCTTGGAGAAGTGCCCCCCAACCCCCCTCTCCTGAAATTATTGGGTCCCACCACCCATGCATTTGGGCAATATTTTGCTGGAAAACCCTGGGACCAAACATTCATGTGCAGGAAACTGACATCTACCTAAACATTCATGTGCAGGAAACTGACATCTACCTAAACATTCATGTGCAGGAAACTGACATCTACCTACACATTCTTGCAGAGCAGGCACTTCCTTTTATGGCAAAGGTACTCCTCTCTGGTAATACCTTCTTTCAGCAGGATAATGCACCATACCACAATGCCAGGATTGTTGAAGAATGGTTTGCAAAACATGAGGAAGACTTCTATGTATTGCCCTGGTCACTAAATTCTCCAGTCATCAATACGATTGAGCATATGTAGTCAGCAAATCCAATCTGTGGCAGTTCAACCATGTAGTTCACAAGTGCAACAGGATTTTCTGGTAATATGTTTGTACCAGACACCATAAGACTCCTTTAGAAATCTTGTAGTGCCAATGCCTGGAAAAGTAAGAACTGTTTTGGCAGCACATAGAGCACCAACATCACATACATACATACACATCACTAAGCTGTTCTCTGAGATTTAGAGGTAAGCACCACAAAGAAATACAAACCACCAGATAAATTGTTAACAGATGGTGTTAAACAACCAACATCATATTAGCCATGATAATTAATACAGCAAATCAGACATCGCTGAATTGACTGTAATTACTGTTTCACACGAGAATCAAATCACATCAGATACTTGCAAATTCGCCGTCGTGGGTGGTGCAACAGATAGTATGCTCGAACAGTAATCGGGAGGTGCGGGTTCAATTCCCGCTCCATGGCGATGAATTTTCAAGTTTTCTGATGTGATTTGATTCATGTGTGAAATATTAATTACAGTCAATTCAAGGATGCCTGATTGCTGTGTTAATTATCATGATGTATTTGCCACGTATTTTAAGAAGAATATTTCTTCCACTCTTTATATCATATTAGCCAGATGGTAATAATGTTTTGGGTCATCAGTGCATGTGCTAAAGGCAGAATTCAGATCTACTACAGGAATTAAGCAAAAAAAGGGGCACGTGGAGGATCAATATCGTATTAGGCAGGTGGTAATAATGCTTTGGATCTTCAGTGCATGTGCTGAAGGCAAGATTCAGATTTATTACATGAAGTAAGCAAAGTAAGAAGCACGTGAAGGATCGACATCATAGCAGGCAGGTGGTAATGTTTTGGATCTTCAATGCATGTGCTAGAGGCAGGATTCAGATCTATTACAGGAATTAAGCAAAGTAAGGGGAATGTGGAGGATCAACATCATATTAGGCAGATAGTAATAGTGTTTTGGATCTTTGGTGCATGTGCTAAAGGCAATATTCAGCTCTATTACAGGAATTAAGCAAAGTAATTCAGTTGACAAAATGGAAGAAATAGTTCAAGGATATTGTAATTAATCACTTAGAAATAAATAGCTAAACATCTGTACAATAAAATTCTTCAGTTAAAAACCTTTGTTAAGCCATGAATTTCTATTCTGCACGTCACACATAAATTCTTTATCCATTGTATGTTCTGAATGGTCTTCAATAATGGCTGCGTTCCATTTCTTCTGAAGCTTGCATGCATTGCTGTACAATATTTACATACAGATATTTTGCATTCACCATGAAGGTGCAAGTATACTATCTCTGCATAAATTTCACATAGTGTATTTTTAAAGAAAATTAATTTCTCAATGGCTAGTAACAGCCCGTAATTTTTTTCCACCACAAATTTGTAATCCTTCAATATGCAGAAATACAGAATTAAAAAATAATGGATGCTTTTTCAGTTAGCCCACTAGCAAATTCGCACTTCACTTCAGCAGCCTACACACAATGCTAATTTCACAAATGACACAACTTCTCCCATAAAAAAAAAAAAAAAAAGCACATTTGAAAAAAAAAAAAAGTAATGGACCTACGTAGAGGTAGAGAGTGCACCCATAACTTTATTCCAAGTACTAATCATCCCTGCCAGTTATTACCCATACCTGTTCCCCACGTATTTGTAGAAGGATACAGTTGAAAATATACAACTGACAGCTCACAAAACTATATTAGTATCCCATATGGCAAGCAGCCATCTTTGGTTTGTAGAATTTTAGAATGGTCCCATCATTGAGAAAAGAAATAAATGGCAAATGATAAAATAAAATTAACATTAAACCCCATCTGTGCACTACATGTCTTCAGCTCTTTTTTTTAAGCCTCGAGTTTCTCTTCAATTCAGATTTGTGTATAAAAATATTTGTCTCAATGCATCATTCAAATTATTTTTTTCATAAAAACATAACTCATGAAATTTATGCAAATCCAGTTTGCTTGTTTTTTACATTTGGAGGTAGTGACAACAGTGAGCAACTCGATGGGCTCTGGCCTGTCTTTAATTTACAGACACTGGTTCCAGGGAACAGAAAGAGCCAGTTACGTAACACAAACATAATATCAATGCCACACCAGAATTCAAAACCAGGTGAATGATCGGAAGCAAGGGCTTAGAGCACTGTGTCAGCCCTAGTTTCATTACCCGATGACGTAAACCAAAGACAGATATATGGAATTACCTAAAATCTATCCTTGGCAGACTGGACTTCTAACAGCACAATTCTTGTAAAGGGAAAATTGCCTTACTATAATACAGATTCATATAATATGAAGTGTGATCCAAAACTGCATTTTCCACAGGTATTTGAAAAGAGGAAGTTCTCTCACTGTTCAGTTAGACAGTGAATCAGCTGTGGTTTTCCTTAACCATGTATTTATTACACTGCTGCAGTTATTTATCTACATGAACGAGCATATGATTAGAAAGATCACTTTCCTTGTCAAACTTTTTGGAGAACACATCACACTAGTGGGGCTTTTAACCTGCAAACAAGTGTTGTGGCAGGGAAAAAGAGATTAGTTTATTTCTGGGAAATTAATATTTAAATATATGCAAATCATATTAAAATTATGGTAAAAGTTGAATTTAGGTGAAAATTAAAATTTGGTAGATGGGTGGATGCATTTCGAAACAAAAATAAATTCAATTATCTTTAGGCCATGATAAATGAAAATATAAATAAAATGCAACACTGATGTTGAAAAATCCCAAAAGTTATTATTGTAGGTTTGCGTTGTTTGAGTATTCGACGAGTTGAGACACCTGCAAGTGTAAAATAAGTAATTATTGTTTAAATGTGTACCAAATTTGTAAACACTAAAAATTAGATGGTAAACAATGTACACGTGTAATAACTTTTGAAGGCGGTGATGATCATATTAGTGGTTAGGACAAAATGCATTAATTAAATAAAAACAAAAATACCCTGGTCGTTTCCGGCCTTAGGCAAGCTAAGGTGGATTGACATGCGACCCTGCGATGAACTTCAACTGAGTCAACTAATTCTTCACTGCAAAAGTTTTGGGTTTTTGAAAGGCCACTTGGCCTGCATTTATTCTAAAACTTAATCAAAAACAACAACAACAAACACAATAACAAAGTGTTTCAAGAAGTCGGAGAATTACCCAGAAAACCATGTGTTTTTGTTTTTGAACATAATCAGCTTTTAACATTTTTGACAATTCCACTTTTGGCAACCAGGCCTTATAAAAGCAAACAAAATCAGATGACACCCAGGGCCCGACTTACATAGAATTGGGCCCTAGGCACAACCCAAAACGAGGCCCCCTCCGCTCGACATTTACTTTACGGAGTCGAGTAGGTAGTGTGACCATTTTGGGCGACTGAATTACAATCCAGCGTAATAATTTAATAAACACAATACATTTATAAGACTGACATTAAATTACGGTAGTACCTGGTAAAAATATTGTTTTCTCCAAGATTTTTATGCTGTCCTACTGATTTGCATCTGAAAAGACTTGAACCTTCATCGATTAAACAGTTGTGTGTGACAAAGCCATATGATGGGTAAAA
This sequence comes from Macrothele yani, assembly GCA_039090855.1. NCBI lineage: Eukaryota > Metazoa > Arthropoda > Arachnida > Araneae > Macrothelidae > Macrothele > Macrothele yani. Next base: position 142,379,479 of record CM077009.1, on the reverse strand, counting down.
TTCAATTGGACATTGGATTTTTTTGCCAGGTGTGTCTAAACTATACTATTACCATATTAACCAGGGGTGTATTTAAGAGAGAGGTTTGGGAGGATTCAAACCCTGCCCGAATTAAGTCCAAAGATTTTTCAAATATAACTTTTGGGAGCTAAAATGTCAAAATGTTTAAAAATTGCTTTAGAACCATGCAGTATTTGAAATTGAAGTATATAGTTGATCTTAGTAAGCCATAATTACAAACATACACATACTGCTAGTTTTTATTACACAACACGACAATTTTTTGTTTAATCTCACACAAAAACTCTCCCCAAATTATCTGGAAAATGCTTATATTAACTACAAATATCACCTATTATATTGCCAGTACTTGCTTTTGTTTTGCCAGCGATTTATATATAGTTACTCCACATCACATCTAACCACGTATAAATATTTTGAAAAAGGGAAATTTTTTTTTAATTTTTAACCAAGAGTTTGGGGCCCTTTCAATTTGAGGGCCCTAGGCATATGCCTTGCGTGCCTAGGCGTAAATCAGGCCCTGATGACACCAACTTGTTGTATTTATATAACTCATAAAAGGAAGAACATATATTTTTGCCAGAAAATCAAGATTTGCAAAAACACATAAGTTCTATTGACTTAGGGAACATAACATAAACACTGTGGATGAGTTTGGACAGCTGAAGTGCAATCTCTCCCTCTCTTCATGAATTTATAGATTATTGTATACACAATACAGATTTCACTTCCTTTTGAACACACCCCTCAAACCAGTTTCCTTAACCAACATTAATTTTAAAATTGCAATAACTGAGCAAAAAATTATAAATAACCAAAAGTTACTTCCGTAAACAATCCTACACTACCAGGAAAATTTGCATTAAAACTTAATATACTCAACATTCTAGCATTACTTGATACAAAATCACTCTACTAAACACACTGTTCTAAATATCTTACTCAATTACCTCAAAAGTTATCATTACACAATAATGCTGACAAATATACTTAAAATTCACCCTATCATCTGGAAAAATTCAAAATACTTCACTATTCAAACTTGCTCTGAGAACACAATATCCCACCATGTAAATAAAAGGCAAACACTAACTCTCAACACCCCTGGACACAAATTCATACTTATCTGCACTCCCACTGCTCATACAAATTTAAAATTACACCACCAATTCCGACCAACAATTTATTAACAAATTAATCTAAAAAATGTAAACTAGTACCATACGTAAGCTTTTAGTAATTTTACTAACTCATGTAGTAAGCCACTGAGGTAACGGGTAGGCAAAACATCTGTCAAATTACTCAATTTCACTACAAACAGAATTCTCACTGTGAGGAAGAATTATTTAGGCTGAAGGTGAGATTAGGTCATGAATCCAATCAGGCCTATGCACCGAAAGGGAAGAGTAAGTGTGACATATCACCCTATATTGTTTTCTCTTACTGTTTTGGGACAACACTCCTGCACTCGCCTTGCTCGGGACAGCTTCCTATGGGTCTTCGGCTTACCAGGGATGAAAGAACAATCCCCCAATTGTTTCCGTCTGCACCCTTTCAGTCGTGAAGCATTTTCCCACATAAGGACAGCATCCTGCAAGAACTTTCTTGCCCCCAAATTATTTTTCTCTGGTACACACAGATTCCAGAAAAACACCATATGAAGACTCACATTATTTCCAGAAATACTCTTTATCTATTCATTCCCCTAGGCACACAGCTTCTAGAAGAATTAACACTACTTTCCAGAAAAATACACTAACCTCATTATTTCCCAGAAAAAATACACTTATCACTCATTTCCCAGAAAAATACACTATACTGCAGAACCATTTATTTCCAGAAATTTACACCTATCGAAGAACTATCTATTTCCAGAAATCACCTCCTCCTGAAGAATTCCAACATTATACTCGTACAAGGGTAATGTGCAGTACAACACTCTATTAACCTAGTCAGCGTGCATGCCTTTTTTAATGTCTCCCACTCATGAAAATCAATTTTCCAGATCCATCTGCTGATATGGTCTCTAGTCACAATTACTACTAAATGGTACAAGTTTACACTCATTACTTGCCAAACTCAAAAATCACCATAACCTGCCTCCAAGACAAAAAAAACAAAAAAACCTTACTACAAGTCTCTTACCTTATGACTATCACTACCAAGTGCAATTTATATAATAAAATTTACCAAGCACAAAAAGAGTTAAATTTCAATAATAATAAAAATAATAATAATAATAATAACTGGTTTGAGGAGTTGCTTTTTTTTTTTTTTTTTATTGGAGGTTTAACGACCACCGTGAGCAACTCAATGGGCTATAAGCAGTCGTCCGTCCCTAATTTAGGGCCACTGGTTCCAACAAGGAAGGGAGAGAGCCAGTGCCATAAGACAAACACAACATCCATGCCCGACCGGGATTCGAACCCGGACCCCTTACGGACGAATGATCAGAGGCCAGCGCCTTAGACCACTGCGCCGAGTTGCTTTTCACGATAGATTATAACAGAATTTGGATTTCAGATATTTCTTACACATGTAAAAATTTACACAGCATAACACTATCATAAAAAAAAAAAAACCCTGAATGGAAAAACATTTACATTTTTATTACTTTAGTTTTACTGACCCAAGCATGGATTATAACTAAAACCTGACCTGCCCCAGTGTCAAAAACTCACATGTTAAATATTTTAGAGTAACCCTAACATATCTCTTTCTTTTCCTTTTGAAATGCCAAAACAAAGTTTTTTTACCTTTTCCCCGTGTGCGCAGGCAGCACTGCTCACATCACTCACAACAAGAAAAAGTTTGTTTTGTTCAGTTTCTTTTTTCACTTCCCAAAACAGAAGGGGGGGGACACTGCCTCTCCTCTTTCTGTAGCCCTGGTTTAAGGAGGGAAGGGGTCTTGGCATGATTTGATGACCTTTTCACCACCACCATCAGTCTCCTTCGGAGAGGTGTTGGCTTCTTCCAAAATAACGATGGCCATTGATGATGCCTCCAGTTGTCTCGGTTCAAAATAATTAGCTGGAAACTTTTCTCGATGTCTCGGACGTTCCCTTGTCGAACAGGATGGCAAAAGGAAATTCTCCTGCTGAGGACATGTTTCCCCTGCAGCCAAACACTGCAGGCGTCTACTAAGAGAGGGGTGAATCAATGAACATCTCTTTCCAGTAATCAATTCCTTGCATTTTTTTTTTCCGCCGTCAGATTTGGGCTGCAAAATCAAATAACATTTCCACGCCTCGAGAACAAAGTGGCCAGCCATTCTTACTGCCGGCCAGGCCCCAAAGCCCGGCGAGTGGGATTGCCTGTCAACGGATTTTTTTCTTCTGCTCCTACATTATGGCAGCACAACGAGAGAGTCAAAAGAGAGTGACAGTTTCTCAAACGGAAGCTGGGATGCTTGAAACTGCTGACCTCTCATTGGCTAAAACTCCCCCTATAATCAACGGCTTCACTGGCCATTGGCGAACAGGTTCGCGCCAGAACTCTGATGCTAGACACATGACCTTCCTTCACATGCCATGCAGGGTGACACCTGACCTTCAGCGTAGGGGACCATGTAACCTCCTGCATGCCGTTGTGACCCTGTTCTAAAAATAGCCTGAGAGAACTTTCGGGTGACACATTTGAGACAACTCAACTTTCCCAAAAATGGCGGATTCTAAAAGAAAGATTTTGGGCTTTTTTTCACAAATTTCCAGAAACGTTTTTCCTTCATTCCGTGATTAATACGAATAATTTTGTTTTCTAAAAGGCTGATGGTGACTTCTTTTGCTCGCCTTTTTTTTTATTTAACTTACTAAAGTAAAAATAAATCAAGCCAAAATAAAAAAGAAGTTTAATGCCTATTATTCCTTTTTTTTTCATGAAATTTTGCTTGTCTGGTCAGGGCTGATAAGTAAACGAATATGGCCACTATTCTGTCACCTCAAAATTTTGAAACGTGGGACTGTAGAGAATTTTCAATCAATGTATTTTATTTATTTATTTTCTATTATTTTTCGTAAATCTCAGCGAAGTGATCAGTTTCCCCAAGATTTACAAACATGAAAATTCTCGACAGGACACAAGCATATGCTGAAACATAAAACCTTTTTAAGCAAATGGCTTGGAGTATATATCGCTTTCGTAAGGTTTCTTACATGTGTGAAAATACAAATGCTTTGAAAAATCACTTTCCTGAGAAAATTGTTTTCGAGCATACATCACACTGATGAGGTTTTTCACCTGTGTGAACAAGCATATGCTTGGAAAGATAACTTTTCCGAGCAAATTGGATGGAACATACATCACATTGGTAACATTTTTCAGCAGTGTGAAGGTGCATGTGCTCTGAAAGATGACTTTTCTGAGCAAATTGCTTGGAGCATACATCACACTGGTGAGGCTTTTCCTTTGTGTGAACAAGCAAATGCTTTAAAAGATTGCTTTTCCGAGCAAATTGCTTGGAACATACATCACATTGATAAGGCTTTTCACCTGTGTGAACAAGCATATGCTCTGAAACCTCACTTTTCCGAGCAAATTGCTTGGAACATAAGTCACATTTGTGAGGCTTTTCACCTGTGTGAACAACCACATGCTTGGAAAGATTTCTTTTCTGAGCAAATTGCTTAGAGCATACATCACATTGATGAGATTTTTCACCTGTGTGAACAACCATATGCTCTAAAAGATGAATTTTCTGAGCAAACTGCTTGGAACATACATTACAGTGGTGAGGCTTTTCTCCTGTGTGATGGAGTAAATGCCTTGAAAGATCACTTTTCGAGGTAAATCGTTTGGAACATACTTTACATTGGTGACGCTTTTCACCTGTGTGAACAAACATGTGCTGTGAAACATCACTTTTTCGTGCAAATTGCTTGGAACATACATCACATTGGTGAGGCTTTGCACCTGTGTGAACAAGCATGTGCCTTGAAAGTTTACTTTTCTGAGCAAATTGTTTAGAGCATACATCACATTCATGAGGCTTTACTCCTGTGTGAGTAAGGACATGCTTTGAAAGATGACTTTTCTGAGCAAACTGCTTGGAACATACATTACATTGGTAACGCTTTTCACCAGTGTGAGTGAGCATATGCTCTGAAAGGTGACTTTTCCGAGCAAATTGTTTGGAACATTCATCACATTGGTGAGGCTTTTCCCCTGTGTGAACAACCATATGCTGTGAGATATGACTTTTCCGAGCAAATTGCTTGGAACATACATCACAGTGGAATTTTTTTCCCCTTGTATGAAGTTGTGGTACTGCTTTTGTAACATTGAGTGCTGATGTGTCAGCTTCTTTTCTCACTTCCTTGGAAATTGATTCTTGAGTGACTTCAGATGAACGTTGCAGCATCGAATCCATGCTGAAAGACTTAAAATATTAAGTCATTTTCATTTAAACTGTGTTGTTTGCACACACTAAGACAAACGTAACTCTCTCCAGACTTAGCATTAGGAATTCCTTAAAATGTCTCATTAGTTTTACCGTATCTGAAACAATACGATTTTCCATTAACGGCTTAAATTACAGAAGTTTCTTCATAAAACACATGTTGATCACCTTGTGGTCGTATGATCCTATATCAGCCAACGGAGCACGCACTTAGGTCTTCGAAATTTGTCAAAACGAAGATTGAAAATCGGTAACTACCGGCTGTGATGCTTCTGCAACCGCCTTTTGCAAAAAGCACGTAAAGTTGAAATATGAACTACAGACATTCCTTAATTATATTTTTTTTATTTAATACAGAGAAACTACTTTTATAAATGCCGTCTTTATAAATTAAAGTCTACGATTGTTTCGCCGAAAACAATCGTACAGCTCCAGCTCAGGGATGTTCCATGCCAGGAACAAAAATTCCCTTCACCAGACCCAAAAATTCCCTGCAATTTCAAATTACCAAATGAACGAAGACAAAGAGGTTATATTACTGGAGAAACCACTCCTATCCACGCAGCATTGGCCGCCATAAGTCACCGTCCGTTCTGCAAATGACGACATGACCAGGCACGACTCAGCCGCAGTAAAGAAGCTGCTTTGAAACCAATGGAACAAAAGCTTCTAAGCGTATAAACAGATAAAATGAGTAATTCAATAATCTTTATCAATGATATACAAGCTTACTGTTTTATCAACGCTATAATTTAGTTCGTTTTTGCCTGCTTGTGATGTCACACCACAGATTAATGGCGGCAGAGCCAGTAGTGTCTCCAGTAATATAACCTCCTTGATATCTTTTTTTCTTTTTTTGATTGGAGGTTTAACGACCACCGTGAGCAACTCAATGGGCTATAAGCAGTAGCCCGTTCCTAATTTAGGGTCACTGGTTCCAGGGAAGGGAGAGAGCCAGTGCCGTAAGACAAACACAACATCCATGCCTCACCGGGATTCGAACCCGGACCCCTTACGGACGAATGATCAGAGGCCAGCGCCTTAGACCACTGTGCCACCGGGGCGGCCTTCTTGATATCAACGAATCAAGATTGAAAACGCCATCTTAGAAAATACCTCGTGGGGTATAGCCTTTGGCACACTAAATTTATTAAAACTCATCTCCGAGAAATGTCATCAGATAGGGTGAATCCATCAAACAATCAGTGAAAGCTGGAGCCAGAAACAAGTCCTTTGCCCCCTTCAACTGCGGACTCTGTCGCCTTCTTGACACAAGAGTCAGCCGCCCCGGTGGCGCAGTGGTCTAAGGCGCTGGCCTCTGATCATTCGTCCGTAAGGGGTCCGGGTTCGAATCCCGGTCAGGCATGGATGTTGTGTTTGTCTTACGGCACTGGCTCTCTCCCTTCCCTGGAACCAGTGACCCTAAATTAGGGACGGGCGACTGCTTATAGCCCATTGAGTTGCTCACGGTGGTCGTCAAACCTCCAATCAAAAAAAAAAAAAAAAAAAAAAAAAACAAGAGTCAGACGAAGACTGGAGAGCAAATAATATCAACAAAAACGCATTACGTTGTACCCGTGCTAAATAAATTATGGGGAAAGTGTATCCTATTTTTACCTTTTGTGAGTTACCCTATTAAGAAATTTGGTGGTGCTTCCCCCTCGGGGCATCTATAACAATTCCCCACTCCGACTTTTCATAAACAGCTACAGCCTGTTCAGCATTATTATGCTTATCATTCTACCTTGCTCTAGGTCAGAAAAGATCTTGTGTCTTCTATTCACCAATACCCAGATACTTGCTCATAACACATTTTGTTCCCTTTTTTTTTAATTGGGGGTTCAACTACCACCGTGAGCAACTCAGTGGACTATAAGCAGTCGGCCGTCCCTGATTTAGGGCCACTGACCCCACGGAAGGGAGATAGCCAATGTCGTAAGCAGACACGTAGCTAGACTTCAAAATCTGGATGGGCAAGCATTATTTTTCGTGGGGAAAGCTTGATTGCAACTTTTTTTTTTCGAAACAATGAATGAATGAATGAATGCGTTTTTAATTTTTTTATTGAACGTTTAACGATCATCGTGAGCAACTCATTGGGGGGGGGCTGTTAGCAATCGCTCGTCCCTAATTTAAGTTCATTAGTTCCTTGGAAGGAATAGACTCGTGTCGTAAGACAAACATAACATCCATGCCTCACTGGGATTCAAACTCGGACCCTTCTCGTACGAATGGTCATAAGCCAACGCTTGCGCTACTATGGCGGCTTTAATGTTTTTTACTGCCCACTACAAAGGAATTCGTGCAATCCCTTCCTTCCTCCACCTGGACACACAAACATACACGGATCTGACTAGCTACGCCACTGGTGTAAGATGGTTTTGGTATAATGTCGCTTTCAACTTTTTGCTTGTTCTGAATGCATTATGTTAAATTGTATTTCAAAACTTTGCATTTTTGCTTACAGAAAAAGTACTGTACTTCAACAGTTTATTTAAAAGATAATGTCGTTTTTCTTTATTTAAATCAAATTTTAACGCGATGGCCTCTGATCATTCGTCCGAACGGGGTCCGGGTTCGAATCCCGGTGAGGCATGGATGTTGTTTATGTCTTACGGCACTGGCTCTCTCCCTTCCCTGGAACCAGTGACCCTAAATTAGGGACGGGCGACTGCTTATAGCCCATTGAGTTGCTCACGGTGGTCGTTAAACCTCCAAAAAAAAAAAAAAAAAATTTTAACGTCGTGCCACGCAGACACAATATCTCCCCCTCCTTAAATTCCTTCTTCCAAGCCAGCGACTTCGTCTTGCACTGCTTTCCTGCAAAGCAGTCGTCAGCCACTTTCTGTACTTTCACAGTCTCGGGGCAGTCTCAAGGACGCTAGTGTAGCTTTGGACTCCTCTTTCTGTGTTAGAATCCCCTATTTTGTAAAGAAAACAAACATAGCAATTAGTAGTGAATTCCTATCCACCCTCCTCATTAGCTGCGTGGCCATACAATTATGAAAAAGAGGTTTAAACTAAAAAATTGGAAGAGTGGAGAACAATTAAAATTTCATGGTCCTCCTGGTGCTATTTTGATAACCTTTTTTGGTTACGTAAACATCGCACATCCTAGGGGAAAATACGTAGGGTTACATGAAATAAAACTTATTACTTGGCAAAGTGCAGATTATGTTTGAAATTTAGATATATTGAAAAAATGGCACATTTTGAACTGGGTGGGCTAGACAAATTTCAGGGTGGGTGTCTGTCTTACGGCCAGGGACGTCGCACCCCGTAAGACAGACAACATCTATGCCTCACCGGGATTCGAACTCCTGCTCTCTCCAGATGTGCATACGTCCAGAATCGCTTGTCTGACTAAATCGACTCTCATCCGTAAAGAGAACTTGACCCCATTGCTGATGTGTCCAGTTCTTTTGTTTCTGGCACCACAGAAACCATCGTCTCCGATGAGCAGGCGTTAATGGCGCACACCGTACTGGTCGCCGTGCAAATAAACCACCTTTGTGCAACCTCCTGGCCACGGTAAAACGCGATAACGGAAGTTGAGTTGTCTGTTGCATGTGCCTTGCGATTTCTCCCGTTGTCTGCCGTCTGTCTCTTTTCGCCTGTAGGACAATATACCGATCATCCGCCACCGGGGTTGCTCGTGGATGACCACTGCTAAACTCTCGGACAGCTGTTCCTGTCGTTTGAAATGCTCTCCAAGCTGGTGAAACGATGCTGTGAGCGATCCCGAACTCCTCGGCCACACTAGTCACACTTCGACTTTCTTCCAATTTCCGAATGACACGACTTCGGATAAAGTCATCCAGATGTCGTCTACTTGATTGCCTGTTGGCCATATCACACGGTGGCAGCAACTTGACATCGTTCAAACCGATGTACACCGTGCAATAGCTTACACCGAATTGCTGAGCGTACACCGCCCGTGTGCTTTATACCCTTCCGACACTCCCCCCTTCTACGTCATGCTGCATATATGCGCATGCCCTACCGTACCGGACCTTAGTCTATCTCCTGAGTGGTCTTTCGGTCCCTTCTGCCTGCTCGTTCCGCGGTTATGCTAATTTCTCCTCTTCGTCCTTAATTTTTGCACACCAGTGTATTTTTAAGGCAACTTTTAGCGCTACGCAAAAAAAAGTGCTCCAAAGGAATTTATATAAACTGTTCCCCACCAAAAATTGGCGTTTACCATGTAGTTGTGTGATCACTGTTCCTGCATATAGTGGGTGAGAAACGTTGCTCGAAAACAATTTGCTGAAAACTTTCAGTGCCAGCCCCCACTTCTTTTCAACTGGAGAAAAATCGTTACTTTGCTCTAGAAAAAGTGGGTTGTGCAGTCCAAAAACTATATATATTTGCTGTATGTCATCATCAGAGTAAAAATAGCCGTGGGTGGCCTAGTGGTCAACGTTCGTGACTGCCACGGACAAGACCTCAGGTTCGATCCCAACAGGTACGAACGCTGGAACCACTAAATATCCGCCATGCGTCGGACGGAACGTTAAGCCGTCGGGCTCCGGGTACTGGCCCCCGGTAATAAATAAGGGTGTCTTCCTCCCCCTTTCTACCTCTCTTCTGTGTGACTTTCCTATCGGGCACTCTAGTCCAAACCTCCTAGCTTCCGGTTTCTAAGGGTTGTTTAAGACCTGGGGTCAGACACTCCCTAAAATCCTCCACATATAATCTAATCCGATCAGAGTGAAAAACAGAAATTTTCATCAGTAAGAGGCAATCCAGAAGATGCTCAGCGATATGAGTTCAGTGTTACGCAAAATATTTATTTATTTAATATGTCTCTCTTGGACAATATTCGCAATGTCTGTGATAAAAGAAAATCAACTAGTAAGATGAAATACACAGGTTCCATCACATCTCCCAGGCTTTACATATTGGTTGCAGAATTTATTATGTAAGTACAACATCGCAATTACAATGAAGTTACCGACCTTGTTATCGCATATAATATCAAACAGCAAGAAGGACAGTGGCGCCCATATGATTACTTTACTATATGAGTACTTTGGGGGTAAGAAAAATATTTACCTCCTTCAAGGCTGTCAAACATTTTAGTAAATGTACGAGATACTAAAATACAACAAAAATAATTGATACGATCAATCATTAATATCTTATTATTTTAAAAAATGCTTTAAAAAAGGTTTCGTCTATTTTAGTCTTTTAAATTACTCAAAAATTTGGCTATACCAACTGCTAAGGGGTCTCGATTCCCACTGATGAGCGCCCATGAAGAAGGGACAGTGTGAGAAAGAAAAGACGGGTGCGTACGCTTATACCATTGGTGTATCTTAACAACACAGAAAACATATTGGAATGACAAAGTGATCCTTTAATACTAGATGTAAAGAACATGTGTACCAAGCCATTCAGTGATTTGTAGTCTACCGAGCTACCAATGTTTTTGCATGCATTATTGAAATATGGGAACACATCATCATAGCACACCGTTTAATTGCGTGATAAAAATTCACGTAATAACGCTTGTGATGTCATTCGCGTTTTTTTTCCAAGAAATCATTGTTTCTTAGGTGCTCTAATTTCTTGCATTTTATGCCTACAATTTCCTGGAAAAAGCCTCCCAGTGGACAGCAAAAGCTTGGTGAATATTCATGGTCTGGTGTACTTTGAAATAACATTAATATTTGTTATGCTATAAGCAGTGCGTAACAAATATTAATGTTAAGCCCACTCACCCGAGAGACAAGAAAGTACCCCTGGAAGACGGACGTTGTTGCAAATTCTCTTAATTTTTATTTTTGGTGGTTTATAAAAATTACTCTTGTGTTTTATTATACGCATAAATACCTTATTTATTTGTGTATTGAACTTTTAAAATAGCACAAAAAATTTGCCGTATACAGAGATTTGATAATGCCACTAATATGGCTGAAAAATATTCAGGTCCGCAGGCCAGATTGAAAAATGCAAGCCCTTCTGCTTTACTTGCACCTTGCTTTAGTCATTCGTTAAATATGATATGTAACTCCGCGGTTGAGCCATGTATAAAAGCGACCCATTACTTTGATTTCGTTCAAAACCTCTATGCCTTTTTTCCCCCGGGTTTTTTTTTTTTTTTGGATTGGAGGTTTAACGACCACCGTGAGCAACTCACTGGGCTATAAGCAGTCGCCCGTCCCTAATTTAGGGTCACTGGTTCCAGGGAAGGGAGAGAGCCAGTGCCGTAAGACAAACACAACATCCATGCCTGACCGGGATTCGAACCCGGACCCCTTACGGACGAATGATCAGAGGCCAGCGCCTTAGACCACTGCGCCACCGGGGAGGCCCCCGGTTTCACACAACAATGGAATATGCAACAAACCTGCTTATAGGAGATGAATAAACATTTCAGAGTAAAGAGAATCTGACACCAAATGTTCTGTACGTGTAGATGTTGCTTTATCACTGAAAATGGAAATAAAAAGAACCATTACTAGACAGCTTTATCAAGAACAATGAATATAGCGTTACTGTTTATAATACCTGTGAGATAGTAGAATGTTTGCCTTTGATAAAATGTTATACCAATTAATTTACTCCCTACTACTTATAAAGCAGTGGTCGAAAATCTGTAATCGCCTTCACCGGGAATCCCCCTTTTAGGGCTATAACCAGTCGCCAGTCCCAAATTTTGGTCCACTGGTTCCAGGGAAGTAAAAGGAAAATTGCAACACCAAGCAATTGTACTGCCCATGTCTCGCGCGAAGTTCGAACTCAAATCTAGTCGAATGAGTATAGGCAGAGACCGCGTTCCGTACCACGCGTCCATCGGGAAACTTTCTCACACGTAAATAGAGCAGAAAACTTATCACGTTTTCCAGTAATAGGAAATACGCTGCTGGCCATCCAAAATGCAACACCAAGAAGGAAGCATCCGATTGGCCTGAAATTCGCAGCATGCGTTGCCCGCGAGAGGACATGAGAACGATTAGCATTGTAGGGCATATGCAAATCATGTGCGCCCGGCACGCCACCGAGAAGCACTATAAGAAGGGTGCACAGAAGGCGGGGTGTAGTACTGGAAGTGTGTTATGGTGCCGGACCTGTGCGTGGGAAGCTTCCTGATGCCTTGTCGCAGAATACGGCAGTCATTAGAGCACGTTTCGGAGTTCGACAGTGGTTTATCGTACCCAGACATCAGCGCCCGTGTGGGACGACATCCAGCCACAGTGAGGCGAGTATGAATTCGGTGGGTGCAGGAGAGACGGACGGATCGACGTGAGCGATTGCCGCAGCCGCGGCACACCACCGAACGAAAGGACCGGCATGTTGTGCAGCGCGCATTGACGGCTCCCACCACCACATTACTAACGTTAGCGCAGAAATCAGGGTGTGTTGTGCAACAACCTGTGCCAGAAGGTACTGTTCGACGTCGTCTGCAGGAGCGGGGACTTGTCGCACGGCGCCCATTGCTCCGATTGCCATTGACGTTACACCACCGGCGAGTGCGGCGGCAGTGGGCCGTTGAACACCGCACCTGGGCTGCGGAATGGCACGACATTGTCTTTTACGACGAATCCCGCTTCTGCCTGTAACACCACGATTGTGGGATCCACGTGTGGCGGCATCGCGGCGAGAGATTGTATGACGCCTGCATTATGCATCGCCATACCGGTCCGTCGCCTAGCGTTATGGTTTGGGGCGGAATTGGATATGACACCCGCAACCCTCTGTTACGCATCGCTGGTGTACTCAACAGCCACCGCACCATCTCCGACGTTTTGGACCCTATAGTCCTTCCTTACCTGCAGGACCTGCCAGCGGCCACGTTTCTACAGAACAATGCGCGCCCGAACGTGGTACGCATCGTGCAACAATTCTTCACGGCCCACCAGGTGTCATTGCTGCCGTGGGCCGCCTGTTATCCTGATATGTTGCCCATCGAACATGTCTGGTCGCTGATCGGCAACCGAGTGGCCCGGCAAGCACCAACCGCGGCTACGCCTGATGAACTGTGGCAACGTGTGGAAGCAGCCTGGGACCGACATACCCCAAGCCCACATCCAAAGCCTCTTTCGTTCGATGCCACGGCGTGTAGCGGCTGTTACTGCCAGCCATGGGGGCCACACGAACTATTGATGTCTGCGTGTTCCGCAAGTCGCACGGGACCGTAAGCTCAATCGTTTCATCTTTGTATCTGTTGTTATGTGTCCAGTAAATCTGGCTTTGCTATCTCATGTCCTTCTTGGTGTTGCATTTTGGGTGGCCAGCAGTATACATTTTATGGCTGAAATTTTCAATTTTAACTGCTCACTGTTCTGGTATTGTTTCAGGTCATTCTGTAAAATTGATGGAACCACATACTAATAAAAACGTTGAGTTAGATTCCGAACTGGAAGTAGTTTTAAACAAGAAACATCTTGTATTTTAGCAAATATAACCACGAAATCATACGAACTCTAAAAATATATTACGTTAAACAGCTGACACGAATTTCCCAGTTTCAATATTAACAAAAATATACCGTACCTAATTTTTAATAAATCCTATTTTAGGTTTTTTAGTTTATATGGAACCATTATAAATATTATTTTACGCATTGCATTGCAGGTGCATCAGCCACATGATCAGGGGTAATAAGGCACATGTGCAATTTGCACAGGAAAACCTAGAGACAAACACCTTTATAGTAATACCAGGTTGCTTGCCATGAATTTCATGTTTCCAATATAATATAAATGTCACTTAAATATGCTGAGGCTATTTTTGAATTTCAGTGGGGTTCGTGTTACCAGAGTTATTGGTGGTTTCGAGCGCGTGAGAGTGTTTTACCTCTCATATGTGATTTTCTTTTATCTATTTTAGAAAAAAATGTTTTGGTACAGTCGCGGGACTTAAAATAAAACAGCCCTTCTAAGGGCAAAGTCCTGCGAAGTCCGTGCAGAGACTTCTGCTGTCAGCTAGCGGATGCTTCGACGTAGCGCCGGTCCCTCTACTCTCAGGACTCTTCGTTCCTGGACTAAGCTAATGCCTGCGCTCCCGGATTAGTTTTGACTAGAGTGGGAGAACCCCAGGGTGCCCACTCAGCACTTAGAAGTGTTGTGCAATCATCTCTCTCACAGAGATGCCAACCTCCTCCAAATAAGGTGTTCCTAAACCCTCCAGAGCAACAAAGTAATTGGTTGTTCCGGTGGAAAAGTTGCCCTCCATCCTGGCAACCAAGTGACGAATCTCTTCCAGTCCCGGCTATCCGAGGAGATAAAAAGTCTTTTCCCGGATCTTCGAAAATCCCTTCGGAAGTCAACCGGGAAGTCGAGACTACCCTGTTTGAGTCTCCTAGTGACTTCACGAGACAAATCAGAGGATTAGTGGCGGAGGTGGAGTACATCATGGGTGATTCCTCCAAATCCGTCCACAAATCCATAGCCAACAGAACACAGACTGTGTTGGCTAAAATCACTGAGACCTGTGAGCAGCAGAGCAAGGGCCACAGGGCTGCAGCCTTAGAGGGAAGGCTGCAGCAAAAAGAGATAGACAGGGAAGAGCTCTGTCCCGGTTCAGAAGTCCTATGCCGATGTGGCAAGGTTGGTTTTTGAGATTTAACGACCACCGTGAGCAACTCAATGGGCTATAAGCAGTCGCCCGTCCCTAATTTTGAGTCACTGGCTCCAGGGAAGGAAGAGAGCCAGTGCCGTAAGACAAACACAACATCCATGCCTCACCGGGATTCGAACCCGGACCCCTTCCGACGAATGATCAGAGGCCAACGCCTTAGACCACTGCGCCACCGGGGCGGCGATGTGGCAAGGAAAGAGGCCAAACAGGCACAAATGCCGGCGCCTTCCCCTAAGATTAGGAAGGTGGTGGAAGACAAGAGGCATGTACTCCTGGTCTATCCCACCGATGAAAGCAAGTCTGATGAGACAAAGAAGACCTTGCAAGCTGCAGTAAATGCTGCTAAATTGCAGATTAGTGTGAAAGGTGTGAGAAAGGTGGGGTGGCAGTGGAGTGTTCCCGGCAAGATGACCTTCCCCCTGGAGGAGGAATTGAGGAGCAATCCATTGAAGAAGGAGTGCACGCTCCTCAAGACTCCACAGAAGAGACTCTCCCGTCTAATTGTATACGGCGTAGATGAGGAGATCTCGCAGAAGGACTTTGAGGAAGGGGTAAGATAGCAGAACTCCGACCTGGAAGGTGGCATCAAGGCAAAATTCGCCATAAAGGCTAAAGGGGTGCAAGACCAACTGGGTGGTGGAAGCCGGGCCCCTAGCTTTTAAAATGCTGATGAAGCGAGGCAGACTCAATTTGGGATGGTCTGTCCTTCGCTTAAGAGAATTCCTTAGGGAAGTTCGTTGCTTCCATTGCAGTGGCTTCGGCCATTTTAAATGCAGCTGCAAGGAAGCAGCGGACAAGTGTGGCGAGTGCGGTGAGGTGGGTCACCAGCACGGAGTGTAACGCTACACCCAATTGCAACAACCGCTCTGCTGCAAACTGTAAATTAAAGTTAAAGCTGGATACGAAACATTCCAGCTTCAGTAAGACGTGCCCAAGTCTCGCTAGAGAATTGAAGCAACAGAAAAGCCGAGTCAACTATGGTTGATCGGTACAAGAGCACTTCAACTCAATGCTCACCATGAGAGAGCCGCTACAGGGCAAATTCTAAAAACTGCCAATGATGTCGCTGCAAAAATATTGCTCCTCCAGGAGCCCTACCACACCAATGGTGGGATAGTGGGGTTCCCTAACTCTTCACGGAGGTATCACTATAGATGCGAAAAACCCCAGGTAGCCACAGTCATTCTACACCCGGACCCAGCAGTTTTGGAGCTGGAATGCACATCCAACGTGGTGGCCTTGGGCATCGAGAAGGGTACGGAGAAAATTCTGCTGATTAACGCATACTTCCCGCCTTCCGGCACTCTCTCGGATGTGCTTGAGCGCATCTCTCGGCTGTTGGATTCCCACCAGCAGCACGAGATAATCATTGCTGGTGATTTTAACGCTAAAAGTCCCCTTTGGGGCGATCAGTTGGAAGATGGGCGAGAGAGTGAACTTCTGGACTTTGTCGTTTCCTGAGATCTGACAATCCGGAACGATCCCGACAGCGTCTTCACGTTCCAAGGAGCTCCTGGACGTCATGAATCGACTTCACCGTAACGAGGACCTCGGTTCTCCCGTTTCTTCAGGACTGGCAGGTCCTGGACGATGTGAGCTGCAGCGACCACCTCGCAATATCCTTCAATGTAGGATTCGAGGAAACTGGGAAGAAACCCAGACAGAGGTTCTCTGTCCAGAACCTCAACTGGTCGGAACTCAAAGTCCGACTACCATATCTGCTTGGTGCCAGGGATGCAGCAGATCTGAACGAGATTGATGACTTAAATTAATTTTTTAGTCATCTTACAGATGAAATTGTAGCGATTTGCGAAGGATGCAGGAAAGCGGGGAGCTGGCCCAAAACCCTCGCTTCCCTGGTGATCGGAAAACTTATTCCTCCTGCGTGGGAAGGCCAGGCGCAGCAGGAGGATGCAGAGGGAGCGGTTTGACCTGGACATGAGGGAACGACTGAAAAAGGAATACAACCGTTCTGTCGCTTCTTACTGTAGATCAATGATGGCATTGAAGAGAGAGTACTGGAGACAGCTATGCGAGTCTACCCCAGTAGGTAATCCCTTTGGGATACCGTACAAGGTAGCTAAGGGCTCCCTCACCGGCCCACTGTTACTGGCATCAGTCGGAACAGAGGGTGGCACGAACACCGCCACCTTGCAGGATACTGTGGATGCGCTCATGAGCCACCACTCCCCGGCCGATGAGGAGTCGGGGGGACTCCCCTGATCAAATACCGATCAGAGAACGCTGCAGAGATCCACCGGATACTGAAGACGACCCGCCGTTCACGGAGACGGAGGTAGGTGCTGCGTTTGACAGCCTTAACTCTTGTACGGCTCCAGGCAAAAATGGGTTGGACTTGGCGGTTATCCACGAAAATTTTCCAGCCAACCCGAGGTATTTTGTGGCTTTACTGAACAAATGCCTCGAAAAGGGGTGCTTCCTTTCAATGTGGAAAACCGCGATGCTCCTTCTCTTCAGCAAAGAAAACAAGAGCCGAGCAGATCCCTCCGCGTACAGGCCGATTTGCCTGCTTTCCGCGTGAAGTAAGGTGCTGGAAGAGGTCCTCGTGATCAGAGCAACCTATCATTACCTGACCGGCAAAGGTAAGCTCTCCAGCCGCCAATTCGGTTTTACACCGGAGAGGTGTACTACTCAAGCGCTAGTCAACCTTACTCAGAAGGTAAAGATGAATGAAGATCGGGGACTGCACACCTGCCTCGTGTCCTTGGATGTGCCGAGCGCCTTCAAAAGCGTCTGGTGGCCACTGGCACTACACCGTCTTAAAAGACTTGGCATCCCCAGGAATTTGATCCTGTTAATTAGCAATTTCCTCTCAAATATGAGGGTAGAGTTCGAAGTAGGTGATAGGGTGTTTAGTAGAGAATGCACAAAGGGATTGCCCGCAAGGCTCTTGCTCGGGCACTTTGTGTTGGAATGAGGTTGTCGATACCGCACTCGCTCTTCTCTGGAATAACGGTGTACAAATGCAGGCCTACGACCTCATTCTCGTAGTGTCTGCACCGGGAAGACACGTAATCGAGCGTAAAATACACACCGCTCTTTCACAGTTGGATAGCTGGAGTAAGGAGTGTAAGCTCTGCTTCGCTCCCGAAAAGACGACACTCTTGCTGATTGCGAAAAAGTGGGAGCTGGCCACTCCTCCCAAGTGTAGTTTTAACGGGCACACCACTAAAGCGGTGAGGAAGAGGCGGTACCTAGGAGTAATCCTAGATACTAAGCTGTCAGGACTCCCTCACCTGACATACCTGAGAAAAAGTGGACTTCCATCCTGAAGAGGATTAATGGGATGCGGCTGACTGGGCCAGCCAAAAAAGTGCTCTATAAGCGAGGGGTGGAGCGAATTCTAACATATGCGTGTTCCATCTGGTTGTCGGACACCGTTGTAATGTGTAACGGTCTCAATCAAATTCAGCGCAGAGTGCTGTTGGGAATAACGAGTTGTTTCCGCACGACCTCCACAGCAGCGCTGCAAGTGCTAGCTGGGTGCGAACCGGCGGACTTCGTAGTAGCGAGGGAAGCTGCAATACAGCTCCTCCTCTTCGGTTGTGATGTCGATCTACTCGGACACCATTTCCAGTCGTCCGATGTAGAATGATTGATAATTGACTGGGCTTGACACTCGGCCAATGAACCCTGTCCCAAAGAGGACAAGGTTCTCTCCACGGGGAACGGGAGGGAGCTGTTTATGGACGGCTCCAAATTAGGTGGATGGGTCGGTGCAAAGTTCTGCGAATTCTCGGATGGCAACAAGACCTTCGCAGAGCAGTGAAAACTATCACTCAACTCACTTCTCTGTCTTCCAAGCAGAGTTGTTAGCGATCAGAGAAGCGTTGCGATGGGCTCTGCCCAGTTGCAACGCAGGGGATTTAAGAATTTTCTCTGACAGCTAAGCTGCATTGAAAGTGCTTGGTCAGTTCAGGAGTAAAACTCGTCTTGTCAGGGAAATCGACTCTTCTCGTGACTCTGAGCAATACGGTGGTTTCTTTCCACTGGGTCCGAAGCCATGTCGGAACAACTGGAAATGAGCGTGCAGACCAGCTAGGCAAGGAAGCGGCTGTTGACTTTCAGCTGCTGACGCCGTTGCAAAGCGTTCGGACGCAGCTGAAAAAAGCCACGATGGTGGAGTGGCAACAGAGGTGGGACGAGGGGGATACGGGAAGGATACACCGTATGTTTCCCCAAGTCACCACCAGACGCACAGAAAGTGATGGGTTTCTAAACCAGGTGCTCACCTGTAATGGCGTGTCACCGGAGTACTTACGCCGTTTTGCGGTTCGGGAACGAGTGTGCGGCTGCGGGGCCCAGACCGCGGATGTCGCACACATAATTCTTGATTGAGTCTCTCTTGCAGGTAGGAGACAAGCCCTCGCCCTTGATTGAGTCTCTCTTGCTGGTAGGAGACAAGCCCTCTCCCTTGATTGAGTCGATATTGCAGGTAGGAGACAAGCTCTCGCCCTTAATTGAGTCTCTCTTGCAGTTAGGAGACAAACCCTCGCCCCATGTCTGGGAAAGACGAAGGACCTATCGGTCCTGTTCATGCCCCCCAAGGCGCGACTGGAACTCTCCGAGTTGATCAAAGACTTCGTTGCGAGGCAGGAAGAAATCATGACAGAAGGATGAAGATAGAAGACTGGAAAATGAAGAGGTGAAAAATCGACTTAGCCCTAAGTCGATTTTGCAGAACAAGGCCCACGTTCTGCGCGGTAAATACTATGTAAATATTTGTTGCATTGCACTGGAACCCCAGTGCATATATGTGTCTATAATAATTTAACCTAGAAACCAACATAGGGCCTTGGCCCCATACACCATCGCGTTGACGAATGAATCTCCCGGCCATACGCAAAATTAGAGCCCCGGCCCATTAGCGCGTCACACGTACGGGCTATGGTAAAAGGGCGGGAAGTGTGGATCCCGAGGGGGCGGCAGACCTTGCCGGACTCTGGATCGATCCTGCCCAGGTGAAAGACGGCTGGATCCTGGTAGGATCGCTCTCGAAACGCCTTCACTACTATTTTTCGAGAGAGTTCATTCGATCCTTACGGAGTCCTCATTTGGACGGTGCAGGTAATGGTAATCAGTTAGTTACATCGAAGTATTAAAAACTAGTTTTTGAGGAATTCCCACCACAAGAACGGGTTCCCACAAAACGTAAACATTAAGTTGGAGAATCTTTGAGATCTATATGTAGCTTGGAACCTTATGACGAAGTGAATTTCTCCGTCATTTTTATCCGCGCCGGGGTTCGAACCCGGGTCCACTCATTCCGGAATAAGTTGCTCTACCAATTAAGCTACGCGGACATTTTATTCTGATTCCTATCTGCCTTTTTATGTCGTGTGCGTCCTTCTGGCAGGTACGTCACATCTCCTGGTACGTTACATCATCTCCCCCTTATTTTTCTTTTTCTTTCGAGCGGATGATGTAACGTAACAGGAGATGTGACGTACCTGCCAGAAGGACGCACACGACATAAAAAAAGGCAGATAAGAATCAGAATAAAATGTCCGCGTACTTAATTGGTAGAGCAACTTATTCCGGAATGAGTGGACCCGGGTTCGAATCCTGGCGCGGATAGAAATGACGGAGAAATTCACTTCGTTATAATGGCGCCCAAACTACCCGGATGACCCGACCGTTCAAAATCTCGCATTGGTGTGATGTTATTTCCACACCGCGAGATAGGAAAAATAAGAGAATCCTTTCTCCAGCACTTCAAAAAAAAAAAAAAATAATAAGGGGAGATGATGTAACGTACCAGGAGATGTGACGTACCTGCCAGAAGGACGCACACGACATAAAAAGGCAGATAGGAATCAGAATAAAATGTCCGCGTAGCTTAATTGGTAGAGCAACTTATTCCGGAATGAGTGGACCCGGGTTCGAACCCCGGCGCGGACAAAAATGACGGAGAAATTTACTTCGTTATAACCTTAGTTGTATTCTTTGCTTAATGGCTGTAAAGTGTGAATCCTAAGAAGACACAATATTGAGAATGATTCTGGGTAAAGGGGTAAAAAATGATTCAACCTCTTCAACATGCATATAATAGAGCACTGCAAGGCTCAAAATGTTTCCTTTAATAACACTTAAAATGGAATGAGAAAAAAAAATGAAACGTAATTACTCACCTAGTAGATTTATGATTTTCTTCCATCAAGCACATGTCTTGCTTCATACAGACTACCAAAATAAAATCATAAGTCGACTTATAAAATTGTAGATCACTGAAACGACTGATAGCAGTAAACGCAGAGCTAGAAGAGAGACGAATTGAAGTCAACTAAACAACACAAATACCCATGCGGAATCTGCTCCGGCATCAGCCTGTATGTTGGTTACTGTGCACTGCATCTTGTATCTTAGGACATAGCGGCGCTAGTTACATCTTGCCGAGCCTTAACTTCTTCTCAATTAGATATTCTTTGTACACATACAGTTCACGAATACTGTCCTGAGGTATAACATGTCAGATGGTGTCGAAACTGCGGGGCAGTTCACTTACATTCCGGGATGGGAGGTAGTTCACTTACATTCCGGGATGGGAGGTAGTTCACTTACATTCCGTGATGGGCGTAGATGGCGTCCAATGATGTCTCAAACATGTTCGCTCGGTGAGAGGCCGTGCAATCGGGCTGGCCGTGGAAGAATGTCGACATTACGGGGCATACTGGGAGAACAGGTGTGACCGGACATTATGTTAAATTTCTCGGTGATGCTGAGACAGGAATGGCAGCACAACAATTCGTAGAATGTCATCGACGTTCCGTTGAGCCGTGAGAGTAGTAGGGACGACTACCAAGGGTGTCCGACAATCGTAAGAAACGGCTACCCAGACTGTCACTTCCAGTGTGCCGTTCCACGGCAAAGGCATGTTAGATACGTGCGCTTGTCGGCATGTCTTCAGACACATATGCGCTTATCGGCGCCAAGTAAAAACCGTGACTCGTCACTGAAAACAACACGACGCCACTGGACACTATCCCACGTTGATCGGGCCCAACATCACTGCAACCGGTGCCAGCTATGCTCGCCTGTCAGTGGTAGGCGGCGAAGTAGCCTCCTCGAATGTAGTCCCTGTGCCGCAAGTCATCCGGCAATGATCTGGGTGGCCACTTCCGTTTTTTGTGGATCGACGCAACACGACCTCAGATGGTTGAGAGCGACGAAATCGGTTCTGTTTGTGAGGCTCTCAGAATTGCTCGATCCTCGAGTTCTGTTGTTGCCGTCGGCCGTGCACTGCCCGCGTTCTGCTGGGTTGCACCCTCCTAGGCCCATTAGCGCCAACGGTGTCCTATTTTTGCGTAACTCCGACCCAAATGCCTGTCGATACGGCGATCTGACCAACCGCCCTCTCTCAGCCCAATTATACGACCTCTCAAAAACTCGATCAACTGCTCGTATTGTGCACGAATCCGACGTCGAGGCATCCTCACCGTCCATGGAGGTTAATGCAACCACAATCTGCTGTCAGAATTGTCCCTTAGTTCGAGCTTTGCTCTTGATGTACCCTTCTCGATGTATAGTTCATATGTGTTGTAGCAGGCCATTATTTCGTCATTGGTCGTTATTTCTTAATTATTTGCGAATTCGGCCCTGATATCCTTGCATGCAGAATTTCATCAGGACCAAACGAATTTCTAGGCGTGTTTCGTTTCTTTTTTTTTTTACAAAGAGTGTATTTCAAGAGCGCTCAGTTTTATTTAAGCCTCTCGGGTTTAGCGACCAACGTGAGCAACTCAATGGGCTATAAGCAGTCGCCCGTCCCTAATTTAGGGTCACTGGTTCCAGGGAAGGGAGAGAGCCAGTGCCGTAAGACAAACACAACATCCATGCCTCACCGGGATTCGAACCCGGACCCCTTTCGGACGATTGATCAGAGGCCATCGCTTAGACCACTGCGCCACCGGGGCGGCCCTCTCGTCTTTTCATATTTTGTATTTCATTTTATTGTTTTCACTCTTTGGTGTGGAAAAAGTATTCCTTAGTCAAGTAAATTAACAAAGGCAGCGAAAAAAAAACGAGCCGCCCCGGTGGCGCAGTGGTCTAAGGCGCTGGCCTCTGATCATTCGTCCGTAAGGGGTCCGGGTTCGAATCCCGGTCAGGCATGGATGTTGTGTTTGTCTTACGGTGCTGGCTCTCTCCCTTCCCTGGAGCCAGTGACCCTAAATTAGGGACGGGCGACTGCTTATAGCCCATTGAGTTGCTCACGGTGGTCGTTAAACCTCCAATAAAAAAAAAAAAAAAACGAAGACAGACTTGCATCTGCATTTCTGGAAAAGGTTAGTTTTTCATGGTGATGAGTTGGGCTTCGTTGTTCTTTGCATGAATAACTAAGAATTGAGCTGGTGAAGATGATTTCAACGGGATTTCCTTAGCTGAAGATCCAAAGAGGTCCACAAATCCCAACGGAGGCAATACTCTGAACACAAGTTTAACTGGTGCGACATTTCGTCACAGCATTGAAGAATGTTATGAATATGAGCACGTGTTTCAGAGGCTTAGCCAGGCGGCGGGGGGGGGTGTCCTCGGGTCCGTACCCCCACCCCCTTGAGTGAGGATTGAGCACGAATCTTTAAGAAACTTCGGCTACGCCTCTAACGTGCTTCCGTGCCTTCTGACATGATCTCTCTAAGTGGCTACAGAAAATGAATCTGCAACTGACATCCTTTGAGCAAATTAAAAAAAGAAATTCAAAGGCTCTACCAAGAGTGTCAGTATGTAGTAGACATTCCGTGATGATAGTAGATCACAGCGTAGGCATCAGACAGCAAGTCACAATAGTAGCAGTTTCATAACCACAGCACTTCACACTTGTCTTATTGCATCCACATAAAATAATACCCTGTACTAAATATGCTTATATTACTCAGGACCTGCTGGACAATCAGGGCAGTCACCTGGTCCCCGAACCTTTACAAGGTCCCACATTTTAGGAAATACATAAAAACAAAATCATTTTTGATATATATACATATTACGTTTTGGAGCACAAGGCTCTTAAGAAGTTATTTTTTATAACGCCTTGTATTACAAACCATTATCATAACCACATTAATCTTTTCTGCATTCATGAATTTGCAAATTAAATTTCATTGATTTGTGGCTCTTTACTATTACATATTCAACAATTTGTGTATAAAACACATACTTAAATTTAAATAATAAAAAGAACAATATCGAAGTTATTCCAGGACTATACATGGAGGCCAATTTGTTCAGTAACTTCAAAAACAATACTGGAAATAAAAAAAAAAAGTCATTTTTATGAATGAGAGCACATGAAAATAAAGAAGTCCCTACTTTCTCATTTATTCTACTTTGCATCAAAAAGCACTAATTAAAAAATATATCAGGAAAAAAACTATTTACAGGAATTTATTTTAGAAGCATTCTTATTATATTCCCAACGCAAAAACTTTCGATGCGAAGGTTAGTTGAAGTTAAGTTTTTATCATTTTCTGAGGGAGTTTTTACAAGAATTGGAATACAACCTGTACCACCTTTCTTCCCGGAAAGAAAGTCATAGATTTCAACATTTTTGACTGGTCTTCTTGAGTTTGAAACAAATATTTCTCGGAGGCAATAATTTTTCTTTATGATACTTTTCGTGTTTGTGTTCTGTATGAATGGCATTTTTCACATAATGACTTTATTAAGATATGAGATTTATTTTTCTCTGAGCCCCACTATGAAACCTGCCCCATGCCCTGTAAAAGTTCCATCCCACCCTGATATTACTACTAATAAAATTTACATATATTTAATTACTTTAAGGATATTTTGATTCACTTTGGAACAAACAAATTTTTAAAAACTCTTGTAGGGTGAAAAGTTACAGCCACCACTTGATATATAATATTTGTTCCTTTTGGTTTTTGTGTTAAAATGTAAACAGTGTTTTAAAGGCATTATTAATTAAATGGACATTGTGCTCAAAACCCAGAGTAAGAAATGAAATGTTACATAGGTGTCACATGCGCAAAAGTAAGCAGAATTTGTGTAACAATATAACAAACTTCTCTGGTTTTGAACTTCCAAGTTGTTCAGATTGTAACTTTGTTTAGAATATGAATGGCTATTATATAACAAAATAAAAATCAAGGTTTCAGATTCTTGCCTAAATCTGGCGCTGTGGTGTATAACAACTAAGTAAATTTATGATATGCATACATATTAAAGCTACTGAGTTCATAGAGAAAATAGTTTAAAAGACTACTTTTTATTCCTATTTAATCACTACACCACAAAAAAGAAAGTAAAAAAAAAAAGTTGTAGTAATTACTGATTATTCAGAGAACAATTATGTTTTTCTGCAACCAAAGCACAATTGGCCAACTGTATTTTGAAGAGTTTGAATTTTAGTTTCATGACACTAAACAACAATATTGAAAATTTCATATGCCATAAAACTTACAGGTGAGTTTGAAACAGTTTAGCTAATCCCCCAAAATCAATATCTGATATGGTATTCTATGTAAAAGGAAAATCACTTTCCTAAGATTTCCAAAATGGCAAAAGTAATGTTCACAATTCCATTTTGCATAGGAGCACTCGGTGGGGTTTCATAACATGAGATGTGATACAAGTAAAAAATTTTGCTTCTACAGTAATACTCTTTCTTATAACAGAACCAAATCTATCGATTTATTACTGATAAATTTATTAAATGCCACAAATGTTCTGCTTTATGCAAAATTACCCTAACAGAGTGAAAGGATTTTCTCTAAATGGTTGGTTTGTCAAATTGGAACCAATTAAATCACACACATTACTGAAAATAAGGATTAAAAATATTCTAGTACTCCCACATACAGACAAACATAACATTCAGCCTTATGGGCTGTGCTCAAACATTAATGCAAACACATCTAGAAAATACTGATACTATACATGACAGCAAACACACATTAATTAAATACTCAGCCCAGTACACTCCTATATGACGTACTACATCAAGAACTTCATTCTCACTAAATCATACTTATCTTTAACTAGCAGGGGTGAAAAGTTTTGCTCACTGAACTAGCCAAACTAAATCTATTTAACACTTTAAACAATAATAATTTAATAATTTTATTTATTTAGCTCAAATATTTGCAACAGGCCAAAAACTTGCTGACAATTATACACACACTGTTTTTACAGATATGCAAACATTTTGTTGAGTCTGGCCAGCTCAATGCAGGTATGAAACTTTACCCTCATTATGGATGGCTTGTATCACATAATAGTTTTTGGCTGAGCTAATGCAGGCGAATACCTTTACTTTGCAGCTGCTTTTGGTACCATCTGAAACAGCGAGTATTGTAAAGAGAAATAGAAAAATAAAAGTAAAAAAAAATAAATATAGGAGAAAGAAACCTACATACCCACCAAAAAACTTGGATGCATATATACACTGGCGGGCAAAAATTAAGGACGAGACGGTTTTTCGAATGTAACGTCGTGCAGAAGTGCTCCACATCAACTCAAATCATACCATATGATCCACAAGATGTAAGAATATGGGACAAATGAGCAAAACCGTCCAAACAAGGAATCCAAAGGATACAAAGGCACTTTATTGAAAAGGTAGCTTCGAGCACAACTGGACAGAAGACAGAAACGTTCATGTGACAGGCGGCTGCCAAGAAAAATCCAGTCTTTAGTAGGGGATATGATCACCCCTGACTGCGTTGCAGGATTTACAACGTCTGTCCATGCTGAGGACGAGGTTGTCAAGGAGCTGTTGAGCATCGCGGCCCATTCCTCTTGTAGCGCCAATCGCAGCCCATTCCTCTTGTAGCGCCAATCGCAGCTGCGGAATCGTTGCTGGCGGCTGGTGACGTGCTGCCAAGCGTCTCCCGAGAAGGTCCCACACGTGCTCGATTGGAATTAGGTCCGAGGACATTGCGGGCCAATCCATGCGTTGAATATCTTCACTCTCCAACAGCTCTGCGACAGCCACTGTACGATGAGGTGTAGCGTTGTCGTCCATGAAGAGGAACTCAAGACCCACAGCACCTCTAAACAGACGCACGCGAGGCAGGAGAACCTCGATACAATAGCGGACACCAGTGACTGAACCTCCTTGGAAAATGTGGTCAGAACGGCTACCAAGCATGATGCTGCCCCAAACGAGAACTCCGTCACCTCCAAACCGGTCCCTTTCGATGATGTTGGAGGTGTGGTTGCGTGTTCCCTGCTCTCTCTAGATGTGTACACGCCCAGAATCGCTCGTCAGACTAAATCGGCTCTCATCCGTAAAGAGAACTCGTCCCCATTGCTGATGTTTCCAGTTCTAGTGTTCCTGGCACCACAGAAACCGCCGTCTCCGATGAGCAGGCGTTAATGGCGCACATTGTACTGGTCGTCGTGCAAATAGACCACCATTGTGCAGCCTCCTGGCCACGGTAAAACACGATAACGGACGTCCAGTTGTCTGTTGCATGTGCCTTGCGATTTCTCCCGCTGTCTGCCGTCTCTCTTCTCGCCTGTAGGACAATATAAAGGTCGTTCGCCGCCGTGGTTGCTCGTGGACGACCAATGCTAAACTCTCGGATAGCTGTTCCTGTCGTTTGAAATGCTCTCCAAGCTCGTGAAACGATGCTGTGAGCGATCCCGAACTCCTCGGCCACACTTCGACCTTCTTCCAAATTCCCAATGACGCGACCGGGTAAAATCATCCAGATGTCGTCAACTGGATTGCCTGTTGGCCATATCACACGGTGGCAGCAACTCGACGTCGTTTAAACCGATGTACATCGTGCAATAGCTTTCACAGAATTGCTGAGCGTACACCGCCCGTATGCTTTACACCCTTCCGACACTCCCCCGCCCTCTACGTCATGCTGCATATAAGCGCATGCCGTACCGTACTAGGCCCTAGTCTATCTCCTGAGTGGTCTTTCGGTTCGTTCTGCCTGCTCGTTCCGCTGTTATGCTACTTTCTCCTTTTCGTCCTTAATTTTTGTACACCAGTGTAGTAACAATATCCTTACATATCTTTTATGAATAAGTCCATATATGAAGAACAGGAAATGTTTACATGCTGTGAAATGAAAACATTACATAACAGTTATGAATACTGAACAGATGTCAAAAACTTCATTTATTCCACAAAAAAACATTTCTTGTAAAAATTCATGATTTGAAGAGAACTAAATTTATTCTAAAAAACGAATTTCTTCATCACATACATATCATAGAACTATGGAAACGGAATTATCAATAAGAGTTACGAAATTTCGTGAGACAACCTTTAATGGTTGTCTTATGTTAAAAACGTGCTTTAGATTAAGCATAAACAAATACCAAAAGGTATTCTTTGCCTATTATTTAAAGAGTATTTTGTTAGTTAGAAATTTTTATAAATATTTTCAGTTAAACATTCATTCAATAGTACAATCAAACATTTAAATTTTTTTTCGATTAATTAAAACATGCATAATGAAAGGTTATACTCATCGGGTCGGGGAGCACACGGCTCACATAAAAGCTCTTCTTCTACGATATTACGGCGAGCGCTTTCTGTGCTCCTAGAACACCGTCTTCAGGCCATTTATTATATACACTGCTGGCCACCCAAAATGCAACACCAAGAAGGACACGAAATAGCAAAGCCAGATTTACTGGACACATAACGACAGATACAAAGATGAAACGATTGAGCTTACAGGCCCGTGCGACTTGCGGAACACGCAGACATCAATAGTTCGTGCGGCCCCCATGGTTGGCAATAACGGCCGCTACACGCCGCAGCATCGAACGAAAGAGGCTTTGGATGTGGGCTTGGGGTATGTCGGCCCAGGCTGCTTCCACACGTTGCCACAGTTCATCAGGCGCGGCCGCGAGTGGTGCTTGCCGGGCCACTCGGTTGCCGATCAGCGACCAGACGTGTTCGATGGGCAACATATCGGGAGAACAGGCGAGCTACGGTAGCAATGACACCTGGTGGGCCGTGAAGAATTGTTGCACGATGCGTACCACGTTCGGGCGCGCATTGTTCTGTAGAAACGTGGCCGCTGGCAGGTCCTGCAGGTAAGGGAGGACTACAGGCTACAAAACGTCGGAGATGTAGCGGTGACTGTTGATTGTACCGGCGATGCGTACCAGAGGGGTGTGGGTGTCATATGCAATTGCGCCCCAAACCATAACGCCAGGGAACGGAGCAGTATGACGATGCATAATGCAGGCCTCATACAGTCTCTCGCCGCGGTGCGGCCACACGCGAATCCGACCGTCGTGGTGTTGCAGGCAGATGTGGGATTCGTCGGAGAAGACAATGTCGTGCCATTCCGTAGTCCAGGTGTGGCGTTCAACGGCACACTGCCGCCGCACTCGCCGGTGGTGTAACGCCAATGGTTATCGGAGCAATGGGCGCCGTGCGACAAGTCCCCGTTCCTGCAGATGACGTCGAATGGTACGTGATGACACAGGTTGTTGCGCAACACACCCTAATCCCTGCGCTAACGTTCGTGATGTGGCGGCGCGAGCAGTCAATGCCCGCCGCACAACATGCCAGTCCTCTCGTTCGGTGTTGCGCCGCAGCTGCGGCAATCGCTCACGTCGGTCCGTCCGTCCCTCCTGCACCCACCGAATCCATACTCGCCTCACTGTGGCTGGATGTCGTCCCACACGGGCGCCGATGTCTCGGTACGATAAACCGCTGTCACGATAAGCCACTATTCGTCCTCAGTCGAATAAGCCACTATTCATCCTCATCGACGCCCGTGTGGGACGACTGGATGTCGTCCCACACGGGCGCCGATGTCTCGGTACGATAAACCGCTGTCACGATAAGCCACTATTCGTCCTCAGTCGAACTCCGAAACGTGCTGGAATGACTGCCGTATTCTGCGACGAGGCATCAGGAAGCTTCCCACGGACAGGTCCGGCAGCACAACACACTTCCACTACTTACACCTCGCCTTCTGTGCACCCTTCTTATGGTGCTTCTCGGTGGTGAGCCAGGCGCACATGATTTGCATATGTCCTGCAATGCTAATCGTTTGCATGTTTTCTCGCGGGCGACGCATGCTGCGAATTTCAGGCCAATCTGATGTTTCCTTCTTGGTGTTGCATTTTGGGTGGCCAGCAGTGTATATCTATTATCTACCGTGAGGGTTCTTGGCACACGCGTAAAACCCAAATTTTAAATGTTTGATCTTCAGGCCATCTATTATCTACGCGCGGGTTTTTCGCGCTCAAAGAACCCTAGCTTTTATGTGAGCCGCGTGCCCCCCGACCCGATGAGTATAACATTTCATTATGCATGTTTTAATTAACAGAAAAAAATTAAATGTTTGATTGCATTATTGAATGAATGTTTAACTGAAAATATTTATAAAAATTTCTAACTAACAAAAAACCAGTAACAAAATTTGACCTCTCTCGGGATCAGAGCAAGTGCCTCACGGATCAACAAACGTGCGAAATGCTCTTTGAATAATAGGTAAAGATTACATTTTGATATTGGTTTATGCTTATCAATAAGAGGTTAGATTTGTTCTCTATACTTCCTTAAAAAAACTCTTAATAGAAAGTTTCACAGAAGCAGGTCCTTATCCTCTTGTGCCTTTAATGTCATCTCAATTTGATTTAAAGATTCTGCAAAAAGTTTGACTGCCAGAATTTTTGTGGGAAGGTTCATAGAATTTTCGTTGTCTTTATCAGTTGAAACATTTTAGATAGTAAAGCAAGTGGATGGAGAATTTTTTTTTTTTTTGTGTGTGTGGCAGAATTCTGATTGCGTAGCATTAGTATAATTTTCCAATCGCTGTACTGAGCATTCAATGCAGCACGGAAAGCGGAATTAGCAAATTACAAGTCTGCATACTGCAACTGAATGCAGCAGAGATTGGGGAATTTCTGGACGACACATTTTTCTGCACACATCGTAAAATTTCCGCAAAAACCTGGGGATTGGTATTCCTTTAATCAACTCAGAGACAAATTTATTGGTACATATACACTGCTTGACTATGAACTGCTTGTTTCTTGAGAGTTTGTAAGTTGAGGTTCTTCTTCAACATACACAGTAGCTCATGCAAAATAGAACAAAGGAAATATTCTTGAGGATTGTAACACGGTTACTGTGCTCCTGCTATATAAAATTGGGGACCTCAAAGATTTAAACTACACACAAACCAGCCTACTGTAACTTGTTTACAAAATCTTCACTACAATTCTGTAACACCACTTGAACGAAATACTAGACATGGCTCAACCATGAAAACACGCTTGATTCAGGACAGGCTGTATCATTATAAATCATACCAACGAACAAAAAGAACTAAGCGAAAGAGTGAATAAACATGAATTCCTATTATGCATGAATTTTATTGATTATGAAAAACCCTTTTATTCTCTCAAACCATTATAATTAATTATTGTCTTTGAAATTCAGTGGTATTGAATAGGCATGTATTAATATAATTGGTATAATATACCAGGAGTTAGTTTTGTATAAGGAACACCACCTCTTATACGTATATTTAGAGCGAAAACGAAGCACCACATGATATCAACGTCACGGGTAGCCACTATAAATTGTGCATATCGACGTTCTGTATGTAATCAGTAAAAGCTTGCCAGTAATAGGGAAACATGGTAACCTATGCCAAATTTACTGCGGACAGATAATTGGTCTCCCTGGACAGCAGGTGCCAGGGTTTCAGCAACAGCCAAATTTGTTAGTTGATCCAGTACTACTGTATCAAGGGTGTACCAGGACTGGATTAAACATGCAAGACATCCAGCAGAAGGGATCACGTTGCTCAGCCATGCACAGTTGATCCTTGAGGTGAGTGTAACTACTGTATCAAGGGTATACCAGGACTGGATTAACTAGGCAAAGACATCCAGCAGAAGGGCTCACATTGTTCAGCCATGCACAATTAATCCTAGAGGTGAGAGTCACTACTCTATTAAGGGTATACCAGGACTGGAATAACCATGCAAACACATCCAGCAGAAGGGCTCATATTGTTCAGCCATGCACAGTTGACCCTAGAGGTGAGTGTCACTTCTGTACCAAAGGTATACCAGGACTGGATTAACCATGCAAAGACATCCAGCAGAAGGGCTCACATTGTTCAGCCATGCACAGTTGATCCTAGAGGTGTCACTACTGTATCAAAGGTGTACCAGGACTGGATTAACCATTCAAAGACTTCCAGCATAAGGGCGCACATTGTTCAGCCATGCACACTTGATCCTAGAGGTGTCACTACTTTATCAAAGGTGTACCAGGACTGGGTTAACCATGCAAAGACATCCAGCAGAGGGGCTCTCACGTTGTTCAGTTATGCACAGTTGATCCTAGAGGTGAGTGTCACTACTGTATCAAGGATATACCAGGACTGGATTTACCATGCAAAGACATCCAGCAGAAGGGCTCACATTGTTCAGCCATGCACAGTTGATCCTAGAGGTGTCACTACTGTATCAAAGGTGTACCAGGACTGGATTAACCATTCAAAGACTTCCAGCAGAAGGGCACACATTGTTCAGCCATGTACAGTTGATCCTAGAGGTGTCACTACTTTATCAAAGGTGTACCAGGACTGGATTAACCATGCAAAGACATCCAGCAGAGGGGCTCTCACGTTGTTCAGTTATGCACAGTTGATCCTAGAGGTGAGTGTCACTACTGTATCAAGGGTATACCAGGACTGGATTTACCATGCAAAGACATCCAGCAGAAGGGCTCACATTGTTCAGCCATGCACAGTTGATCCTAGAGGTGTCACTACTGTATCAAAGGTGTACCAGGACTGGATTAACCATTCAAAGACTTCCAGCAGAAGGGCACACATTGTTCAGCCATGTACAGTTGATCCTAGAGGTGTCACTACTTTATCAAAGGTGTACCAGGACTGGATTAACCATGCAAAGACATCCAGCAGAGGGGCTCTCACGTTGTTCAGTTATGCACAGTTGATCCTAGAGGTGAGTGTCACTACTGTATCAAGGGTATACCAGGACTGGATTTACCATGCAAAGACATCCAGCAGAAGGGCTCACATTGTTCAGCCATGCACAGTTGATCCTAGAGGTGTCACTACTGTATCAAAGGTGTACCAGGACTGGATTAACCATTCAAAGACTTCCAGCAGAAGGGCACACATTGTTCAGCCATGTACAGTTGATCCTAGAGGTGTCACTACTTTATCAAAGGTGTACCAGGACTGGATTAACCATGCAAAGACATCCAGCAGAGGGGCTCTCACGTTGTTCAGTTATGCACAGTTGATCCTAGAGGTGAGTGTCACTACTGTATCAAGGGTATACCAGGACTGGATTAACCATGCAAAGACATCCAGCAGAAGGGCTCACATTGTTCAGCCATGCACAGTTGATCCTAGAGGTGTCACTACTGTATCAAAGGTGTACCAGGACTGGATTAACCATTCAAAGACATCCAGCAGAGGGGCTCTCACGTTGTTCAGTTATGCACAGTTGATCCTAGAGGTGAGTGTCACTACTTTATCAAAGGTATACCAGGACTGGATTAACCATTCAAAGACATCCAGCAGAAAGGCTCACATTGTTCAGCCATGCACAGTTGATCCTAGAGGTGAGTGTCACTACTGTATCAAGGGTATACCAGGACTGGATTAACCATGCAAAGACATCCAGCAGAAGGGCTCACATTGCTCAGCCAAGCACAGTTGATCCTAGAGGTGAGTGTCACTACTGTATCAAGGGTATACCAGGACTGGATTAACCATGCAAAGACATCCAGCAGAAGGGCTCACATTGTTCAGCCATGCACAGTTGATCCTAGAGGTGTCACTACTGTATCAAAGGTGTACCAGGACTGGATTAACCATTCAAAGACATCCAGCAGAGGGGCTCTCACGTTGTTCAGTTATGCACAGTTGATCCTAGAGGTGAGTGTCACTACTTTATCAAAGGTATACCAGGACTGGATTAACCATTCAAAGACATCCAGCAGAGGGGCTCTCACGTTGTTCAGTTATGCACAGTTGATCCTAGAGGTGAGTGTCACTACTTTATCAAAGGTATACCAGAACTGGATTAACCATTCAAAGACATCCAGCAGAAGGGCTCACATTGCTCAGCCAAGCACAGTTGATCCTAGAGGTGAGTGTCACTACTGTATCAAGGGTATACCAGGACTGGATTAACCATGCAAAGACATCCAGCAGAAGGGCTCACATTGTTCAGCCATGCACAGTTGATCCTAGAGGTGTCACTACTGTATCAAAGGTGTATACCAGGACTGGATTAACCATTCAAAGACATCCAGCAGAGGGGCTCTCACGTTGTTCAGTTATGCACAGTTGATCCTAGAGGTGAGTGTCACTACTTTATCAAAGGTATACCAGGACTGGATTAACCATTCAAAGACTTCCAGCAGAAGGGCACACATTGTTCAGCCATGCACAGTTGATCCTAGAGGTGTCACTACTTTATCAAAGGTGTACCAGGACTGGATTAACCATGCAAAGACATCCAGCAGAGGGGCTCTCACGTTGTTCAGTTATGCACAGTTGATCCTAGAGGTGAGTGTCACTACTTTATAAAAGGTATACCAGAACTGGATTAACCATTCAAAGACATCCAGCAGAAGGGCTCACATTGCTCAGCCAATCACAGTTGATCCTAGAGGTGAGTGTCACTACTGTATCAAGGGTATACCAGGACTGGATTAACCATGCAAAGACATCCAGCAGAAGGGCTCACATTGTTCAGCCATGCACAGTTGATCCTAGAGGTGTCACTACTGTATCAAAGGTGTGACAGGACTGGATTAACCATGCAAAGACATCCAGCAGAGTGGCTCTCACGTTGTTCAGTTATGCACAGTTGATCCTAGAGGTGAGTGTCACTACTTTATCAAAGGTGTACCAGGACTTGATTAATCATTCAAAGACATCCAACAGAAGGGCTCACATTGTTCAGCCACGCACAGTTGATCCCAGAGATGAGCGTCACTACCAGAGGAGACTATAGATCTTTTGGGGCCCTAGGCGCTAAAAGATTCAGGGGTACCCTCCTCCTTCTTATCCCTTCAGAAATTTTCATCCGTCATTTTAACAACAAAAGTGGAGGGGGGGAGAAAAAGGTTTTTACACTTTTTTAAAATGCCATCACTTCCTATTATTAGAACATTCTCTAAGAAACAGTTCTAGTGTAATAATTTTGTCTGTCCGTGCACATTGAACTTTCTGATTTCAGAGATATCTCAAAAATTATTTTTGCGGCTAACAGAAAATCAATGGATATTAAGTTTGGCACTTTTAACATCCCATATACTTCACGCACTGCAGTTATCATAAACAGAATTTTGAGGCTAATAGGGAATCAATGGATGTTAGGTTTGGCACTTTAAATACCCGTATCCCATTTATACCTGCACTGCAGTTATCAGAAACAGAAGCATACGAATGCAAAAGATCCGCTTTGAAAATGGAAAAGTAGGAACTGCAGGTTTTTCAGTAAGAGTATCATTGAAAAATTTTATTGCTTTTTCAAAAACTAGTTTTAAGTCGGTTTAAGGAGTAGAAACGGTGAGAATACTTAATAATTATCAGTATTAAACCAAGGGAGCAGAAAGTAATGAGAAAATGTTGTTGCAACACAATATACACTGCCGGACAATTGCTTAGGACGGATGACAATAGCAACGATAGCAACCATAAAATGGAAGGCAGGAAAATGTGGAAATTAGCATAAGCGCGGGATACAGTAAGACGTGTTGTGCGTATGCAAATTTCGGATTGCCGAACTTGTTCGTGACGTCATAGCGCTGATAAGAGATATAAAGGATTTGACACGCATTGAGCGTTGTTGTTCTTTTTTTTTTTTTTTTTTTTTGATTGGAGGTTTAACGACCACCGTGAGCATTTCAACATTTTATTGACAAAAGGCATGATACAGCTCGTCAAACTGGACGAGGAAAGAATACAGAGAAAAATATGAATGATACATGAAAATGATATATACATGAATAAGGGGCATAGCCACCCATAAAAGGATAAATACAAAATGCTAAAAACCCACAATGGGGACAGACATGTGACACTGAACACACGCAAAAGACTTTAGGTCAATGACCTGTGATACAATATATAGAGCTTGAAAATACATTAAAAATACAGGATGCACAAGAAATAAACAGTGAAGTTAAAGTGTCGAACTCAGCACTACATAGGAGCACAGTGCATATAACATGAGTGGTGCACATTGACATATCAGAAGATCACAAAACAGTCACTTAATATACAATGCTAAGAAAAACAAGAAAAGTGAAGAGCAAGTAACATACTATACATAGTTACATGCAGAAGCACAGCCTGCTGGAGCAGAACAAAAATAAGTAAAATAACTCAGTAAGTAAGGTACTAGCAAGGTGAAGAGAACAGCCAAACACCAAAACAAAGACAATCCAAAAGAGGACACAATCAATTCACCAGTAGGATGGCAGAACCATGAATAGAAAACCACCCGGTGCGCTGGGCCCAGGTGTTCTGAAAGGTGTCGATTGTGTGTGCAGAAGTTGCAGCTGTGAGTTCCAACCGGAGGCGCGCCACAAGCCGGCCCCGAAAGCTAGCCCGCAGCCGCCCACCGGCCGACAGAAGGGATGGAAGTTCAGGAGAATTCCTGAGAGATTGATGAAATGAGTGAATCACTTGCTTGGTAAGTACGAAAAGAACAGCAGGCATCCGGAAGGCGGGTGGGCGGATGTTTTGTGAGCAACAGCCACGGATATGCTTGAAACGGCAAGTCCTTGGAGCAAATTATGTCAGCTAACCGGAAAACAGTATGAAGAAGTGGCAGCAAGATAGGGCAGTGGCAGTACATATGAGCGACGTCTCCGTCAACACCACTGAAAGGACAGAGAGGAGAAGAGATAAGAGACATGCGATAGAGAAGATGGGGGACAGGGAGCCGGCGATGAAGGAACCGCCAGTGGGTGTTACGTTCTAGCGGAGAAGAAAGGGGGGAAGAAGAAGCAGACCAAACGGCCAGGGAGGAGGAAGGAGAAACCCCGGAAATGGGATGGGGGGACTCAGAGGGAGCTCGAAGGAGACGGTACAGGGCAGCGGTAGTAAAAGAAAGGACATGGGGCGACAGAGTCACGAAAAGGAAGAAAGAAAGGGAGAAGGAGGCTGGGGCCGGGGACGACGAGGAGGCCGTTGTCAGAAACAAGAGAAGGATAGAGAAGCTGAAGAGAGAAACGGAGAAGGGTATAGTCGTCTTCAAGGGAAGGAGTTGGGGTGGAAAAGAGTAAGTCGAGGGGTTTCCAGGAAAAATCGGGATTAATGAGGGCCTGCACGGTTAGGATGCCGGCACGGAACCATAAGAAAAAGAGGAAGAAAGGTTGATCGGGGGGGGGTGAACCAGGGTAGAGAAAAAGAGTGGTTCTGCAAGGAGATCCAGGGTGATGGTAGGAGGAGAGCGAGAGAGAGGGAGGGAACGGAAAAGCGCTAGAGCCTTAGATAAAATAGTAGGAAAGTTTGAAGAGGGAATAGTAAAGTAGTCCATCCTAAGGAAAAGAAGAAAAGTGAAGGATGGATCGCGAAGAGAGAGAATAACGTCAAGAGAAAGTGTAAGAGAAGGAGAAGGCGAAGTGACGAGACGAAGGAAGGAGGCGATGCGGTATGCACGATAGTAACAGTGAACATCTATAAGATTAATGCCCCCATGCTTGGCAGGGAGATATAGCGTCGGAGCGGCTGACCAGTGCTTGGAGGCCCAGATTACTGAAGTAAAGATGCTGTTGAGTTCCGTCAGGCGGGTTGATAAGAAGACGGTGGAGGTCCAGGAATAGGTGCAGAGGGAAAGTAAGTATCGTCGAACAATGTGAGCTCGCTGACAGGAAGAAGTAATGGGAATCGCAAATCTCCAAAACGCTGCTTGATGACGTAACCTAGACTGCAAACTGGTCCATGTCAAAAGGCCCGCAGTATAGGGGTGATCGATATGGGCTCCAAGGATCTTCTGAGTCGAGGAGGACCAGACCGCACCCCAGGGGGTATCGGTCCGGCCCATCCACGACCCACACCACAAACCAGTACTTTTGGTGACATTAAGCGAAGCGCCAGAAACAGTAGCGTAAAGATGGTAGGTGGAGAGAAGATTGTCGAACTGGACGTCCTGGCGGAGACAGAAGGTTGCGTCATCTGCAAATGCTGTAAGTACGCATTCATGGTGCCTAGTGCTGGCAACTGACGGAGGAAGAGCAGACTGGAGTGATCTTCGAGCAGCCAGGAGGAATGGTTCAAAGACAATGGCGAAGAGTTGCCCTGAGAGGGGCAGCCCTGCCGGATTCCTCGAAGAAAAGGTACGGGCGCCGTTAAAAAGGAGGCCGTCCGGACGTGGAAGAAAGCGCCCCGATAGAGGTTGAGAAGGAGAGAAACGAAGGAGGAAGGAAGGCCAAAGCCGTGAAGAGTGGCAGAAAGAAAGTCGTGGGAGATGTTGTCGAATGCTGAACTCTGGTCAAGGTTAAACAGGGCGAGGGGTTCTGAGAGGGTGCGGGCGAGAAAAACTATGTTCTGGAGGAAGGAGATGTTGTTAGAAATGGACCGACCAGGCACAGTGTAGGACTGGTCGGGGCAGATAAGAAAGGGAAGCACAGAGTTCAAGCGGCGAGAGAGAAGTTTTGTGAAAAGCTTATAGTCTAGATTGAGAATGGAGATGGGGCGCCAGTTTCGCAAGTCCAAAAGGTCTCCCTTTTTGGGCAGCAAGATGATATGCGCTACAGTAAACTCCGGCGGCAGTGCGAAAGAGGTTTGGGCGCAAGAAAAGCAAGCGAGAAGAAAAGGCATCAAAGACGGAAGGAAGGGGCGGTAAAAGGAGAAGGGAAGGCCGTCAGGTCCCGGGGATGCGCGTGAATTAAGGGAGGCAAACGCCTCCCGAAATTCAGCGGGAGAGAAGGCGGAAAGAAGAGGATCACAGAGTCGGGGTGGGACCTGAGGCAGAGCTGAAAAAAGAGGGGAGGAAGAGATAGCATCAGTAGGCACCACCGCACGAAATTTATCCTGGAAAAAGCGTCGAACTTCCGTGCAGAGACGTGAAGGGTCAGATGAGATAGTACCATCAGGTAGGCGAAGGTGGCGTAGCGTCTGCGACGTACGGTGTGTTCTTTCGGTACGTGAGAGCTCCTCGTAGGAAATCTCCGGTGAAGAAAGATGAAGCATCTTCAGCCTGCGAGTAGCCTCCACGGCGAGCGGATGGAGTTTCGCTCGTAAAGCATCCTGAACAACAAGGTAAGCGGGATCTTGTAAGGGGATTGCAGCCAAGGAGCAACGGAGATTACAAATATCCTTCGCACGTTCGTTACGAATAGCGAACGAAAGACGGCGTACGAACAGACGAAGATCGTGTTTGATGTCTAACCATAGACGAAGGGTACTGGAAGCGGTACTGATGAGATGTTGTCTATCAGCAAGAAAACGGCGGACGTCGGCGCAAAACGCTACATCCAAGAGTAAAGAATCATCGAAGGTCCAGGAGCGTTGTCTGGAAGGCGGGAAAGAGGAAACGCAGATGGTAAGCGCCACAGCAGAATGGTCGGAAGAGGTAGATGGATGATGTCTCGCCGCAGTGATCGCTGGAAGCAGCGGTGGGATGGCATATATGCGATCGAGACGTGCTGCCGCCGAACCTTGTGCTGGAGAATTCCGCCAAGTATAAGAAATGGTGTCCGGGTGAAGATGCCGGTACGAATCAACAAAATGGAAATCGGTAATAAGTTGAGTAAGCAGATCGACAAGAAGGGAGCGGTGCTCCCCTCCTGTAGACGTGCGGTCAAGCAACGGGTGTAGAGTGCAGTTGAAGTCACCCCCGAGGATGCAAAAGTCCCCGGGGGGACCGCCTCAAGCGCAGCCCGAAAGCAATGAAAAAGCGGAAGGAGTTGAGAGTCGTCAGTAGGAATATACACATTAAAGATATGATATGGTACACAATTGATGCAAAATGTAAAACATTGTAATTGATCGGTAAATAAGTTGGTAACAGGAACAGAAGTGATAGATGGGCGAAAACGGTGATGTATTCCGACAGCAATTCCACCTGAACGCAGTACACGATGGGCATGATGGAAGGTGTACTGCCATCGGCGCCACTGATGGAAAGGTGTTGTAGGCGAGCACCACGTTTCTTGGAGCAGGAGGACATCGGCACAAATTGCCGAGAGGTCCTCATGCACGGCGGAATTCACCTCGGGGGATCCAAACCCCCGACAGTTGAAGGAAACTACCGTGAAAGTGCCAGGTCACCCGGCGACGTGGTGAGCCTGGTGATAGAAATCTTGAGTCCGTGGATCTGTTTACGAATGAACTTGGCCGTCTTAGCGGAAGGACCAGATAAGTAAGAAGAATTGTCCACAAGCTTATCCAGATCGGAAAGCTGTTGCAGGATTGCAGGAAGTCCAGCTTCATGGGTCTTCGCATACTGGAGGAAGCCGTGCGCTTTTTGCGTGTAACAGGTGAGAGCATGTAGCTCCTCATACGTAAGAGGAAAAGACGGGAACGATGTGTCGCGAAGATTCTGATCAAAGTCTTCATATGAAACCATTGGAGAGGAAGGGTCAGAAGTGGTATCAAAGTCTTGAAGATAAGATGGTTTCTGGCGGGTCCGGGACGAGGAGCGAGTGGAGCTCCCAGCAGCTCTCCCTCGCTTGGTGGTGTTGCGAGGAGATTTGGGCGCTGTCCTCTTATCTTGGCGAGCGCTGTGATCAGGCACGCCAATAAAAAACAACTCTACCCGCGCGCCGAGCGCCGAGCAGGGTGTTGTCGTCGGGGTCTTTAGGGGCAGCAGAATATGTCTGAATCGTTCCAACCACGCGGCCGAATGACGCAAGAACCACAAATAAAACTGTATCGGTCACCTCCGGGGGTACCGGGTAGAAGGACACATTCAATGGGCGCTCGGCAACTGGGCTGGGAAGAAGATGTTGGTCACCAATGGTGAGACCGGCATTCGTCACAGCACGAGCAGAGTCGGCCTTGGAAAAGTAAACCACAATCGTTCGGCCTCGCCGAAACATGTGAGAAATGGCATGTTTTGGAAATTGCCGCTTTAAAGCGGTGGAATAATCTTTGAAGAAGGTGTTTGGCAAGAATTCAAAGACAACACCTCTGTCTAAGATCGTAGTGAAAGCAGTACCTGCTGGCGAGTCTTGGGGAATTTCTAAAGAAATGGTATTTCCGTCACGTTGTAGTTGTGATTGGAGAGCTTCGGCGCCGGCGTACATGCCTTGCGGGGGCCGTTGCACAGTGGAAGAGGCCATGGCATTGGCATACGTAAACGATGACGTCAGAGGTTTTGATGACATGGGGAAGGCACCGTTGCACGAGACATCCATTGTGTCATCGTCAGCAACGAAGGTGGTGGCAGCTTGAGATGAGTGAGAAGGCAACGGAACAGCCTGAGGAAAGGGGTTGTCACGTCACGAGTTGAGGGCAGTGCAACGCCGCCACGTGGGGAGGGCAGCGAAGCAGCACCCATGGAAGAAGAAGAGGTTGTCATCAACGGCGAAGGAACACCGGAAGTGAGATCCTGATCCGGGGCCTCACCGCCGGAAGACGCCATTTGCAATGGCGCCGACTTTCGTAGCTTCGACCAGCTCGGCCGAGAGATAAACAAGTTGTAATAGCAAAAGAAAAAAGCAACTCACCAATCTGGGAGTAATCACAAACGATAGCGGAACCGTCCAAAGGGAAATGCTGTGAAACTTGGGATACACAACTCTCTAGGAACACACAAAATACGCACGAATTGACTGAGCTCAGAAGTCGCAACACCTACCACCGTGAGCAACTCAATGGGCTATAAGCAGTCGCCCGTCCCTAATTTAGGGTCACTGGTTCCAGGGAAGGGAGAGAGCCAGTGCCGTAAGACAAACACAACATCCATGCCTCACCGGGATTCGAACCCGGACCCCTTCGGACGAATGATCAGAGGCCAACGCCTTAGACCACTGCGCCACCGGGGCTGCACCGTTGTTGTTCCAACGCAAAGTTGAAATGAAAAGAATCAATTGACGAACTTACAATGTTCAGTATGTCTTCCCGACATCACCTAAATGATTTTACGCGTGGCCGTATTATTGGCAAGATTGAAGAAGGGCGAAAAATAACAGATGTTGCCAGGGAGTTCGACGTCAGCCACAGTGTTGTTTCAAGGCTTTGGAAATCATTTCAAACAAATGGAGAGTGTAGCAAACGTCACGGGGGAGGTCGTGTTCGCAGTACGACACCTGCAGAAGATCGGTGCATAGTGCTAACAACAAAAAGACACCGGCACAGCACAGCTAGTGAGGTAGCAAATCAGTTTATGGCTGCTACTGGCAAGCGGATCTCCCGAAAAACTGTCGCCAGACGTTTGCATGAAGGACTATACGCCCGCCGTCCTGTTGTGTGCATCCCATTGTCCAGACGTCACCGTACCGTCCGTTTGCAATGGTGCCATCAACATCGCAATTGGACTGATAACGACTGGTCTGCTGTCCTCTTCTCAGATGAGAGTAGATACAGTCTATCGTCTGTCGACGACAACTGATCTGGCGTGATAGTGGTACTGCATATTGTCCAGCAAACATACAGGAAAGGGCCCGATATCCGACATGTAGTGTCATGGTATGGGCTGGCATCATGATCAATGGCCGTACGTCCCTCTATGTGCTTCCAACTGGGACTATGGCTGGCC
Source organism: Macrothele yani (assembly GCA_039090855.1). Classification (NCBI taxonomy): domain Eukaryota; kingdom Metazoa; phylum Arthropoda; class Arachnida; order Araneae; family Macrothelidae; genus Macrothele; species Macrothele yani. Next base: position 142,336,791 of record CM077009.1, on the reverse strand, counting down.
AACGATACATTAATGATGTTCTGCTACCTCATGTTTGCATGTTCCGTGGTGCTGTCAGTGATAGATTCATTTTCATGGACGACAACGCAACATGTCATCGAAAAGTCGCTGTCCAAGAATGTCTTGAGAGTGAGGATATTCAACGCCTCGTATTGCCAGCACGTTCTTCAGATCTGAATCCCATTGAAAATGTGTGGGATGCTTTGGGGAGGAGTCTTGCTGGTCGTCAATGCACTCCAACAAACAAGGACACCCTCATCCGTGCACTGACAGAGGAATGGGATAAATTACCAAAAGAGCTGCTTGATAATGTTGTGCGAAGCATGACACGACGTGTGGAATCTTGCATCGCCCTCCATGGTGGCCGTATCCCGTATTGACATCTTACGCCGGAACGCCTGCGGACGGTAATTGCATTTTTTTTTCACGTTTTCACATTTTTTTTCACGTCTGCACAGAATGGCCTGTTTGTCCCTTGAGCACGTTCCAAAGCCTTCTGGATTTCAGAGCACAATAAATTGTCTTTCTTGTAATGTCCTGGCATTCTGACATTATTTTATTTCACTTGGCATCCAACCACACTTACTTTTTTATGCGCTATATAGCCGTTTATGGTCCGTCCTTAGCAATTGTCCAGGAGTGTAAATTACAAATTTTGAAGATGACAATCCGATTTTTGGCGTAAATGTGACAAGGATGGTAAGTCAGATAATATCCGAAAACTTGAAAATTTTCATCGTCCTGGAGCGGGAGTCGAACCCGCGTCTCCCAGAAAACGCCTAGGTATGCTTTACGCCAAAAATCGGATTGTCATCTTCAAAATTTGTATTATATGGCGTAATCCCGTATTTCTTTCATGAGTGTAAATTACTTTTAATACTATTAAATAAGATAGTGTGATATTCTTAAATTTCTTTATTTTTTTCAGCATAAATATTAATAATTTTTTTGGTTTAAGATGGTTTAGAGGGATTAGGGCCGAGAAAGAACTTGATTGTCCTAAGAAGAGCTATCCTGTGAAGAATATTTCTTTCTTCATTGATTATCCTACCACGAAGGAAAAAAACTATTAACAGGAAACACGCCCGTTCATCAGGAAAGATTTTTACAAGTACTCCTCATCGCAACTGGAGAATTCTGTGGGGAGATGAGGCCCATTTTCATCTGAAAGGGACTGTTAACACGCACAATTGTCGAATTTGGGCATCCGAACCACCCCACTCAATTCAGGAAATGCTGTTGCATTCACCAAAACTCACTGTTTGGTGTGGCTTCACAGCGGACTTCATCGTTGGACCATTCTTTTTTGAGACCATTACTCCAACAGAACTCGTAACCTGTACCGTTACCGCTCAGAGGTATCACGATATGCTGACTAGTTTTGTCGTTCCAGAACTGCAGAAAAGACAATGTCTGGATCGGTTAATTTTTATGCAGGATGGAGCACCACCACACATTGGTCGATCGGTACAGCAGCTGTTGCGGCATCACTTCACAAACGAAAGGGTCATTAGTCGCAGTTTTCCGGTTGCATGGCCACCTCGTTCCCCGGATCTAACTCCATGTGACTTTTGGCTGTGGGGTTATTTGAAGTCCAAGGTTTATCTTGGTGGGGTCCCGACCTTAGCTACCTTAAAGGACAACATATCACGGACTGTGAATGAGCATATGTTCGGCCGTAGAGAATGTTGTGCAGCGGATGTAGTTAGTTAGTTAGTTAGTTAATTGATTTTAGTGGCGCAAGGGCCAGGTTTGGCCAAAGAGCGCCAGACACAGAACTACTAGTTAAAGACTTTTTTTTTTTTTTTTAGAGGCGGGGTGAAATGATTAGGAGCAGACAGGCTTGGTAAAAGTTAGTTAGTTAGAATGATAAAAGCTGTGAAGACTAGTTAGTTAATTAGGTTTATAAATAAATGCATTACATCACTGTTATAATCATTATAAATTATTATTATTATTATTATTATTTTTTAATAAGTTTTAAAAAGTCAATCTGCTTTAAGAACGAAAATACTGCGAAAGTGTCGCAGTGGTCGCCCAAAAGCTTCTGCAGTGTAGCTGCGCCGTCATCCAGTAGATGAGACTGAAAATAGTGAAACCGGTGATTACGAAAACGAACACAACTACATAAAACATGAGAGATGGTGAGTAAACAGTCGCACGCCTCACACATTGGGGCAGCGTCGCCACACAGCAAATAGCTATGCGTGAAGCGACAATGCCCAATGCGGAGACGCGCAAGAACAACTTCTTCCCTACGGTTCCGGCGACACGATGATTTCCAGATTCCAAGGTTAGGTTTCATACGGTGCAGTTTATTTTCCACCTGTTGGTCCCACAGACTTCGCCACGTTCGTCTGATATGATCGTGAACAAGAAAGCGAAAATCACGGTGAAACAGTGGCAAGGGTGTGACGACCAAAGAGGAGGCAGATCTAGCAGCAGCATCGGCAGACTCGTTCCCTGGGATCCCAACATGCCCAGGAATCCAGCAGAACCGAATCTGGACATCAGCCTCGAGCAAAGAACGAAGAAGTCTCCGAACGGTAAAAAGAAGTGGGTGGCCAGAGAAATCCAAAGATGACAATGATTGCACAACACTCAACGAATCAGTGTACACAATAGCACGCTGATGAGAGCTTGACTGCACGTGAACAAGTGCAAGATACACAGCATGCATCTCCGCCGAAAACACCGTGGCCTCAGGAGGAATGCGGGCAACAGAAACTTCGTCAACGCAGACGGCGGCGGATCCAACAACACCAGCCGCCTTAGATCCATCGGTGAAAACAGGAAAAAAGTCTGCATTGACGTAACGGTGTTCAGCGAAGAGCTGCTGGTACACTGACGCAGGGGTTGAGGACTTGTCAAAAGATGTAAAGCTGGTATCAACCATGACACCAAGAAGATGCCATGGGGGATCCTCAAAGCCCCTGGTCTCTCCAACGAGTGACAAGTCGAGTCCTGCATCACGAGCTACGGCCGCCATACGAAGACCGAAGGTTCGAATGCACGAGGGACGGATCTCGAACAAACGAGCATGCTGGGGATGAAAAACCGCATCGTATAAAGGATGTTCTGAGAGAAATTTAAGTTTCAGATAAAGTTGAAGAGACAGCTGCAGACGGCGTAAATGAAGCGACGGTTCGTTCGCGTCGGCATAAAGGCTGGGAATGGGTGACGTGCGAAATGCTCCCGTACAAAGACGCAGCGCTTGATGGTGGATGGTATCCAACGGCCGGAGAACGGTAGGACGCGCAGAGCCATACACCATACAGCCATAATCCAGCTTTGACCGAACGAGAGAATGGTAAATATGGAACAAGGAAGTCCTGTCTGCACCGCAGGAGACTGAGGCAAGGATCTTAAGGATTGACAAGGCTCTCAGAAAGGAAGTCCTAAGCCGTCGAACGTGCGAGCGAAAGGTGAGAGCACGGTCAACGGTCAAACCAAGGAACTTGGTTTCCGGTAAAACTGGAATGGCTTCACGGTCCAAATAGAGCTCTGGATCAGGATGGAGGACAAAGTGTGGTCCACGAGAACGGCGGTCACATCAAAGGTGGTCGTTGCCCTCGCAGGGGAAGTGAATGTGTTGAATAAAAGGTAATGTTTCGATTCATTTTCGTCTTTGTTATTGCTTTGTCTGTCCATTATACCTATTTTTGACATTGCATAGCGCCACATTTTCCCTATCGGCGACGTTTGGAACTAAATATTTTTTTCGCGGCATCCTTCTTCCCACGTCGTCATTCGTCCCCCTACCAAGTTTGGTGCCCTTCCGGTTGTTCGATCAAACTACCGATGCCTCTGAGTAGTGTCAGTGTAATTACAAACACCCGGTACATCGATAAGAACTCGAAAATTCGGAATATCAGCAACAGCAAGAAAACATTTTATTATTAATATGAGAAAGTAAAATATCAATTGACAATACAAAGTAGTCGCTGTAAGGATTGATTTGCTTCGGTCCGTGAAAGCCAGAACTGAAAATCCAATTATATGTTTTCAGGGTTCCTCAAATAGCGGGGTCCTAAGCGCCCGCCTAGTGCGCCTAGCTGGAAATCCGCCCCTGAGCGAGAGTGTGAAGAGTTTCTTGAAAACATTTTCCTTATTACCTTCATCAGAAAATTGAGGTCTGCGTTTTCTTTTATTATGTCAAAAAGATGCGTAAGATTTTCTTTATACCTCGACCGGAGTTATCAGAAAGAGAAGCATAAGGATTAAGTGCAAAAGATCCAGCTTGAAAATGGAAAAGTAGGAACCACAGTTTTTCGAGTAAGAGTATCATTGAAACTTTTATTGGCCACCTGGGTGGCGCAGTGGTCTAACCGCTGGCTTATGACCATTCGTCCGAGATGGGTTCGGGTTCCGGTGAGGTATGGATGTTGTGTTTGTCTTACGGCACTGGCTCTCTCCCTTCAGTGATGTAGTTCTAAATAAAAAAAGTGCCTTAGCGGTGAACGGACTAGGAAAAAAATACCTTCAAAATTTTCAAAATCTGATTCGTTTTTATTATTATTTTTTAATTTTAATTACCAATATCAATTGATATTATAACTGCTTAAAACTGTGTAATCTGAGCAGTTTTGAATAACAGGAAGAAAGTAGCGTGAGAGACATATGCTAGGATTATAATATTTTTGTTTAAATACAGCTCTGTGTAGTTCTATAAGATTTTAAATATGCATTGGAAATATTTGTGAACTAACAGAGTAACATTAATTCAATATGAGTAATGCGCCGTTTTCGCTAAGATTATGTGGTACATGTGGAAGATTTTCGTATTGCCCGAGAAAAATTTTTGGAGTCAGATAGTGAGCTCACGGGATTACTTTTATTGGAGTCGATACCAGTGGTGAGTTGTTTAATACAAATGTCCATCACTACCGTTTTCTTTCTGAGCACTGCAATCTTAATCCTACGGAGTAGTCATCTCTTACAAATTTATTTTGACTGTCTAGATAAAGGAGTTCACATTCTCTTTGTGACAGAATCTTATGATTTGTGAGACGCCCTATTGCGTTATTCAACTACAAATGTAGATCAATCTACACAGTATTTTTGTTTGTTTTTTTGTTTCTGTGTTTAACAACTACCATGGACAACTCGTATGGCTATAAGCAGCCGCCGGGCCCTAATTTTGGGTCACTTTTTCTAGGGAAGAAACAGATCCAGCCCCTCTGTGGCCATGTACAACAGCCATAACTCATTCGGGTTTGGGACTCAGAATTAGTTCGGAAGAATGGTCAGAAGCCTGCGCCTCAGACCACTCTACCACCAGGGCAGCCATCTCTAGTATGAACAATCAGTTAAGATATAAGTATGTTTGTATACAGAACACAGTTTTGACTATTATTGCATAGACGATCATTTAAAAAAGTTCCTTTGCCCACATTCTGTTACCGTTTAAATACGAAAAGTGCCTTAGCGACGCTAAGCCTAGAAAAATAGTGTCTTAGCGCCTTCTACATCATTGTCTCCCTTCCCTGGAACCAGTGACCCCAAATAAGGGACGGGCGACTGCTTATAGCCCATTCAGTTCCTCACGGTGGTCGTTAAACCTTCAATCAAAAAAGAAAACCTTTATTGCTTTTATAAATGTTAATTTGTTGTCAATTTAAGGAATAGAAAAGGTGAGAATACTTGATAATTATCAGTATCAAACTAGGGGAGGGGAAAACAATAAGAAAATACTATTGCAATACAATAGAAATTTTTTTTAACACTATTCAATAAGAAAAAGACTAAAAGTGCAACATTTTCCAATTTATTTATTTTGCAACCTAAGCACACACTTTTTGTGGAGAAAAAAAAAAAAAAAAGAGAACAAAGCACCCCGAGAAAGTCCTTTGATCCTAATAAAACTCTGCATGCAAGTACCTCAGGGCCGGATATGCAAATGGTTAATTAAAAAATAACGACCATGACTAAAAAGCATCCCGCGACAGCGCATGCGGGAACCGCATCGAGAAGGGTGTATCAAGAGCAAAGGGCGACACAACAGACCGTAAAATGCGTCGACGTACCGGACAATTGTGACAGCGAATTGCTGGTACATTAACTTCCAGACTGTGCGGATGCAACGACGACGGATCCGTGCTCACCAAAAGAAGTCGAACGGGTTTGCGATAGGATATATAATTGGGCTGAGAAAAGCCGATTGGTCAAGTTGCCGTATCGCCAGGCATTTGGATTGGAGCGACACGGTAATCGGACGATGTTGGCGCCAATGGGTCGAACAGGGCACCACAATCCAGCGGCACACGGGCAGTGGACGGCCGAGAGCATCGGTGGAAAGCGAGATTCGAGCTATACTGCAAGAGCCGCACAAACAGAACCGAATTCGTCGCTCTCAACAATCCGTGGCCATGTTGCGTCATTCACAGGTACGCAAGTGGCCATTCGTACCGTTGCCAGACGAGTTGCGGCACAGGGATTACATTCGAGGAGGCCAATCCGCACCTTACTACTGATCAGAGAGCATGGCGAGCATCAGTGGCAGTGATGTCGGACCCGATCGAGCGAGGGATAATGTCCAGTGCTGTCATGTTTTCAGTGATGAGTCACGGTTTGCACTTAGCGCCGATGATCAGCGCATGCGTGTCTGGAGACGAGCCGAGCAGCGCACGGATCTTGCTTTTACCGTGCAACGACACAGTGCTCGGGCACCCAATCTGACCGCATAGGAAGCTATTTCCTACGATAGCTGGACACCCCTCGAAGTCCTCCGTACTGTCCTCACGGCTCAACGGTACGTCGACGCATTCTATGACCTGTTGTGTTGCCCTTCCTGTAGCACATCACCGAGTAATTCTGCAAAATGATAATACCCGGCCACACGTGGTACAGCTCTCCCGGGCCTGCGTCTGTAATGTCGACACCCTTCTAGGCCAGCCCAAACACCCAATTTCTCACCGATCAAAAATGATGGGACCCCACCTACACCCATCACGGAATGTCGGTGAATTGGCCCACAATTTGGATACCATCTGGCATTCCATACGTCACAACAGTATCCGTAAACTGTATGTGTCTCTGCCACGCTGGGTTTCTGCTTGTATCCGAGCGAGAGTTGGCGCTACAACTTACTGACTTCTTTTGTAACTGTTTTGTCCGGATAAATGGCCCAACTGCTTTGGAATCGCAATCATTTCCTCTCCTATACATGTACATTACACATGCCAATTTTTATCTTGATTGGATGATTCCTTCTGGGTGCTTCGGTTTTTTTGGGTTATTTATTTTTTTGCTGTTCTTTCTTTATTTTTAGCGAAGATTGTATTAGCTACTTTGGTTTAGGGTGGTGCAGGAAGATAAGTGCTAAGGAAGAACTTGATTATATTACCCCAGAGAGAAAAGGTAATAAATCGTAAACACCCAGGATCATCAGGACAGTTTCTATAAGCACTCTTCATCGCAGCTCAGAAAAGACAGGTAAAAGTTCCAACACAGATGTTTTTCCTTGGCTGGAAGTCATATGAAAGCAGTTTATATCACAGCCAGCTAAGTATTCGCCTTATACAATGAAGAGTGTGGGAAGCGTCAATCCTCATTTCACTTACCACTAAAAGGAAGGCTAGGTTTGTTTAAGTTTCTTTCAAAACAAGTACATCGATAACAATTCGAAAATTTAAAATGAGAAAGTAAATTATCAATTCACAATAAAGTGGTCCCCTTAAGGATTGGTTTATTTCAATTCGTGAAAAGAAAAACAAAACTGGCAATCCAATTATACGTTTTCAGGGCCCTAGGCGCGCGCCTAGTGGGAAATCCACCCCTGGTCACTAGTGTATTAAAGGTGTACCAGGATTGAATTAACCGTGCAAAAACATCAGGCTCACATTGGTCAGCCCTGCAGAATTGATCCCAGAGGTGAGACTACTGTATCAAGGGTATACCAGGACTGGATTAACCATGCAATGGCATCCATCAGAAGGGCTCACATTGTTCAGCCATGCACAGTTGATCCTAGAGTTGAGTGTTACTACTGTATCAAAGGTGTACCACGAATGGATTAACCATGCAATACATCCAGGAGAGCGGCTCACAATGTTCAGCCATGCACTTTTGATCCTAGAGGTGAGGATCGCCACTGTACTAAGGGTATACCAGGGCTGGATTAACCATGCAAAGACATCCAGCAGAAGGGCTCACATTGTTCAGCCATGCACAGTTGATCCTAGAGGTGAGTGTCACTACTGTATCAAGGATATACAAGGACTGGATTAGCCATGCAAAAGCATCCAGAAGAAGGGCTCACATTGCACAGCCATGCATAGTTGATCATAGAGTCGAGAGTCACTACTGTATCAAGGGTATACCAGGACTGGATCAACCATGCAAAGACATCCAGTAGAACGTCTCACGTTGTTCAGCCAAGCAGAGTTGATCCTAGAGGTATCACTACTGCATCAAGGATATACCAGGACTTGCTTAGCTATGCAAAGACATCCAGCAGAAGAGCTCACGTTGTTCAGCCATGCACAGTTGATCCTAGACCTGAGTGTCACTACTCTATCAAAAGTGTACCAGGGCTGGATTAACCATGCAAAGGCATTCAGCAGAAGGGCTCACATTGTTCAGCCATGCACAGTTGATGCTAGAGGTGAGTGTCACTACTGTATTAAGGGTATACCAGGACTGGATTAACCATGCAAAGACATCCAGCAGAAGGGCTCACGTTGTTCAGCGATGCACATTTGATCCTAGAGGTGAGTGTTACTACTGTATCAAGCGTGTACCAGCACTGGATTAACCCTGCAAAGACATCCAGCAGAAGGGCTCACATTGCTCAGCCATGCATAGTTGATCATAGAGTCGAGAGTCACTACTGTACCAAAGGTATACCAGGACTGGATTAACCGTTCAAAGACATCCAGCAGAAAGGCTCACATTGTTCAGCCATGCACAGTTGATCCTAGAGGTGAGTGTCACTACTGTATCAAGGGTATACCAGGACTGGATTAACCATGCAAAGACATCCAGCAGAAGGGCTCACATTGCTCAGCCAAGCACAGTTGATCCTAGAGGTGAGTGTCACTACTGTATCAAAGGTATACCAGGACTGGATTAACCATTCAAAGACATCCAGCAGAAAGGCTCACATTGTTCAGCCATGCACAGTTGATCCTAGAGGTGAGTGTCACTACTGTATCAAGGGTATACCAGGACTGGATTAACCATGCAAAAACATCCAGCAGAAGGGCTCACATTGCTCAGCCAAGCACAGTTGATCCTAGAGGTGAGTGTCACTACTGTATCAAAGGTATACCAGGACTGGATTAACCATTCAAAGACATCCAGCAGAAAGGCTCACATTGTTCAGCCATGCACAGTTGATCCTAGAGGTGAGTGTCACTACTGTATCAAGGGTATACCAGGACTGGATCAACCATGCAAAGACATCCAGTAGAACGTCTCACGTTGTTCAGCCAAGCAGAGTTGATCCTAGAGGTATCACTACTGCATCAAGGATATACCAGGACTTGCTTAGCTATGCAGACATCCAGCAGAAGAGCTCACGTTGTTCAGCCATGCACATTTGATCCTAGAGTTGAGTGTCACTACTGTATCAAGGGTAAAGCAGTACTGGATTAACCATGCAAAGACATTCAGCGGAATGGCTCACACTGTTTAGCCATGTACAGTTGATCCTAGAGTCGGGTGTCACTATTGTAACAAGGGTATTCCAGAACTGTATTAACCATGCAAAGACATCCAGCAGAATGGCTCACGTTGTTCAGCCATGCACAGTTGATCCTAGAGCTGAGTGTCACTACTGTATCAAGGGTATTCCAGGACTGGATTAACCATGCAAAGGTATCTAGCAGAAGTGCTAACGTTGTTCAGCCATGCACAGTTTATCCTAGAAGCGTGTGTCACTACTGTATCAAGGGTATACCAGGAATGGATTAACCATGCAAAGATATACAGAAGAATGGCTCACATTGGTCAGCCATGCACAGTTGATCCTAGAGGCGAGTGTCACTACTGTATCAAAGGTATACCAGGAATGGATTAACCAAGCAAATATATCCAGCAGAAAGGCTCACCTTGGTCAGCCATGCACAGTTGCTCCTAGAGGTGAGTGTCACTACTGTATCAAGGGCATACCAGGAATGGATTAAACATGCAAAGACATACAGTAGAAGGGCTTACATTGTTTAGCCATGCACAGTCGATCTTAGAGGCGAGTGTCACTACTGTATGAAGGATATACCAGAAATGGATTAAACATGCAAAGACATCCAGTAGAAGGGCTCACATTGTTTAGCCATGCACAGTCGATCTTAGAGGCGAGTGTCATTACTGTATGAAGGATATCCCAGAAATGGATTAACCATGCAAAGACATCCAGTAGAAGGGCTATAATTGGGCAGCCATGCACAGTTGATCCTAGAGCTGAGTGTCACTACTGTATCAAGGGTATAACAGGAATGGATTAACCATGCAAAGACATCCAGTAGAAGGGCTATAATTGGGCAGCCATGTACAGTTGATCCTTGAGGTGAGTGTCACTACTGTATCAAGGGTATACCAGGAATGGATTAACCATTCAAAGGCATTCAGCAGAAGGGCTCACATTGGTCATCCATGCACAGTTGATCCTAGAGGTGAGTGTCACTACTGTATCAAGGGTATAACAGGAATGGATTTACCAGGCAAATACATCCAGCAGAAGGGCCCACATTGGTCAGCCATGCACAGTTGATCCCAGAGGTAAACGACAGATGTCACGACTGTTATCTTAGCAACAACATACACCCAACTCATTCACCAGTACAACAGAAGTGCAGTTCGACCTATTTCCACTATATGTTATAGCTTGAGGTTTTACAGCCAGACGCGAATGACGCAATGAGGGCAACCATAATGATGCCTAGTGAATGTAAACAATGCCTTGATGGGCGAAGAAAAACAGAAATGGACCCTTGATAGATGGAAGGTCATCTAGTACGATGAGTCCCATTTTCTACTGCACCATGCTGATGGGCAGAAATGGACCCCTGACAGATGGAAGGTCATCTGGAACGAGGAGTCCTATTTCTTACTGCACCATGCTGATGGCCAGGTTCATAAATGAGGTAAACAGCATGAAGCCCTATCCCCTGATTGCCTCGCATGGGCCAAGGAACATCAGAAATGGACCCTTGACAGATGAAAAGTCATCTGCTATGAGTCCCATTTCCTACTGCACCATGCTGATGGCCAGGTTCTCTCTTTTTTTTTTTTTTTTTTTTTTTTTGATTGGAGGTTTAACGACCACCGTGAGCAACTCAATGGGCTATAAGCAGTCGCCCGTCCCTAATTTAGAGTCACTGGTTCCAGGGAAGGGAGAGAGTCAGTGCCGTAAGACAAGCACAATATCCATGCCTCACCGGGATTCGAACCCGGACCCCTTATGGACGAATGATCAGAGGCCATCGCTTAGACCACTGCGCCACCGGGGCGGCAATGGCCAGGTTCATAAATGACCTAAACAGAATGAAGCCCTATCCCCTAATTGCCTTGCATAGGCCAAGGAACATCAGAAATGGACCCCTGACAGATGGAAGGCCATCTGGTATGATGAGTTCCATTTCCTACAGCACCATGCTGATAGCCAGAAATGGACCCTTGACAGATGGAAGGTCATCTGGTACAATGAGTCCCATTTCCTACTGCACCATGCTGATGGCCATGTTTGTATATGGCAAAAACAGCATGAAGCCTTATCCCCTGACTGCACACTTGGTATTCAGCAGATTGGTGGAGGTAGTGTTCTGGTGTGGAGCAGCTATTTCCTGGCAAGCCCTCGGTCTAATGGTTACTATTCCATAACCACTGAATGGTGGATGCTACAGGGACCTGTTAGCCAACTATCTCTATCCATATCTGCAGGAGGCTTAGCTGGACCTCAGTGCCAGCTTTCAACAGGACAACACACCATGTCATTGGGCTCATGTAACTACTTAGTGCTTGGAGGAATCCGACAAATTTGCCACGTTGCCTTGGCCCCCAAACTCCCTTGACTGTAACTCCATTGAGCATTTATGGGATATGCTAGAATTGGATATGAGAACTGCTGAACCACCATGGTATGAGAGAGAACTGATGGAGCCGCTGCAGTGGAAATGGGTCAAGTTACACATTGAGGGAGTTTGAACTGTAGAAACTGTTCCTAGGTGTCTGTAAGTCAAGACTGTTACAGAAAGATGTGCCAACACAATATTAGGCAGGTGTTCCTAACACAAAGCTAACTCGTTCTATATGAAACCACAAATAGGAAGGTTCAGTTGTCCCATGAAACAGCATATATATATATAAAAACTGGAAAGCGAGTGAGACAGGTATAATATTTACCAAGGTCTCCAGTGCCACAGTCTCGAATGTCTTTCAATCTTTGATCTTGGTAGACAAGGACAGGACTCGACAAATCCCGGGCGCCAGGTCGCCCAGGCACCTAAAATTCGGGCCGTGGCGCCTAAGTTTCGTCTTACCTGAAATTTCGTAATTTGCAGTAAATACTGTAATTTCGGTTGTTTAATCCATAGATTACCTATTAAAAAATAATAAATTTAGCTACTGCGGACACCGATAAAGGAAAAAAAAAAAGCAATAAAAAACGGTGCGGCGTTTAAAAAGTCCGCGAGGTAATTGCCAAGAGAGGTGGTGTTATTGGGAAAGTACCGAAAATGCGGTAACAGAAAAATGTAACATAACAGCGAAATAAAAGACCGCAAAGAGATTGATATATATGTACTTTAGAAGCATTTTGACAGAAAATATGACGTAAGGGAGGCACTATTCGCGCGTGCGGAATCCTACGTGGTGTGAGAATCCGCTACTCTCGGGATCCCGCAAAGCTATACCGTAGCATGTAACCTTTCTGCAAATCGCATTGCCTAGTTTTGGTGCACTAATTGTTAGTTATTATTATTATTTTTTTTTACTTGAGGTATTCAGTTGAAACGTATTCAAAAATAAGACAATGCTATGGACTGTCTGCAATTTGAACGGATTTTTTTTAGTGTAACTAATGTAAATGAACTACGGTAATGATGGCGCTAGCGAATTTAGTTCTTTATTTACTTAAAAGTGGCACAGAAGTACTTCAAAATGGCAGTTACTTTTTCAATAAGACCATCATTTCTTTCTTACATCTTTGGATTTCTGAGGCGGTCCTGTGAATCGCAGTTTTCTGTCGGAAATTACTATTCACGATTAACATGATAGGTGCGGATTATACGACTGTCGTACATGCCAATTATTACGGAATGTCTGTAGTTTCTACGGATTTCGTTGTCTGACTACGGAACTCACGCTCGAAAATATAGATTCTACGAATCTTCATTTTGTTTAAAAAAAAAAATGCAAGGGGGGGGTCATTTTTGGGGACAGTATTTTGTTTCAAAGCTTTCGAAAACAGTAGTTAAATGGAGTAAAAGAATTTGCCCTAATCGTAATTTTTTTCTCCCGATGTTGCGTTTGTGTCTAGTATTGTTATTTATCATTTTATGGCATATATGTTCGTATTTCAGCTTGAAACTGTAGCCTAGGCAAGATTTTGCGGAAACGGAATTTAGACGCCGCGAAAATTTCCCCGTAATATTCAGGCATAAGATTCTTCCGCGAATTCGAGGAATTCCGCCTTTTTCACTATTATTTTGGTCATTTACGCGATCGACGCCCAGGTGAACAGAAATTTAGAGAGGGGGGGGGAGGTGTTCGGAGGACGGAATTCCATCTTTATGAAACGTTCGAAGACGGAAGATCGAAGGAGTTCAGATTTTTTTCCGTAATAGTAATTTCATTTTTTCTCGCGATGTTACATCTGTCTAGTGTATTGTTAAATAACATTTTACTGCATAAGTATTTGTATTTCAGCTTGAAAGTAGGGGAAAAATTCCAAAACCGGAAGTCGTACGAAGCAAAGATTTCTTCCGTAATCGCCCTCTCCTGCGATGTTCCCACTCTCGTGCGTCTATGTATGCTGCGCAATAATACTAGTACTACTGACATGGCTCTTGCCAATGTTGGCAGGCATACGTATCCCCAACCGCGCGAGCAATGTTCCCGTTCTCCAGCGCTATTAAATGCCTCCCCCTTAAGCTTTTGCATTTAATCTTGATAAAGGAAGAAGGAAATTCCCGAAAACGGAAGTGACGAAAATTTGTATAAATTGATGCATGGTGTTCAAAAGTATTAATATTCCCAAATTTACACCATTTATCTAAAATAGTTGAAGCTTTGATATTGTGCACTCATGGTCCTCAGACATGGATGGTTTTTATCAGAGGGCATAAAAAACAAGAAAAGAAAAGTGACAATGAAGTAGTAGGGAGAGAATGATATCAGCAGAAAGAAAAATTAAGCAGTGGTGCTGTGAAGTTGCAGTCAATAAAAAATAAAAAACAAACTGACAGTAGTACGCATTCTTTCTGTCTGTTTTGATTTTTCACTAGTTAAAATATTCAGCTCCCCCCTTCCCCTTCTTTGGTCTAATCTTCTTAAATTGCAATTTTAGGGGCTACATATGGTAAGTGGAGGTTTGTGCACTGTGCGTTCCCTTGCTCGGATTTCCTGTCTGTCAAGCATCGTGGAATTCTGAACGCATCTTACTGATTTTTACTGGTGGAAGTTTTGAACCTCGCTGGGATATCAACTTTGTGTTTCCCACGCGTTAAGTTTTTTCATTAGAGTCCTTGTTTGTTGTAACGTTTTGTTGGGGCGCATATTTGTTTTTTACAAAGAGATGGATCATTTCGCAAAATAGTCTATGTATGCCACGCAATGCTAGTTATTAGTAACAAGGCTGTTGCCAATGTTGACAGGTATGGAATGTCATTTTTTTTTTAAGTATCATGGTCTGAGACATCCTGCCGCAGATTATGTGAAGGAAAAACTTGTTTTTCTCAGAATTTCACGATCTACAGATCATATGCCGCAGCGGATTATCTTTGGATTTAACACCCTTGTGGACCTCACGAACAAATTTTTTGTCTGAATTTTATGGTTTACAGATTATACAAAGAAAAAAAAATGGTACTTTGAAATAATATGTACAAAATATGACATCCGCAACAGTATTTTAATAAAATCGAAATCTGAAAGTTTAATTTTTGCGGTCGTCTACTGAAAGAATGGAAAAAGAAAATTATGAAGAAAATTGGAACTTTATTTTGCAATAAGTGGTTTGGTTACGTAAAAAGAAAAAGAAATGACAACAAATATGGTTTACCACTTTTCGTTCCAGCGTCATAACCAAACATATTTTTGTTCATGCGTTATTGGCTTCGTTTCACCGGGCGCCTAAATTTTGGAGCTGGCTCCTAGATCTAGAACATATTTGTCGAGCCCTGGACAAGGAGATAAACACTAATGGATTTAATTTAACTTACCTTGTATTATTGAACACTTCATTCCTTTTGTAAAATTTTTAAGAGCAATTTGCCAATTTGTCTTAGAATAAAAGCAGTCAATGCATCCTTGCAGTTCTGACTTATTCACCTGAGACATGGACCTGAACTAAAAAGGCCAAACGAGTATTGTGGACAATGAAAAGAATGATGAGATGTGTATATGTTTATCCAAACATAATACAGGAAAGGAAAAGTGTAAGAAAAGCGTCCATGTTTGTTATGGTTTCTTCTTTGTTTTTATGTGCTCAACATGTTTCTATGTACAATTGTGCACATTTGGGGGATTGTAAAAAATTCAGCTCTTTTGTTGTATATCAATAAACCTTTATTTACACCCAAATAAAAAATTACAATATCTGATAATGCTGCTGAAATTGTGTGGCATCAATGCTTCAGAACTGCAAGTTCAAAACTTCCAGACAAAATTCTGGATGTTATCCTTTAAAGATGGTTGTTGGACAGTGCTCAAGTGATCTGTAACATCAGCTCCTGACATACCTTACTTCATGTAAAAACTGCAAGGCTTTTAAGAAATCAGTATCAAAGAATTTGGAAGAGAGCTTGGTACTGAAATTTGTCCCAAATACTCCTGTGTATGCTGGAAATGTTTCTCATCCCAAATACTATTGCATATGCTTGAAGTGTTTCCAAAGTCAAGTTTTCTGAACATGACTTCTCTCTAGTTTTTCATTTATTTTCATGATCTTCCTTCAAAGCTTGTAAAAGCATCCTGTCATTACCTACCAGTTTTATGGGTAGTTCAATGGAAGGGGTTCCCCCAGTACAATTTGATGTTCTATTTTTATCAATATAACTAAGAATATTTATTCTTTAACATAGCTTCATCCAGTAATGAATATATATATATATATTTCATTTTGATTATGTATCTCATGTACGGCACATAGTAAAATTGGTTTAAAACCGTTTTTAGACCCCCCCCCCCCAAAAAAAAAAAAAAAAAAAAAAAAACAATCTTTGGATATCCTATGACCAGAATCCATTACATTGGCAAACTTGATTAGGGTGAACAAATAGTGCTCTTCAGAATACAAATCAGCTGAACTGCAACAGAACTCAGAACTTATACTGCTTTTATGGCAACAGCCAAGAAAGAAAAAAACAACACCTTTGCATCATTCTGGTCACATAAATGCTGTAAACAGACATTTTCTGCAAGATATTGTAAAACTTAAACTAAATCTTGAGAACACATGCACTAAACCTGCAACACAACAAAAACAATTCCTCGCCATTCTGAAGCAGAATGATCATCTACAATGAAATGCCCTTTTGATTGCACTGTGCCAGTATTAGGTCATCATAACTTAAAAACAAAATAAATGTTTCTCATTACAGCCCAGTTACACAGGTCACATATGTGTAATAAAATACTTCTTTTTAATTATGCTTATATTAATTTTGTTATTTCTAGATTCCCTCTCTCTCATGTTTCAATGCTGTCATTCAGTTTGAATAATTTGCAACATCAATGCAGTATTTCAACAATCTAGGCAACTTAAATATGATTCAGATTCAACTACAAGAGACTAGGGTTCACCTCAAAAAGGAGCTTTAGTGGCAGTGAGAGTACGGCTTTTATGCAGTACAGTTTCTCTGGAAGGAGAGAGCAAGAACTATTTGTTGTATGGGCTGCACTTCCTCAGCAAGCTAATATGTGAAAATATTATGCAACACCACTAATATTCCTTTCTAGTACACCTGTTGTTCACATGAAATGTGGCTGAATAATTAAATAATTCATGTTACAGGTATGCGTGTTTTAATATTTTCATGCTTTTGTTATTTTTCTATAAATACATTCAACAACTGCCACAGTCTTTACAAATTAAGCAAAGAAAACTATCCTAAATCTCAACTAATGTTTAGGTTAGTGGAGAGAGAAGTTATGAGGCAGCGTTTGTGCTACCCACACAGGCAACATTCCCCTACACCTGGGCAAAGTTATTTTCTGGGAAGAATACCACAGGGCTAATACAAAATAAAATAACTTTCCCCAAAGGCTGCAGAACAAATTTCCTACAGTCACTTTTACAGGAGATTCTAACTGAATAAAACAACAAAATTTAATGATAGTACTTTCTTTGAAAAATCAGAAGAACCTGAAAAATAATGCTTAAAGAAACACTCTATTTTTTCTGAATCCCCATTCTTACTAGAAAACTCAACAAAAAAACAACAACAAAAAAACACCCTGATAATTCTTATTTTGTATCACAACTCATAAACCTGACTAGTAACAGCATGATCCTGGTAAAAGCCAAACTATCTTAGAGACAGGCATATTTCTGGTAACAAAAAACATAACCTGAAACTGATTTTTACTGGAGTATCTGAAAGATGAATCCTATGCACCATTCTATGAATCTTCATACATAAAAAATAGTAATGGTCCTATTCAAGCACACGAAAACACAGCTGCATTTATTTATATGCATGAATGAGCATATGCACTGAAAGATTACTCTTTTGAACAAAATTTCTGCATACATCACACCGGTGAAACTTTTCACCTTTGTGAAAGGTCAAGTGCCTTGAAAAATGACTTCTGTAAGCACTGTTTAAGCAAATATCACACTGGTGAGGCTATTTACTTGTGTGAAGGAGCGAGTGTCTGGAAAGAGCACTTTTCTGAGCAAATGGTTTGGTGCATACATCAGTAGTAATGGTCTGATCATATCTGGATAATTTGGCATTTTTTCTCCGGGTGCGACCATCTCGTTTCCTTCTAATGTTTTCGAAAAGAAAGTTTGTTCAGCTCATATACTATCAACTCTATACTTTCGCATCTGGTCAAACTTCTTTTGGAAGTTTAAATCTCATCTGTTGCATAAAGAATGCATCTCCATCACAGTGGGTTTGGTAGAATAACTGAAATTCACTGTAATGGAGACTTTTTTTTACCTGATTGAATAACATCGGTTTAAGCCCAGCTGGAAAAGTTATTCGATTTTGCATTGTTAACAGTTTTTAGGATTTTGTAATTTAAAAAGAAAAACAAAAAAAAAATTAACTTATTTCACAACATTATTCACATATTGGGATTACGTTAACTTCAACCATTTCATTTTCACATCTGTGCTAAACAGATGTGACTCTGTTTCCTGGGTTCACAAAGGTGTTGACAACTCAGATCACAAATTTCAGAAAGAATCATGTGGGTGAAAATGCGACTGAATCAACAAAAATTTACAATTATTATATAAACAAAAAGTCAGATGACTAAAAATGACGAAACGAATGAGTACATATATAACTATTCGCATATGCTCAAAGATTCATTTGCGTAGTGGAAAGTTTAAAAACGAAACGCTATTCGCTAACAAATTCATATTTCCATATTAGTTCAATGTGAATCAGTAAATGGATCGTATGAAATTATTTTTAGTAATTTTTGGCATGTGTGCAGTTGTTTTGGACGTAGTTTTTCTTGTTAACTTAGCTACTAATATTGAAGCAAAGCCATTTTCAGAGATTGACATAAAAAATTCATCTTGTTCTAAATCCATTCGTCTTGGACGAAGTTATTATTTTCAACAATGCAAGAAAGATGGAAAAAGAGTCTATGACATTTGCCATTTCTTTCGTGATGAGAAAGGAAAATTGAAAGCTTATATAGTTGGTGTTCAATTACTTGAAAATGAGTTTAAATTGATTTGTCAAAATGAAATTTAAACATCCAAGCACTTGTATTGTGGTTGGTCCCTCACAATCGGGGAAGACAACTACAGTCAGAAAAATGATTCATCGTAACATTTACGAATGCCCAATTAAAAAAATCAAGTGGTGCTATTCAATATACCAACAGGGCCTGATTTACGCCTAGGCACGCAAGGCACATGCCTAGGGCCCTCAAATTGAAAGGGTCCCAAACTCTTGGTTAAAAATAAAAAATTTCCCTTTTTCAAAATATTTATACGTGGGTAGATGTGATGTGGAGTAACTATATATAAATTGCTGGCAAAACACAAGCAAGTACTGGCAATATAATAGGTGATATTTCTAATTAATATCAGAAACATTTTCAGATAATTTGGGGAGGGTTTTTGTGTGAGATTAAACATAAAATTGTCGTGTTGTGTAATAAAAACTAGCAGTATGTATATGTTTGTAATTATGGCTTACTAAGATCAACTATATACTTCAATTTCAAATACTGCATGGTTCTAAAGCAATTTTTAAACATTTTGACATTTTAGCCCCCAAAAGTTATATTTGAAAAATCTTTGGACTTAATTCGGGCAGGGTTTGAATCCTCCCAAACCTCTCTCTTAAATACACCCCTGGTTAATATGGTAATAGTATAGTTTAGACACACCTGGCAAAAAATCCAATGTCCAATTGAATTTTACCCATCATATGGCTTTGTCACACACAACTGTTTAATCGATGAAGGTTCAAGTCTTTTCAGATGCAAATCAGAAGTACAGCATAAAAATCTAGGAGAAAACAATATTTTTACCAGGTACTACCATAATTTAATGTCAGCCTTATAAATGTATTGTGTTTATTAAATTATTACGCTGGATTGTAATTCAGTCACCCAAAATGGTCACACTACCTACTCGACTCCTCCGTAAAGTAAATGTCGAGTGGAGGGGGCCTCGTTTTGGGTTGTGCCTAGGGCCCAATTCTGTGTAAGTCGGGCCCTGTATACCAACCTTGGTTCTTGGAAGAGAAAGACATTGTTTTTGAATGTGGTGTCCCTGATACGTTTGACAATGTGGATCTAGTTGTCATTGATGACTTGATGAACTCTTTGACAGAGAAACTGGCATATCTATTTACAGTAGGATCTCATCACGCTAATGTGAGTGTAATACTAATAATGCAGAACTTATTTCCAAGAAATAGAGTAATGCGTGACATTAGTTTAAACACGCATTATCTTTTGTTCTTTAAAAATATCAGGGATTTAAGCCAGTTACAATGTTTAGCTCGTCAAGCTTTCGTTCATCAATCACCATATTTAATGGATGCCTATAAAAAAGCAACGAGCCAAAAGTTTGGTTATTTACTACTCGATTTTCGTCCTGAAACAGACGTCAATCTCAGATTAAGAGAATCTTGTTTTCCTGATGCAAATGGTCTGCATTGGGTTTATCTGCCAAATCAATGAAAACCATAAAAAGTAATTACCACTTACTTGCATTGTTAAGTAAGTCCACTCCTTAGCAAAAGAAGGCTATATTAAAAACAGCTTCAAAGGATCAGATTCATTCTATTTGCGAAATTTGTCGAAATGTTTTAGCTGGAAACGTTCCTGTTAATTTACATAAAATAAAGAAATATAAGAATACAATTCGTCAAGTTGGCAACACAAAAATTCCAATAGTTAAAAAAAGAAAACCTTCAGGAGGTCAAACTGGTGGATTTTTGCCGTTGATAATATCAACCGTATTTTCAGTTCTTGGAGGTTTAATAGGAAAAGCTATAGGAAAACGGATGTAAGTTAGTTATGGTGCAAAAGATGGCTTTAGTACCTCCTGAGCTTCTTCAGGCTTTTTAATTCCAAAAACCATCTGTGCGTTTGGAAGATGATATTGGAACGCTATTGGATCAACATTCGATTCCTGATGATGTGAAAGTGAAATTGTTGAGTCAGTTGATTACCAGATATCAAAAGACAATTCATGCACCTAACAAACCACCTATATCAGTTAGCGTAGTACCTCCACAAGAAGAACAGCAATTAGCATAATCGTCTGAAGAACTTTTATCTGATGATCAACGTCAAAGTAAAGATCCTGTATTGGAAAAAATAACATTAACAGTGCCTCAGTTATATCAGAAGTACATTCCTCATATTTTAACTCTACTTAAAAAAACATTTGAAATGGAATGACAAAAGTGAACTTATTATCAATGGTGATGCTGTTGTTGGAAGTAATATCGTAGACTTATTTTCTTACCTTATGAGAAACCGCAGACGTGATAACCCACCGCTAGGATTTCAATCATTTTTCGAAATAATTAAAGCTATTAATCTTCCTCAGGAATGGATTGGAAACAAACGACTGAGGGATAATATAACAGCTTCTTGTAGCTCAAGGTTAAATAGCTCTGTGTTTTATGATGCGCTTTCTTCTAATGGTCATAGAAAAAGTACCTCTGAGACTTATTCAGTATTAGGAGCAAACAGACCTCTACAAAGGAATCGTGTTTCACGAAGTACATTACCAAGTAGATCCCGAAGTCTGCCTCCAAACATTAAATGGGTAAGTTATTAAAATCGCTTTACTACGACTACAAACATCCTGCAAGTTTTGGCGGCATTAATAAATTAGTTCAATCAAGCAAGCTTCCTTATAGAAAAGTAAAAGAATGGCTTATGTCGCAAGACACTTACAACTTGCAAAAACCTGCTCGACTCAACTATTCGCGACGAAAAACCATATCACTTGGTCTGAATGAATTGTTTCAGGCTGATTTAATTGATCTAAAAGCTTTATCAAAGCATAACAGAGGTACAAAGTACCTTTTAACAGTAATTGATGTATTTTCAAAGTATGCTTTTGTCGTTCCTTTAAAAATAAAAAACCTGATTCTGTTTTATCCGGTTTCAAAAAGGTGTTCACCAAGAGAAAGCCGCAAAAATTGCAAACCGATAAAGGAAGCGAGTTTTTCAATAAAAAGGTAAAGGCATTTTTTCTGAAATCAAACGTTATACATTATACCACTTTAAGTAATACTAAAGCAAGTCTTGTTGAACGATTAAATCGAACATTGAAGCAAAAATTGTTTCGAATATTTACTCATCGAGCATCATATAAATATATTGACATATTATCAGATATTGTTCACAGCTATAATAACAGCATACATTGTAGTATAGGAATGCCACCCGCGGAGGTTAGAGAGGAACATCACGGTCAGATATTTGAGAAATTATATGGGGCAAAAAAGAAAAGCAGATTTTCTTTTGCTGTCAATGATCAAATTTGTATATCGAAGATAAAACAAGCTTTTAAAAAAGGCTATTTACCAGGATGGTCTGAGGAAATTTTTCTCGTCCACGAGCTAATTTCTTCTCAGCCTCCAACCTATATAATACGTGACATGAAAGGTGAAGTCATACAAGGAAAGTTTTACGCAGAAGAGCTGCAAAAAGTTAAAAAAATTTCAAAAGACTTGTGGCGTATTGAGAAAGATCTTAAGGTAAAAGGTCGTGGTAATAAAAAGGAGTTATACACTGGCGGAAAGTGAAAAAAGAACACCAAGAAGGAGACATCTGATACCAACAAAATTTATACAGCATAATAACAGAATACAGAGGATAATGTGATCAAAACATTATGGCAAAATACAGCTGTATTTGCTGGTAAACTGAAAAATAACATTTCCATGTAACATGGTTAGTATGAGGTTGAACCGCCACGAACTGCGTCACACTGTGCAATTCTGGCATGGAGTCTGTCGTACAGGTGTTGGATGTAAGTTTGGGGTATTGAGTTCCAAGCATCCTCAACCTGGACGCGTAAATCGGGGATGGTCGTGGTTAGCCGTGGAGACCGGATAAGTCGTCGTCCCATAAAATCCCACGCGTGCTCAATAGGGGACAAATCCGGTGAACGTGCAGGCCATGGAAGTTGTCTCACACCCTGAAGTGCATGTT
The DNA here is from genome assembly GCA_039090855.1 of Macrothele yani. Taxonomy (NCBI): domain Eukaryota; kingdom Metazoa; phylum Arthropoda; class Arachnida; order Araneae; family Macrothelidae; genus Macrothele; species Macrothele yani. The sequence continues at coordinate 142,313,754 of CM077009.1, read as the reverse complement.
GCGTTGCACGTGCCGTGTGTGGGTGTGCGTTATCTTGCTGGAAAACACCACGATGGACCGACCTTACAAATGGCACAACAACGGGCTGAATGGTGTTGTTGATGTAGGAGGTGCTGTTTAACGTACCCGGTACAAACACTAGTTGTGTACGGGAGTGATAGCTGATCGCTCCTCACACCAGGAGACCAGGTGTAGGCCCTGTGTGTCGCTGGCGGATGAAAGAAGGGTGGAGACGCTCGCTCCCCTGTGCGTCTGCGAATATGCATATGGCCATCGGAGGCTCCCAAGCAGAATCTGCTTTCATCGCTGAACACGACAGATCGCCATTGCGTTCTCCAGTGCAGACGTTGGCGACACCACTGCAGCTGTTCCTGATGGTGGGCTGGAGTCAGAGGTACACATGCCAGAGGCACACATGCACGTAGTCCTGCATCCAGTAGACGGTTGCGGATTGTTCGCACAGTCACCTCAGGTGCAACGGCAACTCGGATTTGCGTCGCAGTGGATGTTCTGCTTGACAACGCCGCTCTTCTTATGTGTCGATCGGTCCGCTCATCAGTCCGTCTGTAACTCCCGGTTGCAGCTTCTTCAGGGTTTTTGCACGTGTCCGTACGCCGACGACTGATTACATTCACTTCACCGTACTCCTTAAATACCACCGACGATAATTTGCATATTATGCCGTGCTGTTGTGTAAGCGCTCACCGGTTGGTTCCAAAATTAACATCACACCTACGTAAACTCGACCCCATTAACATAGGTAAATTTCATGATCGTCCGCCAATTCCTTCTTGGTGTTCTTTTTTCACTTTCTGCCAGTGTATGTTCGCTGGGCTGGGTTCCCTGAAAAGTTTGATAGTTGGATAAGTGCATCATGGGTGAAGAATTTTATGTAACATTAGCTAGCACTGCGAGTATGAAATATTTCCCCAGTAATACTCAAGGGCATTTTGTGACAAAGCTGTCACAACCCGTGACACTATCTGATGCATGGGAAGTAGGTTTAACAGAAATCATAATTCCAAGAAGTTGGTTTAATATTACTCAAAGTAATAATACTTATGATGTTAGGTAGGATGAAGATATTATAGAAATAGCTGAAATACGGGGAGTTGAATATAATATACCATTAACATTAGTCGATGGCAGCACAGAGAGAAATATTTTTGCTATTATTAACAGAAATAAACAAACAATTGCCAAGATTGACGGAGTTGTGTTTGAGTTAAATAATGACAAAACGGTAACACTTAATATGCAGCAAAGAATTATGAAATCCACATATCATCGACCACTGCTGAAAAACTTCTATACGTCTTACATTTACCAATCGAAGACATAATTCTTAGTGAGAACTGTGAACAAATTTCCTTATAGAGAAACTACAGTCAACTTGTGAAATCAACATTTCAAAATAATTGACAAAACCTTAGTTCAAAATGAAGAATATATCATACCTCTCGCTGCAGTAAAGCAGAGCCTAAGCGGAAACATATTTGAAAACATAAATCAAAATATCTTACTTGTGCTACAGAAGAATCTTATTACATTCTAGCTAAATATTGGTGAAAATAAAGTAACTGTAACTGTACCGCAGAATTATGAAATAAACATAGGAGATAACAATGCTCCGTCGTTGTTGCATATTCTTAGCCTACCTTTAATGAATCATGTGCTAAAAGAAACTGCAACATTTGAATATCATCAAATAATCGCGTTCGACGAGGCCGAATATTTTACAATTGTGGAAAAGAAAACTATGGAAATTAATAAACGAATGAAGAAAACAGAAAATTTCCATATTCCTGTTGGATTATACACAAATCCAAAAAATTTACTTGATGCCATTAGTTCTGCAAAATGTAGACTTTTAGTAAATAAGAAAGTTTAGATGTCAGTACCCGACGAGGAAACAATTATATTTAGTGATGGATTAAAACATTTATTAAGTTTCAAGAAATCTGTCTTTGATGCAGGCGTGTACATAAGTGATTATGTCGTAGAATTAGATGCAGGAATCACCGAAATTTTTGTTTATAGCGATGTAGTTGATTCACGTCATGTAGGTGACACTGTTGCTCCACTTTTGAGAATAAATCCTGTAATGAGCGAAACACAAGACCAAATAGTAAAACTTTATGTCACCTTTATATTTTCTTGTGCAAAAAAGTTATTTAGACACAATAGAAATTGACTTGAGAACAAGTGGTGGATCGAATATAATTTTCACTGGGGGTAAAACTTTCCTTGTGTTATGCTTTAGAAGAATATAAAAACTGAGTTTTTGAAGACTTTGTCATTTCATACTGATGCGCTTAATGGAGTGCTCTATATGCTACAGACATCAAATCTCTGTAATCAAAATTGAGACTTCTTAATATAGTAGAAAAACATGAAATTGCAAAAGTGGAATTGTGCAGATCACTATGTTGATCAAGTAGGTGGTAACTTGTATTTTAGTGGTCCAATGCAACAGCGTGGATATGGATTATTCGGTGACATACTAAGACATATCACACCAATTTTATCAAAAGCAGGAAGGTATGTAGGAAAACAATTATTTAGCACTGGATCAAATGTTATGTCAGATTTAGCATCTGGAAAATCTTTAAGAGAAGCTGCAAAAGAAAGATTGAAAGAAACAGCTGGGAAAATAAGAACTGACGTATTGCAGAAGCTCGAGAAAAGTGGCAGAGGACGAGCTATAAAAGGGAAACACAAATCTACGAAGAGTGACAGTTCTACAGGTAAACGCATGAAGAGAAGCCCTCGTAAATTGCCTCATTACAAAGATATATTTAATTAAAAATAAGCATCATCATGGATTCTAGATCCTGTCCGTGCCATGCCTAAAAAGTGAATTAGAGTTGTTTTCTACAAGACCCACTCAAGTTGCTATTGAAAATTCAACCTTTGTCGAGTTTCAACAAAAAGGAACGTTAACACTCTAGAATTTTACATAACTGGAAGTGGTGAACAATATTTAGACTTAGCGCTTTCCATTTTACACTTGCAAATAAAAATTTTTTTTTAAGAAAAATGGCGATAATGTACCAGAAGCAGAAAAAGTAATCGTAATCAATTACATTTTAAACACGATGTTTAACCAGTGTTCAGTGTTTTTGAATGACAAGCTCGTGCAGTCGGAAAATAATTATGCATACAGAAAGAACCATTATTGAGAGCTTGTTGTTTTTTCCAAAAGAGGCTCAAGAAACCATGCTATCAAGTTCAGGATTTTATGCTGACACGCCTCCTCACTTTGATGACATTGACCCTGCCAGCAATTTAAATGCAGGATTAACCTCACGATATGAACTTTGTCGAAAGAGCAAACTTCTGGATTTAACCGGATTAATGCATTTCAATCTGGCATGCCAATCAAAATTATTACCAAACAGTATGAATTTAAGGATAAAACTTGAAAGATCAAAGGATGTATTTGCTTTAATGTCTAACGCTGATAACTACAAGATTACTATTCATCATGCATCTTTATTCATACGTAAAGTTGATGTTACACCTTCAGTTCTAATTGCTCATGAAAAAACTTTGGAGAAAGGAGTAATGAAGATTCCCGTAAAATAAATCGATGTGAAGGTATTTACTCTTTCTGTTGGATTGCATTCATCCACAATTTCGAATGCCTTCATCATTCAGTTACCAACGAGATTAATAATTGGACTCGTTAGCAACACTGCATTTAACGGAGCGATAGACAAAAATCCATTTAATTTCAAAAATTACAACTTAAACTACATTTGATTATTAAAAGATAATCAAATGATTCCCTCAAAAGCTTATACACCAAATTACCAGCAAGATCTTTACGCACACAATTATTTGAGTTTATTTACAGATTTAACACGATTTCACTACAGTCAAAATGCAAATATTAGCCACAAAGAATATAAAAGCGGACTTAGTCTTTATGCGTTTGAGTTAACCCCAGATTTCAGTTCTGGAGAATTTGCATTCTAGCATCACCTCAAATGGTAATCTCTCCATAGATTTAAAACTTTCCGAACCACTGCCTGAAACAGTTAATGTTTTAGTTTACGCAGAATTTCGAAACACGATTGAAATCCATAAATCACGAGGAGTATTTACTGACTATTAATGCATACGCTCACACTCTGGAAATTAGCATGCTGTGATCTCATAATCAGTAAAACATTTCATGGCGTATATCCTTCTGATGGCTTGCCTCAGTACAGAAACCATTATTCCTCCTTTATTCTAAATTTAGATCCAATAAGAAAAAAAGGTTCACACTGGATTGCTTTGTTTTTTGAAAATTCGACATGCTATTAATTTTGCTCATATGGTAGCAAACCTAGCAACAAATCGATATTGAAATTTGTTAGAAAAAATTCTAATAACGTTAAATGGAACAGAATAGCTTTTCAGGCACCTTACTCGAGAAGCCGTGGATTGTTTTGCTTATATTTTCTTTACAAAAAAGTTAGAGGAAAAAGTTTTAACGAATTGAGTCTCATAGACAGAAGACATAACGAGCACGTAGTAAGAAGGTTTATCAATCATAATTTAAAGTTGCACGCATGCAAATTAAATTAAAAAAAAAAAAAATCAGGCATGTATGGAATTTAAAACAAACTAGGTCATTTGCAACAGCATGAAAACAAAGCAAGCCTAAATATTATTGGTTAGTCTACCATCAGGTGTTTAATATCACATCAACTGAATGCTTACTGGTTAACAGGACAATCGATTACACTGCGGTTAAAAAGCATATAAGGTTGTGTTCAACAGAATCAAACCAATTATTTCTCTTTGGCTGTGTATCACACTGCAACATGGAAAAATTTGGATTTGTGTATGTATCTCAATCAAATTCGTCTGAGCCCTATGTTGTCAACAATGCTAGTACGAGACTTTTTCAAAGTAAGTTTGAAGCAGTTCAAGTCTGCCGTTAACTTCTCAACAGATGTTTCTCATCATGATTCAAAATTCGCTTACTTTAAAGTTCTTACTAATAGAGAGATTGTTAAAGAAATTCATTCACCAATCACCAGAAATACTCATCCTTTAGAACGATCATTTTCAGATTGCTGATTTTTTCCATATATATGTACACATGTATGTGTATATGTGTTGCATGCAGAGAAAACCGAGATGCTGTTTTTGAAAAGAAAATGAATTGAGTTTCTGATGTATGAAATAATACTTTCATTAGACATTACAAAAAAGCAACATTGATGCTACTTAAGGATGATTAAGAACGCCCACCACTACTGATAAGTCTTAAGGACTTCTTGATCTCTTGAGCTCTGATGTAATTTTATCAATCTTTCTGGACGTGTCAAAAAGATAAAGGCAATCACTTTGTATGTTAAGTTCAACTGAGACGAAGAGGAAGTGTAACTGAACCCTTGGGAATCTAAAATAAAGTTATCTTTTTAAATAACTGTTTGTGTGTTTCTGTCATGTTTATGTGTTATCTTTATAAACCAAAACAAATATATATATATTTTTTCATCCACTTTCATTTTTTCTTTTCCCTCTCTTTATCGCTTCCTGCAGCATTACTGTCTCCACTCAGAAAAATACGATGAGCTACAGATTTTAAAACCATGCTGCACAACAACACACTTTACACCAGGCGGGGTTTTCCCTATTTTATTCGCACAAAATTATAACATGACATTACATTAAAATGCACATATCTTTCCATGTGTTTTACTTTATTTATTAGCTTATGCAAATTGAAAATAAACCATTATAATTACACAACAGTAAATGTAAAATATGTGTTTTATAAAAAGCAAAACATTTTCTATTATATCCGGTGGCAATTATTGCTTATGTGTATGAGTGTTATTCTACTTTTAAGGAATGAATGAATGAACTCATAATTTAACTTACTTAATTTTCTTCTATAATTTTTCATCATTATCGTACGCGACTCCACTTCTTTGCTTCTTTCAAACTGCAGAATTTCTTTATCCGACAGAGCAGGTATTACAGACTGCAGGTTTTGAGATGAAACTGCAGCCGAAGCACATGCTCTGGCAGGGGGGTGCAATCCCCTTTATTCATGCAGAAATACAAATATATTAGAAAGATACAAACACATTATTTATTATAATCAACTACATTTTTCTTTGAAAATGCACTATTCATTGATCAAAATTATTATGCCAAAGCTATATACAACATCATTGCTTTAAAACAAAACAGAAAAATCAGCATTTAAAAATCTTCGTTATGCGTAACGTACAAAAACTGAATTATCAGAAAAGGGATGGTAACAATACAGTAATATATTTTTCATATTATGCCGCAGTTGATGAAAATTATTATACAAATACTATGTACAACACCATTACTCAAAACACAAATAAGCAAAATCAATACTTAAGATATTCAATTTATGCATAACATATAAAAAATTTGATTTTCATAGTAGGGATGATAACAATACAATAATACAGTATATTTTTTCATATTTTGCTGCATTAGCCATTGATCAAAATTATTATGCAAAAACTACATACAACACCTTCACTTTGAAAAAAATCAGCAAAATGAGTTCTAAAAAATCTTCCAATATCTGCTTTTCACAAAAACTACTCAGAGCTACAGACAATCATATGCATAACGCTTAACAAAAAAATGTCAGAACTAAAGCAACAAGTTGAAGACCGACAAATGTATTGGAGGCTTTTAAGAAACTTGTTGATTTTTTTCACTTTAAGTCCTACGGATCTAAAAAACACAACAGCATCCATATTACTAATTTTTCCTAAGAAATGAATGCGATCTTGTTTCATAGTGAATAATAGCGTATGTATTTCACTGTACTTAAATATATTTATCGCTGTGCAAACATCTTTAGGCAATATGCCTTTAAACCAGTGTCCATGTTTTGTTTCCTTAATGATACCTTTGAATTCAATTCGCGTAAGAGGGTTTGATATCTGGATTTGTTCTTGCCAAACATTTGTCTCGTCACCCCTTTGAAGATAATGATACGTCATAAGGCTAGGGAAATGCCGCCCCGGTGGCGCAGTGGTCTAAGGCGTTGGCCTCTGATCGTTCGTCCGTAAGGGGTCCGGGTTCGAATCCCGGTCAGGCATGGATGTTGTGTTTGTCTTACGGCACTGGTTCTCTCCCTTCCCTGGAACCAGTGACCCTAAATTAGGGACGGGCGACTGCTTATAGCCCATTGAGTTGCTCACGGTGGTCGTTAAACCTCCAATCCCAAAAAAAAAAAAAAAAAAAAAAAAGGCTAGGGAAAATCTCAGATTCACAACTTTGCTGTGCTATATAGAAAAAAAAAAAATGTTTTTTGCATTCTTACAAAAAGTAAGTCCCATTTATTTTTGTAGCACATAATGACCAAAAGATTTAACATTGATTCCATCTTCAAAAACAAATTTCTAGTCATAAAATGGAGTTAATGAAATCTTATTTTGCAATATTGTTTTTAAAGAATGCTTTTTACTTACAATTTGATATTGCGAATGGCGTAATAGTTCATCATTAAATAAAACAGTTTTATAAGTTTCATGAGTTAGATCTTTTACAACACACTTCTTAATACCTTTTGCGGTTTTTTTTGTTTTCTTCACCGTAAATATAAGAATATATTTTTGGCTTTAAAGCACAAACTTCACTTATTGGGTTAGAATTTGTTTCATCTTTGAAATATCTAGTTTGCTAGCGTTTTCTTCACTGTACAAAGGATGCGATTTAGGATACGCACTAGTATCCATTATTGCTTTAAAGGAAGTACCTAAGTCTTTGTAAATATCATCAGTCTCAATATACATGATTAAAGAATCAGTATCGGTATAAACTAATTTACAATGACTTTTATATATTGCTTTAAAATAATCATAAAATATTTGATACATGTGTAGTTTTGAGAGCTCCAAGACACAAAAGCCTATGTACAAAGGTTTATTCAAAAGAAGATTAGTTTTCTTCATTTTGAAAATAACAAAATCATCGTTAATGCATTCAAAGTAATCCAGTGATGCGCTAGCCATGTATTTCTGGCACTGATTTTCAGACAGAGCCTCCTTTACATTAACACGTTTTCTAACATTTTCCCATAAAATGAGTTATTTAGCAGCAAAAAAAAATGATCTGTCAAAAACTTTATTTAGATTCCATCCGTTTTCCATTGTTAAAAATAATATAACCTTTCAACCATGCCTTTTGTTTAAAAGATAATATACGGTGAACTTTTTTCAAAATTAATCCTTGCTTCAGATAATATTTCAAATTTCTATAATGGGTAATGTATTTAAATTTATCAAATAAATTGGGAATAAGTTTTTTTACCCCCTTTAGAAATTTTAAATTTAAAGTGGCTAAGATTTTTTTCTGATACTCTGATAACATATTTTACGTTACATTCAGATGTTCAACAGCTAGAGGCAATTTGTCATGATCCTCATGTATACTTTTTGGATAAATTAAATCTACTTCAAAAATATAGCCGATATCTGAATCATCAGTGATGACTGTTACGTCAAAATTAGAAATTTCATCTTCAGATAACCATTTAAATTTTGCATATGGCAAAAAGGCAGACATAACAAATCCATGCAAATTATTTGTGTCGACTGATAAGATGTAACTCGTGGGTTTTGACGGATAAAAACTTTCAGGAATGTAAACGTTATTTGCTTTAACAAACCTTTGACCCACAAGGCTAATGCCTTCCCGAATTCCCGATTCTATGAAGAGATATTTGTCAATGTCTTTCAACAATTCTAACTTCACATTTGTCATTTTTAAGCCTGCATTCCATGTTAAATCAGGCGCACTCAGAAAATGAACAGAATCTAACTGCATTTTTGAACTTTTAGTTGGTAAAGTTCGATGAACACTTACCGCACGTGGGGCTTGGCTTTCAATTCATATTTCCGTTTTTTGGATGCGGCACGGGGTTTTTCATTTGGCCACGGGTCCGCTTCTTTTTTTTTCTCCGTTGGAATTTATTTTGTCTCATCACCAAATGAGTTTTTCCTTTGCTGCATCCTCATTTACTTCAATATTTATTCATACCCGAGTACTTTCAGTAAAATTCCTTTACCGTCTTCGAGGGGACGTTTTGCTCCGACTAGCACGGACCGTGTCAGCTGGGCATTTCGGTGGTTCTCGCGGGCTGCTTCTGTCGTCGGCTATCGCTTCTTCTTGGGCGTTGTGGCGCCATCTCTTGTTGGTCAGTGATCTCACTTTTCGAACTTTTTCATTTTTTTGCTCAATTTTAATTAAATTTTTCCAGCTGTTTCTCAAATTATTAGGGTCATTGTGGTTGCAAACTTTTGTCCCCTAATAATTTGAGAAACAGCTGGAAAAATTTAATTAAAATTGAGCAAAAAAATGAAAAAGTTCGAAAAGTGAGATCACTGACCAACAAGAGATGGCGCCACAACGCCCAAGAAGAAGCGATAGCCGATGACAGAAGCAGCCCGCGAGAACCACCGAAATGCCCAGCTGACACGGTCCGTGCTAGTCGGAGCAAAACGTCCCCTCGAAGACGGTAAAGGAATTTTACTGAAAGTACTCGGGTATGAATAAATATTGAAGTAAATGAGGATGCAGCAAAGGAAAAACTCATTTGGTGATGAGACAAAATAAATTCCAACGGAGAAAAAAGAAGAAGCGGACCCGTGGCCAAATGAAAAACCCCGTGCCGCATCCAAAAACGGAAATATGAATTGAAAGCCAAGCCCCACGTGCGGTAAGTGTTCATCGAACTTTACCAACTAAAAGTGAAGTTCAAAAATGCAAATGCATTAATGCACGTTAAATAATATAACCACCAATATCGGAAGTAAATTGAAAAAAAGAATCTAACTGGTAAAAGTTCAAAACTAACCAGCGGAAATTGTTGAAAACATCAGCCAAAAGTAACACGTCTGTATATTGATACAGTCGTAAATAATCTTCTAACGTTTTGCAATTGAACGTTCGCCAAATAAGCTGTGAATTATGGTAATCATCATCTGTAATGTACGTGTTGTTTAAACTGTTATAGAAACTCTCTTTAGGGGGCAATTTAGTTTCACACAAAACATCTTTCAAAAAAATATGTATAAGGGAAAACACCTTTCTGTCTCAACAAGAATTTGTTTTTATTATTCTTAAAAAATGCATTGAATACTGGAAAGTCGTATCCAATGTTGTTCAGGTTTTGAACTAGATTTGATAATGAAGTTCGTAAGAACTGGAAACTATCAATGAATTTTATGCTGTCAATTGTGAATGTTGAAAACTTTTCCATATTCAGTGATATAATTTTCATTTCTTTCGCGATGCGCGATGAAATATTTTTAAGTATAAAATGACTGTCATATCCCGATAAATTATGAATTACAACTGGAACAAAGTAAGTGTTCTTATATTTAAGATTACAGATTTGATGCGCAAATCCTCTAAAAAGTCCCGTAAAATGGTTATGTTCAAGAATTCTACTTTCACCTTTCTTAAATCGTTTCTTGCAGATGTGACAGAAATTCTTATTATTATAATTTATCGATTCGTTTTGTAGCGGAATACATTCTTGAAGTTTTTTTAAAATGCAAACAGAAACTTTCTTAAGAACGTAAAAGAAATCTCTCATTGTTTCATCACCAGAATGGTATTGATGGAAAACTATTTCCTTCCTATCATTAACCACTACTAATGCGTAACTAATAGGTTCATGAATATCTATTTCTTCACTGAACGTTTTAGAAAGACATTGAAAAGCAGTTTGCACTTTTTTTGTTAAACATTCGAAATCCGCATATACACATAATGGATGATGTACCATTTTGTGTACCGCATTGAACGAAAGTTCACAATTTTTCTCATTAGGCATAGTTAGTTTCTGAAATTTGTTATTTAAACAAATTTCCGTATAACTAAGCAACGTCGACTGTCTTTGAAATTCTATCATGCAGTTCTTACAAAAATGATGTAGACCATTATTTTTATTCATTAACCTATTGAAATTTATAATTAAAAAATAATGTCTTTTGTAGAGTAACAAATCGACTTGTCTAAATTTATTCTGTTTGCTGACATAGATGGGATACACCTCTCTATCAAATGAATACACATTTATTGACAGATTATTATTTTTTTCAAAATGCATTATATTTTCAATTCTCATAGGAAATGTTACATTTTTTATATTTACATATTTCAGATACTTCCGGTAAGAGCTAACCGTGTTTCTGTTTGAAATTTGTGGATACAACTTTGCTAAAACACAATAAATAAAGCAGAAATCGTCACTACATTCTAAACTTAATATGTATTTCTTGTTCTTCAGAAATTTTGGTAATTTCATCCTATAACAACCTCCAGAACTAGAATTATATTTGCCAATGTCGACACGATTTATGGTTTTAATAACCCACCCACTAAAATGGCGAATAAAAGCGTCTATGGAATTCAAAATTTTCTCAAAAGCTTGGTAGAGTTTATCATCTATTTGATAAGTTGAAGTTAGGCGTTCTGCAAACGAGCAGAAAAATTCATCTTGTACTTCATGAAAGTTATGCATAAGCAAATGATAAATCTGAGTCTTAAAGAAAGACTGTTGTTACACAAAATATTGAAAATCAAATGTCTTACATCATTATATAGAATTAGCGGATCAGAATAATCCGGTGTTACTTCAGAATTACATAACTGAGCATAACCGTTAAATGCTGAAAATCTAACGAAATTCATTTTGCAAAAATTTGTTCAGGAAAAAAAATCATGTATGCGAACTTAAAAAGAAGTATTTTCAATGTTGATTTTGTAGTTTTATACATCCTTCATTTCGAAGTATCATTTCAGTTTCTGAACACATAAAATTAGACATTATATTATTACTTTAACCGCATAGCACAAAACCATCTTTTCACATAGGATTATAGAAAGAGAATCACACACATGCCTATAACAACAGATGAAACACTTTCGCTGCTTTCTTCAGTTGTTCAAACTGATTAATAAACCAGTTAAAATCGTTCTCGAGATCACTTTCGGCAGTTGTTAATTTTAAAATAATTTTAACTTTAAAATTATAAAACCTTAAAATGAGTTGCAAACTTTTAAAATAGTTATTTTCAATTTTTGATTTTGTAGTAGTGTCTTTACATCCAACATTGCAAAGTACCACCCCCGGTTTTCCGAGCACACAAAAATAAGTCACTATATTTTTACTTCTGCAGCACAGTAAAACAAAGTCATCCTTTTACATAGGATTATTAGAAGAAAAGCATTACACATGCACGTATTCTTTTAAGTACACCTGCAGTGCTTCTGCTGCTTTCTTCAGTTGATCAATCTGATCAATAGGCAAATTAAATCTGTTTTCCACATCACCTTTCGGAAGTTCTGCTGAAGCAGATGTAAAAGCTCTTTTTGAATTCTTTTATTTCTACAACTACTCCTTTCCCAATATAGATAGAATATGGAGGGATTAGCTTGGGTGTACTTGCATCTTTGACCAACACTAAGTCATAAGGTAAACTTTTTTTTGGATCTTCTTTTTTTCTAGGTGCTCGTACTTTTTTCATTGGATGAGTATCGATTTCTTCTTCATCTGAGTACTCACGAGTTTTTTTTTTTTTTAAGATCCTTTTCTAAATCTATATAAGAGAAGAAAAGAAAAAATAATTAAGGTTTTAAAGAAAATCTTTTTTCAGCAAAATGCTTTATGAAATTTAAAGAATCATTCTACACGATGAAATGTTATATTCTATATGACGCTCGCTTATTCGAGAAAAGAAATGCTACACCGGAGAATATCTTTTCTATAACTTTTCAAAGTTCAGCTTATCTTTTCTATAACTTTTCAAAGTTCATATGAATCATGCAAATAGAAAAGATGAACTGATTCAACGAGAAGACTTATTCAACTTCCTTTCAAAACATGTAATGAAGGATTTGTAGGTTATTAATGCTCTGAACAGGAGAAAGTTTGTTTTTCATTTATCCTAAGACATGGTGTTTTAGAACCATTTCCATGCTTCATTCCCTCAATAATAAAGGCGGGGACGGGGATAACAAAATGTCATAGACTAAAAAATGCTTACCTGAAAAAGACATGGTTGCAGATTCTAGAGCGGTCTTGCTGGTGCTCCTACTACTGAGACAAAATTATTCCGAAAACCACGGGCTATATATATTTGCTTCATGTTTTTTTTTTTTATTCGAACGCAATAATGATGTCAATGACCAAATCTCTGAACTTTACAAAGTTCAATAGTTTTTTGAAAGAGTAAGAGTTCATTACCTTTCACTCACACTTAATTAAATTTGCTTAACACTTCGAAGAAAAAGATTGAAAAAAATATTTGGGAAGTGATAGAATCTGAGATGCCCTAACGTATGTAAATAAATGATTGCTGAAAAAAGTTATTTCTAAGAACTGCAAGATAAAGGAGTTGAATGAACTTTGACGATGCTTTAACCTTACAATAAAAGTTGTTATTCATGAAACTTTTTAACAAGAATATAAACACTGATTTTGTGAAATCAAATCTCAAATGAAGAATAAACATAATAACAGGAAAACATTAAAAGCCTTTGAAAGAAACGAGGGTGGTTGCGCATGGAAAGAAAATGCCAAGTGAAAGTATAGAGTTGATAATATATGAGCTAAACAAACTTTCTTTTCGAAAACATTACAAGGAAACGAGATGGTCGAGGACGGAGAAAAAATGTACAGTTGCATTTTCACTCACATGATTCTTTCTCAGATTTGTGATCAGAGTTGTCAACACCTTTGTGAACCTAGAAAACAGAGTCACATCTGTTTAGCACAGATGTGAAAATGAAATGGTTGAAGTTAACGTAAGCCCAATATGTGAATAATGTTGTGAAATAAGTTAATTTTTTTTTTTTTGTTTTTCTTTTTAAATTACAAAATCCTAAAAACTGTTAACAATGCAAAATCGAATAACTTTTCCAGCTGGGCTTGAACCGATGTTATTCATTCAGGTAAAAAAGTCTCCATTACAGTGAATTTCAGTTATTCTACCAAACCCACTGTGATGGAGATGCATTCTTTATGCAACAGATGAGATTTAAACTTCCAAAAGAAGTTTGACCAGATGCGAAAGTATAGAGTTGATAATATATTAGCTGAACAAACTTTCTTTTCAAAAACATTAGAAGGAAACGAGATGGTCTCGCCCGGAGAAAAAAATGCCAAATTATTCAGATATGATCAGATCATTACTATTTACATCACACTGGTGAGGCTTTTCGCCTGTGTGATGGAGCATGTGTTTTGAAAGAGAACTTTCATCAGCAAATTTTTTGAAACATACAGACTGGTGAGGCTTTTCACCTGTGTGAAGGAGCATGTGTTTTGAAAGAGAACTTTTATCAGCAAATTTTTTCAATCATACATCACACTGGTTAAATTTTTTACCTGTGTGAAGAAGCAAGTGTCTTGAAAGATGGCTTTTGAAGGCAAACTGTTTCTTGCAAATGTTACACTGGTAAGGCCTTTTACGTGTGTGAATGAGCATGTGCTTTGAAAGGGCACTTTTATTAGCGAATTGTTTCAAGCATACATCACACTGGTGAGGCTTTTCACCTGTGTGAATGCGCAGGTGTCTTGAAAGAGCACTTTTACAAGTAAATTGTTTGGAGCATACATCACACTGGTGAGGCTTTTCACCTGTGTGACGGAGCATGTGCACTAAACAATGACTTTTCCGAGTAAACTGTTTGGAGCATACTTCACACTGGTGAGGCTTTTCACCTGTGTGAAGGAAGCATGTGTTTTGAAAGAGAACTTTTATCAGTAAATTTTTTCAAACATACATCACACTGGTGAGGCTTTTTACCTGTGTGAAGAAGCAAGTGTTTTGAAACATGGCTTTTGAAGGCAAACTGTTTCCAGCAAATGTTACACTGATAAGGCTTTTTACCTGTGTGAACGAGCATGTGCTTTGAAAGGGCACTTTTATCAGTGAATTGTTTCGAGCACACATCACACTGGTGAGGCTTTTCACCTGTGTGAATGAGCATGTGTCTTGAAAGATCACTTTTACAAGTAAATTGTTTGAAGCATACTTCACACTGATGAGGCTTTTCACCTGTGTGAAAGAGCAAGTGTTTTGAAAGGTTACTTTTATCAGCAAATTTTTTCAAACATACATCACACTGGTGAGGCTTTTCACCTGTGTGAAGGAGCATGTGTTTTGAAAGAGAACTTTTAACAGCAAATTTTTTCAAACATACACCACACTGGTGAGGCTTTTCACCTGTGTGAAGGAGCATGTGTTTTGAAAGAGTACTTTTATCAGCAAATTTTTTCCAACATACATTACACTGGTGAAGCTTTTTACCTCTGTGAAGAAGCAAATGTCTTGAAAGACCGCTTTTGAGGGCAAACTGTTTCTTGCAAACATCACACTGGTAATGCTTTTCACCTGTGTGAATGGGCATGTGCATTGAAAGGCCACTTTTATCAGCGAATTTTTTCAAGCATACATCACACTGGTGAGGCTTTTCACCTGTGTGAATGAGCATGTGTCTTGAAAGATGACTTCTACAAGTAAATTGTTTGGAACATACATCACACTGGTGAGGTTTTTCACCTGTGTGACAGAGCATGTGCATTAAAAGATGACCTTTCTGAGTAAACTGTTTGGAGCATTCCTCACACTGGTGAGGCTTTTCACCTGTGTGACAGAGCATGTGCATTAAAAGATGACCTTTCTGAGTAAACTGTTTGGAGCATACTTCACACTGGTGTGGCTTTTCACCTGTGTGACGGAGCATGTGCGTTAAAAGATGACCTTTCTGAGTAAACTGTTTAGAACATACATCACACTGGTGAGGCTTTTTATCTGTGTGAACAAGCATGTGCCTGGAAAGATAACGCTTGCATGCAAACTGTTTTAAGCATACATGACATTGATGATCTTTTTTACTTGACTGAAGGTGACCAAGCCTTGAGATGCTGCATTTTTCACTTAGCTGATTGGAACACATGTCAGAATCAATAGGGTTGTTCTTTTGCATGGACATTTGCATGCATTAAGATACTATCTTTCTGTTGGAATCTCTTCTGTCTCACATTACAGTGGAAAAGTTTTTCAGTTGTATGAAGTTCATTATGCCTTGCCTCCAACCAGTCATGTTACCTCTTGGCTCCGTGTTTCCGAGGTCCTAGTGCAGTTATTTGAGCTTCCTACGATCTCCTTTTGTGCCTATCCTGTGTTTAAAGGTAGAGTGCATCGTTCTGTTTTACTCCTGAGGCGGTGAGTGCATTATTTTATTCAGTTTTACCATTGTTTACTTTCTGGCCGAGCTGGCCAGCAGATCTCTACTGTGCCACCATTTGCAATGACATCAGGTGGAGCAGTGCTGCCAAGTGGTTGACGTCAAAAATCAGTAGACAGAACTGAAAAAAATCAGTAGAAATCAGTAGACATTTCTGGCACGTGTAACATACACGCAATTTTCAATTATATGAATAAAAAGGCATGTACTTATGATGTGCACATGATGCATTTATAGCACACATTAAACTATATCTGACAAAATCATATATAAATATATAATCAATTCTACGTATACATAGAGGTATGTTGATCTACACTCTGCAGTGACATTCAAAACTTACTTGTATTAAAAAATACGTCTAAAAACAGGGAAGAGCACAAATCAAGAGAGAAAGTCTTATAAATAAGAAAATTATGAATAGTAATTACTTACAGCAGGTAAAACAAAGTTTTTATCTGGTAGCTGGTTCACACTGGGAAATGCAAACAAAGCACCTAAAGAAACCTTTGTGGATAAAACCACTCAAATATTAAAAATAAAGTTTCAAAAAATTCAAAAAAAAAAAAAAAAAAAAAAAATTAAGCTATGAGAAGTCTGAGTATGTAAAATAAGAGCAATGAAAACTTAACCACTTTAGAATAAAAATCTTTCAGAAATAAATATGCTAGAAAAATTAAGAAAAAAATGGAAGTTTCTCCTCCCAATGAAGAAAAAATAGCCTTATGGCAATTAATAATGTTATCAAAGTGTGCTACCTTACCAGAGATCATAAACATAGGTAATAGAAAATCATTACATAAACAATGAACCTGTTAAGGTGACATACAAGAAGAAAAGAAAAAAATGATGAAAACAATATTACAAAATAACTGATTCACACAATCCATATTTTCAGGCCATTATGAAAATCTGTATCGATTGCCTACTTAACAATGAATACAACTGCATTTTAAAACCAAAGGGACTTGCTGTTTGGGGCACTATATATATTACAGAGTAAAGACAACATTAAATTATTTTTTTTAGAACAGAGCTGAACAATACCTTTTCAATAATATTAGCATAACTGCAATTCTTTTATGAACAAAGTAGTAATTTTTTTAATCATTTATACAAAACTAGCACTATGTTTTCAGATAAGGAAATACAAATTGAAACGACTTAAGAAAAACTGTTTAGAGACTTGCTGAGGTAGATTTCCAATTATCAGAGCCCTCCAAATAGTTCTGTGTATCAATGCACTTTTTTTACATAAGGCCTGCTGTGCACACCCACGATCATGTGTCATATTATTCTAGCATGATATATCCAACTCCGCAAGAAGTTACTTTGTGTGTGATGTTTTTACACACATACATACACAAAGCAACTTGTTTTATACGAAGGAAATAGAGAATAATAGAGATGTTTTTTTCTTTTTCTTCTTCGAGAAAATGTTACAGTTAACTAAAAAGGTTTTGTATGTTTTTTTAATGAGAAGTGATTGGACAGTTTTAACTTATAAATACGTAGTAGATAAAATAGATATCAACTGCAAAAAGTCTTTTCTGTGAAATACAGTTTGGTAATTTCAACAACTTATGTCAGTATAAGGTTTTAGCTACTTAGGTTTTCATTAAAAAAAAAAAGGTAACAGGAGCTGAGAAGCAATACTTCTACTTTGGAATATTTGGTTGACAGTCTCTTGGAATTTTTTCTCGGGGCAGGTGCCGAATGCAGCACTCAGATACATTTCAGAAATTAATGAAAGAGATTATTCACCATTATTATTAATTAAAAATCTGTGCAATAAATGTGTTTCTGCACCTCGTGTACCGACTAGTTCTCATGTTTTAAATATTTTCTATACGAAAAAAAATAAATAAATAAAACTGTTCCAAATTTAAAGATTTCTTTTTCACCAATGTTTTTATTCTCCTCTTTTAGCGCAGAAGCTAGCTTTTTCACCCAGTAAAGGTGGGTGTGCACAGGCCTTACGTAAACAGCACATATTGATACGCAAAACTAAGTCACTTGAATAGTTGATAATCATAAGTCCACTCAACTGTTGCAACAAATAAATAACACACCAGACTATCTGCAGAATTAATCGCATTAGTGTTAATGTGCATTCACACCTTCAATGACAATACTAAAGCCAAAAGAAGTTTATACAAAATCGTATTTAAAGACTGCCTAAAATCATTGCAACAAAACTAAGCTGTACCCAAGAATCACTCCATTTATAACCTTCTACACTAAAAAGGCTTGCATGAGATATCTATGAATAAATGAAGCAACATGTATTTGATGGGAAAATTGCACACAGCACAAAAAGTTAAATTTTAAAAAGCATCACATAAATCAGAAGATCTGAAAAATTGGAACAGAAATGAAAAGACAGTTTTAAAAGTTGATTATTAATGTGTAGCCTTTCTGGTAAAAATTTGGCTGTAAACCAAGCAAAACTTATTGGGACATTGCCTGGTGATAGAATAAACACAGGAAAAAATATACTAACAGAAATGGCAATGCACCTGTTGCAATTTCATATGCTCAAAGACACTACTGAATATGTGAAAAAGTAAAAGAAGGTGAAAGAAAAATAACTGCAAGCAGACAGCTCAGCAGAGTCTGGCAGATGACAAACATGCCGATAATCACTGAAATTGCAAAATTACTAATATTTTGACAAATTTAAAGTAATTTTTTGAAGGAAATATGATAAAATATAAATGTCCATAAAATTATTGTATATTTTCAACTATGAGCTACTGCTGTTGTTCCCAACCCATTGCAGCAGAAAAGACAAACAAGAATATTGATATGAAAAGATTGAGTTTAGCCTTTGAAAGAAATCTCATCTTTGAAAACAAAATATTAGTAGCACTTGCATCCTTTTTATAAGTAAATTTTATACTATGTTTTACAAATTTTGGACTGCAAAAAGGATTTAGGTTTAGAATTATGTAGAGAAAAAAATGCACTAAATGCAAACTAATCATCTGCATTGTACATTAAAAGTTTCACCTTACTGGTCAAATTACTTCCAACAAAAAAGCTGAAACAATTTGAGCTCCTTAACAGATGCTTTGTGTGCAATACACCCACGATGGTTTATATGGATAATTTGTTCCTCTGCTTTGTTTCAAAAT
The DNA here is from genome assembly GCA_039090855.1 of Macrothele yani. Classification (NCBI taxonomy): domain Eukaryota; kingdom Metazoa; phylum Arthropoda; class Arachnida; order Araneae; family Macrothelidae; genus Macrothele; species Macrothele yani. The sequence continues at coordinate 142,294,351 of CM077009.1, read as the reverse complement.
TTTTAATGTTAAGAAAATCCTCTTTGCTGCTGCACTCGAATGTGGTAAGCTTAATAATGCACTGACAAATTTTGTCAATTCAGGAAACATTTTCGTACCATTTCCTTTATCAGTTTTGCGTACAGTTTTCCAAAGCTCTTCAGGAGTTATGTCATCTTTAAGACACAACTGTGTATTTCTTAACAGCCTCCACTCTGTGTCCAATATCTGCATTTCATTGTCACTAAACAAATTTTGGAACCTCACTGCTACTGGTGTTATGCTGGAAAATTGTTTGTTCAATACCATTTTTGGATTAAAAAACTCCAATTTTTTTATTTCTGTATCTTTAAGAGGAAAATGTTTATAAATCTGGTTAGTACTTTTCTCTAGGAAGGCTGTGCACCGCTGCTGAAAGGTCAGGAGTTCTTTTGCAGTTAAATTATGATTCTTATTGACTATTGCAGCTTGAACTTTTGAACCAAGATAGAGCTTGTCAACTGGTGCAAAATACTTCGGATCTTTAAATAGGACATTTTCCAAAGGTGTACAGCTCAAGTACGTCTCATCCATGTAACATTCCACAAAAGTGTGAAACACACTTGAAACTTTATCATACAAAATATGAATTTTTGGCTTTTCTGCCTGCATTTCTGCATTCAAACTACAAAAGAGTTCCAATGTGAACTCTAAAAATTCCAGTAAAGTTTAATGACAGGGTCATGTAGATTTTGAAGTATAGTCTGAGCAGAATTATTTTTTCAGTAACCACCGCATTGGTAAAATACAGCTTCAGCATCTGTTCTAAAAGTCTCGTCACTACTGGTTTCGACGATAGCCAACGGGTTTGGCACGGATGGAGCATCTTCTGGGCTTTAATGTTGACAAATTCCTGGAACTCCCTTAGTTCACCAACACATTTCGGACTACACCTGAAATAGTTTGAAACATCACATGCAAAATCCTCCACAGCATGGGGCAATTGTTCACAGGCATAGAAAGCACATAAATTAAAAGAGTGACATACGCATCGCATAATGAATAAATTAGGAATGTCTTCTGTAATTTTTTTGCTAGGGAGTGTTTTCCCTCTACCATAGCATTTGCACCATCAGATGTGAATGCAATCATGTTTTCTTTATAAGAAATATTTGCTGTATTGAATACTTTTGTTATCTCTTCATGTAGAGTGTTAGCAGTGGCATCTACAAGGGGAATGAACCCAAAGGAATCTACGATTTCGAAATCTTTGACAACTCTGGCAATTAAACATAGGTGCTTTATGCAGCCTAAATCCGTTGTCTCATCTGCATTTAATGAGAATTTGTTTTCTTGAAGAAGAGTATTTAGTTCATCCTTAGCTGTTTGCCCGGTAACGTTGTTAATTAGTGCCTTTTTCTTAGTTCGACCACAGGAATTTTATTTTTCTTTTGCAATGACAGAATCTTTTAAGGCAGATTTCAAAAGATTTGCTAAGCGGTTCATAATATTTATTGGCAAATTATGTTCCACAATGAAAGCTGCTAGCCTGATCTCAGCTTCTTTAACATCATTTTTTATCTGGCACTGTCCACCAAAGCCAGGCAAGTTCAGCAGGGTAGGCTGTTTAGAAAGGCCTTCCACATTCTTTTGGTGCTTTTTCGTCTTGAAATGCCTTTCCAGAAGCATTAACAGAAAGATCAACACAACATACTTTACAGTAAGCAGACATTTCCCTTCTTACTGGGGAAAAGCCATATTTTAAACAAGTCTTCTTCTCACTTTTCATTATACTTTTGAGCATACTTTACTTTTTTCTTTATAACTATATACAATTGATAAATACAAGTGCAAAAATATATACGTATATGTAGGGCCTTTTTACATGATCTTGTAGAAAACCAAATCTTTCCACAGCTGAAAAAAAAAAAAATGCACACAATGGAAAAGCAGACACTGAACAGCAAAGCAGAAGCTTTAAAAATTGTGAAAGTTACAATGAAATGATTCATAATTACACTTACCCACCACTTGAAATCAAACCAGATATCAAATCCAAACAATCATTACACCTAAGGGCTAAGAGGAATCGTTGCCAATTTCAACATCCCAGAATACAATTAAAGCTTCTTTACACCTAAAAACTAGCAGCGGAATTCAAGCAGAGTAAAATAATTGACAGTATTCCAAAAAGTTAAAATTTTTATCCCACCTTAAACGTCAAAAAATCAGTAGAATTGTACAATTTCGAAAATTTTATCAGTATATCAGTAGACACCTCTGAAAATCAGTAGATCTACTGGTTTATCAGTAGACTTGGCAACACTGCGGTGGGGCTACTAGCGTCTGCCGAGAGAGATAGGATCAGCTCATGAACACGCATTCCGTTATCTCATTGGTGGGTGCCGTTACTGCACCGAGACGGCACCCACGAATTGGAGACCGTGGTCATTGTGTTGATGTTTTGATATGTCGACAATCATGGCTGCTTCGTTTCGAAGAGGTAAGTTTTTATCTCCTGCTTTTTTTGTTGTTGTTGTTGTTGATCTGCTTATACACAATCACATTTATTTTTTGCCTTCACAGCGAAACAGTGGAGGACTAAGCCTTTTGAAGGAATAAACATGTATTTGTGGACCACATTGATGCATTCGGTTTGGATCGTTATTTCGTGTTGTCTCGATTTTTTCCCCTTCCCATTCCCATCGAAACAGTGGAGGATTAAGCCTTTCGAAAAAATAAACCTATGTATTTCTGGACCGTATATAGCATGGGGTCCACAGTCGAAATTTTTATATGATGTTTGTATATGACATTCGTAGTTACAATTTGTTTGTCCCCTTCTGAAAACTAAACAATCGCCACCCTGTTTGTGGTCAAAGGTATCGGAAGGTAAAAAAACATTCTTTTGGCGCTTTTTCGTTTTGAAATACCTTTCCAAATCTGCCTTTCCAGAAGCATTAACAGAAAGATCAATAAAGCCCAGAAGATGCTCCATCCGTGCCAAACCCGTTGGCTATCATCGAAACCAGTAGTGAAAAGACTTTTAGAACAGCCGCCCCGGTGGCGCAGTGGTTTAAGGCGTTGGCCTCTGATCATCCGTCCGTAAGGGGTCCGGGTTCGAATCCCGGCAGGCATGGATGTTGTGTTTGTCTTACGGCACTGGCTCTCTCCCTTCCCTGGAACCAGTAACCCTAAATTAGGGACGGGCGACTGCTTATAGCCCATTGAGTTGCTCACGGTGGTCGTTAAACCTAAAAAAAAAAAAATGATGTTTTGAATTGGGTGTTTTCAACCAGAAATAAAAAAAAAAAATTGGCAGCACTGGCAGTCTTTTATGAACTTCTGGAGATTGGCTAATGCTATACAAAGTCGTTAGAACAGGTACTGGTAAAACTAGAGGAAAACCGTCAGAATCGAGTTTTTTTTTTTTTTTTTTTTTGAAAAGAAAACTCATATGAAACAACAAATGTGAACTTTACTTGATTTACAAATTTATTCAACCAATTCAGTAAAGACAACAGCCCAGGTTCGTGATTTTTTTTTTTTTGAAAATAATAATAAACATGAATTCATTCAACCAATAACTGTAAAGATAATAGTCCAGGTTCGTGATTTTTTTGTTTTTGTGACTGAACATTTAATGAACACCACCATGAGCAACTCAATTGGCTATAAGAAGTTGACCGACCTTATTTAGGGTCACTGGTTCCAGGGAAGGAAGAGAGCCAGTGCCGTAAGTGCCGTAAGACAGACAAAACAACCATGCCTTGATTTGATTGGAGGTTTAACGACCACCGTGAGCAACTGAATGGGCTATAAGCAGTCGCCCGTCCCGAATTTAGGGTCACTGGTTCCAGGTAAGGGAGAGAGCCAGTGCCGTAAGAAAAACACAACATCCATGCCTAACCGGGATTCGAACCTGGTAGACAAAACTCGTTAAAACCGACGATTAGTTTTTTTTTTTTTTTGAAAAGAATAAACTCAAATGAGGCGTTTATTTACATAATAGGAAACGTCTTACCTACGTGAATAAACTGGATCAAATGAATGTTAAGTTGTATGTATACATCACACAGCCCAATGGCCCAATGCAATCAGGTCTTCGAGTGTTCGCTATTCCAATAAGAACTTTGCCGCCTCGGTGGCGCAGTGGTCTAAGCGATGGCCTCTGATCATTCGTCCAAAAGGGGTCCGGGTTCGAATCCCGGTGAGGCATGGATGTTGTGTTTGTCTTACGGCACTGGTTCTCTCCCTTCCCTGGAACCAGTGACTCTAAATTAAGTTTTTTTTTGTTTTGATTGGAGGTTTAACGATCACAGTGAGCAACTCAATGGGCTATAAGCAGTCTCCCATCCCTAATTTAGGGTCACTGGTTCCAGGGAAGGGAGAGAGCCAGTGCCGTAAGACAAACACAACATCCATGCCTCACCGGGATTCGAACCCGGACCCCTTTCGGACGAATGATCAGAAGCCATCGCTTAGACCACTGCGCCACCGGGGCGGCATAGAAATTCTTGCTAGCGTTGTTTTGCACGACGGTTCGCTGAGAATAGACTTTGTACTATATCAGTCCCTCCATGCTTCCACCTTCAACAATGCGTGTGCCGCCCCGGTCTAAGGCGTTGGCCTCTGATCATTCGTCCGTAAGGGATCCGGGTTCGAATCCCGGTCAGGCATGGATGTTGTGTTTGTCTTACGGCACTGGCTCTCTCCCTTCCCTGGAACCAGTGACCCTAAATTAGGGACGGGCGACTGCTTATAGCCCATTGAGTTGCTCACGGTGGTCGTTAAACCTCCAAGAAAAAAAAAAAACAATGCGTGAGTCAACCGCAGGCTTCTCCCATAGATTTTACGTGGGAGATTTGCCGTCCCACAATACCCGAACCGTGGCCCCAGTCTCATTCTTCTCTTCGACTGGCACATCTACATGGTAAGACCTTTATTTTTATACCTCAACCATATGTTTACGTTCAGCCGTTACGTCACAACTGATCTTACAGTAAAAAACTTTATAAAATTAATATATAGATCATTTAACCCCCCTCCCTCTAGAATTCAGTTTTTTTTTTTTTTTTTTGATTGGAGGTTTTACGACCACCGTGAGCGACTCAATGGGCTATAAGCAGTCGCCCGTCCCTAATTTAGGGTCACTGGTTCCAGGGAAGGGAGAGAGCCAGTGCCGTAAGACAAACACAACATCCATGCCTGACGGGATTTGAACCCGGACCCCTTACGGACTAATGATCAGTGGCCAACGCCTTAGACCACTGCGCCACCGGGGCGGCGATTCAGTGTTTTGTTGCTGTCATATAGAGCTGCAGATTATTATCTCGGATATCTTTAGCTGCTATATAGCGCTTTTATTTTCTATGAGACTTATTAATCACATCGTTCATGTTTGAGATTATTATGGCTTTGCACGCATCATTATCCTATGCATACATTACCAAAGGCTTGTTTACGACTTACAAGGTGTCCACCAAATTTGGGAAATGCAATTTCTTGAACACTTTTAAAAGCTCTCTCTCTCTCTGTATATCTATCCCTATCTGAGGCAGCGGTATGCTTGTGCTCATGTTACAGAAGGGAAAGTCACCCCTGCTAGTAAAGACTAGCTGATGACCATTAACCTGTACCGTCCAATTGCGGACTCCACAGGGTTAAACGAACTCTCTCGATATTAAAAAGTGACGGCGTTGCGAGTAATCCTGCCAGTATCCGACATTCCCCCATCCGGACAGAGTCGGTCCGTAGACCCGCAGGCTGCTGCTACCCCCGTGGGCCGGCACTTCTCCGTCATGACTCGTGTGTGCGTGTCATTTGGGCAGAGGTTAGAAAATGGCTCTACCCCTGTCTGGGAGAATCGATTGCTAGCGCGAATTGTTTGGGGCTACTGCCCTTTATTCAAACAAAATACGTATATGCATATATATACACTGAGGAACTCATCTTTACGTGGGAGGTTAATCCTTTGCTAATGAGCCCTCTCACACTGATAAACATTTACATTGCCACAGGACTAGGGTCAGTTATGTTGTGATGACTCTGGGCTCGAGTCATCAGTTCCTCTTCTTCGTCTTCATCCCTCTTCTATCTTCTTTCTTCTACGGTCACCCCTCAATTAGGTAGACCGTCTGCTCCTCTCTGAGGTGCTTGACCATCTCGATGATCCCCTGTCGCGCTCTTGGGCACGCGAGCAGGATCGAGAGGTCCCTCGTCTTTGCCAATTCTGGCACCAAAGTTGCTCCCTTTCCTGACAGAGAAGCACACTCTAGAATCATGTGTGCGACATCTGCAGTCTGGGCACCACACATGCACACTCGCTCCCTGACCGCAAATCTGCGGAAGTACTACGGCGAAACGCCATGCCCGGCTAGTATCTGCTTAAGGAAACCATTACTCTCAATGCACCTTATCGAAATTCGGGGGAAATACGGCGTGTTCTTTTGCCCGTATCCCCTTCATCCCATTTCTGTTGCCACTCCACTAACGTGGCTTTTTTCAGTTGTGTCCGCACGCTTTGCAACGGCGTTCGCATCTAAAAATCTATGCCCTCTTTACCAGCAGCTTCCTTCGCTAGCTGGTCTGCTCGTTCATTTTCAACTGTACCGATATGACTTCGGATCCAGTGGAAAGTAACCCTAATACTTCCCGCTGACTTGAATAGCGCTTTTATCTCTCTGACAAGGGGAGTCTTATTCCCGAACTGACCAAGCGCTTTCAGGGCCGCTTGGCCATCAGGGGATATGCTATAAGCCCTGCAGCTGCACCACGTCTTCCAGGGGAAGCGCAAGTGCCGTATCTGCAACCACATTCCACCACAAGGGGCCCGAGCAAGAGCCCTGCGGGCACCCTTTTGTGTACTCCCTGTTGTAGGTCTTATCTCCATCAAACTCTACCCTTTTATGCGAGAGAAAATCGCTTATTAGCAGGAACAGATTCCTGGAGATTCCAAAACTTTTCAGACGGTCTAACACCAGTGGCCACCAGACGTTGTTGAAGGCGCCCGGCACGTTCAACGAGACGAGGCAGGTGTGCTTTCCCTGTGCTCGATTTTGCTTTACCTGCTTAGTAAGGCTGACCAGCGCTTGGCTGGTACACCTCTCCGGCGTGAAACCGAATTGGCGGCTGGAGAGCTTAGCTAGGCCGACTAGGTAATGTGTTGCTCGGTTCACAAGGACCTTTTCCAGCATCTTACTCCATGCTGTTAACAGGCAAATCGGCCTATAGGCTGCGGGATCTGCTCGGCTCTTATTTTCTTTGCTGAAGAGAACGAGCAGCGCAGTCTTCCACAATGATGGGAGACATCCTCGTTCCAGGCATTTCTTCCATAGGGCAACGAAGTACCCTGGGTTGGCTAGAAACACCTCTCTGATGACCGAGAGGTCCAACCCATCTATGCCTGGTGCCTTGCCTTTGTTCAGGCTGTTGATCGCAGCACCTACCTCAGCCTCTGTGAACGGCGGGTCGTCAACCGTGCCTGGTGGATCTCTGCAGCACTCTCTAATCGATATTTGATCAGGGGAATTCCCCGTCTCCTCATCGGCCGGGAAGTGGTGGTTTAAAAGCACTTCCACTGTGTCTTGCAGAGTGGCGGTGTTGGTGCCACTCTCTGTCCTGACGGATGCCAGTAACAGTGGGCCGGTAAGCGAGCCCTTTGCCACCTTGTACGGCATCCTGAAGGGATTACCGACAGGGGTGGTCTCACACAACTGTCTCCAGTATCCTCTCTTCGATGCTATCATTGCTTTGCGGTATGTAGCATTGGAGAGATTCTATTCCCTTTTCAGGCGTTCCCTCCTGTCCGGGTCAAATCTCTCACGTTGCATTCTTCGTCTGCTGCGTCTGGCCTTCCCTCGAAGAAGGCTCAGATTTTCCGACCACCAGGGAAGCAGGGGTCTTGCCCTACCCTCCGCTTTCCTGCAACCTTCACAAGTCGCTATCTCGTTTGTTAGTTGACAGAGATATTCGTTTAGGTCATCTACCTCATCAAGATCTGCTGCACTTCTGTCTCTTAGCAGATGTGATAGTCGGCCCTGGAGGTCCGACCATCTGAGGTTCCGGGCGTCGAACCTAGACTTGGGCTTTTTCCCAATTTTTTCAAACCCTATCGTGAAGGTTATAGCTAAGTGACCGCTGTAACTCACATCGTCCAGTACATGCCAGATCTGGAGGAGGTTGAAGACCCATGTCCTCGTAAGGGTGAGGTCGACGCACGACGTCCCAGTGGCGGCTTGGAACGTGGAGACACTGTCGGGGTCATTCCGGATCGTCAGATCTGACGAAATGACGACGTCCAGGAATTCACTACCTCGCCCATCTTCATCTTGGTCTCCCCAGAGAGGGTTTTTCGCGTTAAAATCGCCTGCAATGATAGTTTCGTGTTGCGGGTGAGAATCCAGCAACCGAGAGATGGTGTTTAGCACGTCTGATAGAACACCGGAAGGTGAACAGTATGCGTTGATTAGCAAGATTTTTACAATACTTCTCTCTATGCCCAATGCCACCACATTGAATGTGCATTCAAGATCCAGAGCTCACAGATCTAGGTTAAGAACGACTGTGGTTACCATTGGTTTTTTGCACCGAGAGTAGTACCTCCGTGAGGAGTTGGGAAACCCAGCTACCCTACCATGGGAGTGGTACGGTTCCTGCAAGAGCAGGATTTTTTTCAGCGACTTCACTGGCAGTCCTGAGGATCTGCCCTGTTGCGGCTCTCGCATGGTATTGAGTTGGAGTACTCTTAAACTAGTGCTTGTCCTTTGCCGATTAACAATAATTAGTTCCGCTTCTCTGCTGCTCCAACTCTGTGATTAGAGAGGGACAAGTCTTGCTGAAGCTAGAATGGGCTGTTTCTAGCTTCAGTTTGAACCGCTTGTTCGCAGAAGTGCAGTTATTGCACTTAGGAGCAGCAGTGCAATCTTTGTGCCGGTGACCTGTCTCACCGCACTGCCCACACTTGTCCTCTGCTTCCTTGCAACCACTCCTGAAATTGCCGAAGCCGTTGCACCGAAAGCATCGGACTTTGGATTTTTTTTTTTTTTTGGATTGAAGGTTTAACGACCACCGTGAGCAACTCAATGGGCTATAAGCAGTCGCCCTCCCTAATTTAGGGTCACTGGTTCCAGGGAAGGGAGAGAGCCAGTGCCGTAAGACAAACACAACATCCATGTCTCCCGGGATTAGAACCCGGACCCCGTTCGGACGAATGATCAGAGGCCATCGCTTAGACCACTGCGCCACCGGTGCGGCAGCATCGGACTTCCCGTACAAACTCTTTCAAATGCAAGATTGAGCAACCCAAGTTCAGTCTTCCTCGCTTGATCAGCAATTTGTAGGCCAGTGGATCGGCCTTACCCCCTTTGGCCGTGATGGCGAATTTCGCCGAGTTGTCCCCTTCGAGGTCCGGGTTTTGTTCCTTTACTCCGGCCTCGAAGTCCTCACGCGAGACCTCCCCGTCGACGCCATAAACAATTAGACGTGGGAGTCGCTTTGGGGGGGGGGGGTTAGAGTGGGTGCAATCGTTGGTAAGGGGATTGCTCCGCAGCTTGCCTTCCCCGTGCTTCGAGCACTCAACCGCAACCCCCTCCATTTCATACTTTACGTACGCCTTTAACTCCTATTTGCAGCTTTGCTGGCTGCACTGCGAATAAGAGAGTCTGTTTAACGTCATCAGACGACTTTCCCTTGTCGGTGGGATAGATCAGGAGAACATGTCTCCTGTCGGGCACCACCTTTTTTACCTTGGGTGCCGGCACAGACCCTTGCGCCTTCGTGGCACCCGTGTTTTGGCTGCGGTGGCATAGGATTTTGGTCCTGCAGAGGAGCTCTGACACTCCTCCCCTCCTCAAGCTTTGAGGTCAGGAGCCCTTGCTGTTTGCAGGCGAGTTGAATTTTACTCAGAGCCGCCGTGATCCTGCTGGCCGCAGCGTTGTTTATCGACTTGGGTAGTGAGCACAAAATCTCACCAACTTCTGTCACACAGCTATCCACCAGGTTAAGAAACTCCCCAGTGGTTGCTACTAGGGTAGTCTCAACCCACCACTTCGATTCCGGATTGGGCTCCGAGGTCAGCGCCGGTGAGGCCTTTGGTGACCGGGAGGTTCCGGGTTTTGGAGATGGCATTTCCATTTTTTTTGGAGGTTTAACGACCACCGTGAGCAACTCAATGGGCTATAAGCAGTCGCACGTCCCTAATTTAGGGTCACTGGTTCCAGGGAAGGGAGAGAGCCACTGCAGTAAGACAAACAAAACATCCATGCCTCACCGGGATTCGAACCCGGACCCCTTTCGGACGAATGATCACAGGCCATCGCTTAGACCACTGCGCCGCCGGGGCGGCGAATTTCCATTGACTGGACCTCCGAGGGTTGCACCCTGGTGGATAAAAACTGTGTTTTTCCGTGTTTTCGCGGTAGTTTTATGGGAGATCCCCTTTGACACAACTCCCTTTTGGGAGGTCAGCATCTCAGAGAGAGAGACGCAACAAAGTTTTTTCTAAGTGCTGAGTGGGCACCCTGGAGTTCTCCCATTCAAGTCAAGACTCAGAAAGCCGGGCGCGCGAGCTTTGGCCCAGTGACGGATCAAGGAGTCCTGTACTGATCGAACCGGCACGTCGTCGACGTACTCGCAATTCATCACAAACGAATTTGTGGTCAGTTTAGGACTTCGCCGTGACAAGGGCGTTTTCATTCTAAGTACAGAACTAAACTGACTGCACCGAAACACTTTCAGTTTGAAAAAAATATTTGCGAGAGTGGACCGGGATCCTCTCTTGCTGGTGCTCACTTTGCTGTCACAACGAAATTGAAAATCACAGTCAAACTCACAAATCTCGCTCCCCGGTACGATGACGATTCGACCGGTCACCCCCCAGCTAGTAACAAAAAACTGACTCATCGTACTTTGACTATGCCCAAAGTAAGGCTTTGTCGAAGGATATGTAATGAAATCGTGTAGCACTATTGCAGTACATGCTTTCATTGCAATCTTTCTTTAGCATTTATTCCTAGAAAATGTCATGACTTCCTAAGGAACATAATTTAAAGTTGTTCTCAAAATGTTGTACATGTACACTGAATTATGATCATAGGTCATCCTTTCGCCCTCAGGAAAACAGCTATCCAACATGGCATCAATTCAATAACATGTTGGAAGCAGTTGGGGGGTATGGCTAACAAAAGTGAGTGTAATGCAGTCTTTAATGCTGTTACGGAGGTATAATCGGTGTAGTGAGATACCTGAAATGCCGTTCTATAATGCCCCACAAGTGTTCTATGGGATTGATACTGGTGGAGTTTGAAGATCAATTTATATGCTGGAAGTCTTAACTGCGCTGCCTAAACCATTCCTGTACAGCATTGGACCTGTGGCTTGGCGCATTGTCATCTTGGAAGACAATGTCGCCATTTGGAGAAAAGTGCAAGACTGCTGGGTGTACAAAGTCAGCAAGTAATTCACGACAGTGAGCACAAGTCAAATGTTGTTCCACATGCACCAGGGGTCCAAGTTTCTGCCAGGTAAACACGTCCCACACCATAACAACTGTCACCAGCGGCTAACACTGTCGATACTAGGCAGGATTGATCAATCGCCTCATGTTGTTTCTGATCTGTTGCATAGATCCATGCCCAAAATTCTTTTCGAGCTTTTGGAAAAGTGAAAAATATTCAGGGGATAAAAAACTGTTTGTGGTTAAATTTTATTTACACTTAACTCCTTATAACTTCCTATAAAATGAGCAAGGCAATGAAAAAGTGAAGCTAATTTTTCCCCCTTCTTCCATGTTGTTTGTTTTGTTTGATTGGAGGTTTAACGACCACCGTGAACAACTCAATGGGCTATAAGTAGTCGCCCGTCCCTAATTTAGGGTCACTGGCTCCAGGGAAGGGAGAGAGCCAGTGCCGTAAGACAAACACAACATCCATGCCTCACCGGGATTCGAACCCGGACCCCTTTCGTACGAATGATCAGAGGCCATCGCTTAGACCACTGCGCCACCGGGGTGGCTGTTCCATGTTGAAAAAACATTCATGTTTTTTTGAGGAATACCCGGAATGTGCGGGATAGTATGGTTTGATAGTCTCTCTCTCTCTCTGTCTGCCTTGGTCTGCAGCAGAAGAGGGAAAATAAATTCAATGTAAATATTATTTGGGTAACTAGAGCGCATTTTATTTGATATTTAGCACTTATGCAATGTAATCTGTAATAATAGCTGTACTTAAGTGCAACTTGAATATAATTGTAAATTAATTTATGGCACCTCTATTCATATTGTACTGTGGGATTAACTTTTTTACGGGTCTTATAGAGGTTATTATTCAAAAAAGTTGGTGGTCAAATGTTCGAACTAAAGCATAGTTCGTTATCAGGACTATGTCACTGGAGTAGTTGCTGCCATTCAGCTGGAAGAGTCCAACAGCAATTATCGTTAATTGTGGTACTTCTTCTTGCTATTTCGATCCCTTCTTCTAGTTTCCTCTTTACTAAGTTTGACAGGTGGACAATTATTCTTACTGAGTCCCAATTTATGGAGTGTCCGCTTGCTTGTATATGTCTATCTAGCCCTGTTTTGTTACTGTTCCTAATAGCTGCTTGGTGTTCTTTCATTCGGGGTTTAATACTTCTCCCTGTTTCTCCTATATAGATGAGTCCACAGTTGACGTAGTCCTGATGACGAACTAGGCTTTAGTTCGAAAATTTGATCACCAACTTTTTGAATAATAACCTCTATCAGACCCGTAAAAAGTTAATTCCACTGTTGAATATAATGTTAATACATATTGCAAATATATTTATTTCATGTTAATGTGAGCTTCTGTCGCCGTCAAACAAAATGGCAGTCGTCAGTTGAGTTTCAAGTATGAATGCATTTCTTTTCTTCTGTGCTGTAGAATAATAATTTTAATTGTTTTTTTTTGTGCCGAGGCTGTTAGAAGAATTAAAGTGTGATGTGTGGTCGGTCATGAAGTAATATATTAAGCCTCAGGTTGGCCGGCACGTATATATACGTTCGCAGATTTCTGTGCCCAAAGCGACGACGTTGCAATAATACGTTCATCTGAAACCTGGTTCAAAAGCGGCTAGAATGCATATATGCGCAACTTAACGATGACAAATACTACAGAAAGACAGAACGCTTTTAGGGGAGTCTCCTGTTATTCATGTGACAAAACTTCGCATTGCCTCTTCCAAATTCCCTGCCACCTGGAGAGTTAATTGACGTTGTACAGTGTTTTTCTTGTTCCGCTTTGTGTAAGTATATTTGAAATAGTCTCCCTCTCCCCTTTATCGTCCTTTTATCAGAAGGAAATTCCACCCATTGGAGTCAAGTGGAAAAGGGTGCAGCTAAGAGCTATGGCCATGTGTTTTTTGTTGACAACATTGCCTGTAAGCTGAATTCCTCCAACAGTCAAAAGTGTCCATTATTACTTGATCAAGCTGGGGAAAATTTAATTCTTGCTGCCCGAAGGAGGTGTGATAATGGATGAATTACTGACTTTGACCGTAGTGTCATGTTTCTGCATGGGCAGGGGTTTGCCGTTAGAGTTCACTAAATTTATAAATACCAATGTTGAAAACATTTTGCTGTTACAGAAATTAAGGAGTATGGACCTGCGTGGGGGGGGGGGGGGGGGGGGCAAGCAAGGCGCACAAACTGTTCCTCCCCCTCCAGTGTTTCTCGGAAGAGCATGCTGTCCTCAAGAGTCGCCAAGCAACACGTTAAGCTTTTATCAGCAGACCCTAGAAACAATTTCAGCGAAAGACCGCACACACACACATCGCTGTCCCATCAGAGCATGCACTCATTTAAAAGACTACAAAACTTTAGATGTTCACCCGCTCTCCATAGAACAGCCTAGTCTGCCGTGTTGTTAAAGCCCCCTAGAGGGTTAGAACAGTGTTGCGAGCTGTAAGTATCACATCCTTTGCCCGCAGAGGATTTTTGTTGTTCAACAGACCACACATCTAGCATCAAATCGGCCTTCTACATACAATTTTGGTGCTCCAACAATCCTAAAGGGCACAGTGGAAACACAGGCAGATGGCTGATTCAGTGTGTTCTTTCCTGTGGCAGAAGTTCATATACTCCCTCGGAACCTAAAAAGTGCTGAACATTTGATGAGCAACATTGACTCTTCTCCATAAAATGCCGACACTTCACGATGGATTTTGTTGGATTCAGATGTTTTGCTCATAACAAAAGAACACTGTTCTTTGAACTTCTGAATTCGACTAACACTCCAGCTGCTGCGCCATAACAAACTCCTGTTAACGAATAAACTATGCAACACAACTGTGCTACACTCCTTCCATGAGCAGATGATGAAATGTGTGACATCACTCTGCAACCGTGTTGTATCCATTTCTGATAGTCACCGATATGTGAAACCTATTTTGTGATACACCCTCGTAACTCATTTCTTTTTCCTTGTATAACTGAATATATGAGTGAATCCCCATTGCAACATAGTTCTATTGATACATTTTGCAACAGCTTACAATGTCATTAGCTTATATCATTTTACACTTCAATATAATTTCTTGTACCTAACACTTTGGTATTTTTTTACAGCTTTGTTGTTTTGTTTTGTTTTGTTTTGTTTTAATTTCTTGAAACCTTTGAATATTCTGGTTTTTGTATATCTATGCAACACACCGTCTTTTTTTCCATTTGAACAGTTAAAGGGACTAAACTTTTTGAGAGGACAAACACAGGTACTTATTGTGGAACACATTGCATGTTTGAGAGCATTTTCCTGCAGCTAATGAGAGATGTCATCTGGAGATGACATTGACTATTTGAGATAAGTGTTTCATAGTGGATTTATATAAAAAATGTCCACTAAAACACTTCTTTCTGATGGTCTCAGTTACAGCAGTAAGCAGATCTGAAGTTCAGGCTACAGATACTGTGGGTAAGTTTCTTTTCTGGTAATATTTTAAATTACATTTGTGTAGGCATCAACTTGTCTGAATTTTTTTCTTCACATAGTAATTAGCTCATTTATTCTCTTTTGTCTTGTGCAACTGAACTCCCATCGGGACATGGCAGCTTTGTTATGTTTTTCCACAGATTACGATAGTATGAAATGCAGCTCACTTTCAGGCTTTTCAATGACGGAAATGGGAAAAAAGTGGACTCAGCTGAGAAAAATATAATAGCATAAAATTTATTTATGAATGAATTATAATGGTAAATGCTGAAACTAACTCATTATCAAACTGTTGCTACTCACTGCCAAAACAAATGCAAGTTTTAAAATGAGTGCGCCTGGAGACCAAACGGTGGAGCAGGTGAAGTTCTTTTTTTTTTTTTTTTTTTTATTGGAGGATTAACGACCACCGTGAGCAACTTAATGGGCTATAAGCAGTCGCCCGTCCCTAATTTAGGGTCACTGGTTCCAGGGAAGGGAGAGAGCCAGTGCCGTAAGACAAACACAACATCCATGCCTGACCGGGATTCGAACCCGGACCCCTTACGGACGAATGATCAGAGGACAGCGCCTTAGACCACTGCGCCACCGGGGCGGCCAGGTGAAGTTCACAGAGCAGTATATAATCAACCAGAAGACCAGCTTTCGGTTAGTAGAGTGTTAAGAGTCAGAATGGGAAAATCTGCCGATTTATAGGAGTTTGATAAAGGACAAATTGTGATGGCACAGTGTGGCTTATGGATTGTTCATGTGCCGCTGTAGTGAGTAGGTATCAAAAGTGGTGCACAGATGGCCAAATGATGAATCGTAGTCTGCAGTTCACTGATGCCAGAGGGGAGCGGAGACTTTTTTTTTTTTTTTAATGGAGGTTTAACGACCACCGTGAGCAACTCAATGGGCTATAAGCAGTCGCCCGTCCCTAATTTAGGGTCACTGGTTCCAGGGAAGGGAGAGAGCCAGTGCCATAAGACAAACACAACATCCATGCCTGACCGGGATTCGAACCTGGGCCCCTTACGGACGAATGATCAGAGGCCAGCGCCTTAGACCACTGCGCCACCGGGGCGGCAAAGCGGAGACTGTCGCACATTGTTCACAGCAACTACAGTGCAACAAATCACACACACATATACAACAGTGGTGATCAGGGCAATGTGTCACAGCACACCGTTCACTGCAGACTTGTGCGCATGGGCCTATGTACCCGAAAAGCGAGCTGGGTCCCCATATTCACTGCATGAAATGTGCCAAAATAATTGAGATTGGAAGAAAGTGGCCTGGTCTGGCCAATAAAGATTCCTGGTGCATCATGTAGACAGCCAAGCATGGATACGCCAATTACCAAATGAGGCTATGGCACCTGGATGCACTGTTAGGCAGAAACAGGCTGGCAGCGGCGCTATGCCGAGGCCGATGTTTTTGGGACACTTCTCACTTGCAGAATCTTTTTCAGAAGTCTGCAACACAGAAACATTTAACAACTGTCTGCAAGGTAAAGGGATACCTAAACGTTAATTTTGCCATAAAATGTATTGTTCTGCACTGAGTCAATTTGAGATATTGATAATAGCGCACATTCATATTTAGTTGCAATAGTCAAACTAGCTCTTTCCTGATAAAAATGCAGAAGAAACGAACTACAGTTCCAAAGTCACCGATTAGAATGTCACTGTTAGCTGTGTGAGAGAAATGCTTGGGGTCAGAGGATACCATGTCACCATGCTGTTTCTGTTGATACATCACAGAGGTCGCTAGTGATGCCAGCTTCCTTCAGAAGAAACTGGTTTTTCATGCTCGTCTCTTCACGGAGTCCGTGTGAACAATAATAAAGTGTTAAAGCTGTTCAGCTTTCAATGTAATAGAATGTTTGAGTTTGAAGCCAAGCATAGAAAAATCTGTGAGATGTGGAATTATCTTACTGTTGTTGAGAACAATTTTGCTTCATGTGATATTTGTAAGCAAAAGCTTTTTTTACGAAAGTTTGACTCGCTGTTCCATTACTGCTCCGTCACCCCTGTCGGAAACTGTGATTTTGTCACTGATACTAGTAAGACGGTGACTCACCATCGCATTACAGCTGCGTCACTCGTGTTGTAAATGGTGATTTTGTCACTGGTTAAAGTCACTGTTATTTCTCTAGAACTCTAACCATTGCCACTGTGACAGGAAAATCACTGGTAAGTCCACTTCTACTCAGGCATCCATTAAGTCACTCATAACAATAAAATTTCTCCATTTAAAAAAAGTACATAATAGCAAAGCTGCATAAATGTAAAATGTGCAGAAGGAAAATTAGGGAGGCATATAATTATATATCTGCAGAAACTCCAACAATAACAACATTTTTAGTAGTAAACACTATACAAAAATCTGTAGTTAAATTTTAGCTTTTTTCAGTAGTGAAAACTACAAAAATCCATAGTGTTCAGCATTTTTCAGTAGTAATGAATAAAATTGTAATACACTGTAAAAAACAAAAATGCAAGGGAATGAAATGACAGTGTAAATTCATAAAAAGGCAAATTTTTGCTTCAGAAAATGTCCATAAACTGAATACATTTTGTGGGAAACACTAAATGGCTCCAATATATATATATATATATATCATCATCATTGTCAACCATTATCAATCCACTGCTGGACGAAGGTCTCCCCAAGTTTCCTCCACAACGGTCTGTCTTGTGCCAGTCTCCTCCATGTCACCCCTGCATACTTTCGAATTTCATCCACCCATCTCCCATGCGGTCTTCTTCTGGGTCTTTTCCTGTCCCTTGGAATCCAATCTAAAATTTCGGCTGTCCATCGATGATCTGTCCTTCTGGCAGTATGTCCAGCCCATTGCCATTTCAGGGATTTAACTCTGATCATGATGTCTTCCAGTCTTGTCATTTTTCGGATCCACGAGTTCCTCTTCTTATCTCTCCTGGTTACACCAAGCATGCACCTCTCCATGCTTCTTTGAGTTGTCTGCAGCCTTTGTATGTCTCTTTTAGTTAAGGTCCATGTCTCTGCACCATACGTAAGCACTGGAAGGATGCATTGATCAAACACTTTTCTTTTAAGACATAATGGCATATTGCTCTTGAAAATTATGCTGTTTCTTCCAAAAGCTCTCCAGGCAAGTTTTGTACGCCGATTAATTTCTTCATCAATGTGACCCTCACTTGATATCTGCTGTCCAAGATAAACGTACGTGTCTGTTATCTCCAACTTTTCTCCATCAATCGATAAATCTTCATTTCTTGTAAAAGCATTGAACATCACTTTTGTCTTCTGAAAGTTCATTTTTAATCCCACTTCTTTACTCTTGTCAGCAAGTTCCTGGATCATACTCTGCAGCTCTGATGGGGTAGTTGCAAAAATGACTACGTCATCAGCAAAACGAAGGTGGGTTAGATAATCTCCATTAATCTTTATCCCCTTGTTTTCCCAGCTCAGCGACTGAAAAACACCCTCCAATGTGGCATTAAAGAGCTTCGGAGATATGGTGTCACCTTGTCTCACTCCCTTTCCAATTTTTACGTGTGTTGTATTTTCAAACAGCCTAATCTTTGCACTTGCATTTTCATAGATGTTATTAATAATATTAATGTATGCATCTTCAATACCGCAGGTTTTCAGAGCCATTGTAACTGCTGATGGTTTCACCGAATCAAAGGCTTTTTCATAATCGATAAAAGCCATGCACAATGGAAGTTCATATTCCCTCGCTCTTTCAATTAGTTCTCTCAGCACATGGATATGATCTATTGTGCTGTAGCCACTCCTGAATCCAGCTTGTTCTCTCGGTTGAGCCATGTCCAGTGTTACCTTCAAGCGGTGTGAAAGAACTTTAGTGAAGATTTTATAAACTACTGATAGGAGGCTGATAGGTCTGTAGTTTCCGAGATCCTCAATGTCACCTTTCTTATGTAGCAGGATCATTGTAGCGGTGTTCCAATCCTCAGGAATCTTTCCTTCATTAAGGCATCGAGTGAAAATTTGGGCGAGTACTGTTTCAATTTCTCCACTTGCTTCTTGTATGATGTCTACAGTAATTCCATCTTCTCCTGGAGCTTTTCCCCGCTTCATGTTCTTGATTGCATGTGCAACTTCTGCTGGAAGGACTGGAGGAACTCTGGTACTGGTATCTTTCATGATGTCTGGAGTGCATGTATCATCCCTTTCATATAATTTGGAGTAGAAATCTTTCACTCTTGTCAAAATTTCGCCTCTATTTCTTGTTACAGAACCATCTTCTTTTCTCAGTGCCATAATCTGTTTTCTTCCCTTACTGAGATGTCCCTTTGCTATCTTTAGGCTTTGGTTGTTTTCAATTGCTTTCCTCACTAGTTCACAGTTGAATTTCCTTACGTCTTCAGTGATACTTTTTCTTACTGTCTTGCATAGCTCTATATATTCCACTTTGGAAGTCACATCTTCTTTAGTTGTCCTCATCTCTCTTCTTTTTTGCATCAACATTTTGGTTTTTCCTGATAATTTGTTCACACGCAACTTGTTCTTAGACCCAGCTAATTTTGTTGCTGTTTCCATAAGAGCTTTGGTTACTTTTCTGTTAACTTCAGAGATGTCCACTTCTTCCGATGTTAGGCCTTCTAAAGCAGAGAACCTTTTCTTCAGTTCTAACTTGAAGGTATTATGGTGTTTTCTTAAGGTTGGTTATGTCAATAGGTTTTGTTTGTCTTATGAGCTTGCCACGTTCAAGTTTAGTGTTGAGGTGCATCTTACATCTCACCAATCTATGGTCACTACCTGTGTTGAACTTGTTTAGCACACTGCAGTCTTCTATGACGAATTTTTTGTTACAAATAATAAAATCAATTTCACTTGTCGTCCCATTTGGATGTCTCCATGTCCATTTCCTGTGTGGCTTTTTCTTGAAGAAGGAGTTCAAGATGAAAAACCCTTCTGCCTCTGCAAACTCAACGAGAGTATTTCCACGCTGGTTTCTGTTGCCATGACCGAATTTACCTACTGAAGTTTCATTCTGTTGCCGTTGCCCTATTTTTGCATTGAAATCTCCCATAATTATTTTCAAGTGCTGCTTACCTTTATTATTTAGATGACAAATTTCCTCATAAAATTCTTCAATTTCTTCTTCAGGATGACTTGTGGTGGGTGCATAAGTTTGAATAATCTGAGCCTGGTATCTTTTCGAGAGTTGGATAACAAGTCGTGCAGCTCTGTCAGAGGAACTTTCGACTTCTACAACTTTATCCTTCAGTTTCTTGTTTATTATAAATCCAACACCACTAGTTCTGCCAGTATCTGTACCACGATAGTAGAAGAGATGTCCACTTTTCAGTTCGATGAGATCTTCTCCTTTTCTCCTTACCTCACTTAGCCCCACGACGTCCCACTTGATCCTTTGTAGTTCCTCTTCCAATTCAAGAAGCCTTGAATCAGAAGATAGGGAGCGTCCATTGTAAGTAGCCAAGGTCAGCATCAGATGGCAGCCTAGTCCGGTCCTCCGGGGATTCTTAGCACCCTCTGCCTTCATGTCGCACTGGCCGCTGCCTTGGCCAGGTACATTCCAGCTGCCGGAGACTGAGGGCCAAGATTTAAGTTGTGGAATCATTTTGGAGGGGTTTGGCCATAACTCACCACACTGGCCAAGTGGGTTGGTGAGTGTGGGATAGAATTTCCTCTAATCCCGATGGTATAGTTATACCGCTATGGGCGGTCGTCAGAGCCCCTTTAGTGGGAACAGGATGCACCACGAGAAGGCGGGGTTGACATTTGTCAAGGAGAGGCTGTGATGTTACGCATCTCATATATATATATATATATATATAATTTTGTTTTCCTAGTTTACTTTAAAAATTAGTGTAAATTTACGTCCCAATGGGAACCTTACAGTAAACATTGGAAGTGTCTACACAGTTTGAAAGTTCTTCATAGTCATCTTCAAACCCAAAAAGAAAAAAAAACCCAGTTTTTTTCTTTTCTGCAATGAAAAAAAAAAATTTCATTGCAGGAAAGAATTCTGGTACTACTCCAGGACTTTACACATGAATACAGAAGATTAAGTACTTTCCAATATCTTGAAGGGGAACTAAAATTTCAGGACATTTGCACGATTCCATGGACTGTGATAATTCTGCATGTGATCAGAGAATCTTAGACATCCCAAATATATTGAAAAATCATGGAAGAAATGCTATGTTATTGAAAACACTAAAAAAAACAACAACTCCAAAATGTTTAATGAATATTAGAATCTGAAAAACATGAAAATAAACTTCATGCACATGATTAAAAAGGTCACTTCACTGAGATCTTCAGTTTCCATTGTATATGCAATGCTTTCCTTAATCCGTACTGGGCCGATGGTTTCCACAGTGATGACGGAGAATCCATAGTAGTTGGAATCTCTGTATTTGCATTCCAATTTTTAAAACTTATTACTGTTTAAATTAATGATATCCCTAATTAGCATATGTTCAACATCCATTACACTGCATATTTATATTTCACATGGTACATGGGACTATGTAAATAGCTCAGGAACCCACTAGATTTCCAGAAGTTGACGCCAAAGCACAACATACATTTTATGAAATAACATGTAAAATGATATTGTCAATGTCAGATATGTTTATTTCATTAGCAACACAAAGTAAAATGAAAAAATTAATGAGCCTTGGGTTACTTACAGGTAAAATTTGTAAAAAGGAGTGCGGAAGTCTTCTAAAGCAATGGTTCACAATGGGTGGCCCACAAGTACCAAACATTTTAGTTTGGGATATGGTGGACCTACCACACTTAAAAAGGATGGTCCACCATGGTATCAACCTAGAAAAAATTATCTGGTAGTTTGTATTTCTTTTGGGAGCTAACCTCTGAATCTCAGAGAACAGCTTAGTGTTATGTATGTATATGTATGCTGTATACACATGGGACTACATAAATAGCTCAGGCATCCAATAGATTTCCAGAAGTTCATGCCTATGCATAACATATACACCCTGATTCATAAAGAAGTATACAGTTTCCAGATGCTGTAAAACAGTAACAGCTGAAGACACAGACCACAACTGCAAACCGTTAGGTAGATGCGCTCATAAAGTTTGTGTCCCACTACACAGGGAAAAGATGAGGCGATAGTGCCCGTGTCATGTGACTAGTCAGTCAAAATGGCAGCGTCTGCAGTGGAGAAGGTGTTTTGTGTTCTTGAATTGAGCAAAACGGAATCTGTAACTGTTATGCAACGGCATTTTCGATCAGGATTCAGGAAAAAACCTCCAACCAGAAAATCTATCTACGATGGGCATAAAAAATTTGCAGCTACGGGCTTTTTGTGCAAACTTAAAAGTCCTGGACGACCGTGTGTATTGGAAGAAGTTGTCAATAGTGTTTGCACCGCCATTTGTCGAGCATTTGAAAGAACCTGAAGATGAAAATGGAACACCGCACCAGGGTCTTGAACCAAGCTAGACAACCAAAAGAATAAAACGTGCAGGGAAATGTGTAACAAGTTAAGCAACCTATTATAATGATAAATAATTTTTCAGATGGTGGGAAATATGAAATAAATTTGGATAGAACAGTTGAATCACAGTACTGACATTGCAGTAAATGCTAATTTAGTGCATTTCTCAGATATGAGATGATTTATTGTTTTGTATAAACTTGCACTTGAACACACATGCAGAAACTTTGCTTGAAGTTCTGTTCTCCAAAATAAAAGTGAATGGGCGGAATATGTTAGTGTCTGTATAGATCGTACTAAGCCGATGCACATGGGGTTTGTTTCATGAATTCTGTCAGTTGCATCATCCACACTCACTATGAACAGCATGTCTTAAACAAAAAATCAGTCTAAGATAAATCAGTGAAAATCGTAAATTTTCTTAAGTCTCGTTCTCTCAATGACTTCATCTTCACACGCTGGGCAACGATTACAAAAACTTACTGTATCCCTGGGTCTAGTGGTTGTCTAGAGATACAGTTCTGACTAATCTGTTTCAGCTATACGATGAGGTGGGGCTGTTCTTCCAAATATGTCTTAAAAGATTGTTTGAGTTACTTGAACCAAGTGATTTCAGTGTGCATATCAGGGGGCCATTAATTCTCTTGTCTAAGTCCTCTCTACTGCAGCAGATATTTTCACCTTCTTAAATACAGTCAATTAAAGGCTCCAATGCAACTATCTCTTTTGCTTACAAGTGGGAGAAGATAATTAAAAAACTAAAGACCTGAACTTGGCACCCTGTCAACAACAAATATATCTTCTCTTTTCTTAATGACTTCCCCAGTAAAAAGTTCTGTAATATTGTTGAGTGCACGAAGAAACACATGATGTCACTGGGGACTCATTTAAAAGACCATTTCCTATCTTCTGATGAAATGAAAATTTAGATGAAAAAATGTCTCTGAGAAACTGAATTGCCACCCAATGAAACAGCTTGGCTCCTCGAATTGTCTTGAGTTTCCTGTGTGAAGATAATAATTTCTTCAGTGGCTTTGCCAGACTTTTTGTGCAATTTGCATGTTTCTGGAAAACCAACAAAATACTTGATGCCTTATGCCCTCACATACCAATGTGAATCTACACATTCAGGCTTTTGACCATAGAAATATTATAATAAATACAGGAACAGACATAATGTGAAGCCAAAGCTGAAACTTGAAATCTCACCTTTTAAGGCAAATGTTCAGAAGTGTCCTGTTAAACATTAACCTTTAAAGTATTAACCTTTCCAGTTTGGTTACTGTAAAACCCAAAATCAGTAAACACATAAAAGTAGTAAGCCACAATTTTAAATAACCTAACTTTTAATAAATGTACACTTCATTTTGCTGTGTAATCTGTAATACAGGCAGAATATACCTGAGGCAAAAATAAATTGTAAAAATTAATTTTTTCTTGTGGACGCAGCAGATAAACAGTGTGCATATCAGGGGGCCATGAACTAAAAACCGATGGAAATAATTGTATGTCCAAGTCTGTTACAGCATCCATGAACAAATTTAACATACATCATACATCTCAGAGATTCCACAGCTGGATTTCAAATGCTAAAGCATACTATGTGAAAATATTTGGAACGTTTAAGATGCAGATTCCTGAGTGCTCAAGAAATTTATCAGTGCACATATGCTTCATTAAATTTTCCATTTTCAAAATATCTTCAAGCACACATCAGCATTTCTATTTATTTCATATAAAGAAGCATATGTTTGTGAAGGCTACCTTTCTCAGTGAATTTCCTGAAGCACACATCACATTGATGAGGGTTTTCACCTGTGTGAAGAACCATGTTTGGAAAGGCTACTTTTCAAAGTGGAATGTTTGGAGCATACATCACACTAATGAGTTTTTTCGGTAAATGTGTAGATTAGGGTCCTAAATTATTTCTTTGGAAAAATGTTAGTACCTGGGAAAAGTGCGACGTACAGATTTCAGAGTATGGAAATTAATGGCAAATGGTGCAGAAATTTCATATTTTAAATGTGTTTTAAAATTTTTTATCATAATATTTACCTGAAAGGGCTGTGCTGCGAAAAGACGCTGCGATAGGCCTAATGCACTGCTACCGCTACAATGCAGTGTTGCTCTGTTGAAAGGAAGATTCGCTGCACTGTGTAATTCATGCGCGGATGATTACAGGTGCAGCCGCGTACATTCTTGCCAGCGGAGCGAAGCATCATGTACTCATACACTACAGAATATAGTTTGTTCATGTTTTGTCTCGTTGTTTTTAAAGCAGATGTTGAAAATTTTTTTGTTCTTTCACATATGATTCCCTGATTCGAAATAGAAAGTACTAATACGCTTTTCTATATTGCACAGAAAAGTGGGGAACTATAACTTTTGGTTCTGGTTTGAACAGCTTCCATTCGTAGCCGATCTGCTGTGTCACTACACTTTTGGCTCACCTGTTAATAGCTTGTTCACAAGTCAGTTTCTATCTTAAGCATACATATCTTTTGCAAATCTCAGAGGTTTTATCTGGTTCTTCCTGCCAACAATGTACAGGACACAACAGAATAAATGGTGGATGATGTGGACCTATTTTCTGTAGCAAATCACTACAAAATTTATTGCTCTCCTGCTGACGTCACCTTTTTTTCTTGTACTCTTCCGCCTGTCATTTCAGCATAGCAACGAACCTTCCTTTCAACAGACCAAAGCTTCATATCTTCACCGGAGCGATGCGTTAGGCTAACCACAGCATCTCTTCACAGCACCGCACTTACAGGTAAATATTACGATAAAAATCCTTTAAAAAAAATTTTAAATATCAAATTTCTGCACCATTTGCCATTAATTTCCATGCTCTAAAATCTGCACGTCGCACTTTTCCTAGGTACTAAAATTTTTCCAAAGAAGTAATTTAGGACGCTCATCTACACATTTACCGGTTTTTCACCAGTATGAAAAAGCAAATGCTTAAGAAGGCTATCCCTGCCTGAATTGCTTGGAACATACATCACACTAATGAGGTTTTTCACCTGTATGAAAAAGCATGTGCATAGAAAGGTGACCTCTCTGTGTGAATTGCATGGAACATACATTACACTGATGAAGTTTTTCACCATTATGAATTAGCATATGCCTAGAAAGGTTACCTGTCTGTGTGAATTGCTTGGAACATACATCACACTGATGAGGTTTTTCAGCTGTATGAATTAGCATATGCCTAGAAAGGTGACCTCTCTGTGTGAATTGCTTGGAACATACATCACACTAATGAGGTTTTTCACCTGTATGAAGAAGCATGTGCATAGAAAGGTGACCTCTCTGTGTGAATTGCTTGGAACATACATTACACTGATGAGGTTTTTCACCTGTATGAATTAGCATATGCCTAGAAAGGTTACCTCTCTGTGTGAATTGCTTGGGACATACATCACACTGATGAGGTTTTTCACCTGTATGAATTAGCATATGTCTAGAAAGCTTATCTCTCTGTGCGAATTGCTTGGGACATACATCACACCGATGAGGTTTTTCACCTGTATGAAGAATCATGTGCACAGAAAGGTGACCTCTCTGTGTGAATTGCTTGGAACATACATCACACTGATGAGGTTTTTCACCCGTATGAAGAAACATATGTTTGGAAAGGTTACCTTTCTCAGTGAATTTCTTGGAGCATACATCACATTGATGAGGTTTTTCACCGGTATGAAGAAGCATATGTTTGGAAAGGCTACCTTTCTCAGTGAATTTCTTGGAGCATACATCACATTGATGAGGTTTTTCACCCATATGAAGAAGCATATGTTTGGAAATGCTACCTTTCTGAGTGAATTTCTTCAAACATACATCACATTGATGAGGTTTTTCACCTGTATGAAGGAGCATATGTTTGGAAAGGCTACTTTTCTCTGAGAATTTCTTGGAGCATACATCACATTGATGAGGTTTTTCACCTGTATGAAAGAGCATGGCTAGACAGGTTACCTCTCTGTATGAATTGTTTAGAACATATATCACATCAAGTTTTTTCACCAGGAGGAATTAGCATATGCTGCAAATGATTGCTTTTAACAGTAAGTTTCTTGAAGCACACATCCCTCCGGTGAGCTTTCTTATTTGTATTCACCTGGAGATGCCCCAGAAGATTAGTTTTCAGTTTAATTTCTTGCCACAAATATCACACTCCATGGAATTTTATTTCTGTGCAACTGTGCATATGTGTTGAAAAACAATATATATATATATAACTTAAGACAGCAAAAAGAGATCTTCCATGATATTAAAAAAGACTTTTCTGAAATTGAAATCTTGTACATCAAGGTGTTCAAAAAGTTAAATTACTAAGAGCTTTTTTTGAGAAAGATACCACGAATATGAAACTACATGGATATATTTAAAATTTCTGTAGAATATTTTTAAAATTTAATTCTCAAAAAGGCATTTGTATAAATAGATGATATAAATAGATTCTTCTTTATTGGAGGTATAAATAGATTCTTCTTTTATTGGAGGTTTATCGACCACCGCGAGCACCTCAGTTAGGTTTAAGCAGTTGCACGTCCCTAATTTAGGGCCACTGGTTCCAGCGAAGGCAGAGATCCGTGCCTGACGGAATTCGAACCCAGACCTATCTCGGACGAATGATCAGAAGCTATCGCTTAGACCACTGCGCCACAGGGGCGGTTTTTTCCCCACTTTTAGTCTTGTATTTGTTTACTTACATAATTGATGTGAACATCAGGAACTTTAAAACGGGGTCAATATATTTTTTACTGCACAAAAAATGAATTTATTTACCTGTGCGTATATGCCATTGTTTGGTGTGCAGCACCATTTGCAATCTTAATAATTTGTACTAAGGCCCAGTGTTGCCAAGTGGTTGACGTCAAAAATCAGTAGACAGAACTGAAAAAAATCAGTAGAAATCAGTAGACATTTCTGGCACGTGTAATATACACACAATTTTCAATTATATAAATAAAAAGGCATGTACTTATGATGTGCACGTGATGCATTTATAGCACACATTAAACTATATCCGACAAAATCATATATAAATATATAATCAATTCTACGTATACATAGAGGTATGTTGATCTACACTCTACAGTGACATTCAAAACTTATTTGTATTAAAAAATACGTCTAAAAACAGGGAAGAGCACAAATCAAGAGAGAGAGTCTTATAAATAAGAAATTTATGAATAGTAATTACTTACAGCAGGTAAAACAAAGTTCTTATCTGGTAGCTGGTTCACACTGCGGGAAATGCAAACAAAGCACCTGAAGAAACCTTTGTGGATAAAAACCACTCAAATATTAAAAATAAAGTTTCAAAAATTCAAAAAAAAAAAAAAAAAAAAAAAAAAAAAGCTATGAGAGGTCTGAGTATGTAAAATAAGAGCAATGAAAATTTAACCACTTTAGAATAAAAATCTTTCAGAAATAAATATGCTAGAAAATTAAGAAAAAATGGAAGTTTCTCCTCCAAATGAAGAAAAAATAGCCTTATGGCAATTAATAATGTTATCAAAGTGGCAATTAATAATGTTATCTACCTTACCAGTGGCAATTAATAATGTTATTATGGCAATTAATAATGTTATCTACCTTACCAGAGATCATAAACATAGGTAATAGAAAATCATTACATAAACAATGAACCTGTTAAGGTGACATACAAGAAGAAAAAAACGATGAAAACAATATTACAAAATAACTGATTCACACAATCCATATTTTCCGGCCATTATGAAAATCTGTATCGATTGCCTACTTAACAATGAATACAACTGCATTTTAAAACCAAAGGGACTTGCTGTTTGGGGCCCTTCATATATTACAGAGTAAAGACGACATTAAATTACTATGTTTTCAGATAAGGAAATAAAAATTGAAATGACATAAAAGAAAAACTGTTTCGAGCCTTGCTGAGGTAGATTTCCAATTATCAGAGCCCTCCAAATAGTTCTGTGTATCAATGCACTTTTTTTACATAAGGCCTGTGCACACACACGATCATGTGTCATACACTGCCGGCAATTGCTAAGGACGGATGACAATAGCAATGATAGCGTGGAAATTACCATAAGTGCGGGATACAGTAAGACGTGTTGTGCGTATGCAAATTTTGGATTGCCGAACTTGTTCGTGACGTCATAGCGCTGATAAGAGATATATAAAGGACTTGACGCGTATTGACCGTTGTTGTTCAAATGCAAAGTTGAAAGGGAAAGAATCAATTGGCGAACTTGCAATTTTCAGTACGTCTTCCCGACATCACCTAGATGATTTTACGCATGGCCGTATTATTGGCAAGATTGAAGAAGGGCGAAAAATAACAGATGTTGCCAGGGAGTTCGACACCAGCCACAGTGTTGTTTCAAGGCTTTGGAAATCATTTCAAACAAATGGAGAGTGTAGCAAACGTCACGGGGGAGGTCGTGTTCGCAGTACGACACCTGCAGAAGATCGGTACATAGTGCTATCAACAAAACGACACCGGCGCAGCACAGCTAGTGAGGTAGCAAATCAGTTTATGGCTGCTACTGGCAAGCGGATCTCCCGAAAAACTGTCGCCAGACGTTTGCATGAAGGAGGACTATACGCCCGCTGTCCTGTTGTGTGCATCCCATTGTCCAGACGTCACTGTATCGCCCGTTTGCAATGGTGCCATCAACATCGCAATTGGACTGATAACGACTGGTCTGCTGTCCTCTTCTCAGATGAGAGTAGATACAGTGTATCGTCTGATTGTCGACGACAACTGATGTGGCGTGATAGTGGTACTGCATATTGTCCAGCAAACATACAGGAAAGGGCCCGATAACCGACATGTAGTGTCATGGTATGGGCTGGCATCATGATCAATGGCCGTACGTCCCTCTATGTGCTTCCAACTGGGACTATGACTGGCCAACGATACATTAATGATGTTCTGCTACCTCTTGTTCGCATGTTCCGTGGTGCTGTCGGCGATAGATTCATTTTCATGGACGACAACGCAACATGTCATCGAACAGTCGCTGTCCAGGAGTGTCTTGAGAGCGAGGATATTCAACGCCTCGTATGGCCAGCACATTCTCCAGATCTGAATCCCATTGAAAATGTGTGGGATGCTTTGGGGAGGAGTCTTGCTGGTCGCCACTGCCCTCCAATAAACAAGGACACCCTCATCCGTGCACTGACAGAGGAATGGGATAAATTACCCCAACAGCTGCTTGATAATGTTGTGCAAAGCATGACACGACGTGTGGAATCTTCTATCGCCCTCCATGGTGGCCATATCCCGTATTGACATCTTACGCCGGAACGCCTGCGGACGGTAATTGCATTTTTTTCACGTTTACGTATTCTGCACAAAATGGCCTGTTTGTCCCTTGAACACGTTCCAAAGCCTTCTGGATTTCAGAGCACAATAAATTGTCTTTTTTGTAATGTCCTGGCATTCTGACATTTTATTTCACTTGGCATCCAACCACACTTACTTTTTTTATGCGCTATATAGCTGTTTATGATCCGTCCTTAGCAATTGTCCAGCAGTGTATTATTCTAACATGATATATCTAACTCCGCATGAAGTTGCTTTGTGTGTGATGTTTTTACACACATAAATACACAAAGCAACTTGTTTTATACGAAGGAAATGCAGAAAAACAGAGATGTTTTTTCTTTTTCTTCTTCGAGAAAATGTTACAGTTAACTAAAAAGGTTTTGTATGTTTTTAATAAGAAGTGATTGGACAGTTTTAACTTATAAATACGTAGTAGATAAAATAGATATCAACTGCAAAAAGTCTTTTCTGTGAAATACAGTTTGGTAATTTCAACAACTTACATCAGTATAAGGTTTTAGCTACTTAGGTTTTCATTAAAAAAAAAAAAGGTAGCAGGAGCTGAGAAGCAATACTTCTACTTTGGAATATTTGGTTGACAGTCTATTGGAATTTTTTTCTTGGGACAGGTGCCGAATGCAGCACTCAGATACATTTCAGAAATTAATGAAAGTAGTCAACAGAATGAAAGAGATTATTCACCATTATTATTAATTAAAAATCTGTGCAATAAATGTGTTCTGCACCTTGTGTACCAACTAGTTCTCATGTTTTAAATATTTTTTATACGTAAAAAAAAAAAACAGTTCCAAATTTAAAGATTTCTTTTTCACCAATGATTTCATTCTCATCTTTTAGCACAGGAGCTAGCTTCTTCACCCAGTAAAGGTGGGTGTGCACAGGCCTTACGTAAACAGCACATATTGATACGCAAAACTAAGTCACTTGAATAGTTGATAATCATAAGTCCACTCAACTGTTGCAACAAATAAATAACACACCAGATTATCTGCAGAATTAATCGCATTAGTGATAATGTGCATTCACACCTTCATTGAAAGCAGAAGAAGTTTATACAAAATCGTATTTAAAGACTGCCTAAAATCATTGCAACAAAACTAAGCTGTACCCAAGAAACACTCCATTTATAACCTACTACACTAAAAAGGCTTGCATGAGATATCTATGAATAAATGAAGCAACATGTATTTGATGGAAAAATTGCACACAGCACAAAAAGTTACATTTTAAAAAGTGTCACATAAATCAGATGATCTGAAAAATTGGAAATGAAAAGACAGTTTTAAAAGTTGATTATTAATGTGTAGCCTTTCTGGTAAAAATTTGGCTGTAAACCAAGCAAAACTTATTGGGACATTGCCTGGTGATAGAATAAACACAGAAAAAAATATACTAACAGAAATGGCAATGCACCTCATATGCTCAAAGACACTACTGAATA
This sequence comes from Macrothele yani, assembly GCA_039090855.1. Classification (NCBI taxonomy): domain Eukaryota; kingdom Metazoa; phylum Arthropoda; class Arachnida; order Araneae; family Macrothelidae; genus Macrothele; species Macrothele yani. The sequence continues at coordinate 142,263,230 of CM077009.1, read as the reverse complement.
TGTGAAAAAGTAAAAAAAGGTGAAAGAAAAATAACTGCAAGCAGACAGCTCAGCAGAGTCTGGCAGATGACAAACATGCCGATAATCACTGAAATTGCAAAATTATTAATATTTTGACAAATTTAAAGTAATTTTTTGAAGGAAATATGATAAAATATAAATGTCCATAAAATTATTGTATATTTTCAACTATGAGCTACTGCTGTTGCTCCCAACCCATTGCAGCAGAAAAGACAAACAAGAATATTGATATGAAAAGATTGAGTTTAGCCTTTGCAAGAAATCTCATCTTTGAAAACAAAATATTAGTAGCACTTGCATCTTTTTTATAAGTAAATTTTATACTATGTTTTGCAAATTTCGGACTGCAAAAAGGATTTAAGTTTAGAATTATGTAGAGAAAAAAAAATGCACTAAATGCAAACTAATCATCTGCATTGTACATTAAAAGTTTCACCTTACTGGTCAAATTACTTCCAACAAAAAAGCTGAAACAATTTTTTTTTTTTTTTGATTGGAGGTTTAACGACCACCGTGAGCAACTCAATGGGCTATAAGCAGTCACCCGTCCCTAATTTAGGGTCACTGGTTCCAGGGAAGGAAGACAGCCAGTGCCATAAAACAAACACAACATCCATGCCTGACGAGGATTCGAACCCGGACCCCTTACGGACGAATGATCAGAGACCAGCGCCTTAGACCACTGCGCCACCGGGCGACATGAAACAATTTGAGCTGTTAACAGATACTTTGTGTGCAATATACCCACGATGGTTTATATGGATAATTTGTTCCTCTGCTTCGTTTCAAAAGGTTTAATGTTAAGAAAATCCTCTTTGCTGCTGCACTCGAATGTGGTAAGCTTAATAATGCACTGACAAATTTTGTCAATTCAGGAAACATTTTCGTACCATTTCCTTTATCAGTTTTGCTTACAGTTTTCCAAAGCTCTTCAGGAGTTATGTCATCTTTAAGACACAACTGTGTATTTCTTAACAGCCTCCACTCTGTGTCCAATATCTGCATTTCATTGTCACTAAACAAATTTGGGAACCTCACTGCTACTGGTGTTATGCTGGAAAATTGTTTGTTCAATACCATTTTTGGATTAAAAAACTCCAATTTTTTTATTTCTGTATCTTTAAGAGAAAAATGTTTATAAATATGGTTAGTACTTTTCTCTAGGAAGGCTGTGCACTGCTGCTGAAAGGTCAGGAGTTCTTTTGCAGTTAAATTATGATTCTTATTGACTATTGCAGCTTGAACTTTTGCACCCAGATAGAGCTTGTCAACTGGTGCAAAATACTTCGGATCTTTAAATAGGACATTTTCCAAAGGTGTACAGCTCAAGTACGTTTCATCCATGTAACATTCCACAAAAGTGCGAAACACACTTGAAACTTTATCATACAAAACAGAGATTAAGCTACGATCGCTATTTTCACAAAATGCGATGAATTAATCTAAAACGCGCGAAAAAATTAGCATCCCGTTGCAAAATGGCGCAAGACATTTAAATACCACAGAGGTGATTGTGTTCCGAAATTGCCGAAAATTTGAACTCCTGTAGTGCAGGGGGAAAATTTTAATTCCGCCGCTAATTCGTGGGTAAAAGTATTCCATCATACGACGGAAACTTTTACCCACGAATTGTGTACCGCCAATTCGTCGACAACAACGATTCGTTGCGCGTCAGTTCGTCACTACGACGATTCGTTGCATGTCAGTTCGTCCACTATGACGATTCGTTGCGTGTCAGTTCATCCACTATGACGATTTGTTGCGCGTCAGTTCATCCACTATGACGATTCGTTGCGCGTCAGTTCATCCACTATGATGATTCGTTGCACGTCAGTTCATCCACTATGACAATTCGTTGCGCGTCAGTTCATCCACTATGATGATTCGTTGTGCGTCAGTTCATCCACTATGACTATTCGTTGCGACTCAGTTCATCCACTATGACGATTCGTTGCGCGTCAGTTCCCCACTACGACATTTCGTTGCACATCAGTTCCTCACTACGACGATTCGTTGAGCGTCAGTTCATCCACTATGACGATTTGTTGCACGTCAGTTCCTCACTACGACGATTCGTTGCGCGTCAGTTCATCCACTATGATGATTCGTAGCGTGTCAGTTCATCGACAAAAGAGGCTAAATTTCTTTAGCAATTTGCTACAACTTTTTCCTTCCTTTTAGCATTTTTTGATCCTGCTTAAACTCTGATACAAAATATGAATTTTTGGCTTTTTTGCCTGCATTTCTGCATTCAAACTACAAGAGAGTTCCAATGTGAACTCTAAAAATTCCAGTAAAGTTTAATGACAGGGTCATGTAGATTTTGAAGTATAGTCTGAGCAGAATTATTTTTTCAGTAACCACCGCATTGGTAAAATACAGCTTCAGCATCTGTTCTAAAAGTCTCGTCACTACTGGTTTCAACGATAGCCAACGGGTTTGGCACGGATGGAGCATCTTCTGGGCTTTAATGTTGGCAAATTCCTGGAACTCCCTTAGTTCACCAACACATTTCGGACAACACCTGAAATAATTTGAAACATCACATGCAAAATCCTCCACAGCATGGGGTAATTGTTCACAGGCATAGAAAGCACATAAATTAAAAGAGTGACATACGCATCGCATAATGAATAAATTAGGAATGTCTTCCTGTAATTTTTTTGCTAGGGAGTGTTTTCCCTCTACCATAGCATTTGCACCATCAGATGTGAATGCAATCATGTTTTCTTTATAAGAAATATTTGCTGTATTGAATACTTTTGTTATCTCTTCATGTAGAGTGTTAGCAGTGGCATCTACAAGGGGAATGAACCCAAAGAAGGAATCTACGATTTCGAAATCTTTGACAACTCTGGCAATTAAACATAGGTGCTTTATGCAGCCTAAATCCGTTGTCTCATCTGCATTTAATGAGAATTTGTTTTCTCGAAGAAGAGTATTTAGTTCATCCTTAGCTGTTTGCCCGGTAACGTTGTTAATTAGTGCCTTTTTCTTAGTTCGACCACAGGAATTTTTTTTTTTTTTTGACAATGACAGAATCTTTTAAGGCAGATTTCAAAAGACTTGCTAAGCGGTTCATAATATTTATTGGCAAATTATGTTCCGCAACGAAAGCTGCTAGCCTGATCTCAGCTTCTTTAACATAATTTTTTATCTTGCACTGTCCACTAAAGACACGCAAGTTCAGCAGGGTAGGCTGTTTAGAAAGGCCTTCCACATTCTTTTGGTGCTTTTTCGTCTTGAAATGCCTTTCCAGAAGCATTAACAGAAAGATCAACACAACATGCTTTACAATAAGCAAAGACATTTCCCTTCTTACTGGGGAAAAGCCAATTTTTAAACAAGTCTTCCCACTTTCCATTATACTTTTGAGCATACTTTACTTTTTTCCTGATAGGTTTAATAACTATATACAATTGATATATACAGGTGCAAAAATATATACATATATGTAGGACCTTTTTACATGATCTTGTAGAAAACCAAAACTTTCCACAGCTGAAAAACAAAAATGCACACAGTTGGAAAATCAGCCACTTAACAGCAAAGCAGAAGCATTAAAGATAGTTAAAGCTACAATGAAATGATTCATAATTACACTTACCCACCACTTGAAATCAAAATCCATACAATTTCCCTTCTTACTGGAGAAAAGACAATTTTTACACAATTCTTCTTTCCACTTCTATTATACTTTTGGTCATGCGCGGAATCGTTGCCAATTTCAATGTCCCAAAATACAATTTTTTTTAATAAGACGTTGAGGCTTATAGACAAAGTTTGTGCCTCACAGCAACTAGTTGGCCATGCGGAAATAGTTAAGCCATCTCCTGATCACTAAGACTCTTGAAGATACACGACCAGCCACGAAGGAGAACCTCCTTGCTACCAGAACGTGAAGTCACAGTAGCAGCACAAAAGTCCATCAAAGGGGCACGTTCATGAGAAGAAAGGTTAGAAATGGAGCGTCCTCACAGAGAAACGTCTTGAGAGAGTAATAAATTTCTCCAAGGCCCGAACTTTACGTTTTGCCACGGAAGCGTCCCGAAAGTCCAACAAAGAATACATTTCAGCAGAGACGGAGGTTGAGGAATGAGGGGTTGTCACTCCAAAACAAACCCTCTGATATGCACTGTACGCAGGGCAGGAGAGGAGGAAGTGAGGAACAGTCTCAGGCCCGGAGCCACAGAAGCACATCGGGGAAGAACATTTTCGAATCAGAAAGAGGTAGCTGTTTAAAGGTGCCGTGTCCGTGCGTAATTTTTGAATTATGATTGCTGAGGAACTTCGATAACAGTGTTCGCTAGGCCATCTGTGACGGAAACTGATGAACGGATACACCTCTGCCCACCCGGACGAAAGCCAGGCTGAATCAGAAGCGGAGATGAGCATGTTAACACTGTGTTGAGCAGCGTCAGAGGCTGTAACTGGGGGAAACAAGGCCAGGCCCTCAGCATGGCCCCGTCGGGCGGCAGCGTCAGCGGCCTCATTCGTTGGAAGACCAACATGAGCCGGGCACCAAACGAGCACAGACCGCCCCGGTGGCGCACTGGTCTAAGGCGCTGGCCTCTGATCATTCGTCCGTCTGGGGTCCGGGTTCGAATCCCGGTGAGGCATGGATGTTCTGTTTGTCTTACGGCACTGGCTCTCTCCCTTCCCTGGAACCAGTGACCCTAAATTAGGGACGGGAGACTGCTTATAGCCCATTGAGTTGCTCACGGTGGTCGTTAAACCTCCAATAAAAACCAAAAAAAAAAAAAAAAAAACGAGCACAATGTCTTCGTAGAAAGAACGGAGGCGTTGAAGAGAATCATGCAGAAGAACGATAATGTCTTGAGATTTGCGATTTAATGCCAACAAGGCCTGTAGAACAGAACGACCATCCGTAAGCAGCAAGAGGCCACCGCACTGGCCGGGAGCAAATTCAAGCGCTGATATTAGGGCCCACGCATCAGCCGAGAACACTGAGGAAATAGTCGAGAAGGAGAACGAGCGGCTGGATTTGTTCCGTGGAAAAAAATGCCCGATCGCCACCGAGGAGTTAATCTTCGAAGCGTCAGCCGCAATGATGTGGTGCGACGCTGAGAACTGGGCCAAGAACACCCCAAAGCAATGTCTGAGAAGCATAGGATGCATATATCGTTGCTGAAAAGGGAAACCTGAGCAAATAATCGAGTAGCAGGGTGCAGACGAAACAGGAGGGGCCGGCAGAGCCTGAAGAAGAACGCTGTTGACGAAAAACGGCTCCTGTCGGAAGCGACTGAGCACGATTCCAAGGGGAAGGCCATGGGATTTTCAAGCGTAGAATGACAAGGCGTCCTCTTCCAGAAAAAGATGAGCTATAGGCAAACGTTGACCCATCGACAAGTGGCGGTACAAAAATCGGACTGTCAGGAGGGTGATTCGAGAACGCCCGCTAGCGATTCCACATTCGGCACGCAAGACCGCCACAGGCGTCGAACGAGGGAGGTGAATGGCTGCACGTAGTGCATAGTTGAGCAGAACTTCAAGAGCGTCGTAGAGATAGGTGGGGGAGGCGAACAGGATCGGAGCCGCATATTCCAGAATAGGCCGAATCACAGCAACGACAAAGGCGAGAGCGTTGGGGAAGCCAAGACCCCACCGGCGATGACAAACAACTTTAACAGCAGACAAGGTTCGGAAGACTGACTTCTTGACGTGCGTGAGGTGTGAAGATAAGGTCAGGGATGAGTTAAACCAGACCCCTAAAATCTTGATGGAGGACTGCCAAGTCACTGAGTCAGAGCCCAGCAGGAAAGGAGGGGCAGGCGACCGGCGCTTACGAGAAAAGTCAACCGCGAAGCTTTTAGAAGGAGAGAGACGTAAATCCCAGGATGATGCCCACTGAACAATGGAATCCAAAGAGGACTGCGTATAGCTAAGTGCCGCCGCCCGGTTGGGACTATAGGAAACAATAAAAATATCGTCTGCAAATAAGAACATATGCGCATTCGGATGACATCAATCAACCACATCATCAATGTATCAGTTAAAAAGGATAGGTGAAATGGAGCTACCCTGAGCAATACCTCGACACTGCGGAAAGGAGGATGACACCGTTCCCCGCCAACGAAGGCGAAATCTGTGCCGAGCAAGGTAGTCAGCCAGGCAACGGAGAAGACGACCACGAACACCCAGAGACGCCAATTTCCCAAGGAGAGCAGGATGGCAGACCGAATCATATACCGCCTGAAGGTCCAAAGACACCAGAAAAACATAATTATGTTTAGCTCGAGCCACCAGAAGATGACGTTGGATCGACAGAAGGCACGCCGATGTGGAACGTCCTGGCAAAAATGCGAATTGCAGCCTGCTGATCCGTTGATGAGAGATAATGAAGTCTGTTAGGCGAGAGACCAGGACTTTCTCCAAGATCTTCGAAAAAACTGAAGTGAGAGTGATCATTCGGTACGATGATAAGTCGAGAGCAGATTTATTAGGCTTCTTTATCGGAATCACCCAGGACTCTTTCCAGCATGAAGGATGAACGCCGGCTGACCAAAAGAGGTTAAGGAGGTCAACCAGCCAAGACGAATTCCACCTCCATATACGTCTCACCAGTTCGTAAGTACATCCATCAGGGCGATCCATTAATAGCCCCGGCAACTTCACTGGCAGTAAGTAACGCATCCATCTCAAGAGAAGAGTCATCATGGTCAATAGAAAAGGAGTGCACCGAACAGCCAGAGGCTTTGGAAAAGAGTTCACCAAACGCCGAAGCCTGCTCCGCCGGATAAGCAACAAGGAAATCGCCAATCCGAAGTAGCAGGTGATCCGGGCTCGAACCAACATGAGATTTCAGACGGCGCAAGAGGGAGAAAACGAAGCCTGGCCTCGAAGTGCCGTTGCATTGTGCCTTGCAGTAGGCACGTCTCTTAAGAATGAGGAGGTGGCGAAGATTCCGTTCTTCCTGCCGATATAATGACCAAGCGAAGAGGCAGCCGGATGACTTGGTATAGTGAAGGAGGCGGCGTTTCTTGCGAAGCCGCTGACCACAATCAAAGTCCCACCAGGGAGACCAACGTCGACGCTGACCGCTGAGCCGACGAGAAGCGGGGAGAATCAGGGAAATGCGGTCAAGGATCAGAGCGGCAACTTCAGGAGTGGAAGGAAGTTCACAACGGATAATCTTCTGGACAGAAGGCCAAGCCACTGACCAAGCAACTGTTTGTAGACCCAGAGCAGGAGGGGGAGGGGAGCCAAACATCCCTGCCTCCAATGTTGTTATGACAGGATGATGGGTGCTACCATAGAGGTCACTATCCACAGACCAGGAGCAGTACGGAACCAGCTGAGGAGAGCACATAGTGAGGTCCAAAACAGAACAACTTGACCCCCTGCAAAAGGTAGAGGCCCCTGAGTTTAGGAGACAAAGATCCTGCGAGCAAAGCCAGTCCACGAACTCAGTACCTCCCCGGCTCGGAGAAGCAGAACCACAGCTAGGGTGATGAATATTGAAATCCCCAACCACCATACAACAATCAGTGAGCAGTTGTTCGATCCGTCCAAGCAAGAGCGCCGGAGGGGAGGAGAGGTGATGTATAAATTAATAATCCTGAGCGTGGTGTCGCCAAAGAAGATATCCGTCGCAAGAAGCTGCTAGTTCGAATCCGAGCTGAAGATGCCCACCAGTCTGGAAGAGATATCCGACCTAATTGCAGTTAAGAGGCCACCCCCGACCCTTTCCCCCGATCACTCCTATAAACCGTGCGGGCTGCGAGGAGAAAAGAGAGACCAGGAGATAGCCAGGATTCTTGGATAGTCAAGATCGTGGCTGTAGAAAAAATAGAACTGTCGGTGAAATAAGGTCTTTTGGAGCGAAGGGACTGCGCATTCCATTGGACCAGCGACCAACTATTCATGAAGAGAAAAGTGATCCGCTAGGCCAGATGCCGTCTTGAACCGCATGGAACAGAGGCCACAAAGAAACTCACCGTCGTCACGATGTGCTTTCAGGTGTGACAGCAAGGCTGGACGAGAAGAGAAAGACATGGCGCATGGAGGACACGAGAAGGTTCTGGAGTAAGAAAGTTTGACGGATTCCGCAGCAGACTCCACATACGGAACAACAGATTCTTCGCATAACAGGAATTCATCGGCGCTTAGGCCAGTGTCAGGAGGTTGCTCAGTAGGCACTGAAGAAGCTGGGCTTGCTGCAACTGTAGTGGGATGATTCTGCAAAACTTCAGCCTGTGGCACCTGTGCAACGGATGATGTGGTTCCAGCATGTAGGGAAGGAGGTGAAAGAAGATTCGTTAAAGAGTACAATCTACTGGTGAGTTTAGAGATAATGTCCAGAAGCTGAGGGAAGGTAGAGGAGCAAGCCCACGGAGGTTCAGCCTGAGTCGTTGCCGCCGCCGCATATGAGGCCTGTGGACTTGACGCACAGACTCCCATTTGTAAAACAGGGGTCCATATAAGATTTTTTTCTTTGAAATCCGGTTTGTGCATTGACCACAGTTTCAAGAGAAATTTGGTGAATTTGTGAAAATGTGATGGGAGAATTTTCATTGATATAATTGTTTGAAATACCTTAAAACTGAAATGAGCAAAACAGCAATGGTTCTTGAAAAGCATAAAACTTTTCACCTCGTCAATCTGAAAGATCATTGAAAGACAGTTACGACAGCCAGCTTCCAGAATACTACGTAATATAGCCTTGGAAACGAAGCAGAGGACTTAAAAATTTGTGATCAATATATGGTTTTAGTAAATAAAATATCTGAGTAAAGCTATCTGGAAGTAAAAAAATAGATAAAATAAAAGGCGACCGTTAACTTTCAAAATGCCGCATGGCTGCGGAAACTGAAGGGAATGTTGCAAACACTTCACAAATATGGATTTTGTAAACAAAAAAACCCAGCATTAATCTAACTGGAACAAAGCTATCTGGGTGCCAAAAATGACAGAACTGCGCACGGCCACCAGAATGCCTCACAATGCGCCCATACAAAACGGAACGAGGGCGATATAAATGTGTAAAAACATAATTTTTGAAAAAGGAAAAAAAGAGCACCTTATCAATCTAACTGAAGTGAAGCTATCTTGGAAGCAAACAGTAAAAAAATGAAGTTGAGACTTTCGGAATGTCGACATATTCCGCTAAGTTGCAGCATTTCTTTGTCCGCTTAAATGGAGAAAACGCTTTAAAAATATGGCTCTTGTAAAAAAAAACAAAAAAGCCTTCATCTAACTTTCAGTTACATGAAAGTTTACTCGTCCATGCCAAAAATAGAAAAAGAAATTGTGCTCATTACCTTCCGAAATGCCACATCAAACGTGCATAGTGTGTTAAAAATGCACAAAAACAGCACTTTTTAAATTTAAAGCTGAAAAATAAAACAAAAAAACAATTATATCTTATCAATTTGAAGTTACTGTGCGAAAATATGGAAGAATCAAAGCTAAAATAAAATGGGGAGGGTGGAAAACAGTTGCCTCCGTGATCGATAATACACTATCTACCAACAAGTAATTGGACACCTGTGATAGCAAAGGAAAACGAAGCTTATTCACCTTCAATATTTGGTGGAGCCTCCACGAGCGGCGATTACAGCTGCGACCCTCCGGGGCATACTCTCAACCAGGCGTTGTACGACGGCTAGCGGTAATTTCTTCCACTCGGCTTGGAGAAGACAGGTCAGTTCTTTCACCGATTTCGGACGGTGGTGGCACCCCTTAGTCGACGCTCCAACTCGTCCCAGAGGTGCTCGATTGAGTTAAGGTCCGGGCTCTGGGCAGGCCAGTCCATTCGATTAACCCCGTTGTCACCATACCAAGCCATGGTGGACCTCGCAATATGACAGGTGGCATTGTCATCCTGAAAGTAACATGGGTCCACCCCGTAAATCTGCCACAACGTAGGAAGCGCATGGTCATCCAAAATGGTGCAGTAGGTCTCGGCGTTGAGTCTACCAGGAATTGCGACCAATGGTCCCGTGCTGTACCAGGAGAAACACCCCGATAGCACAATTCCACCGCCGCCGAACTTCACAGTTGGCACAATACATTCCGGCAGGAGGCGTTCTCTAGGCAGACGCCAAACCCAGACCCTGCCATCCGAACGGTAGAGGGTGAACCTTGATTCGTCGCTCTAGAGAACCTGTTTCCACTGTTCAACGGTCTACCGTTGACGTTCTTTGCACCACTTTAGCCGAGCAGCGCTATTGGACTTGGTGATAAAAGGCTCGAGGGCGGCAGAACGTCCATGATAACCAAGCAGATGGGCTTCCTTATGGATGGTATTCATCGAAAGAACACTCCCGGATGCCTGTTGAAACTCCTCGCGAATGTGGGTGGCCCATCGATTTGGTGCGATTCTTCCGAAATTCTCTGGCCAGCACTCGTCGGTCTCTAACTCCAAGTTTTGTGGCCGTACAGTGAAACGGCAAGCACTTCGTGCTCAGGGTAATACTGCTAAGCGTGCGAAGGCTCCTAGTTGCTCCCCACGTACTTCACAAAGACGTCATGTCTCCCCAGCTGTTTGGAAGGATTATGACATGTCAACAGACTCCCATAAGGATTCCGCATACTTTCTCTTTGATGACTTTGTGAATCATCTTCACCATCACAATATTTCAGAGCAACCTGTAACCCATAGGCAATGGTATGAATTACTGTGTTACAAAGTGCGACAGAATACTATTACTGCTTTAGTTAATGAATCAGGTGATAATCTACCGGAGATCCTCAAACAATTATCTTTAGTGGATACAGCATTTCAAAGCTACACCCTAGCGACCGGCGATCATGGAGAGATTATCTGGACGATTCACCAACAAGTGGGAAAATTTCATCTTGCCGGTTCCAGGACGCATTTGTCTACAGAGGACTTTACCCTTCCGAGTGACAACGTTTAACTGCAGGGGCTTTTCTTCCCTTGTGATCAACTCTATGGTATTTGAAGATTTGAGATTTGCTTCTGCAGACATTATCATACTTCAAGAAACGAACTGTGATGTCACTACCCCCTTTCGCCTTTGGCGAACGTAGTCCTACACTTTCTTTAACGAATATCGTCGAACACAGAGAGGTGGTGTCTCCATCGGTATACACCACCGCCTGTTTCATCGCTTTTCTCTTTATGCGGTTCGCACCCTCTTTCCTGGTGGAATGCAACAGTTTACTGTCTTCCTTGATCATGATACCTACTATGTGATTAACGCGCACTTTCCGCAAGATGATTCTGTGATGTCAGCATTTTTGTACCAGTCTGCGCGATACTCTCGAAACCATCAACACCCAGGAATTCGTTATTCTGGAAGGGGTCTTCAACTGTACCCTTCAGCCATCCTTAGATCGTTGTTCCTCTTGTGGAGACCACCGACGCCATCTCGCCACCACGCTCTCCCAGTTGATTAACGAGTTTCAGCTGGTTGATGTTTTTCGATACTTGTTTCCTACAGCCATCTCTTTTGCCTGGCATGGACCGGCAAAACATAGACACGGTGGTGTGATACTTGTTTCCTACAGCCGATACTTGTTTCCTACAGCCATCTCTTTTACCTGGCATGGACCGGCGAAACATAGACACGGCGGTGAGATACTTGTTTCCTACAGCCATCTCTTTTACCTGGCATGGACCGGCAAAACATAGACACGGTGGTGTGATACTTGTTTCCTACAGCCGATACTTGTTTCCTACAGCCATCTCTTTTACCTGGCATGGACCGGCGAAACATAGACACGGCGGTGTGATACTTGTTTCCTACAGCCATCTCTTTTACCTGGCATGGACCGGCGAAACATAGACACGGCGGTGTGATACTTGTTTCCTACAGCCATATCTTTTACCTGGCATGGGCCGGCGAAACATAGACACGGCGGTGTGATACTTATTTCCTACAGCCATCTCTTTCACTTGGCATGGACCGGCGAAACATAGACACGGCGGTGTGATACTTGTTTCCTACAGCCATCTCTTTTACCTGGCATGGACCGGCAAAACATAGACACGGCGGTGTGATACTTGTTTCCTACAGCCATCTCTTTTACCTGGCATTGACCGGCGGCGCTAGTAAATGTTTCAGCTGGTAGATGTTTTTCGATACTTGTTTCCTACAGCCATCTCTTTTACCTGACATGGACCGGCGGCGCGAAGCTCGCCTATGGCGCGCCCCGACCGTGTCTATGTTTCGCCAACCTTGATCCCATCTATCACGGATGTTGTTCATGTACCAACGGCAACATCTGACCAATGTGCTGTTTGCCTTACTGTCTGCGTACCTACCACCCCTCCTCGTGCACGTCGTTCATAGACTTTTAATCACGAACTTCTGAACGATACTGCCTTCTGCAATGCGGTTATACAGTTCCCTGCAAGCCGGCGGCCATTGTTGGATACTACTCCGAGCGTACTACAACTTTGGTTACAGGTGAAGGGAGAATTTCGGCTTTTCGTCCGGAATTATTCCTTTACAGTTCACTCGGAGCGAGCTCAGCAGATTTGGGCCAGTTGTTTCACTCCTTGATTCCAAGTTGAATTTAAAAGGTCTTGGCATTTTTTTCTTGCGGTTTTATTGCTACTGACTATTTTCTGATAGAACAGCTTTCAGATTTTGTCTCTTAGTCAAAAAAAAGAAAATCCTAAATACGCTTCGGTAACCAATCTGCACTTCTGTCCGCGTGGGGTTTTTCACCTCCAGGGATTTCTATTCAGAAGGTTCCTGGCTGATCAAGGAGGTGTTGAAACTTTTTATTGAGCTAAAAGTTAATTTGTTAGCCAATCTGAATTTTAGTCAGAATAAAGTCTCTTTGTCTCTTCTGAATTTTTTGGAGAACTCGAGTACACCGTCCACCTGCCACTTGTTTTGCGAGTTTTCGGCTTTCCACTTTTAAGGTTATTTGACTGTCGGTGTTCGCAGCATTTTACTTTGCTAGTTTGTTCTATATAATATTCCCTCTCAAAACCACCGTGGAATTTAGTTTTAGTGCATCTGGAGATGAAGCACACTTTTGCGAAAAAATGCAAATCATGGCTATAATTACTGTATAAATATTATTATTATTATTTTTTTTTTTTTTGGTGTCTAGGTCTGCTGTTTACAGACTGGGATTATGCTGCTAAATTTATTTACGGATAAATAAATTAGGGCGAAAATCAAAATAATTGTGTTTTTTCACCACAATTTTGCGTGGAAAAACAAATTTTGCTCTAAATTTTTCTAAGTTTTGGAAATCGCTTCCCAGAGCTAAGAAAAACACTTTTTATTGAAGAGTTCCTAATTACTCATTCATTAGTGATCACACTAAATTACCATGTAAAAGGTATATCCACGATGAGAAACTGTTATATTCTTCAAGACTTTTATATGCCTCGAACTGTTGTGTGGTAAAGGCGTTTCGACCAAAAACAAAGTAATAGAAAATATTAACAATTTGCACTTTCGGAAAACGTTCGCGTCACCTTCGATGATACTTACATTCAGCAAATACCGATCTTTTCTCTCAATCTCTTTAATTTTTTCCAAATACCGCATTTTGCACTGGGAAGTTAAACTTTCAAAGTAGGACGCCATCATTTCAACAGGGACTGATTGTCTTTCACTTACGTTACTAAGGCTCGTTGCCTTGCTAAAGTCACGTGTCTACTACATCCTCATACTCTGTTTATCAAGGGGACCTTCAGGCTCTGCTAACGCCGCTAGCTCAGCCGGCTGTACGGCGGATGCACTTATGCCATATATCCCTGTCATTACAGTATGAATATCTTGCTCGATTGGAATCCAAGAAGAGAGTTTCTTCTTCTGTTCAAATTCTACGTCTTGAAGATGGCACAGTCTCCGGCGCAACCAGTCGACTATCTGCTCAAAGGTTCGGGGCTTCTTCACGGAGAAGTACCGCACGGTAGCGCCATCTACTGTTCCTTCTCCTTGCTCTCCCTTTCTTTCCTCTCTACCTCAGGTCCCATCTCATCTCTGTACGCTTCTACTTTTTGATTTCTCTTTACCTGAACTTCGAGAGGCGTTCGCGTCTCACAATCCTCATGCTTCCCCGGGACCTGACGGACTCCCTCTCTCTTTCTATAGGGTTTTCCTTCCTCCTCTCTTACTTTTCCTCTCTGCTTGTTTCTCACGTGCTCTTTCCTCTGCTGCACTACCGCCGGACGTCACCGTCGCACATATCATTCTCATTCCAAAAAGGCAGACCTTCTGGATTTGAAGAATTGGCCCCCCATTTCAATACTTAATCTTGACTACAAATTCTACACTAAACTCCTATCTCGCAGATTAAACAAAGTTCTATAATGAATTAGCTTTGTTTATCTTTTTGCTAAGCTAATTATTATGAATGAATAATGCTCTAAGCTTCAAAATGATGAACTCCCAAAAGGGTGTTGTTACTCGTTAATTATGAACTTAAACAAAGTCTCAACGCTGGTTATTTATATTAAGTAATCAAAGTCATAAACCTAACAGCCAGACAGAGGTCTGACAAAACTAAGAATTGAGAAAGACTGAACTTACAGAACAACTTGTTTATTATGAAGACTCCTGGTCAACTAAGGCACTCATATATCACTACTACATAACAACACAACTCCAACGCAACAACACAACTACAACGCAACCAACACAACCCTCAACTCCAACGCAACAACTACACAACTACAACGCAACAACACAACTACAACGCAACAACACCACACACACTTCTCGATGAACGCGCCTATATACGAGCTACCACCACGTCATGACTTACACTCATTGCCAGATCTCATTCAGCGGGTGAAATAATATTCCGTTCAGTAGGAAGATAATTTACATAGTAAAATAAAATAACCAGAGATAGTAAAATCAAAAGGAAAGTGAATATAGAATATACGTTACATCATCTCCCCCTTAATTTTTCTTCTTTTTTTTTTTTTTTTTTTTTTTTTTTTCCGAAAAACCTATCAATTTTGGAGTGTAAGTCTTACATTTCGATGATTGACGTTTCTCGATCTTTTTTTTTGATTTGTTGTTTGGTGGTAGCCGTATTTACATTATCAACTTGGCATAACAATGTACGAATCTGTATTCGACTGTGAAATTTGTAGTGTAGAACAAACCAAACCTGCATCGGCATACTTTCCTTTTATTCTGCCTAGCAGGAATCACTTTTTTAATTTCAAATTACGTGCGCCTCATTGGTTGAAATACATAACAACTGTATCAGCAGCGAAGATTGCCTGAAGCTGCCTAACAGTAACAATTTTATTATTTTCATTTCAAATTACGTTTGCCTCATGCGTTGAAATACAGAACAACTGTATCAGCAGCGAAATTTACCTGGAGCTGCCTAACAGTAACAATTTTATTATTTTCATTTCAAATTACGTTTGCCTCATGCGTTGAAATACAGAACAACTGTATCAGCAGCGAAATTTACCTGGAGCTGCCTAACAGTAACAATTTTATTATTTTCATTTCAAATTACGTTTGCCTCATGCGTTGAAATACAGAACAACTGTATCAGCAGCGAAATTTACCTGGAGCTGCCTAACAGTAACAATTTTATTATTTTACCCCTAAGCACATAGATATATATAAAAAAAGTGGATTAGTAGATGGACATAGAAGAAATATAAAAAAAAAACACACATATATACACAAAAAGAATGCATAGGCCCACACGAAAAAAAGAAATTCTGACACGCCAACTGGTCGAGCAGGAAAAACAATAAACTGAGAAAAGAACCTGTCCACGAGAACTTACTTATCTCGAGGACGCATAAAAAATTCTAGTGCGAAAACGTTTTCCAGGCCTAATGGGACTGGGGAAATCAGGTGGTTTGGATCTCTTCCGGGACGGTAATGGAACATCGGTCTGTTGTCGGTCAGGAATCTGGCGGTCTGGAAATCCCTGCGGCTGAGAAGAACGGTCAGAAGTCTGGCGGTCCGGAATCCCTTGCGGCTGAGAAGAACGGTCAGGAGTCTGGTGGTCCGGAAATCCCTGCTGCGGCTGATAGGAACGGTCAGGAGTCTGGCGGTCTGGAAATCCCTGCGGCTGAGAAGAACGGTCAGGAACGTCAGAAGTCTGGCGGTCCGGAAATCCCTGCTGCGGCTGATAGGAACGGGCTCCCCCAGGCTTTGGATATGAAGTCCCTTGATGCTGGGGCCCGTTGTGTCCTTCCAGTATCTTTTTGGAGGGACGTGTCTCCGGCCACATCGCTTGTTTTCGTTTACGCCCACGGGGCATGATAGTAGTAGCAGGCATCGGCCCTGTTTGCCCTGAACGGAGGTTCCAGGGGCGAAACCCGGGCGGATGCAAAGATCTCTGCCTTCGTCGCTGTTGCGGCGAAGCAGATTGGGGAGACAAGTGACGTTTGCGCCCAGCTTTTGGTGGTGCTGGACGGTGTGGAATATTAAATGTTGGATTCATAACTGACAAATCCGAAATGTCCGACGCCTCTGAGTCGCTGCTATAATTCAGCGGTCGTGCAGGGCGATGTTTGGATTTGCCTATAGGAATACTTTCCGATGAGGTATTCAAAGAAGAAGTATCCCGCGTTGGTGCAGAGTTAGCCGGAAACGGCGCAGCAATAGTCTTGGCAATGGTTGGAGGGAAAGGAACGATACTAGCATTCGACGAACTCGAATCGAGCCTTTGTCTCACGGGAGAATCAGGTTGCGGTTGTAGAAACTCGTCTGAAGGGGGGAGGGTGAAGGAAAAATCACTGGTGATTCGTCAAAAATGTTCGGTGGGTCGTCCACAATTTCTGGCGGTTGAACATGAGATATAGATTCTTGAGTCTGTGGAACAGAAGGTTGAGTAGGATTGATAATGAACTCGATATCCCGTTCGTGATACTTGCGACATTGATCAACATGTACATATTGAAAATTGTTGTTCGGTTTCTCCAGAACAATATTATTTTCAAAGACATTTGCCACCCGATATGGACCTTCGTAGCTGGGTGCAAATTTCTTCACTAAAGTATGCGAAACAGAAGACTGGAAGTGCGTTTCCACGAGAGTGAGATCTCCAACGACAAGATCTGGTTTCCTACGCCTAGAATTATAATATCGTGCTTGAGCCGCTTGTGCTCCTAGCATTGCAACACGAGCTTTTTCTGCCATAATGTGTACTGATTGCGGAGTTGGTCGCTGATTTAGTTCGTCGATAATCCCCGTTAAATTTTCAAAAGGGGTTTTAATTTTGCGACCCAGAAAAAGTTCTGCAGGAGTAATTTTAGTAGACTCGTGGACAGACGAGCGGAGGGCGAACGCAAAAAGTTCTAAATGGTCATCCCATCTTTCATGGTGGTCCATTACGAAAGTCGCAATCATTTTCACTAGCGTTCGGTTAACGCGTTCTGCAGGATTACTCTGGGGATGATATGGGGAAATGAATTTATGTTTAATGTGTAATCTCGCACACATTCTTTCAAAAATGTCAGAAATAAATTGAGGACCATTATCCGAAACTACTTTATTAGGTGCACCATATCTAGAAAATACTTCATTAACTAAGACATTACAAATAATCTCAGCCGTAGCGGCTTTAATGGGAAAAACTTCAACCCATTTAGAAAAATTATCAGTTAGTACTAAAACATAACGAGCTTTATTTTTAACAGATAATGGATAAGGTCCCAATAAATCTATGGAAATAATATCAAATACATGAGAACTTGAACTAGATTTCAAGTGACCGGCCGGTCTTACATTACGGTAATTATTAATCTGACACAAGTGACATGATTGAACGTATGCGAGCACACTTTGGTACATGCCAGGCCAATAGGCAACATCCCGCAATTTACAACGGGTCTTGCGAATACCTAAATGGCCTGCAAGAGGTTTGTCATGAAATTCATTTAAAAGAGCCATTCTAAGGGTTCGCGGAATACATGGGCGAAACTCTGCCCTAGTAGTCCGAGACTTTGTATAATAAAGAAGACCCTCTATTACTTCAAAATGTTGTGACCTTCCAGCCAGAGAAGGGTCACTTGGTAGGGGCGAACCCGCAAGCAAAAAATTGTAAATATCCCCAAAATCTGGATCATTTATTAATTCTGCCATTATCTGCTCTCTGGATGTGATATCAGCTATCAGAAGTAAAGGCTGACATCCAGGAGTAGTTTCGGTGGGGACCCCACTAATCGGAACGCGAGATAGTGCGTCCGGTAATTGATTCTTATTACCTGGCTGATACGAAATTTTGATATTGCTCTCTTGTAACTTCAGAGCCCACTTCATAAGTCTTTGAGATAGGTGCTTAGCAGAATTCAAATACTGAAGGGCAGAATGATCCGTAATTATGTTAACTGTCAATTCGTTAAGATAACATTGAAATTTATTCAGTGCATACACAACAGCAAGACATTCACGTTCCGTAGCTGAATAATTGCGTTCAGCTTTGGCTAAAGTACGAGACGCAAAAGCTATTGGATGCCCAGCTTGTGACAAAACGCAACCAAGACCAACTCCGGATGCATCAGTATAAATATCAAATTCTTTAGAATGATCCGGGAAAGCCAACACCGGAGGCTGAGTCAATGCAGACTTCAGTGTTTCGAATGCAGCGTTAGCTTCAGGTGTCCAAATAAACTTCTTGTATTTACGCTTTAAGGCATACAATGGCTCACATATTGTAGCATAAGCGGGGACGAACTGCTGATACCATCCGGTCATTCCCAGAAAGCGGGATAGTTCTTTTCGCTGTTTTAGGCCGAGGAAAGTCAGCAATAGGCCTAATTTTTTCATTATCAGTGAATAAGCCGTGGGGAGTAATTTTCAACCCCAGATATACAATCTCGTCCCTCGCTATCTGGCATTTACTAGGTTTTAACGTCAAGCCAGCATTGTATATAAGTTGGAACACCTGTTTGAGCAGAGAAAGGTGCTCGTCAAAAGTCTCTGATGTGATAATAATATCATCCAAATAGACATGCACATGTGGACCCAGGACAGGTCTGAGAACCGTGTCCATAAGCTTTTGGAAAGTAGCAGGTGCAGAAGCCAAACCAAAAGGCATACGTAAATATTCATAGGCCCCAAAAGGAGTCACAAAGCCTGTTTTATCGACCGAGTCCGGATGTACTGCCACCTGCCAATATCCACTCGCCAAATCCAAAGTTGACATCCATTTGGTTGACGACAAGTCATTTAGAATATGTAACATGACAGGTAGGGGATAATTGATTGTTTTTGTGACTTGGTTGAGTTTGCGAAAATCTGTCACGAAACGAAATTCATTTGGTTGTTTCTTTGGAACCAAGAAGGCAGGAGCCGCCCAGGCGCTTGTTGATTCCCTGATTATGCCTTGCTTAATCATTTCCGCAATTTGACGTTGCATTTCCTGTTTTTTATGTGGAGCACAAGGGTAAGGTTTCGTCGCAATGGGTTTCGAACCATCAGTGTCAATAACATGATAAACCACCTGTGTGAAACCAGGTTGATCCGAAAATAAACCAGGGCTTTCCTGTAAAAGGAGAGAAAGCTGGTCTCGTTGCCCCTCATTCAATTGGTCACTCAACAATAAACTCGTAATATCTACAGGAACCGTCGGAATCATTTCGACAGGTTCCGGAAAGGAAATCACATGTTGTACAAAATTCAAAGTTATTTGAAACTTGTTAATAAAGTCCATACCCATGAGACATTTCACGGGTAGCTCGTCTATAAGCAGGAAAGAATGTGTAAAACGAGCTTTTCCCAGCCCTAAAGATAATGTGACAGTTCCTGCGATACTGAAGATTTCGTTATTTGCACCTCGCAAATACTGCGTTGCAGGCTGAACATGTATTGCAGAAAAAACATCATTGCAAAACTTTGTATTTAGGGCTGATATCTCAGACCCAGTGTCGAACTTTGTCTCGACAATAATGTCTTCAAGTGTCAAGAATACATCAGGCAACTGAGGAGTTTGAACAGTCACTAATACTGTTTTAGGGTCAGGATGTTTGGTATCAGGAAGCAGGACCGACCCTTCGTCTACTTCCTGTGGAAGTTTAAAGGAATTCTGGTGGTGTTATCATGTGGTCGGAAACCTCGACCCTGCCGGGTATCGGGAAAATTTTCACGATAAGGAAAATTGCGTGCACCCTGCGTCGGGAACTCCGCGTGTCTGTTGAGATTTTCATTTTCGTTACGTCTGCCCTCAGCACGGGCAGAAAAATTATTATTGCCCTGAGCATGATAACGTTCCGAATGCTGCTGAGTGGAACGGGGTCGAGCATACTGTGCATTATGACGATACCCCGTAGCTTGCTCCGAAACTCGTTGCTGGTTCGCCACTCTTCTGTGTGGTGGAACGTATGAAGCTTGGGTGGGCACGTGTGTATGCTCGCGCTGAAAGTTTTGTCTATTATGCCGCTGAGGGTTTTCGGAATAAGCCTCGCGGGGTGCCCGAGCATGGTGAGTTGAAGCATTTTTGCCATGTCGCTCTTCATACGTGCGTATGAGGCGAAGGCATTCATGAATAGTGGTAGGGTGTCGAACCTCAAGAAAATCTTGTAAGAATGGGTCGAGCTGCTGTACGAGGGTATCCAACATGTCAACATGACTGGCATGTGGATCCCATAGATTATATAGGCGTGTAGTTTCCAACGCAAATGCAACAGGGCTATCATTGGGACCCTGCTGACGAGAAAACAGCTGTTGAGCAAGGCTAGCTCGACTGAGGCCGAAAGGAAAGACCTCCAAGAATTCTGCACGGAAATTCTCATAATGAGAATCCGGGTTCGACCCTCGCCACTGCCGATACCAGGTCTTGGCGGTATCTCTCAAGCAAGTTCCGGCAATTTGGACCTTGCAGTCTTCCGGAATATTATATAAATCAAAATGATCTTCCAGATCTTCAAGGAACTTTAAAGACCCCTCCAAACCATTGAAATGAATTGTTCCTGCATGCGGCACGAAATGGGCAAGCATTCTGCTTCGCTGAGAGGATTGAATTCCCTCAGCTACGACCCGCGACTCAGAGTGATAAGAAGCTGGTGCATTACGAGATGGTGAAGAATGCTTGGGTATGTGTAGATTATTCATATCCAAGGCAGAGCCACAGGCTTCGTACAAATTGTCCAAACAAACACCATTACCCTCGAGACTTGCCGGAAGGTGGAAATTTGCAGTTGTCTCAGGTAAGGAAGCCATGGGTAATAATAGTCAGGATCTCGTGTTCGAGAAAAGTTCGGGCGCCAATTATAATGAATTAGCTTTGTTTATCTTTTTGCTAAGCTAATTATTATGAATGAATAATGCTCTAAGCTTCAAAATGATGAACTCCCAAAAGGGTGTTGTTACTCGTTAATTATGAACTTAAACAAAGTCTCAACGCTGGTTATTTATATTAAGTAATCAAAGTCATAAACCTAACAGCCAGACAGAGGTCTGACAAAACTAAGAATTGAGAAAGACTGAACTTACAGAACAACTTGTTTATTATGAAGACTCCTGGTCAACTAAGGCACTCATATATCACTACTACATAACAACACAACTCCAACGCAACAACACAACTCCAACGCAACAACACAACTACAACGCAACCAACACAACCCTCAACTCCAACGCAACAACTACACAACTACAACGCAACAACACAACTACAACGCAACAACACCACACACACTTCTCGATGAACGCGCCTATATACGAGCTACCACCACGTCATGACTTACACTCATTGCCAGATCTCATTCAGCGGGTGAAATAATATTCCGTTCAGTAGGAAGATAATTTACATACTAAACTAAAATAACCAGAGATAGTAAAATCAAAAGGAAAGTGAATATAGAATATACGTTACAGTTCTTCCCTTCATTGTTCATCCCGACCAGTCATACACTGTGCCTGGTTGGTCTATCACTAACAATATCTCCTTTCTTCTCCTGCTCACCTTTCTCGTCCGTAAACATTCAGAACCACATGCTCTCCTTAATACAGATCAAAAATCCGCTTTCGATGAAATTTCCCATGACTATCTTTCTGCTGTCCTTCTCCCCTTTGGCCTTCCTCCTCGCTTCGTGTCTATTGTTCTTGGCCTCTAACGGGGCGCCTTTTTTCACGTCCGGACGGCCTTTTTCTTAACTGCTACAGTACCATTTGAACTAGGAATTAGGCAGGGGTGTCCCCTCTCGCGACAACTCTTTGCCTTAGCCTTTCCTTCGTTCAACTCGACAATCACTTCTATCTGCCTTGCCACCTACAGTTGCCAGCACTCGGCATCACTGCGTATGCGGATGATGCCAAGCTCTGCCTTTGTAATGATGATCAGTTTGCTGTGTTATATTAAGCCTATCAATCGTACGCTGCTCTTTCTGGTGCTTCCTTAAATACAAATAAAAGTACAGGGCTATGGTGCGGGACCTGGGTGGGCCACACTGATGGCCCTTGGGGTGCAGTGTGGTCCTCCTCGGCCCAAAAAATTCTGGGTGCTCACATTGGACACCGATTTACGGCAACCTCGACCTCTTGGAATACCATCCCCCTCGTCTTCAACGATCAGCAGGCTTCTGGAAGTCAGCTCACTACTATACTTCACACCATTAGCGAGCAGCGATTGTGCACCGTTACCTATTGTCTCAAATCACGTTTTCATGGTCTTTTGTCGTAATGCCAACATACCGCCTTGATACTGTGGAAAGCTTATTCACGTCGGTGATATTTACCTGGAAACATTAGATCGCGTCGGCGACGCTCCATCTCTCTTCTTCCTTAGGAAGTATCAACCTCCCAGATATTCACCGATACTACCGGGCCCATCGTGTTGTTTCATTTCTTCGTCTCCTGGTTTCCCCTTCTCTCTACTCTGGATGTTCTTCTCTCTCTCCATGGTCCATCTTTCTCTTTTCTACTCTTTCTTAAGATGGTTTCCTATACTACACCTCCGGCTAACTTCCCTTCCTTGATTTCTGAAGCTCTGACGTTCCTTCGTTCCCTTCCGCTCTCTCGGGCTTTCGCAACTACTACTCTCGATCTTTTGGACGAACCTCTCTTCTTCTCGTCCCTTGTCCGCCCCTCCCACCAGCCTTACTTTATCCTTCCTTCCTGGATTTGCTCCGGGATCATAACTGTTCGAGAGCCATAGTTAATTCTGACATGACCTGGAAATACCTCACCTCTTTGTTCTCAGATCCAACTCCCTGTCTTGCAGCTGAATATGCTCTCCTTCGCACTTCCCCTTCCTTGCCCTACCCTTCTCTGGTTACTTCCACTGGCCTTATCCATGTTCCTGATTCAAGTTTTCCTGTTCCCTTTTTTCTCCTCCTTCGGGGCGTTCCTGTCCCTCTTCTTTCTGTCTCTGAACTGCTTCTTTGTATCAATTTCTCCACACCTCTTGCTGTTCCGCATCCTCTTTCTGACACTCCATCTACTCTCTCTTCAGTCATCTGGTCCGCTTCCTCCTCTCAGCTTTCTTCTCCGTCGGAGCTTAAAATACACACTGGCGATATCTTCACCGTCGCCTTCCTGTTCCTCTCATTCTATCACGCATGTCTATTTCTACCTCTTCACTCTGCCCGTTCTGTGAATCCCCTGGAGACGTTAAACACGTGCATTTTTTCCGCCCAGTGCTTTTGCCGGTTCTTCATACAGCCTATAGAATTGCGAATCATGTCATCTCAAGAGATCTTCGATTCACGGCGTATGCATGGCTTCTCCTTACGAAACATCCCCCTACCCGACTTCCGGATGTTTGCGCTTACCTCTTTGTCCTGATGAAACAGGTAATATCTATCTAACATCTACATCTACGTACTACAGAAAACTCTACTTGGATCCTTGCAGCGGGGGACACGCTTCGTATTCACTTCTGGAGCCGTCTAACGGCTCGTCTCCGCATGGAGTATGCAGAGGAGTGCTCTTCAAATTCCTTAGCTCGCTTTCACACAAGGTGGGTTCAAGACTCCGGCTGGTTTAGATTCCATGATGAATTGCTTTACCTCTCCTTTTAGGAAGGTTTGTCCATTTCTGTGTGGATTGGCTTTGGTCGGACGAGACTTTCTCTTCCACTTTCTGCATTGGTGGGGTTTCCTTTTTGTTGTTTCTTACAGATTTGTAAGAATCTTGAGCCCATTTAGCTCACAGCAGGTGAGATATTTCGCATTTGTGTCAGTTCATTGTATCCATTGGTTTCTTCCTACTTGGGTAGGAAGTACTCCCATGTGGTGTTATGTTGTTTTGTGGCCCTGATTCTATTGGGTCTGTGGAATTATGCTCAGTCGGTGTAGCTGAATCTCCTTTTACTGTAGTGTTTATTTAGTGCGCACTGTGAAGTTATGGTTTATTCTGTACGTGGTCGGTTAGCCTGCCTTGCTTATCTTGTTGCATTGTGCTTTGTAGTTTCATGGAATGTGTTTTGTTTGTGCGGTACCTGTTTGCATCTTGTGTTCTACCGTGATTTGGCATCTGTACATAGTTTGATTTTCCCATTGTGTTGTATAGTATGTTGTTTTCTTTTTCGGATTTATGGAATGTATAACTTGCGGATTATTTTCGTTTGTACGCCTGACTGTGTAAATATTTATATATACTGGGTGCACTATCCTTTCTGGTGGAGGGTTTTCTTTTGTAAATAATTTTTTGGGCTTTAAGAGCACCTGTTTGTTTTATCTTTGCATACACTGTTGTTGAAAACCTTGCTGTATCTTTGCAATTGTTGAGATGTGCTCGCTACTGAAAGCTTGCTGTAGCGCTTTGTCTATCTCCGGACCACATTGAGTTTTGTACATACCGTATACCATTTTCACATAGTTATTGACTCATTCTTTTGTACCTCGTGCATATACACTGTATATTATAATTCACAAATGCTATGAATCCAATCTGAAATGTTAGAACCATGAATGCTCTTAGGTCTATGCTTTGCACGGTTATTTTTGTTCTTTTGTGTGTACTTTGCATCTATGTTTTTCCTACTGGGGTAGGAAGTACTCTCTCGGGATGCTGAGCGGTTGTAGAGCTAATTTTTTCTTGGTCAGGTGAATCATGCCCTGCTGATGCGTTTGTAGGTACCATATGCAGTTTTTATCAGTACGAATTTGCATTATACCGTTTTTTATTTGTGCATGAACGAATCATCTGTTTGCTATTCCTTAATTTCGTGCTCTTCTAAATATCCGATATATGGTTTGTTAGCAAGGTACCTGAGGGTACATATGTTCAGTGTGAAATGGTATTTGCACATAGATTGTATTATTCCTTTTGTGCGGCCAGTTAATTGTCTTTTTGCATTCTTAGAATCTATTACTCTGCTTTTTCTTTTGTTCATCACGAGTGCTTAATTGTGTCATACCTTTACTTTTATTTGATGCGCTATCCCTCCAAATGGAGGGTAATTTTTGTACATATCGTTGGTTTTAAGTGCGCATTGTATATTCTACTCTAATCAATTTTGTTGGTAAACTTGTTGTATTTTCTCTGCAACTGTGATTATGTACCTGCCACAGAAATACTGTATTTTAGCATTTTATTTATTTCCCAGCCAACGATGTGGTCCGGCATTTGTATATATTGCTTGTTAAGTTTCTCCCTTTCTTTTCTTGTTGTTTTAATTAGTCATTTGACTCTGTAATGAAATTTAGCAAAATAAAGATTGTTTTGAACTCCATATGTTTTGCAAATGTGGATTTTCCTGAGAGCTTCTGGAAGCATACTTCACATTCCCATAGTTCACTTTTACATGGAATGATGTGCATTGTAGTATCAATTTCTTCCTTCATCTCCTTTACAATTAATTGTTCAGTGACTTCTCTCATGGAATGCTTCAGCACTGACTCCATGCTGAGGAACAAATTTGTATTTATTCAGAAATCTACTTCTCTAGTAATTTCCTTTTTTGACATGCAGTCATGAACTGGGGAATGCATGCCCTTTTCATTTGTGTTGTCCACATATACAAAGAAAAATGTCAGTCATGTCTGATACCTAACAGGGCATTAGGAATGCTTTAAATGAGCTCATTAATTCAAACACAAAAATATAGAAATGAAACCAAATGAGCTTTGTAAACAGATTTTTTGAAATGGCCAAGCCGATTTTCAGGAGATATCAAAATACTGACAAAGAAAAATATTCACTGATTTTATAGTTGTGACTTAGGCAATAACGTGGCAGACCTTTTCTCATCAAAGCAAACATAAGGCAGTATTTTGTCCTTCTGTAAGATGACGAGTGCTGGAAATTGTATGAAAATAAAACATGCACCAAAAAACACCTGCAGAATCATATCACTCAATTTCTTTTGGAACATTTCGACAACTTTCGCGAGATTCAGATAAAAGACCGAAACTCACAGAATGTCAAATGCACAACAAATTTTGAAAAGCCAAAGTTCTCTTGAGAGGAATAACTTCGTGGGGTCTTCTGTAATGTTTTCACCTTACCAATTATGCTTTTATTACTTCGTTAGGATTCAAGATTTGGATTGGATTGGAGGTTTAACGACCACCGTGATCAACTCAATGGGCTATAAGCAGTCTCCCGTCCCTAATTTAGGGTCACTGGTTCCAGGGAAGGGAGGGAGCCAGTGCCGTAAGACAAACACAACATCCATGCCTCACCGGGAATTCGAACCCGGACCCCGTTCGGACGAATGATCAGAGGCCATCGCTTAGACCACTGCGCCACCGGGGCGGCCAAGATTTGGTAATTTGCTTTCTTATGAGAATGACTCACGTTTACCTTCGGTTATCTTCTTTAACTCTAAGCCAATTTGTATAGCCTTATACAGTAATAATAGTTTAATGACGATTCAGGAAGAAGGGATTTCTTCGGGCTAGTTGTCTACTCCGGTCAGCATGTCCAGAATTTTTTTTTAATTTAGATAATGAGGCTTACAGACGTAGCTTTGTCCACCACAGGAACTAGTTGACCGAACTGTAATAGCGAAAATGACTCATGATCATGGTGAAACACACCCCTTTTTTAGCAAATTACAGAATAAAACATTCAGGTAAACTACAACAGAAACATACATAATAAATAGAGCCCAGACACAAGTCCAGGTAGGAAGAATTCAGTGGTGAGGGACGGAAAACAGAGATATTACATAGTGGGCATATCCAGTACCAAAGAGGATACTGAGCAATAACTGATAGCTGCGAGCAAATAAATCACCGAGTCTCAAAAGCCTCAAGAACTACCAGGCTACCTTACCCAAGAGCCAGGTTCTTTTAGAAATAGACCTGAGACGACTTCGGCGTCAGGCTATTGCGTGGAAAATGGTGTGAATCTGCGGCGGTCGGCTGAAAAAAACCGGAAGGAATTTGCCAGACTTGCTTCGCAGATGAAGGAAACTAGATTTTTTTATTGGAGTTTTAACGACCACCGTGAGCAACTCAATGGGCTATAACCAGTTGCCCGTTCCTAATTTAGGGTCACTGGTTCCAGGGAAGGGATAGAGCCAGTGCCTAACTAACTAGATTTCCACTGACACTAGCATATATTCACACAAGTAAAGGTAGACTTTACAAAGAGAAAGAAAGAAACTGAAACTCTAGAAAGTTTCAAAAATTCTGAGGAAAGTGAAAAAAAATGATGTTAAGGAAAGTGATAAAAAAAAAAAAAATATGAAGTGCACAATAAGGTACAACCTCAAACATTGGACAGCCGCCCCGGTGGCGCAGTGGTCTAAGGCGTTGGCCTCTGATCATTCGTCCGAAAGGGG
The DNA here is from genome assembly GCA_039090855.1 of Macrothele yani. Classification (NCBI taxonomy): domain Eukaryota; kingdom Metazoa; phylum Arthropoda; class Arachnida; order Araneae; family Macrothelidae; genus Macrothele; species Macrothele yani. Next base: position 142,235,591 of record CM077009.1, on the reverse strand, counting down.
TCCGGGTTCGAATCCCGGTGAGGCATGGATGTTGTGTTTGTCTTACGGCACTGGCTCTCTCCCTTCCCTGGAACCAGTGACCCTAAATTAGGGACGGGCGACTGCTTATAGCCCATTGAGTTGCTCACGGTGGTCGTTAAACCTCCAAAGAAAAAAAAAAAAAAAAAAAAAACATTGGACAAGTATAATTTAAGCTCAAAAATAAAAGAAGCAATAAATGACACAGAATTAGTGAAAAGTGACACAAAAAAAATACCTCCGTAATATTAATTTATTACACAGAGGGAAAAAACAAATTGCCATTAAAAGTAATTTACAAAATTCTGTGCTAAATCAAAGAATTGAAAAACATCGCATGAATTTTAAAAACACTAATGTCGTAGAGATATTAATGCAGATGTTGACAAATACTTAGGTGATAATGCTAAACAAAAGCAAAAAAATTGGAAAGTTAAATATTCCAACTGTACAAAAACTTAAAATTTCACTGGAAGGCTTAGTAAAGAAATTAAAGAGGCAGAAAAATTGCCAATAATGAAGGTGCTCTTTTACAGTATACCAATAACATTGCACTTAATAACACACTAAATGAACTGCCTCCTTTAAATGCAAATGTGGAAAATATCCACAATGAAATTGAAAGCCAACAAGCAAATAAAATACAAAGCAGTGAAGAACTTCAAAGAGAGACGGCAGTATTCTTCACACCAAATGCAGAACGCGGTAACAAGCAAGAAAGCGAGATGGGGGTATTCTTCCGAAAGGTGAATAAAAAAAACCCCAGTGAACTTAACAGCAAGCCCTGCGAAAACAGTTCTAATAAAGAAAATACTAAAGGTAGAAATAATAAGCAGACATCTTCAAACAAAATGAACCTTTTAATTAATAAAATCAAGGAAACGACCTTGAGTGAGAAGTTTACGGAAAACCCAAATAAAAAAAAATTGTTAAAAAAAATTAATGGAGAATGGCCCATAAATGAACTAGCAGAATTAGCAGCTAAAATTACCAAAAACATGGAAACGCTTAAAACTAATACTGCTACTGATGTCCAAGCTAACAATAGCGACAGCAATAAAAACAACAGTGACTTTAAAAAAATGAGGCAAAAACAAAAGGCCCTTTAAAGGGCATTCCTCATGTTTCTGAGGAAGAAATTTTGCTCACTGAAAAAAAATGGTCTTAACATTCTAATTTGGAATGTGCAAGGCATCAAAAGACAGCAGAAAATTTATAGCCTATCTAAAACATAAAACAAATTGTCATAGCGTTAATTAATGAGTCCTGGCTTACAGACAAAGTTAAATTCAAAATTCCCGACTACAAGGTATACAGGAAAGACAAAACCAACAAAAGTGGTGGAATTTTAGTTGCAGTTAAAGATAATCTAGGGCAAAGTGAAGCACCATGTAACACAGAGGAAGGCATGGATGCGCACCCTGTTATTATTAAAACAAAAATAGCCTGATTAAAGTTTACGGCGTTTTATAATCATCCCAGTCACACTATTACCAGTGTATCTCTTGATAAACTATTTGAAGAAGATATTTTCACGGTCATAATGGGCGATTTTAATAGTAAACACCGCTATTGGTACTGTCCCAGAGCTAACAAAAGTGGAAACAATATCTTCAGATATCTTTTAAATAAAAACATTGATTTGGGGGCGCCATCTGAACCTACCAGAACGGCACTTAGAGGAACTAGCAATGTACTATATTTTGTGCTGTTTAAGAATAACAAATATTACTATGAGATTTACACTGCAGCAGCGCTCTCCTCTGATCACAATCCCGTTCATCTTCAGCTTTTTACTGATAAAACTGTGATGGTAGCACCAAGGAGGTTACAATAATACTTCTGGAGGTGCCCTGGTCTCTTAACCGTGAAACCGCAAGGTGTGGGAATTTGCCATTGTTTAAATGATACCAAGGAGGTTATATTACTGGAGACACCACTGGCTCTGCCGCCAAAGGTCACAACCACGTGGTCACAACTAATCTGTGGTGGGACGTCGCAAGCAGGCAAAAACGAACTAAATTATACCGTTGATAGAACAGTAAGCTTGTGTATCATTGATAAAGATTATTGAATTACTCATTTTATCTTTTTTTTTTTTGATTGGAGGTTTAACGACCACCGTGAGCAACTCAATGGGCTATAAGCAGTCGCCCGTCCCTAATTTAGGGTCACTGGTTCCAGGGAAGGGAGAGAGCCAGTGCCGTAAGACAAACACAACATCCATGCCTGACCGGGATTCGAACCCGGACCCCTTACGGACGAATGATCAGAGGCCAACGCCTTAGACCACTGCGCCACCGGGGCGGCACTCATTTTATCTGTTTATACGCTTAGAAGTTTTTGTTCCATTGGTTTCAAAGCAGCTCCTTTTCTGCGGCTGCGTCGTGCCTGCTCATGACGTCATTTGCAGCACGGACGGTGACTTCTGGCGGCCAATGATGCGTGGATGGGAGTGGTGTCTCCAGTAATACACTGCCGGACAATTGCTAAGGACGGATGACATTAGCAACGATAGCAACCATAAAATGGAAGGTAGGAAAATGTGGAAATTAGCACAAGTGCGGGATAGAGTAAGACGTGTTGTGCGTATGCAAATTTTGGATTGCCGAACTTGTTCGTGACGTCATAGCGCTGATAAGAGATATAAAGGATTTGACGCGTATTGACAGTTGTTGTTCAAACGCAAAGTTGAAAGCGAAAGAATCAATTGACGAACTTGCAATTTTCAGTATGTCTTCCCGACATCACCTAAATGATTTTACGCGTGGCCGTATTATTGGCAAGATTGAAGAAGGGCAAAAAATAATAGATGTTGCCAGGGAGTTCGACGTCAGCCACAGTGTTGTTTCAAAGCTTTGGAAATCATTTTAAACAAATGAAAAGTGTAGCAAACGTCACGGGGGAGGTCGTGTTCGCAGTACGACACCTGCAGAAGATCGGTACATAGTGCTATCAACAAAAAGACACCGGCTCAGCACAGCTAGTGAGGTACCAAATCAGTTTATGGCTGCTACTGGGAAGCGGATCTCCTGAAAAACTGTTGCCAGACGTTTGCATGAAAGAGGACTATATGCCCGCCGTCCTGTTGTGTGCATCCTATTGTCCAGACGCCACCGTACCGCCCGTTTGCAATGGTGCCATCAACATCACAATCGGACTGATAACGACTGGTCTGCTGTCCTCTTCTCAGATGAGAGTAGATACAGTCTATCGTCTGATTGTCGACGACAACTGATCTGGCGTGATAGTGGTACTGCATATTGTCCAGCAAACATAAGGAAAGGGACCGATATCCGACATGTAGTGTCATGGTATGGGCTGGCTTCATGATCAATGGCCGTACGTCCCTCTATGTGCTTCCAACTGGGACTATGACTGGCCAACGATACATTAATGATGTTCTGCTACCTCATGTTTGCATGTTCTGGTGCTGTCGGTGATAGATTCATTTTCATGGACGACAACGCAACATGTCATCGAACTGTCGCTGTCCAGGGGTGTCTTGAGAGCGAGGATATTCAACGCCTCGTATGGTCAGCATGTTCTCCAGATCTGAATCCTATTGAAAATGTGTGGGATGCTTTGGGGAGGAGTCTTGCTGGTCGCCAATGCCCTCCAATAAACAAGGACACCCTCATCCGTGCACTGACAGAGGAATGGGATAAATTACCCCAACAGCTGCTTGATAATGTTGTGCAAAGCATGACACGACGTGTGGAATCTTGCATAGCCCTCCATGGTGGCCATATCCCGTATTGACACATCTTACGCCAGAACGCCTGCGGACGGTAATTGCATTTTTTCACGTTTACGTAATCTGCACAAAATGGAATGTTTGTCCCTTGAACACGTTCCAAAGCCTTCTGGATTTCAGAGCACAATAAATTGACTTTCTTGTAATGTCCTGGCATTCTGACATTATTTTATTTCACTTGGCATCCAACCACACTTACTTTTTTATGCGCTATATAGCCGTTTATGATCCGTCCTTAGCAATTGTCCAGCAGTGTATAACCTCCTTGCACGATATCTATGCAATTCAATCTGTTTGTATTTTGGAATTGCGTGATTGCAGAAACCATGTTAATATCAAATCGGAATGAATTTTACTTCTTACACGAGTGAAGTTTACAATTTTAACGTTATGCTTTGTTTAAAATTCAAACCAATGTTCGTGTATTTCAATTTAAAATAAAAATGGGAAAAAGACTCAAAATAATTAAGAATTTTATAAATTCAGCATTTTCTCACACATTGGAAAGAAGTTACGATGCGGAATTGGAAATATTGTGACGAAAGAAGGCGATTCGGCCAACACAAAATGCCTTGCAATAGCATTGAAAACCATCAGCTTTTCCACAGTTTGACGGCCGTCGCTCGTGGTTATAGGCTTCACGCAAAGTGGCACTGCTTCATTAACAAGGGCATATCCATATATCTTATTCTAACCTCCTTGGGTAGCACCCAAAATGGTCACTAACTTAAAGCAGTTTGAAGAAAAAATTAAGTTAGTACCACATCCAGAAATTGGAGATTGCAAAAGCAAAGTGGGAATTTATAATGCTTTTGAGCTCTAACCTTGCCATTAAAAAGATTATGGAAAAATGTCAAACTCCTGCCAAAGAAAAAGAAATCCGTACTATTTACCCAAAGAAATTTTGGATCTTATTAAAGAGAAAAATAGGTACCGAAGCAAATGGCAAAGGACAAGAAATAAAACATTCTACGACATTTATTGCTCTCTAAACAAACAAATTAAAATAGAAAATGGTTCATGGGGGCAGGTCTTAGAGGAATAATAAAATAAAATGACCATATGGAACCTTACGTCGAGTTTGCAAAGTAAAAATATCCGACTACTTCCACCCCTTCAAAAAGAAAATGGGACGGTAGTTAGAACCCATGAGGAAAAAGAGGAACAAGCTCGTTAGAGAAACTGTTTAAAATGAATGATATCCCTGATCAGAAAGGTGTGAATAAAAAAAAATGGAGAAAAAGGTTTAGAAAACAGCAACCTAAAGTGGAAAGTGCTATGACCTCTCTTAGGTCCGCAAACCCAGAGGAAGCAGCAGAAGTCGGAGAACACCTGAACAGCAGAATAAAAAAATAACAGCAACGGCCCTTTTAAGAGCCGAAAGAAATTTATTCCACCTGACTTTGAAAACCCACTTCCTATTAGTGACAGGGAAGTAAGGTTTCATATTAATAAACTTAGGAATAAAAAGGCACCTGGTAAAGACAGTATTAATAATAAAATCATGAAAAAATTACCGGATGAATATGTGCAAACCCTTACTAAAATTTATAACAAAGCTATTGAATTAAATTACTTTCCTGACGAGTGGAAGTCAGCGGAGGAGATTTTACTTCTCAAGTCAAATAAAAATCTGGCTATCCCAGATAATCACAGACCTATTTTGTTGCTCCCAACTATGGGAAAAATTTTGAAAAAAATATTCTTATTAGAATGCAACAATTCTGTAAAGAACACCCAGTTATTTCATTTATTGAAGGAGAGTTTAGAGAGAAACACTCCACGGTGCATCAGTTATCAAGAGTAACAGAGATGCGCTGAAGAAATAATGAAAAAAGTAGGGTGGTTGCCAAATACATGGTAAGAAATGTTGTTTGACAAATGGTACCCTGTCATATTGTTACATATGTAAAATAAATGTTTCCTGCCAAATCTGGAGCCATTTGAATAATATTTAGAGGTGGCTCAAGACAAGCGAAAAAAGCTTGAACGTACGCGATATAAGGTACTTAATCAGTACCTTATATGTACGTACGTGTATAACACACAGCAGCCATATTTTTGTGTGTAGCTAAAGCGTTTGATAAATGCCCACATGAGGCAATTATCTACAAGCTTATAGCGCATGATTTCCCACTCTGGATTATTCACATAATCAAGTCATACATTGATAACAGAACATTCCGCGTAAAAATTAATGGTAAGAAATCAACTAAAAAAAATATTGAAGCTGGTGTTCCACAAGGCAGTGGTACTCGCACCGACGTTGCATTCTATTTTCACGTCAGATTTTCCTAACTTTAATAACAGGAATCTGACTACAGCTCTATATGCTGAAGACACTGCTTTAGCTCATACTTCCAAAAATAAAAATCAAGCAACTTTTATGCTACAACACTATGTAGAAAAATTAGAGAAGTATTTCTTTGACATGAAAATTAAAATCAACACTGAAAAAACCCAAGCAATTTTGTTCACACGCAGAACATGGAGATATAATACTGACTTTGAATTATACGGGAAAGAAATCCTTGGGTAAAAGAAGTTAAATATTTAGGCCTTATAATGGATCACAACCTAAATTGGAACAAACATATCAAAGAAACCCGAGTCAAGCCGCCCCGCCCCGGTGGCGCAGTGGTCTAAGCGATGGCTTCTGATCATTCGTTCCAAAGGGGTCCAGGTTCGAATCCCGGTGAGGCATGGATGTTGTGTTTGTCTTTCGGCACTGGCTCTCTCCCTTCCCTGGAACCAGTGACCCTAAATTAGGGACGGGCGACTGCTTATACCCCATTCAGTTGCTCACGGTGGTCGTTAAACCTCCAATCCAAAAAAAAAAAAAAAAACGAGCCAAAGCCCTAAAACTTAGAGAACCCATAATAAAAAATAAAAGGCTCAGCAAAAAAAAAAAAAAAAGATAAAACTTTGCTATGGAAGGCCTGCTTTAGCCCTGTTATTACTTATGGCGGTCCCATCTGGGGTAACTGCAACAAGCAGCAAAAAAAAATAATATTACCTCGTATCAAAATAAAACCCTACATATGACTTGATGGTAGAACCTCAAAATAATGCTATCCGCAACATGTTAACTCGATTCATTTTACTATGTATGATCTATCTAAAAGGTACTATGAAAAAGCCAAAGATCATCCCAACCCTCTTGTGAGGAATGCCCTAAATTATACTGTTAGTGATACTGACAGATTCAAAAGGCCGAAAGCTATTTTGAATAAAGTTCCTGAAAAGAACCCAATTCATAGTTACTCTTGTAAAAAAAGTATTAACTGGAACTAGAGATTTCTGAGTATTCTTCACATGTGAGAATACAAACCGATAAAATTGTTACCAAGCTCTCTCCAGCCAATGGAAAAAAATCTTTTCTCTGATTGGCTTCTGAGTATCAAGGCAAGAAGCAGACTCTTACCAGAACACTGAGCAAACGGCAATTCTGCTTTTACAGGTGCCTAGCAGATAAAAAAGAAAAACATATAGTAAGGTTTTGTGAGAAAAACGGTTGTTGCTCTGAGATGTTTTTTTTTTTTTGGAAGTTTAACGATTACCGTGAGCAACTCAATGGGCTATAGGTAGTCGCCCGTCCCTAATTTAGGGTCACTGGTTCCAGGGAAGGGAGAGAGCCAGTGCCGTAAGACAAACACGACATCCATGCCTCACCGGGATTCGAACCTGGATCCCTTTCGGACGAATGATCAGAGGCTATTGCTTAGACCACTGCGCCACTGGAGTTTTTCTTTTATGTGTGCTGTCTGATTTTTCAGGTTCCCCTTTCCCCTGTCCTTTCTTCGTTTCCTGCGGCCAGACGTTGCCTACGGGGAGGGTTGCTCGGTGTGATTGGTTGCGGGTAAGTATGTAGGGCAGCTTTTAACTTCAGATCTTAACGGGCAACCGTATACTTCTTAAACTCTAAGTCTTCCGCACTTTTCTATCATACTATTCTATCAGGGCAACCTGTTCCTGCTTCTAATTATTTTCATTTTTCACCTGCCAAAAGGCGCAGCACGCTGTGGGTTCGGGTCTCTAGACCTAGATTAGGAAATCTCTCTCTCTCTCTCTCTCTCTCTCTCTCAACTGACACGAACGTAGACACTGGAAGCAGAACCGATCGAGGGGGAAAACAGGAAGAGACCAACTCAGCCTCTGGAACATTGTGCAAGAAACGTCCAGAAAATGCACCACAGCTAATTTACACGGATTCCACGCAAGGCTGTGATTCGCTGCTCAGAGAGGTTGACGATTTGGTCGGAAGCAACCCGAAGCACGGCTAACTGGTAACAAGTAGCTCTCAAGTCAGCTTGAAAGCCGAGTCGGTTTACATGGTTCAAGTGTTTGCTTCAAGAATCAAGCGTGGTGCGAAATTTTAACGTACACAGCATGGCGGATCGACGCGTTGGAAAGGCTGGCGTAGGCATTAACGCTGAAGAGCTAAATGACGAATTGCATGCTGTTTGTACCTCAAAAGAAGACGTGAGTGCGAAATTAGATTTCTCGACGGGAACTGATCGGAATGTTATAACGTGAGATCGCACTAAAAGATCCAGAATCGCAGAGAATTCGTTTACGACCTATCGAAAAGAAAAAATAGAAATAAAGGGTGTAAGTTGAAAACTGTCGTATCTCATTTCAGTTTATATATTTTTTTCTATAACAGAAAGTGTATACACATGCTCACAAATAATAAAACACAAATCAATGCAAAGTGGAATAATTTCTTTTAACTATGCAAACTTAAAATAACTGAAGTGCATCAGTGCCGCCCCGATGGCGCAGTGGTCTAAGGCGCTGGCCTCTGATCATTCGTCCGTAAGGGGTTCGGGTTCGAATCCCGGTGAGGCATGGATGTTGTGTTTGTCTTACGGCACTGGCTCTCTCCCTTCCCTGGAACCAGTGACCCTAAATTAGGGACGGGCGACTGCTTATAGCCCATTGAGTTGCTCATGGTGGTCGTTAAACCTCCACTCAAAAAAAAAAGTGCAGCAGTAAAGCCAAGGGTGAAGTTTGTGTTTAAAACTGGCTGAATGGCAGTTTCGAACAAATAACAAGGTGATGCATGCATGCTGCATTACTATTCACCTAAAGATTTTTTTGTTGACACTTGTAAAAAAAAAAAAAAAAAAGAATATAACATTTTTTTTTTACATTTTGTTAGGCATCCATTTTTAATTACCCTAGATTTCTTCCATACTCAGTATGTAGACATTTACCATAAAAAAGTAAAAATGGCAATAAAAAATTGCATTTTTCATTTCCCATGACAAGAATAAAATTTACTGGCCAATGGCCGGTGGACCAGTAGGTATTTAACCACTGGTGCATATTTTCATATTTTTTGTTGTTTTGCGTTTTAATTACCATGAGCAAATCATGAGTTAAGGCCTGGCCCTTATTATTTAGGTGCCACTGGTTCCAAGGAAGGAGATAGAGTTAGCACTATCAAACCAGCTCACCACTCATGTCACACCTGGACTGGAACTGTGGCCCACCTCAGAGAAAATGGTCAGAAGCCATTGCTTCAGCCTACTGCTGTGGTCTGGCGATGTCACATAACATTTATAGGCACTGCAATATTCTGGTATTGCAATACAGATGTAGTGTGGATCAATCAATCAAATCAAACTTTACTTAATGACATTATAATGTTAATGAATTTCTTTTATTACTATTTTACTAGAATTTTGGAAGTCCCACAGAATATGGTTGACTAACAGGCAGCAGGGAACTCTTAAATATTATAAATCATATGGGGTATGCTGTAGATTCATAAACATGTGGTGGTGTAGTATGTAATTCTGGTTTGGGATTGTGGGAAGCAGTAGCTAACAGAATTTAGAAGTTACTGTAAGATTTTGTAAGGTACACATAATATCCCGAGAGGTAGGAATAATAAGAATACAATCCACACATAACAGGTAAATGTAGGTTCCGGGAAAGCATGTTGTAGTTATGTTAAATTTTTGAAACACCGAGCACTTTTGACCCAACTTGGGTCGTGATCACCTGTACACCAAGTGATCAAGAACTAAGTTGCATCAAAAGTGCTTCTGTGTTTCCAAAATTTCTTAATGTATTCATAACTAGTATGCTTTCATACAACCTACATCCAGAGAGATAATTCTAATGGTAATCTACAAAGCAATAGCAAAACAGTTTATTTTTCCATGCAGGTTCTGTATATCAGTACTCTTCTGTGAAGCTGTTGTAACTGAGCTAGAATGTATAAATATAAAGCTGTGCACTTGAACGATGAACAATCAGTTTCACGACAACAGATTTCTTTTTGCAATTTACTATGGGTCATATTGATTGATTTAATAAAATTTGATTATGACTATTGGTTCCCCTTTTTGGTTTGTGTATGTGTTTTATATTACAATTTCAATGTTCTGTCATTCTTTACATTAAATTTGCTCGGGATAAAAACTGGGAGATCATACCATCAGAGAACATTATTCTGAAAGATTTATTTACCAACTGCTGTTCTTTTCCCAATCAAAGGCTGCTTTCAATTTTGTGATGCCCTTGTCACTGAGGACATACTGTTATTTTAGTTTCCTTGATCAAACAACACTTCATTGTTGAGTTTACCATTATTTTTTCCATCACTGAATACTTCTCCTGTACTGATTATAACTGTAGTATTTTTTCCAATTTCAGACGAAAGTGACTATTAAAATATTTGTTTCGTGTTTTGGAAATATGTTAATAGCCTGATATTATTTAAACCTTTAATACATAAAGAACACACCTCTTGTGTTATGTGGCTGCTCAAGTTGCGGTAATACAGTGTTGCTGAAGTGTTCTTTCAGAGTTCATACAATTGCCACGCAGAGAGTGAAAAAGAGCAGTAACCAGAAAGAAGTACGTAAAATCGCGACGAACTAGTAAGTTATGAAAGCCATGGGAAGTTCATATCCATCGTTCTCAGTGCTATAGACACGGAGTAGCCAAATTGTTATGACTACTAAACTGTTTTATGCAAAGCAGCTATCCCACAGATGCTGCTAATGCAAGATTGCTGAAAGCTTGCAGAAACAAATTATTTGCATTGCGCAAGAAATAATGGCCAGAAGCGATCTGACGGACTTTGAACGAGAAATGATCATGGGTACTCGAAGCATTGGTGCGAGCATTAGCGAAACTGTTGCACTTGTGAAATGTTCGAAGGTGCCACTTGTTAAAGTTTACAGACAGTGGACCACCAGTTCAAAAATGTGTCTGAGTGAAAGACGTGTGGTCATCAGCGGCTACTGGATGCTGAGCGGAGAGTAGGCAGACTTGTTTAGTCCACCAGATGGATAATATAATCAGATTACAGATAATTTGAATGAGGGACCAAGTCCTATGGTTAACAGAAACATACGGCCTGTCTCTAAGCCATTGCTATCTGCAGGGAACACGAAATGCCCCCAGTTCACTCAGGCACAAAAGAATTGAACGGTAAATGAGTGGAAAAGGGTAATGTTCAACGAATCACGTTTTCAACTACATGCAGATGGAAGGGTGAGAATATGGAGATAGCAGCATGAAAACATGGACCCATCTTCCATCATCACTACTTTTACAGCTGGTAGAGGCTACGTTATGGTCTGGAGCATGTTGTCCAAAAAGTTGGGGCCCTTCAATTTGGGTGGAGCAGCGTTAGATTGGAGCTTAGAATAATACTTCTGGAGATGCACTGATTCTCTTAACCGTGAAGACGCGAAGTGTGGAAATTTGACGTTGTTTACATGGCACCTATGTGATTTTTTTTTATTGGAGGTTTAACGACCACCGTGAGCAACTCAATGGGCTATAAGCAGTCGCCCGTCCCCAATTTAGGGTCACTGGTTCCAGGGAAGGGAGAGAGCCAGTGCCGTAAGACAAACACAACATCCATGCCTCACCGGGATTCGAACCCGAACCCCTCACGGACGAATGATCAGAGGCCAGCGCCTTAGACCACTGCGCCACCGGGGCGGCAAATAGTGTTAATATCAAACCGGAATGAATTATACTTCTTACACAAGTGAAGTTTTCAAATAATGTTATGTTTTGTTTTTAATTCCCGGTATTACTTAGTGTATCTCAATTTAAAATAAAAATGAAAAGGGGCCTCAAAATAATTAACAATCTTATAATTTTGAATTTTATAAATTAAGTGCACACACACTTTCTCACACATTGGCAGCAAGTTACGATGTGAAATTAGTAAGATTTGTGACGAAAGAAGGCAATTCGGCCAACACAAAATGCCTTTCAATAGCCTTGAAAACCATTAGCTTTCCCACACTTTAATGACCTTCACTCATGGTTAATGACCTTCACTTCGCGCAAAGTGGCACTGCTCCACGAAGAAGGGCATCTCCAGATATTTTATTCTAACCTAATTGGGCCGCCCCAGTGGCACAGTTGTCTAAGCGATGGCTTCTGATCATTCGTCCGTAAGGGGCCCGGGTTCGAATCCCGGTGAGGCATGGATGTTGTGTTTGTCTTACGGCACTGGCTCTCTCCCTTCCCTGGAACCAGTGACCCTAACTTAGGGACGGGCGACTGCTTATAGCCCATTGAGTTGCTCACGGTGGTCGTTAAACCTTCAATCAAAAAAAACAAACAAAAAAAAAACACCCAGTTATATCATTGGCAAAGCCAGCCACTCAGCCCTGGGTGGACTACTAGGGTTGGCTAAACCTGATTTCAGGGGAGGGAACAAATTTTAAAGAGTTTGGCTAAAAATTCTTCATGGGCATTTTGTCTGTCGCTGATAATGTTATCCCTAGTAAAAAAGGATTTCAAGTTAATGCTGTATGCAATATTTATTCAATGTAAAGTATGTATTGGGTTGTCGTAAAAGTCATGACATATTTTAGCCATGTTTTGCAAAGGTCATTTATTGATAGAAAGAACAAAGATCAATCAATGATATAATGCCCGTTTTGTTCAATAACCTTTTCCTTCCTTCAGTGAGCTGCAGAATGCCTCGTTCATAGAAGGACTTGTCTTTCGTTTCGAAAAACTGTACAATTTGCTGATTTACAGCCTCATCTGAATTCAACGTTATACCACGCAAGGACTGCTGAAGAGAGCGAAACAAGTGGAAGTCTGATGGCACAAGGTCCGGCGAGTATGCTGGGTGTGGTAACACATCCCACCCAAGCTCCAATAATTTTTGGCGGGTGATCAAACTTGTGTGTGGTCTCGCGTTGTCGTGATGGAACACAACACCTTTACGATGAACAAGCTCTGGACATTTCTGGATGATGGATTCATTCAAACTACCCAACTGACGACAGTACACATTTGAATCGATTGTTTGGTTCCGTGGTAGGAGCTCGAAAAACACACCTTTAAAACCTCACCACACTGAGACCAGAACCTTCCACTGATGAATGTCTACTTTGGATGTCGTTTGAGGCGTAGCAGCACGTCGGGATCAAGACCGGTTGCGCGGCACATTGTTGTACACAATCCACCTTACGTCACCAGTTATCAGTCGCTTCAAAAAAGGATTGTTTTCCTTACGTTTAATGAGCATATCGCAGATGTTTATACTCGCCGTCAAATGAGCTTCTTTGAGTTCATGGGGAACCAACACATCGAGCTTGCTTACGTATCCCAGCTTCTTCAGGTGGTCGTGAACACTTGAATGATGGATGTGCAATGTGTCTGCATATCTCGTATCGTGTAACGTGGGTTTCATTCGATCAATGCCTTGATGTGGTCGTCATCAACCTCGGTGGGCCTTTCGAACCGAGGAGCATCGTTGAGGTCAAAATCACCAGCATGGAATTTTGCGAACCACCGCTGGCACTGACGTTCTTGTACAGCATTATCACCGTACACTTTACGCAACTTTTCACAAGCTTGACGCGCGTTCTTCTTTTTACGGAAGTAAAACAGTAAAATATGGCGAAAATGCAGTTTGGTCTTCCATCTTCGACTTGATGTCAAATCCCCGCAAATCAACCAAATCGCTCACTATTCCTTCTAGACTGCAGCTAGAACTGGCACCTGTGGAATGCCACAGCGATAACAGAACTGTTCGTGCCTCTAGTACTTCCAAAACCGTCCAACCGCCATCGGGTGCCAAAATACGTCATGACTTTTCCGACAACCCAATAGTATGGGAACCATGGATATCAATCTCTATGGCAAGTTACTATTTCTTCAAAATTTTATCTTACTTAGATTGCTTTTTTTTTAGGGTTTTGTTTTCAAATGTCTGTTTCTAACACAACAAGGAATACCTATTTTTCTCTTATTCTAATCCCTTAGAATTTTTTTCAGAGGACTCTTTTTATTTCCCGTTAAGTACAACAATTCATTTTGTATAACAAAATTTCAGTGAATTCGACAAAATTCACGTACATTTATCCAAATTCCCCAGAATCCTAGATGGTTGTACCCACCATATGTTCGAACTGCTTTAATATTCAGGGAGGGCTAAAGGATGGGTTCAAAGAAAAGTTGGGTGGGCCGAAGCCCATCAGTAGTTTCACACCTGAGTTATGTGGATGGTTTATCCCAATCAAGATGGATACTTCCAGAAGGATAATGTTATACATGTCATAGTGCTTACACTGCACGCGAATGATTTGAGGAGCATCACGGAGACTCTTCCCTACTATATTGTCCTCCTCAATCTCTGGATCTCAATCCATTTGAACATTCGTGGGATGTCTTGCATAGGCACTGAATATGTGGATGCTCTGCCATAGAGATGGGTCAGAAATCACTTTGTCAGCGTCACTGAAGAATCACGGTTACAACCAGTGACAAAAAGTAACAGTTCCAAAGTCACTGATAAGAATGTCCCTGTTAGCTGTGTGAGAGCAATGCTTGGGGTCGGCGGATACCATGCCACCATGCTGTTTCTGTTGATACATCACAGAGATCGCTAGTGATGCCAGCTTCCTTCAGAAGAAACTGGTTTTTCATGCTCGTCTCTTCAGGAGGAGTCCACGTGAACAATAATAAAGTGTTAAAGCTGTTCAGCTTTCAACGTAATAGAATGTTTGAGTTTGAAGCCAAGCATAAAAAAATCTGTGAGATGTGGAATTATCTTACTGTCGTTGAGACGAATTTTGCTTTATGTGTTATTTGTAGGCAAAAGCTTTCTTTACGAAAGTTTGACTCGCTGTTCCATTACTGCTCCGTTATCTGCAGAAACTCCAACAATAAAAAAAATTTTAGTAGTAAACACTATACAAAAATCTGTAGTTAAATTTTAGCTTTTTTCAGTAGTGAAAACTACAAAAATCCATAGTTTTCAGCCTTTTTCAGTAGTAATGAATAAAATTGTAATACACTGTAAAAAACAAAAATGCAAGGGAATGAAATGACAGTGGAAATTCATAAAAAGGCAAATTTTTGCTTCAGAAAATGTCCATAAACTGAACACATTTTGTGGGAAACACTAAATGGCTCCAATATATATATATATATATATATATATAATTTTGTTTTCCTAGTTTACTTCAAAAATTAGTGTAAATTTATGTCCCAATGGGAACCTTACAGTAAACATTGGAAGTGTCTACACAGTTTGAAAGTTCTTCATAGTCATCTTCAAACCCAAAAAGAACAAAAATGCAGTTTTTTCTTTTCTGCAATGAAAAAAAAAGTTCCTTGCAGGAAAGAATTCTGGTACTACTCCAGGACTTTACACATGAATACATAAGATTAAGTACTTTCCAATATCTTGAAGGGGAACTAAAATTTCAGGACATTTGCAAGATTCCATGGACTGTGATAATTCTGCATGTGATCAGAGAATCTTAGACATCCCAAATATATTGAAAAATCATGGAAGAAATGCTATGTTATTGAAAACACTAAAAAACAAACAAACTCCAAAATGTTTAATGAATATTAGAATCTGAAAAACATGAAAATAAACTTCATGCACATGATTAAAAAGGTCACTTCACTGAGATCTTCAGTTTCCATTGTATATGCAATGCTTTCCTTAATCCGTACTGGGCCGACGGTTTCCACAGTGATGACGGAGAATCCATAGTAGTTGGAATCTCTGTATTTGCATTCCATTTTTTAAATTTATCACTGATTAAATTAATGATATCCCTAATTAGCATATGTTCAACATCCATTACACTGCATATTTATATTTCACATGGTACATGGGACTATGTAAATAGCTCAGGAACCCACTAGATTTCCAGAAGTTGACGCCAAAGCACAACATACATTTTATGAAATAACATGTAAAATGATATTGTCAATGTCAGATATGTTTATTTCATTAGCAACACAAAGTAAAATGAAAAAATTAATGTGCCTTGGGTTACTTACAGGTAAAATTTGTAAAAAGGAGTGCGGCAGTCTTCTAAAGCAGTGGTTCACAATGGGTGGCCCACAAATACCAAACATTTTAGTTTGGGATATGGTGGACCTACCACACTTAAAAAAGATGGTCCACCATGGTATCAACCTAGAAAAAATTATCTGGTAGTTTGTATTTCTTTTGGGAGCTAACCTCTGAATCTCAGAGAACAGCTTAGTGTTATGTATGTATATGTATGCTGTATACACATGGGACTACATAAATAGCTCAGGCATACAATAGATTTCCAGAAGTTCATGCCTATGCATAACATATACACCCTGATTCATAAAGAAGTATACAGTTTCCAGATGCTGTAAAACAGTAACATTTGAAGATACGGACCACAACTGCAAACCGTTATGTAGATGTGCTCATAAAGTTTGTGTCCCACTACGCAGGGAAGTGATGAGGCGATAGCGCGTGTGTCACGTGACTAGTCAGTCAAAATGGCAGCGTCTGCAGTGGAGAAGGTGTTTTGTGTTCTTGAATTGAGCAAAACGGAATCTGTAACTGTTATGCAACGGCATTTTCGATCAGGATTCAGGAAAAATCCTCCAACCAGAAAATCTATCTACGATTGGCATAAAAAATTTGAAGCTACGGGCTTTTTGTGCAAACTTAAAAGTCCTGGACGACCGCGTGTATCGGAAGAAGTTGTCCATAGTGTTTGCACCGCCATTTGTCGAGCATTTTAAAGAACCTGAAGATGAAAATAGAACACCGCACCAGGGTCTTGAACTAAGCTAGTCAACCAAAAGAATAAAACGTGCAGGGAAATGTGTAAAAAGTTAAGCAACCTATTATAATGATAAAGAATTTTTCAGATGGTGGGAAATATGAAATAAATTTGGATAGAACAGTTGAATCACAGTACTGACATTGCAGTAAATGCTAATTTAGTGCATTTCTCAGATATGAGATGATTTATTGTTTGTATAAACTTGCACTTGAACACACATGCAGAAACTTTGCTTGAAGTTCTGTTCTCCAAAATAAAAGTGAATGGGCGGAATATGTTAGTGTCTGTATAGATTGCACTAAGCCGATGCATATGGGGTTTGTTTCATGAATTGTCAGTTGCATCATCCACACTCACTATGAACAGCATGTCATAAACAAAAAATCTGTCTAAGATAAATCAGTGAAAATCGTAAATTTTCTGAAGTCTCGTTCTCTCAATGACTTCATCTTCACACGCTGGGCAACGATTACAAAAACTTACTGTATCCCTGGGTCTAGTGGTTGTCTAGAGATACAGTTCTGACTTATCTGTTTCAGCTATACGATGAGGTGGGGCTGTTCTTCCAAATATGTCTTAAAAGATTGTTTGAGTTACTTGAACCAAGTGATTTCAGTGTGCATATCAGGGGGCCATTAATTCTCTTGTCTAAGTCCTCTCTACTGCAGCAGATATTTTCACCTTCTTAAATACAGTCAATTAAAGGTTCCAATGCAACTATCTCTTTTGCTTACAAGTGGGAGAAGAGTATTAAAAAACTAAAGACCTGGACTTGGCACACTGTCAACAACAAATATATCTTCTCTTTTCTTAATGACTTCCCCAGCAAAAAGTTCTCTAATATTGTTGAGTGCATGAAGGAACACATGGTGTCACTAGTGACTCATTTAAGAGACCATTTCCTATCTTCTGATGAAATGAAAATTTAGATGAAAAAATGTCTCTGAGAAACTGAATTGCCACCCAATGAAACAGTTTGACTCCTCGAATTGTCTTGCGTTTCCTGTGTGAAGATAATAATTTCTTCAGTGGCTTTGCCAGACTTTTTGTGCAATTTGCATGTTTCTGGAAAACCAACAAAATACTTGATGCCTTATGCCCTCACATACCAGTGTGAATCCACACATTCAGGCTTTTGACCATAGAAATATTATAATAAATACAGGAACAGACATAATGTGGAGCCAAAGCTGAAACTTGAAATCTCACCTTTTAAGGCAAATGTTCAGAAGTGTCCTGTTAAACATTAACCTTTAAAGTATTAACCTTTCCAGTTTGGTTACCGTAAAACCCAAAATCAGTAAACACATAAAAGTAGTAAGCCACAATTTTAAATAACATAACTTTTAATAAATGTACACTTCATTTTGCTGTGTAATCTGTAATACAGGCAGAATATACCTGACACGAGAATAAATTCTAAAAATTCAATTTTTTCTTATGGACGCAGCAGATAAACAGTGTGCATATCAGGGGGCCATGAACTAAAAACCGATGGAAATAATTGTATGTCCAAGTCTGTAACAGCATCCATGAACAAATTTAACATACATCATATATCTCAGAGATTCCACAGCTGGATTTCAAATGCTAAAACATACTATGTGAAAATATGCATATTTCCATTTGGAATGTTTTAGATGCAGATTCCTGAGTGCTCAAGAAATTTATGTGCACACATGCTTCATAAAATTTTCCATTTTCAAAATATCTTCAAGCACACATCAGTATTTCTATTTATTTCATATGAAGAAGCGTATGTTTGTGAAGGCTACCTTTCTCAGTGATTTTTTTTTGATTGGAGGTTTAACGACCACCGTGAGCAACTCAATGGGCTATAAGCAGTCGCCCGTCCCTAATTTAGGGTCACCGGTTCCAGGGAAGGGAAAGAACCAGTGCCGTAAGACAAACACAACATCCATGCCCCACCGGGATTCGAACCCAGAGCCCTTGCGGACGAATGATCAGAGGCCATCGCTTAGACCACTGCGCCACCGGGGCGGCCCAGTGAATTTCCTGATGCATACATCACATTGATGAGGGTTTTCACCTGTGTGAAGAACCATATGTTTGGAAAGGCTGCTTTTCAAAGTGGAATGTTTGGAGCATACATCACACTAATGAGTTTTTCGGTAAATGTGTAGATTAGGGTCCTAAATTATTTCTTTCCAAAAATTTTAGTACCTGGGAAAAGTGCGACGTACAGATTTTAGATTATGGAAATTAATCGCAAATGGTGCAGAAATTTCAAATTTTAAATGTGTTTTAAAATTTTTTATCGTAATATTTACTTGTAAGGGCTGTGCTGTGAAGAGACGCTGCGGTAGGCTTAACGCATTGCTACCGCAACAATGCTGAGTGTTGCTCTGTTGAAAGGAAGATTCGCTGCACTGTGTTTTTCACGCGCGGATGGCTACAGGTGCAGCCGCGTACATTCTTGCCAGCGGAGCGAAGCATCATGTACTCATACGTTACAGAATATAGTTCGTTCATGTTTTCTCATTGTTTTTAAAGCCGATGTTGAGAATTTTTTTTGTTCTTTCACATATGATTTCCTGATTCGAAATAGAAAGCACTAATATGCTTTTCTATATTGCACAGAAAAGTGGGGAACTATAACTTTTGGTTCTGGTTTGAACAGCTTCCATTCGTAGCTGATCTGCTGTGTCACTGCACTTTTGGTTCACCTGGTAATAGTTTGTTCACAGGTCAGTTTCTATCTTAAGCATACGTATCTTTTGCAAATCTGAGAGGTTTTATCCGGTTCTTCCTGCCAACAACGTACAGGACACAACAGAATAAATGGTGGATGATGTGGACCTATTTTCTGTAGCAAATCACTACAACATTTATTGCTCTCCTGCTGACGTCACCTTTTTTTCTTGTACTCTTCCAAGTGTCATTTCAGCATAGCAACGAACCTTCCTTTCAACAGACCAAAGCTTCATATCTTCGCCGGAGCGATGCGTTAGGCTTACCACAGCATCTCTTCACAGCACCACACTTACAGGTAAATATTACGATAAAAATCTTTAAAACAAATTTAAAATATGAAATTTCTGCATTTGCCATTCATTTCCATACTCTAAAATCTGTACGTCACACTTTTCCCAGGAACTAAAATTTTTCCAAAGAAGTAATTTAGGACGCTAATCTACACATTTTCTGGTTTTTCACCAGTATGGAAAAGCAAATGCTTAGGAAGGCTATCTCTGTCTGAATTGCTTGGAACATACATCACACTTAAGATGTTTTTCACCTGTATGAAGAAGTATGTGATTAGAAAGGTGAGTTTTCCGTGCGAATTACTTGGAACATACATCACACTGATGAGGTTTTTCACTAGTATAAAGAAGCATATGCTTAGAAAGGTGAAAACTCTGTGTGAATTGCTCGGAACATACATCACATTGATGAGTTTTTTTACCTGTATGAAGAAGAATGTGTTTGGAAAGGCTACCTTTCTCAGTGAATTTCTTAGAACATACATCACATTGATGAGGTTTTTCATCTGTATGAAGAAGCATATGCCTAGAAAGGTGAACTCTCTGCAGGGCACGAAATTTCCGGTCGCCAGCTCGCCATTGGCGAGTGAAGAAGTCATCGGGGAGTAAAACTTTTCTCATTGAATTACTGCAATTTTGTTGTTAACAGCCGCGGCTATCATGAAGATAATTTTTTTTAATATGTGGCACGTATCTGGTGCTGCTGATATGCTGAATTTGTTTTCTGTAACTACCTTTTTTGTTCCCCCTCTGAAATTTCTACACTGATGAGCAAACCTTTTCAAAGCATTTTTTTCTCTTCCATAAACTGCCGGGTTCTCGGTGCTCGTATTGCTTGTTTGAAGTCTTAAAAGATCACTCTGCAGGCTTGTTTATGTGCCGCTACTGGGAACTGACTCACTCGAATAAACTTCGACCAGCGGGGGAGGTGAATCCCATCAAGAGATGCAGGCAGGCCACAGGAGAGACAATCCCTCAAACAAAGAAAGAAAAGCAAAAAATAAACAAGCTTCCCTCAGATTTATGATACCCATAATTGAGCTACTAGAACAAACTTTTAAGCAGTGCGCGAAATCAAAAAACACCGGGTCTTCGGCACTTCATTTTTTTCTTTACTTTTGATAGCAAAGACATAACAGAGAAACTTCGTTAATGTTTAAAAATATGCACTATTTTAATCGTATTTTTAGAAACTGGGAAGAGCAGTGTTTTTTCTTTGCGAAAACAATTTTTGTAAGCATTTTACTGTTAAAAAAAGTGTTAATGACTAGATACTAATTTTCTAAGAAAACTGCTCACTGTCAACGGTTGATCGGATGATTTTCACCGTCCCTCATCGTTATATTCATGAAATGTTTACCTAATAGAAACAATATTTGGAAAACTTGAATAATAAAAAATTAAAAAATTATAGTAGGATAAAAATGTAAATTTAAACACAGTATTTCTATCCTATGAAAATACAACACACATAAAAATTGGAAAGGGAGTGAGACAAGGTGACACCATATCTCCGAAGCTCTTTAATGCCACATTGGAAAATGTCTTTCAATCACTGAACTGGGAAAACAAAGGGATAAAGATTAATGGAGATTATCTAACCCACCTTCGTTTTGCTGATGACGTAGTCATTTTTGCAACTACCCCATCAGAGCTGCAGAGTATGATCCAGGAACTTGCTGACAAGAGTAAAGAAGTGGGATTAAAAATGAACTTTCAGAAGACAAAAGTGATGTTCAATGCTTTTACAAGAAATGAAGATTTATCGATTGATGGAGAAAAACTGGAGATAACAGATACATATGTTTATCTTGGACAGCAGATATCAAGTGAGGGTCACATTGATGAAGAAATTAATCGGCGTACAAAACTTGCCTGGAGAGCTTTTGGAAGAAACAGCATAATTTTCAAGAGCAATATGCCATTATGTCTTAAAAGAAAAGTGTTTGATCAATGCATCCTTCCAGTGCTTACGTATGGTGCAGAGACGTGGACCTTAACTAAAAGAGACATACAAAGGCTGCAGACAACTCAAAGAGGCATGGAGAGGTGCATGCTTGGTATAACCAGGAGAGATAAGAAGAGGAACTCGTGGATCCGAAAAATGACGAGAGTGGAAGACATCATGATCAGAGTTAAATCCCTGAAATGGCAATGGGCTGGACATACTGCCAGAAGGACAGACCATAGATGGACAGCCGAAATTTTAGATTGGATTCCAAGGGACAGGAAAAGACCCAGAAAAAGACCACACGGGAGATGGGTGGATGAAATTCGTAAATATGCGGGAGTGACATGGAGGAGACTGGCACAAGACAGACCGCTGTGGAGGAAACTTGGGGAGACCTTCGTCCAGCAGTGGATTGATAATGGTTGACAATGATGATGATGATGATTTCTATCCTATGTAACCAAATGGTTTAAGTTTAGAGATCAGCTCATAAAATGACTGTTTTCTACGTGTCCCCAGTTTAATAGGGCTACAGCTGTTAACGCGTGTATGGCACATACAGCAACGTTTGCTCCCAAGATGACTAAATTAACACTTCGGCAAAACCTTAAAATTTTATTATAAATACCATATATACTCGTGTAAAAGCCGAAACTGTCGGCTTATATGCAGGTCTCGTTTTTTTTTGCCAATTTCTAGCTGTTGAACTAGGGGGTGGCCGTCCCGGTGGCGCAGTGGTCTAAGCTATGGCCTCTGATCAATCGTCCGAAAGGGGTCCAGGTTTGAATCCTGGCAAGGCATGGATGTTGTGTTTGTCTTACGGTACTGGCTCTCTTCCTTCCCTGGAACCAGTGACCCTAAATCAGGGACGGGCAACTGCTCATAGCCCATTGAGTTGCTCACGATGGACGTTAAACCTTCAATCAATTAAAAAAAAAAAAAGAACTAGGGGGCTTGGTTTATACGCGAATATAGTCGGTATGTAAAATTCTGGTTTTTTTTTTCCCTAGCAGCATTCTCCTTTCACGTGACGTCATGATCTTTGATTGGAGATCACAACCTTTGCAAAGCCTTCACGCATTGTGAGCTATCAAAGTTCTTTCTGAATTCATGCATAATTAATACAGACATTGACGTGGACCAGGAAATTCAAACAAAGGTCTTCGCTTTTTCCACGTTCATAAGTGAGTCACGGAAGAAAGGTCTTCGCTCTTTCCACGTTCATAAGTGAGTATCCGGCGCGCAACTGGAAGACCCTGGGTTCGACTCCTGGTGGCGGCTAGTGAGAATTTTTCCGTGACTCACTTATAAACGTGGAAAGAGCGAAGATCTTTGTTTGATGTTCCTGGTCCACGTTAAATGTCTGTATTAATTATTCATTCGCCTTCTAATTATTTCTTCAGTTGCTGCATACCATCTTTGGTGAATAGCCAGCATTGTGCGGGGCTCCAAGAAGCAACCTGCCAACTTGCTATTATTATTATTATTGGAGGTTTAACGACCACCGTGAGCAACTCAATGGGCTATAAGCAGTCGCCCGTCCCTAATTTAGGGTCACTGGTTCCAGGGAAGGGAGAGAGCCAGTGCCGTAAGACAAACACAACATCCATGCCTGACCGGGATTCGAACCCGGACCCCTTACCGACGAATGATCAGAGGCCAACGCCTTAGACCACTGCGCCACGGGGGCGGCAACCCTGGGTTTCGACTCCCGGTGGTGGCCAATGAGAATTTTTCCGTGACTCACATATGAACGTGGAAAGAGCGAAGACCTGTTTGAATTTCCTGGTCCACGTTAATGTCTGCATTCTTTTTTTTTTTTTTTTGGATTGGAGGTTTAACGACCACCGTGAGCAACTCAATGGGCTATAAGCAGTCGCCCGTCCCTAATTTAGGGTCACTGGTTCCAGGGAAGGGAGAGAGCCAGTGCCGTAAGACAAACACAACATCCATGCCTCACCGGGATTCGAACCCGGACCCCTTTCGGACGAATGATCAGAGGCCATCGCTTAGACCACTGCGCCACCGGGGCGGCAATGTCTGCATTCATTCGCCTTCTAATTATTTCTTCAGTTGCTGCCTACCATCTTTGGTGAATCCCCAGCATTGTTCGGGGCTCCAAGAAGCAGCCTGCCAACTTGGCTTGGCAGTTAGCGTGTGTGAGTCTGGAGGAATTCGAGGCCGCCGTGGTGTTGCGGAAGCATATCCGGCGCGTAACTGGAAGACCCTGGTTTCGACTCCCGGTGGCGGCCAATGAGAATTTTTCCATGACTCACTTATGAAAGTGGAAAGAGCGAAGACCTTTGTTTGCATGCATGTATAATTGCATAAACCAATGCTATCTGTCATTTGGTGGACAAGGGTTCAAAATGCTAAAAATACCTGCCAGGTTTTGATTTACCAGTAAAATTTACGGAAATGTAACTTGCTTTACCGGCAGAGTGTTAATTTTACAGATTTGATTCTTCCTGATTTTTTTTTCTGATGATTTTGCACTCAGCATTAAGACCTTTTATTTAACATAATTCATTTAAATTGAAGCACCAATGAAAGTTACAAATAAACTTCTCAGTTACTTGGGAACATTTGTCTGCAGTTTTCCCACATGTTGTTGCGGGTTGTTTCAAACGTTAAAGAACTTACACCACGTGTAAACGGTATGTAAACAGCTGCAGCTGGGCTTGTATACCTCTCGCCGTGTTGACAGACAGGCAGTCCTCCTCCATTGGAACACGTCTTTATTACTCCTAGTTCGAAATGCTATCTCAGAACGTTGTTATCGTAGAAAAACAATTGAAGCGGATTTTAAATCTGTGGAATTTTTGAGCCCAGATCGATACCCAACATGACGAAATTAAACAAAAGCTGCCAGTTTTGTGAAATTAAAAATCCATTTGGGGCATGGTTTCGTAACTTCTCTGGCAATAACTAACGAAAGAATGCTGTATTACAGCAAGTTAAAAAATAAATAAATCCAATGCTCATTCGACCCAGTGCTTCTCCAGCAATGATTTATTTTGCTGGTAGTCAGTAAGTTTTCTACGCTTTCCAACCGTAGATTGTAATATGTTCCAGATTTGTCTGTCCGTATGATAATTTGCATGATGTCTTCGCTGGATTCAACGAAATTACCATGTTGGGGTCCATACTAATTCATCGTATGATGTTCGTAACTAAAATCTAAACCTTTATTTCTTGATAACTTTCAGTTGATCTCGACTTTCCTGGCTGACCAGCTCTATCGGATAACTTAGTAGTCGGTATTTTTTTCTCTGCAAATTGCATCTCTTTAAGCTGTTGTTGTTTTACTATAACAGTTTCAGTTGCATTTTTTTTTCAAGTGTCAATAAATTTAGCATTAGTGTTTCGCTATGAGCAGCAATATAAGAAGGAAGGGGCGCGGGGAGTACTATCAACTATCAAACATTCTGTGATGTGAATTCTGCGAAATTCCTGTGTATTGCAAAATCTTGAAAAACTGAAAAATACGCATTTCGCACTACGTGTCGATGTAATTTCAGCGTTCCGCGTGGTGGAATGATATTACTAATCAATAATCATATTTCTAATGCCAAACATAAATCTAATGTTGACGGCGTGGGGCAAAATACGATATTAACTTCCTTTGTTAAAAGTTATGAACTGGATGCAATTCACGCAAAATGTTCACTTCGTTTTTAGTTGAGCATAATTTACCAATTAGTGTCCCTCAATCACTCATTTATTTCATTTGAGTCTCATTGTCCGTCACTCCGCAAGATAAACCTAGTATGAAAATGGTCTATTTTTGAAAATATTTTAGTTTGTTGTGTGACGGCGAGGGATCAGGGGCGGCGGAAAGTAAAGTTCGTTGACCGGGCCCGAAATTTTGAATCGTGCTACACCCTCTATCTTCCAGCAACAAACAGAAAAAAACAAAACAATGAGTGCGTACAGAGCTTTATTGGGAATTAGGACCACCCAACCACTTACCTAGAGGAACTTTCTAAGGCACATCACAACAAGCGCACATATGTCAGATAAAAAAATAATAAAAATAAAAATCTTGGTTGAAATTATTGACGGGGCCCAGGCCCTGGCAGCCCGGCGGTTCCGCAGCCACTGCGTGGGATACAATCTTAATGGATTTGGGGGTCAAAGGGAGGGACTCCCATAAAATCAAGTTTTTATCTCTTTATAGATCAAAATGACAGCATAGTAATGAGAAATTATGTATAGATTCTATTTTAATCGAAATAAACGTGCCGATAAATTCAAACATCTGTAGTCATATTAAATCATTAACATATCATTTTTTAATTGATATGTTCCATATATTTAATCAATACGTGCGACAAGTAATTTTATCGAATATATCGATAAATTTTTTTTTATGGATTTCGGTTTCTGAAAGTTCGCAGGTATGGAGGTAGAAAATATAGGAGATGCTGTAACCGCAGATTTCTGAAGCCAACCTGTTAACTGCTATGATATCCCTCCACGTGCTTGGTTACCCTCTTGGTCGTGTCTGCCATAGGAAAGCACTGAAAATTTGTGATTTTTAGAAGCTCATATTTTTCGTTAAACTGGTTTGTCAGCGTAGACTTTTTTCTGTGTTTGACAATATACTTTAGCTTGTTCATATCTAGTTTCCATGGGATATTGTGTGGCATTCAGCTGTGCAAATAAATTTAAAAAGAAAATACCAGGTATGTCATTCCACCGGTTAGTATCACTTTATTTTCCGTTTACTAGGTTTAATTAAGTTCTTTGGGATTCAATCGTCGATTGCAATTTACTGTGAATGAATGACAACTGTATATTTTGCTGTGATTTGCTTGCTTTTAGCATATTATGTAATGTTCTAAATTTGTAGCAAAATTAAAGAAGTCGCTAGGTTTACGTAGGTTATACAGATCTGTTTATGAAAGTTGTAGCAAATTTTTCTGGAATAGTGCAGGTTATGTAATCGGAGGGATATTCATAAATGAACCACGTTTAAAAGGGTGTTCAATATAACTACATTATTAAGATAATAGTCTTTGAATTATTAATAACCCACCTATAATTATGACAGCGTTCATATCCAAAAACTTTGCACTATAAACAACAACGATAGGGGTTAGGAATTAGCTACATTTACCAAAAGTTCATCTATTTCTTTTTTCCTGTTTTAGGGCTTGACCAGTATAACAAATTGCAGATTTGACCATTGCTAGTAAATACTCATTTTAAACCAATAGACAAGGCGTTTTTAATAGTGTGCTACAAGATCAGTTGATAGAACTGGAGCTCCTTTATTTAAAACTGAACTTCACAGTACAAATACAGATTATCTGGATTAGCAGAGGACATTAAAACAGTAACTTTTGCATGTGAGGCACTGCACTAACCGTTTCTTGGAATTATATGACAATGCAAAACATCACTGTTAATATCTCCTGATTCACAACAAAACCACTTTGTATGTGAAACATAAAATGATGGTGATACTAAACACAGTAGATGAGAAAAGTGAAAGTTGAAACACAAAGGCTGCACAGATATTTAAAAGATTAAAAAAAAAAAAAAAAAGAATAGAAGTAAGAGACAAATGAACAAGGAAACATTTGAAAGTGACTGAACATGAGTACCTTACAGTGAAGATTTGCACTTCTGGCTCCTCTCAAGCTATGACCCTGTAAACATATGTATGCACATTTTGATTTTTGAAGAAATATTCTCATAATACACGGAAATGCATTAGAATTATTAACACAGCAATCATACATCTCAAAATTGCCTGTATTTCCTGTTCATTCCAAAAATAGATTTGATTCTCTTCGGCCACCCCATTTCTAGTCACTGCACATTTTTGGTATTCTAAAACTTCATGTTCTCTTATTCATTTTACAGAGCAGTAAACATTTTAGGATCATCAGTTACTTTGATATTCCATAAAGAAGCTATCAGTCATATATTTCATTCACTTCTGGTACCAAATGTTTTCTTTACCTGATTTAGTTGCTATTCTGCAATGCATGTATATGTTCCGAGATTAAACATTGTATTCATGCATTTTAACTCTCTCATGAATAATCTGCTTTTTCAGTCTAATATTAATTGCAGCATTAATGCTCTACAGCATATATGCTCTAATTAAACTTTCCCCTTTGGTAAAGTCCTTCTCATTACTTTTTCTTCCTTTACATCATATCTTACTTTTTTTTTTTTGGAGATGTAGCTAAAAGGTCATTCCTTGCACAGTGGGTGTGGCATGTGTGTTTTGTCTATCAAGCTTATTACCTGTCTCTGTTTTATCAACAGTTTGTAATTTCTTCAAAGCCGAGGTATTTGTGGTAGCTGAAACATTCAAATATTTATTGTGGTTTATTTGCTCACAGTTCATGTTCTGATTAGCTCAGTGTAATTAGCCTGTACTGTTTTGCACATCAGTGTAAATTCCTTGTACCCAATATTTTGATAGTTATTACAGATTTTCTGTATTGTATATATATATTTTATATTCTTTGGTATTCTTGTTGTGTATTCATGCATCCCCCACCCTTCATTTTTTGTACTCCCATTAGGACTGAAGGACTAAGCCTTTTAAGAGAAAATTGTATGTGAAGGAAAGCAGTTTGCTGCTGCTAGTGAAGGTTACTGAAGATGAGATTTAACTATTTGAGATAAGTGTTTTGTATTGGATGTACATATAAATTTTCATACAAACATTTGCCTTTAATGGTTTGAATTGCAGCAGTAAGCTAAGTTCCAGCTACAAATACTGTTGGGTAAGCTTTTCTTTTCTCGCATATATAAAAAGGACTTCAAGAAGTTTAATGTGTATGTGGACATCAATTTATAAAGATATTAATTGCAATATATGAAAATGTATAGTTATGATAAACAAATAAATTACTTGAGTGAAAACTTTATTACTTAACTAATCAGATGAAATAGGTGGTCATAAGAAGTTCTAGCTTAAAAGGTCAGCATAATTTTTGGAAATCAGATTGTGGTGCTGGAGATGTTACATGGATAACAGTAAACTAAAGATGATTTAGCATCTGGTATCAGAAAATTTGCACTTCAATATTTCCCATGCACTTCTGATTAGTTATCCATTAATTTTTGTGGCCAGAAAATGTAGGTTAAATGTGCATTTGCATATGGGCTGCTGTTAGCAATGCTCTCTGTCATTAGAGCTAAAATTAATCACATTGTTGTGTTGATTAACCACACCTCATGTGATCAGATTTTTCTATTCTTGAACATATGTTGTGCTAGCAACAAACTGCAGGATTTATCCTCAATGAATTATTTATTAATAAATATAACCTTGCTCATAAATGGTATATGTATATTTCAAAAACCAAATTAAAAATCCTTATTATATACACACGTCTGTTTCATTTACTACTTAAAAGCTATTAACTTATTACGTTACGAATGTGCCTTTGTTAATAGTGATGTGTATTAGAAGTATAATATTTTGAATGCAGTTGGATTTCTTTTAAAAGAGATCTTACAGTAGGAATTATTTCTGCAGCTTATGTAAACCTGTTTCTGTCAAGTCAGATTTCCTTTACTATCAGCAGGACTTGTAAATCCTATTTCTTATTTCCACAAACTAATAAATTGTATATTTTCTTGCTATATTTTGAAACTGCACCCTTTAAAAAGATAAAAAGTTAACCCCCCCCCCCAAAAAAAGTCCCCTTCCTATTAAGGCCTGTAGTTTTAAAATTATTTGCATTCATATTTTTGAAGCCCACCACAGTTCTAACCAAACCAGTTGGAATTTCCTACCTTCATTAGAAGAAACTAAAATCAGTCAAGTGCTTAAAGCAATTATAAAAAATAAAATGAAGACACAGTAACATCATATTTTGAGTCTGATTTTTTCAATTTCTTTGAACAAGCTTGCAGATTCCCCATTTTTTCTATAAAGGCTTGGAAATAAAATCTAGATATTTCATGAATTTTTGTTTTTTTAAATAATAATGTTCAATGAGAAAATTCTCCCCACCCCCCTTTGCTTATTTGCTTAAAACAATCATAATTGTTCTTCAAGTAAAACATACGTGGAATGTCGTTGTTTACTTTAATTTTCCTCCTGACAACATGGCAGAAGTGTTGCCTCCCTTTACAGTGCGATCTTTCGAAAAATTCAAAAGATTGCACTTTAAAGGGATTAAAACAATATTTTATGATAATCCGCTAAGCCACAGAAAGATTTTAAACGTTTTATAAAATTATGTTTAGTATAAACACATTTTAAATCGTCAGTTCATATACGTCTCAGTCATTACGAAGACACTTTTTTAGATATCATTTCCGCCATGAAAATCTAAGTTTCTGAACTGAAATTCCTTTCATGTAAACCTAAGAGATTCTTAAACCTATTCCACTGCTTTTCCATTTCGCTTATAATTTCAGACAATGTAAAATCTTAAGAAAACGAACAGGGTCTCACTAATGCTTTCCTACGGAAAATCGTCTGCTTTTGCATCTTGAGGGTAACCGCGCCAAAGCTGGTGGTACTACATTCACCGTGGAAGTGTACAAACCCGACTTCACTTTGCTAGCATGGGCAGAGTTGGCGACAGCGCCTCCTCTTATTCCTACCTCCATGTTCACAGGTATGCGCTAAGGAGTGGCAAGTGGTTTTTTTTGGCGAGTTACTTTGATCACGAAATTTCTCCTCCTGCTCTGTGTGAATTGTTTGGAACATACATCACACTGATGAGGTTTTTCACCTGTATGAAGAAGCATATGCCTAGAAAGGTGAACTCTGTGTGAATTACTTGGAACATACATCACATTGATGAGGTTTCTCACCTGTATGAAGAAGCACATGCTTAGAAAGATGAACTCTGTGTGAATTGCTTGGAACATACATCACACTCATAAGATTTTTCACCCGTATGAAGAAGCATGTTTGGAAAGGCTACCTTTCTCAGTGAATTTCTTGGAGCACGCATCACATTGACGACGTTTTTCACCTGTATGAAGAAGCATATGCTTAGAAAGGTGACCCCTCCGAGTGAATTGCCTGGAACATACATCACATTGATGAGATTTTTCGCTTGTATGAAGAATCATATGCCTAGAAACGCTACTACTCTGTGTGAATTGCTTAGCACATAGACAACAGTCATGCGGTTTTTCACCTGTATGAATTAGCATATGCCTAGAAAGCAGAACTCTCTGTGTGAATTGCTTGGAACATACATCACACTGATGAGGTTTTTCATCTGTATGAAGAAGAATGTGATTAGAAAGGTGACCCCTCTGAGTGAATAGCTTCAAACATCACATTGATGAGGTTTTTCACCTGTATGAAGAAGCATGTGATTAGAAAGGTGAGTTTTCTGTGTGAATTGCTTGTAACATACATCACATTGATGATGTTTTTCACCTGTATGAAGAAGCATATGCTTAGAATGGCTACATGTGTGTCTAAATTATTTGGAGCATACGTCACACTAATAAGGTTTTTCACTGGTATGAAGAAGCATATGTTTGGAAAGGGTACCTTTCTCTGTGAATTTCTTAGAGCATACATCACATTGATGAGGTTTCTGACCGGCATGAAGAAGCATATGCTTAGAAAGGTGACCTCTCCGAGTGAATTGCTTCAAACATACATCACACTGATGAGGTTTTTCACCCGTATGAAGAAGCATGTGATTAGAAAGGTGACTTCTCCGAGTGAATTGCTTCAAACATACATCACACTGATGAGGTTTTTCACCCGTATGAAGAAGCATATGTCTGGAAAGGCTACCTTTCTCAGTGAATTTCTTGGAGCATACATCACATTGATGAGGTTTTTCACCTGTATGAAGAAGCATGTGATTAGAAAGGTTACCTCTTCGAGTGAATTGCTTCAAACATAAATCACATTGATGAAGGTTTTCACCTGTATGAAGAAGCATGTGATTAGAAAGGTGAACTCTACGAGTGAATTGCTTCAAACATACATCACACTGATGAGGTTTTTCACCTGTATGAAGAAGCATATGTCTGGAAAGGCTACCTTTCTCAGTGAATTTCTTGGAGCATAAAACACATTGATGAGGTTTTTCACCTGTATGAAGAAGCATGTGATTAGAAAGGTTACCTCTGTGTGCAAATTGCTTGGAGCATACATCACATTGATGAGGTTTTTCACCTGTATGAAGAAGCATATGGTCAGAAAGGTGACCTCTCAGAGTGAACTGCTTCAAACATACATTACATTGATGAGGCTTTTCACCTGTATGAAGAAGCATGTGTTTAGAAAGGGTACCTCTCAGTGTGAATTGCTTGGAACATACATCACATTGATGAGGTTTTTCACCTGTATGAAGAAGCATATGTTTGGAAAGGCTATCTCTCTGTGTGAATTTCTTGGAGCATACATCACATTGATGAGGTTTTTCACCTGTATGAAGAAGCATGTGATTAGAAAGGTTGCCTCTTCGAATGAATTGCTTCAAACATACATCACATTGATGAAGTTTTTCACCTGTATGAAGAAGCATATGCATAGAAAGGTGACCTCTCTGTGTGAATTTCTTGGAACATAAATTACATTGATGAGGTTTTTCACCTGTATGAAGAATCATATGCCTAGAAAGGTGACCTCTGTGTGTGAATTGCTTGGAACATACATCACATTGATGAGGTTTTTCACCTGTATGAAGGAGCATGGCTAGACAGGTTACCTCTCTGTATGAATTGTTTGGAACATATATCACATCGACAAGATTTTTCACCAGGAGGAATTAGCATATGCTGCAAATGATTGCTTTTAACAGTAAGTTTCTTGAAGCACACATCACTCCTGTGAGTTTTCTTATTTGTATTCACCTGGAGATGCCCCAGAAGATTAGTTTTCAGTTTAATTTCTTGCCACAAACATCACCTGCCGTGGAATTTTACTTTTGTACAACTGTGCATATGTGTTGAAAAACAATATATATATATATATATATATATATATATATATAACTTAAAACAGCAAAAAGAGACCATCTTCCATGATTTTAAAAAGACTTTTCTGAAATTGAAACCTTGTACATCAAGGTGTTCAAAAAGTTAAATTACTAAGAGCTTTTAGGATGCAGAGCAAAGGAGCATTGCTGATTTAATCAACTTTTCGAGGAAGATACCACAAATATGAAACTGCATGGATATATTTAAAATTTCTGTAGGAATATTTTTAAAATTTAATTCCCAGAAAGGCATTTGTATAAATAACTGAGCCAGCATTTTATTTCCCTTTCTTTTTTTTTAGTGGAGGTTTAACGACCACCTCAGTTAGCTATCAGCAGTTGCCCGTCCCTAATTTAGGGCCAATGGTTTCAGCGAAGGCAGAGATCCATGCCGCACGGGATTCGAACCCAGACCTATATCGAACGAATGATCAGAAGCTATCGCTTAGACCACGGCGCCACAGGGGTGGAATTTTCCCACTTTTAGTATTGTATTTGTTTACTTACATAATTGATGTGAACATCAGGAACTTTAAAACGCGGCCAATATCTTTTTTGTACTGCACAAAAAGATGAATTATTTACCTGTGCGTATATGCCATTGTTTGGTGCTCAGCACCATTTGCACTCTTAATTTGTACTTCGGCCAGTACTGCCAACCTGTTCATCAAATGTTTCTCTAGATAAACGGAAAAATTCCCTAGTTTTCCACAGAATTTCATTAGGAAACAAAAAATCCCTCTCTCTATATATATGTGTACATGTGTATATATATATATGAGGAAAATAAAACTTGTGAGAGATATATTTGTAGTGCTAACACTTGCATCTACATCTTTAAAGCTGTTACGAATTTTGCAGAAAGTTTTGATTAAGAAAAATAGAATGTATGGACCCTATTCATGTAACGCCCAAAGTGGGTTTCCATCTTGGCTGCTGAATTCATGTGTTGTCGCTATTAGATTACTCCTTACTGTTGGCCAACTTTAAAAATTTTAACGTTTTGGAGTATTCCAACGAAAAAATAGAGCAACACGGCGAAGGAGAAATCAATTTCTTAAAACAACAAATCAAGGTTGCAAAATATACCAAGACAATTTTGTGTTTGGTGCTTATTTCAAATTATGGAGGACAACATTTTCATAAGTCATGCTGAAATTTTTAATGAAACGTTTCTAATACCCGGTATATTAAATTATCTTGTTCTTACTGTCAAACATTGGTGAAGCATAAATCTGGGAATTCATTTTGTAAAAGGAAATAGTATTCCAACGAATTAATAGAGCAACAGGGCGAAGGAGAAATTTTACCACTGCCCGGTGGAGCAGTGGTCTAAGCGATGGCCTCCGATCATTCGTCCCAAAGGGACCCGGGTTCGAATCCTGGTGAGGCATGGATGTTGTGGCTGTCTCACGGCACTTGCTCTCTCCCTTTCCTGGAACCAGTGGCCCTAAATTAGGGACGGACGACTGCTTATAGACAATTGAGTTGCTCACGGTGGTCGGAAAACCTCCAATAAAAAAAAACGAAATATTTAGAAGCCCAGACGAATAAGTAATACGGAAACAAACTGTAGTTTAAAAAACTGTCGTACGCTAAGGAATCTATTTAAAAATAAAATGAATACGTAATGTTAAATAAAAAAAATTATAGATATGTTTCGTTTTTTGGGAAAAGTATATAGAATTTAATTCACAACTTATCGAACCAAATATGCCATTAGTTTTCTTATACTCCATTTCTTCTTTCCTTTTTTTTTTTTTTTTTTTTGAAATTAAAATTCGAAGAAACACTTCCAGGTGTTGACTGTCTTTAATCCGTAGTGTCATAATATTTAAAATCCTAGACTGCAAACGCAAAAAAAAAAAAAAAAAACTCCGAAAATTGGCCAAAAGTCAAAATAAAGGGATCTTCTTCGAGAGTATACATAAATCCATAGAATTTTGTGATTTTCTCTAAAATGTCGTGAAATTCCCTAAATTTAGGGAATTTCACGATATTTTAAATCTGGTGTTGGGACCACTAGATGAAACACTAGAAACTTAACCTTAAGATTTTCTAATTTTTATGACCCTCAAAGTCCACAGCATACTTGCTTTGCTAGCAAGGTATCACCCACGACCCACACACATTTGAATATCCACTGTGCTTAAGGATATTTTTAAAGACATCTGCGCCAGTGGTGGTCATTTACCCACCCAGTCGTCCAAATAGCATTTGCATCCCCTCTACGGTACAGGGTATCAGATCACCAGATTTCACCAAGGAGGTTAGAACAATACTTCTGGAGATGCCGTGAGTCTCTTAACCGTGAAGCCGCAAACTGTGGGAATTCGACGTTATTTACATGATTTACATGATGCCTGTGTGATTTCAACTGTGTGTATTTTGGAATGGCGTGGCCTTGGGTTGCAGAAACAGTGTTAATTTCAAACCGGAATGAATTGTACTTCTTATACGAGTGAAGTTTTTAATTTGAACGTTATGTTTTGTTTAGAATTCGTACTAACATTCGTGTATTTCAATTTAAAATAAAAATGGGAAGGAGTATAAAAATAATTAAGAATTTTATAAATTCAATATTTTCTCACACATCGGCAGCAATTTACAATGCAAAATTGGAAACATTTGCGACGAAAGAAGGCGATTCGGCCAACACAAAATGCATTGCAATAGCATTGAAAACCATTAGCTTTCCCACACTTTAATGACCTTCACTTCGCACAAAGTGGCACTGCTCCACGAAGAAGGGCATCTCCAGATATTTTATTCTAACCTAATTGGGCCGCCCCAGTGGCACAGTTGTCTAAGCGATGGCT
The DNA here is from genome assembly GCA_039090855.1 of Macrothele yani. NCBI lineage: Eukaryota > Metazoa > Arthropoda > Arachnida > Araneae > Macrothelidae > Macrothele > Macrothele yani. Next base: position 142,200,022 of record CM077009.1, on the reverse strand, counting down.
TCTGATCATTCGTCCGTAAGGGGTCCGGGTTCGAATCCCGGTCAGGCATGGATGTTGTGTTTGTCTTACGGCACTGGCTCTCTCCCTTCCCTGGAACCAGTGACCCTAAATTAGGGACGGGCGACTGCTTATAGCCCATTGAGTTGCTCACGGTGGTCGTTAAACCTTCAATCAAAAAAAAAAAAAAAAAAAAGAAGAACACCCAGTTATATCATTGGCAAAGCCAGCCACTCAGCCCTGGATGGACTATTAGGGGGGGCTAAACCTGATGGCAGGGGAGGGAGCAAATTTGAAAGAGTTTGGCTAAAAATTCTTCATGGGCATTTTGTCTGTCGCTGATAATGTTATCCCTAGTAAAAAAGGATTTCAAGTTAATGCTGTATCAGTGGCGGCCCGTCAGATGAGGCAAGTGAGGCGCCGCCTCACCTGAAATTCCGCAGAATGAGAAGTGAAAAAAAAAAAAAAAAAACCTTCTGTCAGTAACAAAGATATAAGAACTTTGCAGGATAAATGAAACACTGAAATTCACATTGTGATTCATGAATGGTTAAAGAAAGGCTTTCGAGAAGAGGAATGAATCATTATTTTTGCAAAGCAGCTGCATGTTTTAAGCGCTTAGAGGCGATCGGCTGAATCGTCTCGATGAGAAGCCGGTTTTGGGAACTGGGGATCAGAGAAGAGCCCTACAGACTGAACCCCACCCCCCACCCCCACGGTCCGAGGTCTACCTAAAGAGGTGCCGGACTTCCAGTAAGAGAAAGGAAATTTCTGAGGCGACCCTCCATTTCGCTTAAACTGGAATCGCATCTCCGCTGTTATTGGAGAACCCAAGGATTGTGTATCCAATGGGCGCGGGAAAATGAGCAGATGACCCTTGTGAAAAGTGGTTTCACAGGCGATGACGCCGTTCGCCTCTATACGCTTTGGAGTACGAAGAGATCTACGTAGCTTTAACTATTCGTCAGAGTGTATTTGAATCTAACTTTTTGTAGTGTGTTTTCAATCCTCTCTTCTGCGGGTGTTTGCTAGTTCATAGTAATGTTGAGTTTTTCTTTTTTCATTTTGTTATTGTTACTAAACAGCATATTTTGATTTTGGTTGGAAAATATGAATGGCCCAACAAGCGACGTGATTTGTGTTCTGGAAGAAATTCCTTTTAAACACTGGAAAGATTATGATAACAAGGATGTTCTCATATCTGGAAGACCGACACCTATAATAAGTTCAATATCTAAAGATAAGAAGTGCGGCAAATCGTTTTTTAGGTCTTTCAATAAATCATAGTACGAGATTTTTCCCTGGCTTTCTGATGCTATTACAAGCAAACTCTCTTTTGCTGGCCATGTTTACTTTTGAGCAATAAGAAAAATGTGTGGAATACAACGGGTTATTTTGATCTAAAAACTTTTCTCGTAGTGCAAAATTGCACGAAAGCTCTAAAGAGCATAGAACTAACCACGTAGGTCTAAAACGAATGGAAAAAAACAAACACTATTTCTGATATGCTCAAAGAAAATGCTGCTCTTCATAAAGTCAAGTTTAATGAAAAGGTCAGACTAAATAGGCTTTTTATGGAACATATAATTGATTTAGTTGTCGTTCTAAGCAAGCAAGAACTGCCTTTTCGAGGACATGATGAAACTATTTCCTCATTAAATAAAGGTAATTTCAAGGAAATGTTCCAAATGTTACTTCGTAGGAGCACCCCAGAATTAAAAGCACATTTTGAAGAAATACGAAGCTTATTTTCTGGACAATCTAAAACGATACAGAATGATTTAATTGAGTGTATTCATGAATATATAAAAGTCCAAATAAATACCAGATTTGAAGATATGGGAAAGCTCGAGTTTCTGCAGCTAGTTGACAGCTCAAAATACCATAGTTATTCAGAGTCATTTCCATCCAGTGCCCTTAACACTCTCAAAAAAATTTATCCAAACATTTTTACAGACACACAACGACTAAAAAACGAATTAGATTTTTTATATAATGATCACAACTTCAGGGAACTCAGTTTTCAGAAAACCTTGAAAACAATGAAAGAAAACGAGCTGAAAGAGGTGTTACCAGAAGCCTACAAATTATTTTCTCTTGTATTGACACTGGCGTCAACAAGTTCTTCTGCTGAAAGGAATTTTTTCTTGTTTGAAGAGAATTAAGACTTACCTCCGTAATACAACGGCACAAGATCGTTTGTCTTCACTCGCTAAAATTTCAATCGAGAAAGAATTGCTGAACCATCTAATGTCCATTCAACCATTTTATGATCTGATCATAGACAAATTTGCAGCCAAAAAGGATCGCAGAATTGAACTTATTTATAAAAAATAAACTGAAAGCATTCTGTTCGAGACCAAAGCAAATTAATATCGTATTCCCCTGTTTTTAATTCCAGGTTTAAATTATTTTATACTTTTTTTATATAGAAATGTGCTTCCTTAGCTTGACTTCTCCTGTACATAGTTATCACGAGCCTGGACTTCAGTTTGTGACCCGTGCTAAATGCACCTTCACTAATATGCCAATCGAACTGTGACTTTTATTCAAGCTCAAGAAACACTTCGTGAGAAAAAAAAATTATATTCAAATGATTTACTTTGAATTTTTTAAGAAGTGGATCTCCGATTGGCGTTGGGATGTGAGTGACGCATTGACTAGCTAAAGAAACCGCGCAAATTGCGTATTTTCGCTCAAGTGTATTACATAAAAGAATACTGGTGAAATATTTCTTTCTTTGTTGTAAAATTATCGAATAATTGTTTTCATAAAAATATTGTTGCAAAAGTAGCGTATATTACACACACACATATATAGAGAGGTATATGTACATTTTTCCTCTAAAATTTTTGGATTTTTTCGTGAAGAAAGACTCCCCACGCCGTGTTTCATATATTTCTATAATTTTATTCCATTACTGTTTAATAATATTTGTATATAAGGGCTAAATGACATGGGATGGAGCCCTAAGGGATGGGGTTTACAGCTGTTAATAACAAGGCGCCGCTTACCCTGGACCAATGGCTTAACGAGACTTCCGAATCTCAGCGGATTTTAATGATTCAGCCGACTCGAACCCAGGACTTCAAAGATATCCAATGGGGGATACTGCCTTTGACATGAAACTTTTTGAGGGGGGGGGGGTTCTGCACTTCTGCTGTATAACTGTGTAAGTACATATAACAATTGGGGGGGGCTTCGACAAATATTTTCCTATTGGTACGTACGCACACCTTGAATATTAACACAAAATGAAGCTAATTTAATAAAATGAAGAAAATGCAATAAATTATAGTTGTTTTAATAAAAATTTAATAAAGCAACTTCTTTGGCCGCTTTGCTTTACTTTCTCTTCTATTATCAAGAAATTACATTGCTTTCCGAGTTATATAAAAATCAAAGAATTTAAATAGGGAAATTATCTATAAAACGTACTTAGAAAAAGCTAACTGTCTCGCCTAATAAGGGGTGTGCAAACCACGACCCCCCCCTGCTACGCCACTGATAGATATATATATATATATTCGTATAACGTTATACGAATTTATATCTTTTTCAATAACATACGTTTTACTGTTTTACATTTACATCAAGACCGTTCGCCTCACCAGCATTTTACAGCACGAGCCGCCACTGTGCTGTATGCAGTATTTATTCAATGTAAAGTATGTATTGGGTTGTCGTAAAAGTCATGACATATTTTAGCCATGTTTTGCAAAGGTCATTTATTGATAGAAAGAACAAAGATCAATCAATGATATAATGCCCGTTTTGTTCAATAACCTTTCTTTTTTTTTTTTGATTGGAGGTTTAACGACCACCGTGAGCAACTCAATGGGCTATAAGCAGTCGCCCGTCCTTAATTTAGGGTCTCTGGTTCCAGGGAAGGGAGAGAGCAAGTGCCGTAAGACAAACACAACATCCATGCCTGACAGGGATTCGAACCGGGACCCCTTACGGACAAATGAACAGAGCCCAGCGCCTTAGACCACTGCGCCACCGGGTCGGCCGATAACCTTTTCCTTCCTTCAGTGAGCTGCAGAATGCCTCGTTCATAGAAGGACTTGTCTTTCGTTTCGAAAAACTGTACAATTTGCTGATTTACAGCCTCATCTGAATTCAACGTTATACCACGCAAGGACTGCTGAAGAGAGCGAAACAAGTGGAAGTCTGATGGCACAAGGTCCGGCGAGTATGCTAGGTGTGGTAACACATCCCACCCAAGCTCCAATAATTTTTGGCGGGTGATCAAACTTGTGTGTGGTCTCGCGTTGTCGTGATGGAACACACCACCTTTACGATGAACAAGCTCTGGACATTTCTGGATGATGGATTCATTCAAACTATCCAACTGACGACAGTACACATTTGAATCGATTGTTTGGTTCCGTGGTAGGAGCTCGAAAAACACACCTTTAAAACCTCACCACACTGAGACCAGAACCTTCCACTGATGAATGTCTACTTTGGATGTCGTTTGAGGCGCAGCATCACGTCGGGATCAAGACCGGTTGCGCAGCACATTGTTGTACACAATCCACCTTACGTCACCAGTTATCAGTCGCTTCAAAAAAGGATTGTTTTCCTTACGTTTAATGAGCATATCGCAGATGTTTATACTCGCCGTCAATTGAGCTTCTTTGAGTTCATGGGGAATCAACACATCGAGCTTGCTTACGTATCCCAGCTTCTTCAGGTGGTCGTGAACACTTGAATGATGGATGTGCAATGTGTCTGCATATCTCGTGTCGTGTAACGTGGGTTTGATTCGATCAATGCCTTGATGTGGTCGTCATCAACCTCGGTGGGCCTTTCGAACCGAGGAGCATCGTTGAGGTCAAAATCACCAGCATGGAATTTTGCGAACCACCGCTGGCACTGACGTTCTTGTACAGCATTATCACTGTACACTTTACGCAACTTTTCACAAGCTTGACGTGCGTTCTTCTTTTCACGGAAGTAAAACAGTAAAATATGGCGAAAATGCAGTTTGGTCTTCCATCTTCGACTTGATGTCAAATCCCCACAAATCAACCAAATCGCTCACTATTCCTTTTAGACTGCAGCTAGAACTGGCACCTGTGGAATGCCACAGCGATAACAGAGCTGTTCGTGCCTCTAGTACTTCCAAAACCGTCCAACTGCCATCGGGTGCCAAAATACGTCATGACTTTTTTTTTTTTTTTTTTTTTTTGATTGGAGGTTTAACGACCACCGTGAGCAACTCAATGGGCTATAAGCAGTCGCCCGTCCCTAATTTAGGGTCACTGGTTCCAGGGAAGGGAGAGAGCCAGTGCCGTAAGACAAACACAACATCCATGCCTGACCGGGATTCGAACCCGGACCCCTTACGGACGAATGATCAGAGGCCAGCGCCTTAGACCACTGCGCCACCGGGGCGGCCATGACTTTTCGGACAACCCAATAGTATGGGAACCATGGATATCAATATCTATGGCAAGTTACTATTTCTTCAAAATTTTATCTTACTTAGATTGCTGTTTTTTTTTAGGGTTTTGTTTTCAAATGTCTGTTTCTAACCCAACAAGGAATACCTATTTTTCTCTTATTCTAATCCCTTAGAATTTTTTTCAGAGGACTCTTTTTATTTTCCGTTAAGTACAACAATTCATTTTGTATAACAAAATTTCAGTGAATTCGACAAAATTCACGTACATTTATCCAAATTCCCCAGAATCCTAGATGGTTGTACCCACCATATGTTCGAACTGCTTTAATATTCAGGGAGGGCTAAAGGATGGGTTCAAAGAAAAGTTGGGTGGGCCGAAGCCCATCAGTAGTTTCACACCTGAGTTATGTGGATGGTTTATCCCAATCAAGATGGATACTTCCAGAAGGATAATGTTATACATGTCATAGTGCTTACACTGCACGCGAATGATTTGAGGAGCATCACGGAGACTCTTCCCTGCTATATTGTCCTCGTCAATCTCCGGATCTCAATCCATTTGAACATTCGTGGGATGTCTTGCATAGGCACTGAATATGTGGATGCTCTGCCATAGAGATGGGTCAGAAATCACTTTGTCAGCGTCACTGAAGAATCACGGTTACAACCAGTGACAAAAAGTAACAGTTCCAAAGTCACTGATAAGAATGTCCCTGTTAGCTGTGTGAGAGCAATGCTTGGGGTCGGCGGATACCATGCCACCATGCTGTTTCTGTTGATACATCACAGAGATCGCTAGTGATGCCAGCTTCCTTCAGAAGAAACTGGTTTTTCTTGCTCGTCTCTTCAGGAGGAGTCCACGTGAACAATAATAGTGTTAAAGCTGTTCAGCTTTCAACGTAATAGAATGTTTGAGTTTGAAGCCAAGCATAGAAAAATCTGTGAGATGTTGAATTATCTTACTGTCGTTGAGACGAATTTTGCTTTATGTGTTATTTGTAGGCAAAAGCTTTCTTTACGAAAGTTTGACTCGCTGTTCCATTACTGCTCCGTTATCTGCAGAAACTCCAACAATAAAAAAAATTTTAGTAGTAAACACTATACAAAAATCTGTAGTTAAATTTTAGCTTTTTTCAGTAGTGAAAACTATAAAAATCCATAGTTTTCAGCATTTTTCAGTAGTAATGAATAAAATTGTAATACACTGTAAAAAACAAAAATGCAAGGGAATGAAATGACAGTGTAAATTCATAAAAAGGCAAATTTTTGCTTCAGAAAATGTCCATAAACTGAACACATTTTGTGGGAAACACTAAATGGCTCCAATATATATATATATATAAATTTTTTTCCTAGTTTACTTCAAAAATTAGTGAAAATTTATGTCCCAATGGGAACCTTACAGTAAACATTGGAAGTGTCTACACAGTTTGAAAGTTCTTCATAGTCATCTTCAAACCCCAAAAGAACAAAAAAATGCAGTTTTTTCTTTTCTGCAATGAAAAAAAAAATTATTTGCAGGAAAGAATTCTGGTACTACTCCAGGACTTTACACATGAATACATAAGATTAAGTACTTTCCAATATCTTGAAGGGGAACTAAAATTTCAGGACATTTGCACGATTCCATGGACTGTGATAATTCTGCATGTGATCAGAGAATCTTAGACATCCCAAATATATTGAAAGATCATGGAAGAAATGCTACGTTATTGAAAACACTAAAAAACAAACAAACTCCAAAATGTTTAATGAATATTAGAATCTGAAAAACATGAAAATAAACTTCATGCACATGATTAAAAAGGTCACTTCACTGAGATCTTCAGTTTCCATTGTATATGCAATGCTTTCCTTAATCCGTACTGGGCCGACGGTTTCCACAGTGATGACGGAGAATCCATAGTAGTTGGAATCTCTGTATTTGCATTCCATTTTTTTAAATTTATCACTGATTAAATTAATGATATCCCTAATTAGCATATGTTCAACATCCATTACACTGCATATTTATATTACACATGGGACTATGTAAATAGCTCAGGAACCCACTAGATTTCCAGAAGTTGATGCCAAAGCACAACATACATTTTATGAAATAACATGTAAAATGATATTGTCAATGTCAGATATGTTTATTTCATTAGCAACACAAAGTAAAATGAAAAAAATAATGTGCCTTGGGTTACTTACAGGTAAAATTTGTAAAAAGGAGCGCGGCAGTCTTCTAAAGCAGTGGTTCACAATGGGTGGTCTACAAGTACCAAACATTTTAGTGTGGGATATGGTGGACCTACCACACTTAAAAAAGATGGTCCACCATGGTATCAACCTAGAAAAAATTATCTCGTAGTTTGTATTTCTTTTGGGAGCTAACCTCTGAATCTCAGAGAACAGCTTAGTGTTATGTATGTATATGCATGCTGTATACACATGGGACTACATAAATAGCTCATTCATACAATAGATTTCCAGAAGTTCATGCCTATGCATAACATATACACCCTGATTCATAAAGAAGTATACAGTTTCCAGATGCTGTAAAACAGTAACATTTGAAGATACGGACCACAACTGCAAACCGTTACGTAGATGTGCTCATAAAGTTTGTGTCCCACTACGCAGGGAAGTGATGAGGCGATAGCGTGTGTGTCACGTGACTAGTCAGTCAAAATGGCAGCGTCTGCAGTGGAGAAGGTGTTTTGTGTTCTTGAATTGAGCAAAACGGAATCTGTAACTGTTATGCAACGGCATTTTCGATCAGGATTCAGGAAAAATCCTCCAACCAGAAAATCTATCTACGATTGGCATAAAAAATTTGAAGCTACGGGCTTTTTGTGCAAACTTAAAAGTCCTGGACGACCGCGTGTATCGGAAGAAGTTGTCGATAGTGTTTGCACTGCCATTTGTCGAGCATTTGAAAGAACCTGAAGATGAAAATGGAACACCGCAACAGGGGCTTGAAATAAGCTAGACAACCAAAAGAATAAAACGTGCAGGGAAATGTGTAAAAATATAAGCAACCTATTATAATGATAAAGAATTTTTCAGATGGTGAGAAATATGAAATAAATTTGGATAGAACAGTTGAATCACAGTACTGACATTGCAGTAAATGCTAATTTAGTGCATTTCTCAGATATGAGATAATTTATTGTTTTGTATAAACTTGCACTTGAACACACATGCAGAAACTATGCTTGAAGTTCTGTTCTCCAAAATAAAAGTGAATGGGCTGAATATGTTAGTGTCTGTATAGATCGTACTAAGCCAATGCACATGGGGTTTGTTTCATGAATTGTCAGTTGCATCATCCACACTCACTATGAACAGCATGTCATAAACAAAAAATCAGTCTAAGATAAATCAGTGAAAATCGTAAATTTTCTTAAGTCTCGTTCTCTCAATGACTTCATCCTCACACGCTGGGCTACGATTACAAAAACTTACTGTATCCCTGGGTCTAGTGGCTGTCTAGAGATACAGTTCTGACTAATCTGTTTCAGCTATACGATGAGGTGGGGCTGTTCTTCCAAATATGTCTTAAAAGATTGTTTGAGTTACTTGAACCAAGTGATTTCAGTGTGCATATCAGGGGGCCATTAATTCTCTTGTCTAAGTCCTCTCTACTGCAGCAGATATTTTCACCTTCTTAAATACAGTCAATTAAAGGCTCCAATGCAACTATCTCTTTTGCTTACAAGTGGGAGAAGATAATTAAAAAACTAAAGACCTGTACTCGGCACACTGTCAACAACAAATATATCTTCTCTTTTCTTAATGACTTCCCCAGCAAAAAGTTCTGTAATATTGTTGAGTGCATGAAGGAACACATGGTGTCACTAGTGACTCATTTAAGAGACCATTTCCTATCTTCTGATGAAATGAAAATTTAGATGAAAAAATGTCTCTGAGAAACTGAATTGCCACCCAATGAAACAGTTTGACTCCTCGAATTGTCTTGCGTTTCCTGTGTGAAGATAATAATTTCTTCAGTGGCTTTGCCAGACTTTTTGTGCAATTTGCATGTTTCTGGAAAACCAACAAAATACTTGATGCCTTATGCCCTCACATACCAGTGTGAATCTACACATTCAGGCTTTTGACCATAGAAATATTATAATAAATACAGGAACAGACATAATGTGGAGCCAAAGCTGAAACTTGAAATCTCACCTTTTAAGGCAAATGTTCAGAAGTGTCCTGTTAAACATTAACCTTTAAAGTATTAACCTTTCCAGTTTGGTTACCGTAAAACCCAAAATCAGTAAACACATAAAAGTAGTAAGCCACAATTTTAAATAACATAACTTTTAATAAATGTACACTTCATTTTGCTGTGTAATCTGTAATACAGGCAGAATATACCTGACACGAGAATAAATTCTAAAAATTCAATTTTTTCTTATGGACGCAGCAGATAAACAGTGTGCATATCAGGGGGCCATGAACTAAAAACCGATGGAAATAATTGTATGTCCAAGTCTGTAACAGCATCCATGAACAAATTTAACATACATCATATATCTCAGAGATTCCACAGCTGGATTTCAAATGCTAAAACATACTATGTGAAAATATTTGGAACGTTTAAGATGCAGATTCCTGAGTGCTCAAGAAATTTATCAGTGCACATATACTTCATAAAATTTTCCATTTTTAAAATATCTTCAAGCACACATCAGTATTTCTATTTATTTCACAGGAAGAAGCATATGTTTGTGAACTCTAAATTTCTCAGTGATTTTTTTTTATTGGAGGTTTAACGACCACCGTGAACAACTCAATGGGCTATAAGCAGTCGCCCGTCCCTAATTTAGGGTCACCGGTTCCAGGGAAGGGAAAGAACCAGTGCCGTAAGACAAACACAACATCCATGCCCCACCGGGATTCGAACCCGGACCCCTTACGGACGAATGATCAGAGGCCATCGCTTAGACCACTGCGCCACCAAGGCGGCCCAGTGAATTTCCTGAAGCATACATCACATTGATGAGGGTTTTCACCTGTGTGAAGAACCATATGTTTGAAAAGGCTACTTTTCAAAGTGGAATGTTTAGAGCATACATCACACTAATGAGTTTTTTCGGTAAATGTGTAGATTAGGGTCCTAAATTATTTCTTTCCAAAAATTTTAGTACCTGGGAAAAGTGCGACGTACAGATTTTAGATTATTGAAATTAATCGCAAATGGTGCAGAAATTTCAAATTTTAAATGTGTTTTAAATTTTTTTATCGTAATATTTACCTGTAAGGGCTGTGCTGTGAAGAGACGCTGCGGTAGGCTTAACGCATTGCTACCGCAACAATGCTGAGTGTTGCTCTGTTGAAAGGAAGATTCGCTGCACTGTGTAATTCACGCGCGGATGGCTATAGGTGCAGCCGCGTAAATTCTTGCCAGCGGAGCGAAGCATCATGTACTCATACGTTACAGAATATAGTTCGTTCATCTTTTGTCATTGTTTTTAAAGCCGATGTTGAGAATTTTTTTGTTCTTTCACATATGATTTCCTGATTCGAAATAGAAAGTACTAATATGCTTTTCTATATTGCACAGAAAAGTGGGGAACTATAACTTTTGGTTCTGGTTTGAACAGCTTCCATTCGTAGCTGATCTGCTGTGTCACTGCACTTTTGGTTCAGCTGTTAATAGCTTGTTCACAGGTCAGTTTCTATCTTAAGCATACGTATCTTTTGCAAATCTGAGAGGTTTTATCCGGTTCTTCCTGCCAACAACGTACAGGACACAACAGAATAAATGGTGGATGATGTGGACCTATTTTCTGTAGCAGGTCACTACAACATTTATTGCTCTTCAGCCGACAACGTCACTTTTTTTCTTGTACTCTTCCACCTGTCATTTCAGCATAGCAACGAACCTTCCTTTCAACAGACCAAAGCTTCAGATCTTCGCCGGAGCGATGCGTTAGGCTTACCGCAGCATCTCTTCATAGCACCACACCTACAGGTAAATATTACGATAAAAATCTTTAAAACAAATTTAAAATATGAAATTTCTGCATTTGCCATTCATTTCCATACTCTAAAATCTGTACGTCACACTTTTCCCAGGAACTAAAATTTTTCCAAAGAAGTAATTTAGGACGCTAATCTACACATTTTCCGGTTTTTCACCAGTATGGAAAAACTGCCGAGCTTAGGAAGGCTATCTCTGTCTGAATTGCTTGGAACATACATCACACTTAAGATGTTTTTCACCTGTATGAAGAAGTATGTGATTAGAAAGGCGAGTTTTCTGTGTGAATTACTTGGAACATACATCACACTGATGAGGTTTTTCACTAGTATAAAGAAGCATATGCTTAGAAAGGTGAAAACTCTGTGTGAATTGCTCGGAATATACATCACATTGATGAGTTTTTTTACCTGTATGAAGAAGCATATGTTTGGAAAGGCTACCTTTCTCAGTGAATTTCTTAGAGCATACATCACATTGATGAGGTTTTTCATCTGTATGAAGAAGCATATGCCTAGAAAGGTGAACTCTCTGCAGGGCATGAAATTTCCGGTCGCCAGCTCGCCATTGGCGAGTGAAGAAGTCATTGGGGAGTAAAACTTTTCTCATTGAATTACCGCAATTTTGTTGTTAACAGCCGCGGCTATTATGAAGATAATTTTTTTTTTAAATATGTGGCACATATGTGGTGCTGCTGATATGCTGAATTTGTTTTCTGTAATTACTATTTTTTTCCCTCTGACATTTTCACACTGATGAGTAAACCTTTTCGAAGCATTTTTTTTTCTCTTCCATAAACTGCCGAGTTCTCGGTGCTCATATTGCTCGTTTGAAGTCTGTAAAGATCACTCTGCAGGCTTGTTTATGTGCCGCTACTGGGAACTGACTCCCTCGAATAAACTTCGACCAGCGGGGGAGGTGAATCCCATCAAGAGATGCAGGCAGGCCACAGAAGAGACAATCCCTCAAATAAAGAAAGAAAAGCAAAAAAATAAACAAGCTTCCCTCAGATTTATGACACCCACGATTGAGCTACTAGAACAAACTTTTAAGCAGTGCGGGAAAACAAAAAACGCCGGGTCTTCGGCACTGCATTTTTTTTTTTACTTTTGATAGCAAAGACATAACAGAGAAACTTCGTTAATGTTTAAAAATATGCACTATTTTAATCGTATTTTTAGAAACTGGGAAGATCAGTGTTTTTTCTTTGCGAAAACAATTTTTTAAGCATTTTACTGTTAAAAAAAGTGTTAATGACTAGATACTAATTTTCTAAGAAAACTGCTCACTGTCAACGGTTGATCGGAGGATTTTCACCGTCCCTCATCGTTAAATTCATGAAATGCTTACGTAATAGAAAAAATATTTGGAAAACATGAATAATAAAAAATTATAGTAGGATAAAAATGTAAATTTAAACACAGTATTTCTATCCTATGTAACCAAATGGTTTAAGTTTAGAGATCAGCTCATAAAATGACTGTTTTCTACGTGTCCCCAGTTTAATAGGGCTACAGCTGTTAACGCGTGTACGGCACATACAGCAGCATTTGCTCCCAAGATGACTAAATTAACACTTCGGCAAAACCTTAAAATTTTATTATAAATACCATATATACTCGTGTAAAAGCCGAAAGTGTCGGCTTATATGCAGGTCTCGTTTTTTTGCCAATTTCTAGCTGTTGAACTAGGGGGTGGCCGTCCCTGTGGCGCAGTGGTCTAAGCGATGGCCTCTGATCAATCGTCCGAAAGGGGTCCAGGTTTGAATCCCGGTAAGGCATGGATGTTGTGTTTGTCTTACGGTACTGGCTCTCTTCCTTCCCTGGAACGGGCAACTGCTCATAGCCCATTGAGTTGCTCACGATGGTCGTTAAACCTCCAATCAATAATTAAAAAAAAAAAAAAAAAAGAACTAGGGGGCTCGGTTTATACGCGAATATAGTCGGTATGTAAAATGCTGCCCCCCCCTAGCAGCATTCTCCTTTCACGTGATGTCATGATCTTTGATTGGAGATCACAACCTTTGCAAAGAATTCACGCATTGTGAGCTATCAAAGTTCTTTCTGAATTCATGCATAATTAATACAGACATTGACGTGGACCAGGAAATTCAAACAAAGGTCTTCGCTCTTTCCACGTTCATAAGTGAGTATCCGGTGCGCAACTGGAAGACCCTGGGTTCGACACCCGGTGGCGGCCAGTGAGAATTTTTCCGTGACTCACTTATAAACGTGGAAAGAGCGAAGATCTTTGTTTGATGTTCCTGGTCCACGTTAAATGTCTGTATTAATTATTCATTCGCCTTCTAATTATTTCTTCAGTTGCTGCATACCATCTTTGGTGAATCCCCAGCATTGTGCGGGGCTCCAAGAGGCAACCTGCCAACTTGGCTTCGCAGTTAGCGTGTGTGAGTCTGGAGGAATTCGAGGCTGCTGTGATGTAGCTGAAGCATATCCGGAGCGTAACTGGAAGACCCTGGGTTTCGACTCCCGGTGGTGGCCAATGAGAATTTTTCTGTGACTCACATATGAACGTGGAAAGAGCGAAGACCTCTGTTTGAATTTCCTGGTCCACGTTAATGTCTGCATTCATTCGCCTTCTAATTATTTCTTCAGTTGCTGCTTACCATCTTTGGTGAATCCCCAGCATTGTTCAGGGCTCCAAGAAGCAGCCTGCCAACTTGGCTTGGCAGTTAGCGTGTGTGAGTCTGGAGGAATACGAGGCCGCCGTGGTGTTGCGGAAGCATATCCGGCGCGTAACTGGAAGACCCTGGTTTCGACTCCCGGTGGCGGCCAATGAGAATTTTTCCATGACTCACTTATGAAAGTGGAAAGAGCGAAGACCTTTGTTTGCATGCATGTATAATTGCATAAACCAATGCTATCTGTCATTTGGTGGACAAGGGTTCAAAATGCTAAAAATACCTGCCAGGTTTTGATTTACCAGTAAAATTTACGGAAATGTAACTTGCTTTACCGGCAGAGTGTTAATTTTACAGATTTGATTCTTCCTGATTTTTTTTTTCTGATGATTTTGCACTCAGCATTAAGACCTTTTATTTAACATAATTCATTTAAATTGAAGCACCAATGTAAGTTGCAAATAAACTTCTCAGTTACTTGGGAACATTTGTCTGCAGTTTTCCCACATGTTGTTGCGGGTTGTTTCAAACGTTAAAGAACTTACACCACGTGTAAACGGTATGTAAACAGCTGCAGCTGGGCTTGTATACCTCTCGCCGTGTTGACAGACAGGCAGTCCTCCTCCATTGGAACACGTCTTTATTACTCCTAGTTCGAAATGCTATCTCAGAACGTTGTTATCGTAGAAAAACAATTGAAGCGGATTTTAAATCTGTGGAATTTTTGAGCCCAGATCGATACCCAACTTAACGAAATTAAACAAAAGCTGCCAGTTTTGTGAAATTAAAAATCCATTTGGGGCATGGTTTCGTAACTTCTCTGGCAATAACTAACGAAAGAATGCTGTATTACAGCAAGTTAAAAAATAAATAAATCCAATGCTCATTCGACCCAGTGCTTCTCCAGCAATGATTTATTTTGCTGGTAGTCAGTAAGTTTTCTACGCTTTCCAACCGTAGATTGTAATATGTTCCAGATTTGTCTGTCCGTCTGATAATTTGCATGATGTCTTCGCTGGATTCACGAAATTACTATGTTGGGGTCCATACTAATTCATCGTATGATGTTCATAACTAAAATCTAAACCTTTATTTCTTGATAACTTTCAGTTGATCTCGACTTTCCTGGCTGACCAGCTCTATCGGATAACTTAGTAGTCGGTATTTTTTTCTCTGCAAATTGCATCTCTTTAAGCTGTTGTTGTTTTACTATAACAGTTTCAGTTGCATTTTTTTTTCAAGTGTCAATAAATTTAGCATTAGTGTTTCGCTATGAGCAGCAATATAAGAAGGAAGGGGTGCGGGGGAGTACTATCAACTATCAAACATTCTGTGATGTGAATTCTGCGAAATTCCTGTGTATTGCAAAATCTTGAAAAACTGAAAAATACGCATTTCGCACTACGTGTCGATGTAATTTCAGCGTTCCGCGTGGTGGAATGATATTACTAATCAATAATCATATTTCTAATGCCAAACATAAATCTAATGTTGACTGCGTGGGGCAAAATACGATATTAACTTCCTTTGTTAAAAGTTATGAACTGGATGCAATTCACGCAAAATGTTCACTTCGTTTTTTTTTTTATTTATTTTTTTTTGATTGGAGATTTAACGACCACCGTGAGCAACTCAATGGGCTATAAGCAGTCGCCCGTCCCTAATTTTGGGTCACTGGTTCCAGGGAAGGGAGAGAGCCAGTGCCGTAAGACAAACACAACATCCATGCCTCACCGGGATTCGAACCCGGACCCCTTCGGACGAATGATCAGAGGCCAACGCCTTAGACCACTGCGCCACCGGGGCGGCACACTTCGTTTTCAGTTGAGCATAATTTACCAATTAGTGTCCCTCAATCACTCATTTATTTCATTTGAGTCTCATTGTCCGTTACTCCGTAAGATAAACCTAGTATGAAAATGGTCTATTTTTGAAAATATTTTAGTTTGTTGTGTGACGGCGTGGGATCAGGGGCGGCGGAAAGTGAAGTTCGTTGACCGGACCCGAAATTTTGAATCGTGCTACACCCTCTATCTTCCAGCAACAAACAGAAAAAAAAAAAAAAACAATGAGTGCGTACAGAGCTTTGTTGGGAATTAGGACCACCCAACCACTTACCAAGAGGAACTTTCTAAGGCACATCACAACAAGCGCACATATGTCAGATAAAAAAATAATAAAAATAAAAATCTTGGTTGAAATTATTGACGGGGCCCAGGCCCTGGCAGCCCGGCGGTTCCGCAGCCACTGCGTGGGATACAATCTTAATGGATTTGGGGGTCAAAGGGAGGGACTCCCATAAAATCAAGTTTTTATCTCTTTATAGATCAAAATGACAGCATAGTAATGAGAAATTATGTATAGATTCTATTTTAATCGAAATAAACGTGCCGATAAATTCAAACATCTGTAGTCATATTAAATCATTAACATATCGTTTTTTAATTGATATGTTCGATATATTTAATCAATACGTGCGACAAGTAATTTTATCGAATATATCGATAAATTTTTTTATGGATTTCGGTTTCTGAAAGTTCGCAGGTATGGAGGTAGAAAATATAGGAGATGCTGTAACCGCAGATTTCTGAAGCCAACCTGTTAACTGCTATGATATCCCTCCACGTGCTTGGTTACCCTCTTGGTCGTGTCTGCCATAGGAAAGCACTGAAAATTTGTGATTTTTAGAAGCTCATATTTTTCGTTAAACTGGTTTGTCAGCGTAGACTTTTTTCTGTGTTTGACAATATACTTTAGCTTGTTCATATCTAGTTTCCATGGGATATTGTGTGGCATTCAGCTGTGCAAATAAATTTAAAAAGAAAATACCAGGTATGTCATTCCACCGGTTAGTATCACTTTATTTTCCGTTTACTAGGTTTAATTAAGTTCTTTGGGATTCAATCGTCGATTGCAATTTACTGTGAATGAATGACAACTGTATATTTTGCTGTGATTTGCTTGCTTTTAGCATATTATGTAATGTTCTAAATTTGTAGCAAAATTAAGGAAGTCGCTAGGTTTACGTAGGTTATACAGATCTGTTTATGAAAGTTGTAGCAAATTTTTCTGGAATAGTGCAGGTTATGTAATCGGAGGGATATTCATAAATGAACCACGTTTAAAAGGGTGTTCAATATAACTACATTATTAAGATAATAGTCTTTGAATTATTAATAACCCACCTATAATTATGACAGCGTTCATATCCAAAAACTTTGCACTATAAACAACAAAGATAGGGGTTAGGAATTAGCTACATTTACCAAAAGTTCATCTATTTCTTTTTTCCTGTTTTAGGGCTTGACCAGTATAACAAATTGCAGATTTGACCATTGCTAGTAAATACTCATTTTAAACTAATAGACAAGGCGTTTTTAATAGTGTGCTACAAGATCAGTTGATAGAACTGGAGCTCCTTTATTTAAAACTGAACTTCACAGTACAAATACAGATTATCTGGATTAGCAGAGGACATTAAAACAGTAACTTTTGCATGTGAGGCACTGCACTAACCGTTTCTTGGAATTATATGACAATGCAAAACATCACTGTTAATATCTCCTGATTCACAACAAAACCACTTTGTATGTGAAACATAAAATGATGGTGATACTAAACACAGTAGATGAGAAAAGTGAAAGTTGAAACACAAAGGCTGCACAGATATTTAAAAGATTAAAAAAAAAAAAAGAATAGACGTAAGAGACAAATGAACAAGGAGACATTTGAAAGTGACTGAACATGAGTACCTTACAGTGAAGATTTGCACTTCTGGCTCCTCTCAAGCTATGACCCTGTAAACATATGTATGCACATTTTGATTTTTGAAGAAATATTCTCATAATACATGGAAATACATTATAATTATTAACACAGCATTCATACATCTCTAAATTGCCTGTATTACCTGTTCATTCCAAAAATAGATTTGATTCACTTCGGCAACCCCATTTCTAGTCACTGCACATTTTTGGTATTCTAAAACTGCATGTTCTCTTATTCATTTTACAGAGCAGTAAACATTTTAGGATCATCAGTTACTTTGATATTCCATAAAGAAGCTATCAGTCATATATTTCATTCACTTCTGGTACCAAATGTTTTCTTTACCTGATTTAGTTGCTATTCTGTAATGCATGTATATGTTTTGAGATTAAACATTGTTTTCATGCATTTTAACTCTCTCATGGATATTCTGCTTTTTCTGTCTAATATTAATTACAGCATTAATGCTCTACAGCATATATGCTCTAATTAAACTTTCCCCTTTTGGTTCTCTGTTGATATTTAAAGTCCTTCTTGCTACCTTTTCTTCCTTTACATCATATCTTACTTTTTTTTTTTTTTTTTTGGTAAAATCAATGAAATATAGCTAAAAGGTCATTCCTTACACAGTGGGTGTGGTATGTGTGTTTTGTCTATCAAGCTTATTACCTGTCTCTGTTTTATCAACAGTTTGTAATTTCTTCAAAGCCGAGGTATTTGTGGTAGCTGAAACATTCAAATATTTATTGTGGTTTATTTGCTCACAGTTCATGTTCTGATTAGCTCAGTGTAATTAGCCTGTACTGTTTTGCACATCAGTGTAAATCCATTGTACGCAATATTTTGATAGTTGTTACAGATTTCCTGTATTGTATATATATTTTTTATATTCGTTGGTTTTCTTGTTGTGTATCCATGCATTCCCCACCCTTCATTTTTCGTTTTCCCACTAGGACTGAAGGACTAAGCCTTTTAAGAGAAAAGACACTCATACCTGGTGTGGCACCCATTGTATGTGAAGGAAAGCATTTTGCTGCTGCTAGTGAAGGTTACTGAAGATGAGATTTAACTATTTGAGATAAGTGTTTTGTATTGGATGTACATATAAGTTTCCATACAAACATTTGCCTTTAATGGTTTGAATTGCAGCAGTAAGCTAAGTTCCAGCTACAAATACTGTTGGGTAAGCTTTTCTTTTCTCGCATATATAAAAAGGACTTCAAGAAGTTTAATGTGTATGTGGATATCAACTCATAATAATATTTCTTCATGTTCTAACTAGCTCATTCTCTTTTGTCTTGTGTAACTAGAGGTATATTGAACCCCCCATTAGGAAATGATAGTACTGACATATTTTTTACAGCTTATAATGTACATAATAATGAGTGTGATGTGCAGCTCACAGCTACGTTTTTTGATGATAGAAATGGGGGAAAATCTTGAATATAGCTGAAGTAAAAGTATAACAGCATAAATTTATAAAGATATTAATTGCAATATATGAAAATGTATAGTTATGATAAACAAATAAATTACTTGAGTGAAAACTTTATTACTTAACTAATCAGATGAAATAGGTGGTCATAAGAAATTCTAGCTTAAAAGGTCAGCATAATTTTTGGAAATCAGATTGTGGTGCTGGAGATGTTACATGGATAACAGTAAACTAAAGATGATTTAGCATCTGGTATCAGAAAATTTGCACTTCTATATTTCCCATGCACTTCTGATTAGTTATCCATTAATTTTTGTGGCCAGAAAATGTAGGTTAAATGTGCATTAGCATATGGGCAGCTGTTAGCAATGCTCTCTCTCATTAGAGCTAAAATTCATCACCTTGTTTTGTTGATTAACCACACCTCATGTGATCAGATATTCCTATTCTTGAACAAATGTTGTGCTAGCACCAAACTGCAGGATTTATCCTCAATGAATTATTTATTAATAAATATAACCTTGCTCATAAATGGTATACGTATATTTCAAAAACCAAATTAAAAATCCTTATTATATACACACGTCTGTTTCATTTACTACTTAAAAGCTATTAACTTATTACGTTATGAATGTGCCTTTGTTAATAGTGATGTGTATTAGAAGTATAATATTTTGAATGCAGTTGGATTTCTTTTAAAATAGATCTTACAGTAGGAATTATTTCTGCAGCTTATGTAAACCTGTTTCTGTCAAGTCAGATTTCCTTTACTATCAGCAGGACTTGTAAATCCATTTCCTATTTGCACAAACTAATAAATTGTATATTTTCTTGCTATATTTTGAAACTGCACCCTTTAAAAAGATAAAAAGTTACCCCCCCCACCCGAAAAAGTTTCCTTCCTATTAAGGCCTGTAGTTTTAAAATTATTTGCATTCATATTTTTGAAGCCCACCACAGTTCTAACCAAACCAGTTGGAATTTCCTACCTTCATTAGAAGAAACTAAAATCAGTCAAGTGCTTAAAGCAATTATAAAAAATAAAATGAAGACACAGTAAAGTCATATTTTGAGTCTGATTTTTTCAATTTCTTTGAACAAGCTTGCAGATTCCCCATTTTTTCTATAAAGGCTTGGAAATAAAATCTAGATATTTCATGAATTTTTGTTTTTTTAAATAATAATGTTCAATGAGAAAATTCTCCCCCGCCCCCCTTTGCTTATTTGCTTAAGAGCAATCATAATTGTTCAAGTAAAACATACGTGGAACGTCGTTGTTTACTTTAATTTTCCTCCTGACAACATGGCAGAAGTGTTGCCTCCCTTTAAAGTGCGATCTTTCGAAAAATTCAAAAGATTGCACTTTAAAGGGATTAAAATAATATTTTACGATAATCCGCTAAGCCACAGAAAGATTTTAAACGTTTTATAAAATTATGTTTAGTATAAACACATTTTAAATCGTCAGTTCATATACGTCTCAGTCATTACAAAGACACTTTTTTAGATAACATTTCCTCCATGAAAATCTAAGTTTCTGAACTGAAATTCCTTTCATGTAAACCTAAGAGATTCTTAAACCTATTCCACTGCTTTTCCATTTCGCTTATAATTTCAGACAATGTAAAATCTTAAGAAAACGAACAGGGTCTCACTAATGCTTTCCTACGGAAAATCGTCTGCTTTTGCATCTTGAGGGTAACCGCGGCAAAGCTGGTGGTACTACTTTCACCGCGAAAGTGTACAAACCCGACTTCACTTTGCTAGCATGGGAAGAGTTGGCGACAGCGCCTCCTCTTATTCTTACCTCCATGTTCGCAGGTATGCGCTAAGGAGTGGCAAGTGGTTTTTTTTTTTTTTTTTTTTTTTGGCGAGTTAATTTCATCACGAAATTTCTCCCCCTGCTCTGTGTGAATTGCTTGGAACATACATCACACTGATGAGGTTTTTCACCTGTATGAAGAAGCATATGCCTAGAAAGGTGAACTCTGTGTGAATTGCTTGGAACATACATTACATTGATGAGGTTTTTCACCTGTATGAAGAAGCATATGCTTAGAAAGGTGATCTCTACCAGTGAGTTGCTTGGAACATACACCACACTCATAAGCAGGGCGCGATTTCACCAATTAGCAACTAGCAAATAGCTAGTGAAAAATCAAATTTGCTAGTGAAAAAAAATCGCAATAGCAAATATTGCTAGTAAGGTAATTTCTTTATTTAAAGTAACCAAAAATCATTATTAATCCACGAAGTTTACATAACAGTTTCTATTATCACTTGTTAAAACAGCGACGATCAGCGATTCTCTTTCGCCAATTTCCTTTCGACACTTAATACCCATTCTCCCCATATCTTTCATCCCTTCCAAACTGTCGTAGAAGCGCATTGAAACTCTTCTCCATCGTGCCCTCATTGGTCTATTACAGAAACTGAACGTGACGTCGGCAATGGTTGCTGTGACAACCCAGAGCTATGGGATGGATCGGTTGTTTGACCACCAGCTCTGCCACCCTCCCTTCTTTTGCCCCACGAACTTTGTCCTCAACTCCTGTCGTACCCTAAGCCAAGCGATCGCCTACTTCCACAAGTCTTGATAGTCGTGCATACATCAAATACTGCACTCTAATGATCAGTGATGAATAAGGAAGAATAATTCCACTTATTCGGATGGTAGACAAAACCGAAAGAAGTCTTATCCATAGTTACTAGCCTTATTGCATGGCATAGATAGACGCTTTTTTATGAAACGTGTTCGTGGAGGGGGTATACGATTACGGAAGAAACTTTTGCTTCGTCTGACCTCTGGTTTTGGAAATTTTCCTTGTATTTTCAAGCTGAAATACAAATATTTATCCAGTAAAATGTTAATGAGCAATAATACTTGACAGAGGCAACATCGTGAGGAAAAAAAAAAAAAATTATGATTACGGAAAAGATCCGAATTCCGTCGACCTTTAGTTTTCTAGTTTTGTAAAGACGAAATTCCAATAATAACGAAAAAAGCAGGAATTCCTTGAATTCGCGGAAGAATCTCATGCCTGAAGATTACAGAAAAATTTTGCAGCAGCCAACTTCCATTTTTGCAAATTGTTCTCCACAGTTTCAAGCTAAAATGCGAACATTTATGCAATAAAGTGATATTTAACAAGAAAAGCGGACACAAAGACAACATTGGGAGAAAAATTTGCGATTACGGCAAAATTTTCTTACTCCGTTTCACTACTGTGTTCGAAAGTTTTGAAGCATGAAATTTCGTCTCCAGATGGAAAACGACCCCCCCCTCTCCCAAATATCGATCTTCAGAATGATCTAACTGATGACAAAAAAAAAAAAAAAAAAAAAAAAAAGCGGGATTCCGCGAATCCCTGTAAGAATCTCGTGTATATCATAAAAATAATAGGAAAAGAAAAAATATGAAACACAATGAAAATTTGTAGAATCCGTAGTTTTGATAGTGAGTTCCGTAGTCAGACAACTGATTCCGTAGAAACTACGGCACTGAGTGGTAGTTGGCAGATATGAAGTGTGTAGAAGTTTAGCAGAAATTTGTGCGATACTTCCACTTAGTACTGCATGTTGTGAGGTGGGATTGTTTTTTAAAAAGAATACAAGGGGATTGGAGGAACAATTTGTCTGTTGAAACTTTAAATGCTCTGAAGACAATTGAAATACTGTAGAAGGGCCACAAGAAGAGATTTTTAATCCACGGTCAGCAGTTATAAAGTGGTATGATGACAAAGTCAGTCACCCTGAGCGTAAACCATATGGGAAGAAATCTGAATTAGAATGTTAGTGAAATATATTCATGTGGTATGAGAATTTGTTAGAAATTAATTATTAAGATGTCACTAAACTTATCTAAGATTCTATTCATTATTCAAAAAGGCAAGTCAAAATATTTATACACATATTTAAATTTCTGTGTATGATGTGATTTAGTTTTATTGCTAGTCATGCAAATGTTTTGCTAGCAAACTATTTGGTCAGTAGCAAAATTTGCTAGTGAGCAAAAAAGATGAAATCTTGCCCTGCTCATAAGTTTTTTCACCCGTATGAAGAAGCATGTTTGGAAAGGCTACCTTTCTCAGTTAATTTCTTGGAGCATGCATCACATTGATGTTTTTCACCTGTATGAAGAAGCATATGCTTAGAAAGGTGACCTCTCCGAGTGAATTGCTTGGAACATACATCACATTGATGAGGTTTTTCACCTGTATGAAGAATCATATGCCTAGAAAGGCTACTACTCTGTGTGAATTGCTTAGCACATACACCACACTCATGCGGTTTTTCACCTGTATGAATTAGCATATGCCTAGAAAGCAGAACTTTGTGTGAATTGCTTGGAACATGCATCACATTGATGAGGTTTTTCACCTGTATGAAGAATCATATGCCTAGAAAGGCTACTACTCTGTGTGAATTGCTTAGCACATACACCACACTCATGCGGTTTTTCACCTGTATGAATTAGCATATGCCTAGAAAGCAGAACTCTCTGTGTGAATTGCTTGGAACATGCATCACACTGATGAGGTTTTTCACCTGTATGAACAAACAGATGCTTAGAAAGGTGACCCCTCTGAGTGAATAGCTTCAAACATCACATTGATGAGGTTTTTCACCTGTATGAAGAAGCATGTGATTAGAAAGGTGAGTTTTCTGTGTGAATTGCTTGTAACATACATCACATTGATGATGTTTTACACCTGTATGAAGAAGCATATGCTTAGAAAGGCTACATGTGTGTCTAAATTATTTGGAGCATACCTCACACTAATACGGTTTTTCACTGGTATGAAGAAGCATATGTTTGGAAAGCGTACCTTTCTCTGTGAATTTCTTAGAGCATACATCACATTGATGAGGTTTTTCTCCGGCATAAAGAAGCATATGCTTAGAAAGGGGACCTCTCCGAGTGAATTGCTTCAAACATACATCACACTGATGAGGTTTTTCACCCGTATGAAGACGCATGTGATTAGAAAGGTGATCTCTCCGAGTGAATTGCTTCAAACATACATCACACTGATGAGGTTTTTCACCCGTATGAAGAAGCATATGTCTGGAAAGGCTACCTTTCTCAGTGAATTTCTTGGAGCATACATCACATTGATGAGGTTTTTCACCTGTATGAAGAAGCATGTGATTAGAAAGGTTACATCTCCGAGTGAATTGCTTCAAACATAAATCACATTGATGAAGGTTTTCACCTGTATGAAGAAGCATGTGATTAGAAAGGTTAACTCTACGAGTAAATTGCTTCAAACATACATCACACTGATGAGGTTTTTCACCCGTATGAAGACGCATGTGATTAGAAAGGTGACCTCTCCGAGTGAATTGCTTCAAACATACATCACACTGATGAGGTTTTTCACCCGTATGAAGAAGCATATGTCTGGAAAGGCTACCTTTCTCAGTGAATTTCTTGGAGCATACATCACATTGATGAGGTTTTTCACCTGTATGAAGAAGCATGTGATTAGAAAGGTTACATCTCCGAGTGAATTGCTTCAAACATAAATCACATTGATGAAGGTTTTCACCTGTATGAAGAAGCATGTGATTAGAAAGGTTAACTCTACGAGTAAATTGCTTCAAACATACATCACACTGATGAGGTTTTTCACCTGTATGAAGCAGCATATGTCTGGAAAGGCTACCTTTCTCAGTGAATTTCTTTGAGCATACAACACATTGATGAGGTTTTTCACCTGTATGAAGAAGCATGTGATTAGAAAGGTTACCTCTGTGTGCAAATTGCTTGGAGCATACATCACATTGATGAGGTTTTTCACCTGTATGAAGAAGCATATGGCCAGAAAGGTGACCTCTCAGAGTGAATTGCTTCAAACATACATTACATTGATGAGGCTTTTCACCTGTATGAAGAAGCATGTGTTTAGAAAGGGTACCTCTCAGTGTGAATTGCTTGGAACATACATCACATTGATGAGGTTTTTCACCTGCATGAATAAGCATATGTTTGGAAAGGCTATCTCTCTGGGTGAATTTCTTGGAGCATACATCACATTGATGAGGTTTTTCACCTGTATGAAGAAGCATGTGATTAGAAAGGTTACCCCTCCGAGTGAATTGCTTCCAACATACATCACATTGATGAAGTTTTTCACATGTATGAAGAAGCATATGCATAGAAAGGTGACCTCTCTGTGTGAATTTTTTGGAACATACATCACATTGATGAGGTTTTTCACCTGTATGAAGGAGCATGGCTAGACAGGTTACCTCTCTGTATGAATTGTTTGGAACATATATCACATCGACAAGATTTTTCACCAGGAGGAATTAGCATATGCTGCAAATGATTGCTTTTAACAGTAAGTTTCTTGAAGCACACATCACTCCGGTGAGCTTTCTTATTTGTATTCACCTGGAGATGCCCCAGAAGATAAGTTTTCAGTTTGATTTCTTGCCACAAACATCACACGCCGTGGAATTTTATTTTTGTGGAACTGTGCATATGTGTTGAAAAACAATATATATATATAACTTAAGACAGCAAAAAGAGACCATCTTCTATGATATTAAAAAAGACTTTTCAGAAATTGAAATGTTGTACATCAAGGTGTTCAAAAAGTTAAATTACTAAGAGCTTTTAGGATGCAGAGCAAAGAAGCATTGCTGATTTAATCAACTTTTTGAGAAAGATACCACAAATATGAAACTACATGGATATATTTAAAATTTCTGTAGGAATATTTTTAAAATTTAATTCCCAAAAAGGCATTTATATAAATAACTGAGCCAGCATTTTATTTCCTTTTCTTTTTTTTTAGTGGAGGTTTAACGACCACCTCAGTTAGCTATCAGCAGGTGCCCGTCACTAACTTAGTACCACTGGTTCCAGCGAAGGCAGAGATCCATGCCGCACGGGATTCGAATCCAGACCTATATCGAACAAATGATCAGAAGCTATCGCTTAGACCACTGCGCCACAGGGGCGGAATTTTCCCACTTTTAGTATTGTATTTGTGTACTTACATAATTGATGTGAACATCAGTAACTTTAAAACGCGGTTTATATCTTTTTTTTCCTGCACAAAAAGATGAATTATTTACCTGTGCGTATATGCCATTGTTTGGTGCTCAGCGCCATTTGCATTCTTAATTTGTACCAAAGAATATAAACGCTTCGCGTGAAGAAGCTCAACTCTCGTAGAGATAATGTAAAACAGGCGACAGCAGCGCCACCATGTAATGCGGCAGCAGATGCTCTGCGGGAAAGTTAACATTCAGGCGCAAAAAGCGTCGGAGACACGGGACGGGAAGCCTATTTCACGAAAAGGAAGCTAAGCTTCAGTAGCAAAACAAAGGAATGGGTTCCCACAAAACGTAAACATTAGGTACCCAGCAAAAACAGTCTTGCTGGGCCAGCACTGTCCGCCAATTTCCCAGTAGTAGCCATAATAATAAAAAAGAAAAAAAAAAAAAAGCAAAGACAACCGCAGTTTCCCAAAGCTGCAATTTTTTTTCTACCCTTCCGAAGTTTGTAAATTAAACGCACTGCGCTGGGGAAATTTTCTCAACAGATCTGAAAAACATTCGTTCGTATCTGAGTAGGTTCGAACCTGGGCCGTTGGCGTGAATAGCTGAGCTCTCTACCGACCGGACTAATTTGTCACGTTCGAGTATATGCTTAAAGCTGTCTGTTTGGTATGCAATGTGTAATCGAATGCTTCCCCCTTTCATTTTACAATATTACGAGGTATTTTTCATAAAAGTCAGTTTCATATAATTGATAAATTAATTTTTTCAACGTAACGATAGCTTTTTTTTCAGCAAACGTTGTTTTAATGGTTTTCCAGGATATTTGTTTCAAACGGTTTCAAATTTGTTCTTGTTATTCATCCACTCCATTCCATGAATTCTTATTCATGGGAATGGAGTGGGTGTATTTCATGGCTGTAATATAAACGCAGATCTAGATGAGAACAACAAAACCTTTGAACAAAACGCCAACACAAACAAGCGTTTATATTCTTTGAACACAAACACGCATGCTCAGTCCAACTCAGTCTGCTCCGGCATCCTGCGCCAAAGCCAACCAAAGCTGCGGCATCAGCCTGTAATGTTGGCTTCCGTGTAATGATTCTTTGCCGCATAATATAGTGGCGCTAGTTACGTCTCGCTGAGCCTTACCTTCTTATCAGTTTAGATCAACGAGATAGAAATACGTAGAGCGCTTACGTCGGGGAACGGGTGAAGCCACCGGAAACAAGTGGCAGCCATGTTTGATGAGGTACAGAACGATTTCCGTTCCGTGTTAAGCAAGGGAGTTTTCGTAATATATGGTTTGATGTTAAATAAGTATATAACTCAGAAATGTTGTTATAAACACCTAGGGGATGAGACTAAAACTTTAACGTATCAAATAACGCTTTTCATTGTTAGTTAACGGCAATAGTGTTTTTAAAAAAAATGATATTTTAATGGATGCAGCTTGCTGTCGTTGAATAAAATCTCATGCCGTAATTTTTTGACATTTAACAAATTTTTTGGAGCAAATTTTCAGAGAAATATAAGTCAGCGGTAATAGAGTAAATGAAAAAAAAAAAAGAAACACAAAAATAAAAAATACAGTTGCACTCAATCCGCAATTTCGGTAAAAATTTTAGATATTCGTGGGTCATCACCATGAGAATGCTGAATCATCCCACAGCTTATGACTCCAAATACATAGACGCCAAATATTTTATGAGAGTTTTAAATGAAAAAAAAGTTCGAAGAAAAACGGAAAGCAAACAATGAGTTTACACAGCCAAGAGGTACCAATATTAAAATACGTCTGATTTGTATTTTAGAGAAATACAGGCACAACTTGTTCAATTCAAAGAAAGATTGATTTACGTGAGTGATATTTGTTCAATACTAACCTCTCATATATATGGTTGATGCAAAAGGAATAACTGGCAATTTATCCATGGACATACTGACTGTACATTCATCATGAATCAGAGGTCACATTCTTCAAAAAAAAAAAAAAAAAAAAACCATTACCTATCACGCAAAAATCAAATGCAAGTAGTTATTACAAAATGTTGCTAGTCCCTTTCTTTTGTATTATTCCATAATTTTTTTCAATTGTCATTTCATAATCGTTTGTGCCAGTTTTCATAAATATTTTATGTTGTTTGCATTTTTGAGGTACCATTGTACTCCCTGTTTCCTATTTTCAGTTTTAAATCAATATTGCCTGTATTTTTGCTACCCCAAAACCACACACATTGACTAACACATTCACAAATAAAGAGTATTCTGTCAAGAAATTTTCAAGCTCCCCACTCTCACTTTGTTGCAGTAATACTACAGATTAATCACTAATCAGAGACAAATGCCTAGAACACAAGCTGGGTGACCCTGTGCTTTCAGATAAAATACTAGATTGTTTCCTGACAGGTGTCAGCAAGCAATAAATTTATATTACCAATCACAATTATTACTTCTGCAATTTAAGTAACCATAAATTGATTGCTTTACCAGTATTTGCTATCTAATGGGCATTAGCCATGGGTACATGATCTTTATCACATAAAAAGAAATTGCTGCTTCCTAAGATTTTGAAATATTTGTTGTCTTGTCAGACAAGTTGCATGTACACTGTACAGATTCTAGAATATATATGCAAATGCCATTTTCAAGACATCCTCAGTATATTGAAAAAAAACAAAACATTTACATAGGTAGAAATTGTACCCAAAAAGCCTCAAAGTTGGTAACTCACAGTTAACCTCAGCTTCCCAGAGTAAAAATCATTCAGTTTTCACATTGAGTACGACTGTTTACAAAATATAAGAAATAAAAAGTCTTAAGATAACACAGATATTGAAATGGCTTATCTGCTGGTTTAATCACCAGCTACACGGATTAGATGTTTTAATTTTTTGTGTTTGATTAACTGAGCATTTACAGCTCAACCTTATTTTAAAATGCTTACTTGTGAAATGTAGTTCCACAATCCTTGTTCCTTTTATTCTTACAATCAAAAGCTGCGCATTACTATGGCATTTTAAATATCAACAATGTGCTGATAATTGTGATTATTCACGAAACTGTAACACTAAATTTGTAATGAAGCATAACACGATCGGCGAACAGCTGAAAGAACCGAGGTGACTCCTTGACACACGCAGAATTTGTACCTCATCAAAGATGGCGGGCTCTCCCCGCGTTGGCTTCAGCTGCCTCGGCAGAGAACCAATCACAGAAGCACTCTATGTATTTCTATCTCGTTGGTTTAGATATTCTTTGTTTGTACTACGGCCAGTGCTGCCAACCTGTTCATCAAATGCTTCTCTAGATAAAAGAAAAAATTCCCTAGTTTTCCGCAGAATTTCATTAGGAAACAAAAAATCCCACTCTATATATATATATATATATATATATATATATATATTTTTGATTGGAGGTTTAACGACCACCGTGAGCAACTCAATGGGCTATAAGCAGTCGCCCGTCCCTAATTTAGGGTCACTGGTTCCAGGGAAGGGAGAGAGCCAGTGCCGTAAGACAAACACAACATCCATGCCTCACCGGGATTCGAACCCGGACCCCGTTCGGACGAATGATCAGAGACCATCACTTAGACCACTGCGCCACCGGGGCGGCTATATATATATGTGTACATGTGTATATATATATATATATATATGAGAAAAATAAAACTTGTGAGAGATATATTTGTAGTGTTAACACTTGCATTTGCATCTTTAAAGCTGTTACGAATTTTGCAGAAAGTTTTGATTAAGAAAAATAGAATGTTATGGACCCTATTCATGTAACGCCCAAAAGTGGGTTTCCATCTTGGCTGCTGAATTCATGTGTTGTCGCTATTAGATTACTCCTTACTGTTGGCCAACTTTAAAATTTTTAACGTCTTGGAGTAATCCAACGAAAAAATAGAGCAACAGGGCGAAAGAGAAATCAGTTTCTTAAAACAACAAATCAAGGTTGCAAAATATACCAAGACAATTTTGTGTTCTTTTTTTTTTTTTTTGATTGGAGGTTTAACGACCACCGTGAGTAACTCAATGGGCTATAAGCAGTCGCCCGTCACTAATTTATTGTCACTGGTTCCAGGGAAGGGAAAGAGCCAGTGCCGTAAGACAAACACAACATCCATGCCTGACCGGGATTCGAACCCGGACCCCTTACGGACGAATGATCAGAGGCCAACGCCTTAGACCACTGCGCCACCGGGGCGGCGATTTTTTTTTTGTGTGTGTTCAGTGCTTATTTCAAATTATGGAGGACAACATCTTCATAAGTCATGCTGAAATTTTTAATGAAACGTTTCTAATACCCGGTATATTAAATTATCTTGTTCTTACTGTCAAACATTGGTGAAGCATAAATCTGGGAATTCATTTTGTAAAAGGAAATAGTATTCCAACGAATTAATAGAGCAACAGGGCGAAGGAGAAATTTTACCACTGCCCGGTGGAGCAGTGGTCTAAGCGATGGCCTCCGATCATCCGTCCCAAAGGGGCCCGGGTTCGAATCCTGGTGAGGCATGGATGTTGTGTCTGTCTCGCGGCACTGGCTCGCTCCCTTTCCTGGAACCAGTGGCCCTAAATTAGGGACGGACGACTGCTTATAGCCCATTGAGTTGCTCACGGTGGTCGGAAAACCTCCAATAAAAAAAAAAAAAAGATATATCTAGAAGCCCAGACGAATAAGTAATACGGAAACAAACTGTAGTTTAAAAAACTGTCGCACGCTAAGGAATCTATTTAAAAATAAAATGAATACGTAATGTTAAATAAAAAAAATTATAGATATGTTTCGTTTTTTGGGAAAAGTATATAGAACTTAATTCACAACTTATCGAACCAAATATGCCATTAGTTTTCTTATACTCCATTTCTTCTTTCCTTTTTTTTTTCTTGAAATTAAAATTCGAAGAAACACTTCCAGGTATTGACTGTCTTTAATCCGTAGTGTCATAATATTTAAAATCCTAGACTGCAAACGCAAAAAAAAAAAAAAAAAAACTCCGAAAATTGGCCAAAAGTCTAAATAAAGGGATCTTCTTCGAGAGTATACATAAATCCTTAGAATTTTGTTATTTTCTCTAAAATATCGTGAAATTCCCTAAATTTAGGGAATTTCACGATATTTTAAATCTGGTGTTGGGACCACTAGATGAAACACTAAAAACTTAACCTTAGGATTTTCTAATTTTTATGACCCTCAAAGTCCACAGCTTACTTGCTTTGCTAGCAAGGTATCACCCACGACCCACACGCATTTGAATATCCACTGTGCTTAAGGATATTTTTAAAGACATCTGCGCCAGTGGTGGTCATTTACCCACCCAGTCGTCTACATAGCATTTGCATCCCCTCTACGGTACAGGGTATCAGATCACCAGATTTCACCAAGGAGGTTAGAACAATACTTCTGGAGATGCCCTGAGTCTCTTAACCGTGAAGCCGCAAACTGTAGGAATTCGACGTTATTTACATGATGCCTGTGTGATTTCAACTGTGTGTAATTTGGAATAGCGTGGCCTTGGGTTGCAGAAACAGTGTTAATTTCAAACTGGAATGAATTGTACTTCTTATACGAGTGAAGTTTTTAATTTGAACGTTATGTTTTGTTTAGAATTCGTACTAACATTCGTGTATTTCAATTTAAAATAAAAATGGGAAGGAGTATAAAAATAATTAAGAATTTTATAAATTCAATATTTTCTCACACATCGGCAGCAATTTACGATGCAAAATTGGAAATATTTGCGACGAAAGAAGGCGATTCGGCCAACACAAAATGCATTGCAAAAGCATTGCAATAGCATTGAAACCTATCAGCTTTCCCACACTTTGACGGCTGTAGCTCACGATTATAGGCTTCACGCAAAGTGGTAGTGCTCCATTAACAGGGGCATCTCCAGATATCTTATTCTAACATCCGTGGATCTCACAGCCTCTTTCACAGTTGCGGGTAGCCAAAAGCACAAAAAGGAATCTGATTAGAAAAAATTCTCAACTGCACTCACACAGAAAGCAAAGTCCGTAAACTGAAAAAATATCTAAATAAAGGGATTTCCTTTGAAAGTATTCAAAAATCCATAGAATTTCTTCTGTTTTCCCTAATTCCCTAAAACATTGTGAAATTCCCTGAATCTAGGGAATTTTCCCTAGGGTTGGCACCACTGACTACGGCCTGGCTAGAGACTAGCGTCTGGCGACTGTGATATCCACACGCATTCCGTTATCTCATTGGCAGTAATAATACAGGCACCCACCAATTGGCGACCTGCACTGAAACGGCACTTGTAGTTTTGGCGGGGACAATGGAGACTGTGAAGAGGTAAGTTTGAGGGAGTAAGTAAGTAGGTAAGTAAGTTTGAGTTTTCTTTTGTCTATTTAATTTTTATATTTGGTTGGATACTGCGGACATGTTAAGTTGTTCGATTTGTGCTGTTTCATTCGGGCAGAAATACAATTTTAACCAGTATGTTAAAAAATTTCCTTCGGATGTTTCCGTGATACATGAACCTCGTATACGTCGCCGATGTCGCGACGTCACGTAATGGCGACTAGGCATAAACACAGGTTGTTTACATCTTAGTTAACATTAGTTTCTTCGTTGGCAGCTGTCGATAGTCCTGTACAATTGATTTTTTAAGGTCCAATTGGATTTATTTGATGTGGTTTTATGTTTTGCAGCTTACTGTAATCACCAGACTATGAAAAACCAGTGCTACTTTTATAGATTTCCGAGAGAAACGGAAACATGCCCTGTGGACGAAAATGTCAAGGTAAGGATTTGTGGACTGACTGGTAGTCTTGTGAACAAGCATATATTTTGTAGTATGTAAAATATGAATTTGGACCACGCACCCCTTTTGTTTGTTTGTTATCGTTTTCAGAACATTAGGTTTTGCCTCGAGGCTGTTATATGAAGTTCCGTACCGATTTACGGGTAAACTCGTGCGAAGTTTTTATAACATGCGATGCCTTTGGGAGATTTTGGGTACCCTGTACAAAAATATAAACTTCACTAATAGGTGTTAAAATATATTGACACAGTTGAAAAGCATCCATAAAACTCATACATTTTGAAATGTAAGCATGTAAATGGCCACTTAACATTGCAGTACATCTCTTTTTACTGAATGCATATTTCAATGCATTTTTTAGAAGCTAATTGATTTGGCAGGGGAAGTGTTTTTTTTTTTTTTTGCAGGAGAGAGATGGTAGTTGGTTTGTTGGATTTAATGGTGCAAAGACTAGCATAGAGGCTAAAATGAGCGTAACAGAGTGTTAAAAGAAATAGCAAAAGTGTCAGGGGCGGATCCAGAAGTTTACTCTAGGGGAGTATAAAAAGGGGGAGATGACATTATGGAAGATTATTTAGATATACCTTATACATATTGGTGGTGCCGCTCCTACCTAGCGCTCCTTTGCAAGGTCTTTAAACCACTCACTTGCTCCAGGAATGTTAAATCCCTGAGTGAGATCAAGCAATAAGTGAAAAATCACAATTGTTTCAATGCAATCGATTAAGCTTTTCCCGAAGAAATGAACTTCATGCTTATTTGAATTCGGCAAAGATTGCGTCTGAATGAAATCTTTCAAAATAAAGCTCAAGATCTTATATTCGAAGTTGGTTAATTTAACTAAAAAAGTTTTTAGTGGTCTCCACCTGACATTCTCATACATTACAGTAAATACATGCCTGATTTCACCCAAAACATATGAATACACAGTTTAGTCATAAAATCGCTAAATATAAAACATGGTAACAGGAATTTTGCCCCCCTCTTTTGTTTTGTTCATAAAAGTTATGTAATAGTGTCAAAGACTGATGCATATGTTTCAATGGGTCTTGTTCATTGGTGCATAAAAGCTTTCCCTGTGCCTGACGAGAATTGCATGCATACAAAGCTACGAATCCCAATGTGCATGCATTCGAAACTTCGAGACTTCCTCTTTCTATCATCATGTACTGTGTTTTCCGTACAGGCTGCGTTTGTTAGTGGATGAGGCCGACTAAGTTGGGTCATCGCAGTCCACTTTCTTTAAATTTGTGTGTATATTTATTCTATATTTTAAAACAAGAAAAGGTTTTCATATCCTTATGAAACTTTGAAATTCTGTTTCTCAGTAAAACTAAGTTCTTTCAAGGAGGTTAGAATATAATATCTGGAGATGCCCTTGTTAATGAAGCAATACCACTTTATGTGAAGCCTGTAACCGCGGGCGACAGCCGTCAAAGTGTGGGAAAGCTCATTGTTTTCAATGCTATTACAATACACTTTTGCATTGGCCGAATCACCTTCTTTCGTTGCAAATGTTTCTAATTTCGCATCGTAAATTGCTTCCGATGTGTGAGAAAATGCTAAATTTATGAAATTCTTAATTATTTTAAAGCCCCTTCTCATTTTTATTTTAAATAGAAATACACGAACATTAGTGCGAATTCAAAACAAAATATAACATTTAAGTTTGAAACTTTACTCATGTATGAAGCGTTATTCATTCCGGTTTGATATTAACACAGTTTCTGCAACCAAAATACACGCAATTCCAAAATATACCCGTTAAAATGATATAGGTGTTATGTAAACAACGTCAAATTCAAACACCTGGCGGCTTCACGGTTAAGAGAGTCAGGGTATCTCCAGAAGTATTATTCTAACCTCCTTGGTTCTTTGTATGTTGTTCACTTCTCACAAAACTAGGAGGACTGGTAGAGTACCAAGTGCTGATTCAAGGCTATTCAGTTGTCACTTTAAAAATGGGAATAAAGGAAACGACCCTACATTTTTTTGTTATACAAGACGAAAACAATTTGATTTTCTAAATCCTGAGCAGATAAAAATGAGTAAGTAGCCATACCCTATGTATCATAGTAATAATTCCATGATATGTGTGTGTCTTTCCAGACCATCCAGAAGCCCCCTTGTGACTTTAAAGGCTGAAACTTTGCACTTCAGCGTGACAACAAATACGTCGTTGAAGTGCAATGTCACAAGATGGCGCTGGGCATAAACAAATATCTGTTCCTACATTATTCCCATAACGTTTCAACGTGACTGGTGAAATGTGCTCATAGTTTGCAGTTCTTTCATTTTTTTGTACCAATTTGAAGCTAATTCAACGTGGTGAAAATGCCATGGTCACCTCACATTCAGTCATTTTGTTATGAAACACATCGACGGAATATATAGTCGGTTGGTATTATCCTAATCTCGTGCTTTCTTGATCTTCAGAATACATCGTCGTAAGTTTTTTATTTGTTTTATATTCTACTAGTTGATTTCGCATTAGTGCCAAATGAAATATTCACTGCCGGTGGCGCAGTGGTCTAAGCGATGGCTTCTGATCATTCGTCCGAAAGGGGTCCGTGTTCGAATCATGGCGAGGCATGGATGTTGTGTTTGTCTTACAGCAGTGGCTGCCGCCCCGGTGGCGCAGTGGTCTAAGCGATGGCCTCTGATCATTCGTTTGAACGGGGTCCGGGTTCGAATCCCGTGAGGCATGGATGTTGTGTTTGTCTTACGGCATTAGCTCTCTCCCTTCCCTGGAACCAGTGATCCTAAATTAGGGACGGGCGACTGCTTATAGCCCATTGAGTTGCTCACGGTGGTCGTTAAACCTCCAATAGAAAAACAAAAAAACAACAACAGCAGTGGCTCTCTCTCTTTCCTGAAACCAGTGGGCCGCCCCGGTGTCGCAGTGGTCTAAGCGATGGCCTCTGATCATTCGTCCGAACGGGTCAGGGTTCGAATCCCGGTGAGGCATGGATGTTGTGTTTGTCTTACGGCACTGGCTCTTTCCCTCCCTGGAGCCAGTGACCCTAAATTAGGGACGGGCGACTGCTTATAGCCCATTGAGTTGCTCACGGTGGTCGTTAAAATTCCAATAAAAAAAAACAGTGGCCGTAAATTAAAGACGGACGACTGCTTATAGCCCATTGAGTAACTATAGGTGGTCATTAAACATCTGCCGCCCCGGTGGCGCAGTGGTCTAAGCGATGGCCTCTGATCATTCGTCCGAACGGGGTCCGGGTTCGAATCCCGGTGAGGCATGGATGTTGTGTTTGTCTTACGGCACTGGCTCTCTCCCTTCCCTGGAACCAGTGACCCTAAATTAGGGACGGGCGACTGCTTATAGCCCATTGAGTTGCTCACGGTGGTCATTAAACCTCCAATCAAAAAAAAAAAAAATTTAAACATCTAATAAAAAAAAGACCCCCCCCGAGAATTCTCTTTTGTTGCTGTCCTGTAGAGTTGCAGATTGTTCTCTTGGATATCTTTAGCCGCTATATATATATATATGCGCTTTTATTTTCAATCAGACTAATTAATCGCAGTGTTTGTTTACGTTTCAGATTGTGGCTTTGCAGGCGCCTTTATCCTATGTATACACTACCACAGTTTACGATTTACAAGATGACTACCGAATTTGGGAAATGCAATTTCATGACCATTTTTAAAAACTCTCTCTCTCTCTCTCTCTCCCTCTCTGTATATATCATCATCATCATCATCATTGTCAACCATTATCAATCCACTGCTGGACGAAGGTCTCCCCAAGTCTCCTCCACAACGGTCTGTCTTGTGCCAGTCTCCTCCATGTCACCCCTGCATACTTTCGAATTTCATCCACCCATCTTCCATGTGGTCTTCTTCTGGGTCTTCTCCTGTCCCTTGGAATCCAATCTAAAATTTCGGCTGTCCATCGATGATCTGTCCTTCTGGCAGTATGTCCAGCCCATTGCCATTTCAGGGATTTAACTCTGATCATGATGTCTTCTACTCTTGTCATTTTTCGGATCCACGAGTTCCTCTTCTTATCTCTCCTGGTTACACCAAGTATGCACCTCTCCATGCTACTTTGAGTTGTCTGCAGCCTTTGTATGTCTCTTTTAGTTAAGGTCCACGTTTCTGCACCATACGTAAGCACTGGAAGGATGCATTGATCAAACACTTTTCTTTTAAGACATAATGGCATATTGCTCTTGAAACTTATGCTGTTTCTTCCAAAAGCTCTCCAGGCAAGTTTTGTACGCCGATTAATTTCTTCATCAATGTGACCCTCACTTGATATCTGCTGTCCAAGATAAACGTACGTATCTGTTATCTCCAGCTTTTCTCCATCAATCGATGAATCTTCATTTCTTGTAAAAGCATTGAACATCACTTTTGTCTTCTGAAAGTTCATTTTTAATCCCACTTCTTTACTCTTGTCAGCAAGTTCCTGGATCATACTCTGCAGCTCTGATGGGCTAGTTGCAAAAATGACTAAGTCATCAGCAAAACGAAGGTGGGTTAGATAATCTCCATTAATCTTTATCCCCTTGTTTTCCCAGCTCAGTGACTGAAAAACACCCTCCAATGTGGCATTAAAGAGCTTCGGAGATATGGTGTCACCTTGTCTCACTCCCTTTCCAATTTTTATGTGTGTTGTATTTTCAAACAGCCTAATCTTTGCACTTGCATTTTCATAGATGTTGTTAATAATATTAATGTATGCATCTTCAATACCGCAGGTTTTCAGAGCCATTGTAACTGCTGATGGTTTCACCGAATCAAAGGCTTTTTCATAATCGATAAAGGCCATGCACAATGGAAGTTCATATTCCCTCGCTCTTTCAATTAGTTCTCTCAGCACATGGATATGATCTATTGTGCTGTAGCCACTCCTGAATCCAGCTTGTTCTCTCGGTTGAGCCATGTCCAGTGTTACCTTCAAGCGGTGTGAAAGAACTTTAGTGAAGATTTTATAAACTACTGATAGTAGGCTGATAGGTCTGTAGTTTCCGAGATTCTCAATGTCACCTTTCTTATGTAGCAGGATCATTGTAGCGGTGTTCCAATCCTCAGGAATCTTTCCTTCATTAAGGCATCGAGTGAAAATTTGGGCGAGTACTGTTTCGATTTCTCCACTTGCTTCTTGTATGATGTCTACAGTAATTCCATCTTCTCCTGGAGCTTTTCCCCGCTTCATGTTCTTGATTGCATGTGCAACTTCTGCTGGAAGGACTGGAGGAACTCTGGTACTGGTATCTTTCATGATGTCTGGAGTGCATGTATCATCCCTTTCATATAATTTGGAGTAGAAATCTTTCACTCTTGTCAAAATTTCGCCTCTATTTCTTGTTACAGAACCATCTTCTTTTCTCAGTGCCATAATCTGTTTTCTTCCCTTACTGAGATGTCCCTTTGCTATCTTTAGGCTTTGGTTGTTTTCAATTGTTTTCCTCACTAGTTCACAGTTGAATTTTCTTACGTCTTCAGTGATACTTTTTCGTACTGTCTTACATAGCTCTATATATTCCACTTTGGAAGTCACATCTTCTTTAGTTGTCCTCATCTCTCTTCTTTTTGCATCAACATTTTCGTTTTTCCTGATAATTTATTTACATGCAACTTGTTCTTAGACCCAGCTAATTTGTTGCTGTTTCCATAAGAGCTTTGGTTACTTTTCTGTTAACTTCAGAGATGTCCACTTCTTCCGATGTTAGGCCTTCTAAAGCAGAGAACCTGTTCTTCAGTTCCATTTTGAAGGTATTATGGTGTTTTTTAAGGTTGGTTATGTCAATAGATTTTGTTTGTCTTATGAGCTTGCCACGTTCAAGTTTAGTGTTGAGGTGCATCTTACATCTCACCAATCTATGGTCACTACCTGTGTTGAACTTGTTTAGCACACTGCAGTCTTCTATGACGAATTTTTTGTTACACATAATAAAATCAATTTCACTTGTCGTCCCATTTGGATGTCTCCATGTCCATTTCCTGTGTGGCTTTTTCTTGAAGAAGGAGTTCAAGATGAAAAACCCTTCTGCCTCTGCAAACTCAACGAGAGTATTTCCACGCTGGTTTCTGTTGCCGCGACCGAATTTACCTACTGAAGTTTCATTCTGTTGCTGTTGCCCTATTTTTGCATTGAAATCTCCCATAATTATTTTCAAGTGCTGCTTACCTTTATTATTTAGATGACAAATTTCCTCATAAAATTCTTCAATTTCTTCTTCAGGATGACTTGTGGTGGGTGCATAAGTTTGAATAATCTGAGCCTGGTATCTTCTCGATAGTTGGATAACGAGTCGTGCAGCTCTGTCAGAGGAACTTTCAACTTCTACCACTTTATCCTTCAGTTTCTTGTTTATTATAAATCCAACACCACTAGTTCTGCCAGTATCTGTCCCACGATAGTAGAAGAGATGTCCACTTTTCAGTTCGATGAGATCTTCTCCTTTTCTCCTTACCTGTATATATACATATCGGTATATGTGTAGCGCTGCCTCGGATACAGATCCACAGCAACGCTACACAAATACCGATAAACACTATCTACCAACAAATAATTGGACACCTGTGATAGCAAAGGAAAGCGAAGTTTATTCACCTTCAATGGTTGGTGGAGCCTCCACGAGCGGCGATTACAGCTGCGATCCTCTGGGGCATACTCTCAACCATGCGTTGTACGACGGCTAGAGGTATTTTCTTCCACTCAGCTTGGAGAAGACAGGTCAGTTTCTTCACCGATTTCGGACGGTGGGGGCACCCCTTATGTCGACGCTCCAACACCCCCAGAGGTGTTCCATAGGGTTAAGGTCCAGGCTCTGCGCAGGCCTGTCCATTCGAATAACCCCATTGTCACCATACCAAGCCATGGTGGAGCTCGCAACATGACAGGTGGCATTGTCCTCCTGAAAGTAACATGGGTCCCCTCCGTAAAACTGCCACAAAGTAGGAAGCGCATGGTCATCCAAAATGATGCAGTAGGTCTCGGCGTTGAGTCTACCAGGAATTGCGACCAAGGGTCCCGTTCCATACCAGGAGAAACACCCCCATAGCATAATTCCACCGCCGCCGAACTTCACAGTTGGCACAATACATTCCGGCAGGAGGCGTTTTCCAGGCAGACGCCAAATCCAGACCCTGTCATCCGAACTTTTGAGGGTGAACCTTGATTCGTCGTTCCAGAGAACCTGTTTCCACTGTTCAACGGTCCACTGTCGACGTTCTTTGGACAACATTAGCTGAGCAGCGATATTTGACTTAGTGATCATAGGCTTGTGGGCGGCAGCACGTCCATGATAACCGGGAAGATGGGCTTCCTTACGGATGGTATTCATGGAAAGAACACTCCCGGATGCCCGTTGAAACTCCTCGCGGATGTGGCCCATCGAGTTGGTGCGGTTCTTCCGAATTTCCCTGGCCAGCACCCGTCGGTCTCTAACTCTTAGTTTTGTGGGTCTGCCGGGTCGGCGTACATTCCGACAGTCACCTCTCATCTTCCAGTTGCCAATCACGTAGGCCACTGCCGATTTTTGGTACTTTAACTCGCTGAATATGTCACGTATGGATCGGCCTGTTTTGTGATACTCGACGATTACACCATTCTCGAAATCAGAGAGCTCCGAACTGCGTGGCATCTTGCATGCGACTGGTTGCGTTGTTGTTTCCCACACGATATTTAACGGCGGCGGCCGTGACGTGTATCAGGACCGCAGATATCGTCGATTGCAGAGGTGTCCAATTACTTGTTGGTAGATAGTGTACTATATATAGCGCTACACTTATACCTTGGATAGGGATCCAAGCAGGTCTTGCAAATGTCGGTAGCCAGTGGCCAAATGGCGGCCAGATATTTTGTAGTGTCTAATAATTTTTTTAAATATAGTAGCCAATTTCCCGTCATTTGTGAATGAATATCAAGTTCAGTTTTCTTGCCCGTGTTCTTGCAGCTGCTTCGAAAATGAATACAACTGGAAGTGGGCTTTGAGAGAAACTTAATCTGCTGGTGGATCAGCCGTGAGTGACCAAAGAGTCAAGGTTAATAAAGCAACCTTTGCCATGGCATACTTTTCTCAAAGTATAGTTTCATCTACATGTAATCTCTGTTTAGTTGCATATATTGAATATCTGTTTAGCTGCATATATTGAATCTCTGTTTAGCTGCATATATGTTGAACAAAAATAAACAAACTGTTGTGACAATGTTTCTAAGATGATGCAGCTGC
This sequence comes from Macrothele yani, assembly GCA_039090855.1. NCBI lineage: Eukaryota > Metazoa > Arthropoda > Arachnida > Araneae > Macrothelidae > Macrothele > Macrothele yani. Next base: position 142,158,780 of record CM077009.1, on the reverse strand, counting down.
TACTTTTTTTTTTTTTTTTTTTTTTTGATTGGAGGTTTAACGACCACCGTGAGCAACTCAATGGGCTATAAGCAGTCGCCCGTCCCTAATTTAGGGTCACTGGTTCCAGGGAAGGGAGAGAGCCAGTGCCGAAAGACAAACACAACATCCATGCCTGATCGGGATTCAAACCCGGACCCCTTACGGACGAATGATCAGAGGCCAGCGCCTTAGACCACTGCGCCACCGGGGCGGCGATGCAGCTGCTACATCTGATGCCATGTGAATGTGACTTTTCAGAAATGATCCTCATAAAATCGAGCATGTCTGAATTGTGACACTTTATAGACTTAATGATGATTAGATGCAATGGCCTTTCAATTGAAGATTTTTATCCTCAAAATGCTATTCAATTGTGGTGGGCAGGTACCTCTGATGGGAAGATCAGACACAATACATTATCAGTGGTAAACTGTATCAGCATTATTAGTGCCACTTTATGCATATATATCCTAGGTTTTGTCCCTTTGTTTTAAATATTATTAAAGAAATTAAATATCTAACTTCAATGGCCTCTTGAAAATAAATTATGTGTAAATTAAGATCGTAAGAGTAATGTTATTACAGCACTGAAAATAAATTGTCAAAAAATCAATCATTTTGGAACAAAAGCATATGCAGTATTTGCAGTCAATCTAATGGTCCTATGCAGTAACTGCTCTGCATCTGGTTTTATGAAGTTAATGGGGGAAGGGTCTCTCATTAGAAACAAAAAAAAGAACAAAAAAACACCCATTTAATTTTATAGAAATGTAAGTTAAGAAGTTACTGAATTATTATTTTTTAACTTTGCATGGCCAGTAGATTTTATCATTTGGCTAGCAAAATTTTTATTCCACTAGCCACATTGGCTAGTAGAAATTTCAGCAGTTTCGCAAGGGCTGGATCCGAAGCAGCGATATGTGTGTGCACACACACACACACACATATGTTAAAGAAAGTAAACACTCCGTCCCCTCTTTTTTCTACAAAGTGCCCCCTGCTAGTAACAAAAAACTAACTCATCATACTTTGACTATGCCCAAAGTAAGGCATAGTCAAGGGATATGTAATGAACTCATGTAGCACCATTGTGCTATACGCTTTCATTACAATCATTCTTTAGCATTTGTACCTGTGTTACGAGCAGTAGCGGCTTTTCAGGTGAAGTAGGTGAAGTGCCTCTTCACCTATTTTACTTAAAATAAAGTTTTATTCAGTAATTTGTATAATATATTATTTTTTGTCTCTATTGTGTTACAAAATACTCAAAATTTTGATTAGATATCAATTCACATAGCGCGTTCAAGACGGAAAACAAGTCCTCATACGCAAAACAGTGCAAGTGAAGAGCCGAAATGAAAACCCTTGGAAGTCTGCAGCTTTCGACCAAGTTGCTATGGTAACCGTGACGCCAATCTCCCTCATCTGGCGCGCAAGTGAAGTGTTTTATCTTTCGGCTCCGAAGCTCTGCAGATGTAATCGTGACCTTCGAAGGAGATCACGGTGAAACGTTATGTTTTACCGAGGGTATCTTGCAGTGTTGTGGTACATGCTTTCCGAAAGGGATTTGTTTTTTCGTGCTTTGTGATTATTTGTCAAAAGTTTAGCTGTTACTGTAGCTTCGTGTACAGTTTAACAGTTAGTGATAGTTTTAATTAAAGTTTGTATCCTGTGAACGACATTGTTTGTAATTTATTACAAACTCCATTTAATCGGTGGAAAGATGAAGATAAAAGAGACATTTTACTTCAAGGACGACCGACGGATTCACTGAAAATTGTTGCCAAAAAAGAAATCAGGAAGAGCGGTAAATCCTACAATATTAATTTTAAAAATTGTTTGTTTACTGAATATAAATGGCTTTGTAGTACTTCTCTGTTACAAAAATTATTTTGTTGGCTCTGCTTACTTTTTAGTAATGAACATTTGGCGTGGAATAAAGACGGATTCTCAGATTTATTAAATATAACACGCTCACTTCATAAACATGGCGATTCTAGCGAACACCCGAAATGCGAATTAATGCTAAGGAATTTTGAAAAAAATCAGAGCACCATTGAAGATGCCATGAGGGAGAATGCTAGGCTTTTGAAAATGAATTTCAACGAAAACGTTCGTTTAAATAGAATTTTCCTGCAGACAGTGATTGATGCAGTATTATATTTGAGCAAACAAGAACTAGCATTCCGTAGCCATGACGAAAGCATGGACTCGATAAATCGTGGAAATTTCAAGGAATTACTTTCATTGTTGATATCAAAAAGTCCTTTAGAAATTCAAAATCAATATGAAAAGATAAAAAATGTCTTCACAGGTGACTCAAAACCTATTCAAAATGAATTAATTGAATGTATTTCTGAATATATAAACGATCACGTTAAAAATGAAATAAATGAAGTTCAATGCTTTTCTATTCAAGTAGATGACACCACAGACATAAATCAGACTTCTCAGTGCTCTTTAATAATAAGATTTGTTGATTCGGAAGGTGTATTGGCTGAGCGATTTTTAGGTTTCCACGACGTGAGTGGAGATCGAACGTCAGAAGCTTTATACAAAATGTTAGACAAAATTTTGGAACAATTCGATTATCAACACAAATCAATAGGACAATGTTTCGATGGGGCAAGTGTAATGTCTGGACACTTGAATGGGCTCCAGAAAAAAATCAAGGATAAAGCTTCTCAAGCTGTTTTTGTTCATTGCTTAGCACATCGTTTGAACCTTGTACTACAGCAGAGTTTTTCTAAAATTTCAAAGTGTCGTATATTTTACGCAAGCCTCACTGGAATTCCTTCGTTTTTTCACCACTCAGTGAAGCGATCTTATACACTCACATCTACAACTGCAATTAAGACGCATACCAACCATAGCAGAAACTTGGTGGTCCTCCACTTCGAAGTTAGTAAGTGTAATTGCTGAAGATTAGGATAAATTGAAGGAAGTATTCGAATTTCTGACAAATAGTGAGCAGTCAGACAACAAATCAATTCAACTTGCCAAGGGATTTTTAAATGATATGAACACTTTTGAATTTACATTTTTGGCAATAGTACTTAATGAAATTTTTGGCCCCACCGATCTATTATTCGAAATTTTGCAGAAAAAATCACTAGACATGAACTACTGTGTAACTCAAATTAAAAAACTCGTGAAATTTTGAGTCATAAAAGGAACGACGAAGTATTTGGAACACTGTTTGGAAAAGCTAGCAAAATCGCAGAAATAAGCAGATCTAAACGGGAATATCCTGCTTTTACACAAGAAACAAATTTTAAAAATTATAAACAATTGTATTTTGAAATTTCAGACCACATTCTTATGGAAATGGATATAAGATTTCAAGACTGTGTAAAACTTCAATTTGTTTGTCTTGCTGACACAACCAAATTCGAACAATTTAATTCAAGCTTTCCCTCTCACGCTTTTGAAAATCTACAATATTTTTACGGAAAAATATTTACTAAACTCCAGCGCCTTAAAAATGAACTGAGTCTTGTATATGCCAACGAAAAATTAAGGAATATATCGACTCAAGAACTTCTTCGAGTGCTTCATGAAGATAAAGACATTTTTACAGAAGCTTATAAATTTGTTGCCCTCATTTTAACCATTCCATCTACAAATGTGTCAGTGGAAAGAAGTTTTTCTTGTCTTAAAAGAATACAAACTTACTCAAGAAACACCATTTCTCAAGACAGACTTGCTTCTTTGGAAAATATTTCTATTCAGAAAGATATTTTATTGATGCTCACGAAGAAACAACCATTCTATGACGACATAATCGACAAATTTGCAGCTTTAAAAGAAAGAAGAATTGATCTAATATACAAAAAATAGGTCAGTCCTCATATAGTGATTTTCATTGAAGACAGTAGGTATCTTTTCTATTGCTCTTGTAGCTCTTCGCCTATTTTTTCAACCACGAGCCGCAACTGTTTACGAGGTGTCAACATCACGTCATTCACCTGCAGAGGATCTCTGTTGTCCAACATACCACACGTCTGGCATTAAATCAATCTTCCACATACAATTTCGGTGTTCGAAAACAAAAATGCATGCGGAAGAAGCTTAAGTTCGAAAGCCGAAATGTATTTATTGAAGAATCTATATTATTTGTCTTAAAATGTTACAAAAAAACCATGATGTCAATGTAGAGAAACAAAAGATTTAAGAAAAGGAACAAGTAAGCATTGGTAGCTGGCTATTCCAGTGTCTCAAGTCACTTGTTTTGATGCCCAACAAACAAAAAATTGTTACTGACAGAGGACTTTTCTGCTGTAGGAGTTTTTTAGTGATACAAAACCATGATATCAATGTATAAAAACAAAGGTTTAAAACAAACTGTAAAAAAATACAAATGTGGTCTCCCAAAGTCAGAAATAAGCTCTCCGCGGTACGTGGCCAAAAGCATTTTACTGTGTGCTCTGCCTGTAGAGAGGTGATACCTTCTCATAATTCTTTATAACTAGGTAAATATGGAGAAATGCATCAGTTAGAAGGTATTAGCCCCAGAGCTATAGGTTTTGTACTTATAGTTTGGATAAAAATGGAAAGAAACATGGTGAAAAAACTCACCAGAGCTCTTTCCATGTAAACACACTTGCTTTTGATGGTTAACAACCCAGAAATTGCTTCTCACATGGGACTTTTCTGTTGCAGGAACTTATTTTGTTTTTTAGTGATACAAAACCATGATGTTAATGTAAAAAAATCAAAGTTATTTAAAACAATCAGCAAAAAAATATATACAGATGAGATCTCCCAAAGTCAGCTCTCTGCAACATGCGGCTGACAAAAATTGATTGTACGTTCCCCTGTAGAGAGATGACACCTTATTGTAAATCTGTTTGCTATGTAAATATGGTGAAATACATCAGTTAGCAGATATTGGCCCCAGAGATACAGGTTTTCGTACTCATAGTTTGGATAGAAATGTCGGTCATTAAAATATGTCCGCAACAAAATAAAACAAAACTTACCTACAGTATTTGTAGACTGAACTTCAGATCTGTTTACTGTAGCAATTCAGACCATTAAAATCAAATGTCTTGAGTGGAATTCTTTTATATCAATCCACTACAAAACACTTCTTTCAAATAGTCAATCCCATCTCCAAGTGACATCCTTTATCAGCTTCAGAAAAACTATTTCCATCACATGCAATGTCGTCCACAAATACATATGTTTATTCTTTCAAAAGGCTTAGTCCTCCACTGTTCAGATAGGAAGGCAAAAAAAAAATAATAATAATGAGAAGGGCAAGGAAATACAAGAATACCAAACTTATTGCACCCTTAACAGACGTATAAGAATGGTACTTTGGTTATACATTTTCCAGTATGTATCATCTTTGAGAGAATCGAGACAGTGTTTCTTTTTTGCGATGTTAACAATTGTCTGGAACAATCAAAGGTTAGTGAATATGCTTACCTTGACATTTTAGTCCATAGGGCATGTTTCCGTTTGTTTCTCGGAAATCTAAAAAATGAACCCTGATTTTTGACAGTTTGGTGATTACAGTACGCTGTAAAACATAAAATCATATCTAATATATTCAGTTTGACCTTAAAAAATCAATTTCACAGGACTATCGACAGCCTTCAACGATAAAACTAAAGTTAGCTAACATGTAAATAACGTGTGTTTATGCCCAGTCACCATCTTGTGACGTCACGACTTTCTTTTTTTGATTGGAGGTTTAACGACCACCGTGAGCAACTCAATGGGCTATAAGCAGTCGCCCGTCCCTAATTTAGGGTCACTGGTTCCAGGGAAGGGAGAGAGCCAGCGCCGTAAGACAAACACAACATCCATGCCTCACCGGGATTCGAACCCGTACCCCTTACGGACGAACAATCAGAGGCCAGCGCCTTAGACCACTGCGCCACCGGGGCGGCCGTCACGACTTCAACACGTATTGTGAAGGGCCAACATAGTTTTTGTCAGTGATCGGAAGTAGTACTGCTACTTCAGCACATTTTTTATTTGTATGTAGCATCGCTACCAAAAAATTGTAGCAGTAGCACGCTACAAAATCCAGTAGCTTGTAGCCGAAATTGCGCTGCAAATTACGCTACTTTTAAAAAACAGCTAAACATAATTTCTCAAATCACGCGATATTTCAAAATTTTTTGAAGCGTTATTGGTTGGAACAGGGGCCGAGTGTATCCCTGTTCCAACCAATAACGCTTCAGAAAGTGAGGGCACCGGTTCACTTCCCTCACTGGAAATCGTGACTCCAAATTACAGACAGGCGACTATTTATAGCCCTTGGGTTGCTCGTGCTTGTCGTTAAACCCCCCCCCCTCTCCCAGAGGATCAGTGAATAACTACATATGTATTGTCCGAAAAATACATACACCTTTCTATCAGTACTTTTTCGTATTTTAACCCTCGGAAATCTAGTTTCTGTATTAATACGGTATATTAAAGTGTGTTACATGGTGACTACAGCTAATAGGCAAATTCAAAGATAAATTATTGGTGTAATTTGCCCTGGTATTTTGCGCTTAGTGCCATATGCAAGAATGTACACATATAAGTATCACCGTTAGAATTCGTACCTTTAAACCTAAAGATAAAAAAGTAGCTCATAAATATCGAAAGTCACTACATTTCAAAAAAAGTTTTGCAGCTAGCTGCTTTTCAGAAAATGTAGTTGCAGCTGTAACAAGCTACTTTTTCAAGAATGTAGTTATAGCAGCAGCAAGCTACTTTTAAAAAGTAGTTTTCCAATCACTGGTTTTAGTATAATATCAGTTGCCAATGTTTCTTTTAAAATAACCTATAAAAGTGTAAAATTTTTGTTTAGTAAACTTGCTAACAATATCCAAAGTAATGTGTGTTATGTGAATAAACCTTAAACATCCGACATTTTTGTATTGCTTATTTTTAGGAAAGAGCCATGCAGAAAATTTGAAATGTTCTTCATCTTGTTTTCCACTGATGGAGTCCAATGTGGTTTTAGCTATGGAGATGGACTATTTGAAAAAGAGATTAGAACTGAAGAGCGTAGTCCAGAAAAATCAGCGATATTTCCAATTTTCACACATTCGGGAAAATTTTGATGTATACTGGCTTACCAAATGCTGAAATTTTTGATCTGTTGTTGAATTACATGAAAAGATTTCAATTTAATTACTATTACAATTGGAATGTAAGTAATTTGACCCTGGAGGATCAGCATTTTATTACACTGCAAAAGCTAAGGCAAAACTACACATTTGTTGATTTGCGAATAAGGTATTCTGCATCTGAAACAACAATTAGAATTTTTTTTTTTACACTTTGGTACATGTATTGCATGAATCTTTATTTCGGTTTATCAATTTGAATAAAAACAAGCTTCCTTCTTTGCTTAAAATTCAGCAGTCATCACCTATTGTTAAAGATTTCCCCTGTTGCAGGTTTTTAATTGACTGCAGTGAAATCTAAATTGAAACGCCCCGAAACGATATGGAAGTCCAAAGACAGACGTACTCAAATTACAAAAAACAACAAACGTTTAAAGCTATTCCAGCTATCACACCAAGTGGCATAATATGTTTTGCAAGTGGCCTGTACCCTGGCTTATATTCTGACAGGTTAATATTAGAAAAACCAAGTCTGAATGATTTATTAATATCAGATTTAATCATTGAAGACACAGGATATTTAATTCGGGATTTGCTGCCAAAAGGAGTTACCCTAAATATTCCTCCCTTTTTACTTAACCCACAGTTTACAAAACCAAAAGCAAAATACACAACACAAATTGCACGTGCTTGTATACACGTAGAAAGAGCCATACAGTGCATTAAGAGCTTCGAAATACTTGATAACATATCCCATGACTTTAGATCCTTTTCCACCAAAATATTTCAAGTTTGTGCTACAACAGTGAATTTCCAGACTCCATAATTGATTGTGACGATTGCTTCACCGAGTGTTCATGAACACACTCACGTATAAAAATATGTGTAATATTTTTACAAACATTTTATGTGGGTACAATAAAAGATTTGTTTAGATGTAATTCTTTATTTCTTTTTCTCTCTGTATCAAAATGTTTTTTACTTAAGGATTAGTTTTTGTTTGTTTTTTGTCACGTTTAATTTTGAAAGAGTGCACTTAAATGAGACATGGATACACTCAAATTATGTATGTATACACTACTAAAAGTTCAGCACAGAAGCCTCCATAAATCATTGGCTTGACCATGGACTTGGAAAATGCTATGTAAAATCTACAAGACTAAATAATTAATTTAAATGATGTAAATTGATAATGTCAAAAGTATGATACCTTCTCAATGCTCATGCTATGCAAGCAGAAATGTGTTTAATTTCTGTATATACATAAAAAAATATTTTTCAGCAAGTTGATGATTTTAAATTCTACTAGTTATGGTATTTGCACGAGACTGAAGGGTTACTTTAAAAGGAGGACGCGTACATTTTTAAAGAAACCGTCCTCGACGTATAAAACTGAAAGAAGTAAGATAAAATAATTTATGAAACATAAGCGTAAAAAGCAGACAGTACCTCGACGCTATATATCTTATCCTTCATGAAAGCATGAATTTGCCCACGTATTTCTTCACTGTACGGCTCATAATAAAATGGCTGGATGTAAGAGGACTTCACAGCATTTTCACCACTTTAAATTAGCTTCAAATTGTCAGAACAAAACGAAGAAATTACAAATTATGAGCACATCTCGCCAATCACGCTGAATGCTATGGGAATCATGGAGGTACATACATTTGTTTATGCCCAGCGCCATGTTATGACGTCACACTTCGACGACATATTGCAAAGAGATTAACGTGCAACCACTGTGAAGCAACATTTTTTTTTTATTTGGAGGTTTAACGACCACCGTGAGCAACTCAATGGGCTATAAGCAGTCGCCCGTCCCTAATTTAGGGTCACTGGTTCCAGGAAAGGGAGAGAGCCAGTGCCGTAAGACAAACACAACATCCATGCCTGACCGGGATTCGAACCCGGACCCTTTACGGACAAATGATCAGAGGCCAGCGCCTTAGACCACTACGCCACCGGGGCGGCGAAGCAACATTTGGAGTAAAAAAAACTCTGTACAGACATTTGACAAACTTTCATCCGGATAAAATTGCTGTCTCAGGCGAAAATTCCCATGCAGAGCAGCTGGTTCCCCCTGGAGGGAGCCAGTATATTACAACAAACCAGGATTCGAACCCGGTCTCACTGGTACAGAAAGAGATTCACACCGATATCTCTTTATGTAGCAGTGAAAGTTCACCTGATGCTGAACATGTTATCTGCAAAACCACTGGATCTGATGCTTCCCTATCAAGTGCCAGTAACACTGCGAACAGTGAGGAACTAAATGTGAATGCTAATTCCAACAGTTGTGAATGTGAAATGCCTTCTGTTTACACTAACATTTCCTGTAACTTCTGTAGCCGTACATTTTCAACAAAAACAAGTTTGAATATACACATAAAAATGTTTCACTCAACAGTAGATCAGCAGTTTTCTGGTAAAGTTGTTTGTAGCATGTGTGAGATCACTTGTAGAAGAATTGCAAAATCATATTTGCAGAAGTCGTCCTGATATTATACTATCATTTGAAGGTAAAGTTTTTCACAACACTGATGCTTTTCTAGAGTGGGAAAGCGAAGTGGAATGTACAAATCCATTGAAAATAGGAAACACCATGTGAAATGTGCAGGTACCAATAAAATTAGCAAAACTTGTCCTGCAAACGTTAGAGTTTATAAACAAATTGAGGAAGGAACCACAAAAATTAAGGTTAAATACCAATCTGTCCATGTTGGACACAAAATTTAAATTGGCAGAACTGTGTTGACAAAATCAGAAAAGGGGCAACTTACAGCTCAGATGAATCTAGGAATTCCCAAATCAAGAATTCTGCAGAATATTACAGCATCATTCTCACCAACAAAACGCTACAGTTATACCACCAGAAAAGACTTGCATGACATCAGTCAAGCTTTTCATGTTGATAAAAATATAGCTTTCGATAAAGATGATGCCACATCTGTTGAAGTTCTTGTAAAAAAGATGCAAGATGAAAACGATAACCCTGTGATTTTGTACAAACCAGTAGATGTGGTTTTACCTGAACATCCTTCAATTACTAGCGAGGAATTTTTGTTGGTAATAATGAATGACGCACAGTTAAAGCTTCTGGATTTGTATGGTAGAATGGGTGTAATGATTGATTCCACTCATGGTTTGAGCCGGTATGTTTATGAATTAACCACATTAATGGTAAATGGTTCAAAATATGAGAGGCTTCCAATTGCAGTATTGTTTTAATCAAGAATTTCACATGATACTTTTGTGGCATTCTTTAAAGAAATCAAAAATCGCCTGCTGCATTTTCAGACAAAGTGTTTATGTCTGATGATGCACCACAAATGTACAGTACCTGGAAAGCAGTATTTGGAGAGGTTAAAAATAAATACCTGTGTTCGCGGCACATTCAAAGAGCTTGGAGGGCAAATGTTCCAAACAAAAATTGGCAAGAAAGAACAGCGCGATTGCGTAACACTAGCCCTCCAAGACATTATCAAACAGATAGACATAGCAACATTTCGGCGTGTTGCTGAAAAATATATTGAAAACATTTTGTCAAGCGAAGAAACTGTTTCGTTTGCAAAATATTTCCTTAATCACTACATGAACCGTGTTGAGGAGTGGGCAAGCTGTTACCGTGTTGGGTGTCCAATGAACACCAACATGAAAGTAAAAAGGTGCCATAGGGAATTGAAATATGAAGAAGAGGATGGCAAAAGAATTGGAAGGCTGGAAAAAGGCATTACATTAGTACTGAGCACAGCCACCACACGATTAGTTGGACGGCTAGTTTCCCTTGAACACCCGAAGGTAACTGCTCGAGTTGCAGAAATTAGAAAAAGTCATATTGCCAGCGAAGAGTTTCCAAAAGATTATATTCTTGAGATGGAAGAACAGAGATCCTGGGTTGTTCGGTCAAGCACAGCATCCGACACTCTGCTCTATACATATGATGTTCACTGTCAGGCTACGCAGTGATGTTGTTTATAAAAGGAAAATGCGTGGAGTTGGTTTGGTCACAGAAATAACTTTCATCCTTTTCAACTGTGTCTGTGGCTAAGCAACAAAGAAATAATGGTTGATTTCTTTTTATAAACCAAAATTTATAATGATATTTTGTGTGGATGTTAAGAAAGAATTTTTTCCCTACAAAGTTCAGCAACTTTTGTTAGAGTTGATTTACCGAATAGAAATCAAAATACCGAATTTGGAAGGGGGGGGAGGGGGGTACGACTACGCCCTTGCCTGTTACTAACGCTTTTGTATAACATTAGTCAATCTCTAGAAGTTCATAAAAGACTGCCAGTGCCGTCAATTTTTTTTATTTATGGTTGAAAACACCCAATTCAAAACATTATTTTTACCTTCCGATACCTTTGAGAACAAACAGGGTGCCGATTGTTACGAATGGCATATACAAACATCATCTAAAAATTTCGACTGTGAACCCCATGCAATATGATCCAGAAATACATAGGTTTATTCATTCAAAAGGCTTGACTCCACTGTTTTGATGGGAAGGAAAAAAAAATCGTGACTGTTTCAATAGAGACGGTGTATTGTGAAAACCAAAAAAGCACGAAATGACGATACAAACCGAATGTATGCAGGTGAGGTCCACAAATACATGTTTATTCCTTCAAAAGGCTTAGTCCTCCACTGTTCCAATGGGAATTGTTCCTGCTAAAAATTAAAACACTAAATTGTTTTCCGCCAAATTGCAGATCAAAATAAACACGAGATACACATGAAACAACTTACCTCTTCGCAGTAGCCTTTATCCCCGCCAAAACTACAAGTGCCGTTTCGGTGCCGGTCGCCAATTGATGGATGCCGGTTTTATTGCTGCCAATGAGATAACGGAATGCGTGTGAATATCGCTGTAGCCAGACGCTAGTCTAACAAAGGAGGTTAGAATAAGATATTTGGAGATGCCCTTGTTAATGGAGAGCACCTGCATCTTCGAACAGCTCATATATTTCGGTATCTCGAAAATTATTCCACAGCCATCTACTCTCCCCGCGCCTAGAGACTTCAACACGGAATTATTTATTCCAAATAGTAATCATAGGATTACACCCCTACCACCTACTTCGAAAAAATTTTCTTCGCTCGTATCCAAAATTAAAAATATCACGAGTGCTCAGATTGCTGCTAGTAACCAGAGCACATCCCGTACTTTAATTACGTTATCCCCATCCAAACTTAAGAACACTAGTACACTGCGTGAGCAGAGTACCGGTACTAATTTATCCAAACAAAATAACCGGCACAAAAATTCGGAATCTCCGGATTTTGTACCACCAAATATTCAGATGCCTCCTATAAGTCTGAACACTCTCTCTTCTGCCACGAATATTCAGACGCCTCTTACAAGTCTGAATACCCCTGTTTTTACCACGAATATTCAGACGCCTCCTATGAGTCTGAATACCCCCTCTTTGCATCGAACGATCCTTGTGATCAACGTATCCTGGTTGCTCCTTATGTGCAACATGTTCTTCTTATTGCACTTTGTGATCAACGTAGTTCGGTTGTTCCTTATGAGCAACATGCTCTTCTTACTGCTCCTTGTGATCAACATACTTCCATTTTGGCCTTGATAGATCCTTGCGATCAAAGTATCCCCTCTACAAATAATTGTTCTTCTATTCAACATGTTAATAAGCAACGAATGTCAGCTACTTCCACCTCGAATATTCTCTCTATTAATGTACAACTTCCCTGCACTCCTACTAAGAATACCATTTCCGATGCTGACTTGGCTGCTTTGGTCGCCAATATACTCCCGACCATTCATCAACGAAATCCTAATACTGTAACTTCGACTATTTTGCCACCAATTACTAATTATCCGTATGTACAGTCGCCCAATAGTCTGAACACCCCTCCCTTGATAAAAGTTTTACTCCCGACAATTCTGCTCGGTGACGTGAATCGCCCGCCACCAAGCCCGCAAGCTCCAATTACAAGAAAGCCAAGACTACAGGTCGAGGACACGAACGAATCGCCAGCCACCAAGCCCAAAATCTCCAAATACAAGAACTCCAAGGCAACCGATCTATGACAGGAATTGCCAGCCACCAAGACCAAAAACTCCAACTACAAGAAATCCAAGTCTACCAAACAATGCCAGGAATCGCCAGCCACCAAGCCCTCGAGCTCCAACTACATGAACGCCAAGGCTTCCGATCAATGACACGAATCGCCAGCCACCAAGCCCACAAGCTCCAATTACAAGAAAGCCAAGGCTTCCGATCGAAGACACGAATTGCCAGCCACCAAGCCCACAAGCTCCAATTACAAGAAAGCCAAGGCTACAGAACGAGGACACGAATCGCCAGTCACCAAGCCCAAAAACTCCAACTACAAGAAATTCAAGACTACCAATCGATGACAGGAATCGCCAGCCACCAAGCCCTCGAGCTCCAACTACAAGAAAGCCAAGGCTACTGACCAATGACACGAATCGCTAGCCACCAAGCCGACAAGCTCCAATTACAAGAAAGCCAAGGCTTCCGATCGAAGACACGAATTGCCAGCCACCAAGCCCACAAGCTCCAATTACAAGAAAGCCAAGGCTACAGATCGAGGACACGAATCGCCAGCCACCAAGCCCAAAAACTCCAACTACAAGAAATCCAAGGCTACTAATCGATGACAGGAATCGCCAGCCACCAAGCCCTCGAGCTCCAACTACAAGAAAGCCAAGGCTACTGATCAATGACACGAATCGCCAGCCACCAAGCTTATAAGCTCCAATTACAAGAAAGCCAAGGCTACTGATCAATGACACGAATCGCCAGCCACCAAGCTTATAAGCTCCAATTACAAGAAAGCCAAGGCTACTGACCAATGACACGAATCGCTAGCCACCAAGCCGACAAGCTCCAATTACAAGAAAGCCAAGGCTTCCGATCGAAGACACGAATTGCCAGCCACCAAGCCCAAAAACTCCAACTACAAGAAATCCAAGGCTACCAATCGATGACAGGAATCTCCAGCCACCAAGCCCTCGAGCTCCAACTACAAGAAAGCCAAGGCTACTGATCAATGACACGAATGGCCAGCCACCAAGCCCACAAGCTCCAATTACAAGAAAGCCAAGGCTTCCGATCGAAGATACGAATTGCCAGCCACCAAGCCCACAAGCTCCAATTACAAGAAAGCCAAATCTTCCGATCGAAGACACGAATTGCCAGCCACCAAGCCCACAAGCTCCAATTACAAGAAAGCCAAGGCTACAGATCGAGGACACGAATCGCCAGCCGCCAAGCCCAAAAACTCCAACTACAAGAAATCCAAGGCTACCAATCGATGACAGGAATCGCCAGCCACCAAGCCCACAAGCTTCAATTACAAGAAAGTCAAGGCTACAAATCGAGGACACGAATCTCCAGCCACCAAGCCCAAAAATCCAACTACAAGAAATCCAAGGCTACCAATCGATGACAGGAATGGCCAGCCACCAAGCCCTCGAGCTCAAAACTACAAGAAAGCCAAGGCTACTGACCAATGAAACGAATCGGCAGCCACCAAGCTCACAAGCTCCAATTACAAGAACGCCAAGGCTTCCGATCGAAGACACGAATTGCCAGCCACCAAGCCCACAAGCACCAATTACAAGAAAGCCAAGGTTACAGATCGAGGACACGAATCGCCAGCCACCAAGCCCAAAAACTCCAACTACAAGAAATCCAAGGCTACCAATCGATGACAGGAATCGCCAGCCACCAAGCCCTCGAGCTCCAACTACAAGAAAGCAAAGGCTACTGATCAATGACACGAATCACCAGCCACCAAGCCCACAAGCTCCAATTACAAGAAAGCCAAGGCTACAGATCGAGGACACGAATCGCCAGCCGCCAAGCAAAAAAACTCCAACTACAAGAAATCCAAGGCTACTAATCGATGACAGGAATCGCCAGCCACCAAACCCACGAGCTTCAACTACAAGAAAGCCAAGGCTACTGACCAATGACACGAATCGCTAGCCACCAAGCTTACAAGCTCCAATTACAAGAAAGCCAAGGCTTCCGATCCAAGACACGAATTGCCAGCCACCAAGCCAACAAGCTCCAATTACAAGAAAGCCAAGGCAACAGATCGAGGACACGAATCACCAGCCACCAAGCCCAAAAACTCCAACTACAAGAAATCCAAGGCTACCAATCGATGACAGGAATCGCCAGCCACCAAGCCCTCGAGCTCCAACTACAAGAAAGCCAAGGCTACTGATCAATGACACGAATCGCCAGCCACCAAGCCCACAAGCTCCAATTACAAGAAAACCAAGGCTTCCGATCGAAGACACGAATTTCCAGCCACCAAGCCCACAAGCTCCAATTACAAGAAAGCCAAGGCTACAGATCGAGGACACGAATCGCCAGCCACCAAGCCCCAAAACTCCAACTACAAGAAATCCAAGGCTACCAATCGATGACAGGAATCGCCAGCCACCAAGCCCTCGAGCTCCAACTACAAGAAAGCCAAGGCTACTGATCAATGACACGAATCGCCAGCCACAAGCCCACAAGCTCCAATTACAAGAAAGCCAAGGCTTCCGATCAAAGACACGAATTGCCAGCCACCAAGCCCACAAGCTCCAATTACAAGAAAGCCAAGGCTACAGATCGAGGACACGAATCGCCAGCCACCAAGCCCTCGAGCTCCAACTACAAGAAAGCCAAGGCTACAGATCAAGGACACGAATCGCCAGCCGCCAAGCCCAAAAACCTCAACTACAAGAAATCCAAGGCTACCAATCGATGACAGGAATCGCCAGCCACCAAGCTCGAAGTACACGACAGCCAAGGCAGCCTAGAACGAAAACTCTAATTCTAAGGAATTCAAAACAACAACACGATCTAAACTTCACGAATAATGTTAACAATAACATTACACCAACCAACCTTAACCACATTTCTAGTAATGATGTTTCTTCCCTAGTCACTGCAATTTTGAACCCTGATCCTATTAATTCGATTGCCCCCTCACAAACCCCAACCTACGCTGGAAATTCCAAGAAAATGCTGAACATTCTTATTTGGAATGCCAGTAGTATTTTCATTAAAAAGCTCGAATTCAAGCAATTTCTTCAAGAGGAAAAAATCGACATCGCACTAATTTCCGAAAGCAGGCTAAAACCCCATCACCGACTGACTATCCCTAATTATGACGTCTACAGGAAAGATCGAACCACCGATAGAGGTGGAGAAGTCATCATTATTGTTAATAATAAATTAAGCACAACGATTTCCTCATAAATACCCCTCTACAATTCCTCGAAGCACACGGTGTTATAGTAGAATTCGAAGATGGCTCCAAAAAGAAATTCATCAGCGTCTACAACCCCTGAAGAAATTCCGATATATCCAGTGATTTGAAAAAAAACTCACTGAAGATAAATTCGCAACCTTTATTGGAGGTGACTTCAATGCTACACACCCCCGATGGAATTGCATCCGCACGAATAGAGCAGGCAGAATCCTAGCAGAATTCTCAACTAAATATAACATCGATATTGCCGCTCCACCTTTTATAAGATCGAGAGGACCAAGTAATACCCTGGATCTTGCACTATTAAAAGATTTTAATGCCCCGTACGAAATAAACACGACCCATAAACTTAACTCCGATCATCTTCCCGTCGTTATGTGCATTTACGATGGAACACGAACCAACCCAGCCCGGTCGATTATAAATTGGGAGCACTTGCAGGTACACCTTAAATAAATGCCAACCCCGGAAATCTCACGATGTGAATCGACCAGGAAATCAATCAGGAAATTGGAAAATTACAAGATCACATCAACGACATAATCTAGGAATCCCAATTTGCCAAGAAACATATTCCAAATCTCTACGAACTCCCAAACTGGGTTAAACAAAAAATCACCGAAAGAAATCGAGCACGACGTATCTGGATTCGCACGAAAAATTTAGAGGACAGAAATCACTACTATTTCCTAAATCGGAAAATCGGACACTGCACAAGAAAACACTATAACCATATTCATGAACGAAACCTTAGCAAAATTGGAGAAAATTCTGTCACGACCCGAAATATTTGGGACATTACACGAAATATCGAAAACTTCTACAAGGCCGTTCCTCCTATGAGAACTCCTGGTAACAAAATTGCGTACACCGATGAAGACAAATGTGAAGTCTTTGCCGACTCCCTTGCGAACCAATTCCCGAAAAATAAATTTAGTTGCACGAAAGATCACGACGATATGGTACACGAAGCAATTAAAAACTATTTTCTGAAAACCGATAGTTCTCCTTGCGGTCCGGTCTCCACATGGCATCTTGCTTCACCCACGAACAGCAAAACCAAATTTCCCACGGAAGCTCCTGTGGTCACTGTGGCCGAAATTACGAATATTATTCGTAAATTGAAGCCAAATAAAGCTCCGGGAAAGATGGTATCAGGAACAAGGTTATTAAAATGCTCCCTATCCAATATATTGAAATCCTCACGAATATTGTTAATGCAGCTCTTAAACTACACTATTTCCCAGACAGCTGGAAGACAGCTGATATTATCCTTATTCACAAAGCTGGAACCGATCCAACACTCCCCAAAAATCACGGACCGATTTCACTCCTTCCTAGCCTTAATAAAATTATGGAAAGAGTACTTTTGAAGTACATTCAAACCTACAACCTAGAAAATCAAATTGTTCCATACAGTCAATTTGGTTTCGTTCCTGCACACTCCACGAACCACCAAATATCCAGAGTCACAGAAATAGCACACCAAGCTTTCGATCTCAACAAATGTGTTGGTGCGATTTTTCTCGATATTGAGAAAGCCTTCGATAAAGTCTACACGGCTGGACTCATCTACAAAATAACCAAATTTAAATTCCCGAGATGGATCATCACGATAATAGCGAACTTCCTTAAAAACCGACGATTTACTGTTAAGCTGAGCTCGACTAAATACACCGAAAGAAAAATTTTTGCAGCAGTACCCCAGGGATCTGTACTTGCTCCCACCCTCTACTTAATTTTTACTGCGGACATCCCTCAACAAATTGGCATCGCACTTGCATTATACGTAGATGATACAGCAATTTTATGCACCTCACGAAATATCTCACTCATCGCAAAGAAACTGCAAAAATATATTCATATGCTCAACATTTACTATGCACGATGGAAAATTGCGATTAATGCTACGAAAACACAAGCAATCATTTTTAACCGCAGTAAATTCTTAAATCCCACCCCATCACCATCAACGAAACCCCGGTAGAATGGACAAACAAAATAAAATATCTCGGAATTCAGTTCGACAAACAACTCTATTGGGGTCCTCATATCAAACAAGCCATAAATAAAGCGATTACCCTTAAAAGCATACTGCGACCCATCATCTACAAAAATTCCAAATTATCTGTTAAAAATGAAATTCTTATCTGGAAAATGTGCTTCGTTCCGATTCTGCTATATAGATCTTCGATTTGGGGCATTTGTGCCGAATCCCATCACAAGAAACTTCAGACCTTCCAAAATCGAATGGTAAAACAGCTTACTTCCGCACACCCCAGACAAACGAACCGTTACATTAGAGAAAAATATAACCTGCCGATTCTGAAACCGATAATTGGAACACTAGCAGAAAATTTCTGCCGCCCCGGTGGCGCAATGGTCTAAGGCGTTGGCCTCTGATCATTCGTCCGTAAGGGGTCCGGGTTCGAATCCCGGTCAGGCATGGATGTTGTGTTTGTCTTACGGCACTGGCTCTCTCCCTTCCCTGGAACCAGTGACCCTAAATTAGGGACGGGCGACTGCTTATAGCCCATTGAGTTGCTTTCGGTGGTCGTTAAACCTCCAATAAAAAAAAAAAAAAAAAAAAAAAAAAAAAAAAGAAAATTTCTACAACAAGCTTGCTACGCACCCGAACCCGACGCTGAAATTTACTAGCAATTACTCCACCGACACTATTATGCGATATAAACGACCTAAATATATGCTCAACATACTTCCACGACTCCCAAAAGAATAAAAATCCTAAGAGGAAAAACAAAACAGTGAAAAACAATCAACGACCCCCTTAATTAATCTATCTATGCCAGAGATTGCCTCTTCCTCCTTATTTACAACCGGAATTACGTTGCTGCTATTTAGCAAAGCTTTAGACTTTTCCTTGTTATCAACCGAAATTGTGTTTCTTACCTTTTGCAATACTTAGGCTATTCTTTATTGTCAACCGAAATTGTGTTTCTTCCCTTTTGCAATACTTAGGCTATTCCTTATTGTCAGCCGAAAGTGTGTTTCTCTCTTTCTGCAACACACTAGGCCATTCCTTATTTTCAACCGAAATTGTATTTCTCTCTTTTTGCAGTTTGCTCGGAGTCGGCTATTTGCCACGAACCAATGATAATTCACGATTTGGTCAACCCCGCCCACTCCCCCGTAACCTCGACAAACTCAGTGCTAAACTTAATCTCAGCTACTGCAACGATATTATGCACCCAAATAAATTATTTTTCACTAGTAAATTGAATGTACCTGATCCTCTCCTCAATTTTCTTCATGATCGAGCTAGTTACCCAGCAAATATTAATATAGTTACATTTGACGCGACCCTTGGTGGCCCATCCCTAAACTCACACCTTTCCCCAAGCCAACCCCTTCCTCCCACTAATGAGTTTCTAAAACACACCCATTCTCTGCACTATTTAGCACCGCTGTTCACTTACTTTTTCCCAGTGTTCTGCTATCGCTGTGCCTAACCTTCTGACTACTCGTCATTGCTTGCTTTCACTGCTGTCTTGCTTGCATGCCTTACTTGCTTTCACTGCTGTCTTAGCTTTCGTGACTTGTTTATTTTTCCTGCCCTACTTTCTTACCCTTCTAACAACTTGATGGCATCCACTGCATCAACTTCATCCTCATCTACCTCTTCACCTGCTGCTGTCATTGCCTCCTCCATACCTGCTTCCCCTGATCAGCTCAGAAACCTAGGGGACACCATTTTTGCTGTGGTAGAATGCACACTGGTAAAACTGGAAAACTGCAAAACGGAAATTCCTGAATAATCATGAAGAAAAGAATCGTAGAGAGCCGGAGAAAGGAACCAAGACTCAGCAGTTCACTTTCCTTCGAGAGACGGTGGAAGCACAGTTTTTCACCATCAACACTCTGATTTCCCTGCTCAAGACCACCCTGGAGATCTCGAAACTGCAGGCCCAAGTGGGAGCCGCTCCTTATGTTGCTGCCCTCGACAGCCCCATACGGACGAATGATCAGAGGCCAGCGCCTTAGACCACTGCGCCACCGGGGCGGCCTTGATTAATCAGCGAGTACTTGCCACAATGGAAAAGTTCCAGGCCTCACTAGTTACCAAACCCTCAAGCTCCAAGTCTACTAGCACCAAAGCCACAAGTTCTAAGACGATGATACCTCCTACTCAGACAGCGATGCCTTCACAGCAGTCAACGATACCTCCGCCGCCGCACCGTAGGACCACCAAGGGAAAAGTTTCACCGGACAACTACTGTTCTTCTTCTACCTTCTCTATTCGACACCGCTCCCCCCTGCTGGTAAACGCGCTCATCTTTCCTTTGATGACTAAAGGAATGTTGCAAATTCCTAAAGGGATTACTTACTAAAGGAATCCCTTTAGGAATTTGCAACAATGATGTTGTACGTACTCTCAGAAGTCAGGGCATCCCAGCGGAAAATTTATTCCGTATGCAACATCGGGAATCAGGTCTCCCAAGGCAATTGGTGACGTTTGACACCACTGTCAGCAATGTACCCTCACAGCTCCACAAAGGATCCTCTAAAGTCGACGTGGAGCTCTTCAATACAACCCAATCCAAACCCCAAACTAAATTTGATAGGAGACCTGATCGACTCCCATCCAGGCCTTCTGCTAGACCACCCTACTTCTTCACTTCCTAGTTCAGATCACTTCCCCCCCCTCAAATGCGCTCAGGGAACTTGAACTCAACTACAAGTTGGAGTATCTTAAGGCCCTAAATTCCCTCAAGCCTATTAACTTCTAGTCTGTTTTCTCTTGCTATCTCTTCTCTTACTCCCGGCACCTGCAGAGCACCTTTAGTATAAAATAGGAGCTCACATTGTAAATTTTGTACATTTTTTTTTTTTTTACATATTTTTTTTTTTCGGGCGGCCCTACGGGGCTGCTCAAAATTCTAAAATCAGAATTCACACAATATCTACCTATGCCCAACAACAAGAAGTTAGGCTACTCTTTATTGTCAACCGAAATTGCGTTTTTTCTCCTTTTTGCAATACTTTCTGCAAATCCTTATTGTCAACCGAAAATGTGTTTCTTCTTTGCAACACACTAAGCTATTCCTTATTATCAACCGAAATTGTGCTTCTAGTTTTTGATATATTTTATTCCTTATTGCCAACCGAAATTGTGTTTCTTCTTTGCAGCACATTAGGCTATTCCTTATTGTCAACCGAAATTATGTTTCGCTCTTTTTGCAATTTGCTCATTCCTGGCCGGAGTCGGTTATTTGCCATAAACCGGTGATAATTCACGAATTGCTCAAACTCGTAAACTCAAACCGGATCAGTGTTATTACCCTAATATAACAGTATTATTACTTTAATACTACTGCTATGTGTTACTACTACCCGAAAACTACACCCCAGCCTACTCAAATGACTATTCCATATGTTTTTACTTAAAAATTATCCCGGGTCTATTCCTAGCAAAAATTGTACATATGACCCTGTTTGGCCCTTAAAAGTATAGGAGAGCTATGCATCCTTAAACATGCAATTATGACCATACGGCAAGCCCAGCATGTAATTCTCCCTACCCGAACTTCCGATCTGTAATTTTTTTTTTCTCTCTTAAAATTCCAGCGATCACGGAAACCAGTAACGAGCAAAACTGCGATTAGCTCAGTCTTGTTTCTGGAGTCGGCATTCTGCCCCTTGCTCATGAACCAATGATAATTCACGATCTGGCATGATGCTGACGTTCAATCCCCAAGCATTTATTCCCGATTTCTCAGTCTTTTCTATTAATTCCCTATCTAGTACACCACCTGCAATCAAGGAATCACCAAATCTGAGGAACTACCCCTTAAAGCCTTCTTTTTCTTTTTTTTTTTTTTTTTTTTTTGATTGGAGGTTTAAAGACCACCGTGAGCAACTCAAGGGGCTATAAGCAGTCGCCCGTCCCTAATTTAGGGTCACTGGCTCCAGGGAACGGAAAAAGCCAGTGCCGTAAGACAAACACAACATCCATGCCTCACCGGGTTTCGAACCCGGACCCCTTTCGGACGAATGGTCAGAGGCCATCGCTTAGACCACTGCGCCACCGAGGCGGCCCTTCAGTCTTCTTCGGCCACCTAGTTAATTTTCCCATTCAATCACCTTCTCCACGCCCAACCTGTTTTCAAAATGCTAACAGTTAAAGGTGCTTTTTACTTAGCCACAGCGAAGGGAAATTTCCCACCTGTGACATATTCCTTAAACTCTAATACTTCACCTTTCCACTATGAAACTATTTTTCAAGGCGCTCTGCCTGCTCCTAGTAAATTTTTTCATCCTTCAAGCCATACAGCAGTTGGTGAATTGGCCTCTAAACCTCCCGATAATTTTTATTTTTTTTTTGTTAATGGAGCAGTACCACTTTGCGTGAAGCCTGTAACCGCGAGCGACAGTCGTCAAAGTGTGGGAAAGCTGATGGTTTCCAATGCTATTGCAATACATTGTGTGCTGGCCGAATCGCATCCTTTCGTCGCAAATGTTTCAAATTTCTCATCATAACTTGCTTCCGATGTGTGAGAAAATGCTAAATTATTTTGAAGCCCCTTCCAATTTTTTTTTAAATTTAAATACACGAACATTAGTGCGAATTTAAAACATAATATAACATTAAAGTTGAAAAATATCAAACTGGAATGAATTATGCTTCATAGACATAAAGCATAATTCATTCCGGTTTGATATTAACACAGTTTCTGCAAACAAAATCCAAGCAATTCCAAAATACAGCCGTTGAAATTAGATAGGTGTTATGCAGTAGCGGCTCGTGGTAAGCTGAGATGGCGAGGGGGGGGGGGCCTGCATCTCAATTTTGTAGATATCACGATATGACTTCGAAAGTTAAGTTACTGCGCCTGTGCTGACGCTGTCTGTTTAATAATAATAATAATAACAATAACAATAATATCTATATATACTGATCGAAAGTGCATTTTTGTACAAGAAATTAATATTTAGATTTTATATTTAGCGATTGATGGGGAAAATGTAAAGGTACCGACACCTAAATTAGGCAACACAAGCGATGGACACATTGTCACATTTATGAAGAAAATAATCGACCTATAAAACTTCGTCGAATAAATTATTTCTTAAAAAGAAACTGATTAATCAGTGCATCCTTCCAGTTCTTACGCATGGAGCACAGACATGGACCTCAACTAAAACAGACAGACAGACGTTGCAGACAACTGAAAGCAGCATGTAGAGATGCATGTTTGATGTTACCTGGAATGATACAAATAGGAACTCGTGGATCGGGAAAATGACAAGAGTGGAAGACATGGTCAAAATTTCTGAAACTGCAATGGGATGGACATATTGCTAGAAGAAAGAACCACCGACGGAGAGTTGAAATATTGAACTGGATAGCAAGGGAAAAAACAATATCCAGAAGATGACAAGAGGGAGATGGGTACATGAAATTTGAAAGCATGAAAAAAACTGACTCAAGGCAGACTGTTGAGGAAGAAGAAACTTGGAGACTTTCATCCAACAGTGGATTGATGGTGGTTGCAAATTATATATACATGCATATACTGTACGTACATATACAATATGGGATGTAAGGTCAGGTGATGCGTAACATCACAGCCTCTCCTTGACAAATGTCAACCCCGCCTTCTCGTGGTACATCCTGTTCCCACTAAAGGGGCTCTGACGACCGCCAATAGCGGTATAACTATACCATCGGGATTAGAGGAAATGCTATCCCACACTCACCAACCCGCTTGGCCAGCGTGGTGAGTTATGGCCAAACCCCTCCAAAATGACTCCACAACTTAAATCTTGGCCCTCAGTTTCCGGCAGCTGGAATGTACCTGGCCAAGGCAGCTGCCAGTGCGACATGAAGGCAGAGGGTGCTAAGAATCCCCGGAGGACCGGACTAGGCTGCCATCTGATGCTGACCTTGGCTACGTACAACGGACGCTCCCTATCTTCTGATTCAAGGCTTCTTGAATTGGAAGAGGAACTACAAAGGATCAAGTGGGACATCGTCGGGCTAAGTGAGGTAAGGAGAAAAGGAGAAGATCTCATTGAACTGAAAAGTGGACATCTCTTCTACTATCGTGGGACAGATACTGGCAGAACTAGTGGTGTTGGATTTATAATAAACAAGAAACTGAAGGATAAAGTTGTAGAAGTTGAAAGTTCCTCTGACAGAGCTGCACGACTCGTTATCCAACTCTCGAGAAGATACCAGGCTCAGATTATTCAAACTTATGCACCCACCACAAGTCATGCTGAAGAAGAAATTGAAGAATTTTATGAGGAAATTCGTGATCTAAATAATAAAGGTAAGCAGCACTTGAAGATAATTATGGGAGATTTCAATGCAAAAATAGGGCAACGGCAACAGAATGAAACTTCAGTAGGTAAATTCGGTCACGGCAACAGAAACCAGCGTGGAAATACTCTCGTAGAGTTTGCAGAGGCAGAAGGGTTTTTCATCTTGAACTCCTTTTTCAAGAAAAAGCCACACAGGAAATGGACATGGAGACATCCAAATGGGACGACAAGTGAAATTGATTTTATTATGTGTAACAAAAAATTCGTCATAGAAGACTGCAGTGTGCTAAACAAGTTCAACACAGGCAGTGACCATAGATTGGTGAGATGTAAGATGCACCTCAACACTAAACTCGAACGTAGCAAGCTCATAAGACAAACAAAATGTATTGACATAACCAACCTTAAAAAACACCATAATACCTTCAAATTGGAACTGAAGAACAGATTCTCTGCTTTAGAAGGCCTAACCGTCGGAAGAAGTGGATATTTCTGAAGTTAACAGAAAAGTAACCAAAGCTCTTATGGAAACAGCAACAAAATTAGCTGGGTCTAAGAACAAATTGCATGTGAACAAATTATCAGGAAAAACCAAAATGTTGATGCAAAAAAGAAGAGTGATGAGGACAACTAATGAAGATGTGACTTCCAAAGTGGAATATATAGAGCTATGCAAGACAGTACGAAAAAGTATCACTGAAGACGTAAGGAAATTCAACTGTGAACTAGTAAGGAAAGCAATTGAAAACAACCAAAGCCTAAAGATAGCAAAGGGACATCTCAGTAAGGGAAAAAAACAGATTATTGCACTGAGAAAAGAAGATGGTTCTGTAACAAGAAATAGAGGCGAAATTTTGACAAGAGTGAAAGATTTCTACTCCAAATTATATGAAAGGGATGATACATGTACTCCAGACATCATGAAAGGTACCAGTACCAGAGTTCTTCCAGTCCTTCCAGCAGAAGTTGCACATGCAATCAGGAACATGAAGCGGGGAAAAGCTCCAGGAGAAGATGGAATTACTGTAGACATCATACAAGAAGCAAGTGGAGAAATCGAAACAGTACTCGCCCAAATTTTCACTCGATGCCTTAATGAAGGGAAAATTCCTGAGGATTGGAACAACGCTACAATGATCTTGCTACATAAAAAAGGTGACATTGAGGATCTCAGGAACTACAGACCTATCAGCCTCCTATCAGTGGTTTATAAAATCTTCACTAAAGTTCTTTCACACCGCTTGAAGGTGACACTGGATATGGCTCAACCGAGAGAACAAGCTGGATTCAGGAGTGGCTACAGCACAATAGATCATATCCACGTACTGAGAGAACTAATTGAAAGAGCGAGGGAATATGAGCTTCCATTGTGCATGGCTTTTATCGATTATGAAAAAGCCTTTGATTCGGTGAAACCATCAGCAGTTACAATGGCTCTGAAAACCTGCGGTATTGAAGATGCATACATTAATATTACTAATAACATCTATGAAAATGCAAGCGCAAAGAAAGGTTCGGCTGTTTGAAAATACAACACACATAAAAATTGGAAAAGGAGTGAGACAAGGTGACACCATATCTCCGAAGCTCTTTAACGCCACATTGGAAAATGTCTTTCAATCACTGAACTGGGAAAACAAAGGGATAAAGATTAATGGAGATTATCTAACCCACCTTCGTTTTGCTGATGACATAGTCATTTTTGCAACTACCCCATCAGAGCTACAGAGTATGATCTAGGAACTTGCTGACAAGAGTAAAGAAGTGGGATTAAAAATGAACTTTCAGAAGACAAAAGTGATGTACAATGCTTTTACAAGAAATGAAGATTTATCGATTGATGGAGAAAAGCTGGAGATAACAGACACGTACGTTTATCTTGGACAGCAGATATCAAGTGAGGGTCACATTGGTGAAGAAATTATTCGGCGTACAAAACTTGCCTGTAGAGCTTTTGGAAGAAACAGCATAATTTTCAAGAGCAATATGCCATTTTGTCTTAAAAGAAAAGTGTTTGATCAATGCATCCTTCCAGTGCTTACGTATGGTGCAGAGACGTGGACCTTAACTAAAAGAGACATACAAAGGCTGCAGACAACTCAAAGCAGCATGGAGAGGTGCATGCTTGGTGTAACCAGGAGAGATAAGAAGAGGAACACGTGGATCCGAAAAATGACAAGAGTGGAAGACATCATGATCAGAGTTAAATCCCTGAAATGGCAATGGGCTGGACATACTGCCAGAAGAACAGACCAACGATGGACAGCCGAAATTTTAGATTGGATTCCAAGGGACAGGAAAAGACCCAGAAGAAGACCACATGGAAGATGGGTGGATGAAATTCGAAAGTATGCGGGAGTGACATGGAGGAGACTGGCACAAGACAGACCGTTGTGGAGGAAACTTGGGGAGACCTTCGTCCAGCAGTGGATTGATAATGGTTGACAATGATGATGATGATGATGATATACAATATATATAAGGACAAAAAAATAAAAAAATAATAATGCGTGTGCCAGTGGTAGCGGAGACACACTCAAGGTCATGTACGCGTTACGCGTTCTCAAGTGTCTCATTGTGACCCCTAGAAATAGGACAATATATATTTTTTCTTCTGATACACTCCCTTTGAAACTTCGACTTGATACCGACCACTGCAACCTGGACGGCGATGAAAAACATTTTGTGGAATTTTGAAGGGTCTTCCAGAATTTCACGACGAGTTGTTATTGCGATACTCACACACCGGCATTCTCTTTAATAAAAACGGATTGCAAACATATTCAGTCCAGTTTTAATTCTGAAGCCATCATGATAACAATTTAGTGTAGAAAAATTTGTTTTCCAAAATTTACCAACTTCGTAAATTTTCTAAACAATGATATCTGATTAAATGTTCTTTTCAAAGTAATTAAGTACACTACCTCAATTGAAATGTGCAGCTGATTTTTGGGAGGGAGGGAGGGGGGATGCAGCAGAAAAATAAAATGTATCCAGTGGAGTGTCTTCAATGATTTTTGGTGAATAAAAATTTACGTGAGTTTAGAAGAGAAAATTTCGCTGTGCTTGGTAAGTTAAGAAATCAATTTTATGCAAGTATTTCGCTGCAGAAATTAGTAAATATATATCTCTTTTTTTTCTCTTAATTTATCCAATACTGAACTCTATTTTTAATCGCAATTTGTTCGCATGCCCATTTTGACCAGAAGAGAAAATATAAGTAAAACTTTTTAGCAAAAGTCCCGGCATTCCTGCAAGGGAGTATTTGTTATTAGATGGGAGCAACATTGTTGTTAGAATTATTACGTTGAATAAAAGCAGGAACAAACCAAAAATTGGGAGAAAAAAACAAAACAGGTTGAGTAATACATTCAAACGTACTTTATTTAATACTTTCTTTCAACATTCGTCATTATTTTTAATTCATTCCCCTATTTTATGTCTTATTCGGAAGCACAAGAACCGTATTAATCAACAAAGCACACAGGCCCGGCGATGCATTCCCACCGAACGAAAGACTGTATTCGCGAGCAACCCTGCTAGCGAGAGCTGCCATGAATGCAGTCTTTGGAGAAGTTTTATTCAAAGGAAACGAACTGATGTGGGAATAGGCAGAGTTTCCAACATGAGTTGGTTTCAATAGCCTTTAGGGCTGCAAGAAGCACAGTCCGTAACGTTCTTCCCGCTCCCAGTGGTGTTATGCAGGGAAAACTTCCAGTTGAGTTCAGAAAACTGCAGTCGTGGCATTATGCTGGGAAAACTTACAGCGGTGTTCACAAAACTTCTCTTTCATGGTACGGCAAAAAAAAAAAACTGCTTTGGGTAGGGGGCCTGCAGCCCCACAGCAGGAGCCGCCCCTGGTGTTATGTAAACAACGTCAAATTCCCACACCTGGCGGCTTCACGGTTAAGAGACACACGGCATCTTCAGAAGTATTATTCCAACCTGCTTGGTCCTAACAAGCCTGTCCTAAGATTTCAAAAGACACAGGTCACAGCTCACAGTGTTTTTCTCGTATGCGTGAACCAACATTGAAGAAGTTTCCCTAATAAATCACAAGTCAGACAAATTGTGGGTTACTTCAAAGATATTAATCTTTGAAGTAACCCACAATTCATACCTTTTATGAAGTAACCTTCATAAAAGGTAAGTTCTTTTCCTGTTTTAATTCATAGGCTTCGAACACAATTCATGCAATCGTTTCGTCACGTGGAGAATCTTAACACGTGGAGGATTAAATAATTTGTTACGTTTTCGAATACAAAGCATGGGTGGGCTTTATTAGACCACTGAGAGATTTGTTAGTGCTCACGCAAGTTTGTTTTAAAAATTTTTACTGTTTTATTTGATAATTATTTAAGGTTAACCGACCGACGAATCATTGCCATTGGGTTGCTTGTTTTTGTGAAGTGTTTTACTGTTTTTTTTTTTATTGGAGGTTTAACGACCACCGTGAGCAACTCAATGGGCTATAAGCAGTCGCCCGTCCCTAATTTAGGGTCACTGGTTCCAGGGAAGGGAGAGAGCCAGTGCCGTAAGACAAACACAACATCCATGCCTCACCGGGATTCGAACCCGGACCCCGTTCGGACGAATGATCAGAGGCCATCGCTTAGACCACTGCGCCACCGGGGCGGCAGATGCCTTGATGCCTTGGGAATGTGGACTTTCATATACAGGACAGGCCCGCAGGGCTTTTAATTTTTGTGTGTGAAGGAACACACGTGTTACGTATGGAACTGTGAAGTGAAGTAGTCTACAGCACAACATTGTCATGAAAACAACCATATTTCGAGAACGCTACGCTTATCGAGAAAACTGATTTGACTATCAAGTGTACTATATTAGCTTTCAACATATACGGCAACTCTTCACGGCTTGTCATCGACATGACATCTACTCCATTTCTTTCAAGCGCATGGAAACAACTCACCAAAATCCGTGACCGTCAAGACTGATGTCACTATGATTTGAATTTATGTTGATAACGCCAAGCTAAACACTCAGCGAAGCTATAGTTAATTTTAGAATAAATAATTATTGAGAAGAAATGACCTTAAAACAAAATATTTAATTGTGAATTCCCATTTTCCACTCCTTGGAGACTATTGTTGTCGGAGGTCGCGCACCATGTGCTGTGTTGTCATGATGCTAATTTATGCTGATAACTTATCTTCAGTACTCAGAAATTTGCATATCACCATGTTTCCCCCTTGAAACCATAATAATCCCTAACTTTTGTGATCACTGTATATATATATTCTCTTATGATTTAGAACACATGAATTGTGTTCGAAGCCTATGAAAATAATGAAATAAATGCATGAAGGGTGTATTTGTTTCGTTAATAACTTTTTGTGACCACCTATGAATTGAAACAGGAAAAGAATTTATACCTTTTAGAAATTTCAGTTAATGTTATGTACAAAAATAAACAGACAGAAAAGCACAGCACAGTGTCGGAGCCAAACAAACTGGATCGGAAGGCTCTTTTCATAGCTAACTCGCATACAAATTCCTCAAAAGGACTATACGTATTTTATACCTACAATAAAATAAAGTACTTACAATTATTTATAGCCTACGTACTGCAATGCATTTGGACACTCAATGAGAAACTTAAAGAATTGCAATTCCTAAGCACAAGAATTAAACTAGAGACCTTATGCTAAACAAACTTCCTTTAATACTAAAACAATCATGGCCAAAAATTAAGTTTAATATCACAAAATAGTGAAAAATATGATGTAGTGCACCCTCAATGTTTAAAGACCAAATACACAAGTTTTGGAAAAATACAAAGCAACTCACATACCAAAATAAAATAAGGCTCTTCTTAAAAATACAGAAAAAATTATAGATAAATATAAACTGGGATATAATATGCGCAGACTGCAGGTGGAACACAGATAGCCTTTAGCTACATTTAAAAGAAAAATTAAAAACAAGGCTCTGAAAACACTACTTGATTTATCTCCCAGCATTTCACCTCACTTTTCTAATCTATTAGCAAATTTTCAAACGTGTCTGAAAAACTGTTACTAATGACAATACAAATGACCCAGTTTTACGTTTCAATACTTCGGATGT
Organism: Macrothele yani; assembly: GCA_039090855.1. Lineage (NCBI taxonomy): Eukaryota > Metazoa > Arthropoda > Arachnida > Araneae > Macrothelidae > Macrothele > Macrothele yani. The sequence continues at coordinate 142,128,037 of CM077009.1, read as the reverse complement.
TAGTGATATCAAAATACCTACCTTATGTTACCGCCGTTTTTCGTCATACCAGTTAAATCTGAGCAACTGAATTCCTCAAAAAATTGCAACAGCCGCGATGAAGTCACTAAAAGGGACTTATCGACTCAAAACATTTTACAAAGTCCTATACCTTGTGAACAATAAAAAAATATATAATGGTTAGAGATTGTGTTGCAGTAATCACTGTTATAGAAAAGCTTTCTTTTTTATAACATTACTCCCCTAACAAAGACAACCCCTTATAATGCTTCGTCAAAAATAAGTGGTAGTAAAATAACTTTTAGGAACAGGAATAGTTTTGTGAAGGGGCAATCATGTTATAAAAATGATTTTTATGGCATTCTAAATACACTGGCGGAAAGTGAAAAAAGCGCACCAAGAAGGAGACGTTTGATACCAACGAAATTTATACAGCATAATAACGGAATACAGAGGATAACCTGATCAAAACATTATGGCAAAATACAGCTGTATTTGCTGGTAAACTGAAAAATAACATTTCCATGTAACATGATTAGTACGAGGTAAAACCGCCATGAACTGCGTCACACTGTGCAATTCTGGCATAGAGTCTGTCGTACAGATGTTGGATGTAAGTTTGGGGTATTGAGTTCCAAGCATCCTCAACCTGGACGCGTAAATCGGGGATGGTCGTAGCTGGCTGTGGAGACCAGATAAGTCGGTGTCCCATAAAATCCCACACGTGCTCAATGGGGGACAAATCCGGTGAACGTGCAGGCCATGGAAGTTGTCTCACACCCTGAAGTACATGTTGCGTTGCACGTGCCGTGTGTGGGCGTGCGTTATCTTGCTGGAAAAACTACGATGGACAGACCTTACAAATGGCACAACGGGCTGAATGATGTTGTTGATGTAGGTGCTGTTTAACGTACCCGGTAGAAACACTAGTTGTATACGGGAGTGATAGCTGATCGCTCCCCACACCAGGAGACCAGGTGTATGCCCTGTGTGTCGCTGGCGAATGCAAGAAGGGTGGAGACGCTCCCCTGTGCGTCTGTGAACACGCATACGGCCATCGGAGGCTCCCAAGCATAATCTGCTTTTATCGCTGAACACGACCGATCGCCATTGCGTTCTCCAGTGCAGACGTTGGCGACACCACTGCAGCCGTTCCTGACGGTGGGCTGGTGTCAGAAGTACACATGCCAGAAGCACACGTGCAAGTAGTCCTGCATCCAGTAGACGGTTGCGGATTGTTCGAACAGTCTATTCAGGTGCAACGGCAGCTCGGATTTGCGTCGCAGTGGATGTTCTGCTTGACAACACTGCTCTTCTTATGCGTCGATCGGTCCGCTCATCAGTCCGTCTGTGACTCCAGGTTCCACGTATTCTCGTGTGGGAATATTCCTCGGACCATCTACGCCACCATCGTACCCCCAAAGATACTTCCCGTCCAATTCGCTCCGCAATACGACGATACGACCACCCGGCCTCACGGAGTCCGACTAGACGACGTCGCTCAAAGTCCGATAACTGCTGAAATCGTACACGTCTTCCATGTCCAGGCATTGCAGTTTCTTCAGGGTCTTCGCACGTGTCCGTACGCCGACGACTGATTACATTCACTTCGCCTTACTCCTTAAATACCACCGACGATAAGTTGCATATTATGCCGTGCTGTGGCGTAAGCGCTCACCGGTTGGTCCCGAAATTAACATCACACCTACGTAAACTCGACCCCATTAACATATGTAAATTTCATGATCGTTCGCCAATTCTTTCTTGGTGTTCTTTTTTCACTTTCCGCCAGTGTAAGATAACCCTTTAATATTTCACTAAAAATAAGGGGAAATAAAATAACTTTAAGGAACTCAACGAATGTTTTCTGGAAAAGCGAAATTCATCATCTACCCCAGCTTCAGTATTATGCCCAAGGGGGAACGGGGGATGTTGGGTGTTAAAATACTCCAAAATTTGGAACTTTTCCATATTTTAAAAACACGATTTCAAAAGGCAATTTTTTGTTAGTATTTGAAATTATTTGTATGTCTCATGACAGCAACTGAGCGTGTTTTCTCCATTAAGACGAGGAAGGGGCAAGGAGCCAAGGACCAGAATGTTCCATTGCAATGAAAAGCCAATACACGAGTATTCCGAAAGTTTCTGCGGTGACGAAACGTCAAATTTGAGTTCCATGACTTATTTCAGATTACTCTAAAACATGCTGAAAAGAAAGGAGTTTTGATTAAAAAACCAAGAATCACATTTAAACAAAACCAACGCTGCAATGAAACCCAGAAGACTGTTACAGGATTTCAATTTATGTACCACTTTCCAACCACCTTACAGTTCAAAATTTCAAAGTCGTGGTAAGAGATTGCTGGCTCAATCCCTTATCACGAACCTTCTAACTACAAACTCATCAGTATCTTCAAAAGAGAAGGATATAGACTTGCCATTCGTTCTTCCCCTTCAATTTCTGTTATACTCCGTAATGACAGAGATCCAAGACCTCCGCCTGGAGTGTATAAAATTCCGATCAAGACTAACGTTGGATTAACCGCGTACGTAGGAAGTTCATTCCGGAAAATTCTCTCAAGACTTCAGGAACACAAATCTGATGTAAAATTTGGAAAACCTTCATCTGCTTTATCTCTTCTTACCATGGCTGACACTTCTGCTATTCCACTTTGGTCCGATACTAAAAAGTTGGCTGCCTTCCAAAATCGGTATGCTCTGAGGTTTAGAGAAAGTTTGTTTTCCAAAAATTGCAACACTGAGCTTCCCATTTTCGTTCCTTTCATCTGGAAATCCCTCACTGCATCATGTCACCCGGAGTTACTATTACAAAACTTACCTTTCCAATCTGGCAACGTAAACCAATCGTGGTAGCACTGATACAGTGCCTAGAAGAATTAGTGTGTCGTGCTCGCAGAAAAACTTGCTGCCCGCAATCATGAAAGCGGTAGATGGCGCTGCGATCGGATGTCACGCCGCTTTTCGGGAGGAAGGACGACGAGAATGCACATCTTTCTATGACACAGACCCAGCTCGTCAGCATTATGTGTACTCCTTGAACGATATTTTATAAGCAGATAACTTAAGTATTTACGAAATAATCGACACACCTCTTTCACCACCCCCTCACCAAAAAAAAAAAAAAAAAAAAAAAAAAGAACGAACGGGGTGCTCAAGATTCATTAATAAGGGTATCGTAGTTTAAGTTAAGCTTTGCATTGTGCTAACGTCAACATTAATGAGAGATATTTCGGAAGTTTTAGAGTCATACATGGGTTACATTATGCAAAAACACTGGAGACCAATATGCAGTTTACAATCACTGAAACATCAACTTACAGTATAAAGTAAAAATTAAAATAAAGAAAATATTTTGCCCCTCAAAACCTTACCGGAAAAAAAAGGGGGAAATATTTTCTCAATGAGACATGGGCTTTATAATTTGCATTCCAATAATCCAAATAGGTCTTGAAATTCAGTAACCTAAAAACTTAAAATTATTTAATAATGTACTTCATTTTTCAGCAATGAGTGACTAAATTTCTTGGTAAGAACATGGGATCAAAATAAATATTGAAACTTAATGCTTTCCATTTAGTTGCAGAGTGTGGCTTTGAAAAGAAGCCTTTTAATGAGTTAAAAATAGAATACAACAAATGCGATTACTATTTTTAAAATTGGTCTATTTTCTAATAATATACCAACTGTAATCCATTTATAAAAATCATTCCTAAAAAAAACTTTGCCTGTGATACGATAAACAAAATGAATCATACTGAACAGAAGTAAATATACAAAACCTGAATGTATATGATGACATTCTTTTAAAGAAAAATAATTATAACATTTTTCTTTACTTTTCTTCACCTTATAATAATTATGTGATTAAATTTGCTATTCAAATGGGTTTGCAGTGAAGAGAGGAAAATTGTTTTGCACCTTAAGTAAAAAGTTTAATAAGGTAAAAATTAAGAAGTGGGTGTTCATGAAGTCTGTCTAAATGGGATAATTCTATGCAGTCCTTGTAAACTATTTTTACCCTTAAAAAAAAGGAAATTATTAATGTAGCATACACACAGGCGTAACATGGGGAAGGCACAGTAGGGCATGTGCCCCCTCTCCCCACTTAAAAATTGGAAAAACTAATTAGTCGTTCTCCTTTTAAATGCCATAAAGTGTGATATACAGCGAAGGGAACACTACGTAATAGCCATCATTGTTATGACTGCTTTCCAGCAGAAATTCATGCGCAATAGCATGCAGTCATCTTTACGATGGGTATAGCGTCTAGAAGGTAAAGTGTGCCGAGCGCCTAGCATGCGTAATGATTGGCGTGGATACCGAAATTTGTCTCCTTCGTAGATGGGGCTGCAATCGCCTTCCCTTCCCTCTTTCTTAATGTGAGTGAAGCGGGAAACTAAATTCGTGTTGCTTACAGTGAAAAGAGCGGCGATTTAGACGAAGACGTGTTATGTTTTAGAAGGAATGTGGATCACCTAAATATTGTATATAAGTTATACTTAGCTCATTATGCGGAAGAGAAATAACCATTGTTTTGTGCCAGGTTGCAATACTCAGTACAAAAACAGTAAGCTGTCGCTTTTTGGAATACCCAAAAATGATAAACTTTTACAGCAAATGGCAAAAATTGATTCCCCGTGCAGATAAAAACTTAGACAAATGTAGTGCTGTATGTGAACTGCACTTTGATGAGAGATTTGTGGTTCGAAATTTTGTGCATAAAATAAACGAGGAGACTGTGTTAATACCCAGAGATCGGCCCATCTTGACACCAGATGCAATTCCAACAATATTTCCAAACCTTCCCCATTATTTATCAAAACCTCTGGCAAAAAAGAGGAAAGTTAGGGAAACCGATGATAAGCCTGATGGTAATTTAAATAGCTTGGAATTTACTTTCCCATAGAGTTACACTGAACTGCCTTCTGAATATCAACCTTCCTTCAGAATTTTGGGGTAAGCAAATACCTGCTAATAATTCAAAGTGCATAATTTTCCATGTTCATTCATTCAAATGTGAATTGTCAAATTCATTGACAACTGAAAAACTGGTTGTTGTAACCGAAAGTGAACCAGAGTTTACCTGTGAAGTGTATTTACGTGGATTAAAAATGAACACAGTTTCTAATATTACTTCTAAAGATGAATTAGAATCCATTATTCGAGACACTGATAAGCTAGCAATATGTCATGGTGCAGGCTCCATTTCAGAATTTGAAAATAACAGGAAGTACCTTGAAAGTGGAGTTATTTTTGAGAATAATTTGTACAGCAAAAAATGTGTAAGGAAAGGAACAACAGCGACTTGCCTCAAATGTAAGTATCTGCGGTGCTTACTTTTGCACAAAATAGCTTATCATAGAAAAAAGGCTACATTTAAAAATAAGTATCAGAATAAAGTTCGGAAAATCAACAGGCTGAAGAAACGAGTTATTTCGCTCTCTGATTACATAAAAAAATATTTCTCGCTGGCTCTTTCTTCTAGAAATATGTCCATCCCATTGCAATTTCAGGGATTCTGATCATTGCTGTCTTCCATCCTTGTAATTTTTCCGATCCACGAGTTCCTCTTTGTATCTTTCCTGTTCCTGGTTACATCAAACATGCATCTCTCAATCCTTTTTTTCTGTTGTCTGCAACCTCGGTATATCTGTTTTAGTTGAGGTCCATGTCTCTGCTCTATGCGTAACAACTGAAAGGATGCACTGATTAATGAGCGTCATGTTAGGATCGTTAGCATCATGTTAAGATCGTTAGGATAAGGGTCCTGCATGGAATGTATGTGGAACTAATTTCTTTGACGTGCAATGGTGTATGCGTGGGTGATGATCAAATGATCATATGTAGAGGATTTTAGGGAGTGTCTGACCCCAGGTCTTAAACAACCCTTAGAAATAGGAAACTAGGAGATTTAGGCTAGAGCGCCCAATACGAAGTGATACAGAAGCGAAGTAGGAAGGGAGAGGAAGACGCCCTTATTTATTACCAGCAGTACCGGTGTATGCTGTATGCATGGGTACCTCTCCACAAGGTAAACAATGAGGAAATATACACGAAAATACTGGATAGCACTATGATTCCGAAGTTCACATTAAAATGATTTGTGACTACAAAATATGCCAAACACTTTTCTTTTAAGAAATAATGCATCAAACCAAGTTTTATACGCCGATTATTTTCTTCATAAATATGGCCACTCCTTGATATCTGTTCCCTAATTCAGGTATCGGTTATCTCTAGAATTTCCCTATCAGTTGCTAAATATTAAAACTAAATATTAATTTCTACGAGTACATATATAAATTATTATTAAAGGGACAGCATCAGCAGGTTCAGTAACTTAGCTTTCGAAGTGATATCTACAAAATTTGAATGCAGGCCCTAAATCTCAGCTTACCACTAGCCGCTACTGAGTGATATATTTAAATTTTCCAAACAGCACGACTTTACTTGGCACATCCACGCCATTTGTTATAGTTTTAGTAGGCATTCTTCGAGGAGGTTGCATATCAATTTAAATCATGTAGAATTCTATTGCAAATTAAATTGACGACGACGCTGCACTCTATGGCAGACTTAAGACATTTCACTGAACCGTAAAAGGTGTTTCCATAATCGCACACTTAAGAAAATCGTACACTTACATCCTAATTCAATCCCCGTTGTTTGGGTTACATGCACATCGCTACACACATTCTCTGACACAGACGCCGCGATGCGGCGTGGGACATATTTCGAACGCAGTTTTTGAGTTCGCACGGCACACTTCCCCTTTTAGACGCTATACGATGGGTTTCATCATCAGATGACAGCATGAGGTCAGTGCCGTCTTAACGCTTTTGGGGGTCCTGGGCCGCCATATTTTTCGAGGCCCCCGATTATGTATATACAGAACATATACAACATATGGATATATATATACAATGTATCAGAATTATTATATACACCACCATTACCATGTTACCCCTATGAGAAGCAATATTCAATATCCAGTAACTTTTTAAATACCACTTGAACGAAAAATGCCGTGTTCGAAGTGGGCAGGTATGGCATACTGGTAGTTAACAAAAATGGAAGTGAGCATACCGGCAGTTAAAAAAACATTGTTTACCCATCCTGGTATGTAATAAATTATAAACCCGTCACAAACTACGTAAAGAAATTAGGTTGAAAGCACAAATTTTAACGCAAAAATCAGCAAATGATATTTTTAATGGCTAAAATTGAAAAATGATTAGCAGCTGGGACTGAAAAGACGTTAAGTGCTCTGCTGTTACACTACAGTTTTAGTGTAGCAGCAGAGCACTTAACCTACTGAAGCAGAATGGCTTTCGATTTAAAATCTTGGTGTCGACCATATCGGCAGTAGCTCTGTGCCACTTCGATCACTGGAAAAATGGTACATGACAAAAATTGTAGAACTTCATGAAGTGTACCAAATTGCATTCACATTTTGTTGTTCAGCAAATTACAAGAAAATGGGTGCTGGAAGATATAATATTTCTTCCCTATGTTACAAATCATTAAACGAAAATTAAATTGAAACCGAAGAAAGATACCAACCAGCGCATTTTTCAGACATGACGCACCGGACGAAAATGCGGATATGCAGCCCCCATCAGTTATTTGTGTAAACAGCGACGATGTAAAAAAAAATATAAAAGTAGCCCAGGTGGGCAAACCCTAGTGATAAACATACGTGCGCTTTTTCATATATATAACACAAATGACGGTTTAAAAGTTAAAAAATGATTCCGAAAAAAATGCAATTTGTGCGTGGCCCTCAGGCCTCACCCGCATTTAAGATCGGGAGGGATGCCGGCTTTGTTTTTTATTTTGTCACAAAAGATCCACCCGAACTTTCTTCCTGCCTCCTCGGGAAATCGAAGCTATGAGCAAGGTTTAAAAAAAAAGGCAAAAAAACTTCCAACTTTCTGGATTGGTGTTTCTTCTTTTCTTTAAATAAAAAAACCTGCTGGTGAGTGGTAAAAGATTTTAACTTTTTGTAAACCCATAAGACTCTTGGGACGTTAGGGGCCCTGGGCACCAGCCCCGTTGGCCCACCACCTAAGATGGCCATGCATGAGGTGCTTCGAAAGGAGTTGCTTTTTTTGTATTCATTAAGGTGAATCAACAAATCCTGGCACACCTTACAGGTTTGGCACCAATGGCAACTGAACAGGTGCCTTTTCAGGAAAAATGTTTTCAAAAATGCTCTCCCAACCCAAGAAAACACCAGTTTACACTTATCCGTGCCCCCCCCCACCAGAAAAAAAAATTGGTCACACTACGCCTATGTGCATACATGTCAGGAGAATTAAATACTTAATGAATTGTTACTGAAAAGATTAAGCACAGAAATTTCAGGGTGACTCAATGCTAAAGTTCAAGGCAGTGATGTTTTATTAGAATACATGGCCAAATTCCATGTAATAGTGAGACACAGAATGCTGGTTTTAAACATTTGTGATAAAAAATATTATTATGAATTTGTTTCATGCTTACCTCTTCTTGTACTGCCTTCACAGATCTATTTTCTACACGACCAGAAAAAATGTACATAGCTAAGATTGTTTCCATTCAACCTGCACATTTCCCCCTTTCAATATGTAACATTGAATAGATGTTTGGCTTTTCGATCACATATTTCACTCCCAGCCCTGCAATAAGTAATAATGAATTGTGGTCCTGCTTTTGATTGCACTTTCACATAGTCTTGTGGATGATGCAGAGTTAACTGATAATCTCCTTTTGATGTGAGAGAAATAAATTTGTGCTCATGTTCTTCCTTTAACAGCCACAAGAAAATACAATAGCAGGTAATGGTAGTTAACACTACTGAATCTTTAGGATAGTTAAGCTTACAATAATCTGTTGCAGTTAAATAAACAAAGCTGTAAGATTATGCAAGATCTAAATCTATTAGTTTGTTATGAATAAATAACAAAATTACACTTGAACAGTTTGTTTCAAACTTGGTTCGAAGAATGCCTAGTTATGTGTAACAGCACAGGCTTCCTTTCTTCAGGAGTATCCGATATACAGTACATGTTAACACAATAATTTTGTTCGGTTTCTTTCAGAAATTAGAAACATGTTGCAAGTTTAGTATTATATGCAGAATACCTATGACTGTGTATATCAGCACAGATATAAAAGTAGGTGGGATATAAAACTAATCATGCAGTATTTGGAATCCATATGTATAATCACAATTACAACCGAAGTATCACAATTATATTATTACTGTATTTGAATGTCTTCTCTCTGTTACTATTTCTAGTATAAATTTAATGGACTGACTCAAAAAGTTTTTTTGACAATTTGCATATGAAACTGAATTCAGTAAACTGTTAATTGCAGGATCAATTGCACCTCCGCATTTTTAAGTGTTTTTGTCGTTCCCTTTTGGATGAACGATTCTTATTTTGTTGTTTTAAATAGAAATTAAGTCTGTCTTGTCATAATGTAATACTGAATAACTTTACTAGTGGTCTCTATTTCATGATTTTTGCAACCAACTGTTTTCAAGGTGGAACCACGTAAAGCCTGTATGATGTCCAAAATGCTATCTCGGTGCAATTCAAGAAAACTGAAGCACTTAGTAAATTTTTCTTCAATTTCATAGATCAAGGCAAAAAGTTTGTTTGACGAATATGTCAGCCCTCCCTGATCAAAATGTTTTGTGTATTCTGCATTAACATTATTGATAGACACCTTATCCTGTTGAAGAAGGCTTTTACAAGTTTCACACACAATTTTTCTATTAAAAACACGAGCCACAAATCCTGAAATATAATATATGAGACGAACATCACTCTTTTGCTGGACCAGAATATTATGCTCCAAACTGCTTTCTTTGCGCGTATGGTCAGAAGAATTTTCATTAGGACTTCCAGTTTCAAAAAATGAATCAATAGCCGAAAGAGCTGATTCTTCTGGTTCCTTTGGTGGGACACTGATTAGTGAATTTACTACACAAGGTGGAGCATTACCACCTCTTGGAGGTTTAGCAAGGTTATAAAAACTTAGCATTTCTACAATTGTCAGAAATTCAGTGCTATTGGGGTGATCATTACATCCTTTGCATTGGCGAATAATGCTGAAAAGGTTTTCAATTTTATCTTGACTTAGTCTAGATGTTAAAAGGTAAGAATAATGAGCACTATGCGTCAAGTATTCAACAAGGGATAAAGCGCTGCTAATCGATACCTTTAAACCTGTAGCAGTACTTTCAGAGATGAAACCATTACCTTCGGCATGCATCTCCCAAATATTTAAGAACTGCAAGAACTCTTTAAGAAACTCATATTTTGAGCTATTCAGGTATAAAGAATTATAAGGAGTTCTTGATGTCATTATGTCAATGAGTGCATTCATTTTTGTTATGAACATAATAGTTGGCTCTGGATCCCCGTATTGAAAACTTATTTGGTCTTTATAAATAAACAGGCCTTTAAGAACTTCTAAACTGAATATCTGAAATGCCAAGTTAACTTTCATTTTTTCAAAATTGTTTGGAGTAAGATGAGCTTGAGTTATTTTTGGCATTGCTCTTAAACTAAGAGCGTTTCGATCCAACTTCCATGCAGCTTTTATAAATTCTGAATGTACTCGACCTTCTAAAAGACTGAATCCATTTTTTAAAAATGCATTACGTACACATTTGATTAAATGGGGAAAATCTGAAAAGAAGTGCAGATATCTGTGTCCATCAACAGGATGAGGCACCTTGCACTTAATGTCTCCTGCGCTAGTCACGCCAATGCCAAATTTACGCCACATGGATCTGTTCCATGATGCTCCATCACCTACTATGCCATCCACAAATAATCCAGCTTTTTCGGATAATATTATTGCTTCAGTTAAAAATTTACTGAGCATATCCCCTTTCATATTACTTTTTGTGGCAAATACTGCTAAAATTTGGGTCCAATCCCCAGTAAATGGCTGAAATAGAAATACCAAACCATGGTCACATAACTCATGTATTTTCTCCGCAGGTGTAAACAATCCATAATCAACATATCCCTGAATAGTCCCACTTGACTTTAGTTGCAGGTGCTCAGAAAGTTTCATCTCATCAAAAACTATGCAACCATGCCTTTCGAAAGAATTTAATTCAGCAGTTCTACCTTTCAAAGTTTCAAACATTTTCTTATTAAATCCATAACCAGCTTGATATGATTTTACATATTTTTTCAAACAGGTTCGACTAGGCAAAATAAGTAATTTGTTTAACCTCATGTGCTCATAGAGCCGGGGACTTTTCATTCTCATTATTATGCATTCTAACAACCAACTGCTGTCATACCTCATACCTTTTACACTCTTTCGCTCTGAAGCTTTAATGCATTCACCTATGGCTAATTGTTGCTTATGAGATAAATATTTCAACTTGTTAGTCAAGTTATTAGATGTATATTTTTTGTTTCTAACTTTTAAGTTTTTAATTTTATTTCTCAAAAAGACTGTATGTTGTTTTAATCGCTTTGAAGTTTGATGTGCCATTTTTAACTTTATTCCACATGTCAGAACAGGTCTACCATTTCTTCGTCTTTTTAACACAGATCTGTGATTTAATAAAAGCTTGCGCTGGTACTGACATGCTGAACATATTGCTCCATTTTCACTAACATGACCAACACATTTCCTGTTTTGCCAAAACTTCCGATTTCGAGTAAGGAGTTGCTCACCTGTTTTGTGCTTTGGTATTTCTGGAAATTCTTCAAGAGTTCCAACACCACGACAGCTGTGATAGGAATTGGCCTTTTCCAGTATGGTTTTCCAAACTTTTACATGAATTTACTTTCTCTTTAACAATTTCTATACCTTTTTGGTACACAATACATGAAATTTCAGATTCTGAACATTTTTCAACAACAATTTTGGTATCAGGATTGGTATGTTCTTTCGAGTATGTTTTCCATTTCATAAAGCACACAACATTTGGAGATTCTTCATATGCAACAGTTACCCAGAATTTTGTTGGCAAAGTAACGTTGCATATTTCTTCAAATGAAATAAGGCCTTCATTCATTTTTGTGTTGGCATCTATTAAACGAGGATTGTCCTCCAATTTTCTCTTTTTTTCTGGTACAGAAGATGTAATCCTTGTAGAACGTTTGTTTGGTAAAGGTTTACTTAAATATTTCGGTAAATTTGGGAAAATAGTAGGTATGGCGTCAGGCTTGAGTAATGGTTTGTCTCGGCATGTTAGAACTTCCTTACCTTGAATAGTGGAACGATAATGCATCTCAATGAATTTAGATTCAAAGTGCAAGGCACATACAACACAACTTTCATCAAGTTTCTTATCAGCTCTGGGAATTGCCTTATCCCATTTGCTCAACATATCAGGTATTTTGGGGACAGCAAAGAGTGATATTTTATTTTTGCAGGATTTATAGCCAGTATTACATCCTGGCACAAAACAGCTGCTTTGCCTTTTCCGTTTTCTATGTTTTTTATTATTTGCTAATACAGAATTTACCAGTCCTTTCACAGCTGACATTATTTCCTTATGATCTTATAACTGTTGCAGTCGATTTCAGTACTGCACTTAAGTTTAACCACACAGTAGGTTTAACGCGTGACAGCCAATACTTGATCAACTTCTACATCTTCACGAATAAAAAGTTACTAATTTCGGAAATAAATTTCGTTATAAACAATCCACAGTTCACAGTTGAATAAAACTAACACCGGAATAAGCCTATTGCGTTTCAGTGATCAACTGTTGAATTACCTAGTGTATTACTGTTATGATCGAGCTACAACGAGTTAGCAAAGATACTGCCAAAAAGATTTCTCTCCACTAACCTTTGTTTTGTGAAAATTTGAAGTTTTGTAAGGCAGCAAATCCTTGGTAAACAAACTTCCCACCATTGAATAACATGAAGCCGATGAAGCATCCTAACGTAACTTCCGATGCCAGCGCCCTCTGTCATTTCATGACGATTGGTCACAAAACCGTGAGGGACATCTTAGGGAGCACGACACACTAATTCTTCTAGGCACTGTAGCACTGATGAAGGCCATAGTAATGGCTGCAATATATTTGCATTAAACTTTTATACGTAACTTAGCATGTTCTACACTACCTCCTTCTTAATTTGATTTGGGTCATTCCCCCACCCCCAAAAGAATATGTCTTGAATATGAAATTGAGAAAAAATTATTCATGAGGTACAGAGGGTAAACACAGCTTTACAAAAGACAAACTGAAGCATTTTTTGCACAGGTTTGCTACGGAGTGGACTGATGGAAAAAATGCCGATTTTATTATTATTCTATATTTTCTGCATGTAAAAGAATTAAGACTTGTGTAAAAATTTCATGTTATTCGTTCATTGAGAATTAATTGTCTATAAAAATTAGACAGCATAAAATGAATGTGGAGATACTACACTTTCCCCTTCATGTCAGGTGTGAACCATCTGTATGTAAATATTGTGTAAGAATGTAAACTTGGTAACTAATTGAAGGCAGTTATTGTTGGAAGTCCATCCAGAACATTAAATTGATACATGAAGTGCAGAACATAAATTTGTTGCTAAACAAAAAAAAAAAGATTTTTACTGAATAATTTTATTAAATAAATGGTTAACTATTTGTTTGTGAATTCATTATACTTGGTTAGTTTCTGAAATAGATCTGATTCCGCCCTACACCAAAACAAATATTATCTTTATATAAAAATTTTCCATATGAAATTTATTTACAGCTTGTTCCTAATTCCTTTACCTGGATGTCAAGAAATGTCAGTTGAGCAGTATTTTTTTTTTTTTTTTGGCTCTTCCACTACACTGTCTTGCCTGATTCAGAGAAGACAGGAAGTAGCATAGTATTTTTCTTTATTTCTAAATATTGTGGATATAGTCCAACATAAGTATAGAAAATTGACAAAAAAAAAAAAAAAAAAAAACTTAAAGAACTTGCAAGTTATAAGAGAACAAATCCACACTTGTAAATGAATTACTGGAAGTTTTATGCATGATTTCATGCAGAAAGAAACAATGATGTTGAATGTTACACTAGTGGTGGTCCATAGAATTTTGATATCTTCATTTGCTGAGCAAGAGAAGACATGCAGCAGAACTCTTCCTGACCTTTGCTGTCTCCACAGTAAGTCCATTAGTTAAATTTCAGTGCCATTAAAACTGCTATTTTAGCTGAACAGAGATGCCGCTTTTACTTGTCTCTACGAAAGCATTTGTTAAAGATCCTGGCATTGATATTGAAAATTACTGAAACTGAATGACTCCACTGAAACAAAAAATAATTTGTAGGAATAATAAGATTAATAAGCTGAATGGAAAACAAAATTCTTGTGAGGTGAACAGTTGGGCCACCAAATAAGACAGCCAGGCAGCCCATCAGGCTGAAAAGTACTCTGGTACAGAGAGTGTTTTATATCTTTACAGGGAGATGAATGGAAGAAATATCATTGACGTTGATTTTTATGTTATTTTGTTTCGGTTCTATTCAATTGCAAATTGCCTAATATAATCATTTCACTTTAGATCAATCTGCTTTTCCAAAATGGTACTGAATAATATGGAACTGTGTGTGTCATACTTGTATTACAGCGATCAGTATTTGCATAAAACTACAGAAAATTTAGATGCATACTGAAGATGAAAATTATAAAAACAAAAGGCATCCTGAATGGAAATATGCTTTTCTTTACGATGGTATTAATAATTTTGCCTCACCGGGTTTGAATCCCGGCGAGGCATGGATGTTGTGTTTGTCCTATGGCACTGGCTCTCTTCCTTCCCTGGAACAAGTGACCCTAAATTAGGGACAGGCGGCTTATAACCCATTAAGTTGCTCACGGTGGTCGTTAAACCTCCAACCAAAAAAATGGTAATAATTTTAGGATAAATACATTTGCTACAAAATTTAGTTTAAATTTAACATTGTTGTTCTCAATAGTTCCCATTCAAAACATTAAAAAATGCTTTGTAAATGGAAATATGTTTTCCTTTTCAAGAATATTAGTAATTTTAGAATTTTAGGATACATGCATGTGCTACAAGACAGTGTAAATAAGTTATATTATTCTCAAAAGTTTATCTTTAAAACATTTATATTGTGGAAAAGATTCAGAGTTTTATTAATTTATTTCCTAGGATGTGTTTTACGATGACAGTCTTGTTCATTTTTACAACTTAACTGTAGGATATCCTGAAATGGCACTAATTTTGCTTCATAATCATGTCTTCTCTCAATGTGATTTGCTTGGGTATTTGAAGTGAAGGTGCTGCTTTCACTGCTTTGGAAAGAAAATCAAGAAGTAGGAACACACTAAAACAAAAGTTCAAAAGATAATTTTAACAAATTGGGTACAAAAACAATTCAGGTGTTTTTTTTTTATTGGAGGTTTAACGACCACCGTGAGCAACTCAATGGGCTATAAGCAGTCGCCCGTCCCTAATTTAGGGTCACTGGTTCCAGGGAAGGCAGAGAGCCAGTGCCGTAAGACAAACACAACATCCATGCCTGACCGGGATTCGAACCCGGACCCCTTACGGACGAATGATCAGAGGCCAGCGCCTTAGACCACTGCACCACCGGGGCGGCCAATTCAGGTGTACCTAAGATTACTTGGGATGAGTTTTATAATTTATGGAGAACCTAACTTTCAATTTCCTTGATATATATATTTTTTGAAGCCAGGCTTTTAAGCTTCACAGTGAAGTAAATTGTAATGAGAAGTGTGGCCTATGGGCCATTTGTGTACTGTGTGGCAACCATCTTATTGAATGTCTTACTTTAACGGAGCAGGTATTGTCCATCCAGCTTGAGATTTCTTATTGTTTAATTTCTGATGGTGAAAGTACAGGGCTTGATTCAGGCAGCATATGATACCATTGGCCAGTAGCTTCAAAAAATAGTTAGCTCAAATTATATATTTTTGTTTGTTTTGTGGGGTTTAGTGACCCATATCTAATTTAGAGTCACTGCATCCACGGAAAGGAAAGCAAATTTAGGGATCATGCCTCAAAGGGTCAGAGGCCAACACCTAGACCATTCCCAAATAGAACCTTCGCAAAAATATTTTGAGCTGTAATATCTTCAGTAAGATTTTATTTTAGCAAAAATATTTGAGCATAAGTGGTATCTAGAATATTATCTTGTTTGACTAAGGCATCTTTTCGTTTTGTTTGGCAGACTGTATTCTGCTCTGTAAGCAACACAGAACATATGGTGTTGAAAGTATTTTCCTCAGAGCAATCGTTTTGATGGGCTTTGAATCTAGGCAATGGCATTTTGTAAGTCCTGATCTGATAATGATGACTCCATCTATGAAATCACACCACTTGAAACTTTCTGTACTTTTCGGGGTTCTTTTTAACAACACTTGGTAACATTTTTCTAAATACAAAACTACATAGAATTTTTTTAAATGGATCTCATCTTTAAAAATGTGGGTCAACTCCTGAACTAAAGTACTATAAACCACCTGTGAGAATAAGATGACCAGAATTTTTATACTGAATAGATGCACATTTGGATGATCTAATCACTTTCGTTTTACTAATACTTTATGCAGTGATAGCAAAACATTCACAGCAATTGTTTGAGCCATTTTGTTGCAGAACAGGGCTTGACTTTGCAGGTTTCAACTGTGAGAAATTTTGGTGGATGATTACCATAGTCAGTAATATGGTAATTGGCCTCCTGGGTGACTGAATGGTCACAGGCAAATGCTTCTGGCTACTCATCTGAATTGGGCCTGAGTTTGAGTTGTTGGATGTGTGTGTTTGTCTTGCAGTTCTGGATCTCTTCTTTCACTGGAAGCAGTGGCCCTAAATTATAGATAGGGAGACTGGTAATTAAAAACTCTGAAGAAGGGAAAAACAAAAGATAATTTAGTAAATATTTTTCTGTGTATAGCAGCCTTTTACCACCAACAGAAAAACATTTTCATCATGCTGTCTTTTAGCCAGTGAAGTAATTTTTTTTGTAAAGTATTTTCAGTTACATATTTTTTCAATGAATACAGTGGTCTTTCCACAACTTTCAAAGCCATTAATTTTATATCATAGCAAAGGAAAACCACAGTATTGCCAACTTTTACATTGGTGTTCTCAGTGATATATGATGTATCTGTAAATGAGTTTTATGACTGCATTTTGTGAACATTTTCAATATAATCAATTGGTATAGATTCATGATGATGGTAGAGAGCTGTTTTGTGAGATACCAATTTGATTGCACATATTCTTCAGTAATAGAATAAAAGTGTCTTGTTATAGATCTATAAAAACATCTTAAGATGTTTAATTTAATGCTTGAATCAAACATTTGCAGAATACACACATAATTCTGGTAAAAACAACACTTTGATCTTAACTAGTCCAACATTCCACATCAACTAAAGAAGGCCAAAATGACTGACTCCCCAATTCATGTTAACACTGGTTACAATTAATGTCACATTTATGCCATCTCCCTTTTTCTTCAAAAGAAATCATAAGGCAGAGGCAGACTTGTTTAGTCCACCAGATGGATACGATAATCAGATTACAGATAATTTGAATGAGGGACCAAGTCCTATGGTTAACAGAAACAGACGGCCCGTCTCTAAGCCATTGCTATCTGCAGGGAACACAAAATGCCCCCAGTTCACTCAGGCACAAAAGAATTGAACGGTAAATGAGTGGAAAAGGGTAATGTTCAACGAATCACGTTTTCAACTACATGCAGATGGAAGGGTGGGGATATGGAGATAGTAGCATGAAAACATGGACCGATCTTCCATCATCACTACTTTTACAGCTGGTAGATGCTACGTTATGGTCTGGGACATGTCTAAAAAGTTGGGGCCCTTCAATTTGGGTGGAGCAGCGTTAGATCGATGGAGCTTAGAATAATACTTCTGGAGATGCACTGATTCTCTTAACCGTGAAGCCGCGAAGTGTGGAAATTTGACGTTGTTTACATGGCACCTATGTGATTTCAACTGTGTATGTTTTGGAAATGCATGGTTTTTGGTTGCAAATTGTGTTAATATCAAACCGGAATGAATTATACTTCTTACACAAGTGAAGTTTTCAAATAATGTTTTGTTTTGTTTTTAATTCCCAGTATTATTTAGTGTATCTCAATTTGAAATAAAAATGGAACGGGGCCTCAAAATAATTAAGAATCTTATAATTTAGAATTTTATAAATTAAGCACACACACACATACATGTTCTCACACATTGGCAGCAAGTTACGATGCAAAATTAGTAAGATTTGTGACGAAAGAAGGCGATTCGGCCAACACAAAATGCCTTTCAATAGCTTTGAAAACCATTAGCTTTCCCACACTTTAATGACCTTCACTTTGCACAAAGTGGCACTGCTCCATGAAGAAGGGCATCTCCAGATATTTTATTCTAACCTCCTTGGGCCGTCCCGGTGGCACAGTTGTCTAAGCGATGGCTTCTGATCATTCGTCAATGACGGGTCCGGATTCGAATCCCAGTGCTGCATGGATGTTGTGTTTGTCTTATGGTATGGCACTGGCTTTCTCCCTTCCCTGGAGCCAGAGACCCTAAATTAGGGACGGGCTACTGCTTATAACCCATTGAGGTGCTCACGGTGGTCGTTAAACCTCCAATAATAAAACAACAACAAAAAAAAAAAACCTCCTTGGTCTTAACTTTCGAAGGTATTTAAATGCCGTTGCTGACCAAGTACACCTAGTTATATCAGTGGCAAAGCCAGCCACTCAGCCCTGGGTGGACTATTAGGGGGCTAAACCTGATGGCAGGGGAGGGAGCAAATTTTAAAGAGTTTGGCTAGAAATTCTTCATGGGCATTTTGTCTGAAGCTGATAATGTAAAAAAGAATTTCAAGGTAATGCTTTATGCAATATTTATTCAATGTACAGTATGTATTGGGTTGTCGGAAAAGTGATGACGTATTTTAGCCATGTTTTGCAAAGGTCATTTATTGATAGAAAGAACAAAGATCAATCAATGATATAATACCCGTTTTGTTCGATGACCTTTTGCCATGTTTCAGTGAGCTGCAGAATGCCTCGTTCATAGAAGGACTTGTCTTTCGTGGCGAAAAACTGTACAAGGTGCTGATTTACAGTCTCATCTGAATTCAACGTTATACCACGCAAGGACTGTTGAAGAGAGAGAAACAAGTGGAAATCTGATGGCACAAGGTCCGGCGAGTATGCTGGGTGTGGCAACACATCCCACCCAAGCTCCAATAATTTTTGGCGGGTGATCAAACTTGTGTGTGTTCTTGCGCTGTCGTGATGGAACACAACATCTTTACGATGAATGAGCTCTGGACATTTCTGGATGATGGATTCGTTCAAACTATCCAATTAACGACAGTACACATTTGAATCGATTTTTTGGTTTCATGGTAGGAGCTCGAAAAACAAGACACCTTTAAAACCCCACCACACTGAGACCAGAACCTTCCACTGATGAATGTCTGCTTTAGATGTCATTTGAGGCGAAGCAGCACGTCGGGACCAAGACCGTTTGCGCAGAACATTGTTGTACACAATCCACTTTTCGTCACCAGTTATCAGTCGCTTCGAAAAAGGATTGTTTTCCTTACGTTTAATGAGCATATCGCAGATGTTTATACACACCTTCAATTGAGCTTCTTTGAGTTCATGGGGAACCCACACATCCAGCTTGCTTACATTTCCCAGTTTCTTCAGGTCATCATGAACACTTGAATGATGGATGTGCAATGTGTCTGCAATATCTCGTATCGTGTAACGTGGGTTTGATTCGATCAATGCCTTGATTTGGTCGTCATCAACCTCGGTGGGCCTTCCAGACCGAGGAGCATTGTTGTGGTCAAAATCGCCAGCACGGAATTTTGCGAACCACTGCTGGCACTGACGTTCTTGTAGAGCATTATCACCGTACACTTTACGCAACTTTTCACAAGCTTGACGCGCGTTCTTCCCTTTACGGAAGTAAAACAGTAAAATATGGCGAAAATGCAGTTCGGTCTTCCATCTTTGACTTGATGTCAAATCTCCGCAAATCAACCAAATCGCTCACTATTCCTTTTAGACTGCAGCTAGAATTGGCACCTGTCGAATGCCACAGCGATAACAGAGCTGTGCGTGCCTCTAGTACTTCCAAAACCATCCAACCACCATCGGGTGCCAAAATAAGTCATGACTTTTCCGACAACCCAATAGCATGGGAACCATGGATATCAATCTCTATGGGAAGTTACTATTTCTTCAAAATTTTATCTTACTTAGGTTGCTTTTTTTTTAGGGTTTTGTTTTTAAATGTCTGTTTCTAACCCGACAAGGAATACCTATTTTCTCTCTCTCTTTCTGTGGTTTTAAACTACATGTATAATTACAAAAATGATGTGTTTCTACTACTCCCTTAGAATTTTTTTCAGAGGACTCCCTTCATTTCCCGTTAAGTACAACAATTCATTTTGTATAACAAAATTTCAGTGAATTTGACAAAATTTACGTACATTTATCCAAGTTCCCTAGAATCCTATATGGTTGTACCCACCATATGTTTCAACGGCTTTAATATTCAGGCAGGGCTAAAGGATGGGTTCAAAAAACGTTGGTTGGGCTGAAGCCCATCAGTAGTGTAACACCTGAGATATGTGGATGGTTTATCCCAATCAAGATGGATACTTCCAGAAGGATAATGTTATACATGTCATAGTGCTTACATTGCACGCGAATGATTTGAGGAGCATCACGGAGACTCTTCCCTGCTACATAGTCCTCCTCAATCTCCGGATCTCAATCCATTTGAACATTTGTGTGATGTCTTGCATAGGCACTGAATATGTGTATGCTCTGCCATAGAGATGGGTCAGAAATCACATAACTGTTACTTTGTCAGCGTCACTGAAGAATCACTGTCACTGTTACAACCAGTGACAAAAGTAACAGTTCCAAAGTCACCAATAAGAATGTCACTGTTAGCTGTGTGAGAGCAATGCTTGGGGTCAGAGGATAACATGTCACCATGCTGTTTCTATTGATACATCACAGAGGTCGCTAGTGATGCCAGCTTCCTTCAGAAGAAACTGGTTTTTCATGCTCGTCTCTTCACGAGGAGTCCACGTGAACAATAATAAAGTGTTAAAGCTGTTCAGCTTTCAACGTAATAGAATGTTTGAGTTTGAAGCCAAGCATAGAAAAATCTGTGAGATGTGGAATTATCTTACTGTCGTTGAGAAGTATTTTGCTTGGTGTGATATTTGTAAGCAAAATATTTTTTTACGAATGTTTTGACTCGCTGTTCCATTACTGCTCCGTCACCCCTGTCGGAAACAGTGATTTTGTCACTGATACTAGTAAGACGGTGACTCACCATCGCATTACAGCTGCGTCACCCGTGTTGTAAATGGTGACTTTGTCACTGGTTAAAGTCACTGTTACTTCTCTAGAACTCTTTTTTTTTTTTTTTTTTTGATTGGAGGTTTAACGACCGCCGTGAGCAACTCAATGGGCTATAAGCAGTCGCCCGTCCCTAATTTAGAGTCACTGGTTCCAGGGAAGGGAGAGAACCAGTGCCGTAAGACAAACACAACATCCATGCCTGACCGGGATTCGAACCCGGACCCCTTACGGACGAATGATCAGAGGCCAACACCTTAGACCACTGCGCCACCGGGGCGGCCTCTAGAACTCTAACATTGTCACTGTGGCAGGAAAATCACTGGTAAGTCCACTTCTACTCAGGCATCCATTAAGTCACTCATAACAATAAAATTTCTCCCTTTAAAAAAAGTACATAATAGCAAAGCTGCATAAATGTAAAATGTGCAGAAGAAAAATTAGGAGGCATATAATTATATATCTGCAGAAACTCCAACAATAACAACATTTTTAGTAGTAAACACTATACAAAAATCTGTAGTTAAATTTTAGCTTTTTTCAGTAGTGAAAACTACAAAAATCCGTAGTTTTCAGCATTTTTCAGTAGTAATGAATAAAATTGTAATACACTGTAAAAAACAAAAATTGCAAGTGAATGAAATGATAGTGTAAATTCATTAAAAGGCAAATTTTTGCTTCAAAAAATGTCCATAAATTGAACACATTTTGTGGGAAACACTAAATGTCTCCAATATATATATATAATTTTTTTTTCCTAGTTTACTTCAAAAATTAGTGTAAATTTTATGTCCCAATGGGAACCTTACAGTAAACATTGGAAGTGTCTACACAGTTTGAAAGTTCTTCATAGTCATCTTTAAACCCAAAAAGAAAAAAAAATGCAGTTTTTTCTTTTCTGCAATGAAAAAAAGAAAAAAAAATTCCTTGCAGGAAAGAATTCTGGTACTACTCCAGGACTTTACACATGAATACATAAGATTAAGTACTTTCCAATATCTTGAAAGGGAACTAAAATTTCAGGACATTTCTATGATTCCATGGACTGTGATAATTCTGCATGTGATCAGAGAATCTTAGACATCCCAAACATATTGAAAGATCATGGAAGAAATGCTACGATATTGAAAACACTAAAAAAACAACAACTCCAAAATGTTTAATGAATATTAGATTCTGAAAAACATGAAAATAAACTTCATGCACATCATTAAAAAGGTCACTTCACTGAGATCTGCGGTTTCCATTGTATATGCGATGCTTTCCTTAAACAGTAGCGGGCTGACGGTTTCCATAGTGATGACGGAGAATCCATAGTAGTTGGAATCTCTGTATTTGCATTCCATTTTTTTAAATTTATCACTGATTAAATTAATGATATCCCTAATTAGCATATGTTCAACATCCATTACACTGCATATTTATATTTCACATGGTACATGGGACTATGTAAATAGCTCAGGAACCCACAAGATTTCCAGAAGTTGACGCCAAAGCACAACATACATTTTATGAAACAACTTGTAAAATGATATTGTCAATGTCAGATATGTTTATTTCATTAGCAACACAAAGTAAAATGAAAAAATTAATGTGCCTTGGGTTACTTACAGGTAAAATTTGTAGAAAGGAGTGCTGCAGTCTTCTAAAGCAGTGGTTCACAATGGGTGGCCCACAAGTACCAAACATTTTAGTTTGGGATATGGTGGACCTACCACACTTAAAAAGGATGGTCCACCATGGTATCAACCTAGAAAAAATTATCTGGTAGTTTGTATTTCTTTTGGGAGCTAACCTCTGAATCTCAGAGAACAGCTTAGTGATATGTATGTATATGCATGCTGTATACACATGGGACTACATAAATAGCTCAGGCATCCAATAGATTTCCAGAAGTTCATGCCTATGCATAACATATACATCCAGATTCATAAAGAAGTATACAGTTTCCAGATGCTGTAAAACAGTAACATTTGAAGATACGGACCACAACTGCAAACCGTTACGTAGATGTGCTCATAAAGTTTGTGTCCCACTACGCAAGGAAGTGATGTAGGCGATAGCGCACGTGTCACGTGACTAGTCAGTCAAAATGGCAGCGTCTGCAGTGGAGAAGGCATTCTGTGTTCTTGAATTGAGCAAAACGGAATCTGTAACTGTTATGCAACGGCATTTTCGATCAGGATTCGGAAAACAGCCTCGAACCAAAAAATCTATCTGCGATTGACATAAAAAATTTGAAGCTACGGGCTGTTTGTGCAAACTTAAAAGTCCTGGACGACCGTGTGTATCGGAAGAAGTTGTTGATAGTGTTTGTGCCGGCATTCAACGGAGCCTTTGAAAGAACCTGAAGATGAAAATAGAACACCGCAACAGGGTCTTGAACCAAGCTAGACAACCAAAAGAATAAAACGTGCAGGGAAATGTGTAACAAGTTAAGCAACCTATTATAATGATAAAGAATTTTTCAGATGGTGGGAAATATGAAATAAATTTGGATAGAACAGTTGAATCACAGTACTGACATTGCAGTAAATGCTAATTTAGTGCATTTATCAGATATGAGATGATTTATTGTTTTGTATAAACTTGCACTTGAACACACATGCAGAAACTTTGGTTGAAGTTCTGTTCTCCAAAATAAAAGTGAATGGGCTGAATATGTTAGTGTCTGTATAGATCGTACTAAGCCAATGCACATGGGGTTTGTTTCATGAATTCTGTCAGTTGCATCATCCATACTCACTATGAACAGCATGTCATAAACAAAAAATCAGTCTAAGATAAATCAGTGAAAATCGTAAATTTTCTTAAGTCTCGTTCTCCCAATGACTTCATCTTCACACGCTGGGCAACGATTACAAAAACTTACTGTATCCCTGGGTCTAGTGGTTGTCTAGAGATACAGTTCTGACTAATCTGTTTCAGCTATACGATGAGGTGGGGCTGTTCTTCCAAATATGTCTTAAAAGATTGTTTGAGTTACTTGAACCATGTTATTTCAGTGTGCATATCAGGGGGCCATTATTTCTCTTGTCTAAGTCCTCTCTATTGCAGCAGATATTTTCACCTTCTTAAATACAGTCAATTAAAGGCTCCAATGCAACTATCTCTTTTGCTTACAAGTGGGAGAAGACAATTAAAAAACTAAAGACCTGGACTTGGCACACTGTCAACAACAAATATGATATCTTCTCTTTTCTTAATGACTTCCCAGTAAAAAGTTCTGTAATATTGTTGAGTGCATGAAGGAACACATGATGTCACTAGTGACTCATTTAAGAGACCATTTCCTATCTTCTGATGAAATGAAAATTTAGATGAAAAAATGTCTCTGAGAAACTGAATTGCCACCCAATGAAACAGCTTGGCTCCTTGAATTGTCTTGCATTTCCTGTGTGAAGATAATGATTTCTTCAGTGGCTTTACCAGACTTTTTGTGCAATTTGCATGTTTCTGGAAAACCGACAAAATACTCGATGCCTTATGCCCTCACATACCAGTGTGAATCTATACATTCAGGCTTTTGACCATAGAAATATTATAATAAATACAGGAACAGACATAATGTGGAGCCAAAGCTGAAACTTGAAATCTCACCTTTTAAGGCTGTTAAACATTAACCTTTAAAGTATTAACCTTTCCAGTTCGGTTACCATAAAACCCAAAATCAGTAAACACATAAAAGTAGTAAGCCAAAATTTTAAATAGCCTAACTTTTAATAAATGTACACTTCATTTTGCTGTGTAATCTGTAATGTAGGCAGAATATACCTGAAGCAAAAATAAATTCTAAAAATTCAATTTTTTTCTTATGGACACGGCAGATAAACAGTGTGCATATCAGGGGGCCATGAACTAAAAACCGATGCAAATAATTGTATGTCCAAGTCTGTTACAGCATCCATGAACAAATTTAACAAACATCATATATCTCTGAGATTCTACAGCTGGATTTCAAATGCTAAAACATACTATGTGAAAATATGCATATTTCCATTTGGAACGTTTTAGATGCAGATTCCTGAGTGCTCAAGAAATTTATGTGCACATATGCTTCATTAAATTTTCCATTTTCAAAATATCTTCAAGCACACATCAGTATTTCTATTTATTTCATATGAAGAAGCATATGTTTGTGAAGGCTACCTTTCTCAGTGAATTTCCTGAAGCATACATCACATTGATGAGGGTTTTCAATTGTGTGAAGAACCATATGTTTGGAAAGGCTACTTTTCAAAGTGGAATGTTTGGAGCATACATCACACTAATGAGTTTTGTCGGTAAATGTGTAGATTAGGGTCCTAAATTATTTTTTGGAAAAATGTTAGTACCTGGGAATAGTGCGATGTACAGATTTTAGAGTGTGGAACTTAATGGCAAATGGTGCAGAAATTTCAAATTTTAAATGTGTTTTAAATTTTTTTATCGTAATATTTAACTGTAAGCTGTGAAGAGACGCTGCAGTAGGCTTAACGCATTGCTGCCGCAACAATGCAGAGTGTTGCTCTGTTGAAAAGAAGATTCGCTGCACTGTGTAAATTCACGCGCGGATGACTACAGTTGCAGTAGCGTACATTCTTGCCAGCAGAGCCATGCATCATGTACTCATACGCTACAGAATATAGTTTGTTCATCTTTTGTCATTGTTTCTAAAACAGATGTTGAGAATTTTTTGTGTTCTTTCACATATGATTCCCTGATTCGAAATAGAAAGTACTAATATGCTTTTCTATATTGCACAGAAAAGTCGGGAACTATAACTTTTGGTTCTGGTTTGAACAGCTTTCATTCACAGCTGATCTGTTGTGTCACTGCACTTTTGGTTCTCCTGTTAATAGCTTGTTCACAGGTTAGTTTCTATCTTAAGCATACGTATCTCTTGCAAATCTGAGAGGTTTTATCCGGTTCTTCCTGCCAACAACGTACAGGACACAACAGAATAAATGGTGGATGATGTGGACCTATTTTCTGTAGCAGATCACTACAACATTTATTGCTCTCCTGCCGACAACGTTACCTTTTTTCTTTGTACTCTTCCACCTGTCATTTCAGCATAGCGACGAACCTTCCTTTCAACAGATCAAAGCTTCATATCTTCGCCGGAGCGATGCGTTAGGCTTACCACAGCATCTTTTCACAGCACCAGCACTTACAGGTAAATATTACAATAAAAATCTTTAAAACAAATTTAAAATATGAAATTTCTGCACCATTTGCCATTCATTTCCATACTCTAAAATCTGTACGTCACACTTTTCCCAGGAACTAAAATTTTTCCAAAGAAGTAATTTAGGACGCTAATCTACACATTTTCTGATTTTTCACCAGTATGGAAAAGCAAATGCTTAGGAAGGCTATCTCTGTCTGAATTGCTTGGAACATACATCACACTTAAGAAGTTTTTCACCTGTATGAAGAAGCATGTGATTAGAAAGGTGAGTTTTCCGTGTGAATTGCTTGGAACATACATCACACTGATGAGGTTTTTCACTAGTATAAAGAAGCATATGCTTAGAAAGGTGAAAACTCTCTGTGAATTGCTTGGAACATACATCACATTGATGTTTGTTTACCTGTATGAAGAAGCATATGTTTGGAAAGGCTACCTTTCTAAGTGAATTTCTTAGAGCATACATCACATTGATGAGGTTTTTCATCTGTATGAAGAAGCATATGCCTAGAAAGGTGAACTCTCTGCAGGGCACGAAATTTCCAGTCGCCAGCTCGCCATTGGCAAGTTAAGAAGTCATTGGAGAGTAAAACTTTTCTCATTGAATTACCGCAATTTTAATGTTAACAGCCGCGGCTATTATGAAGATAATTTTTTTTTTTTTTTAAATATGTGGCACGTATGTGGTGCTGTTGTTATGCTAAATTTGTTTTCTGTTAATTTTTTTTTCCCCTCTGAAATTTCCACACTGATGAGTAAACCTTTTCAAAGAATTTGTTATTTCTCTCTTCCATAAACTGCCAGGTTCTCGGTGTTCGTATTGCTCGTTTGAAGTCTGTAAAGATCACTCTGCAGGCATGTTTATGTGCCGCTACTAGGGACTGACTCACTCGAATGAAATTCGACAAGCGGGAAGGGGAGGGGGATACCATCAAGAGATGCAGACAGGCCACAGCAGAGACAATTCCTCAAACAAAAATAAAGAAAAGCAAAAAATAAACAAGCTTCCCTCAGATTTATGACACCCATGATTGAGCTACTAGAACAAACTTTTATGCAGTACGCGAAAACACAGAACACCGGGTCTTCGGCACTGCATTTTTTTTTCTTTACTTTTGATAGCAAAGACATAACAGAGAAACTTCGTTAATGTTTAAAAATATGCACTATTTTAATCGTATTTTTAGAAACTGGGAAGAGCAGTGTTTTTCTTTGCGAAAACAATTTTTGTAAGTATTTTACTGTTAAAAAAAGTGTTAATCACTAGCTACTAATATTCTAAGAAAACTGCTCACTGTCAACGCTTGATCGGAGGATTTCCACTGTCCGTCAACGTTAAATTCATGAAATGTTTACCTAATAGAAAAAATATTTGGAAAACAAGAATGAATAATAAAAAATTATAGTAGGATAAAAATGTGAATTTAAACACAGTATTTTTATTCTATGAAACCAAATGGTTTAAATTTAGGGATCAGCTCATAAAATGACTGTTTTCTACGTGTCCCCAGTTTAATAGGGCTACAGCTGTTTATGCGTGTACAGCACATACAGCAACGTTTGCTCCCATGAGGACTAAATTAACACTTCGGCAAAACCTTTAAATTTTATTATAAATACCATATATACTCGTGTAAAAGTCGAAAGTTTTTGGAAGAAATTCTTTTTTTTTTAAGTGAAAGTGTCGGCTTATATGCAGGTCTCAGTTTTTTGCCAATTTCTAACTGTTGAACTAAGGGGTGGCCGCCCCGGTGGCACAGTTGTCTAAGCGATGGCCGGCCTGTGATCATTCGTCCGAAAGGGGTCCAAGTTTGAATCCCGGTGAGGCATGGATGTTGTGTTTGTCTTACAGTACTGGCTCTCTTCCTGCCCTGGAACCAGTGACCCTAAATTAGGGATGGGCGACTGCTTATAGCCCATTGAGTTGCGCACGATGGTCGTTAAACTTCCAATCAATAAAAAAAAAAAACAACAACAACAGGGGGCTCGGTTTATACGCGAATATATACAGTATGTAAAATGTTGGATTTTTTTCCCCTAGCCGCATTCTCCTTTCATGTGACGTCATGATCTTTGAGTGGAGATCACAAGCTTTGAAAAGCCTTCACGCATTGTGAGCTATCAAAGTTTTTTTTTTTTTTTTTTTTTGATTGGAGGTTTAACGACCACCGTGAGCAACTCAATGGGCTATAAGCAGTCGCCCGTCCCTAATTTAGGGTCACTGGTTCCAGGGAAGGGAGAGAGCCAGTGCCGTAAGACAAACACAACATCCATGCCTGACCAGGATTCGAACCCGGACCCCTTACGGATGAATGATCAGAGGCCATCGCTTAGACCACTGCGCCACCGGGGCGGCCTATCAAAGTTCTTTCTGAATTGGTGGAATCCATAAAATAAATTGAAAGTGATGTATATTATTGGATTATTCTTATGAAACCATGCATGTATAATTGCGTAAACCAATGCTATCTGTCGTTTGGTGGACAAGGATTTGAAATGCTGAAATACCTGCCAGGTTTTGATTTACTGGTAAAATTTACAGAAATGCAACTTGCTTTACCGGCAGTGTTAAGTTTACAGATTTGATTCTTCCAGATTTTTTCTTTTCTCATGATTTTGCACTCAGCATTAAGACTTTTTATTTAACATAATCCATTTAAATTGAAGCACCAATGTAAGTTGCAAATAAACTTCTCAGTTACTTGGGAACATTTGTCCGCAGTTTTCCCACATGTTGTTGCGGGTTGTTTCAAACGTTAAAGAACTTGCACCGTGCGTAAACGGTATGTAAACAGCTTCAGCTGGGCTTGTTTATCTCTCGACGTGTTGACAGACAGGCGGTCCTCCTCCATTGGAACACGTCTTTATTACTCCTAGTTCGAAATGCTATCTCAGAACGTTGTTATCGTAGAAAAATAATTCAAGCGGATTCTAAATCTGTGGAATTTTTGAGCCCAGATCGATACCCAATATGACGCAATTAAACAAAAGCTGCCGGTTTTGTGAAATTAAAAATCCATTTGGGGCATAGTTTCACAATTTCTATGGCAATAACTAACGAAAGAATGCTGTATTGCAGGAAGTTAAAAATAAATAAATCCAATGCTTTTCGACCCAGTGCTTCTCTAGCAATGATTTATTTTGCTGGTTTTTTTAGTCAGTAAGTTTTCTACGCTTTCCAACCATAGATTGTAATATGTTCCAGATTTGTCTGTCCGTATGATAATTTGCATGATGTCTTCGCTGGATTCAACAAAATTAATATGTTGGGATCCATACTAATTCATCGTATGATGTTCGCAACTAAAATCTAAACCTTTATTTCTTGATAACTTTCAGTTGATCTCGACTTTCCTGGCTGACCAGCTCTATCGGATAACTTAGTAGTCGGTATTTTTTTCTCTGCAAATTGCATCTCTTTAAGCTGTTGCTGTTTTACTATAACAGTTTCAGTTGCGTTTTTTTTTCAAGTGTCAATAAACTTAGCATTAATGTTTCGCTATGAGCAGCAATATTAGGAGGGGGGGGTGTACTATCAACTATTCCATGATGTGAATTCTGTGAAATTCCTGTGTATTGTAAAATCTTGAAAAAATGAAAAATACTCATTTTGCACAACATGTCGATGTAATTTCAGCGTTTCGCGTGGTGGAATGATATTACTAATTATATAAGCATAAATCTAATGTCGACTGCGTGGGGAAAAAATACAAAATTAACTTCCTTTGTTAAATGTTATTATGAACTGGATGCGATTCACACAAAATGTTCACTTCGTTTTTAGTTGAGCATAATTTACCAATTAGTGTCCCTCAGTCTCTCATTTATTTCATTTGACTGTCTCGTTGTCTGTCACTCCGTAAGATAAATCTAGTATGAAAATGGTCTGTTTTTGAAAATATTTTAGTTTGTTCTGTGACGGCGTGGGATCAGGGGCGGCGGAAAGTAAAGTTCGTTGACCGGGACTGAAATTTCAAATCGTGCTACACCCTCGATCTTCCAGCTTCCCGGAACAAACAGAAAAAAAAAAAAAACCAATGAGTGCGTACAGAGCTTTGTTGGGAATTAGGACCACCCAACCACTTACCAAGAGGAACTTTCTAAGGCACATCACAACAAGCTCACATGTCAGATAAAAAAACCAATAAAAATAAAAATTATCTTGAAATTTTTGACAGGGCCTAGGCCCTGGCAGTTCCACAGCCACTGCGTGGGACTCCCATAAAGTCAAGTTTTTATTTCTTTATAGATCAGAATGATAGCATAGTAATGAGAAATTATGTATAGATTCTATTTCAATCGAAATAAACGTGCTGATAAATTCAAACATCTGTAGTCATATTAGATCATTAACATATCGTTTTTTAATTGATATGTTCGATATATTTAATCAATACGCGGGACAAGTAATTTCCTCAAATATATCGATTAATTTTTTAATGGGTTTTGGTTTCTGAAAGTTCGCAGGTATGCTCTAAGGAGTGGCGAGTGGGTTTTTATTTTTTTTTAATTTCTTTTTTTGGCGAGTGCATTAGATCTCGAAATTTCTCCCCTGTTCTCTGTGTGAATTGCTTGGAACATAAATCACATTGATGAAGTTTTTCACCTGCATGAAGAAGCATATGTTTGGAAAGGCTACCTTTCTCAGTGAATTTTTTGGAGCATACATCACATTGATGAGGTTTTTCACCTGTATGAAGAAGCATGTGATTAGAAAGGCTACCTCTCTGTGTGAATTGCTTGGAACATACATCACATTGATGAGGTTTTTCACTTGTATGAAGAATCATATGCCTAGAAAGGCTACTACTCTTTGTGAATTGCTTAGCACATACACCACACTGATGCAGTTTTTCACCTGTATGAATTAGCATATGCCTAGAAAAGTGAACTCTCTGTGTGAATTGCTTGATTTTTTTTTTTATTGGATTTTTAACGACCACCGTGAGCAACTCAATGGGCTATAAGCAGTCGCCCGTCCCTAATTTAGGGTCACTGGTTCCAGGGAAGGGAGGGAGCCAGTGCCGTAAGACAAACACAACATCCATGCCTCACCGGGATTCGAACCCGGACCCCGTTCGGACGAATGATCAGAGGCCATCGCTTAGAATACTGCGCCACCGGGGCAGCGTGAATTGCTTGGAACATACATCACACTGATGAGGTTTTTCACCTGTATGAAGAAGTATATACTTAGAAAGGCTACATGTGTGTCTAAATTATTCGGAGCATATATCACACTGATAAGGTTTTTCACCAATATGAAGAAGCATATTTGGAAAGGGTACCTTTCTCTGTGAATTTCTTAGAGCATACATCACATTGATGAAGTTTTCCACCTGTATGAAGAAGCATATGTTTGAAAAGGCTACTTTTCTCTGTAAATTTCTTAGAGCATACATTACATTGATGAGGTTTTTCACCTGTATGAAGAAGCATGTAATTAGAAAGGTGAGTTTTCCGTGTGAATTGCTTGGAACATAGATCACATTGATGAGGTTTTTCACCTGTATGAAAAAGCATATGCTTAGAAATGTGATCTCTACCAGTGAATTGCTTGGAACATACAGAGTCTTTATAATTAAAGTTCCACTTTGAAATGGCCATAAAAGGAAAACTACTGGACGAAATGTTACCAAACGTGATATTAGTTAACATGAGGTCATGGGATTTTGTTTTCCGCAAAACAAAAAAAAATAGTTCCAAAACTCACCACCAGCGTGGAATGGCGCTGTATGCAATATTGGGAAACAAAAGAAGACATGACGACATCAGTTGCAAATGTGTGTAATCGTGTCGAACACGTGTTACAACTCAGGTTCAATGTGGCGGCCACCATTTTCAGAAAGCAAGTGAAATCGCAGTACTGCGTTCTCAACAGTAGCTCGTAGCATATCAGGAGGAACGTTACGGACATGTCGGTGTATGACAGTTTTGAATTCCGCCAAATTCTGGATGTTATCACCATAAACAGTGGCTTTGAGGTAACCCCATAGCCAGAAGTCACAGAAGTTGAGATCTGGTGACCGGGGTGGCCAAGCCATGGGGAAGTGGCGGCTGATAATCCGGTCATCCATGAAATGTTGCTGAAGTAACTGTTTCACACATGTACCATTTGTGCGGTGGAGCCCCGTCCTGCATAAAAGTCGTGGTGTCTAAAAATGCCACGTTCCTGAAGTTCCGGTATCACGAAACATCGTAACATCGACTCTAAGTGAACAGCAGTCACAGTGGTAGTCACGGGCCCAGCTGGCGATTGCTCTTCAAAGAAGAACGGTCCAATTATGACAAGAGGTGTCATACCACACCAAACGGTGACTTTCGGAGAATGCAATATAACTGGGTGGATAGCACGAGGGATTTGTTTGGCCTAAATCCTGCAATTATGGGTGTTCACATCCCCATTGAGGTAAAAATGGGCCTCATCCGTCCACAAAATGTTCCATGGCCACTGTTCATCCACCACCATCCGTGCAAGGAATTCCAATGCAAAAGATTCTCTTACTGGAGGATCGTTCTGTTCCAGTTGTTGATCACGTTTGATTTTGTATGGGTAGTACAGCAGCACTTTACCAACGATTTCGTACACCGTACTCAATGGTAAGTCCATGCGACGTGCAACAGCACTTACGCTGCAAGTCCTGTGTGTGCTTTCCAAAGTTGCTTCCTCTACTGCTAATGCAACAGCCTCCTCAGTTTCCACAGCAAGTCTTTCGTCCCTGCCCAGGTGCAACAGATAACAAACCTGTGGCTTCAAACTTTGCCATCAGTTTCCTCAAACCCTGCGTGTGTCACGGGGTCTCAGCGTAGTCGTCTGACGGTACGACACTTC
This sequence comes from Macrothele yani, assembly GCA_039090855.1. NCBI lineage: Eukaryota > Metazoa > Arthropoda > Arachnida > Araneae > Macrothelidae > Macrothele > Macrothele yani. The sequence continues at coordinate 142,094,642 of CM077009.1, read as the reverse complement.
TGCAAAGCACGCCGCGCATTGCTATCACATTCATAATAACACTTCACGAGAAAAGCACGATCTTGCATGGTTACCGACATCGTCGACTTGTAACAATGACAGCTCCGACGGGGAGGCTCCCTTTTAGGGTGAAAAATCCAATGACGTGTACAGCGCATTTGCGTACTTCTAATTTGCATTCCTCCTGCCGTCAGCCGTTGACGAGGCTTTGCGTATTTGCATAACAGTGCACACTGTTTCGTGTTCGACACGATTACACTCATTTGCAACTGATGTTGTCATGTCTTCTTTCGTTTCCCAATATTACATACAGCGCCATTCCATGCTGGTGGTGAGTTTTGGAACTAATTATTTTGTTTTGCAGAAAATAAAATCCCACGACCTCCTGCTAACTATTACTAAGTTTGGTAACATTTTGTCCAGTAATTTTCCTTTCAAAGTTTGGTAACATTTTGTCCAGTAATTTTCATTTCAAAGTGGAACTTTAATTGTAAAGACCCTGTACATCACACTGAAGAGGTTTTTCACCCGTATGAAGAAGCATATGTTTGGAAAGGCTACGTTTCTCAGTGAATTTCTTGGAGCATACATCACATTGATGAGGTTTTCCACCTGTGTGAAGAATCATATGCCTAGAAAGGTGACCTCTCTGTGTGAATTGCTTGGAACATACATCACATTGATGAGGTTTTTCACCTGTATGAAGAAGCATGTGATTAGAAAGGATACCTCTGCGTGTGAATTGCTTGGAGCATACATCACATTGATGAGGTTTTTCACCTGTATGAAGAATCATATGCCTAGAAAGGTGACCTCTCCGTGTGAATTGCTTGGAACATACATCACATTGATGAGGTTTTTCACCTGTATGAAGAAGCATGTGATTAGAAAGGTTACACCTCTGTGTGAATTGCTTGAAACATACATCACATTGATGAAGTTTTTCACCTGTATGAAGATTCATATGCCTAGAAAGGCTAATACTCTGTGTGAATTGCTTAGCACATACACCACACTGATACGGTTTTTCACCTGTATGAATTAGCATATGCCTAGCAAGATTAACTCTCTGTGTGAATTGCTTGGAACATACATCACACTGATGAGGTTTTTCACCTGTATGAAGAAGCATATGCTTAGAAAGGTCATCTTTACCAGTGAATGCCCTGGAACATACATCACACTGATGAGGTTTTTCACCTGTATGAAGAAGCATATGTTTAGAAAGGCTACCTTTCGCAGTGAATTTCTTGGAGCATACATCACATTTATGAGGTTTTTCACCAGTATGAAGAAGCATATGTTTGGAAAGGGTACCTTTCTCTGTGAATTTCTTAGAGCATACATCACATTGATGAAGTTTTCCACCTGTATGAAGAAGCATATGTCTGGAAAGGATACTTTTGTCAGTGAATTTCTTGGAGCATACATCACACTGATGAGGTTTTTCACTTGTATGAAGAATCATATGCCTAGAAAGGCTACTACTCTTTGTGAAATGCTTAGCACATACACCACACTGATGCAGTTTTTCACCTGTATGAATTAGCATATGCGTAGAAAGGTTACCTCTCTGTGTGAATTGCTTGGAACATACATCACATTGATGAGGCTTTTCACCTGTATGAAGGAGCATGGCTAGACAGGTTACCTCTCTGTATGAATTGTTTGGAACATATATCACATCGACAAGATTTTTCACCAGGAGGATTTAGCATATGCTGCAAATGATTACTTTTAACAGTAAGTTACTTGAAGCACACATCACGCGGGTTAACTTTTTTATTTGTATTCACCTGGAGTTACCCCAGAAGATTAGTTTTCAGTTTAATTTCTTGCCACAAACATCACACTCCCTGGAATTTTATTTCTGTGCATATGCGTTGAAAAACAATATATATAAATATATATATAACTTAAGACAGCAAAAAGAGACCACCTTCCATGATATTAAAGAAGACTGTTCTGAAATTGAAACCTTGTACATCAAGGTGTTCAAAAAGTGAAATTACTAAGAGCTTTTAGGATGCAGAGCAAAGAAGCATTGCTGATTTAATCATCTTTTTGAGAAAGATACCACAAATATGAAACTACATGGATATATTTAAAATTTCTGTAGGAATACTTTTAAAATTTAATTCCCAAAAAGGCATTAGTATAAATACGTGAGCCAGCATTTTATTTCCCTATCTTTTTTTTTTTTTTATTGGAGGTTTAACGACCACCGCGAGCACCTCAGTTAGCTATAAGCAGTTGCCCGTCCCTAATTTTGTGCCACTGGTTCCAGCGAAGGCAGAGATCCATGCCTCAGGGGATTCGAACACAGAACTATCTCGGACGATTGATCAGAAGCTATCGCTTAGACCACTGCGCCACAGGGGCGGTATTTTCCCACTTTTAGTCTTGTATTTTTTTACTTACATATTTGATGTGAACATCAGGAACTTCAAAACGGGGTCAATATCTTTTTTTTACTGCACAAAAAGATGAATTATTTACCTGAGCGTATATGCCATTGTTTGGTGCGCAGCGCCATTTGCAATCTTAATTTGTACTACGAGCAGTGCTGCCAACCTGTTCATCAAATGTTTCGCTAAATAAAAGGAAAAATTCCCTAGTTTTCTACAGAATTTCCCCTGGAAACAAAAAATCTCTCTCTATATATATGTGTACATATGTATATATATATATATATATGAGAAAAATAAAAGTTGTGAGAGATATATTTGTAGTGTCAACACTTGCATATACATCTCTAAAGTGCCGCCCCGGTGGCGCAGTGGTCTAAGGCGCTGGCCTATGATCATTCGTCCGTACGGGGTCCGGGTTCGAATCCCGGTCAGGCATGGATGTTGTGTTTGTCTTACGGCACTGGCTCTCTCCCTTCCCTGGAACCAGTGATCCTAAATTAGGGACGGGCGACTGCTTATAGCCCATTGAGTTGCTCACGGTGGTCGTTAAACCTCCAATCAAAAAAAAAAAAAAAAAAATCTCTAAAGCTGTTTTGAATTTTGCAGAAGAAAATTTTGATTAAGAAAATTAGTGTTATGGACCCTATTCACGTAACGCCCAATGTCTAAGGCGTTGGCCTCTGATCATTCGTCCGTAAGGGGTCCGGGTTCGAATCCTGGTCAGGCATGTATGTTGTGTTTGTCTTACGGCACTGGCTCTCTCCCTTCACTGGAACCAGTGACCCTAAATTAGGGACGGGCGACTGCCTATAGCCCATTGAGTTGTTCACGGTGGTCGTTAAACCTCCAACCAAAAATAAAAAAAATAATAAAAAAAAGAAACTGCAGGCCCAAGCGGGAGCCGCTCCTTATGTTGCTGCCCTCGACAGGCATTATGCCTTGGTTAATCAGCAACTACCTGTCACAATGGAAAAGTTTCAGGCTTCGGAAGTTGCCAAACCCTCAAGCTCCAAGTCTACTAGCACCAAAGCCACAAGTTCTAAGACGTTGATACCTCCTACTCAGGCAGCGATGCCTTCACAGCAATCAACGATACCTCAGCCGCTGCACCGCAGGACCGCCAAGGGATAAGTTTCACGAGACAGCCACTCTTCTCCTTCTAGCTCCTCCATCCGACCCTGCTCTGTCTCACCCTCCCTGCTGATAAGCGCTGTCATCTTTCCTCTGATGCTTGCCCTTCTCCCGACGCACGTCCCAGGAAATTCCTTACTAAAGGAATCCCTTTAGGAATTTCCAACAATGATGTTGCACATACTCTCAGAAGTCAGGGCATCCCAGCGGAAAATTTATTGCGTATGCAACATCGGGAATCAGGTCTCCCATGGAAATTAGTGATGTTTGACACCACTGTCAGCAATGTATCCTCACAGATCCACTTAGGATCCTCCAAAGTCGACGTGGAGCTCTTTAATAGAACCCAATCCAAACCCCAAGCTAAATTTAATAGGAGACTTGATCGACTCCCATCCAGGCCTTCCGCTAGACCCCCCACTTCTTCACTTCCCAGTTCAGATCCCCCCGCCCCTCAAATTCGCTCAGGAAACTTGAACTCAACTACAAGTTGGAATATCTTAAGGCCCTAAATTCCCTGAATCCTATTAACTTCTAGTCTGTTTTCTCTTGCTATCTCTTCTCTTACTCTCGGCACCTGCAGAGCACCTTTAGTATAAAATAGGAGCTCACTTTGTAAATTTTGTACAATATTATTTTTTTATGGCGGCCCTACGGGGCTGCTCAAAATTCTAAAAGCAGAACTCACACAATATCTACCTATGCTTAACAAAAATAAGTTAGGCTACTCCTTATTGTGAACCAAAATTGTGTTTCTTCTCTATTTTGCAATACTTTCTGCAAATCCTTATTGTCAACCGAAAATGTGTTTCTTCTTTGCAACACACTAAGCTATTCCTTATTATCAACCGAAATTGTGTTTCTACTTTTTGATATACTTTATTCCTTATTGTCAACCGAAATTGTGTTTCGCTCTTTTTGCAATTTGCTTATTCCCTGCAGGAGTCGGCTATTTGCCGTAAACCGGTGATAATTCACGAATTGCTCAAACTCGTAAATTCAACCCCGAGCAGTGTTATTACCCTAATATAACAAGTATTATTACTTTAATACTATTGCTATGTTTCTTTTTTTGATTGGAGGTTTAACGACCACCGTGAGCAACTCAATGGGCTATAAGCAGTCGCCCGTCCCTAATTTAGGGTCACTGGTTCCAGGGAAGGGAGAGAGCCAGTGTCGTAAGACAAACACAACATCCATGCCTGACCGGGATTCGAACCCGGACCCCTTACGGACGAATGATCAGAGGCCAGCGCCTTAGACCACTGCGCCACCGGGGCGGCCTATTGCTATGTGTTACTACACCCCGAAAACTACACCCCAACCTACTCAATGACTATTCCATATGTTTTAACTTAAAAACTGTCCCGGGTCTATTGATAGCAAAAATTGCACATATGATCATGTTTGGCCCTTAAAATTATAGGAGAGCTATGCACCCTTAAACATGCAATTACGACCATACGGAAGACCAGCATGTAATTCTCCCTACCCAAACTTCCGATCTGTAAATTTTTCTTTTAAATTTTTTTCTGTCTTAAAATTCCAGCGATCACGGAAACCAGTAACGAGCAAAACTGCGATTAGCTCAGTCTTGTTTCCGGAGTCAGCATTCTGCCCCTTGTCCATGAACCAATGATAATTCACGATCTGGCATGGTGCTGAAGTTCAATCCCCAAGCATTTATTCCCGATCTCTCAGTCTTTTCTATTAATTCCCTATCTAGTACACCACCTGCAACCAAGGAATTACCAAATCTGAAGAACTACCAACTCCCTTAAAGCCTCCAGTATTCTTCGGCCAGCTCGTTAATTTTCCCATTCATTCACCTTCTCCACGTCGAGCCATGTTTTCAAAGTTCTAACAGTTAAAGGTGCTTTTTACTTAGCCACAGCGAAGGGAAATTTCCAACCTGTGACATATTCCTTAAACTCTAACACTCACCTTTCCACTATGAAACTATTTTTTAAGGTGCTCTGCCTTCTCCTAGCAAATTTTTTCATCCATCAAACCATACAACAGTCGGTGAAATGGCTTCTAAACCTACCGATATTTTTTTCTTTTTTTGTTAATGGAGCAGTACCACTTTGCGTGAAGCCTGTAACCGCGAACGACAGTTTTTTTTATTGGAGGTTTGACGACCACCGTGAGCAACTCAATGGGCTATAAGCAGTCGCCCGTCCCTAATTTAGGGTCACTGGCTCCAGGAAAGGGAGAGAGCCAGTGCCGTAAGACAAACACAACATCCATGCCTCACTGGGATTCGAACCCGGACCCCTTCTTTGCGAATGATCAGAAGTCATCGCTTATACCACTGCGCCACCGGGGTGGCCGATCGACAGTCGTCAAAGTGTGGGAAAGCTGATGGTTCCCAATGCTATTGCAAGGAGGTGAAGAAACCCGTTTTGAGTGAAATCAAAACAGATCAGCTGTTTCTGTCCTCTCTCTGAGATGGTGGGAGTCTGCGCTGTGGGAGTTCGGGAACGTGACGTCAATTCCCGTGGCTTAAGCAGTTTTGCTTAGCGCATGCAAACCAAGGATGGAGAGAAGGAAGATTTCGGACTTCTTATTTCTTAACATTAGGCTTTTGGTTATATTTTAAACATGGTTACTTGCACATGGGCAGTAAGTAACCATGTGCACTATGCACTTCCGCTCAAAAAATCATTATTTTGTTCAATTTTTTAAAGAAATACCAACACATATTTTCCTGTATTTCCTGGAATTTTCTCATTATGGGAATGAATATTTCAGCCTCAATTTTTTTCATGCCTGTATGGATAGAGTAAGGGTCCGAAAAACCCGTTCAAAATCTCGATTTCCCCATAGAGATATACAGGAGATTCTTAGATTGGGCGCATTGGCGTAGTCAGCTGATAAAAAGTGGCGTCACGCCAGAAGCACAGGGAGAGGGGCTGTTGCCAACTCCTCTTACTTCTAACCTCCTTGTGCTATTGCAATGCATTGTGTGTTGGCCGAATCGCATCCTTTCGTCGCAAATGTTTCAAATTTTTCACCATAACTTACTTCCCATGTGTGAGAAGTTGCTAAATTTATAAAAATCTTAATTATTTTGAAGCCCCTTCCCATTTTTATTTTAAATTTAAATACACGAACATTAGTGCGAATTCAATACGTAATATAACATTAAAGTTGAAAACTTTACTCGTCTATGAATCATAATTCATTCCGGTTTGATATTAACACAGTTTCTGCAAACAAAATCCACGCAATTCCAAAATGCAGCCGTTGAAATTAGATAGGTGTTATGTAAACAACTTCAAATTCCCACACCTGGAGGCTTCACGGTTAGGAGACTCATGGCATCTTCAAAAGTATTATTCTAACCTGCTTGGTCCTAACAAGCCTGTCCTAAGATTTCAAAAGACACAGGTCACAGCTCACAGTGTTTCTCGTATGCGTGAACCAACATTGAAGAAGTTTTTATAATAAATCACAAGTCAGACAAATTGTGGGTTACTTCAAAGATATTAATCTAAAGTTCATAAAAGGTAAGTTCTTTTCCTGTTTTAATTCATAGGCTTCGAACACAATTCATGCATTCGTTTCGTCACGTGGAGAATTTTAACACGTGGAGGATTAAATAATTTGTTACATTTTCGAATACAAAGCCTGGGTGGGCTTTATTAGACCACCGAGAGATTTTTTAGTGCTCACGCAAGTTTGTTTTAAACATTTTTATTGTTTTATTTGATACTTATTTAAGGTTAACCGACCGACGAATCATTGCCATTGGGTTGTTTGTTTTTGTGAAGTGTTTTACTGTTTTTGTATCAGTTTATATTTGATTGTTGGAGTTTTTTATCTTCGTAGTCTTTTCTATATGGTATTTATCACCCCATTCAACATTTGTTAAGCTCCGGGATCATTTCTATTTCTTCATTAAGCGATTACATTATTTACGTTCTGCATTATTTATATAAGGCTTTTCTCCTTCCTGCTCCCCTCCAGGATGATTTTTTGGGGGGTGTTGAGATTTTTTTGATGAAAAATGTAATGTGTGGTGTTTTTCACCTTTTCAAAATAATTAGATCTTCTAAAAATGTACTTAGATCTTTTAAAATATCTTAGATCTTCTGATGTTTTTCAGGAGACGTAGAGCATTCTGCCTCCTTCTTCACTTGGTCTCAATTATTTCAACTTTCCACTCAATAAACATACTTTTGTTACTATTTCGCTGACGGTGTTGGGTTTTTTTATTTTATGCTATTTATCATCCAGATCCCTGTTCGTTAATGTTGTAGAACACCAAGAGTTTTATTTAAGACTAGCACTTACTATTGCAGAAAAAAGATGCCATTTTTGGATATGATATGGCCCAAAGGTTACCTTTGGTGCTCCAGGTTTTGAATTTAACCAACTCACTTTGAATTTTGTTGATTTTAGTTTCCAAATGGCAAGAGTAAGAGACCAATTTTTGTATTTGCTAGTTGATTCTGTACCTTCAAATTTCTCTGAATGATGGAATTTTTCGTTTCTAAGCAATTTAATTAGAGAGTCATAAACCAATATTTATATTCACTGTCGGATTAATAAAAATTCAGCCGGTGCTTCCTAATTAGCCTTTCTCTAAATTATGGATTTCTCCTATATCAATTTGTTGAGGGCAACTCCTATATCAATCTCCTATATCAATATGTTGAGGGCAACATATTAAAGGCTAGTTCATATATCTATGCTCTGTGGAAAAGCCATACAAACTGTCAATTTTATTGTGTTTTCATGGCAGAGATAACATTGTTGTGTGACATTTTTTCCCCCAGCAATGTACGATTATGTATGATATACACTGGTCACACAAAGTTAGGGATATTGCGCGAAGTGAAGAATGTATGTATATGACTCAAATAACATACATTGAAATAACATAAGTGAGGCTGCGTAACACAAACAATAAACAGTGTGTTTACAAAAACAATTTAATGTGCAATTTCTGCATACAACAAAGAAGTACTGCAATATAGACAAAATTGTACATTCAGAGAATGTCCATACCTCTGGATTTCAGTATTCAGTTTCACCACCTATGTGTCGAAGAACATCTTGACACCTACAAGTAATACCTTATTGGCGAGTGTCTAGAGCAGCTTGTCCCATATTATAGGCAACATGTTACAGAGGTCTGCCAGGAGAATACATACTCATTTAAGTGATGTTTTGCACAGCATAAAATAGGCACATAGTATGAGCGGCTGTGGGTCAAGAAGAAATCCCCTTCCCTACTTAACACCATTGTTACATGTGTTAGCACACATGATATGCATATGTGTGTACCTATCTGTGTCTTTCTGGCTGTCAAATAAATAACACAGATAGAAAAAGCTAAATGCCATGAAGACACAGCTCATGCAATGGGTTTAATCAGTGGTTTAGCTCTTTTTTTTTGTGTGTGCGTGTGAAATTTTCACTCTTAGTAAATTGTTTTTAACTGCAACTTGTGCACATTTTGGCTTTTCACTTTACTAGCAACTTGTTTTTCAGTGTTTACATCCCATTTTATTTCTTCTTGCTAGATTCTTATATATATATATATAAAAATAAATTAAAATTTGGCGGAATATCTTATATTTTTGTGAGCTGCATTTTGGAAGTTCTCACGGAACCTTTTGAAAGTTCTTAGGGCAAATTTCATGCGTGAATTTACATTAACAAATAATTGGGCATTCAAATTAATTGAATTATCTAAAAAAATTACATAAGTGCTTGTTGTTGTTGTTTTTTTTAATTTTCACTCAGATTTGGTCATTCATGGCACTGGTTAGGAAAATTAGGGATGTTGCGCAAAACACAGGTGAGTGGGAATCAAGTACAACCTTCTGTAGCCCTAAAACTTGACCTTATATCTCTCGATTCGGTATCTTTCCTAGTAGATCCTCTCCATCTGCAGGGTGCAACTGGATAACCCTCTGAAAGTCAACTAACTTGGTGAAGTAAATATCCGTGGAAAGGATTAAACCATGCTTGAAATTATAGAATAAGCAACGTTTATTCACAGTTAAACATTTTACATTAAGATCTACTATAGTTTTGCTGAGCGTTTGGCTTGACTTCATCAGGACAAAAGGAGCATAAACATTGAAATCATTGTTACACCATCAGCTTTCTGACAGTCATGGATTTTGGTGAGTTGTTTCCATGCTATTGAAAAACATGGAGTAGGTGTCATGTCATTGACAAGTCACGAAGAAAAATCAACAAGAAGTCGGTGCTTTCAATACATAAATATATATTGTGCTATACATATATGCTCAACTGAGGATTCCTTTTAGAAAGAGCTCAAGTTTCTTAAACGAATTGAATGCAATACACAGAGAATATAGTCCTTCTGTTCAGGCAAAGCTGTTCAAAAATTTTGAAAATTCTCAAAAGTTATAATTTCAGTTATCTTTAAATCTATCAACAAGGAAAATTTTTACGGAACAAAAGACTATGCTAAAGACACAAATTCCTAGGGAATTTATTAGATCCCTTGGGAATGTGGACTTTCATATATAGGACAAGCCCGCAGGACTTTTAATTTTTTGTGTGAAGGAACACACGTGTTATGTATGGAACTGTGAAGTGAAGTAGTCTACAGCACACATTGTCATGAAAACAACCATATTTTGAAAACGCAACGCTTATTGACAAAACTGATTTGACTATCAAGTGTACTATATTAGCTTTCCACATATACTGCAATTCTTCACGGCTTGTCATCGACATGACATCTACTCCATTTATTTCAAGCGCATGGAAACAACTCACCAAAATTCGTGACCGTCAGGACTGATGTCACTATGATTTGAACGTTTGCACTCCATTTATGTTGATGACGCCAAGCTTAACACTCAGCGAAGCTATAGTTGATTTTAGAAAAAATATTTATTGTGAAGAAATGACCTTAAAACAAAATATTTAATTGTGAATTCCCATTTTCCACTCCTTGGAGACTATTGTTGTCGGAGGTCGCGCACCATGTGCTGTGTTGTCATGATGCTAATTTACGCTGATAACTTATCTTCAGTACTCACAAATTTGCATATCACTATGTTTCCCCCTTGAAACCATAATAATCCCTAACTTTTGTGATCACTGTATATCCCAGCAAAAACAGTCTTGCTGGGCCAGCACTATGTTGCCGCTGCCGAACCGTCAATAAAATGTCCGGGTGGCCAATAGAAGGGCCAGCAGTTCAGACCAATAGCTGGCACCCCATTAGTTGTCATATGCAAGAACAGGGCCCATCAGTTGTCCATCACAGACAGTGGCTGCCATAAGTGCAAGCACGTGCTAGAAATGATGGCTAGCCTGATGTGGTCCGCTAACTTGCCGGTAGTGGCAACCAGCAGCCACCTGACGTAACTGGTGGCTTGCCAAATCGTGTCCGCCAATTTCCCAGTAGTAGACATAATAATCAAGGATACCCGCAGTTTCCCAAAGCTACAACTTTTTTTTTTTCTACCCTTACGAATAACAGAACTGCGCTGGGGAAATTTTCTCAACCGACCGGAAAAACCCCGTTTGGATTTGGGTAGATACGAACCAGGGCCGTTGGCGTGGGAGCTAAGCTCTCTACTGATCGGACTGATTTGCCACACTCGAGCCCGTGCTTAAAGCTGTCTGTTTCGTGCGGAATGTGCAATCGAATAGTTTCCCCTTTCATTTTACAATATTGCGAGGTATTTTTCATAAAAGTCAGTTTCATGTAATTCATAAATTTATTTTTTCAACGTAACGACAGTTCTTTTTTTTTTTACCTTTAAGGAACTCACTCATTTTCAAAGAGTGTACGTACTTAGAGTCGCTTTTCAAAGTTTTGTACTGTGCTTGTCGTCTTGAAAGGAGATTGTTGAATTAATATATATTTACCCGGGTTCATGTCGCATTCTGTTACATTTTTAACGTTGTATTTTTCCTTTGCGTTGTCCGAAGCTACATTTGTTTTAAAGAGAAAAGATATTTTATTTTACTTCTCGTTATTTTTAGAAGCGAATTCCTCCGTCTTGTGTATTCAACCCATGGATGAGTATAATTATATCCACATAGCGTTGCTTTTTTTTTCTTTCAAATAATTAATAAATTTTGTACGCGTATAATTCTTTTCTTTTTTTCCAACAAACGTTTTCTTAATGGGTTTCCAAGAAATTTGTTTCAAGCGGTTTCAAAATTTTTCTTGTTATTCACCCACTAGAAATGGAGCTGGTGTATTTCATGGCTGTAATCTAGTATTTCATGGCTTAATCTGATATCTTTGTCGACGTGGAATTTCATAAGGAAATTAATTCGCCTCTCTACATATGATTTTTTTCTTAACATCCACTAAAATAACATGATGGCGATAACGTCGTCTTCAACTAACTGGTGCCATGACTTGCTTCTGCGCAGTCCCGTTGCTTCCACCTGCTGTTGGGGTTACATTGGATGCCAGCAACGGGCCACTAGTGGCACTTGCTTGGAGGCCCACAATTCACGGCGATGCTGCAGGGCCATCATGGCTCGCCAACTGATAGCGCTGCCACCAACGGACCACTACCGGGCCGTGAGCGGCAGGTTTCAGCCAGCAGTGACCTATCACTGCCAGCTAGTGGCCAGCAGTTTTCCAGCACTTGTGTTTTAGCTGGGATATATATATATATATATATATATATATATATATATATATATATATATATATTTGATCAATGCATCCTTCCAGAAGGACGCACACGACATAAAGGCAGATACGTGGACCTTAACTAAAAGAGACATACAAAGGCTGCAGAGCAACTCAAAGTAGCATGGAGAGGTGCATGCTTGGTGTAACCAGGAGAGATAAGAAGAGGAACTCGTGGATCCGAAAAATTACTTCGTTATAATGGCGCCCGAACTATCCGGATGACCAGACCGTTCAAAATCCCTGAAATGGTGCAATGGGCTGGACATACTGCCAGACAGGACAGATCATCGATGGACAGCCGAAATTTCTGCATTTGGATTCCAAGGGACAGGAAAAGACCCAGAAGAAGAATAATAAGGGGAAGATGATGTAACGTACCAGGAGATGTGACGTACCTGCCAGAAGGACGCACACGACATAAAGGCAGATAGGAATCAGAATGAAATGTCCGCGTAGCTTAATTGGTAGAGCAACTTATTCCGGAGAATGAAATGTCCGCGTAGCTTAATTGGTAGAGCAACTTATTCCGGAATGAGTGGACCCAGGTTCGAACCCCGGCGCGGATAAAAATGACGGATATATATATTCCCTTATAGATTTAGAACACACGAATTGCGTTCGAAGCCTATGAAAATAACGAAATGAATACATGAAGGGTGTATTTGTTTCGTTAATAACTTTTTGTGACCACCTATGAATTGAAACAGGAAAATAATTTATACCTTTTAGAAATTTCAGTTAATGTTATGTACAAAAATAAACAGACAGAAGAGCACAGCACAATGTCGGAGCCGGACAAACTGGATCGGAAGGATCTTTTCATAGCTAATTTGCATACAAATTCCTCAAAAGGATTATACGTATCTTATACCTACAACAAAATAAAGTACTTACAATTATTTATAGCCTACGTACTGCAATGCATTTGGACACTCAATGAGAAACTTAAAGAATTGCAATTCCTAAGCACAAGAATTAAACTAGAGACCTTATGCTAAACAAACTTCCTTTAATACTAAGACAAGTATGACCAAAAATTAAGTTTAATATCACAAAATAGTTAAAAATATGATATAGTGCACCCTCAATGTTTAAAGACCAAATACACAAGTGTTGGAAAGATACAAAGCAACTCACATACCAAAATAAAATAAGGCTCTTCTTCGTAAAAATACAGAAAAAATTATAGATAAATATAAACTGGGATATAATATGCGCAGACTGCAGGTGGAACACAGATAGTCTTTAGCTACATTTAAAAGAAAAATTAAAAACAAGGCTCTGAGGCTCTGAAAACACTAATTGATTTATCTCCCAGCATTTCACCTCACTCTTCTAATCTATTAGCAAAGTTTCAAACGTGTCTGAAAAACTGTTATTAATGACAATACAATTGACCCCGTTTTATGTTTCAATACTTCGGATGTTAGTGATATCAAAATACCTAAGTTATGTTACCGCCGTTTTTCGTCATACCAGTTAAATCTGAGCAACTGAATTCCCAAGAAAATTGCAACAGCCGCGATGAAGTCACTAAAATGGACATGTTGACTCAAAACATTTTACAAAGTCCTATACATTGTGAACAATAAAAAACATATAATGGTTAGAGATTGTGTTGCAGTAATCACTGTTATAGAAAAGCTTTCTTTTTTATAACATTACTCCCCTAACAAAGACAACCCCTTATAATGCTTCGTCAAAAATAAGTGGTAGTAAAATAACTTTTAGGAACAGGAAAAGTTTTGTGAAGGGGCAATCATGTTATGAAAATGATTTTTTATGGCATTCTAAATAAGATAACCCTTTAATATTTCACTAAAAAGAAGAAGAAATAAAATAATTTTTAGGAACTCAACAAATGTTTTCTGAAAAAACGAAATTCATCATCTACCCCAGCTTCAGTGTTATGCCCAAGGGGGGACGGGGGGGGGAAGTTGGGTGTTAAAACACCCCAAAATTTGGAACTTTTCCATAATTTAAAAACACGATTTTAAAAGGCAATTTTTTTGTTAGTATTTGAAATTGTTTTTATGTCTCATGACAGCAACTGAGCGTATTTTCTCCATTAAGACGAGGAAGGGGCATGCCCGTAACCAGAGGGGGGCAAGAGGGGCTGAGCCCCCTCTAGCGATTCTCAGAGCCCCCTCCGCTTGCGATTCCCAGACTTTTATAAATTTTAAAGTATCTCTTACACGACCAATGTTTCCGCATAACTAAAATTATTGAGAATCCGGCTTCCCCTATTAAAAGACAGTCCTCCTCCTCTTAACGACCATCTTTGTTTAAGGACGACTGCAGAAAAAATACTTTGTCCGAATTACCATTCCCACTGAACATTTTCTCACTACCCTGGACCCATGAAATAACACAAATCTTCAGAAGTATGAAGAGGTCACTTTAAATGGCTACAAAGCTTCATCCTCCCTGGAAGTGAGTCGGGGCGGGGGCCCAGGAGTTCTTGAGGATGACAGGCAGTTGTAGTAACATTACCTAAAGAAAAACAAATACCCAGGTTCCACACTTCCTACAAAGCTGAAAAACGGAGTGACAATTTAAAGCTTAAACTCATCTTAACTGCACTCTCTCTTTTTTTCTTCAAGGAAATCATCCTGCTGCATGTTCAACTAAAACCTTCCCCCAACGCCTTATTTAGCAATCAACCCCTCTGAAGGAACGTTTCTTGAAGAGAACCAGGCTAACTTATCTAATGAGTTAATTTAAGGGAGCATATGATCAGTTAGGCTGGTGTGGAGATTGAAAACAAATCCCCTCTCCCCCACTATCCATTGTAGAGTTCTAAAAAGATTCAGTACACCCTGGTCTGGTTTTCGTGTTTTTATCTACGAATTTTGTTCCTCGGTTTGCTTATGGTTTCTTTTGTTTCGAAAACATTTTGAGTGTTTATCTAATCATTGTTTGAAAATTGAATTCTGTTTTAAGTATGCAGAAAGTTCAGTCCTGTTGTATAAAATGTCTTTATTAAAATACTCTAAAAGAAAAAGTGCCGAGAATGAGGACAGCAGTGAAGAACAAGAAAAAGCTGCTTTTAGTAAAACTCCTGATACTATGCAGGGTAATGATTCACTTATTGAGTTAAATGAGATAAAGCTACCCGACAGTAAACAAATGAAGACGGGGCAATATTACAAAAATTAATATGAGAGAAGTTTTGAAGGTGACTGGTTACGTAAATACACTGACGGAAAAAAATCCCAACACCAAGAAGGGGTTGTGTTAGATAAACGACAGTTGGTAGGCGGTGAGAGTACATCTTTAAGATGACGTCTATGCACATTTCGCGCTGGGCGCGTACGTGTGGCGCTAGAAGCGCCCCTCGGAACATGCAAAGTAGGTTTGCTGTAAATACACGCTGTAACGTTCGTGAGCGTTGGTTATCATTGAGATTCGACGTAGGGTGTTGATGTTAGTCAAGAATGCGTTTAAGAAGACGAAGAAGCCATTATCAACAGCTCACGGAGTTTGAACGAGGTCGTGTAATAGGGCTACGAGAAGGTGGATTTTCTTTCCGCAATATTGCAGAACGACTTGGCAGGAATGTAGCCATTGTGCATGACTGTTGGCAGCGGTGGTCAAGGGAAGGTACTGCCTCAAGAAGACCGGGATCCGGCCGGCCACGTGGCACTACTGAGAGGGAATACCGCCGTGTACGGCGTATGGCCGTGGCGCATCGTACCGCGTCTGCGGCAGCAATTCGAGCTGCAGTTGCCACCACAGTGACGCAACGAACTGTTACAAATCGGTTACTTGAAGGACAGCTCCGAGCCAGACGCCCTGTAGCGTGCATTCCACTTACTCCAAACCACTGCCGTTTGCGACGTCAGTGGTGTCAAGCTAGAGCTCATTGGAGGACGGAGTGGAGATCTGTTGTGTTTTCTGATGAAAGCCGGTTCTGCCTGGATGCCATGATGGCCGTGTGTTGGTTAGAAGGAGGCCAGGTGAGCGCCTGCAACCAACCTGTCTGCGGCCGAGACACACTGGACCTACACCTGGAGTTATGGTCTGGGGAGCAATTTCATATGACAGCAGGCGCAATTTCGTGGTTATCCCACGCACCCTGACGGCACAGTTGTACGTCGGTCTGGTGATTTAACCTGTTGTGCTGCCATTCATGAACAGCATTCCAGGGGGTGTTTTCCAACAGGATAACGCTCGTCCGCATACCGCTGTTGTAACCGAACATGCTCTACAGAGTGTCGACATGTTGCCGTGGCCTGCTAGATCACCGGATCTTTCACCAATCGAGCACGTATGGGACATCATTGGACGACAACTCCAGCGTCACCCCCAACCAGAACTAACCGTCCCTGTATTGACCTGACCAAGTGCAACAGGCATGGAACTCCATCCCACAAACTGACATCCAGCACCTGTACGACACAATGCATGAACGTTTGCGTGCTTGCATTCAACATTCTGGCGGTTACACCGGTTATTAATGTACCAGCATTTCACATTTAAAATGGCTCTTCTCGCGCTTACATTAAGCTGTGATCTTGAAACCTTAATCGATTAAATATGTTACCTATACAAATGTATTGCCACCATTTCATTCCTCTACAACTATTTTTTCGTGGTGTTGGGATTTTTTTCCGTCAGTGTATGTTGAATGGCTGGAATATTCAGAAGAATTGAACAAGGTATTTTGTAACGCTTGCAAATATTATCAACCTACTGGGACAAAAAGAGACAGCGTATATAACTACGGGATTGAATTGTTGGGAAAAAGCATTTGACAAGAAGAAACGATTTCCAGCTCTTGAATTGACGAAAAATCATTTAATTGCTGCCGCAAAGTGGGAAGAAAGAAAAGTAAGAGAAAACGGCGTAATCAGTCAGTTTCGTGTTTAGTAAATGATAAAGTTCTAGAAGGGAACCGTTACTATGTTTCATTTATCACGGAAATGATATAATTTCTTACTACTGATCAACTGCCCTTAAGAGGTACTTAATATTGAAGAGAATTCAGAAGATGGATTATTTATAAATACCTTTGAATATACACTTAAAAAGGACCAAAAACGTTTAGATATTTCTAAAACAATTCCCCAAAATGCATCCTATTTATCCCATACAATACAGAATGATATGATTCATGTTATGGCTGATATGGTGAAACATGATATTGCTACAAATGTTTTAAATGAAGACGTTCCTTGGTACTCATTATTTATGGATGGAAGCCGTAACAAAAAAAAAATGGAAGAAATAATAGCTTTTGGAATCAGATTTGTTCGAAACGGAAAAGTTTTAGAAAAAACTTTATCAGTTGAGATGGTGAACAACAGTGATGCAAAATCATTGGTTAAGATGACACTCGATTTATTAGAAGCCTGCAAAATAGATACCAAGTATTTACTTAGTCAATGCTATGACGGAGTCGGTGTCATGTCTGGTGGAAAAGGTGGCGTCCAGGCTATCTTGCAAAATAAATTAAATCGGAAGATCCCCTATGTTAATTGCTACAACCATAGATTACATTTAGTTGTAATGAAAGTAGTAATGACAGAAGAAATTCAGTACTTTTTCAGCCAGAGCATAGCCTTCTTTAATTTTCTCAAGAAAGGAAATATCCATAACATATATGAAGGCAAAAAACTTGTTTCATTTTTAGAACATAGGTGGTCAGGCCATTTGAAGTCGTTAAATTAATGGTTGAAAATTTCGATGACATTGTCAAATCCTTTATAGAAATTCAGTTAAATGAAAAGAAAAAGTTCGATGGAGAAGATGTTGCAATCAGCACTGGATTATTACATACAATGACCAATGATACATTCTGCTTTTGTTTGGTATTGATGAAAAAAATACTTGGAATTTTACATCTAGCAGATAAAATTTTACAGAGTCGTACTGCAAGCCTGGAAACATCAAATAAAATTATAAATTCCGTGCACCAAACATTTGTTGACCTTCGAAACATTCCTAATTTTGATGCAACACTGGAGAAGAGTAATTGGTTCTTTAAGAATTTGGAAGATGAAATGAAAAAGCATAGAAGTCGTAAAAAAATTCAATGATGGAAAACTTTATAGTTTATGAATTCATAAATGAGCCTTCAGTAGTCAGTCCTCGTAATAAACTGCAGTGCATGTACAATGAGACTATTGATTCTGTTCTACAAGAACTTGATAAGAGATTTTGCAACAACCAAGATTTGATTGCTGCAATAACGGCTGTTGAGGAACTGAATGAGGATTTAGAAAAGTATGATGCCCTGAAAGAACTTGGAATTAATGTTCCCCAAAGAGAAGAAATAGTAGTTGCAAAAAATTACATTAAATCTGAAACAAGAACGGAGGACTTGATAGAAAAACACTATGAAATGCAAAAAGCCTTTCCCAATGTGTGCGACCTGGTGGCAACTTGTAGGGTTTCTGCATGTAGCACTGCAATTTTTGAAAGTACTGTTTCGGCCCTTACAAATATCGACAGGCCCCAGGGACAAAACATGTCTTGTCAAAGACAGGCAGATTTAGTGCTATTAAGCTTTGAAAAAAATATAACAAAAAATTTGGACTCCTCAATTTTTTGAAGAAATTCAATGACATGGCTGACAGAAAATTGCAACTATTCTAAATTGAAAAAAGCTATCCGTTTTTACTTTAACCCTTTAAAGGGCAAGACTTTGTCATTTTCTGATCTTTGTGTTTCTTTCCCCTTTTTTTATATTTTTGCCAAATAAATTTCAGTCTGTGTATCGGAGCCAAAAAAGAAGCCAATCATGTGATTACGAACGCAAAAGTGGCCAACAACATGGGTGAGTTCATTTTCTGAAAAATACACGGATCTTGATTTCCATTTACCCAACTATCATATTTAGTCTAATCTCGAAAAAAATATTTAAACATTTGATCTGAAAAATTGTGCATTTCACCTAAATCATATTATTGTAGCATTTTGCTGATTAAGTTAATTCAGCTTAAACCTTGAGCGTAATGTAACTGTGCTGAAATTCATCAGGCATAAAAATCTCTTAATGCACTGCCTATAATGTATGAATTTTCAACAAAGCTCCGCGCCTTGCAATTCTTGCTTGTTCTAATGTGAAAATTAGCATCAGTTAGTAATTTTAATGCTGGTTTGAAATTGAATAAAACAATTCATAAATTTTGAAAACTCAAATGTCCATGATCAAAAATTTGGCTGTATTTTTAATTATTCTATGTTAAAATTTGCATAAAATGCGTTGGCAAAATCGTTAAAACTCGACTACCTTTGTGTAATGATTAATTTTTTTAGCTCGTCCTTCTATTAAAAAAAAGAATAGAACAAGAGATTATTACAATTGATCCGGCAACGTGAGTTTGAACTCAAATGGTGTTTTCTACACGTTTGAGAGGGTGGAGATCAAAAAAATTGCATGATAAAAAATTTGGCTGTGTTTTTAATTATTGTATGTTAAAATTTGCATAAAATGCGTTGGAAAAATCGTTAAAGCTCGACTACCTTTGTGTAATGATTAAATTTTTTAGCTTGTCCTTCTATTAAAAAAAAGAATAGACAAGAGATTATTACAATTGGTCCGGCAACGTGAGTTTGAACTCAAATGTGTACCGATTGAGTTGATTTTTGGTACAAAAATCAGATTTCGTAATCCCTAGGATTTTGTTAACCAATAAAATCGGTCTATAATAAGGCGCCCAAATGGGACCCCAAAAATTTTGAAAATTCAACAAAAAAAAAAAAAAAAAAAAACATTTTTTAGGGAAGATGGCCAACAGTGTATGGTTTTATATGTAATTTTGCATTTTGAATCTAATGAAACAAATTTCTTTGAGCTACGACACATAATTCTAGAGATAGATACAAAAATATATATTTAGCGATTATTTTTGGCGCGTTTGACGCAGCCTTGGAAGTAATGCATAAAAAAATGAAATAAAGGAAAAATAAACAATTCAAATAAAAAATCATTTGCTATTTTAGATACGACTAATTGCGTGATAAGTTTTATTAAATCACAAAAGTTTTGTCAAAGTCTCAAAATTTTAACACCTTTAAATTTTTTAACATCTTTAAATTACAGAAAAAGAAAAATGAAAAAATCGTTCCGACTTGTCTCGATAGCAAATGGGCCTAGCCCCTTACGGCGCTTCAACCCCTGGTTGGATATGAAAACCTTCAAGAGACCAAAATGAGTTCCGCAGGGTGGGTGGAGGGGGGGGGTCGTTTGCTGTTTTAAATGCAATAAATTGCACAATGAAAATTTTATTCTTTGTTTTACGAGAAGAACAGGACATGATCTTAACTTCAGCACATTGGACTTTTTTGTTTCTTGAGCTCCCCCTGCATGTTTCGAAGACCCCTCTGGCCTTCTTGGCTGGTTACGGCCCTGACCATAGTAATGCATCTGCATCAGACTCACCGGTCTGTTAATGGGTGCATTTCTGCAGTGCTCTTAACACATGCATAGACATTAAAAAAAATTCTTGAAATCGTCATCACACGCGTAAGTTACGTTGAAAAATTATTAGTAGTAGCATAAACCGGCGTTTTATGAAGCATATCGCTGATGTTAAGAAAGGCAGCCCCCTTCCACCTCCCTTTCAATTTTAACCATCAGCGACACGTCCGCGGCTCCCAATTGGCACAATGTTAAACGAATCGCCTCGTTCAGAGCAATCGGCATGCCCTCAGAAAAAATGAAAGCATTGAAATTTACCTTTCCCCTAACACCTGCAATACTGACCCACCTTTTAACATCCCTATTATTTGAAAAGTGATTTTGAAATCTGGCAACAACTGACACTTTTACAACGTGTCTTATTCCATGGCTGATGAAGGTAGAAGTCGCTACCGAAACGTCCCGCTCATAATGTTTCAACGTAACTTAAGCGTGTGATGACGATTTCAAGAATTAATTGAATGTTTTGTGTGTTGCGTATTTTTCTGCCAATTCTTCTCACATGCATAGAGTTTGTGTGTTATGAACATGACATAAGTTATGTACCAATAAAATATGAACATACACTGCTTGTCACCCAAAATGCAACACCAAGAAGGAAGCATCCGATTGGCCTGAAATTCGCAGCATGCGTCGCCCGCGAGAGGACATGCAAACGATTAGCATTGCAGGGCATATGCAAATCATGTGCGCCCGGCACGCCACCGAGAAACACCATAAGAAGGGTGCACAGAAGGCGGGGTTTAAGTAGTGGAAGTGTGTTGCGCTGCCGGACCTGTGCGCGGGAAGCTTCCTGATGACTCGTCGCAGAATACGGCAGTCATTCCAGCACGTTTCAGAGTTCGACACAAGATGAATAGTGGCTTATCGCGACAGCGGTTTATCGTGCACAGACATCGGCGCCCGTGTGGGACGACATCCAGCCACAGTGAGGTGAGTATGGATTCGGTGGGTGCAGGAGGGACGGACGGACCAACGTGAGCGATTGCCGTAGCCGCGGCACACCACCGAACGAGAAGACCGACATGTTGTGCGGCGGGCATTGACGGCTCGCACCGCCACTTCACGAACGTTAGCGCAGAAATTAGGGGTGTTGCGCAACAACCTGTGTCAGCACGTATCGTTCGACGTCGTCTGCAGGAGCGGGGACTTGTCGCACGGCGCCCATTGCTCCGATTACCAATGACGTAACACCTCCGGTGAGTGCGGCGGCAGTGAGCCGTTTAACGCCACATCTGGACTACGGAATGGCACGACATTTTCTTCTTCGACGAATCCCGCTTCAGCCTGCAACACCACGATGGTCGGATCCACGTGTGGCGGCACCGCGGCGAAAGACTGTATGACGCCTACATTATGCATCGCCATACCGGTCCGTCGCCTGGCGTTATGGTTTGGGGCGCAATTAAATATGACACTCGCAACCCTCTGGTACGCATCGCCGGTACACTCAACATCCACCGCTACATCTCCGACGTTTTGGAGCCTGTAGTCCTCCCTTATCTGCAGGACCTGCCAGCGGCCACGTTTCAACAGGACAATGCGTGCCCGCCCCGTGGCACGCATCGTGCAACAATTCTTCACTGCCCACCAGGTGTCACTACTGCCGTGGCCCGCCTGTTCTCCCGATATGTCGCCCATCGAACACGTCTGGTCGCTGATCGGCAATCGAGTGGCCCGGCAAGCACCACCCGCGGCTACTCCTGATGAACTGTGGCAACGTGTGGAAGCAGCCTGGACTGACATACCTCAAGCCCACATCCAAAGCCTCTTTCGTTCGATGCCGCGGCATGTAGCGGCCGTTATTGCCAGCCTTGGGGGCCACACGAACTATTGATGTCTGCGTGTTCCGCAAGTCGCACGGGCCTGTAAGCTCAATCGTTTTATTTTTGTATCTGTTGTTATGTGTCCAGTAAATCTGGCTTTGCTATCTCATGTCCTTCTTGGTGCTGCATTTTGGGTGGCCAGCAGTCTGGACATACTGCCAGAAGGACAGACTATCGATGGACAGCCGAAATTTTAGATTGGATTCCAAGGGACAGGAAAAGACCCAGAAGAAGACCACATGGAAGATGGGTGGATGAAATTCGAAAGTATGCGTGAGTGACATGGAGGAGACTGGCACAAGACAGACCGTTGTGGTGGAAACTTGGGGAGACCTTCGTCCAGCAGTGGATTGATAATGGTTGAGAATGATGATGATGATATATATATATATATCATCATCAACAATCATCATCAATCCACTTCTGGATGAACGTCTCCCCAAGTTTATTCCACAACGGTCTATCTTGGGTCCTTCGTATCACTCCTGCATGATTTCAAATCTCAAGATATATTTCTTTTTATATTTACTGCAACAGCCTGCTCGAATCTTAAGCCAACAGATATGTATAATAACTGACACATGATTTAAAGTTTCATTAAATAGTGTAATACTGCTACGGCAGCAATGACACGTCATTTCATTATATGATGTACATCACAAAGGGTTCAAACAGGTCACTAACCTCCTATTACTGAAACTCAATTATGACACTCACACAGTTAACAAGCTACTTACACTATCTTACAAATTAAGTACTGGTTTATATTATAAAATTAACATGATTTAATGCTCATTGAAAATAATTTGCCCTCTTTATTTTCATCATGACATTTATTAGTAACAATATAATCTGCAATTGAAAAGGAGTTAACTGTGTGACTAGCTAATTCTAGAATTAAAGATTTTCCTATTTTTTATTACAGGTAATTAATTCATACACTCGACGTGGATCAGGAACACCAAACAGAAGTCATCTCTCTTTCCACATTAATAAGGTGAATCACGGAAAAATTCTCATCGGTGGCGGCCGATGAGAATTTTTCCGTGACTCACTTTATTAACGTGGAAAGAGCGATGACTTCTGTTTGGTGTTTAATTACAGGTTTAAAGCCTAAATATTTCAGTACAAAACTTTTCAGCCTTCAAAGAGTGTTGCTTTCATCCAACATCTCCCCCAAGTCTTTCATCACAATCCCCCATTTTAACTTCCTGGATAAACTGTCAAGCACCATATAGAATAAATTGCTCTCTTGCCCACATAAAAAGAGTAAATAAAAAGGAGTAGAACGAAATATTTCATACCTGTTGCAGATAACTTGGAAATGCTTTGAATATACTGTAGTTGGAATGGCATTTTCTTTCAAATACACCTTATGTGATTTTTTCTGAAACACATGTTCTTCAAAGTGTTCTGAACAAATTCTGCTGAACTTGGAAGGTTTCCAGTCTATTCTTCGTATGGCTTGTATCCATGCAGCTCTCTGTTCTTCACTGCTTGGAAACCTGTATATAAATATAATTCAAAACTCATAAGCATTTGTTGAAATGGAACATAGGTTCTGTGCATACATAAATAAACAACTAAAATATAAACAGTACCTTGAGTCAATTTTAACAATCGAAAGGCTTTATGCGAATACATTTTATAAACTGTGAGGAAAGTTAAAAACATGATTTTTGAGAATTTCAGCAGATACTTGGGGGAAGGGGGTGTACAATGGAATGCTGAGAAGTTTTTAATGCATGTTCAATATATATTGACACACAAAATCATAATGCTCAGAAATATGTTCACAAGGTTATAGCTCTATTGGGGCCAGATGCATAAAACTTTACTGTAAAACACTCATGATTGGTCACTGTACAAGTGTTTCCTTGTTCATTTGTCTCTTCCTTCCATTCTTTTTTAATAATTTATATATCTATACCTTCTTTGTGTTTCACCCTTTTCATCTGCTGATTTAAGTATTATTATTTATCTTTTTGTTTCATACATAAAATAGCTCTGTTGTAAATTAGGAGTAATTAACAGTGATGTTTTCCACTGTCACATAATTTCTAAGAAACTCTGAGTACAGTGACTGACATGAAAAAGTCACTATTTTAACGAACTCTGCTACTCCAGAAAATCTGTACATGTACTGTGAAAACTCTGCTACTCCAGAAAATCTGTACATGTACTGTGAAATTTAATTTTCATTAAAAGAGCTCCAATGCCATTACTTAATCAAGCAGTACAATTATTAGAAAATATTGAAGTAAACACTAAGAAGTTTTAAAGAACTCGTATTGAGCCAACAATCATTAGCGTTTGGATGTACGCGTTTCACTTTGACTCATTCTCACACTGTACGAATATAGAGAGAAAGATGTATAATGAATTAGCTTTATTTTCTTTCCGCTAAGCTAATTAATATGAATGATTCTCTTCCTACCAGCTAGCTAATGATATACTCGTACTAAGCTTCAAAATAGTGAATTCAAAAGGGGTGTTGTTACTAGTTAATTACGAACGTAAACAAAGTCTTAACGCTGGTTATTTATGGTAATAAATAAATGTTATAAACCTAACAGCCAGACAGAGGTCTGACAAAAACTATGAATTGAGAAAGACTAACTTACGGTAACTTCTTTATTATAAGACTCTTGGTCAACTAAAGCACGCCGCCCCGGTGGCGCAGTGGTTTAAGGCGTTGGCCTCTGATCATTCGTCCGAAGGGGTCCGGGTTCGAATCCCGGTGAGGCATGGATGTTGTGTTTGTCTTACGGCACTGGCTCTCTCCCTTCCCTGGAACCAGTGACCCTAAATTAGGGACGGGCGACTGCTTATAGCCCATTGAGTTGCTCACGGTGGTCGTTAAACCTCCAATCCAAAAAAAAAAAAAAAAAAAAAAAACAACTAAAGCACTCACAAAACTTGTTTTACAATAATGAAGAATCTCTCCTCGTATTATAAACGCTCTCCGTAAACAACAACGCTCTCTCATAACAACAACAAAAGCTCTCTCTAAGTCTCGATGAACGCGCCTATATACTAGCTACCACCACGTCACGACTTACACTCATTGCCAGATCTCATTCAGCGGGTGAAATAATATTTCGTTCAGTAAGAAGATAATTTACATAGTAAAATAAAATAACCAGAGATAGTAAAATCAAAAGGAAAGTGAATATAGAGTATACGTTACAGATGGAGTATGGAGATACATTCGAGTTCGACATTCACATTTAAACTTGAAATAAAAATTAAAGTACGGAATTTAGTCTGCGATTCTTCCTTAGCGCAAGCTTGTTAGTGATGTGCTCAATGTCAATGTCTCTGTTTCTGTGAACGGACATTAACGCCAAGCCCGATAAGCGGTTCTCACCCATGGTGGAGCGCATATATGATTTTAGCCGTCGTAAAGTGCTGAAAGTGCTTTCAGCTGTTGCTGTGGTGACGGGTAGGACAGCGAAGATATTCAACATTTTAGCTATGCTTGGAAATAATACAAATAATTCTGGAACAGTTGCTAATGTTTCTAAAGCTGTGGTTGGTCACTGATACTCTGAAACTTTACCCCATTTCTTTTTCCATAATACGAATTCTCCTTTTACGATAGATTCATCGTTGCACAAAGCAGATTAATACAGTTTTACAGCGTCAGATATGTTGGCAAAAGAAGTTTGAATGCAGAAAAAATGGCAAAAGATACTGCAGTTTTGCGGCAGTAGACATACTACCTACGAATCTCTCTTCCAGCTCATATATCAGGTGGTCCAGGTATGGAATGAACACGGATCCTCTATAAAAATTTTCTGCAGTTCCCGCAGGATAATTCTTTCTGTTTCTTTGTCTCCTAGCCAATCTTGGTATTTTGATTTCAAAATCGTGCTCCTTACCCAAATTTAAAGCTTTCTCAAATACCGAAGAAAATTCTTCTTTGGCATTTTCGCGAAAACGTTCTTTCGTATCCTTTACTACTTTTACAGCCTGAATGAGCTCTAAACTTTGTAATTGTAGCAGCTTAGAAACCGGGAAGGAGCTGACGCGGTGTACACACAAAAGAGCAATAACAAATTGCCAGTTGCAAAATGAAGAAAGGAGAGATGTTGTTTTTCGAATGTTATCGGCTTTTTCTTCAGCTGACATCTTTTCAAGCGCCAAGAGAACAGCTGGGAATAGTTCAAGAAATATAGATACAGCTTCATGTCTTTGTACCTAGCGAGTTTGCACAGAGGGATTTTAACCTTGAATGTGAACTTGTGGGACGCGTTTCATTAATACATTCTTGCAATAAAGTTAGTTGATGCGCCCAAAAAAGAACATATTTCTCCTACAGTTCCTAAGACATTTTTAATGGCCAAAACATTACAGGCATAATTCACAACAAGATTTAAAATATGGCTTGCACAATGGGTAAAGATTGCCAATGGACATTCCTTTTTAATAAGGGCTTGAACATCTTTTATATGCCCGCTCATTACAGTGCAACCATCATAACCTTGGTCACGCATATACAATTTATCAATTCCTTTAGCATACAAAGTCTCTAAAATAACTTACGAAATATTCTTCGCAGTACAATCGTTAATACTTACGAAAGCAAGAAAGTTTTCAAGCGATTTTCCATTTAAAATATATCGAATTGTAATGCTCATTTGCTGTTCAGTAGAACAATCTGTGGTTTCATCTACTAGAATATTTAGCTTCGGCAACCTCTTTAACAATCACTTCTGTAATGAATTGCCCGATTTCTTCAATAATAGAATTCTGCGTGTGCCAACTAATATACACAGTGCGTCAAAGAATTTTTAAGACTGGGTCTGTAAAATGAAATAGAAATAAGAAATTATAATTTGTTTTGGTTTGTTATTCAAAATAAGTCCCTCCGGCTTCAATACACTTGTTACAGCGATTTAATAATGATTCGAATGCCTGTTCCAGTTCACTTTGCGGAATTGCCTCCAAAGCACGCGTCGAAGCTGTTTGTATGGTCGAAATATCATAAAAAAACACACCTATTTAACGTCATTTTAAGTTTTAGGAACAAAGAAAAGTCGCAGGGTGCTAAATCAGGCGAATACGGTGGAGGATTCACCACACAGACGTTATTTTTTGCCAAAAATCTACGAACAAGAAGTGAGGTGTGACTGGGTTCATTATCGTGCAACAAACACCAATTGTTTTCATCTCGACATTCTGGACGAATGCGACAAATTCTGCCCATCAAACGCCTCAAAACATTAATTGTTCGTCCACTTGGAACAAATTCTTTGTGGATAATACCCTTACTATCGAAGAATGTAATGAGCATTGTTTTGATTTTCGATGGAACTTTTCTTGTTTTTTTTGGCTTGTGGCGAGTTTTTTTACTTCCATTCCGCACTTTGTTGCTTTGTTTTAGGATCATATTGAAAACACCATCTTTCATCACCAGTAACAATCGGTTTTAAGAAGTTTGGATCCTTTTCAGCGGCTGAAATGATATCTCTGCAATGTGCACTTCTCCTTGATTTTTGTTCATTGGTTAACGTGGTTGGAACAAATTTAGCACAGACTTTTGTTTTGCCCAAATCTTCATGCAGGATGGTTCGAATCGTTTCTTTGTTGATGTTTAAAGACTCCTCCATCATTCTTAGTGACGCACATCGATTGTTTGCTACGAAATCAAGCACTTTTTCAATAATCTCAGGTGTTCTAGATGAACTTGGTCTTCCGGTATGCTTATCATCTTCTAGCGTCTCTCTTCCGTCCAAAAACGTTTATGCCACAGGAAAACATTTGATCTACTTAAATAAAACTCACCGTAAACTTGTTTTAACATTTGGTACGTTTCCGAGGCACTTTTACCAAGTTTTGCGTTAAATTTAATAACAGCCCTTTGTTCCATCTTAATAATTCGACATGAAAAAAATTTTACTTCTCTAATGAACGGCCGTTTCGTTTGAGTTACTTTAACAATTGCGCAGTACTTTTGGCAGAAAGCAAGCAGATGGTCACGGTTTATAACGCATTCGCGATTACACTGGTGGCGTCACCGTAGGCTGAAATCCAGCCCCAGTCTTAAAAATTCTTTGACGCACTGAGTATGTAGCGGTTGCCGACGCTGTTTTTAGGTGGTTTTTAAGTACATTATCTCCAGAATCCATTCGAAACCTTAAAACCTCTCTGAAATTTCCCTCGTTCTGTGACGTACCTGCCAGCAGGACGCACACGACATAAAGGCAGATAGGAATCAGAACAAATGTCTGCGTAGCTCAGTTGGTAGAGCGACTTGTTCCGGAATAAGCGGCCTCGGGTTCGAATCCCGGCGTAGACCAAAAATGACGGAGAAATTTACTTCGTTATAATGGCGCCCGAACTGTCCGGATGACCCGGCCGTTCAAAATCTCGCATTGGTGTGATGTTCTTTCCACACCGCGAGACAGGAAAAATCAGATAATTCCTTCTCCAGCGCTTCGACAAATAAAAATGTGTGATGTTGCATTCCACACAGCAGATTTACTGGGAGTTCTCAAGTGCACGTTCTACAGTGGATGGCTGCCTGCAACGATTCATGGTCACGGCTGACCCGTGGGTCATGCCCCCGGCCCTCTTTCGGGGGGAGATGTGACGTACCTGCCAGCAGGACGCAAACGACATAAAGGCAGATAGGAATCAGAACAAATGTCTGCGTAGCTCAGTTGGTAGAGCGACTTGTTCCGGAATAAGCGGCCTCGGGTTCGAATCCCGGCGTACCCCAAAAATGACGGAGAAGTTTACTTCGTTATAGTTCGCTTTCGGCAAATCTTCAAAAGGCCCGTAATCCCGATGTCCTCGTAGTGTCAGTTCTTGGCGCATACAAAATATGATTGTTTTAATTACCGACGTTAAGATCTCCCTGTTTTTTTTAACTTCATTTCTACGATTCGTATCAATCTGGTTGATTAAATTAGGTTTTTTACCTTGAACACAACTTATAAGTTTAGAATAGCTCTCTACAGAATCTTTGTGATAATTTGTCTGTGTATGATTTATAAAATCTTCAATGGCATTTTTGTATTTAGTGTAAGGCTTGCTAATCAAGCTTTGCAAGCGGACTCTTTGAGCGTCTGCTGATTCAATAGCAAACAATACACAATATTTACAAAAGGCTCCCTTTTCAACTTCACTATACTCTAACCAATTAAAGCGCGAAAACCATGAGTACTGGAAGCGTCTGTTACTTTTCGGACACTTTGGAATGAATAGGCATCATTAGGTTTCCAAAATCCTTCTCCAATCAGTTGGCCGCCCCGGTGGCGCAGTGGTCTAAGGCGTCGGCCTCTGATCATTCGTCCGAAGGGGTCCGGGTTCGAATCCCGGTGAGGCATGGATGTTGTGTTTGTCTTACGGCCCTGGCTCTCTCCCTTCCCTGGAACCAGTGACCTTGAATTAGGGACGGGCGACTACTTATAGCCCATTGAGTTGCTCACGGTGGTCGTTAAACCTCCAATCAAAAAAAAAAAAAAAAAAAAAATCAGTTGTTTTTTGGTTGCATCATAAATTAAAACTTGCCTTCCGAACAAACCAATATCTGAAGTTTTTATGTTAGAATGAGGAATGTTCTTTGCACCAGGAGATGATACCAAAGAAGAACTTACTTTTGCGATAGTGGGTGGTTCTATCAACGATACGTCATCTATTATTCCTGGTTTCTCTACTGATTCTTGGGGAAGGACATCTGCTTCTCGGACAAAGGAATCCTCTAATACATGTTCCTCCACGTGAAGTTCACTTTGACTTTCATTCGATGCAGAATTATTAGGTTCTCGAAGAAAATTTTTTTTTTGATTGGAGGTTTAACGACCACCGTGAGCAACTCAATGAGCTATAAGCAGTCGCCCGTCCCTAATTTATGGCCACTGGTTTCAGGGAAGGGAGAGAGCCAGTGCCGTAAGACAAACACAACATCCATGCCTCACCGGGATTCGAACCCGGACCCCTTTCAGACGAATGATCAGAGGCCAACGCTTAGACCACTGCGCCATCAGGGCGGCAGACAATTTTTGGATTTCAGGAATTGAAAAATAGAAACGGTGTTCTTAGCACTTTCTGTCATAAGACGTTTCGATTTGGCTTGCCGAAATTCATTACCAGAAAGTTTTCGATTTTTATCGCCTTTATAACGAAGTAAGTTTCACCGTCATTTTTGGTACACGCCGGGGATCGAACCCGAGTCCACTTATTCCGGAACAAGTCGCTCTACCAACTAAACTACGCAAACGTTCGTTCTTGCTGCTATCTGCCTTTATGTCGTGTGCGTCCTGCGGGACAGGCACGTCACACCTTCCATTTTCCGATGCGGTGCGAAGTGGTACTTGCTTTAGATAACTGTTTTTAATGATTTAAAAATTATGTTGAACCAATGTTTTGATACGAGCAATAACAATTACAATATTGCCGCCCGGTGGCGCAGTGGTCTAAGCGATGGCCTCTGATCATTCGTCCGAACGGGGTCCGGGTTCGAATCCCGGCGAGACATGGATGTTGTGTTTGTCTTACGGCACTGGCTCTCTCCCTTCCCTGGAACCAGTGACCCTAAATTAAGGACGGGTGACTGCTTATAGCCCATTCAGTTGCTCACGGTGGTCGTTAAACTTCCAATCAAAAAAAAAAAAAAAAATACAGTATGTATCGATAGAAAGTTTTAAATACTAAGGCGAACATTAAAACCTTTAACATAGGTATAATACAATTTGTACAAATCAGCAAATTCAAGAAATTTTTACATTAAGGTGGTTCCACCTAAAATATCTGCCTTATGTTTCCAATGGTAAAACTTCTGTGCATATTTTCTTCGCAATTAATGTATTCCCAAGGATGAAAATTTGCACATCGATAAAACGAACTTCAACTTATAGCATGGGATACTTAATACTTGCTAAAGCATAATCATAACTAAGCAATCCAACATTTATTTGTCTGCTGACGTCAACAAAGTACAGGTCGCGCCATCTGTTAACAGGTTTGAACATTACTCAAAGAAAAATGATTGATTTTTAAGATAACTAAGGTTACGTTTTAGCAAGTATTAAATATCCCATGCTATAACTTAAAATCAGTTTTATCGATGTGCAAATTTTCAATCTTGGGAATACACAAATTGCAAAGAAAACATGTGCAGAAGTTTTACCATTGGAAACATAAGGCAGAGATTTTAGGTGGAACCACCTTAAGCCGCCCCGGTGGCGCAGTGGTCTAAGCGATGGCTTCTGATCATTCGTCCGAACGGGGTCCGGGTTCGAATCCCGGTGAGGCATGGATGTTGTGTTTGTCTTACGGCACTGGCTCTCTCCCTTCCCTGGAACCAGTGACCCTAAATTAGGGACGGGCGACTGCTTATAGCCCATTGAGTTGCTCACGGTGGTCGTTAAACCTCCAACCAAAAAAAAAAAAAAAAAAAAAGAACCACCTTAAATAGAACAAATAAGGTTTACATTTTCACTCACGTTATAAAAAATTAGCGCGCCTTGAAGATTTAACAAACCCGATTTAAAATTTCATCCGGTTGCACCTCAGTTTTCCAATGGGTTGCTAAAAGTACTAATCTACTCAGTCTGTTTTCTCCCGTGCAGTTTCTTAAATATGTCTTCAATCGTCTAAGTGTTAAAAATGTCATTTATGGCGTAGCTGTGGAAATCGGAATCATAGCAAGAATCTGTAAAAACGTGTGTGAGTTGGGAAAAAGATTTGGGTCGCATTGTAAAAGTGCTTCTATTGCGTTATCAGGTCTTGAATTAACGTCTGTGTTGACCCATTTGTTTCGCCAAACGGACTATGAGAGTACTGCTCTCTGGAAGTATGTTTTCATAAAATCCTTTGCAAGTCGTTAGCTCTTTTTCGTAGTTTAACGCAACATGATGAGGTAGAAATATTTGAAGCGCTATGACTAATGTCTTGTGAGTCTCGAATCGATCGTTAATTTGTGTTCGCACGTGGTCAACAAATAACACGAAAAGATTTCCCCGAAAATACTCTTCTGGAGTTACTCTTTGAAACGTCCTGGATGTTTTTTTTTTTTTTTTTTTTTTATTGGAGGTTTAACGACCACCGTGAGCAACTCAATGGGCTATAAGCAGTCGCCCATCCCTAATTTAGGGTCACTGGCTCCAGGGAAGGGAGAGAGCCAGTGCCGTAAGACAAACACAACATCCATGCCTGACCGGGATTCGAACCCGGACCCCTTACGGACATCCTGGATGTAACTCTTGGCATTGTGATAACTCCATCAACTTATGCGATCAATTTTGACGTTGCATTAAAAATAACACTGAATTTATCGATGTCGTTACTTCTTAGATAGTCGAGGGAAGTTACCACGAGATCAAATATGTTCCAATGATGTCGTCAAATCGCATGCAACGTTTTGAAGAGTTTTCGGCAGCGGTAATGTCCACGAAAATACAAGGTCAAATGTGCAGAGTGTGACTATAAACTAGCCTTGGGTAATAGCACTTAATAGCTGATGAGCTTTTTAGTAGGATTTGCGATTTTTTATACCTTGAAAATTTTGTAACGATAGAACTATTGGTACGCAGATTTCTCGGCATCTCAATAAAGCTTGATGCTTATAAACCCAACGTGTTTCGCACATTGATATTAAATTAGTGTGCCTGGAAGCTTGTAATAGTTGCTTGATGAAACCTTTGAGAACTTCGTTATTTTTTCGCAGATGAGCTCAAAAAAGTTCCAACAAACTAAACTGTGCCTATACAGTTGCCACACCGGGATCGAAATTTTTTTTTGATTGAAGGTTTTTTTTTTTTTTTTTTATTGGAGGTTTAACGACCACCGTGAGCAACTCAATGGGCTATAAGCAGTCGCCCGTCCCTAATTTAGGGTCACTGGTTCCAGGGAAGGGAGAGAACCAGTGCCGTAAGACAAACACAACATCCATGCCTCACCGGGATTCGAACCCGGACCCCGTTCGGACGAATGATCAGAGGCCATCGCTTAGACCACTGCGCCACCGGGGCGGCGATTGAAGGTTTAACGACCACCGTGAGCAACTCAATGGCTATGAGCAGTCGCCCATCCCTAATTTAGGGCCACTGGTTCCATGGAAGGGAGAGAGCCAACGGCGTAATACAAACACAACATCAATGCCACATCGGAAATCGAAATTTGTTTTTTTGATTGAAGGTTTAACGACCACCGTGAGCAACTCAATGGCTATGAGCAGTCGCCCATCCCTAATTTAGGGCCACTGGTTCCATGGAAGGGAGAGAGCCAACGGCGTAATACAAACACAACATCAATGCCACATCGGAAATCGAAATTTGTTTTTTTGATTGAAGGTTTAACGACCACCGTGAGCAACTCAATGGGCTATGAGCAGTCGCCCATCTCTAATTTAGAGCTACTGGTTCCATGGGAGGCAGAGAGAGCCAGCGGCGTAAGACAAACACAACATCCATGCCACATCCGGGATTCGAAATTTGTTTTTTTGATTGAAGGTTTAACGACCACCGTGAGCAACTCAATGGGCTATGAGCATTCGCCCATCCCTAATTTAGGGCCACTGTTTTCATGGAAGGGAGAGTGCCAATGGCGTAAGACAAACACAACATCAATGCCACATCGGAATTAGAAATTTGTTTTTTTGATTGAAGGTTTAACGACTACCGCGAGCAACTCAATGGGCTTTGAGCAGTCGTTCGTCTCAAATTTAAGGCCACTGGTTCCAGGGAAGGGAGAGAGCCAGCGGCGTAAGACAAACACAACATCCATGCCACACCGGGATTCGAAATTTGTTTTTTTTGATCAAAGGTTTAACGACCACCGTGAGCAACTCAATGGGCTATGAGCAGTCGTTCGTCTCTAATTTAGGGCCACTGGTTCCAGGAAAGGGAGAGAGCCAGCGGCGTAAGACAAACACAACATCCATGCCACACCGGGATTCCGAAATTTGTTTTTTTTGATTGAAGGTTTAACGACCACTGTGAGCAACTCAATGGGCTATGAGCATTCGCCCGTCCCTAATTTAGGGCCACTTGCTCTACGGAAAGGGAGAGAGCCAGCGGCGTAAGACAAACACAGCATCCATGCCACACCGGGATTCCAGATTTGTTCTTTTGATTGAAGGTTTAACGACCACCGTGAGCAACTCAATGGGCTATGAGCAGTCGTTCGTCTCTAATTTAGGGCCACTGGTTCTACAGAAGGGAGTGAGCCAGCGGCGTAAGACAAACGCAGCATCCATGCCACACCGGGATTGAAGATTTGTTTTTTTGATTGAAGGTTTAACGACCACGGTGAGCAATTCAATGGGCTATGAGCAGTCGCCCGTCCCTAATTTAGGGCCACTGGTTCCATGGAAGGGAGAGAGCCAGTGCCGTAAGACAAACACAACATCCATGCCACACCGGGATTCGAGATTTTTTTTTTGATTGAAGGTTTAACGACCACGGTGAGCAATTCAATGGGCTATGAGCAGTCGCCCGTCCCTAATTTAGGGCCACTGGTTCCATGGAAGGGAGAGAGCCAGTGCCGTAAGACAAACACAGCATCCATGCCACACCGGGATTCGAGATTTGTTTTTTTGATTGAAGGTTTAACGACCACGGTGAGCAATTCAATGGGCTATGAGCAGTCGCCCGTCCCTAATTTAGGGCCACTGGTTCCATGGAAGGGAGAGAGCCAGTGCCGTAAGACAAACACAACATCCATGCCACACCGAGATTCGAGATTTGTTCTTTTGATTGAAGGCCCATTGAGTTGCTCACGGTGGTCGTTAAACCTTCAATCAAAAGAACAAATCTCGAATCCCGGTGTGGCATGGATGCTGTGTTTGTCTTACGGCACTGGCTCTCTCCTTCCATGGAACCAGTGGCCCTAAATTAGGGACGGGCGACTGCTCATAGCCCATTGAATTCGTCTCTATGAGCCGTTGTTCGTCTCTATGAGCCGTCGTTCGTCTCTAATTTAGGTCCACTGGTTCCAGGGAAGGGAAAGAGCCAGCGCCGTAAGACAAACACAACATCCATTCCTCTTTGGTATTTGAAACCGGACTTTTCTCGGACGAATGGTCATAAGCTATCGCTTAGAGTACTGCGCCACCGGGGCGACGATTCGAATTCGGACCCAACTCGGGACGAATGGTTAGAAGCCAGCCCTTAGACCGCTATGCCACCGAGGCAGTTAGCACCAGTTCGTACTGAACTTTGTGAATACAAATATAGCACACCCTGTAAACATAAAAATCAGTAAACGGGAAGGTATTGAATCAGTGAAACCACTTACATCTGGGTACTCTTTAATCACTTCTCACTGGAACTTGAAAACAGAAAGAGCAACTGTAGCCAGAATGTGAGCTTTCTAGCTCCGATTCATATAACAATCACAATACACTCTCCACACATATGATTGGTGATGACTCTGCTTAACCTACGTTAAAAAAACCTACGTCATCGTAACATGCATTCAAGTCTCAGCTATCACGTGTCTATCAAAAATTCATCTCGTTCTAATAAGTCTTTATCAAACATGGATTTCCTTCTAACAAATCGCCATCACATAAATGCTCATTCACTGCATTAAATGTTGACGAATTGATAACGAGGAACAGTACACCAATTATGTGGAAAATAAAAACACTATACTAGTGATCCGATTTATTGGCTTTTGAATATACACATGTGTACGTATACATAAGCGTTTCCAAGTTTCGCACAACAACCAGATCGCTTTTTCAAGGAAGTTAGACAGAAACTGCAAACTGAATAATAGAACGCTTTAACAATTTGAACCCTGGAACTTGGCTTGACGATAAATAGATACGAGGCATCACATTGGTTGTGCGCGCGGTATCCTGGCAGGGAGAAGGCGTTTCTTGAAGAACTGGTTCCAAATTCGTGGCAACTCGAGTGAGGCGCTATCAATGCAAGTATCGCTGTTGATAATGAACTCCAAGGTTTCCTGAATGGTTGTACATTTAGGGATAGCGTAGGTAGCTAATTTTTTTTATGTCATCCCACATAGAAGTAGAGGACTTGAATTTGACTTCTCTGGATAGGGCGGTGGCTACTTTAACGTATTTTGGGTCCCTTTTATGCTCGTCGGTTCTGATTCCAAACGAACGCTTGGTCATTCCAATGTAGTAACGTTTAGAGCCGTCCGGATATTGTAGAGGGATCGCATAAACACCTGCTTCGCTGGAAAGAGGTATTTCATCAGTATTTCTCTTTAGCATGGTATATAAAGATGCAGGGCACCTTATGTCGACGCCGTAGTTCATCTTCTTGAGGGCGTTTTTGAGTTTGTAAGGCACATTTGGTATGTAGGGAATTAAGCCTAAATAACGAAGCTGCGGAACAGGAAGATCAGAATGTTTGATCTTAGCTTTTTGAATAAAGTTACGTATCTGATTCAATGACTATCCTGCATCAGTGGCCAAGTTGATGACGCTTTCAATTTCATGTTGTCTAGAATGGGTGTCCGAGGAAACGGCGAAGGCTCTTGTAATTCGAGGACGGAAGATAGTTGCTATTAACGAAAGATAATTGTTAGAGGTAGATAAATGTTGACTTTTTATCCACGTCTGACCCACTGCCAGTGATGCCAAACTGAAAAGCCTCTTCGGGTAAGTGATGTGTCGTTCAGCCAGAAAATGTTTAACGAGAAGAAACGAAACACAGAAATTTAAGTGGAAGATTAAATTAGAAGTGCACGCATAACAGTAGCCTTAGATGCTTGTACAATAATAGCTAAATTTAAGAATGCTTTAGGTAGTAACTATTATCCTAGCCTTAAACTTTTCTTTAACGAACTACATAGCTTATCTCACGCAAAGTTACACTTGTCGTAGTAAATTGGCTTCTCTGTAAATATTGTCGTTAAAGCTTACTGTAATACTTTAAGTTGACCACAGGTAGCTTTACTTTTCGTTGCCAATGAAAGTCTTAATTATTATGTAACTTATATTAATACCATAAAGATATCAGAGGTTTATTCTCAACCCGAACGTCATTTGATTGTCCCACACTTAGCCAAAAATTTATTAAATATTGAACAAGATTCACAGTACATATAAGCATCCTCTCTGCACGGTACTAGACAGACAGATAGATAGATAGATTACATAATTAAACGTAAGTTTATAGGAGGTGGCTTCTTCTTAGGTTAATACTGCACTATGCTAAAGGAAAAATCACCGCAAAAAAAACAAGAAAAAGGAATGTAGACAGAGAGACAGGTGTTTTAAGGTTTAACAGCGCATTTTTACTAAACACGTCACCGGCTCCAACAAAAGTGATACCCTGGGCCTATTCCATGATTCATTATGGGCAACACAAGAGGTCGATCCGGTGGCCGAGGGGTCAGAAGCGCTGTCTTCTTACTAACAATCGCTCCAGCTGGGCGCGATCCTCAGATGAGGTATCGACCGTGTGCAGCCATCCCCTCCCAAACCAGTGACCCAAAATCAGGGATGAGCTACTGCTTATGACCCTAAAAATTCATGGTGGTGGTAAAATCCCAAAAGAAAAAAAATGAAAAAGAAACAACTAAAACAGTATCCTCTTCTTCCACTCCATAATGTTCGGAAAAACAGCGTATAGAAGTCAGATGCTTTCACTGTGACTCATTTGTGTTATTCACACTGAATGCTTGGAGGCCGCCCCGGTGGCGCAGTGGTCTAAGCGATGGCCTGCGATCATTCGTCCGAAAGGGGCCCGTGTTGGAATCCTGGTGAGGCATGGATGTTGTGTTTGTCTTACGGCACTGGTTCTCTCCCTTCCCTGGAACCAGTGACCCTAAATTAGGGACGGGCGACTGCTTATAGCCCATTGAGTTGCTCACGGTGGTCGTTAAACCTCCAATAAAAAAAAAATGCTTGGTTTTGTATACAGTGGAAAACAAGTATTGAAGAAAATATTCTCAGCATCAGACTTCTACGTAATATTCTTTCTTTTATTTAAAAAAATATTCTCAGCATCAGACTCTTACGTAACATTCTTTCTTTTATTTAAATAAAATATTCTCAGCATCAGACTCCTACGTAACATTCTTTTATTTCTCAACATCAGACTATTACGTAATATTCTTTCTTTAATTTAAAAATATTCTCAACATCTGACACCTACTTAACATTCTTTCTTTTATTTAAAAAATATTCTCAACATCAGACACCTACGTAACATTCTTTCTTTTATTTTAAAAATATTCTCAACATCAGACACCTACGTAACATTCTTTCTTTTATTTTAAAATTAATTTCAACATCAGACACCTACGTAACATTCTTTCTTTTATTTTAAAAATATTCTCAACATCAGACACCTACGTAACATTCTTTTTTTTTTTAATTTAAAAAATATTCTCAGCACCAGATTTCTACGTAACATTCTTTCTTTTATTAAAAAAAATATTCTCAGCAATAGACTCCTACGTAGCATTCTTTTTTTTAAATTGCCGCACGACAAGTTTGAGGAAACTGTATATCAGTAATTATTGATAAAAAAAATTATAAAAAATTACTAAATGATAAAAACAACAAATCAAATTTCGTAGTGCTTTTAAAAATTTTGAGGATCTTCTAAACGAGGTTGTTTTACCGAATTCATTCACCGCTAAGACATTTTATTTTCTTAGTACTACATCACTGAAAATAGCACCATGAGTGTTATAACACTTGAGCGATTATCAAGGGCTTTTAAACCTCGCGTCGCCACAGCATTTTATTTTCTTAATACTACATCACTAAAGATAGCACCATGAGTGTTATAACACTTGAGCGATTATCAAGGGCTTTTAAATCTCGCGTCGCCACAGCATTTTATTTTCTCAGTACTACATCACTAAAGATAGCACCATGAGTGTTATAACACTTGAGCGATTATCAAGGGATTTTAAATCTCGCGTCGCCACAGCATTTTATTTTCTTAGTACTACATCACTTAAGATAGCACCATGAGTGTTATAACACTTGAGCGATTATCAAGGGCTTTTAAATCTCGCGTCGCCACAGCATTTTATTTTCTCAGTACTACATCACTAAAGATAGCACCATGAGTGTTATAACACTTGAGCGATTATCAAGGGCTTTTAAATCTCGCGTCGCCACAGCATTTTATTTTCTTAATACTACATCACTAAAGATAGCACCATGAGTGTTATAACACTTGAGCGATTATCAAGGGATTTTAAATCTCGCGTCGCCACAGCATTTTATTTTCTTAGTACTACATCACTTAAGATAGCACCATGAGTGTTATAACACTTGAGCGATTATCAAGGGCTTTTAAATCTCGCGTCGCCACAGCATTTTATTTTCTCAGTACTACATCACTAAAGATAGCACCATGAGTGTTATAACACTTGAGCGATTATCAAGGGCTTTTAAATCTCGCGTCGCCACAGCATTTTATTTTCTTAATACTACATCACTAAAGATAGCACCATGAGTGTTATAACACTTGAGCGATTATCAAGGGATTTTAAATCTCGCGTCGCCACAGCATTTTATTTTCTTAGTACTACATCACTTAAGATAGCACCATGAGTGTTATAACACTTGAGCGATTATCAAGGGCTTTTAAATCTCGCGTCGCCACAGCATTTTATTTTCTTAATACTACATCACTAAAGATAGCACCATGAGTGTTATAACACTTGAGCGATTATCAAGGGCTTTTAAATCTCGCGTCGCCACAGCATTTTATTTTCTTAATACTACATCACTAAAGATAGCACCATGAGTGTTATAACACTTGAGCGATTATCAAGGGATTTTAAATCTCGCGTCGCCACAGCATTTTATTTTCTTAGTACTACATCACTTAAGATAGCACCATGAGTGTTATAACACTTGAGCGATTATCAAGGGCTTTTAAATCTCGCGTCGCCACAGCATTTTATTTTCTCAGTACTACATCACTAAAGATAGCACCATGAGTGTTATAACACTTGAGCGATTATCAAGGGCTTTTAAATCTCGCGTCGCCACAGCATTTTATTTTCTTAATACTACATCACTAAAGATAGCACCATGAGTGTTATAACACTTGAGCGATTATCAAGGGATTTTAAATCTCGCGTCGCCACAGCATTTTATTTTCTTAGTACTACATCACTTAAGATAGCACCATGAGTGTTATAACACTTGAGCGATTATCAAGGGCTTTTAAATCTCGCGTCGCCACAGCATTTTATTTTCTTAGTACTACATCACTAAAGATAGCACCATGAGTGTTATAACACTTGAGCGATTATCAAGGGCTTTTAAATCTCGCGTCGCCACAGCATTTTATTTTCTTAATACTACATCACTAAAGATAGCACCATGAGTGTTATAACACTTGAGCGATTATCAAGGGATTTTAAATCTCGCGTCGCCACAGCATTTTATTTTCTTAGTACTACATCACTTAAGATAGCACCATGAGTGTTATAACACTTGAGCGATTATCAAGGGATTTTAAATCTCGCGTCGCCACAGCATTTTATTTTCTTAGTACTACATCACTAAAGATAGCACCATGAGTGTTATAACACTTGAGCGATTATCAAGGGCTTTTAAATCTCGCGTCGCCACAGCATTTTATTTTCTTAATACTACATCACTAAAGATAGCACCATGAGTGTTATAACACTTGAGCGATTATCAAGGGATTTTAAATCTCGCGTCGCCACAGCATTTTATTTTCTTAGTACTACATCACTTAAGATAGCACCATGAGTGTTATAACACTTGAGCGATTATCAAGGGCTTTTAAATCTCGCGTCGCCACAGCATTTTATTTTCTTAATACTACATCACTAAAGATAGCACCATGAGTGTTATAACACTTGAGCGATTATCAAGGGATTTTAAATCTCGCGTCGCCACAGCATTTTATTTTCTTAATACTACATCACTAAAGATAGCACCATGAGTGTTATAACACTTGAGCGATTATCAAGGGATTTTAAATCTCGCGTCGCCACAGCATTTTATTTTCTTAGTACTACATCACTAAAGATAGCACCATGAGTGTTATAACACTTGAGCGATTATCAAGGGCTTTTAAATCTCGCGTCGCCACAGCATTTTATTTTCTTAATACTACATCACTAAAGATAGCACCATGAGTGTTATAACACTTGAGCGATTATCAAGGGCTTTTAAATCTCGCGTCGCCACAGCATTTTATTTTCTTAATACTACATCACTAAAGATAGCACCATGAGTGTTATAACACTTGAGCGATTATCAAGGGATTTTAAATCTCGCGTCGCCACAGCATTTTATTTTCTTAGTACTACATCACTTAAGATAGCACCATGAGTGTTATAACACTTGAGCGATTATCAAGGGCTTTTAAATCTCGCGTCGCCACAGCATTTTATTTTCTTAATACTACATCACTAAAGATAGCACCATGAGTGTTATAACACTTGAGCGATTATCAAGGGCTTTTAAATCTCGCGTCGCCACAGCATTTTATTTTCTTAATACTACATCACTAAAGATAGCACCATGAGTGTTATAACACTTGAGCGATTATCAAGGGATTTTAAATCTCGCGTCGCCACAGCATTTTATTTTCTTAGTACTACATCACTAAAGATAGCACCATGAGTGTTATAACACTTGAGCGATTATCAAGGGCTTTTAAATCTCGCGTCGCCACAGCATTTTATTTTCTTAATACTACATCACTAAAGATAGCACCATGAGTGTTATAACACTTGAGCGATTATCAAGGGATTTTAAATCTCGCGTCGCCACAGCATTTTATTTTCTTAGTACTACATCACTAAAGATAGCACCATGAGTGTTATAACACTTGAGCGATTATCAAGGGATTTTAAATCTCGCGTCGCCACAGCATTTTATTTTCTTAGTACTACATCACTAAAGATAGCACCATGAGTGTTATAACACTTGAGCGATTATCAAGGGATTTTAAATCTCGCGTCGCCACAGCATTTTATTTTCTTAGTACTACATCACTAAAGATAGCACCATGAGTGTTATAACACTTGAGCGATTATCAAGGGATTTTAAATCTCGCGTCGCCACAGCATTTTATTTTCTTAGTACTACATCACTAAAGATAGCACCATGAGTGTTATAACACTTGAGCGATTATCAAGGGATTTTAAATCTCGCGTCGCCACAGCATTTTATTTTCTTAGTACTACATCACTAAAGATAGCACCATGAGTGTTATAACACTTGAGCGATTATCAAGGGCTTTTAAATCTCGCGTCGCCACAGCATTTTATTTTCTTAGTACTACATCACTAAAGATAGCACCATGAGTGTTATAACACTTGAGCGATTATCAAGGGATTTTAAATCTCGCGTCGCCACAGCATTTTATTTTCTTAGTACTACATCACTAAAGATAGCACCATGAGTGTTATAACACTTGAGCGATTATCAAGGGATTTTAAATCTCGCGTCGCCACAGCATTTTATTTTCTTAGTACTACATCACTAAAGATAGCACCATGAGTGTTATAACACTTGAGCGATTATCAAGGGATTTTAAATCTCGCGTCGCCACAGCATTTTATTTTCTTAGTACTACATCACTAAAGATAGCACCATGAGTGTTATAACACTTGAGCGATTATCAAGGGATTTTAAATCTCGCGTCGCCACAGCATTTTATTTTCTTAGTACTACATCACTTAAGATAGCACCATGAGTGTTATAACACTTGAGCGATTATCAAGGGATTTTAAATCTCGCGTCGCCACAGCATTTTATTTTCTTAGTACTACATCACTAAAGATAGCACCATGAGTGTTATAACACTTGAGCGATTATCAAGGGATTTTAAATCTCGCGTCGCCACAGCATTTTATTTTCTTAGTACTACATCACTAAAGATAGCACCATGAGTGTTATAACACTTGAGCGATTATCAAGGGATTTTAAATCTCGCGTCGCCACAGCATTTTATTTTCTTAGTACTACATCACTAAAGATAGCACCATGAGTGTTATAACACTTGAGCGATTATCAAGGGATTTTAAATCTCGCGTCGCCACAGCATTTTATTTTCTTAGTACTACATCACTTAAGATAGCACCATGAGTGTTATAACACTTGAGCGATTATCAAGGGCTTTTAAATCTCGCGTCGCCACAGCATTTTATTTTCTTAGTACTACATCACTAAAGATAGCACCATGAGTGTTATAACACTTGAGCGATTATCAAGGGACTTTTAAATCTCGCGTCGCCACAGCATTTTATTTTCTTAGTACTACATCACTTAAGATAGCACCATGAGTGTTATAACACTTGAGCGATTATCAAGGACTTTTAAATCTCGCGTCGCCACAGCATTTTATTTTCTTAGTACTACATCACTAAAGATAGCACCATGAGTGTTATAACACTTGAGCGATTATCAAGGACTTTTAAATCTCGCGTCGCCACAGCATTTTATTTTCTTAGTACTACATCACTAAAGATAGCACCATGAGTGTTATAACACTTGAGCGATTATCAAGGGCTTTTAAATCTCGCGTCGCCACAGCATTTTATTTTCTTATAGTACTACATCACTAAAGATAGCACCATGAGTGTTATAACACTTGAGCGATTATCAAGGACTTTTAAATCTCGCGTCGCCACAGCATTTTATTTTCTTAGTACTACATCACTGAAGATAGCACCATGAGTGTTATAACACTTGAGCGATTATCAAGGGCTTTTAAATCTCGCGTCGCCACAGCATTTTATTTTCTTAGTACTACATCACTAAAGATAGCACCATGAGTGTTATAACACTTGAGCGATTATCAAGGACTTTTAAATCTCGCGTCGCCACAGCATTTTATTTTCTTAGTACTACATCACTAAAGATAGCACCATGAGTGTTATAACACTTGAGCGATTATCAAGGGATTTTAAATCTCGCGTCGCCACAGCATTTTATTTTCTTAGTACTACATCACTTAAGATAGCACCATGAGTGTTATAACACTTGAGCGATTATCAAGGGATTTTAAATCTCGCGTCGCCACAGCATTTTATTTTCTTAGTACTACATCACTAAAGATAGCACCATGAGTGTTATAACACTTGAGCGATTATCAAGGGCTTTTAAATCTCGCGTCGCCACAGCATTTT
Source organism: Macrothele yani (assembly GCA_039090855.1). NCBI lineage: Eukaryota > Metazoa > Arthropoda > Arachnida > Araneae > Macrothelidae > Macrothele > Macrothele yani. The sequence continues at coordinate 142,050,110 of CM077009.1, read as the reverse complement.
ATTTTCTTAGTACTACATCACTAAAGATAGCACCATGAGTGTTATAACACTTGAGCGATTATCAAGGGATTTTAAATCTCGCGTCGCCACAGCATTTTATTTTCTTAGTACTACATCACTTAAGATAGCACCATGAGTGTTATAACACTTGAGCGATTATCAAGGGCTTTTAAATCTCGCGTCGCCACAGCATTTTATTTTCTTAGTACTACATCACTAAAGATAGCACCATGAGTGTTATAACACTTGAGCGATTATCAAGGGCTTTTAAATCTCGCGTCGCCACAGCATTTTATTTTCTTAGTACTACATCACTTAAGATAGCACCATGAGTGTTATAACACTTGAGCGATTATCAAGGACTTTTAAATCTCGCGTCGCCACAGCATTTTATTTTCTTAGTACTACATCACTAAAGATAGCACCATGAGTGTTATAACACTTGAGCGATTATCAAGGGATTTTAAATCTCGCGTCGCCACAGCATTTTATTTTCTTAGTACTACATCACTAAAGATAGCACCATGAGTGTTATAACACTTGAGCGATTATCAAGGGACTTTTAAATCTCGCGTCGCCACAGCATTTTATTTTCTTATAGTACTACATCACTAAAGATAGCACCATGAGTGTTATAACACTTGAGCGATTATCAAGGACTTTTAAATCTCGCGTCGCCACAGCATTTTATTTTCTTAGTACTACATCACTTGAAGATAGCACCATGAGTGTTATAACACTTGAGCGATTATCAAGGGCTTTTAAATCTCGCGTCGCCACAGCATTTTATTTTCTTAGTACTACATCACTAAAGATAGCACCATGAGTGTTATAACACTTGAGCGATTATCAAGGGATTTTAAATCTCGCGTCGCCACAGCATTTTATTTTCTTAGTACTACATCACTTAAGATAGCACCATGAGTGTTATAACACTTGAGCGATTATCAAGGACTTTTAAATCTCGCGTCGCCACAGCATTTTATTTTCTTAGTACTACATCACTAAAGATAGCACCATGAGTGTTATAACACTTGAGCGATTATCAAGGACTTTTAAATCTCGCGTCGCCACAGCATTTTATTTTCTTAGTACTACATCACTAAAGATAGCACCATGAGTGTTATAACACTTGAGCGATTATCAAGGGATTTTAAATCTCGCGTCGCCACAGCATTTTATTTTCTTAGTACTACATCACTAAAGATAGCACCATGAGTGTTATAACACTTGAGCGATTATCAAGGGATTTTAAATCTCGCGTCGCCACAGCATTTTATTTTCTTAGTACTACATCACTAAAGATAGCACCATGAGTGTTATAACACTTGAGCGATTATCAAGGGCTTTTAAATCTCGCGTCGCCACAGCATTTTATTTTCTTAGTACTACATCACTAAAGATAGCACCATGAGTGTTATAACACTTGAGCGATTATCAAGGGCTTTTAAATCTCGCGTCGCCACAGCATTTTATTTTCTTAGTACTACATCACTAAAGATAGCACCATGAGTGTTATAACACTTGAGCGATTATCAAGGGCTTTTAAATCTCGCGTCGCCACAGCATTTTATTTTCTTAGTACTACATCACTTAAGATAGCACCATGAGTGTTATAACACTTGAGCGATTATCAAGGACTTTTAAATCTCGCGTCGCCACAGCATTTTATTTTCTTAGTACTACATCACTAAAGATAGCACCATGAGTGTTATAACACTTGAGCGATTATCAAGGACTTTTAAATCTCGCGTCGCCACAGCATTTTATTTTCTTAGTACTACATCACTTAAGATAGCACCATGAGTGTTATAACACTTGAGCGATTATCAAGGACTTTTAAATCTCGCGTCGCCACAGCATTTTATTTTCTTAGTACTACATCACTAAAGATAGCACCATGAGTGTTATAACACTTGAGCGATTATCAAGGACTTTGAAATCTCGCGTCGCCACAGCATTTTATTTTCTTAGTACTACATCACTGAAGATAGCACCATGAGTGCTATAACACTTGAGCGATTATCAAGGGCTTTTAAATCTCGCGTCGCCACAGCATTTTATTTTCTTATAGTACTACATCACTAAAGATAGCACCATGAGTGTTATAACCCTTGAGCGATTATCAAGGACTTTTAAATCTCGCGTCGCCACAGCATTTTATTTTCTTAGTACTACATCACTGAAGATAGCACCATGAGTGTTATAACACTTGAGCGAATATCAAAGGCTTTTAAATCTCGCGTCGCCACAGCATTTTATTTTCTTAGTACTACATCACTAAAGATAGCACCATGAGTGTTATAACACTTGAGCGATTATCAAGGGCATTTAAATCTCGCGTCGCCACAGCATTTTATTTTCTTAGTACAACATCACTTAAGATAACACCATGAGTGTTACAACATTCGAGCAATTATCAAGGTCTTTTAAATCTCGCGTCGCCACAGCATTCTATTTTCTTAGTACTACATCACTAAAGATAGCACCATGAGTGTTATAACACTTGAGCGATTATCCAGGACTTTTACATCTAACGCCGCCACAGCATTTTATTTTCTTAGTACTACATCACTGAAGATAGCACCATGAGTGCTATAACACTTGTGCGATTATCAAGGGCTTTTAAATCTCGCGTCGCCACAGCATTTTATTTTCTTGGTGCTACATCACTAAAGATAGCACTAGAGTGTTATAACACTTGAGCGATTATCAAGGGATTTTAAATCTCGCGTCGCCACAGCATTTTATTTTCTTAGTACTACATCACTAAAGATAGCACCATGAGTGTTATAACACTTGAGCGATTATCAAGGACTTTTAAATCTCGCGTCGCCACAGCATTTTATTTTCTTAGTACTACATCACTGAAGATAGCACCATAAGTGTTATAACACTTGAGCGATTGTCAAGGGCTTTGAAATCTCGTGTCGTCACAGTAGACGAGAAGTTATAGGCGCTGGAGATAAGCTTTCGTCGGAGATAAGCCTTGGGGTGAGATCCAGATCAAGCATGAGTGGTGTATTCGGCTTACAGCACTAGCCTTGTCCCTTCTGTGAAATGTTTTTTTGCCGATGGTATCACTAGAAATCACATCCTTCTGCTCCGTTGCTGAATCCTTTTCCAATAAGCTACGCCGGCAAAGGGCTTATCTCATCTGCTGGCCGTCTAAACATGTGCGTCACATGTATCACCCCTTGAGATGAGCGGGAGTACGAAATCTCAGGTTTGTGGTCCCCCGCAAACCACTGTAACTAAGGAGCTGAATGCTTTCCAATTAAGCTAAGCCGGTAAGGGCTTATCACTGCTGCTTGTCGTCTTGACACGTGTATCTCCCCTACCTCTTGTCGTCTGTCATATGTATCTCCCCTACCCCTACCCACTTTAAGAAAGGGGAAACGAAATCACAGGTTTTCGGGTTAGCAGTAAACCATGTTAGAAGTAACTCCCTTTAAAAAAAGGAATTCTCGTTAATTACAGACGATGTGGGGAAGAAACGTCCCACATTTTTCGAAGAACCCAAATGCCAGCAGATCCATTTTTACGTTTGGGCGCCAATGTGAAAACCCAAATTTACCCCCTGCGGCGGGACTGAAAATCACATCTTTTTGCTCCGGACCCGAATGCTTTCCCAGTTAAGCTATGTCGGTAAGGGCGTATCACTGCTAATTGCCGTCCTGACGTGTGCCTCACTTTTTGGTCGTACGTCTCACTTCCTTGAAACCGAAGGCCGCAAATTTGGGACGACCGATTCCTTACAGCCCTTAGAGTTGCTCTTGGTGGTCGTTAAATCTGGAAACGAGAAATAAAGTTTTGTCGTAAAAAAAAAAAGAACGAAATTTCATCGGCCATTCTTTTGAAATCTTTTCAAAGTTTGAGATGTGGCTAAGGGTTCTAATTCTCCGTAACCAGGTTCGAATACCGGATGAATTATGGACATCGTTCATTCTTAAGGAGTAACTACGCATACTTTCTCTGAAACCATTTGCCCTAACTTGAGGAGTAGCGAAGCCTTATAACTTTCCATATCACTAAGCTCTTCTCTGAGATTCGGAGGTTAGCTCCACAAAGAAATACAAACTACCAGATAATTTTTACTTACTGTTGTCTTATCAAACTTCTCCATTTGCAGCGATCATGACACATAACTCAGGCTTCACTGACATCCATCACACGCCGTACACAAGATCTTCTATACTTCATACTCATAATCTTTTTCTCGTGCAGACACTCCTGAATCTCATTCTCCCATGACTACCTTGGCCTTCCTTTGCCTTTCCTTCCTGCCACTTAGGCTAAAAAGATTGTCTTGGTAAGCATCTCATCACTCATTCTTTCAACATGGCCAAACCACCGAAGCATATTAGTCTCCACCTTGCTAATAACATTTTGCTTCACATTACTCAAAAACATAAAGCAAAATTATTCTTCGCCGAGGACAAACTTGTACGTGAAAAGGCATTATTCAACTTACATAGTGTGACGTATATTCTAAATTAACTTTCCTTTTTAGTTTCTTTCCCTATGTAAATCTTGAGTTTATTCTCAGTTATACTTCCCACTTAACGTGATATCTTTTCTCTTAAATGAATACTGTTGGCAACATAATTGAGGTTGAATGAACGTGATGATAAGAACCAGAGATATAAACTACGAGTAAACAGTGACTTGTGGAGCGTTGTGTTGGAGAGCGATTAATGTGGAACGTAGCGTTGTCGGTGTGTGGTGTGTTTAATGCTGATACCGATTTATTATGTGAAGTGCTACATCAAGAATTAAAGCATCTTTTCCGTAAGTTTGACTTTTGCTTTCTAAATGTTTCGTCTGGCCGTTAAGGTTTAATTTAGGAACTATTTCATCGTATGGTTATGTTTTTTTAAAATACCGTATAGCAGTACGACAAGACATTCATTGGTTGTTTGATTATAAATGTCTTGTCGTACTGCTGTCGTATAGCAGTACGACAAGACATTCATTGGTTGTTTGATTATAAATGTCTTGTCGTACTGCTGTCGTATAGCAGTACAACAAGACATTTATAATCAAACAACCAACCAACCAACTAACCGGTGTCCAGTTACAATTTTGTTGGATTCCCGGGCATGTTGGAATCTCGGGTAATGAGTGTGCTGATGCGGCTGCTAGATCTGCTTCCTCTTTGGTCGTCACACCCTTGCCACTGTTTCACCGGGATTTCCGCTTTCTTCTTCACGACCATATTAAGCGAACGTGGCAGGGTCTGTGTGACCAAAGGTGGAAAATAAACTGCATCGTATAAAACCTAATCTTGGAATCTGGAAATCCTCAGTTCGTCGGAACAGTACAGAAGAAGTGGTGCTTGCGCGTCTCCGCATTGGGCATTGTCGTTTCACTCACCGCTTTTTGCTGTGTGGCGACACTGCACCGATGTGTGAGACGTGCAATTACCGACTCACTGTCACTCATCTTTTGTGTAGTTGTGTTCGTTTTCGTTTTGTGCGATTTCATTTCTTTCGTTCTCATTTGTTGACCGAGGACGCCGCTACACTGCAGCGGCTCCTGAATGACCACTGCGATACTGTCGCTGTTTTCTCATTTTTAAAACAAACTGACTTTTTTAAACGTATCTAGATTTTAGCCCTATCATCATTCTCATTCCTCAGTTTTACTTAATCAGCTGGTTTTTAATCATTGTACCATGTTTTTAATACTCTTTGTTTCATTGTCTTTTTAGCCCTTCCATCATTCTCATTGTTCAGTTTTACGTGATCATCCAGTTTTTAACTTTGTTACCACATTTTTAATACTGTTTGTTTCTCTTGTGTCTGGCGCTCTTTGGCCAAACATGGCCCTTGCGCCACAAAAACCAACCAACCAACCAACCAACCAAGACATTTACGTTATAATAGATTGAATTAATTTTTGCATATTTAGATTGAATTAATTCTTTCATATTTAGATTGAATTAATTCTTTCATATTTAGATTGAATTGATTCTTTTATATTTAGATTGAATTAATTCTTTCATATTAAGATTGAATTAATTCCTTCATATTTAGATCGAAATAATTCTTTCATCAATATTTGTAAGCACTGGAAGGATGCATTGATCAAACAAAAAATCGAAACGTGTTTGATCAATGCATCCTTCCAGTGCTTACGTATTGTGCAGAGACGTGGACTTTAACTAAAAGAGACATACAAAGGCTACAGACAACTCAAAGTAGCATGGAGAGGTGCATGCTTGGTGTAACCAGGAGAGATAAGAAGAGGAACTCGTGGATCAGAAATATGACAAGAGTGGAAGACATCGTGATCAGAGTAAAATCCCTGAAATGGCAATGGGCTGGACATATTGCTAGAAGGACAGACCATCAATGTACAGCAGAAATTTTAAACTGGATTCCAAGGGACAGGAAAAGACGCAGAAGAAGACCACGTGTGAGATGGGTGGATGGAATTCGAAAGTATGCGGGAGTAACATGGAGGAGACTGGCACAAGACAGACCGTTGTGGAAGAAACTTGGGGAGACCTTCGTCCACCAGTGGATTTATAATGGTTGACAATGATGATGATGATGAATTCTTTCATATTTAGATTTAATTAATTCTTTCACATTTAGTTGAATTAATTCCTTCACATTTAGTTGAATTAATTCTTTCATATTTAGATTGAATTATTTCTTTCATACTTTAAGGTTGCCAACTTGCGTTATATAACTAATTATTAATTCCGCATCTCAAAAGAAGAGGCGAAACTTCCAAAACTCTTTCGCCACGTGCTGGAGCATTCGATGTACGTCATCGGTACAGAAACTAGGTCGAAGGTTTTCAAAAACAACAGCCTGTGCAAAGAGCAACTTCACGCATATTGACATGGAAAGTTTGTTTTACGATCCTTATTGAATACTCCTTCACGCTTAATGAATAGTTTTCGCCGTCTTTTAAGACGCAGTGCTCTCGATCTGGGATTACGAATGCGAACGGAATCTGCTTACTGGTCGCACTTTGTTTGCGCTTCTGCCTTCTGTTCAAAATATTTACTCACGTTGTGGCAACGGTCTGACGGAAGAGCACTCGAAGGACATTTTACTCCATGTAGAGCATTCGGCAATTTTTGTTGTTAATTATGAATGAAAAATCATTGAGCCAAGAACGGGAAAATTAGCAAATTACCTTCATTAAGGAAATTAGGATTATTTCGTGAAATCTTGTTTACTGGTTCTAGCTCCAATTTTTGCTTGTCTCTCAGTACCTTATTCCATATTTTTTTTGGGGGGGGGGGGCGGTTAACGTGCACCACGAGCAACTCTTATGGCTATAAGCAGTTGCCTGTCCCTAATTTAGGGCCCTTGGCAGGAAGAGAGCCAGCCAGCGCCATTGCACAAATACACCACCTATGCCTCATCCGGGCCTATCTCGGACGAATAATCCGAATCCAGAGCCTCAGACCATTCGCCCACCAGGAAGGCTCCATATCGTTCTGTTACCTTCTTTGTATTCCTCTTTTCCTTTCTTCCCCGCCGTTATTTATTCTACCGCCTCTTCTTCTTCTTTCTTTTAATTGGAGGTTTAACGACCACCGTGAGCAACTCAACGGTCTATAAGCCATCGCCCGTCCCTAATTTAATGTCACTGGTTCCAGGAAAGGGATAGAGCTACTGCTGTAAGACAAACACGACATCCATGCTTCACTAGGATTCGAACCCAGACCCTTCTTGGACGAATGGTCATAAGCCAGAGGGACGGCTCCCTGTCTTCAATTTGAGCCTTCCATGTATCGAAGTATACATGTATAACAAAAGAATGACGCATTTCATATAAAGTGTCTTTTAAATTATTACGACGTGTTTGAAACATTAAAACGCCGACCCGGTGGCGCAGTGGTCTAAGCGATGGCCTCTGATCATTCGTCCGAAAGGGGTCCGGTTTCGAATCCCGGTGAGGCATGGATGTTGTGTTTGTCTTACGGCACTGGCTCTCTCCCTTCCCTGGAACCAGTGACCCTAAATTAGGGACGGGCGACTGCTTACAGCCCATTGAGTTGCTCACGGTGGTCGTTAAACCTCCAATCAAAAAAAAAATATATATATATTAAAACGAAGTGAATAGACAGAGTCATCGCTTTTTCAATGCTGTTCCTTAATTAACAAACAGCAACCAAAATATTGTTATCCGGACACCGCTGGGATCGAACCCCAGATCTGTGGATAACTAGCCTAGTGCGTTCGCCTTACGCTACGGTGGCCAACCATCAACGGTGCTGACAGATAAACACACATAGCACACACTCGGCTAGTTATCGAGAGGTCTGGAGCACGATCCCAACGGTGTCTCGATAACAATTTTTCGGTTGCGGTGTGTTGATTAAAGAAAAACGTGGAAAGAGCGATTACTTTGTTTATTCACATTGTCTCCAAGTATTTGGAATATTTTCATTAAAACGAGATCTTTGCATTAGCAGCGTCTCATTAGCTCTTTGGTATTGCGATGCGTATGACTTCTTTGCTATGAAAATTTCCCTTACTACAATATATACACTGAAGAGCAATTGAATTAGAGACAGCTGGCGTTATGCAAATGTGGCGCTGTGGGCGGCCCTGCAAACTGAAACGACATGACGTATGCAGCGATCCGACAATATAAGGAGTGATGCGACGGGAATCAGTAAGAGTCGGAAGCAGTATGGGTAAGACGAATGATCTAAGCGCATTTGATCGTGGGCAAATTGTCGGGGTAAGACGAAGGATCTAAGCGCATTTGATCTTTTGAAAATTGTCGGGTTAAGACGAAGGATCTAAGCGCATTTGATCGTGGGCAAATTGTCGGGGCCCAACGAATGGGTCACTCTATTTCGGAAGTCATGCAGGCACTGGGATTTTCAGGAGCCACTGTGTCACGGGTGCACCATGAGTATATCGAATCCGGTACAACCATCCCTGCAAGGGCCAACTGCCGTGGACAACAGCATGTGGATGAGCGGGGTCATCGTCGGCTAGCTCGCATCGTAACAGCGGATAGACGGGCCACAGTGCAAGAAATCACTCGGCAATTTAACGCTGGTGCACAAAAACGTGTAAGCAGCCATACCATCCAGAACCATCTCCTCGCCATGGGGTACAGAAGCCATCGTCCCACGAGGGTACCGCTGCTGACCGCACATCACAGGGTGCAAAGATTAGCATGGCCGCGAGAACATCGCCACTGGACTCTAGACATGTGGACAAATGTTGCCTGGATTGATGAATCGAGATTCACGTTGGTACTAGCGGATGGCAGGATACGAGTACTGCGCAAACCACATGAAGCGATGGATCCTTCTTGACAGCAGGGTACTCTTCAAGCTGGTGGGGGTGGCATTCTCGTCTGGGGACTGTTTACGTGGACTGAAATGGGACCCCTGGTACGTGTGACATCGTCCTTCACAGGTCAACGTTACGGGAATATCCTGGTCGACCATTTGCTCTCGTTTGTGCGTCTTTAACATCCCACTGGGGACCTCATCCTGCAACAAGGCAATGCACCGTGCCATCGCTCCCGAATTGTATCCGAATGGTTGGATGAACACTCCACCGACGTGACCTCGCTTCCTTGGCCAGTTAGGTCACCTGACCTCAATCCCATCGAGCCCATCTGGGATGCCATCGAGAGAGATGTTCGAGGCTCTGACCCCGTCCATCAAATCTTCGTGAACTGTGGGAGCTTGTTCAGGGGTCGTGGATCCGTATGGCTTTCCAACGCTTCCGGTGTCTTGTCGAGTCCATGCCGAGACGAATCGCAGCCATCAGGGCGAAAGGTGGTGCTGCACGTTACTAGACAGGTATCTCTAATTCAATTGCTCTTCAGTGTATAAGGACCAGTGCAGCAGTATCGGTTTTTTTTTGTTTTTTTTTCGGTTTTCCACCTGAAACCCAAGATTTATACTTCCCCTTAGAAAAACTAATTGACAAGTATCATTACTTAGTTTTTCAGGAGATTGAATTGCTCATATAGTTGGGTTTCATAAATAATATGATGTTTCGAGAATCCGTTTAATGATCGTTGTATTCACCAAAGAGAGGTAATGCGTTAAATTAGCTTCATGCGAGAAGCAGAATCCTGCAAGAAATTGAGATGAACCGCAAAAATGAAAAGTGGGTGAACTTAGGAAACAGTGGCGACTACAGAAGTTCTAAACTGGGGAAGAGGGGCGGGGGGGGGGGATTATGTGGGCTATTAAGAATGTGTCATGGGGGGGGTATTATGTGGGCTATTAAGGATATGTCATGGGGCGGGGTATTATGTGGGCTATTAAGGATATGTCATGGGGGGGGGGGGCACATTTGGAAGCACTTGGCAAGAATTTCGTCAAAAAATTCCGTTCATGTAGATTTTACTCGACGATGATTATGCTATCCCCAACCGAAACAAAGGACTTTTTCAGGTACATGCTGTACGCAGTATTCATTCAATAGGTACTGTTATGTATATTCCAGATTAACTTTCCTTTTTAGTTTCTTTCTCTATGTAAATCTTGAGTTTATTCTCAGTATTCTTCATGCTTAAAGAAATATCTTTTCTCTCAAACGAATACGTTTGGCAACAATTGAGGTTGAATGCACGTGACGTATACCTGTTATGAGATAAGAACAAGAGATAAAAAGGACGACTGATCTGTTGTGAGAGAGGTGTTGATGAGAGGTGTTGATAAGAGTGATTATTGAGAGCGATTACTACGAAAGTTGTACCGTCGAGAGAGTTGTATGAGAACGTTGCATTATGAATTGATGAATACTAAAAAGAGTAGTGTGATAAATATGTGGAGCGTGTAGTTGCATTCCATCGTGAATAAAGGACATTTTCCGTAAGTTGACTTCTGTTTATATGTTTCGTCTGGCCGTTAAGGTTTGTTTCATTTAGGAACAATTTATTAGTAGTTGATGTGTTTAAAATAGCGTGGAAGTAAGTCAAGACTCCTTTTACGCTATAGTACATGCTGTACGCAGTATTCATTCAATAGGTACATGCTGTACGTAGTATTCATTCAATAGGTACATGCTGTACGTAGAATTCATTCAGTGTACCAAAAATGTAGCATTGAGAACCATGGATGTTTAACAAGTTACCATTTTGCAATTTTAGTTTACTCACGTCATTTTCTTATTGTTGTCATACGGCAATTTACTAATTTTAGTTTGCAACTTGACAAAAGAATCTCTCTCTCTCTCTCTCTCTCTCTCTTTCACTCCCCTCCTCTCCCTCTCTCTCTTTTATCTTGTGTAACGTACCAGGAGATGTGACGTACCTGCCAGAAGGACGCACACGACATAAAGGCAGATAGGAATCAGAATAAAATGTCTGCGTAGCTCAATTGGTAGAGCAACTTATTCCGGAATGAGAGGACTCGGGTTCGAATCCTGGCGCGGATAAAAATGACGGAGAAATTCACTTCGTTATACTTGTTAAAATTATAATTACGAAAATGGTATCTTTCTACTTTTCTCCTAGACATTCGCTCAGAGGACTCCGTCCTTCCTCAAAAGTACAGACACTAAATTTAATAAAAAATTAACTTTGTGTAACAATATTTCAGTGCATTCGAAAAATTCACAATTGTTTTTACAAATTTCTTAAAATCTCAGATGGTTGCCTTCGCCATATGTTCCAGCTGCTTAAATATTGGGGGAGGGGGATGAACTGGAGAAAATTCGAGATAATGTGTGTATAGGAGGGAGCAGGCAGTGCGGCTGCCAACATTGAGGAATGAATGAGTTCTTCGGGAAAATGTTCAGTATTATAAGCAAATTCATATAAATCTTAAGAGACAAATACACATAGAAAGTAAGCGAATAACTTGCAGAACATGTACTCAGATATACGACATGAAAAAACATAAGACTATATTCTTTCACAGAAGCACGAATAGAGACAGGGGCGATTTCAGAGCTGGAGAGATGGAAGGGGCGTTCCGCCGAAAGTGTTTAATTTTATTTTTGTTTTTAAAAATGCAATTTAAATTAGAAAAGAATGTTTTAATCTAATAAAAATGAATAAATTTACATCAGAAGAAAATGCTTGAATTTAGAAAAAATGTTTTGACTTACATTAGAAAAAACTGCTTTAATTTTTTTCTATTCTTCATTAACTTTTATTTTGCTCTGGAGAATTCCAAAAAGATTCTACTGTATATACACAAGGCTTACAGAGAATTTTGATGCCAAAAACTCTATAAAGATAAATAAAACCGATACTTCCTTCAAAGTCAATGAAAAAACTATTATATTCAAGAAACGCATATAGCGTATTGAATCCGTTTATTTCTTATGGTGTAGTAATCACAGAGATTCGCCAAGCTTTCGCACTCCACTGGGAGGCATTTTCAAGGCAACGTTAGACATAAAAATGCCTAAATATTATATATATATATATATAATATATTTTAATACAAAAAAATCCTGTTTTGAGATGTCACTCATGTCAGGATAAAAAAAAAAAAAAAAAAAAAAAAAAAAAAAAAAAACACTCAGTATAGATAGTTTACGAATTTAAAATTCCTCGAACTTCGTTTTCTTCAAATGTAGACATCCTCATACAGCAACTTTTACAGAATAAAATTATCTTCTACAAACATTTTTGATAAATACAATTAAAATACATTTAAAAACACTTACATGTCACTTGTATTAGGTCATAAAACAGAATTGGCACTTTATCAGAGGCACTCTTGTACACTGCCGGACAACTGCTAAGGACGGATGACAATAGCAACGATAGCAACCATAAAATGGAAAGCAAGAAAATGTGGAAATTAGCATAAGTGCGGGATACAGTAAGACGTGTTGTGCGTATGCAAATTTTGGATTGCAGAACTTGTCCGTGTCCTCATAGCGCTGATAAGAGATATAAAGGATTTGACGCGTATTGACCGTTGTTGTTCAAACGCGAAGTTTTTTTTTTTTTTTTTGGAGGTTTAACGACCACCGTGAGCAACTCAATGGGCTATAAGCAGTCGCCCGTCCCTAATTTAGGGTCACTGGTTCCAGGGAAGGGAGAGAGCCAGTGCCGTAAGACAAACACAACATCCATGCCTCACCGGGATTCGAACCCGGACCCCTGATGGACGAATGATCAGAGTCCAGCGCCTTAGACCACTGCGCCACCGGGGCGGCCAAACGCGAAGTTGAAAGGGAAAGAATCAATTGACGAACTTGCAATTTTCAGTATGTATTCCCGACATCACCTAGATGATTTTACGCGTGGCCGTATTATTGGCAAGATTGAAGAAGGGCAAAAAATAACAGATGTTGCCAGGGAGTTCGACGTCAGCCACAGTGTTGTTTCATGGCTTTGGAAATCATTTCTAACAAATGGAGAGTGTAGCAAACGTCACGGGGGATGTCGTGTTCGCAGTACGACACCTGCAGAAGATCGGTACATAGTGCTATCAACAAAAAGACACCGGCGCAGCACAGCTAGTGAGGTAGCAAATCAGTTTATGGCTGCTACTGGCAAGCGGATCTCCCGAAAAACTGTCGCCAGACGTTTGCATGAAGGAGGACTATACGCCCGCCGTCCTTTTGTGTGCATCCCATTGTCCAGACGTCACCGTACCGCCCGTTACCAATGGTGCCATCAACATCGCAATTGGACTGATAACGACTGGTCTGCTGTCCTCTTCTCAGATGAGAGAAGATACAGTCTGTCGTCTGATTGTCGACGACAACTGATCTGGCGTGATAGTGGTACTGCATATTGTTCAGCAAACATACAGGAAAGAGACCGATATCCGACATGTAGTGTCATGGTATGGGCTGGCATCATGATCAATGGCCGTACGTCCCTCTATGTGCTTCCAACTGGGACTATGACTGGCCAGCGATACATTAATGATGTTCTGCTACCTCATATTCGCATGTTCCGTGGTGCTGTCGGTGATAGATTCATTTTCATGGACGACAACGCAACATGTCATCGAACAGTCGCTGTCCAGGAGTGTCTTGAGAGCGAGGATATTCAACGCCTCGTATGTCCAGCACGTTCTCCAGATCTGAATCCCATTGAAAATGGGTGGGATGCTTTGGAGAGTAGTCTTGCTGGTCGCCAATGACCTCCAATAAACAAGGATACCCTCATCTGTGCACTGACAGAGGAATGGGATAAATTACCCCAACAGCTGCTTGATAATGTTGTGCAAAGCATGACACGACGTGTGGAATCTTGCATCGCCCTCCATGGTGGCCATATCCCGTATTGACATCTTACGCCGGAACGCCTGTGGACGGTAATTGAATTTTTTTCACGTTTACGTATTCTGCACAAAATGGCCTGTTTGTCCCTTTAACACGTTCCAAAGCCTTCTGGATTTCAGAGCACAATAAATTGTCTTTCTTGTAATGTCCTGGCATTCTGCCATTATTTTATTTCACTTGGCATCCAACCACACTTATTTTTTTATGCGCTATATAGCCGTTTATGATCCGTCCTTAGCAATTGTCCAGCAGTGTATTATGTCCGTGAACAGGACTATTCAAGATCTGTAAAACATTCCAAATAGTGGACTGGTTTCGCCGAAAGAAATGCGATGTAGGTAAACTGAATTTAGCATAACCTGTTTAAGCTCAGAAATACAATTATTTATTAAATTGCAAGAATAGGGAGATACCAAACTAATGAGAAAAATTTAGCGATTAGTTTTTCTTTATCTGGGCAAATTTTCAGAAACAGCTATCCACCGATGCTTTCACGTGAACTAAATTCATACGGGGAATAACTTCATTGTTTTCTGCGTATTTTAATCAAACTTCAAAACAGAATCTGCGAAAGAATTTAAATATAAAATGTTTGAATTCCCTTATTTTTTTTAAATGTGATGAATTGGTGACGACAAATTCAAGTGAAATATATAGAATTTGCCTGGCCAATCATTTCTTAAAAGCAACTATTTATATAATAGTTACACACCCTGTGAGCTTTCCTTTGTTCATTAAAAATTGCTAGAGAAGGTCCGCTCCGTATTTGGCCAAAGAGTGCCGCAACGTATTCTCCACGTGGGCAGTGGAATGCCTGCAAACAATGAAGTTATTCCCCGTATGAATTCAGTTCACGTGAAAGCATCGGTGGATAGCTGTTTCTGAGAATTTGCCCAAATAAAAAGATTTAAACGTTCTTTTGCGAGATATATTGTGAAGAAGTTACACTTAGTAAAGTGGCCAGTCAGTGTTCATGTTGAACTTTGTAGAAACTCCAACGTTCATTAGCATATATGAAAGAAAATCTGTTAACGTAACAAGAAAAATCTTTCATTTGAGTGGATGATAGCATTTTTTTCTTTATACCCCATGAACCAAACGATGAAGACAGTTAATTGCATTTATTTATTATTCACTTTTTTCCTGTTCATGTATTTTGTGCCGGTTGTGCTCACTATCCGGCATTTCATTGGTATGTTTTTTGCGATAAAATTATAGAAACCTCTTCACTGTCCTATATCTTTATCGGAGCAAATTTTCAGAAAGAGCTGTGTGCAATATCGTGAATACGAAGACGTATTCTTTTTTTTTTTTTCGGGGCTGGGGATGAACAGCTATTATAGAGTTATAAGCAGTCGCTCGATCCTGATTGGTGACCAGGAAACTGACAGAGCCCAGCCCCGTATCGGACATAAACAGCACCCATGTCTTATGTGTGACTTGGACATAGGCCCAACTCGGATGAATGGTTAAAAATTATTTTTTTTCCTTGGAAGGGGGGGGGGGGGTAAGATTAACGACCAATTTCTCTTTCAGGAGCTTGACAACCACGAACAACTCTTAAGTACTATAAGGGGGATTAACGATCAATTTCTCTTTCAGGAGTTTGACAATAATGAACAACTCAAAGTACTATAAGGCGCATTAACGACCAATTTCTCTTTCAGGAATTTGACAACCATGAACAACTCTTAATTACTATAAGGAGTATTAACGACCAATTTTTCTTTCAGCAGTTTGACAATCATTAGCAACTCTAAGTACTGTAAGGGGGATTAACGACCAATTTATCTTTCAGGAGTTTGACAACAATGAGCAACTCTAAGTACTATAAGGGGGATTAACAATTTCTCTTTCTGGAGTTTTACAATCATGATCAGCTCTAAGTACTATAAGAGGGATTAACGACCAATTTCTCTTTCCGAAGTTTGACAACCATGAGCAATTCTCAGCACTATAAGCACCTAAGTTTTAATTGTAGCCATTGTTTCCAGGGGTGGGTGACAGCCATTGCTGTAGCATAAGCACATATAAGGAAGTAAATTTCTCCGTCATTTTTGGTCCACGCCGGGAATCGAACCCGAGTCCACTTATTCCGGAACAAGTCGCTCTACCAACTGAGCTACGCAGACGTTCGTTGTCGCTGCTATCTGCCTTTATGTCATGTGCGTCCTGCTGGGCAGGCATGTCACAGGGGATTAACGACCAACTTCTCTTTCAGGAGTTTGACAGCCATGAACAACTCTTAAGTACTATAAGGGGGATTAACGACCAATTTCTCTTTCGGGAGTTTGACAACCATGAGCAACTCTCAGTACTATAAGCACCTAAGTTTTAATTGTGGCCATTGTTTCCAGGGAGGGGGCAGCCATTGCTGTAGCATAAGCACACCACCTGTACCTCTCCAGGACTCGACCCGGGTTCCACTCAAATCAGCGGCCAGAGGCCAACGTTTAGTCCACTACACAACCGAGGTGGTAATTTGCAAAATTTGATATCTTCGTTATTGTTGTTGAACGGTCTTCAGTTTTCAAGAGGAGAAATGCATATTTCCATCGAAAATCAAAATTGCAGCCTTATGTGACAGAATTCTGTTCTGTATAGTGTGAAAATCGAACGTAAGTGAGGGGATCTATAATCTCGGTAACTCCAAACAGGAGGACAGAGGAAACATGGAAATTTTCTCAAAAATAATAAAGTCAGATTTCGTCTTTTATTTCCTGTTGTCAGAACCCATCAACCCACAAAATTTGGCATGGGGATTTGTTTGTTTGTTTAACTTCCACCGTCAGCAATTCGATGGGCTATGAGTAGTATGCGTCGCTAATTTACGGTCACTGGTTCCAGAGAAGGGAGAGAGCCAGTGCCGTAAGACAAACACAATATCCATGCATCACCGGGATTCGAATTTTTAATAAATTGCACACACGCGCATAAAAATCGGATTTTCCGGTTTCAGAACTCAGCATACAAATTTTGATGATGACCATCCGTTTTGTTGGTGTAAATATGACAAGGATGGTAAGTCAGATAATATCCGAAAACTTGAAAATTTCGTCGTCCTGGAGAAGGAATCGAACCCGCGTCTCCCAGATAGCTCCCGGGCATGCTCACCACCCAGAACGACTAAGTCTCAAGTTTCCGATTAATTCGAGACTTGGTCGTTCTGGGTGGTGCAGTGGTTAGCGTACCCGGGCGCTATCTGGGAGACGCGGATTCGATTCCTTCTCCAGGAAGACGTTGGGTATTATCTGACTTACCATTCTTGTCATATTTACACCAATAAAAACGGATGGTCATCTTCAAAATTTGTGTTATATGGTGTAATCCCGTATTTCATTCAAGATCGGCATACATTTTTCATTTTTGTTTTGTGTAACTAAGAAAAATATTTACAAAAGCTTTAACACTTCAGTTTGAGATTTACTGAACTGAATATACACATTGTAAAAATTGAGTTCTTGGCAACAAGATAGACAAGAGAGAGAGAGAGAGACTAAGACAGTAACGGAACAAGAAGAAGAAAAGAAGGAATAGAAGAAAGACAGCGAGAAACAGATTAATAGAAAGAAACGGTGCAGAGAGCTAGTTGGAGAGAAAAGGAGAGATAGGGGAGGGCTTAACCTTCCGGAAAATCAAGGAATGATTTCCTGGGACGCAGTGGTCTAAGTTCTGGATTTTGACGTTCGTCCCAGTAGGCCAGGGTTCGAGTTGAGGCACGAGGGGTTTGCTTGTCTTACGACACTGGCTGTCTCCCTTCCCTAGAACCAATGACTCTGAATTGGGAAAGAACTGTTGCTTATAGCCCATCGAGTTGCTCACGGCGGTCGGTAACCCCCCAAAAAAGGAGTCAGAGTGAGAAACACACTGTGAGAAAAATTTAGAGAGGGGTGAGGCGTCAAAAGAGACGGGGATGTAAGGAATGGAGGAGAGATACGGTGGAAAAGAGACAGTAAGAGTAACGGAGAGAAAGACAGTGAGAGGCAGGCACAGAGAGAAAGTGAGTGAGAGGGGAAGAGGCAGAGACGAAAGGGCATTTCTGGAAATCTGAGACTTCATATTCAACTTTTTGTAGTGAAACACTGAAAACCAATTAATCTACAAAAGCTCAGATAAAGATATATGAGAAATACTGCGGTATCTAAGATGATAATATATGATTCCAAAGTCCTCTCAGACTAGTTTTCATCTGCATGACTGCTTTCACATGAAGGGGTGATTTTCACTTTTCCCAAACATATGGTCTTCTTTCTCTTGATTGGAGACGGTAGTCTTTTCTTTATAAGCCGTGGGTATTTTATGTATCATTCTGATTCGGTTTCCTCACTTACTTAAAGTTAGGAGACAGTTCCTGGTAAGGCACGGGTATTCGAAGCATCCTTCTGCTCTTTCCTTTTCCATCTTGAAGTAAGCAGCCCAATCGTGAAAAGACACTAATATTTTAAGCTGCCTTCTAATCTGGTTCCCTCCCTTATTTGGAGTTAGTATTACATTTATGAAAACAGATATCTATTTCATGCGCTCTTCTGATCTGGTACGCTACCTCACTTGCAGTTAACAGCCCTTTTGTGACGAGAGGTAAATATTTCTCACTTTTTCCTTATCCCATTCCTGATTAGTGGTAATATATGTCACGTGCCCGTCTGATTGGCCTCCTTCACTTAACTGGAGATAGCAGCCCATTCCAAGTAGGATGTGGATATTTCGTTTGCTCTTTTAATTTCGTTCTTTCTGTTACTTGGAATTCGGAGACAATTCTTGAACACACATGGATATGTCACAAAACCTTCAGATCTGAATCTCTTTCTTACTTGGAGTCAGTAGCAAATTCTGAAAAGACAGATAGATATCATTGATATCTTATTTGAATTAAATGTTAATGAACTTGTGTACTTGGGAAGGGGAAGAAGCACTGAAAAATTACTGAGACTCTCTTTAAAGAATGGAATGCATTGTTTGTTATGTTATATTAATTACTCGCTCTGTCTGTACAGTATCTTGCTTCTATCATGACACTATCTATGCCCGTAAACAGTAGGCCCGTTTTTGTGCTTTTTGTTGTAAATGTAAAATAATCATATCGTAACTGTTATTCTATCTGTTATCAAGGTTTGAAGAATTTTCAAATAATACATTTGAACGGCAAAGTCCACTGTGCCGATATGATGAAAGTTTCAACTGAGGCAATGAATAACAATAGGCCATTACCAAAATAAATAACTTGGATAGTATCGAAATGTAGAAAAACAAAAGCTTTGGAATTTTTGTATGCCTGTTTGCTCGATTAAGATGTGATCTGAAGTTGGCCAAGTGAAGTACAAAATTACATAATTCACCATCTTAATTAACCAAAATAATCATATAATTCATCATCTTAATTCACCAAAATAATCATATAATTCATCATCTTAATTCACCAAAATAATCATATAATTCATCATCTTAATTCACCAAAATAAATAACTTGAATAGTATCGAAATGTAGAAAAACGAATGCTTTGGAATTTTTTATGCCTGTTTGTTTAATTAAGATATGATCTGATTACATGTCAGATTTTTTCTGAATACACAAACATTCTTGAAGAGAACAAGTATAAGTCTGAAAGAATGTAAGAAAAAATTCCCGACTGACAGAAGTCAAAAACTACTAATTGAAGGAAACGTATGTAAGCATTTAAGAAAAAATAAGGGACAAAAAAGTATTTTTGATGAACTGACATATCATCGCCGTTTCATGAACACAAAAGATGTTTTGCGCACTAAAATTACAAAAATATCGAGCATCTAATTTTGTAACATTTTCAAAAGAGTGGAGCAAATTTCGAGGTATTACTGATGAATTTTCTTCGAGCTCAGAAAAATTATGTATTTCCTTCCCCTTAAAATAAAAAAATTGACGATGTCATCGCTCTGTCCACGTGGATAGAGCAATGACATCGTCTATTTACATTATCTCCACGTACTTGATATATTAGGTGTACAGATAAGTTTTGAAGCGATTTTTGTGTGACGTATACTGCTAATTTACATATCCGACATTCCCCCGCGTTGTTGGCATGTGACCGTAACTGGTCCAGAGTATAAAATGTGACACAGAAGTTTGGCCAACAGTCAACGGCACTTGCACATCGGTAGGTGAAAGATGCCAAGCGGTACTGTATTTATTCGACACTGCATTCGTTACAAATTTCATCGAGGGAACATTGCTGCAGAAGCATGCGCATCGAACTGTTCTGTTCTGGGGGAGAATATTGTATCGAAACGCACGTGTCAGTTTTGATTTAGACCGTTCAAAGCAGGTGATTCTGATGTTAGCCATCGAGAACGTAGCAGCGTACCGCAGAAGGTTGCACATGAGGAAGTGCTGGATGAAGAACGCAAAAAGGACTAGCTGAACAACTGGGAGTAACTCAACAAACCATTTCCAATCATTTACGCGCAATGTGAAAGATTCAGAAGGAATGAAAATTTGTGTCACATGACCTGAGCCAGAGGAACAAGGATGAGCGTGTCATGAAGTGTTTGGATCTGTTGAATAAACAACACAGAAAGTCTTTCGTGTGGAAAGTCGTTACGAGTGATGAAAAGTTGATATGGGACAACAATCCCAAACGCAAAAACCTCTGGGTAGACATCGGTGAAGCAACACTTCGACACCGAAACGCAATATTCCCTCCAAGAAAGTTCCGCTGTGCATGTGGTGGGATATGAAGGGTGTGCTGTATTATGAACTGTTGGAACAGGGTCAAACTGTTACTGCTGATCGCTACAAGCAACAATTGCTGCGATTGAACCAGGAAATCGTCCAAGGAAACGTTATTGACGTTTGGCTGGGAAGTTTTGGAGCACCCGGCGTATATTCCCGCCATATCCCTTTCAGATTATCATTTGTTCCGATCGATGCAACATGGTTTGTCTGCTGTACGGTTGCGGACATGTGACGAAGTGCAAAAATGGGTTGACGACTTCATGGCATCACACGACGAAGTATTCTTCATGGCTGGAATCCCTTAGCTGTCCCACCGATGGCGGAAGGTGATAGAGAATGACAGCGCATATTTTGATTCGTAAACGTATTGTTGTTTTCTCTCAAATTACATATTGCCTTGTCTTAAAACGCTTTAAAATTTATTTGTAACCTAATATATTCACCATTAAATGAATACCAATACAGTAATTAGTAAAACTTTTAGTAACGTAATATCACCTTCATTTTCGAGTATTTCGAAAATGATCATTTTATTGTTAATCCGTGACCTGTCTTTTAACAGCAACGTTGAAGTGTCCTTTTCTAAATAGGAACACAACTGACACAGCTAACAAATACACTATCTACCAGCAAGTAAGTGGACACCCCTGCAATCGACGATATCTGCGGTCCTGATACACGTCACGGCCGCCGCTGTTAAATATCGTGTGGGAAACAACAACGCAACCAATCGCATGCAAGATGCTACGCAGCTCTCTGATTTGGGGAAGGTGTACTCGTCGGGTAGCACAGAAATGGCCGATCCATACGTGACATATCAAGCGAGTTGAAGTACCCAAAATCGACAGTGGCCTACATGATTGGCAAGTGGAAGATGAGAGGTGACTATCGGAATGTGCCCCGACCCAGCAGACCTACAAAACTGGTAGTTAGAGACCGACGGGAGCTGACCAGAGAAATTCGGAAGAACCGCACCAAATCGATGGGCCACATCCGCGAGGAGTTTCAACAGGCATCCGGGAGTGTTATTTCGTTTAATACCATCCGTAAGGAAGCCTATATGCTTGGTTACCATGGACGTGATGCCGCCCACAAGCCTTTGATCTCCAAGTCCAATAGCGCTGCTCGGCTAACGGGGTGCAAAGAACGTCGACAGTGGAACGTTGAACAGTGGAAACAGGCTCTCTGGAGCGACGAATCAAGGTTCACCATCTACCGTTCGGATGGCAGGGTCTGGGTTTGGCGTCGCCTGGAGAACGCCTCCTGCCGGAATGTATTGTGCCAACTGTGAAGTTCGGCGGCGGTGGAATTATGCTCTGGAGGTGTTTCTCCTGGTATAGTACAGGACCCTTGGTCGCAATTCCTGGTAGATTCAACGCCGAGATCTACTGCACCATTTTGGATGACCATGCGCTTCCTACGTTGTGGTAGTTTTACGGGGTGGACCCATGTTACTTTCAGGATGACAATGCCCCCTGTCATGTTGCGAGGTCCACCATGGCTTGGTATGGTGTCAATGGGGTTAATCGAATGGACTGGCCTGCGCAGATCCCGGACCTCAACCCTATCGAACACCTCTGGGACGAGTTGGAGCGTCGACTTAAGGGGTGCCCCCACCGTCGGAAATCGGTGAAGGAACTGAATGTCTTCTCCAAGCCGAGTGGAAGAAAATACCGCTAGCCGTCGTACAACGCCTGGTTGTGAGTATGCCCCGGAGGGTCGCAGCTGTAATCGCCGCTCGTGGAGGCTCTACCAACTATTGAAGGTGAATAAACTTCGTTTTCCTTTGCTATCACAGGTGTTCAATTACTTGTTGGTAGATAGTGTAGTTTAAGAGGCCTGGATAATCTGAAGGGTTAGAATGAAAATACCAACGTTTACCACAATAAAAAGGTTTACTATACATCGACTATAGATTCGCAGAGCTTCTGGCTCGGCATCATCAGGACAAATGGAGCGTACACATCCAAATCATTGTAACATCATCAGAGTTCTGATGGTCACAGTTTTTCGTGAGTTGTTTCTACGCACTTGAAAGAAATGGAGTCGACGTCATGTCGTTGATAAGTCGTGAAGAGTTCTGGTATATGTGTAAAGCTTCTAATACATTAAGCTTGATGGTCGAATCAGGTTCGCCGCCCCAGTGGCGCAGTGGTCTATGCGATGGCCTCTGATCATTCGTCCGTAAGGGGTCCGGGTTCGAATCCCGGTGAGGCATGGATGTTGTGTTTGTCTTACGGCACTGGCTCTCTCCCTTCCCTGGAACCAGTGACCCTAAATTAGGGACGGGCGACTGCTTATAGCCCATTGAGTTGCTCACGGTGGTCGTTAAACCTCCAATCAAAAAAAAAAAAAAAAAAAAAAAAGAATCAGGTTCATCAATAAGCATAGCATTTCCAAAAAAAAAATTTGTGGTTATTTTCGTGACAGTGTTGGGCTATAGACGACTTCTTCAGTTCACAGTTCCGTACGTAAGCCTTGTGTTCCTTCACGCGGAAACTTAAAGCCCTGCGAGTCTGTCCTATATATGAAAGTCCACATTCACAAGGTATCTGATAAATACCCCAGGAATTTATATTTTCGACGTAGTCTTTTGATCCGTAAAAATGTATCTTGTTCATGGGTTTAAAAACGACTTTTAAATTAAAACTTTTGAGAATTTTTGAAATTCCGAAGCAAATCTGAGAAGCAAAAGGGAGAACCACCCAATTCTCTCGTATTGGGAGGTATATTGGCATGAGCGAGCACACTGGTTTCGGTTTCTAAATTTTTGGACAGCTTTGTCTCTAACGGAAGTGCTATATCCTCTGTGTACTGCAATTCGTTTAAGAAAATCAAGCTCTTTCTGAAAGGAATCCTCAGTTGATCAGATATTGCCCGTTATGCGCATGTTAGAAGGCGGATATTTTTTGTTTCCATGGGTGATTTGATTTTGCATGTGTGGGCGAGGAAACAGCAAATGGTTTTTGATAAGCTGTTGTACTAAAGGATCCTTCAGAGCGTGACACGAGAACGTCAAGCAATGGTAAGCAGCCATTATTTTCAGTCTCACACTGTATATGAGGATCAATAGAATTGATAAGTTCAACTAATTTAGGTATTTCCGAGTTTATGCCATTCCAGAAAACAAAAGTATCATCTACATATCGAATCCACAGGTCAAATGTGACAAGCTGAAAGAGTTTGTCTTCAAATTGACGGAAACAAAAAATATCCGTTTTTAACACATACGCATAACGACGGGCAATACATATCTGCTCAACTGAGGATTCCTTTCAGAAAAAGCTTGATTTTCTTAAACGAATTGCAGTACACAGAGCATATAGCACTTCCGTTATAGACAAAACTGTCAAAAAATTTAGGAAACCGAAACCAGTGTGCTCGCTCATGCCAATATACCTACCAATAAGAGAGAATCGGGCGGTTATCCCTTTTGCTCCTCAGATTTGCTTCGGAATTTCAAAAATTCTCAAAAGTTTTAATTTCAAAGTCGTTTTTAAGCCCATAAACAAGATACATTTTTAGGGATCAAAAGACGACGTAGAAGATATAAATTCCTGGGAAATTTATCAGATACCTTGTGAATGTGGATTTTCATATATAGGACAGACTCGCAGGGCTTTAAGTTACCGCGTGAAGAAACACAAGGCTTACGTATGGAACTGTGAACTGAAGAAGTCGTCTATAGCCCAACTTTGTCACGAAAATAGCCATAAATTTTTGTATGGAAACGCTATGCTTATTGATAAACCTGATTCGGCCATCAAGCTTAATGTATTAGAAGCTATCCACATATACCGGAATTCTTCACGGCTTGTCAACGACATGACGTCGACTCCATTTCTTTCAAGCGCGTGGAAACAACTCACGAAAAACCGTGACCGTCAGAACTCTGATGATGTCACAATGATTTAAATGTTTACGGTCCATTTGCCTGATGATGCTGAGCCAGAAGCTTTGCGAAACTATATAGTCGATGTATAATAAACCTTTCATTCTGGTAAACGTTGGTATTTTCATTCTATCTCAACACCACAAGTGTGTAGATACAAATTATATAAATCTGAAGGGTGTTTCACAACTGTCAGTGAAAAAGAAACGAAACGAATTTCGTAAAACGATTTATTCGAAGATTTCACGACAGCGAAACTTAGCAGGTTAGTATTAACACGCAATTTCTAACAATACTCCTTCGTGCTTTTTTTCAAATGATTACTTAAAAAAAATAATTTCGCTGACTAATCTCACATCAAAATTCTTTATCTGTATTAAGTTATGTAAATTACATTTTTTTTATATTTTTTAGATTTGAGCAAAAGAGAAATCGATGGAAAAAATTAGCCCGTAAGTCGAAAACCTTAAGTTTGTTTACCGCTGACTAACCAGCAATCATTTCTTTTCAAAGTACTGTATCATCTGAATCAAGTGGAAACCGGTAAAATTATCACCAAGAAAAATTCCCCACATTAGATAAATTCCCCGTAAGAAAAATCCTCCACGGAAATCTCTTCCACCTTTTTGAGTCAGGGACCGTGCACAAACTTCATTTATACAAAATATCAAATGTGGAGGAGATTTTCGGGGTCACCATTTCCATTTTCACGCAGTGTAAAACAAAATGCAGCCGTACAAGTAGACCCAA
This sequence comes from Macrothele yani, assembly GCA_039090855.1. Classification (NCBI taxonomy): domain Eukaryota; kingdom Metazoa; phylum Arthropoda; class Arachnida; order Araneae; family Macrothelidae; genus Macrothele; species Macrothele yani. The sequence goes on along the minus strand of CM077009.1, from coordinate 142,024,552 downwards.
TATGTGGGAGAAATTTCTGGGGTCGACATTTCCATTTTCAGTGCAACTTATATATGTTTCATAAGGTAGCCGCTAAACCTCCACACAGCCGCCCCGGTGGCGCAGTGGTCTAAGGCGCTGGCCTCTGATCATTCGTCCGTAAGGGGTCCGGGTTCGAATCCCGGTCAGGCATGGATGTTGTGTTTGTCTTACGGCACTGGCTCTCTCCCTTCCCTGGAACCAGTGACCCTAAATTAGGGACGGGCGACTGCTTATAGCCCATTGAGTTGCTCACGGTGGTCGTTAAACCTCCAATCAAAAAAAAAAAAAAAAAAAAAAACCTCCACACAGGAAAACTGCCACACATTCAAGTGTTCCTCGGAGGAAACGCAATTTGTGCACGGCCCCTTAGTGAAAAACATGGGGCAGTTTTCCAATGTATTTACCCAAGTTAGTGAAGAATGTGTAGCACTTTTCTTGTGTGGCAGTTTACCGGCTACCTTACGAAACATCTGTAAGTTGCAGTAAAAATGGAAATGCCGAACCTAGAAATTTCCCCCGCATAATTGGCCTATATTTGTACAACTATATCTTTCTTTAAACTGTGTGAAAATGTAAATCGTGACCCGGAAATCCCCCCATCTATATTTTGTGTAAAATGTAATTTGGGCACGGTCCCCGACTCAAAAAATGGAGGAGTTTTCCAGTGTGGGGGAATTTACCGAATATGGGGAAATTTTTCTGTGGTTGCTTTTCCGTGCATCGAATCAAGAAAACAATTCAAACAATAATATTTAACAGATAAGAAGTATTTCCGAAGAGGACAAGTGATTACCTTATATCCTGTCCAAATGCTAGTCGACTATTTCGTTAATTTACTAAGGTACTTGGTTGCAATTTTCTCGCCTTGTTCCATTCTTATGATCTGGCCACATACAGTTGTGTTCACACGTCCGTTAATGTTATTATGTTTGATAGCAGGTCTCTGAAAAATTCAGTAACACTGGTGAAATTGGAGAAGCAAGAGTTTGGAGTTAACATTAAACTCCCATCAAAATATAAAATCAGAATGAAAATGATGAATGGTTTTTGTAAAATCAGGACAACCTTACCTTTTCAGGGAACTTTAGTGACCAGAATCAATGCCAACGCAGCATTCGCTCATTACTGAAATTCGTAGTGCTGCGTGACTACAAAGATGAGGCATGTAGTTCAATTTGTAATTCGTAATGCTCCGTGACTACAAAGATGAGGCATGTAGTTCAATTTGTAATTCGTAGCGCTGGACTACAAAGATGAAGCGTGTAGTTCAATTTGTAATTCGTAGTGCTGCGTGACTACAAAGATGAGGCATGTAGTTCAATTTGTAATTCGTAGTGCTGGACTACAAAGATGAGGCATGTAGTTCAATTTGTAATTCGTAGTGCTGCGTGACTACAAAGATGAGGCATGTAGTTCAATTTGTAATTCGTAGTGCAGCGTGACTACAAAGATGAGGCATGCAGTTCAATTTGTAATTCGTAGTGCTGCGTGGCTACAAAGATGAGGCATATAGTTCAATTTGTAATTCGTAGTGCTGCGTGACTACAAAGATGAGGCATGTAGTTCAATTTGTAATTCGTAGTGCTGCGTGGCTACAAAGATGAGGCATGTAGTTCAATTTGTAATTCGTAGTGCTGCGTGGCTACAAAGATGAGGCATGTAGTTCAATTTGTAATTCGTAGTGCTGCGTGACTACAAAGATGAGGCATGTAGTTTAATTTGTAATTCGTAGTGCTGCGTGGCTACAAAGATGAGGCATGCAGTTCAATTTGTAATTCGTAGTGCTGCGTGGCTACAAAGATGAGGCATGTAGTTCAATTTGTAATTCGTAGTGCTGCGTGGCTACAAAGATGAGGCATGCAGTTCAATTTGTAATTCGTAGTGCTGCGTGGCTACAAAGATGAGGCATGCAGTTCAATTTGTAATTCGTAATGCTCCGTGACTACAAAGATGAGGCATGTAGTTCAATTTGTAATTCGTAGTGCTGCGTGACTACAAAGATGAAGCGTGTAGTTCAATTTGTAATTCGTAGTGCTGCGTGACTACAAAGATGAGGCATGTAGTTCAATTTGTAATTCGTAGTGCTGCGTGACTACAAAGATGAGGCATGTAGTTCAATTTGTAATTCGTAGTGCTGCGTGACTACAAAGATGAGGCATGTAGTTCAATTTGTAATTCGTAGTGCAGCGTGACTACAAAGATGAGGCATGCAGTTCAATTTGTAATTCGTAGTGCTGGTGGCTACAAAGATGAGGCATATAGTTCAATTTGTAATTCGTAGTGCTGCGTGACTACAAAGATGAGGCATGTAGTTCAATTTGTAATTCGTAGTGCTGCGTGGCTACAAAGATGAGGCATGTAGTTCAATTTGTAATTCGTAGTGCTGCGTGGCTACAAAGATGAGGCATGTAGTTCAATTTGTAATTCGTAGTGCTGCGTGACTACAAAGATGAGGCATGTAGTTTAATTTGTAATTCGTAGTGCTGCGTGGCTACAAAGATGAGGCATGCAGTTCAATTTGTAATTCGTAGTGCTGCGTGGCTACAAAGATGAGGCATGTAGTTCAATTTGTAATTCGTAGTGCTGCGTGGCTACAAAGATGAGGCATGCAGTTCAATTTGTAATTCGTAGTGCTGCGTGACTACAAAGATGAGGCATGTAGTTTAATTTGTAATTCGTAGTGCTGCGTGGCTACAAAGATGAGGCATGCAGTTCAATTTGTAATTCGTAGTGCTGCGTGGCTACAAAGATGAGGCATGCAGTTCAATTTGTAATTCGTAGTGCTGCGTGGCTACAAAGATGAGGCATGTAGTTCAATTTGTAATTCGTAGTGCTGCGTGGCTACAAAGATGAGGCATGTAGTTCAATTTGTAATTCGTAGTGCTGCGTGACTACAAAGATGAGGCATGTAGTTTAATATGTAATTCGTAGTGCTGCGTGGCTACAAAGATGAGGCATGCAGTTCAATTTGTAATTCGTAGTGCTGCGTGACTACAAAGATGAGGCATGTAGTTCAATTTGTAATTCGTAGTGCTGCGTGACTACAAAGATGAGGCCTGTAGTTTAATTTGTAATTCGTAGTGCTGCGTGGCTACAAAGATGAGGCATGCAGTTCAATTTGTAATTCGTAGTGCTGCGTGGCTACAAAGATGAGGCATATAGTTCAATTTGCAATCCATTACAAAAATCAAGTAGTTTGAACGGAATTTTGCGTTACATTTTACACTAATTTTCTTGTTACGAGCCAATTACAAATTTCCCCATAAATTCAGTAACTGAGTTTTTAGAATTCAACATGACCTTTGGGAAAACTAATACTGAGAGTGTGTGGGAATGTCAAATGGATGAATATGGCAATCGTAAAGCTAGTTAGAGCTCACGACGGAAATTGGGGCATTCGAGAAGAGAGAGCAATATGAAGCGTCACTTCGGTTACGATCAAAAGGCTATGAACGCATTAAATGATGACTTCCAGCCTGTTCTGAGGCCGCTTTTTAGAAGTTACGTAAATGTCGCATTGTTTGTGTAAGCTTTGAGCTGTAAGACGGTGCTTCGTGTTTTACGCTTTCCAACCGTAGGTTGAAGAAGCGTATATGCTCCATCTTTGTTCGTCTGTATGTCTGTCCGTCCGTCTGCACGATAACTCGCGTAAAAAGGATTCGATTGTGATGAAATTTTAGTATGTGGTAGGAGACAACCTGTGGACGAATCCTATTGAAAATGGACGAAATGGGGGTAAAAGTCAGGACACAGGAGCGGGATCCCTTCCATCGCCCTTATGCCTCATAACTTACGTAAAAATGCTTCGATTGCGACAAAACTTTATCATGTTGTTCCAGAGGTATACCAACTCAATTCTGTTTAATATAATAGAAATGGGGTCAGATGTCAGGGCACAGGAGCGAGATTTATTCTATAGCTATTATCCTCATAACTTGACAAAACATGCTTCTACTGCGACAAAAGTTTAGTATGTTGTTGCGGATGTACACTGAACCAATTCTGCCGAATATCATTACAATGGGGTCAAAGGTCAGGGTACAGGATCGAGATTTACTCCACAGCCATTATCCTCATAACTTGAGTAATAAATTATGTTATGTTGGAAAGCGTATCATAATCAATGCTTTGCATGACTTTACTAACTTGTTCTTTTTAATTTCGAGGCTTAAAGACTCCAACATCCAAATCTATAAAAACAATCGCTCAATGAAATTCGGCACATTTCTTTGGATTGAAAGTACTGCGTCATTTTTCAGTTCTGAAATAAAGATTCTTAGTATTTACATTGCATAATTCATTTTTTAGATTTAATGATTTTCCCTACCTGCCGCCCCCTCTATATCTCTCTCTCCGTAAGCATAGTAAGTACAGTGGAACTTCGGTTATACATTTTCCAGTTATAGGTTTTTCACTTTTATATGTAATTCATTTAAATGTTTTTGTGATTATACGCTAAATTTTGAATTTCAGATTATTTTCTTTTATACGTAATCCGTTATATCACAACTTTGAGAGAATTTAGAGAGCGTCCTCTTGCAGCCATGAAATAGGTGATGTAACTAGAAATTTACTAAATAACGAACAATTCTCTATTTCCTCTGAATTCAAAATATTTCAAAGCAAATATTAATGAATATTTTACTCGGCACTAATGGTAAATCAACTACTGAACAAACTGCTTTGAAAACAGCTGTGGTCGTAGGTAAAGAATGTGTGATAGGGGTATTGAATACCTATAAAACAAGTTAGTAAAATCATGCAATGCATTGATTATGATACACTTTCCAACACACCAGAAATAATTACTCAAGTTATTACTCAGGTGAGGGACAATGCGGCAGCTCCTGTGGACCTTGCCGGCTTCAGTTTGTGAGGGACAATGTGGCAGCTCCTGTGGACCTAGCCGGCTTCAGTTGTGACGTACCTGCCAGCAGGACGCACACGACATAAAGGCAGATAGGAAGCAGAATAATCGTCTGCGTAGCTCAGTTGGTAGAGCGACTTGTTCCGGAATAAGCGGCCTCGGGTTCGAATCCCGGCGTAGACCAAAAATGACGGAGAAATTCACTTCGTTATAATGGCGCCCGAACTATCCGGATGACCCGGCCGTTCAAAATCTCGCATTGGTGTGATGTTATTTCCACACCGCGAGACAGGAAAAATCAGAGAATTCCTTCTCCAGCGCTTCGAAAAATAAAAATGTGTTATGTTGCATTCCACACAGCAGATTGACTGGGAGTTCTGAAGTGCACGTTCTACAGTGGATGGCTGCCTGCAACGATTCATGGTCACGGCTGACCCGTGGGCCATGCCCCCGGCCCTCTTTCGGGGGGGGATGTGACGTACCTGCCAGCAGGACGCACACGACATAAAGGCAGATAGGAAGCAGAATAATCGTCTGCGTAGCTCAGTTGGTAGAGCGACTTGTTCCGGAATAAGCGGCCTCGGGTTCGAATCCCGGCGTAGACCAAAAATGACGGAGAAATTTACTTCGTTATACAGTTTGTGAGGGACAATGCGTAGCTCCTGTGGACCTAGCCGGCTTCAGTTTGTGAGGGACAATGCGGTAGCTCCTGTGGACCTAGCCGGCTTCAGTTTGTGAGGGACAATGCGGCAACCCCTGTGGACCTTGCCGGCTTCGGTTTGTGAGGGACAATGTGGCAACCCCTGTGGACCTAGCCGGCTTCAGATCGTGAGAGACAATGCGGCAGCTCCTGTGGACCTAGCCGGCTTCAGATTGTGAGGGACAATGCGGCAGCTCCTGTCGACATTGCCGGCTTCAGTTTGTGAGGGACAATGGGGCAGCTCCTGTGGACCTAGCTGGGCTTCAGTTTGTGAGGGACAATGCGGTAGCTCCTGTGAACCTAGCCGGCTTCAGTTTGTGAGGGACAATGCGGCAGCTCCTGTGAACCTAGCCGGCTTCAGTTTGTGAGGGACAATGCGGCAGCTCCTGTGAACCTAGCCGGCTTCAGTTTGTGAGGGACAATGCGGCAGCTCCTGTGAACCTAGCCGGCTTCAGTTTGTGAGGGACAATGCGGCAACCCCTGTGGACCTTGCCGGCTTCAGATTGTGAGGGACAATGCGGCAGCTCCTGTGGACATTGCCGACTCCAGTTTGTGAGGGACAATGCGGTAGCTCCTGTGGACCTTGCCGGCTTCAGTTTGTGAGGGACAATGTGGCAGCTCATGTGGACCTTGCCGGCTTCAGTTTGTGAGGGACAATGTGGCAGCTCCTGTGGACATTGCCGACTTCAGTTTGTGAGGGACAATGCCGCAGCTCCTGTGGATATTGCCAGCTTCAGTTTATGAGGGACAATGCGGCAGCTCCTGTGGACCTTGCCGAGGTCCTGAAAGTGACGAACCACGGTGGTCTGTGATATGACCAGCTCACCTATTAATCTCCGAGTGCTGGGTCTCGGATTTATCTCTATCTCCTGGCGTACGGCCTCCGAATCCACGGTTCGCAGCCTAACTGACCTTGGCTGACCGTCGAGGTTCCTGTCACCTGAGCGAAATTTCTTGAACCATCTGATTGGGGTACTGTGGTCCACGGAACCTTCACCTTTCGCGTGACAAATGTTTCGTGTTGCTTGAGCAGCGTTACGACCGAGTTCAAACTCGTAAAACAAAAGTTCCGTTATTAGCCACTTGTGGCTGTTCATCTTTCAAGCGTCCCAACCGCAGACAGAACGACGACTTACAATGCTGTTCACAGCAACGACTACCACTTTATGCCCCTTTCGACTGCCTGCAGTGCGCGACTTGAACTAGTTTAAACACGTGACATTCCCGCCGCAGCACATGCGTTTATGCAAATATTGCAAAACTCTCGACTCACATGTTTTCCCAGTTTCGGTAGCTTAGAACTCGCATTCTCCCATCCAGAAATCAAGTCCCGGTTGTACGTGCTTTGTCGTGAAAAAAGATGCCGTTCACATTGTTGAAGATTCTTTCGCGGATATTCGATCTTTATTGAGGATGCGAGACACGTCCGGTTTGTTTGATGTAGTATCGAAGATGGAACTCCGAGGTACTTGAGAAAAGCTGTACAAACAGTCACAGTTTGATTGGCCATTTGCATAAATATAATGCTGGGTATGACTTTAATTTTGCTTCCTCGAGCAGTGAATATTTATGAATAGATACGTATGTATATATGCATTTATGAATAGATACATATGTATATGTACATATATGAATACATATACACGACCGTATCAGAATAATATGACCACCCCCTGAATCACTGTGTGCCCGCCCAGGCGCCTCACAGAGTTCACGTGACAAGGTGGAACACATGGAGATACATAAGTCATAGTGCGTTACGTTAGCACAATGGACAGAGGTAGTAATTTGACGGACCTTCAAAAAGGAATGATCATCGACTACCGCGCCAGGGGTGGACGCATCTCAGAAACAGCCGACTCATTCCTGCCAACACTGGCAAGACTCGTTCTTGTCAGTAGTAACTAGTATTATTGTACGGCACACATAAGTGCTTTTTTTACGAAACGACCCATCTCTTTGTGGAAAACAAATACGTCCACACAGAAGATCACAACAAACGAGGACACTAATAAAACGAACTTAACACGTGTGAAACACTAAGTTGATTCCTCTCGTGAGGGCACAATAGGTAATATTGCGAGATTTAAGTTCGAAACTTCCACCAGTAAAAATCAGTCAGATGCGTTTAGAATTCCACAACGCTCGACAGACGGGAAATCCGAAATTTGTAAAAAATAAAAAAATAAAAAAAAAAAAATGCATCAATTTTTCTAAATTCGTCGCTTCCATTTCGAGAATTTCCCCTCCCTTATGAAGCTTATAAATGCAAAAACTAATCGGACTCTGGATATCTAACAAATGCAGCAGAGTGAGAACATCGTCGGGGAGAGGAGATTACGGGCAAAATCTTTGCTCCGTCCGACTTCCGGTTTGGGAATTTTGCCCCAATTTTCAAGCTGAAATCATCATCATCATCATTGTCAACCATTATCAATCCACTGCTGGACGAAGGTCTCCCCAAGTTTCCTCCACAACGGTCTGTCTTGTGCCAGTCTCCTCCATGTCACTCCCGCATATTTACGAATTTCATCCACCCATCTCCCATGTGGTCTTTTTCTGGGTCTTTTCCTGTCCCTTGGAATCCAATCTAAAATTTCGGCTGTCCATCTATGGTCTGTCCTTCTGGCAGTATGTCCAGCCCATTGCCATTTCAGGGATTTAACTCTGATCATGATGTCTTCCACTCTTGTCATTTTTCGGATCCACGAGTTCCTCTTCTTATCTCTCCTGGTTATACCAAGCATGCACCTCTCCATGCTGCTTTGAGTTGTCTGCAGCCTTTGTATGTCTCTTTTAGTTAAGGTCCACGTCTCTGCACCATACGTAAGCACTGGAAGGATGCATTGATCAAACACTTTTCTTTTAAGACATAATGGCATATTGCTCTTGAAAATTATGCTGTTTCTTCCAAAAGCTCTCCAGGCAAGTTTTGTACGCCGATTAATTTCTTCATCAATGTGACCCTCACTTGTTATCTGCTGTTCAAGATAAACATACGTATCTGTTATCTCCAGTTTTTCTCCATCAATCGATAAATCTTCATTTCTTGTAAAAGCATTGAACATCACTTTTGTCTTCTGAAAGTTCATTTTTAATCCCACTTCTTTACTCTTGTCAGCAAGTTCCTGGATCATACTCTGCAGCTCTGATGGGGTAGTTGCAAAAATGACTACGTCATCAGCAAAACGAAGGTGGGTTAGATAATCTCCATTAATCTTTATCCCTTTGTTTTCCCAGTTCAGTGATTGAAAGACATTTTCCAATGTGGCATTAAAGAGCTTCGGAGATATGGTGTCCCCTTGTCTCACTCCCTTTCCAATTTTTATGTGTGTTGTATTTTCAAACAGCCGAATCTTTGCACTTGCATTTTCATAGATGTTATTAATAATATTAATGTATGCATCTTCAATACCGCAGGATTTCAGAGCCGTGGTAACTGCTGATGGTTTCACCGAATCAAAGGCTTTTTCATAATCGATAAAAGCCATGCACAATGGAAGTTCATATTCCCTCGCTCTTTCAATTAGTTCTCTCAGTACGTGGATATGATCTATTGTGCTGTAGCCACTCCTGAATCCAGCTTGTTCTCTCGGTTGAGCCATGTCCAGTGTTACCTTCAAGCGGTGTGAAAGAACTTTAGTGAAGATTTTATAAACCACTGATAGGAGGCTGATAGGTCTGTAGTTCCTGAGATCCTCAATGTCACCTTTTTTATGTAGCAGGATCATTGTAGCATTGTTCCAATCCTCAGGAATCTTCCCTTCATTAAGGCATCGAGTGAAAATTTGGGCGAGTACTGTTTCAATTTCTCCACTTGCTTCTTGTATGATGTCTATAGTAATTCCATCTTCTCCTGGAGCTTTCCCCCGCTTCATGTTCTTGATTGCATGTGCAACTTCTGCTGGGAGGACTGGAAGAACTCTGGTACCTTTCATGATGTCTGGAGTACATGTATCATCCCTTTCATATAATTTGGAGTAGAAATCTTTCACTCTTGTCAAAATTTCACCTCTATTTCTTGTTATAGAACCATCTTCTTTTCTCAGAGCCATAATCTGTTTTCTTCCCTTACTGAGATGTCCCTTTGCTATCTTTAGGCTTTGGTTGTTTTCAATTGCTTTCCTCACTAGCTCACAGTTGAATTTCCTTACGTCTTCAGTGATACTTTTTCGTGCTGTCTTGCATAGCTCTATATATTCCACTTTGGAAGTCACATCTTCTTTAGTTGTCCTCATCTCTCTTCTTTTTTGCATCAACATTTTGGTTTTTCCTGATAATTTGTTTACATGCAACTTGTTCTTAGACCCAGCTAATTTTGTTGCTGTTTCCATAAGAGCTTTGGTTACTTTTCTGTTAACTTCCGAAATATCCACTTCTTCCGATGTTAGGCCTTCTAAAGCAGAGAATCTGTTCTTCAGTTCCAACTTGAAAGTATTATGGTGTTTTTTAAGGTTGGTTATGTCAATACATTTTGTTTGTCTTATGAGCTTGCCACGTTCCAGTTTAGTGTTGAGGTGCTAAACTGGAACGTGGCAAGCTCATAAGACAAACAAAATGTATGAAATAAGAATACATACAAATTTTCACATCAAGCTGAAATAAGAATACATATTTATGCAGTAAAATGTTATTTAACAATAATATTGAACAGAGGCAACATCGCGAGAAAAAGAAATTACGATTACGGAAAAAATCTAAACTCCGTCTGACTTCCGTTTTAGAAAGTTCCGTAAAGATGGAATTCCATCTTCCATCAAACATCTTCGAACACCCCCCCCCCATTTCTGTTCACTTGTACATCGATGTCGTTAATAACCAAAATAAATACGAAAATGGAGGAATTCCTCAAATTCGTGGAAGAATCTTACGCCTGAAGATTACGGGGAAATTTTCATATTTAACAAGAATACGGGACACAAGGACAGCAACGTCGGGAGAAAAAATTGCGACAGGGCATTTTTTTTTTTACTCCGTTCAACTAACGTTCTCCAAAGTTTTGAAACACGAGATACATTCGCCAAACGAAAAATGACACTTCCCAATCGATTTCTCTTCAGCTTTGTATTGATCTTGAGAATGATCTAAATAATGGCGGGGGGGGGGCGCAATTCCGAGTTCGCTTACGAATCTCATGTACATAATAAAATAACAGCAAAATAAAAAAACGCAGTTAAACAAAATGAAACTTCGTAGAATCCGTAGTCAGACAACAAAATCCGTAGAAACTACGGATTTCCGTAGTAGTTGGCAGGTATGCAGACTTCGTGGGCTGTTCAAGAGGTGCTGTAGCAAGGGTGTACCAAGAATGGGTCAATGGCACACCGAGTACCTCATGACGTCATAACAGTGGAGCCCCGAAGGCCATTGACCCCAAAGGGGAACGTCGCCTCCGTCCACTGGTAAATGGCAATCGACGCAGAACAGTGCAGCAATTGACCAGGCAAATGAACGCTGGGGCACCCAGCGTTCATTAGCGTAACAGCAGTTACGCATGTGTCTCCGGAGTCGACACTGCGTCAAGGAGCCCGTGTTAAACCAGGTCCACTGGCAACGATGCCTGCAGTTCACATGGGACTACCGTCATTGGACCATGGAAGAGTGCGAAAAGTTGCCTTCTCCGACGAATCCAGGTTCCTACTCCACGGAAGTGATGGGTGGTGGCGGATACGGCGTCAGATACATGAGAACCAAAGCACGGACACGTTGTCGCTCAAATACAGTCCGGCAGTGGAAGTGTGCATGTTTGGGGGATGTTTTCCTGGCATGACCTGGGACCGCTGGTACCACTCGATGGGTCCCTGAACACCAACGGCTACATTTCCATCATCGCTGACCACATGCATCCCTTCATGTTGTTCACCAACAGACCAATGCGCCCTGCCACGTCGCTAAGGGGGCGCGTGACTGGTTCCACGAACACGACAGCGATGTCTCCGTTCTCCCTTGGTCGGCGAAATCGCCCGACCTCAATCACATAGAGCACTTGTGCGAGTATTTGTATCTATAGGTTCGGCATACCGACCTACAACACCACGTCATCTCCGGGACCTCCGTGCTCTGCTGCAGTCCGAATGGGCACGTGTCGTGTGTCTTGGGAAACCTTCCAGTGCCTCATTGTGTCCATGCCACGCCGTCTCGCCGCTGTCGTCCGGGCCAAGGGTGGTTATTCCCATTATTAGGTAGGTGGTCATATTATTATGGTACGATTGTGTATACATTGTGACGTACTTGCTCGCAGGACGCACACGACATACAGGCAGATAGCAGTCAGAACGAACGTCCGCGTAGCTCAATTGGTAGAGTGACTTATTCCGGAATGAGGGGACCCAGGTTCGAGCCCCGGCGTGGACAAATTTACTTCGTTATAATGGCGCCCGAACTTCCCGGATAACCCAGCTGTTCAAGATCTCGCAATGGTGTGATGTTCTTTCCACACCGCGAGATAGGAAAAATAAAAGAATCCCGTCTCCAGCGCTTCGAAAAAATAAAAAGTGTGTGATGTTGCATTCCACACAGTAGATTGACTGGGGGTTCTCAAGTACGTTCTACAGCGGATAGCTGCCTACGACGATTCATCATGGTCACGGCTGGCCCGTGGACCATGCCCCCGGTCCTCTTTCGGGAGGGGGAGATGTGACGTACCTGCCAACAGGACGCACACGACATAAAGGCAGATAGTAGTCAGAACGAACGTCCGCGTAGCTCAATTGGTAGAGTGACTTATTCCGGAATGAGGGGACCCAGGTTCGAGCCCCGGCGTGGACAAATATGACGGAGAAATTTACTTCGTTATAATGGCGCCCGAACTTCCCGGATAACCCAGCCGTTCAAGATCTCGCAATGGTGTGATGTTCTTTCCACACCGGGAGATAGGAAAAATATAAGAATCCCGTCTCCAGCGCTTCGAAAAAAAAAATGAAAAGTGTGTGATGTTGCATTCCACACATTAGATTGACTGGGGGTTCTCAAGTACGTTCTACAGCGGATGGCTGCCTACGACGATTCATCGTGGTCACGGCTGACCCGTGGGCCATGCCCCGGCCCTCTTTCGGGGGAGATGTGACGTACCTGCCCACAGGACGCACACGACATAAAGGCAGATAGCAGTCAGAACGACGAACGTCCGCGTAGCTCAATTGGTAGAGTGACTTTTCCGGAATGAGGAGACCCGGATTCGAGCCCCGGCGTGGACAAAAATGACGTGGAAATTTACTTCGTTATAACATCTATGAATACATACATACGTACAAAATGCTGATGCAAAGGAGAATGGAGAGGAGGACAAATAAAGAAAATTCAACTTCCAAAGTGGAATAGGCAAGACGATTCGGAAAATAATCACCGAAGGCATTAGAAATTCAATTGTGAACTAGTGAGACAAGCAATTGACAATGTTCAAAGTCTGAAGAAAGCAAAGGGACATTCCAGTAAGGGATGAAAACCGGTTATGGTACTGAGAAAAGAAGATTGTTCTGTAACAAGAAATCGAGGTGAAATTTTGACAAGAGTGAAAGATTCCAACACAAAACTACACGAAATAAATAATATACCTATTCCAGTCATTAAGAAAGTACCAGTACCAAAGTTTCTCCAGTTCTTCTGGCAGAAATTGCGCATGCAATTAAGAACATGAAACGGGAAAGAGCTCGAGAATATGGAATTACCGTGGACATTATACAAGAAGCAAATGGAGAAATAGAAACTAGACTCGCCCAAGTTTTCATACGATGTCTCAATGAAGGAAAGATTCCTGAAGGCTGAAACAATGCTACAACGATCTTGCTACGTAAGAAAGGTGACATTGAGGATATCAGGAACTACAGGCTCAGCAGCCTCTTTTCAGGGATTTATAAAATCTTCACAAAGGTTCTTTCACATCGCTTGAAGGTAACACTGGACATGGCTCAACCAAGAGAACAAGCTGGATTCAGGAGTGGCTACAGCAGCATAGATCATATCCACGTGCTGGGAGAACTAATTGAAAGAACAAGGGAGTACGAACTTGCATTATGCATGGCTTTTATTGATTTATGAAAAGGCATTTAGTTCTGCAAAACCATCAGCAGTTACAATAGCTTTGATATCCTACGGTATTGGAGATGCTTACATTAGCATTATTAATAACACCTATGGAAATGCAACTGCAAAGGTTCGGATATTTGAGGATACAGCACAAATAAAAATCGGAAAGGGGGCGAAACAAGGTGGCACCATATCTCCCAAACTTTTGAATGCCACATTGCAAAGTGAATTTCAATCATTGAACTGAAAAAACAAGGGAATACAGATTAATAGAAATTATTTAACTCACCTTCGTTTTGCAAATGACGTAATCATTTTTGCAACTACCCCTTCATACCGGCTGTGTCTATATACATAAGTAGTATATGGGGGGTACTATGGCACACACCCAATTCGCATAAAAACCTCAAAATCAGGCATTTTTTTATTTTTCAGACCTCAATAATCACGAACATTTTAAGGCTTTTTATGATCAAAAACACCTTATTTTCATTAAAAAGCATTGATTTTTGGGCATAAAATAGTCAAAAACATCAGATTTTTGAAAATTGAAGTTTTTACTCTGTTTTTTCATAAAAACAGACATCATAAAAACACGCATTTTTGATGATATTTGACGACTTTTTTGAACAATTGCAATCATTTTGAGCTTTGAATAGCTTTGAAAGTGATGAAATGATGGATTTAGTGATCAATAGAAAAGTTGTAAAACAAACTACTTTGCAAAGTCCTTTTTAAAAATGCATTAAAAAAAGGGGTACCCAAAATGGATACCCCTTATAGGAAGATTAAAAATTTAGGAAGATAAAAAGTGTAGGAAGATTAAAGTTCTAATTCAAATGGAATTAAAAGTATGTTATTTTTTCAATTTCTAAGTAAGGTTTAAAAATGTTTAATTCTAAATAAGACATGACTTGTATGCTTAATTCATCATTCTTTTTTCCTGATGCAAAGAGTATTAAAGGTTTATCTGTGTAGGCATCACTATTAAATAATATATTCTCCCCAAGTGTAATTAAAACTTCTGATTTCCCATTAGTATAATTAGGACGTAAATAAAATGTAATTTTCATATCCATATTTTCACTCAGTTTCATATTTCTGTCAAGGAGATTGCTACTAAATTTCATAAAAACGACTGTTTCCCAGTAACGCATAGCACCAAGAGTATTATATGCTTTTTTATCTTCTTGAATTGTTGCATAACATTTTTGATTATCCACGTAATTTTTATTAACTGCGTCATACATATCCTGAGGAGATGGAATATTCACTAGTCTTTTATTTTGAACATCAAACTTTTCATCTTTTAAAATTAAAACATTGTTTTCTAAATACCTCTTATTCACTGCATTCTTATCTGCTGTAGGATCAGCAACATTTCCTATTCTTTTACCTTTTGCATTAATTACATTCCCATCTTGAATATGTAAATATTTTTGATCCAAATTACTTAATTCACCTTTAAGTACAGCATCTAAATCTCTTATTCTTACAGCAGTTTCTTGAACAAAATCTGAAAAACTACCATTAATATTTTTTTCTATTTCACTTTTAACTTCCAGATTATTCTCTCTCATTTGTTTTAAAACATATTCTCTTGTAGTAACATCATGTTCATCTATAGGTTCTTTACAATTTTTTAAATTTTTTTCTTCCATATCATAATTACCATCATCTGTTAATTTAAATCCATTTCCAGGAGGTCCAGATGGTCCAATTCCAAATTCTTCATAAGACGAACCAAAAGGGTACCAATTCATTTATTTAATCTAAAGTTTTCAAAGTTTTAAATTCCTTATTAGCCATATTAAGTGATCCTCTTTTTGTTTCATTCACGATGAAATAAAATCTATATGGTTTACCTGGATTTGATCCTAATCTCCAGTTAAATTCTAGTCTTAAATTCGAAATATTAGTATACTCTGGATGATTAGATAAATTAAAATAAAAGATTGGATACAATCTCGCATAATTTACATAACTTATAAGACATCCACTTTCAGTATTATGAGTATTTAATCCAGCTGCTAATAATTCAGAATAACATCTATTATAATCTAACTGCCCATCTTTAAAATTCGTTTTATAAATTTCTTCTGGAACTTTTTTATTATTACATAATATCCAGCATTCAAGGAGATCTAAATTATCAAAAACCATATTGTTCTGATTTTGATTGCTTTCTTTTTCTACATACTGTGGAATGACAAGAACACTTAACACCTCATCAGATGTAGTTCTTATATGACATGCACCACTTGATGTTGTTTGCTGATTACTTTTCTCAATTGAAGCAGAACACCAAGTAATTTCAATAGGTGTAGAATTCAAAGCTATACTTTTAAATTCAGCCTCAATGGATGGGTACAACTCTACATAAGGTAACCATAATTGAAAATCAGATATAATAACTTTATAATTGGGATTTGCAACATCTGTGTATAACATATCATTATGACTATTTCTTTGAAATTCAAATGTAACTTTTATATCAGAAATTAATCTTCTAAAATCGTTGAGGAACCCAAAAAGTTGTCTTAAAGGAATCCAAAATTTTATTACATTACTGTTTTTTGTTAAAAGCCATCTCTGTCTAAATCCTTTATTATAAGAGGCATTTTCTTTTAATTTGATATCTGATCCTTTCTTTACATCTTTATTAGGATCATCTATTACTATTTTATCTTTATCAGCTGATTCTGATGTATCAACATAATACATCATATTTGTAGCCTCTGAAGTGGAATAATCTTTTGTGAAATTTATAAGTCCATTAATTTGATGAATTAATGAAGCACATTCAATATTAGAATCAGTTTGTTCTTTTCCTATAGTTAATGAAGCGGATCTAAACAGATTCCCACCATTTACAAATGTAACATTATCAGTTCCTATAGTATCATTATTATTTTTTACTATTTTACTTTCTAAGCATATATAACCGTTACTATATAATATAGGTGAATTTGTATCTTTAATAGTAAACTTATATTGATCAGATTCTTTTACATTAGTACTATCTTCATTATGTTTTATGTATTCATACTTAGCAATTTTATTACTATAATAATCTGGAATAGCTTTTAAGTCCCAAAGTTTTTCCATTTATTAGGATAAAAAACTCATTTATACCATTTCAAACCAGATCCATATCGATCCTGAATTTTCGTTTTAGCTAATATATCATTAACAGTTACAGGAGGTTTAGATAATATATTTTCAAGTTTATTTTGAATAACATTTTTAGCTTTATCTTCAATTGCTGTTTTTGCTGATTTACCTAAAACTTCTAATATTTTTTTTCCAAAAGTTTTAATTCCTTCAGTGAAGATATTACCACCATATCGTTTTGCATATAATCTATGTTTGTTATAATTCATTTATTAAGCTAAAATTAATCTATATAAAACTCTCATATTATTCAAGTCTATCAGTTCATTATCTTGATTCGTGATATACATTCGAATTCTATGAATATAATTTCGTCTATTAATGGGTAAAAATAAAGGATTTATTTCATCAATTTTTATTAAACTACCAGGAGGATTAGATGGCGTAAAGGAATACAAAATATCTGAATTAATATTATTATATAGAGCTCCTGTAATTACATCACAATGAATGTGTATGTCATCAACTCCTCTAGAAATGTTTGCCATATATTTTCCTTCTTGATGATTATCTTCATATATTTCTGATTCAAATCCTAAAATTTCATGTAATTTACTCTCTCTAAGATCAATTTTATATTCATCTTTTAATTCAATTATAAAGCGCTGTGTAGCGAAAT
This sequence comes from Macrothele yani, assembly GCA_039090855.1. Classification (NCBI taxonomy): domain Eukaryota; kingdom Metazoa; phylum Arthropoda; class Arachnida; order Araneae; family Macrothelidae; genus Macrothele; species Macrothele yani. The sequence goes on along the minus strand of CM077009.1, from coordinate 142,007,146 downwards.
TAGCTCTAAATTTAATTGGTGGTTCATCTCCAAATCGTTTTATTAAAAAGTTATTTAATTCCCTTAATGTGTAATTTCCATTATCTAAAGTTATTTCATGCCATAAACTACCATCAAAATACTTAAATGTATTATTTTCTTCATCAATATTGTTCCATGAAACCCACATAGACATAGATTTTAAAGCTATTTTTGAATTTTCATTAACAGGAATAGGTGGGACATATTCAATTGTAAAATCTTCTGATTTCTCAAAATTTTTTGAATCTAAAATTAACATTTATTAAGCACAAAATCTTCATTATAACCACTTGGTTCTTGGGTAAAAGAATATAAAACTTCAACAGGTGATTTACCTTTATTCCTTTGAGTTATGTATTTCATACAATAAAAACCACATTTAACAGATGTTGGTTCTTGTAAAAAACTCGAATTATATCTAATTCCTTTATTAGATGTTTCAAGATATTTTACAATATTTTTAGGTATGAAAATGTTATTCAATTTAATGTCTTTATATTTATATTCTCCAAATGGATCAAAATATTCCACAAAATTATATTTAGGATCATTATAATAACAGACCCAATGAGTCCCAGGTCCTGTAGATATATCTAAATTAATAATTCCACTTTCAAATTTCTTAATCTTTTTAGGTAATAAATCTGATGTAAATACACCTCTGAAACCTTTTACATCTTTCATATTTTGTTCTATCGTTTTATTGGATATACCTCGTAATTCTGAAGAACTCCCTTTCCAGAATGTTTTTTTTAAGGTGTGAACCTTTAGGTTTACAACCTAATCCAGTTACTTTACTTAAAGCTTTATTCACACCAAAACTAGCAGCACCAGATAAAGCACCAGTACCAAGAGCTGCTAAGATAGGGATCAAAAAGGGTAAAATACCTCCGTTTTTCTTTAATTGTGTCTTACTTATAGTTATTCGTTTACCATTTTTAATTTGATTAATTTGAGTTTTTGTTAAATACATATCATGATTAGCACTTTTAGTTTTATCAATTTGCAATGTAATTTCTTCACCTTTCTTAACTGCTGATTTTAATTTGTTTTTCTGACCTTCACTCAAATAAATTCTTGATACAATATAATTACTCATTTATTAAGATAGAAACTTTGAATAATATTGTTTTACTTGCTCATTAGTCATTTTACCCTCTTTCAATAATAAATCTAGTATTTGAACTACTTGGTTATATACTTTCTTATTTTTAGTTCCCTTACATATTTTATCTGTTAATTTATCTAAAATATTAAGACCCTCACCCATATAGTAATTCCCCATTTTGAGAGCTTCTAATGCTCTAATATATTTTCGCACCTCAGCCATTTTATAATCGAAACGATCAATTTTTTTCTGTAATTTTTTCTTTTTTCTTCATCTTTAGCATTATTAAGTGCTTTTACTTGAGGACCTTTTAGACGTCCGATTTCACTGTTTTTTTCATTTGCTTGATTTATTATTTCATCAATCTCTTCATCAGATTTATTAACTAATTCTGAAGGTAAATCAAATCCTAACTTTTTTTAATAACTGATACATTCAAGTTTTTGTTTAAGTTAATTTTATGAATTCCTGCTTCTCTCTCATACATTTCTTTAGCATCTGAAATAGGTTCTTCAACATCTTCTAAGGCAGGAAATCTTGAAGATTCTGCAATTGGTTGAAATGAAAGTTCTTCAATTGCATTTTGAATAGCTTTTAAATTTTCTTTTCTAGATACATCTTGATATTCTAATTTTTCAACTATAGGTTTATGAAATTTTGTGATTGCCTCTTCATATCCTAAATCTTCTAATTGCTTTTCCTTATTTCGTTTTCTTAGTTCAGCATTTACTTTTGCTAATTTTAATAAATCTTGTATCACTTTACTCATTTATTTAACTGAAAATTTGCTTCCAAGCAAATTATTTTACTTCCAAGCAAATTATTTTACTTCCAAGCAAATTATTTTACTTCCAAGCAAATTATTTTACTTATATAAATGGAAGATTTTGAACAAATTGAAGAATATTTATCTTTTGCTGAAATGGCATTATATCTAGCTGAATGTTATTTATCTCAAGGAATACCAGCTGAAGACTTATTATTTGAAGCTGAAATGTTTATTGAAGATGCTGAATTTCTATTAAATAAATATGATTAAGCCTTGCAGCATTAAACTAAAAGATTATTCAGAACCAGAAGAATTTATAGATCCAAATCAAAATCCAATATTACCTATTCATCCTTTTAAACTTTTAATAACAGGATCTTCAGGATGTGGAAAAACAAATTTACTATTAAATTTAATATATGATCATTTAAATTTTGATGCATTATTCATATGTGCAAAAGATATTAACGAACCTAAATACTCTAAATTAAAAGAAAATTACTCAATGTTTGATGATATAGAAGAGGAAGACATTTTAAAAATAAAGGGAAAGAATAAAAATAAGTTATTAAAATTATTTAAAAAGTTTAAGAAAGAAACATTATTTAGTTCAGACATAAATGAATTTATTACTGTAGATGACTTAGATCCTTCATTAAAAAATCTAGTTATTTTTGATGACTGTGTAAAAGAAAAAGATCAAAACGAAATTGAAAAATTTTTTATAAGAGGAAGGAAGAAAAATGCATCCATTATTTATTTATCACAGACCTATTATTCAACACCTATTGATATAAGAAAAAACTGTGATTACTTTATATTTTTTAAACTTCAGCACAGAGAAATTAAACAAATTATTAGAGAAATTGATGGTGATTTTAATATAGATCCTTATCAAAAAAGTATTAAAAAAACCTTATGATTTCTTCATGTTAGATTTGAAAAATCCTCATATGAGATACAGACATAACTTTGATCCTATATAAATGGAAGAATATTTAGAAAAGAAAATGTATGTATACAGAAAAAGTTTTAATTACTATAATAAAATTAGTATATCACTATCAGTAGGCAAATTTATATTTAGTGCTTCAGGTTTATCAGCTTTTGCATTTATTCCTTTAGCAGCTCTTTCTTTAGGAGCAGGAGTCATTGAAGGTGTTGATAAAACTCTAAATATTTCAGAAAGAAAAGAAGAATATAAACAAGCTTACAAATTTTATAAACAGATATTAAATTTAATAAACGCTAATTCAGTTTCAGAACAGGATGCTTACATTAGAGAAGAAGATTTTATAAAAAATATTAAGTATTTTCCTTTAGAAAAATATGTAAAACAAACACAGCTAAATGGTTATAGATACGTAGTTAAAAAATAGATTTACAGATAAATAAATGATTCATATATTCAAAGAAAGTAAAGGTACTGGTTATATAATAACAGGAGGTGATATAGTAGGATGGTTACAAGATAAATTAAATCCACCTGAAATGCATATACCAGGGTACCAGTATTGTGGCCCATTTACAAAATTGGAAAAGAGATTAAAAAGAGGTGATCCAGGAATTAACAGAGTTGATAAAGCTTGTAAAAAACATGACGTAGCTTATAGTAAAACTAAAGATACTAAACAGAGACATATTGCTGATCAAGAACTCTTAAACGATTTAGATTCAATTGAAAATACTACAAGTGGATTCTATCCATTAGGAGAGAAACAAGCTAGAGCTGTTATAAAACCAATTATAAAAGCAAAGAAAACATTTGGTTTAGGAATTTCATCCTATATAAATATGTATTGCTTAAAGTGCAAACAGAAAACTGAAACTAAAGATATTCAAGAAACAGTAGCTAAAAATGGTAGACCCATGGCAAAAGGAAAGTGTAAAGTTTGTGGATCTAAAAAGAGTGTTTTTTTAAAGACGTCGTGAAACACCTTAAAAATATTTATTATACACCAGAAACTGGTTATTGTGGTATTAATGAATTACAAAGAAAAACTAAATTACCCAGGAAAGATATAGAAGAGTTTTTACATCAACAAGATGTATATACAAAACATAAACCACTTATTCATAGATTTAAAAGAAGAAGAATTTATGTTTCTCATGTCAATGACCAATTTCAAGCTGACCTTATAGATATGCAAGAATTTAAATCCTTTAATAATGACACAAATTATATTTTATCAGTGATTGATATATTCAGTAAATATGCTTGGACAATTCCGATTAAAAGAAAAACAGGTGAAGAGGTAACTAGAGCATTTAAAAAAATATTTAAAGAAAGAAAACCAGAAAAACTTCAAACAGATAAGGGTACAGAGTTTATAAATAAACAAACTCAAAAGTTATTCAAGGATGAAAATATTCACTGGTTTACAACTGAGAATATTGAGATTAAATGTGCTGTTATTGAAAGATTCAATAGAACTTTAAAGACTAAAATGTGGAAGTATTTCACAGCAAATAATACTAGAAAGTGGTTAAATGTACTAGATAAATTAATTAAGAATTATAATAATTCTTATCATAGATCCATTAAAATGACACCTATAGAAGCAAGTAAGGAAGAAAATGAATTAAAAGTTTATAATAATTTGTATAAGGAAAAAGAGAAAAATAAACCAAAATATCAAAAAGGAGATAAAATAAGAATTTCAAAATATAAAAGAGAATTTAAGAAAGGTTATCTTCCAACATTTACAGAAGAAATATTTATAATTTCCGATATATTGAACACAGATCCTCCGACATATAAAATAAAAGATTTAAATAATGAAGAAATTACAGGAACATTTTATGAAAAGGAACTGGTTAAATATGATAAGAAAGATGAGGTTTATAAGATTGAAAAAATTATTAGAAAGAAAGGAAATAAATACTTAGTTAAATGGTTGGGATATCCTGATGAATTTAACAGTTGGGTTGACGCTGTAATTTGAAAAATTTTTGCAAAACGCCCTTTCGGTGGAGGGTCTATGCTTCATTTTTTTTATTTATTTGTACCTGGCCAGCCAGGTGGGCGTTAACTCTTTCGACCCTCCACCGCACACACTCTCTACCATCAGATGTTATTCACGCACACGCTCTACCGTGAACCCAAACTCTGATTTCAAAGTTTAGGACAGGGAGCCATTCTACCGTACCGAGATTCGAACCTGAGACCTTTTGCATGCATGCCTGACTCGCTACCAATCGGCCAACACAGGCCGATAAATTCTTGCTTGAAACATATATTTACGTTTCAAGCAAGAGAAACTTGGCGATGATCCAAAGTTGTTACGTAACGAAGAACTGCTTCTTTCCGAGGACATAATCGCGCGCCGTGGAGAGTATTTTGGCAGCTGTTCAACTCTGGTTATGTAAACATTTTCGCTCGCAGCTTATCAGTAATGACTACATCTAAGCAAGAAAGAGATTTAATTGCTTGTGCTACCATCTATATGTGAAAGAAAAACTGTATTTCAGTATTTAAAGATATAATTTCTTAGGTAGGAATTATTAACGATTTAAAATAAGATATACGTGAAAAAGTATTTAATAACATGATATCTAATAAATGGCTTCATTAAAAGATGTATGTTATGAACAAATCAAAGATAATTACTGGTATGGTCTATTTGGAGATTTTAAAATTATAATAGATAAAAATACTGGATACTTTAATGCTACAAAATTATGCAAACAAGGTGGTAAAAAATTTAAAAAATGGTTAGAGAATAAACAATCTCAAGAATTAATAAAATATTATAAAAATTGTGGTGGCCCGAATTCGGGCCGCCATAAAAATGATCAAATGTATGAAATAAGAGAAGGAACAGGTAAGAATATTATTAATGGAACATATGTTAAGCAGGAATTAATTTTAAATATATCTTGTTGGGTTTCAAACGATTTTTATGATAAAGTTAACAAGATTGTTAAAGACTATTACATTAAAAAATTCAATGATAAATACAAGAATGATAATGAAAAATTAAATAAGAAACTAAATAAGATAAAAAAGAAAATGGAAAAATTAAAACTTGAAAATGAAAAATATAAAGAAGTAGAAGAGGATATAACACCTAAAACTGCTAATTCTAAAAAGCTTCATATGTTTACTATCATACAGAAAAATAAAGAAAACTCTGATTATCCTTATTATGTAATCAGATGTCAAAGAGATAAAATGAATAAAACTATTGGTAATTTAAAAATAAAGTATCCAGATTTAAATACAGTATATGAAATAAAATATAATCCTAATTCTATTAATTTATTTAACAGAGTTAAAGAAAATATATCATACATAGAAACTAAATTTAATCATCTTAATATTGTTAATGATCATACTATTGATAATTTAAAAGAGGCTATTAAAAGAATAACTAAGTTCTAAAAAGTTTTTAATAAAATGATATCTAATAAATGGATAATGATATTGAAGAAGCGAATTACTTTTCTTATTCATCTTCAGAAGAAGAACAAATTGAAATTCCTGAAAATTTTAAAAAAGTAATGAAACAAATAAAAAGAATGAAATATGATGAAGAGGAAGACTGTTATTATATAGATTATAATAAATATTTAAAAAGTAGATATGTTAGTAGAATAAGATATTTTAATCAGTTTAAAAGAAAAAGTAACCTTAAATTTAATAAGGAAGCAGAAGATTTATTTTTAAAATTATTGGATTTTATGTACTATGAGAAAAATTTAAAATATGTATATTTTATTAAAAAAATTTGTGACTATTATAATATATCAAATGATATTAAAATTAATATAAATCCAAAAAATGAAAAGATCTGGGAAGACTTTAAAGCAGCAAGCTTTTCAGCTTAAAGCAAAGTATTTATAAAATTTGTTTCCTAATAAATGGAGAACAAAACATGCAAAAGTTGTAAACAAACAAAACCTATTGATGAATTTTATGTTCTACATCGTTATGGTAAAGTTGATAGACAGCATTTTTGCAAATCTTGTCAGTGTATAATTTTGAATAGAAAAATAAATTGTGATTGTGGTAAACAATATACTTATACTCATAAACAAAGACATTTAAGAAGTGAATTGCACAAACGTCGTTTAGCTTTTATCACTTTTTGATTTCGAAAATCCCTTTATAAATTTACTCCCTAATAAATGGATAAAGCTTTGAAGCCTGTTATTGTGCATCTTAAAAGTGCTCTGAATGCTATTAGTGTTCAGAAACTTAGAAATGCTTTAAAAAGATTAAATATCAAAAAACGAAATGTAAAAAAAGATGATTTAATTAAATCGTTGATAAAATATATTAGAAATACAGGTGATTATAAGTCTGTTTTAGTAGATATCCTTGGATTAGATACATCAGAATATTTAGATAGAAAAAGAAAAATATTTATTAATCATCCAGAGAGAAGAAATAGAATTAAAAATTATTTGATTCTTTTAACTTAAAATTCAAAGATAACAAACTGAAACCAAGAAAAGAAAAGAAAATTAAAACAGATGTAAATCTTGAAAAATTATTTAAACCTGATTATGAAATTATTGAAACAAAAGGAAAATATATTAAAAAATATATGGTACATAGAAAGAATTATAGAGTAGCTGGAGTAAACATTAAACCTGAACAATATTTCAATATTTTACAACATATATTTAGAAAAGCAATTGGTAAAATTCAAGGTAAAGTAGATATAATTGTATATAATCCTAAACTGAATAAACCATTTCATGATAAAATGATGTATACTAAGGATGCCTATGAGCTATATATTTATAAATTATCTGATCAAATTGAATATAAGGAATTAGAAATAACTGATTGTATATTTGATTTTAATGTAATTGAATTACCTTCAGGAGGTAAACATATAAAGATAATTAATGATGAAACAATAGAAAATAAAAGAAGTATCTGTCAGATAAAAAATGATGATAACATATGTTTAGCTAGATCAATTGTAACTGCTCTATCTATTCAAAATCCTAAGCTATTATGTGATAAATTGAATCATAATGAATTATCAAAAAATGATATTAGATACATCAAAATGGGTAGAGTTTTACAAAAATCATTAGCTGTAAAATTACATGAACTATGCAATATTCCATTAGAAATATGTTGCTTAGAAGAGGTTAAAATATTTGAAGAATTCTTAGATATTCAGATAAATATATTTTGCAGAGAGAATTTTAATGAACGTATATATAGTGGTAAATATAAATCTACATGTATTTACATATTGAAAAATAGAAATCATTTCGATGTAATTACTTCTGTTAAAGGATTTTTAGGAAAAGAGAATTACTGTGATTATTGTCAAATAAGCTATAAAAGATCAGATCAACACAGATGTCCTCTCAAATGTGATAGATGTTTTAAAACAGATAGTAACTGTAATGGTGAAGAGATATTTTGTAAAAAATGTAATCGATTATTTAAAGGTGAGGAGTGTTTTGATAACCACAAAAGAAAAAATAAGAAAGGTGTTAGTGTATGTAAATGTCTATGGAAATGTTTAAAATGTAAAAGAATTATTAATCGATATGAGAGAAAACCCAAAGAGCATGTATGTGGTGAAAAGAGATGTAAAAATTGTTGGAAATATGTATTACATGATCATAAATGCTATATGAAACGTAAAGATGCTAAAGGTGGTAAATGTGAAAATGATTGTCCTAAGTTAACAAGAAATCGAAAAGATTGGTGTGAAAAATGTAGATATGAATATACTGAGAAATATATATTCTTTGATGTTGAAACTAAACAAGAAACAGGAACTCATGAAGTTAATCTAGTTGTATGTCAAATGTATGATGGTAGTGAAAAGATATTTGAAAATGAAAATGATTTTTGTAATTGGTTATTTCAACAAAAACATTTTGGATATACTGTACTAGCTCATTATGGTAAAGGCTTTGATTTTCAATTCTTAGCTAAATACTGTTTTAAAAACAAAATAGAAGTGTTTACTATATATAATGGAAATAAACTCAATTATATGCAGGCATCTGGATATAATATAAGATTCATAGATTCAATCAATTTTACTATGATTCCATTAAGAGATTTTCCAAAAACATTTGGGTTAGAAGAGATGGCAAAAGGTTATTTTCCTCATTATTTTAATAAAGAATGTAATCAAAATTATATAGGTAAATACCCTGAAAACATTACTATGGATGTGATTCTATGAAATCTGAAGAGAGAAATGAATTCTTAAAATGGTATGAAACTGTTAAAAACGATACGTTTGATTTTCAAAAAGAATTTGTTAAATACTGTAGATCAGATGTAGATATTTTAAGAAGAGGATGTTTAGAATTGAGAAGATTATTCTTAGAAATCGCAAATATCGATCCATTTAAATATGTAACTCTAGCAGGTGTATGCATGAGTATTTATAGAGATAAATTCTTAAAAAAAGGTACAATTGCCATAGATGATGATACAATTCAAAAAGACAAATATAGTAAAAAATCAATTGCTTGGTTAGATTATCTGTCTAAAAAGAATAATATCAATATTCAACATGCATTAAATGGTGGAGAGAAAAAATTAAAATTAGGTAAGAAAATTTATAAAGTAGATGGATTTTATGAAAACACAGTGTTTCAATTTCATGGATGTCACTGGCATGGATGTAATAGATGTTATAGAGAATCAACTATAAATGAACAGAATCAGATATGTATGAAAGACTTATATAAAAGAACTAAGAGGATTCAAAAGAAGATTTTAAAAGCTGGATATGAATTAATTGTTATATGGGAATGTGATTTTAATAATAATAAAGAAATTAAAAAATATATAAAAATGAATGGAATAGAGATTTCGTGGAACCTTTAAATCCTAGAGATGCATTTTATGGGGGTAGGTGTGAGCCTACTAAATTGAAATATGAATTTAAAAATAATGAAAAAGGTAGATATATTGATGTATGTTCACTGTATCCAACTGTAAATTACTTTGATAATTATCCAATTGGTCATCCTGTTAAGATATTTAATCCTGAAAAATTTGATAAAGAATGGTATGGTTTCATCAAATGTAAGGTCTTACCACCTAGAAATTTATATCATCCAGTGTTGCCAATTAAAGATGAAAAATTGATGTTTGCTCTTTGTAAATCATGTTCTAAAACTATCAAATGTAATCACTTTAAAACTGTTGTAGATAAAAAGAAATGTAAAGAATGCTTTGAAATTAGAAATAAGGAGTGTAATCATAAAAGAGACGAAAGATGTTTCACTAGTACATGGACTACTGATGAAATGAATTTAGCAATTAAAAAAAGATATAAAATTTTAAGAATATATGAGGTTTGGAATTTTGAAAATAAAACTGATGAACTATTTAGAGATTACGTTAAAATGTTTTTGAAAATCAAATTAGAAACAGATGATAAATGGTCTGAAAACTTTAAAAGTGAAAAAGAATATAAGAAGACAGTTTACAAGAAATTAGATATAAAATTAGAAAAAATAGAAAAAAATCCAGGAATGAGATTTATAAGTAAGATATGTTTGAACTCATTATGGGGTAAGTTTGGACAGAGAAAAAATATGAAACAGACTAAATACGTAATGGATTTAGATGAATTTTATAAAATTATATTAGATGATAATCTCAAAGAATTAAATATGATATTTATGAATGATGACTGTGTAGAAATGACTTATAAAATGAAAGATGAATATGTTAAAAATAACTTCAATACTAACGTTTATATAGCAGCTTTCACCACTAGTTCTGCTAGAATTAGATTATATAAAATGCTTGATAAATTACGTGAAAAAGTGATTTATAAAGACACAGATAGTGTTGTGTATATAGATGATGGAACTAATAAAATCAAAACAGGATGCATGTTAGGAGAATGGACAGATGAATTGGGAGAGGACAAATATATGAAATCCTGGATAGCTGGTGCACCAAAAGACTATGGATACATACTAAATGATGGAACTGTAAAAGGTAAAGTTAAAGGATTTAAAATGAGCTATGAGAATGAAAATATTTTGAATTTCAATGATAGAATGAAAGTAATAACAGGTGAAACAGATTACTTAGAAATATCAAATAATCAGTTTAAGATACAAAAAGATAGAAATATAGCTGTAGATACACTGAACAAGAAATACATGTTTGGATTTGATAAAAGAAGAATTCTAGATGATTTGAATACTGTACCTTTTGGATATGTATTTAAAAAAAGTGAGTAAATATAAACAATGAATGATATAATTGTGATTATAAATATTCAAGGATTTGTACTCCCAAATCGTAAGATAGCAAGAGAGATAAGTTGGGTACACTCAAAACTGAATATTGGTGAAACAATATCAGTGTTCACACCTGACTGCAAATTAGATGAACAAGAATTGAATATCGTACGTAAGTGTGTTTTAGATGTGCATGGACTGAGATTTAAAAGATATCCAAATAGCAAAGAACTATGGATTAATAATTGTGAGGTAAAGAACTATATTAAAAACCTGTACCATATTTATGGTGGTACATTTGCATATAAAGGAGGAGTAATGGAAAAAGAGATGCTTGAAGATATTCCATCTGTTGATTTAGATATACCTAAATGTCCAAGAGTTTTAGGCCCCGGATGCTCTATGTATAGATGTATGCATTATAAGAATTATATTTCAAAAAATGAAAACTTATAAATGGATTTAATGGGTGACCTTAGAGCTCTATACTGTTCTTCAGATAAAAAATATAGTAACGAAATATCTCAATTCGCTCATTTTTGTGATGACTTGATTCATGTGTATAGAGATAATTACAAGTTTTCAGATATTCTAACTATAGTTTATAAATATTTAAAAAAGATAAAAAGAATAATTGAAAAAAAGAAAAAAACGAGGAAATTAAAAACAAAGGATTAGAAATTTTAAATGAGTTTGTAAGTTATTGTAATTTACAGTTCTCATCACATGTATTCAAAAGCCTTTAAAAAAATAAAACCTTATAAATGGATGAGTTCAATAGCATCAGATTATTTACAGAAACACAGAAATTAAAAGATTTGAATCCTGGAGATTATAAATTGATGTCACTGAAAAAAATCCAAACGAAATTCGGAGATACAACTATTGCAAAAATAGAAGTCAATGATGAAGAAAAAGAATATTATCTTAGAAAATGTCACGGAAAACTATCTGACAGTGCAATTAAAAAAATTAATAAAGGTAATTATATATTCAGATTCAGAGGTAAAATTGATGATCTATATTATGATTATGAATTAGTAAAAACTTAACAAAACGAATTCTATTAAAATGAAAGTTCACTTCGATCCTAATGTCATATATGTAGGAAATGAAAAGGTATATGGGAAACATATGCAGTTGATCGAGAGAGGTTCAAAAGAAGAATTACCGAAACAGAAAATAAAATAGGACATATCTTTAAAGAGAAATGAAGTACTACATAACAAAACCTTATATTATTGAATTCGTTTAAATCTTTGTAATATTTTTAATTAAATCTTGAATTTGTTTAATCTTCCTAAATTTTTAATCTTCCTATAAGGGGTATCCATTTTGGGTACCCCTTTTTTAATGCATTTTTAAAAAGGACTTTGCAAAGTAGTTTGTTTTACAACTTTTCTATTGATCACTAAATCCATCATTTCATCACTTTCAAAGCTATTCAAAGCTCAAAATGATTGCAATTGTTCAAAAAAGTCGTCAAATATCATCAAAAATGCGTGTTTTTATGATGTCTGTTTTTATGAAAAAACAGAGTAAAAACTTCAATTTTCAAAAATCTGATGTTTTTGACTATTTTATGCCCGAAAATCATTGATTTTTAATGAAAATATGGTGTTTTTGATCATAAAAAGCCTTAAAATGTTCGTGATTATTGAGGTCTGAAAAATCAAAAAATGCCTGATTTTGAGGTTTTTATGTGATTTTGGGGTGTGCCATAGTACCCCCTATATACTACTTACATACCTGATATATAGGCGGAGTACCTCAGTTGGGAGATCGACTTACTCCGGAGTGAGGGATCACGGACAAACTTGTGTTTCCACACTGCAGAGTATGATCCAGGAATTTGATGACAAGTGTAAAGAAGTGGAATCAAAAATGAACTTTCAAAAAAGAAAACTGATGTGCAATGGTTTTCCAAGAAATGAGGATTTTTTCGATTGTTAGGTAAAAGCTGGAGGTAAGCGATACCTACATTTATCTTGGACAACAGATATCAAGCAAAGGTTACATTGATGAGGAAATTAATCGGCGTATAAAACTTGGATGGAGAGCTTTTGGAAGAAGCAGTGGAAAAAAGAGTAATGTGCCATTATGACTTAAAAGAAAAGTGTTTAATCAATGCATTCTTCCAGTTCTTACATATGAAGGAGAGACATCAACCTTAACTAAAAAAAAAAAAAAACCCGCTCCGGTGGCGCAGTGGTCTAAGCGCCGTATCAAGAGTGTACCGCGAGCATACCACTGACAATATCACAATAGACGACCGAGATGGGTCCAGGTTCGAATCCCGGTGAGGCATGGATGTTGTGTCTGTCTTAGGGCACTGGCTCTCTCTCCCTTCCCTGGAACCAGTGACCCTAAATTAGGAACGCGCGACTGCTCATAGCCCATTAAGTTGCCCACGGTGGTCGTTAAACTTCCAATTAAAAAAAAACAACAAAAAAAACACGTGAGGTAAATAGGCCGACAGCAGGGCTTCCGAACAGTGTATCACAATAGACGAACATGGGTAAACGTGGTGATCTGAGCGACTTTGATTTTGGACCTAATGTCGGTGCAAGACACATGGGTCATTCAATTGCCCAAGTGATAGGAACTTTACAGTTCCCGAAAGCAACCGTATGAAGGGTGTACCGCTAGCATACCACTGACGGTATCACAATAGACGAACGTGGGTAAACGTGGTGATCTGAGAGACTTTGATCGTGGACCCACTGTCGGCGCAAGACACATGGGTCATTCAATCGCCCAAGTTGTAGGAACTCTAGGATTCATGAAGGCAACCGTATCAAGGGTGTACCGCGAGCATACCACTTACGGTATCACAATAAACGAACATAGGTAAATGTGGTGATCTGAGCGACTTTGATCGTGGACCCACTCTCGGTGCAAGACACATGGGTCATTTTATCGCCCAAGTGGTAGGCACTCTAGGGTTCCCGAAGGCAACGGTATCAAGAGTGTACCGCGAGCATACCACTGACAGTATCACAATATACGAACATGGGTAAAAGTGCTGATCTGAACGACTTTGGTCGGGAACCACCTGTCGGCGCCAGCCACATGGGTCATTCTATCGCCAAAGTGATAAGAACTCTAGGATTCCCGAAGGCAACCGTATCAAGGGTGTACCGCGAGCATACCACTTACGGTATCACAATAGACGAACATAGGTAAATGTGGTGATCTGAACGACTTTGATCGTGGAACCACTGTAGGCGCAAGACACATGGGCCATTCTATCGCCCAAGTGGTGGGAACTTTAAGGTTCCCGAAGGCAACTGTAACAAGGGTGTACAGAGAATATACCACTGACGGCATCACAATAGACGAACATGGGTAAACGTAGTGATATGAGCGACTTTGATCGGGAACCCACTATCGGCGCAAGACACGTGGGTCATTCTTTTGCCCAAGTGGTGGGAATTCTAGGCTACCCGAAGGCAACCGTATCCAGGGTGTACCGCGAGCGTACTACTGACGGTATCACAATAGATGAACATGGGTAAACGTGGTGATCTGAGCGACTTTGATCGTGGACCCACTATCGGCGAAAGACACATGGGTCATTCAATCGCCCAAGTTGTAGGAACTCTAGGGTTCCCGGAAGCAACCGTATCAAAGGTGTACCGCGAGCATACCACTGACGGTATCACAATAGATGAACATGGGTAAACGTAGTTATCTGAGCGACTTTTATCGCGGACCCAATGTCGGCGCAAGAGACATGGGTCATTCAATCGCCCAAGGGGTAGGAACTCTAGGGTTCCTGAAGACAACTGTATCAAGGGTGTACTGCGAGCATACCACTGACGGTATCACAATAAACGAACATAGGTAAATGTGGTTATCTGAGCGACTTTGATCGTGGAACCACTGTAGGCGCAAGACACATGGGTCATTCTATCGCCACAAGTTGTAGGAACTCTAGGGTTCCCCAAAGGGAACCGTATCAAGGGTGTACCGCGAACACACCACTGACGGTATCACAATAGACGAACATGGGTAAACGTGGTGATCTGAGCGACTTTAATCGTGGGCCCACTGTCGGCGCAAGAAACATGGGTCATCCTATCGCCCAAGTGGTAGGAACTCTAGGGTTCACGAAGGCAACCGTATCAAGAGTGTACCGCGATCATACCACTGACAATATCACAATAGACGAACATGGGTAAACGTGGTGATTTCAGCGACTTTGGTCGTGAACCTCCTGTTGGCACAAGACACATGGGTCATTCTATCGCCCAAGTGTTGAGAACTCTAGGGTTCCCGAAGGCAACCGTATCAAGGGTGTATCGCGAGCATACCACTTACGGTATCACAATAGACGAACATAGGTAAATGTGGTTATCTGAGCGACTTTGATCGTGGAACCACTGTAGGCGCAAGACACATGGGTCATTATATCGCCCAAGTGGTAGGAACTCTAGGGTTCCCGAAGGCAACTGTATCAAGGGTGTACCGCAAACATACCACTGACGGCATCACAATAGACTAACATGGGTAAACGTGGTGATCTGAGCGACTTTGATCGCGAACCAACAATCGGCGTAAGACACATGGGTCACTCTTTTGCCCAAGTGGTAGGAACTCTAGGGTTCCCGAAGGCAACCATATCCAGGGTGTACCGCGAGCGTACCACTGACGGTATAACAATAGATGAACATGGGTAAACGTGGTGATCTGATCGATTTTGATCGTGGACCCACTGTCGGCGCAAGAGACATGAGTCATTCAATCGCCCAAGTGGTAGGAACTGTACGGTTCCCGAAAGCAACCGTATCAAGGGTGTACCGCAAGCATACCACTGCCGGTATCACAATAGACGAACATAGGTAAATGCAGTGATCTGAGCTACTTTGATCGTGGACCCACTGTCGGAGCAAGAGACATGGGTCGTTCTATCGCCCAAGTGGTAGGAACTCTAGGGTTCCCCAAGGCAACCGTATCAAGGGTGTACCGCGAGCATACCACTGACGGCATCACAATAGACGAACATGGGTAAACGCGGTGATCTGAGCGACTTTGATCGTGGACCCACTGTCGGCGCAAGACGCATGGGTCATTCAATCCCCCAAGTGGCAGGAACTCTAGGGTTCCCGAAGGCAACCGTATCAAGGGTGTACCGCTAGCATACCACTGACGGTATCACAATAGAAGAACATAAGTAAATGTGGTGATCTGAGCGACTTTGATCGTGGATCCACTGTTGGCGCAAGACACATGGGTCATTCAATCGCCCAAGTGGGAGTAACTCTAGGGTTCCCGAAGACTACTACTGCCTTAAGGGTGTACCGCGAGCATAGCACTGACGGACGTACCAGCGCCTAGAGAGCAAGAGGTGGCCAACCACACGTCATTGAGAACGAAGTTCGACGTAGAATATACAGGTTCGAATAGATCGACAGCTTGGCAACGGCAGCGCAAATCGCATCGAGTTCAATTACCGGAGGCCCAAGCAGAGTCAACGAGTGGTACAGCGCACTCTCCATACCTTGGGATACGGAAGCCGGTGCCCTAGTCGTATGCCAGTGTTGACTGCTCGTCATATCGGGAATTACGCCTCACCTGGTGCCAGGAACAACAAAACTGGACATCTGCAGAGGTGTGCTCAGATGAATCAAGTTTTCATCTGTCCCGAGCTCACGGGAAGGTGGGCTGTGGCGTCGGCAGCATGAGGCCATGTCCCTGCTCTGCCAGGTTGACTTTGTTCAAAGAGGTGGTGGCTTAGGAAGCCTTCGCATGGGACACATTAGGTCCCTTAGTGTGTCTGGAGAGGACCTCAACCGCCTCGCGCTACGAGCCTATGCTGGCTGATCACGTACACGCTTTCATGGCCTTCGAGCATCCTGCGGCCGAAAATCTGTTTCGGAAAGACAATGCGCAACCCCACCGGGCTGCCCCCACCCAGAAATGGCTCGAAGAACGCTCGTGTGTGTTTGGAACCATTCAGAAGCCCCCAAAGTCTCCGGATCTACACCCTGTGGGAGCTCTATGGCATGCCGTAGAGAGAATATCAGATCCACGGATCCTGGAGCGACGTCTCGTGCGGAGTTGCGAACAATGCTGTAAAAAGGCATGGCTGGTATTATCTCCGGAAACCCTCGGGCATCTGAAGAGTCGAAGCTTTCGCGTGTGCAGGCTGCTACTCACGCTGCACGATAAGACTTTCCTGAAATTCACGAGCAACTTTCGGTGATTCCTTGGAAAGCGTATATACCCCAGCTTTGTCCGTCTGCCTGTGTGTCCGTCCGCACGATAACTCCCGTAAAAATGGTTCGATTTCGATGAAATTTTATTATGTGGTAGGGGACCACCTGGGGACGAATCTTATCGAAAACGAGCGAAATGGGGTCAAAGGCCAGGACAAAGGATCGGGATCCATTCCATCGCCCTTATGCGTCATAACTTACGTAAAAGTACTTCGATTGAGACAAAACACTTTGTCATGGCGTTCCAGAAGTACGCTAAACCGGTTCTGTTGAATATCATCGAAATGGGGTCAAATGTCAGGGCACAGGAGTCAGATTTATTCCACAGTCATTATCCTCATAACTTGAGTAAGGATTTCTGGTATGGAGGAAAGAGTTATTTTAATGATTTTACTAACTTGTTGAAATGTATTAACATAAAATTCTGAACTCTACGAAACCTTTCCGCAATTCCTTTCGTACGTATGTTAACGGAAAAACTTCGTTCTCACTTTTTCCGTACACATAGGAAAACAAATTTCGGGGTAATAGGAGTTATAACGTAATTTTCTTTCCGCTGTAACTCAGTCCTTGCGTCAGTAATTACGTTATGTGTGCTATGTCCTGACCTTTGACCCTATTTCTACTATTTTCAACAAGGTTCGTCTCCATGTGGTCCTCTACCACATACAAAAATTTCAACGAAATCGAACCATTTGTACGGGAGTTATGACGCATAAAGCAATGGAATGCATGCCGCTCCTCTGTCGTGACCTTTGACCCTGCTTCGCCCATTTTCAATAGGGTTCGTCCCCAGGTGGTCCCCTACCACATACTAAAATTTCACCATGCCTAAAGTAGTTCGCTGAAAAAGGAATTCTGATTAATTCCCGACGTTGTGTGGAACGAACATCACACATTTTTTTAAAGATTCTAAGGACCAGTAGATCCATTTCCACAATGAGGCGCTAATGTGAAAACACAGATTTTGCCGCTGACGGGGCTTGACCCTGCATCCTTCCGCTCCGGAGCCGAAAGCTTTCCCAATTAAGCTATACCGACGGAAATTATCGCTGCAACTTTGCCGTCTTGACATGTGCTTCACCTCGTAGTACGTCACACATCTCTTAAAAACGTCAATTTACCGTTACTGTACGAAAGAAATTGCGGATATTTTTCTGATAATTCGGAATTTTCCTGGAGTGCCAAAAAACCGTGAAGTTCTGGGTTTCTTTTATGTCATGGGTTGTATGAGGAATATGTTTCGTTAACACACGAAAGGAATGAAAGAACGTGACTCGTGAATTTCAGATTTTTTTTTTTTTTTCTTTTTTACCATCTAAGTCAACCGACTTGGCATTAATTCTACAGTTCCGGCAGTTGTGGTCATTTGAAGGGCGAACAGTTAGGAAGCCAGCTTCAGTGGACTTATTCCTGATAAGACTTATTCCATTATTCCAGTGGACTTATTCCTGATATTCCTGATAAGAATGTTTATGAATCCTTTCGATCTGGTTTCCTCCCTTACTTGGAGTCAGTACCAGGGCTGCCTGCAGTCGGGGTGAAACGCGGAGGGGCGCCGCCCCGGTGCTTTTTCTGAAAGTGGGACGCTGCCCCGATACTTTTCGTGAATGCGGGATGTGTCCCATTTCTACTACATTCTCTTTTCATTTCGCAATCATTTCGTACAAAACTCAAAGCATGTCATATCCGAAGATACAAGAGAGCTCTGAAAATACCTATAAATCAAATGACAGAGCTGTCAGTTTTCTCCAAATGCTGACGGATCTCTTTCTCCGTGTTCATTTCGTCCACGCTCATTTGGTCTAGTCCATTTCGTCCACGTTCACTCGGTCCAGTTCATTTTGTCCATGTTTACTTGGCCCAGTTCATTTCGTCCACGTTCACTTGGTCCAGTTCATTTCGTCCACGTTCACTTGGACATAAATGTGTTGAATGGAAGAGGTTCATTTGTCCACGTTCACTTGGTCCAGTTCATTTCGTCCACATTCACTTGGTCCAGTTCATTTCGTCAACGTTCACTTGGTCCAGTTCATTTCGTCCACGTTCACTTGGACATAAATGTGTTGAATGGAAGAGGTTCATTTGTCCACGTTCACTTGGTCCAGTTCATTTCGTCCACATTCACTTGGTCCAGTTCATTTCGTCAACGTTCACTTGGTCCAGTTCATTTCGTCCACGTTCACTTGGACATAAATGTGTTGAATGGAAGAGGTTCATTTGTCCACGTTCACTTGGTCCAGTTCATTTCGTCCACATTCACTTGGTCCAGTTCATTTCGTCAACGTTCACTTGGTCCAGTTCATTTCGTCCACGTTCACTTGGACATAAATGTGTTGAATGGAAGAGGTTCATTTGTCCACGTTCACTTGGTCCAGTTCATTTCGTCCACATTCACTTGGTCCAGTTCATTTCGTCAACGTTCACTTGGTCCAGTTCATTTCGTCCACGTTCACTTGGACATAAATGTGTTGAATGGAAGAGGTTCATTTGTCCACGTTCACTTGGTCCAGTTCATTTCGTCCACATTCACTTGGTCCAGTTCATTTCGTCAACGTTCACTTGGTCCAGTTCATTTCGTCCACGTTCACTTGGACATAAATGTGTTGAATGGAAGAGGTTCATTTGTCCACGTTCACTTGGTCCAGTTCATTTCGTCCACATTCACTTGGTCCAGTTCATTTCGTCAACGTTCACTTGGTCCAGTTCATTTCGTCCACGTTCACTTGGACATAAATGTGTTGAATGGAAGGGTTCATTTGTCCACGTTCACTTGGTCCAGTTCATTTCGTCCACATTCACTTGGTCCAGTTCATTTCGTCAACGTTCACTTGGTCCAGTTCATTTCGTCCACGTTCACTTGGACATAAATGTGTTGAATGGAAGAGGTTCATTTGTCCACGTTCACTTGGTCCAGTTCATTTCGTCAACGTTCACTTGGTCCAGTTCATTTCGTCCACGTTCACTTGGACATAAATGTGTTGAATGGAAGAGGTTCATTTGTCCACGTTCACTTGGTCCAGTTCATTTCGTCCACATTCACTTGGTCCAGTTCATTTCGTCAACGTTCACTTGGTCCAGTTCATTTCGTCCACGTTCACTTGGACATAAATGTGTTGAATGGAAGAGGTTCATTTGTCCACGTTCACTTGGTCCAGTTCATTTCGTCCACATTCACTTGGTCCAGTTCATTTCGTCAACGTTCACTTGGTCCAGTTCATTTCGTCCACGTTCACTTGGACATAAATGTGTTGAATGGAAGAGGTTCATTTGTCCACGTTCACTTGGTCCAGTTCATTTCGTCCACATTCACTTGGTCCAGTTCATTTCGTCAACGTTCACTTGGTCCAGTTCATTTCGTCCACGTTCACTTGGACATAAATGTGTTGAATGGAAGAGGTTCATTTGTCCACGTTCACTTGGTCCAGTTCATTTCGTCCACATTCACTTGGTCCAGTTCATTTCGTCAACGTTCACTTGGTCCAGTTCATTTCGTCCACGTTCACTTGGACATAAATGTGTTGAATGGAAGGGTTCATTTGTCCACGTTCACTTGGTCCAGTTCATTTCGTCCACATTCACTTGGTCCAGTTCATTTCGTCAACGTTCACTTGGTCCAGTTCATTTCGTCCACGTTCACTTGGACATAAATGTGTTGAATGGAAGAGGTTCATTTGTCCACGTTCACTTGGTCCAGTTCATTTCGTCCATATTCACTTGGTCCAGTTCATTTCGTCCACGTTCACTTGGTCCAGTTCATTTCGTCCACGTTCACTTGGACATAAATGTGTTGAATGGAAGAGGTTCATTTGTCCACGTTCACTTGGTCCAGTTCATTTCGTCCACGTTCACTTGGTCCAGTTCATTTCGTCCACGTTCACTTGGACATAAATGTGTTGAATGGAAGAGGTTCATTTGTCCACGTTCACTTGGTCCAGTTCATTTCGTCCATATTCACTTGGTCCAGTTCATTTCGTCCACGTTCACTTGGTCCAGTTCATTTCGTCCACGTTCACTTGGACATAAATGTGTTGAATGGAAGAGGTTCATTTCGTCCACATTCACTTGGTCCAGTTCATTTCGTCCACGTTCACTTGGTCCAGTTCATTTCGTCCACGTTCACTTGGTCCAGTTCATTTCGTCAACGTTCACTTGGTCCAGTTCATTTCGTCCAAGTTTCACTTTGTCCATCGTTCACTTTGTCCGCTGTTCGCTTTGTTCACATTCATTTCGCCCTCAGAACAGATGGAATACCGTCGAAATTTTCTGTTTTGATAGATATTTTTGTTACAAGGCAGAAATAAAAAGGTCCGCGGGCATTGCTTACATGCGATTTCTTTCCTGTCTAAGTTTTTCAATAAAATGCGTTAAGTAATAATTGAGCAATATTAAATTCTATTCGCAAAATCAGATTTGTAAAAAGTTTATTCCAATGGCCATAAATATGTTGGATTGAAGAGGAAAATTTTAGACCCCCTTTCTTCTTTATGTAAAAAGTCTGTTGTTTTTTTTTCACACTGCAGATTCACAGTAAATGTCAATCTAAACTTTTTTTTTCCACCATTATACTTTTATGGATTTTTGTTCTCTCACGTTAAATAGGTATGACACATATAAAGAGCGTTATAGTTCATTCGTATGAAAATTAGAAATACGGAAATTACAGACAATTAATAATGAAAATAAAAATAAATATACTGAAAAGTAAGAACTATATGAAAACAATATATTTCTAAACATTAAAACATTTATGTAAAACTTTGATTTATATCGCAATATATGAATGGAAGAGGTTCATTTGTCCACGTTCACTTGGTCCAGTTCATTTCGTCCACATTCACTTGGTCCAGTTCATTTCGTCAACGTTCACTTGGTCCAGTTCATTTCGTCCACGTTCACTTGGACATAAATGTGTTGAATGGAAGAGGTTCATTTGTCCACGTTCACTTGGTCCAGTTCATTTCGTCCACATTCACTTGGTCCAGTTCATTTCGTCAACGTTCACTTGGTCCAGTTCATTTCGTCCACGTTCACTTGGACATAAATGTGTTGAATGGAAGAGGTTCATTTGTCCACGTTCACTTGGTCCAGTTCATTTCGTCCACATTCACTTGGTCCAGTTCATTTCGTCAACGTTCACTTGGTCCAGTTCATTTCGTCCACGTTCACTTGGACATAAATGTGTTGAATGGAAGAGGTTCATTTGTCCACGTTCACTTGGTCCAGTTCATTTCGTCCACATTCACTTGGTCCAGTTCATTTCGTCAACGTTCACTTGGTCCAGTTCATTTCGTCCACGTTCACTTGGACATAAATGTGTTGAATGGAAGAGGTTCATTTGTCCACGTTCACTTGGTCCAGTTCATTTCGTCCACATTCACTTGGTCCAGTTCATTTCGTCAACGTTCACTTGGTCCAGTTCATTTCGTCCACGTTCACTTGGACATAAATGTGTTGAATGGAAGAGGTTCATTTGTCCACGTTCACTTGGTCCAGTTCATTTCGTCCACGTTCACTTGGACATAAATGTGTTGAATGGAAGGGTTCATTTGTCCACGTTCACTTGGTCCAGTTCATTTCGTCCACATTCACTTGGTCCAGTTCATTTCGTCAACGTTCACTTGGTCCAGTTCATTTCGTCCACGTTCACTTGGACATAAATGTGTTGAATGGAAGAGGTTCATGTGTTGAATGGGTAAGGTCAAAAAACCTGACCACGTGGCTGCCGCATGAATTCACAACTGCCAACGAAATTAGTCGTTTGGAAGTCTGCACGTCGCTGCTTGTCAGGAATAAACAAAACCTCTACTGCATCGAATCGTCACGTGTGACGAGAAGTGGGTCCTTTATGATAATCGGAAAGGATCTGCACAATGGCTAAGCAAGACAGAGCCTGCTGGACGGCTTCCTAAGCCACCCCCTACACACCAAGAAGATGATGCTTCTTGTCTGGTGGTCCACAACCGGAATAATTGATCGCAATTTTTTTGGCAAGAAGCCAAACCATCACTGCAGTATGTTATTGTGCTGAATTACACCAGATGGACCGGAAATTTCTGCAAAAACAACCGGCTTTGGTCAACAGACATGGCGTTCTTCTACTCCAGGACAACGCCTGCCCTCTTGACGCACAACGAGCAATACTAACACTAAGTGCCTTGGGCTATGAAGCACTGCCTATTCTCCGGATTTGTCTCCGATAGACTATCATCTGTTTCGCCGCCTGGATCACTTCCTGTCCGGGAAACAATCCACGACAGACAACAAGATTCAACGTGCAGTTGATGACTTCTTCGGGTCCCAGCCACAAGACCTTTCTTCGTTCCGGGCTCATGGCCTTGTCGGACAGATGGCAACTATGTGTCGATGTCAAGGGGGATTATTTTGCCTAGGTAAGTTGTTCTACTTTTCCGTTTTCGCAGTCCACGTGTGCTTGTCCTTTCCCGGGCATTTCATTCGCACCAACCTAATATTTATCTGTCGCCCTCAACTGAGTGTGATCACTAACTAGAGCATGCGCTTTGTGTTCAAATGAATAATAATCGTTCTGCCAACGCATTTATCCCAACTACAGGAAAAAAATTTGGACCCTGACTTTCTCGTATTTTCACCAGATATTTTAAACCACGGATAAATTTCATTCGAACGTTCCTTGTTTAAAAAATTCAAACCCGATGTTAGCGTATGACGTTCCAAAATTATAAACTAAGAATAAGAAATTCTGCTTCTGAAGTGTTCCCCACCATTCTCTTGATATAAGAAGCTTTTCTGCCATAGTAACAGTGAGAAATATTGTCTGGTCGCACGTCAAAGGAATTTTCGAAAATAAAAGCCACCTGAAATTTAGGTATTAAAGACGACGTCTAATTTTTTGGTCACACCTTTTGGTTGCAACGAATTATGAACGAGAGCTTCTAACATACAGTCTTAGACGTTCGCGAAGGTCCTTAAACTCCTAA
Organism: Macrothele yani; assembly: GCA_039090855.1. Classification (NCBI taxonomy): domain Eukaryota; kingdom Metazoa; phylum Arthropoda; class Arachnida; order Araneae; family Macrothelidae; genus Macrothele; species Macrothele yani. Next base: position 141,982,867 of record CM077009.1, on the reverse strand, counting down.
CAAACGAAAATGCTGTATATCCTACACAAAATCGAAAAAATGAATAAATTACAAAAGTATGATATATATACTGAATTATGACCAGCTACGTAATATTTCATAGGTCCTCCTTTAGCCACAGTACAGCAGCTATCCGACATGGCATCGATTCAACATACACCGAGTGATCACTGAATTATGACCACCTACCTAATACTTTGTTGGTCCTCGTATCGCCATCAGTACAGCAGCTAACAGACGTGGCATCGATTCAATAAGATGTGAGAACCAGTTGGGAGGTATGTTCGACGAAGCTGTGTGTAAAGCGGCCTTCAATGCAAGTATGGAGGTGCTTGGCGTATCTAGGCACCTGATATGCCGTTCCATAGCCTAGTGTCCCACAGCATCAGTCTAAGCAGCAGTGACATAGACACCTGATATGCCGTTCCATAGCCTAGTGTCCCACAGCATCAGTCTAAGCAGCAGTGACATAGACACCTGATATGCCGTTCCATAGCATATTGTCCCATAGCATCAGTCTGAGCAGTAGTGACATAGACACCTGATATGCCGTTCCATAGCATAGTGTCCCACAGCATCAGTCTAAGCAGCAGTGACATAGACACCTGATATACCGTTCCATAGCATAGTGTCCCACAGCATCAGTCTAAGCAGCAGTGAAATAGACACCTGATATGCCATTCCATAGCCTAGTGTCCCACAGCATTAGTCTAAGCAGCAGTGACATAGACACCTGATATGCCCTTCCATAGCACAGTGTCCCACAGCATCAGTCTAAGCATCAGTGGCATAGACACCTGATATGCCGTTCCATAGCATAGTGTCCCACAGCATCAGTCTAAGCAGCAGTGGCATAGACACCTGATATGCCGTTCCATAGCATAGTGTCCCACAGCATCAGTCTAAGCAGCAGTGGCATAGACACCTGATATGCCGTTCCATAGCCTAGTGTCCCACAGCATCAGTCTAAGCAGCAGTGACATAGACACCTGATATGCCGTTCCATAGCCTAGTGTCCCACAGCATCAGTCTAAGCAGCAGTAACATAGACACCTGATATGCTGTTCCATAGCCTAGTGTCCCACAGCATCAGTCTAAGCAGCAGTGACATAGACACCTGATATGCCGTTCCATAGCCTAGTGTCCCACAGCATCAGTCTAAGCAGCAGTGACATAGACACCTGATATGCCGTTCCATAGCCTAGTGTCCCACAGCATCAGTCTAAGCAGCAGTGACATAGACACCTGATATGCAGTTCCATAGCCTAGTGTCCCACAGCATCAGTCTAAGCAGCAGTGACATAGACACCTGATACGCCGTTCCATAGCATATTGTCCCATAGCATCAGTCTAAGCAGCAGTGACATAGACACCTGATATGCCGTTCCATAGCCTAGTGTCCCACAGCATCAGTCTAAGCAGCAGTGACATAGACACCTGATATGCCGTTCCATAGCCTAGTGTCCCACAGCATCAGTCTAAGCAGCAGTGTCATAGACACCTGATATGTCGTTCCATAGCCTAGTGTCCCACAGCATCAGTCTAAGCAGCAGTGACATAGACACCTGATATGCCGTTCCATAGCCTAGTGTCCCACAGCATCAGTCAAAGCAGCAGTGACATAGACACCTGATATGCCGTTCCATAGCCTAGTGTCCCACAGCATCAGTCTAAGCAGCAGTGACATAGACACCTGATATGTCGTTCCATAGCCTAGTGTCCCACAGCATCAGTCTAAGCAGCAGTGACATAGACACCTGATATGTTGTTCCATAGCCTAGTGTCCCACAGCATCAGTCTAAGCAGCAGTGACATAGACACCTGATATGCCGTTCCATAGCCTAGTGTCCCACAGCATCAGTCTAAGCAGCAGTGACATAGACACCTGATATGCCGTTCCATAGCCTAGTGTCCCACAGCATCAGTCTAAGCAGCAGTGACATAGACACCTGATATGCCGTTCCATAGCCTAGTGTCCCACAGCATCAGTCTAAGCAGTAGTGACATAGACACCTGATATGTCGTTCCATAGCCTAGTGTCCCACAGCATCAGTCTAAGCAGCAGTGACATAGACACCTGATATGCCGTTCCATAGCCTAGTGTCCCACAGCATCAGTCTAAGCAGCAGTGACATAGACACCTGATATGTCGTTCCATAGCCTAGTGTCCCACAGCATCAGTCTAAGCAGCAGTGGCATAGACACCTGATATGCCGTTCCATAGCCTAGTGTCCCACAGCATCAGTCTAAGCAGCAGTGACATAGACACCTGATATGTCGTTCCATAGTCTAGTGTCCCACAGCATCAGTCTAAGCAGCAGTGACATAGACACCTGATATGCCGTTCCATAGCCTAGTGTCCCACAGCATCAGTCTAAGCAGCAGTGACATAGACACCTGATATGCCGTTCCATAGCCTAGTGTCCCACAGCATCAGTCTAAGCAGCAGTGACATAGACACCTGATATGCCGTTCTATAGCCTAGTGTCCCACAGCATCAGTCTAAGCAGCAGTGACATACACACCTGATATGTCGTTCCATAGCCTAGTGTCCCACAGCATGAGTCTAAGCAGCAGTGACATAGACACCTGATATGCCGTTCCATAGCCTAGTGTCCCACAGCATCAGTCTAAGCAGCAGTGACATAGACACCTGATATGTCGTTCCATAGCCTAGTGTCCCACAGCATCAGTCTAAGCAGCAGTGACATAGACACCTGATATGCCGTTCCATAGCCTAGTGTCCCACAGCATCAGTCTAAGCAGCAGTGACATAGACACCTGATATGCCGTTCCATAGCCTAGTGTCCCACAGCATCAGTCTAAGCATCAGTGACATAGACACCTGATATGCCGTTCCATAGCCTAGTGTCCCACAGTATCAGTCTAAGCAGCAGTGACATAGACACCTGATATGTCGTTCCATAGCATAGTGTCCCACAGCATCAGTCTAAGCAGCAGTGACATAGACACCTGATATACCGTTCCATAGCATAGTGTCCCACAGCATCAGTCTAAGCAGCAGTGACATAGACACTTGATATGCCGTTCCATAGCCTAGTGTCCCACAGCATCAGTCTAAGCAGCAGTGACATAGACACCTGATATGCCGTTCCATAGCATATTGTCCCATAGCATCAGTCTGAGCAGTAGTGACATAGACACCTGATATGCCGTTCCATAGCATAGTGTCCCACAGCATCAGTCTAAGCAACAGTGACATAGACACCTGATATACCGTTCCATAGCATAGTGTCCCACAGCATCAGTCTAAGCAGCAGTGAAATAGACACCTGATATGCCATTCCATAGCCTAGTGTCCCACAGCATTAGTCTAAGCAGCAGTGACATAGACACCTGATATGCCCTTCCATAGCACAGTGTCCCACAGCATCAGTCTAAGCATCAGTGGCATAGACACCTGATATGCCGTTCCATAGCCTAGTGTCCCACAGCATCAGTCTAAGCAGCAGTGACATAGACACCTGATATGCCGTTCCATAGCCTAGTGTCCCACAGCATCAGTCTAAGCAGCAGTAACATAGACACCTGATATGCTGTTCCATAGCCTAGTGTCCCACAGCATCAGTCTAAGCAGCAGTGACATAGACACCTGATATGCCGTTCCATAGCCTAGTGTCCCACAGCATCAGTCTAAGCAGCAGTGACATAGACACCTGATATGCCGTTCCATAGCCTAGTGTCCCACAGCATCAGTCTAAGCAGCAGTGACATAGACACCTGATATGCAGTTCCATAGCCTAGTGTCCCACAGCATCAGTCTAAGCAGCAGTGACATAGACACCTGATACGCCGTTCCATAGCATATTGTCCCATAGCATCAGTCTAAGCAGCAGTGACATAGACACCTGATATGCCGTTCCATAGCCTAGTGTCCCACAGCATCAGTCTAAGCAGCAGTGACATAGACACCTGATATGCCGTTCCATAGACTAGTGTCCCACAGCATCAGTCTAAGCAGCAGTGACATAGACACCTGATATGCCGTTCCATAGCCTAGTGTCCCACAGCATCAGTCTAAGCAGCAGTGTCATAGACACCTGATATGTCGTTCCATAGCCTAGTGTCCCACAGCATCAGTCTAAGCAGCAGTGACATAGACACCTGATATGCCGTTCCATAGCCTAGTGTCCCACAGCATCAGTCTAAGCAGCAGTGACATAGACACCTGATATGCCGTTCCATAGCCTAGTGTCCCACAGCATCAGTCTAAGCAGCAGTGACATAGACACCTGATATGCCGTTCCATAGCCTAGTGTCCCACAGCATCAGTCTAAGCAGCAGTGACATAGACACCTGATATGCCGTTCCATAGCCTAGTGTCCCACAGCATCAGTCTAAGCAGCAGTGACATAGACACCTGATATGCCGTTCCATAGCCTAGTGTCCCACAGCATCAGTCTAAGCAGCAGTGACATAGACACCTGATATGTCGTTCCATAGCCTAGTGTCACACAGCATCAGTCTAAGCAGCAGTGACATAGACACCTGATATGCCGTTCCATAGCCTAGTGTCCCACAGCATCAGTCTAAGCAGCAGTGACATAGACACCTGATATGTCGTTCCATAGCCTAGTGTCCCACAGCATCAGTCTAAGCAGCAGTGGCATAGACACCTGATATGCCGTTCCATAGCCTAGTGTCCCACAGCATCAGTCTAAGCAGCAGTGACATAGACACCTGATATGTCGTTCCATAGTCTAGTGTCCCACAGCATCAGTCTAAGCAGCAGTGACATAGACACCTGATATGCCGTTCCATAGCCTAGTGTCCCACAGCATCAGTCTAAGCAGCAGTGACATAGACACCTGATATGCCGTTCCATAGCCTAGTGTCCCACAGCATCAGTCTAAGCAGCAGTGACATAGACACCTGATATGCCGTTCTATAGCCTAGTGTCCCACAGCATCAGTCTAAGCAGCAGTGACATACACACCTGATATGTCGTTCCATAGCCTAGTGTCCCACAGCATGAGTCTAAGCAGCAGTGACATAGACACCTGATATGCCGTTCCATAGCCTAGTGTCCCACAGCATCAGTCTAAGCAGCAGTGACATAGACACCTGATATGTCGTTCCATAGCCTAGTGTCCCACAGCATCAGTCTAAGCAGCAGTGACATAGACACCTGATATGCCGTTCCATAGCCTAGTGTCCCACAGCATCAGTCTAAGCAGCAGTGACATAGACACCTGATATGCCGTTCCATAGCCTAGTGTCCCACAGCATCAGTCTAAGCATCAGTGACATAGACACCTGATATGCCGTTCCATAGCCTAGTGTCCCACAGTATCAGTCTAAGCAGCAGTGACATAGACACCTGATATGTCGTTCCATAGCCTAGTGTGCCACAGCATCAGTCTAAGCAGCAGTGACATAGACACCTGATATGCCGTTCCATAGCCTAGTGTCCCACAGCATCAGTCTAAGCAGCAGTGCCATAGACACCTGATATGCCGTTCCATAGCATAGTGTCCCACAGCATCAGTCTAAGCAGCAGTGACATAGACACCTGATATGCCGTTCCATAGCATAGTGTCCCACAGCATCAGTCTAAGCAGCAGTGACATAGACACCTGATATGCCGTTCCATAGCCTAGTGTCCCACAGCATCAGTCTAAGCAACAGTGACATAGACACCTGATATGCCGTTCCATAGCCTAGTGTCCCACAGCATCAGTCTAAGCAGCAGTGACATAGACACCTGATATGTCGTTCCATAGTCTAGTGTCCCACAGCATCAGTCTAAGCAGCAGTGACATAGACACCTGATATGCCGTTCCATAGCCTAGTGTCCCACAGCATCAGTCTAAGCAGCAGTGACATAGACACCTGATATGCCGTTCCATAGCCTAGTGTCCCACAGCATCAGTCTAAGCAACAGTGACATAGACACCTGATATGTCGTTCCATAGTCTAGTGTCCCACAGCATCAGTCTAAGCAGCAGTGACATAGACACCTGATATGTCGTTCCATAGGCTTGTGTCCCACAGCATCAGTCTAAGCAGCAGTGACATAGACACCTGATATGCCGTTCCATAGCCTAGTGTCCCACAGCATCAGTCTAAGCAGCAGTGACATAGACACCTGATATGTCGTTCCATAGTCTAGTGTCCCACAGCATCAGTCTAAGCAGCAGTAACATAGACACCTGATATGCCGTTCCATAGCCTAGTGTCCCACAGCATCAGTCTAAGCAGCAGTGACATAGACACCTGATATGCCGTTCCATAGCCTAGTGTCCCACAGCATCAGTCTAAGCAGCAGTGACATAGACACCTGATATGCCGTTCCATAGCCTAGTGTCCCACAGCATCAGTCTAAGCAACAGTGACATAGACACCTGATATGCCGTTCCATAGCCTAGTGCCCCACAGCATCAGTCTAAGCAGCAGTGACATAGACACCTGATATGTCGTTCCATAGTCTAGTGTCCCACAGCATCAGTCTAAGCAGCAGTGACATAGACACCTGATATGCCGTTCCATAGCCTAGGGTCCCACAGCATCAGTCTAAGCAGCAGTGACATAGACACCTGATATGCCGTTCCATAGCCTAGTGTCCCACAGCATCAGTCTAAGCAACAGTGACATAGACACCTGATATGCCGTTCCATAGCCTAGTGTCCCACAGCATCAGTCTAAGCAGCAGTGACATAGACACCTGATATGTCGTTCCATAGTCTAGTGTCCCACAGCATCAGTCTAAGCAGCAGTGACATAGACACCTGATATGCCGTTCCATAGCCTAGTGTCCCACAGCATCAGTCTAAGCAGCAGTGACATAGACACCTGATATGCCGTTCCATAGCCTAGTGTCCCACAGCATCAGTCTAAGCAGCAGTGACATAGACACCTGATATGTCGTTCCATAGTCTAGTGTCCCACAGCATCAGTCTAAGCAGCAGTGACATATACACCTGATATGCCGTTCCATAGCCTAGGGTCCCACAGCATCAGTCTAAGCAGCAGTGACATAGACACCTGATATGCCGTTCCATAGCACAGTGTCCAACAGCATCAGTGGCATAGACACCTGATATGCCGTTCCATAGCATAGTGCCCCACGGCATCAGTCTAAGCAGCAGTGACATAGACACCTGATATGCTGTTCCATAGCCTAGTGTCCTACAGCATCAGTCTAAGCAGCAGTGCCATAGACACCTGATATGCCGTTCCATAGCATAGTGTCCCACAAGTGCTCTATGGGACTGATATCAGGGGAGCTCGGATGCCAATTGATATGCTGGAATTCTGAACTGTGTTCCTCAAACCATTCCTGTACAACATTGGTCCTGTGGCTCGGTGCATTGTCTTCTTGGAAGGCACCGTCGCCATTCGGGAAAAGGTGCAACACTGCTGGCTGTACAGGGTCAGTCAGCAGTTCACGATAGTGGTCGCCGTAGTCATGCGTTGTTCCACATGCATCAGGGGTCCAAGTTCCTGCCAGGTGAACATGCCCCACACCATAAAATCGCCTCCACTGACTATGCAGGATGGATGGAGTGTCTCATGTTATTTGCGCCAAGCAAGTCTTTGTCGTCGATGAACCGTAGTTAAGAGACGATGTCGTCGGGGGTCGTCTGTTGTTATAGCCCATAGGTGCGATGCATGATCGTGGCAGTTAATGTTCGGGATTAAACTCTGTTGTTTTGGGCAGTCAACTTCTCAGCAGTGGTGTGACTGTTGGTCTGTGCGAGTCATCGGATCCGGAGCTCATATCAACCTCTCGCTGTCCTGCGTTGTTTTGCCTTTGGGTCGTTGTTCGACCATTTTCACGTCACACCAGATACATCGTAACCATGGTGGCTCATGAACAACCTGCCAGTTCAGCCGTTAGGGAAATCGAGGCACCCGCTTTCCGAGTAAATCAATAAATCCTTACGTTTACTCATCACGCTCAGAATTTTACTACTTACTGCTCCACTCACACCTTATACATATATGGTACGTCGGTCGTCTAATCGCGCCCTCTCGGAAATCACGTGGTCAAAGGGCCGCATGCACTTTTGATAAATCAGATCATATATAGAGGATTTTAGGAAGGGAGTGTCTGACCCCAGGTCTTAAACAACCCTTAGAAATAGGGAGCTAGGAGATTTGGGCTAGAGTGTCCGATAGGAAAGTGACACGGAAGCGAGGTAGAAAGGGGGAGTAAGATGCCCTTATTTATTACCGGGGGTAGTACCCGTGGTCCGACGGTTTAACGTGCCCATCCGACGCACGGTGGATATTTAGTGGTTCGAGCGTTCGTACCTGCCTGGGATCGAACCTGAGGTCTTCTCCATGGCCGTCATGAACGCTGACCACTAGGCCACCCGTGGCCCGTACTTTTGATAGGTCATAATTCGCTGTATTTATAGAAAGCAAGTTTGAAAAAATGGGGTATGCACTTTTTTCCTTTGCTGGAAATGCGTTTTTTGGAAGCGAGGTTTAAAAGGAGCCTGTGATGTAAAAGAACCTCAGCAATTTTTTTCCTAAGCTTATCTTCGTGGTTAACTGGAAAGAAGGGGTGGGCTAAGTAATATTTTCTGATAAACATGTATACAGGAATAGGAAGAACGGTGTTTTATATTCAAGCATGTCCGCATCTTAACTGAATGTTCGTGTTGCAAAGATAAGACTGAACAGTCGGGTCACTCAGCATGACATCACACGAAGAGAAAGGTTCCATTGTAAAGTCCCTTTTTTTTTTTTTTTTGCTGTTGTGAATCTCTTTCGTCAATATTGCAGTCAAAAGAAAGAAAGAGAGAGAGAGAGAGAGAGAGAGAGAGAGAGAGAGAGAGAGAGAGCAGGGCTAGAAGGAAAATCAACGCCGAAAAATTAAACAGGCATGTTGCCAGAGTGACAAGTTTTTCAAGATTTAGAAGGGCATTTCTTCGAAACTGGCCATCTGCTACGCCAAAAGTAATAATACCCATAGCAAATTCCCTGATTCATTATGGGCAACACAAAAGGACGATCCGGTGACCGAGTGATCAGAAGCGCTGCCTTCTGGTAAATAACTACTCCTGCTAATCCCGGTAATCTATGGGGAATGGGCTGAGCACCAAGACTAACCAAGGATAACCTTGGTATATTTCAACTACGCACCAAAAAGGTCACTAGGTGAGAATAATTACCGTCGAGGCACGTTGGCACATTTATTCATTAAAAAATAAATATTAAAACACACAAGTACTTTCGGGAAACTCAACTTGTTCCCATCATCCGGTGTAAAAATGTTGTTGTTAAAAGCTACATGATATTTCTAAGTTAAAAACCAACGACATGTAAGAGACAGATGACACGTCTACTTGAAGGACAACATAACATACACAGACGCCATAACAAACTTACAGTTAAAGACAAGGAGATTATATTACTGGAGACACCACTGGCTCTGCCGCCATAAGTCACAGCTAATCTGTGGTGTGACGTCACAAGCAGGCAAAAATGAACTAAATTATACCGTTGATGAAACAGTAATCTCGTGTATCATTGATAAAGATTATTGAATTACTCATTTTATCTGTTTATACGCTTAGAAGCTTTTGTTCCATTGGTTTCCAAGCAGCTTCTCTTCTGCGGCTGCGTCGTGCCTGCTCATGACGTCATTTGCAGCATAGACGGTGACTTATGGCGGGTAATGCTGCGTGGATAGGAGTGGTGTCTCCAGTAATATAACCTCCTTGGTTAACGATGAAAAAAGACAGGTACGGTTAACAAGCTAGACGTCAGGTGATCTTTTGAAGTTAAATGCTGTGATAATGACGTCAGATTCCGCTGGCGATGGTCAATAGAATTTATCAGCTGTAACCAAGGTCTGGGCAGGTTAACACGGTAATCATCGTTGCAGCAAGAATTCGATAATTTTTGAATAACGACAGTTTCCCCGCATCTCAACAACCATTCGTTTCCATAACCCGAAATAAGTTTAACATCAGACCAGATGGGTGTCAGTTTCTTGTCTAGGCAAACAAATGGTAGCTCGAGCTAATTTCTGTCCGCTGGCGGTGAATGAGCTGTGCACCGGCCCCACGGTGCTGGGCTTAAAAGTACAGGTTTGCACTTGCCTGGCCCGGCCCGGAAAGCACAGCCCAACCCGTGCCGGGCTTTTGTGTCCATCTGTTAAGTGAAGAATTCCGGGGCCTGTACTGAAAGGTATAACATTTTGGTCCTGCTTTAAAAAGTATTTTTTCGTCTCACGAAAAAGAAGACTAACTTGTTAAATGGTCAGATGACTAAGTTCACTGCCTAAAATGACAGACCCCATCCACCACCGGATTCGTGGATTAATTACAGCTGAAACCGATAAGCCTGACTGTAAGAAGAGTCTGAAATAGGGCGGTTTATTTCTTTAAAGGTTGAAGTCAAATTCCGTTTTCACTTCGTTGGCCTTATTAGCGGCGACCAAAACGTCGCTTTCTTTCATTTCCGAGAAATTTTTACAAGAGTAGAGTTTACAGCTACACGAAACCAAAACGAGCTTGAGGCGCCTGTTCGTTGTTGTACCGAAGTTCGAAGAACAGTATTTGTTCACAGATTGGGGAACGAGAGCTGCGTCGTTTATATTTAAGTGTAGAAGTGGGACGTCTCTCCGTGTTACACTCAGTGCCGTACCTGGAAAACTTGCCCCCCCCCCAAAAAAAAAAAACTTCGAGTCCCTTTTCTGGAAATCTGTTTGCTTTCAATCACTGAAATTTTTTAATCCATATTACATTAGGTTTTACGAGCGTTATGTAATTCAAATTCTTTGGAACCTATAGGTAATTTTTGTAAGACCAAAATAGTAACACTTTATTGCTGTAACATAAATGTACACCCTGTAATCAAAATAATTGCCCTGGTTTTATACCAATGCAAGGTATTACAAAACACGCCAAAGTTAATCATATCATGGAAAGTTTATTCTTTTAGAGAACTAAGATTAGCCTCTTTGAAATGCATCACGATCACACACAGAAGACACGTAGTGGCCGTGTAGCAGTGTCTAATGACCTTTACCGATTTGTACGAAAGTACAGAACGTAAGTAAGCGAATTAAAAAGTGAAAATTAAGAATTGTGGCACAAGAAGAGTAAATTTATTTAAATTACTTACTTTTGGATATAAACACACACACACATTTAACACAACTTTACAATGTTTAGCACATAGTAAAAGTCTCGATTTAAAAATGACACAGGTCTCTGCATTTTTCGTTCCTGCGAAGAATACCTTTTAGCTCATTGCATTTTGATGGATGCACAGTTATGTCCAAACAAGTGTAATATGCGTTTAATTTAACGTTTTATTCTCATTGACATAAAAATTTCATTTATTCAACTGATGTTTCATTCACATTCTCTTGTTAACATACATGCGTAGGAACTATTGCTATGGCAGTGAAAAGGGGCCTCAAGTTCTTTGGAATAGTGGCTTTCTCGTCATCCAGTTTTTATATAAATTAAAGAGAAAATGATTTCTTGAAGATTTTACTTATTTCCTGGAAAAAAAAAATACCAAAAATTGCTTTTCTTTTGAATACTTCATTCAACGCTTCCGTCCAATATTCATTACTATTTTTTAACCAGTTTTGTATTAAGTCCTCTTAGCCGTGAGCCCCCCCACCCCCGCTTCCCCCTTACTGCGTGGGTTCCGAGGGCTATCAGTACGTCCATGGTTACACTCCTTTTTACTACTAAGGTAAGTCAGTTCAATAGAGCAGCTTTGTTTGTTCAGAGCAGCAGGTCTTCAGCCTTTTCTGAATAGAGAAGGAGATGACAGAATGGACTAGCACTCACGGGCCATATGAAAAGAAAAGTAACTCAATAGAACAGCTTTGTTTGTTTAGAGCAGCAGGTCTTCAGCATTTTCTGAATAGAGAAGGAGATGACAGAATGGACTAGCACTCACGGGTCATATGAAAAGAAAAGTAACTCAATAGAGCACCTTTTGTTAGTTTAGAGCAGCAGGTCTTCAGCATTTTCTGAATAGAGAAGGAGATGACAGAATGGACTAGCACTCACGTGCCATATGAAAAGAAAAGTAACTCAATAGAGCAGCTTTGTTTGTTTAGAGCAGCAGGTCTTCAGCATTTTCTGAATAGAGAAGGAGATGACAGAATGGACTAGCACTCACGGGCCATATGAAAAGAAAAGTAACTCAATAGAACAGCTTTGTTTGTTTAGAGCAGCAGGTCTTCAGCATTTTCTGAATAGAGAAGGAGATGACAGAATGGACTAGCACTCACGGGTCATATGAAAAGAAAAGTAACTCAATAGAGCAGCTTTGTTTGTTTAGAGCAGCAGGTCTTCAGCATTTTCTGAATAGAGAAGGAGATGACAGAATGGACTAGCACTCACGTGCCATATGAAAAGAAAAGTAACTCAATAGAACAGCTTTGTTTGTTTAGAGCAGCAGGTCTTCAGCATTTTCTGAATAGAGAAGGAGATGACAGAATGGACTAGCACTCACGGGTCATATGAAAAGAAAAGTAACTCAATAGAGCACTTTTGTTAGTTTAGAGCAGCAGGTCTTCAGCATTTTCTGAATAGAGAAGGAGATGACAGAATGGACTAGCACTCACGTGCCATATGAAAAGAAAAGTAACTCAATAGAGCAGCTTTTTTTGTTTAGAGCAGCAGGTCTTCAGCATTTTCTGAATAGAGAAGGAGATGACAGAATGGACTAGCACTCACGGGCCATATGAAAAGAAAAGTAACTCAATAGAACAGCTTTGTTTGTTTAGAGCAGCAGGTCTTCAGCATTTTCTGAATAGAGAAGGAGATGACAGAATGGACTAGCACTCACGGGTCATATGAAAAGAAAAGTAACTCAATAGAGCAGCTTTGTTTGTTTAGAGCAGCAGGTCTTCAGCATTTTCTGAATAGAGAAGGAGATGACAGAATGGACTAGCACTCACGTGCCATATGAAAAGAAAAGTAACTCAATAGAGCAGCTTTGTTTGTTTAGAGCAGCAGGTCTTCAGCATTTTCTGAATAGAGAAGGAGATGACAGAATGGACTAGCACTCACGGGCCATATGAAAAGAAAAGTAACTCAATAGAACAGCTTTGTTTGTTTAGAGCAGCAGGTCTTCAGCATTTTCTGAATAGAGAAGGAGATGACAGAATGGACTAGCACTCACGGGTCATATGAAAAGAAAAGTAACTCAATAGAGCACTTCTGTTAGTTTAGAGCAGCAGGTCTTCTGCATTTTCTGAAAGGAGAAGGAGATGACAGAATGGACTAGCACTCACGTGCCATATGAAAAGAAAAGTAACTCAATAGAGCAGATTTTTTTGTTTAGAGCAGCAGGTCTTCAGCATTTTCTGAATAGAGAAGGAGATGACAGAATGGACTAGCACTCACTGGCCATATGAAAAGAAAAGTAACTCAATAGAACAGCTTTGTTTGTTTAGAGCAGCAGGTCTTCAGCATTTTCTGAATAGAGAAGGAGATGACAGAATGGGCTAGCACTCACGGGTCATATGAAAAGAAAAGTAACTCAATAGAGCACTTTTGTTAGTTTAGAGCAGCAGGTCTTCAGCATTTTCTGAATGGAGAAGGAGATGACAGAATGGACTAGCACTCACGTGCCATATGAAAAGAAAAGTAACTCAATAGAGCAGATTTTTTTGTTTAGAGCAGCAGGTCTTCAGCATTTTCTGAATAGAGAAGGAGATGACAGAATGGACTAGCACTCACGGGCCATATGAAAAGAAAAGTAACTCAATAGAGCACTTTTGTTAGTTTATAGCAGCAGGTCTTCAGCATTTTCTGAATAGAGAAGGAGATGACAGAATGGACTAGCACTCACGTGCCATTTGAAAAGAAAAGTAACTCAATAGAACAGCTTTGTTTGTTTAGAGCAGCAGGTCTTCAGCATTTTCTGAATACAGAGGTGATGACAGAATGGACTAGCACTCACGGGCCATATGAAAAGAAAAGTAACTCAATAGAGCAGTTTTGTTAGTTTAGAGCAGCAGGTCTTCAGCATTTTCTGAATACAGAAGGAGATGACAGAATGGACTAGCACTCACGGGCCATATGGAAAGAAAAGTAACTCAATAGAGCAGTTTTGTTTGTTTAGAGCAGCAGGTCTTCAGCATTTTCTGAATAGAGAAGGAGATGACAGAATGGACTAGCACTCACGGGCCATATGAAAAGAAAAGTAACTCAATAGAGCACTTTTGTTAGTTTAGAGCAGCAGGTCTTCAGCATTTTCTGAATAGAGAAGCAGATGACAGAATGGACTAGCACTCACGGGCCATATGAAAAGAAAAGTAACTCAATAGAGCAGATTTGTTTGTTTAGAGCAGCAGGTCTTCAGCATTTTCTGTGTAGAGAAGGAGATGTTAGAATGGACTAGCACTCACGGGCCATATGAAAAAAAAGTAACTCAATAGAGCAGTTTTGTTTGTTTAGAGCAGCAGGTCTTCAGCATTTTCTGAATAGAGGTGATGACAGAATGGACTAGCACTCACGGGCCATATGAAAAGAAAAGTAACTCAATAGAGCAGTTTTGTTAGTTTAGAGCAGCAGGTCTTCAGCATTTTCTGAATAGATAAGGAGATGACAGAATGGACTAGCACTCACGTGCCATATGAAAAGAAAAGTAACTCAATAGAACAGCTTTGTTTGTTTAGAGCAGCAGGTCTTCAGCATTTTCTGAATAGAGAAGGAGATGACAGAATGGACTAGCACTCACGGGCCATATGAAAAGAAAAGTAACTCAATAGAGCAGTTTTGTTAGTTTAGAGCAGCAGGTCTTCAGCATTTTCTGAATAGAGAAGGAGATGACAGAATGGACTAGCACTCACGTGCCATATTGAAAAGAAAAGTAACTCAATAGAACAGCTTTGTTTGTTTAGAGCAGCAGGTCTTCAGCATTTTCTGAATAGAGGTGATGACAGAATGGACTAGCACTCACGGGCCATATGAAAAGAAAAGTAACTCAATAGAGCAGTTTTGTTAGTTTAGAGCAGCAGGTCTTCAGCATTTTCTGAATACAGAAGGAGATGACAGAATGGACTAGCACTCACGGGCCATATGGAAAGAAAAGTAACTCAATAGAGCAGCTTTGTTTGTTTAGAGCAGCAGGTCTTCAGCATTTTCTGAATAGAGGTGATGACAGAATGGACTAGCACTCACGGGCCATATGAAAAGAAAAGTAACTCAATAGAGCACTTTTGTTTAGTTTAGAGCAGCAGGTCTTCAGCATTTTCTGAATAGAGAAGGAGATGACAGAATGGACTAGCACTCACGGGCCATATGAAAAGAAAAGTAACTCAATAGAGCAGATTTGTTTGTTTAGAGCAGCAGGTCTTCAGCATTTTCTGTGTAGAGAAGGAGATGTTAGAATGGACTAGCACTCACGGGCCATATGAAAAAAAAAGTAACTCAATAGAGCAGTTTTGTTTGTTTAGAGCAGCAGGTCTTCAGCATTTTCTGAATAGAGGTGATGACAGAATGGACTAGCACTCACGGGCCATATGAAAAGAAAAGTAACTCAATAGAGCAGTTTTGTTAGTTTAGAGCAGCAGGTCTTCAGCATTTTCTGAATAGATAAGGAGATGACAGAATGGACTAGCACTCACGTGCCTTATGAAAAGAAAAGTAACTCAATAGAACAGCTTTGTTTGTTTAGAGCAGCAGGTCTTCAGCATTTTCTGAATAGAGAAGGAGATGACAGAATGGACTAGCACTCACGGGTCATATGAAAAGAAAAGTAACTCAATAGAACAGCTTTGTTTGTTTAGAGCAGCAGGTCTTCAGCATTTTCTGAATAGAGGTGATGACAGAATGGACTAGCACTCACGGGCCATATGAAAAGAAAAGTAACTCAATAGAGCAGTTTTGTTAGTTTAGAGCAGCAGGTCTTCAGCATTTTCTGAATACAGAAGGAGATGACAGAATGGACTAGCACTCACGGGTTATATGGAAAGAAAAGTAACTCAATAGAGCAGTTTTGTTTGTTTAGAGCAGCAGGTCTTCAGCATTTTCTGAATAGAGGTGATGACAGAATGGACTAGCACTCACGGGCCATATGAAAAGAAAAGTAACTCAATAGAGCACTTTTGTTAGTTTAGAGCAGCAGGTCTTCAGCATTTTCTGAATAGAGAAGGAGATGACAGAATGGACTAGCACTCACGTGCCATTTGAAAAGAAAAGTAACTCAATAGAACAGCTTTGTTTGTTTAGAGCAGCAGGTCTTCAGCATTTTCTGAATAGAGGTGATGACAGAATGGACTAGCACTCACGGGCCATATGAAAAGAAAAGTAACTCAATAGAGCAGATTTGTTTGTTTAGAGCAGCAGGTCTTCAGCATTTTCTGAATAGAGGTGATGACAGAATGGACTAGCACTCACGGGCCATATGAAAAGAAAAGTAACTCAATAGAGCAGTTTTGTTAGTTTAGAGCAGCAGGTCTTCAGCATTTTCTGAATAGATAAGGAGATGACAGAATGGACTAGCACTCACGTGCCATATGAAAAGAAAAGTAACTCAATAGAGCAGATTTGTTTGTTTAGAGCAGCAGGTCTTCAGCATTTTCTGTGTAGAGAAGGAGATGTTAGAATGGACTAGCACTCACGGGCCATATGAAAAGAAAAGTAACTCAATAGAGCAGTTTTGTTTGTTTAGAGCAGCAGGTCTTCAGCATTTTCTGAATAGAGGTGATGACAGAATGGACTAGCACTCACGGGCCATATGAAAAGAAAAGTAACTCAATAGAGCAGTTTTGTTAGTTTAGAGCAGCAGGTCTTCAGCATTTTCTGAATAGATAAGGAGATGACAGAATGGACTAGCACTCACGTGCCATATGAAAAGAAAAGTAACTCAAAAGAACAGCTTTGTTTGTTTAGAGCAGCAGGTCTTCAGCATTTTCTGAATAGAGAAGGAGATGACAGAATGGACTAGCACTCACGGGCCATATGAAAAGAAAAGTAACTCAATAGAGCACTTTTGTTAGTTTATAGCAGCAGGTCTTCAGCATTTTCTGAATAGAGAAGGAGATGACAGAATGGACTAGCACTCACGTGCCATTTGAAAAGAAAAGTAACTCAATAGAACAGCTTTGTTTGTTTAGAGCAGCAGGTCTTCAGCATTTTCTGAATAGAGGTGATGACAGAATGGACTAGCACTCACGGGCCATATGAAAAGAAAAGTAACTCAATAGAGCAGTTTTGTTAGTTTAGAGCAGCAGGTCTTCAGCATTTTCTGAATACAGACGGAGATGACAGAATGGACTAGCACTCACGGGCCATATGGAAAGAAAAGTAACTCAATAGAGCAGTTTTGTTTGTTTAGAGCAGCAGGTCTTCAGCATTTTCTGAATAGAGGTGATGACAGAATTTACTAGCACTCACGGGCCATATGAAAAGAAAAGTAACTCAATAGAGCACTTTTGTTAGTTTAGAGCAGCAGGTCTTCAGCATTTTCTGAATAGAGAAGGAGATGACAGAATGGACTAGCACTCACGGGCCATATGAAAAGAAAAGTAACTCAATAGAGCAGATTTGTTTGTTTAGAGCAGCAGGTCTTCAGCATTTTCTGTGTAGAGAAGGAGATGTTAGAATGGACTAGCACTCACGGGCCATATGAAAAGAAAAGTAACTCAATAGAGCAGTTTTGTTTGTTTAGAGCAGCAGGTCTTCAGCATTTTCTGAATAGAGGTGATGACAGAATGGACTAGCACTCACGGGCCATATGAAAAGAAAAGTAACTCAATAGAGCAGTTTTGTTAGTTTAGAGCAGCAGGTCTTCAGCATTTTCTGAATAGAGAAGGAGATGACAGAATGGACTAGCACTCACGGGTCATATGAAAAGAAAAGTAACTCAATAGAACAGCTTTGTTTGTTTAGAGCAGCAGGTCTTCAGCATTTTCTGAATAGAGGTGATGACAGAATGGACTAGCACTCACGGGCCATATGAAAAGAAAAGTAACTCAATAGAGCACTTTTGTTAGTTTAGAGCAGCAGGTCTTCAGCATTTTCTGAATAGAGAAGGAGATGACAGAATGGACTAGCACTCACGGGCCATATGAAAAGAAAAGTAACTCAATAGAGCAGATTTGTTTGTTTAGAGCAGCAGGTCTTCAGCATTTTCTGTGTAGAGAAGGAGATGTTAGAATGGACTAGCACTCACGGGCCATATGAAAAGAAAAGTAACTCAATAGAGCAGTTTTGTTTGTTTAGAGCAGCAGGTCTTCAGCATTTTCTGAATAGATAAGGAGATGACAGAATGGACTAGCACTCACGTGCCATATGAAAAGAAAAGTAACTCAATAGAACAGCTTTGTTTGTTTAGAGCAGCAGGTCTTCAGCATTTTCTGAATAGAGAAGGAGATGACAGAATGGACTAGCACTCACGGGTCATATGAAAAGAAAAGTAACTCAATAGAACAGCTTTGTTTGTTTAGAGCAGCAGGTCTTCAGCATTTTCTGAATAGAGGTGATGACAGAATGGACTAGCACTCACGGGCCATATGAAAAGAAAAGTAACTCAATAGAGCAGTTTTGTTAGTTTAGAGCAGCAGGTCTTCAGCATTTTCTGAATAGATAAGGAGATGACAGAATGGACTAGCACTCACGTGCCATATGAAAAGAAAAGTAACTCAATAGAACAGCTTTGTTTGTTTAGAGCAGCAGGTCTTCAGCATTTTCTGAATAGAGAAGGAGATGACAGAATGGACTAGCACTCACGGGTCATATGAAAAGAAAAGTAACTCAATAGAACAGCTTTGTTTGTTTAGAGCAGCAGGTCTTCAGCATTTTCTGAATAGAGGTGATGACAGAATGGACTAGCACTCACGGGCCATATGAAAAGAAAAGTAACTCAATAGAGCACTTTTGTTAGTTTGGAGCAGCAGGTCTTCAGCATTTTCTGAATAGAGAAGGAGATGACAGAATGGACTAGCACTCACGGGCCATATGAAAAGAAAAGTAACTCAATAGAGCACTTTTAATAGTTTAGAGCAGCAGGTCTTCAGCATTTTCTGAATAGAGAAGGAGATGACAGAATGGACTAGCACTCACGGGCCATATGAAAAGAAAAGTAACTCAATAGAGCAGTTTTGTTAGTTTAGAGCAGCAGGTCTTCAGCATTTTCTGTGTAGAGAAGGAGATGTTAGAATGGACTAGCACTCACGGGCCATATGAAAAAAAAAGTAAATCAATAGAGCAGTTTTGTTTGTTTAGAGCAGCAGGTCTTCAGCATTTTCTGAATAGAGGTGATGACAGAATGGACTAGCACTCACGGGCCATATGAAAAGAAAAGTAACTCAATAGAGCAGTTTTGTTTGTTTAGAGCAGCAGGTCTTCAGCATTTTCTGTGCAGAGAAGGAGATGTTAGAATGGACTAGCACTCACGGGCCATATGAAAAGAAAAGTAACTCAATAGAGCAGTTTTGTTTGTTTAGAGCAGCAGGTCTTCTGCATTTTCTGAATACAGAAGGAGATGACAGAATGGAATAGCACTCACGGGCCATATGGAAAGAAAAGTAACTCAATAGAGCAGTTTTGTTTGTTTAGAGCAGCAGGTCTTCAGCATTTTCTGAATAGAGGTGATGACAGAATGGACTAGCACTCACGGGCCATATGAAAAGAAAAGTAACTCAATAGAGCACTTTTGTTAGTTTAGAGCAGCAGGTCTTCAGCATTTTCTGAATAGAGAAGGAGATGACAGAATGGACTAGCACTCACGGGCCATATGAAAAGAAAAGTAACTCAATAGAGCAGATTTGTTTGTTTAGAGCAGCAGGTCTTCAGCATTTTCTGTGTAGAGAAGGAGATGTTAGAATGGACTAGCACTCACGGGCCATATGAAAAAAAAGTAACTCAATAGAGCAGTTTTGTTTGTTTAGAGCAGCAGGTCTTCAGCATTTTCTGAATAGAGGTGATGACAGAATGGACTAGCACTCACGGGCCATATGAAAAGAAAAGTAACTCAATAGAGCAGTTTTGTTAGTTTAGAGCAGCAGGTCTTCAGCATTTTCTGAATAGAGAAGGAGATGACAGAATGGACTAGCACTCACGGGTCATATGAAAAGAAAAGTAACTCAATAGAACAGCTTTGTTTGTTTAGAGCAGCAGGTCTTCAGCATTTTCTGAATAGAGGTGATGACAGAATGGACTAGCACTCACGGGCCATATGAAAAGAAAAGTAACTCAATAGAGCACTTTTGTTAGTTTAGAGCAGCAGGTCTTCAGCATTTTCTGAATAGAGAAGGAGATGACAGAATGGACTAGCACTCACGGGCCATATGAAAAGAAAAGTAACTCAATAGAGCAGATTTGTTTGTTTAGAGCAGCAGGTCTTCAGCATTTTCTGTGTAGAGAAGGAGATGTTAGAATGGACTAGCACTCACGGGCCATATGAAAAAAAAGTAACTCAATAGAGCAGTTTTGTTTGTTTAGAGCAGCAGGTCTTCAGCATTTTCTGAATAGATAAGGAGATGACAGAATGGACTAGCACTCACGTGCCATATGAAAAGAAAAGTAACTCAATAGAACAGCTTTGTTTGTTTAGAGCAGCAGGTCTTCAGCATTTTCGGAATAGAGAAGGAGATGACAGAATGGACTAGCACTCACGGGTCATATGAAAAGAAAAGTAACTCAATAGAACAGCTTTGTTTGTTTAGAGCAGCAGGTCTTCAGCATTTTCTGAATAGAGGTGATGACAGAATGGACTAGCACTCACGGGCCATATGAAAAGAAAAGTAACTCAATAGAGCAGTTTTGTTAGTTTAGAGCAGCAGGTCTTCAGCATTTTCTGAATAGATAAGGAGATGACAGAATGGACTAGCACTCACGTGCCATATGAAAAGAAAAGTAACTCAATAGAACAGCTTTGTTTGTTTAGAGCAGCAGGTCTTCAGCATTTTCTGAATAGAGAAGGAGATGACAGAATGGACTAGCACTCACGGGTCATATGAAAAGAAAAGTAACTCAATAGAACAGCTTTGTTTGTTTAGAGCAGCAGGTCTTCAGCATTTTCTGAATAGAGGTGATGACAGAATGGACTAGCACTCACGGGCCATATGAAAAGAAAAGTAACTCAATAGAGCACTTTTGTTAGTTTAGAGCAGCAGGTCTTCAGCATTTTCTGAATAGAGAAGGAGATGACAGAATGGACTAGCACTCACGGGCCATATGAAAAGAAAAGTAACTCAATAGAGCAGATTTGTTTGTTTAGAGCAGCAGGTCTTCAGCATTTTCTGTGTAGAGAAGGAGATGTTAGAATGGACTAGCACTCACGGGCCATATGAAAAAAAAGTAACTCAATAGAGCAGTTTTGTTTGTTTAGAGCAGCAGGTCTTCAGCATTTTCTGAATAGATAAGGAGATGACAGAATGGACTAGCACTCACGTGCCATATGAAAAGAAAAGTAACTCAATAGAACAGCTTTGTTTGTTTAGAGCAGCAGGTCTTCAGCATTTTCTGAATAGAGAAGGAGATGACAGAATGGACTAGCACTCACGGGCCATATGAAAAGAAAAGTAACTCAATAGAGCACTTTTGTTAGTTTAGAGCAGCAGGTCTTCAGCATTTTCTGAATAGAGAAGGAGATGACAGAATGGACTAGCACTCACGTGCCATATGAAAAGAAAAGTAACTCAATAGAACAGCTTTGTTTGTTTAGAGCAGCAGGTCTTCAGCATTTTCTGAATAGATAAGGAGATGACAGAATGGACTAGCACTCACGTGCCATATGAAAAGAAAAGTAACTCAATAGAACAGCTTTGTTTGTTTAGAGCAGCAGGTCTTCAGCATTTTCTGAATAGAGAAGGAGATGACAGAATGGACTAGCACTCACGGGCCATATGAAAAGAAAAGTAACTCAATAGAGCACTTTTGTTAGTTTAGAGCAGCAGGTCTTCAGCATTTTCTGAATAGAGAAGGAGATGACAGAATGGACTAGCACTCACGGGCCATATGAAAAGAAAAGTAACTCAATAGAGCAGATTTGTTTGTTTAGAGCTGCAGGTCTTCAGCATTTTCTGTGTAGAGAAGGAGATGTTAGAATGGACTAGCACTCACGGGCCATATGAAAAAAAAAGTAACTCAATAGAGCAGTTTTGTTTGTTTAGAGCAGCAGGTCTTCAGCATTTTCTGAATAGATAAGGAGATGACAGAATGGACTAGCACTCACGTGCCATATGAAAAGAAAAGTAACTCAATAGAACAGCTTTGTTTGTTTAGAGCAGCAGGTCTTCAGCATTTTCTGAATAGAGAAGGAGATGACAGAATGGACTAGCACTCACGGGTCATATGAAAAGAAAAGTAACTCAATAGAACAGCTTTGTTTGTTTAGAGCAGCAGGTCTTCAGCATTTTCTGAATAGAGGTGATGACAGAATGGACTAGCACTCACGGGCCATATGGAAAAGAAAAGTAACTCAATAGAGCACTTTTGTTAGTTTAGAGCAGCAGGTCTTCAGCATTTTCTGAATAGAGAAGGAGATGACAGAATGGACTAGCACTCACGGGCCATATGAAAAGAAAAGTAACTCAATAGAGCAGATTTGTTTGTTTAGAGCAGCAGGTCTTCAGCATTTTCTGTGTAGAGAAGGAGATGTTAGAATGGACTAGCACTCACGGGCCATATGAAAAGAAAAGTAACTCAATAGAGCAGTTTTGTTTGTTTAGAGCAGCAGGTCTTCAGCATTTTCTGAATAGATAAGGAGATGACAGAATGGACTAGCACTCACGTGCCATATGAAAAGAAAAGTAACTCAATAGAACAGCTTTGTTTGTTTAGAGCAGCAGGTCTTCAGCATTTTCGGAATAGAGAAGGAGATGACAGAATGGACTAGCACTCACGGGTCATATGAAAAGAAAAGTAACTCAATAGAACAGCTTTGTTTGTTTAGAGCAGCAGGTCTTCAGCATTTTCTGAATAGAGGTGATGACAGAATGGACTAGCACTCACGGGCCATATGAAAAGAAAAGTAACTCAATAGAGCAGTTTTGTTAGTTTAGAGCAGCAGGTCTTCAGCATTTTCTGAATAGATAAGGAGATGACAGAATGGACTAGCACTCACGTGCCATATGAAAAGAAAAGTAACTCAATAGAACATCTTTGTTTGTTTAGAGCAGCAGGTCTTCAGCATTTTCGGAATAGAGAAGGAGATGACAGAATGGACTAGCACTCACGGGTCATATGAAAAGAAAAGTAACTCAATAGAACAGCTTTGTTTGTTTAGAGCAGCAGGTCTTCAGCATTTTCTGAATAGAGGTGATGACAGAATGGACTAGCACTCACGGGCCATATGAAAAGAAAAGTAACTCAATAGAGCACTTTTGTTAGTTTAGAGCAGCAGGTCTTCAGCATTTTCTGAATAGAGAAGGAGATGACAGAATGGACTAGCACTCACGGGCCATATGAAAAGAAAAGTAACTCAATAGAGCACTTTTAATAGTTTGGAGCAGCAGGTCTTCAGCATTTTCTGAATAGAGAAGGAGATGACAGAATGGACTAGCACTCACGGGCCATATGAAAAGAAAAGTAACTCAATAGAGCAGTTTTGTTAGTTTAGAGCAGCAGGTCTTCAGCATTTTCTGTGTAGAGAAGGAGATGTTAGAATGGACTAGCACTCACGGGCCATATGAAAAAAAAGTAAATCAATAGAGCAGTTTTGTTTGTTTAGAGCAGCAGGTCTTCAGCATTTTCTGAATAGAGGTGATGACAGAATGGACTAGCACTCACGGGCCATATGAAAAGAAAAGTAACTCAATAGAGCAGTTTTGTTTGTTTAGAGCAGCAGGTCTTCAGCATTTTCTGAATAGAGGAGATGACAGAATGGACTAGCACTCACGGGTCATATGAAAAGAAAAGTAACTCAATAGAACAGCTTTGTTTGTTTAGAGCAGCAGGTCTTCAGCATTTTCTGAATAGAGGTGATGACAGAATGGACTAGCACTCACGGGCCATATGAAAAGAAAAGTAACTCAACAGAGCACTTTTGTTAGTTTAGAGCAGCAGGTCTTCAGCATTTTCTGAATAGAGAAGGAGATGACAGAATGGACTAGCACTCACGGGCCATATGAAAAGAAAAGTAACTCAATAGAGCAGATTTGTTTGTTTAGAGCAGCAGGTCTTCAGCATTTTCTGTGTAGAGAAGGAGATGTTAGAATGGACTAGCACTCACGGGCCATATGAAAAGAAAAGTAACTCAATAGAGCAGTTTTGTTTGTTTAGAGCAGCAGGTCTTCAGCATTTTCTGAATAGATAAGGAGATGACAGAATGGACTAGCACTCACGTGCCATATGAAAAGAAAAGTAACTCAATAGAACAGCTTTGTTTGTTTAGAGCAGCAGGTCTTCAGCATTTTCGGAATAGAGAAGGAGATGACAGAATGGACTAGCACTCACGGGTCATATGAAAAGAAAAGTAACTCAATAGAACAGCTTTGTTTGTTTAGAGCAGCAGGTCTTCAGCATTTTCTGAATAGAGGTGATGACAGAATGGACTAGCACTCACGGGCCATATGAAAAGAAAAGTAACTCAATAGAGCAGTTTTGTTAGTTTAGAGCAGCAGGTCTTCAGCATTTTCTGAATAGATAAGGAGATGACAGAATGGACTAGCACTCACGTGCCATATGAAAAGAAAAGTAACTCAATAGAACAGCTTTGTTTGTTTAGAGCAGCAGGTCTTCAGCATTTTCGGAATAGAGAAGGAGATGACAGAATGGACTAGCACTCACGGGTCATATGAAAAGAAAAGTAACTCAATAGAACAGCTTTGTTTGTTTAGAGCAGCAGGTCTTCAGCATTTTCTGAATAGAGGTGATGACAGAATGGACTAGCACTCACGGGCCATATGAAAAGAAAAGTAACTCAATAGAGCACTTTTGTTAGTTTGGAGCAGCAGGTCTTCAGCATTTTCTGAATAGAGAAGGAGATGACAGAATGGACTAGCACTCACGGGCCATATGAAAAGAAAAGTAACTCAATAGAGCACTTTTAATAGTTTGGAGCAGCAGGTCTTCAGCATTTTCTGAATAGAGAAGGAGATGACAGAATGGACTAGCACTCACGGGCCATATGAAAAGAAAAGTAACTCAATAGAGCAGTTTTGTTAGTTTAGAGCAGCAGGTCTTCAGCATTTTCTGTGTAGAGAAGGAGATGTTAGAATGGACTAGCACTCACGGGCCATATGAAAAAAAAAGTAAATCAATAGAGCAGTTTTGTTTGTTTAGAGCAGCAGGTCTTCAGCATTTTCTGAATAGAGGTGATGACAGAATGGACTAGCACTCACGGGCCATATGAAAAGAAAAGTAACTCAATAGAGCAGTTTTGTTTGTTTAGAGCAGCAGGTCTTCAGCATTTTCTGTGCAGAGAAGGAGATGTTAGAATGGACTAGCACTCACGGGCCATATGAAAAGAAAAGTAACTCAATAGAGCAGTTTTGTTTGTTTAGAGCAGCAGGTCTTCTGCATTTTCTGAATACAGAAGGAGATGACAGAATGGAATAGCACTCACGGGCCATATGAAAAGAAAAGTAACTCAATAGAGCAGATTTGTTTGTTTAGAGCAGCAGGTCTTCAGCATTTTCTGTGTAGAGAAGGAGATGTTAGAATGGACTAGCACTCACGGGCCATATGAAAAGAAAAGTAACTCAATAGAGCAGTTTTGTTTGTTTAGAGCAGCAGGTCTTCAGCATTTTCTGAATAGATAAGGAGATGACAGAATGGACTAGCACTCACGTGCCATATGAAAAGAAAAGTAACTCAATAGAACAGCTTTGTTTGTTTAGAGCAGCAGGTCTTCAGCATTTTCGGAATAGAGAAGGAGATGACAGAATGGACTAGCACTCACGGGTCATATGAAAAGAAAAGTAACTCAATAGAACAGCTTTGTTTGTTTAGAGCAGCAGGTCTTCAGCATTTTCTGAATAGAGGTGATGACAGAATGGACTAGCACTCACGGGCCATATGAAAAGAAAAGTAACTCAATAGAGCAGTTTTGTTAGTTTAGAGCAGCAGGTCTTCAGCATTTTCTGAATAGATAAGGAGATGACAGAATGGACTAGCACTCACGTGCCATATGAAAAGAAAAGTAACTCAATAGAACAGCTTTGTTTGTTTAGAGCAGCAGGTCTTCAGCATTTTCGGAATAGAGAAGGAGATGACAGAATGGACTAGCACTCACGGGTCATATGAAAAGAAAAGTAACTCAATAGAACAGCTTTGTTTGTTTAGAGCAGCAGGTCTTCAGCATTTTCTGAATAGAGGTGATGACAGAATGGACTAGCACTCACGGGCCATATGAAAAGAAAAGTAACTCAATAGAGCACTTTTGTTAGTTTAGAGCAGCAGGTCTTCAGCATTTTCTGAATAGAGAAGGAGATGACAGAATGGACTAGCACTCACGGGCCATATGAAAAGAAAAGTAACTCAATAGAGCAGATTTGTTTGTTTAGAGCAGCAGGTCTTCAGCATTTTCTGTGTAGAGAAGGAGATGTTAGAATGGACTAGCACTCACGGGCCATATGAAAAAAAAAGTAACTCAATAGAGCAGTTTTGTTTGTTTAGAGCAGCAGGTCTTCAGCATTTTCTGAATAGATAAGGAGATGACAGAATGGACTAGCACTCACGTGCCATATGAAAAGAAAAGTAACTCAATAGAACAGCTTTGTTTGTTTAGAGCAGCAGGTCTTCAGCATTTTCTGAATAGAGAAGGAGATGACAGAATGGACTAGCACTCACGGGCCATATGAAAAGAAAAGTAACTCAATAGAGCACTTTTGTTAGTTTAGAGCAGCAGGTCTTCAGCATTTTCTGAATAGAGAAGGAGATGACAGAATGGACTAGCACTCACGTGCCATATGAAAAGAAAAGTAACTCAATAGAACAGCTTTGTTTGTTTAGAGCAGCAGGTCTTCAGCATTTTCTGAATAGATAAGGAGATGACAGAATGGACTAGCACTCACGTGCCATATGAAAAGAAAAGTAACTCAATAGAACAGCTTTGTTTGTTTAGAGCAGCAGGTCTTCAGCATTTTCTGAATAGAGAAGGAGATGACAGAATGGACTAGCACTCACGGGCCATATGAAAAGAAAAGTAACTCAATAGAGCACTTTTGTTAGTTTAGAGCAGCAGGTCTTCAGCATTTTCTGAATAGAGAAGGAGATGACAGAATGGACTAGCACTCACGGGCCATATGAAAAGAAAAGTAACTCAATAGAGCAGATTTGTTTGTTTAGAGCTGCAGGTCTTCAGCATTTTCTGTGTAGAGAAGGAGATGTTAGAATGGACTAGCACTCACGGGCCATATGAAAAAAAAAGTAACTCAATAGAGCAGTTTTGTTTGTTTAGAGCAGCAGGTCTTCAGCATTTTCTGAATAGATAAGGAGATGACAGAATGGACTAGCACTCACGTGCCATATGAAAAGAAAAGTAACTCAATAGAACAGCTTTGTTTGTTTAGAGCAGCAGGTCTTCAGCATTTTCTGAATAGAGAAGGAGATGACAGAATGGACTAGCACTCACGGGTCATATGAAAAGAAAAGTAACTCAATAGAACAGCTTTGTTTGTTTAGAGCAGCAGGTCTTCAGCATTTTCTGAATAGAGGTGATGACAGAATGGACTAGCACTCACGGGCCATATGAAAAGAAAAGTAACTCAATAGAGCACTTTTGTTAGTTTAGAGCAGCAGGTCTTCAGCATTTTCTGAATAGAGAAGGAGATGACAGAATGGACTAGCACTCACGGGCCATATGAAAAGAAAAGTAACTCAATAGAGCAGATTTGTTTGTTTAGAGCAGCAGGTCTTCAGCATTTTCTGTGTAGAGAAGGAGATGTTAGAATGGACTAGCACTCACGGGCCATATGAAAAAAAAAGTAACTCAATAGAGCAGTTTTGTTTGTTTAGAGCAGCAGGTCTTCAGCATTTTCTGAATAGATAAGGAGATGACAGAATGGACTAGCACTCACGTGCCATATGAAAAGAAAAGTAACTCAATAGAACAGCTTTGTTTGTTTAGAGCAGCAGGTCTTCAGCATTTTCTGAATAGAGAAGGAGATGACAGAATGGACTAGCACTCACGGGTCATATGAAAAGAAAAGTAACTCAATAGAACAGCTTTGTTTGTTTAGAGCAGCAGGTCTTCAGCATTTTCTGAATAGAGGTGATGACAGAATGGACTAGCACTCACGGGCCATATGAAAAGAAAAGTAACTCAATAGAGCAGTTTTGTTAGTTTAGAGCAGCAGGTCTTCAGCATTTTCTGAATAGATAAGGAGATGACAGAATGGACTAGCACTCACGTGCCATATGAAAAGAAAAGTAACTCAATAGAACATCTTTGTTTGTTTAGAGCAGCAGGTCTTCAGCATTTTCTGAATAGAGAAGGAGATGACAGAATGGACTAGCACTCACGGGTCATATGAAAAGAAAAGTAACTCAATAGAACAGCTTTGTTTGTTTAGAGCAGCAGGTCTTCAGCATTTTCTGAATAGAGGTGATGACAGAATGGACTAGCACTCACGGGCCATATGAAAAGAAAAGTAACTCAATAGAGCACTTTTGTTAGTTTGGAGCAGCAGGTCTTCAGCATTTTCTGAATAGAGAAGGAGATGACAGAATGGACTAGCACTCACGGGCCATATGAAAAGAAAAGTAACTCAATAGAGCACTTTTAATAGTTTGGAGCAGCAGGTCTTCAGCATTTTCTGAATAGAGAAGGAGATGACAGAATGGACTAGCACTCACGGGCCATATGAAAAGAAAAGTAACTCAATAGAGCAGTTTTGTTAGTTTAGAGCAGCAGGTCTTCAGCATTTTCTGTGTAGAGAAGGAGATGTTAGAATGGACTAGCACTCACGGGCCATATGAAAAAAAAGTAAATCAATAGAGCAGTTTTGTTTGTTTAGAGCAGCAGGTCTTCAGCATTTTCTGAATAGAGGTGATGACAGAATGGACTAGCACTCACGGGCCATATGAAAAGAAAAGTAACTCAATAGAGCAGTTTTGTTTGTTTAGAGCAGCAGGTCTTCAGCATTTTCTGAATAGAGGAGATGACAGAATGGACTAGCACTCACGGGCCATATGAAAAGAAAAGTAACTCAATAGAACAGCTTTGTTTGTTTAGAGCAGCAGGTCTTCAGCATTTTCTGAATAGAGGTGATGACAGAATGGACTAGCACTCACGGGCCATATGAAAAGAAAAGTAACTCAATAGAGCACTTTTGTTAGTTTAGAGCAGCAGGTCTTCAGCATTTTCTGAATAGAGAAGGAGATGACAGAATGGACTAGCACTCACGGGCCATATGAAAAGAAAAGTAACTCAATAGAGCAGATTTGTTTGTTTAGAGCAGCAGGTCTTCAGCATTTTCTGTGTAGAGAAGGAGATGTTAGAATGGACTAGCACTCACGGGCCATATGAAAAGAAAAGTAACTCAATAGAGCAGTTTTGTTTGTTTAGAGCAGCAGGTCTTCAGCATTTTCTGAATAGATAAGGAGATGACAGAATGGACTAGCACTCACGTGCCATATGAAAAGAAAAGTAACTCAATAGAACAGCTTTGTTTGTTTAGAGCAGCAGGTCTTCAGCATTTTCTGAATAGAGAAGGAGATGACAGAATGGACTAGCACTCACGGGTCATATGAAAAGAAAAGTAACTCAATAGAACAGCTTTGTTTGTTTAGAGCAGCAGGTCTTCAGCATTTTCTGAATAGAGGTGATGACAGAATGGACTAGCACTCACGGGCCATATGAAAAGAAAAGTAACTCAATAGAGCACTTTTGTTAGTTTGGAGCAGCAGGTCTTCAGCATTTTCTGAATAGAGAAGGAGATGACAGAATGGACTAGCACTCACGGGCCATATGAAAAGAAAAGTAACTCAATAGAGCACTTTTAATAGTTTGGAGCAGCAGGTCTTCAGCATTTTCTGAATAGAGAAGGAGATGACAGAATGGACTAGCACTCACGGGCCATATGAAAAGAAAAGTAACTCAATAGAGCAGTTTTGTTAGTTTAGAGCAGCAGCTCTTCAGCATTTTCTGTGTAGAGAAGGAGATGTTAGAATGGACTAGCACTCACGGGCCATATGAAAAAAAAAGTAAATCAATAGAGCAGTTTTGTTTGTTTAGAGCAGCAGGTCTTCAGCATTTTCTGAATAGAGGTGATGACAGAATGGACTAGCACTCACGGGCCATATGAAAAGAAAAGTAACTCAATAGAGCAGTTTTGTTAGTTTAGAGCAGCAGGTCTTCAGCATTTTCTGAATAGAGAAGGAGATGACAGAATGGACTAGCACTCACGGGTCATATGAAAAGAAAAGTAACTCAATAGAACAGCTTTGTTTGTTTAGAGCAGCAGGTCTTCAGCATTTTCTGAATAGAGGTGATGACAGAATGGACTAGCACTCACGGGCCATATGAAAAGAAAAGTAACTCAATAGAGCACTTTTGTTAGTTTAGAGCAGCAGGTCTTCAGCATTTTCTGAATAGAGAAGGAGATGACAGAATGGACTAGCACTCACGGGCCATATGAAAAGAAAAGTAACTCAATAGAGCAGATTTGTTTGTTTAGAGCAGCAGGTCTTCAGCATTTTCTGTGTAGAGAAGGAGATGTTAGAATGGACTAGCACTCACGGGCCATATGAAAAGAAAAGTAACTCAATAGAGCAGTTTTGTTTGTTTAGAGCAGCAGGTCTTCAGCATTTTCTGAATAGATAAGGAGATGACAGAATGGACTAGCACTCACGTGCCATATGAAAAGAAAAGTAACTCAATAGAACAGCTTTGTTTGTTTAGAGCAGCAGGTCTTCAGCATTTTCGGAATAGAGAAGGAGATGACAGAATGGACTAGCACTCACGGGTCATATGAAAAGAAAAGTAACTCAATAGAACAGCTTTGTTTGTTTAGAGCAGCAGGTCTTCAGCATTTTCTGAATAGAGGTGATGACAGAATGGACTAGCACTCACGGGCCATATGAAAAGAAAAGTAACTCAATAGAGCAGTTTTGTTAGTTTAGAGCAGCAGGTCTTCAGCATTTTCTGAATAGATAAGGAGATGACAGAATGGACTAGCACTCACGTGCCATATGAAAAGAAAAGTAACTCAATAGAACAGCTTTGTTTGTTTAGAGCAGCAGGTCTTCAGCATTTTCGGAATAGAGAAGGAGATGACAGAATGGACTAGCACTCACGGGTCATATGAAAAGAAAAGTAACTCAATAGAGCACTTTTGTTAGTTTAGAGCAGCAGGTCTTCAGCATTTTCTGAATAGATAAGGAGATGACAGAATGGACTAGCACTCACGTGCCATATGAAAAGAAAAGTAACTCAATAGAACAGCTTTGTTTGTTTAGAGCAGCAGGTCTTCAGCATTTTCTGAATACAGAAGGAGATGACAGAATGGACTAGCACTCACGGGCCATATGAAAAGAAAAGTAACTCAATAGAGCACTTTTGTTAGTTTAGAGCAGCAGGTCTTCAGCATTTTCTGAATAGAGAAGGAGATGACAGAATGGACTAGCACTCACGGGTCATATGAAAAGAAAAGTAACTCAATAGAACAGCTTTGTTTGTTTAGAGCAGCAGGTCTTCAGCATTTTCTGAATAGAGGTGATGACAGAATGGACTAGCACTCACGGGCCATATGAAAAGAAAAGTAACTCAATAGAGCAGTTTTGTTAGTTTAGAGCAGCAGGTCTTCAGCATTTTCTGAATAGATAAGGAGATGACAGAATGGACTAGCACTCACGTGCCATATGAAAAGAAAAGTAACTCAATAGAACAGCTTTGTTTGTTTAGAGCAGCAGGTCTTCAGCATTTTCGGAATAGAGAAGGAGATGACAGAATGGACTAGCACTCACGGGTCATATGAAAAGAAAAGTAACTCAATAGAACAGCTTTGTTTGTTTAGAGCAGCAGGTCTTCAGCATTTTCTGAATAGAGGTGATGACAGAATGGACTAGCACTCACGGGCCATATGAAAAGAAAAGTAACTCAATAGAGCACTTTTGTTAGTTTGGAGCAGCAGGTCTTCAGCATTTTCTGAATAGAGAAGGAGATGACAGAATGGACTAGCACTCACGGGCCATATGAAAAGAAAAGTAACTCAATAGAGCACTTTTAATAGTTTGGAGCAGCAGGTCTTCAGCATTTTCTGAATAGAGAAGGAGATGACAGAATGGACTAGCACTCACGGGCCATATGAAAAGAAAAGTAACTCAATAGAGCAGTTTTGTTAGTTTAGAGCAGCAGGTCTTCAGCATTTTCTGTGTAGAGAAGGAGATGTTAGAATGGACTAGCACTCACGGGCCATATGAAAAAAAAAGTAAATCAATAGAGCAGTTTTGTTTGTTTAGAGCAGCAGGTCTTCAGCATTTTCTGAATAGAGGTGATGACAGAATGGACTAGCACTCACGGGCCATATGAAAAGAAAAGTAACTCAATAGAGCAGTTTTGTTAGTTTAGAGCAGCAGGTCTTCAGCATTTTCTGAATAGAGAAGGAGATGACAGAATGGACTAGCACTCACGGGTCATATGAAAAGAAAAGTAACTCAATAGAACAGCTTTGTTTGTTTAGAGCAGCAGGTCTTCAGCATTTTCTGAATAGAGGTGATGACAGAATGGACTAGCACTCACGGGCCATATGAAAAGAAAAGTAACTCAATAGAGCACTTTTGTTAGTTTAGAGCAGCAGGTCTTCAGCATTTTCTGAATAGAGAAGGAGATGACAGAATGGACTAGCACTCACGGGCCATATGAAAAGAAAAGTAACTCAATAGAGCAGATTTGTTTGTTTAGAGCAGCAGGTCTTCAGCATTTTATGTGTAGAGAAGGAGATGTTAGAATGGACTAGCACTCACGGGCCATATGAAAAAAAAAGTAACTCAATAGAGCAGTTTTGTTTGTTTAGAGCAGCAGGTCTTCAGCATTTTCTGAATAGATAAGGAGATGACAGAATGGACTAGCACTCACGTGCCATATGAAAAGAAAAGTAACTCAATAGAACAGCTTTGTTTGTTTAGAGCAGCAGGTCTTCAGCATTTTCGGAATAGAGAAGGAGATGACAGAATGGACTAGCACTCACGGGTCATATGAAAAGAAAAGTAACTCAATAGAACAGCTTTGTTTGTTTAGAGCAGCAGGTCTTCAGCATTTTCTGAATAGAGGTGATGACAGAATGGACTAGCACTCACGGGCCATATGAAAAGAAAAGTAACTCAATAGAGCAGTTTTGTTAGTTTAGAGCAGCAGGTCTTCAGCATTTTCTGAATAGATAAGGAGATGACAGAATGGACTAGCACTCACGTGCCATATGAAAAGAAAAGTAACTCAATAGAACAGCTTTGTTTGTTTAGAGCAGCAGGTCTTCAGCATTTTCTGAATAGAGAAGGAGATGACAGAATGGACTAGCACTCACGGGTTATATGAAAAGAAAAGTAACTCAATAGAACAGCTTTGTTTGTTTAGAGCAGCAGGTCTTCAGCATTTTCTGAATAGAGGTGATGACAGAATGGACTAGCACTCACGGGCCATATGAAAAGAAAAGTAACTCAATAGAGCACTTTTGTTAGTTTAGAGCAGCAGGTCTTCAGCATTTTCTGAATAGAGAAGGAGATGACAGAATGGACTAGCACTCACGGGCCATATGAAAAGAAAAGTAACTCAATAGAGCAGATTTGTTTGTTTAGAGCAGCAGGTCTTCAGCATTTTCTGTGTAGAGAAGGAGATGTTAGAATGGACTAGCACTCACGGGCCATATGAAAAAAAAGTAACTCAATAGAGCAGTTTTGTTTGTTTAGAGCAGCAGGTCTTCAGCATTTTCTGAATAGATAAGGAGATGACAGAATGGACTAGCACTCACGTGCCATATGAAAAGAAAAGTAACTCAATAGAACAGCTTTGTTTGTTTAGAGCAGCAGGTCTTCAGCATTTTCTGAATAGAGAAGGAGATGACAGAATGGACTAGCACTCACGGGCCATATGAAAAGAAAAGTAACTCAATAGAGCACTTTTGTTAGTTTAGAGCAGCAGGTCTTCAGCATTTTCTGAATAGAGAAGGAGATGACAGAATGGACTAGCACTCACGTGCCATATGAAAAGAAAAGTAACTCAATAGAACAGCTTTGTTTGTTTAGAGCAGCAGGTCTTCAGCATTTTCTGAATAGATAAGGAGATGACAGAATGGACTAGCACTCACGTGCCATATGAAAAGAAAAGTAACTCAATAGAACAGCTTTGTTTGTTTAGAGCAGCAGGTCTTCAGCATTTTCTGAATAGAGAAGGAGATGACAGAATGGACTAGCACTCACGGGCCATATGAAAAGAAAAGTAACTCAATAGAGCACTTTTGTTAGTTTAGAGCAGCAGGTCTTCAGCATTTTCTGAATAGAGAAGGAGATGACAGAATGGACTAGCACTCACGGGCCATATGAAAAGAAAAGTAACTCAATAGAGCAGATTTGTTTGTTTAGAGCAGCAGGTCTTCAGCATTTTCTGTGTAGAGAAGGAGATGTTAGAATGGACTAGCACTCACGGGCCATATGAAAAAAAGTAACTCAATAGAGCAGTTTTGTTTGTTTAGAGCAGCAGGTCTTCAGCATTTTCTGAATAGATAAGGAGATGACAGAATTAACTAGCACTCACGTGCCATATGAAAAGAAAAGTAACTCAATAGAACAGCTTTGTTTGTTTAGAGCAGCAGGTCTTCAGCATTTTCGGAATAGAGAAGGAGATGACAGAATGGACTAGCACTCACGTGCCATATGAAAAGAAAAGTAACTCAATAGAACAGCTTTGTTTGTTTAGAGCAGCAGGTCTTCAGCATTTTCTGAATAGAGAAGGAGATGACAGAATGGACTAGCACTCACGGGCCATATGAAAAGAAAAGTAACTCAATAGAGCACTTTTGTTAGTTTAGAGCAGCAGGTCTTCAGCATTTTCTGAATAGAGAAGGAGATGACAGAATGGACTAGCACTCACGGGCCATATGAAAAGAAAAGTAACTCAATAGAGCAGATTTGTTTGTTTAGAGCAGCAGGTCTTCAGCATTTTCTGTGTAGAGAAGGAGATGTTAGAATGGACTAGCACTCACGGGCCATATGAAAAAAAAAGTAACTCAATAGAGCAGTTTTGTTTGTTTAGAGCAGCAGGTCTTCAGCATTTTCTGAATAGATAAGGAGATGACAGAATGGACTAGCACTCACGTGCCATATGAAAAGAAAAGTAACTCAATAGAACAGCTTTGTTTGTTTAGAGCAGCAGGTCTTCAGCATTTTCTGAATAGAGAAGGAGATGACAGAATGGACTAGCACTCACGGGTCATATGAAAAGAAAAGTAACTCAATAGAACAGCTTTGTTTGTTTAGAGCAGCAGGTCTTCAGCATTTTCTGAATAGAGGTGATGACAGAATGGACTAGCACTCACGGGCCATATGAAAAGAAAAGTAACTCAATAGAGCACTTTTGTTAGTTTAGAGCAGCAGGTCTTCAGCATTTTCTGAATAGAGAAGGAGATGACAGAATGGACTAGCACTCACGGGCCATATGAAAAGAAAAGTAACTCAATAGAGCAGATTTGTTTGTTTAGAGCAGCAGGTCTTCAGCATTTTCTGTGTAGAGAAGGAGATGTTAGAATGGACTAGCACTCACGGGCCATATGAAAAAGAAAAGTAACTCAATAGAGCAGTTTTGTTTGTTTAGAGCAGCAGGTCTTCAGCATTTTCTGAATAGATAAGGAGATGACAGAATGGACTAGCACTCACGTGCCATATGAAAAGAAAAGTAACTCAATAGAACAGCTTTGTTTGTTTAGAGCAGCAGGTCTTCAGCATTTTCGGAATAGAGAAGGAGATGACAGAATGGACTAGCACTCACGGGTCATATGAAAAGAAAAGTAACTCAATAGAACAGCTTTGTTTGTTTAGAGCAGCAGGTCTTCAGCATTTTCTGAATAGAGGTGATGACAGAATGGACTAGCACTCACGGGCCATATGAAAAGAAAAGTAACTCAATAGAGCACTTTTGTTAGTTTGGAGCAGCAGGTCTTCAGCATTTTCTGAATAGAGAAGGAGATGACAGAATGGACTAGCACTCACGGGCCATATGAAAAGAAAAGTAACTCAATAGAGCACTTTTAATAGTTTAGAGCAGCAGGTCTTCAGCATTTTCTGAATAGAGAAGGAGATGACAGAATGGACTAGCACTCACGGGCCATATGAAAAGAAAAGTAACTCAATAGAGCAGTTTTGTTAGTTTAGAGCAGCAGGTCTTCAGCATTTTCTGTGTAGAGAAGGAGATGTTAGAATGGACTAGCACTCACGGGCCATATGAAAAAAAAGTAAATCAATAGAGCAGTTTTGTTTGTTTAGAGCAGCAGGTCTTCAGCATTTTCTGAATAGAGGTGATGACAGAATGGACTAGCACTCACGGGCCATATGAAAAGAAAAGTAACTCAATAGAGCAGTTTTGTTTGTTTAGAGCAGCAGGTCTTCAGCATTTTCTGTGCAGAGAAGGAGATGTTAGAATGGACTAGCACTCACGGGCCATATGAAAAGAAAAGTAACTCAATAGAGCAGTTTTGTTTGTTTAGAGCAGCAGGTCTTCTGCATTTTCTGAATACAGAAGGAGATGACAGAATGGAATAGCACTCACGGGCCATATGGAAAGAAAAGTAACTCAATAGAGCAGTTTTGTTTGTTTAGAGCAGCAGGTCTTCAGCATTTTCTGAATAGAGGTGATGACAGAATGGACTAGCACTCACGGGCCATATGAAAAGAAAAGTAACTCAATAGAGCACTTTTGTTAGTTTAGAGCAGCAGGTCTTCAGCATTTTCTGAATAGAGAAGGAGATGACAGAATGGACTAGCACTCACGGGCCATATGAAAAGAAAAGTAACTCAATAGAGCAGATTTGTTTGTTTAGAGCAGCAGGTCTTCAGCATTTTCTGTGTAGAGAAGGAGATGTTAGAATGGACTAGCACTCACGGGCCATATGAAAAAAAAGTAACTCAATAGAGCAGTTTTGTTTGTTTAGAGCAGCAGGTCTTCAGCATTTTCTGAATAGAGGTGATGACAGAATGGACTAGCACTCACGGGCCATATGAAAAGAAAAGTAACTCAATAGAGCAGTTTTGTTAGTTTAGAGCAGCAGGTCTTCAGCATTTTCTGAATAGAGAAGGAGATGACAGAATGGACTAGCACTCACGGGTCATATGAAAAGAAAAGTAACTCAATAGAACAGCTTTGTTTGTTTAGAGCAGCAGGTCTTCAGCATTTTCTGAATAGAGGTGATGACAGAATGGACTAGCACTCACGGGCCATATGAAAAGAAAAGTAACTCAATAGAGCACTTTTGTTAGTTTAGAGCAGCAGGTCTTCAGCATTTTCTGAATAGAGAAGGAGATGACAGAATGGACTAGCACTCACGGGCCATATGAAAAGAAAAGTAACTCAATAGAGCAGATTTGTTTGTTTAGAGCAGCAGGTCTTCAGCATTTTCTGTGTAGAGAAGGAGATGTTAGAATGGACTAGCACTCACGGGCCATATGAAAAGAAAAGTAACTCAATAGAGCAGTTTTGTTTGTTTAGAGCAGCAGGTCTTCAGCATTTTCTGAATAGATAAGGAGATGACAGAATGGACTAGCACTCACGTGCCATATGAAAAGAAAAGTAACTCAATAGAACAGCTTTGTTTGTTTAGAGCAGCAGGTCTTCAGCATTTTCTGAATAGAGAAGGAGATGACAGAATGGACTAGCACTCACGGGTCATATGAAAAGAAAAGTAACTCAATAGAACAGCTTTGTTTGTTTAGAGCAGCAGGTCTTCAGCATTTTCTGAATAGAGGTGATGACAGAATGGACTAGCACTCACGGGCCATATGAAAAGAAAAGTAACTCAATAGAGCAGTTTTGTTAGTTTAGAGCAGCAGGTCTTCAGCATTTTCTGAATAGATAAGGAGATGACAGAATGGACTAGCACTCACGTGCCATATGAAAAGAAAAGTAACTCAATAGAACAGCTTTGTTTGTTTAGAGCAGCAGGTCTTCAGCATTTTCGGAATAGAGAAGGAGATGACAGAATGGACTAGCACTCACGGGTCATATGAAAAGAAAAGTAACTCAATAGAACAGCTTTGTTTGTTTAGAGCAGCAGGTCTTCAGCATTTTCTGAATAGAGGTGATGACAGAATGGACTAGCACTCACGGGCCATATGAAAAGAAAAGTAACTCAATAGAGCACTTTTGTTAGTTTAGAGCAGCAGGTCTTCAGCATTTTCTGAATAGAGAAGGAGATGACAGAATGGACTAGCACTCACGGGCCATATGAAAAGAAAAGTAACTCAATAGAGCACTTTTAATAGTTTGGAGCAGCAGGTCTTCAGCATTTTCTGAATAGAGAAGGAGATGACAGAATGGACTAGCACTCACGGGCCATATGAAAAGAAAAGTAACTCAATAGAGCAGTTTTGTTAGTTTAGAGCAGCAGGTCTTCAGCATTTTCTGTGTAGAGAAGGAGATGTTAGAATGGACTAGCACTCACGGGCCATATGAAAAAAAAAAGTAAATCAATAGAGCAGTTTTGTTTGTTTAGAGCAGCAGGTCTTCAGCATTTTCTGAATAGAAGTGATGACAGAATGGACTAGCACTCACGGGCCATATGAAAAGAAAAGTAACTCAATAGAGCAGTTTTGTTTGTTTAGAGCAGCAGGTCTTCAGCATTTTCTGTGCAGAGAAGGAGATGTTAGAATGGACTAGCACTCACGGGCCATATGAAAAGAAAAGTAACTCAATAGAGCAGTTTTGTTTGTTTAGAGCAGCAGGTCTTCTGCATTTTCTGAATACAGAAGGAGATGACAGAATGGAATAGCACTCACGGGCCATATGAAAAGAAAAGTAACTCAATAGAACAGCTTTGTTTGTTTAGAGCAGCAGGTCTTCAGCATTTTCTGAATAGATAAGGAGATGACAGAATGGACTAGCACTCACGTGCCATATGAAAAGAAAAGTAACTCAATAGAACAGCTTTGTTTGTTTAGAGCAGCAGGTCTTCAGCATTTTCTGAATAGAGAAGGAGATGACAGAATGGACTAGCACTCACGGGTCATATGAAAAGAAAAGTAACTCAATAGAACAGCTTTGTTTGTTTAGAGCAGCAGGTCTTCAGCATTTTCTGAATAGAGGTGATGACAGAATGGACTAGCACTCACGGGCCATATGAAAAGAAAAGTAACTCAATAGAGCACTTTTGTTAGTTTAGAGCAGCAGGTCTTCAGCATTTTCTGAATAGAGAAGGAGATGACAGAATGGACTAGCACTCACGGGCCATATGAAAAGAAAAGTAACTCAATAGAGCAGATTTGTTTGTTTAGAGCAGCAGGTCTTCAGCATTTTCTGTGTAGAGAAGGAGATGTTAGAATGGACTAGCACTCACGGGCCATATGAAAAAAAAGTAACTCAATAGAGCAGTTTTGTTTGTTTAGAGCAGCAGGTCTTCAGCATTTTCTGAATAGATAAGGAGATGACAGAATGGACTAGCACTCACGTGCCATATGAAAAGAAAAGTAACTCAATAGAACAGCTTTGTTTGTTTAGAGCAGCAGGTCTTCAGCATTTTCTGAATAGAGAAGGAGATGACAGAATGGACTAGCACTCACGGGTCATATGAAAAGAAAAGTAACTCAATAGAACAGCTTTGTTTGTTTAGAGCAGCAGGTCTTCAGCATTTTCTGAATAGAGGTGATGACAGAATGGACTAGCACTCACGGGCCATATGAAAAGAAAAGTAACTCAATAGAGCACTTTTGTTAGTTTGGAGCAGCAGGTCTTCAGCATTTTCTGAATAGAGAAGGAGATGACAGAATGGACTAGCACTCACGGGCCATATGAAAAGAAAAGTAACTCAATAGAGCACTTTTAATAGTTTGGAGCAGCAGGTCTTCAGCATTTTCTGAATAGAGAAGGAGATGACAGAATGGACTAGCACTCACGGGCCATATGAAAAGAAAAGTAACTCAATAGAGCAGTTTTGTTAGTTTAGAGCAGCAGGTCTTCAGCATTTTCTGTGTAGAGAAGGAGATGTTAGAATGGACTAGCACTCACGGGCCATATGAAAAAAAAGTAAATCAATAGAGCAGTTTTGTTTGTTTAGAGCAGCAGGTCTTCAGCATTTTCTGAATAGAGGTGATGACAGAATGGACTAGCACTCACGGGCCATATGAAAAGAAAAGTAACTCAATAGAGCAGTTTTGTTTGTTTAGAGCAGCAGGTCTTCAGCATTTTCTGTGCAGAGAAGGAGATGTTAGAATGGACTAGCACTCACGGGCCATATGAAAAGAAAAGTAACTCAATAGAGCAGTTTTGTTTGTTTAGAGCAGCAGGTCTTCAGCATTTTCTGAATACAGAAGGAGATGACAGAATGGAATAGCACTCACGGGCCATATGGAAAGAAAAGTAACTCAATAGAGCAGTTTTGTTTGTTTAGAGCAGCAGGTCTTCAGCATTTTCTGAATAGAGGTGATGACAGAATGGACTAGCACTCACGGGCCATATGAAAAGAAAAGTAACTCAATAGAGCACTTTTGTTAGTTTAGAGCAGCAGGTCTTCAGCATTTTCTGAATAGAGAAGGAGATGACAGAATGGACTAGCACTCACGGGCCATATGAAAAGAAAAGTAACTCAATAGAGCAGATTTGTTTGTTTAGAGCAGCAGGTCTTCAGCATTTTCTGTGTACAGAAGGAGATGTTAGAATGGACTAGCACTCACGGGCCATATGAAAAGAAAAGTAACTCAATAGAGCAGTTTTGTTTGTTTAGAGCAGCAGGTCTTCAGCATTTTCTGAATAGAGGTGATGACAGAATGGACTAGCACTCACGGGCCATATGAAAAGAAAAGTAACTCAATAGAGCAGTTTTGTTAGTTTAGAGCAGCAGGTCTTCAGCATTTTCTGAATAGAGAAGGAGATGACAGAATGGACTAGCACTCACGGGTCATATGAAAAGAAAAGTAACTCAATAGAACAGCTTTGTTTGTTTAGAGCAGCAGGTCTTCAGCATTTTCTGAATAGAGGTGATGACAGAATGGACTAGCACTCACGGGCCATATGAAAAGAAAAGTAACTCAATAGAGCACTTTTGTTAGTTTAGAGCAGCAGGTCTTCAGCATTTTCTGAATAGAGAAGGAGATGACAGAATGGACTAGCACTCACGGGCCATATGAAAAGAAAAGTAACTCAATAGAGCAGATTTGTTTGTTTAGAGCAGCAGGTCTTCAGCATTTTCTGTGTAGAGAAGGAGATGTTAGAATGGACTAGCACTCACGGGCCATATGAAAAAAAAAGTAACTCAATAGAGCAGTTTTGTTTGTTTAGAGCAGCAGGTCTTCAGCATTTTCTGAATAGATAAGGAGATGACAGAATGGACTAGCACTCACGTGCCATATGAAAAGAAAAGTAACTCAATAGAGCAGCTTTGTTTGTTTAGAGCAGCAGGTCTTCAGCATTTTCTGAATAGAGAAGGAGATGACAGAATGGACTAGCACTCACGGGTCATATGAAAAGAAAAGTAACTCAATAGAACAGCTTTGTTTGTTTAGAGCAGCAGGTCTTCAGCATTTTCTGAATAGAGGTGATGACAGAATGGACTAGCACTCACGGGCCATATGAAAAGAAAAGTAACTCAATAGAGCAGTTTTGTTAGTTTAGAGCAGCAGGTCTTCAGCATTTTCTGAATAGATAAGGAGATGACAGAATGGACTAGCACTCACGTGCCATATGAAAAGAAAAGTAACTCAATAGAACAGCTTTGTTTGTTTAGAGCAGCAGGTCTTCAGCATTTTCGGAATAGAGAAGGAGATGACAGAATGGACTAGCACTCACGGGTCATATGAAAAGAAAAGTAACTCAATAGAACAGCTTTGTTTGTTTAGAGCAGCAGGTCTTCAGCATTTTCTGAATAGAGGTGATGACAGAATGGACTAGCACTCACGGGCCATATGAAAAGAAAAGTAACTCAATAGAGCACTTTTGTTAGTTTAGAGCAGCAGGTCTTCAGCATTTTCTGAATAGAGAAGGAGATGACAGAATGGACTAGCACTCACGGGCCATATGAAAAGAAAAGTAACTCAATAGAGCACTTTTAATAGTTTAGAGCAGCAGGTCTTCAGCATTTTCTGAATAGAGAAGGAGATGACAGAATGGACTAGCACTCACGGGCCATATGAAAAGAAAAGTAACTCAATAGAGCAGTTTTGTTAGTTTAGAGCAGCAGGTCTTCAGCATTTTCTGTGTAGAGAAGGAGATGTTAGAATGGACTAGCACTCACGGGCCATATGAAAAAAAAAGTAAATCAATAGAGCAGTTTTGTTTGTTTAGAGCAGCAGGTCTTCAGCATTTTCTGAATAGAGGTGATGACAGAATGGACTAGCACTCACGGGCCATATGAAAAGAAAAGTAACTCAATAGAGCAGTTTTGTTTGTTTAGAGCAGCAGGTCTTCAGCATTTTCTGTGCAGAGAAGGAGATGTTAGAATGGACTAGCACTCACGGGCCATATGAAAAGAAAAGTAACTCAATAGAGCAGTTTTGTTTGTTTAGAGCAGCAGGTCTTCTGCATTTTCTGAATACAGAAGGAGATGACAGAATGGAATAGCACTCACGGGCCATATGGAAAGAAAAGTAACTCAATAGAGCAGTTTTGTTTGTTTAGAGCAGCAGGTCTTCAGCATTTTCTGAATAGAGGTGATGACAGAATGGACTAGCACTCACGGGCCATATGAAAAGAAAAGTAACTCAATAGAGCACTTTTGTTAGTTTAGAGCAGCAGGTCTTCAGCATTTTCTGAATAGAGAAGGAGATGACAGAATGGACTAGCACTCACGGGCCATATGAAAAGAAAAGTAACTCAATAGAGCACTTTTGTTAGTTTAGAGCAGC
Source organism: Macrothele yani (assembly GCA_039090855.1). Classification (NCBI taxonomy): domain Eukaryota; kingdom Metazoa; phylum Arthropoda; class Arachnida; order Araneae; family Macrothelidae; genus Macrothele; species Macrothele yani. The sequence continues at coordinate 141,939,986 of CM077009.1, read as the reverse complement.
AGGTCTTCAACATTTTCTGAATAGAGAAGGAGATGACAGAATGGAATAGCACACACGGGCCATATAAAAAGAAAAGTAACTCAATAGAGCAGTTTTGTTTGTTTAGAGCAGCAGGTCTTCAGCATTTTCTGAATAGAGGTGATGACAGAATGGACTAGCACTCACGGGCCATATGAAAAGAAAAGTAACTCAATAGAGCAGTTTTGTTTGTTTAGAGCAGCAGGTCTTCAGCATTTTCTGAATAGAGGTGATGACAGAATGGACTAGCACTCACGGGCCATATGAAAAGAAAAGTAACTCAATAGAGCACTTTTGTTAGTTTAGAGCAGCAGGTCTTCAGCATTTTCTGAATAGAGGTGATGACAGAATGGACTAGCACTCACGGGCCATATGAAAAGAAAAGTAACTCAATAGAGCAGTTTTGTTTGTTTAGAGCAGCAGGTCTTCAGCATTTTCTGAATAGAGGTGATGACAGAATGGACTAGCACTCACGGGCCATATGAAAAGAAAAGTAACTCAATAGAGCACTTTTGTTAGTTTAGAGCAGCAGGTCTTCAGCATTTTCTGAATAGAGAAGGAGATGACAGAATGGACTAGCACTCACGGGCCATATGAAAAGAAAAGTAACTCAATAGAGCAGTTTTGTTTGTTTAGAGCAGCAGGTCTTCAGCATTTTCTGAATAGAGGTGATGACAGAATGGACTAGCACTCACGGGCCATATGAAAAGAAAAGTAACTCAATAGAGCACTTTTGTTAGTTTAGAGCAGCAGGTCTTCAGCATTATCTGAATAGAGAAGGAGATGACAGAATGGACTAGCACTCACGGGCCATATGAAAAGAAAAGTAACTCAATAGAGCACTTTTGTTAGTTTAGAGCAGCAGGTCTTCAACATTTTCTGAATAGAGAAGGAGATGACAGAATGGAATAGCACACACGGGCCATATAAAAAGAAAAGTAACTCAATAGAGCAGCAGGTCTTTAGCATTTTCTGAATAGAGAAGGAGATGACAGAATGGACTAGCACTCACGGGCCATATGAAAAGAAAAGTAACTCTATAGAGCAGCAGGTCTTCAGCATTTTCTGAATAGAGAAGGAGATGACAGAATGGACTAGCACTCACGGGCCATATGAAAAGAAAAGTAACTCAATAGAGCACTTTTGTTAGTTTAGAGCAGCAGGTCTTCAGCATTTTCTGAATAGAGAAGGAGATGACAGAATGGACTAGCACTCACGGGCCATATGAAAAGAAAAGTAACTCAATAGAGCAGTTTTGTTTGTTTAGAGCAGCAGGTCTTCAGCATTTTCTGAATAGAGGTGATGACAGAATGGACTAGCACTCACGGGCCATATGAAAAGAAAAGTAACTCAATAGAGCACTTTTGTTAGTTTAGAGCAGCAGGTCTTCAGCATTTTCTGAATAGAGAAGGAGATGACAGAATGGACTAGCACTCACGGGCCATATGAAAAGAAAAGTAACTCAATAGAGCAGTTTTGTTTGTTTAGAGCAGCAGGTCTTCAGCATTTTCTGAATAGAGGTGATGACAGAATGGACTAGCACTCACGGGCCATATGAAAAGAAAAGTAACTCAATAGAGCAGTTTTGTTTGTTTAGAGCAGCAGGTCTTCAGCATTTTCTGAATAGAGGTGATGACAGAATGGACTAGCACTCACGGGCCATATGAAAAGAAAAGTAACTCAATAGAGCACTTTTGTTAGTTTAGAGCAGCAGGTCTTCAGCATTTTCTGAATAGAGGTGATGACAGAATGGACTAGCACTCACGGGCCATATGAAAAGAAAAGTAACTCAATAGAGCACTTTTGTTAGTTTAGAGCAGCAGGTCTTCAGCATTTTCTGAATAGAGGTGATGACAGAATGGACTAGCACTCACGGGCCATATGAAAAGAAAAGTAACTCAATAGAGCAGTTTTGTTTGTTTAGAGCAGCAGGTCTTCAGCATTTTCTGAATAGAGGTGATGACAGAATGGACTAGCACTCACGGGCCATATGAAAAGAAAAGTAACTCAATAGAGCACTTTTGTTAGTTTAGAGCAGCAGGTCTTCAGCATTTTCTGAATAGAGAAGGAGATGACAGAATGGAATAGCACTCACGGGCCATATGAAAAGAAAAGTAACTCAATAGAGCAGTTTTGTTTGTTTAGAGCAGCAGGTCTTCAGCATTTTCTGAATAGAGGTGATGACAGAATGGACTAGCACTCACGGGCCATATGAAAAGAAAAGTAACTCAATAGAGCACTTTTGTTAGTTTAGAGCAGCAGGTCTTCAGCATTTTCTGAATAGAGAAGGAGATGACAGAATGGACTAGCACTCACGGGCCATATAAAAAGAAAAGTAACTCAATAGAGCAGTTTTGTTTGTTTAGAGCAGCAGGTCTTCAGCATTTTCTGAATAGAGGTGATGACAGAATGGACTAGCACTCACGGGCCATATGAAAAGAAAAGTAACTCAATAGAGCAGTTTTGTTTGTTTAGAGCAGCAGGTCTTCAGCATTTTCTGAATAGAGGTGATGACAGAATGGACTAGCACTCACGGGCCATATGAAAAGAAAAGTAACTCAATAGAGCACTTTTGTTAGTTTAGAGCAGCAGGTCTTCAGCATTTTCTGAATAGAGGTGATGACAGAATGGACTAGCACTCACGGGCCATATGAAAAGAAAAGTAACTCAATAGAGCAGTTTTGTTTGTTTAGAGCAGCAGGTCTTCAGCATTTTCTGAATAGAGGTGATGACAGAATGGACTAGCACTCACGGGCCATATGAAAAGAAAAGTAACTCAATAGAGCAGATTTGTTTGTTTAGAGCAGCAGGTCTTCAGCATTTTCTGTGTAGAGAAGGAGATGACAGAATGGACTAGCACTCACGGGCCATATGAAAAGAAAAGTAACTCAATAGAGCAGTTTTGTTTGTTTAGAGCAGCAGGTCTTCAGCATTTTCTGAATAGATAAGGAGATGACAGAATGGACTAGCACTCACGTGCCATATGAAAAGAAAAGTAACTCAATAGAACAGCTTTGTTTGTTTAGAGCAGCAGGTCTTCAGCATTTTCTGAATAGAGAAGGAGATGACAGAATGGACTAGCACTCACGGGTCATATGAAAAGAAAAGTAACTCAATAGAACAGCTTTGTTTGTTTAGAGCAGCAGGTCTTCAGCATTTTCTGAATAGAGGTGATGACAGAATGGACTAGCACTCACGGGCCATATGAAAAGAAAAGTAACTCAATAGAGCACTTTTGTTAGTTTAGAGCAGCAGGTCTTCAGCATTTTCTGAATAGAGAAGGAGATGACAGAATGGACTAGCACTCACGGGCCATATGAAAAGAAAAGTAACTCAATAGAGCACTTTTGTTTGTTTAGAGCAGCAGGTCTTCAGCATTTTCTGAATAGAGAAGGAGATGACAGAATGGACTAGCACTCACGGGCCATATGAAAAGAAAAGTAACTCAATAGAGCAGTTTTGTTAGTTTAGAGCAGCAGGTCTTCAGCATTTTCTGAATAGAGAAGGAGATGACAGAATGGACTAGCACTCACGGGCCATATGAAAAGAAAAGTAACTCAATAGAGCAGTTTTGTTTGTTTAGAGCAGCAGGTCTTCAGCATTTTCTGAATAGAGGTGATGACAGAATGGACTAGCACTCACGGGCCATATGAAAAGAAAAGTAACTCAATAGAGCAGTTTTGTTTGTTTAGAGCAGCAGGTCTTCAGCATTTTCTGTGCAGAGAAGGAGATGTTAGAATGGACTAGCACTCACGGGCCATATGAAAAGAAAAGTAACTCAATAGAGCAGTTTTGTTTGTTTAGAGCAGCAGGTCTTCTGCATTTTCTGAATACAGAAGGAGATGACAGAATGGACTAGCACTCACGGGCCATATGGAAAGAAAAGTAACTCAATAGAGCAGTTTTGTTTGTTTAGAGCAGCAGGTCTTCAGCATTTTCTGAATAGAGGTGATGACAGAATGGACTAGCACTCACGGGCCATATGAAAAGAAAAGTAACTCAATAGAGCAGCTTTGTTAGTTTAGAGCAGCAGGTCTTCAGCATTTTCTGAATAGAGAAGGAGATGACAGAATGGACTAGCACTCACGGGCCATATGAAAAGAAAAGTAACTCAATAGAGCAGTTTTGTTTGTTTAGAGCAGCAGGTCTTCAGCATTTTCTGAATAGAGAAGGAGATGACAGAATGGACTAGCACTCACGGGCCATATGGAAAGAAAAGTAACTCAATAGAGCAGTTTTGTTTGTTTAGAGCAGCAGGTCTTCAGCATTTTCTGAATAGAGGTGATGACAGAATGGACTAGCACTCACGGGCCATATGAAAAGAAAAGTAACTCAATAGAGCAGTTTTGTTAGTTTAGAGCAGCAGGTCTTCAGCATTTTCTGAATAGAGAAGGAGATGACAGAATGGACTAGCACTCACGGGTCATATGAAAAGAAAAGTAACTCAATAGAACAGCTTTGTTTGTTTAGAGCAGCAGGTCTTCAGCATTTTCTGAATAGAGGTGATGACAGAATGGACTAGCACTCACGGGCCATATGAAAAGAAAAGTAACTCAATAGAGCACTTTTGTTAGTTTAGAGCAGCAGGTCTTCAGCATTTTCTGAATAGAGAAGGAGATGACAGAATGGACTAGCACTCACGGGCCATATGAAAAGAAAAGTAACTCAATAGAGCAGTTTTGTTTGTTTAGAGCAGCAGGTCTTCAGCATTTTCTGTGTAGAGAAGGTGATGACAGAATGGACTAGCACTCACGGGCCATATGAAAAGAAAAGTAACTCAATAGAGCAGTTTTGTTAGTTTAGAGCAGCAGGTCTTCAGCATTTTCTGAATAGAGAAGGAGATGACAGAATGGACTAGCACTCACGTGCCATATGAAAAGAAAAGTAACTCAATAGAACAGCTTTGTTTGTTTAGAGCAGCAGGTCTTCAGCATTTTCTGAATAGAGAAGGAGATGACAGAATGGACTAGCACTCACGGGCCATATGAAAAGAAAAGTAACTCAATAGAGCAGTTTTGTTTGTTTAGAGCAGCAGGTCTTCAGCATTTTCTGAATAGATAAGGAGATGACAGAATGGACTAGCACTCACGGGCCATATGAAAAGAAAAGTAACTCAATAGAGCAGTTTTGTTTGTTTAGAGCAGCAGGTCTTCAGCATTTTCTGAATAGATAAGGAGATGACAGAATGGACTAGCACTCACGGGCCATATGAAAAGAAAAGTAACTCAATAGAGCAGTTTTGTTTGTTTAGAGCAGCAGGTCTTCAGCATTTTCTGAATAGAGAAGGAGATGACAGAATGGACTAGCACTCACGGGCCATATGAAAAGAAAAGTAACTCAATAGAGCAGTTTTGTTTGTTTAGAGCAGCAGGTCTTCAGCATTTTCTGAATAGATAAGGAGATGACAGAATGGACTAGCACTCACGGGCCATATGAAAAGAAAAGTAACTCAATAGAACAGCTTTGTTTGTTTAGAGCAGCAGGTCTTCAGCATTTTCTGAATAGAGAAGGAGATGACAGAATGGACTAGCACTCACGGGCCATATGAAAAGAAAAGTAACTCAATAGAGCACTTTTGTTAGTTTATAGCAGCAGGTCTTCAGCATTTTCTGAATAGAGAAGGAGATGACAGAATGGACTAGCACTCACGTGCCATTTGAAAAGAAAAGTAACTCAATAGAACAGCTTTGTTTGTTTAGAGCAGCAGGTCTTCAGCATTTTCTGAATAGAGGTGATGACAGAATGGACTAGCACTCACGGGCCATATGAAAAGAAAAGTAACTCAATAGAGCAGTTTTGTTAGTTTAGAGCAGCAGGTCTTCAGCATTTTCTGAATACAGAAGGAGATGACAGAATGGACTAGCACTCACGGGCCATATGGAAAGAAAAGTAACTCAATAGAGCAGTTTTGTTTGTTTAGAGCAGCAGGTCTTCAGCATTTTCTGAATAGAGGTGATGACAGAATGGACTAGCACTCACGGGCCATATGAAAAGAAAAGTAACTCAATAGAGCACTTTTGTTAGTTTAGAGCAGCAGGTCTTCAGCATTTTCTGAATAGAGAAGGAGATGACAGAATGGACTAGCACTCACGGGCCATATGAAAAGAAAAGTAACTCAATAGAGCAGATTTGTTTGTTTAGAGCAGCAGGTCTTCAGCATTTTCTGAATAGAGAAGGAGATGTTAGAATGGACTAGCACTCACGGGCCATATGAAAAGAAAAGTAACTCAATAGAGCAGTTTTGTTTGTTTAGAGCAGCAGGTCTTCAGCATTTTCTGAATAGATAAGGAGATGACAGAATGGACTAGCACTCACGGGCCATATGAAAAGAAAAGTAACTCAATAGAGCAGTTTTGTTAGTTTAGAGCAGCAGGTCTTCAGCATTTTCTGAATAGAGAAGGAGATGACAGAATGGACTAGCACTCACGGGTCATATGAAAAGAAAAGTAACTCAATAGAACAGCTTTGTTTGTTTAGAGCAGCAGGTCTTCAGCATTTTCTGAATAGAGGTGATGACAGAATGGACTAGCACTCACGGGCCATATGAAAAGAAAAGTAACTCAATAGAGCACTTTTGTTAGTTTAGAGCAGCAGGTCTTCAGCATTTTCTGAATAGAGAAGGAGATGACAGAATGGACTAGCACTCACGGGCCATATGAAAAGAAAAGTAACTCAATAGAGCAGATTTGTTTGTTTAGAGCAGCAGGTCTTCAGCATTTTCTGTGTAGAGAAGGAGATGTTAGAATGGACTAGCACTCACGGGCCATATGAAAAGAAAAGTAACTCAATAGAGCAGTTTTGTTTGTTTAGAGCAGCAGGTCTTCAGCATTTTCTGAATAGAGGTGATGACAGAATGGACTAGCACTCACGGGCCATATGAAAAGAAAAGTAACTCAATAGAGCAGTTTTGTTAGTTTAGAGCAGCAGGTCTTCAGCATTTTCTGAATAGATAAGGTGATGACAGAATGGACTAGCACTCACGGGCCATATGAAAAGAAAAGTAACTCAATAGAGCACTTTTGTTAGTTTAGAGCAGCAGGTCTTCAACATTTTCTGAATAGAGAAGGAGATGACAGAATGGACTAGCACTCACGGGCCATATGAAAAGAAAAGTAACTCAATAGAGCAGCTTTGTTTGTTTAGAGCAGCAGGTCTTCAGCATTTTCTGAATAGAGAAGGAGATGACAGAATGGACTAGCACTCACGGGCCATATGAAAAGAAAAGTAACTCAATAGAGCACTTTTGTTAGTTTAGAGCAGCAGGTCTTCAGCATTTTCTGAATAGATAAGGTGATGACAGAATGGACTAGCACTCACGGGCCATATGAAAAGAAAAGTAACTCAATAGAGCAGTTTTGTTAGTTTAGAGCAGCAGGTCTTCAGCATTTTCTGAATAGAGAAGGTGATGACAGAATGGACTAGCACTCACGGGCCATATGAAAAGAAAAGTAACTCAATAGAGCAGCTTTGTTTGTTTAGAGCAGCAGGTCTTCAGCATTTTCTGAATAGAGGTGATGACAGAATGGACTAGCACTCACGGGCCATATGGAAAGAAAAGTAACTCAATAGAGCAGTTTTGTTTGTTTAGAGCAGCAGGTCTTCAGCATTTTCTGAATAGAGGTGATGACAGAATGGACTAGCACTCACGGGCCATATGAAAAGAAAAGTAACTCAATAGAGCAGTTTTGTTTGTTTAGAGCAGCAGGTCTTCAGCATTTTCTGAATAGAGGTGATGACAGAATGGACTAGCACTCACGGGCCATATGAAAAGAAAAGTAACTCAATAGAGCAGTTTTGTTAGTTTAGAGCAGCAGGTCTTCAGCATTTTCTGAATAGATAAGGTGATGACAGAATGGACTAGCACTCACGGGCCATATGAAAAGAAAAGTAACTCAATAGAGCACTTTTGTTAGTTTAGAGCAGCAGGTCTTCAGCATTTTCTGAATAGAGAAGGAGATGACAGAATGGACTAGCACTCACGGGCCATATGAAAAGAAAAGTAACTCAATAGAGCAGTTTTGTTTGTTTAGAGCAGCAGGTCTTCAGCATTTTCTGAATAGAGGTGATGACAGAATGGACTAGCACTCACGGGCCATATGAAAAGAAAAGTAACTCAATAGAGCAGTTTTGTTTGTTTAGAGCAGCAGGTCTTCAGCATTTTCTGTGTAGAGAAGGAGATGTTAGAATGGACTAGCACTCACGGGCCATATGAAAAGAAAAGTAACTCAATAGAGCACTTTTGTTAGTTTAGAGCAGCAGGTCTTCAGCATTTTCTGAATAGAGGTGATGACAGAATGGACTAGCACTCACGGGCCATATGAAAAGAAAAGTAACTCAATAGAGCACTTTTGTTAGTTTAGAGCAGCAGGTCTTCAGCATTTTCTGAATAGAGAAGGAGATGACAGAATGGACTAGCACTCACGGGCCATATGAAAAGAAAAGTAACTCAATAGAACAGCTTTGTTTGTTTAGAGCAGCAGGTCTTCAGCATTTTCTGAATAGAGGTGATGACAGAATGGACTAGCACTCACGGGCCATATGAAAAGAAAAGTAACTCAATAGAGCAGTTTTGTTAGTTTAGAGCAGCAGGTCTTCAGCATTTTCTGAATAGATAAGGAGATGACAGAATGGACTAGCACTCACGTGCCATATGAAAAGAAAAGTAACTCAATAGAGCAGATTTGTTTGTTTAGAGCAGCAGGTCTTCAGCATTTTCTGTGTAGAGAAGGAGATGTTAGAATGGACTAGCACTCACGGGCCATATGAAAAGAAAAGTAACTCAATAGAGCAGTTTTGTTTGTTTAGAGCAGCAGGTCTTCAGCATTTTCTGAATAGAGGTGATGACAGAATGGACTAGCACTCACGGGCCATATGAAAAGAAAAGTAACTCAATAGAGCAGTTTTGTTAGTTTAGAGCAGCAGGTCTTCAGCATTTTCTGAATAGATAAGGAGATGACAGAATGGACTAGCACTCACGTGCCATATGAAAAGAAAAGTAACTCAATAGAACAGCTTTGTTTGTTTAGAGCAGCAGGTCTTCAGCATTTTCTGAATAGAGAAGGAGATGACAGAATGGACTAGCACTCACGGGCCATATGAAAAGAAAAGTAACTCAATAGAGCACTTTTGTTAGTTTATAGCAGCAGGTCTTCAGCATTTTCTGAATAGAGAAGGAGATGACAAGAATGGACTAGCACTCACGTGCCATTTGAAAAGAAAAGTAACTCAATAGAACAGCTTTGTTTGTTTAGAGCAGCAGGTCTTCAGCATTTTCTGAATAGAGGTGATGACAGAATGGACTAGCACTCACGGGCCATATGAAAAGAAAAGTAACTCAATAGAGCAGTTTTGTTAGTTTAGAGCAGCAGGTCTTCAGCATTTTCTGAATACAGAAGGAGATGACAGAATGGACTAGCACTCACGGGCCATATGGAAAGAAAAGTAACTCAATAGAGCAGTTTTGTTTGTTTAGAGCAGCAGGTCTTCAGCATTTTCTGAATAGAGGTGATGACAGAATGGACTAGCACTCACGGGCCATATGAAAAGAAAAGTAACTCAATAGAGCACTTTTGTTAGTTTAGAGCAGCAGGTCTTCAGCATTTTCTGAATAGAGAAGGAGATGACAGAATGGACTAGCACTCACGGGCCATATGAAAAGAAAAGTAACTCAATAGAGCAGATTTGTTTGTTTAGAGCAGCAGGTCTTCAGCATTTTCTGTGTAGAGAAGGAGATGTTAGAATGGACTAGCACTCACGGGCCATATGAAAAGAAAAGTAACTCAATAGAGCAGTTTTGTTTGTTTAGAGCAGCAGGTCTTCAGCATTTTCTGAATAGAGAAGGTGATGACAGAATGGACTAGCACTCACGGGCCATATGAAAAGAAAAGTAACTCAATAGAGCAGTTTTGTTAGTTTAGAGCAGCAGGTCTTCAGCATTTTCTGAATAGAGAAGGAGATGACAGAATGGACTAGCACTCACGGGTCATATGAAAAGAAAAGTAACTCAATAGAACAGCTTTGTTTGTTTAGAGCAGCAGGTCTTCAGCATTTTCTGAATAGAGGTGATGACAGAATGGACTAGCACTCACGGGCCATATGAAAAGAAAAGTAACTCAATAGAGCACTTTTGTTAGTTTAGAGCAGCAGGTCTTCAGCATTTTCTGAATAGAGAAGGAGATGACAGAATGGACTAGCACTCACGGGCCATATGAAAAGAAAAGTAACTCAATAGAGCAGATTTGTTTGTTTAGAGCAGCAGGTCTTCAGCATTTTCTGTGTAGAGAAGGAGATGTTAGAATGGACTAGCACTCACGGGCCATATGAAAAAAAAAGTAACTCAATAGAGCAGTTTTGTTTGTTTAGAGCAGCAGGTCTTCAGCATTTTCTGAATAGAGGTGATGACAGAATGGACTAGCACTCACGGGCCATATGAAAAGAAAAGTAACTCAATAGAGCAGTTTTGTTAGTTTAGAGCAGCAGGTCTTCAGCATTTTCTGAATAGATAAGGTGATGACAGAATGGACTAGCACTCACGGGCCATATGAAAAGAAAAGTAACTCAATAGAGCACTTTTGTTAGTTTAGAGCAGCAGGTCTTCAGCATTTTCTGAATAGAGAAGGAGATGACAGAATGGAATAGCACACACGGGCCATATGAAAAGAAAAGTAACTCAATAGAGCAGCTTTGTTTGTTTAGAGCAGCAGGTCTTCAGCATTTTCTGAATAGAGGTGATGACAGAATGGACTAGCACTCACGGGCCATATGAAAAGAAAAGTAACTCAATAGAGCAGTTTTGTTAGTTTAGAGCAGCAGGTCTTCAGCATTTTCTGAATAGATAAGGTGATGACAGAATGGACTAGCACTCACGGGCCATATGAAAAGAAAAGTAACTCAATAGAGCACTTTTGTTAGTTTAGAGCAGCAGGTCTTCAGCATTTTCTGAATAGATAAGGAGATGACAGAATGGACTAGCACTCACGGGCCATATGAAAAGAAAAGTAACTCAATAGAGCAGCTTTGTTTGTTTAGAGCAGCAGGTCTTCAGCATTTTCTGAATAGAGAAGGAGATGACAGAATGGACTAGCACTCACGGGCCATATGAAAAGAAAAGTAACTCAATAGAGCAGTTTTGTTAGTTTAGAGCAGCAGGTCTTCAGCATTTTCTGAATAGATAAGGAGATGACAGAATGGACTAGCACTCACGGGCCATATGAAAAGAAAAGTAACTCAATAGAGCAGTTTTGTTAGTTTAGAGCAGCAGGTCTTCAGCATTTTCTGAATACAGAAGGAGATGACAGAATGGACTAGCACTCACGGGTTATATGGAAAGAAAAGTAACTCAATAGAGCAGTTTTGTTTGTTTAGAGCAGCAGGTCTTCAGCATTTTCTGAATAGAGGTGATGACAGAATGGACTAGCACTCACGGGCCATATGAAAAGAAAAGTAACTCAATAGAGCAGATTTGTTTGTTTAGAGCAGCAGGTCTTCAGCATTTTCTGAATAGAGGTGATGACAGAATGGACTAGCACTCACGGGCCATATGAAAAGAAAAGTAACTCAATAGAGCAGTTTTGTTAGTTTAGAGCAGCAGGTCTTCAGCATTTTCTGAATAGATAAGGAGATGACAGAATGGACTAGCACTCACGTGCCATATGAAAAGAAAAGTAACTCAATAGAGCAGATTTGTTTGTTTAGAGCAGCAGGTCTTCAGCATTTTCTGTGTAGAGAAGGAGATGTTAGAATGGACTAGCACTCACGGGCCATATGAAAAAAAAAGTAACTCAATAGAGCAGTTTTGTTTGTTTAGAGCAGCAGGTCTTCAGCATTTTCTGAATAGAGGTGATGACAGAATGGACTAGCACTCACGGGCCATATGAAAAGAAAAGTAACTCAATAGAGCAGTTTTGTTAGTTTAGAGCAGCAGGTCTTCAGCATTTTCTGAATAGATAAGGAGATGACAGAATGGACTAGCACTCACGTGCCATATGAAAAGAAAAGTAACTCAATAGAACAGCTTTGTTTGTTTAGAGCAGCAGGTCTTCAGCATTTTCTGAATAGAGAAGGAGATGACAGAATGGACTAGCACTCACGGGCCATATGAAAAGAAAAGTAACTCAATAGAGCACTTTTGTTAGTTTATAGCAGCAGGTCTTCAGCATTTTCTGAATAGAGAAGGAGATGACAGAATGGACTAGCACTCACGTGCCATTTGAAAAGAAAAGTAACTCAATAGAACAGCTTTGTTTGTTTAGAGCAGCAGGTCTTCAGCATTTTCTGAATAGAGGTGATGACAGAATGGACTAGCACTCACGGGCCATATGAAAAGAAAAGTAACTCAATAGAGCAGTTTTGTTAGTTTAGAGCAGCAGGTCTTCAGCATTTTCTGAATACAGAAGGAGATGACAGAATGGACTAGCACTCACGGGCCATATGGAAAGAAAAGTAACTCAATAGAGCAGTTTTGTTTGTTTAGAGCAGCAGGTCTTCAGCATTTTCTGAATAGAGGTGATGACAGAATGGACTAGCACTCACGGGCCATATGAAAAGAAAAGTAACTCAATAGAACAGCTTTGTTTGTTTAGAGCAGCAGGTCTTCAGCATTTTCTGAATAGAGGTGATGACAGAATGGACTAGCACTCACGGGCCATATGAAAAGAAAAGTAACTCAATAGAGCAGTTTTGTTAGTTTAGAGCAGCAGGTCTTCAGCATTTTCTGAATACAGAAGGAGATGACAGAATGGACTAGCACTCACGTGCCATATGGAAAGAAAAGTAACTCAATAGAGCAGTTTTGTTTGTTTAGAGCAGCAGGTCTTCAGCATTTTCTGAATAGAGGTGATGACAGAATGGACTAGCACTCACGGGCCATATGAAAAGAAAAGTAACTCAATAGAGCAGTTTTGTTAGTTTAGAGCAGCAGGTCTTCAGCATTTTCTGAATAGAGAAGGAGATGACAGAATGGACTAGCACTCACGGGTCATATGAAAAGAAAAGTAACTCAAGTAGAACAGCTTTGTTTGTTTAGAGCAGCAGGTCTTCAGCATTTTCTGAATAGAGAAGGTGATGACAGAATGGACTAGCACTCACGGGCCATATGAAAAGAAAAGTAACTCAATAGAGCAGTTTTGTTAGTTTAGAGCAGCAGGTCTTCAGCATTTTCTGAATACAGAAGGAGATGACAGAATGGACTAGCACTCACGGGTTATATGGAAAGAAAAGTAACTCAATAGAGCAGTTTTGTTTGTTTAGAGCAGCAGGTCTTCAGCATTTTCTGAATAGAGGTGATGACAGAATGGACTAGCACTCACGGGCCATATGAAAAGAAAAGTAACTCAATAGAGCACTTTTGTTAGTTTAGAGCAGCAGGTCTTCAGCATTTTCTGAATAGAGAAGGAGATGACAGAATGGACTAGCACTCACGTGCCATTTGAAAAGAAAAGTAACTCAATAGAACAGCTTTGTTTGTTTAGAGCAGCAGGTCTTCAGCATTTTCTGAATAGAGGTGATGACAGAATGGACTAGCACTCACGGGCCATATGAAAAGAAAAGTAACTCAATAGAGCAGTTTTGTTAGTTTAGAGCAGCAGGTCTTCAGCATTTTCTGAATAGATAAGGAGATGACAGAATGGACTAGCACTCACGTGCCATATGAAAAGAAAAGTAACTCAATAGAGCAGATTTGTTTGTTTAGGGCAGCAGGTCTTCAGCATTTTCTGTGTAGAGAAGGAGATGTTAGAATGGACTAGCACTCACGGGCCATATGAAAAAAAAAGTAACTCAATAGAGCAGTTTTGTTTGTTTAGAGCAGCAGGTCTTCAGCATTTTCTGAATAGAGGTGATGACAGAATGGACTAGCACTCACGGGCCATATGAAAAGAAAAGTAACTCAATAGAGCAGTTTTGTTAGTTTAGAGCAGCAGGTCTTCAGCATTTTCTGAATAGATAAGGAGATGACAGAATGGACTAGCACTCACGTGCCATATGAAAAGAAAAGAAACTCAATAGAACAGCTTTGTTTGTTTAGAGCAGCAGGTCTTCAGCATTTTCTGAATAGAGAAGGAGATGACAGAATGGACTAGCACTCACGGGCCATATGAAAAGAAAAGTAACTCAATAGAGCACTTTTGTTAGTTTATAGCAGCAGGTCTTCAGCATTTTCTGAATAGAGAAGGAGATGACAGAATGGACTAGCACTCACGTGCCATTTGAAAAGAAAAGTAACTCAATAGAACAGCTTTGTTTGTTTAGAGCAGCAGGTCTTCAGCATTTTCTGAATAGAGGTGATGACAGAATGGACTAGCACTCACGGGCCATATGAAAAGAAAAGTAACTCAATAGAGCAGTTTTGTTAGTTTAGAGCAGCAGGTCTTCAGCATTTTCTGAATACAGAAGGAGATGACAGAATGGACTAGCACTCACGGGCCATATGGAAAGAAAAGTAACTCAATAGAGCAGTTTTGTTTGTTTAGAGCAGCAGGTCTTCAGCATTTTCTGAATAGAGGTGATGACAGAATGGACTAGCACTCACGGGCCATATGAAAAGAAAAGTAACTCAATAGAGCACTTTTGTTAGTTTAGAGCAGCAGGTCTTCAGCATTTTCTGAATAGAGAAGGAGATGACAGAATGGACTAGCACTCACGGGCCATATGAAAAGAAAAGTAACTCAATAGAGCAGATTTGTTTGTTTAGAGCAGCAGGTCTTCAGCATTTTCTGTGTAGAGAAGGAGATGTTAGAATGGACTAGCACTCACGGGCCATATGAAAAAAAAGTAACTCAATAGAGCAGTTTTGTTTGTTTAGAGCAGCAGGTCTTCAGCATTTTCTGAATAGAGGTGATGACAGAATGGACTAGCACTCACGGGCCATATGAAAAGAAAAGTAACTCAATAGAGCAGTTTTGTTAGTTTAGAGCAGCAGGTCTTCAGCATTTTCTGAATAGAGAAGGAGATGACAGAATGGACTAGCACTCACGGGTCATATGAAAAGAAAAGTAACTCAATAGAACAGCTTTGTTTGTTTAGAGCAGCAGGTCTTCAGCATTTTCTGAATAGAGGTGATGACAGAATGGACTAGCACTCACGGGCCATATGAAAAGAAAAGTAACTCAATAGAGCACTTTTGTTAGTTTAGAGCAGCAGGTCTTCAGCATTTTCTGAATAGAGAAGGAGATGACAGAATGGACTAGCACTCACGGGCCATATGAAAAGAAAAGTAACTCAATAGAGCAGATTTGTTTGTTTAGAGCAGCAGGTCTTCAGCATTTTCTGTGTAGAGAAGGAGATGTTAGAATGGACTAGCACTCACGGGCCATATGAAAAAAAAAGTAACTCAATAGAGCAGTTTTGTTTGTTTAGAGCAGCAGGTCTTCAGCATTTTCTGAATAGAGAAGGTGATGACAGAATGGACTAGCACTCACGGGCCATATGAAAAGAAAATGTAACTCAATAGAGCAGTTTTGTTAGTTTAGAGCAGCAGGTCTTCAGCATTTTCTGAATAGATAAGGTGATGACAGAATGGACTAGCACTCACGGGCCATATGAAAAGAAAAGTAACTCAATAGAGCACTTTTGTTAGTTTAGAGCAGCAGGTCTTCAACATTTTCTGAATAGAGAAGGAGATGACAGAATGGAATAGCACACACGGGCCATATGAAAAGAAAAGTAACTCAATAGAGCAGCTTTGTTTGTTTAGAGCAGCAGGTCTTCAGCATTTTCTGAATAGAGGTGATGACAGAATGGACTAGCACTCACGGGCCATATGAAAAGAAAAGTAACTCAATAGAGCAGTTTTGTTAGTTTAGAGCAGCAGGTCTTCAGCATTTTCTGAATAGATAAGGTGATGACAGAATGGACTAGCACTCACGGGCCATATGAAAAGAAAAGTAACTCAATAGAGCACTTTTGTTAGTTTAGAGCAGCAGGTCTTCAGCATTTTCTGAATAGAGGTGATGACAGAATGGACTAGCACTCACGGGCCATATGAAAAGAAAAGTAACTCAATAGAGCAGCTTTGTTTGTTTAGAGCAGCAGGTCTTCAGCATTTTCTGAATAGAGGTGATGACAGAATGGACTAGCACTCACGGGCCATATGGAAAGAAAAGTAACTCAATAGAGCAGTTTTGTTTGTTTAGAGCAGCAGGTCTTCAGCATTTTCTGAATAGAGAAGGTGATGACAGAATGGACTAGCACTCACGGGCCATATGAAAAGAAAAGTAACTCAATAGAGCAGTTTTGTTTGTTTAGAGCAGCAGGTCTTCAGCATTTTCTGAATAGAGGTGATGACAGAATGGACTAGCACTCACGGGCCATATGAAAAGAAAAGTAACTCAATAGAGCAGTTTTGTTAGTTTAGAGCAGCAGGTCTTCAGCATTTTCTGAATAGATAAGGTGATGACAGAATGGACTAGCACTCACGGGCCATATGAAAAGAAAAGTAACTCAATAGAGCACTTTTGTTAGTTTAGAGCAGCAGGTCTTCAACATTTTCTGAATAGAGAAGGAGATGACAGAATGGAATAGCACACACGGGCCATATAAAAAGAAAAGTAACTCAATAGAGCAGTTTTGTTTGTTTAGAGCAGCAGGTCTTCAGCATTTTCTGAATAGAGGTGATGACAGAATGGACTAGCACTCACGGGCCATATGAAAAGAAAAGTAACTCAATAGAGCAGTTTTGTTTGTTTAGAGCAGCAGGTCTTCAGCATTTTCTGAATAGAGGTGATGACAGAATGGACTAGCACTCACGGGCCATATGAAAAGAAAAGTAACTCAATAGAGCACTTTTGTTAGTTTAGAGCAGCAGGTCTTCAGCATTTTCTGAATAGAGGTGATGACAGAATGGACTAGCACTCACGGGCCATATGAAAAGAAAAGTAACTCAATAGAGCACTTTTGTTAGTTTAGAGCAGCAGGTCTTCAGCATTTTCTGAATAGAGAAGGAGATGACAGAATGGACTAGCACTCACGTGCCATTTGAAAAGAAAAGTAACTCAATAGAACAGCTTTGTTTGTTTAGAGCAGCAGGTCTTCAGCATTTTCTGAATAGAGGTGATGACAGAATGGACTAGCACTCACGGGCCATATGAAAAGAAAAGTAACTCAATAGAGCAGTTTTGTTAGTTTAGAGCAGCAGGTCTTCAGCATTTTCTGAATAGATAAGGAGATGACAGAATGGACTAGCACTCACGTGCCATATGAAAAGAAAAGTAACTCAATAGAGCAGATTTGTTTGTTTAGAGCAGCAGGTCTTCAGCATTTTCTGTGTAGAGAAGGAGATGTTAGAATGGACTAGCACTCACGGGCCATATGAAAAGAAAAGTAACTCAATAGAGCAGTTTTGTTTGTTTAGAGCAGCAGGTCTTCAGCATTTTCTGAATAGAGGTGATGACAGAATGGACTAGCACTCACGGGCCATATGAAAAGAAAAGTAACTCAATAGAGCAGTTTTGTTAGTTTAGAGCAGCAGGTCTTCAGCATTTTCTGAATAGATAAGGAGATGACAGAATGGACTAGCACTCACGTGCCATATGAAAAGAAAAGTAACTCAATAGAACAGCTTTGTTTGTTTAGAGCAGCAGGTCTTCAGCATTTTCTGAATAGAGAAGGAGATGACAGAATGGACTAGCACTCACGGGCCATATGAAAAGAAAAGTAACTCAATAGAGCACTTTTGTTAGTTTAGAGCAGCAGGTCTTCAGCATTTTCTGAATAGAGAAGGAGATGACAGAATGGACTAGCACTCACGTGCCATTTGAAAAGAAAAGTAACTCAATAGAACAGCTTTGTTTGTTTAGAGCAGCAGGTCTTCAGCATTTTCTGAATAGAGGTGATGACAGAATGGACTAGCACTCACGGGCCATATGAAAAGAAAAGTAACTCAATAGAGCAGTTTTGTTAGTTTAGAGCAGCAGGTCTTCAGCATTTTCTGAATACAGAAGGAGATGACAGAATGGACTAGCACTCACGGGCCATATGGAAAGAAAAGTAACTCAATAGAGCAGTTTTGTTTGTTTAGAGCAGCAGGTCTTCAGCATTTTCTGAATAGAAGGGGTGATGACAGAATGGACTAGCACTCACGGGCCATATGAAAAGAAAAGTAACTCAATAGAGCACTTTTGTTAGTTTAGAGCAGCAGGTCTTCAGCATTTTCTGAATAGAGAAGGAGATGACAGAATGGACTAGCACTCACGGGCCATATGAAAAGAAAAGTAACTCAATAGAGCAGATTTGTTTGTTTAGAGCAGCAGGTCTTCAGCATTTTCTGTGTAGAGAAGGAGATGACAGAATGGACTAGCACTCACGGGCCATATGAAAAGAAAAGTAACTCAATAGAGCAGTTTTGTTTGTTTAGAGCAGCAGGTCTTCAGCATTTTCTGAATAGAGGTGATGACAGAATGGACTAGCACTCACGGGCCATATGAAAAGAAAAGTAACTCAATAGAGCAGTTTTGTTAGTTTAGAGCAGCAGGTCTTCAGCATTTTCTGAATAGAGAAGGAGATGACAGAATGGACTAGCACTCACGGGTCATATGAAAAGAAAAGTAACTCAATAGAACAGCTTTGTTTGTTTAGAGCAGCAGGTCTTCAGCATTTTCTGAATAGAGGTGATGACAGAATGGACTAGCACTCACGGGCCATATGAAAAGAAAAGTAACTCAATAGAGCACTTTTGTTAGTTTAGAGCAGCAGGTCTTCAGCATTTTCTGAATAGAGAAGGAGATGACAGAATGGACTAGCACTCACGGGCCATATGAAAAGAAAAGTAACTCAATAGAGCAGATTTGTTTGTTTAGAGCAGCAGGTCTTCAGCATTTTCTGTGTAGAGAAGGAGATGTTAGAATGGACTAGCACTCACGGGCCATATGAAAAAAAAAGTAACTCAATAGAGCAGTTTTGTTTGTTTAGAGCAGCAGGTCTTCAGCATTTTCTGAATAGAGGTGATGACAGAATGGACTAGCACTCACGGGCCATATGAAAAGAAAATGTAACTCAATAGAGCAGTTTTGTTAGTTTAGAGCAGCAGGTCTTCAGCATTTTCTGAATAGATAAGGTGATGACAGAATGGACTAGCACTCACGGGCCATATGAAAAGAAAAGTAACTCAATAGAGCACTTTTGTTAGTTTAGAGCAGCAGGTCTTCAACATTTTCTGAATAGAGAAGGAGATGACAGAATGGAATAGCACACACGGGCCATATGAAAAGAAAAGTAACTCAATAGAGCAGCTTTGTTTGTTTAGAGCAGCAGGTCTTCAGCATTTTCTGAATAGAGGTGATGACAGAATGGACTAGCACTCACGGGCCATATGAAAAGAAAAGTAACTCAATAGAGCAGTTTTGTTAGTTTAGAGCAGCAGGTCTTCAGCATTTTCTGAATAGATAAGGTGATGACAGAATGGACTAGCACTCACGGGCCATATGAAAAGAAAAGTAACTCAATAGAGCACTTTTGTTAGTTTAGAGCAGCAGGTCTTCAGCATTTTCTGAATAGAGAAGGTGATGACAGAATGGACTAGCACTCACGGGCCATATGAAAAGAAAAGTAACTCAATAGAGCAGCTTTGTTTGTTTAGAGCAGCAGGTCTTCAGCATTTTCTGAATAGAGGTGATGACAGAATGGACTAGCACTCACGGGCCATATGGAAAGAAAAGTAACTCAATAGAGCAGTTTTGTTTGTTTAGAGCAGCAGGTCTTCAGCATTTTCTGAATAGAGGTGATGACAGAATGGACTAGCACTCACGGGCCATATGAAAAGAAAAGTAACTCAATAGAGCAGTTTTGTTTGTTTAGAGCAGCAGGTCTTCAGCATTTTCTGAATAGAGGTGATGACAGAATGGACTAGCACTCACGGGCCATATGAAAAGAAAAGTAACTCAATAGAGCAGTTTTGTTAGTTTAGAGCAGCAGGTCTTCAGCATTTTCTGAATAGATAAGGTGATGACAGAATGGACTAGCACTCACGGGCCATATGAAAAGAAAAGTAACTCAATAGAGCACTTTTGTTAGTTTAGAGCAGCAGGTCTTCAGCATTTTCTGAATAGAGAAGGAGATGACAGAATGGAATAGCACACACGGGCCATATGAAAAGAAAAGTAACTCAATAGAGCAGTTTTGTTTGTTTAGAGCAGCAGGTCTTCAGCATTTTCTGAATAGAGGTGATGACAGAATGGACTAGCACTCACGGGCCATATGAAAAGAAAAGTAACTCAATAGAGCAGCTTTGTTTGTTTAGAGCAGCAGGTCTTCAGCATTTTCTGAATAGAGAAGGAGATGACAGAATGGACTAGCACTCACGGGCCATATGGTAACTCAATAGAGCAGTTTTGTTTGTTTAGAGCAGCAGGTCTTCAGCATTTTCTGAATAGAGGTGATGACAGAATGGACTAGCACTCACGGGCCATATGAAAAGAAAAGTAACTCAATAGAGCAGTTTTGTTTGTTTAGAGCAGCAGGTCTTCAGCATTTTCTGAATAGAGGTGATGACAGAATGGACTAGCACTCACGGGCCATATGAAAAGAAAAGTAACTCAATAGAGCACTTTTGTTAGTTTAGAGCAGCAGGTCTTCAGCATTTTCTGAATAGAGGTGATGACAGAATGGACTAGCACTCACGGGCCATATGAAAAGAAAAGTAACTCAATAGAGCACTTTTGTTAGTTTAGAGCAGCAGGTCTTCAGCATTTTCTGAATAGAGAAGGAGATGACAGAATGGACTAGCACTCACGTGCCATATGAAAAGAAAAGTAACTCAATAGAACAGCTTTGTTTGTTTAGAGCAGCAGGTCTTCAGCATTTTCTGAATAGAGGTGATGACAGAATGGACTAGCACTCACGGGCCATATGAAAAGAAAAGTAACTCAATAGAGCAGTTTTGTTAGTTTAGAGCAGCAGGTCTTCAGCATTTTCTGAATAGATAAGGAGATGACAGAATGGACTAGCACTCACGTGCCATATGAAAAGAAAAGTAACTCAATAGAGCAGATTTGTTTGTTTAGAGCAGCAGGTCTTCAGCATTTTCTGAATAGAGAAGGAGATGACAGAATGGACTAGCACTCACGGGCCATATGAAAAGAAAAGTAACTCAATAGAGCAGTTTTGTTTGTTTAGAGCAGCAGGTCTTCAGCATTTTCTGAATAGAGGTGATGACAGAATGGACTAGCACTCACGGGCCATATGAAAAGAAAAGTAACTCAATAGAGCAGTTTTGTTAGTTTAGAGCAGCAGGTCTTCAGCATTTTCTGAATAGATAAGGAGATGACAGAATGGACTAGCACTCACGTGCCATATGAAAAGAAAAGTAACTCAATAGAACAGCTTTGTTTGTTTAGAGCAGCAGGTCTTCAGCATTTTCTGAATAGAGAAGGAGATGACAGAATGGACTAGCACTCACGGGCCATATGAAAAGAAAAGTAACTCAATAGAGCACTTTTGTTAGTTTATAGCAGCAGGTCTTCAGCATTTTCTGAATAGAGAAGGAGATGACAGAATGGACTAGCACTCACGTGCCATTTGAAAAGAAAAGTAACTCAATAGAACAGCTTTGTTTGTTTAGAGCAGCAGGTCTTCAGCATTTTCTGAATAGAGGTGATGACAGAATGGACTAGCACTCACGGGCCATATGAAAAGAAAAGTAACTCAATAGAGCAGTTTTGTTAGTTTAGAGCAGCAGGTCTTCAGCATTTTCTGAATACAGAAGGAGATGACAGAATGGACTAGCACTCACGGGCCATATGGAAAAGAAAAGTAACTCAATAGAGCAGTTTTGTTTGTTTAGAGCAGCAGGTCTTCAGCATTTTCTGAATAGAGGTGATGACAGAATGGACTAGCACTCACGGGCCATATGAAAAGAAAAGTAACTCAATAGAGCACTTTTGTTAGTTTAGAGCAGCAGGTCTTCAGCATTTTCTGAATAGAGAAGGAGATGACAGAATGGACTAGCACTCACGGGCCATATGAAAAGAAAAGTAACTCAATAGAGCAGATTTGTTTGTTTAGAGCAGCAGGTCTTCAGCATTTTCTGTGTAGAGAAGGAGATGTTAGAATGGACTAGCACTCACGGGCCATATGAAAAGAAAAGTAACTCAATAGAGCAGTTTTGTTTGTTTAGAGCAGCAGGTCTTCAGCATTTTCTGAATAGAGGTGATGACAGAATGGACTAGCACTCACGGGCCATATGAAAAGAAAAGTAACTCAATAGAGCAGTTTTGTTAGTTTAGAGCAGCAGGTCTTCAGCATTTTCTGAATAGAGAAGGAGATGACAGAATGGACTAGCACTCACGGGTCATATGAAAAGAAAAGTAACTCAATAGAACAGCTTTGTTTGTTTAGAGCAGCAGGTCTTCAGCATTTTCTGAATAGAGGTGATGACAGAATGGACTAGCACTCACGGGCCATATGAAAAGAAAAGTAACTCAATAGAGCACTTTTGTTAGTTTAGAGCAGCAGGTCTTCAGCATTTTCTGAATAGAGAAGGAGATGACAGAATGGACTAGCACTCACGGGCCATATGAAAAGAAAAGTAACTCAATAGAGCAGTTTTGTTAGTTTAGAGCAGCAGGTCTTCAGCATTTTCTGAATAGATAAGGTGATGACAGAATGGACTAGCACTCACGGGCCATATGAAAAGAAAAGTAACTCAATAGAGCACTTTTGTTAGTTTAGAGCAGCAGGTCTTCAGCATTTTCTGAATAGAGAAGGAGATGACAGAATGGACTAGCACACTCACGGGCCATATGAAAAGAAAAGTAACTCAATAGAGCAGCTTTGTTTGTTTAGAGCAGCAGGTCTTCAGCATTTTCTGAATAGAGAAGGAGATGACAGAATGGACTAGCACTCACGGGCCATATGAAAAGAAAAGTAACTCAATAGAGCAGTTTTGTTAGTTTAGAGCAGCAGGTCTTCAGCATTTTCTGAATAGATAAGGTGATGACAGAATGGACTAGCACTCACGGGCCATATGAAAAGAAAAGTAACTCAATAGAGCACTTTTGTTAGTTTAGAGCAGCAGGTCTTCAGCATTTTCTGAATAGAGGTGATGACAGAATGGACTAGCACTCACGGGCCATATGAAAAGAAAAGTAACTCAATAGAGCAGCTTTGTTTGTTTAGAGCAGCAGGTCTTCAGCATTTTCTGAATAGAGGTGATGACAGAATGGACTAGCACTCACGGGCCATATGAAAAGAAAAGTAACTCAATAGAGCAGTTTTGTTTGTTTAGAGCAGCAGGTCTTCAGCATTTTCTGAATAGAGAAGGAGATGACAGAATGGACTAGCACTCACGGGCCATATGAAAAGAAAAGTAACTCAATAGAGCAGTTTTGTTTGTTTAGAGCAGCAGGTCTTCAGCATTTTCTGAATAGAGGTGATGACAGAATGGACTAGCACTCACGGGCCATATGAAAAGAAAAGTAACTCAATAGAGCAGTTTTGTTAGTTTAGAGCAGCAGGTCTTCAGCATTTTCTGAATAGAGGTGATGACAGAATGGACTAGCACTCACGGGCCATATGAAAAGAAAAGTAACTCAATAGAGCAGTTTTGTTAGTTTAGAGCAGCAGGTCTTCAGCATTTTCTGAATAGAGAAGGAGATGACAGAATGGACTAGCACTCACGGGCCATATGAAAAGAAAAGTAACTCAATAGAGCAGTTTTGTTTGTTTAGAGCAGCAGGTCTTCAGCATTTTCTGAATAGAGGTGATGACAGAATGGACTAGCACTCACGGGCCATATGAAAAGAAAAGTAACTCAATAGAGCAGTTTTGTTTGTTTAGAGCAGCAGGTCTTCAGCATTTTCTGAATAGAGGTGATGACAGAATGGACTAGCACTCACGGGCCATATGAAAAGAAAAGTAACTCAATAGAGCACTTTTGTTAGTTTAGAGCAGCAGGTCTTCAGCATTTTCTGAATAGAGGTGATGACAGAATGGACTAGCACTCACGGGCCATATGAAAAGAAAAGTAACTCAATAGAGCACTTTTGTTAGTTTAGAGCAGCAGGTCTTCAGCATTTTCTGAATAGAGGTGATGACAGAATGGACTAGCACTCACGGGCCATATGAAAAGAAAAGTAACTCAATAGAGCACTTTTGTTAGTTTAGAGCAGCAGGTCTTCAGCATTTTCTGAATAGAGGTGATGACAGAATGGACTAGCACTCACGGGCCATATGAAAAGAAAAGTAACTCAATAGAGCACTTTTGTTAGTTTAGAGCAGCAGGTCTTCAGCATTTTCTGAATAGAGAAGGAGATGACAGAATGGAATAGCACACACGGGCCATATGAAAAGAAAAGTAACTCAATAGAGCAGTTTTGTTTGTTTAGAGCAGCAGGTCTTCAGCATTTTCTGAATAGAGGTGATGACAGAATGGACTAGCACTCACGGGCCATATGAAAAGAAAAGTAACTCAATAGAGCAGTTTTGTTTGTTTAGAGCAGCAGGTCTTCAGCATTTTCTGAATAGAGGTGATGACAGAATGGACTAGCACTCACGGGCCATATGAAAAGAAAAGTAACTCAATAGAGCACTTTTGTTAGTTTAGAGCAGCAGGTCTTCAGCATTTTCTGAATAGGGTGATGACAGAATGGACTAGCACTCACGGGCCATATGAAAAGAAAAGTAACTCAATAGAGCACTTTTGTTAGTTTAGAGCAGCAGGTCTTCAGCATTTTCTGAATAGATAAGGAGATGACAGAATGGACTAGCACTCACGGGCCATATGAAAAGAAAAGTAACTCAATAGAGCACTTTTGTTAGTTTAGAGCAGCAGGTCTTCAGCATTTTCTGAATAGATAAGGAGATGACAGAATGGACTAGCACTCACGGGCCATATGAAAAGAAAAGTAACTCAATAGAGCACTTTTGTTAGTTTAGAGCAGCAGGTCTTCAGCATTTTCTGAATAGATAAGGAGATGACAGAATGGACTAGCACTCACGGGCCATATGAAAAGAAAAGTAACTCAATAGAGCAGTTTTGTTTGTTTAGAGCAGCAGGTCTTCAGCATTTTCTGAATAGAGAAGGAGATGACAGAATGGACTAGCACTCACGGGCCATATGAAAAGAAAAGTAACTCAATAGAGCAGTTTTGTTAGTTTAGAGCAGCAGGTCTTCAGCATTTTCTGAATAGAGGTGATGACAGAATGGACTAGCACTCACGGGCCATATGAAAAGAAAAGTAACTCAATAGAGCACTTTTGTTAGTTTAGAGCAGCAGGTCTTCAGCATTTTCTGAATAGAGGTGATGACAGAATGGACTAGCACTCACGGGCCATATGAAAAGAAAAGTAACTCAATAGAGCACTTTTGTTAGTTTAGAGCAGCAGGTCTTCAGCATTTTCTGAATAGAGGTGATGACAGAATGGACTAGCACTCACGGGCCATATGAAAAGAAAAGTAACTCAATAGAGCACTTTTGTTAGTTTAGAGCAGCAGGTCTTCAGCATTTTCTGAATAGAGGTGATGACAGAATGGACTAGCACTCACGGGCCATATGAAAAGAAAAGTAACTCAATAGAGCACTTTTGTTAGTTTAGAGCAGCAGGTCTTCAGCATTTTCTGAATAGAGGTGATGACAGAATGGACTAGCACTCACGGGCCATATGAAAAGAAAAGTAACTCAATAGAGCACTTTTGTTAGTTTAGAGCAGCAGGTCTTCAGCATTTTCTGAATAGAGGTGATGACAGAATGGACTAGCACTCACGGGCCATATGAAAAGAAAAGTAACTCAATAGAGCACTTTTGTTAGTTTAGAGCAGCAGGTCTTCAGCATTTTCTGAATAGAGGTGATGACAGAATGGACTAGCACTCACGGGCCATATGAAAAGAAAAGTAACTCAATAGAGCACTTTTGTTAGTTTAGAGCAGCAGGTCTTCAGCATTTTCTGAATAGAGGTGATGACAGAATGGACTAGCACTCACGGGCCATATGAAAAGAAAAGTAACTCAATAGAGCACTTTTGTTAGTTTAGAGCAGCAGGTCTTCAGCATTTTCTGAATAGAGGTGATGACAGAATGGACTAGCACTCACGGGCCATATGAAAAGAAAAGTAACTCAATAGAGCACTTTTGTTAGTTTAGAGCAGCAGGTCTTCAGCATTTTCTGAATAGAGAAGGAGATGACAGAATGGACTAGCACTCACGGGCCATATGAAAAGAAAAGTAACTCAATAGAGCACTTTTGTTAGTTTAGAGCAGCAGGTCTTCAGCATTTTCTGAATAGAGAAGGAGATGACAGAATGGACTAGCACTCACGGGCCATATGAAAAGAAAAGTAACTCAATAGAGCAGTTTTGTTTGTTTAGAGCAGCAGGTCTTCAGCATTTTCTGAATAGAGGTGATGACAGAATGGACTAGCACTCACGGGCCATATGAAAAGAAAAGTAACTCAATAGAGCACTTTTGTTAGTTTAGAGCAGCAGGTCTTCAGCATTTTCTGAATAGAGGTGATGACAGAATGGACTAGCACTCACGGGCCATATGAAAAGAAAAGTAACTCAATAGAGCACTTTTGTTAGTTTAGAGCAGCAGGTCTTCAGCATTTTCTGAATAGATAAGGAGATGACAGAATGGACTAGCACTCACGGGCCATATGAAAAGAAAAGTAACTCAATAGAGCACTTTTGTTAGTTTAGAGCAGCAGGTCTTCAGCATTTTCTGAATAGATAAGGAGATGACAGAATGGACTAGCACTCACGGGCCATATGAAAAGAAAAGTAACTCAATAGAGCACTTTTGTTAGTTTAGAGCAGCAGGTCTTCAGCATTTTCTGAATAGATAAGGAGATGACAGAATGGACTAGCACTCACGGGCCATATGAAAAGAAAAGTAACTCAATAGAGCAGTTTTGTTTGTTTAGAGCAGCAGGTCTTCAGCATTTTCTGAATAGAGGTGATGACAGAATGGACTAGCACTCACGGGCCATATGAAAAGAAAAGTAACTCAATAGAGCACTTTTGTTAGTTTAGAGCAGCAGGTCTTCAGCATTTTCTGAATAGAGAAGGAGATGACAGAATGGACTAGCACTCACGGGCCATATGAAAAGAAAAGTAACTCAATAGAGCACTTTTGTTTGTTTAGAGCAGCAGGTCTTCAGCATTTTCTGAATAGAGAAGGTGATGACAGAATGGACTAGCACTCACGGGCCATATGAAAAGAAAAGTAACTCAATAGAGCAGTTTTGTTTGTTTAGAGCAGCAGGTCTTCAGCATTTTCTGAATAGAGAAGGTGATGACAGAATGGACTAGCACTCACGGGCCATATGAAAAGAAAAGTAACTCAATAGAGCAGTTTTGTTTGTTTAGAGCAGCAGGTCTTCAGCATTTTCTGAATAGAGAAGGAGATGACAGAATGGACTAGCACTCACGGGCCATATGAAAAGAAAAGTAACTCAATAGAGCAGTTTTGTTAGTTTAGAGCAGCAGGTCTTCAGCATTTTCTGAATAGAGAAGGAGATGACAGAATGGACTAGCACTCACGGGCCATATGAAAAGAAAAGTAACTCAATAGAGCACTTTTGTTAGTTTAGAGCAGCAGGTCTTCAGCATTTTCTGAATAGATAAGGAGATGACAGAATGGACTAGCACTCACGGGCCATATGAAAAGAAAAGTAACTCAATAGAGCACTTTTGTTAGTTTAGAGCAGCAGGTCTTCAGCATTTTCTGAATAGATAAGGAGATGACAGAATGGACTAGCACTCACGGGCCATATGAAAAGAAAAGTAACTCAATAGAGCACTTTTGTTAGTTTAGAGCAGCAGGTCTTCAGCATTTTCTGAATAGATAAGGAGATGACAGAATGGACTAGCACTCACGGGCCATATGAAAAGAAAAGTAACTCAATAGAGCACTTTTGTTAGTTTAGAGCAGCAGGTCTTCAGCATTTTCTGAATAGATAAGGAGATGACAGAATGGACTAGCACTCACGGGCCATATGAAAAGAAAAGTAACTCAATAGAGCAGTTTTGTTAGTTTAGAGCAGCAGGTCTTCAGCATTTTCTGAATAGAGAAGGAGATGACAGAATGGACTAGCACTCACGGGCCATATGAAAAGAAAAGTAACTCAATAGAGCACTTTTGTTAGTTTAGAGCAGCAGGTCTTCAACATTTTCTGAATAGAGAAGGAGATGACAGAATGGACTAGCACTCACGGGCCATATGAAAAGAAAAGTAACTCAATAGAGCACTTTTGTTAGTAGAGCAGCAGGTCTTCAGCATTTTCTGAATAGAGAAGGAGATGACAGAATGGACTAGCACTCACGGGCCATATGAAAAGAAAAGTAACTCAATAGAGCACTTTTGTTAGTTTAGAGCAGCAGGTCTTCAGCATTTTCTGAATAGAGAAGGAGATGACAGAATGGACTAGCACTCACGGGCCATATGAAAAGAAAAGTAACTCAATAGAGCACTTTTGTTAGTTTAGAGCAGCAGGTCTTCAGCATTTTCTGAATAGATAAGGAGATGACAGAATGGACTAGCACTCACGGGCCATATGAAAAGAAAAGTAACTCAATAGAGCAGTTTTGTTAGTTTAGAGCAGCAGGTCTTCAGCATTTTCTGAATAGATAAGGAGATGACAGAATGGACTAGCACTCACGGGCCATATGAAAAGAAAAGTAACTCAATAGAGCAGTTTTGTTAGTTTAGAGCAGCAGGTCTTCAGCATTTTCTGAATAGAGGTGATGACAGAATGGACTAGCACTCACGGGCCATATGAAAAGAAAAGTAACTCAATAGAGCAGTTTTGTTAGTTTAGAGCAGCAGGTCTTCAGCATTTTCTGAATAGAGAAGGAGATGACAGAATGGACTAGCACTCACGGGCCATATGAAAAGAAAAGTAACTCAATAGAGCACTTTTGTTAGTTTAGAGCAGCAGGTCTTCAGCATTTTCTGAATAGAGAAGGAGATGACAGAATGGACTAGCACTCACGGGCCATATGAAAAGAAAAGTAACTCAATAGAGCACTTTTGTTAGTTTAGAGCAGCAGGTCTTCAACATTTTCTGAATAGAGAAGGAGATGACAGAATGGACTAGCACTCACGGGCCATATGAAAAGAAAAGTAACTCAATAGAGCAGTTTTGTTAGTTTAGAGCAGCAGGTCTTCAGCATTTTCTGAATAGATAAGGAGATGACAGAATGGACTAGCACTCACGGGCCATATGAAAAGAAAAGTAACTCAATAGAGCAGTTTTGTTTGTTTAGAGCAGCAGGTCTTCAGCATTTTCTGAATAGAGGTGATGACAGAATGGACTAGCACTCACGGGCCATATGAAAAGAAAAGTAACTCAATAGAGCAGTTTTGTTAGTTTAGAGCAGCAGGTCTTCAGCATTTTCTGAATAGAGGTGATGACAGAATGGACTAGCACTCACGGGCCATATGAAAAGAAAAGTAACTCAATAGAGCAGTTTTGTTTGTTTAGAGCAGCAGGTCTTCAGCATTTTCTGAATAGAGGTGATGACAGAATGGACTAGCACTCACGGGCCATATGAAAAGAAAAGTAACTCAATAGAGCAGTTTTGTTAGTTTAGAGCAGCAGGTCTTCAGCATTTTCTGAATAGAGAAGGAGATGACAGAATGGACTAGCACTCACGGGCCATATGAAAAGAAAAGTAACTCAATAGAGCAGTTTTGTTTGTTTAGAGCAGCAAGTCTTCAGCATTTTCTGAATAGAGAAGGAGATGACAGAATGGACTAGCACTCACGGGCCATATGAAAAGAAAAGTAACTCAATAGAGCACTTTTGTTAGTTTAGAGCAGCAGGTCTTCAGCATTTTCTGAATAGAGAAGGAGATGACAGAATGGACTAGCACTCACGGGCCATATGAAAAGAAAAGTAACTCAATAGAGCAGCTTTGTTTGTTTAGAGCATCAGGTCTTCAGCATTTTCTGAATAGAGAAGGCGATGACAGAATGGAATAGCACACACGGGCCATATAAAAAGAAAAGTAGCAATACACGATGTTTATGTTGAATATCGATTATTTCAGAGCAATTTTGAATCCTAAAACTTTTTTTTCGGAAAAAGAAACGGTGCTCTGTAACGTGATATCTATGTTACAATGAATTCCAACGTAGGCACCTGATATGCTTATATTTTTCAGTATCCTTTAAAATTATCAGTTATGTAATTTATCGCAGCATAGCTCATAGCAGATTTGGGAATCAAAGGCCATGTACCCAAGGCATATGGATATTCATTTCTCCAGTTTGAAAATCTATTTTTTTTTATTTTATTTGTGGATGTCTCGCGGGCCGTTAGGTTAAAAAAGTGCTGCGCAGATCATGCATTGAAGACTCCTGCTGTAAAGGAAGTCTTGCGTTATTTGCTACAAGGGGCAGAGAACGCTTAGTGAAAGTCTGTTCGTGATCTGTAAATTCCGGGTAGTTCCGGTTTGGGACCTATAAAGCTCTGGGCCGGGCTGGACGGGGATTTCCAATTAATGCCTCTACTCTTAGGAACCACTGGCCGCCAAAATCAAGGATGAGCTACTGTTCAGGACCTTAGATGTTAGCGGCGGACGTTAAACCCCAAAGGAAACAAAAAAAAAACACAACGAAAACGATATGTTCTAACCCCCCCCCCTTTCCCATTCTTAGGAAAAAAGGCATATAAGTCATATGCATTCCCTGTAACCGATTCGTGTAATTCACATTGAATATTTTTTAGCCAGGAATACCATTATTAAAAAAAGAAAAAATAGTCTCAGCATCTGAGAGACCTCCAAGTAATACGTATTCTTTCTTTTGTTGTTTAAAATTCCCCCACTTAAACAAGCTTGAAGTAAACTGATAACAGTGATGAATCCGGGTTCGAATCCCGGCGAGGCTTGGATGTTGTGTTTGTCTTACGCCACTGGCTCTCTCTCCCTTCCCTGGAACCAGTGGCCCTAAATTAGGGACGGGCGACTGCTTGTAGCCCACTGAGTTCACGGTGTTCGTTCAACCACCACTTTTTTTTTCAGTAAAAAATGTATAGTAAAAATGATAAAAACAAATGAAATGTTGAAATACCTTTGAAAATCCTGAGGGTTTTCTATCCAGGTTTGTTTTACTCAAACCATTCGCCGCTTAAGCCACTTTTTTTAATTAGAACTACGTCACTGAAGGGAGGCCACGGGTGTGATAATGCCAGAACAATTAAATTGGGCTCGTATTTTTTTAATTTTGTGACGACTCGGCTGACGATTATGCAGAAGCGCTAGCGTCTGAGCATGCGCTGGAGATGGGTCTTGACTCGAGACCCGGATGAGGCACAGTACTGAACCAATGGCCTCATCCTGCAAATCAGCGGGCCCATATTAGAAACCAGAGACTGCTCACAACTCTTAGAGTTGCTCATGGTGGGTGTTAAACCCCGAAACAAGAAGAAAAAGTTTTTTTATGAAGCAAAAAGTATCATTTCATCCGTCATTGTTCTCATTTTTTCCAAAGACTGCGGTGTGGTTAAGAGTTCTTGTCCTTTGTACCCGGGTTCGAATCCGGAATATGCTACGGATATCATTCTTTCTTAAGGCAGTGTACCTTTTCTTGAACCAGTTGTCCTAAAGTAAAGATGAGCAACTCCATGCAACTTTCCATTTACTCAAAAAAAAAAAAAGTTTTGCATAGCACAAAATTTACCATAATGCCGTAGTTTTTCTACGCGAAAAAGCATTAATAAATTTCCATAAGTTGAATTAATTCTTTCATATTTCCATATATGGGTTGCCAGATCACGTTATATAACTAATTATTAATTCCGCTTCTCAAACGCAAGGACAAAACTTCGAGAACTCCTACCACGTGTTGTTGTAGTGTTCCATGTGCGTCATTTGCAAAGGAAGTTGCTCTCAGAACATCAACAGCAAGGAGCCTGTTCAAACAGTAACTTCATGCATATGCAGATTGAAATTATGTTTTACGATCGCTGTTGAATATTCCTTCATGCTTTCCGACTTGTTTTCGCCGTCTTTTACGACGCAGTGCTCTCGATCTGGGATTACGAATGCGAACGGAATCTGCTTACTGGTCGCACTTTGTTTGCGCTTCTGCCTTCTGTTCAAAATATTTACTCACATTGTGGCAACGGTCTGACGAAAGAGCACTCGAAGGACATAGTCTGCACGGAGA
Source organism: Macrothele yani (assembly GCA_039090855.1). NCBI lineage: Eukaryota > Metazoa > Arthropoda > Arachnida > Araneae > Macrothelidae > Macrothele > Macrothele yani. The sequence continues at coordinate 141,907,869 of CM077009.1, read as the reverse complement.
GCATTCAGCAATTTTTACTGTAAATTATGAACGAAAAATCATTGAGCCCAGAAGGGAAAATTAGCAAATTATCTTTATTAAGGAAATTAGGATTAGATTTTGTGAAATCTTGCTTACTGATTCCAGCTTTTTGCCTAATTTTTGCTTTGTCTCTCAGTACCTTATTCCTAGTGACGTATATTCGAAGCTAGCTGCGAAGCCCAGACAATGTACAAATAAAACTGAATTACATATACGCAAATAAAAGTCAATTATCAACGGTATTAAAATATGTCGATGCTTTCCGTGCGAAAAAAAAAAAAAAAAACGCGTGCAGATTCGCTTCTTTGACTCAGTCTGGCGAGCGAAAACCAACGGTATAAAGCAAGCAGCTCTTCTAGAGTCTTCGCAGTTCTGATGCGAAAACCTTCCGTACTATCGCCTGCTAGCGTTTCTATGACAACATGAATCAGCTGGTAGAGGATAATGGGCCATTGCTTTGGGAAACGGTTCGCTCAGAAAAAAGGAGAGTTAGACTATCTCGGTCACTCGCATAATCCCGCCCATAAGCGTTTCGCGAGAGTTGTTTCAGGTTTTGTGAAGTGTCAATAAATTAAAATCAGAGATATTATATCTTAAATTCGTGGCTTTGTTGGATTCGAACTGTTTTAATAAATTTTGTGAAAGCTTCCCTGAACATCTACTGTCAGAACTTAATTCAAATTAGGCTTCAAATATTGATACAGCTCGACTAAAAAATGAAAGGTGTTTTATTCCCTTCATGAATACAAAAACAAATCAGTAAGAGACATTACGTGTTACAAAATGTTGAATAAATTGGACATAGTGTTTAGTGAGGTGTACAAATTAGCAGACCTCATATTAAACTTTCCATCAACAACTGCATTTGCCGAAAGAAATTTTTCAGCATTAAGAAGAATCAGGATATATCTTAGAGCCACATAAGGACATGCACATTCGAAAAACTTGGCTGTTTTGTCAATAGAGAAAAACATTGTTTTTAAATATGAAAAAGTACTCGGAAGAAACATTTTATGAAAACGCAGCACTCAAGTTCACACAAAAGGAGAAGAGTAGAGTTCATGTACAAATAGAGTATTCAGAAGAAGAATGGAGTTCATGTACAATTAAGTGTTCAAATCCTAATCCTCATAATTATTTGGTATGTTAGCAATGGCATGTACCTAAAATTTACAAAAAAAAAAAAAAGTACTTTTATTACTTAACAATTATTAAACTTCGCAATTAAAAAAAATAATACTGGGGGGAGGGGGGACGGGGAAGATAGATCAGGTATTGGATCCAAGATACGCCACTTCTTATTCCCTATCTTTCGGAGGGAAGAGGTTGGGGGGGGGGGGAGCGGTTAACGTGCACAACGAGCAACTCTTTTGATTATAAGTTGCCTGTTCCTAATTTAGGGCCCTTGGCGGGAAAAGAGCCACTCAATGCGATCGCGCACAAACACAACACCTACGCCTCACCCGGGATTGGTACATAGGCCTATCTCGGACGAGTAATCCGAATCCAGCGTTTCTGACCACTCGACCAACGGGGAGGCTCCATATCGTTCTGTAACCTTATTCGTATTCCTTTTTTCCGCGCTGTTATTTATTCTACCGTGTTTTCTTCTTCTTCTTCTTTTTATTTTGTTTTGATTGAAGGTTTAACGACCACCGTAAGCAACTCAATGGGTTATACGCAGTCGCTCGTCCTTAATCTAGGGCCACTGGTTCCAGGGAAGGGAGACAAACACAACATTAATGCCTCACCGGGATTCGAACCCGGACCCTTCTCGGACGAATGGTCATAAGCTAGCTCTTAGACTACTGCGCCACCTGGGCGGTGAAGTACATCTTCAACAAAGAATGACGCATTTCAAATAAAAGATCTTTTCAATTATTACGAAGTGTTTGAAATATTAAAACGAGGTCAGTGCGTCACAAATTCTCTGAATTGTCCTTTGCATAAGCAACGGTGCCCTTTATAGCTTTTTCTTTTCTTTCTTCCCCTCTAAACCCAAGGTTTTTACTTCACCTTAGGAAAACTCAGAACATTCGGTTGAAAATATATACCATTACATAAATTTTTCTAGAAATTAAATTGTTCATATGAGTGCGTTTCACACAAAATATGATATTCAGAGAATCTGTTTATAATCGTTGAATTCACCGAAGACAGATTAGGTGTCAAATTAATTTGCTCCATGCGAGGGGTAGAATCTTGCAAAAAAATCAAGATGAACCGTAAAATTGAAAATAGAGTGAACTTGGGAAGTAAGGAAAAAATGGGTTTGATCGTAAGAAAAGAAAAACGAGTATATAAATACATAACTACAAAAAAAAAAATAAGGAAGAAAAAGATGAAGAATAAGCTGTAGCATTGGACTGAACAGGAGCAAATTCTAGAGAGTGTGTGTGTTTAGGGCGTGGCAGGCAGTGCTGTTTCTAACATTTGGGAAAAGAATGAAGATTTCGCAAACACGCTGAGTTATAAGCAATTCCATATTAATCTTAAAGGGACAAATCATATTGTGAAATTTCATCCCAAAGAGCTAACTTAGGATGTTCTTCAAGAATTGTTCCAAATAAACGGCTGCCCCAATCATGCGATACCTCATCCCAAAGAGCTAATTTGGGACGTTCTTCAAGAACTGTTCCAAATAAACGGATGCCCCAATTATGTGGAGCTTCATCCCAAAGAGCTAATATGGGATGTTCTTCACGAATTGTCCCAAATAAACGACTGCTCCAATTATGCGAACATCCCAAATCGCTAATTTGGGACGTTCTGCTCAAATTGTTCCAAATAAACCGCTGCTCCAATTATGCACAGCTTCATCCCAAAGAGCTAATTTGTGGTGTTCTTCATGAATTGTCCCAAATGAACGTCTGCCCCAATTATGTGATACCTCATTCCAAAGAACTCGTTTGAGACGTTGTTCAAGAATTTTCCAAATAAATGGTTGCCCCGGTTATGCGAAGCTTCATCCCAAAGAGCTAATTTTGGATGTTCTTCATGAATTGTTTGTGAAAACACAAGTTTGTCCGTGTCCCCTAACTCCAGAGTAAGTCGCTCTCCCAACTGAGCTACGCGGACAGAATGTCTTTCTGCAAATTTGTCGTCTTAACACATGTTTTCACCTCTGTAGTACGTCATATGTTCAAAATAAGCGGCTGCCCCAGTTATGCGAAGCTTTATCCCAAAGAGCTAATTTGGGATGTTCTTTACGAATTGTCCCAAATAAACGCTTAAACGCTGCCCAATTATACAATGCCTCATCCCAAAGAGCAAATTTGGGATGTCCTTCACGAATTGTTCCAAATTAGAGGCGGCCTCAATGATGGGAAGCTTCATCCCAAGGAGTTAATTTGGGCTGTCTTCACGAATTCCAAATAAATGGCTGCCCTAATTATGCGAAGTTTCATCCCAAAGAGCTAATTTGGGATATTCTTCATGAATTGTCCCAAATAAACGGCTGTTCCAATTATGCAAAACTTCACTCGAAAGAGCTAATTTGGGATGTTCTCCGGGAAATGTTCCAAATAAACGGCCGCCCGATTAATCGATGGCCCAATTAATTGGAGTCTACTAAAGCCGAATTTAAAAAATTCTCGAATTTTATTTTCTGCAACTGCAGACAGCCGCACACAGCAAATTTTACGAAATAAAATTTCGTTTTATACACATTTTTTTATAAATTCAATTAAAATATATTTTAAAATACTTACATGTTGCTTACGTCAGAACACAACACAGAGTTGGCACTTTATCAGATGCACATGTTTTGTGTCCATGAACAGGACCATAACAGTCAGTGCAACATTGCAAATAATAATTTCGCCGAAAGAAATGCACTGTACGTAAGTTCAATTTGAAGCGATGGCCTCTGATCATTCGTCCGAAAGGGGTCCGGGTTCGAATCCCGATGAGGCATGGATGTTGTCTTTGTCTTACGGCACTGGTTCTCTCCCTTCCCTGGAACCAGTGACCCTAAATTAGGGACGGGCGACTGCTATAGCCCATTGAGTTGCTTTTGGTGGTCATTGAATCTCCAACCAAAAAAAACGACTGCTATAGCCCATTGAGTTGCTTTTGGTGGTCATTGAATCTCCAACCAAAAAAAAAACAAAACAAAAAAAAAAACAATGAAACCTTTGCCTCCAATTTCGAGCTGAAACACAAATATTTCTGCAACAAAACGATCTAACGACAATACTGGACAGAGGTATAATCGCGGGAAAAGAAACTACGATTACGGGAGAAATCTTCCCTCCGTCAAACTTCCGTTTTCGGAAATTTTCCCCTCATGTTTCCATATGAAACACAGACATTTACAAAATAAAAATGGTATTTAACAATAACGTGGACAGAGGGAACATCGCGAGAAAAAAAAACAAAAAAAACTTACCATTTCGGGGGAATGCTTTATTCCGTCTAACTTCCGTTTTCGGAAAGTTTGGAAAAACGGAAATCCGTCCCACACTGAAAATTTTCACCAATGATCGGTAATCTGCACACACACAAAAAAAAAAAAACGGTTAAAAATGACTCTGGGTTAATGTTTTTGTCTGCGTCGCTGCAATTCTGCTACGGAGTTTCCTTTGAAAATCTAATATTAAACGTTTGTGACAGGATCAGCATGTGTAGTGTGACAATCGAACGTGGGTGGGGGGATCTGCAATCCCGGTAACTCTAACAGGAGAAATGTAAATTTTCTCAAAAAATTATTAAATCAGAGATTTCGTCTTTTCTTCATGTTGTCAAAATCCATCAGCACACATTTTTTTGACATAGAAATTAATGACAGTGATTATTTTTTTTTTTTTCATTGACGGTTTAATGACCACCGTGGGCAACTCAATGGGCTATAAGCAGTCGCCTGTCCCTGATTTAGTGTCACCGGTTTCAGGGAAAGGAAGGAGCCAGTGCCGTAAGACAAGCATAGCATCCATGCCTCACCGGGATTCGAACCCGAACCCTTCTCGGACGAATGGTCAGCATAAGCCAACGCTTAGAACATTGCGCCACGGAGCAGCTTAAATGTTTCGACAGGAGAAGAAAGGCACATTTGTTTCGCAAAAATCGAAAATTCAGTATTTAGCGAAATGTTCGGTATTACTCCGCTCTCTATTTTTAAGACCATAAAAAATCGCATTATGAATTTCATTCTCCTGAAAAGCACACGTGCAATATCTACGCTTTTAACAAAAAACACCGGTTTCTGAATGAGTTTTTATGTAAAACTCGGAAACTATTTCTTTCGTATAATCTGGTTCCGTCTTTCACTTTTAACTTTTAAAATAAACTAACAAATAACATTTAATTTTAGTTCAGGATTACAGAGAGCGCCTAAACGTTTGAGAAGAAAATTATTATCAAGCTATAACAGCGAGCATTTGACAACTACTTCTCCCTTTTTACCATAATAATGGAACCTTTCGGTTTTAGTTTCTGGAAGGCGAAACAATCTGAAATCTACGCTTCTCATTGCTATAGCATTTAGACTGATATGCATGGGTCATGTTTTCTAAGGTCAATAATTTGTTCGCTTGGAGTGTGTTAGATGCTATTTTAGGCATCTTCAAAGATCGTAAAGCATGAATTTTGAACTATAGCATAATCAAGATCTTCCAAAGAAGGAAACTTAAACCTGGAAACGTTTGTGAAGAAACGCCCTTGGAAGTAACAAATTCACCATCTGTAAGAATGATACTGTTTTATATAACAGCCTTGTGTAAAAATTTGTTCTTGCAGATTTTACTATAGAAATCATGTATGGAAATATAACGTATTTTTAGCTCGCAGCATCTGTAAAGATGTCAGAGCTTTCGGTAAGAATAACAACTGACTCACAACTTTCCTTGAATTGTTAGAAATTGAAAGTCAGCTAGTATAGATGCTTTTAACGCGGCACGGTAAAGGTAACTTATGCCGCGAACTTCAGTTTATTGCACTTATACCTACAGTTTTCATAGCGGTAACAATAAAACGAAACAATAGTATAATTTTGAAGGTTTTGAAATTCCCGGAGATCACTGCTGTGAATTTTCGTTTTTGTCGTACAAAATAAAAAATCTACCAGAGTGCAAAATTTCTATTTTGTGGAATTTCAGAAAAACTAAAAAAGTGTGCGAAGAAGGTGCAGCATACCTTCACTGTCGAAGATTCAGCATTTGTAATCTATACTTTTGAATAAATTGCACACACGCGCATATAAAACAACAACAGATTTTTCGGTTTCAAAAATCATCGGATCAGTGTATATTTTTCGTTTTTGTTTAATTAGGATAAAAATATACATAAAAGCACTAACATTTCAGCTTTGGATTAAATTAACTGGATAAACACATTGTACAAATTGTGTATTTAGCAACAAGATAGAAAGAGAGAGAGAGAGAGAGAGAGAGAAATGACGAGAGACTGACTAAGAGACAATGGTAGCAATAAGAAGACAAAAATAGGAGAAAGCGCAAGACAAAAAAAGAAAGACACAGTACAGCGTAGGTAGCTGTACGGAAAGAAAAGGAGAGATAGGGGAAGGCTTAACCTTCCAGGAAATGTTTGCTTCCCTGTGAGCGTATATTAGTCTAAGCTCTGGCCTCTTGACCACTTTTTCGAGTAAGCCCAGGTTCGATTCCGGGTTGAGGCACGAGTGGTGTGTTTACCTTACAGCCGTCTCTCTTTTTCTCCCTTCCCTGAAACCATTGGTTCTTAATTAGGTACAGGCGACTTCTTATAGCCCTTAAAATTGCTCACGATAGTCGTTACACCCCGAAACAAAAAAAAATCAATAATTTCATGTTCTTAGGGAGAAAAAAAGAACGAGAGGTAAAGTGGCAGTGTGGGAGATATTGAGAGAGAGAGAGAGAGAGAGAGAGAGAGAGAGAGAGAGGGGGTTTCGCTGATGGGATGGAAAGGATGGAGGAGGAGCACGGTAGAAAAAAGAGAGAGAGAGAGAGAGAGAGAGAGAAAGAGAGAGAGGGTTTCGCTGATGGGATGGAAAGGATGGAGGAGGAACACGGTAGAAAAGAGAGAGCGGCAATAGCAGAGAGATAAAGGCAGTGAGATACAGGCAGAGATAAAAAAAGGAAGCAGTATTGACTCTAAGTTGGGGACTTATATCCCTTCAAATTGCTCACGGTGGTAGATAAAACCCGAAACAAAAAATCAATAATTGCATGTTCTAAGGGAGAAAATGGAGCGAAGGAGAGAAAAGCTGTGGAAACGACATTGAGAGAGGGAGAGGGTACCGACAGTGAGGGGATGGAAAGAATGGAGGAGGGGCACGGTGGAAAGGAGAGAGCGGGAGTAACAGAAAGAGAAAGGCAGTGTGATACAGGCAGATAGATAAAGAAGGAAGCAGTATTGGTTCTAAGTTAGGTACTTATATCCATTAAAATTGCTCACGATGGTCAGTAAACATCGAAAAAAAAAACAACCAATCATTTCGTGTTCTTAGAGAGAAAACAGAACGAGACGGAGAAAGACTGTGTTGGAGATACTGAGAGAGGAAAGGAGTTTCGAGGATAAAGGGATGGAAAGGATGGAGGAGGGGCACAATGGAGAGAAGAGAGCGCTGGTAACAGAGAGAGAGAGAAAGGCAGTGAGATATAGTCAGAGAAAGAGAGAGAGAGAAAAGGAAGCAGTATTGGCTCAAAAAATTGCTCACAGTGGTTGTTAAACCCCGAAACAAAAAAAAAATCAACAATTGCATGCTGTAAGGGAGAAAAAGGAACGAGAGAAAGAAAGGCAGTGGAAATGACATTGAGAGAAGAGGGTACCGCCAGTGATAGGATGGAAAGGATGGAAGAGAGGCACGGTGGAAAGGAGAGAGCGGGCGTGACAGGGAGAGAAAGGCAGCGAGATGCAGGTAGAGGGAGAGAGAGAGAGAAAGAGGAGAAGGAAGTAGTATTGGCTCTAAGTTAGGGACTTACATCCATAAAAATTGCTCACAGTGATCGGTAAATCCAGAAACAAAAACATCAATAATTTCATGTTCTTAGGGAGAAAAAATAACGAGGGAGAGAAAAGCAGTGGAAACGACATTGAGAGACGGAGGGGTTCTGAGAGTGAAAAGATGGAAAAAATATAGAAGAGGCGCGGTGTAAAGGAGAGAGTAGGAGTAACAGAGAAAGGAAAAGGCAGAAAGATGTAGGCAGAGAGGTAGAGAGAGAGAGGGACAGAAAAGCAGTGGAAACGACATTGAGAGACGGAGGGGGTTCTGAGAGTGAAAAGATGGAAAAAATATAAAAGAGGCGCGGTGTAAAGGAGAGAGTAGGAGTAACAGAGAAAGGAAAAGGCAGAAAGATGTAGGCAGAGAGGTAGAGAGAGAGAGGGACAGAAAAGCAGTGGAAACGACATTGAGAGACTGAGGGGGTTCTGAGAGTGAAAAGATGGAAAAAACATAGAAGAGGCGCGGTGTAAAGGAGAGAGTAGGAGTAACAGAGAAAGGAAAAGGCAGAAAGATGTAGGCAGAGAGGTAGAGAGAGAGAGGGACAGAAAAGCAGTGGAAACGACATTGAGAGACTGAGGGGGTTCTGAGAGTGAAAAGATGGAAAAAACATAGAAGAGGCGCGGTGTAAAGGAGAGAGTAGGAGTAACAGAGAAAGGAAAAGGCAGAAAGATGTAGGCAGAGAGGTAGAGAGAGAGAGGGACAGAAAAGCAGTGGAAACGACATTGAGAGACTGAGGGGGTTCTGAGAGTGAAAAGATGGAAAAAACATAGAAGAGGCGCGGTGTAAAGGAGAGAGTAGGAGTAACAGAGAAAGGAAAAGGCAGAAAGATGTAGGCAGAGAGGTAGAGAGAGAGAGAGGGACAGAAAAGCAGTGGAAACGACATTGAGAGACGGAGGGGGTTCTGAGAGTGAAAAGATGGAAAAAAACATAGAAGAGGCGCGGTGTAAAAGGATAGAGTAGGAGTAACAGAGAAAGGAAAAGGCAGAAAGATGTAGGCAGAGTGGTAGAGAGAGAGAGAGAGAAGAAAGCAGTATTGGCTCTAAGTTAGGGACTTATATCTCTTAAAATTGCTCACGGTGGTCGGTAAAATCCGAAACAAAAAAATCAATAATTCCATGTTCTAAGGGAGAAAAAGAAACGAGGGAGAGAAAAACAGTGGAAACGACAGTGGGAGAGGGAGACGATGCAGAGAGAGAGTAAGGGAGTGGAGAGGATGCAGGAGAGGCACGGTGGAAAGGAGACAGCAGGAGTAACAGAAAGAGAAAGACAGTAAGCAGGGCGTTCTGAAAGCTCCCGCAACGCCCGCATTACGGAAGAAAGCTCAAGGCTAAGAGAGCCTCTTGCCTCAGGAAAACGATTTTATATATATTAAATATGAAGGCGGTGAAAGAAAAAAATAAGCTATTTTTATGGCTGATTTGAATGAATTATTAAAAAGAAAAGCTATTTTTCTCAGTATTTTTTAAAATAAATAATTCAAATATTTCGAAATTATTTTTGTGGTTTTAATTCATGAAAACTGGATGACGGAAAATCATCCAGTTTTTTTACAGAGGACTTGTATCACCTATTCATATACATGTATATTAACAAGAGAATGTGAAAGAATTAGAAATTCAATGAATGAAATTTTTGTCTCAATGAGAATAAAGTGTTATGTATTATAATTGTTTGTACATAGCTACGCATTTTCCCGAATTTAATGAACTAAAAGGTGTTCTTCGTGGGGACGAAGAAACAGAGACTTGTGTCATTTTTTATAACAGATCTAAGATAAAAAATTTTACTGTGTGCAAAACGTTATGTTAGGGGTAAATAATTTAAGTGGCTCTGATGTTTTCATGCCACAATTCTAATTTTTTTACTTATTTATTTGCTTACTTATATTCTGCAATTTCGCACACGGTAGTTACGTACGTGATGGTGTGGTGTTGTGAAAACACAAGTTTGTCCGCGACGGGTATCGAATACGAGTTTCCTGGCTCCGGAGTAAGTCGCTCTCCCAACTGAACTACGCAGACAGAAAGTCTCGCTGCAGATTTGTCGTCTTGACACATGTTTTCACCTCTGTAGTACGTCACATCATCTCCCTCTTATTATTATTATTTTTTTTTGTCTTTGAAGCGAAGTAGGAATTTTTAATTAATTGCAAACAATGTGTGGAACGAACATCACACATTTTTCGAAGAACCCAACTGCCAGTGGATCCATTTTCCACAATCGGGAGGCAATGTGAAAACATGAGTTTGTCTGGGACGGGCATCGAATCCTAGTACCCTCACTCCGGAATAAGTCGCGCACCCAACTGAGCTACGCAGACAGAAAGTCTCGCTGCAGATTTGTCGTCTTGACACATGTTTTCACCTCTGTAGTACGTCACATCATCTCCCTCTTATTATTATTATTATTTTTTTTTTGTCTTTGAAGCGAAGTAGGAATTTTTAATTAATTGCAAACAATGTGTGGAACGAACATCACACATTTTTCGAAGAACCCAACTGCCAGTGGATCCATTTTCCACAATCGGGAGGCAATGTGAAAACATGAGTTTGTCTGGGACGGGCATCGAATCCTAGTACCCTCACTCCGGAATAAGTCGCGCACCCAACTGAGCTACGCAGACAGAAAGTCTCGCTGCAGATTTGTCGTCTTGACACATGTTTTCACCTCTGTAGTACGTCACATCATCTCCCTCTTATTATTATTATTATTTTTTTGTCTTTGAAGCGAAGTAGGAATTTTTAATTAATTGCAAACAATGTGTGGAACAAACATCACACAATTTTCGAAGAACCCAACTGCCAGTGGATCCATTTTCCACAATCGGGAGGCAATGTGAAAACATGAGTTTGTCTGGGACGGGCATCGAATCCTAGTACCCTCACTCCGGAATAAGTCGCTCACCCAACTGAGCTACGCGGACAGAATGTCTTGCAAGAGACATTCTGTCGTAAGAGCTTTATTTTGGATGCGTGTAAAAATAACTCAGGTTTGTGAAGATTCAAAACTGACAGCTGAAATGATTTTCTTTGTACTAAGATTGCTTTCATATTTCATGATGATCCAATGCGACTAACTCTAAATTTCTCAAAAGTTGAAAATTGATTTTGTTCACTTTAAAAAGAAGAGAAACGTGACATTTAAGTTTCCTTTGCAATGCATCAGTAAGAATTTTATGTTATTTGTGTTTTCTTGCGTACTATTCTCTTTTAGTATTAAAAATCTAGAATTTTACAAAATTTGGTAATTTCTAGAAATGTTGCAACGTTGCTTTCAGAGGTGTAATTTACCTAAGAAAACAAAAAATTTAGTATGCATATTTGTCTGTTTTTTTCGATATTGCGTAATCATCAAATATTCAATCTTTTTCTCTCGTGACGTGTGGAATTCGAGATCATCTACGTAACTTTCTTCGAGACAAGGAGAAATGTTAGTTCATCGGAATTTTCTGAGAAAAAATGTTTTCTTACATTTTCCCCCTGGCTTCTCATTCAGAAGTCGCAAATGCAAGAAATTTCACCCTACGCGTTATAGAAAACACGGCTTCTTCATTTTTCATAATTGTGTAGTAAAACCAAATTGTAGGTTTTTAAAAGTTGAATCACAAGTCTCTGACTTTATTAACTGTTAGAAAAAAAGAAGAACCTTCGCCTCCACAAAAAAAAAAAAAAAAAAAAAAAAAAAGAAAATAATGAGAAAGGAAAGTAAGTAAGAAAGAAAAGCTAGGAAGAAATTTGAGTTTTTCGAATTTCCCTTAAACACAGTTTTCTTAACAAAAATTGCATTATACCTATATTAAATGTTTTAATGTTCGCCTTAAAATTTAAAACTTTCTATAGATACATACTGTAGTTGTTATTGCTTGTATCAAAACACTGGTTCAACATAAATTTTAAATAATTAAGAACAGTTATCTAAAAGAATTACCTCCCGTTGTGTTTGATCTATGTTTATTGTAAATTTATGGGCGGAAATTTTACAAGTAACGCAAATTTATAAGGAAATTTTTACAACAAATACTGATTCCAAAAATGGGTGGGGGAGGGAAGGGTTGGTATAGCTTTTTGAATCGTAAACTGAAAAATGTTAGTTTCCATTCAATCACCAAAAGAAATGAATACCTCACCGATAAAAAAAATCCCCCCCCCCCCACACACACACACCCTCGAAAAAAATTTCTGGCTACGGCCTACGGCCTTGCTCTTACATTAATCGGATTTGAAATTTTGTATAATGTAGAGACATGGGCACCCATGGCTTAGTTTTCAGGAAGGGCAAACAAAAATTATAACTACGAATAACATGTGGAAACACCATATGCGAATTTCTACTGTATCTTTTAATTATATAACGGTTTTCATCTCACTCTCAACACATAAATTTAACTGGAAACCAGGTGACCCAAATAAAATACATAAAAGTGGTGGATAAATGAAATTAGACGGCTTGTTGGTACAATAAGCAAATTTCTTTGCCGTTGTTATACTCCATTCGACCACATGGGTCGCATGCTCCAAATAACCCCAGAAATCACTCAATTGGTCATCAAGAAAAAAAGAAATGCCCTCAACACAAATTTCTGGGGAAAATTTCGAAAGATGTTATATAAAGCACAGTGTGTATTTGATTATAATTACTGCTACTTACGTTATTGATAACGAATAAGAATGACTCGTTAAAACTATCTATACAAAAGGAACAGGTTTCTATTTCCAAATATCAGATATATATATACAATGCAGTTAAAAATTCTAGCAACATGCAAATGATTTTGCTAGAATTTTTAACTGTATTGTATATATCTGATATTTGAAAATAGAAACCTATTCCTTTTGTATAGATAGTTTTAACGAGTCATTCTTATTCGTTATCAATAACGTGAGTAACAGAAATTATAAGCAAATACACACTGTACTTTGTATATTTCATATACCATGTAGTACTTATTCAATTGTTTGAACAATTGTATCTCTAATTATCTTTGCCCAGCAGTGAAATATAAAATAAAATATCTACTGCAGAGGATGATATATTTTTGATTTCTTGGCCTTTCATACTTTTCCATACGGTACGTATGTACGCTGTTCTCCGACATGCAATGGGAAATTTCATTATTACATTCTACTGCAAATTTCAACTTTTTCTACTGAAAATTCCCAACGTTTTTCCCTACTTTTACGGCACAAGCACACCCTCAGAAGTTCTACAGAAAAATTAGCAATCAGAATTAGTGTTATCGCGGAAACCCGTGCAATATCTTTCAAGAACAGAAAGGGCATGATACAATTTCCAGGGGAAGGAAAATGCCCCCTCTTGCCTCCCTATGTGGGCGCCCATGTGTACAGATAACAAATACTCAATTTTCTGTTCTCTGAGAAGAAAGAAAACGGAGCTAAATTCCTCATTTTAAACGTACGCTTGCTTATATTATTTCCAAGTGGAAAAATAAACCGTATGTTATTGTTTTACTGCCACAGGTCTCACTACAGACTTAAACAGCAGACAAAAGTTCTTTTCAAGCAGTAAAAGTTGACTTTGAATTCTTGCTCCCCCCCCCCCCCTACAAACCTCTCCCCATCTGGCAGTGATACGCGTTTCTCTTTCTCCGACACATCTAACTCATCGACCCATTTTCTCTTTCTCCGACACATCTAACTCATCGACCCATTTTCTCTTTCTCCGACACATCTAACTCATCGACCCATTTTCTCTTTCTCCGACACATCTAACTCATCGACCCATTTTCTCTTTCTCCGACACATCTAACTCATCGACCCATTTTCTCTTTCTCCGACACATCTAACTCATCGACCCCATCTTCTCTTTCTCCGACACATCTAACTCATCGACCCATTTTCTCTTTCTCCGACACATCTAACTCATCGATTCATTTTCTCTTTCTCCGACACATCTAACTCATCGACCCATTTTCTCTTTCTCCGACACATCTAACTCATCGACCCATTTTCTCTTTCTCCGACACATCTAACTCATCGACCCCATTTCTCTTTCTCCGACACATCTAACTGTACACATCGACCCCATTTCTCTTTCTCCGACACATCTAACTGTACACATCGACCCCATTTCTCTTTCTCCGACACACCTAACTGTACACATCGACCCCACTCAGCAATGCCAGTGCATAACGCTTCTGTTCCCTTTTCCGACACTCGCATTTCCTACCCTCGCAAACACTGCTCGCGGAAATGCAAGTTTTTGTAATTAAACACAGTATTTCCCAAACAAACAGAACTGTAAATGCACTTTCAATTAATTATCATTTTGTAGCATTTAAAAAAATGACATGAGAGATTGAGAATTCCCAGATTCTCGAAAAAACCTAAAATACCGAAATTCTGGGTTCAGAATGTGCCAAAACCCCCGTATTTCCGGGCTGCTCCCGGAGTGCATCATCCCTGTTGAGAACGGACATGTTGAAATGTTTCATTTTTTTAATCAGGGAAACGGCAAATTTCGAGGCTTCTTGCTTCTGCCTTATTAATATACGAAATCTGACAATACAGACAATTTAAATATTTATTTGTTTAAAGTTCATTCGCGTATCTTTTAAAAGCAACAAACGCTCCATTTTTAAGAAACAATGCCGCGAATTTGAGTTGTGCATTCTTAAAATGCACGACAGGGGCGCGCCAAGAGCATTTGCCGCCCGGGTGCTAGCCCGAATTTGCCGCCCCATGTACGAGAATGTTTTTCAATTTTTATTCATTTTTACACGAAATAAATACCTTTAACAACATCATTTTCTATTTCCCGTAAATTAAAAGTTTTCATAAAACATAACTGTCTCATACTGAAGGGAAAAAAATCTGTAAAACTCTAGTTTAGATGCCACTACGAATAATCCAAGAAGTTAGCCCCCTCTCTATCAATTTACACAAAGGTCCGCTTTACCGGTGAAAAAAGTTTCGTCACATACGATGACAAACATATTATAGCTTCCCCCATGGAGACAAGGAGGGGGGGGGGGCAATTGTGATGTGTGCGTGTGTGTGTACAATATACATAACGTTGAACATGACGGGCGTCTCTTTTAACTATTTCAACCAAAAAATCTCTCATAGGTACATATACAAATAAGTTGTATAAAACTAAAGGCAGAATTCGAAATAACTGGTTTTCGTAATAAATAAAAATATTGTTTCCTATAAACTAAAAACATAAACACGCGTACTTTTAGCTAAAATTAACTTCCGTGCGTAGTTTTTTTTTTAACAAACTTTTTAACAATGTCCGAATTGTCTAAGTCTATAGCAATTTTGTTTTCATTATTAACGATACTTATATTAAAAAGTCGTTGCTGTTTCATATTTAATCAAAAGTAACTTTTCATGATTTTAAGTTTAGAAAATGTTCTTTCCCCATAAGCCATTGTTACAGACAATAAAAATTTGAAAAGAGGGTATTGTGTATCTTATTACCGCTGTCAATTCTAGGGAATGGAAAAAGTGACATTGTAGTTTTAAAGACCTTTTTGGATTTCAAGTTTAAAAAAACGTACAACATCATTTCAAGTTTAAAAAAGCGTACAAACATGGTATACGTGTCCCCCACCCCTCTCCAACCGCTTTTTGCTACAGTCATCATCAAAAATATTCTTCAATCTATATTGTTTGGAAAACATATTAATCAATCACTTGAAAATATGTATTCTAAAGCACTTTATGGGTTCATGTGATGCTTAACATAAGTCCAAATAATTTCAATTTAGTCACACAAATCTGAAATAATTATATTCATATTATTTTTGTGCATTACCTGACAGTTCTGTTTGTAAGTCCATACAACATTTTATTTTTATATCTCTGCTTAGAGTCAATAAAGAATAAAGCTCATTTAAAAATTGAAAAGTCTCATTATAATTATACGTGTTCATGTGTTCGAACCGTTCCTATCGTTGTATCAAAAAATAGGAAAGTTATTTTATTTTATCTTATTTCTTTTTGGCAGATCAAAATCTCATTCGTATTTTGGTATCAAAAATCCCCCCCCCCCACTTTGTTTTGCCTTTTATTTCTTACGTGATATAACCAGTTCAACAGCTGTGAAAATTCTGTTTCGCAATCTATTTCCTTGGCAATTGTTTTATCTTCAGCTAACATTTCTATTATGGTTGGTGTAACTACAGCCAATTTTTGCATTAATTTGCTACTATCATTATCTTTTGAAGAAAGAGCGTACCAAATCTTTCACGAACAAATAAACTTGCGTGTTGTTTTGTTTTTATTCCTTTTTCTAAGAAAGATTGGTTAAATTTCGTGTATCACTCACTGTCTCTAAAAGATTCGTTAAAGCACTAATAAAACGTATCGTGGATTACATCTAAATTGTACCCCAGTCCTCGTTATCCTTATTGCATCGGTCCTATTTTCTCATCTTGTTTCACAACAGGGACAATGCTGGGAGCTCTTTCTTCAGAATTTACCGTCAACGCTGCTAGGAGCTCTTTCTTTAGAATTTACGGTCAACGCTGGGAGCTCTTTCTTTAGAATTTACCGTCAACGCTGGGAGCTCTTTCTTTAGAATTTACCGTCAACGCTGGGAGCTCTTTCTTTAGAATTTACCGTCAACGCTGGGAGCTCTTTCTTTAGAATTTACCGTCAACGCTGGGAGCTCTTTCTTTAGAATTTACCGTCAACGCTGGGAGCTCTTTCTTTAGAATTTACAGTCAACGCTGGGAGCTCTTTCTTTAGAATTTACCGTCAACGCTGGGAGCTCTTTCTTTAGAATTTACAGTCAACGCTGGGAGCTCTTTCTTTAGAATTTACAGTCAACGCTGGGAGCTCTTTCTTTAGAATTTACCGTCAACGCTGGGAGCTCTTTCTTTAGAATTTACCGTCAACGCTGGGAGCTCTTTCTTTAGAATTTACAGTCAACGCTGGGAGCTCTTTCTTTAGAATTTACCGTCAACGCTGGGAGCTCTTTCTTTAGAATTTACAGTCAACGCTGGGAGCTCTTTCTTTAGAATTTACAGTCAACGCTGGGAGCTCTTTCTTTAGAATTTACAGCCAACGCTGGGAGCTCTTTCTTTAGAATTTACAGTCAACGCTGGGAGCTCTTTCTTTAGAATTTACCGTCAACGCTGGGAGCTCTTTCTTTAGAATTTACCGTCAACGCTGGGAGCTCTTTCTTTAGAATTTACCGTCAACGCTGGGAGCTCTTTCTTTAGAATTTACCGTCAACGCTGGGAGCTCTTTCTTTAGAATTTACCGTCAACGCTGGGAGCTCTTTCTTTAGAATTTACCGTCAACGCTGGGAGCTCTTTCTTTAGAATTTACCGTCAACGCTGGGAGCTCTTTCTTTAGAATTTGACAACGGTAATGTAATTCAGAAAAGAAAGCATATGTTTCTTGAACCGTACTGAAAGTGTTCACAATTCCTAGAAAAAATTTTTGATGCTATTTACGAACAGATTTAAAGTATAAGCCGCTCGAAGTACATAAAATGCATAAGGGTCGGAAAATTATGTTTTTCCTAAGTCCATTGTGTTTTTCCTTCATATTGGCCCCATTGTCATAGCGCTGGTCACGCATATCATGAATGCTTAAATCTTCAAGATTAAAAAAAAATATTAGAAAAAGAATTGTCAGTCCTTTGTCCGGGTATCCGTTAATGAACAAAACAATGAAAATTATTCTCTGCTTTCAAGTTGTTTTCTATTGAATTATATATTATGATTTATTCTTATTAAAAAAAATAAACGTGCCATGTAGCATTACGATTTCTCACAGTAAAACATTTTCTTAACTTTTCCCACGTCACTGATATTAATTTATCAACCGTAAAATTAGATTGAGGCGTCCTGCTGCCCCCGGAAGTTGGCACCCAGGGGCTTCGTACCGGTTGTACCCCCGCTTGGCTCGTTCCTGATGCACATTTTAAATCTACGTTTTTTGAAAACTTTAAGAGTAAGTAAGAGAGAGAGAGAGAGAAAGTTTCGAAACATAACATCTACATTCTTCTAAATTTTATTTATAATTTTTTACCTGTGTAAGTCTAAAAAATTTGTATTTCGTAAAAATTTGATTAAAGCGCAAGCCTTTCAAGAGAGCGTTGCAAATACTTCGCGGCACCCCGGTGTCGCAGTGGTCTAAACGCTGGCTTCTGACCATTCAACCGTGATAGGTCCAGGTTCGAATCCCGGTAAAGCACAGGTGTTGTGTTTGTCTTACGGCACTGACTCTCTCTCTCTCTCCTTTTCCTGGAACCAGTGGCCCTAAATTAGGGACGGGCAACTGCTTATAGTCCATCACTCACAGTGGTCGTTAAATCTTCAATAAAAAAAATATTTCGCAAAAGCAGAACTTTGTCGGTCTGCAAACGTGGCGAAGAACCGAAGTTTAGTAAAGTATAATGCGCTTTGAGTTTCAAGTGTTTTGGGGGTTCTTTTCCTAAAAGCGTAAAGTCTGACAGTTTTAAAAAATCCGTAGAATTCATTCGTTCGGTTTCAAATTGTTTGATACAAAATATTACCAAACTTTAAAATATCGTCTTTTACCTTGTAACGTAAAGTCTTTTCGTACTGAACTTTCATCGCTCTTCTTACGTTATTTTAAAAACATAACTATACGATGAAATAGTTCCTAAATTAAAGACGGGTAACTGCTTATAGTCCATCACTCACAGTGGTCGTTAAATCTTCAATAAAAAAAATATTTCGCAAAAGCAGAACATTGTCGGTCTGCAAACGTGGCGAAGAGCCGAAGTTTCGTAAAGTATAATGCGCTTTGAGTTTCAAGTGTTTTTTTGTTTTTTTTTCCCTAAAAGCGTAAAAGTCTGACAGTTTTAAAAAATCCGTAGAATTCATTCGTTCGGTTTCAAATTGTTTGATACAAAACATTACCAAACTTTAAAATATCGTCTTTTACCTTGTAACGTAAAGTCTTTTCGTACTGAACTTTCATCGCTCTTCTTACGTTATTTTAAAAACATCACCATAGGATGAAATAGTTCCTAAATTAGGGACGGGCAACTGCTTATAGTCTATCACTCACAGTGGTCGTTAAATCTTCAATAAAAAAATATTTCGCAAAAGTAGAACTTTGTGGATCTGCAAACGTGGCGAAGAACCGAAGTTTAATAAAGTATAATGCACTTTGAGTTTCAAGTGTTTTTAGTTTTTTTTTTCCTACAAGTGTAAAAGTCTGACAGTTTTAAAAAGTCCGTATAATTCATTTGTTCGGTTTCAAATTGTTTGATACAAAATATTACCAAACTTTAAAATATCGTCTTTTACCTTATAACGTAAAGTCTTTTCGTACTGAACTTTTATCGCTCTTCTTACGTTATTTTAAAAACATAACCATACGATGAAATAGTTCCTAAATTAAAGACGGGTAACTGCTTATAGTCCATCACTCACAGTGGTCGTTAAATCTTCAATAAAATAATATTTCGCAAAAGTAGAACTTTGTGGATCTGCAAACGTGGCGAAGAACCGAAGTTTAATAAAGTATAATGCGCTTTGAGTTTCAAGTGTTTTTTTGTTTTTTTTTGTTTTTTTCCCCCTAAAATCGGAAAAGTCTGACAGTTTTAAAAAATCCGTAGAACTCATTCGTTCGGTTTCAAATTGTTTGATGCAAAACATTACCAAACTTTAAAATATCGTCTTTTACCTTATAACGTAAAGTCTTTTCGTACTGAACTTTTATCGCTCTTCTTACGTTATTTTAAAAACATAACCATACGATGAAATAGTTTCTAAATTTAATCTTAACGGCCAGACGAAACATTTAAACAGAAGTCAACTTACTGTAAATGATGTTTTATTGCTCCAGCATAGATAATAGCACTTCAGGATAGTATAGAAATCACAAAACACATCTCTAACACAAATCAACACCTCACATTCAACACCCCACACTAGCAACTGTTGTCTCGTAGTTTTTATCTCTGGTTCTTATCTCATAACAGTCATACGTCACGTTCATTCGACCTCAATTGTGCTGCCAACAATATTCGTTCGAGAGAGAAGATATCACGTTAAGTATGAATTATAACTGAGAACAAACTCAAAATTTACATAGGGAAAGAAACTAAAAAGGAAAGTTAATTTAGAATATACGTCGCAATCTCATTTGGAAAAACTGCAGAAATTTTCAAGAGGAAAAGGTATAGCGGTCTTTTAATTAGTGAAATTTTGATATCTGAGACTTATTTACCGCATTTGTTAACAGAGCTGGATTTTGGCATTTCAAATTTCTATGTAACTCGTATGAGGGAGGTTCTGCTGATTCATTTTTTTTTTCTTCAAGCGAAGAACCTCGGTTCTTCGCTTGAAAATAAAAAAGGAAAAAAGTCTCTACCATGTTCTTATTCCTTCCTAAGCAAGAGACTGATGATTGCTTATAGCCCATTGAGTTGCTCACGATGGTCGTTAAACCTTCAATAAAAAAATAAATGAATAACAGCAAAACGAATGTGTCTGCCAACGTGGCGAAAAGCTAAAAACCGAAGTTCAGTAAAGTATAATGCGATTTGAGATTCAAGTTCTTTTTTCTTAAAAACGTAAAAGTTTGGCCGTTTTCAAAAATCAGTAGAACTGATTTCTTCCGTTTTAAATTGTTTTAATACAAAACATTACCAACTTTAAAATTCCACGTTTTATCTCATTTGGGGAAACTTCATAAATTTTCGAGAGTAGAAGGCATAGTGGACTTTTAATTAATGAAATTTTAATACCTGAATTTTTTTTATTTTCCCCTCTTTGCATTTGTCAACAGAGCTGAATTTTGCCTTTCCAGTTTTCTATAATGGGAGATTTTGGGGGATTATTCCTTTTAGTTTAACAACAGAAAATGAAAGAGGAAAAACCTCGTTCTGTGAGCCTTGTTCGAGTGCCGGGAAGGGCGATCATGTCCTTACTCCTTCCTCAGCAATAATTTCCCTGAATTAGGGACTCCCCACCCTCAGATGTTTGGTGAAGTCTAATGAAGCGTCGTGGCAGATCTGAACATGGCACTTTCGCACAATGAAAATTTTGTGTCAGATCCGTACAAGCAAGCATTCCTCCACTACGTCCCCCAAATCGGAGAGGGAGGTAAACTGATCGTGTCTCACTTTCGTACAAAATATTCCACTAATCCTTTCACAAGAGAAAAAGAAGGCAAACTAATCGTATGTTACTTCCATACCAAAGGGTGAGATTCATTACTTAGTTTATTCTTTTAAAATTATGCTGCACAGTGCTCTTGTTACATCTGGAGATTTTATTTAAACAAAATGGATCTTGTAGTGTTGTCTGAAACATCAAAAGGCAAGCCTTGTTCTGTTTTCAATGATTTTCGATACCGCCAACATCGTAAAAATTTGTTTTTCACATATTTCATCATATTAAAAAAAAATCCAGCACCCCTTCAATATGAAATCGTGGGAAAACTTCAGAATCCATTCCTTTACAGTATCGTTGGTATTAACAGGGAAAACGTGATGAACCACACACGCAGTCCATGGTTTCCTTGCATTTCAGCAACTTTTTGTCCACTGCACAAAATGAAGGCATTTTGTAAATTAAAAAAAATGCAAACAACAGACGTTGTTCACAAAGAAATGGGAGCAAAAATGTTACTCCGTTCTCAGGTTTACTTCCAAAAAATAAAAAAAATAAAAATAAAATCAAATCATATGGAGAGGATTTTAGGAAGGGAGTGTCTGATGACCCCAGGTTTTAAACAACCCTTAGAAATAGGAAGCTAGGAGATTTGGGCTAGAGTGCCTGATAGGAAAGTGACACGGAAGCGAGGTAGAAAGGGGAGGATGACGCCCTTATTTATTACCGGGGTCCGACGGGTTAACGTCCCCATCCGACGCACTGCGGATATTTAGTGGTTCGAATGTTCGTACCTGCCCAGGATATTTTCATGGCAGTCACGAACGCTGACAACTAGGCCACCCGCGGCCCTATTTCCAAACAATTAGTAAATCAAGCTCAAAATACTCCTCCTACAACAAAGGAATGAGCCAGCCCTTCTCTTTCTGAAGCCCTGGTTCACACAAAGAGAGCAAGGTCAAAGATGACGCATAGGCATCTTCTGGGTATGAGATATTTAAATTCCTTTTTGTACGGAACTGACACAAAAACAGTAGGGCTCTAGAAGATCTCAAATACGATGGGTAATTATCATTACATTTGTACGGAAGTGCAATGTCCGGGTCTGCCAGTAAACCGTCTAATGAATGGTTAGGTCGGGGCCTGGGGGAATTAGGGGATAAGCCTTTTATCTTGAGTACATACCATAGCACGAAAACAGAAACGTAGAATGAACATTATTTTGTAATTAATAGCATTTGAGAAAAATAAAAATGCCTGTTCTCGTGCACTTTTTTTTCATCACTTTAGGAAAGAATGATATCATAGTGATAAAACTAAGAATGCGAGAATTTTTCGATTGTTGGTTTTACATCATATAAAATTATATTCACTGATGCGTAATACGAATGCAACTTGATGTAAATATTGTGTACAGTGCTTGAACAGTCTGATGTTATTGCAAAAGTGATTATTTGATCAAATTTAATTTTTAAATAGCGATAATTCAAACAACAAAATTTCGCATTCGTGGTTTTGACATTGCGGCGACGATATGCACCCCCCACCCCGCACCCCCCAAATTAATTTCTGGGTACACCACTGCATTCGGGATTTACAAAAAGTGCGTAAACATTTTTCATGAAAGAAATACGCACCGTTCAAAATTTATAAATTCAGTGTTTCTCAAAGGATATGTGTAAATATAAGGAGGAAATGTTAGGATCTCACAGAGGAAAAAAGCTGGCACAGAGTTTCTGAAACCTTCAACCAATCAGAGATTGTATAGCCCCCTGTTTGCAGCTGAATGCGTTCTCGAAATTAACCAATCTTCAAACTTCCAATTTGGGATTTGCATGAGAGGCTATATATACTCAGAAGAAGACACGGTAGAACAATCCTTCGAAAGCGGGAATATCAGTTTTTCTCAGCATGATGTTTTTACGTTATAAGATACTGATCGTTTTAAATTTCAATCTTTTAAAACGCATATTGGATCTTATATTAATGCTCTTCTTCTTTATAAAAAATTAAGAAAGAGAATATTAAAGTTTTCTTGTTAGTCTCAAAACAATTTAGGTTTCTTCCACTTTCTCTTTGACAACCAAAACTTGAATGCATGTGAAATTTTATTTTCAGTTTTTAGAGACTGCGAGATATTTCGTATAAGCAAAGCTTTCCTTGAAAATGATAAATTGTGTATTTGTTAAACACGAATTGTCTTTTAATTCAACGGAAGCTTGCTGGTTTGAGTTTCTTGAGACGTATGAAATTGGGAAGCGGCGGGTTTTCCGATGTTAAAATGGATGAGAAGAAGAGAACATGGGCTTGAGCTACAGAAGAATTAGCGAATCTATGATCTCTTAAGCGCCCACCTTTCCTCGTGCCAATTATTATTCAAAACATGTCCTGGCAAATTTTGTCCTTCCGTCTTTCTAGAAAAAGTGATATGTTTTTGTGAGGAAAGTGCGTTTTTTCTTCTAATGTCGATAATTCATTACTCAGGCGCACGATTTTTTCTCATTTGTTTCAAGAGAACGCACACACACACACACACACACTTTTCGTGGGTAATATTTGAGGTTATAACGTAAATATCTTTTCGTACTGAACTTTTATCGCTCTTCTTAGGTTATTTTGAAACATAACCATACGATGAAAGAGTTCCTAAATTAAACCTTAACGGCCAGACGAAACATTTAAACAGAAATCAAACTTACGGAAATATTCCAGTTGATTTCATTAGTACATTTATAGCTCTTCACATTTTATTTTAACAAATCAGTATCAACCACATTTAACACCCCATACTCCAACATTCCACACGAGCATTAATCATTGATCATATGTAGAGGATTTTAGGAAGGGAGTGTCTGACCCCAGGTCTTAAACAACCCTTTGAAACGGGAAGCTAGGAGATTTGGGCTAGATTGCCCGATAGGGAAGTGACACGGAAGCGAAGTAGAAAGGGGGAGGAAGACGCCCTTATTTATTACCGGGGGGCCAGTGCCCGGGATCCGACGGCTTAACGTGCCCATCCGACGCACGGTGGATATTTAGTGGATCGAGCTATCGTACCTGCCTGAGATCGAACCTGAGGTCTTTTCCGTGGCAGTCACGAACGTTGCCCACTGGGCCACCCGCGGCCTTAAACTCCACACGAGCAACTGTTGTCTCGTAGTTTATCTCTCTGGTTCTTATTTGATAACCGGCATACGTCCCGTTCATTCGACCTCAATTGTGTTGCCAACAGTATTCGTTTGAGAGAGAAGATATCACGTTAAGTGTCAAGTATACTGAGAACAAACTCAAAATTTAAATAGGGAAAGAAACTAAAATGGAAAGTTAATTTAGAATATACGTCACAAAGTGTAATACATATTTACAGACTACGACATTTAAGGAAATAAGTGGATTGAATCAAAGCGGGAGAAAAGTTCAAGAGGAGCCGAAAATGTTGGAGAAGACATTTCTTTTTCTTTAAAATACTCCAATTCGCGATTTGAATTCGGGATTTAACGAAATAGCTTCCCAAATTTCATTTTTCGAATTTACTATAATTATTTTTTCTAATATCTTAAGGCCTGTCCTTGTAGAATCGAAATTCCAGCGTACCATTTTTCTTTTAGTGTGACTCTTTCAACGTAAAACGATTCTATTGTTACACGCTGTAACATCAACGTAGCGAACTACATATTCTTGAAAAGAATAGGATTTCAGACCATTTTTTTATTCTGTAGTAGTGGAAAGGCTTTGCATATATTGGTTAAAGAATTTGTTACGTAAATACAAAATATTAATAGCAAAGAAGTCCCCGAACCCATTATCACATATAGTATCAAGCTGCAAGGGGAGACTGTGAAAAAGAAAAGGCGGGTTTGTACGCTATACCGTTGGCATATCCTGACAACACGGAAAAGATATATATCGGAATGACAAAGCGATCGTTGGACACTAGATGCAAAGAACAAGTGCGATGTATCAACCAGGACATGCAGAATACAGCCCTCGCCAGAGAAGTCATTCATTCATCGGCCACTCCAGTATGGAATAATATTAGAAGAATTGCCCCTTACACGAACTTTAAAGAGACTGCCATCAGGGAAACTGTCGAAATCCTCTCCAGCAAAGTAGCATGCAATTACATGATCTCTACTGAACTACCAATGGTTTGGCATGCGTTATTAAAAGACGAGAACACGGCTCGCCGCGACGTGTAATTACGTGCTAAGAAAATGTCATGAAATATGCTCGTGATGTCACACACATTATTTCAAAAATTATCTTTGTTCTTTATGTGTTCCAATTCCTTGCATTTTTATGTCTACCATTGCGTTGAAAAAGCCTCCCAGTGGAGTGCGAAAGTTTGGCGAATCTTTGTGCTCATTACGCCATTAAAATAAACGAATTTAATACGCTGTATGCGTTTCTTGATTTCTTGTACAAGAAATGAAGATTTATCGATTGATGGAGAAAAGCTGGAGATAACAGACACGTACGTTTATCTTGGACAGCAGATATCAAGTGAGGGTCACATTGATGAAGAAATTAATCGGCGTACAAAACTTGCCTGGAGAGCTTTTGGAAGAAACAGCATAATTTTTAAGAGCAATATGCCATTATGTCTTAAAAGAAAAGTGTTTGATCAATGCATCCTTCCAGTGCTTACGTATGGTGCAGAGACGTGGACCTTAACTAAAAGAGACATACAAAGGCTGCAGACAACTCAAAGAGTCATGGAGAGGTGCATACTTGGTGTAACCAGGAGAGATAAGAAGAGGAACTCGTGGATCCGAAAAATGACAAGAGTGGAAGACATCATGATCAGAGTTAAATCCCTGAAATGGCAATGGGCTGGACATACTGCCAAAAGGACAGATCATCGATGGACAGCCGAAATTTTAGATTGGATTCCAAGGGACAGGAAAAGACCCAGAAGAAGACCACATGGGAGATGGGTGGATGAAATTCGAAAGTATGCAAGGGTGACATGGAGGAGACTGGCACAAGACAGACCGTTGTGGAGGAAACTTGGGGAGCCCTTCGTCCAGCAGTGGATTGATAATGGTTGACAATGATGATGATGATGATGATGCGTTTCTTGAGTATTCACATTGTGATGTATAAGAAAATTGCGTTAGTAGATTTATTATTCTCCTGTTAATGCAGGGATAAAAGATATCGTATTTCCCATTTTGTGGTTTAACTGCAGAAATTTATCAAAATACAAAATTTTAGTTTCGTTGCTTTTGCACAAAGTTGTTAGGCGATTTTGAAAACCTGAAATTGAAACTTTAATTGGAAATCCATTTATTTTCGGTAATCATCTACATTTTTTTGTAATTTAACATCTGGAGGTAAAGAGAATACAAATATTATCCAAATACAAAAGTGAACGATATTGTAATTTTCTTATCGAAGTTTACTGCACAAAAGATATCGGATGAACATTAAAGCTGCAAAATAATGAAAATGGCTTAAACTTTTTCCTTGTCTGAGAAACAACTAATCTTTTAAAGTAGGAAGTTTAGGATTTTCCCTGCTTTTAATTTTATCGTGCATAATAAGCAAATAAACGAATTTCGGTTTAAATATGTTTGAGAGAAGCACCATTTTTTTTTCTTTTGGTCTCAAAGGCACGGAATTTTGTTATTTCTTTTCATCGTTTTTTGTTCAAGAATGTCCTCCTCACCAATAACGCTTTCTCACTTCTGTCGTCATGTGACACGTTTCAATTTTCCAGAACACCAATGTTCCCAATTTTCCAGTACATGATATTCACACGCTCAACAACTCTTCCAGAACAGACCGTAAGAACTTCAGTAAAATCTGTCTTAGTATATAAATAAAGAACAAAACATTTTGTACGGAAAAGGGTTAGATATCCTCCCAGAGTACAAAACTGTTGATTTGGTATAACAATTTCTAGTGAAGAATTGTGATACGAGTATAAAATAAAGATTCATATCTCAGTAAAATCTGTAGAATTTCGGACGTGCATTTTTCCTTTCATTCGGCTGAAGTTTAGAAGACTATGAAAGAAAACGGAATTAGGGAAAGCAGATATTTCTGGTATTTATCAAACCTTGCGTTTGTTAATAGAAACCTAAGAACATACAAGATGCCTGTGTTGAAAACGTTTTCTGATGTCAATCTCTAAATGTTTCAGGCGAAGATACAACTATTGCGAGAAAACCGAAAACAGATAATTACTTTTTATGACGTGGGATAAAAATAGGGAAATGTAGCATTAGTATGCTATGCATAAAGAATCGGAAAAAAATCCACCTGCTTTAAAATATGCACAACCCGCAACTTACAGTCATGGTCATTTTAAAGAACGAATGTAAGAGACATAACTTTGAAGAAAATTCTAGATCCAATGAAAGCGCCCACTTTTTTTTTTTAATTGTCTCCGAATGTAATAATTCAAACTGTTTTATAGTCTGAATACTTCAAACTATAAAACAGTTGTGTCCGATGCATGTAATAATTCAAACTGTTTCCATTGCGTGGGATTGAACAAGCAACTTTTTTCATTTTGAAAGCAAGAAAAATTAAAATAGTATAATGCGAGGGTTGTGATTTTTTCGCTTTCTATCACTTCGTATTCATAACCTGCGTAAGCGGATAAATCTTTTGTAATAATTTAAAACTAACACCAGGGAATTCGAGTGAAGTGCTTTGCTGCGGAACCAATGCTAATTCTTACGCAACACGAAAGAATTAATTTAAGAACTAGACGAAACCCGTCGGAATCGATGGTAAGGTTTTTTTTTTTTTTTTTTTTCGGAAATAATAAACTGATATGAAACAACAAATGTAAACTTTATTTGATTGACAAATTCATTCAACTACTTCAGTAAAAGCAATAGTCCAGGTTTGTGACTTTTTTTTTTTGTCGTTCCCATTATGATGACACTCGTGGAAATGCTAGTTTTTTAATACCTAGAGCGCGTACTAATTTATTATTTAATAATATTAACTTGACCTGCCCTAGGTCCTGGAATGGGTTGCCGCTTCGATTCAAGACGATTACACACTTTTCGGAATTCAAAAAACAACTAAAGACCTTCAAAATTAATGGTTGATTAACGATTGGTTGTATATTACGTATTATTACTTTAATTTACTGCATAATGGTTAATTTGTTCTTTGGCTTCACTATTTAGATTATTTGGGGGGGGACTAGGGGCCCGCCAGGCTATTGTTAGCCTTTTTTCCTGGTTCCCTTGCCACAATCACAGTGCACCACACTGATTTGTAAAAGAACCTGTAGTGGTGCTTCAATTTACTCAAACTAAAAACAAAATTATTCGTGTTATCATACGTGTTTTTGTATTTCCTATTACTTCATTTATACTTTTCAATATATGTATAATATTATAGTATAATATTTGTATTTGCATGATTTTTTTTTGTACAGAAATTGTATCTGTGATTTGATTGTGTTTTAAATGGGTGTAGTATGGGAAAAAAATAAAAATAAAAAAAAATAAAAAAAAATAAAAAAAATAAAAATAACGACCACCGTATAAAAATAACGACCACCGTGAGCAATTCAATTGTCTATAAGCAGTCGCCCACCCTTAATTTAGGGTCAGTGGTTTCAGGGAAGGGAAAGAGCCAGTGGCGTTAGGCAAAACAATATCCATGCCTCATCGGGATTCGAACCCGGACCCTTCACGAACGAATAATCATAAGCCAACGCTTGGGCTATAAGCAATCGCCCGCCCCTAATTTAGGGTCACTGGTTTCAGGGAAGGGAGAGAACCAGTGCCGTAAGACAAACACAACATCCCTGATGCCTCACCAGGATTCGAACCCAGTAGACAAATAGGTTTTGTTTTTTTTTGTTTTTTTTTCCCGGTAGACGAAACTCGTCGGAATCGACGAATAGTTTTTTTTTTTTTTAAAGAAAGAAAACTCATATGAAACGTTTATTAACATCTTTACATCATGGGAAACCTACGTGAATAAACTGGATCCAATGAATGTTAAATGGTATGTATACATCACACAGTCCTATGGCACAGCGCAATCAGGTCTTCGAGTGTTCGCTGTTCCGATAAGAACTTTCAAACAAATTCTTGCTGGCGTTGTTTTGCTCAACCGTTCGCTGAGAAGAGAGACTTCGGACTTTGGACTATCTGAGTCCCTCCATACTGTCGCCTTCAACAGCGCGTGAGTCAACCACACGCTTCTCCCATTGACTTTGCATGAGAACTTTACCGCCCCACAACGCCCGAACCGTTGTTCCAATCTCATTTTTCTCTACATGGTAAGACCTTTATTTTGATACCTCAACCATATGTTTACGTTCAGCCGGTCTCTCACAATTGGTCTTACAGTAAAAAAACCTTATAGAACTAATATATAGATTTTCGAGCATTCAGAGATCAATATGGTTTGGCGTTCTGACAATATAGAAATTTCATCGTACAGGCATTCATAGAAATGACTAAAAGCTTTCAGAAGTAAAATTAGTTTTGATAACTGAAAGAGGAAAAATTAAGAGAGATAGAGGCTGAGTTTCCTGGCAGATTCAGAAAACAGCAATGCCGTACCTTTCGATTGTTTTATTTAAATTCGGAAACGTTAAAATCTACTAAGTGAAGGCTCCAGGAAAATAGGGAGTGGAAGAAAAGAAACATAAAACAGTTTCCAAAACCTTAAAATCAGGTTCTGAACTGCTTGAAAATTTTCCAAAATCATAGAAACCCCATTATTAGATGAACTTCAGTTTGCTAAACATATAAAATTGCAGATATATTTACTAAATGTTGGAAAGAGACAAAATGTTCGGTTGTTTTACTTTCGGTGGGGCAGGGGGGGTTGTTTCAGGGTTTAACGCACACTATATGAGAAACCCCTAAGAATATTAGTAGTCGCCCGTGCTTAATTTGAGACTCTTGGTTCCAGGGAGGGACGTGAGCCTTCGCCATAGGACAAGCAAACGACCTATGCCTCCCTAGGAGTCACTCCCGGTCCCAGCTTGGACAACTAGCCAGAAGCCAGCGCTTCTGATCACTGCTAGGCCACCGAAGTAGCTTTTCTGAAATCAAGGGTATTTCTTAGTTTCTGTTTTTATCTAAAATCTATCGTCATAAACAAAATTTCAGATGCGTGGCTTTATCGAAATTCGAAACGGAATCGTATTTGAGAAGGATGTTGCAATAGTGGCGATATATTAAAATATTGAGAATCTCAGATTTTATAAACGTATGCGAGATCCCAGATACATATTTCTTCATTTTAAATGGTAATTTAAAGGTTTCTATTTAAAATTTCGAAGCCAAGGATTCGTATTTTTCGGTGCGGCGCTACTGAGGAAATATACATAATTTTAACTGTACAACGACTAAAAACATCCATTAAGCCATGTTGAAAAAGAATAATTTTTAGCTTTTTAAAGAATGTATCAACTTACGAGATCACTCCTGGAGACCACATTTACTCAGCCAGGGTAAAAGAATGCATATTTTCACTTTCGTTTCTTTCCTTAGATTGGGTAATATTCAATACCTACTAACTTGAAAAAAAATTTAAATTTCGTTTCTTTCCTTAGATTGGGTAATATTCAATACCTACGAACTTGAAAAAAAATTTTTATTTCGTTTCTTTTCTTAGATTGGGTAATATTCAATACCTACCAACTTGAAAAAAAAATTTAAATTTCGTTTCTTTCCTTAGATTGGGTAATATTCAATACCTACGAACTTGAAAAAAAAAATTAATTTCGTTTCTTTCCTTAGATTGGATAATATTCAATGCCTACCAACTTGGAAAACATTTTAAATTTTGTTTCTTTCCTTAGATTGGATAATATTCAATATCTACCAACTAGAAAAATATTTTCAATTTCGTTTCTTTCCTTAGATTGGGTAATATTCAATATCTACCAACTTGAAAAAAATCTGTTCGGTATTTAGAAAGTTCGGTAAACATTTACTAAAAGTTGAAAATCGCGTAATTGAAGGACTGTCTTCAGTGAGTTACAATGAAATATGATTAATTTCAGTTTTCTACAATACGTGGAATTTGAAAATTAGTGTTTTTAACTTTTTAAAAAAGGATTGTAAAGAGTGGAAATTTAACCTTTCCCCCTATAATCCAGAAATCAAGTATTTCTTTTGTAAGGTAGTCTAAAGTATTTAAAAGAAATCAAGTATTTTTTTATTGGGTAACGTTTATGGGAAGCAGAGACCTTCCCGTGAATGTCGAAAATTTCGCACATTATCATGTAATATTTTTGTTGTATAATTATTTATTCCAATCGTTTTCAATTTCAGTTTCTTAAAAACATAAGGAATTTGTAATTCTTCCAGATGAGTAGAAACTGCTGCACTTCAAAGTTATTTGGAAGAATTTGTGAGTCAAAGATTATTTTTTTCTTTTATCGCTTATTTTATGAAAAATAGAATTCCTTACCACATTTGAACTCAGAATTTTTATAAATTCTTGTATATTTCGCGAGTACAAGATATATCTACTTCCCAGAATTTGGCAAAATTGCTACATTTCCCGGAAGAGATGATTTTTATATGAAATTAGAACTTATCGAATATCAATTCTATACGATTTGAAAATCGTGGTCTTTTGTTAATTGCATAATATTCAAAATCAATTTCTCTTGAAATTCACGTTTGGTATCATGTGAAAACCTTAAAAGTTACGTATAAGTGCACCGCATAATTATTCTCCGAAAATCAGAATTTATCCGTAGGACCGTTTCTAAATTGTGTGATTCGTCCTGTATGAACTTCTTAAAAACCTGCGGTATATCAGATCCTTTTTCCGAGACTTTTAAACTTTTGAGAGAAGGTAAAGAAAGATTTCTAGCAACAAAAAATAAGAAAGAACTGTCTCTAAAATGTGAAGAATTAACTCTTCAAAACTGGGTGAAGTTATGCGAAACTAAAGAAAGATGTCTTTCGATTTTTTCGTAGCAAAATCTACTTCTCCGTTGTTGTTTTTATTGAAGGTTTAACGACCACCGTGAGCAACTCAATGGACTATAAGCAGTCGCCCGTCCCTACTTTAGGGTCACTGGTTCCAGGGAAGGGAGAGAGCCAGTGCCGTAGGACAAACACAACATCCATGCCTCATCGGGATTCAAACACGGACCCATTTTGGACGAACGATCAGAAACCATCCGGGCGGCTACTTCTCGATCCGTTGCGTATGTTTTAGTACGTGGCCGTTGATAAAATGAATCACAAAAGTGAGCCATTCAAAATCATTCGAAGCTTTAAAACACTTTTGGGTACAGAATCTTTGTTAACATGTCAGAGCAACAAGCCGGTTTTTATTTTTTTTAATGCGTAGAACAATATTTTGATCCACTTCTCGATATTTGACACAAATGTCAATATATATCTTAAAGTTTCTTTTTTCCACTTGCAATGATATTTATTTTTCCGGTCACGCAAATTTTTAGATAAAAAAACACAATTAAAATAAATTACACGAATTGTGCGCATGTGAATGTACTTTACTTTTATCTTATATTTGTGTTAACTTATAACGAAGTAAATTTCTCCGACATTTTTGCCGAATCCGGGAGCCCTCACTCCGGAATAAGTCTCTCTCCCAACTGAGCTACGCGGACGTATGCTCTCACTGCTATCAGCCTTTATCTCATGTGCGTGCTGCGGTGTAGGCACGTCACAAACTTGCTCTTCAGGATGCTAATGATTTGTCAAAACGTACGCAATTTAAATATTACATTGCCTAAGTAGTTTTACAGTATTCAACTTCTGTTTACGAAATTCTTTTGTACAGCAGAAATGTCTTCAGGTGCTTTTGAGTGCACAGTTCGTCCCCCAAATTTCTGGTGCGTTTTATCCGAGTCTCATGCGATAATTGCCCTCAGATTGAACGGAGAAAAACAAGGGAAATGAAGTCGCTTGAAACCGTCGTGCTCCACACAAGTCACAAAACGAAATATAAAGACTGCGAAATGATGTTTAACCGTTTTCGACTGGGGTGGGGAAAATAAAATCGATACCTGCCTTTTATAGATTAACTGAAATCGTTTGGTTCTCATAAAATGTTAAGAGTGTTAGCAAAAACTCCTATCGATTTAAGCGAAATGCTAATCTTCAGTTCGACGAATATTTGATGTTTGGACGAATGTTGATTTAATAACAAAATGGTTTCAGCTAGAAATGATCAGCTAAATCTTAAAGCCTAGCTACGAGATGTTATGAAATTCACTTTAGAAAACAATATTACGATCATCGTTCCCCCCGAATTTCTCCCCGCTTCCTCAGAAAATAATTTTATTCTAAGAATAAAATCAGGCCAGAAATATCAGTGGTCTAAGTGATGGATTCTGATCATTCGTCCGAAAGGGGTCAGGGTTCGAATCCCGGTGAGGCACTGTTGTTGTGTTTGCCTTACGGCACTGGCTCTCTTTCTTCCCTGGAACCAGTGACTCTAAGATAGGGACGGGCCACTGCTTAGAGCCCATTGAGTTGCTCACGGTGGTCGTTAAACCTCAAAAAAAAAAAAAAAAAAAAAAAAAAAGAAAAACGTTAATGGTGCTTTTGTGTAAAACGAAGCAAAGATTGGGCTATTAAAACTAATACAGCGCTTTCTCGAGAAATTTACTTTTCCAAGTAAAATTTTCTTTATACATACATGTCAAAGGAATTTCAGTTTTGACGTAAAAAAAAAGAAAAAAAAAATTAACAGCCTCATATAAAATCAGAGTTTACAGTAGCTTTGTGCTCATACCTTGTAAGTTCAGCATTAATACTTAAAAGTCCATCTATCAACTACGTGTCCCCCATTTCTGAAGAAACGAACCGAATTTTCGTCGCAATTGATAACGACATAATAAAGGTCGCATGGCCGGTAGCTGTAATATGTGTACTAACAGAATTCGAGTTGCTTAACTTGATTAATTAATTACAAGCATACATTAAAAAAATTAATTTGCCAAAGCAGCTTCAGTTCATGCTCTAAAATAAACTGAATTACTCCGCTGTTCGACTCTAATATTCAAATTATGGACATAATGGCAAATGATTAATCGACCGAATTTTTACTCCGTAGTATGATATCTTACGTTTTCCTGATTTCATAACGACTATGTTCTGGTTGAGACATTCGCAAATCGGTGAGCATTTCTTGAACTTTTTAAGGAATTGTATGTCTGAGTTTTAATTCTGACAGAACTTAAAACTCAGAGATACAATTCCTTAAAAAGTCCAAGTTTGAAAGAAATTCCTTCAATACGAGGCATTGTTTACTATGGGTATAAAGGCCAAGTGTGTTTAAAAAGCGATGGTTCTTTTATGTACTTTCAAAGGAACAAGTTTTTCCTAAAACAGAAAAACCTACGAAAAGGAGCAAATTCTGAAAGGTGTCAAAGTAAAGAATTTCATTCTATTTTTTCTTTTCTTTTTTTACTTTAGCAAAATCTGTGGAGTGCCCTCATGTGTGAGTACGCAAAATGAAGGCACGGATATATGCCACATTCGTTTTCCTTGAATTCTGAGC
This sequence comes from Macrothele yani, assembly GCA_039090855.1. Taxonomy (NCBI): domain Eukaryota; kingdom Metazoa; phylum Arthropoda; class Arachnida; order Araneae; family Macrothelidae; genus Macrothele; species Macrothele yani. Next base: position 141,873,355 of record CM077009.1, on the reverse strand, counting down.
AGTGAATTAGGATTTCAGATCACTGCCACAACGGACGGAAGCGAAAAGAGCGAAAGAAAGTTTGAACTCACCAAAGACGACGGAAAGGCGCTGGTTCAAAGTACAAGGCGAAGAAAATGGCGTCGCAAATCGCGAGTCTTCATTGCCGCAAAAGAAAACGATAGAAAAGAAAGGTGAGGATAAGGAGCTCTACTCTGTTGCAAATGGGTAGCAGAAAGTGAAATGTGATCACTTCCTGATCGCACAGTTCGCCGGCGCACCGGAAAATCACGTGACTTTCCTTACATCACTAGATTCGACAGTCTTCCTAATTTACACAGTCTAGGATTCGTCCGACGGCCAATACGCCAGCATATTTGTCCAGTTCATGAGTCGTCTAATTTCCTTGACGCCAATGCATTCAACGCGCCCACTTATTTGTTCACTTCAGGATTCGTCGAAACATCTTTACGTCAATTCATCCGACACACCTACTAGCACACCCAGTTCAGAAATCGTTCGATTCTCTTGACGTCAACGTGTTCGTCCCTCCTGCTTATTTGCTCAGCATACGTCTCTGCGCAGAATGATGAAACTTCAGTGCTGCAACGTGGATTGATCTCTCTCTTTCTAGAACAAGCGTAGGAGGTTAGTCACGAATTTTGCAGTATATAAACCCCACGGAATCACTGCAAAGTCATCAGTTCGGAGAACGAACAAACCTCTAACAATGGGTTGGCTCACTCGTATCTCTCTTCTACTCTTCTTGGTTTCATTGCAAACCAACCTCGCCTTCAGCAGACAAGCCGTAACGCCATGGACGGACCAACAGACGGGCGGGCTCTTCATGCAGTCCTTCATTAGCTCCTTGTCAGCCAACGGACAATTCCAGCAAGAAGAACTAAATGACTTGGAATCGATGTATCAAACCCTCAGCGTAGCGATGGCTCAAGCCTCAGCATCTGGAGGAAACAAAGCAGCGAAACTGCAAGCGCTGAACATGGCATTTGCTTCCGCAATAGCAGAAACAGTTGTCGAAGAAACAGGAGGAACTTCCAGTCAAAAGATCAACGCTGTAGACGATGCCCTCACCAAAGCGTTCATCCAGACAACAGGAACAGTTAACAGGTCGTTCATTAACGAAATCAACGAGCTCATAACTCTCTTCACACAAGACGCGGCTCAGCAAGAGAACGAAATTACTTCTGGACCGTACGGATCCTCAGGCGCAAATTTTGGTTCATACGGAACTCAGGGTGCAGGATTTTCCTCAGCGGCAGCACAACAATCAGCATCCGCTGCAGCAGCAGCAGCCGCAGCTTCTTCAAGTTCTTCAACAACCACAACGACCACGAGCAGCCAGGCCGCAGCAGCGGGTGCAAGCTCAAGCGCAGCAGGAGCATCGAGTGCATCGCAGCAGCAGCAGCAGCAGCCTCTTCCTTCTCGCAGTCTCTGGCATCTGCTCTCGCGCAAAATGGAGCATTCAATTCAGTCTTCGGATCAATTACGTCCGCTGGTTCAGCTAGCGCAATTGCACAATCTGCCACTCAGTCGTCTGCAAGCGCAGTAGGCCTTGGAGGATTCGCTTCAGCCCTCGCTTCAGCTGCTGCCAGTGCTGCAGGAGGTGTATCTGTCGGCTCTGGTTCTTACGCCTATGCTCTAGCTATTGCATCTGCATTTGCGCAGGTTCTCTCCGGCTACGGCATTTTGAGCTCCGCTAACGCCATTTCTCTGGCAAGTAGTCTCGGTAGTTCTCTAGGAAGCAGCGTCTCCTCCGCTTCTGCAGCCGCTGCTGCAAGCGCGTCTGCCTCTGCTGCTTCTTCCGCGTCCGCTTCTTCGTCAGCTTCTGCAAGTTCTGCAGCCGGTGCTTCAACAGCTTCTTCCGCTGCTGCGTCATCATTTTCACAATCGTTGATCAGCGCACTTTTGTCTAGTTCGATCTTTAACACCGTCTTAGGAAGTGTCACTTCCTCATCTGCCGCAAGCTCAGCCGCAGGCATCAGCTGCTGCCACCGCTGCAAATTCCTTAGGATTAGGATACGGAACATCTTCCGCTGTGGCAAGCGCAGTTGCAAGCGCTGTCGCGAGTGTCAGCGCAGGATCGGGTGCCTACGCCGAAGCTAGCGCTATTTCTTCGGCAATATCACAGACCCTAGGAGCAAGTGGCTTACTGAATTCTTCTAATGCTTCCTCTCTAGCTTCAGCGTTTGCATCGGCTCTTTCCTCTGGCCTTGCTTCAAGCTCATACGGAGCTGCCAGCGCATCAAGTGCAGCCTCCGCAGCTCAACAGTCTGCAGCAGCAGCCGCAGCTTCTTCAAGTTCTTCAACAACCACAACGACCACGAGCAGCCAGGCCGCAGCAGCGGGTGCAAGCTCTAGCGCAGCAGGAGCATCGAGTGCATCGGCAGCAGCAGCAGCCGCCTCTTCCTTCTCGCAGTCTCTGGCATCTGCTCTCGCGCAAAATGGAGCATTCAATTCAGTCTTCGGATCAATTACGTCCGCTGGTTCAGCTAGCGCAATTGCACAATCTGCCACTCAGTCGTCTGCAAGCGCAGTAGGCCTTGGAGGATTCGCTTCAGCCCTCGCTTCAGCTGCTGCCAGTGCTGCAGGAGGTGTATCTGTCGGCTCTGGTTCTTACGCCTATGCTCTAGCTATTGCATCTGCATTTGCGCAGGTTCTCTCCGGCTACGGCATTTTGAGCTCCGCTAACGCCATTTCTCTGGCAAGTAGTCTCGGTAGTTCTCTAGGAAGCAGCGTCTCCTCCGCTTCTGCAGCCGCTGCTGCAAGCGCGTCTGCCTCTGCTGCTTCTTCCGCGTCCGCTTCTTCGTCAGCTTCTGCAAGTTCTGCAGCCGGTGCTTCAACAGCTTCTTCCGCTGCTGCGTCATCATTTTCACAATCGTTGATCAGCGCACTTTTGTCTAGTTCGATCTTTAACACCGTCTTAGGAAGTGTCACTTCCTCATCTGCCGCAAGCTCAGCCGCAGCATCAGCTGCTGCCACCGCTGCAAATTCCTTAGGATTAGGATACGGAACGTCTTCCGCTGTGGCAAGCGCAGTTGCAAGCGCTGTCGCGAGTGTCAGCGCAGGATCGGGTGCCTACGCCGAAGCTAGCGCTATTTCTTCGGCAATATCACGGACCCTAGGAGCAAGTGGCTTACTGAATTCTTCTAATGCTTCCTCTCTAGCTTCAGCGTTTGCATCGGCTCTTTCCTCTGGCCTTGCTTCAAGCTCATACGGAGCTGCCAGCGCATCAAGTGCAGCCTCCGCAGCTCAACAGTCTGCAGCAGCAGCCGCAGCTTCTTCAAGTTCTTCAACAACCACAACGACCACGAGCAGCCAGGCCGCAGCAGCGGGTGCAAGCTCTAGCGCAGCAGGAGCATCGAGTGCATCGGCAGCAGCAGCAGCCGCCTCTTCCTTCTCGCAGTCTCTGGCATCTGCTCTCGCGCAAAATGGAGCATTCAATTCAGTCTTCGGATCAATTACGTCCGCTGGTTCAGCTAGCGCAATTGCACAATCTGCCACTCAGTCGTCTGCAAGCGCAGTAGGCCTTGGAGGATTCGCTTCAGCCCTCGCTTCAGCTGCTGCCAGTGCTGCAGGAGGTGTATCTGTCGGCTCTGGTTCTTACGCCTATGCTCTAGCTATTGCATCTGCATTTGCGCAGGTTCTCTCCGGCTACGGCATTTTGAGCTCCGCTAACGCCATTTCTCTGGCAAGTAGTCTCGGTAGTTCTCTAGGAAGCAGCGTCTCCTCCGCTTCTGCAGCCGCTGCTGCAAGCGCGTCTGCCTCTGCTGCTTCTTCCGCGTCCGCTTCTTCGTCAGCTTCTGCAAGTTCTGCAGCCGGTGCTTCAACAGCTTCTTCCGCTGCTGCGTCATCATTTTCACAATCGTTGATCAGCGCACTTTTGTCTAGTTCGATCTTTAACACCGTCTTAGGAAGTGTCACTTCCTCATCTGCCGCAAGCTCAGCCGCAGCATCAGCTGCTGCCACCGCTGCAAATTCCTTAGGATTAGGATACGGAACGTCTTCCGCTGTGGCAAGCGCAGTTGCAAGCGCTGTCGCGAGTGTCAGCGCAGGATCGGGTGCCTACGCCGAAGCTAGCGCTATTTCTTCGGCAATATCACAGACCCTAGGAGCAAGTGGCTTACTGAATTCTTCTAATGCTTCCTCTCTAGCTTCAGCGTTTGCATCGGCTCTTTCCTCTGGCCTTGCTTCAAGCTCATACGGAGCTGCCAGCGCATCAAGTGCAGCCTCCGCAGCTCAACAGTCTGCAGCAGCAGCCGCAGCTTCTTCAAGTTCTTCAACAACCACAACGACCACGAGCAGCCAGGCCGCAGCAGCGGGTGCAAGCTCTAGCGCAGCAGGAGCATCGAGTGCATCGGCAGCAGCAGCAGCCGCCTCTTCCTTCTCGCAGTCTCTGGCATCTGCTCTCGCGCAAAATGGAGCATTCAATTCAGTCTTCGGATCAATTACGTCCGCTGGTTCAGCTAGCGCAATTGCACAATCTGCCACTCAGTCGTCTGCAAGCGCAGTAGGCCTTGGAGGATTCGCTTCAGCCCTCGCTTCAGCTGCTGCCAGTGCTGCAGGAGGTGTATCTGTCGGCTCTGGTTCTTACGCCTATGCTCTAGCTATTGCATCTGCATTTGCGCAGGTTCTCTCCGGCTACGGCATTTTGAGCTCCGCTAACGCCATTTCTCTGGCAAGTAGTCTCGGTAGTTCTCTAGGAAGCAGCGTCTCCTCCGCTTCTGCAGCCGCTGCTGCAAGCGCATCTGCCTCTGCTGCTTCTTCCGCGTCCGCTTCTTCGTCAGCTTCTGCAAGTTCTGCAGCCGGTGCTTCAACAGCTTCTTCCGCTGCTGCGTCATCATTTTCACAATCGTTGATCAGCGCACTTTTGTCTAGTTCGATCTTTAACACCGTCTTAGGAAGTGTCACTTCCTCATCTGCCGCAAGCTCAGCCGCAGCATCAGCTGCTGCCACCGCTGCAAATTCCTTAGGATTAGGATACGGAACATCTTCCGCTGTGGCAAGCGCAGTTGCAAGCGCTGTCGCGAGTGTCAGCGCAGGATCGGGTGCCTACGCCGAAGCTAGCGCTATTTCTTCGGCAATATCACAGACCCTAGGAGCAAGTGGCTTACTGAATTCTTCTAATGCTTCCTCTCTAGCTTCAGCGTTTGCATCGGCTCTTTCCTCTGGCCTTGCTTCAAGCTCATACGGAGCTGCCAGCGCATCAAGTGCAGCCTCCGCAGCTCAACAGTCTGCAGCAGCAGCCGCAGCTTCTTCAAGTTCTTCAACAACCACAACGACCACGAGCAGCCAGGCCGCAGCAGCGGGTGCAAGCTCTAGCGCAGCAGGAGCATCGAGTGCATCGGCAGCAGCAGCAGCCGCCTCTTCCTTCTCGCAGTCTCTGGCATCTGCTCTCGCGCAAAATGGAGCATTCAATTCAGTCTTCGGATCAATTACGTCCGCTGGTTCAGCTAGCGCAATTGCACAATCTGCCACTCAGTCGTCTGCAAGCGCAGTAGGCCTTGGAGGATTCGCTTCAGCCCTCGCTTCAGCTGCTGCCAGTGCTGCAGGAGGTGTATCTGTCGGCTCTGGTTCTTACGCCTATGCTCTAGCTATTGCATCTGCATTTGCGCAGGTTCTCTCCGGCTACGGCATTTTGAGCTCCGCTAACGCCATTTCTCTGGCAAGTAGTCTCGGTAGTTCTCTAGGAAGCAGCGTCTCCTCCGCTTCTGCAGCCGCTGCTGCAAGCGCATCTGCCTCTGCTGCTTCTTCCGCGTCCGCTTCTTCGTCAGCTTCTGCAAGTTCTGCAGCCGGTGCTTCAACAGCTTCTTCCGCTGCTGCGTCATCATTTTCACAATCGTTGATCAGCGCACTTTTGTCTAGTTCGATCTTTAACACCGTCTTAGGAAGTGTCACTTCCTCATCTGCCGCAAGCTCAGCCGCAGCATCAGCTGCTGCCACCGCTGCAAATTCCTTAGGATTAGGATACGGAACGTCTTCCGCTGTGGCAAGCGCAGTTGCAAGCGCTGTCGCGAGTGTCAGCGCAGGATCGGGTGCCTACGCCGAAGCTAGCGCTATTTCTTCGGCAATATCACAGACCCTAGGAGCAAGTGGCTTACTGAATTCTTCTAATGCTTCCTCTCTAGCTTCAGCGTTTGCATCGGCTCTTTCCTCTGGCCTTGCTTCAAGCTCATACGGAGCTGCCAGCGCAGCATCAAGTGCAGCCTCCGCAGCTCAACAGTCTGCAGCAGCAGCCGCAGCTTCTTCAAGTTCTTCAACAACCACAACGACCACGAGCAGCCAGGCCGCAGCAGCGGGTGCAAGCTCTAGCGCAGCAGGAGCATCGAGTGCATCGGCAGTAGCAGCAGCCGCCTCTTCCTTCTCGCAGTCTCTGGCATCTGCTCTCGCGCAAAATGGAGCATTCAATTCAGTCTTCGGATCAATTACGTCCGCTGGTTCAGCTAGCGCAATTGCACAATCTGCCACTCAGTCGTCTGCAAGCGCAGTAGGCCTTGGAGGATTCGCTTCAGCCCTCGCTTCAGCTGCTGCCAGTGCTGCAGGAGGTGTATCTGTCGGCTCTGGTTCTTACGCCTATGCTCTAGCTATTGCATCTGCATTTGCGCAGGTTCTCTCCGGCTACGGCATTTTGAGCTCCGCTAACGCCATTTCTCTGGCAAGTAGTCTCGGTAGTTCTCTAGGAAGCAGCGTCTCCTCCGCTTCTGCAGCCGCTGCTGCAAGCGCATCTGCCTCTGCTGCTTCTTCCGCGTCCGCTTCTTCGTCAGCTTCTGCAAGTTCTGCAGCCGGTGCTTCAACAGCTTCTTCCGCTGCTGCGTCATCATTTTCACAATCGTTGATCAGCGCACTTTTGTCTAGTTCGATCTTTAACACCGTCTTAGGAAGTGTCACTTCCTCATCTGCCGCAAGCTCAGCCGCAGCATCAGCTGCTGCCACCGCTGCAAATTCCTTAGGATTAGGATACGGAACATCTTCCGCTGTGGCAAGCGCAGTTGCAAGCGCTGTCGCGAGTGTCAGCGCAGGATCGGGTGCCTACGCCGAAGCTAGCGCTATTTCTTCGGCAATATCACAGACCCTAGGAGCAAGTGGCTTACTGAATTCTTCTAATGCTTCCTCTCTAGCTTCAGCGTTTGCATCGGCTCTTTCCTCTGGCCTTGCTTCAAGCTCATACGGAGCTGCCAGCGCATCAAGTGCAGCCTCCGCAGCTCAACAGTCTGCAGCAGCAGCCGCAGCTTCTTCAAGTTCTTCAACAACCACAACGACCACGAGCAGCCAGGCCGCAGCAGCGGGTGCAAGCTCTAGCGCAGCAGGAGCATCGAGTGCATCGGCAGCAGCAGCAGCAGCAGCAGCCTCTTCCTTCTCGCAGTCTCTGGCATCTGCTCTCGCGCAAAATGGAGCATTCAATTCAGTCTTCGGATCAATTACGTCCGCTGGTTCAGCTAGCGCAATTGCACAATCTGCCACTCAGTCGTCTGCAAGCGCAGTAGGCCTTGGAGGATTCGCTTCAGCCCTCGCTTCAGCTGCTGCCAGTGCTGCAGGAGGTGTATCTGTCGGCTCTGGTTCTTACGCCTATGCTCTAGCTATTGCATCTGCATTTGCGCAGGTTCTCTCCGGCTACGGCATTTTGAGCTCCGCTAACGCCATTTCTCTGGCAAGTAGTCTCGGTAGTTCTCTAGGAAGCAGCGTCTCCTCCGCTTCTGCAGCCGCTGCTGCAAGCGCGTCTGCCTCTGCTGCTTCTTCCGCGTCCGCTTCTTCGTCAGCTTCTGCAAGTTCTGCAGCCGGTGCTTCAACAGCTTCTTCCGCTGCTGCGTCATCATTTTCACAATCGTTGATCAGCGCACTTTTGTCTAGTTCGATCTTTAACACCGTCTTAGGAAGTGTCACTTCCTCTTCTGCCGCAAGCTCAGCCGCAGCATCAGCTGCTGCCAGCGCTGCAAATTCCTTAGGATTAGGATACGGAACATCTTCTGCTATGGCAAGCGCAGTTGCAAGCGCTGTCGCGAGTGTCAGCGCAGGATCGGGTGCCTACGCCGAAGCTAGCGCTATTTCTTCGGCAATATCACAGACCCTAGGAGCAAGTGGCTTACTGAATTCTTCTAATGCTTCCTCTCTAGCATCAGCGTTTGCATCGGCTCTTTCCTCTGGCCTTGCTTCAAGCTCATACGGAGCTGCCAGCGCATCAAGTGCAGCCTCCGCAGCTCAACAGTCTGCAGCAGCAGCCGCAGCTTCTTCAAGTTCTTCAACAACCACAACGACCACGAGCAGCCAGGCCGCAGCAGCGGGTGCAAGCTCTAGCGCAGCAGGAGCATCGAGTGCATCGGCAGCAGCAGCAGCCGCCTCTTCCTTCTCGCAGTCTCTGGCATCTGCTCTCGCGCAAAATGGAGCATTCAATTCAGTCTTCGGATCAATTACGTCCGCTGGTTCAGCTAGCGCAATTGCACAAACTGCCACTCAGTCGTCTGCAAGCGCAGTAGGCCTTGGAGGATTCGCTTCAGCCCTCGCTTCAGCTGCTGCCAGTGCTGCAGGAGGTGTATCTGTCGGCTCTGGTTCTTACGCCTATGCTCTAGCTATTGCATCTGCATTTGCGCAGGTTCTCTCCGGCTACGGCATTTTGAGCTCCGCTAACGCCATTTCTCTGGCAAGTAGTCTCGGTAGTTCTCTAGGAAGCAGCGTCTCCTCCGCTTCTGCAGCCGCTGCTGCAAGCGCGTCTGCCTCTGCTGCTTCTTCCGCGTCCGCTTCTTCGTCAGCTTCTGCAAGTTCTGCAGCCGGTGCTTCAACAGCTTCTTCCGCTGCTGCGTCATCATTTTCACAATCGTTGATCAGCGCACTTTTGTCTAGTTCGATCTTTAACACCGTCTTAGGAAGTGTCACTTCCTCATCTGCCGCAAGCTCAGCCGCAGCATCAGCTGCTGCCAGCGCTGCAAATTCCTTAGGATTAGGATACGGAACATCTTCCGCTGTGGCAAGCGCAGTTGCAAGCGCTGTCGCGAGTGTCAGCGCAGGATCGGGTGCCTACGCCGAAGCTAGCGCTATTTCTTCGGCAATATCACAGACCCTAGGAGCAAGTGGCTTACTGAATTCTTCTAATGCTTCCTCTCTAGCATCAGCGTTTGCATCGGCTCTTTCCTCTGGCCTTGCTTCAAGCTCATACGGAGCTGCCAGCGCATCAAGTGCAGCCTCCGCAGCTCAACAGTCTGCAGCAGCAGCCGCAGCTTCTTCAAGTTCTTCAACAACCACAACGACCACGAGCAGCCAGGCCGCAGCAGCGGGTGCAAGCTCTAGCGCAGCAGGAGCATCGAGTGCATCGGCAGCAGCAGCAGCCGCCTCTTCCTTCTCGCAGTCTCTGGCATCTGCTCTCGCGCAAAATGGAGCATTCAATTCAGTCTTCGGATCAATTACGTCCGCTGGTTCAGCTAGCGCAATTGCACAATCTGCCACTCAGTCGTCTGCAAGCGCAGTAGGCCTTGGAGGATTCGCTTCAGCCCTCGCTTCAGCTGCTGCCAGTGCTGCAGGAGGTGTATCTGTCGGCTCTGGTTCTTACGCCTATGCTCTAGCTATTGCATCTGCATTTGCGCAGGTTCTCTCCGGCTACGGCATTTTGAGCTCCGCTAACGCCATTTCTCTGGCAAGTAGTCTCGGTAGTTCTCTAGGAAGCAGCGTCTCCTCCGCTTCTGCAGCCGCTGCTGCAAGCGCGTCTGCCTCTGCTGCTTCTTCCGCGTCCGCTTCTTCGTCAGCTTCTGCAAGTTCTGCAGCCGGTGCTTCAACAGCTTCTTCCGCTGCTGCGTCATCATTTTCACAATCGTTGATCAGCGCACTTTTGTCTAGTTCGATCTTTAACACCGTCTTAGGAAGTGTCACTTCCTCATCTGCCGCAAGCTCAGCCGCAGCATCAGCTGCTGCCACCGCTGCAAATTCCTTAGGATTAGGATACGGAACGTCTTCCGCTGTGGCAAGCGCAGTTGCAAGCGCTGTCGCGAGTGTCAGCGCAGGATCGGGTGCCTACGCCGAAGCTAGCGCTATTTCTTCGGCAATATCACAGACCCTAGGAGCAAGTGGCTTACTGAATTCTTCTAATGCTTCCTCTCTAGCTTCAGCGTTTGCATCGGCTCTTTCCTCTGGCCTTGCTTCAAGCTCATACGGAGCTGCCAGCGCATCAAGTGCAGCCTCCGCAGCTCAACAGTCTGCAGCAGCAGCCGCAGCTTCTTCAAGTTCTTCAACAACCACAACGACCACGAGCAGCCAGGCCGCAGCAGCGGGTGCAAGCTCTAGCGCAGCAGGAGCATCGAGTGCATCGGCAGCAGCAGCAGCCGCCTCTTCCTTCTCGCAGTCTCTGGCATCTGCTCTCGCGCGAAATGGAGCATTCAATTCAGTCTTCGGATCAATTACGTCCGCTGGTTCAGCTAGCGCAATTGCACAATCTGCCACTCAGTCGTCTGCAAGCGCAGTAGGCCTTGGAGGATTCGCTTCAGCCCTCGCTTCAGCTGCTGCCAGTGCTGCAGGAGGTGTATCTGTCGGCTCTGGTTCTTACGCCTATGCTCTAGCTATTGCATCTGCATTTGCGCAGGTTCTCTCCGGCTACGGCATTTTGAGCTCCGCTAACGCCATTTCTCTGGCAAGTAGTCTCGGTAGTTCTCTAGGAAGCAGCGTCTCCTCCGCTTCTGCAGCCGCTGCTGCAAGCGCATCTGCCTCTGCTGCTTCTTCCGCGTCCGCTTCTTCGTCAGCTTCTGCAAGTTCTGCAGCCGGTGCTTCAACAGCTTCTTCCGCTGCTGCGTCATCATTTTCACAATCGTTGATCAGCGCACTTTTGTCTAGTTCGATCTTTAACACCGTCTTAGGAAGTGTCACTTCCTCATCTGCCGCAAGCTCAGCCGCAGCATCAGCTGCTGCCACCGCTGCAAATTCCTTAGGATTAGGATACGGAACATCTTCCGCTGTGGCAAGCGCAGTTGCAAGCGCTGTCGCGAGTGTCAGCGCAGGATCGGGTGCCTACGCCGAAGCTAGCGCTATTTCTTCGGCAATATCACAGACCCTAGGAGCAAGTGGCTTACTGAATTCTTCTAATGCTTCCTCTCTAGCTTCAGCGTTTGCATCGGCTCTTTCCTCTGGCCTTGCTTCAAGCTCATACGGAGCTGCCAGCGCATCAAGTGCAGCCTCCGCAGCTCAACAGTCTGCAGCAGCAGCCGCAGCTTCTTCAAGTTCTTCAACAACCACAACGACCACGAGCAGCCAGGCCGCAGCAGCGGGTGCAAGCTCTAGCGCAGCAGGAGCATCGAGTGCATCGGCAGCAGCAGCAGCAGCAGCAGCCTCTTCCTTCTCGCAGTCTCTGGCATCTGCTCTCGCGCAAAATGGAGCATTCAATTCAGTCTTCGGATCAATTACGTCCGCTGGTTCAGCTAGCGCAATTGCACAATCTGCCACTCAGTCGTCTGCAAGCGCAGTAGGCCTTGGAGGATTCGCTTCAGCCCTCGCTTCAGCTGCTGCCAGTGCTGCAGGAGGTGTATCTGTCGGCTCTGGTTCTTACGCCTATGCTCTAGCTATTGCATCTGCATTTGCGCAGGTTCTCTCCGGCTACGGCATTTTGAGCTCCGCTAACGCCATTTCTCTGGCAAGTAGTCTCGGTAGTTCTCTAGGAAGCAGCGTCTCCTCCGCTTCTGCAGCCGCTGCTGCAAGCGCGTCTGCCTCTGCTGCTTCTTCCGCGTCCGCTTCTTCGTCAGCTTCTGCAAGTTCTGCAGCCGGTGCTTCAACAGCTTCTTCCGCTGCTGCGTCATCATTTTCACAATCGTTGATCAGCGCACTTTTGTCTAGTTCGATCTTTAACACCGTCTTAGGAAGTGTCACTTCCTCTTCTGCCGCAAGCTCAGCCGCAGCATCAGCTGCTGCCAGCGCTGCAAATTCCTTAGGATTAGGATACGGAACATCTTCTGCTATGGCAAGCGCAGTTGCAAGCGCTGTCGCGAGTGTCAGCGCAGGATCGGGTGCCTACGCCGAAGCTAGCGCTATTTCTTCGGCAATATCACAGACCCTAGGAGCAAGTGGCTTACTGAATTCTTCTAATGCTTCCTCTCTAGCATCAGCGTTTGCATCGGCTCTTTCCTCTGGCCTTGCTTCAAGCTCATACGGAGCTGCCAGCGCATCAAGTGCAGCCTCCGCAGCTCAACAGTCTGCAGCAGCAGCCGCAGCTTCTTCAAGTTCTTCAACAACCACAACGACCACGAGCAGCCAGGCCGCAGCAGCGGGTGCAAGCTCTAGCGCAGCAGGAGCATCGAGTGCATCGGCAGCAGCAGCAGCCGCCTCTTCCTTCTCGCAGTCTCTGGCATCTGCTCTCGCGCAAAATGGAGCATTCAATTCAGTCTTCGGATCAATTACGTCCGCTGGTTCAGCTAGCGCAATTGCACAAACTGCCACTCAGTCGTCTGCAAGCGCAGTAGGCCTTGGAGGATTCGCTTCAGCCCTCGCTTCAGCTGCTGCCAGTGCTGCAGGAGGTGTATCTGTCGGCTCTGGTTCTTACGCCTATGCTCTAGCTATTGCATCTGCATTTGCGCAGGTTCTCTCCGGCTACGGCATTTTGAGCTCCGCTAACGCCATTTCTCTGGCAAGTAGTCTCGGTAGTTCTCTAGGAAGCAGCGTCTCCTCCGCTTCTGCAGCCGCTGCTGCAAGCGCGTCTGCCTCTGCTGCTTCTTCCGCGTCCGCTTCTTCGTCAGCTTCTGCAAGTTCTGCAGCCGGTGCTTCAACAGCTTCTTCCGCTGCTGCGTCATCATTTTCACAATCGTTGATCAGCGCACTTTTGTCTAGTTCGATCTTTAACACCGTCTTAGGAAGTGTCACTTCCTCATCTGCCGCAAGCTCAGCCGCAGCATCAGCTGCTGCCAGCGCTGCAAATTCCTTAGGATTAGGATACGGAACATCTTCCGCTGTGGCAAGCGCAGTTGCAAGCGCTGTCGCGAGTGTCAGCGCAGGATCGGGTGCCTACGCCGAAGCTAGCGCTATTTCTTCGGCAATATCACAGACCCTAGGAGCAAGTGGCTTACTGAATTCTTCTAATGCTTCCTCTCTAGCATCAGCGTTTGCATCGGCTCTTTCCTCTGGCCTTGCTTCAAGCTCATACGGAGCTGCCAGCGCATCAAGTGCAGCCTCCGCAGCTCAACAGTCTGCAGCAGCAGCCGCAGCTTCTTCAAGTTCTTCAACAACCACAACGACCACGAGCAGCCAGGCCGCAGCAGCGGGTGCAAGCTCTAGCGCAGCAGGAGCATCGAGTGCATCGGCAGCAGCAGCAGCAGCAGCAGCAGCCTCTTCCTTCTCGCAGTCTCTGGCATCTGCTCTCGCGCAAAATGGAGCATTCAATTCAGTCTTCGGATCAATTACGTCCGCTGGTTCAGCTAGCGCAATTGCACAATCTGCCACTCAGTCGTCTGCAAGCGCAGTAGGCCTTGGAGGATTCGCTTCAGCCCTCGCTTCAGCTGCTGCCAGTGCTGCAGGAGGTGTATCTGTCGGCTCTGGTTCTTACGCCTATGCTCTAGCTATTGCATCTGCATTTGCGCAGGTTCTCTCCGGCTACGGCATTTTGAGCTCCGCTAACGCCATTTCTCTGGCAAGTAGTCTCGGTAGTTCTCTAGGAAGCAGCGTCTCCTCCGCTTCTGCAGCCGCTGCTGCAAGCGCGTCTGCCTCTGCTGCTTCTTCCGCGTCCGCTTCTTCGTCAGCTTCTGCAAGTTCTGCAGCCGGTGCTTCAACAGCTTCTTCCGCTGCTGCGTCATCATTTTCACAATCGTTGATCAGCGCACTTTTGTCTAGTTCGATCTTTAACACCGTCTTAGGAAGTGTCACTTCCTCTTCTGCCGCAAGCTCAGCCGCAGCATCAGCTGCTGCCAGCGCTGCAAATTCCTTAGGATTAGGATACGGAACATCTTCTGCTGTGGCAAGCGCAGTTGCAAGCGCTGTCGCGAGTGTCAGCGCAGGATCGGGTGCCTACGCCGAAGCTAGCGCTATTTCTTCGGCAATATCACAGACCCTAGGAGCAAGTGGCTTACTGAATTCTTCTAATGCTTCCTCTCTAGCATCAGCGTTTGCATCGGCTCTTTCCTCTGGCCTTGCTTCAAGCTCATACGGAGCTGCCAGCGCATCAAGTGCAGCCTCCGCAGCTCAACAGTCTGCAGCAGCAGCCGCAGCTTCTTCAAGTTCTTCAACAACCACAACGACCACGAGCAGCCAGGCCGCAGCAGCGGGTGCAAGCTCTAGCGCAGCAGGAGCATCGAGTGCATCGGCAGCAGCAGCAGCCGCCTCTTCCTTCTCGCAGTCTCTGGCATCTGCTCTCGCGCAAAATGGAGCATTCAATTCAGTCTTCGGATCAATTACGTCCGCTGGTTCAGCTAGCGCAATTGCACAATCTGCCACTCAGTCGTCTGCAAGCGCAGTAGGCCTTGGAGGATTCGCTTCAGCCCTCGCTTCAGCTGCTGCCAGTGCTGCAGGAGGTGTATCTGTCGGCTCTGGTTCTTACGCCTATGCTCTAGCTATTGCATCTGCATTTGCGCAGGTTCTCTCCGGCTACGGCATTTTGAGCTCCGCTAACGCCATTTCTCTGGCAAGTAGTCTCGGTAGTTCTCTAGGAAGCAGCGTCTCCTCCGCTTCTGCAGCCGCTGCTGCAAGCGCGTCTGCCTCTGCTGCTTCTTCCGCGTCCGCTTCTTCGTCAGCTTCTGCAAGTTCTGCAGCCGGTGCTTCAACAGCTTCTTCCGCTGCTGCGTCATCATTTTCACAATCGTTGATCAGCGCACTTTTGTCTAGTTCGATCTTTAACACCGTCTTAGGAAGTGTCACTTCCTCATCTGCCGCAAGCTCAGCCGCAGCATCAGCTGCTGCCAGCGCTGCAAATTCCTTAGGATTAGGATACGGAACATCTTCCGCTGTGGCAAGCGCAGTTGCAAGCGCTGTCGCGAGTGTCAGCGCAGGATCGGGTGCCTACGCCGAAGCTAGCGCTATTTCTTCGGCAATATCACAGACCCTAGGAGCAAGTGGCTTACTGAATTCTTCTAATGCTTCCTCTCTAGCATCAGCGTTTGCATCGGCTCTTTCCTCTGGCCTTGCTTCAAGCTCATACGGAGCTGCCAGCGCATCAAGTGCAGCCTCCGCAGCTCAACAGTCTGCAGCAGCAGCCGCAGCTTCTTCAAGTTCTTCAACAACCACAACGACCACGAGCAGCCAGGCCGCAGCAGCGGGTGCAAGCTCTAGCGCAGCAGGAGCATCGAGTGCATCGGCAGCAGCAGCAGCAGCAGCAGCCTCTTCCTTCTCGCAGTCTCTGGCATCTGCTCTCGCGCAAAATGGAGCATTCAATTCAGTCTTCGGATCAATTACGTCCGCTGGTTCAGCTAGCGCAATTGCACAATCTGCCACTCAGTCGTCTGCAAGCGCAGTAGGCCTTGGAGGATTCGCTTCAGCCCTCGCTTCAGCTGCTGCCAGTGCTGCAGGAGGTGTATCTGTCGGCTCTGGTTCTTACGCCTATGCTCTAGCTATTGCATCTGCATTTGCGCAGGTTCTCTCCGGCTACGGCATTTTGAGCTCCGCTAACGCCATTTCTCTGGCAAGTAGTCTCGGTAGTTCTCTAGGAAGCAGCGTCTCCTCCGCTTCTGCAGCCGCTGCTGCAAGCGCGTCTGCCTCTGCTGCTTCTTCCGCGTCCGCTTCTTCGTCAGCTTCTGCAAGTTCTGCAGCCGGTGCTTCAACAGCTTCTTCCGCTGCTGCGTCATCATTTTCACAATCGTTGATCAGCGCACTTTTGTCTAGTTCGATCTTTAACACCGTCTTAGGAAGTGTCACTTCCTCTTCTGCCGCAAGCTCAGCCGCAGCATCAGCTGCTGCCAGCGCTGCAAATTCCTTAGGATTAGGATACGGAACATCTTCTGCTGTGGCAAGCGCAGTTGCAAGCGCTGTCGCGAGTGTCAGCGCAGGATCGGGTGCCTACGCCGAAGCTAGCGCTATTTCTTCGGCAATATCACAGACCCTAGGAGCAAGTGGCTTACTGAATTCTTCTAATGCTTCCTCTCTAGCATCAGCGTTTGCATCGGCTCTTTCCTCTGGCCTTGCTTCAAGCTCATACGGAGCTGCCAGCGCATCAAGTGCAGCCTCCGCAGCTCAACAGTCTGCAGCAGCAGCCGCAGCTTCTTCAAGTTCTTCAACAACCACAACGACCACGAGCAGCCAGGCCGCAGCAGCGGGTGCAAGCTCTAGCGCAGCAGGAGCATCGAGTGCATCGGCAGCAGCAGCAGCCGCCTCTTCCTTCTCGCAGTCTCTGGCATCTGCTCTCGCGCGAAATGGAGCATTCAATTCAGTCTTCGGATCAATTACGTCCGCTGGTTCAGCTAGCGCAATTGCACAATCTGCCACTCAGTCGTCTGCAAGCGCAGTAGGCCTTGGAGGATTCGCTTCAGCCCTCGCTTCAGCTGCTGCCAGTGCTGCAGGAGGTGTATCTGTCGGCTCTGGTTCTTACGCCTATGCTCTAGCTATTGCATCTGCATTTGCGCAGGTTCTCTCCGGCTACGGCATTTTGAGCTCCGCTAACGCCATTTCTCTGGCAAGTAGTCTCGGTAGTTCTCTAGGAAGCAGCGTCTCCTCCGCTTCTGCAGCCGCTGCTGCAAGCGCATCTGCCTCTGCTGCTTCTTCCGCGTCCGCTTCTTCGTCAGCTTCTGCAAGTTCTGCAGCCGGTGCTTCAACAGCTTCTTCCGCTGCTGCGTCATCATTTTCACAATCGTTGATCAGCGCACTTTTGTCTAGTTCGATCTTTAACACCGTCTTAGGAAGTGTCACTTCCTCATCTGCCGCAAGCTCAGCCGCAGCATCAGCTGCTGCCACCGCTGCAAATTCCTTAGGATTAGGATACGGAACATCTTCCGCTGTGGCAAGCGCAGTTGCAAGCGCTGTCGCGAGTGTCAGCGCAGGATCGGGTGCCTACGCCGAAGCTAGCGCTATTTCTTCGGCAATATCACAGACCCTAGGAGCAAGTGGCTTACTGAATTCTTCTAATGCTTCCTCTCTAGCATCAGCGTTTGCATCGGCTCTTTCCTCTGGCCTTGCTTCAAGCTCATACGGAGCTGCCAGCGCATCAAGTGCAGCCTCCGCAGCTCAACAGTCTGCAGCAGCAGCCGCAGCTTCTTCAAGTTCTTCAACAACCACAACGACCACGAGCAGCCAGGCCGCAGCAGCGGGTGCAAGCTCTAGCGCAGCAGGAGCATCGAGTGCATCGGCAGCAGCAGCAGCAGCCTCTTCCTTCTCGCAGTCTCTGGCATCTGCTCTCGCGCAAAATGGAGCATTCAATTCAGTCTTCGGATCAATTACGTCCGCTGGTTCAGCTAGCGCAATTGCACAATCTGCCACTCAGTCGTCTGCAAGCGCAGTAGGCCTTGGAGGATTCGCTTCAGCCCTCGCTTCAGCTGCTGCCAGTGCTGCAGGAGGTGTATCTGTCGGCTCTGGTTCTTACGCCTATGCTCTAGCTATTGCATCTGCATTTGCGCAGGTTCTCTCCGGCTACGGCATTTTGAGCTCCGCTAACGCCATTTCTCTGGCAAGTAGTCTCGGTAGTTCTCTAGGAAGCAGCGTCTCCTCCGCTTCTGCAGCCGCTGCTGCAAGCGCATCTGCCTCTGCTGCTTCTTCCGCGTCCGCTTCTTCGTCAGCTTCTGCAAGTTCTGCAGCCGGTGCTTCAACAGCTTCTTCCGCTGCTGCGTCATCATTTTCACAATCGTTGATCAGCGCACTTTTGTCTAGTTCGATCTTTAACACCGTCTTAGGAAGTGTCACTTCCTCTTCTGCCGCAAGCTCAGCCGCAGCATCAGCTGCTGCCAGCGCTGCAAATTCCTTAGGATTAGGATACGGAGCATCTTCTGCTGTGGCAAGCGCAGTTGCAAGCGCTGTCGCGAGTGTCAGCGCAGGATCGGGTGCCTACGCCGAAGCTAGCGCTATTTCTTCGGCAATATCACAGACCCTAGGAGCAAGTGGCTTACTGAATTCTTCTAATGCTTCCTCTCTAGCATCAGCGTTTGCATCGGCTCTTTCCTCTGGCCTTGCTTCAAGCTCATACGGAGCTGCCAGCGCATCAAGTGCAGCCTCCGCAGCTCAACAGTCTGCAGCAGCAGCCGCAGCTTCTTCAAGTTCTTCAACAACCACAACGACCACGAGCAGCCAGGCCGCAGCAGCGGGTGCAAGCTCTAGCGCAGCAGGAGCATCGAGTGCATCGGCAGCAGCAGCAGCAGCCTCTTCCTTCTCGCAGTCTCTGGCATCTGCTCTCGCGCAAAATGGAGCATTCAATTCAGTCTTCGGATCAATTACGTCCGCTGGTTCAGCTAGCGCAATTGCACAATCTGCCACTCAGTCGTCTGCAAGCGCAGTAGGCCTTGGAGGATTCGCTTCAGCCCTCGCTTCAGCTGCTGCCAGTGCTGCAGGAGGTGTATCTGTCGGCTCTGGTTCTTACGCCTATGCTCTAGCTATTGCATCTGCATTTGCGCAGGTTCTCTCCGGCTACGGCATTTTGAGCTCCGCTAACGCCATTTCTCTGGCAAGTAGTCTCGGTAGTTCTCTAGGAAGCAGCGTCTCCTCCGCTTCTGCAGCCGCTGCTGCAAGCGCGTCTGCCTCTGCTGCTTCTTCCGCGTCCGCTTCTTCGTCAGCTTCTGCAAGTTCTGCAGCCGGTGCTTCAACAGCTTCTTCCGCTGCTGCGTCATCATTTTCACAATCGTTGATCAGCGCACTTTTGTCTAGTTCGATCTTTAACACCGTCTTAGGAAGTGTCACTTCCTCTTCTGCCGCAAGCTCAGCCGCAGCATCAGCTGCTGCCAGCGCTGCAAATTCCTTAGGATTAGGATACGGAACATCTTCCGCTGTGGCAAGCGCAGTTGCAAGCGCTGTCGCGAGTGTCAGCGCAGGATCGGGTGCCTACGCCGAAGCTAGCGCTATTTCTTCGGCAATATCACAGACCCTAGGAGCAAGTGGCTTACTGAATTCTTCTAATGCTTCCTCTCTAGCATCAGCGTTTGCATCGGCTCTTTCCTCTGGCCTTGCTTCAAGCTCATACGGAGCTGCCAGCGCATCAAGTGCAGCCTCCGCAGCTCAACAGTCTGCAGCAGCAGCCGCAGCTTCTTCAAGTTCTTCAACAACCACAACGACCACGAGCAGCCAGGCCGCAGCAGCGGGTGCAAGCTCTAGCGCAGCAGGAGCATCGAGTGCATCGGCAGCAGCAGCAGCCGCCTCTTCCTTCTCGCAGTCTCTGGCATCTGCTCTCGCGCGAAATGGAGCATTCAATTCAGTCTTCGGATCAATTACGTCCGCTGGTTCAGCTAGCGCAATTGCACAATCTGCCACTCAGTCGTCTGCAAGCGCAGTAGGCCTTGGAGGATTCGCTTCAGCCCTCGCTTCAGCTGCTGCCAGTGCTGCAGGAGGTGTATCTGTCGGCTCTGGTTCTTACGCCTATGCTCTAGCTATTGCATCTGCATTTGCGCAGGTTCTCTCCGGCTACGGCATTTTGAGCTCCGCTAACGCCATTTCTCTGGCAAGTAGTCTCGGTAGTTCTCTAGGAAGCAGCGTCTCCTCCGCTTCTGCAGCCGCTGCTGCAAGCGCATCTGCCTCTGCTGCTTCTTCCGCGTCCGCTTCTTCGTCAGCTTCTGCAAGTTCTGCAGCCGGTGCTTCAACAGCTTCTTCCGCTGCTGCGTCATCATTTTCACAATCGTTGATCAGCGCACTTTTGTCTAGTTCGATCTTTAACACCGTCTTAGGAAGTGTCACTTCCTCATCTGCCGCAAGCTCAGCCGCAGCATCAGCTGCTGCCACCGCTGCAAATTCCTTAGGATTAGGATACGGAACATCTTCCGCTGTGGCAAGCGCAGTTGCAAGCGCTGTCGCGAGTGTCAGCGCAGGATCGGGTGCCTACGCCGAAGCTAGCGCTATTTCTTCGGCAATATCACAGACCCTAGGAGCAAGTGGCTTACTGAATTCTTCTAATGCTTCCTCTCTAGCATCAGCGTTTGCATCGGCTCTTTCCTCTGGCCTTGCTTCAAGCTCATACGGAGCTGCCAGCGCATCAAGTGCAGCCTCCGCAGCTCAACAGTCTGCAGCAGCAGCCGCAGCTTCTTCAAGTTCTTCAACAACCACAACGACCACGAGCAGCCAGGCCGCAGCAGCGGGTGCAAGCTCTAGCGCAGCAGGAGCATCGAGTGCATCGGCAGCAGCAGCAGCAGCAGCCTCTTCCTTCTCGCAGTCTCTGGCATCTGCTCTCGCGCAAAATGGAGCATTCAATTCAGTCTTCGGATCAATTACGTCCGCTGGTTCAGCTAGCGCAATTGCACAATCTGCCACTCAGTCGTCTGCAAGCGCAGTAGGCCTTGGAGGATTCGCTTCAGCCCTCGCTTCAGCTGCTGCCAGTGCTGCAGGAGGTGTATCTGTCGGCTCTGGTTCTTACGCCTATGCTCTAGCTATTGCATCTGCATTTGCGCAGGTTCTCTCCGGCTACGGCATTTTGAGCTCCGCTAACGCCATTTCTCTGGCAAGTAGTCTCGGTAGTTCTCTAGGAAGCAGCGTCTCCTCCGCTTCTGCAGCCGCTGCTGCAAGCGCATCTGCCTCTGCTGCTTCTTCCGCGTCCGCTTCTTCGTCAGCTTCTGCAAGTTCTGCAGCCGGTGCTTCAACAGCTTCTTCCGCTGCTGCGTCATCATTTTCACAATCGTTGATCAGCGCACTTTTGTCTAGTTCGATCTTTAACACCGTCTTAGGAAGTGTCACTTCCTCTTCTGCCGCAAGCTCAGCCGCAGCATCAGCTGCTGCCAGCGCTGCAAATTCCTTAGGATTAGGATACGGAACATCTTCCGCTGTGGCAAGCGCAGTTGCAAGCGCTGTCGCGAGTGTCAGCGCAGGATCGGGTGCCTACGCCGAAGCTAGCGCTATTTCTTCGGCAATATCACAGACCCTAGGAGCAAGTGGCTTACTGAATTCTTCTAATGCTTCCTCTCTAGCATCAGCGTTTGCATCGGCTCTTTCCTCTGGCCTTGCTTCAAGCTCATACGGAGCTGCCAGCGCATCAAGTGCAGCCTCCGCAGCTCAACAGTCTGCAGCAGCAGCCGCAGCTTCTTCAAGTTCTTCAACAACCACAACGACCACGAGCAGCCAGGCCGCAGCAGCGGGTGCAAGCTCTAGCGCAGCAGGAGCATCGAGTGCATCGGCAGCAGCAGCAGCAGCAGCCTCTTCCTTCTCGCAGTCTCTGGCATCTGCTCTCGCGCAAAATGGAGCATTCAATTCAGTCTTCGGATCAATTACGTCCGCTGGTTCAGCTAGCGCAATTGCACAATCTGCCACTCAGTCGTCTGCAAGCGCAGTAGGCCTTGGAGGATTCGCTTCAGCCCTCGCTTCAGCTGCTGCCAGTGCTGCAGGAGGTGTATCTGTCGGCTCTGGTTCTTACGCCTATGCTCTAGCTATTGCATCTGCATTTGCGCAGGTTCTCTCCGGCTACGGCATTTTGAGCTCCGCTAACGCCATTTCTCTGGCAAGTAGTCTCGGTAGTTCTCTAGGAAGCAGCGTCTCCTCCGCTTCTGCAGCCGCTGCTGCAAGCGCGTCTGCCTCTGCTGCTTCTTCCGCGTCCGCTTCTTCGTCAGCTTCTGCAAGTTCTGCAGCCGGTGCTTCAACAGCTTCTTCCGCTGCTGCGTCATCATTTTCACAATCGTTGATCAGCGCACTTTTGTCTAGTTCGATCTTTAACACCGTCTTAGGAAGTGTCACTTCCTCTTCTGCCGCAAGCTCAGCCGCAGCATCAGCTGCTGCCAGCGCTGCAAATTCCTTAGGATTAGGATACGGAACATCTTCTGCTGTGGCAAGCGCAGTTGCAAGCGCTGTCGCGAGTGTCAGCGCAGGATCGGGTGCCTACGCCGAAGCTAGCGCTATTTCTTCGGCAATATCACAGACCCTAGGAGCAAGTGGCTTACTGAATTCTTCTAATGCTTCCTCTCTAGCATCAGCGTTTGCATCGGCTCTTTCCTCTGGCCTTGCTTCAAGCTCATACGGAGCTGCCAGCGCATCAAGTGCAGCCTCCGCAGCTCAACAGTCTGCAGCAGCAGCCGCAGCTTCTTCAAGTTCTTCAACAACCACAACGACCACGAGCAGCCAGGCCGCAGCAGCGGGTGCAAGCTCTAGCGCAGCAGGAGCATCGAGTGCATCGGCAGCAGCAGCAGCCGCCTCTTCCTTCTCGCAGTCTCTGGCATCTGCTCTCGCGCGAAATGGAGCATTCAATTCAGTCTTCGGATCAATTACGTCCGCTGGTTCAGCTAGCGCAATTGCACAATCTGCCACTCAGTCGTCTGCAAGCGCAGTAGGCCTTGGAGGATTCGCTTCAGCCCTCGCTTCAGCTGCTGCCAGTGCTGCAGGAGGTGTATCTGTCGGCTCTGGTTCTTACGCCTATGCTCTAGCTATTGCATCTGCATTTGCGCAGGTTCTCTCCGGCTACGGCATTTTGAGCTCCGCTAACGCCATTTCTCTGGCAAGTAGTCTCGGTAGTTCTCTAGGAAGCAGCGTCTCCTCCGCTTCTGCAGCCGCTGCTGCAAGCGCGTCTGCCTCTGCTGCTTCTTCCGCGTCCGCTTCTTCGTCAGCTTCTGCAAGTTCTGCAGCCGGTGCTTCAACAGCTTCTTCCGCTGCTGCGTCATCATTTTCACAATCGTTGATCAGCGCACTTTTGTCTAGTTCGATCTTTAACACCGTCTTAGGAAGTGTCACTTCCTCATCTGCCGCAAGCTCAGCCGCAGCATCAGCTGCTGCCAGCGCTGCAAATTCCTTAGGATTAGGATACGGAACATCTTCCGCTGTGGCAAGCGCAGTTGCAAGCGCTGTCGCGAGTGTCAGCGCAGGATCGGGTGCCTACGCCGAAGCTAGCGCTATTTCTTCGGCAATATCACAGACCCTAGGAGCAAGTGGCTTACTGAATTCTTCTAATGCTTCCTCTCTAGCATCAGCGTTTGCATCGGCTCTTTCCTCTGGCCTTGCTTCAAGCTCATACGGAGCTGCCAGCGCATCAAGTGCAGCCTCCGCAGCTCAACAGTCTGCAGCAGCAGCCGCAGCTTCTTCAAGTTCTTCAACAACCACAACGACCACGAGCAGCCAGGCCGCAGCAGCGGGTGCAAGCTCTAGCGCAGCAGGAGCATCGAGTGCATCGGCAGCAGCAGCAGCCGCCTCTTCCTTCTCGCAGTCTCTGGCATCTGCTCTCGCGCGAAATGGAGCATTCAATTCAGTCTTCGGATCAATTACGTCCGCTGGTTCAGCTAGCGCAATTGCACAATCTGCCACTCAGTCGTCTGCAAGCGCAGTAGGCCTTGGAGGATTCGCTTCAGCCCTCGCTTCAGCTGCTGCCAGTGCTGCAGGAGGTGTATCTGTCGGCTCTGGTTCTTACGCCTATGCTCTAGCTATTGCATCTGCATTTGCGCAGGTTCTCTCCGGCTACGGCATTTTGAGCTCCGCTAACGCCATTTCTCTGGCAAGTAGTCTCGGTAGTTCTCTAGGAAGCAGCGTCTCCTCCGCTTCTGCAGCCGCTGCTGCAAGCGCATCTGCCTCTGCTGCTTCTTCCGCGTCCGCTTCTTCGTCAGCTTCTGCAAGTTCTGCAGCCGGTGCTTCAACAGCTTCTTCCGCTGCTGCGTCATCATTTTCACAATCGTTGATCAGCGCACTTTTGTCTAGTTCGATCTTTAACACCGTCTTAGGAAGTGTCACTTCCTCTTCTGCCGCAAGCTCAGCCGCAGCATCAGCTGCTGCCACCGCTGCAAATTCCTTAGGATTAGGATACGGAGCATCTTCTGCTGTGGCAAGCGCAGTTGCAAGCGCTGTCGCGAGTGTCAGCGCAGGATCGGGTGCCTACGCCGAAGCTAGCGCTATTTCTTCGGCAATATCACAGACCCTAGGAGCAAGTGGCTTACTGAATTCTTCTAATGCTTCCTCTCTAGCATCAGCGTTTGCATCGGCTCTTTCCTCTGGCCTTGCTTCAAGCTCATACGGAGCTGCCAGCGCATCAAGTGCAGCCTCCGCAGCTCAACAGTCTGCAGCAGCAGCCGCAGCTTCTTCAAGTTCTTCAACAACCACAACGACCACGAGCAGCCAGGCCGCAGCAGCGGGTGCAAGCTCTAGCGCAGCAGGAGCATCGAGTGCATCGGCAGCAGCAGCAGCAGCAGCCTCTTCCTTCTCGCAGTCTCTGGCATCTGCTCTCGCGCAAAATGGAGCATTCAATTCAGTCTTCGGATCAATTACGTCCGCTGGTTCAGCTAGCGCAATTGCACAATCTGCCACTCAGTCGTCTGCAAGCGCAGTAGGCCTTGGAGGATTCGCTTCAGCCCTCGCTTCAGCTGCTGCCAGTGCTGCAGGAGGTGTATCTGTCGGCTCTGGTTCTTACGCCTATGCTCTAGCTATTGCATCTGCATTTGCGCAGGTTCTCTCCGGCTACGGCATTTTGAGCTCCGCTAACGCCATTTCTCTGGCAAGTAGTCTCGGTAGTTCTCTAGGAAGCAGCGTCTCCTCCGCTTCTGCAGCCGCTGCTGCAAGCGCGTCTGCCTCTGCTGCTTCTTCCGCGTCCGCTTCTTCGTCAGCTTCTGCAAGTTCTGCAGCCGGTGCTTCAACAGCTTCTTCCGCTGCTGCGTCATCATTTTCACAATCGTTGATCAGCGCACTTTTGTCTAGTTCGATCTTTAACACCGTCTTAGGAAGTGTCACTTCCTCATCTGCCGCAAGCTCAGCCGCAGCATCAGCTGCTGCCAGCGCTGCAAATTCCTTAGGATTAGGATACGGAACATCTTCCGCTGTGGCAAGCGCAGTTGCAAGCGCTGTCGCGAGTGTCAGCGCAGGATCGGGTGCCTACGCCGAAGCTAGCGCTATTTCTTCGGCAATATCACAGACCCTAGGAGCAAGTGGCTTACTGAATTCTTCTAATGCTTCCTCTCTAGCATCAGCGTTTGCATCGGCTCTTTCCTCTGGCCTTGCTTCAAGCTCATACGGAGCTGCCAGCGCATCAAGTGCAGCCTCCGCAGCTCAACAGTCTGCAGCAGCAGCCGCAGCTTCTTCAAGTTCTTCAACAACCACAACGACCACGAGCAGCCAGGCCGCAGCAGCGGGTGCAAGCTCAAGCGCAGCAGGAGCATCGAGTGCTTCCGCAGCAGCAGCAGCCGCCTCTTCCTTCTCGCAGTCTCTGGCATCTGCTCTCGCGCAAAATGGAGCATTCAATTCAGTCTTCGGATCAATTACGTCCGCTGGTTCAGCTAGCGCAATTGCACAATCTGCCACTCAGTCGTCTGCAAGCGCAGTAGGCCTTGGAGGATTCGCTTCAGCCCTCGCTTCAGCTGCTGCCAGTGCTGCAGGAGGTGTATCTGTCGGCTCTGGTTCTTACGCCTATGCTCTAGCTATCGCATCTGCATTTGCGCAGGTTCTCTCCGGCTACGGCATTTTGAGCTCCGCTAACGCAATTTCTCTGGCAAGCAGTCTCGGTAGTTCTCTAGGAAGCAGCGTCTCTTCTTCTTCTACAGCTGCTGGCGCTGGTGCGAGCACAGCAGCATCTGCCTCTGCTACTGCCGCGTCTGCCTCATCGTCTGTCACGTCATCTGCTGGGTCTGCAGTTTCTGGTGGTGCCTCTGGATTTGGTGCAGGCTCTGGAGGTCTTTTCGGTTCTGGTCTCGGCGGGTATCCCGGATATGGTGGTGCAGGTTCTTCGCCTTTATCTCCTATTGTTTCTCCAGCACCTGGACCTGGTGCTCCAGGTTCTGGCCTACTGTCTGGCCTGTTATCCTCTCCAAGTGGTCTCACATCTCCCGGAGCCATCCAAAGAATTTCTTCAGCGTTGCCTTCGCTGATGTCGTTGATATCTCCAAATGGACTGAATGGACCAATATTGTCTAACATCTTGGGTTCTTTAATTTCCCAGATATCTCAAAGTGGTGGAGGATTATCATCTTCGCAAGTCGTTGCTGAATCTCTCCTCGAAATCATCTCTGGCTTGGTACAGATTTTGTCATCAGCCCAAGTTGGTTACGTGAGCTCATCTGCATCAAGTGCTACTGCGAGTGCTGTCGCCCAGTCTGTTTCAAGTGCCATATCCGGATGAATTTCTCCGGGACGAGAGCAGTGATTTTGTTTCCAAGGAAAATGTTTGGAATTTTGTTTAAAATGACTTTTAAATTACATAATTTTTCTTTAGTTTTTGAATATGTAACATATTTTCCTTCATCGATTATAGTTTACGTCTGTAATTTCCAGAAGTTTTGAAGGAAAATAAAAAATATGCAGCATACTGAAGGTGCTTGTTCGATAGCCTTTTTTGAAAATTTTTCTTTTCCTTTTAAGTCTGTTTACTTAATTGTTTAATTTTTGCGTATCGGACGTACTGTATACGTAGTTTAGCCTCTTAGTTTGATTTTTGTGTTAACGCAAATAATCTTTGACTAAATTTTCTGTTGCAATAATAATATCTCCACGCGATATTTAGTGCTCCACTCTGTCTATAATCCTGCATTTCCCTTTGCAGAAATTTTATCAGACTGTAATTTCCGGCATGATAACAAAGTATTTAGAAACGAAATTCTTTGGGGAATTATGAAGTTTGAATTCCAGTACACTAAGAACTTTATAGAGAATACATACAAGGTACTACAGCTTTCAGAAGTCGTAATCCATATTGTAATTTCGCCAGAGTTTTTGACAAGGATACAAAGATATCTTTACTACATACGAATGACGAAGAAGCCTTCGGTGAAGTGGGCAAAAAACAATCTTCAATACATCTGTGATCCGTGAATAGTTTGGTATAGAAACGCGACATATCTCAATCTTGACGAATATTATAGACTGCTGAATATTAACAAGAGAAATTTTCATAACAATTAAAATTGAAAAGCATAAAAGCAAACAGCATGCATAATTGAAACTCCACTTTACCTCGCCACATAAATAGCTCACTGTAATAGAGATGAGCTCGGGCCCGGACTCGTCTACGGAAACCGTGCTCGGGCGGGCTCAGAATTCATTAAAAGTTGAAGAATCCGGTCCGGGCTTGACATTACACATGTTGAATTTCATTACTGAATTCTTTATACAGTATACACTATATTAACAAATGTCACCGGACACAACTTCAAATGTAAATAAACATATCCTCTGCGTTGTTAAGATGCGCAGTACAGCTGCAAACGGTATAAAAACAAACCTGCAGGTGACCACAATCATATCGCACTGTGAGGTTGAGTGAAAATGTCGCCGCGGGAGAGAGCCGACTTTCAGGAAGGAAAGATTGTTGGGTGTTATATTAGCGTGTTGCCCATAAGATAAACCTAAAGGCGTTTAAACATACCCAAGTCAACTGTTTTGGATGTACTGAATAACTGGAAGACACATGGCGTGCCTGAAGCAGCAAAACGTACCGGCAGGCCAAAGAAAATCTGTGATAGAGGACGTGGAAGCCTCAGGAGAGTCGTTACAGCTAATCGACGGAGTACTGCACAAGACCTCAGTGTACAGGTGAGTAAAAATCCTGGAACCTCGGTATGTATACGTACCATTCGCAGAGAACTTCATTTCATGGGTTACCGTGGTCGTGCGGCTTCTCATAAGCCTTTCATTTCCACTCGGAATGCTACTCGTTGTTTAGCCTGGTGTAAAGAACATTTATCGTGCACCGTAGATCAATGGAAACGGTTCCTATGGACTGATGAATCCAGATACACGATCCATCAGTCTGAAGGCCGTGTTTGGGTATGGCGGCAGCCGGAGGAACGCTATTTGCCACAGTGTACTGTTCCTACGGTCAAGTTTGGAGCTGGCAGTGTACTCGTGTGTAGGCGTTTTCCATGGTATGGTCCCGGCCCACTGGTTATCGTGGACAAACCTATTAACCAGCATGTCTGCCTCGATACTCTGGACAATTATGCCCTACCAACACTGTGGCAATTCTATGGAACCGAGCCTTGTTTGTAGCAGAATGATAATGCACCCAGCCATAAAGCACGGACTGTTAGGACGTGGTTTGACGATAATTCCGTATCGTGTGTGGAACGGGATAGCACAGAACCCCGATCTTAATTCCATAGAGCATCTATGGATGAGTTAGAGTGCCGCACTAGAACTTTGGAACCAAAGCCTACTACTAAGCAACAGTTAGCAGCACCATCTTGTGTTGAATACAATACAATACAATGCAATACAATTACTTATTGCACACATTTAAAACTTACAGTTATATGAAAATGCAATACACCAGGAGGAATTTGAACACATTGGTTGTAAGGCGATTCCCCTATCAGATGTAAGAAAAAGAATAAGACATATGACATATATGAAAGCAAGTAAGATGGTTATAACAGAAGCACCACTGTTAGCAGCATACTTGGAACTACAATTTAATGACAGGGTTGAGATTCGTTATGGAGATCAGGGTGATTTACAATGTAATTTCGCAGAGACAAGGAAAACTTTTTGATATTTTCCAGGGATCTGATGATCTCTGGGAGATTATTCCATAGGATAATGGCTTTATACAGTATGCTATTTAAACCATAATTAAGTCTAACACACGGCTTACATAATTTGTTGTTAACAACTGATCTGGTGAAGATGGAATAATCCAGATATTTGATGTCAGATTGAAAAATAGACAGTTTCAGATGCATTATTTTAAAAAACATGATACCTAGTTTCGAGGTAAAAATTTCATGAATTTTTAGAATATTTAGTTTTAGAAATAATGGTTTTGAATGAGACATGTAATCGGTGTTCAGCATATAACGAACAGATTTCTTCTGTAATTTGAGCAAGCATAACTTATTGTTTGCACTTATATTTGAATACCAATATTCCAGACAATAGGAGAGATTGGTATAAATAAAAACATAGTAAAATGTTTTTAGGACATTGATAGTGAAGAGATGCTTAATTTTACCAAGCAGGCCAACCTGTAAGGAAACTTTTTTTAAAACAAACTGAACATGCGTATTCCAGTTAAAGAATTCATCAAACCAAACACCAAGATACTGAACTTTGTCCACAATTTTAAGGGGAGATCATTAATCCTTACTGGAAATTTATTGATGTCCTCTCTGTTATGAACGTTTCGGAAATATACGGCGTTGGTGTTTATAATATTAAGTGATAATTTATTAGAACATAACCAATGAGATAAATTTGATAGATCATTATTGATCATTATCTGTAACTTATGCAAATCATGACATTTTTGAAAAATGACAGTGTCATCAGCGTATAGCGAAGCATGAGTTGATTGCAGGCACAGAGGAAGGTCATTAATATATAACAGAAACAGTAACGGTCCCAATACCGAACCTTGAGGCACTCCGCATGAAATATTAAGTAGATCGGAGTTTATTTTATTTACAGTGACATACTGTTTGCGATGAGAGAGGTAGCTCATTAAGAGAGAAAGAATTTTGCCACGAAAATCGTATTTGGGTAATTTATGTAACAGAATGTCGTGATTTACCGTGTCGAAAGCTTTTTGGAAATCAATAAAAACACAAATAGTATAATAACTGCCATCTAGTGCTTCGGAAATAAAGTTTGACAACTTAGCAACAGCCATTTCAGTAGATCTGTTTCTTTGGAAACCGAACTGTTCCAAAGAGAGCATACCATGGGTGTGTAAAAAATCAACCATTCTGCTGTGAATAGACCTTTCAAAAATCTTACTCAAAACGAGTAACAAAGATATCGGTCTGCAATTACAGGTAGATTCCCTATCTCCTTTTTTAAAAATAGGAATAACCTTAGCGATTTCCAGACTGTCAGGAAACTGACCTGCATACAAACTCAGATTAATAATATGTGTTATAAGTGGTACTAAAATAGATATCGAGTCTTTTATGACTCTGCTATTAATATTGTCTGAACCAGCACTCCTTTTTAGGGACAACGAAGTGATAATATTATAGGTTTCAGTATCATCCAAAGGGCGTAGAAACATTGAAAAAGGAACTTCCTTAATTTTGGATAAAGAAGCATAACCTTTAGTATTTGTGGGCAAGTTTTGCTGAGATACTAAATCATGACCTATGTTAATGAAGTGATTGTTGAATTCATTAGCGACTGATTTTGAATCAACATTAAAATTACCAGAATTTCCTTTTAACGTCAGCGGAGTTGCAGTAGCACAGGATCGTTTGTTAATTGCTGATTTGATTATTTTCCATTTTTGATATGAGTTATTTCCTGCATCTGAAATAGCGAGGTTGTAATAAGCAACTTTCGCATGCTGAATAACATTTCTTATGGCATAATTATACATTTTATACTTATCACACGTAAGTGACTGTTATAAGGATTCTTTCTACTTTTTTTACGAAGCTTATCCTTTTTTTTTTTTTTTTTTTTGATTGATCTAATGATCCCATTGGTCATCCAAGGTTGGATCTTAATGTCATATTTAGTGTTAACTACCTTGTGAACGGTTGTGATCTCAAGGAAATCATTCAAAATGCCTTGCAAAATTTCGGTAGCTATAGTTGGACAAGTTGTATGGAAGCGCATACCTATTGCTGTGTTCCAAAACCTTGTCGAAAGCATGACTCGAAAGTTCAGTGCATGCATTAAGGTCAAAAGTGGACCGATAACGTACTAATGTATGTCAATAAACGATATGTTGTGTTCCTCTTCTAGGTATCCGGTGACTTTTGTCAGTATAGTGCATATCCAATTTCTTTGTTTATAAGTTACCTTCACGAAAAACTGTAATTAAAAAATAATTCCCTGGATATTATTATTATAAACTGGTTATAAAAAAGTAAAGAATTTCTAGTGTTAAGCGCACTCACGGTGACACTACTAGATCTGTAGCTTGATAAATAAGAGTTATAAATATGCAGGATATAGAAGTAAAACCTATGAAATTAAAGACTATCAAATGCACACAATCTTGTCACATCATCTGTGCCATATTATAGGCTCCTTGGCAATCAAAGTTGAGAATACGACTCAATCAAAAAGAACGATTTCCTGTAAAAAATGTTTCGTTGGATATATTTATATGTTATGTTAACTGGTTTCAAAGCAGCAAAAGTGTAGAGTAAAGTAGCATTTACAGAAAAGCATTGATTTCAAGAAATACCCTCATATCTTTAAACTTCAATATTCCTGTAATATAATGAGGAGGCTGCATAAAAACTGTGATTTAGATGGTCGTTTGATGCGCAGAGTTTTGCTTCTATCCTGCATTTGTATCAAACCGCTATTTCTCGCGCTACAGAGCTTGTAGTGACATATAATCCTTAATTTTTGGAAACCAGTGTACTTGTTATGTCGCAGCCGTAGAGAATAGAGTTGCTTTCACCACTGATTGATTCTCAGTTAATACACCATTTGCGTGTGTAGTGATGAAAGGGGTCGTTACGTGGAGCTGCAAAAGGCGAATGCGAAGTGAGTTGTTGCCGACTGACGAGCAGAGACAAAACATGAAATGCACAGGAGTGTCCTCTGCATTCAATCGGGAAGTTCAGAGTTCACATTAATGCTCAAGTCCTCAAGTTCATGTCAAAGACTCAGCAGAGAACAGCATGCCCTTTCTCCTGACACTCCCTCCCCATCCGTACGTGCACATTCTATAAACGTTTTGTTGTGATTTATGAGACACCAGTCAGCTGTGAATACCAAGGTAAATAAACAAGATGCGCTGACCCTGGCAGGACTATTACTTTACTTTAGGTTGCGGTTGCGGTTAGTAGCTGCCCAACGAAATCGAAACCACAACCTACAGTAACGCGATGTTGTGACAGTTCTGTCAGGGTCAACATTCCATTTCTTTACCTTGCTGACCACAGCTGAGCTACATGTGGGTATTCTAACTTTGTAGGCCCAACAAGCAACATTTTCAATAGATAACGAGCATGAGTGTAAACGATATAAAGAGAAGAAATGATGCCGGTGAGTTTGCCACCGTAACGAACCAGAGCGGGAAGTCAGAGGTATGGATATATTTCAAAGAAATAATAGATTCAAAAGCCAATGAAAAAATCGATTATGTTTAATGTGTGAGGTGTAAAGGAATCTGAACGTACAAATATTCCACAGGATTCAGCAGACTTACTAGACACGCTGAAAAATGAAGCAAACAACTGGTTCAGGATCGGTCGAGAAATTCTTGTTTAAAGGTAAGGGGAACGTGTCAGATGCAGTAAAAGCGAAAGTTCTAAAAAGCTGTGTTAAATTGTGCACTGAAGACATTCGAGCTTTTGATATTGCCGAAGGTAAAGGTTTCCTTGACTTAGCTCAATGTTTCATTGATGTCGGTACTTCTGAGGGCAAAGTGATGGCTGAACATGTGCTCCTACATAGCAGTACGGTATCTAAACATATTAAGAGTTCAGCTGAATCTGCACGTATAGAATACTTTATACAAGTAAACGCAGTCGTCCAGAAATACGGCAGTGCAATTACAACAGATGTGTGGAGAGCCCTTTATCGTAACGAAGCATATATGGCCATCACCTGCCATTTCGTGGATAACGATTTCGTTTTACGGGGCATTGCATTAACAACAGTGGCATTTCCTCAAGTTTCCAAAACTCGGGAAAGCTTACAAACTGAAATTTTGCAGTCCCTCGAAAATGTTGGGTTTGATCGTTCAGTTCTGGATAAAAATATTGTGTTTGTAACGGATGAAGGAGCCAACATAATTTCAGCGTTACGATGTTTCCGCCGGTTGACGTGTGCATGCCACGCATTGAGCACTGCTTTAAAACACAGCTTTATGGAGACAACTGAAGAATTACCTGAAATGAAAGCAACTGTGGAGAGATAAATCGTTAGTTACATACTTAAAGAAATCAGGTACTGTGTCAGAGTTAAATAAATCTGTCTACCAAGAAGTGGAAACTCGGTGGAATACCCTGTGCGCATTGTTACAATCAGTGCATGAACAGTTAAGTGACATCAGTGACATTTTGGGTGAAAACAAATGAAACCCATTGCGTGAAAGGAATAAATACTGGCATGTTGACGGTTTTAATACCGTTTTTGAAAAAGTTTCAGGAGGCAACTGGAGGAAGAATTTTGTCCAACGTTGCATTTGGTTCTCTAATGGTATCACCACCTCTTGAAGCACTTCAACGTTTCTCCAACGAATTCAGAAGTGGAAAGGGTGTTAAAAACAAAAATTTAAAAATGGTTAATGGTTAAAAACTTATTTTGAATAAAATTGCAACGTTTCTTCACCCGTCACTGAGAATGCTAACGGAGGATGAAAGGAAAGATGTGCATTTGCAAGTACGAGCATTGCTGAAACAAAATTATCAGCTTTCCCATGAGGGAGAGACTCATACATTGCTGAAGAAATTGAGTCAATCGACTTACGGAAAAAATATTAGCACACTTATTTGATGATTTGGAAGACGAGTTTGAAATTCATGATCCTCATCCAGATGAAATTTGTAAGTATGTGGAATTGCGCATGGGAGAAACACACCTTGAAGCTGTGGATTTGTAACCGTGGTGGAAGAATTCTCAATTTCCCTAAAGTAGCTGCCATTGCGAGATATGTACTATGTATACCAGCCATTAGTTCTGCAAGCGAGAGGGTGTTTAGTGTAGCAGGTCAAGTTTTAGAGGAAAGAAGTCAAGGTTAAGCGCTGAAGCATTAGAAGCGATTCCTTTTTTGAGAAGTTTCTAGAGGCTTAAACGGTAAGCAATTTTCATAATGATGAACTTGCTGGAAACAGCACACACATAGAATAATATCGTGGTTATTACACTATTAAGTGCAAGGCTTTGTTAATGTTACAAAATGCAGAATAGTCTGGTCTGGAATGCTCATACGTTCTTCTTTTTTTTTCTTTTGGAAAAAACTCTCTTTACCAGTTAGCATATGTGGAAATTATATTGCAAAGTTTAGCATTCTAGAGACAAAATTTAAAAAACGTGCGATTGTCTGTAAAGAATATAAATGTTCCTAAAAGATTTTCTTATCTTCAGCTTTGGGCAAAATTACTGATTTTCCTCGGTACAGTTGAACGACATGTGCATCGATTATTTATTTATTTTCTAGTTCACATTTTAGAACATTTGCTTTTATGCATAGTGTTTCGAAGAACATATTAATATTATGAAGTGGATTAACTGAAGTAAACTATTTTAACTAATGATTTTTAAACTAATCCTTGATTGGACCATACCTTTGGCCTGTGCATAATGCAAGCCATGCCAAGCAAAATTTTCTGAGAACCCTGTCCCGGGCTTAGCAAACACATGTAATCAAAGAAAACTGGCCGGGCCAGGGCTCTAGGCCTTTGGACATGGGCTCCTAAAATTGAGCCCGAACTCATCTCTACACCGTAACACAGAAGACCGCACGTGATCCTGGTGTGCGGTGCAAATAAGACCCACCAGCTCGTCTGGTACCAATAAGAGTTCAGCTGGGTGTCAGAATAGGCAAAATGAGTGATCTGAGCGACTTTCAGCGTAACGTGATGTTTGATGCCAGGTGTGCCGATTCAAGCATCTCCCAAGCGAATGTGCTCCACGGTTACCGCAGTGGTCTAACAGCTGGCCTCAAACCAGTCGTCCGAGATGGGTCCCGGTTCGAATCCCATGAGGAATAGATGTTGTTGTTTTTTTTATGACACTGGCTCCCTACCTTCCTTGAAACTGGTGGCCCTAAAATTATGAAGGAGTGGCTGCTTACAGCCCATTGAGTTACACGGTGGTCGTTAGACCTCCAAATAAAAACAAAACAAAAAAATAACTGACGTCCACTTGGGTATTTGACGTCCAAGAGAACGACCAAAAAAAAATTGCAGTAATCAGCGAATCTGTGGACCAAAACACCTCGTGGATCAGAAAGGTGTTGTTGTTGGTTTTTTTTTTTTTTTTTGTCTTTTTTAGGGTTTAACGACCACCGTGAGAAACTCAATGGGCTAGAAACATTCGCCCATCCTTAGTTTAGGAGGTGTTCCAGGGAAGGAGGATAGCCAGTGCAGTAAGACAAACGAAACTCTATGCGTCGTCGGGATTCGAATCCGGACCCACTTGGACGAATGGTGAGAAGCCTATGCTTAAACCACAGCGCCACTGGAGAGACAGGACCAGATAAGCCAAAGGAGACTGTAAAGAAAACGTCAAAGCGAAGAAACAGGTCACAAATCGTCAAATCTGTGCAGAATTCAACACTGGTTCGCCGAATGCCATCTCCGAACTCCCCATGACCATATGGCAAATGAGCTGTAGCAGCCGACTACCATGTTGCCAGTCTCCTTTTACCCCTGTGATCCACCGGCTATAGAATTCAACACTGGTTCGCCGAATGCCATCTCCGAACTCCCCATGACCATATGGCAAATGGGATGTAGCAACTGACTACCATGCTGTTAGTCTCCTTTTACCCCTGTGATCCACCAGCTACAGAATTCAACATTGGTTCGCCGAATGCCATCTCCTAACTCCCCATGACCATATGGCAAATGGGATGTAGCAACTGACTACCATGCTGTTAGTCTCCTTTTACCCCTGTGATCCACCAGCTAC
Organism: Macrothele yani; assembly: GCA_039090855.1. Lineage (NCBI taxonomy): Eukaryota > Metazoa > Arthropoda > Arachnida > Araneae > Macrothelidae > Macrothele > Macrothele yani. Next base: position 141,837,877 of record CM077009.1, on the reverse strand, counting down.
AGAATTCAACACTGGTTCGCCGAATGCCATCTCGGAACTCCCTATGACTATATGGTAAATGGGCTGTAGCAGCCGACTACCACGTTGTCAGTCTCCTTTTACCCCTGTGATCCACCAGCTACAGCAGTCAACACTGGTTCGCCGAATGCCATCTCCGAACTCCTCATGACCATATGGAAAATGAGCTGTAGCAGCCGACTACCATGTTGTCAGTCTCTTTTTACTCCCGTGAGCCACCAGCTGTTTCGGTCCACACAATCGTCAATTCCTGGGATTTTTTGCAGGTCTCTCCATTCACGGTGAACCTGTGCGTGAAGAGCCCAGGAACAATGCCGCTTTAAAGAGGCTTCAACCGGCAAGCCTTTCATCCACTATGGTACAACGTTCAAAGTTGCCCAGATCACTCGTTTTGCATATACCGTCCCTCATCTGAACGCTAATGCTCGAAGAGGTTGTGTTAGTTATTTAGACAGCTGTCACGTGACGTCTTACGTGTCAGAGTGAGCAATTTATGGGACGAGGGCAGGCGTACCTTATAAACTAGCATCTTAGTGAATATTCGGTGTTGCTTTGTGTTGGTAAATTCCCCCATAAAACTTAGAAGGAAGATAATGTCAGTCTCTATCGTCGTTGAAATATCTCCCCTTAAAAAGGATTAATGGGTTTGATTCAGGAAATGATGGGTGTGTTATTCAGGAAAAAATGGGTTTGATTCAGGAAATGATGGGTGTTTGATTCAGGAAATGATGGGTTTGATTCACAAAATAATGGGTTTGATTCAGGAAATGATGGGTGTTTGATTCGGGAAATGAAGGGTGTTTGATTCAGGAAATGATGGGTTTGATTCAGGAAATGATGCTAAGCAGGTGGGACCTAATGTTGTAAGAAATGTGTAATTTCCAAACCCTCCAATCAAAATCGGTGTGCAACACATTGACGCAGATATTTGAAGAAATGCTATGGTTTTCTTATAAGGGCAATAATTTTCAGGTTTATGGTATAAAGCCTAACCGGACTGCTTCCCTTACTCTTTTCTCTGAACATACACTCATCAGTCAAAGCATTATGTCCAACTTCTTTGCAACGTGCTGGGTCACCTTTCGGCACGATAACCGCCAGAAGCAGAAGTGACATTGGCTTCACTGGACATCGCAAGAAATGTCCTCAAATATTCTTAACCTGTTCGTCAGGAATCCGGTCAGAAGCTCGGGGCCGTCGGGAAGCTCTGGCGTAGAACAGCGAACGTTGCTTTCTGCAGCAAAACACAAATGTAGAACAGCGAATGCTGCTTTCTACTGCAACCCAAAAATGTAGAACAGCGAATGCTGCTTTCTGTCGTAACACGCAAAAGTAGAACAGCAAATGCTGCTTTGTACTGCAACCCACAAATGTAGAATAGCTAATTCTGCTTTGTACTGCAACCCACAAATGTAGAACAGCGAATTCTGCTTTCTGCTGCAACCCACAAATGTAGAACAGCGAATGCTGCTTTCTGCTGCAACCCACAAATGTAGAACAGCGAATGCTGCTTTCTACAAATGTAGAACAGCGAATACTGCTTTCTACTGCAACCCACAAATGTAGAACAGCGAATGCTGCTTTCTACAAATGTAGAACAGCGAATTCTGCTTTCTACTGCAACACACAAATGTAGAACAGCGAATTCTGCTTTCTGCTGCAACCCACAAATGTAGAACAGCGAATGCTGCTTTCTGCTGCAACCCACAAATGTAGAACAGCGAATGCTGCTTTCTACTGAAACCCACAAATGTAGAACAGCGAATGCTGCTTTCTACAAATGTAGAACAGCGAATACTGCTTTCTACTGAAACCCACAAATGTAGAACAGCGAATGCTGCTTTCTACTGCAACACACAAATGTAGAACAGCGAATGCTGCTTTCTGCTGCAACCCACAAATGTAGAACAGCGAATGTTGCTTTCTACTGCAACCCACAAATGTAGAACAGCGAATGCTGCTTTCTACTGCAACCCACAAATGTAGAACAGCGAATGCTGCTTTCTACAAATGTAGAACAGTGAATACTGCTTTCTACTGAAACCCACAAATGTAGAACAGCGAATGCTGCTTTCTACTGCAACACACAAATGTAGAACAGCGAATGCTGCTTTCTGCTGCAACCCACAAATGTAGAACAGCGAATGTTGCTTTCTACTGCAACCCACAAATGTAGAACAGCGAATGCTGCTTTCTACAAATGTAGAACAGCGAATACTGCTTTCTACTGAAACCCACAAATGTAGAACAGCGAATGCTGCTTTCTACAAATGTAGAACAGCAAATGCTGCTTCCTACTGCAACACACAAATGCAGAACAGCGAATGCTGCTTTCTGCTGCAACCCACAAATGTTTGATGGGATTCACTAGCGGGTGTTTGGCATCCAGGTGACTGCACGAATTGCTTGAACATTATCCTCAAACCTCCCCTGCAAAGTGCGGGCCCTGTGGCGAAAGACGTTGCCGTTCTGAGAACAAAGTTCCATCTCAGCATATAAGGCAGCACCTAGCCCGAAACAATAGCTACTTAGTATCTGGCTGTGGGGGGGGGTTAACAGGCATAAGAGGACCCAGTAATGTCTATGAGAACAGTCCCTAAGACCACTATATCTTAGTCCCAGGTCTCTTTCCATCAAATCGTGAAGTTTGGTTGCAGCTGTTCACATATGCGGAGTTGGCATGTTGAAGCGGCAACTGTCCTGTCGAGAATTTTCATGTTCGTAAATCTTGGGGAAATTGATCACTTCGCTGAGATTTACGAAAAATAAAAATAAATAGAAAATAAATAAATAAAATACACAGAATGAAAATTCTCTACAGTCCACGTTTCAAAATTGTGTTTGGAAGAGGCAGTGAGGTAGAGGAATAATTCATTTATTTCACAGCCCTGACCAAGCAAACAAAATTTCTTAAAAGAAAAGGAAATAATAAGCATTGAACTTTTTTCTTTTTTTCTTTTGGCCTGATTCATATTTTTTTCTCTTTAGTAAGTTATAAAGAATGAAGAAAGGGCGAGCAAAAGACAACATGAACCCTTTTAGAAAACAAAATTATTCGCAGTTAATCACGGAATGAGAAAAAGGAAAAAGCGTTTCTGGAAAAAAATTCTGAGAAAATAAAATCTTCTTTCAGTCCGCCATTTTAGGCAAAGGATTTTAGGGGCGTCTAAAATGTGTTCGCAGAGAGTTCTATCTTGGGGCCAGCAATGTTCTATTTCGGGAACAAGGTCACAGCAGCATACTGGAGGCTACGAAGTTTTCCCCTTTTGCTTACGTGTGAAGGTCAGAGTGTCACCCTGGCTTGCGTGGGAGGGTCAGTTGGAGGGACATGTGCTAAGTATCAAAAGGAATTTCGGCGCGAAAGCACGAACCGATGGGGGGAACAGCTTCTTTGCTGTTGCTATGGGGAGCTGTTGCATCACCCCTAATAGCTTAACAGGCCATCACCCCCTAGTAGCTTAGCAGGCCCGCGCACCGATTTGTGACGTCACTAGAGTAGTCCGTAGTCTCGGAGAGGAGCATTACGGCGATGTGCGAACGAACGCGTCTTTACGTACACCAACTAACCAGGTCGTGCGTTCTTTTAGAGTTTCACTGCATTTAAATAAGAACTTGTGTGTTAGTTTTCAAATAACTGCAGAGTTGACAAGTTTGTTTAATAATCTTTTAAAATACAGAAGAAAAAGAAATTACAGCGTAAAATTTAGCGTAGCAATAATTTCGACTTGAAAGGGTAAGCAAGACAGATTCGTCAACTTAATGAAAGCATCCCTGTCATTTCACTGGAAGTAATAAAGAAAGCATCCCTGTCATTTCACTGGAAGTGATAAGCTATTAGGGGGTGATGAACAGGCCCGCGCACCAAACACCGGAAGCTGCGTGACGTAGGGGAGAGTAGGCTGATGTCCGTGGTGGATGGTCGAGCATTTAAGAGAAAAAAAGTACCTGGATTGACATGAATCCACATATTGTGGAAACTATGTTCTAAACAAACAAGATTTTCAAAATACAGGTAGAAATATATACTCACATTTTTTTTTTTGTAAACATTTGCTTAAAATGAGAGATCAACTTTTTATTCATTTATCTATACTTATCTGTTTCCAGACTTCCTGCACTGCGTCTTCACAAGCTACAGCTATAATAACTGGAACTAATATATCTCATATTATCCGATAACTACTGGAAAGTGTGCTTCCAAACGTGGGGGTGGGTGTCAATTTTTGTATGGGGAAAAACTTCTTTAATCCTTCATAGAATTTATTTTGAAACCAAAATCATAAAAAAAGGAAAAAAGCAATCTTTTTCAATAGCTTTAGTAATGACAAAACATTTGTGCAAAATTTTACACCATTGCTTTTTATAGTTTCTGAGAAAATGGTACATCAAGTTAGTCAATTTATAATGAAACATGTACATCTCTTAAAATACATCCTATAGTACCAAAACAATCGCTTAGATTTATTCAGTACAATAAGTGCATGTGCATTTGTCAGGTTCTCAAAAAACATAATAGTTATCTGAAAAATACTTTAAGAAATTATTGGAACAAATTTCAGATTTTCTTAGAAATGTGTCTTTGAAATTCTTCAAGAAACAGCTAACGGACACATAATCAAATTGTGTTTGTGATACACAAAGAACTACACAACCATAATTATTTGTACATTGGCAGTTTTGCTGAATACTTCTTGAAAATCAAATTTCAGGAAATTTCTGCCAATAAGTTACTTGTATTTTTCCAGATAAAAAGAAATGCTTATATTGTGGATCCAAATAGTTTTGCTTAATGCTACTAATATACTTAATACATTGACAAGGTAATTTTTTTGAAATAGTGCTCTGGAAGACAAAAATTATAAACTTTATATTTGCTTATCAAAATGAAGTTGTCCAAACACGTAACTAGATGGTACTAAAATTAAGAAAACTTGTTATGTCATTATTGTACGTTTAATAATGTAGCAATTGCATAATTTTCTTGAAATCTTAATTTATTTGATGCAATCAGTGTATCAAGCAGCATTTTACTGTATGTATGTTAAAACGTGTTTTATTGAGCCTTTGATAATAATTAAAAAACACAGAAAAAATTCAGTTTTTCTTGACCTTTTTTTATATATTAGTGATCACGGATTGCATATAAATTGCTAGTTACTGTCTGATGTGAAAATACATTTTCACTAAAGGAATTATTTCATTACTAAAATTTTCATAGTCATAAGTTTGCAATGAATGAAATATCCGATTTCTTAAATTAGTCAATCGACATCTTTTGAAACGACGGCGATACTTCGTAATGGACCTTCAAACTAATCTTCCAAGTACAAGAACGATTTGTTCACAAGTACAGGAATCATTCGGTTAACTATAAAGACACTATAACTTCAAGTGAAACTACGACAACAGTTTATAATTTCGATTATAGGAATGGTTTATCTCTTCCAGTGAAATGACAGTGATGCTTTCATTAAGTTGACGAATCTGTCTTGCTTACATTTTCAAGTCGAAATTATTGCTACGCTAAATATTACGCTGTAATTTCTTTTTCTTCTGTATTTTAAAAGATTATTAAACAAACTTGTCAACTCTGCAGTTATTTAAAAATTAACACACAAGTTCTTATTTAAATGCAGTGAAACTAAAAGAATGCACGACCTTATTAGTTGGTGTACGTAAAGATGCGTTCGTTTCGCACATCGCCGTAATGCTCCTCTCCGCGACTACGGACTACTCTAGTGACGTCACAAATCGGTGCGCGGGCCTGTTAAGCTATTAGCGGGTGATGACTGTTGGCCAATGACAGGGGTCAACGGATTTTCTTGCACCCCGGCTGCAAGGAAAAAGAAGCGTCACTCAGACTCAGGCTCTAGACTTGCTCACTGGTCTTTGATATTGCTGGCCGGCAAATTTTCTCCTCGCCTTTTGGCGGGGAGGGAACAGTCAGAATGAAAATTCGGATTTTGAATCCCGGAGCTCGGTTAAAATGAGTATTTTCAAGGATCTCATTGCCGGAGAAAAAAAGAAAAAATATATAAATTTTTGGCCACTGAGGTATCAAGTAGCGGGCGACCACCTTGTAGGATGGAAGGCCAGTATGTTCGGTTCAAGATGGCGGAGGAAGAAGCAGACCCAATTCCTACCAGGGCAGAGCTGGAAAAAAAAATGTTCTCGCTCTATTGATGTCCCGGAAGGAGATGGCCCACCATCTACACCCACGATTCTTTGATAGGGTCTCAGGCAAGTTCCTCCTGGCACTGGAAATTCCGAAAAAAAAAAAAGCCAGTCAGGTTTCATGAACGACAGCGCCTTTAGCTGCACTACAACGGAGGTTCCAACAGCAGAGAAAATGTCTTTGTCCTGTTTCCTTGTGAGTTGGCCAGGCACGCTATGTCAGAAAAAAAAGAGAGAAAACAAAAAACATTTTTGGGGAGGTGAAGAAAAAAAGAAGAAAATCCACCGGGACAGTGGTGTTCTCGCAAGAAGAGTGTTTTATCTATTATTAGGCTGTGAAATTTTTTTCCATCGGTAGGCAGGGTGCTCAGAAGTATTGCTGCCCCAGTCCTAAAGGTAAAATTTCCCTTGACCTTTTTTATTTGTATTATGTTGTGGTTTCTTTAAAATTATGAAACGAGTGTGTTTTTAAATGGGGCGGTCGTAAAAATATGTTGCAAAGAAGAAAAAAAAAGGGAAAGGAGGGAGTTGTAAATGCTTTCATTCATGTTTTTTTTTTTTTTTTTTTGTATTTTAGTGTTCTGGTGTGCTTAAGGAATGAAACCACCTGATTTAATGTTAGGCTGTGTAAATAAATTTCATGTCATCTTCTGTGGATAAGTAATTGAAAAACAAAACAAAGAAATGGAAGTGAATAATTTTCTGGGTCATGTAGTGATAGATGATATAATAAGTATATTAAGATATTTTGGAATGAACAACTTCTCAGACCAGTATTTCTCTTAAGTGAAATTTAACTCATTTTGTGCTCAGTGAGTTTTGTATTTGTGAAGTAGAATTTATATTTATGAGCTTAGTGCAGGTGCCATGTAGTGGGAAATTTTTCTTGTATGCTGGTTATTATTATGGTTTGGTGTTTTGGCAAATTTAAGTGCAAAATTAATCTTTAAAATTTGTTTGTATAGTAGTGAGGACTAATTTCTAGTTACAGCCCGTAGATTAGAAAAATAGATTTTTATGGGGAAAGAATATAAAAATGGGCATACAGGCAGAATAAAGGAGCATATGTATAGTGACTGAAAAGAACCCGAATAGCTGTTGTGTTTCTTCAAGAAGTGATGATTTTTCTGGAAAAGAGTGATTTTGGAAATATGGTGATTTATAGAGTTTTCTGGAAATAAAAGTAAGGTTTAGTATAGTGTGTCAAGTATGGTGTTATTGAGCTTTCTGGGAAATGAGTAGTAGTACAGTTTGTTCCTGGGAAATAAAGATAAGTGATTTTCTGGGAAATAAAGATAAGTGATTTTCTGGGAAATAAAGATAAGTGTTTTTCTGGGAAATAAAGATAAGTGATTTTCTGGGAAATAAAGACATGAAATGAGTTCATGGGAAAATAAAGATATGAAGTGGGTTCCTGGAAAAATAAAGGACATGAAGTGTGTTCCTGGGAAAAATAGGATATGAAGTAATTTTCTGGGGAAAAAGGTGATGTATTGAATTTTCTGGAAATAAAGATGGTGAGTTAGCTTTCTGGAAAATACGTAGATGATGAGATATTTTGGGGGTAAGTGAACTCTTGTGGGATGCTTTACCATATGTTGACATGCCTCTGGTCTGAAAGGGTGCACGAAACAAATTGGGGGATTTGTTTTCTGCCCGAGTAAGCTCTTTGGCCCATAGGAGATGGTTCCTACGAAGGAGTATGTGTGAGTTGTCCCAAAATCAGAGGTGAAGAAACAATACAGGGCTAGGTCGCACTTTGCTCCACTACACTGTATAGGCTGGGAATGGATTCACGACCCATTCTCGCCTTCAGACTCAAACTTTGTTGTTCTCCCCGAAAAATTGTGTTTTTTCTAGAGATGTGGGACTCATTGGTTGAGATGATTGTTTGACTTTTATGCCCGAGTTGGTTATTACATGGGTGCCAGTTGATTGGAAAACTTATGGTATGGAATTTTGAAAAGTTGGATTTGCATGATGATAGTGTGAATTAAGATTCTTTTGTCGGTGTAGCAATTTAATGATAACTTTTGCGTAAATTGAATAAGGTAGCTAGTGTATTAGGTTTTGTAGGGTGTATAGAATGGGTTGAGTATCCGGTAATGCTAAATATGTTGGTTTGAAGACAAAATGTTGATTTAAGACAAGGTTCTTGATTTTAAGACAAATTTTCCTGGAAGTGTAGAACCTGGTATAAAATAACTTTTCATTATACGTAAAATTTTGGCAGTTGTTATGATAGTTTAATAGTAAAAGTGAATTCAGAAGACTGGTCTGAGAAGGTTGGTTCGAGAAAATTAGTTAGAACAACATTGTGTACACATATGCTTATAATTTGTTTTTTCGAGAGAGAGAGAGTGAGAGATATTTTCACTTCAAATACTTAAGTTGCACACCATGTTAAATCGGGTGTTTGTGTTGTGAAATACGGGTGTTTATTATTTTTATCAGTAGTGTGCCTGGTGCTAATTTTTCTTGGAAAGAAACTAACCTGTCAGCAGTTTATTTTTTTTAGGCCCAGTAGCCAAGTACAAAATCTGTGACCTAAAAATTTAACTTGTTAAGTTTTTAAAATAAATATAGGCCAAGTGGCCTTTCAAAAACCTAAACCTTAGTGCAGTGAAGTTTTAGATATTTTCAGAGTGAATTTTCATCACATGGTTCAACTGCATCCCCCTCAGCAGTGACTGAGATGAGGAAAGTAATCTTAGGTTATTGTGGTATAAAAATCAATGTTTTTGTCCTAACTATTAGATTTGACTTCACATCCTCCAAAGGTTATTACACGTGTACATTGTATACCATTAAATTTTAGTGTTTACAAATATGGTACACATGTAAACAATAGTTACCTTTCTTCCACTTTCAGGTGTATTTACTCATCAAACGCAAACAATACAATAGTAACTTTTGGGAGTTACCAAATTCAGTGGTGCATTTTATTTTTCTATTTTGTTTCATGGCCTTATTCAAAATTTCAGGTTTGTTTCGAAATGCATCCACCCATCTCCCAAATTCCAATTTTTCTGTAATTTACTAATGAATTGAAATATTAGCATAATCTATTTTTTATACCCTGTGACGTACCTGCCAGCAGGACGCACATGACATAAAGGCAGATAGGATTCAGAATACATGTCTGCGTAGCTCAGTTGGTAGAGCGGCTTGTTCCGGAATAAGCGTACTCGGGTTCGAATCCCGGCGTAGACCAAAAATGACGGAGAAATTTACTTCGTTATAATGGCGTCCGAACTATCCGGATGACCCGACCGTTCAAAATCTCGCATTGGTGTGATGTTATTTCCACACCGCGAGACAGGAAAAATCAGAGAATTCCTTCTCCAGCGCTTCGAAAAATAAAAATGTGTTTTGTTGCATTCCACACAGCAGATTGACTGGGAGTTCTGAAGTGCACGTTCTACAGTGGATGGCTGCCTGCAACGATTCATGGTCACGGCTGACCCGTAGGCCATGCCCCCGGCCCTCTTTCGGGGGAGGAGATGTGACGTACCTGCCAGCAGGACGCACATGACATAAAGGCAGATAGGAATCAGAATACATGTCTGCGTAGCTCAGTTGGTAGAGCGGCTTGTTCCGGAATAAGCGTACTCGGGTTCGAATCCCGGCGTAGACCAAAAATGACGGAGAAATTTACTTCGTTATAACCCCCCAAAAATCTTCTTAATAACATTTAATACCGCGACCCAAAACATCTTTATAACACAACCTTGACTCACCAGAACAGACGACTCTCTTAATGTTATCCGATGTCCTTGCACACTACTGGCAGATATCGATTGTGATCGGTCATCATAGGCACAATAACGGGACTGCCAACTTTAGCCCATCCACGTGAGGACCAGCTGGGCTGTGTTCACAAAAACGATTCGTTCTGCGTCCTGCAGTAGTCTGACTTCGATTGAGGTACCCTGAGAACCTGTTATCCTGGACGACAAATGAAGCCGGTGATCACGTCATCTGCCTATCCTGGAGCCCTTTTTCTAACCATTATGTCCACACCTTCATTACGGTTTCTTTAGAACAGCTAACAATTTCTGTTGTTGCTGGTCCCCACTTTCCTCGCGCCGATTATCATTCCGTGTCCAACTACAAGTCCTTCTGTTTCCCCATTGCACAGCCTTTATGCTGGAGAACTGGCGTGACCTGCCCATGCCACACACATGTACCCCCCCCACACACACACACACACGCACGCACATACACACTATATTGACAAAACTCACCGGACACCCGGAAGAGAAACACAACACAACATTTATTGACATACAATAGTATTGTCGCTCTACCTTTGGCCTTAACGCATGCACTGACCCTTCGAGACATGCTTTCGACAAGATGTTGGAACACATCGATGGGTATGCGGCTAACTGTTGCTTAGTAGTACGCATTGGTTCCAATCTTCGTATGCGGCGCTATAATTCATCCCATAGCGACTCTATGGGATTAAGATCAGGGCTCTGTGCTGTCCAGGCCACATACGATACATAATTATCGTCAAACCACGCCGTAACAGACCTTGCTTTATGGCTCGGTGCATTATCCTGCTACCAACAAGGTTCGGTTCCATATTATTGCCAAAGAGTTGGTAGGACATAATTGTCCAGAATATTGAGGTAGACGTGCTGTTTAATAGGTTTGTCCACGACAACCAATGGGCCGGGACCACACCACGAGAAACACCCCCACACGAGAACACTGTCAGCTCCAAACTTGACCGTAGAAAAAGTACACTGTGGTAAATAGCGTTCCCCCGGCTGCTACCATGACCACACACGGCCATCACACTCATGGATCGTGTATCTGGATTCATCAGTCCATAGAACCCGTTTCCATTGATCTACGGTCCACGATAAATGTTCTTTACACCATGCTGAACGACGATTAGCATTCCGAGTGGAAATGAAAGGTTTATGAGCAGCCGCACGACCACGGTAACCCATGGGATGAAGTTCTCTGCGAATTGTATGTCTACATATCAAAGTTCCAGCATTTTTACTCACCTGTACACCGAGGTCTTGTGCAGAACCCCGTTGATTAGCTGTAACGACTCTCCTGAGGCTTCGACGTCCTCTATCACTAATTTTCTTTGGTCTGCCGGTACGTTTTGCTGCTTCAGGCAGGCCATGTGTCTTTCACTTATTCAGTACATCCAAAACAGTTCACTTGCGTATGTTTAAACGGCTCTCGGTTTCTTTTATGGACAATCCACTAATATAACACCCAACAATCTTTCCCTTCTCAAAGTCGGTTCTCTCCGGCTGCGACATTTTCACTCCTCACAGTGCGATATGATCGTAGTCAGCTTGTGTTTATACCGGTTTGCAGCTGTATCGCGCATCTGAACAACGCAACGGATCCCTTCATTCGCTTTTGAAGGGTTGTCCGGTGACTTTTGTCAATATAGTATATATACTCTACTGTTTGTGAAAATTGCACCACCAAAAAAGAATCACGCTATTCAAGTAAAATTTATATCACAGATTCCTCATGTTGCAGGAGATAACGGATTACGTTTGTACAGAACAGATTTTTTTATACCGTCCTGGGGAATAGCTTGCCAGGCTCCTTCTATGCCGGTCTAGAGTTCATTTGCATTGACAGGTGGAGGCGCTTGACGGGCTAGTCACTTAGCAACCATGTCCCAGATATGTCCGATCGGAAACATATCTGGCGAACGTGCATGCTAGGGAAGAAGCGGTAGTGGGGTCTTACCACTACTTATAGCGGAAGAGGTCTTGGGCGTTCCATGCCACATGTGGCCGAGCATTGTCCTTCTGCAAAGTAACCCAGGACAACTCTGAAAGAAGGGTATCGCCTCTCTTCTATAACATTCCTCACACATCGCTGGCTGTTGAGGGTTCCTCAACAGCCAAATTTTGACGTGATTACATCATGCAATGTAAATTTTGACGTGATTACATCATGCAATGCAAATTTTGACGATGACAATATATCCGAAAACTTGAAAATTTCGTCGTCCTGGAGCAACCCGGTTCTCCCCGATAGCGCCCAGGTATGCTAACCACTACACCACCCAGAACGATCAAGTCTCAAGTTAAACACATGATTAAAATATGTATTTTATTTTTGTAAGAATCTTATCTTGATATGGAGTGTCACAAAAATACACGAAACAATGTTTCCTCAAAGTGAAACAGATGTGTTCCAAATGTGAAACAATGAATATTACAGAAATGAAGATTAACATCACAACAATCAAGATTCGACAATTGAAACAGGCAAGCACCAGGACGCGCCAACAAAATGGGACAAACGTTAAAAGGAAATTATATGTTTAGATAAAAAGCATTAATATATATAATGTGTGCGTGTGTGTGTGTGTGTGCGAGCGCGAGCGCGCGCTACGGACCTTCATTTACAGGAGTGTGGAGATTTTTTCATGACGGGTGTATATGGAAATTTATGTGGTGTATAAATCTCTGTACCAGGTACTTCTAATGTCATTAACTTGTAAAACTGAAATGTTCGTAGATATAAAGGACATTTTCTGAAACCTCGAAACAGTGCTCCTGGCTATGGTGGACGTATTCATAAAAACAGTAACTTCTCCTCTAAAATAACAGAAAATGTAAACGAAACTTCAATAGTTCGAAGTTCTACAAATCAAATTTACTTAAGGTCAATATGTGACGGGCATCCCGCGTTTTTTCCGTAACTCGAATTTCGTTCATTCGAGGTGTTTAGGCGTTCGCTTGAAGATGCGACCCGTGGAAATTTCATTATTAAGGAGCGGGTCCTCACAACCCCGGGGGTTGGACCGACCGCCCTGGTTGTTGAGCCCTCTAAAAACCTCGAACTTTTTTTCCATTGAAGGTAACGACCCCCGTGAACAACTCGATGGGCTATAAGCAGTCACCCGTCCCTAATTTAGGGTCACTGGTTCCAGTGAAGGGAGAGAGCCACAGCCGTAAGCCAAACAGAACGTCCATGCCTCACTGGGATTCAAACCATCTCAATGATCAGACGCCATGGCTTAAACCACTGCGCCACCAGGGCGGCCACCTCGAACTACAGGGTTACACGTATTTAAAGAAAATAAATTCCGGTACTTTTCCCTGGGTTTTCCAGCAGTTCGAAAAAATTCCAGGAGCTTAAATTTTTACTAGAATCATAGTGTTTTGTTTTATATTTTGCAAATTGGTATGAAATTTACTATGCATTTAGAATTACCATGAAGTGCTGTGGGTTCCGCTGCTACAGTGTGTGTTACAACTTCAGTGAGCCGCCCCGGTGGCGCAGGGGTCTAAGAGATGGCCTCTGATCATTCGTCCGAACAGGGTCCGGGTTCGAATCCCGATGAGGCATGGATGTTGTGTTTGCCTTACGGCACTGGCTCTCTCCCTTCCCTGGAACCAGTTAACCTAAATTAGGGACGGGCGACTGCTTATAGCCCACTGAGTTGCTCACGGTGGTCGTTAAACTTCCAATAAAAAAATTAAAAAAACTTCAGTGAAGTGGTAATAAATTTCACAGTATAAAACAAAACTGCTTTGTATAAAACTTATATGACGCAATCTGGAACTTAGCACAATGATAATAATACAAAAGAATTTTGCCACGGCACTAAAAATTCTCTATTCCATAGTCATCTATTACGACGCAAATTGGCGGCAGGGAGACCAGATATAAATCTCTTTCAGTGAGGAAAAGGCTTGCTAAAAAGAACAGCCATCTTAGTCTCGGAGGAAGGTTTCCACACGTTGTTATGACTTCAAATGCACACAACTGATATACCATAATAACGTTGCAGGAAATATGGCACTCAAACATCTTGCACCGTAGCGTTACATGAGGCGACATTACGCCTCCACACTCTACGGAAGAAAGTGATGTCATCGCGAGCAGACGCCACAGCGAGTTAAAACAAATTGATGCAATTAAACCAAACATTTCGATCACTTTTTTTTTTTTTTGCATTGCAAGGAAAATTTCTAGGATTTTCAGAAAAATAATAAAAAATCAAGGACTTTCCAGGCTTGGAAAATATAGAAATTAGATTTCAGGAGCCGAGCGAACCCTGGAACTATTGGCGACATTCAGCCAACTTCCTACTCATTAAACAGGCACATGTGAAAATAGAACGTGAAATGTGTTTTTCTGATGTCCTTAGTTTACCCCTGCGAAATATCACTACCCTGGATCAAAATCCACAAAAATAAGTTTTGAAAGATTCTTTCTTTCCATAAAATATGCATACACACCTCCAAGTTAAAACTCATAAAATGGTAACTTTTCTTATTAAAGAATGTCTCTATTCAGCAAAGTCAAAAGTTCCCTATATTTAAAGGATTTTCCTTTCATTAAAAAAGGCCCTGATTCTGCAGGGTCTAAAGTTTGCCGGAATCTAGTATTTCAAAACGCTTTTTCGTTGTTGAAAACTATACAGTCTTGAACACCAAAAGAACAAAAAACGGAATGTTTTAAAAATGTTCTTCCCATTAGAAGGTGTGTACACACCTTGACGCCAAAAATTCTCGGATACGTACACGCGAAGGGAACATAAAAGATTATTATTTTGTTAAGAAATGTCGACTGCGCGCCATGACGTCCAAAGTTCACATAAACAAGCATGCTTAAAAATGTTAAAAAATATACAAAGTTACGATGTCAACAGTTCATGAAAACAACTTTTTTGTAAAACTTGTAATAAAGCGCAAATCACTGATATTCATAACGTATCCGTTATTTATATTCTTGGAAGTCAAAAGTTCACAAAAATAGTAGCAAGTTTGAAGAATTTCTTTTATTTAAAAATGTATATAACCTTCGACGTCTAAAATTTACAAATATCCACAGGTTTAAAATAACTTTTCATTAAAAAAAACTTCTATGTAACCCTTCGACTTCAAAAGTTTACAAACTTAAATTTTGAAAGATTTCTTTCATTAAAAGAAGTTATACATTCGACGTCAAAGGTTCACAATAGTGAATGTTTAAAGATTTTCTTAGCTAAAAAGCGTTTTGAGGTTAGAATTCACAGAAAAAAATAGGAAAGTTTGAAATATGTCTTTCATTAAAAGATGTCAAGACATTTCGACGTGAAAACTCATAAAATAAGTTTTCAAAGACCCTCTTTCGTCAGAAAAATTCTATCTCTTTTGTAGTCAAAAGTTTATGAAAGTATAAGTCGCTTTAAAAGATTCCTTCCAATAAATCAGCTGCCATTGTTTGAGGCTAAAAGATCTTAAAAACACGTAGAATTAAAAACTTTATTTCTCACTAAGGAACGGGTACACACGTCTAAGAATTCTACATAAAAGTAGTTCCAAAGGTTTTGCTTGTTTGTTTTTAAATAGAAATATCGATATTGCCCATGGTTCAAGTTCGTGAAATCAAGCAGATTTTTAATTTTCTTCGTTCATAAAAAAATCCTATACTATTCGAGTTAAAATGCTCACAAAAAAAACCGCAAGGTTAAAAGATTTCTCATTAAAAACGTACAGGTAGGTTTAAAAAAGACTTTTTGTTCCTGAAAAAATCCTATTCGCTTATATTTTCAATATTTTCTACTCGCTAAAAACACTCGCAAAAAACCCCGTAAGGTTAAAAAGATTTTCCATTAAAAGCGTACAGATAGGTTTAAAAAAAAGACTTTTTATTCCTCAAAAACATTCTATTCGCTAATATTTTCAATGTTTTCTATTCGCTAAAAACACTCACAAAAGACCCGTAAGGTTAAAAAGATTTTCCATTAAAAACGTACAGGTAGGTTTAAAAAAAGACTGTTTATTCCTCAAAAAATTCTATTCGCTAGTATTTTCAGTATTTTCTACTCGCTAAAAACGCTCACAAAAAAACCCCCGTAAGGTTAAAAAGATTTCCTATAAAAAGCGTACAGATAGGTTTAAAAAAAAGACTTTTTATTCCTCAAAAAACTTCTATTCGCTAAAAACACTCACAAAAGACCCGTAAGGTTACAAAGGTTTTCCATTAAAAGCGTACAGATAGGTTTAAAAAAGACTTTTTATTCCTCAAAAACATTCTATTCGCTAATATTTCAAGGTTTTCTATTCGCTAAAAACACTTCCGTGCTTTAGAAAATTACTAACAGACAGCTAAAATTAAAAGCTGTAAAACGTCCGAGGTGCCAGTTTTTAATACCTAAAACGGTGTACTGGTAAACGACGCTAATAATGTCGTTAGCAATTCTGTTGGCTGTACAAATGAAATTTAACAGAACGAGCCCTCAAATCTCGTTTCAAGGTTAATTAACTTTCCAGAAAAGATTAAAACCTGGAGTATGTACTTACCATGAGTGGTATAATATAGCAGTAAGCAACAGGTAAATTCCGTCTGTGCCGTTTGAATTTCATTCAGATTCAGTGCGCGGCAAGGATCTCAAATAAATGAAATCTGTTGACTGCGAAGTGAAATCAAACATCTCAAGCGTATTAGCTGATGTTGCAAAATTCGCTCCAGCGTTTCGCCTAATTAATCCAAATATTCCTTCAATGGAAGACCTACGCTCATATATTCTGAACGTTTAAAAGTTATTTTAAAACTGATTCGTACAAGCTAATCATACAGGATGTCATCGAAGGGCACATTTTCGTTATAAGTGAAATTAAAAATTATTCGGAAAAAGGGTGGATTACATCTCTGCTGATGAATCATGCGCTCTGAGCTGCCCTTCTGAGCATAAAGTTCCAAGAAACGTGCGAACGATGTAGATGTTGATCACATCGACAAATCCGGAGCTTGGAAAAATGCACCTGGCGCTAAGCAACTAATTAATATTTCTCTCTCTACTCCGCCGAAGAGGAGAAACGCACCCAAAGAGATTGGAGCAACCTTAGAGGTTCACTGCCCTTCTGAAAAGTTTGTCTCTTTCGAAAAAGCCACTACAATGAAATCTCGGTTTAACGTTTTTATAAGAAGGGGAGGGGGGTGGGGGCAGGTCTAGCGACCACCGTGAGCAACTCGATGGGCTATTAAGCAGTCGCTACACGGATTTTCACATTTATACGTAATGCTGCGTCAGTCTTGATATTTTACTGTAGTTCCTATCGCTTTTTCAATTAGGTTATACGTAATTAATTTATTTATACCCTTTTTGAGATTATAAGTAAAATTTTAAATTTCAGATTATCAGAAATACAAAAGGTTCTTTGATCCTTTTATGCGTAACCCGATATGTTACAACTTTGGGGGAATTGAAACAGCGTTATCGAGTTCCTATTTGGTGTCATCATCATCATCATCATCATCATTGTCAACCACATTATCAATCCACTGCTGGACGAAGGTCTCCCCAAGTTTCCTCCACAACGGTCTGTCTTGTGCCAGTCTCCTCCATGTCACTCCCGCATACTTTCGAATTTCATCCACCCATCTTCCATGTGGTGTTCTTCTGGGTCTTTTCCTGTCCCTTGGAATTCAATCTAAAATTTCGGCTGTCCATCGATGGTCCAGTATGTCCAGCCCATTGCCATTTCCGGGATTTAACTCTGACCATGATGTCTTCCACTCTTGTCATTTTTCGGATCCACGAGTTCCTCTTCCTATCTCTCCTGGTTACACCAAACATGCACCTCTCCAGGCTTGTTTAAGTTGTCTGCAGCATTTGCATGTCTCTTTTAGTTAAGGTCCACGTCTCTGCACCATACGTAAGCACTGGAAGGATGCATTGATCAAACACTTTTCTTATTTTAAGACATAATGGCATATTGCTCTTGAAAATTATGCTGTTTCTTCCAAAAGCTCTCCAGGCAAGTTTTGTACGCCGATTAATTTCTTCATCAATGTGACCCTCATTTGATATCTGCTGTCCAAGATAAACGTACGTGTCTGTTATCTCCAGCTTTTCTCCATCAATCGATAAATCTGCATTTCTTGTAAAAGCATTGAACATCACTTTTGTCTTCTGAAAGTTCATTTTTAATCCCACTTCTTTACACTTGTCAGCAAGTTCCTGGATCATACTCTGCAGCTCTGATGGGGTAGTTGCAAAAAGGACTACGTCTTCAGCAAAACGAAGGTGGGTTAGATAATCTCCATTAATCTTTATCCCCTTGTTTTCCCAGCTCAGCGACTGAAAAACACCCTCCAATGTGGCATTAAAGAGCTTGGGAGATATGGTGTCGCCGCCCCGGTGGCGCAGTGGTCTAAGGCGCTGGCCTCTGATCATTCGTCCGTAAGGGGTCCGGGTTCGAATCCCGGTCAGGCATGGATGTTGTGTTTGTCTTACGGCACTGGCTCTCTCTCCCTTCCCTGGAACCAGTGACCCTAAATTAGGGACGGGCGACTGCTTATAGCCCATTGAGTTGCTCACGGTGGTCGTTAAACCTCAAAAAAAAAAAAAAAAAAAAAAAGATATGGTGTCACCTTGTCTTACTCCCTTTCCAATTTTTATGTGTGTTGTATTTTCAAACAGCCGAATCTCTGCACTTGCATTTTCATAGATGTTATTAATAATATTAATGTACGCATCTTCAATACCGCAGGATTTCAGAGCCATTGTAACTGCTGATGGTTTCACCGAATCAAAGGCTTTTTCATAATCGATAAAAGCCATGCACATGGAAGTTCATATTCCCTCGCTCTTTCAATTAGTTCTCTCAGTACGTGGATATGATCTATTGTGCTGTAGCCACTCCTGAATCCAGCTTGTTCTCTCGGTTGAGCCATGTCCAGTGTCACCTTCAAGCGGTGTGAAAGAACTTTAGTGAAGATTTTATAAACCACTGATAGGAGGCTGATAGGTCTGTAGTTCCTGAGATCCTCAATGTCACCTTTTTTATGTAGCAAGATCATTGTAGCGTTGTTCCAATCCTCAGGAATCTTCCCTTCATTAAGGCATCGAGTGAAAATTTGGGCGAGTCCTTTTTCGATTTCTCCACTTGCTTCTTGTATGATGTCTACAGTAATTCCATCTTCTCCTGGAGCTTTTCCCCATTTCATGTTCTTGAGTGCATGTGCAACTTCTTCTGGGAGGACTGGAAGAACTCTGGTACTGGTACCTTTCATGATGTCTGGAGTGCATATATCATCCCTTTCATATAATTTGGAGTAGAAATCTTTCACTCTTGTCAAAATTTCGCCTCTATTTCTTGTTACAGAACCATCTTCTTTTCTCAGTGCCATAATCTGTTTTCTTCACTTACTGAGATGTCCCTTTGCTATCTTTAGGCTTTGGTTGTTTTCAATTGCTTTCCTTACTAGTTCACAGTTGAATTTCCTTACGTCTTCAGTGATACTTTTTCGTACTGTCTTGCATAGCTCTATATATTCCACTTTGGAAGTCACATCTTCTTTAGTTGTCCTCATCTCTCTTCTTTTTTGCATCAACATTTTGGTTTTTCCTGATAATTTGTTCACATGCAACTTGTTCTTAGACCCAGCTAATTTTGTTGCCGTTTCCATAAGAGCTTTGGTTACTTTTCTGTTAACTTCAGAAATATCCACTTCTTCCGATGTTAGGCCTTCTAAAGCAGAGAACCTGTTCTTCAGTTCCAACTTGAAGGTATTATGGTGTTTTTTAAAGTTGGTTATGTCAATAGATTTTGTTTGTCTTATGAGCTTGCCACGTTCGAGTTTAGTGTTGAGGTGCATCTTACATCTCACCAATCTATGGTCACTACCTGTGTTGAAATTGTTTAGCACACTGCAGTCTTCTATGACTGCATTTGGTGTAGCCGAAGTTAAATCCTGATCCAATCAAGGAAAGGTATGTTCTTTATTTTCGGTTCGGATGAAAAATTGGCTTTGCATTCCACGCTCTGGGTTCTACCAACTTTTCGAGAAGCTATAACTTTCTCTGTTTTCCTTCTTTTTCAGCCTTGAAATACAAGGTGCAACTAACAAATTATTAAATAACGTTCACTGTTCTCTCTTTTCTCTAAATTTAAGAAATTTGGAACAAGTAAAAAATAGTGAATATTTTTCTCGACACTAATGCTAAATCAACTAGTGGGCAAATTGTCTTGAAGAGAGCGGTGCTAATAGGCAAAAAATGTTTAATAGGGGTATTGAATATAAACGAGATCATATTCGGATTTATTCATTTATTGAACATAAACAAAATGATATTTCGGATTTATTCATTTTGGATGATTCAAAATCTTATTCGGATATTTTCTTTTATACGTTTTTACTACCAAGTTTTTTAAAGGTAAAGTTGTTATTTATTTATTTCTTTATCGAAAATATGAAATCGTACAGAATTTCTTAATCTAGAGTTTCTTTTATGAAATTAGAATAAAATAATTAATACAAAATTCAAAACAGACATAGGCTTAAGGTAGCAAGCAAATCATTCATGTATGTACGTCGTAATCTAAAATTTCGAGTTCATATTGCACTTTGTTTTCTTCTTGGAGGTATTAAACTTTTACCATAGTATTCGACATTTTGAAATTTCTTTTATATGTTTTGTTTACATTTGTAACTTTTTAAGGTGATCCCCTAAAACAATGTATAACCTACGTTCCATTGTATATACACTATATTGACAAAAGTCACCGGAACAACGCAGCGAATCTGTTAATTTTTCCCCTTCAAAGCAAATGAACGGATCCACTGCGTTGTTAAGATGCGAGATACAGCTGAAAACGGTATAAAAACAAGCATGCAGCTGACTGCGATCATATCGCACTGTTAGGTTGAGTGTAAATGTCGCGGAGGGAGAGAACTGACATTGAGAAAGGAAAGATTGTTGGATGTTATATTAGTGGGTTGTCCATAAGAGAAACCGAGAGGCGTTTAAACATACCCAAGTGAACTGTTTTTGATGTACTGAATAAGTGAAAGACACATGGCGTGCCTGAAGCAGCAAAACGTACCGGCAGACCAAAGAAAATTAGTGATAGAGGACGTCGAAGCCTTTAGAGAGTCATTACAGTTAATCGACGGAGTACTGCACAAGACCTTAGTGTACAGGTGACTAATAATGCTAGAACCGCGATGTGTACTCGTACCATTCGCAGAAAACGTCATTCCATGGGTTATCGTGGTCGTGCGGCTGCTCATAAGCCTTCCATCTCCACTCGGAATGCTACTCGTCGTTCAGCATGGTGTAAAGAACATTCATCGTGGACCGCAGATCAATGGAATCGGGTCCTAAGGACTGATGAATCCAGATGCACGATCGATCAGGCAGTCTGTGGGTATGGCGGCAGCCGGAGGAACTCTATTTACCACAATGTACTGTTCCTACGGTCGTTTGGAGCTGGCAGTGTTCTCATGTGGGGGTGTTTTTCGTGGTATGGTCCCTCGAAAAACACCCCACATGAGTACACTGCCAGCTCCAAACGTTATCGTTGACAAACCTGTTAACCAGCACGTCTACCTCGCCAACTTAACCAGCACGTCTATTGCCAACTCTGTGACAATACTATGGCACTGAGCCTAGTTGGTACCAGCAGGATAATGCACCGAGCCATAAAGCAAGGCCTGTTAGGGCGTGGTTTGACAATAATTCCGTATCGTGTGTGGACTGGCCTGCACCTAGCCCTGATCTTAATCCCATAGAGCACCTATGGGATGAATTAGAGCGCCACATCAGAAGTTTGGAACCAAGACCTACTACTAAGCAACAGTTAGCGGCAGCATTATGTACTGAATGGAAGCGCATACCCATCGCTGTGCTCCAAAACCTTGTCGAAAGCATGTCTCGAAGGGTCAGTGCATGCACTAAGGCCAAAGGTGGACAGACACCGTACTAATGTATGTCAATAAATGCTATGTTTTGTTTCTCTTCTAGGTGTCCGGTGACTTTTGTCAATATAGTGTATATATTATTTTACTATGATCATTTAGATTTCCATAGATACGCTAACCAGTGCAAAATGGCGGAAAAAAACCTTGTTTTTAGAATTTATGAAATTCTGGGTTTTTACGGCACTTATATAATGCAATTACTTTTATTTTAACACGCTCGACTAAAAACTCTGACGTACCGGTGGCAGAGTGATTCGGAGAGTTGGCTCCTAATTATTCATCCCAGGTGGGTCAGGGTCTGAATCCCACGCGCAGGAGGTGTGTTTGCTGGCTGAGATTTACATTCAGTGTTTTAATACAAACTATGGACTAGTTTTGGGACCAATTAAGGGATGTGGCTTAGATTTACGCATAAATTACCTCAGTTCTTGTAGAGAAATTATCTTTCCCTGATGTTACAATTTTTTAAATAAAATTCATAGGTTCAAATGATATAAATCAGCGGTTCTTAACCTGAGGTCCGCGATGTCCTCACAGGGGGTGTCCGCGAAGGCTTGAAGGAATGTTATGATCTTTTGCAGTTTATATAGAAAAAGAGGATTAATTAAAGAAGTCAAGAAAGAAAGAAAGAAAGAAAAGGAAACTTGGAACGAAATCTTAATTCCCCTTGCTTGTTTGCATAAAGCTTGGCTTCTATAACCTACCGCCTCCATTGAAAACAAACAAAAGTAAAATCTGTTGTAAATGTGACAAGGATGTTAAGTCAGATAATATCCGAAAACTCGAAAATTTCATTGTCCTGGAGCGGGACTCGAAACCGCGTTTCCCAGATAGTCTCGCTCCAGGACGATGAAATTCTCAAGTTTTCGGATATTATCTGACTTAACATCCTTGTCACATTTACACCAAAAATCGGGTTGTCATCTTCAAAATTTGTATTACATGGTGTAATCCCGTATTTATTTCGCAAAAATCTGTTATTAAAATAACTGTTTGATAGCAGAACATGCACCGTGATGTTTGGCACATAATCCACGGATTGTGTTGTTGAAAACTGATATTTTCTCTGCTGCGGATTATACGAAGGTGTGAATAATGTGGCGCTTTTTTATTTTTTTATTTTTATTTTTTATTTTGTTTTTGTATAGGGTACGTGCTGACTTTTTTGCATTCAGCATTTTCCCTCTGCGGGTTATACGCCTAATTTATTTTTCACACTGAATTTTTTCCCTTTGCAGATTATACGGCGGAAATTACGGTACTCAGCTATTGATATTTCTGCACACGGTGAGAACATACAAGTGAATGACGCTGAGTGGCTGAGAGAAACCACGTGACATTTCTTGCTACTGCGCATACAGTCAGAAGCCGCGGGAAGAGAGAATAGGAGTCAGTCAGTGTGAGCGAGTGTTTCTTCTTCCATTTCTAGCATATCTGTCAGATATCTTCACCCATTTAAATATGCTCAACTTAAATCTTCAAGGAAAAAAGGTTACAGTTTTTCATCTTGAAGACAAGATGGAAGCAACGATCAAAAAACTGAAATTGTGGCATCATCGCCTGTTCAACAGAAACTATGAGACATTTCCAAACCTCACAAATTTTATTGGTTCCACCGACGAAGTGTTGCTTGAGAAGGACACTCACTTATCGCACGACATTTGGAAGATTTTCAGCATAGTTTCCGTGAAGATTTTCCTGTTCGTGATGCAAGCAAAACCTGGATTAGAGATCCATTTACAGTAAATGCGAATGAACTAGAGGGGCTCACAGTAGCAGAGGAAAACAAGCTCGTAAAAATATCCACGGCTGGTGCCCTGAATGTGCAGTTCAAGGAACAGTCCCTTCCAAATTTCTGGGCTCACTTACAAGCAGATTTTCTGAAACTATCGAAGAGGGCTATGAAAGTTTTGATGACTCTCGTAACGACATGATTGTGTGAAAAATCATTCTCTTCTCTGGTTTATCTTAAGAATAAGAATAGAAGCCGTTTGAAAAACGTAGTCATAACTCAAAATACAAGGTTTAGCAGTGAACCCTTTAAGCGGCCGATGTATCTTAACCAAATAGATTTAAGATTTTCTGCGCTCCCTAAATAAAAACGTAGTCACAACTCAGAATACAAGATTCAGCAATGAACCCTTTAAGCGGCCGATGTATCTTAACCAATACTCAAAATTTTCTGCGCTCCCTAAATAAAAACTTAGTCATAACTTAGAATACAAGTTTCAGCAATGATCCCTTTAACCGGCCGATGTATCTTAACCAAATGGTATTCAAAATTTTCTGCGCTCCCTAAATAAAAACGTTCATATAGCAGAAGGATTTTTCTTTCTGAAAGGCAGGTCAAATGTTATGTTTTGCCAAAATCTGCAACTAAAGAATTTATAATCCCTTCTCATCTCATCAGTACAGCTACTAGACTTGCCACAAGTGATAAGCCTTCCCTTCTACAGAGTGTGCCATATAAAAGAAGCCCGAGTATAATGAACGACAACAGTCAGGCAATGTTACTATACATGGTAAAGAATAGTTGACCTGACAGAAAACAGCAGCAATTTACCTGCGTTTACAACATTTGCTAAAAGTGCTGTCCTCCGACATCAAGACACAGCTGCACACGATGGAACATGTTGTTCGTATTGCGCCACAACTCATCGACAGTAATCTGGGCTCTGGCATCCGTAATGTTCACTTTTAATTCATCAAGGGTGTGCGGATTAGTTGCGTACACTTTCTCTTTCAATGCTCTCAACAGATAAAAGTCACAGGTGGAGAGATCAGGTGATCTGGGTGGCCATAGTCCCTTCGATACAGTTCTGTCCTCCCCAAACACTTCATGCACGGCACCATGGGCAGCGGAACCTAATATTTTCAGGGGGTCCAATTGGTCCGAGAGCGAAATCAATTTTAAAAAGGAGAGAAAGGGAAATAAAACAACGTAGGGTAGATGAGTATATACTCGTACATATCATCATCAACCACTATCAATCCACTCCTGGATGAAGGTCTCCACAAGTACCCTCCACAACTTTCTGTCTTGTCCTGATACTATCAACATGCACCACATGTAACGTACCAGGAGATGTGACGTACCTGCCAGAAGGACGCACACGAAATAAAGGCAGATAGGAATCAGAATACATGTCTGCGTAGCTCAGTTGGTAGAGCTGCTTGTTCCGGAATAAGCGTACTCGGGTTCGAATCCCGGCGTAGACCAAAAATGACGGAGAAATTTACTTCGTTATAATGGCGCCCGAACTACCCGGATGATCCGGCCGTTCAAAATCTCGCATTGGTGTGATGTTATTTCCACACCGCGAGATAGGAAAAATAAGAGAATCCTTTCTCCAGCACTTCGAAAAAATAAAAAATAAGGGGGAGATGATGTAACGTACCAGGAGATGTGACGTACCTGCCAGAAGGACGCACACGACATAAAGGCAGATAGCAATTAGAATCAATGTCCGCGTAGCTCAATTGGTAGAGCAACTTATTCCGGAATGAGTGGACCCGGGTTCGAATCCTGGCGCGGATAAAAATGACGGAGAAATTCACTTCGTTATAATGGCGCCCGAACTATCCGGATGACCCGACCGTTCACAATCTCGCAATGGTGTGATGTTATTTCCACACCGCGAGATACGAAAAATACGAGAATCCCTTCTCCAGCACTTCGAAAAAAAGGGGGAGATGATGTAACGTACCAGGAGATGTGACGTACCTGCCAGAAGGACGCACACGACATAAAGGCAGATAGTAATTAGAATCAATGTCCGCGTAGCTTAATTGGTAGAGCAACTTATTCCGGAATGAGTGGACCCGGGTTCGAATCCTGGCGCGGATAAAAATGACGGAGAAATTCACTTCGTTATACACACAAAAATCACGGCAACTGAAAATGCGTTGTCAGGTGTACTGACGGAAAACATTAACAAAGATGTAATGGAAAGTACATATACACAATACTGACAAAAGTCACCGGACACCCCTTCAAAAGCAAATGAATGGATCCACTGTATTGTTAAGATACTTGGTACAGCTTCAAACGATATAAAAACAAGCCTGCAGCTGACCACGATCATATCGCACTGTGAGGTTGAGTGAAAATGTTGCGGCGGGAGAGAACTGACTTTGAGAAAGGAAAGATTGTTGGGTGTTATATTAGTGGGTTGTCCACAAGAGAAACTGAGAAGCGTTTAAACACACCCAAGTCAACTGTTTTGGATGTACTGAATAAGTGGAAGATATAACCTAAAGCAGCAAAACATATCGGCAGACCAAAGAAAATCAGTGATAGATGACGTCGAAGCTTCAGGAGAGTCATTACAGCTAATCGACAGAGTACTGTACAAGACCTCAGTGTACAGGAGAGTAAAAAGGCTGGCACCTAGGTATGTACACATACCATTCTCAGATAACTTTATTCCATGGGTAACCGTGGTCGTGCGGTTGCTCATAAGCCTTTCATCTCCATTCGGAATGCTGCTCGTTGGTTAGCATGGTGTAATAGAGCATTTATCGTGGACCGTAGATCAATGGAAACTGGTCTTATGGACTGATGAATCCAGATACACGATCCAGCAGTCTGATGGCCGTGTGTGGGTATGGCAGCAGCAGGGGGAATGCTATTTACCACAGTGTACTGTTCCATTTTAATGCTATGACATAAACTGTCAAAATTATTCTGTTCATCACATTCTTGTAAGCCTTCGCTAGAGGAGCCTTACACAGTTTGTTAGTTCTTATTACTTTTATGTTATTATTTGGTTCAAATAAAGATGTTTATTTATCTTGAGTCTTGCTTCTTAATGTTCTTAATGTCCCATACATGTCACTAATTCGATGGATGACTTGCATTGTTTCCCGAGAGACATACGGTTTTCACTTACAACATCAGTTCTATGAAAGACCAAGGAGGTAATAGAAGAAATATTTTATCGTATTCACACTGTGGATACTACTATAAAAATTCTTTCATTTACGAATTAAAGAATTTTTTATTGTTGTTAAAAGACTTTGTAACGTTATATCCTCTTCACTTCAAAGTCGACAAGAGATTTTATCTGTGTCCTCAAAATGTTCTTCACAAGGTTCAAGTCCAGCTGTTATTAAAAGTTTTGAAGTTAAAAAAGTTTTTTAAAAAGTTTTAGTTACTTATATTGATACATGCACAATGAAGGAACACAAAAACATTATAAAAACCATATTTATACATTACAGTTGCAATTCCCGGTCACATAAGCTCCCATGTCATTTCTGAGTTGGTGTTTCCTATATTTCATTAAGATTGAGTTCTTGTAGTCGTCAAGTTTCAGTCGTAATATCCATCGTTAACTGTGTAATATATAGGAATACTGTATAACATAAAGACTCGCCCATCTCTATCTTCCATAAGAACCATTGTGTATTAACTCTTTCATCTTAGGCCTAGGCATCGTCACTGACCAAATTGTACGCCTTTCGCTCGAGTGATTACCATTACATCCTCAGCAGGAATGGTGTCTATTTGTTTCGGTCAAAACCAACCTTGATAGATGTATTCTTGCGCTTTAAGTTCCGCCTGTTCTCTTGCTCTGTGCTTCCATCTATTGGCGATCTTCGAAATTTGATTCAAAATTATGTTTCTTTTTATTATTATGTTGATTTTTTGATTTTTTAAATAGTTTCTTCTCTGCTGTTATTATATTTTTCCATGGGTCTGGCAAGATTATTGGGTTATTATTATTGCTATTTTTTGTCTTTACGATAAGTATAGCTTCTGCCGTTAGCATAGATTTCCATGTTTTTTGTTGAGAAAGGAGACGTATATTTTCCCCATGATGGTGTAGCCTGGTTTTCTATGCAAAATTCAATTAATGAAGTTTTTACTTCTTTTTTGTTCCAGTTTGAAAGGTGTTCCATCATTCTTATTTTAATATTCCTTTTTGTACTTCTGATGTACTGTGAGATTATTGTATTATTTTGATCAATTATTGGGATAGAATATACTCCCGCTTTCTTCAAGATTGAGCCATATTGTCCTTTTGTTGTTAGTAAGGATCTAATATATTGTACTTGAATTCCAAAATTTATATTGTTTTTTAAACCCCTTTTTTTTTTCAAAGTATTATTGACTTCTGGTATATATGGTAGTGTTCCACAATATTTATGTTTACTACTGTTTGGTGTCCGAAATTCTTTATTTTACTTTGTTATATGTTTTTCGATTCAGTTGCTAATGGTTTTAGTTAGAGTATCCAAAATCTCTGGCCAAGGTTTTTATCCAGTTCAACTCATCTCGAATATATTCTAGATTGGATGAATGTGAAAACGCTCTATTGATATAGGATCTAAATGCTGATAGTTTGCAAATCTTCAGATGTGCTGAGTCTTCGGGGATTATATTTGCTATAAAATTGGGTTTCCTGTAAACTTGATAAGATAGTTCCACATTATTATTTTTTGATATCAGAATATCTAAGAAAGGTAGTTTTGTTATTTTGTTCCAGGTCTATTGAATTAACATTTATCTGTTCATAAATACCATTATATTTATTGACAAAATTTTTCAGTTTTTCTTTATCTTCATCCCATATTAGAAAAACATCAACATACCTTCTGAAAAGAAATGGTTTTATCAAGTTTCGTTCATTCATTTAGTTTCTATATTTTGCAATATGACTTCTGCTAGGAGCCCTGAAATGGGGGACCCCATCGGTGCTCCCTTCTGTTGCATGTAGATATTGTTCTTAAAAGTGAAATAGTTATTATTTATAAACTTAAGTGCATTTTTTTATTTCTTCTATTTCTGCATAGGGATATCATTTTTGAAGTAATTTCTCTTCTATCAAATTTATTGCTTGTTCTACCGGGGTGTTTGGATATAATGAAACCACATCAATACTGGCTAAAATGAATTCTTTCTTATTTTCTATTCTATTAAACTTTTTAATTTCTTCTATTAAATCTTCTGCTCGATTAAGTATAAAATATGATCACTATAGTGTGGCTTCAAATAGTTATACATGGCTCTTTCTAAGTTAATGGTTGGTGATGTACATTTAGAGAAAATTGGTCGTATTGGGTTTCCGTCTTTGTGTATTTTTAGTTTTATAAAAATTTCTGGTGTTTTTGCAGCTGTTGGTGGGTAGGTCTTCTTTTTTATCTCTTCTGGAAGACAGCTGTGATTTTTAAAAGTTGCTGTTTGCCGTATTATTCTGTCAGTTGGGTCTTTTTTAACTTTTACTGTATCTAAATCTTTCATGGTATCCAACATTTTTTTCGTTGTACAGTATTATGTTTGATTCATAATAATAAGCTGATTCATTTTTTTAGAATTATTTTATTATTGGGGTTATCTTTAAAATTAATTAAACTTGCCTTTCGTACTTGATTTTCCTTTGTTTAACTCTTTGAGAATTCATCATTAATTTACTAATGGCATTACTCATTTTATATCTAGTTGGTTCTTTAACTGATTTCGGTAAACAACTGATGATTTCTTTTATAGCTGGTAAAAGTTGTTCGACTTTTTTCGGAGGTTCTGCGTAGGCATGTTTAACGCCTTTATTAAGAGCTATGATCTGTAATGTATTCAACTGGGTATCAGATATATTGACATAAGTTTCTGTTTTCCTATAAGGTTGAAAATGTAACTGTTTTTCTGATAAATTGTTGTTTCTTAAACTGCCTTGTTTTTTAATTTTTGTATATCTTTTTCTAAGTATATATATGTATACAGCACATTTCACAGTTTATATCATCTTTATTATATTTCTTCCATAAATTATTATATAGGTTATAAGTTTTTTCAGACAAATATTCTATGGTCCTTTCTTGTCTAATTTCTAAACAATCTTTTTATTTCTGCAGTTAGAATGATTATTTCATTTCTATTATTTAATGGTTTTGTTCTTATTTGTAGATGTTTAGGAATTAATCCATTGTATTTACATTCCTTCAAAAAATCAAGATGGTCTACTTCGTTATTTAATTTTATTCTATTCTCCTTAAAAAAAATTATTTCTTGGCTAAGAGAATTTTCTTGAACATTAATTGTTGTCATTGTGCCAGCTAGTATTAATACATTCATCAACTGTTGTACAAATCACCAGATATAAGAGCTGTATATACACTTCTGTGAGAGATATCTATTCGTTTCTCTCATCTGGTGTTCTTATTAAGTGGTATATTAGTTTTAATGCTATGACATAAACTGTCAAAATTATTCTGTTCATCACGTTTTTTAAGCCTTCGCTAGAGGAGCCTTACACAGTTTGTTAGTTCTTATTACTGTTATGTTATTATTTGGTTCAAATAAAGATGTTTATTTATCTTGAGTTTGGCTTCTTAATGCCCCATACATGTCCCTAATTCGATGGATGACTTGCATTTTTTCCCAAGAGACATACTGTTTTCACTTATAACATCAGTTCTATGAAAGACCAAGGAGGTAATAAAAGAAATACTTTATCGTATTCACACTGTAGATAATACATAAATTTACGAATTAAAGAATTTTTTATTGTAGTTAAAAGACTTTGTAACGTTATATTCTCCTCGCGTCAAAGTCGACAAGAGATTTTACGTGTCCTCAAAATGTTCTTCACAAGGTTCAAGGTAATGAACAGAAAATTTTGATAGTTTATGTCATAGCGTTAAAACCAATATACCATGAAATAAGAACACCTGATGAGAGAAATGCATTGATATTTCTCACAGAAGTGTATATACAGTGTACTGCTCCTATGGCCCAGTTTGGGGCTGGCAGTGTACTCGTGTGGGGGTGTTTTTCGTGGTATGGTACCGGCCTATTGGTTATCATGCAGAAACCTGTTAACCAACATGTCTACCTCAATATTCTGGACAATATGCATCAATCATTTCACTGCTGTCTATACACGATATTAAAAAAGAGATAGTTGCAAACTAAAAGATGACCTTTATTTACAGCTAAAACCAAGTTAAAAACATGCGAGATCTTTTGGACCCACTATGGGTCCATCATCGGGCACCGCATGGGTAGGATTCCGATCTTTTAAACTCGGAGATCCATACCACAATGCATCAGCATGAAGGTGCTGTTCCCAAATTCATGCATGCGCACTCAACATAATACACATGACATGCAAATAATGTGAAACTACAAATAAAGACGGTTATGGATTACAATGGTAATTACAATGGTTTAAAATATAGAGTTTCCAAGATGAAGGGAATACACATCATGTGTCGTCATTACAACATTGATTAGAAAGCATAGTAATGTATATGCTTCTTGTAAATAACAAACTTAGTTTTGTTGTGGTCGTTGCTAAGCAAGTGGTGTTATTCCAATCCAGGGTGTGCAGACCTTGATTTATTAGTCTGAACAAAGCGATGCCTTTAGATCCGTACAGACGTTATACTTGTGTTCAGACACACGAGTCGCAATTGTCTGAAGCGTAGATCCTATGTACCTAGAGTCCCTAACATTGGAGTCAATCGCTTTTAATGGGATGGAGTTGTTTTTGTGGTGGGACAACTGTATCGCAAACCTTTTTGATTAAGGAAAATTACTGATGTGCTTGATGCCAAAATCCATGTTTTGTTTACAACATGCTCTTTTTAAAATATGTATAACCTCTGGGACAAAATCTATGGAGCCAACGTATGAGACCACATCCTTATTTCCTCGTAAAGAGGTAAGCATAGAGCGCTGGCTTTTGTGAAGTTGTCTTGCCACAAATTCTCGTGGATATTCAAACCTGAAAGCCAAATCAAAAATAAATTTTATCTCATTGTCACGAAATTTAGTGGAGGAGGAATGTGAGTAGGCTCTGCGAAATAGGAAAGATAAAGCAGCGGTCTTATGTTGAATCGGGCTGGAAGAGGTGAATGGAATTAATGTGGGAAGAGCAGTTGGTTTTCAATAAACTCTATATGAAAAAGAACGGTTAGAAGGATTATGGGTTAAGTAAAAATCAAGAAAAGGATTTTTTAATATTGCGTGTAGACAGCAGTAAAATGATTGATGCATATTAGTTGGTACGAATACCATGAACGTTTTGGATACCTAGGCTGCCTGGGATTTTGTAAGTGTGTTTTTTGACTTACCTTTGATCATTTAATATGGAACGAGCTACCAACATTTTGTTCCGCATGAGACGCAAGCTCACCTACGAAAGCACGCACTTGACCTTCTTACTTAACTGCAAGGAGCTGCAAATAATCCCAAAATTTTTTACCATCAGCAGGAGGGCAGTCTCAGCAAGGGACGCGCTCACATATTATCCATTGCTGAGCATAAACATTTACTAAGTCTTATTCGTAACAAACAGAGTCTCATGGACTAGTTAACAGAAAGTCATATAATGCATATTCTTGGCTTACAAGAATATCACACCCTATCTTATTGGATAGAATAATGACTGTGCATTCATCTATTTTATCTTCTGACATTGAACAATTACAGCAAAAACACATCAAGCTGTGTGCCCTAATGGCTAAAAGAACTGCTGAAATGTATGATCCATTGAGATTTATCTCGACCAGAAATCCGGTTCAACCCAGTTATGTTAACCTCAGTGCAATATATGGTAATAATGTTCAAGCATCTGCACTTTCCCTTGAATACAAATACTGTTATCCAAACTTTAATCAAAACAGGATCAAGCTAATATCTCAGGCTGAGACCATTATCCATAAGCTACGATATGAGGAACAGGAACCAACTCGTTATGATGTCGCCCGAGCCTTGGTTCGTTCCGAGAAGTCTTCACGAACAGAACAACACAGAACTTTGCAGTATGAACGGAAACAGTTGCTGTTATTATTACATAACCCTGCATTGGCTATAACCTCTGCTGATAAGTCACAGCAAATTGTACTCATGAATCACGATGATTACACACGTAAAGTTGTCCAGGCAATTAAAAAATTCCTCATGAAACAGTCAGGTCTGACCCAACTTCTGCCACAATTGTTGCCCTCGGTAAATTGAAAAACCAGGGTTTCCTTCCACATAACATTTCCACTTGTATGCATCCACCCAATGGCCCTAGGATCCCTGAATTATTTGGCAAGGTTAAATTACATAAGGCAGGCCACCCTGTTCGCCCATTGGTTTCGGGTTATGCCAACCCTACCCGGCCCTTGGAAAAAGCGTTAACTACATTTCTGAAATCATTAATTGCTAACTCTGACTTTTTCATTCACAGTTCTATTCAAGCCCTTGCAAAAATTAAGTCATTTGACTCTTGGGATTCACCTTTTATTCTAGCGTCATTGGATGTCGTTTCCTTATTTCCCAGTGTCCCTCTGGATCTTGCCCATTTGCTCATAGAAGAAAAACTACCAGGCTTGGGGGTCACCCCCACCGAAGCTATACCCATTGTTGATGCCTTGAAATTAATAGCCAGATGCACCTACTTTCGTTTTGAAGATATCATTTATCGACAAAAAGGTGGCACGCCCATGAGCTCTCCACTATGGGGTTTTTTGGCTGAGATAGTACCACAACAGTTGAAAAACAAAGTATTCTGGCAGTGCCGGCATAAAACCTTTATTATTTTTAAGGTATGTCAATGATATTTTAGTCTTTTGGCCCCTTTCTGTTAATGCACTCCATGACTTTGCTGATTTACTGTCCACCCCATTTCCATCTATCAAATTCATTATTGAAATTAAAACCCAGGGATCACTTTATTTTCTTGATTTTTACTTAACCTGTAACCCTTTCTTTTTCATATAGAGTTTATTGAAAACCAACTGCTCCTCCCACATTAATTCTATTCACCTCCTCCAGCCCGATTCAGCATAAGACCGCTGCTTTATCTTTCCTATTTCGTAGAGCATACTCACATTCCTCGTCCGCTAAATTTCGTGACAATGAGTTTAATTATTTTTTTTTATTTGGCTTTCAGGTTTGAATATCCACGAGAATTTGTGGCAAAGAGAACTTCACAAATGTCAGCGCTCTATGCTTACCTCTTTACGAGGAAGTAAGGATGTGGTCTCATACGTTGGCTCCATAGATTTTGTCCCAGAGGTTATACATATTTTAAAAAGAGCATGTTGTAAACAAAACATGGATTTCGGCATACAAACACATAAGTTATTTTCCTTAATCAAAAAGGATCGTGATACAGTTGCCCCACTATAAAAACATGGGGTTTTACTCTATCCCATTAAAAGCGATTAACTCCAATGTTAGGGACTCTAGGTACATAGGATCTACGCATCGGACAATTGTGACTCGTGTGTCTGAACACAAGTATAACGTTTGGACGGGATCGAAGGCCACCGCTTTGTCCAGACTAACATATCGAGGTCTGCACACCCCGGATTGGAATAACACCACTTGCTTAGCAACGACCACAACAAAACCAAGTTTGTTATTCACAGAAAGCATATACATTACTATGGTTTCTAATAAAGGTTGTAATGACAACACACCATGTGCATTGCCTTCATCTTGGAAACATTATATTTTAAACCATTGTAATCCATAACAGTCTTTATTTGTAGTTTCACATTATTTGCATGTCATGTGTATTATGTCGAGTGCACATGCCTAAATTTGGGAACTGCGCCTTCATGCTGATGAAGTACCGATATCCAGGTATAAAAGATTGGAATCCTACCCATGTGGTGCCCGATGATGGACCCGAAGTGGATCCAAAAGATCTCACATTTTTTTTAACATGGTTTTAGCTGTAAATAAAAGTTCATCTTTTAGTTTGAAACTATCTCCGTTTTTTTAATATCGTGTATAGACAGCAGTGAAATGATTGATGCATATCAGTTAGCACGAATACCACGGACGTTTTGGATTCTGGACAGTTATGACCTACCAACTCTGTGGCAATGCTATTGAACTGAGCCTTGTTGGTACCAGCAGGATAATGCACCAAGCTGTAGAGAAAGGACTGTTATGGAGTGGTCTGACGATAATTCTGTATCGTGTGTGGACTGACCAGCCCTGATCTTAATCCCATACAGCACCTGTGGGATGAATTAGAGCACTACATAAGAAGTTTGAAACCAAGGCCTACTACTAAGCAACAGTTAGCGGCAGCATTATGTACTAAATGGAAGCGCATACTTACCGCGGTGTTCCAAAACTTTGTCGAAAGCATGTCTCGAAGGGTAGGTGCATGCAATGCATTGTAAGCCCAAAAGGTGGACCGACACTGTACTAATGTAGGTCAATAAATGCCATCTTGTGTTTCTCTTCAAGGTGTCTGGTGACTTTTGTCAATATGGTGTATATCAATCCTCATAAATGAGTCAACAGATATCACTGTTACAAAAAAACCTTTTTGTTTTTGTAAAATTAAAATCTGAGGTTACTTACCTTTTTCCTAATATCTTCAGGAGGTTTTCTTCTCATGTATACATTTCCAACACGTAATTTCATTTGCCACTACGTGGTTCAAAGCTCAAGTACACTTCCTTTAAAACCTTTTCCCCCAGTAACTATATGCAAATTCAAATGTACTAACCACATTACAAAAACTTTTCTCCTTAAAAACTCATATCTAATTCAAAAGCAATCCAATTTAAAAAAAACTATAATACACACCTCCTAAAAAGCTCAAATTTTAAAATTCCTTATCCATAATTATTTACAAATGAAAACTCTTGATTATATATATATATTTATATATATATATATATATCGTGGGATGTAAGGTCAGGTGATGCGTAACATCACAGCCTCTCCTTGACAAATGTCGACCCCGCCTTCTCGTGGTGCATCCTGTTCCCACTAAAGGGGCTGTGACGACTGCCAATAGCGGTATAACTATACCATCGGGATTAGAGGAAATTCTATCCCACATTCACCAACCCGCTTGGCCAGCGCGGTGAGTTATGGCCAAACCCCTCCAAAATGATTCCACAACTTAAATCTTGGCCCTCAGTCTCCGGCAACTGGAATGTACCTGGCCAAGGCAGCGGCCAGTGCGACATGAAGGCAGAGGGTGCTAAGAATCCCCGGAGGACCGGACTAGGCTGCCATCTGATGCTGACCTTGGCTACGTATAATGGACGCTCCCTATCTTCTGATTCCAGGCTTCTTGAATTGGAAGAGGAGCTACAAAGGATCAAGTGGGACATCGTGGGGCTAAGTGAGGTAAGGAGAAAAGGAGAAGATCTCATCGAACTGAAAAGTGGACATCTCTTCTACTATCGTGGGACAGATACTGGCAGACCTAGTGGTGTTGGATTTATAATAAACAAGAAACTGAAGGATAAAGTTGTAGAAGTTGAACGTTCCTCTGACAGAGCTGCACGACTTGTTATCCAACTCTCGAAAAGATACCAGGCTCAGATTATTCAAACTTATGCACCCACCACAAGTCATCCTGAAGAAGAAATTGAAGAATTTTATGAGGAAATTTGTCATCTAAATAATAAAGGTAAGCAGCACTTGAGAATAATTATGGGAGATTTCAATGCAAAAATAGGGCAACGGCAACAGAATGAAACTTCAGTAGGTAAATTCGGTCACGGCAACAGAAACCAGCGTGGAAATACTCTCGTTGAGTTTGCAGAGGCAGAAGGGTTTTTCATCTTGAACTCCTTCTTCAAGAAAAAGCCACACAGGAAATGGACATGGAGACATCCAAATGGGACGACAAGTGAAATTGATTTTATTATGTGTAACAAAAAATTCGTCATAGAAGACTGCAGTGTGCTAAACAAGTTCAACACAGGTAGTGACCATAGATTGGTGAGATGTAAGATGCACCTCAACACTAAACTTGAACGTGGCAAGCTCATAAGACAAACAAAATCTATTGACATAACCAACCTTAAAAAACACCATAATACCTTCAAGTTGGAACTGAAGAGCAGGTTCTCTGCTTTAGAAGGCCTAACATCGGAAGAAGTGGACATCTCTGAAGTTAACAGAAAAATAACCAAAGCTCTTATGGAAACAGCAACAAAATTAGCTGGGTCTAAGAACAAGTTGCATGTAAACAAATTATCAGGAAAAACGAAAATGTTGATGCAAAAAAGAAGAGTGATGAGGACAACTAAAGAAGATGTGACTTCCAAAGTGGAATATATAGAGCTATGCAAGACAGTAAGAAAAAGTATCACTGAAGACGTAAGAAAATTCAACTGTGAACTAGTTAGGAAAGCAATTGAAAACAACCAAAGCCTAAAGATAGCAAAGCGACATCTCAGTAAGGGAAGAAAACAGATTATGGCACTGAGAAAAGAAGATGGTTCTGTAACAAGAAATAGAGGCGAAATTTTGACAAGAGTGAAAGATTTCTACTCCAAATTATATGAAAGGGATGATACATGCACTCCAGACATCATGAAAGATACCAGTACCAGAGTTCCTCCAGTCCTTCCAGCAGAAGTTGCACATGCAATCAACAACATGAAGCGGGGAAAAGCTCCAGGAGAAGATGGAATTACTGTAGACATCATACAAGAAGCAATTGGAGAAATCGAAACAGTACTCGCCCAAATTTTCACTCGATGCCTTAATGAAGGAAAGATTCCTGAGGATTGGAACACCGCTACAATGATCCTGCTACATAAGTAAGGTGACATTGAGGATCTCGGAAACTACAGACCTATCAGCCTCCTATTAGTTTATAAAATCTTCACTAAAGTTCTTTCACACCGCTTGAAGGTAACACTGGACATGGCTCAACCGAGAGAACAAGCTGGATTCAGGAGTGGCTACAGCACAATAGATCATATCCACGTACTGAGAGAACTAATTGAAAGAGCGAGGGAATATGAACTTCCATTGTGCATGGCTTTTATCGATTATGAAAAAGCCTTTGATTCGGTGAAACCATCAGCAGTTACAATGGCTCTGAAAACCTGCGGTATTGAAGATGCATACATTAATATTATTAATAACATCTATGAAAATGCAAGTGCAAAGATTCGGCTGTTTGAAAATACAACACACGTAAAAATTGGAAAGGGAGTGAGACAAGGTGACACCATATCTCCGAAGCTCTTTAATGCCACATTGGAGGGTGTTTTTCAGTCGCTGAGCTGGGAAAACAAGGGTATAAAGATTAATGGAGATTATCTAACCCACCTTCGTTTTGCTGATGACGTAGTCATTTTTGCAACTAGCCCATCAGAGCTGCAGAGTATGATCCAGGAACTTGCTGACAAGAGTAAAGAAGTGGGATTAAAAATGAACTTTCAGAAGACAAAAGTGATGTTCAATGCTTTTACAAGAAATGAAGATTTATCGATTGATGGAGAAAAGCTGGAGATAACAGACACGTACGTTTATCTTGGACAGCAGATATCAAGTGAGGGTCACATTGATGAAGAAATTAATCTGCGTACAAAACTTGCCTGGAGAGCTTTTGGAAGAAACAGCATAATTTTCAAGAGCAATATGCCATTATGTCTTAAAAGAAAAGTGTTTGATCAATGCATCCTTCCAGTGCTTACGTATGGTGCAGAGACGTGGACCTTAACTAAAAGAGACAT
Source organism: Macrothele yani (assembly GCA_039090855.1). Lineage (NCBI taxonomy): Eukaryota > Metazoa > Arthropoda > Arachnida > Araneae > Macrothelidae > Macrothele > Macrothele yani. The sequence continues at coordinate 141,799,534 of CM077009.1, read as the reverse complement.
ACAAAGGCTGCAGACAACTCAAAGCAGCATGGAGAGGTGCATACTTGGTGTAACCAGGAGAGATAAGAAGAGGAACTCGTGGATCCGAAAAATGACAAGAGTGGAAGACATCATGATCAGAGTTAAATCCCTGAAATGGCAATGGGCTGGACATACTGCCAGAAGGACAGATCATCGATGGACAGCCGAAATTTTAGATTGGATTCCAAGGGACAGGAAAAGACCCAGAAGAAGACCACATGGGAGATGGGTGGATGAAATTCGAAAGTATGCAGGGGTGGCATGGAGGAGACTGGCACAAGACAGACCGTTGTGGAGGAAACTTGGGGAGACCTTCGTCCAGCAGTGGATTGATAATGGTTGACAATGATGATGATGATATATATCGTATATAGGAAGCACTAAAAATAAACTTAAACATCGTTTTCTACAGCATCTAAGAAATTGGCAGAAAAAAGAAGCAAAAACTGCTTTGGTCCAATAATGTATCGAACAAAAACAACACCCCAATAACTGTCATACTGAAAGGCATTTAAGACTAGCGGAAACAGTATTCATTTAGAAAAAACAGAAACAGGTTGTGCATCTTTAACGAACCTAATACTTTTAAACATATATTGGAAAGATGTAATTAGAATAGAGAACCAAAAGGACGAGGAGAGGAAAGAAAAAAATAAAATAAAACTAAAGAAATGAAATTGTTATAACCAGGGCCGGATCGGGTAGACGGAACCAGGCCTGGAATTTTTGCATTGTAGTCCAGTACATAAACACATGTACCCACAGGGGAACACCTTATAAATTCTCTCATAAAAAATAGATTCTGTTAAATCCAAGATGAAATGGAATTGCTGAAATATACATTGTAAAATTAATTCAGTGGTAAACAAATTTTAACAGCAATTAAGGGCGAAAGAATCTTGAAATTCTACTCATAATTGAATATAGTGTATCAAGTCATACTCAAAACAGGGTGTTGTACCAGATAATTATATTTATTTGGTGAGTGACTGTCTGCTGTGCAACTGTATTCACACAACCACCTGGAATGGGACCCTTTTTAAAGTCTAACCATTATTTTGACTTATGAGCTACCATTTTGACCCATGAACCAGTACTGATAATTATTTGTTCCCTTTAAGATAAATGTGGGTGGTACACGGACTTTGGAACATCTCCTGCCGGAGAATCGGTTTGTGCTCTATGTCTGTACGTGGATAAAACTGTGGGGACGACAGACCATCAAAATTGTCACTAGGGCCATTTTCAAGATTACAAAAGGAGGGTAGGATCTACCTATGTCGTTTCGGCTGCGAGCTCAATGACCTACACTTAACCATAGTTAGCTTAATTTATTTATAACAGCATGTTTGGTCTGATGGCATATTTTTCATTGAAGCAGAATTTTGCTTTGCAATTTTAGAGCAAACGCCAAACATATGTATATAGATAGAATCATAGAAGGAAGTTAATTTCTTAAAGACAATAACGTTTTAGATAAATAACAAAGTTCAAATGAAGTAAACGATTTTTATTCATAGGTACCAAAATAATTATTCGTTCCTTCCAAAAAAAAAAAAAAAAATCCAGACGAAGATGAAACGAGAAAGTGGGCCATTTCTCGAGTGGTCCACCGTGAAATGTCCCGGTGGGTTAATCCGCTCCTGGTTATGGCGCATCACAAGAAGATCAATATTATAAAACTAACAATAGTAGGCCAATAAACAAACAGATATTGTAGATACAGAAATAAAAAGTGTGCAGTCGGGTCATCCGACAGATGGCGCCACTGGGGTTGATCGGTGAAGAACGAAAGGAGATGATTCTGCGCGAGAACCAGAACATTCGCTGCGTTGGAGAGCGGTGACGACAGATGGAAGTTGCAAGCACTCATTGATAACGGCCTCGGCAGAGGCAGAAAGTACTTGGAAAGAATGTTGCTGTGTGGGGAGTGAAGTTCGATATGCTGCAGGATCGTATTTTGTGTTGTGTTCGGGTTTGCTTGTTAGATAATCAAGAGTTTTCATTTGTAAATAATTATGGCTTAGGAATTTTAAACTTTGAAGTTTTTAGGAGGTGTGTATTATAGTTTTTTATTAAATTGGATTGCTTTTTAATTAAATATCTGAGTTTTTAAGGGAAAAAAGTTTTTGTAATGAGGTTAGTACATTTGAATTTCCATTTAGTTACAAGGGAAAAAGGAAAAAAAAAGAAATGGAATTTTCATGAGTTTTAAAGGAGGGTACTTGGGCCTTGAATCACGCAGTGGCAAATGAAATTACCTGTTGGAAATGTATACATGAGAAGAAAACCTGAATGACATTGGGAAGAAGGTGAGTAACCTCAGAATTTTGTTTATTTCTAAATAGCACATTAATAGTGAAGCAGCTAAATGACATTTTGACATTAGCAATGCTGTGCATATACACGGTTTTGTACAATTGTTAAAACACTTCGAGGTACCGTTACACTTTTGGGGGAACATTACAATGAAGGGCAAGTGCACTACTGAAAATATAGCAGAAATAGTACTCCAGTTTTTAAAGTTGAAAATGTTCCATTATCAAAAGTTCTTGGTTTTGCTACCGACGAAGCTTCAGTGATGATGGAGCATTTAAATGGAGTCGGAGCAATACTTTCAAGAAAAAGTCCATTGACGCTTCACATTCAGTGTGTGGCACATAAATTTGCACTAGCTGTCAGCCAAGCAGCTAATTTTCCCCCAAGATGTCACTATTGAAGATACTATTGACAGCCTATGTACATATTTTAATCCTTCTGCCATTCGTCAAAACAAACTACAAGAAACGCAAGAGGTTTTATAGCAACGTGTAACTTGGAAGCATCATCATGTGATACGCTGGCTTTCTCTGGGAAAAGCTATTAAAGCTGTGCATAAAAGTTATGATAGTTTGATATACTGAATTCCGTTAATAAACTTTTGCAAGCTTTTCAACCTGACGGTCTGGATTTTTCATTGGTGGTTAAACAGTATGCTCAGTGAAATACAGACTTCAAAAAATAAAAACTGATCCTTGTGCCCATCTTAAAAACTTCCTTGATGAATACCAGCAGAAAACGGACTATTACAGAATTACTGTGGTTAAAACTTTACCACATTCAGAAGCTTTATTTGAAGACATAAAAGCCAAGTTTATCAACAAGATTGTCCAAAATTTAAATATGTGTTTCAATGAAGAAACAATGCAAATATTTAAGAACTTCGTGTAAAATCCTTCTTCCTTAACTTCGACTCAGGGTTGGGGTTTTGGACGTCCGAAACTGGTTTTTGACAGGACATGTGGTTTTTACCATCTAAAACTGTCCAAATCCTAGAGCTGTCAAAATATGAAAAATATCACGTAAAAACCAGTAGATTTTCCTAGAACTATACTAACAGACTAAAAAAAACTACTAACAGACTAACAAAATAAAGTTTTTTTAGTTTTTTTACTAAAAACATTTTGCATGTGAAATTATGTACAGTAATAATAATTAATAAATATGTAATTCTCATGTGCGGGTAAAAAAGTATTACTGTACCAGCATTTCACTGAAATATAAATATTTCATTACATTTCAGGAGACAGACTCCTTTATTTTGATTTGGGGAGACTAGTTTTGAGGTGCCTAAAACCTGAAGAAGAAAGACGTGTTTTTGTTTTAGTAAAAAAATCTGAATTAAATTCTAAACTGAAAATGCACAAAGGTGGTAGACCATCAAATAGTGTGTGGCAACATTTTCTTAAGGTACAGAATGAGGGAAAATCTGGAAGTAATAGTAAATATGCCAAACGTAAATACTGTGGAAATGTTCAACTTGGAAAAGCAGACAGGTTGAGAAAACACATTTTATCTTGCAAAGCTAAAAAGGTATGCAATGTACTGTAAGTAATAAAAACTGTAAGTAATGCAGAAACTGGAGATCGGGATTCATCTAACCTTGAACTCCTAGAAGTAAATGAAAGTGGATTTGTGGTGCCACCAAAAAAGATGAAAACTCAGCAGTGTTTAGATTTCCATATTTTAAAAACAAGTGACAGAACTGCAGAAAATTTAAATATACTGGTTGCCATATTTTTTTACGCCAACAATATTGCCTTCACTGCAGTAGAACATCAAACCTTCAAAGAATTAGTTTTAGCTCTGCGTCCAGGATATAGACCGCCAAGTCATAAAGCATTAGCGGGAGAACTTTTAGATATAATGTCAGCAAAAGTCACAAATAGAACAAAGACACTTATCGAAGGCAAACAGGTCACCCTGATTGAAGATGGGTGGAGTAATATACACAATGATTCACTTATTGCAACTTGTATCAGGGTTCGTACTCTTTTTGGGGGAAAAAATTCAAGGACTTTCCAGGCCTTTTCCAGGCCATATACAAAAAATTCCAGGATGATTACTACGCTTTACAGTATCATGCTCAAATTAGTTTTTAAAAGCAATTTCAGTTTTAAGTAATAAAAATGATGAAAGATGCAAATGGATTAGGGATGATAGGGGGAAGGGAATAGAACTGTCCATAATTAGCATGTTCTCGTTGCGCTAGGCGCTTAAGCACTGCTGAATTCAGTCAGACCCCCAATGGTCAAATGATTGAAATGTGCTGATGTTCATGGAATGAAATGGTTGATCAGCTATGATAACCGCATAAAAGTTCGAAGGGGGGCGATTTCTTTTTTACGTTATGCAACATTCTACATTACTCCAGTATTTATCTTGTCATCATCAACAATAGCAATGTAACTACCACTTACGATCGCGGATATCGGCCAACTGAAAATCTGCCATACAACTAAGGGATACAACACACAGGTATCATGTTACAGTGTATTGTAATTGAAAAAAAAAAAAAGATTTCAGAAATTAAAATCGAAAAAAAAAACTTTCAGAAATTAATATCATCAAGTCATGGTGTTTCAAAAATCCGCTTTCCTTTATAATGTTTAAAAACATGTAATGTTTTTTCTTTTTTACCTGTCGTGTATAATAAAATGGGTTGATTTTTTTATGGAATCAGACGTCCATATGTCCAATTGTCTTCGTCTGAGTTCACACGTTAGCTACTGTGTACAAGTAGACATATTTTTTCAGCTCAAAAATATGTAGTTTTGTATGTATTCACAGTATAACTCATTCCGTATTCCCACAGAACAAAATTCAGCAGATACAAATGAAGAACATCAAGACCCACCCAACACCATGTTTCCGATTGTCTGCTGTTTATATTCAAGAAATGCGAATATGGATCAATGGTGAATGCAGCAACTATGGTTTTTATTTATTACCAAGAAAAAAAAAGGAGCCTGAAAGCTGTAAAGCTGAAACGGATATTTCTCCCTCCCGAAAACATTCCGATTAAGTTCAAACAGCAGGAGCACGCGTCCACGCACACTCAACCTCTGGAATGTCCTGATGGAACGGCTTCTTTTCATTTGGCACATCGCCATAAATCACCACCTGCAGCTCACTGAAGTGTCTTCCTCCTTCACAGTAACTATAGGAGAAAACGCAAAAAAAAAAAAAAAAAAAATGCTGCCCAATTTTCGACAAAATGACCAAATTTACGTCATAACGTTGCAATTTACTAAAATACGTTTATCTGCTGAATTTCGCCTAAATCCATTGAAAACTTTAGATTTTTTTATTAAAACAGTAACTCAGACATCTGAATAAAAATGTATGTTTGTAATTAAAATAGAGTCCATATCATCACAGAAACAAAATTTAAGGATCACTCTGTTTAAATAAACCATGGCATCTAAAAAAAATAATTTGCTTGCTTTTCCCGTAATTTATAATTGCAGTTTCTTTTTTTGAATCCGATTTTGCAACGGAAGATTTTTTTTTTTTTTTTTTTTTTGCATCTGCTAAAGTTTCAAACGGAATTCGGCAAAATTTGCACTAGAACTTTATTGTGATGTATTTTAACCACTGTAAAAATTTTACTGTGTTATTTTCAAAATTCCGGAAAATGGATTTCTGAAAATATCTCTTAGTCCTTTTGAGCCGTGGAAGTGATAAACAGGTGTTTGCTTTCTTCCCAACCAAGGGCTTCGGATCAGCGCTCCCAGCTGTCAATCAACCGTTGCTATGGTAACACCCTTTCTGCTCAAGGCTCACTATCTAAAGAGGCACACATAATAAAAATTTCCAATGCTAACTTTTTAAGTTTTAAACCGATTCAAATGGAATTTTGGGAGTGAGCTTCTGTAATCCAATTATAGTAAATGTAAAAATTTCAGCCACTTTTGTGAAAAATTCGCAAAGATAGTTTTCTTATTTTTTATCATAAATAGCCGAAGTCTCTTGAGGGGTGGGCCGGAAGCAAGCGTCTTAATGCAATAAACAAGGAGCAGATGAATGTGTTGTTCAGGCATACTCTTCACTGGTGGATGCCAGCTGACTTGGTAAACACGCGACCCCCTTGCAAATGCTAAATGTCTCTTCTTTCCCCTTCTGTTGTTCTCAGTAGTTGTCGGACGGACATCAAGCTCAGGGCTAGAGAATGCATCAAGCTCCCTTCCCTAACAGACCTGCTAGTAATCATCCAATTTTATTGCACTGGAAGTAGTGCTCCCCCCCCCCAGCCAAATTAGGATTTGGGCACATCCGAAACACCACTGTAGCCGGCGGTTTCTTTGAGAACAGAGAGGAACTTAAAAAAATTAAGGGGTAACAGTCAGTAACACAATTTCCTAAAAGGGCATTTTTTTAAGCACTAATTTCAAATTTCAAGGCTTTTCAAGACAGCATTAAAAAAATACCGTTTTTCCAGGATATTCCAGGCCTTGAAAACGTAATCATGATTTTCCAGGACTTTCCAGGTTTTCAAGCACGCGTGCGCACCCTGTTGTATTCAGTGGGAGGGGAAATCTTATTTTTGGATTCAGTGGAAGCAGGTACACATACAAAAAATGCACAATATCACAAAGATGTTTTACAATCGGCAAAGGCAAAGAAAGAATATAATTGTGATATAAAGGCTGTAGTCACTGATAATGCCAGAGTTATGGAGAAAGCAAAGGGACTCCTGTGTGAAGAAGATAATAGCTTGGTGGTATATGGATGCAGTGCCCATTATTTAAACCTGCTGGGGCAGGATATAACACCAGTTTCAATGCTAAACAACATTGTGAAGGCTCAAAAGTTTTTCCACAACCACCATGTACCTAGTGCATTGCTTAATGAAATTCCTAATTCACTGAAGCCCCAGTTACCGGGAGATACAAGGTGGAGGAGTCAAATTACTTGCATTGAAACTTTTCTGCGCAACAGAGCAGCATAACAGAAAATAGTTGAGGAACATGAAGATCACATAGACAGAGACATAGTCACTGTTATAAATGATTATAATTTATATAAACAGGATAAAGATACATTGCAAAAACTGAAGCTAGTTGCTGATTCACTGGACTGTTTGCAAAGAGATAATGCTACCATTCATGAAGCCTGCCATACATGGCTCATGTTGTTGAAAGAAGAGTGTTTACAGCCCCACATCCAAGAAGTTACAAAATGAATGGATCAAGCCATGAAACCTTTCCACTTCCCAAATCCAAAATACAAAGGAGAAGGTCTGTCCAACATTCAAAAAGAAAGTGCACATTCATGGCTAGTTAACAGGTATCCCAACAGCATTTCCCTTTTGATTGCATATGAAGCTGAAGCTGAGCCATTTCCTCCTACTTACTTCACTGATATCTGGAAGAAGTATCAGTCCTGTCACATGGTGGACAGCAGTAGGAAAAACACTAGAACTAGAAGAATTTTCAAAAGATTGTCTACAACATATTGCTTCCCTACTTTCGTGCCCTGTAAGTTCCGCATCGATTGAAAGAATGTTTTTAAACTTTGGAGTAATACATTAAAAACTCAGAAATCGTCTTGGCACAAACACAGCATCTAAACTGGTTATGTGTTATCGGATGTTAAGAAGACCAATTGCGCTGGATTATTAACGTTTCTCTTGTACTTTGCACTAATATCTTTCTGTAGTGTAGGTAAATCGGGTTTTTTCCCTTTCCATGTATTAGTTTCATATTACTGTTCACCTTTTGTAGTACAACAAAGGTACATTTTAAAAAAATTAAATCCAATATTGAGCCTAATGCAAATTGTATTTCTTTAAATGTAGCAGCGTGTGTCATCAGTGGCTGTATATAAGTAAAATTTAACAAAAACGTCATACTATTTTATTAAAATGTTGGACTGAAAACAATTAATATAACTGTATACGTATATATAGTTTTCAATTTCAAAATTTTTACGTATGGTTATTAATATTATTATGTATTTTTACATATTTTTTACATACGGTTGTCTGGAAGAGGTTTTGGACAGTACGGTAACAACCTTGCCAACCCTGCTGAGTCGACTACAACTGTCGACAAAGCTATGGATAGTCTCATAAACACTTACTGTAATGCAGTGATGTAGAAGGTGCTTAGACGAAGCTATGGATAGTCTCATAAACACTTACTGTAACGCAGTGATGTAGAAGGGACTTAGACGTAGCTATGGAGTCTCATAAACACTTACTGTAATGCAGTGATGTAGAAGGGGCTTAGACGAAGCTATGGATATTCTCATAAACACTTACTGTAATGCAGTGATGTAGAAAGGGCTTAGACGAAGCTATGGATAGTCTCATAAACACTTACTGTAACGCAGTGATGTAGAAGGGGCTTAGACGAAGCTATGGATAATCTCATAAACACTTACTGTAATGCAGTGATATAGAAAGGGCTTAAACGAAGCTATGGATATTCTCATAAACACTTACTGTAATGCAGTGATGTAGAAGGGTCTTAGACGAAGCTATGGATAGTCTCATAAACACTTACTGTAATGCAGTGATGTAGAAGCGGCTTAAACGAAGCTATGGATATTCTCATAAACACTTACTGTAATGCAGTGATGTAGAAGGGGCTTAGACGAAGCTATGGATAGTCTCATAAACACTTACTGTAACGCAGTGATATAGAAGGGGCTTAGACGAAGCTATAGATAATATCATAAACACTTACTGTAATGCAGTGATGTAGAAGGGGCTTAGACGAAGCTATGGATAATCTCATAAACACTTACTGTAATGCAGTGATGTAGAAGCGGCTTAAACGAAGCTATGGATATTCTCATAAACACTTACTGTAATGCAGTGATGTAGAAGCGGCTTAAACGAAGCTATGGATATTCTCATAAACACTTACTGTAATGCAGTGATGTAGAAGGTGCTTAGACGAAGCTATGGATAGTCTCATAAACACTTACTGTAACGCAGTGATATAGAAGGGGCTTAGACGAAGCTATGGATAGTCTCATAAACACTTACTGTAACGCAGTGATATAGAAGGGGCTTAGACGAAGCTATGGATAGTCTCATAAACACTTACTGTAACGCAGTGATATAGAAGGGGCTTAGACGAAGCTATGGATAATATCATAAACATTTACTGTAACGCAATGATGTAGAAGGGGCTTAGACAAAGCTATGGATAGTCTCATAAACACTTACTGTAACGCAGTGATGTAGAAGGGGCTTAGACGAAGCTATGGATAGTCTCATAAACACTTACTGTAACGCAGTGATATAGAAGGGGCTTAGACGAAGCTATGGATAGTCTCATAAACACTTACTGTAACGCAGTGATGTAGAAGGGGCTTAGACGAAGCTATGGATAGTCTCATAAACACTTACTGTAACGCAGTGATATAGAAGGGGCTTAGACGAAGCTATGGATAGTCTCATAAACACTTACTGTAACGCAGTGATATAGAAGGGGCTTAGACAAAGCTATGGATAGTCTCATAAACACTTACTGTAACGCAGTGATGTAGAAGGGGCTTAGACGAAGCTATGGATAGTCTCATAAACACTTACTGTAACGCAGTGATATAGAAGGGGCTTAGACGAAGCTATGGATAGTCTCATAAACACTTACTGTAACGCAGTGATATAGAAGGGGCTTAGACGAAGCTATGGATAATATCATAAACACTTACTGTAATGCAGTGATGTAGAAGGGGCTTGGCGCGTCTTAGCGGGGCTAAAGCACTTTTGGTGGTTAGCTGGAAAGAAAAGCAGGAATTTGTTTCGGTAATCATGTCTGCAGAAATAGAGAAAACTGTATTCTGTATTTTTTGTTTTCAAATGTAGAGGATTTTAGGAAGGGAGTGTCTGATCCCAGGTCTTGAAAATCAAAGACGTCATTTATTCTATACCACATAGGGTTATTGTTAGGGATCCTTCTAGGGCAGTTGTTGCCGCCTTGTGTAGACTAAGTTTTCCTGATAGTTTTCAAAATGCGTTTACTCCTCCCCCTGGCTACCGTGTGCCTGATATTTTTGGACGGATAAAACTACATAAAGATGGGTACCCACTGCGCCCTCTGGTATCTGGCTATGTTAGCCCTACCAGGCCATTGGAGAAAGCTTTAGCTTTGTATTTGTCCAAATTGGTAGTGGGTTAGTCTTACTGCGTTCGGAGCTCCACTAGGGCTATTGAAAGGCTTAAAATGTTTCAGCCACATGGTAAGCCTTTTATTTTGGCGTCCCTTGATGTACTTTCCTTGTACGCTAACGTACCTGAGGAATCCGCCCATCAAATTATTGAGGCTCTTCTCGCTGATTCTTGTGTCCCTTCTAACGAAATTTCGGCAGTTATGAACGCTCTTCGGCTTGCATGCAACGTTCATATTTTAAATTTCAAGGGTGTATTTATCAGCAGTCGGAGGGCTCACCTATGGGCTGTCCACTGTCCTGTATCCTTGCAGAAATTGTTATGCAATTTATTGAAAATAAGGTTCTATTGGAATTACCTTACACCCCTAGCTTATATTTAAGGTATGTCGACGATATCCTGGTCATTTGGCCTCGTGCACAGGATTTAGTGATTCAATTCGTCGAACACGCTTTCTTCTATTTTTCCTACTATCAAGCTCACGGTAGAACTAGAATATAATCATATTTTACCGTTCTCAGATATTAGTATCTTCCACGATCCAACTACACATGAATTATCATTTTCAGTGTATCGCAAACCATCTTATGTTTGCTCCATTATTCCATACAGTTGAAACCACCCTTTTGTGCAGAAGACGTCAGCCATTGACTTTTATTTTAGACGTGCATATACTCACTCCTCTACACACTCAGCTTTGCATGGTGAGATAGATGGAATTTTTGGAATGACTAACAAATTTGGGTATCCCAATTATATTACTCGTAAGATCCGTGCAAGAGTTTTGGCACAGCGATCCACTACATTAGTAGGGATTAATGAGAGTAATCCGAGGTTTATTGGGTCATTAGAGTTTTTACCCGGAACAACAAATTTTCTGTCACGTGTGTGTTCCAAATATGAATTACAATTTGGTGTCAAATGCAATCATTTATTTGCACAACTCAGGCGTGACAGAGATAAACCCGACATATTACGACGTTGGGGAGTATATAATGTTCCTCTCTTGGACCCTGTTACCAAACAGCACGTTTGTAACTGCGTAGGTTCCACAAGGAGACATTTGAATTTGAGATTAATGGAACATAAATATAGTGTTAAAGCACACCTTCAAAATACTTCTCTTGCAAGAAATGTTAATAATGGGACTAATTTTCCGGATTGGTGCAATGCGAGTATTCTCTTGACACCCCCTTCTGTCAGTACCTTACTAATAGCCGAAAGTGTATTTATTAAAGCGTTGGATAAAAAATGTTGTAATGATTATTACCCAATGGACCTCCATGAAAGTTGGACACCGATTGTGAAGTCATTGAACTTTAATATAATTCGCAATAATCTCACTTAATCTGTGGCATCTACTGTGTATGTTATATCGTTTTGTGGTATATATTTTTTTTAATTGGAGATTTAACGACCACCGTGAGCACCTCAATGGGCTATAAGCAGTCGCCCGTCCCTAATTTAGGGCCACTTGTTCCAGGGAAGGGAAAGAGGCAGTGCCGTAAGACAAACACAGCATCCATGCCTCATCGGGATTCGAACCCGGACCCCGTTCGGACGAATGATCAGAGGCCATCGCTTAGCTGGCTTTTGATGTCACACATGGCCTGTGTATATATACAGCTATCCGTGATAGCTACCTGGAACATCTGATGATGGAGTGAATGTCACTCCAAAAGTGCTAATGGTTTTAATCTGTAGGTAGTTTTTGTTTTTTATAATAAATCGTGCTTAGACGGTGTGTTATTTTGTATTGTGATTTAGTAGCACGACATCTCTTTCATATTGGACTCAGCCATACCACAGTTTTATTTTATTTTGTTTAAAGACTGGACTGTCAGCCAAAACACTGGGTCTCTACGCGCAACGTGAGGTCGTCACCGACTAGTGACTGCTCGGGCGGAACGGAGAGTGTCCAGACTGGTAACAGACAACAGAAAGGCAATATTGCAGCAAATTACAGACCTTCTTAATCAAGGATCCCCTCAAATGATCTCTGCACACACTGTTCGCCGTACACTGCATCGGATGGGATATGGCAGCCGAAGGCCTGTTCGAACACCTTCTCTGTCTGCAGTTAACAAGAGAAAACGTCTCCAGTTCACACAGCAGCACAAGGATTGGACAGTCGATAACTGGAAACAAATTTTGTGGTCCGATGAATCACGTTTTCAGTTGCACCATGCCGATGGTCGAGTGAGAATTTGGCAGAAACAGCACGAAAGCATGAACCCCAAACGCATTGCTACAAACCTTCAAGTTGGTGGAAGCAATGTTATGGTTTGGGGAATCATATATTCATACAGCATTGCAAATGTCATCTAGGTGCTTAATTATTTACGGGCTATTTAGACAATCTATATTTTGAGGTTACTCACCTTTATTCCCTAAATCTTTCAGGAAGTTTTCGTCTCTACGCATTTCCAACACATATTGGAATGTTTTCCTGCCATGCTTTGGGCCCTTTAATTCGTGTTGATCAACGTCTGACTGGCACATCATATCTAAACATCGTTGCGGACCAAGTGCATCCTGTCATGCAGATGGTTTATTCCAATGGCGACGGCTACTTTCAACAAGATAATGCGTCTTGCCATAGTGCTCGTATTGTACAGGATTGGTTTCAGGAACATGCTGGTGAGTTTACTTTGCTTAAGTGGCCCCCACAATCTCCAGATCTCAACCCCATTGAGAATTTGTGGGATGAAGTTGAACGAGCCATCAGACAGCAGGATCGACAACCCCGCAATCTCACACTCCTGGAAAGTGCTGTTCATCAAGCATGGTCTCAGATTCCACAAACCACCTATCAACATCTCATGGAGTCCATGCCACGAAGAATTGACACAGTATTAAAGGCAAAAGGTGGCCCAACGAAGTACTGATGGGGTGGTCATAAGAAAGTGGCCACTCAGTATATAGTTTTCAATTTCAAAATTTTTACATATGGTTATTTATATTATTGTGTATTTTAACATATTTTATAATTTGTTTACATATGGTTGTCTGGCAGAGGTTTTGGACAATTTCGGACAGTTTTGGACATAAGGGTTCTGGACAGTACGGTAAAAACCTTGCCAACCCTGCTGAGTCGACTACAACTGTCGACAAAGCTATGGATAGTCTCATAAACACTTACTGTAATGCAGTGATGTAGAAGGGGCTTAGACGAAGCTATGGATAGTCTCATAAACACTTACTGTAACGCAGTGATGTAGAAGGGGCTTAGACGAAGCTATGGATAGTCTCATAAACACTTACTGTAATGCAGTGATGTAGAAGGGGCTTACCTGTGCCAAGGCACTCTTGGTGGTTAGCTGGAAAGAAAAGCAGGAATTTGTTTAGATGATCATGTCTGCAGAAATAGAGAAAACTGTATTCTGTATAAAAGCATTCTAGTATCTTAACTGAATGTTCATATTGCAGATACAGCCCAGCGGGCAAGTGGACTCAAGAGTGGTCCTCTGATCTTTTGTCTGAGCTGGTCCCAGACTCAAAATATGAGTGGTGTTTTTGTCTGATGGTGTAGAATCTGTCCATTCCCTGGAAGCAGTGTGCTTAAAAATTTGGGACAGGCAGCTTATAGCCCTACAAGTTATTCACGGTAGTCGTCAGACTCAGAAACAAAAATTGGTAAATGTGTAGATTAGCGTCCTAAATTATTTCATCGGGAAAATGTTAGTACTTGGAAAAAGTGTGCCATACAGATTTTAAAGTATGGAAATTAATGGCAAATGGTGCAGAAATTTCATATTTTAAAAGCGTTTTAAAGATTTTTATCGTAATATTGATCTGTGAGTTAGACGCTATGAAGAGAAGCTGAGGTAGGCCTAGCGCATCGCTCTGGCGAAGATGTGAAACTTTGGTCCGTTAAAAGGAAGGTTCATTGCTGTGCCAAAAGAAAGAAGTAACGTTGTTGGCAGGAGAGCGATAAATGTTGTAGTCATACGCAACAGTAAATAGGTCCACATAATTCACCCTTTATTTTGTTGAATTCTGTACGTTGTTGGCAGGAAAAACCGGATAAAACCTCTCAGATTTGCAAAAAGATATGTATGCGCAGGGTCGCAGAATGTAGACGTACACGCGTACACCGTAAGCAGATAGTTTCCAAATTATTACCAGATTTTGCAGATAGTTTTGGCTTTTAAATTAAAAAATAAAAATGTTATTTACAGCAATTAAAACACTTACTCAAGGCTTTACTCAGCTTAATATATTTAATTTTATCTTAAAGTGATAATGTTCAACTATTTTTCACATCTTCCAATAGTGAGTTCTTTTGTTTTTACAGGCGTTTCTGGCCTCTTGATTTTATCAAGGCCTGTTCTCAATATATAGGAACTGTAACAAAAGCTCCGTTTACACAGAAATAATTTAAATTTTTTTGCCAGGTTTCTCAGTTGCCAGTTATAAAATTAAAATATTTTCCTTTTGTAATTTATAAGTCCACTATTTTTGAATTAAGTTGTTGAAAATGCTATTTATAATTTTTGAAGGTTCGTTAACGGAACTGCTTTTCTAGATATAAGAACTTTCTTTAATTAGTATCTGGTTTTTACGAGGTTCATAGTTCAATATTTTAAACTTTTTGGCCTTAAGGTCCATTTTACACACATTTCTATGCATTCATTCGTAATGTACTTTTGTCTTCTCTGGAATCTGTAATGTCCTAATAATTATTGATTGTTATATTAATTTTTCTTTAAATTATCTTATGCTATTGTTATCGTGATTTGCGGGTTTGCAGCAAGTTTTCTGCTTTAATAGTTGTGTACGCAGATACATTTTATTTTTATACAACTCTACGTATGCGTACGATAGAAACTGACCTGCAAACAAGCTATTAACAGGAAAACCAGAATTGCAGAGACAAAAAAATCAGCTACGAATGGAAGCTGTTCAAAGCAGAATCGAAAGTTATACTTCCCCAGTTTCCTGTACAACATGGAAAGGCATATTCGTACTTTCTATTTGGAATCAGGGATTATAAAGATTAAAATTAGCGGTCGCCACTTGCCACGTGGCGACTGGATAAAATAAAATGTCCAGTAGAAAAAGTGATTGTAGTCGCAACGCTCGAAAATTTGCCTTTTTTTATTGCTAAGGAATTAATTTGCATTTTTAAAACGCTCCTGTTATAGGAAATGCATTTTCAAATCATCCAACTCGCGCGCGGTGAAAAAGAGCCCTTTCCTCCGCAAATAAGTGGGTACGATCTATTTATAGATTCACTCTTCAAGAACGGGGGCGGCTGTTTGTTTTTCCACTTAAGTTGGGGCACAAAGTAACCATATCGGGAATGGACACCTGTGGCTTTAGATGGAACTGTGGCTTTAGATGGAACTGTGGCTTTAGATGGAACTGTGGCATCACAACTAGTCTTCAGCAGCTCATTTTTAAAAGTTTTGTTGCTCTGAAAACGCACGTTTTTTCATTGCTTAGGCACTTCTTGCTTATCATCAAATAAAATGGGCAAGCATATTCCCTTTTGTTTACAAAAAGAAATCAAAGGTAGAAAATCGGGACTTCACTTTCCGCGCCATCTTTCAATCCACGCAGAGTCGCGTTTCCTTTGCACGTGTGAAGTTGGCTTTAAACAAAATAAAATAAAAAAATCTTCTCTGCTCCTTAATACAGTAAAATGTTACTAAGAAGGAATGGGTAAACACAAGTTTTTCAGCAAAATTATTATCAAAAATCAGTACTGTATTGTTCACTTTGCTGTGATAGTCATTTTTATGGGTCATGGAAAAGGCAGATTCCATCACGGGCGGAATAAGTACCGATTTTGAAATTTAATATAGCTTTAAAAAAGCGGAAAAGAAAAAAACACTTTCCGTGTTGATTGGTTTCGAAGAACGACGGTTAGAAATAACAAAAACTGCGCTTCACTAGAAAAAACTTTTAAAATACGAAACTGTTCTTTTTCACTATTACTGAAGCTATTAAAAATGAGAAACATAATCAGAAAAATATAACATAAGAATTTAACCAGAAAGTGAAAAGAAAGTGCATCTTGGGGTAAGAAAATTTCGAAATTTAGAAAACTACGGAACATTTTCATCCGTGCTAAAACAATCATTTTCAGGCGACGAACGGCATGAAGATGCTCAAATTATATCGGACAAATGTCACGACATTAAAAACATCCAATATACAGTCCCAAAAATGTTTGATGAATGTTAGAGTTTTGGAAACATGAAAATAAACTTTGAACAAATGATTGAATAATATTATACATTATTTCATAGATTTTTTATTTCCGTAGTAGTATATTCGATGTTTCCCGTACTCCACAGCGATCGACGATTTTCGTAGTAACTATGGGGAATTCGTAGTATTTGGAAGGTCTGAGGTGGGCAAACAGTGACCAGGTTGGTATCACATTTCTTCCAATCTCAGCTGTACCACAAAATGATTCTGCTATAAGATATCAAATTCATTTTTGAAAGCTATACAGCCAGTTTTCATTTTGACACCAAGAAGAACCTAACCAAAAATAAATGGAATGAAAAGAAATATTTAGCAGAATGGAAGCAGCTTCGAAACATAATGTCTGAACATTTTTTACCATCAATAACTCACTAAAAACTGCTAGAGAAACTAAAAACAAGCAATTTTTAGTACATGAAGGTCATAGCACAAATTGTTGAAATACTCAGTATTGCTGACTGTTATACCAAGCAATGCAGAAGTTAAGAGAATGCAAGCATTGTGGGCAATGTTCTTGATGACAAGACAATGCTCATGCAAAGAATGACTTTAGAAAATACAGCAAATTAAATAAAGAAAGCAAAAGTAAGTACTCTTTGAAAAATTTGACCCATCCACTGCTATCAATTTATGGTGGAGAGATTGAGAGATCATTATTATTTTTTTTTTTTTTTTTTCGTGAACATAGCGAGAGACCAAATAAAAATGATTAAATTATCTTTCCAATAAAAACTGTCTGGAAAATTTGGTTGATGTAGTTGAAGAAATATATAACTTTTAAGATTATATTTATTTAATTGCACTGGTCAATAGACAGTGTGCCCTTGTAACTACTAAGCTTAAATTTAACTATGTCTAAATAAATGAAAGGTATTCAGTGCAGTGATAAAATGTGTATACAACACAAAATAGCCGTAAGGAAAGTGGCCACTAGATTTTGTCCACCCACTGGCTCGAAAAAATCCCCAATTTCAATCTTTACATCGGACCACATAATTTGTTTCCAATTATCGACTGTCCAATCCTTGTGCGAACTGGAGACGTCTTCTCTTTTTAACTGCAGACAGCAAAGGTGTTCGAACAGGCCTTCGGCTGCCATATCCCATCCGACACAGTGTATGGCGAACAGTGCGTGCAGAGATCATTTGAGAGGATCCTTGATTAAGATAGTCTATAATTTGCTGCACTGTTGCCCTTCTGTTGTCTGTTACCAGTCTGGACACTCTCCGTTCCGCCCGAGCAGTAACTAGTCGATGACGACTACATGTTGCACGTAGAGACCCAGTTTTTTGGCTGGCAGTCCAGTCTTTAACACTTTAACAACAGCTGCTTTGGAACATTTACACGAATGCGGCGATTTCGGGAATACTTGCTCCATGGCTCCGAGCTCCTACAATCATCCCACGTTGCAAGTCCGTCAATTCACATTTTTTCCCCATCTCATCCCCCAAAAATCACTTCTACTACTGTCGCAAGCACTGAGCTTTCCCTTTTTATACTAGCCTTGCCCTCTTGCGGCAACAGCGTGCAGCCATAGTTCATTTGCTTAAAACTGTCAGGTGGTCATAATAAAGTGGCCACTCAGTGTATATACATTACATTTTTTAAATCTTGTACCTATAATCGTGTAAGATTTTTTTTTTTTTTTGTTGTATCAGTTCTTGAGCAATAATGTCTATTGCTTGAGGGACAGTCCTGAGTATTTGGATACAAAGCTTTAACATTCACACTGGCCATTTTATAAAACTGCAAATCTCATTTAATATTTTTAATTAAGTGAATAAAATCACAAGTATTTATCAACCTGAATTTTTTTTTTCTTAAATATGGGTGCAAGAAAATTATAAATATTTTTTTCCAATGAAATCAAGGGCGAGCTCACCTTTGATACAATCAACCTCATTGGCGCATCATATTTATGTGTTTTAAGCTTGTCAAAAACTTTCGGTATGCACATGCTCCCATTGGTGGGAAGGATTTCTTTATTTTGTCTGGTAATGTACTATGATTTCTTATCCTTGCTAAGTATTTTGTCTGTTTTTCAGTTGGGTCTTTATTGATAACTGTGAAGTTTAATTCCTCTATTGCTTTATGCATTTTTGTTACTGTAATCATCTGTATTCATCAGAACTATCTGCTTCACAAAATTTAATGTTATTATCTTTCAGCATCATTAATTGCTTCTTTTTGTACTGTAGCTTCTTCAAATGAATTTTTTTATGTTTTGCATTAAATTCTTTTAATATAATTCTATATAATCTGAACGTTATATCATCTTTTTCTGTTTTTTGGTAAATTCCTTATAACATCTTCCATTCGTGGGAATAATTCTTCGGTCCTAGGTAAGTGCTCTGGGAACACATATGTTTTTCTCCGTTGCAAAACTGCTTGTTGGGAATAACTTAAATCTACTGATGACTGATTAAAAAAAAACAGTTGTTCTGTCCTGGTACGCGTTTTTCATCAAACACATTGTGTAATTTCCTTGTAACATTCTGTCTTGAAAATTTTCCCTCTGTACTCACAATTTCATTCATTTCCATAAGTGGAGTATTTTTTAATTAGATATCTGAGTTTTTAGAGAGTAAATGTTTGTGTAATTGCGGTTGATACATTTTAATTGGCATATAGTTATTGTGGAAAAAAATCAGAGTTTGCATGATTTTTAAAGAAAGTATACTTGAACCTCAAACCAAGCAGTGGCAAATAAAATGGTAAATGTGTAAATTAGCATCCTAAATTACTTGATCAGAAAAATATTAGTACCTGGAAAAAGTGTGACATACAGATTTTAGAGTACGGAAATTAATGGCAAATGGTGCAGAAATTTCACATTTTAAATATCTTTTAAAGATTTTTATCCTAATATTTACCTGTAAGTGCGATGCTGCGAAGAGACCTTGCAGTAGGCCTAACGCATTGCTGTAGCAACAATGTCAAGCTTTGTTCCACTGAAAGGAAGATTCGCTGCGGCGTGTAATTCATGCGCAGAATACTACGAGTGCACACCTTCTTGCCAAGAGAGTGCAGCATAATGTACTCATATGTTACAGAAGATAGTTCGAGCATGTTTTGTATTTGTTTTTAAAGCAGATGTTCAGAAATGTTTCGTTCTTTCGCACGTAATTCCCCGATTCCAAATAGAAAGTATGAATATGCCTTTCTGTGTTATATACAGAAAACTGGGGAAGTATAACTTTCGGTTCTACTTTGGACGGCTTCCATTCATAGCTGATTTGCTGTGGCACTGTAATTTTGATTCTCCCGTTAACACTTTGTTCACAAGTCAGTTTCTATCTCACTGATATGTATCTTTTGCAAATCTAAGAGGTTTTTCCTGCCAACAACGTACAGGATACAACAAAATAATGGATGGATAATGTGGACCTATTTTCTCTAGCGTATCACTACAACATTTATCGCTCTCCTGCCAACAACGTAACTGTTATATCTTGTATTCTTCCACCTGTTATTATTTGCATACAGCAATGAACCTTCCTTTTAACAGACCAAAGCTGGACATTGTCTCTGTAGCAATGTGTTAGACCTACCGCAGTCTCTTCACAGCATCGCACTTACAGGTAAATCTTACGATAAAAAACTTTAAAAGGCATTTAAGATATGAAATTTCTGCACCATTTTCCATTAATTTTCATACTCTAAAATCTGTATGTCGCACTTTTTCCAGGTACTAACATTTTTCTGACGAAATTATTTAGGACGCTAATCTACACATTAACCAACAAAATTACGTGTTGAAAATGTATACACGAAAAGTAAACCTCCTTAATGATATTTGAGAAAAAAAGGTGAGTAACATCAGAATTTAGTTTAAATTGTTTTGAGTTTGCATCATGTTGGCGATGCTTTTATAACATTTCAATGATCAGAAGCTTTGAAAGATCACTTCCCCGAGCAAATTCTTTGCAGCATGCAACACACTAATGAGGCGGCTTTTTATCTGTGAAGAGAAGAATATGCCTTGGGAGATTTTTCTCAGAAAACTGTTTTAGGCATATGCCCCATTGGTAAGGCTTTTTAAAACTCCCGTGCGCAGGGGATTATCCACGAATTTCAAATTCAGGGGGTGCTGAAAAAGTTGCGAGGGAGGGGGGGGCATGAAAACAAATTTTACAGAGGCTTAAAATTTTTGTAGTGAAATACGTATTTGTTTTTTGACCTAGCTGGGGAACACTTCAAAAGTGACTACTGTCGATATTTCATAGTTAAGAATGGTTACAAATGAAAACCCTTTTGCAAAGCTTCACATGGTTTTTTTTATTAACATGGGTTACTGAAACAGTAGACACTGATATTTTTGCAAATCTTGTGCATGCCAATATGATTCAAAAGTATAATTGCAAAATTTGTAGCAGACTAAAATGAAGAGATACATACATATGTTTTTATGGTTGCAATGACCAACTGAAACAATAAAACCAAAAAAAGAAACATTTGACTGATATATATATATATATATATGTTTGATCAATGCATCCTTCCAGTGCTTACGTATGGTGCAGAGACGTGGACCTTAACTAAAAGAGACATACAAAGGCTGCAGACAACTCAAAGCAGCATGGAGAGGTGCATGCTTGGTATAACCAGGAGAGATAAGAAGAGAAACTCGTGGATCCGAAAAATGACGAGTGGAAGACATCATGATCAGGGTTAAATCCCTGAAATGGCAATGGGCTGGACATACTGCCAGAAGGAAAGACCATAGATGGACAGCCGAAATTTTAGATTGGATTCCAAGGGACAGGAAAAGACCCAGAAAAAGACCACATGGGAGATGTGTGGATGAAATTCGTAAATATGCGGGAGTGACATGGAGGAGACTGGCACAAGACAGACCGTTGTGGAGGAAACTTGGGAGACCTTCGTCCAGCAGTGGATTGATAATGGTTGACAATGATGATGATGATGATGATGCACATGATGATGATGATGATGATGCAATGATGATGATGATGATGTGCATCATCATCATCATCATTGTCAACCATTATCAATCCACTGCTGACGAAGGTCTCCCCAAGTTTCCTCCACAACGGTCTGTCTTGTGCCAGTCTCCTCCATGTCACTCCCGCATATTTACGAATTTCATCCACACATCTCCCATGTGGTCTTTCTGGGTCTTTTCCTGTCCCTTGGAATCCAATCTAAAATTTCGGCTGTCCATCTATGGTCTGTCCTTCTGGCAGTATGTCAGCCCATTGCCATTTCAGGGATTTAACTCTGATCATGATGTCTTCCACTCGTCATTTTGTCGGATTTATGTCATACCCTCATTCCTTGAGTGCCCTTATACCAAGGTGCATGTTTCTATGCTCTTTTGAGTTTGTCTGCAGCCTTTGTATGTCTCGTTAATCCACGCCTCTGCAACATACGTAAGGATGCATTGATCAAACACTTTTCTTTTAAGACATAATGGCATATTGCTCTTGAAAATTATGCTGTTTCTTCCAACAGCTCTCCATTCAGTTGTTTTATTTTATTTTTTTATCTTTTCCCTTTGTTTTCCCAGTTCAGTTCTTGATTGAAAGACATTTTCCAATGTGGACATTAAAGAGCTTCTGGTACCTTTCATGATGGTCTGGAGTACACCTTGTCTCACTCCCCTTTCCAATAATTTGGATGTAGAAATCTTGTATTTGTCAAAATTTCGCCTATTTCCTTTGCTTAGGTATCTTCTTTATAGAATGTGAATTCTGAATTTTCCTTACTGAGATGTCCCTTTGCTATCTTCAGGCTTTGGTTGTTTTCATTGCTTTCCTCACTAGCTCACAGTTGAATTTCCTTACGCCTTCAGTGATTGCTTTTCGTACTGTCTTGCATAGCTCTATATATTCCACTTTGGAAGTCACATCTTCTTTAGTTGTCCTCATCTCTCTTCTTTTTTGCATCAACATTTTGGTTTTTCCTGATAATTTGTTCACATGCAACTTGTTCTTAGACCCAGCTAATTTTGTTGCTGTTTCCATTATTCGAGCTTTGGTTACTTTTCTGTTAATGATGATATATATATATATATATATATATATATATATAATTGCCCACTAATAAGGGGTACCACATTCTATAGTGGGAGGAATTATATCCCCTGTCTGGAAACAGAAACGGGGAGTGCGAGAGCCAAAACATCTCCCAAGGAAGATCACAATGAGAAGCGAAGAAGCGAAGAAGTTTATACAATAGGTATTAGTCAGGCGTCTGTTAACCCTCACTGTGTATGACCCCCCCCCCCCCCCCGGTCGTTCCTCGCTCTTGCGGTTTTCTGAAGGGAACTGCTGGTATACATAGACTTCGAATGAAAAAAAGTAAAATTATTGCATTGTGGTAGAAAACACTGCAAGGGAAGCTGAGGATTCATGTACCGTATATACTCGCATATTAGTCGAGAAATTTGGGACAGAATGAGAGCTTCAAAGTAATAGGGTCGACTTATACGCGGGGTCCAAAAAAATCGTAAATCTAAAAGTTCTTCCCATGAGGCAAAAGGCAATCCATCCCAAAAGAAATAAAAATGCCGATGCGATATTAATTACGAAATCGCAACCCTCCGAAAGACAAAAAAAAAGAAAGAAAGAAAAAACACCGATGTGGTAGAATTACGAAATCGCGACCCTCCGAATTTCTCCGCGCTTTGAAAAGTCTCCTCTCTCCTGGCTTTGCGTATCCACAGCGCAGTCACAGCCGCGCATAGAAAGCTCCGCCCTTCCGACTACCAGTTGATTGCGCTGACCTTCGACGTAACGGAGCCATGCGACAGCCAGTGTTAGGTGTTGCTTGTTCTTAATCGCACATGTTTTTCTTGTTCTTAATCGCACATGTTTTTCTTGTTCTTAATCGCACGTGTCTCGCTTCTCCTATTATGGGTGACACGGATTGCGTAAAGAAACGGATATCCTATAACGCAGGATTCAAGTTGAAAGTGGTTTCTTTTGCAGAAAATACTAACAACTGTGCTGCTTCACGTCAATTTGGCATTAACGAAAAACTGATTCGAGATTGGCATAAAAAAAAACCAGACTTAGTGAAAATCCCAAAATCGCAAAAGGCGCTGCGCCGTGGAACGACATCTTTCCCAGAGCTGGAAAATGTCTTGAATGATTGGATTGCGGGCTGCAGACAAAATGGTTACATTGTAACGCGAACTGGTATATGTTTGCGAGCAATGAAGCTTGCAAAAGATGAAAAGTTTGCAGCCGCAAATAACACTTTTCGTGCCTCACCAGGTTGGTGCACAAGGTTCATGAACCGCTATGGGTTGTGTCTATGCCAGCACACCAAAATTGCACAAAAGTTACCTCGTGACCTCGAAGCAAAGATAATGGAATTTCAAAAGTATGTAATTCAAAAGAGAAAAGAGACTGCTTTTGAACTTTCCCAAATAGGGAACATGGATGAAGCTGCCATGTGTTTCGACCTTCCTGGAAATAAGACGGTGAACCAAAAGGGCGAAAAATATCTTGATCAAAACGACTGGCCACGAAAAATCCAGTTTCACGGTTGTTCTTTCCTGTTTGGCCGACGGCAGTAAGCTACCTCCGGTAATTATTTTCAAACGCAAAACTCTGCAGAAAAGCGTTGCCTTTCCGTCTGGTGTGCTCGTTCGTGCCCATGAAAAAGGATGGATGAACGAATCCGGAACAATTGACTGGTTAAAGAATGTGTGGAACAAAAGACCAGGTGCACTTTTGAGGAAACCTTCTCTTTTGGTGTGGGATATGTTTGTTGCACACCGTTGTGCAGAAGTGAAAAAAACTGCAGAAAATTCAAAAACAACTCGCTGTCATCCCAGGTGGGTTGACATCTGTTCTTCAACTACTAGATGTCTGCCTTAATAAGCCCTTCAAGGACAATGTGCGGAGGTATTGGGCAAATTGGATAAGTTCCAATTTGCCGATTGAAACCAAGGGCGGAAAATCTAAAGAAGCCGGATATCATTTTGATTGCGCGATGGGTCAAGGATGCTTGGGATACGATACCTGCGGAAATAGTCGTGAAATCATTCAAGAAATGTTGCATTAGTAACAAACTTGATGGCACAGAGGATGATGAGATATTAATGAGTGATGATGACAGTGATTCTGATGACACAGGCATAGATGGGAATACTGATGTTTATGATGACGCGCCGATGACGGAGGAAGACTTTTTTAACTGTTTGGCGAGTCTGACTCGGAATCGGATTTTGAAGGGTTCCGATGAAGTTTTTGGGTATGCAAATTAAATTTAGTATTATATATATAATTTTTTTCGTTTTCAAATGTTTTTGAATAAATTCATTGAATTTTTTTTTTTTTTTCTCATTCCGGGATCGACTTATACGCGAGTTTCCGATTTCTTACGATTTTTTCCTCTGAAAGTGGGGGGATCGACTTATACGCGAGTTTCCGATTTCTTACAATTTTTTCCTCTGAAAGTGGGGGGGGGTCGACTTATACGCGAAGTCTACTTATACGCGAGTATATACTGTAACTGCTACTGACCATTGTACTTGACAAAAAAAAAAAAAAAAGGCACCAATACCTAAATATTAAAAACGAAACTTTCGCATTTATATGAAGTAGTAAAAACACTGACAAAAAGTGACAAGGTACTAAAGGGTAAGTAATACACTGCCTGACAGAAAATCTGCCACACCATGAAGGGATGCTCGCAAACAGACCAAACTGCACACACAGATAGCCAAGTAGGTGCTAAACGAATGATTTAATTGTCACATACAGACTAGGCTCCAGTGGCCAAATATACAGGATGATCAATAAAGAGTGTCACCCGCATTTTGGCAATACAGAGTTTAATCCGACGTGGCATCGAAGCAATGAGAGTCCGAATAGTCCTGGGGAATCGTGGACCAGGTGGTGTTGATCCGGATCTACAGTTCATTTTCATTTTGCGGGGGTGGGATGGTAGTTAACTGACGCACAATTGTGTACCATAGATGTTTGAGAGGTCGGGGAATCGAGCTAGCCATGAAAGAATCTGCACACCATGTAAAGCATTCAGGCTGATCCGAGCGGTATGTGGCCAGGCGTTATCCTGTTGAAAAACGGCGTTTGGGATGCCCTGCAGATACGGTAGTGCCACGGGCCGCAGTACTTCGTCAACACAGCGGCATGCCGTCAACGTGCCCGCAGTGGCGGCTCGTGGTGTAAAATGCTGGTGAGGCGAACGGTCTTGATGTAAATGTAAAACAGTAACACATATGTTATTGAAAAATATATAAATTCGTATAACGTTATAGGAACATATATATATATATCAGTGGCGTAGCCGGGGGTCGTGGTTTGCACCCCCCTAAGTAGGCGAGACAGTTAGCTTTTTCTAAGCACGTTTTATAGATAATTTCCCTATTTAAATTCATTGATTTTTACATAACTTACAATGTAATACAAATAAATTACATTGATACATAATATCAATGCAATTTCTTGATAATAGAACAGAAAGTAAAGCAAAGCAGCCAAAGAAGTTGCTTTATTAACTTTTTATTAAAACAACTATAATTTATTGCATTTTCTTCATTTTATTAAATTAGCTTCGTTTTATATTAATGTCCAAGATGTGCGTAAGTACCAATAGAAAAATATTTGTCGAAGCGCCCCCCCCCGAAATTGTTACATGTACTTATACAGTTATACAGCATAAATGCAGAAACCCCTCCCCCCCCCCCCCCCACCCTCAAAAAGTTTCATGTCAAAGGCAGTATCACCCATCGGATATCTTTGAAGTCCTGGGTTCGAGTCGGCTGAATCATTAAAATCCACTGAGATTCGGAAGTCTCGTTAAGCCATTGGTCTCGGTTAGGCGCCTTGTTATAAACAGCTGTAAACCCCATCACTTAGGGCTCCATCCCATGCCATTTAGCCCTTATATACAAATATTATTCAACAGTAATGGAATAAAATTATAGAAATATATGAAACACGGCGTGGGGAGTCTTTCTTCACGAAAAAATCCAAAAATTTTAGAGGAAAAATGTGCATATACCACTATATACTTAAGAGCAAAACTGAATTCTTTTTGCTTAGGTATCTTCTTTATAGAATATACCACTATATATATATATGTGTGTGTGTGTGTGTAATATACGCTACTTTTGCAACAATATTTTTATGAAAACAATTATTCAATAATTTTACAACAAAGAAAGAAATATTTCACCTGTATTCTTTTATGTAATACACTTGAGCGAAAATACGCAATTTGTGCGGTTTCTTTAGCTAGTCAATGCGTCACTCACATCCCAACGCCAGTCGGAGATCCACTTCTTAAAAAATTCAAAGTAAATCATTTGAATAGAAATTGTTTTCTTACGAAATGTTTCTTGAGCTTGAATAAAAGTCACAGTTCGATTGGCATATTAGTGAAGGTGCATTTAGCACGGGTCATAAACTGAAGTCCAGGCTCGTGATAATTATTAGCTTCGTTTTGTATTAATGTCCAGGAGAAGTCAAGGAAGCACATTTCTATATAAAAAAGTATTAGGTAATTTAAACCTGGAATTAAAAACAGAGGAATGCGATATTAATTTGCTTTGGTCTCGAACAGAATGCTTTCAGTTTATGTTTTATAAATAAGTTCAATTCTGCGATCCTTTTTGGCTGCAAATTTGTCTATGATCAGATCATAAAATGGTTGAGTGGACATTAGATGGTTCAGCAATTCTTTCTCGATTGAAATTTTAGCGAGTGAAGACAAACGATCTTGTGCCGTTGTATTACGGAGGTAAGTCTTAATTCTCTTCAAACAAGAAAAACTCCTTTCAGCAGAAGAACTTGTTGATGCCAGTGTCAATACAAGAGAAAATAATTTGTAGGCTTCTGGTAACACATCTTTCAGCTCGTTTTCTTTCATTGTTTTCAAGGTTTTCTGAACACCGAGTTCCCTGAAGTTGTGATCATTATATAAAAAATCTAATTCGTTTTTTAGTCGTTGTGTGTCTGTAAAAATGTTTGGATAAATTTTTTTGAGAGTGTTAAGGGCACTGGATGGAAATGACTCTGAATAACTATGGTATTTTGAGCTGTCAACTAGCTGCAGAAACTCGAGCTTTCCCATATCTTCAAATCTGGTATTTATTTGGATTATTATGCTGTCAACGATTTCGTAAAACAAAATTTTGTAATAGTTTTCCACTTCTTCTTCAGTCAAATGTTTCTTTTGGCGACATTTAGGACCTCCACTCAAACTAATTGCTTCACTGAAATGTTTCAAGTAAGTGGTTACATTCCTTTTCTTATTTATTCGTTCGCAACATTGTTTAATTTGTCTTTGGCAATAACTGATATCTAAAGTCTTTTTTTGTAAAACATCAAATAATACATCCGTAATTCCAAAAATGTCATCAAAAATCAGTGATAAAAAAGCAAATTCAAAATTAGTGAAATTTTTCAAATATCCTATGGCTCCGTTGATTGATTCTGCCGTTGATTCCGGGTCATTCATTATGTTTTCAAACACATTCTTTAGTTTGCCCCATTCGCTTACAATTAAACGCAAAATGTGTGAAAGTGATGCCCAACGTGTTTCCGCTATTTGAGGAATCCGTTTCCCAACAACTGAATCTGCTACGTGGGTTCTCTTGGCAGATTTATGAAAAAATGAGGGCATGCTGGATACAGTTGTGAAATATATGCGACAATTTACAATACTTTTGCACCCCTGTTGTAGGACAAGGTTAAGGCGGTGGGCGAAACAGTGGGTAAACAAAGCTTGCGGGGCTTCTACCTTGACTCTTTTCTGCAGACCGCTCAACTCTCCAGCCATAACGCTTGCACCATCATAACACTGGCCTACTAACTTTGATTTAAAATCAAACTCCTCCAAAACCGATGCTAGCAGATCATACAGTGCCACAGCAGTCCTGTCAGTGCTGATATCATAAAAACCAAGGAAGCGCTCAACTACTTCACAATTTGAGTCCAATATGTATCTGACAATTATTGAACACTGTGATTTTTGAGTAATATCAGTTGTATCATCAACTTGCACTGAAAAAAATTTTGACTCATTAATTTCGCTTTTAACACATTCGTTTATATATTCATGAATACACTCCAGTAAATCATTCTGTATCGTTTTAGATTGTCCAGAAAATAAGCTTCGTATTTCTTCAAAATGTGCTTTTAATTCTGGGGTGCTCCTACGAAGTAACAAATGGAACATCTCCTTGAAATTACCTTTATTTAATGAGGAAATAGATTCATCATGTCCTCGAAAAGGCAGTTCTTGCTTGCTTAGAACGACAACTAAATCGATTATATGTTCCATAAAAAGCCTATTTAGTCTGACCTTTTCATTAAACTTAGCTTTATGAAGCATATCAGAAATAGTGTTTATATTTTTTTTCCATCCGTTTCAGACCTACGTGATTAGTTATATGCTCTTTAGAGCTTTCGTGCAATTTTGCACTACGAGAAAAAGTTTTTCAGATCAAAATAACCCGTTGTATTCCACACATTTTTCTTATTGCTCAAAAGTAAACATGGCCAGCAAAAGAGAGTTTGCTTGTAATAGCTACCAGAAAGCCAGGGGAAAATCTCGTACCATGATTTATTGAAAAACCTAAGAAACGATTTGCCGCACTTATCTTTAGATATTGAACTTATTACAGGTGTCGGTCTTCCAGATATGAGAACATCCCTTTTATTATAATCTTTCCAATGTTTAAAAGGAATTTCTTCCAGAACACAAATCACGTCGTTTATTGGGCCATTCATATTTTCCAACCCAAATCAAAATATGCTGTTTAGTAACAATAACAAAATAAAAAAGAAGAAAAACTCAACATTACTATGAACTAGCCAACGCCCGCAAAAGAGAGGATTGAAAACACACTACAAAAAAGTTAGACTCAAATATACTCTGACGAATAGTTAAAGCTACGTAGAAATCATCCTACTTCAAAGCATATAGAGGCGAACGGCGTCATCGCCTGTAAAACCACTTTTTACCAAGGTCATCTGCTCATTTTCCCGCGCCCATTGGATACACAATCCTTGGGTTCTCCAATAACAGCAGAGATGCGATTCCAGTTTAAGCGAAATGGAGGGTCGCCTCAGAAATTTCCTTTCTTACTGGAAGTCCGGC
The DNA here is from genome assembly GCA_039090855.1 of Macrothele yani. Classification (NCBI taxonomy): domain Eukaryota; kingdom Metazoa; phylum Arthropoda; class Arachnida; order Araneae; family Macrothelidae; genus Macrothele; species Macrothele yani. The sequence goes on along the minus strand of CM077009.1, from coordinate 141,769,746 downwards.
ACCTCCTTAGGTAGACCTCGGACCGTGGGGGTGGGGAGTTCACTCTGTAGGGCTCTTCTCTGATCCCCAGTTCCCAAAACCGGCTTCTCATCGAGACGATTCAGCCGGTCGCCTCTAAGCGCTTAAAACATGCAGCTGCTTTGCAAAAATAATGATTCATTCCTCTTCTTGAAAGCCTTTTTTTAACCTAATTCATGAATCACAATGTAAATTTCAGTGTTTCATTTATCCTGCAAAGTTCTTATATCTTCGTTACTGACCGAAGTTTTTTTTTTTTTCACTTCTCATTCTGCGGAATTTCAGGTGAGGCGGCGCCTCACTTGCCTCATCTGACGGGCCGCCACTGCGTGCCCGAAATGCGTACCAGCAGTGAGCTGCTATTGGTGTTGATAGCACCCCACAAAATGATTCCCTGTCGCCGGGCCGTGTGGCCCAGACTCTCATATGGTGATAATTCATGGTGAGACAGAACCGCGATTCATTGCTGAACACAATACTGTTTCATTCGGTACCCCCACGCAGCTTTGGAGCGACACCACGCCAAGTGGTTACGACGATTGCTCGCTGTTAAGGGTAGCTTCACAACGGACGGCTGGACAGAAAACCAGACACAGACAATCAGAGCGATACCGTCCGCGTCGATATCGGAGTATTCAAGCCTTTTCGTACACTCCACAAAATGGCGCCCGTTGTGGCCTGTGGGTCCGCTACAGCATGACATCGGATGCGATGGGCGGTGCGCTCAGACGTCAATCTTCGTGCTCCGGTCCCCCTACGATGTCGCACAGATTCATTCTTCCTGAGATCACTGTCTCCAAATGTGACCGCTGATAGTTGTGGCATCACGCTGCGTTTCTTCCGCAATACGATGCAAGGACCAACAGGCGGTTTGTAGGCCTACGATGATACCTCTTGTGAGCTCATCCGTTTGATGAAATCGCGTGCGATGGCATCTTAACGCATAGATGCCAACCTCTAAAAGTAGTTTTCAGTAACCAACATGTTTATTTTTCAGTAATTTTCAGTAAAAAAATTTTTTCAGTAATTTTCAGTAATCCAAGTCTACAGTGGCAAATTTGGGTATTTAACACTTCAACAAATTTTAATCTGTCAGAACTATTAACAAAATAATAATAATAAATACAATAAAAAATAATTTGCTAGTGGGAAAATTTAAAATACTGTCTACCAGAAAAATATAATAAATTACCTCCGGACATGAAGAAAAGTTATTCCTTGGAATGTTGGCCAAATTATTATGATAAACTGGCTGTAGTTGCCATTTTGGCCTTCCTTAGTTCAATTTGCGAAAACTTCTTCTGATAGCATAGTTCACTGTGTGCAATGCTGTTTATTTTTTCTTCTAATAAAGAAGACAGCACATGAGTACTTAAATTAGGTCTGAATTCATTCATGGTTTTTTTTCACAATACTGAAAATTCTTTCTGTACTTGCATTGCTATGAGGGACTATTAAAATCATTTTCATAATTTTGCTTAATGATTCATACTTCAACTGGCCACTTTCAGTTATCATTAAAGAAATTCTGTGCCACACTTCATCCATTCTCCCAGAAGTAACAGCACAGTTAAAATTTTCAAACTGGTAGTGAGCAAATTCAGATTCCACCTTGTCAGATTCTTCTGGTTTCAAAACTGGAAACAGGAAACACATATATTGGACTGATGCAAAAGAAACACTTTGCCTTAATGCTACATCTGCAATTTCAGCATGACTCAGAAATTCATCATTAAGAAACAACACTTTTTACTTGACCTATCATAGAGTTAGCATTGTCACAGGAAAATGACACACAGTTGCTCCACGAGATATTTGTTTTAACAAACTCATTGTTCAAAACGTTGAATTTTTTTCCTATTTTTTCGTCAAAATATGTTATTGTAATGGGATACAGTTTATTTGCTTCAGCATCATTACTTCTGTCCGTAGATAGAGAAAAATGATTTTTTTAAACTTCAGATACGATGCTACTTGTAGAAACACTGGCCATGTGCTGAATTAGTGCAGTAGCCTTGGTTCTTCCACACGAATATTTTTTTGCGATCGCTGAATCGGGAAACATGGCTTGAAATAACGGATTTTCAAGCCTTCAGTTTTCGGAAATTTATCCAACATTTTCAAGCTGAAATACAAATATTTATGGAATAAAATTATATCTAACAATACTGGGTAGAGGAAACATCGCGAGAAAAAAAAAATTACGATTACCAGAGAAATCTTACCTCCGTCTACTTTCCGTTTTCGAAGGATGAAATTCCGTCCTCCGATGGAGAAAACGAACCCCCCCCCGGCCACCAGTCCTCCCAAAATTTAAGTTCAGTTATGCATCGATTTCGTACATGGTCCAAATGACAACAAAAAAAGACGGAATTCCTCGAATCAGCGTGAGAATCTCGTCGCCGAAGATTACGGGGAAAATCTGCACTTCGTTTAACTTCAGTTTCCGAACGTTTAAAAAGATAAAACAACGTCCCCAGACGGAATACGACCCTCCCTCCCCTTCCCCCAACTAATATCCCGAAAATTTCTTCACTTTTGCATAGATCTCGAAAATGACAAAAAACAAAAACAAAAAAAAAAAAAAAACGGAGGGGACTCCGCGAATCCCTGGAAGAATCTCACGTACAAATTAACCGCTGAATCGATTTCGAATGTCGTAAGATAACGCTAAAATATCGATGAGCGGTAAATTATAACTTTTTGCGCAGATTTCGTCGAAATGGCGATTTTTTAGCAGAATGGCGCAAGAACAACGTTTTGGCGCGGGCTGGCGCAATTGGCGCAGTCTGGCAGCCCTGAATGTAGCATTTAATTTTTTTGCCGCAGAAAAACTTGAAGGCACAACAAACATTTCTAAGTTGATGAAAATTTGCTTTCTATCTCAGAAAATTAAATCAAATGGCGATTTTCCGTAATTTCAGCGGTGTTTCCGTACTTCCGTAACAGCAACCAAAAATCCGTAAAATTACGAAAAATCCGTACTAGTTGGCATTATGTTAACGGCATTGGCACCCGTTGTTTGTTCTCCAGACACGGTTACAGCAGAACCATTCACTTTTCGTGGTCGTGACGACGCCTCGACTAACGGCCTCACGGGCTGATATTCCGCTTATATCCTGCACACCGTTCGTTCGATTGACCTGCAAATGCAACCATTTGCATAATGTGCACGTGTTCACTCACCCTGCAATTTGCATGGTGCTGCATTCCCGTTAACGTGGTGTGGCATTTTCTCTGTCAGGCAGTATATTATTGACTATTGATTGTTTTTACAGTTATTAGGAGGTTAAATTTGTAGCCTGTGCCTTATCATATTTGATTGCCAAGGCAAATGCCAAATGTAAAACGTAGTTATGACACAGCATTTTGTATAATAAATGTAATTTTACCATGTTAAATGAGGTCGGCTTCTGCTTAATAATTTTGCCACGTACATTCACTTAATAATTTAAAAATAACAATTACAGTACTTCTTAAAAACAAACAAATTCTTTGGTTGTGTAGCATTTTTATCTTTTAAATATTCCGTCATCCTTTTTGAAGCCATTTTTGATAAGCTTGTTCAATGCACTGATTCTACACTTTACCATCTTCATGGGTTGGGCTCCTAAGATCGGGAATTTTCGGGTCTTCTATTGAAATTTTCATTAAAGGCGTCTACACGTGCTGCAAGCATGCATTTCTTCTCAGATGACAGATATGGTTCATTGTCGAAAATGTTCTTTCTACACACGCAGTTTCAACAGGAAGCAGTAAAAGGCACATAGCTGCAGCTGACAGACAGGCCCGTAGCCAGACAGAGAAGTTGGGATGGGCGGCTGATGCCCAAGGTCGGGCACCGGATGGTAGTGTGGGTCGCTAGGACGGGCAAAAGGAAACACAGTTCGGGCTCCGCTCTGTCTGGCCAACCCTGGCTACGGCCCTGAGCTGACAGCGAAGGGAACATGGTTTTTCTTTCTGCACCACATGCAAGAATTAGAAGATTGCTTTGAGTTTCAATATTACCAAGGTATCTCCTGTAAATGTTAAACTTGTTCTTTGTCATTTTCATTGGTTCCACACATGTTGGCAATTTTTGTAAAGTCAGGGTTTTCCAGTTGCTTTTTTTTTTTTTTTTTTTTTTTTTTTGGTAAATCTTATGGAACTTTCCCAATTCCTGAAATTGGTCAGAGAATCTCTGGTTCATTTTTTGTATAATTTTATTCTTGTAGCTGCATGCAAACTTCAACAAATACTTATCAGTCATGTCGTTATTTTCCATTTTCATGTCATGTTCCTGAGCCTTTTTGTAAATGTCTATTGCTTCTAACATCAAATAATTGATTTCAATATCCTCGATGTGTTTTTGCACCAAATTTATCAGTACCATTGCCTCCGTTAAGTTTTCTTGGGATGACTGCAAGGATTTACTGAGACAAACTAGTGATGCTAAAAGAGTAGAAAGTAGCACGAGGATGAAAATCGTCGATTTCTTTCGAGACAGAAGCAAAAGTCCCCCTGCATCAGACGAATAGTCACCCACCTCAATGTACATGTTTTCTAAGGCTATACGCATAGAAGCAAAATGCTGTACGACTACTTTAACACTGCCTTCATGTGACAAACATCTAGTTTCCCCTGGTTGAACAAGTTATGACACATGTTATTGTCCACTATTTTCTACCATGTGCAAAATTGACAACCTTTTGTGTCTTACTCTGAATGTGCTGTACAGCTTACTAAGTGCGCTCAGTACTCTCTCGATACGAGGACTTTGTCTGCAGCTGTGAACAAGAGCGAGTTGCAAAAGATGGCTTCGGCAGTGTACAATTAATAAATTTGGTGCATGCTCTTTCAGCCTCGCCTGGACGTCACTCACATTTCCGCTAAACTCCGTCATCAAATTAACTGCAGAGCTGTTCGCTGGATTCAAACCTGATTTTCTTAGCTCAGTAATCAACACATCTGTAATATGCTCTGCTTTTGTTGACTGTAGGGTAACTGCAGATAAAAAGGTTTCTTCAATCTTGAATTTTTTATCCTCACCCTCAGCAACGACATGAGGAACATAAATGCTAAGAACTTCATGACCATTGATGTATGTGCATTCATCAGCCATGACTGAATATGATGGAATACCTTTCAGTCGTTCAGCAATTGCTCCTGTAACAGCTTCACCAAATGCTTCTAGGAAATCTGTTATGGCAGTAGATAAGCATGATTATTCTGTGGATTATTTTTAATTCAATTAGCCAGATTACCAGATCCATCCACAAAAGCAGCGGTCACAACTAGATTAGGACGGTTCGATATCGTGCGCGGAATTTCCGATCTAAATAAGTACTACACAAGTTTTAGCAGATCCTTAGTTGAGTTACTTTCTTTTTCCATCTGTTTATTGGACTGCATAGATACCATTGTTTTAACATCCACACCCTCCCGGTTCGTGTTAGATTCAGCCAAGGCCATTATATGTGAATAGCTTTGTTTATGTTTTGAAGCCTTTCCCCCTAATTTCTTTGAAGCAGATAGTTGAACTAACTCTGCACCCATGGATCAGTTTTCATTTTACCAAATCTGCAACAAATGCTACATTTGTATCCTTCAAACGTATGTTCAATCCAAAGACATTTCAAGTACTAAAGATGCTTTCTTTCGTTTGTCAGTGAAACTTGTCATCATTATACCCAGTGTAAATCTATATACTCTTGATGTGGAATCTTTATTCCCCTCTGTATCATATTTTGAGTCCTACATGCTCCTCAAGAAGAAATTGATTCTTCATTTCGAACCATCCGGTACTCTTATCAAAGATCTTTATGATTTTTCCACACTATTCATCAACACAGTTTTGTTTTCAACAAAACTGTGTACAACAAAACTGTACACAGTTTTGTTGTTTTGTTTTTCAACAAAACTGTGTACAAGCAATAATCTGGTCTTCCCACGGGCTCACCTCTTTTCGCAGAAATCTACATGCAACATATTGAAGTTTCCATCATTCCTCACCACCCTTTTCAACCTTCCCTGTGGTTAAGATATGTAGATGACATTTCACATACCGAGTCTGAATTACAGACACTGATCAACTCCATTACGGAAAAATTTCCTTCCATTAATCTCACTATATCTAAGGAAGTAAACAACAAAATTGATTTCCTGGACGTCTCCATCTGCAGATCTCTCCATCACTCGTTCCGTCTATTGTAAACCTTCTGCGGCCACTAACATCATTCCCTACAAATCTTTCACTCTGCATCTCTACAAGCTTGCAGCATTGAAGTCTTACATCCACAGGGCTCATATCATTTGCAACAACCAACTTTCACTTCAAGAATTCTCCAAAATTTCTACAATAGCCCTCTCTCATGGTTTCCCTGCTCTTACAGTCAATTCCCCCTTAAAGAAATAAGAAAGCAATTCGAAAATTGAATGCCTCCTTCCTCAAAAGAAAGAAAACCTGAAATTTTCTGGTTCTGTTCCTTACAATCATTCCTATGCTTATAAGTTGCTGATTCTTTTTAGAAGTTTTGGTTACCATCTTGCCATTAAATCCACCCCAAACATCTTGAAACTTCTACAAAGGGATAGGGACAAAGTTGAAAATCTGGTCCTCCCAGGAGTTTACTGCATTCCTATCTTTTCTTCAACAGGTGATAACTTATACATTGGAAGCACATACAGGAGCATTAACCACAGAATTTTAGAACATAAAAAATATGTTTTGAAAGCCAATCCTAATACAGCCTTGTCTATTTTGACAGTGGAAGACACATGTGCAGTTCCCCGCTTGAACGAAGCAAAACGAATTGCTTCTTTTGACAATCGTTTTGCCCTCTGATACCGTGAAATTATTTTCAACTCAACGACTTGCAATTCCGAATCTCCTCTCTACATCCCGATGATCTTATTAGTTGTTTCCACAGGCTAGATAATGTGCTAGGGTCATTCTGGTTACACGAAGCAAAACGAATTGCTTCTTTTGACAATCGTTTTGCCCTCCGTAACCATGAAATTATAGAACAAATCAAGTTAATTAATCAAGACCTAGAGCAAATAACTATGGCCTCCATGGACATTAAGGCGTTATACCCAAATACTCCTGTCGAGCTAGCCATCGAATTAATTATGCGACAACTAAACATCAACTAAGAACTGAACATGTCACAACTGAAAGAGTTAAAGAATACTTTATATTTCATCAAGGAAAATAATATCTTCCATTTTGAAGGAAATATCTATAAACAAACACAAGGTGGCCCTATGGGATCCCCATTATTGGCATTATACACAGAAGTGATTATGGCATACCTTCAAGAAGAAATTATTCAAACTCTAACTGAAAAACCAATACTTTATGCTCGATATGTAGACGGCATTATTATAATATCAAAATTTAACAAAGCCGAGCTACAAGATATAGCACAGTGTTTTAGCGAAATTTGTAACACCATAGTGCTAACTATAGAGTTTGAAAGGATAATCGCCTATCCTTTCTGGACATTCAACTAAAGAAAAACAAAAATAATTTTGAATACTCTGTGTTCAGGAAAGCAACTTACAAACCTGTACTGATACCATACTCGTTGCACCACCCAGTGATACATAAAAAACAGCATAGTAAACTTAATACGGCGAGCGTACACACACACATCTAACAACAGGCTAAAAAATCAAGAGCTAGAGTTTATCTCGAAAATATCGCAAGAGTATGGTTACCCGAGTACGCTAATTAAAAAATGGATACATGAGAGTAAAAAGCATGTGACTCAGAGAAAAGGCCAAGAAATGCACAACCAAAGGAAGATGAGGAATAAAAAATTGAAATACATTGGTGCGTTCCCATACTTGGAAGGAGTTAGTAAAGAAATCAATAGGCAATGTGCTAAATATGATTTACAAAGCATGTTTGACAGAGAGAACAAGTTGGATGGTGAAATCAGTAGGCGAGTGAATTCTTCTTTGAAAGTCATGGCTGCTCTGGGAGGTTTTCACAGGAATGATGGGTTCTCTAGAGAGTCCCGCATGGCTGTGTATGAAACAGTAATTGTTCCTACTCTGATGTATGGCAGTGAAACCTGGGTACTGCAGAAGCAGCATAGGAGTCGTTTGTGTGCTGGAGAAATGCGTTACTTACGTGGGGTTTGTGGCAAGACACGATCTGATTGTGTGAGGAATGAAGATGAATTGCAGTTGTGTGATGTAAAGAAAAATGTTGTTAGCAAGGTGGAGACCAATATGCTTCGGTGGTTTGGCCATGTTGAAAGAATGAGTGATGAAATGCTTACTAAGAAAATATTTTCAGCCCAAGTGGCAGGAAGGAAAGGCAGAGGACATGGGTGGATCAGATTCAGGAGTGTCTGCATGAGAAAAAGATTAAGAGTATGAAGTATAAAAGATCTTGTGTGTGGCGTGTGATGGATATCAGTGAAGCACGAGTTTTATGTCAAGATCGCTGTAAATGGTGAAGTTTGATACGACAACAATAAGTAAAAATATCTGGAAGTTTGTATTTCTTTTTGGAGCTAACCTCTGAATCTCAGAGAACAGCTTAGTGATATGTATGTATGTATGTAACTAGGAAGCTCAGTGAACATCTTGAAATATATGACTGTTAACAAAAAAACTGAGGAAAAGATACTAGAAGAATCAGGATCCTACGAAATTCCAATAGCACACATACCCCCAATATCGTACATTGGAAGTACGAAAAACAGGTTAAAAAAAATACTTAAACAACACATATCTAACTGGAAAAAAAAAAAAAGCCAAAACTGCTTTAGTGTAATTCTGCATGGAAAACCAGACTTTCCCAAAATTCGATGAAATTAAAATGCTAAACAGGAATAAAAAATCTGAAAGGCAAATGAGGAGGGAAAAAGCAATCTTAATCTATAAAAATAAAACAAGGGTATGTAACCAGAATGACCCTAGCACATTATCTAGACTGTGGAAAGAACTAATAAGACAAGAAAAAGAACAACAAAAGAAAAAAGACAAAAAAAAAAAAAACGGGATAGGCAAAGAAATAAAAAAAAAGTTATTTTGATGAAACATAGATGGCGCCAGCTGGGCTTGATAACGAAATGTATCCAAGAAAGTATATCCGACGAATGGCAACAAGGAGTATCAGACTCCATTAGCGCGAAGTTAACCACGAACATCGGTGGAAAAGTCGCCACGCTCCTGAGGATGCCCAGAGACTGGGCGAAAATTTCGAGTATAAAGAACGGTAAAAGTTGGTGTGTTTGAATCCTAAAGCGAAGATCCACAAAGTATACCCAGCGAAAGGTGTGTGAAGTAAAGCTATTTCATCTCATGCAATGGACTTTAGGACAATAACAGCAACAAAGACCGGAACACATGTGTGTGAAATGTTTCTCGTCGCTAGCAAGGAATGCCAAGGTAAGCATTATCCTCTAGAATATTGTACAAGTTATTTTGAAATAGTGCACGTTAAAGAGAATAGTAGAATGATTAGAGCTATATAATAGTCGGAATTAGAACTACTAATAGGAAAAATATAAAAAATTCAAATGTAGAATCTGGCAACAATCTTAGCCCTCCATTGGAGTGATGAAGACCTAAGATAAGGTCGAAAGCTCCCAACTTACAAATTTTCTTGTAAGTTTTTTCGTGTAACGCAACTAGCGTGATCAAGTTACCTTTATTTGTTATTATTGTTACGTGTTTTGCCCATCCTCGTCATATCTGGTCCCATACATTTTGATGCACTCTTTCTTTCATTAGGAATTTGTTAAGGCAGATCCAAAAGCACAAGAAAAGGAACAACTCCTGTATTACGTTCTGTTGCACCCTGGTAGAAGGTCTTAAATACAAAGTTTTGCTTTCATAACTCCAGCTGCTTGAGATTTACAAAATTTATGTTTGATTGATTTATCTTTATATCCAACACTGTTTTACCAATTTTGTTTAAATTCAACGGAGTTATTCTTTCAGAAGGTGATACCAACTTACTAGTTGAAAGTTTTCATCTTGTATCTTCCTTAGACATTGCATCAGAAAATGTCTTGCATGATTTCTCTTCAAAACAAACCCAATTTTTCTCCTTTCTTTCAAACTTTGTAAAACAATTTTCCTTTGCATAAGTCCCGAATGTCGAATTTGTAACTGAAGCCATTGCAAAGATATTGCATTGAAAAAAGTTCTTCGCTGATTTCTATTTAAATTGAACACTCTTGACCGATTCTGTTCAATTTCAACGGGGTGCTTATAGAAAGTTATAAATTCTGGATTTGTCACTAAAGCCATTTCCGAGAGAGCAGATTAGGAAATTTTCTTGGGCGCTTTCATCTTAAATCGAACGTCATTTAACGGATATTTTTTTAAATCGGCAAAATTATTATTTTTCGCTAATATGTCCAAAATACCGAATTTGAAACCCAAGTCATTGAAGAGATATTGTGTTACGAAGGTACGGGAACACAGACAGACTCCGTGAGAAAAAAATTGCCCTTATATAGCTCTTTCATATAAACAAAGTATATGAATGGACAGTAAAAATTCAGGACATTTCATAAAAATATTTGTGAATGATTATTTCAATAACAGTGTAAAGCATTTCATAGCTTCATTTGTTTGTGAAAGTAGACAAGTGAACTCTCTTTGTCATTACCCTAAAATTTTAGCTAAAAATGTCTTGGACCTGTTGAATTCATTCCTGACTGCACTACTGCACACATCAACGAATGGAACATCCAACAAAAAGCAAAAAACAGGCCTTGCCTGGGCTTTTGAATAACCCCAAAGTAACTTTATTTTAAATAGGCCAGACTTGAATAATCATGAAACGCATATAGCGTTTTAAATCCCTTTATTTTTGTGGTGCAGTCAGCACGAAGATTTGCCAAGCTTTCGCACTCTGCCATTTTCTACCATTGCCTTGAAAAAGCCTCCCAGTGGAATTTGAAAGCTTGGCGAATCTTTCTGCTGACTACACTACAAAAATAAACGGATTTAATACGCTATATGCGTTTCATGATTAACCCCAAAGTGTTGGCTTCCTACAGAAATTTTGGTTTTCAACCTACTTTGTTATGAATTACGATACTTCTCACACTCAACAACATGATGTGAGGGCAAGTGCGAGTTGGCCCAAAAGCTGATTTGTCCTCGCCATTGGGAGTGAGCTTTTTGTCCGGCAATATAGTGAATGACAATCAAAAGTAAATAATGTTTAAAAAATTCACACTATGTCCGTGTCTTCCTTTTGTGATCGTTTCTTTCTCTGTATGAACTTGTCAAATGCAGCTTTGATTTCTTTTGGATGGAATGTGACAAAACATCATCATCATATGTACATGTGGGTGGGTGTTTTTCTTTGTTACACCCTCCCAAATGGGGGCTGTTGATATTTTTTATAGGAGGGTGCTGAAGAAATTTGGGAGGGGTGTTGGGGGTGGGGGTGTATAAATCCCTGCCCATGCGTAAGAGCATATGCCATGAAAAATAAAGTGAGTGAATATTTCTTTCTGTAAATTCTTTGGAACATCATGTTAGTGAGGCTTTTCACCCGTGTGAAGGAGCACATGCCTTGAAACAATACCCTTCTGAGTAAGTTGCTTGAAGCATAACATCACATTCCTAATGCTTTTCATCTGTGTGAATCAGCAAATGCTTTGAAAGATGACTTCTGCGAGTAAACTGTTTGGAGCACATATCACATGCATAAGGCTTTTCACCTGTGTGAATGAGCATGTGCTTTGAAAGATCACTTTTGCGAGCAAACTGTCTGGAGCACATATCACATTCATGAGGCTTTTCACCTGTGTGAATGACCATATGCTTTGAAAGATTACTTCTGCGAGAAAACTGTTTGGAACACACGTCACATTGGTGAGGCTTTTCATCTATATGAATGAGCATATGCTGGGAAAGGTTACTTTTCCACATAAATGTTTTGGTACATACTTCACATTGATAAGACTTTTTACCTGTGTGAATAAGCATATGCTTTGAAAGGAGATCTTTATGAGAAAATTGCATGGAACATACATCACATTGGTGTGGCTTTTCACCTGTGTGAATGACTATATGCCTTGAAAGATGACTTTTGCGAGCAAACTGTTTGGAGCATACATCACATTGGTGAGGCTTTTCACCTGTGTGAATGCGCATATGCTCTGAAAGATGACATTTGTTAGTAAATCGTTTGGAGCACACATCACATTGGTGAGGCTTTTCACCTACATGACGGAGCATATGCCTTGACAGAGCATTTTTCCAAGTAAATTGTTTGGAACACAGATCACACTGGTGAGGCTTTTCATTTGCATGAATGAGCATATGCACTGAAAGATTACATTTTTGATTAAATTTTTTGGAGCATACATCACATTGATAAGGCTTTTCACCTGTGTGAATGAGCACATGCTTTGAAAGACAACTTTTGTCAGCAAATCGTTTTGAGCATACATTACATTGGTGAGGCTTTTCACCTGCATGAAGGAGCATATGCCTTGACAGATGACTTCTGTCGGCAAATGGTTTGGAGCATACATCACATTGGTGACACTTTTCACCTGTGTGAATGAGCATATGCCTTGATAGATGACTTTTGTCAGCAAATTGTTTGAAGCATGCTTCACATTGGTGCAGCATTTCACTTGTGTGAATCAGCATATGCTCTGAAATATCACTTCTCTGAATAAATTGTGTGAAGCACATATTTCATTTGTGCGGGTTCTCTCCTGTGTGAAGGGGCATATGCTTTGAATGCAGAGTTTCCTGTTCATATTGTTTGCAGCATACATTACACTAGCAGCATTTTTCATCTGAATGAAACAGTTTATGTTCTGAAAGATGTGCTTCTCCAAAGTGTTTCGGGAACTGGAAAGGTTTCTCACCTGAGTGGTGAAGGATCCCATGACTTAAGGAGTTTCGTTCTTCACTGAACTGGTTGAAACATATATCAGAATCATTAGGCTGTTCCAATTCATGGGCTTTTGCATGACTTAAAAGACTATCTTTCTGCATAAATGTCTTAAGACACACATCACACTGGAAATATTTTCACTTGTGTGAAGTTGCACATGTCTTGCAAAGTTGGATTCTGTTGTGAATTTCTGGAAGCATACTTCACACTCCCAAATATCTTCAGTTGTATCTGTTACATTGTGTGTTGAAGTATTTGGTTCCTTTTTCACTTCCTTTACAATAAATCCTTCCATGACTTCTCCAAAACGACTTTTCAGTGCTGATTCCATGCTGATAAATATACAATTTCTGTATGAACAAAAGACAGCATACCCAATAATTTCAGTATCGATAATTTTATCATTCTGCAGTCATGAACTGAACAAAACATGCAGTCTTTATTTACAGTGCGTGCAAATACAAAGAAGAATTTAACAATGTCATGTTCGTTACCAAAGATAATATTAGGAATGCTTTAAAGTATCTTAATTCAAACATATAGCAGAAAAAAATGGAGTAACACCATGTTTTTTTTTTTTTTTTGCTTTTTTTATTGGTTTAACGATCACCGTGATCAACTCAATGGCCTATAAGCAGTCGCCTGTCCTTAGTTTAAGGCCACTGGTTCCAGGGAAGGGAGAGAGCCAGCGCCGTAAGACAAACACGAGATCCATGCCACACCGGGATTCGAACCCGGACCACTTTCGGACGAATGGTCAGAAGCCATCGCTCAGACCACTGCGCCGGCCCATATGTTTAGAACGCATATTTTCTGAAATCGCGGAACAAAATCAAATTAAATATATGACTATTTTTTACCTATAGAAATTACTGGTGTTCGCTGAAAAATACAACATTCATGGAAATTCCAATTCATCCACATTACGCAGTTTCTTGAAGAACATTTCACGAACTTTACCGAAAAACGGTTAAAAAACAAATTCACAGGACGCTCTCTGTACCAGGAATTCTAATTAAATATTCATCATGTCAGAGGCCTAACTTCGTGAAATGGACGTCTTGTACGATGCTTTTCATCTTTCCAAAAAATTAGATTTTTATTACATATTAAATGAGACAGTTTTTCTCCATAAGATAATAACTCAAATTCTGCTTAGTCAAGTCTGTTTTTAACCGAACAAGATATAACTCTAACCTTGAAAATAAAAGACTTTTGGTGATTAGATAGTTGGCTATTCTTAGCATGTTACTTAGTGATGCCAACAATTCGAATTGAAATTCGTACGAACTTTGCTAAATATCCCATGCCTCCTTCCCTAAATTTTCCCTCGCAAATCTAAACGGACTCAAGGAGGCGGACTGTTAAATACGTTACATGCTGTAGATGAACTACACTATATTGTCAAAAGTATTAGGACACTGCCAAATATTTGCAGAAGTGCAAAAAACGGTTGCGCAGGAAGGTGCGCTGATAGTGGGATGGTACGTGTTTAAAGCTGAAATCTTCGATCTTGTTATCAGTAATTTTGAAGCGGATATGTGGCGTGGACTTGAATTTTCCGAGTTCCAGCTTGTGTTGGTCATAGAATGTCATTTCAGTAACCTTCTCAATTTCCATACGGAGCATTGCAGCTAAACGAAACGTACCGAGATCGACTGTAAGTGATGTCGTGAAGAGATGGAAGCGGGACAGTTCGACTATAGCAAGAAAAACGTTCAGGAAGGCCGCACAAACGAACGGAACGTGGCAGAGAAACTATGATACGAAATGTTAAGAAACCCCGTTCTTTCATTACCCTTCCATCGCTGTTGAAGTAGGGAATGCTTGTAATGGCTCGGTTAATACGATAATTATCCGAAGAGAGTTGCACAGTTCATTATGCCAGAGCAGCGACACACAAGCCACTCATCACTACCGAGAATGCGGAGCTCCGTTTAGAGTGGTGTGTCTCCCGTCATTGCCGGACTGTTGGCGACTGGAAAGCTGTTCTTTGGAGTGAGGAGCCACGTTTTTCACTCTTCCAATCGACAGCCTGTCGAACGATTTTCGTCGGGCTTTCTTTCAACGGTTAAGCTCGGCGGAGGCTCCATCATAAATAGTATGGAGTTGGTTTTCGTGGATGTGACTCGGACTATTTGGTATTATACTACAAATCATGAACTCCGAAGTGTACTTTGACGTTCTGGATAATTCTGCCCCACCAAAAACGTAGCAGTATTATGGAAATGACCGTTGTATCTTCCAACACGATCAAGCTTCTTGCAACAATGCTAGGTGTGTCCAGAAGTGGCATCTTGAAAATGAGATGGATATGTTAGACTGGCCTGACCGGCGTCCTATTTTTAATTCCATAGAGCAGCTCTGAGATGAAATGGAGCGACAGATACGAAATTGAACACAACAACCGTTTTCGTAGCCCACTCTGCCAGCAGCTTTGCAAGACGAAAGGCAAAACATTCCTGTCGAGACCTACCCAAAATTGGTTGATAGTATGCCTCAATGTGCTGTCGCTGTCACACAAACAAAAGGTGGACTGTCTAGGTACTAATTGTGATAATAAAGCTATCCGTCCCAAAACGTTTTGGAGTCAGAGTACTTTTGATAATATTGTGCATATAGATGAACCGCTATCTCCCTATTCGCCTTATGCCAGCAACGTGAGGCCAACTTTTTCGCAATTGTACGCATCCGTGGTGAAATTAGTACCTGACATTTTCGCATGCAAACCATCAAGATACAAAATCAGACGATTTGGGAATTTCTTAAACCAGATTCAGTAGTGGAATGCTCAGTGCTCGAAAAACAGTGCTGATATTTCATATCGGCACTTTTTTATTTTTTACCCGCTATGTAAATTCCGGGTAAAATGCTTTTTTACCCTGAATTTACACACCGGCACAAGTTTTAGTAGTGGGAACTGCAGAAATGAATTCAATTCGTCACTAATTTACGAACGCGCTTTCCTAAACGTAGAAACCTTATGTGGTTCATACCCTTGAGAAATAACTGTGTGGGAACCGTAAAGGGTCGGGGAGTGGTGGGCCAATCCTCCAAAGGCTGGAAATGAAGCTACTCATAACGCGTGATCACACCTTTTCCAAGCCCCAGAACATTCCACTAAAGATTTCTGTAATTTTTATTATACCACTAGTTTAATACATTCGATTTGAAGCGCTTCTTAATGGAATGAAAGACTGCGAGTAATAGATCAAACACAAATTATAGTTTTCAGCAATGAGTATAAATTTTTCCACTTGGGATTTTTTTGGGGGGAAGGGGGGGTAAGTTGCTTTTATTTTAAGACTGTATTCATTCTGATGCAGAGATTCTAATTGTCTTATTGTCTACATCATGAAAGTCCCTGAAGGAGGGAAGCTGTCTTCTCGGCTCTGGTTCTTAAAAGTTCTGGGTTGAAATCCAGTTGAATCACTCAGTTGTTCGGTGTCCCGAAACAACTGAGTGTTTTAAAAATAAATCATGCATGCATCATCGGTACGTCACAGTTTAATAAGTGTTGAGCCATTGTAAGAAATGGAAGCAGAACGGTTCAACTATAGCAAGAAGAACGTGCAGAAAGGCTGTGGAAACTGATAGAAGAGCCATTGTAAGAAATGGAAGCAGAACGGTTCAACTATAGCAAGAAGAACGTGCAGAAAGGCTGTGGAAACTGATAGAAGAGCCATTGTAAGAAATGGAAGCAGAACGGTTCAGCTTTAGCAAGAAAAACGTGTAGAAAGGCTGTGGAAACTGACAGAAGAGCCATTGTAAGAAATGGAAGCAGAACGGTTCAACTATAGCAAGAAAAGCGTGTAGAAAGGCTGTAGAAACTGACAGAAGAGCCATTGTAAGAAATATTCGTATAGGAGTAGACCTCTGTCATACATAACACGATAGGCAAGTTGTTCAATGACCACCTTTGACAAAATGATGAAGAACACTTACACATTTAATCAAATTAAAAACAGTATTTACAAGTTTAAAACACATGATAGGTAAAACTCCGAGATCTTTCGATCACACTAGTGATCTTCATCAGGTTGCCCACCCAATGGCATCAGATTACAACGACACGCAACATGTATAGCGATTTGGATAACACAAAAAATTGTTAGAGCGCATGCTCACGAAGGTTGTTGTGAACACAGAGAGAGACAAATCACAGCATTGCGAACGAAAAAAAGACTCAAAATGATGTTACACTAGTGTTAATGATTCCATTATAATTGTTATTATTTCCACAATGTTCAAGTAGTCCATGTTCGTGGGAGAAGAACGAACATGGACTAATTGAACATGGCAATGTTCAATTAGTCCATGTTCGTGGGAGAAGAGAGGGCATATCGTCATTACAGCAAATACCTCTATAATTGTGGATATACAAGCTTTCTGCAAAGAGGGTCATGCTTTTGGGGCTGTGTGTAATGAGGATTTTAACTTTATCCCACAATGGTCTATGTGTGCCACTAGCTACCAATCGAGCTAGGGCTGTCGAATGTAAGTCTGTTCTGGCATCGCGTGAGTGTTCGAGCAAACGGGTTTTTAAATTACGTAGAGTTGAGCCTATGTACACTTGATCTTTTTCATTAGGGTTCAAAACTCTCAGGGGGGTGAGATAAACGCCGTACTGTGTTTGGTTTCAACGGGATTGCCCATTGGGTGGGCGACCTGATGAAATTCACTAGTGTGATTGAAAGATCTCGTGTTCTTAGCTATCATATGTTTTAAACTTGTAAATACAGTTTTTAATTTGATTAAATGTGTAAGTGCTCTTCATCCTTTTGTCAAAGGTGGTTATTGAACAAGTTGTCCATCGTGTTATGTACGACAGAAGTCTACTCCCATACGAATAGCGCTTGTAAAACGAAATTCATCTAGTCTGTTGGATGGTAAGAAATGTTAAGAAATCCCGTTCTTCCTTTGCACTTCCATCGCTGCTGAAGCAGGAAATGCTTGTAATGGCTCGGCGAGTGCCATAACTATCCGCAGAACTGCACAGTGTGGGTTATTATGGTAGAGCAAAAGACACACAAGCCATACATCACTACCGTGAATGCGGAGAGCCGTTTGGAGTGGTATGTATCCGGTCGTTCCTGGATTGTGGGAGACTGGAAAGCTGTTCTTTAGAGTGATGAATCACGCTTCCAATCTGACGAGCGTGTTTAGATTGGACATCAGCCCGGCAAGCGATTTTCATCGAACTGTGTTCGTCCAACCGTTAAGTTCGGTGAAGGCTCCGTCATGGTATGCAGCTGCTTTTCGTTGTTGGAAATCGGCCCGTTAGTTATTAGAACACAAACTATGAACGCTGAAGTGTGCCTCGACGTTCTGGATAATTCTACCTGTAAGATTCGCTAGTCCCTCCGAGTCATACAAAATAATTGTAAATCATCAACCATTATCAGTCAACTGCTGGATGAAGGTCTTCCCAAGGTTCTTCCCCAACGGTTGCGAAAATCTCCATGTCACTCCCGCATGCTTTCGAATTTCATTCACCCATTTCCCATGTGGTCTTCTTCTGGGTCTTTTCCTGTGATTGTAAATATGTATGCATTCATTCCCACGTGGAATTTCTTTGTTCGTGCCATTTTCGGACAGGGCAGACGAAATCAGCATGTTTAAGGCCGTTGCTCTCAGATACATGCGATTAGCCGCATGATAATCGGCTTAGTATATAACTATTTGAAATGCATTGTACCTGTCTTGTATGGCCATGGAATTATCTTAAGGGTGCGTTAATGAGAGAAGAGCAAGCTTCACTGTGTTTGCTGGTAGCCAAATGCGGCGAGGATTTAATCTGATTAATTGGAAGAGTGAAATTTTTCGGAGCTTTTTTAGAGAAAACACGCGTGCTGCAACGAGACACATGGGACCGGAGTTTTCGAGATACAGGTCGGGTCTGGAGTTTTGGCGTTGTTACTGGCAGCGACGTCGATGATCGGAAAATACGAAGTTCGGGTCTGGTGTTGATAACACGGAAGGGCACGAAGTCAATCAAGCCTTCCGTTAACCTGCCCTCCGAGAGGTCCCAAGCCACATAGTTTTAGTGAAGTAAACTGTTTGTCTTTGTTATCGTTAAAAAGGGCTTTAATTCTAATTTTCTTCGAGTGCGTCACTCTACTACGGAACGAACCGAAACAAAATTATGATCCAGCTATCGCTGGATCGCGGCTACGTTGAGGAGCTAGAAAGGTGCAAGGGTTGTTACCTACCCTATCAACAATGCGGCAGAATTATAAAAATGACCGTTGTCTCTTCCAACACGATCCAGTTCCCTGCCACACTGCACGGTGTGTTCAGGACTGGTTTCTTGAAAATGAGGTGGAATTGTTAGCCTGGCCAGCTCCCAATCCTGATCTTAATCCCATAGAACACCTCTGGGATGAACTGGAGCGACAGACACAAAATTGACCACTACGACCGTCTTTACTATCCACTGTGGCACCAGCTTTGCCGGACGAATGGTGAGCTATTCCTGTCAAGACCTACCAGAAGTTGTTTAATAGTATGCCTCAACGTGTTGACGCTGTCATACGGCCAAGAGGTGGAACAGCTAACTACAAATTGCAATACAAAGCTATTTGTCCCAAACCATTGTGATGTCCAAATACTTTTAATAATATAGTGTATATACACTAATGTGCATATACTATATATGCACTAATGTGCATATACTATATATGCACTAATGTGCATATACTACATATACATACATGTACATACTATATATCCACACACTATGTACGCATACCACCCTCCAACAGGAATTGCTGGCTGCGCCACTGGTATAAAATTTATAACATACCTATATATCACTAAGCTATTCTCTGATATTCGGAGGTTAGCTCCTTAAAGAAAGACAAACCGCCAGATACAGGTTTAACTAACAGAACTAGAATTGACTTACTTTGGTGCATCAAATGTATCCATTGACAGCCATCTTGGCAGACAGCTTAAACTTTACTGGCATCCATCACATGACGCACGCAAGACCTTTTGTACTTCATACTCAATCATTTTCTCATACAGATATTCCCGAATCTGGTCCTCCCAAGATTTCCTGGACCTGCCTTTCCTGCCACTTGGGCTGGAAAAATTCACTTAGTAAGAATCTTATCAGTCATTATTTCAACATGACCAAACCACCTAAGAATATTAATTTCCACATTAGTAACATCATTTCACCTCACGTTACACATCTGCAATACATCTTCATTCCTCAAATGATCTCAGCGTAGTCCATCTCTCTAGCACAAAAACAACTGTTTTTTCTGCATTACCCAGGTTTTACTACCATATGTCAGCGTAGGAACAATTACACTTCATACACAGCCATTCGGGACTTTGAAAAACCATCATTTCTGTGAAATCTTCTTAAAGTAACTACGTGTATGACTTTCAATTAAGAGTTCACTCATCTACTAAGTTCACCATTGAATTCGTTCTCTCTGTCAAACAAGCTTTGCAAATATTCAAACTCATTCACCCGGTTAACCACTGTGCCATTTAGACTTATCTGGCATTCAGTGCTAACATTTTCTCACTCAAAAACCATAGCCCAGGTTTTCCCTTTATTTATAATGTATGAATTTCGTACAAAATTCGTACACTGAGGACAACATATTCTGGAATTAACTTTTGCTCTCTGCCAACAGGACTGTGTCATCAGCATTCAACAATGTGCACACACAGATATTACCAAGACATAAACCAATATTTCGTCCATTTTGGCATCACACATGCACACATACATATACTATCTACCAACAAGTAATCGGACACCCCTGCAATCGACGATATCTGCGATCCTGATACACGTCACGGCCGCCGCCGTTAAATATCGTGTGGGAAACAACAACGCAACCAGTCGCATGCAAGATGCCAAAAAATCCGTGAAATTCAAGTTTCTTTCTGTCATTTCAGGGGAATGGTTTTTTTTTATTGATCGGAGGTTTAACGACCACCGTGAGCAACTCAAATGGGCTATATGCCGCCCCGGTGGCGCAGTGGTCTAAGGCGCTGGCCTATGATCATTCGTCCGTAAGGGGTCCGGGTTCGAATCCCGGTCAGGCATGGATGTTGTGTTTGTCTTACGGCACTGGCTCTCTCCCTTCCCTGGAACCAGTGACCCTAAATTAAGGACGGGCGACTGCTTATAGCCCATTGAGTTGCTCACGGTGGTCGTTAAACCTCCAATCAAAAAAAAATGGGCTATGAGCAGTCGCCCGTCCTTAATTTAGGGTCACTGGTTCCAGGGAAGGGAGAGAGCCAGTGCCGTAAGACAAACACAACATCCATGCCTGACCGGGATTCGAACCCGGACCCCTTACGGACGAATGATCAGAGGCCAACGCCTTAGACCACTGCGCCACCGGGGCGGCGAAATGGTTTTGTCAGAAACATGTTTCGTTAAATCACGAAAAGAATCACGGAAAGTAGTTCGTGAAATTAAGAATTCTTTTTACAGTGTACGGACAATCTTTCACATCATCTTCAGGTGTTCGTAAACTCACACCATAAGATGTGTATTTATTGAAGCTCCCCCGGGGC
This sequence comes from Macrothele yani, assembly GCA_039090855.1. Taxonomy (NCBI): domain Eukaryota; kingdom Metazoa; phylum Arthropoda; class Arachnida; order Araneae; family Macrothelidae; genus Macrothele; species Macrothele yani. Next base: position 141,748,301 of record CM077009.1, on the reverse strand, counting down.
TGCGGATGTGACCACCCCCACCACCGTACGCGCACACACACACACACACACACACACACACACCCGCTACGCTGAGAAACAACACCAGATAATGTTCACCGTATTTGGTTACTGTGGCGACTGTGCAGTCCTCCGCAGACATAACGCGGATTCGGATTTAGGAAGCTTCGTTCCGCTGAATGAGATTCTGGAAACATGAACGTTCAGCTGCAAATGTCGTACTGCAGGAAGCTTCCCCACTCAAATAGGCCAGGCTTAACGAGGAATACAGGAAGCTGGGTTTCTCTGAAATCCCAAGGTACTATCGTTAGCCACGGGTACTATACCCTCGGTGAAATCAAAAGAGATGCTTACTGGATAAAGCAGTTAAGGCTTTTTTGAGTTTTCTACTCATGTGATAGTCTCCTCTCTTATTTTGCCCTTTCAGTGATAGATGGGGCTTGCTAATCTCCTTCACGGTCACTAATCACTACACAGTGACACGATTTTCTTATCTTGGAAATGCTACAAAACAAATCGATTGGACTTTCTCCGACGTGTGTGGGAGATAGAGAGAGAGAGAGAGAGAGAGTAGCATCAGATTTTCTGACACATACATATACACTGAAGTGCCAGAAAAACTGGTACACTTGTCTAATACTTGGTAGGTCCCCCACGGGAGCGTAGGACTGCAGAAATACGATGGGGCGTGGACTCCACTAGCTTCTAGAAATATGCTTGATAGCCGACGATGGTCACGTTCACCCAAAGTTTTTTTACGGCTACACTGGTATCGTAGGTTGGAGGTTTTGCCGAAATTCTTGTAGTCACGGTACACCCTTGCAATGGTCGTCCGTGAAAATCCGAACTTCGTTTCTAGCTCCCATCTCACGAGCGCCAACTATGACACCGCGTTGAAAATCGCTTAAATCGTTATTACTTGTCATTCTCATGCCGAAAACAGCTCTGACAGCTGGCAAGGACGTCTAGTATCGCTTTATGTACGCACTGGCGGACGTAACCGAGTACGCGCATAGGTGACGTTGATATTTATTTTGCATAAGCTCGTCTGTGCCAGTTTTTCTGGCACTTCAGTGTATATATATATATACTATGTGCATATACACACATATCTAAATATACATCTAGCCCCCCCCCCTTAAAGGAATTCCTTGGTGCGCCACTGCTCCATCATACCCCTGTTCTACAGATTTGTCGTCGTGTGACTACGTTCTATTCCCTGAATTAAAACTGCCTTTAAAAGGAAAAAATTTCCGTGCATCGAAGATGTCGTCACAAAAACCTGCGATATCATCTCTTCACTCTATACCAAAATATGACCTCTACAACTGCTACAAAGGATTGGCTGATCGTGCCACTTGTATTTAAAGCAGAAAGAACGCACTTCGAATGAAATACATTCACATAAGTTTTCCATCTTGTTTAAAAATTCAGTCTCATTACTTAATTGTCTCACTGGGTATGAACGGAAAAATTCTGTTGTGGATTTTCTGTACTGGCATTACGAGTGGGGCGAGAGAAAACTCGGGTGCTTGAAGTGTCGAAGAAGTGACTGAGTAAATGATGTCTGTGCATCAATCTGACTTTATTCAACAGCTGTTACAACTATCAAGACAAAAATTTAATAAACAGGGGTTTTGTAAAATAATAATAAACTCGGGTGCTTGCAGTGTCGAAGAAGTGATTGAGTAAATGATGCCCGTGCATCAATCTGACTTTATTCAACAGCTGTTTCAGCTATCAAGAAAAAATTTATAATCAGGGGTTTTGTAAAATAATAAACTCGGGTGCTTGAAGTGTCGAAGAAGTGATTGAGTAAATGATGTCTGTGCATCAATCTGACTTTATTCAACAGCTGTTACAACTATCAAGACAAAATTTTATAATCAGGGGTTTTGTAAAATAATAAACTCGGGTGCTTGAAGTGTCGAAGAAGTGATTGAGTAAATGATGCCTGTGCATCAATCTGACTTTATTCAACAGCTGTTTCAGCTATCAAGACAAAAATTTAATAATCAGGGGTTTTGTAAAATAATAATAAACTCGGGTGCTTGAAGTGTCGAAGAAGTGATTGAGTAAATGATGTCTGTGCATCAATCTGACTTTATTCAACAGCTGTTACAGCTATCAAGACAAAAATTTAATAAACAGGGGTTTTGTAAAATAATAATAAACTCGGGTGCTTGAAGTGTCGAAGAAGTGATTGAGTAAATGATGCCTGTGCATCAATCTGACTTTATTCAACAGCTGTTACAACTATCAAGACAAAAATTTAATAATCAGGGGTTTTGTAAAATAATAAACTCGGGTGCTTGAAGTGTCGAAGAAGTGATTGAGTAAATGATGTCTGTGCATCAATCTGACTTTATTCAACAGCTGTTACAACTATCAAGACAAAATTTAATAATCAGGGGTTTTGTAAAATAATAAACTCGGGTGCTTGAAGTGTCGAAGAAGTGATTGAGTAAATGATGCCTGTGCATCAATCTGACTTTATTCAACAGCTGTTACAACTATCAAGACAAAAATTTAATAAACAGGGGTTTTGTAAAATAATAAACTCGGGTGCTTGAAGTGTCGAAGAAGTGATTGAGTAAATGATGCCCGTGCATCAATCTGACTTTATTCAACAGCTGTTTCAGCTATCAAGACAAAATTTAATAATCAGGGGTTTTGTAAAATAATAAACTCGGGTGCTTGAAGTGTCGAAGAAGTGATTGAGTAAATGATGTCTGTGCATCAATCTGACTTTATTCAACAGCTGTTACAACTATCAAACCAAAATTTAATAATCAGGGGTTTTGTAAAATAATAAACTCGGGTGCTTGAAGTGTCGAAGAAGTGATTGAGTAAATGATGTCTGTGCATCAATCTGACTTTATTCAACAGCTGTTACAACTATCAAGACAAAATTTAATAATCAGGGGTTTTGTAAAATAATAAACTCGGGTGCTTGAAGTGTCGAAGAAGTGATTGAGTAAATGATGTCTGTGCATCAATCTGACTTTATTCAACAGCTGTTACAACTATCAAGACAAAATTTAATAATCAGGGGTTTTGTAAAATAATAAACTCGGGTGCTTGAAGTGTCGAAGAAGTGATTGAGTAAATGATGTCTGTGCATCAATCTGACTTTATTCAACAGCTGTTACAACTATCAAGACAAAATTTAATAATCAGGGGTTTTGTAAAATAATAAACTCGGGTGCTTGAAGTGTCGAAGAAGTGATTGAGTAAATGATGTCTGTGCATCAATCTGACTTTATTCAACAGCTGTTACAACTATCAAGACAAAATTTAATAATCAGGGGTTTTGTAAAATAATAAACTCGGGTGCTTGAAGTGTCGAAGAAGTGATTGAGTAAATGATGCCTGTGCATCAATCTGACTTTATTCAACAGCTGTTACAACTATCAAGACAAAATTTAATAATCAGGGGTTTTGTAAAATAATAAACTCGGGTGCTTGAAGTGTCGAAGAAGTGATTGAGTAAATGATGTCTGTGCATCAATCTGACTTTATTCAACAGCTGTTACAACTATCAAGACAAAATTTAATAATCAGGCGTTTTGTAAAATAATAAACTCGGGTGCTTGAAGTGTCGAAGAAGTGATTGAGTAAATGATGTCTGTGCATCAATCTGACTTTATTCAACAGCTGTTACAACTATCAAGACAAAATTTAATAAACAGGGGTTTTGTAAAATAATAAACTCGGGTGCTTGAAGTGTCGAAGAAGTGATTGAGTAAATGATGTCTGTGCATCAATCTGACTTTATTCAACAGCTGTTACAACTATCAAGACAAAATTTAATAATCAGGGGTTTTGTAAAATAATAAACTCGGGTGCTTGAAGTGTCGAAGAAGTGATTGAGTAAATGACGCCCGTGCATCAATCTGACTTTATTCAACAGCTGTTTCAGCTATCAAGAAAAAATTTATAATCAGGGGTTTTGTAAAATAATAAACTCGGGTGCTTGAAGTGTCGAAGAAGTGATTGAGTAAATGATGTCTGTGCATCAATCTGACTTTATTCAACAGCTGTTACAACTATCAAGACAAAAATTTAATAAACAGGGGTTTTGTAAAATAATAAACTCGGGTGCTTGAAGTGTCGAAGAAGTGATTGAGTAAATGATGCCTGTGCATCAATCTGACTTTATTCAACAGCTGTTACAACTATCAAGACAAAATTTAATAATCAGGGGTTTTGTAAAATAATAAACTCGGGTGCTTGAAGTGTCGAAGAAGTGATTGAGTAAATGATGTCTGTGCATCAATCTGACTTTATTCAACAGCTGTTACAACTATCAAGACAAAATTTAATAATCAGGGGTTTTGTAAAATAATAAACTCGGGTGCTTGAAGTGTCGAAGAAGTGATTGAGTAAATGATGTCTGTGCATCAATCTGACTTTATTCAACAGCTGTTACAACTATCAAGACAAAAATTTAATAAACAGGGGTTTTGTAAAATAATAAACTCGGGTGCTTGAAGTGTCGAAGAAGTGATTGAGTAAATGATGTCTGTGCATCAATCTGACTTTATTCAACAGCTGTTACAACTATCAAGACAAAATTTAATAATCAGGGGTTTTGTAAAATAATAAACTCGGGTGCTTGAAGTGTCGAAGAAGTGATTGAGTAAATGATGTCTGTGCATCAATCTGACTTTATTCAACAGCTGTTACAACTATCAAGACAAAATTTAATAATCAGGGGTTTTGTAAAATAATAAACTCGGGTGCTTGAAGTGTCGAAGAAGTGATTGAGTAAATGATGTCTGTGCATCAATCTGACTTTATTCAACAGCTGTTACAACTATCAAGACAAAATTTAATAATCAGGGGTTTTGTAAAATAATAAACTCGGGTGCTTGAAGTGTCGAAGAAGTGATTGAGTAAATGATGTCTGTGCATCAATCTGACTTTATTCAACAGCTGTTACAACTATCAAGACAAAATTTAATAATCAGGGGTTTTGTAAAATAATAAACTCGTGTGCTTGAAGTGTCGAAGAAGTGATTGAGTAAATGATGTCTGTGCATCAATCTGACTTTATTCAACAGCTGTTACAACTATCAAGACAAAAATTTAATAATCAGGGGTTTTGTAAAATAATAAACTCGAGTGCTTGAAGTGTCGAAGAAGTGATTGAGTAAATGATGCCTGTGCATCAATCTGACTTTATTCAACAGCTGTTCCAGCTATCAAGACAAAAATTTAATAAATAGGGGTTTTGTAAAATAATAATAAACTCGGGTGCTTGAAGTGCCGGAAAGTGATTGATTAAATGATACCCGTGCATCAATCTGACTTTATTCAACAGCTGTTTCAGCTATCAAGACAAAAATTTAATAAACAGGGGTTTTGTAAAATAATAATAAACTCGGGTGCTTGAAGTGTCGAAGAAGTGACTGAGTAAATGATGTCTATGCATCAATCTCACTTCATTCAACAGCTGTTTCAGCTATCAAGACAAAAATTTAATAATCAAGGGTTTTGTAAAACAATAATAATCTCGGGTGCTTGAAGTGATTGAGTAAATGACGCCCGTGCATCAATCTGACTTTATTCAACAGCTGTTTCAGCTATCAAGACAAAAATTTTATAATCAGGGGTTTTGTAAAATAATAAACTCGGGTGCTTGAAGTGTCGAAGAAGTGATTGAGTAAATGATGCCTGTGCATCAATCTGACTTTATTCAACAGCTGTTACAACTATGAAGACAAAAATTTAATAAACAGGGGTTTTGTAAAATAATAATAAACTCGGGTACTTGAAGTGTCGAAGAAGTGATTGAGTAAATGATGCCTGTGCATCAATCTGACTTTATTCAACAGCTGTTACAACTATCAAGACAAAAATTTAATAAACAGGGGTTTTGTAAAATAATAAACTCGAGTGCTTGAAGTGTCGAAGAAGTGATTGAGTAAATGATGCCTGTGCATCAATCTGACTTTATTCAACAGCTGTTTCAGCTATCAAGACAAAAATTTAATAATCAAGGGTTTTGTAAAATAATAAACTCGGGTGCTTGAAGTGTCGAAGAAGTGATTGAGTAAATGATGTCTGTGCATCAATCTGACTTTATTCAACAGCTGTTACAACTATCAAGACAAAATTTAATAATCAGGCGTTTTGTAAAACAATAAACTCGGGTGCTTGAAGTGTCGAAGAAGTGATTGAGTAAATGATGTCTGTGCATCAATCTGACTTTATTCAACAGCTGTTACAACTATCAAGACAAAAATTTAATAAACAGGGGTTTTGTAAAATAATAAACTCGGGTGCTTGAAGTGTCGAAGAAGTGATTGAGTAAATGATGTCTGTGCATCAATCTGACTTTATTCAACAGCTGTTACAACTATCAAGACAAAAATTTAATAATCAGGGGTTTTGTAAAATAATAAACTCGGGTGCTTGAAGTGTCGAAGAAGTGATTGAGTAAATGACGCCCGTGCATCAATCTGACTTTATTCAACAGCTGTTTCAGCTATCAAGACAAAAATTTAATAATCAGGGGTTTTGTAAAATAATAAACTCGGGTGCTTGAAGTGTCGAAGAAGTGATTGAGTAAATGATGTCTGTGCATCAATCTGACTTTATTCAACAGCTGTTACAACTATGAAGACAAAAATTTAATAAACAGGGGTTTTGTAAAATAATAAACTCGGGTGCTTGAAGTGTCGAAGAAGTGATTGAGTAAATGATGCCTGTGCATCAATCTGACTTTATTCAACAGCTGTTACAACTATCAAGACAAAATTTAATAATCAGGGATTTTGTAAAATAATAAACTCGGGTGCTTGAAGTGTCGAAGAAGTGATTGAGTAAATGATGTCTGTGCATCAATCTGACTTTATTCAACAGCTGTTACAACTATCAAGACAAAATTTAATAATCAGGGGTTTTGTAAAATAATAAACTCGGGTGCTTGAAGTGTCGAAGAAGTGATTGAGTAAATGATGTCTGTGCATCAATCTGACTTTATTCAACAGCTGTTACAACTATCAAGACAAAATTTAATAATCAGGGGTTTTGTAAAATAATAAACTCGGGTGCTTGAAGTGTCGAAGAAGTGATTGAGTAAATGATGTCTGTGCATCAATCTGACTTTATTCAACAGCTGTTACAACTATCAAGACAAAATTTAATAATCAGGGGTTTTGTAAAATAATAAACTCGGGTGCTTGAAGTGTCGAAGAAGTGATTGAGTAAATGATGTCTGTGCATCAATCTGACTTTATTCAACAGCTGTTACAACTATCAAGACAAAATTTAATAATCAGGGGTTTTGTAAAATAATAAACTCGGGTGCTTGAAGTGTCGAAGAAGTGATTGAGTAAATGATGTCTGTGCATCAATCTGACTTTATTCAACAGCTGTTACAACTATCAAGACAAAATTTAATAATCAGGGGTTTTGTAAAATAATAAACTCGGGTGCTTGAAGTGTCGAAGAAGTGATTGAGTAAATGATGTCTGTGCATCAATCTGACTTTATTCAACAGCTGTTACAACTATCAAGACAAAAATTTAATAATCAGGGGTTTTGTAAAATAATAAACTCGGGTGCTTGAAGTGTCGAAGAAGTGATTGAGTAAATGATGTCTGTGCATCAATCTGACTTTATTCAACAGCTGTTACAACTATCAAGACAAAATTTAATAATCAGGGGTTTTGTAAAATAATAAACTCGAGTGCTTGAAGTGTCGAAGAAGTGATTGAGTAAATGATGCTTGTGCATCAATCTGACTTTATTCAACAGCGGTTCCAGCTATCAAGACAAAAATTTAATAAATAGGGGTTTTGTAAAATAATAATAAACTCGGGTGCTTGAAGTGTCGGAGAAGTGATTGATTAAATGATGCCCGTGCATCAATCTGACTTTATTCAACAGCTGTTTCAGCTATCAAGACAAAAATTTAATAAACAGGGGTTTTGTAAAATAATAATAAACTCGGGTGCTTGAAGTGTCGAAGAAGTGACTGAGTAAATGATGTCTATGCATCAATCTCACTTCATTCAACAGCTGTTTCAGCTATCAAGACAAAAATTTAATAATCAAGGGTTTTGTAAAACAATAATAATCTCGGGTGCTTGAAGTGATTGAGTAAATGACGCCCGTGCATCAATCTGACTTTATTCAACAGCTGTTTCAGCTAGCAAGACAAAAATTTTATAATCAGGGATTTTGTAAAATAATAAACTCGGGTGCTTGAGGTGTCGAAGAAGTGATTGAGTAAATGATGCCTGTGCATCAATCTGACTTTATTCAACCGTTGTTACAACTATGAAGACAAAAATTTAATAAACAGGGGTTTTGTAAAATAATAATAAACTCGGGTACTTGAAGTGTCGAAGAAGTGATTGAGTAAAAGATGCCTGTGCATCAATCTGAATTTATTCAACAGCTGTTAAAACTATCAAGACAAAAATATAATAAACAGGGGTTTTGTAAAATAATAAACTCGAGTGCTTGAAGTGTCGAAGAAGTGATGGAGTAAATGATGCCTGTGCATCAATCTGACTTTATTCAACAGCTGTTTCAGCTATCAAGACAAAAATTTAATAATCAAGGGTTTTGTAAAATAATAAACTCGGGTGCTTGAAGTGTCGAAGAAGTGATTGAGTAAATGATGTCTGTGCATCAATCTGACTTTATTCAACAGCTATTACAACTATCAAGACAAAAATTTAATAATCAGGCGTTTTGTAAAACAATAAACTCGGGTGCTTGAAGTGTCGAAGAAGTGATTGAGTAAATGATGTCTGTGCATCAATCTGACTTTATTCAACAGCTGTTACAACTATCAAGACAAAATTTAATAAACAGGGGTTTTGTAAAATAATAAACTCGGGTGCTTGAAGTGTCGAAGAAGTGATTGAGTAAATGATGTCTGTGCATCAATCTGACTTTATTCAACAGCTGTTACAACTATCAAGACAAAAATTTAATAATCAGGGGTTTTGTAAAATAATAAACTCGGGTGCTTGAAGTGTCGAAGAAGTGATTGAGTAAATGATGCCCGTGCATCAATCTGACTTCATTCAACAGCTGTTTCAGCTATCAAGACAAAAATTTTATAATCAGGGGTTTTGTAAAATAATAAACTCGTGTGCTTGAAGTGTCGAAGAAGTGATTGAGTAAATGATGCCCGTGCATCAATCTGACTTTATTCAACAGCTGTTTCAGCTATCAAGACAAAAATTTTATAATCAGGGGTTTTGTAAAATAATAAACTCGTGTGCTTGAAGTGTCGAAGAAGTGATTGAGTAAATGATGCCCGTGCATCAATCTGACTTCATTCAACAGCTGTTTCAGCTATCAAGACAAAAATTTAATAATCAAGGGTTTTGTAAAACAATAATAAACTCGGGTGCTTGAAGTGTCGAAGAAGTGATTGAGTAAATGATGCCCGTGCATCAATCTGACTTTATTCAACAGCTGTTTCAGCTATCAAGACAAAAATTTTATAATCAGGGGTTTTGTAAAATAATAAACTCGGGTGCTTGAAGTGTCGAAGAAGTGATTGAGTAAATGATGCCCGTGCATCAATCTGACTTCATTCAACAGCTGTTTCAGCTATCAAGACAAAAATTTAATAATCAATTGTTTTGTAAAACAATAATAAACTCGGGTGCTTGAAGTGTCGAAGAAGTGATTGAGTAAATGATGACCGTGCATCAATCTGACTTTATTCAACAGCTGTTTCAGCTATCAAGAAAAAAATTATAATCAGGGGTTTTGTAAAATAATAAACTCGAGTGCTTGAAGTGTCGAAGAAGTGATTGAGTAAATGATGCCTGTGCATCAATCTGACTTTATTCAACAGCTGTTCCAGCTATCAAGACAAAAATTTAATAAATAGGGGGTTTGTAAAATAATAATAAACTCGGGTGCTTGAAGTGTCGAAGAAGTGATTGATTAAATGATGCCCGTGCATCAATCTGACTTTATTCAACAGCTGTTTCAGCTATCAAGACAAAAATTTAATAAACAGGGGTTTTGTAAAATAATAATAAACTCGGGTGCTTGAAGTGTCGAAGAAGTGACTGAGTAAATGATGTCTATGCATCAATCTCACTTCATTCAACAGCTGTTTCAGCTATCAAGACAAAAATTTAATAATCAAGGGTTTTGTAAAACAATAATAATCTCGGGTGCTTGAAGTGATTGAGTAAATGACGCCCGTGCATCAATCTGACTTTATTCAACAGCTGTTTCAGCTAGCAAGACAAAAATTTTATAATCAGGGGTTTTGTAAAATAATAAACTCGGGTGCTTGAAGTGTCGAAGAAGTGACTGAGTAAATGATGTCTGTGCATCAATCTGACTTTATTCAACAGCTGTTACAACTATCAAGACAAAAATTTATTAAACAGTGGTTTTGTAAAATAATAATAAACTCGGGTACTTGAAGTGTCGAAGAAGTGATTGAGTAAATGATGCCTGTGCATCAATCTGACTTTATTCAACCGTTGTTACAACTATGAAGACAAAAATTTAATAAACAGGGGTTTTGTAAAATAATAATAAACTCGGGTACTTGAAGTGTCGAAGAAGTGATTGAGTAAAAGATGCCTGTGCATCAATCTGAATTTATTCAACAGCTGTTACAACTATCAAGACAAAAATTTAATAAACAGGGGTTTTGTAAAATAATAAACTTGGGTGCTTGAAGTGTCGAAGAAGTGATTGAGTAAGTGATGCCTGTGCATCAATCTGACTTTATTCAACAGCTGTTACAACTATCAAGACAAAAATTTAATAAACAGGGGTTTTGTAAAATAATAAACTCGAGTGCTTGAAGTGTCGAAGAAGTGATGGAGTAAATGATGCCTGTGCATCAATCTGACTTTATTCAACAGCTGTTTCAGCTATCAAGACAAAAATTTTATAATCAGGGGTTTTGTAAAATAATAAACTCGGGTGCTTGAAGTGTCGAAGAAGTGATTGAGTAAATGACGCCCGTGCATCAATCTGACTTTATTCAACAGCTGTTTCAGCTAGCAAGACAAAAATTTTATAATCAGGGGTTTTGTGAAATCATAAACTCGGGTGCTTGAAGTGTCGAAGAAGTGACTGAGTAAATGATGTCTGTGCATCAATCTGACTTTATTCAACAGCTGTTACAACTATCAAGACAAAAATTTATTAAACAGTGGTTTTGTAAAATAATAATAAACTCGGGTACTTGAAGTGTCGAAGAAGTGATTGAGTAAATGATGCCTGTGCATCAATCTGACTTTATTCAACCGTTGTTACAACTATGAAGACAAAAATTTAATAAGCAGGGGTTTTGTAAAATAATAATAAACTCGGGTACTTGAAGTGTCGAAGAAGTGATTGAGTAAAAGATGCCTGTGCATCAATCTGAATTTATTCAACAGCTGTTACAACTATCAAGACAAAAATTTAATAAACAGGGGTTTTGTAAAATAATAAACTTGGGTGCTTGAAGTGTCGAAGAAGTGATTGAGTAAGTGATGCCTGTGCATCAATCTGACTTTATTCAACAGCTGTTACAACTATCAAGACAAAAATTTAATAAACAGTGGTTTTGTAAAATAATAAACTCGAGTGCTTGAAGTGTCGAAGAAGTGATGGAATAAATGATGCCTGTGCATCAATCTGACTTTATTCAACAGCTGTTTCAGCTATCAAGACAAAAATTTTATAATCAGGGGTTTTGTAAAATAATAAACTCGTGTGCTTGAAGTGTCGAAGAAGTGATTGAGTAAATGATGCCCGTGCATCAATCTGACTTTATTCAACAGCTGTTTCAGCTATCAAGACAAAAATTTTATAATCAGGGGTTTTGTAAAATAATAAACTCGTGTGCTTGAAGTGTCGAAGAAGTGATTGAGTAAATGATGCCCGTGCATCAATCTGACTTCATTCAACAGCTGTTTCAGCTATCAAGACAAAAATTTAATAATAAAGGGTTTTGTAAAACAATAATAAACTCGGGTGCTTGAAGTGTCGAAGAAGTGATTGAGTAAATGATGCCCGTGCATCAATCTGACTTTATTCAACCGTTGTTACAACTATGAAGACAAAAATTTAATGAACAGGGGTTTTGTAAAATAATAATAAACTCGGGTACTTGAAGTGTCGAAGAAGTGATTGAGTAAAAGATGCCTGTGCATCAATCTGACTTTATTCAACAGCTGTTACAACTATCAAGACAAAAATTTAATAAACAGGGGTTTTGTAAAATAATAAACTCGGGTGCTTGAAGTGTCGAAGAAGTGATTGAGTAAATGATGCCTGTGCATCAATCTGACTTTATTCAACAGCTGTTACAACTATCAAGACAAAAATTTAATAATCAGGGGTTTTGTAAAATAATAAACTCGAGTGCTTGAAGTGTCGAAGAAGTGATGGAGTAAATGATGCCTGTGCATCAATCTGACTTTATTCAACAGCTGTTTCAGCTATCAAGACAAAAATTTTATAATCAGGGGTTTTGTAAAATAATAAACTCGGGTGCTTGAAGTGTCGAAGAAGTGATTGAGTAAATGACGCCCGTGCATCAATCTGACTTTATTCAACAGCTGTTTCAGCTATCAAGACAAAAATTTTATAATCAGGGGTTTTGTAAAATAATAAACTCGGGTGCTTGAAGTGTCGAAGAAGTGACTGAGTAAATGATGTCTGTGCATCAATCTGACTTTATTCAACAGCTGTTACAACTATCAAGACAAAAATTTTATAATCAGGGGTTTTGTAAAATAATAAACTCGTGTGCTTGAAGTGTCGAAGAAGTGATTGAGTAAATGATGCCCGTGCATCAATCTGACTTCATTCAACAGCTGTTTCAGCTATCAAGACAAAAATTTAATAATCAAGGGTTTTGTAAAACAATAATAAACTCGGGTACTTGAAGTGTCGAAGAAGTGATTGAGTAAATGATGCCTGTGCATCAATCTGACTTTATTCAACCGTTGTTACAACTATGAAGACAAAAATTTAATAAACAGGGGTTTTGTAAAATAATAATAAACTCGGGTACTTGAAGTGTCGAAGAAGTGATTGAGTAAAAGATGCCTGTGCATCAATCTGAATTTATTCAACAGCTGTTACAACTATCAAGACAAAAATTTAATAAACAGGGGTTTTGTAAAATAATAAACTCGGGTGCTTGAAGTGTCGAAGAAGTGATTGAGTAAATGATGCCTGTGCATCAATCTGACTTTATTCAACAGCTGTTACAACTATCAAGACAAAAATTTAATAAACAGGGGTTTTGTAAAATAATAAACTCGAGTGCTTGAAGTGTCGAAGAAGTGATGGAGTAAATGATGCCTGTGCATCAATCTGACTTTATTCAACAGCTGTTTCAGCTATCAAGACAAAAATTTATAATCAGGGGTTTTGTAAAATAATAAACTCGGGTGCTTGAAGTGTCGAAGAAGTGATTGAGTAAATGATGTCTGTGCATCAATCTGACTTTATTCAACAGCTGTTACAACTATGAAGACAAAAATTTAATAAACAGGGGTTTTGTAAAATAATAAACTCGGGTGCTTGAAGTGTCGAAGAAGTGATTGAGTAAATGATGCCTGTGCATCAATCTGACTTTATTCAACAGCTGTTACAACTATCAAGACAAAATTTAATAATCAGGGATTTTGTAAAATAATAAACTCGGGTGCTTGAAGTGTCGAAGAAGTGATTGAGTAAATGATGTCTGTGCATCAATCTGACTTTATTCAACAGCTGTTACAACTATCAAGACAAAAATTTAATAATCAGGGGTTTTGTAAAATAATAAACTCGGGTGCTTGAAGTGTCGAAGAAGTGATTGAGTAAATGATGTCTGTGCATCAATCTGACTTTATTCAACAGCTGTTACAACTATCAAGACAAAAATTTAATAAACAGGGGTTTTGTAAAATAATAAACTCTGGTGCTTGAAGTGTCGAAGAAGTGATTGAGTAAATGATGTCTGTGCATCAATCTGACTTTATTCAACAGCTGTTACAACTATCAAGACAAAAATTTAATAATCAGGGGTTTTGTAAAATAATAAACTCGGGTGCTTGAAGTGTCGAAGAAGTGATTGAGTAAATGATGTCTGTGCATCAATCTGACTTTATTCAACAGCTGTTACGACTATCAAGACAAAAATTTAATAATCAGGGGTTTTGTAAAATAATAAACTCGGGTGCTTGAAGTGTCGAAGAAGTGATTGAGTAAATGATGTCTGTGCATCAATCTGACTTTATTCAACAGCTGTTACAACTATCAAGACAAAAATTTAATAATCAGGGGTTTTGTAAAATAATAAACTCGGGTGCTTGAAGTGTCGAAGAAGTGATTGAGTAAATGATGTCTGTGCATCAATCTGACTTTATTCAACAGCTGTTACAACTATCAAGACAAAAATTTAATATACAGGGGTTTTGTAAAATAATAAACTCGGGTGCTTGAAGTGTCGAAGAAGTGATTGAGTAAATGATGTCTGTGCATCAATCTGACTTTATTCAACAGCTGTTACAACTATCAAGACAAAATTTAATAATCAGGGGTTTTGTAAAATAATAAACTCGAGTGCTTGAAGTGTCGAAGAAGTGATTGAGTAAATGATGCCTGTGCATCAATCTGACTTTATTCAACAGCGGTTCCAGCTATCAAGACAAAAATTTAATAAATAGGGGTTTTGTAAAATAATAATAAACTCGGGTGCTTGAAGTGTCGGAGAAGTGATTGATTAAATGATGCCCGTGCATCAATCTGACTTTATTCAACAGCTGTTTCAGCTATCAAGACAAAAATTTAATAAACAGGGGTTTTGTAAAATAATAATAAACTCGGGTGCTTGAAGTGTCGAAGAAGTGACTGAGTAAATGATGTCTATGCATCAATCTCACTTCATTCAACAGCTGTTTCAGCTATCAAGACAAAAATTTAATAATCAAGGGTTTTGTAAAACAATAATAATCTCGGGTGCTTGAAGTGATTGAGTAAATGACGCCCGTGCATCAATCTGACTTTATTCAACAGCTGTTTCAGCTAGCAAGACAAAAATTTTATAATCAGGGATTTTGTAAAATAATAAACTCGGGTGCTTGAGGTGTCGAAGAAGTGATTGAGTAAATGATGCCTGTGCATCAATCTGACTTTATTCAACCGTTGTTACAACTATGAAGACAAAAATTTAATAAACAGGGGTTTTGTAAAATAATAATAAACTCGGGTACTTGAAGTGTCGAAGAAGTGATTGAGTAAAAGATGCCTGTGCATCAATCTGAATTTATTCAACAGCTGTTAAAACTATCAAGACAAAAATATAATAAACAGGGGTTTTGTAAAATAATAAACTCGAGTGCTTGAAGTGTCGAAGAAGTGATTGAGTAAATGATGCCTGTGCATCAATCTGACTTTATTCAACAGCTGTTTCAGCTATCAAGACAAAAATTTAATAATCAAGGGTTTTGTAAAATAATAAACTCGGGTGCTTGAAGTGTCGAAGAAGTGATTGAGTAAATGATGTCTGTGCATCAATCTGACTTTATTCAACAGCTATTACAACTATCAAGACAAAATTTAATAATCAGGCGTTTTGTAAAACAATAAACTCGGGTGCTTGAAGTGTCGAAGAAGTGATTGAGTAAATGATGTCTGTGCATCAATCTGACTTTATTCAACAGCTGTTTACAACTATCAAGACAAAATTTAATAATACAGGGGTTTTGTAAAATAATAAACTCGGGTGCTTGAAGTGTCGAAGAAGTGATTGAGTAAATGATGTCTGTGCATCAATCTGACTTTATTCAACAGCTGTTACAACTATCAAGACAAAAATTTAATAATCAGGGGTTTTGTAAAATAATAAACTCGGGTGCTTGAAGTGTCGAAGAAGTGATTGAGTAAATGATGCCCGTGCATCAATCTGACTTCATTCAACAGCTGTTTCAGCTATCAAGACAAAAATTTTATAATCAGGGGTTTTGTAAAACAATAATAAACTCGTGTGCTTGAAGTGTCGAAGAAGTGATTGAGTAAATGACGCCCGTGCATCAATCTGACTTTATTCAACAGCTGTTTCAGCTATCAAGACAAAAATTTTATAATCAGGGGTTTTGTAAAATAATAAACTCGTGTGCTTGAAGTGTCGAAGAAGTGATTGAGTAAATGATGCCCGTGCATCAATCTGACTTCATTCAACAGCTGTTTCAGCTATCAAGACAAAAATTTAATAATCAAGGGTTTTGTAAAACAATAATAAACTCGGGTGCTTGAAGTGTCGAAGAAGTGATTGAGTAAATGATGCCCGTGCATCAATCTGACTTTATTCAACAGCTGTTTCAGCTATCAAGACAAAAATTTTATAATCAGGGGTTTTGTAAAATAATAAACTCGTGTGCTTGAAGTATCGAAGAAGTGATTGAGTAAATGATGCCCGTGCATCAATCTGACTTCATTCAACAGCTGTTTCAGCTATCAAGACAAAAATTTAATAATCAATTGTTTTGTAAAACAATAATAAACTCGGGTGCTTGAAGTGTCGAAGAAGTGATTGAGTAAATGATGCCCGTGCATCAATCTGACTTTATTCAACAGCTGTTTCAGCTATCAAGACAAAAAATTATAATCAGGGGTTTTGTAAAATAATAAACTCGAGTGCTTGAAGTGTCGAAGAAGTGATTGAGTAAATGATGCCTGTGCATCAATCTGACTTTATTCAACAGCTGTTCCAGCTATCAAGACAAAAATTTAATAAATAGGGGGTTTGTAAAATAATAATAAACTCGGGTGCTTGAAGTGTCGAAGAAGTGATTGATTAAATGATGCCCGTGCATCAATCTGACTTTATTCAACAGCTGTTTCAGCTATCAAGACAAAAATTTAATAAACAGGGGTTTTGTAAAATAATAATAAACTCGGGTGCTTGAAGTGTCGAAGAAGTGACTGAGTAAATGATGTCTATGCATCAATCTCACTTCATTCAACAGCTGTTTCAGCTATCAAGACAAAAATTTAATAATCAAGGGTTTTGTAAAACAATAATAATCTCGGGTGCTTGAAGTGATTGAGTAAATGACGCCCGTGCATCAATCTGACTTTATTCAACAGCTGTTTCAGCTAGCAAGACAAAAATTTTATAATCAGGGGTTTTGTAAAATAATAAACTCGGGTGCTTGAAGTGTCGAAGAAGGGACTGAGTAAATGATGTCTGTGCATCAATCTGACTTTATTCAACAGCTGTTACAACTATCAAGACAAAAATTTATTAAACAGTGGTTTTGTAAAATAATAATAAACTCGGGTACTTGAAGTGTCGAAGAAGTGATTGAGTAAATGATGCCTGTGCATCAATCTGACTTTATTCAACCGTTGTTACAACTATGAAGACAAAAATTTAATAAACAGGGGTTTTGTAAAATAATAATAAACTCGGGTACTTGAAGTGTCGAAGAAGTGATTGAGTAAAAGATGCCTGTGCATCAATCTGAATTTATTCAACAGCTGTTACAACTATCAAGACAAAAATTTAATAAACAGGGGTTTTGTAAAATAATAAACTTGGGTGCTTGAAGTGTCGAAGAAGTGATTGAGTAAGTGATGCCTGTGCATCAATCTGACTTTATTCAACAGCTGTTACAACTATCAAGACAAAAATTTAATAAACAGGGGTTTTGTAAAATAATAAACTCGAGTGCTTGAAGTGTCGAAGAAGTGATGGAGTAAATGATGCCTGTGCATCAATCTGACTTTATTCAACAGCTGTTTCAGCTATCAAGACAAAAATTTTATAATCAGGGGTTTTGTAAAATAATAAACTCGGGTGCTTGAAGTGTCGAAGAAGTGATTGAGTAAATGACGCCCGTGCATCAATCTGACTTTATTCAACAGCTGTTTCAGCTAGCAAGACAAAAATTTTATAATCAGGGGTTTTGTGAAATCATAAACTCGGGTGCTTGAAGTGTCGAAGAAGTGACTGAGTAAATGATGTCTGTGCATCAATCTGACTTTATTCAACAGCTGTTACAACTATCAAGACAAAAATTTATTAAACAGTGGTTTTGTAAAATAATAATAAACTCGGGTACTTGAAGTGTCGAAGAAGTGATTGAGTAAATGATGCCTGTGCATCAATCTGACTTTATTCAACCGTTGTTACAACTATGAAGACAAAAATTTAATAAGCAGGGGTTTTGTAAAATAATAATAAACTCGGGTACTTGAAGTGTCGAAGAAGTGATTGAGTAAAAGATGCCTGTGCATCAATCTGAATTTATTCAACAGCTGTTACAACTATCAAGACAAAAATTTAATAAACAGGGGTTTTGTAAAATAATAAACTTGGGTGCTTGAAGTGTCGAAGAAGTGATTGAGTAAGTGATGCCTGTGCATCAATCTGACTTTATTCAACAGCTGTTACAACTATCAAGACAAAAATTTAATAAACAGTGGTTTTGTAAAATAATAAACTCGAGTGCTTGAAGTGTCGAAGAAGTGATGGAATAAATGATGCCTGTGCATCAATCTGACTTTATTCAACAGCTGTTTCAGCTATCAAGACAAAAATTTTATAATCAGGGGTTTTGTAAAATAATAAACTCGTGTGCTTGAAGTGTCGAAGAAGTGATTGAGTAAATGATGCCCGTGCATCAATCTGACTTTATTCAACAGCTGTTTCAGCTATCAAGACAAAAATTTTATAATCAGGGGTTTTGTAAAATAATAAACTCGTGTGCTTGAAGTGTCGAAGAAGTGATTGAGTAAATGATGCCCGTGCATCAATCTGACTTCATTCAACAGCTGTTTCAGCTATCAAGACAAAAATTTAATAATCAAGGGTTTTGTAAAACAATAATAAACTCGGGTGCTTGAAGTGTCGAAGAAGTGATTGAGTAAATGATGCCCGTGCATCAATCTGACTTTATTCAACAGCTGTTTCAGCTATCAAGACAAAAATTTTATAATCAGGGGTTTTGTAAAATAATAATAAACTCGTGTGCTTGAAGTGTCGAAGAAGTGATTGAGTAAATGATGCCCGTGCATCAATCTGACTTCATTCAACAGCTGTTTCAGCTATCAAGACAAAAATTTAATAATCAAGGGTTTTGTAAAACAATAATAAACTCGGGTGCTTGAAGTGTCGAAGAAGTGATTGAGTAAATGATGCCCGTGCATCAATCTGACTTTATTCAACAGCTGTTTCAGCTATCAAGACAAAAATTTTATAATCAGGGGTTTTGTAAAATAATAAACTCGGGTGCTTGAAGTGTCGAAGAAGTGATTGAGTAAATGATGCCCGTGCATCAATCTGACTTCATTCAACAGCTGTTTCAGCTATCAAGACAAAAATTTAATAATCAAGGGTTTTGTAAAACAATAATAAACTCGGGTGCTTGAAGTGTCGAAGAAGTGATTGAGTAAATGATGCCCGTGCATCAATCTGACTTTATTCAACAGCTGTTTCAGCTATCAAGACAAAAATTTTATAATCAGGGGTTTTGTAAAATAATAAACTCGTGTGCTTGAAGTGTCGAAGAAGTGATTGAGTAAATGATGCCCGTGCATCAATCTGACTTCATTCAACAGCTGTTTCAGCTATCAAGACAAAAATTTAATAATCAAGGGTTTTGTAAAACAATAATAAACTCGGGTGCTTGAAGTGTCGAAGAAGTGATTGAGTAAATGATGCCCGTGCATCAATCTGACTTTATTCAACAGCTGTTTCAGCTATCAAGACAAAAATTTTATAATCAGGGGTTTTGTAAAATAATAAACTCGTGTGCTTGAAGTGTCGAAGAAGTGATTGAGTAAATGATGCCCGTGCATCAATCTGACTTCATTCAACAGCTGTTTCAGCTATCAAGACAAAAATTTAATAATCAAGGGTTTTGGAAAACAATAATAAACTCGGGTGCTTGAAGTGTCGAAGAAGTGATTGAGTAAATGATGCCCGTGAATCAATCTGACTTTATTCAACAGCTGTTTCAGCTATCAAGACAAAAATTTTATAATCAGGGGTTTTGTAAAATAATAAACTCGTGTGCTTGAAGTGTCGAAGAAGTGATTGAGTAAATGATGCCCGTGCATCAATCTGACTTCATTCAACAGCTGTTTCAGCTATCAAGACAAAAATATAATAATCAAGGGTTTTGTAAAACAATAATAAACTCGGGTGCTTGAAGTGTCGAAGAAGTGATTGAGTAAATGATGCCCGTGCATCAATCTGACTTTATTCAACAGCTGTTTCAGCTATCAAGACAAAAATTTTATAATCAGGGGTTTTGTAAAATAATAAACTCGTGTGCTTGAAGTGTCGAAGAAGTGATTGAGTAAATGATGCCCGTGCATCAATCTGACTTCATTCAACAGCTGTTTCAGCTATCAAGACAAAAATTTAATAATCAAGGGTTTTGTAAAACAATAATAAACTCGGGTGCTTGAAGTGTCGAAGAAGTGATTGAGTAAATGATGCCCGTGCATCAATCTGACTTTATTCAACAGCTGTTTCAGCTATCAAGACAAAAATTTAATAATCAAGGGTTTTGTAAAACAATAATAATCTCGGGTGCTTGAAGTGTCGAAGAAGTGACTGAGTAAATGATGTCTATGCATCAATCTCACTTCATTCAACAGCTGTTTCAACTATCAAGACAAAAATTTAATAATCAAGGGTTTTGTAAAACAGTAATAATCTCGGGTGCTTGAAGTGTCGAAGAAGTGATTGAGTAAATGACGCCCGTGCATCGATCTGACTTTATTCAACAGCTGTTTCAGCTATCAAGACAAAAATTTTATAATCAGGGGTTTTGTAAAATAATAAACTCGGGTGCTTGAAGTGTCGAAGAAGTGACTGAGTAAATGATGTCTGTGCATCAATCTGACTTTATTCAACAGCTGTTTCAACTATCAAGACAAAAATTTTATAATCAGGGGTTTTGTAAAATAATAAACTCGGGTGCTTGAAGTGTCGAAGAAGTGATTGAGTAAATGATGTCTGTGCATCAATCTGACTTTATTCAACAGCTGTTTCAGCTATCAAGACAAAAATTTTATAATCAGGGGTTTTGTAAAATAATAAACTCGTGTGCTTGAAGTGTCGAAGAAGTGATTGAGTAAATGATGCCCGTGCATCAATCTGACTTTATTCAACAGCTGTTTCAGCTATCAAGACAAAAATTTTATAATCAGGGGTTTTGTAAAATAATAAACTCGTGTGCTTGAAGTGTCGAAGAAGTGATTGAGTAAATGATGCCCGTGCATCAATCTGACTTTATTCAACAGCTGTTTCAGCTATCAAGACAAAAATTTTATAATCAGGGGTTTTGTAAAACAATAATAAACTCGTGTGCTTGAAGTGTCGAAGAAGTGATTGAGTAAATGATGCCCGTGCATCAATCTGACTTTATTCAACAGCTGTTTCAGCTATCAAGACAAAAATTTTATAATCAGGGGTTTTGTAAAATAATAAACTCGTGTGCTTGAAGTGTCGAAGAAGTGATTGAGTAAATGATGCCCGTGCATCAATCTGACTTTATTCAACAGCTGTTTCAGCTATCAAGACAAAAATTTTATAATCAGGGGTTTTGTAAAATAATAAACTCGTGTGCTTGAAGTGTCGAAGAAGTGATTGAGTAAATGATGCCCGTGCATCAATCTGACTTTATTCAACAGCTGTTTCAGCTATCAAGACAAAAATTTTATAATCAGGGGTTTTGTAAAATAATAAACTCGTGTGCTTGAAGTGTCGAAGAAGTGATTGAGTAAATGATGCCCGTGCATCAATCTGACTTTATTCAACAGCTGTTTCAGCTATCAAGACAAAAATTTAATAATCAAGGGTTTTGTAAAACAATAATAAACTCGGGTGCTTGAAGTGTCGAAGAAGTGGCTGAGTAAATGATGTCTGTGCATCAATCTCACTTTATTCAACAGCTGTTTCAGCTATCAAGACAAAAATTTAATAATCAAGGGTTTTGTAAAACAATAATAAATTCGGGTGCTTGAAGTGTCGAAGAAGTGATTGAGTAAATTGATGCCCGTGAATCAATCTGACTTTATTCAACAGCTGTTTCAGCTATCAAGACAAAAATTTTATAATCAGGGTTTTGTAAAATAATAAACTCGGGTGCCTGAAGTGTCGAAGAAGTGACTGAGTAAATGATGTCTGTGCATCAGTCTGACTTTATTCAACAGCTGTTACAACTATCAAGACAAAAATTTATAATCAGGGGTTTTGTAAAATAATAGACTCGGGTGCTTGAAGTGTCGAAGAAGTGATTGAGTAAATGATGTCTGTGCATCAATCTCACTTTATTCAACAGCTGTTTCAGCTATCAAGACAAAAATTTAATAATCAAGGGTTTTGTAAAACAATAATAAACTCGGGTACTTGAAGTGTCGAAGAAGTGATTGAGTAAAAGATGCCTGTGCATCAATCTGAATTTATTCAACAGCTGTTACAACTATCAAGACAAAAATTTAATAAACAGGGGTTTTGTAAAATAATAAACTCGGGTGCTTGAAGTGTCGAAGAAGTGATTGAGTAAATGATGCCCGTGCATCAATCTGACTTTATTCAACAGCTGTTTCAGCTATCAAGACAAAAATTTAATAAACAGGGGTTTTGTAAAATAATAATAAATTCGGGTGCTTGAAGTGTCGAAGAAGTGATTGAGTAAATGACGCCCGTGCATCAATCTGACTTTATTCAACAGCTGTTTCAGCTATCAAGACAAAAATTTTATAATCAGGGGTTTTGTAAAATAATAAACTCGGGTGCTTGAAGTGTCGAAGAAGTGATTGAGTAAATGATGTCTGTGCATCAGTCTGACTTTATTCAACAGCTGTTACAACTATCAAGACAAAATTTTATAATCAGGGGTTTTGTAAAATAATAAACTCGAGTGCTTGAAGTGTCGAAGAAGTGATTGAGTAAATGATGCCCGTGCATCAATCTGACTTTATTCAACAGCTGTTTCAGCTATCAAGGCCAAAATTTTATAATCAGGGGTTTTGTAAAATAATAAATTCGGGTGCTTGAAGTGTCGAAGAAGTGACGGAGTAAATGACGCCCGTGCATCAATCTGACTTTATTCAACAGCTGTTTCAGCTATCAAGACAAAAATTTAATAAACAGGGGTTTTGTAAAATAATAATAAATTCGGGTGCTTGAAGTGTCGAAGAAGTGATTGAGTAAATGACGCCCGTGCATCAATCTGACTTTATTCAACAGCTGTTTCAGCTATCAAGACAAAAATTTAATAAACAGGGGTTTTGTAAAATAATAATAAACTCGGGTGCTTGAAGTGTCGAAGAAGTGATTGAGTAAATGATGCCCGTGCATCAATCTGACTTTATTCAACAGCTGTTTCAGCTATCAAGACAAAAATTTAATAAACAGGGGTTTTGTAAAATAATAATAAACTCGGGTGCTTGAAGTGTCGAAGAAGTGATTGAGTAAATGATGCCCGTGCATCAATCTGACTTTATTCAACAGCTGTTTCAGCTATCAAGACAAAAATTTAATAAACAGGGGTTTTGTAAAACAATAATAAACTCGGGTGCTTGAAGTGTCGAAGAAGTGATTGAGTAAATGATGCCCGTGCATCAATCTGACTTTATTCAACAGCTGTTTCAGCTATCAAGACAAAAATTTTATAATCAGGGGTTTTGTAAAATAATAAACTCGTGTGCTTGAAGTGTCGAAGAAGTGATTGAGTAAATGATGCCCGTGCATCAATCTGACTTCATTCAACAGCTGTTTCAGCTATCAAGACAAAAATTTAATAATCAAGGGTTTTGTAAAACAATAATAAACTCGGGTGCTTGAAGTGTCGAAGAAGTGATTGAGTAAATGATGCCCGTGCATCAATCTGACTTTATTCAACAGCTGTTTCAGCTATCAAGACAAAAATTTTATAATCAGGGGTTTTGTAAAATAATAATAAACTCGGGTGCTTGAAGTGTCGAAGAAGTGATTGAGTAAATGATGCCCGTGCATCAATCTGACTTCATTCAACAGCTGTTTCAGCTATCAAGACAAAAATTTAATAATCAAGGGTTTTGTAAAACAATAATAAACTCGGGTGCTTGAAGTGTCGAAGAAGTGATTGAGTAAATGATGCCCGTGCATCAATCTGACTTTATTCAACAGCTGTTTCAGCTATCAAGACAAAAATTTTATAATCAGGGGTTTTGTAAAATAATAAACTCGTGTGCTTGAAGTGTCGAAGAAGTGATTGAGTAAATGATGCCCGTGCATCAATCTGACTTCATTCAACAGCTGTTTCAGCTATCAAGACAAAAATTTAATAATCAAGGGTTTTGTAAAACAATAATAAACTCGGGTGCTTGAAGTGTCGAAGAAGTGATTGAGTAAATGATGCCCGTGCATCAATCTGACTTTATTCAACAGCTGTTTCAGCTATCAAGACAAAAATGTTATAATCAGGGGTTTTGTAAAATAATAAACTCGTGTGCTTGAAGTGTCGAAGAAGTGATTGAGTAAATGATGCCCGTGCATCAATCTGACTTCATTCAACAGCTGTTTCAGCTATCAAGACAAAAATTTAATAATCAAGGGTTTTGTAAAACAATAATAAACTCGGGTGCTTGAAGTGTCGAAGAAGTGATTGAGTAAATGATGCCCGTGCATCAATCTGACTTTATTCAACAGCTGTTTCAGCTATCAAGACAAAAATTTTATAATCAGGGGTTTTGTAAAATAACAAACTCGTGTGCTTGAAGTGTCGAAGAAGTGATTGAGTAAATGATGCCCGTGCATCAATCTGACTTCATTCAACAGCTGTTTCAGCTATCAAGACAAAAATTTAATAATCAAGGGTTTTGGAAAACAATAATAAACTCGGGTGCTTGAAGTGTCGAAGAAGTGATTGAGTAAATGATGCCCGTGAATCAATCTGACTTTATTCAACAGCTGTTTCAGCTATCAAGACAAAAATTTTATAATCAGGGGTTTTGTAAAATAATAAACTCGTGTGCTTGAAGTGTCGAAGAAGTGATTGAGTAAATGATGCCCGTGCATCAATCTGACTTCATTCAACAGCTGTTTCAGCTATCAAGACAAAAATATAATAATCAAGGGTTTTGTAAAACAATAATAAACTCGGGTGCTTGAAGTGCCGAAGAAGTGATTGAGTAAATGATGCCCGTGCATCAATCTGACTTTATTCAACAGCTGTTTCAGCTATCAAGACAAAAATTTTATAATCAGGGGTTTTGTAAAATAATAAACTCGTGTGCTTGAAGTGTCGAAGAAGTGATTGAGTAAATGATGCCCGTGCATCAATCTGACTTTCATTCAACAGCTGTTTCAGCTATCAAGACAAAAATTTAATAATCAAGGGTTTTGTAAAACAATAATAAACTCGGGTGCTTGAAGTGTCGAAGAAGTGATTGAGTAAATGATGCCCGTGCATCAATCTGACTTTATTCAACAGCTGTTTCAGCTATCAAGACAAAAATTTAATAATCAAGGGTTTTGTAAAACAATAATAATCTCGGGTGCTTGAAGTGTCGAAGAAGTGACTGAGTAAATGATGTCTATGCATCAATCTCACTTCATTCAACAGCTGTTTCAGCTATCAAGACAAAAATTTAATAATCAAGGGTTTTGTAAAACAGTAATAATCTCGGGTGCTTGAAGTGTCGAAGAAGTGATTGAGTAAATGACGCCCGTGCATCGATCTGACTTTATTCAACAGCTGTTTCAGCTATCAAGACAAAAATTTTATAATCAGGGGTTTTGTAAAATAATAAACTCGGGTGCTTGAGGTGTCGAAGAAGTGACTGAGTAAATGATGTCTGTGCATCAATCTGACTTTATTCAACAGCTGTTACAACTATCAAGACAAAAATTTATTAAACAGTGGTTTTGTAAAACAATAATAAACTCGGGTGCTTGAAGTGTCGAAGAAGTGATTGAGTAAATGATGCCCGTGCATCAATCAGACTTTATTCAACCGTTGTTACAACTATGAAGACAAAAATTTAATAAACAGGGGTTTTGTAAAATAATAATAAACTCGGGTACTTGAAGTGTCGAAGAAGTGATTGAGTAAAAGATGCCTGTGCATCAATCTGAATTTATTCAACAGCTGTTACAACTATCAAGACAAAAATTTAATAAACAGGGGTTTTGTAAAATAATAAACTCGAGTGCTTGAAGTGTCGAAGAAGTGACTGAGTAAATGATGTCTGTGCATCAATCTCACTTTATTCAACAGCTGTTTCAGCTATCAAGCCAAAAATTTTATAATCAGGGGTTTTGTAAAATAATAAACTCGTGTGCTTGAAGTGTCGAAGAAGTGATTGAGTAAATGATGCCCGTGCATCAATCTGACTTTATTCAACAGCTGTTTCAGCTATCAAGACAAAAATTTTATAATCAGGGGTTTTGTAAAATAATAAACTCGTGTGCTTGAAGTGTCAAAGAAGTGATTGAGTAAATGATGCCCGTGCATCAATCTGACTTTATTCAACAGCTGTTTCAGCTATCAAGACAAAAATTTTATAATCAGGGGTTTTGTAAAATAATAAACTCGTGTGCTTGAAGTGTCGAAGAAGTGATTGAGTAAATGATGCCCGTGCATCAATCTGACTTTATTCAACAGCTGTTTCAGCTATCAAGACAAAAATTTTATAATCAGGGGTTTTGTAAAATAATAAACTCGTGTGCTTGAAGTGTCGAAGAAGTGATTGAGTAAATGATGCCCGTGCATCAATCTGACTTTATTCAACAGCTGTTTCAGCTATCAAGACAAAAATTTTATAATCAGGGGTTTTGTAAAATAATAAACTCGTGTGCTTGAAGTGTCGAAGAAGTGATTGAGTAAATGATGCCCGTGCATCAATCTGACTTTATTCAACAGCTGTTTCAGCTATCAAGACAAAAATTTTATAATCAGGGGTTTTGTAAAATAATAAACTCGTGTGCTTGAAGTGTCGAAGAAGTGATTGAGTAAATGATGCCCGTGCATCAATCTGACTTTATTCAACAGCTGTTTCAGCTATCAAGACAAAAATTTAATAATCAAGGGTTTTGTAAAACAATAATAAACTCGGGTGCTTGAAGTGTCGAAGAAGTGGCTGAGTAAATGATGTCTGTGCATCAATCTCACTTTATTCAACAGCTGTTTCAGCTATCAAGACAAAAATTTAATAATCAAGGGTTTTGTAAAACAATAATAAATTCGGGTGCTTGAAGTGTCGAAGAAGTGATTGAGTAAATGATGCCCGTGAATCAATCTGACTTTATTCAACAGCTGTTTCAGCTATCAAGACAAAAATTTTATAATCAGGGTTTTGTAAAATAATAAACTCGGGTGCCTGAAGTGTCGAAGAAGTGACTGAGTAAATGATGTCTGTGCATCAGTCTGACTTTATTCAACAGCTGTTACAACTATCAAGACAAAAATTTATAATCAGGGGTTTTGTAAAATAATAGACTCGGGTGCTTGAAGTGTCGAAGAAGTGATTGAGTAAATGATGTCTGTGCATCAATCTCACTTTATTCAACAGATGTTTCAGCTATCAAGACAAAAATTTTATAATCAGGGGTTTTGTAAAATAATAAAGTCGGGTGCTTGAAGTGTCAAAGAAGTGATTGAGTAAATGATGTCTGTGCATCAGTCTGACTTTATTCAACAGCTGTTACAACTATCAAGACAAAATTTTATAATCAGGGGTTTTGTAAAATAATAAACTCGAGTGCTTGAAGTGTCGAAGAAGTGATTGAGTAAATGATGCCTGTGCATCAATCTGACTTTATTCAACAGCTGTTTCAGCTATCAAGGCCAAAATTTTATAATCAGGGGTTTTGTAAAATAATAAATTCGGGTGCTTGAAGTGTCGAAGAAGTGACGGAGTAAATGACGCCCGTGCATCAATCTGACTTTATTCAACAGCTGTTTCAGCTATCAAGACAAAAATTTAATAAACAGGGGTTTTGTAAAATAATAATAAATTCGGGTGCTTGAAGTGTCGAAGAAGTGATTGAGTAAATGACGCCCGTGCATCAATCTGACTTTATTCAACAGCTGTTTCAGCTATCAAGACAAAAATTTTATAATCAGGGGTTTTGTAAAATAATAAACTCGGGTGCTTGAAGTGTCGAAGAAGTGATTGAGTAAATGATGTCTGTGCATCAGTCTGACTTTATTCAACAGCTGTTACAACTATCAAGACAAAATTTTATAATCAGGGGTTTTGTAAAATAATAAACTCGAGTGCTTGAAGTGTCGAAGAAGTGATTGAGTAAATGATGCCCGTGCATCAATCTGACTTTATTCAACAGCTGTTTCAGCTATCAAGGCCAAAATTTTATAATCAGGGGTTTTGTAAAATAATAAATTCGGGTGCTTGAAGTGTCGAAGAAGTGACGGAGTAAATGACGCCCGTGCATCAATCTGACTTTATTCAACAGCTGTTTCAGCTATCAAGACAAAAATTTAATAAACAGGGGTTTTGTAAAATAATAATAAATTCGGGTGCTTGAAGTGTCGAAGAAGTGATTGAGTAAATGATGCCCGTGCATCAATCTGACTTTATTCAACAGCTGTTTCAGCTATCAAGACAAAAATTTAATAAACAGGGGTTTTGTAAAATAATAATAAACTCGGGTGCTTGAAGTGTCGAAGAAGTGATTGAGTAAATGATGCCCGTGCATCAATCTGACTTTATTCAACAGCTGTTTCAGCTATCAAGACAAAAATTTAATAAACAGGGGTTTTGTAAAATAATAATAAACTCGGGTGCTTGAAGTGTCGAAGAAGTGATTGAGTAAATGATGCCTGTGCATCAATCTGACTTTATTCAACAGCTGTTTCAGCTATCAAGACAAAAATTTAATAAACAGGGGTTTTGTAAAACAATAATAAACTCGGGTGCTTGAAGTGTCGAAGAAGTGATTGAGTAAATGATGCCCGTGCATCAATCTGACTTTATTCAACAGCTGTTTCAGCTATCAAGACAAAAATTTTATAATCAGGGGTTTTGTAAAATAATAAACTCGTGTGCTTGAAGTGTCGAAGAAGTGATTGAGTAAATGATGCCCGTGCATCAATCTGACTTCATTCAACAGCTGTTTCAGCTATCAAGACAAAAATTTAATAATCAAGGGTTTTGTAAAACAATAATAAACTCGGGTGCTTGAAGTGTCGAAGAAGTGATTGAGTAAATGATGCCCGTGCATCAATCTGACTTTATTCAACAGCTGTTTCAGCTATCAAGACAAAAATTTTATAATCAGGGGTTTTGTAAAATAATAAACTCGTGTGCTTGAAGTGTCGAAGAAGTGATTGAGTAAATGATGCCCGTGCATCAATCTGACTTCATTCAACAGCTGTTTCAGCTATCAAGACAAAAATTTAATAATCAAGGGTTTTGTAAAACAATAATAAACTCGGGTGCTTGAAGTGTCGAAGAAGTGATTGAGTAAATGATGCCCGTGCATCAATCTGACTTTATTCAACAGCTGTTTCAGCTATCAAGACAAAAATTTTATAATCAGGGGTTTTGTAAAATAATAAACTCGTGTGCTTGAAGTGTCGAAGAAGTGATTGAGTAAATGATGCCCGTGCATCAATCTGACTTCATTCAACAGCTGTTTCAGCTATCAAGACAAAAATTTAATAATCAAGGGTTTTGTAAAACAATAATAAACTCGGGTGCTTGAAGTGTCGAAGAAGTGATTGAGTAAATGATGCCCGTGCATCAATCTGACTTTATTCAACAGCTGTTTCAGCTATCAAGACAAAAATTTTATAATCAGGGGTTTTGTAAAATAATAAACTCGTGTGCTTGAAGTGTCGAAGAAGTGATTGAGTAAATGATGCCCGTGCATCAATCTGACTTCATTCAACAGCTGTTTCAGCTATCAAGACAAAAATTTAATAATCAAGGGTTTTGTAAAACAATAATAAACTCGGGTGCTTGAAGTGTCGAAGAAGTGATTGAGTAAATGATGCCCGTGCATCAATCTGACTTTATTCAACAGCTGTTTCAGCTATCAAGACAAAAATTTTATAATCAGGGGTTTTGTAAAATAATAAACTCGGGTGCTTGAAGTGTCGAAGAAGTGATTGAGTAAATGATGCCCGTGCATCAATCTGACTTCATTCAACAGCTGTTTCAGCTATCAAGACAAAAATTTAATAATCAAGGGTTTTGTAAAACAATAATAAACTCGGGTGCTTGAAGTGTCGAAGAAGTGATTGAGTAAATGATGCCCGTGCATCAATCTGACTTTATTCAACAGCTGTTTCAGCTATCAAGACAAAAATTTTATAATCAGGGGTTTTGTAAAATAATAAACTCGTGTGCTTGAAGTGTCGAAGAAGTGATTGAGTAAATGATGCCCGTGCATCAATCTGACTTTATTCAACAGCTGTTTCAGCTATCAAGACAAAAATTTAATAATCAGGGGTTTTGTAAAACAATAATAAACTCGGGTGCTTGAAGTGTCGAAGAAGTGATTGAGTAAATGATGCCCGTGCATCAATCTGACTTTATTCAACAGCTGTTTCAGCTATCAAGACAAAAATTTTATAATCAGGGGTTTTGTAAAATAATAATAAACTCGGGTGCTTGAAGTGTCGAAGAAGTGATTGAGTAAATGATGCCCGTGCATCAATCTGACTTTATTCAACAGCTGTTTCAGCTATCAAGACAAAAATTTAATAATCAGGGGTTTTGTAAAATAATAAACTCGGGTGCTTGAAGTGTCGAAGAAGTGATTGAGTAAATGATGCCCGTGCATCAATCTGACTTTATTCAACAGCTGTTTCAGCTATCAAGACAAAAATTTAATAATCAGGGGTTTTGTAAAATAATAAACTCGGGTGCTTGAAGTGTCGAAGAAGTGATTGAGTAAATGATGCCCGTGCATCAATCTGACTTTATTCAACAGCTGTTTCAGCTATCAAGACAAAAATTTAATAATCAAGGGTTTTGTAAAACAATAATAAACTCGGGTGCTTGAAGTGTCGAAGAAGTGATTGAGTAAATGATGTCTGTGCATCAATCTGACTTTATTCAACAGCTGTTTCAGCTATCAAGACAAAAATTTAATAATCAAGGGTTTTGTAAAACAATAATAAACTCGGGTGCTTGAAGTGTCGAAGAAGTGATTGAGTAAATGATGCCCGTGCATCAATCTGACTTTATTCAACAGCTGTTTCAGCTATCAAGACAAAAATTTAATAATCAGGGGTTTTGTAAAATAATAAACTCGGGTGCTTGAAGTGTCGAAGAAGTGATTGAGTAAATGATGCCTGTGCATCAATCTGACTTTATTCAACAGCTGTTACAACTATCAAGACAAAAATTTTATAATCAGGGGTTTTGTAAAATAATAAACTCGGGTGCTTGAAGTGTCGAAGAAGTGATTGAGTAAATGATGCCCGTGCATCAATCTGACTTTATTCAACAGCTGTTTCAGCTATCAAGACAAAAATTTAATAATCAGGGGTTTTGTAAAAATAATAAACTCGGGTGCTTGAAGTGTCGAAGAAGTGATTGAGTAAATGATGCCCGTGCATCAATCTGACTTTATTCAACAGCTGTTTCAGCTATCAAGACAAAAATTTTAATAATCAGGGGTTTTGTAAAATAATAAACTCGGGTGCTTGAAGTGTCGAAGAAGTGATTGAGTAAATGATGCCCGTGCATCAATCTGACTTTATTCAACAGCTGTTTCAGCTATCAAGACAAAAATTTTAATAATCAGGGGTTTTGTAAAATAATAAACTCGGTGTGCTTGAAGTGTCGAAGAAGTGATTGAGTAAATGATGCCCGTGCATCAATCTGACTTTATTCAACAGCTGTTTCAGCTATCAAGACAAAAATTTTATAATCAGGGGTTTTGTAAAATAATAAACTCGTGTGCTTGAAGTGTCGAAGAAGTGATTGAGTAAATGATGCCCGTGCATCAATCTGACTTTATTCAACAGCTGTTTCAGCTATCAAGACAAAAATTTAATAATCAGGGGTTTTGTAAAACAATAATAAACTCGGGTGCTTGAAGTGTCGAAGAAGTGATTGAGTAAATGATGCCCGTGCATCAATCTGACTTTATTCAACAGCTGTTTCAGCTATCAAGACAAAAATTTTATAATCAGGGGTTTTGTAAAATAATAAACTCGTGTGCTTGAAGTGTCGAAGAAGTGATTGAGTAAATGATGCCCGTGCATCAATCTGACTTCATTCAACAGCTGTTTCAGCTATCAAGACAAAAATTTTAATAATCAAGGGTTTTGTAAAACAATAATAAACTCGGGTGCTTGAAGTGTCGAAGAAGTGATTGAGTAAATGATGCCCGTGCATCAATCTGACTTTATTCAACAGCTGTTTCAGCTATCAAGACAAAAATTTTATAATCAGGGGTTTTGTAAAATAATAAACTCGGGTGCTTGAAGTGTCGAAGAAGTGATTGAGTAAATGATGCCCGTGCATCAATCTGACTTTATTCAACAGCTGTTTCAGCTATCAAGACAAAAATTTAATAATCAAGGGTTTTGTAAAACAATAATAAACTCGGGTGCTTGAAGTGTCGAAGAAGTGATTGAGTAAATGATGCCCGTGCATCAATCTGACTTTATTCAACAGCTGTTTCAGCTATCAAGACAAAAATTTAATAATCAGGGGTTTTGTAAAATAATAAACTCGGGTGCTTGAAGTGTCGAAGAAGTGATTGAGTAAATGATGCCCGTGCATCAATCTGACTTTATTCAACAGCTGTTTCAGCTATCAAGACAAAAATTTAATAATCAAGGGTTTTGTAAAACAATAATAAACTCGGTGCTTGAAGTGTCGAAGAAGTGATTGAGTAAATGATGCCCGTGCATCAATCTGACTTTATTCAACAGCTGTTTCAGCTATCAAGACAAAAATTTTATAATCAGGGGTTTTGTAAAATAATAAACTCGGGTGCTTGAAGTGTCGAAGAAGTGATTGAGTAAATGATGCCCGTGCATCAATCTGACTTTATTCAACAGCTGTTTCAGCTATCAAGACAAAAATTTTATAATCAGGGGTTTTGGAAAACAATAATAAACTCGGGTGCTTGAAGTGTCGAAGAAGTGATTGAGTAAATGATGCCCGTGCATCAATCTGACTTTATTCAACAGCTGTTTCAGCTATCAAGACAAAAATTTTATAATCAGGGGTTTTGTAAAATAATAAACTCGTGTGCTTGAAGTGTCGAAGAAGTGATTGAGTAAATGATGCCCGTGCATCAATCTGACTTTATTCAACAGCTGTTTCAGCTATCAAGACAAAAATTTAATAATCAGGGGTTTTGTAAAACAATAATAAACTCGGGTGCTTGAAGTGTCGAAGAAGTGATTGAGTAAATGATGCCCGTGCATCAATCTGACTTTATTCAACAGCTGTTTCAGCTATCAAGACAAAAATTTAATAATCAGGGGTTTTGTAAAATAATAATAAATTCGGGTGCTTGAAGTGTCGAAGAAGTGATTGAGTAAATGATGCCCGTGCATCAATCTGACTTTATTCAACAGCTGTTTCAGCTATCAAGACAAAAATTTTATAATCAGGGGTTTTGTAAAATAATAAACTCGGGTGCTTGAAGTGTCGAAGAAGTGATTGAGTAAATGATGTCAATGCATCAATCTGACTTTATTCAACAGCTGTTTCAGCTATCAAGACAAAAATTTTATAATCAGGGGTTTTGTAAAATAATAAACTCGGGTGCTTGAAGTGTCGAAGAAGTGATTGAGTAAATGATGCCCGTGCATCAATCTGACTTTATTCAACAGCTGTTTCAGCTATCAAGACAAAAATTTAATAATCAGGGGTTTTGTAAAATAATAATAAATTCGGGTGCTTGAAGTGTCGAAGAAGTGATTGAGTAAATGATGCCTGTGCATCAATCTGACTTTATTCAACAGCTGTTACAACTATCAAGACAAAAATTTAATAATCAGGGGTTTTGTAAAATAATAAACTCGGGTGCTTGAAGTGTCGAAGAAGTGATTGAGTAAATGATGCCTGTGCATCAATCTGACTTTATTCAACAGCTGTTACAACTATCAAGACAAAAATTTAATAATCAGGGGTTTTGTAAAATAATAAACTCGGGTGCTTGAAGTGTCGAAGAAGTGATTGAGTAAATGATGCCCGTGCATCAATCTGACTTTATTCAACAGCTGTTTCAGCTATCAAGACAAAAATTTTATAATCAGGGGTTTTGTAAAATAATAAACTCGGGTGCTTGAAGTGTCGAAGAAGTGATTGAGTAAATGATGCCCGTGCATCAATCTGACTTTATTCAACAGCTGTTTCAGCTATCAAGACAAAAATTTTAATAATCAGGGGTTTTGTAAAAAATAATAAACTCGGGTGCTTGAAGTGTCGAAGAAGTGATTGAGTAAATGATGCCCGTGCATCAATCTGACTTTATTCAACAGCTGTTTCAGCTATCAAGACAAAAATTTTATAATCAGGGGTTTTGTAAAATAATAAACTCGTGTGCTTGAAGTGTCGAAGAAGTGATTGAGTAAATGATGCCCGTGCATCAATCTGACTTTATTCAACAGCTGTTTCAGCTATCAAGACAAAAATTTAATAATCAAGGGTTTTGTAAAAAATAATAAACTCGGGTGCTTGAAGTGTCGAAGAAGTGATTGAGTAAATGATGCCCGTGCATCAATCTGACTTTATTCAACAGCTGTTTCAGCTATCAAGACAAAAATTTTATAATCAGGGGTTTTGTAAAATAATAAACTCGTGTGCTTGAAGTGTCGAAGAAGTGATTGAGTAAATGATGCCCGTGCATCAATCTGACTTCATTCAACAGCTGTTTCAGCTATCAAGACAAAAATTTAATAATCAAGGGTTTTGTAAAACAATAATAAACTCGGGTGCTTGAAGTGTCGAAGAAGTGATTGAGTAAATGATGCCCGTGCATCAATCTGACTTTATTCAACAGCTGTTTCAGCTATCAAGACAAAAATTTTATAATCAGGGGTTTTGTAAAATAATAAACTCGTGTGCTTGAAGTGTCGAAGAAGTGATTGAGTAAATGATGCCCGTGCATCAATCTGACTTCATTCAACAGCTGTTTCAGCTATCAAGACAAAAATTTAATAATCAAGGGTTTTGTAAAACAATAATAAACTCGGGTGCTTGAAGTGTCGAAGAAGTGATTGAGTAAATGATGCCCGTGCATCAATCTGACTTTATTCAACAGCTGTTTCAGCTATCAAGACAAAAATTTTATAATCAGGGGTTTTGTAAAATAATAAACTCGGGTGCTTGAAGTGTCGAAGAAGTGATTGAGTAAATGATGCCTGTGCATCAATCTGACTTTATTCAACAGCTGTTTCAGCTATCAAGACAAAAATTTAATAATCAAGGGTTTTGTAAAACAATAATAAACTCGGGTGCTTGAAGTGTCGAAGAAGTGATTGAGTAAATGATGCCCGTGCATCAATCTGACTTTATTCAACAGCTGTTTCAGCTATCAAGACAAAAATTTTATAATCAGGGGTTTTGTAAAATAATAAACTCGGGTGCTTGAAGTGTCGAAGAAGTGATTGAGTAAATGATGCCCGTGCATCAATCTGACTTTATTCAACAGCTGTTTCAGCTATCAAGACAAAAATTTAATAATCAGGGGTTTTGTAAAACAATAATAAACTCGGGTGCTTGAAGTGTCGAAGAAGTGATTGAGTAAATGATGCCCGTGCATCAATCTGACTTTATTCAACAGCTGTTTCAGCTATCAAGACAAAAATTTTATAATCAGGGGTTTTGTAAAATAATAAACTCGTGGTGCTTGAAGTGTCGAAGAAGTGATTGAGTAAATGATGCCCGTGCATCAATCTGACTTTATTCAACAGCTGTTTCAGCTATCAAGACAAAAATTTAATAATCAGGGGTTTTGTAAAACAATAATAAACTCGGGTGCTTGAAGTGTCGAAGAAGTGATTGAGTAAATGATGCCCGTGCATCAATCTGACTTTATTCAACAGCTGTTTCAGCTATCAAGACAAAAATTTTATAATCAGGGGTTTTGTAAAATAATAAACTCGTGTGCTTGAAGTGTCGAAGAAGTGATTGAGTAAATGATGCCCGTGCATCAATCTGACTTTATTCAACAGCTGTTTCAGCTATCAAGACAAAAATTTAATAATCAAGGGTTTTGTAAAATAATAATAAACTCGGGTGCTTGAAGTGTCGAAGAAGTGATTGAGTAAATGATGCCCGTGCATCAATCTGACTTTATTCAACAGCTGTTTCAGCTATCAAGACAAAAATTTTATAATCAGGGGTTTTGTAAAATAATAAACTCGGGTGCTTGAAGTGTCGAAGAAGTGATTGAGTAAATGATGCCCGTGCATCAATCTGACTTTATTCAACAGCTGTTTCAGCTATCAAGACAAAAATTTAATAATCAAGGGTTTTGTAAAATAATAATAAACTCGGGTGCTTGAAGTGTCGAAGAAGTGATTGAGTAAATGATGCCCGTGCATCAATCTGACTTTATTCAACAGCTGTTTCAGCTATCAAGACAAAAATTTTAATAATCAGGGGTTTTGTAAAATAATAATAAACTCGGGTGCTTGAAGTGTCGAAGAAGTGATTGAGTAAATGATGCCCGTGCATCAATCTGACTTTATTCAACAGCTGTTTCAGCTATCAAGACAAAAATTTAATAATCAGGGGTTTTGTAAAATAAGTAATAAACTCGGGTGCTTGAAGTGTCGAAGAAGTGATTGAGTAAATGATGCCCGTGCATCAATCTGACTTTATTCAACAGCTGTTTCAGCTATCAAGACAAAAATTTTAATAATCAGGGGTTTTGTAAAATAATAATAAACTCGGGTGCTTGAAGTGTCGAAGAAGTGATTGAGTAAATGATGTCTGTGCATCAATCTGACTTTATTCAACAGCTGTTTCAGCTATCAAGACAAAAATTTAATAATCAAGGGTTTTGTAAAATAATAATAAACTCGGGTGCTTGAAGTGTCGAAGAAGTGATTGAGTAAATGATGCCTGTGCATCAATCTGACTTTATTCAACAGCTGTTACAACTATCAAGACAAAAATTTATAATCAGGGGTTTTGTAAAACAATAATAAACTCGGGTGCTTGAAGTGTCGAAGAAGTGATTGAGTAAATGATGCCTGTGCATCAATCTGACTTTATTCAACAGCTGTTTCAGCTATCAAGACAAAAATTTTATAATCAGGTGTTTTGTAAAATAATAAACTCGGGTGCTTGAAGTGTCGAAGAAGTGATTGAGTAAATGATGCCCGTGCATCAATCTGACTTTATTCAACAGCTGTTTCAGCTATCAAGACAAAAATTTTATAATCAGGGGTTTTGTAAAATAATAAACTCGTGTGCTTGAAGTGTCGAAGAAGTGATTGAGTAAATGATGCCCGTGCATCAATCTGACTTCATTCAACAGCTGTTTCAGCTATCAAGACAAAAATTTAATAATCAAGGGTTTTGTAAAACAATAATAAACTCGGGTGCTTGAAGTGTCGAAGAAGTGATTGAGTAAATGATGCCCGTGCATCAATCTGACTTTATTCAACAGCTGTTTCAGCTATCAAGACAAAAATTTTATAATCAGGGGTTTTGTAAAATAATAAACTCGTGTGCTTGAAGTGTCGAAGAAGTGATTGAGTAAATGATGCCCGTGCATCAATCTGACTTTATTCAACAGCTGTTTCAGCTATCAAGACAAAAATTTTATAATCAGGGGTTTTGTAAAACAATAATAAACTCGGGTGCTTGAAGTGTCGAAGAAGTGATTGAGTAAATGATGCCCGTGCATCAATCTGACTTTATTCAACAGCTGTTTCAGCTATCAAGACAAAAATTTTATAATCAGGGGTTTTGTAAAATAATAAACTCGTGTGCTTGAAGTGTCGAAGAAGTGATTGAGTAAATGATGCCCGTGCATCAATCTGACTTTATTCAACAGCTGTTTCAGCTATCAAGACAAAAATTTAATAATCAAGGGTTTTGGAAAACAATAATAAACTCGGGTGCTTGAAGTGTCGAAGAAGTGATTGAGTAAATGATGCCCGTGCATCAATCTGACTTTATTCAACAGCTGTTTCAGCTATCAAGACAAAAATTTTATAATCAGGGGTTTTGTAAAATAATAAACTCGTGTGCTTGAAGTGTCGAAGAAGTGATTGAGTAAATGATGCCCGTGCATCAATCTGACTTTATTCAACAGCTGTTTCAGCTATCAAGACAAAAATTTTATAATCAAGGGGTTTTGTAAAACAATAATAAACTCGGGTGCTTGAAGTGTCGAAGAAGTGATTGAGTAAATGATGCCCGTGCATCAATCTGACTTTATTCAACAGCTGTTTCAGCTATCAAGACAAAAATTTTATAATCAGGGGTTTTGTAAAATAATAAACTCGTGTGCTTGAAGTGTCGAAGAAGTGATTGAGTAAATGATGCCCGTGCATCAATCTGACTTTATTCAACAGCTGTTTCAGCTATCAAGACAAAAATTTAATAATCAAGGGTTTTGTAAAACAATAATAAACTCGGGTGCTTGAAGTGTCGAAGAAGTGATTGAGTAAATGATGCCCGTGCATCAATCTGACTTTATTCAACAGCTGTTTCAGCTATCAAGACAAAAATTTAATAATCAAGGGTTTTGTAAAACAATAATAATCTCGGGTGCTTGAAGTGTCGAAGAAGTGATTGAGTAAATGATGTCTATGCATCAATCTGACTTTATTCAACAGCTGTTTCAGCTATCAAGACAAAAATTTAATAATCAAGGGTTTTGTAAAACAGTAATAAACTCGGGTGCTTGAAGTGTCGAAGAAGTGATTGAGTAAATGACGCCCGTGCATCAATCTGACTTTATTCAACAGCTGTTTCAGCTATCAAGACAAAAATTTTATAATCAGGGGTTTTGTAAAATAATAAACTCGGGTGCTTGAAGTGTCGAAGAAGTGACTGAGTAAATGATGTCTGTGCATCAATCTGACTTTATTCAACAGCTGTTACAACTATCAAGACAAAAATTTATTAAACAGTGGTTTTGTAAAATAATAATAAACTCGGGTACTTGAAGTGTCGAAGAAGTGATTGAGTAAATGATGCCTGTGCATCAATCTGACTTTATTCAACAGCTGTTACAACTATCAAGACAAAAATTTAATAAACAGGGGTTTTGTAAAATAATAAACTCGGGTGCTTGAAGTGTCGAAGAAGTGATTGAGTAAATGATGTCCTGTGCATCAATCTGACTTTATTCAACAGCTGTTTCAGCTATCAAGACAAAAATTTTATAATCAGGGGTTTTGTAAAATAATAAACTCGTGTGCTTGAAGTGTCGAAGAAGTGATTGAGTAAATGATGCCCGTGCATCAATCTGACTTTATTCAACAGCTGTTTCAGCTATCAAGACAAAAATTTTATAATCAGGGGTTTTGTAAAATAATAAACTCGTGTGCTTGAAGTGTCGAAGAAGTGATTGAGTAAATGATGCCCGTGCATCAATCTGACTTTATTCAACAGCTGTTTCAGCTATCAAGACAAAAATTTTATAATCAGGGTTTTGTAAAATAATAAACTCGTGTGCTTGAAGTGTCGAAGAAGTGATTGAGTAAATGATGCCCGTGCATCAATCTGACTTTATTCAACAGCTGTTTCAGCTATCAAGACAAAAATTTTATAATCAGGGGTTTTGTAAAATAATAAACTCGTGTGCTTGAAGTGTCGAAGAAGTGATTGAGTAAATGATGCCCGTGCATCAATCTGACTTTATTCAACAGCTGTTTCAGCTATCAAGACAAAAATTTTATAATCAGGGGTTTTGTAAAATAATAAACTCGTGTGCTTGAAGTGTCGAAGAAGTGATTGAGTAAATGATGCCCGTGCATCAATCTGACTTTATTCAACAGCTGTTTCAGCTATCAAGACAAAAATTTTATAATCAGGGGTTTTGTAAAATAATAAACTCGTGTGCTTGAAGTGTCGAAGAAGTGATTGAGTAAATGATGCCCGTGCATCAATCTGACTTTATTCAACAGCTGTTTCAGCTATCAAGACAAAAATTTAATAATCAAGGGTTTTGTAAAACAATAATAAACTCGGGTGCTTGAAGTGTCGAAGAAGTGATTGAGTAAATGATGCCTGTGCATCAATCTGACTTTATTCAACAGCTGTTTCAGCTATCAAGACAAAAATTTAATAATCAAGGGTTTTGTAAAACAATAATAAACTCGGGTGCTTGAAGTGTCGAAGAAGTGATTGAGTAAATGATGCCCGTGCATCAATCTGACTTTATTCAACAGCTGTTTCAGCTATCAAGACAAAAATTTTATAATCAGGGTTTTGTAAAATAATAAACTCGGGTGCTTGAAGTGTCGAAGAAGTGATTGAGTAAATGATGTCTGTGCATCAATCTGACTTTATTCAACAGCTGTTTCAGCTATCAAGACAAAAATTTTATAATCAGGGGTTTTGTAAAATAATAAACTCGGGTGCTTGAAGTGTCGAAGAAGTGATTGAGTAAATGATGCCCGTGCATCAATCTGACTTTATTCAACAGCTGTTTCAGCTATCAAGACAAAAATTTAATAATCAGGGGTTTTGTAAAATAATAATAAACTCGGGTGCTTGAAGTGTCGAAGAAGTGATTGAGTAAATGATGCCCGTGCATCAATCTGACTTTATTCAACAGCTGTTTCAGCTATCAAGACAAAAATTTAATAAACAGGGGTTTTGTAAAATAATAATAAACTCGGGTGCTTGAAGTGTCGAAGAAGTGATTGAGTAAATGATGCCCGTGCATCAATCTGACTTTATTCAACAGCTGTTTCAGCTATCAAGACAAAAATTTAATAATCAGGGGTTTTGTAAAATAATAATAAACTCGGGTGCTTGAAGTGTCGAAGAAGTGATTGAGTAAATGATGCCTGTGCATCAATCTGACTTTATTCAACAGCTGTTACAACTATCAAGACAAAATTTAATAATCAGGGGTTTTGTAAAATAATAAACTCGGGTGCTTGAAGTGTCGAAGAAGTGATTGAGTAAATGATGCCTGTGCATCAATCTGACTTTATTCAACAGCTGTTACAACTATCAAGACAAAATTTTAATAATCAGGGGTTTTGTAAAATAATAAACTCGGGTGCTTGAAGTGTCGAAGAAGTGATTGAGTAAATGATGCCCGTGCATCAATCTGACTTTATTCAACAGCTGTTTCAGCTATCAAGACAAAAATTTTATAATCAGGGGTTTTGTAAAATAATAAACTCGGGTGCTTGAAGTGTCGAAGAAGTGATTGAGTAAATGATGCCTGTGCATCAATCTGACTTTATTCAACAGCTGTTTCAGCTATCAAGACAAAAATTTAATAAACAGTGGTTTTGTAAAATAATAATAAACTCGGGTGCTTGAAGTGTCGAAGAAGTGATTGAGTAAATGATGCCCGTGCATCAATCTGACTTTATTCAACAGCTGTTTCAGCTATCAAGACAAAAATTTTATAATCAGGGGTTTTGTAAAATAATAAACTCGGGTGCTTGAAGTGTCGAAGAAGTGATTGAGTAAATGATGCCTGTGCATCAATCTGACTTTATTCAACAGCTGTTTCAGCTATCAAGACAAAAATTTAATAATCAGGGGTTTTGTAAAACAATAATAAACTCGGGTGCTTGAAGTGTCGAAGAAGTGATTGAGTAAATGATGCCCGTGCATCAATCTGACTTTATTCAACAGCTGTTTCAGCTATCAAGACAAAAATTTTATAATCAGGGGTTTTGTAAAATAATAAACTCGTGTGCTTGAAGTGTCGAAGAAGTGATTGAGTAAATGATGCCCGTGCATCAATCTGACTTCATTCAACAGCTGTTTCAGCTATCAAGACAAAAATTTAATAATCAAGGGTTTTGTAAAACAATAATAAACTCGGGTGCTTGAAGTGTCGAAGAAGTGATTGAGTAAATGATGCCCGTGCATCAATCTGACTTTATTCAACAGCTGTTTCAGCTATCAAGACAAAAATTTTATAATCAGGGGTTTTGTAAAATAATAAACTCGTGTGCTTGAAGTGTCGAAGAAGTGATTGAGTAAATGATGCCCGTGCATCAATCTGACTTCATTCAACAGCTGTTTCAGCTATCAAGACAAAAATTTAATAATCAAGGGTTTTGTAAAACAATAATAAACTCGGGTGCTTGAAGTGTCGAAGAAGTGATTGAGTAAATGATGCCCGTGCATCAATCTGACTTTATTCAACAGCTGTTTCAGCTATCAAGACAAAAATTTTATAATCAGGGGTTTTGTAAAATAATAAACTCGTGTGCTTGAAGTGTCGAAGAAGTGATTGAGTAAATGATGCCCGTGCATCAATCTGACTTCATTCAACAGCTGTTTCAGCTATCAAGACAAAAATTTAATAATCAAGGGTTTTGTAAAACAATAATAAACTCGGGTGCTTGAAGTGTCGAAGAAGTGATTGAGTAAATGATGCCCGTGCATCAATCTGACTTTATTCAACAGCTGTTTCAGCTATCAAGACAAAAATTTAATAATCAAGGGTTTTGTAAAACAATAATAATCTCGGGTGCTTGAAGTGTCGAAGAAGTGATTGAGTAAATGATGCCCGTGCATCAATCTGACTTCATTCAACAGCTGTTTCAGCTATCAAGACAAAAATTTAATAATCAAGGGTTTTGTAAAACAATAATAAATCTCGGGTGCTTGAAGTGTCGAAGAAGTGATTGAGTAAATGATGCCCGTGCATCAATCTGACTTTATTCAACAGCTGTTTCAGCTATCAAGACAAAAATTTTATAATCAGGGGTTTTGTAAAATAATAAACTCGGGTGCTTGAAGTGTCGAAGAAGTGATTGAGTAAATGATGTCTGTGCATCAATCTGACTTTATTCAACAGCTGTTACAACTATCAAGACAAAAATTTATTAAACAGTGGTTTTGTAAAATAATAATAAACTCGGGTGCTTGAAGTGTCGAAGAAGTGATTGAGTAAATGATGCCCGTGCATCAATCTGACTTTATTCAACAGCTGTTTCAACTATCAAGACAAAAATTTAATAAACAGGGGTTTTGTAAAATAATAATAAACTCGGGTGCTTGAAGTGTCGAAGAAGTGATTGAGTAAATGATGCCCGTGCATCAATCTGACTTTATTCAACAGCTGTTTCAGCTATCAAGACAAAAATTTTATAATCAGGGGTTTTGTAAAATAATAAACTCGTGTGCTTGAAGTGTCGAAGAAGTGATTGAGTAAATGATGCCCGTGCATCAATCTGACTTTATTCAACAGCTGTTTCAGCTATCAAGACAAAAATTTTATAATCAGGGGTTTTGTAAAATAATAAACTCGTGTGCTTGAAGTGTCGAAGAAGTGATTGAGTAAATGATGCCCGTGCATCAATCTGACTTTATTCAACAGCTGTTTCAGCTATCAAGACAAAAATATTAATAATCAGGGGTTTTGTAAAATAATAAACTCGTGTGCTTGAAGTGTCGAAGAAGTGATTGAGTAAATGATGCCCGTGCATCAATCTGACTTTATTCAACAGCTGTTTCAGCTATCAAGACAAAAATTTTATAATCAGGGGTTTTGTAAAATAATAAACTCGTGTGCTTGAAGTGTCGAAGAAGTGATTGAGTAAATGATGCCCGTGCATCAATCTGACTTTATTCAACAGCTGTTTCAGCTATCAAGACAAAAATTTTATAATCAGGGGTTTTGTAAAATAATAAACTCGTGTGCTTGAAGTGTCGAAGAAGTGATTGAGTAAATGATGCCCGTGCATCAATCTGACTTTATTCAACAGCTGTTTCAGCTATCAAGACAAAAATTTTATAATCAGGGGTTTTGTAAAATAATAAACTCGTGTGCTTGAAGTGTCGAAGAAGTGATTGAGTAAATGATGCCCGTGCATCAATCTGACTTTATTCAACAGCTGTTTCAGCTATCAAGACAAAAATTTAATAATCAAGGGTTTTGTAAAACAATAATAAACTCGGGTGCTTGAAGTGTCGAAGAAGTGATTGAGTAAATGATGTCTGTGCATCAATCTGACTTTATTCAACAGCTGTTTCAGCTATCAAGACAAAAATTTAATAATCAAGGGTTTTGTAAAACAATAATAAACTCGGGTGCTTGAAGTGTCGAAGAAGTGATTGAGTAAATGATGCCCGTGCATCAATCTGACTTTATTCAACAGCTGTTTCAGCTATCAAGACAAAATTTTATAATCAGGGGTTTTGTAAAATAATAAACTCGGGTGCTTGAAGTGTCGAAGAAGTGATTGAGTAAATGATGTCTGTGCATCAATCTGACTTTATTCAACAGCTGTTTCAGCTATCAAGACAAAAATTTAATAATCAGGGTTTTGTAAAACAATAATAAATTCGGGTGCTTGAAGTGTCGAAGAAGTGATTGAGTAAATGATGCCCGTGCATCAATCTGACTTTATTCAACAGCTGTTTCAGCTATCAAGACAAAAATTTAATAAACAGGGGTTTTGTAAAATAATAATAAACTCGGGTGCTTGAAGTGTCGAAGAAGTGATTGAGTAAATGAT
Organism: Macrothele yani; assembly: GCA_039090855.1. Lineage (NCBI taxonomy): Eukaryota > Metazoa > Arthropoda > Arachnida > Araneae > Macrothelidae > Macrothele > Macrothele yani. Next base: position 141,703,731 of record CM077009.1, on the reverse strand, counting down.
GCCCGTGCATCAATCTGACTTTATTCAACAGCTGTTTCAGCTATCAAGACAAAAATTTAATAAACAGGGGTTTTGTAAAATAATAATAAACTCGGGTGCTTGAAGTGTCGAAGAAGTGATTGAGTAAATGATGTCTGTGCATCAATCTGACTTTATTCAACAGCTGTTTCAGCTATCAGGACAAAAATTTATTAAACATTGGTTTTGTAAAATAATAATAAACTCGGGTACTTGAAGTGTCGAAGAAGTGATTGAGTAAATGATGCCTGTGCATCAATCTGACTTTATTCAACAGCTGTTACAACTATCAAGACAAAATTTAATAATCAGGGGTTTTGTAAAATAATAAACTCGGGTGCTTGAAGTGTCGAAGAAGTGATTGAGTAAATGATGCCTGTGCATCAATCTGACTTTATTCAACAGCTGTTACAACATTCAAGACAAAATTTTATAATCAGATGTTTTGTAAAATAATAAACTCGGGTGCTTGAAGTGTCGAAGAAGTGATTGAGTAAATGATGTCTGTGCATCAATCTGACTTTATTCAACAGCTGTTACAACTATCAAGACAAAATTTTATAATCAGGGGTTTTGTAAAATAATAGACTCGGGTGCTTGAAGTGTCGAAGAAGTGATTGAGTAAATGATGCCTGTGCATCAATCTGACTTTATTCAACAGCTGTTTCAGCTATCAAGACAAAAATTTATTAAACAGGGGTTTTGTAAAATAATAATAAACTCCGGGTGCTTGAAGTGTCGAAGAAGTGATTGAGTAAATGATGCCTGTGCATCAATCTGACTTTATTCAACAGCTGTTTCAGCTATCAAGACAAAAATTTTATAATCAGGGGTTTTGTAAAATAATAAACTCGGGTGCTTGAAGTGTCGAAGAAGTGATTGAGTAAATGATGCCTGTGCATCAATCTGACTTTATTCAACAGCTGTTTCAGCTATCAAGACAAAAATTTAATAAACAGGGGTTTTGTAAAATAATAATAAACTCGGGTGCTTGAAGTGTCGAAGAAGTGATTGAGTAAATGATGCCTGTGCATCAATCTGACTTTATTCAACAGCTGTTTCAGCTATCAAGACAAAATTTTATAATCAGGGGTTTTGTAAAATAATAATAAACTCGGGTGCTTGAAGTGTCGAAGAAGTGATTGAGTAAATGATGCCTGTGCATCAATCTGACTTTATTCAACAGCTGTTTCAGCTATCAAGACAAAAATTTAATAAACAGGGGTTTTGTAAAATAATAATAAACTCGGGTGCTTGAAGTGTCGAAGAAGTGATTGAGTAAATGATGCCCGTGCATCAATCTGACTTTATTCAACAGCTGTTTCAGCTATCAAGACAAAAATTTAATAAACAGGGGTTTTGTAAAATAATAATAAACTCGGGTGCTTGAAGTGTCGAAGAAGTGATTGAGTAAATGACGCCCGTGCATCAATCTGACTTTATTCAACAGCTGTTTCAGCTATCAAGACAAAAATTTAATAAACAGGGGTTTTGTAAAATAATAATAAACTCGGGTGCTTGAAGTGTCGAAGAAGTGATTGAGTAAATGATGTCTGTGCATCAATCTGACTTTATTCAACAGCTGTTTCAGCTATCAAGACAAAAATTTAATAAACAGGGGTTTTGTAAAATAATAATAAACTCGGGTGCTTGAAGTGTCGAAGAAGTGATTGAGTAAATGATGCCTGTGCATCAATCTGACTTTATTCAACAGCTGTTTCAGCTATCAAGACAAAAATTTAATAATCAGGGGTTTTGTAAAATAATAAACTCGGGTACTTGAAGTGTCGAAGAAGTGATTGAGTAAATGATGCCTGTGCATCAATCTGACTTTATTCAACAGCTGTTACAACTATCAAGACAAAAATTTTATAATCAGGGGTTTTGTAAAATAATAAACTCGGGTGCTTGAAGTGTCGAAGAAGTGATTGAGTAAATGATGCCCGTGCATCAATCTGACTTTATTCAACAGCTGTTTCAGCTATCAAGACAAAAATTTTATAATCAGGGGTTTTGTAAAATAATAAACTCGGGTGCTTGAAGTGTCGAAGAAGTGATTGAGTAAATGATGCCCGTGCATCAATCTGACTTTATTCAACAGCTGTTTCAGCTATCAAGACAAAAATTTAATAATCAGGGGTTTTGTAAAATAATAATAAACTCGGGTGCTTGAAGTGTCGAAGAAGTGATTGAGTAAATGATGCCCGTGCATCAATCTGACTTTATTCAACAGCTGTTTCAGCTATCAAGACAAAAATTTAATAAACAGGGGTTTTGTAAAATAATAATAAACTCGGGTGCTTGAAGTGTCGAAGAAGTGATTGAGTAAATGATGCCCGTGCATCAATCTGACTTTATTCAACAGCTGTTTCAGCTATCAAGACAAAAATTTAATAAACAGGGGTTTTGTAAAATAATAATAAACTCGGGTGCTTGAAGTGTCGAAGAAGTGATTGAGTAAATGATGCCCGTGCATCAATCTGACTTTATTCAACAGCTGTTTCAGCTATCAAGACAAAAATTTAATAATCAGGGGTTTTGTAAAATAATAATAAACTCGGGTGCTTGAAGTGTCGAAGAAGTGATTGAGTAAATGATGCCTGTGCATCAATCTGACTTTATTCAACAGCTGTTTCAGCTATCAAGACAAAAATTTAATAATCAAGGGTTTTGTAAAATAATAAACTCGGGTGCTTGAAGTGTCGAAGAAGTGATTGAGTAAATGATGCCTGTGCATCAATCTGACTTTATTCAACAGCTGTTTCAGCTATCAAGACAAAAATTTTATAATCAGGGGTTTTGTAAAATAATAATAAACTCGGGTGCTTGAAGTGTCGAAGAAGTGATTGAGTAAATGATGCCTGTGCATCAATCTGACTTTATTCAACAGCTGTTTCAGCTATCAAGACAAAAATTTAATAATCAGGGGTTTTGTAAAATAATAATAAACTCGGGTGCTTGAAGTGTCGAAGAAGTGACTGAGTAAATGATGTCTGTGCATCAATCTCACTTTATTCAACAGCTGTTTCAGCTATCAAGACAAAAATTTTATAATCAAGGGTTTTGTAAAACAATAATAAACTCGGGTGCTTGAAGTGTCGAAGAAGTGATTGAGTAAATGATGCCCGTGCATCAATCTGACTTTATTCAACAGCTGTTTCAGCTATCAAGACAAAAATTTTATAATCAGGGGTTTTGTAAAATAATAAACTCGGGTGCTTGAAGTGTCGAAGAAGTGATTGAGTAAATGATGTCTGTGCATCAATCTGACTTTATTCAACAGCTGTTTCAGCTATCAAGACAAAAATTTTATAATCAGGGGTTTTGTAAAATAATAAACTCGGGTGCTTGAAGTGTCGAAGAAGTGATTGAGTAAATGATGCCCGTGCATCAATCTGACTTTATTCAACAGCTGTTTCAGCTATCAAGACAAAAATTTTATAATCAGGGGTTTTGTAAAATAATAAACTCGGGTGCTTGAAGTGTCGAAGAAGTGATTGAGTAAATGATGCCCGTGCATCAATCTGACTTTATTCAACAGCTGTTTCAGCTATCAAGACAAAAATTTAATAATCAGGGGTTTTGTAAATTAATAATAAATTCGGGTGCTTGAAGTGTCGAAGAAGTGATTGAGTAAATGACGCCCGTGCATCAATCTGACTTTATTCAACAGCTGTTTCAGCTATCAAGACAAAAATTTAATAAACAGGGGTTTTGTAAAATAATAATAAACTCGGGTGCTTGAAGTGTCGAAGAAGTGATTGAGTAAATGACGCCCGTGCATCAATCTGACTTTATTCAACAGCTGTTTCAGCTATCAAGACAAAAATTTAATAAACAGGGGTTTTGTAAAATAATAATAAACTCGGGTGCTTGAAGTGTCGAAGAAGTGATTGAGTAAATGATGTCTGTGCATCAATCTGACTTTATTCAACAGCTGTTTCAGCTATCAAGACAAAAATTTAATAAACAGGGGTTTTGTAAAATAATAATAAACTCGGGTGCTTGAAGTGTCGAAGAAGTGATTGAGTAAATGATGCCTGTGCATCAATCTGACTTTATTCAACAGCTGTTTCAGCTATCAAGACAAAAATTTAATAATCAGGGGTTTTGTAAAATAATAAACTCGGGTGCTTGAAGTGTCGAAGAAGTGATTGAGTAAATGATGCCCGTGCATCAATCTGACTTTATTCAACAGCTGTTTCAGCTATCAAGACAAAAATTTAATAATCAGGGGTTTTGTAAAATAATAATAAACTCGGGTGCTTGAAGTGTCGAAGAAGTGATTGAGTAAATGACGCCCGTGCATCAATCTGACTTTATTCAACAGCTGTTTCAGCTATCAAGACAAAAATTTAATAATCAGGGGTTTTGTAAAATAATAATAAACTCGGGTGCTTGAAGTGTCGAAGAAGTGATTGAGTAAATGATGTCTGTGCATCAATCTGACTTTATTCAACAGCTGTTTCAGCTATCAAGACAAAAATTTAATAATCAGGGGTTTTGTAAAATAATAAACTCGGGTGCTTGAAGTGTCGAAGAAGTGATTGAGTAAATGATGCCTGTGCATCAATCTGACTTTATTCAACAGCTGTTTCAGCTATCAAGACAAAAATTTAATAAACAGGGGTTTTGTAAAATAATAATAAACTCGGGTGCTTGAAGTGTCGAAGAAGTGATTGAGTAAATGATGCCTGTGCATCAATCTGACTTTATTCAACAGCTGTTTCAGCTATCAAGACAAAAATTTAATAAACAGGGGTTTTGTAAAATAATAATAAACTCGGGTGCTTGAAGTGTCGAAGAAGTGATTGAGTAAATGATGCCCGTGCATCAATCTGACTTTATTCAACAGCTGTTTCAGCTATCAAGACAAAAATTTAATAAACAGGGGTTTTGTAAAATAATAATAAACTCGGGTGCTTGAAGTGTCGAAGAAGTGACTGAGTAAATGATGTCTGTGCATCAATCTGACTTTATTCAACAGCTGTTTCAGCTATCAAGACAAAAATTTATTAAACATTGGTTTTGTAAAATAATAATAAACTCGGGTGCTTGAAGTGTCGAAGAAGTGACTGAGTAAATGATGTCTGTGCATCAATCTGACTTTATTCAACAGCTGTTTCAACTATCAAGACAAAAATTTTATAATCAGGGGTTTTGTAAAATAATAGACTCGGGTGCTTGAAGTGTCGAAGAAGTGATTGAGTAAATGATGCCTGTGCATCAATCTGACTTTATTCAACAGCTGTTTCAGCTATCAAGACAAAAATTTAATAAACAGGGGTTTTGTAAAATAATAATAAACTCGGGTGCTTGAAGTGTCGAAGAAGTGATTGAGTAAATGATGCCTGTGCATCAATCTGACTTTATTCAACAGCTGTTTCAGCTATCAAGACAAAAATTTAATAAACAGGGGTTTTGTAAAATAATAATAAACTCGGGTGCTTGAAGTGTCGAAGAAGTGATTGAGTAAATGATGCCCGTGCATCAATCTGACTTTATTCAACAGCTGTTTCAGCTATCAAGACAAAAATTTAATAAACAGGGGTTTTGTAAAAAAATAATAAACTCGGGTGCTTGAAGTGTCGAAGAAGTGACTGAGTAAATGATGTCTGTGCATCAATCTGACTTTATTCAACAGCTGTTTCAGCTATCAAGACAAAAATTTATTAAACATTGGTTTTGTAAAATAATAATAAACTCGGGTACTTGAAGTGTCGAAGAAGTGATTGAGTAAATGATGCCTGTGCATCAATCTGACTTTATTCAACAGCTGTTACAACTATCAAGACAAAATTTTATAATCAGGGGTTTTGTAAAATAATAAACTCGGGTGCTTGAAGTGTCGAAGAAGTGATTGAGTAAATGATGCCTGTGCATCAATCTGACTTTATTCAACAGCTGTTTCAGCTATCAAGACAAAAATTTAATAATCAGGGGTTTTGTAAAATAATAATAAACTCGGGTGCTTGAAGTGTCGAAGAAGTGATTGAGTAAATGATGCCTGTGCATCAATCTGACTTTATTCAACAGCTGTTTCAGCTATCAAGACAAAAATTTAATAAACAGGGGTTTTGTAAAATAATAATAAACTCGGGTGCTTGAAGTGTCGAAGAAGTGATTGAGTAAATGATGTCTGTGCATCAATCTGACTTTATTCAACAGCTGTTTCAGCTATCAAGACAAAAATTTTATAATCAATGGTTTTGTAAAACAATAATAAACTCGGGTGCTTGAAGTGTCGAAGAAGTGATTGAGTAAATGACGCCCGTGCATCAATCTGACTTTATTCAACAGCTGTTTCAGCTATCAAGACAAAAATTTTATAATCAGGGGTTTTGTAAAATAATAAACTCGGGTGCTTGAATGTCGAAGAAGTGATTGAGTAAATGATGTCTGTGCATCAGTCTGACTTTATTCAACAGCTGTTACAACTATCAAGACAAAATTTTATAATCAGGGGTTTTGTAAAATAATAAACTCGAGTGCTTGAAGTGTCGAAGAAGTGATTGAGTAAATGATGCCCGTGCATCAATCTGACTTTATTCAACAGCTGTTTCAGCTATCAAGGCCAAAATTTTATAATCAGGGGTTTTGTAAAAAATAATAAATTCGGGTGCTTGAAGTGTCGAAGGAGTGACTGAGTAAATGACGCCCGTGCATCAATCTGACTTTATTCAACAGCTGTTTCAGCTATCAAGACAAATATTTAATAAACAGGGGTTTTGTAAAATAATAATAAATTCGGGTGCTTGAAGTGTCGAAGAAGTGATTGAGTAAATGACGCCCGTGCATCAATCTGACTTTATTCAACAGCTGTTTCAGCTATCAAGACAAAAATTTAATAAACAGGGGTTTTGTAAAATAATAATAAACTCGGGTGCTTGAAGTGTCGAAGAAGTGATTGAGTAAATGACGCCCGTGCATCAATCTGACTTTATTCAACAGCTGTTTCAGCTATCAAGACAAAAATTTAATAAACAGGGGTTTTGTAAAATAATAATAAACTCGGGTGCTTGAAGTGTCGAAGAAGTGACTGAGTAAATGATGTCTGTGCATCAATCTGACTTTATTCAACAGCTGTTTCAGCTATCAAGACAAAAATTTAATAAACAGGGGTTTTGTAAAATAATAATAAACTCGGGTGCTTGAAGTGTCGAAGAAGTGACTGAGTAAATGATGTCTGTGCATCAATCTGACTTTATTCAACAGCTGTTACAACTATCAAGACAAAATTTTATAATCAGGGGTTTTGTAAAAATAATAAACTCGGGTGCTTGAAGTGTCGAAGAAGTGATTGAGTAAATGATGCCTGTGCATCAATCTGACTTTATTCAACAGCTGTTTCAGCTATCAAGACAAAATTTTATAATCAGGGGTTTTGTAAAATAATAAACTCGGGTGCTTGAAGTGTCGAAGAAGTGATTGAGTAAATGATGCCCGTGCATCAATCTGACTTTATTCAACAGCTGTTTCAGCTATCAAGACAAAAATTTAATAATCAGGGGTTTTGTAAAATAATAATAAACTCGGGTGCTTGAAGTGTCGAAGAAGTGATTGAGTAAATGACGCCCGTGCATCAATCTGACTTTATTCAACAGCTGTTTCAGCTATCAAGACAAAAATTTAATAAACAGGGGTTTTGTAAAATAATAATAAACTCGGGTGCTTGAAGTGTCGAAGAAGTGATTGAGTAAATGACGCCCGTGCATCAATCTGACTTTATTCAACAGCTGTTTCAGCTATCAAGACAAAAATTTAATAAACAGGGGTTTTGTAAAATAATAATAAACTCGGGTGCTTGAAGTGTCGAAGAAGTGACTGAGTAAATGATGTCTGTGCATCAATCTGACTTTATTCAACAGCTGTTTCAGCTATCAAGACAAAAATTTAATAAACAGGGGTTTTGTAAAATAATAATAAACTCGGGTGCTTGAAGTGTCGAAGAAGTGACTGAGTAAATGATGTCTGTGCATCAATCTGACTTTATTCAACAGCTGTTACAACTATCAAGACAAAATTTTATAATCAGGGGTTTTGTAAAATAATAAACTCGGGTACTTGAAGTGTCGAAGAAGTGATTGAGTAAATGATGTCTGTGCATCAATCTGACTTTATTCAACAGCTGTTTCAGCTATCAAGACAAAAATTTATTAAACAGTGGTTTTGTAAAATAATAAACTCGGGTACTTGAAGTGTCGAAGAAGTGATTGAGTAAATGATGCCTGTGCATCAATCTGACTTTATTCAACAGCTGTTACAACTATCAAGACAAAATTTTATAATCAGGGGTTTTGTAAAATAATAATCTCGGTGCTTGAAGTGTCGAAGAAGTGATTGAGTAAATGATGTCTGTGCATCAATCTGACTTTATTTCAACAGCTGTTACAACTATCAAGACAAAATTTTATAATCAGGGGTTTTGTAAAATAATAAACTCGGGTACTTGAAGTGTCGAAGAAGTGATTGAGTAAATGATGCCTGTGCATCAATCTGACTTTATTCAACAGCTGTTACAACTATCAAGACAAAATTTTATAATCAGGGGTTTTGTAAAATAATAAACTCGGGTACTTGAAGTGTCGAAGAAGTGATTGAGTAAATGATGTCTGTGCATCAATCTGACTTTATTCAACAGCTGTTTCAGCTATCAAGACAAAAATTTATTAAACAGTGGTTTTGTAAAATAATAATAAACTCCGGTACTTGAAGTGTCGAAGAAGTGATTGAGTAAATGATGCCTGTGCATCAATCTGACTTTATTCAACAGCTGTTACAACTATCAAGACAAAATTTTATAATCAGGGGTTTTGTAAAATAATAATCTCGGGTGCTTGAAGTGTCGAAGAAGTGATTGAGTAAATGATGTCTGTGCATCAATCTGACTTTATTCAACAGCTGTTACAACTATCAAGACAAAATTTAATAAACAGGGGTTTTGTAAAATAATAATCTCGGGTGCTTGAAGTGTCGAAGAAGTGATTGAGTAAATGATGTCTGTGCATCAATCTGACTTTATTCAACAGCTGTTACAACTATCAAGACAAAATTTAATAAACAGGGGTTTTGTAAAATAATAATACAGTAGAAGCCGTATGTAACACGGTCGGTTGTACCGCGGATTTGGATATAACGTGGGTCCGATCGTGTCATTCAAACAAAATACATACACTGACAAATACATAGTGCTCAAATTCGGGTACACCGCGGGTATCTCTATAACGCGATTATCGTCTTCTCCCCGTATAGGCGAATCAAGAATTCTTTTCTCGCCTAAACTGGCGGAACCCATTAACTTTCGACGTACGAAGAATTGGCCAAACAAGAATAGGCGAATGAAGAAGTAACCCCTCTAGCAGGTTAAAGTTTTAAGCGAATCAAGAATTCCTTCCTCGCCTACAATGGCGGAACCCATTAACTTTGGATGTAGCAGGAATAGGCCAAACAAGAATAGGCGAATCAAGGAGACACGGGTTCACCGGCAACGACTGTCTTACCAGTCCGAAAAACATAGCGTCTTTTAGAAGTTTCACAAAATACCCAGCGGTGGGTTTGTAAGAATAAATAGTCCGTTCTCATACAATATATCATACACTGCCGTCACTTGAACATATAAACATCACACAAAAAAATCATATTCATCACTGTGAGGCAAATTTTAATGATGCATAAACTGTATATTTAAATCATATTTAAATATTTATAGAGGCCTCTCGTTCACAGAAATCCTCACAAGTATTATGAACTTAATCAAAAATGGATTAGCTTCTACAGAAAGTAAAAATTTCTAGTTATATACGTATACCCACATTTGCAGAAAAAAATATTGCCTATTCCTCTCTACGCTGTATTGCGTTTGTAACTTAAAAGTGACATGGAAAGCGTCTGAATAGTTCAGTGTTATTCAAAAGACTAAACGAAATTTCTGTACAAAAACGAATTTCCGAAACTGACACTTCTGTTAAAAAAAAAAAAAGAAAGAAAGAAAATAAACCGAAATTTCTGTACAAAAACGAATTCCCGAAACTGACACTTCTATTAAAAAACAAAAGAAAGAAAGAAAATAAACCGAAATTTCTGTACAAAAACGAATTTCCGAAACTGACACTTTCTGTTTAAAACAAAAGAAAGAAAGAAAGTAAACCGAAATTTCTGTACAAAAACAAATTTCCGAAACTGACACTTCTGTTAAAAAAAAAAAGAAAGAAAGAAAGTAAACCGAAATTTCTGTACAAAAACGAATTTCCGAAACTGACACTTCTGTTAAAAAAAAAAAAGAAAGAAAGAAAATACACCGAAATTTCTGTACAAAAACGAATTTCCGAAACTGACACTTTTGTTTAAAACAAAAGAAAGAAAGAAAGTAAACCGAAATTTCTGTGCAAATACAAATTTCCGAAACTGACACTTCTGTTAAAAAAAAAAAAAAGAAAGAAAGAAAGTAAACCGAAATTTCTGTACAAAAACGAATTTCCGAAACTGACACTTCTGTTAAAAAAAAAAAAGAAAGAAGAAAAGAACTAGTGACAATGGAATATTTATCAAAATACTGAATATTTCCGCTATCAGAAATGGAAATTATGTTCAAAGTCGCGGATGTACTGGCAAATTTCCTGCAAGTTACTTTTTAGGAATTTTCGGTGAATTCAAAGAACTTTTTCCATGGGATTTCTTACGGTATTCCTTAGAATTATCGTACATCTTAATCGGCATAGATTTTAAGCTGCAGAACAAACGAAAGCAGAGTAAAGAAACATTTAGCATACGAGGAAAGCGTTAATTGCAGTATGAAGTCTAAATGTGCAATTGCATTTTGAACATGGTACGTGAGCAGCGCTAGGAACGTTCAGCTATTTTTTGATGCATGAAAAATATTCGTTATACAGTGATCAGCAGAATGCAAACGTTAAAGCCTAATTCCGCTAAAGGATTCAAGTTTTTTTTAAAGGATATCAAATTAAAACTGAAACTTGTCTAGCGAGCGATGTCCTGAACGTCAGAAAAGAAACATAATAGTTGGCAAATTTACGTGAATTCAGTTAGGTCACATTCTATAAATCCTCGTCCCTATAGACCATGTGTTCAGCATACAAATCTCATGCAATTCTTTATCGTACGGCAATGTTTTTACAACACAAGCATTTATTTAGCACTCGAATTATCCGCTAAGTGGTGATGAATGATCAGTGAGGAAGGAAAGGCGATCGGAGAAAAACAGGCTTTTCACTGGATGCTAAAAATTTCCCAGAACCATCTTCTGCGAGATATTTTTCTTCCGTAGAAATGAGAAATAAAGACCTCGTTTATTCAAACACGCTTTCTGCTGAATATGCTTGATAGAGGAACAAGCATGAGGGAGAAAAATGCCGATATTGCATATCAACAATTACTTGTTGATATCCGACCAACAGAAGCTGCATTGTTCAAGAGTTGACCACCCAATACAACAGACGTCAACCCGGAACAGTATCTGTCATGACCATGCGTAACATGCTCCCGTGTATGGCCTATAAAAGCAGACGACTTGACATCATCTCTTAACCACAGTTCATCGACGTAAAAGACGTTCATCGACGTAACAGACATTCATCGACGTAACAGACGTTCATCGACGTAAAAGACGTTCATCGACGTAACAGACGTTCATCGACGTAAAAGACGTTCATCGACGTAAAAGACGTTCATCGACGTAACAGACGTTCATCGACGTAACAGACGTTCATCGACGTAACAGACGTTCATCGACGTAACAGACGTTCATCGACGTAACAGACGTTCATCGACGTAACAGACGTTCATCGACGTAAAAGACGTTCATCGACGTTAGACGTTTATCGACGTAACAGACGTCCATCGACGTTAAAGACGTTCATCGACGTAACAGACGTCCATCGACGTAACAGACGTTCATCGACGTAACAGACGTTCATCGACGTAACAGACGTTCATCGACGTAAAAGACGTTCATCGACGTAAAAGACGTCCATCGACGTTAAAGACGTTCATCGACGTAAAAAACGTTCATCGACGTAACAGACGTCCATCGACGTTAAAGACGTTCATCGACGTAACAGACGTTCATCGACGTAAAAGACGTCCATCGACGTAAAAGACGTTCATCGACGTAAAAGACGTCCATCGACGTTAAAGACGTTCATCGACGTAAAAAACGTTCATCGACGGCTGGGGCAAAGATAATGCAAGCTCGATGTGAAATGACTGAAATAAATGACGTCATGACTGACAAAAATGTTTGCTGGTTTGACGAGTCGGGTTTGACGACATGATCGCGTACGTAGTTTGCGCAAACGACACGAGGCACTCGAACCATGCTGCATGGCTTCCACAGTGCAAGTTGGTAGAGGGGGTTGCATGGTGTGGGCATGTTTACCTGGAAAGAACTTGGACCCCTAGTGCATGTGGAAAAACTTGTGGCTGGTGCGCCCACTATCGCGAATTGGCTGCTGACTCTGTACACCCAGCAAGGTTGCAGTTTTTCCGGAATGACGACGGTGTCTTCCAAGATGACAATGTGCCAAGCCACAGGTCCAATGTTATAAAGGAATGGTTTGTGGAACACAGTTCAGACTTCCAGCATTTCAATTGGCTTCCAAACTTTCCTGATATCAATCCCATAGAGCACTTGTGGAACACTATGGAATGGAATATTAAGCGTTTTATAGAATGTCGAATGCACGATAAAAACCTGCTAAGTTTCGCAGTAAAACATGTCAATTTATTTACAGATTAAAATACATAAAGTTGAAAACTTAGTAGGGCGAGATCTTTCACAACTACCGTAGTATCATGGTCAGGCTGCGAGCGTCGGATGTCTCAGACAGGGTGATACATATAGTCGGAACTACAGTTAAGATTTTTACAAGATAATACAAGGTAAGATTTCCCCCCCCGCCTCCTGCAGTTTTATATTACTCTTCATCTCTTCGTATTTCAGACATTCTGAATTTGTGGAATTACTATCAGGATCGTTCTGAATCGAATCTACTTTGCTGCCGATACGGGATTTTTTTGGACTTAAGAATGTACACTGCTGGCCACCCAAAATGCAACACCTAGAAGGACACAAGATAGCAACGCCAGATTTACTGAACACATAACAACAGATACAAAGATGAAACTATTGAGCTTACAGGCCCGTGCGACTTGCGGAACACGCAAACATCAATAGTTCGTGTGGACCCCATGGCTGGCAATAACGGCCGCTACACGCCGCGGCATCGAACGAAAGAGGCTTTAGATGTGGGCTTGGGGTATGTCGGTCCAGGCTGTTTCCACATGTTCCCACAGTTCATCAGGCGTAGCCGCGGTTGGTGCTTGCCGGGCCACTCGGTTGCCGATCAGAGACCAGACGTGTTCGGTGGGCGACATATAGGGAGAACAGGCGGGCTACGGCAGCCGGGACACCTGGTGAGCCGTGAAGTATTGTTGCACGATGCGTGCCACGTGCGGGCGCGCATTGTCCTGTTGAAACGTGGCCGCTGGCAGGTCCTGCAGGTAAGAGAGGAGACGGTGCGGTGGCTGTTGAGTGTACCGGCGATGCGTACCAGAAGGGTGCGGGTGTCATATCCAATTGCGCCCCAAACCATAACACCAGGCGATGGACCGGTATGGCGATGCATAATGCAGGCGTCATACAGTATCTCGCCGCGGTGCCGCCACACGCAGATCCGACGATCGTGGTGTTGAAGGCAGAAGTGGGATTCGTCGGAGAAGACAATGTCGTGCCATTCCGTAGTCCTGGTGCGGCGTTAAACGGCCCACTGCCGACGCACTCGCCGGTGGTGGAACGTCAATGGTAATCGGAGCAATGGGCGCCGTGCGACAAGTCGCCGCTTTTGCAGACGACATCGAACAGTACGTGCTGACACAGGTTGTTGCGCAACACACCATAATTCTTGCGCTAACGTTCGTGATGTGGCGGTGAGAGCCGTCAATGCCCGCCGCACAACATGCCGGTCCTCTCGTTCGGTGGTGTGCCGCGGCTGCGGCAATCGCTCACGTCGGTCCGTCCGTCCCTCCTGCACCCACCGAATCCATACTCGCTACATTGTGGCTGGATGTCGTCCCACACGGGCGCCGATGTCTCGGTACGATAAACCGCTGTCGCGATGAGCCACTATTCGTCCTCTGTCGAACTCCAAAACGTGCTGGAATGAATGCCGTATTCTGCGACGAGGGATCAGGAAGCTTCCCACACACAGTTCCGGCAGCACAACACACTTCCACTACTTACACCCCGCCTTCTGTGCACCCTTCTTATAGTGCTTCTTGATGGCGTGCCGGGCGCATATGATTTGCATATGCCCTGCAATGCTAATCGTTTGCATGTCCTCTCGCGGGCGACGCAAGTTGCGAATTTCAGGCCAATCGGATGCTTCCTTCTTGGTGTTGCATTTTGGGTGGCCATCAGTGTAATTCGATTCAAAGCACTTGCTAAAAGTTTTCTCACCTGCTGCCTCTCATCTCTTGGTGTTATTTCTTCTGAATTCAATGCCGGAAAATTAGTATTCGGTACAGCAAAAGATTTCAGTATCTTTTTTCTGGCAGACCACAAGTAAATGGTTGCTCATGTCATCCTCAAAATCATTTCTTTGAAAATGCTTACTACAAACTCAGGCATTGTTTACATTGATATCGTCTTGTCTTCTGCATCTGTTTATCCATTCTCCGAGTACCTGTGGGTCTTTCTGAGGAAAAGGATGACAAGTTAGTAAAATCATGCAATGCATTGATTATGATACTCTTTCCAACATACCAGAATTCATTACTGCAGTTATGAGGATAATGGCTGTGGAATAAACCTCGCTCCTGTGCCCTGACCTTTGACCCCATTTCGATAATATTAAACGGAACTGGTTCAGTATACCTCCGGAACAACATACGAAAGTTTCGTCGCAATAGAAGCATTTTTAGTCAAGTTATAGGGTTAATGGCTGTGGAATACATCTCTCTCCTGTGCCCTGACCTTTAACCCCATTGCGATTATATTCAACAGAACCGGTTCAGTATACCTCCGGAAAAACATACAAAAGTTTTTTCGCAATAGAAGCATTTTTTTTTGTCAAGTTATGGGGATAATAAATGGCTGTCGAGTAAGTCTCACTTCTGTGACCTCACCTTTAACCCCATTTCGATTATATTCGACATAACCAGTTCAGCATACCTCCGGAACAACATACTAAAGTTTTATCGCAATAGAAGCATTTTTATTTAAGTTATGACGCATAAAAGCGATGGAATGGATCGCGCTCCTATGTCCTGACCTTTGACCCCATTTCCAATAGGGCTCGTCCCTAGGTTGTCCCCTACCATATACTAAAATTTCATCGAAATCGAACAATTTTTACGCGAGTTATCGTGCGGACAGACAGACAACGGACAAAGCTGGAGCATACAGGCTTTTTCAACCTACGGTTGGAAAGCGTAAAAAAACTGCATTTTTTGCTTTTTTATTCCTGCACTTATTATTGCAAGTAGTGACATCACAGCAAACAAAAATCATAAATATAATTAATCTCCGGCACCTCTTTCCCTTCGCCAAAAAAGTAAGAGATATTTAACAAAACTCGAAAAACATAAGCAACTGTCTTTCTCCACTGGTTGACAACACAGAGCCAAGCTCTCGTTTGGCAACTTAGTGACGTTACTGACGCTGCGAAACCTCGCCCGTTTGGTAACAAAGGTGCAGGGGATACTTCACAGGTAAGCTCTGGCGCAGTGGTCTAAGCGATGGCTTCTGATCATTCGTCATGGATCGGACTGTGCTCGAATCCCGTGAGGCATGGGTGTTGTGTTTTTCTTACGGTGCTGGCTCTCTCCCTTTGCTGGAGGCAGTGACCCTATATTAGGGACGGGCAACTGCTTATAGCCCATTGAGTTGCTCACGGTGGTCGTTAAACCTGCAATAAAAAAAAAGAAAAGAAAGAAATACCTTCAATATGGTATAATTTATGCGCATATTTGAGTATTTTTTCAATACAACTGCTCAACCATATAGCCTCGTGCGCTGACCTCCGTGTCTCCTACTAGTGCTTCTTCTTTTTCAGTGCTGCAATGTTTGTGTGTGTGGTTGGAGGTTTAACGACCACCGTAAGCAACTCAATGGGCTATAAGCAGTCACCCGTCCCTAATTTAGGTTCACTGGTTCCAGGGAAGGGAGAGAGCCAGTGCCGTAAGACAAACACAACATCCATGCCTCACCGGGAATCGAACCTGGACCCCTTACGGACAAATGAGCAGAGGCCAGCGCCTTAGACCACTGCGCCACCGGGGCGGCAGTGCTGCAATGGCTTCTGCTGCTGTCATTGGATTGTCGTTCTCAGAGCCAATCCCTCCAGCAGCCTCTTCAGCTCAGCCGTCCTGTCTTGTTGACTGTTGCCTTCCATGGGCGCCGACTGGGGGAGTCACAGGGATCACTTGACCCCCCTGTAGAATTATTTTCCCTTTATTTTATTTTATCTTATTTTATTTATTCCTTTTTTTTTTTTACTCTCACAGAACTGGACCGCAAGGAAAGATGGAGTTTGGGGCGTTTAATTTAATATCCTAATTTTATTGGAAATTTGGAATTGGAAAACGTTAACGTGAAAGTGGAAAACCCAGCAAACCATGAGGTAGAACGCCCAAACAAGTTCCGCTCAGGGTGGTGTGTGCTGAACTTAATAGGCTTGGAGTGGTCCTGCTCGACACTGTTCATTATTTTGAAAACAGTTACCAATGTACATCATAATACATGACTATTACTAACATAGGCCGCCCCGGTGGCGCAGTGGTCTAAGCGATGGCCTCTGATCATTCGTCCGAAAGGGGTCCGGGTTCGAATCCCGGTGAGGCATGGATGTTGTGTTTGTCTTACGGCACTGGCTCTTTCCCTTCCCTGGGACCAGTGACCTTAAATTAGGGACGGGCGACTGCTTATAGCCCATTGATTTGCTCACGGTGGTCGTTAAACCTCCAATCAAAAAAAAAATTACTAACATACACTTTCTTCAAGAGAAGCATCAATTGATAATAATAATAGTAGTAGTAATAGTGTTCTAGTGTAGTAAGTAAGTAATAGTAATAGTATTAATCTTTCATTTTCACGAATTACTGTTTTCTACATATTAGCCAAACCTCAATTAATTACACCTGACCCCTTTGAAAAATTTCCTGTATAGGCGCCCATTCTGCCTTCTCTCCGTTCCAAGCGCTTCTCCCGACTGCTTTTGACTCTTTTATTGCTCGTCAAGGTTTTGTGCTCACTGCAGCTGTCTTCGAGTCTTCCTTATTGTGTAAGTCCATGTCATCTATTCTTCGTCTCACTACCAGTACCCATGTTTCTAGCAGGCCTCGGTCCATTTTTTTTTCATTTCGCTATTCCTGCTCAGGTTGATTAGGTCTTGTCTACCAGTCTTTCCGTTGATGGTCACAATTTGATTGTCGTCCCTCTTGCCCAATGTACATGTTTTGTTCATCATGTGCCCTATTTCGCCAGAAATTTCTGATTCCTTGCTTTCCTTTCCAGCTGTGGTCGCGTTCATCCTCACGTTGCCTGCTGCTCCTTCCGATTACGCTGATCGTTCTCACTTGAGCTTCCGCCGTCAGGATCTTTTTCTTTTCCCAAATGAAGCTTCCATTTTTCTCTTGCTCAGCCACCTTTCTGGGTGATTCCTGGTCATCGCACGTATTTTGTTAATGCTTTCTCTGCTTTTCATTGCTTTCAATTCAGTTCGTTTATTTTGCTGAGCAGAAAACCAGGGTTACAAAAATATCAAATGAAAAAAGCACAGCAAGAAAGCAGGGGAAAAGGCCAGCAAGGCCTGACTGGGTCCCATGCTCCCTACACAAATTTTACACTTAAGTCAGGAGTTAAAGTTACAAACAAAACAGTGTTTCGAAAAAAATGATGATTTGTAAAAAGATGATAAACATTACATATACAAGTCATAGTAATAATCACAGTCCCCTCCACTGCAATCATGAATTTGAAGAGTCGCACGTCATTATGTAGTTTTTTTATTTTTTTTTAAAAAGATTAAAGTTATTTAAGCCGCCCCCGGTGGCGCAGTGGTCTAAGCGATGGCCTCTGATCATTCGTCTGAACGGGGTCCGGGTTCGAATCCCGGTGAGGCATGGATGTTGTGTTCGTCTTACGGCACTGGCTCTCTCCCTTCCCTGGAACCAGTGACCCTAAATTAGGGACGGGCGACTGCTTATAGCCCATTGAGTTGCTCACGGTGGTCGTTAAACCACCAATAAAAAAAAAAAAAAAAAGTTATTTAAAGAAGTCAGTTCCAATCATAAAAGTTACATGCTAAAAATATCAAGAAGAATAAAATGGCAGCTGTCTAAGCATGTAGAAAACTACCCAAAACGTACAATTAGAACTTTACTACTAAAAGGCATATTAGGTAAAAACAAGATCTTTCGCAACAGGCGCCCTGTGCGTCATCAGGTTAAAAGAACTGGCGCTAAGAGAAAACAATATATAAGTTTGTATATTGACGTTTTTAAGGACGTATGCTGTAACGATGACTTACCTGCACATGTACATGCACCGTGGATTCGCTTATTTAATTTTTTATGTCGTGCGAAGTACCCTACTGCGGGGGTTGATAACGGACCCTGTGCTTATTTTTCACTTCGGTGAATACGTATTTGTAATCTATTTGGCGTTTTCTTTCTTTGCTTTGTTTCTCGCTGTAACCGAGTTGTGACGCGGATATCATGTCACTCACCGGGATCGCTGTTGTCTTCGGGACTATCTATATATTAAGTGTGTGTTTTCTCTTAGCGCCAGTTCTTTTAACCTGATGACGCACAGGGCGCCTGTTGCGAAAGATCTTGTTTTTACCTAATATGCCTTTTAGTAGTAAAGTTCTAATTGTACGTTTTGGGTAGTTTTCTACATGCTTAGACAGCTGCCATTTTATTCTTCTTGAAGTCAGTTCCGTCGGTAATGAATTCCAGTAGTGTGGGCTAGTGTAATTTATACTCTGCTTCATGGTCTCCGTCTTCGGATGGATGGGCCGAATATGTAATTTAGTACGTGTGTCATGTGAGTGTATCTGTGGTACAATTTGTATGATGTTAGTGTGTAAATTATTCTTAATTCGCTTGAACATAATTTTCCCAATATTAAAGTTATATAGTTGGTTAATCGTATGAATGCTGTATTTACTTGGAAAAACTCTTGTGTTATTATAGATAGTGGTATATTTCTATAAAACTTTAGGTCAATTAATCTTATATATTTGTTTTGCAGAATTTGAAGTTTTTTAAAATTATATTTAGTAACTTGTAAATCTCCAGGTCACCTTCGTGCACGATGCCCGTGGTTCTCTTGGTGCTTGCTCGTAAGATAGCACTCCCACTTGTTTTCACTGACGACTGCTTCGTTCATGACTCCTTGGCTGCTACTTTCTCTGTCCCAGACTGCTTCCTATTTGTACGCTACTTCAGATTGTGGCTTTTTAGCCCACCTGCTTTGCTTCTTCTGCCTCTACTGCTGTGGAATCTCCTTCTCCTGGAGTTATAGCTCCTACTCTTGTCCTGGTGTTGTGACAGGATCTCCCGGCCTCTTTTCTTTCTTTCTTTGATTGAAGGTTTAACGACCACCGTGAGCAACTCAATGGGCTATAAGCAGTCGCCCGTCCCTAATTTAGGGTCACTGGTTCCAGGGAAGGGAGAGAGCCAGTGCCGTAAGACAAACACAACATCCATGCCTCACCGGGATTCGAATCCGGACCCCTTTCGGACGAATGATCAGAGGCCATCGCTTAGACCACTGCGCCACCGGGGCCGCTCTCCCGGCCTCTGGAGCGACGCCTAAGAAATGTCAACGCACATTTTAATGGACTCGCAAGAAGCGTGCTTCCTCTCTTGCACCTACGCCGCCGTCTACCGCATGGTTTCGCCGATTTGCTACGTATACGGAGTTTTATGAAGCCTGTGCTACGTGGGAAGCCGTTTTTTCGCTGAAATCCCGTATTCTTCTACTTACTATTTGGCTTTGCATCGTCTGTAATTGTCTTCGTTTTTCCCGTGTTCTTCCGGCCTGTGGATTTGTTTTTACCGTGGACACTGTGCCTGCTGATTCAGCTCCGTTTCGAGAACTCCGTACTACACTCGTTTGTTGCTCGCTGTTTTCTACTCTATACTTGCTACGATTCTCTGTGTTTGCGCCTCCGTGTTGTACTTTTCGTATGTAATTTTTATGCTGCGTAACTTCGCATTGTAATATGTCCCGTTTTTGACGTACTCTTCCCTGTTTTAGCGAATTTTGAAAACTGCGCCACAGGTGCGGCTACACATTGCCACATGAGTACTTTTTATTAAACTTCCCTTAGTTACATGGGTCAGATGGAGCGTGTACAAGACTTGGCTATGGAACACTCATCAGTTATCCTCGACGTGTTCATTTTTCTCAGTAATTCGTGCTCAATATTCATCCAAGCGTGGTAGTTCAGTCTCTTTTTAGCCCATACTGGCTCTTCCTTCAGTCTTGATTCGTTTCAATTTTTGAAAAAGTGCGTTCACCACTGAAGTTGGTAACCATCAGAGTGAATTAAACCTGGCAAACAATTTCGGTAGTATACCTATAGTAAGAACAATTTCTAACAACCAATGTACGCCGCCCCGGTGTCGCAGTGGTCTAAGGCGCTGGCCTCTGATCATTCGTCCGTAAGGGGTCCGGGTTCGAATCCCGGTCAGGCATGGATGTTGTGTTTGTCTTATGGCACTGACTCTCTCCCTTCCCCGGAACCAGTGAAACTACATTAGGGACGGGCGACTGCTTATAGCCCATTGAGTTGCTCACGGTGGTCGTTAAAATTCCAAACAAACAAAAAAAACCAATGTACACATCAGCAGTTATAGAAGTATACCTATAGAACAATTCCGAACAACCACTGTACACATAAGCGCGAGACCCGAAGCACGCGCTGCATATGCTACTAGGATAAATCGGTACTGATTTTTTTTTTTTTTGGATTGAAGGTTTAACGACCACCGTGAGCAACTCAATGGGCTATAAGCAGTTGCCCGTCCCTAATTTAGGGCAACTGGTTCCAGAGAAGGGAGAGAACCCGTGCCGTAAGACAAACACAACATTCGTGCCTCTCCGAGATTCGAACCCTGACCCCTTCCGGATGAATGGTCAGAAGCCAGCGCTTACACCACTGCGGCTCCTGATGATGATGTTCTCAATTTCAATGCAAAATTTAGGACAATTTCCTTTCAAAATGAGGACATGATTGAGGACAAAGTCTGACACATTACGGCAAAGCTGATTTTTTTATTTATTTAAGCAGTCGCCCTTCCCTAATTTAGGGCCACTGGTTCCAGGGAAGGGAGAGAGCCAGCGCCGTAAGACAAAACACAACATCCATGCCTCACCGGGATTCGAAACCGGACCCCTTTTGGACGAATGATCAGAAGCCATCGCTTAGACCACTGCCGCGCTGAAGATTAGTAACGTATGTTATGACCTGTACCACAATTGTCCTGTTTCATGGAAAGACATACGATGAATCTGAAGGATGACTTTCATGTGAAATGAGGACTGACACATTATGGTTAAGCCGAAGATTAGCAACGAATGTTATGAACTGAACCATAATTGTCCAGTTTCATGGGAAAAGATAGGATGAATCTGAAGGATGAGTTTCATGTGAAATAAGCATAAAATAGCAATAAAGTACGATCATGCAGAATATTACTTCTGATAAATTTTAAATGCTACTCATAGGAGGCAGTACATGCAAACAAAGCTACATGTTGATTTTATACTGAAATTTCATTGTGATTCTATACAAAAAAAATATCTAAAGCTAGAAAATTACTATACACTCAGCGGACAGAAATCATGGAATACCTGTACGTTATCTCTATGAGAAGGAATATTACAAATCCAATAACTTCGCACCGTGGATTGTTGGCCACCGTGGTGTAAAGCTAGCGCGCTCGGCTAGTTATCGAGAGTTCAGTGGTTCATTTCCACGGCGGCGGCTGGAAAACAATTTTTCGGTTGCTATGTGTATCTGGAACGTGGAAAGAGCGATGTATTTATTTATTTACCAATAACTTAACTTGAAGAAACAGTTTAATGAAAAAAGTGGTGAACAAGAGTTGTAGAACTCCCAATCAAATCTACCAAATGCAACCAAATTTAGCCTCAATTATTTATTTAATGGCAAGAACGTGGATGCTGGAAATATGATATTTATTTCCCATCCTATAAATATTTTATTTAAATCTAGTTAAAACAGAAACGAAATGACGCAACGGTTATGGGGATGACTTTGTTCGATGCTTTGGCATGTCTCCCATTAATATTGCGCGATTTCTAACTGAATAAAAGGAAAACTACTTCCGCTTCAGAAAATAGTTCCATAAATGTATGAGTCCATTTTCTTTCAATTAAATGAGTAATTGATGCTAAATTTGGTAGATTCAATTGAGTTCTACAACTTTCATTTAGCACAGTTTTCCTATTTCAATATTTTTAGCAAATTCCAAAAATTGAGGACATTTGACGGCCTTAATCAGTTTGTACGACATTGTGGACGAAAAACTGAAGTTGAGGACTCTCTTCAGAAAATGGAGACGTCTGGTCATTTCAATTTAATAGAAAAATCAACAAAATTGGTTTTCTCCCTAATGATGCGAAATAACACCTGAAATCAGTGTTCTGTGGAAATACGACAGTTCCGTCGAAATAAACAATTCACAATGTGGCTAACCTTCTGCTTATTATTATCAGCATATCAAGTAGTTCCGTAAACTGGGTTAAGAAACGAGAAATAAATACTATGTTATTTATTAATGGACATTTCGTTGCTGCAAAACAAATATTATTTTACACAGCTCTACTTATTAAAGTTCTTATTGAAACAAAACCTCGCAGGAAACGTGGGGAAATTATCAGCGGTTTAAGTAGGTACGTTAACTGGGCAAAGAAATTGGAAATCAATAATTTTATTCAACATTCGTTTTTTTTTTCTGTAAAACGAATCTTATTCTTCATAGAATTCTACTTATTAGCGTTCCAATCAAAACAAAATTTGGAAGAAATGTACGGAACTACTTTATGCGCTGACAGTAGGAAAACTACCCCACATTGCGTTTTGGCATCTATTGTGCCTAATTAAATAGTAAATGATCTGTCATATAGTGTTTCTAATGGGGTTTTTTTTCTAGACTATAATAACTGGTGCAAGGCGTTCAACAAAAGTACAGAATTATTAGGAAATTTCTCATATTCTCGTCCATCATAGGTA
Source organism: Macrothele yani (assembly GCA_039090855.1). Lineage (NCBI taxonomy): Eukaryota > Metazoa > Arthropoda > Arachnida > Araneae > Macrothelidae > Macrothele > Macrothele yani. The sequence goes on along the minus strand of CM077009.1, from coordinate 141,680,428 downwards.
CATTAAAAAAAAATTAAATTCTACATCTTAACCTATAACAGGAGTGCTTATTCTGTGAAATCAAATTTCCTGAAATTAACGTACTTACAAAAAAAAAAAAAAAAAATCAGAATATATGTGTTACATTCGTAGTTTATTTCCCAAGTTCTGATATTTTTTAAAGAACAGTGGCCTTTATAAAATTTTACTAATTGCAAATTTCCAGTGTTTGGCCCTTCAAAGCTATAAATAATACTTATAAAAAGTAAAATACTGAGAAAAAATATAAAAAAGCTGCTCAGGAAATCTTTGTCATTGCATTGAAACCAATGACAAAGATTTCCTGAGCAGCAACCAGCAGGCATCCCAAAGGAAAGGGGAGGGGTGAACAAAAAGTCAGCAGGGAGATCCTCCCTAGATCTCTGTGATGATGAGATGAGAAGTCTTGAAGGTCAAAAGCAGCAGACAGAGTGGGTGGGCCACTAAGCCCTGGGGTGAGGCAGGAGCAAAGGGGCACTGCCAGGAAAAGAAAGGGGTGAGAAATTTCTGTTTGGAGTATAGCTCTGGGCAAACCCAGCACCAAACCAAAAAGGAAAGCAAACAGTTAACACACTTTTAGAAAACAAATATAACATTAGGTGGGGGATGGGGTGGGGACGGGAGGTGGGAGGTGATCTCTCCCAGCTGAATTGGGTAGACACAGAGTGGACCTGTTTCTCTTCTCCTCTGTGGGGATAGATTGTCAGTCAGATTTCCTAACTCCCAGTGGAATTGAGTTTTGCTTTAGCCACCAACCAAGGGAAAGGACAGTGACAGGCCTTGCCACTGGCCATAAAATAAAATTTCTGGAAAAAAAAAAAAAAAACGCCGAAAATTCCAGTACAACCCCAAAAATTTCCGTGAAATAAAAAAAAAAAAATAAAAAACGCCGAAAATTTCCGGATTTCCGGAAAATAAGCACCCCTGCTATAAAAAAAAATTAAACAGCATACGGGTTTCCACCACTAAAACACACCAGCATTAATCTGGAGCCAACGAGTACCCCACGACATAAGGAGTGAGCAGTGAAGTACTTCCATCTCTCAGCCCATAGGCGCCGACTTTTCATGAATGCCATGGGGACGAACCAAAAAATCCCGAGAAAGCAGCATTCACTTTTAAAATTGATCGTCGTTTAACCACAGAAATATACAAGCCCATGAGCAGTGAAACAATGACATATAGTACAATAATATTAATAATATATTTCAATTTCGTGTCCGATAGAATTTTAAATTCCCAGATTAATTATACTTTATTGCTCATTGTTAAATTCTTAAATTACAGCAAACGTGTTATCACGAACAGAACATTTATACGGATAAAGTCATTACCAATATTTACTAAATTTAAAGACTCTGACACAGTATCACAGCAGTTAAGTACTGCCAAATAATTTAAACGCGGTTGTGACATAGTACTTCGCAAGTATGTTTTCACTCTTCGTAAGTTGGAAAATGAGCGTTCACTGGTGTATGTTGTTAATGGCACAGTTAAAAGCAGTCGCACGAGCTTTTGCGGCTCTGTTAAGTACACAACAAGGCGTTGTTTCGTCTTGCATATTTCCACATCTCCAAAACATGATACAGTTAGCGTTTGTCCTTTAAATGTGTCATGGAACGTGTCAATATGTAGTTTTAAGGTATCAGAGTTCAAATCATCCTTAAAAAAATCGCAAACAGTTTGGGGCGAAACTGTTGTATCAATTAAGGAGTTTTCAGCATATCGTAAAAATTCTTTGGTTTCAGTACTGAATCTGGTTTGCAAACCGGTTAGCACATGATCAATAATTTCTTTATAAATTCTGTTATAGCGATCTTTCGCTGTGAAGACGTTCTATCCCGGTGACTCCTGTTTACAATTTCGCAACTTAAAATAGCTTGCTGTGGTCGCTCGAGCACCGCAGTATCTCCCCTTTTCTCTTGTAGAAAGAGCACTGAAAGAAAAAACTCAGCATTGTTAGATAAAATTAAAATGTTGATACAAACCCAACATATTTAGAAATTTCAAAAGCATGCATTTCCAGAGGAGACCGAAACATACTTTTGTTCCCGAGGTTTAACCACTGAGGGAGGCGATCGGCCCCGTTGCTCCCGCGTAGTCGGCGCCTATGTCTCAGCCTTATGATGGGAACTATGTCTAACGGGTCGAATTAGGAACATAAGCCAAAGGTACATAAAATATGTAATCTCAGGTGCCAACTCCCCACCCCATAAAATGCGTGCGATCTATATTTATATCTTGTTGGGTTGACCAACTAAAGGTGAAAAATATCGCAAATAAAATATCGAACCATTAAAATGTACAGGAAGGTACAGATGTTCCCATCACGTGACTGTCCTACGCTCCACCTACACGCAATCTGGAAACCAGCCTTCAACCAATCGCGTGTTCGAAATGTCGTCAACCGCGATTCCGGGCATACACTTATGAAATACGCAAACCGGGCGATTATAAGTATTCCGTACCTTGATAGAAGGATACGGAAGTTCTGGCCCCTGACAGAAGACTTTCCAACAGCTTTGAGGCGGAGTTTCAACAGAATCACGTGATCACAACAAAGTTTGGTATTCAATATCCAAATTTTTGAAGTCAGGTTTCACATGCAATTGCTTTCTCGAAATATGTGTGATCCTTGAAAACATCTTCCCCTCTACTTGTCCTGAGCTGTATAAAAAATACTTAAAAACAACATTATTGGAAAATTTTAAAACCAGTGATGCTGTAAGTCCAAGTCGTCTCAATAGTGACATGTGAAACAAGTTCCAACAAGTTCAAATTTAAAAAAAAATGTAACATGGACCATGTATAAGACCTTCATCTCTGCTCTGTCGAGTATTTTTATTTCGTGTGAATCTGGAAAACCTGATCACTTTTCTTAGCTTCACTAAGAATGAAAATCCTTTCCAGCACACGCTTTTAAATTTTCTGGGAAGGACGGAGGAATGGGAGAATGTGCCACAGTTCTTTCATTTTTTCGACTCTGACCAGACGAACAAAAATTTCACTAAAGAGAAAAATTTATAATGAATAATTATTATGTTTGGACATAATTATTTTTTTCCTCTTAAAAAAAAGGGGCGAGCAAGATTATCCTCAATCCTTTTTCAGAAACAAAATTATTTCCTTATATTTTTCTTCACCACGGAACGGAAGGGAAATAGCCTCTTGTATTTGAGTACAGACAAAAATCTTTCTATCCTCAGCTTGCCATTTTTGAGCGTTTTGGCGACTCAGAGAAAGTGCAACAATTTGCTGCTTTTTGCACAAAAACAATTGAGATAAAGCTATTTTTAGATTTTGAAATACAGGAGGTGCTTTTCCAGGCCTGGGCCGCGGGTAGCCTAATGGTCAGCGTTCGTGACTGCCATGGAAATAACCTCAGGTTGGATCCTAGGCAGGTACAAACGTTCGAGTCACTAAACACCCGCCGTGCGTCGAATGGGCATGTTAAGCCGTCGGACCCCGGGTACTGACCCCCACCCCCTTTCTACTTCGCTTCCGTGTCACTTTCCTATCGGGCGCTCTAGCACAAATCTCCTAGTTTCCTATTTCTAAGGGTTGTTTAAGACCTAGGGTCAGACACTCCCTTCCTAAAATCCTCTACATATAATCATGGCGTGCAAAAATTAAAGACGAGACGGTTTTTCGAATGTAACGTCGTGTAGAAATGCTCCACATTGAATCAAATCATACCATAAAATCCCCAAGATGTAAGAACATGGGACAAGTGAGCAAAATAGCTTAGAAAAAGGTAGCTTTATTGAAAAGGTAGCTTCGAGCACAACTGGACAGAAGACAGAAACGCCCATGTGACAGACGGCTGCCAAGGAAAATCCAGTCTTTAGTAGGGAATATGATCACCCCTGACTGCGTTGCAATATTTACAACGTCTGTCCATGCAGAGGACGAGGTTGTCAAAGAGCTGTTAAGGCATCGCTGCCCATTCCTCTTGTAGCGCCAATCGCAGGTACGGAATCGTTGCTGGCGGTTGATGACGTGCTGCCAAGCGTCTCCCGAGAAGGTCCCACATGTGTTCGATTGGATTTAGGTCTGGGAACCTTGCGGGCCAATCCATGCGTTGAATATCTTCACTCTCCAACAGCTCTGCGACAGCCACTGTATGATGAGGTGTAGCGTTGTCGTCCACGAAGAGGAACTCAGGACCCACAGCACCTCTAAACAGAAGCACGTGAGGCATGAGAACCTCGGTACAATAGCGGACACCAGTGACTGAACCTCCTTGGAAGATATGGAGGTCAGTACGGTTACCAAGCATGATACCGCCCCAAACGAGAACTCCGACACCTCCAAACCGGTCCCTTTCGATAATGTTGGAGGTATGATTGCGTGTTCTCTGCTCTCTCCAGATGTGTATCCGTCCAGAATCGCACGTCAGACTAAATCGGCTCTCATCCGTAAAGAGAACTCGACCCTATTGCTGATGTGTCCAGTTCTTGTGTTCCTGGCACCGCAGAAACCGCCGTCTCCGATGAGCAGCCGTTAATGGCACACACCGTACTCTTTTAGCACGGGTGCCTTGGCCCCCGTGCTAACAGAAATGGTTCAAAAAGTTTTTCTTCGGTTTGGCGCTTCTCAGGAAAGTACGCACGGAAAAGTTGGCCCCAGCGCTGAGCAAAATGAAAAAAATAAAAAATAAATGAGAATTGGAAAGGCTGGACAACTTTCTTGTCTCAGCCTGAAGACACTCTGTCCTGACGACCGTTCCCCTAGCGTGGGGACATCTTTGAGTGGCACCTAGTCCGTTCAGATGATTTTCCTCTTAGGAAAGGAGGAGGCGTAAGCGCTCACGGTTTCTAGAGGCGGAAGGAAGGAAGCGTTTACCATCAACATCTGCAAGGGACTCAAGCAAGTTCTTCCAGTACCTGGGAATTGCTCTAGCGATTATGAACAGCTCCCTAAACGACACCTCCCAACATGGAGGGCAGCGTCGGAACTCTGCGGCAGAAGGAACCTACCTAGACTGATCGATACCCAGTACACCAGCTCCAAGTAAGAACGTGCATTGTAAAAGAAAAAAAAAGGGGGGGGGGGAGAAAAGAAAAAGCCAGGGATATGCTGAAATTTTGTTATTTGGCAGTAAACTCTGGTGGACGTGAGTAAGGATATACTAGGTCCAGACCTGAAGGTAAATAAACTTTTTGTTTTGGCATTTTAAATATCATGTTAGGGTTACTCTGAAATATTTAACAAGTGAGCTTTTGCAGTGAAGTACATTTAAAGTATATATATTTCTATGATTTTACGAGGCTAGCTGGGTATGGGTAAGATGTCACTATTATTTTGTAAGGTCTTGTGTTTTTGCACAAGTAATGGTTAGCATAGAAAACTTCCTGTCACTTTTTTTTATTTTGAGCTAAATTATAAAAAAATGGCATTTTCACATGTGTAAGGAGTATCTGATATCCTAATTGTGTTATAAGCTATCATGAACAAGCAACCCCTCAAGCCAGTCTTTATTAGGATTAAGGAAATTTAACTATCTTTGTGCTTAGTAATTTTATTTTATAAATTGCATTTGTATCCATAAAAATAGAGTAAATGCCATGTAGTTAAATTTTGTGTTCTTAGAGGCAGGTTATTGTGATTTTTGAGTTTGGCAAATAATGGGTGTAAAATTCTTCTGTAACATTTTGTAGTAGTGTGACTAGTTCAAAATATCAGCAAATGGATGTGAAAGACTAGGGGGCATATGTCTAATGTGGCTAAGGAAGGCCTGAGTAACTATTTGGATTCTTCGATAGGCGTTTTCAGAGATATGGATGAGTTCTCTAGGAGATATATAGAAGTACAGGTGGATAAGCCATACTTTGCCCACCATTTCGGTGTATAGGTCTGATGGATTCACAACCCATTCTCGCTTTCAGCCTGAACATTGATATTGTTTTTTTTTGAGTAAACTTTTGTTTTCGAAGAAAGTGGATTTGAAATTTAGATTTACATACGGGGAAATATTAAAGAGGGTATGCAAGTTAACTAGGGATTTTCAGAAAGTGAAGCCTGTTCATTGCCTGTGTACAGTGAGATTTCTTTGCAAAGTGATAGTTTTTCTGGGAAATAATGATGTGGTGTAGTTCCTGGGAAAAAGTGATTTAGTGGTTTTTATGGAAAATAAGGATGCCTCCCCGGTGGCGCAGTGGTCTAAGCGATGGCCTCTGATCATTCGTTCAAAAGGGGTCCGGGTTCGAATCCCAGTCAGGCATGGATGTTGTGTTTGTCTTATGGCACTGGTTCTCTCCCTTCCCTGGAACTAGTGACCCTAAATTAGGAACGGGCGACTGCTTATAGCCCATTGAGTTGCTCATGGTGGTCGTTAAACCTCCAATTAAAAAAAAAAAAAAAAATAAGGATATGATGTAATTTTCTGGGAAAAAGGGATTTAGTGTTTTTCTGGAAATAGTGAATCTTGGTATGGTGTTTCTCTGGGAGCTGTGTGCCTGGGGAAGAATAATTTGGGGCATGAGAGCTGTTGCAGGAGGTTTTTCCTTACGTGGACGTGCTTGGTGTTTTGAAAGGGTGTGAAGAGGATAAATTTGGGGGAATTTGTCTTTTGACCCCGAGTAAAACCGTTGGCCAGTAGCAAGTAGCTCCAAGCAAGGTGCGTTAGAGTGTTGTCCCAAAAACAAACAGTGAAGGGAGAAAGTAAGTACAAGGTGATGTATGTGTCACACATATGACTTTCCCATTTCGGTGCATAGGCTTGATTGGCTTCACGACCCAATCTCTCCTTCAGCCCGATTGATATTTTCTTCAGGATGAAAATTTTGTTTTCAGAAAAAGTGGGTCTGATTAACTGAGATGTTGCCTAGCCAGTAAAACAGTGGGTTATTACATGGGCCTATTTTTTTTAAAATTGGTAAAACTTACATAGGAGAATTTTGAAAATTTGGTTTAATTTGTTTATGAATTGCCTGTTAAAAATATTTGTGTAATTTAAAATTTTGATGAATGGTAAGAGTGCAGTTAAATATGACTTCAAGTCCAGGAGTGTTGGGGATTGGTGTTTGCCTTTTTGTTTACATTATAATATTTTGAGCACTCAGAGCAAGCTTGTGTTAGTAAGGATTTTTGTTGAATTTTATGATGACAGTGTAAATTTTAAGTCTTTATGTCAGCGTTGCAATTTAATGATAAATTTTGAGTGAATTTGAGTAAGGTATTTAGTGCAGTATGTTTAGTGTGGTGTCTAGAATGGATTTTGTATCAAGTAATGCTAGAGTGTTGTGCTATGTTAATTTTAAGGCAAATTTTCCTAGGAGTGTAGAACCATTTAGTAATGCAACTTTGAATATTTGTAAATTTGTGCTCAGTTGTTGTAATATCTAAAATTAAAATTGGTAAAGAAAACTGGTTTGAAGAGGTTGTTCGAAAGGAGGGTAAATCAGAGCAACATAGTGTACACATATTCTTATAACTTTACTACCTGAGAGAAGGAGAAAATTGCATTTCAGCAACCAAACTTATCCACCATGTTAATTGAGTTGTGTTGTGAAATTCATTAAAATTCTTGTATTTATTTTTTAATAAGTAATGCACCTGGTGCTAGAGGCCAAATGCTCTAGAGTTTGTGAAATTCAGATGTGTGAGATCTTGTGCTAATTCATCAGCGTGGTTAACATATATACATACACTACTTTTAGGCAGAAGTTGATAAATTTCACTTTTTATGTGCAAAAATGGTTTGTTTCATTTGAAGCTCCTATGCTGCATATCATTCAATATTCTATGAGGCCCTGTGGCCAAAGTCAAAAGGGAATTTTGAAAAATTTGAAAAACTGATGTGGTCAACAAAATAAATACAGGCTAAGTGGCCTTTCAAAAATCCAAACTTTGTGCAGTAAAGAATTATGTGTCCCAGTTGAATTTCATATCAGGGTCCCATGCAAATCCACCTTAGCTTGACTAAGGTTGGAGACGTTCCTGGAATATTGTTTTTATTTAACCAATGCATTTTGTCCAGCCACTAAAATTGACCTTCACTGCCCATAAAAGTTATTACATGTGTACATTGTATACCATTGATTTTTTTTTTTAATTTTCACACATTTGGTACACATGTAAACAATAAATACCTTTTGTAACTTTCAGGTTTCTCAACTCAGCAAAACTACAATGATAACTTTTGGGATTTCAAATATTAGTGTTACCTTTTATTTTTATTTTTGTTTATCATGGCCTTAAATAGATTGAATTTGCTTTTGTTTCGAAATGCATCTACTCATCTCCCAAATTTTAATTTTAATCAAATTTCAATGTTCACATTCAATTTTAACAACAATAAACCCACATAGCAAAATCTAAACATAACATCTCTGACAGGCGGCTATTTGAATTAGCTGTCTCTGTAATCAGGAGATGTATAGTTGATTACCATTCCAGCTATTTTTAATGGCCATATTCCAAGAAGAGCTGCCAATAAAAAAATTAGGTGAGTACTGTGCTGCAATTCTTCTTCAAGTCAAAATATTGCTGCAATAATGTTTTACAGAAAACGATGGTGAATTTTAACAAAATATTGACATTCACAATCATCATTCTGTAAATGAGGGCATTTGTTTAATTGGATGATCAGTCACACTGCTTTGCTGATCATCTAATTGTTGGCTGTAAAATCAATTCTGGTGCTCCCTCAGCCCCCTCATTCACCAGACTTAGCTCCCAATGACTCCTGGATGTTTTCGATATTTAAGCTAGTGATAAAAGGCAAACATTTTGACTCTGTGGAAGACATCAAAGAGAGAGATAATATAATGAGGGTTTTAAAAGGTTTCCAAAATAAGACTTTTATGGGTGTTCCCAACAATGGCAGAAGTGTGTGTTGTGCCATGAGGAATTATTTTGAAGGGGATTGAAAAACAATCTCTCTCTAGTATTAAAGTTTTGTCTTTGGCAGAAACATTCATTTTATTTTTTGACCACACCTTGTATTTGTTTTTAATCCTCTGAATTTGGAGAAAACCTCTGTCAGCCCCCTTTCCCATACATAATATCCCAAATTCAGAAGGAGATTTTAATAAGTTTGCTTGACATAAAAAATATGAGGTACTCTCACCCTCAACTCAGCATGATCTGTCATGAAATACAAAAGCTGAAATGCAAGAAATGTTCTTATGGCTGTACTGACGCCAATAGAAGTTTAATAAGGTTTCTTGACATAAAAAATATGAGGTACTCTCACCCTCAACTCAGCATGATCTGTCATGAAATACAAAAGCTGCAACAGAAGAACCGTTCTTATGGCTTTGTTGATATTAATGCGGTTCAAATATTTCAACAGATGCTCACTCAAGAGATAGAGACCCAATGTAATTTTTTAGTAATAAATTTTTTTTTAAAGTGCTAGACTAAGTGCTCAGCGCAACTTTTCCTCATTTGTGGTGGGGCAGGAGAGAGCACCACAACTTCTTCTTCTTAGCCTGACAGTACTTACTTCAGGGTATAGGCCTCCTCCATATTTCACAACTTCCTCAATCCTTAGCCTCAGCCTACCATTTGGCACCTCTAAATTTCTGAGGGTCATCCCTCCATCTTGTTTTCTGGCACCCCCTTTGTCTCTTTCCATCTCTCGGTTGCCATTCTGTTTAATTGAGTCCATATTTAAGTCTTCCAACATGTAAAGCCCATCTTCACTTTGATTTTTTTTATTATTTTTGTAATATCTATTACTCCTGTTTTTTTCTTCTTATAAGTTCATTTCTAACTCTGTCACTTCTTGTTATTCCCAACATTTGTCTCTCTAACTTTCTTATAGATACTCTTATTTTTTCACATTTTCACTCCGTGATATTCCATATTTCACTTTCATAAGTAAATACGGGGATAATGCACGCATTGAAGATTTTTCTTTTTAAATACAATGGAACTGGAAGATTGCCAGTTAAATAACCTTTAAGTCTCCAAAAGGCTCTTATTACCTTGGATAATTCTTCTATTGATTTCTCTTATAATTGTCTTTCTTTAAAACTGATTACTTGACCTAAATAAATGTATTCATCTACTGTTTCGATTTCTTTTCCTTCCATGACAATCTTTTCTGTATTGTTCATATATTTAGTTTTTGCTGTGTTTATTGTCAGACCTTTTTTAAGACTTTCCATCCATAAATCCCCTACCACCACAACTATGTATTTTTAATACATTTTAAAATTGTACACACACACACTGGTTTTCTTATACACATGCTCAACTTATCAAGAATTTCTGTTTCAAAACTATACTGGTAAATTTTAAATTCTCTCATATTATATACAAAATCATAAGAATATATACGCCATTAAAATGCCTAAATGATATGTAACAAATGGATGCTGTAAGTTTGCAAGTAGCATACATATACATCCAATGTCCTGAAAATAATAGAAAATGGAAGGAGTAGCTGATCTCAGTACTGATCATACATGGACAACTGATGGACCAAAGTGGTTCAAACATTGCTTTCTGCAATCAGTGGAGGGCAAATTTGTCTTTACAAGATTAGCACAGCAAATAGAATATCCTCAATTGTCTACTTTTTACTTTTTGCCAGTTGAAAACAGCTGGTTTAATGAAACAATAACCACCACAGAATTAAGTGAGAACACACAGCATTATGTATAGCAATAAAATTCATTAACCACAAGTTTTCCACCATTCTAGGATCTTGATAACCAGCAATTTGTTGCGGTAATCAATCCTTTGATTCACGTGATCGGAGGCTGTCAAGACTGTCAAAAGTTTTTGGTTAATGAATTGTATTACTATACGTAACTCTGTGAATTCTCACTTAATTCTATGGTGGTTAACGTAACATTGCATCACAAAACATGAAAATTACATCACCCCAGAGCTGCAATGAAGCCCACATCTCCCGATTTAGCATTCAGCTTTGAGCACGCTATCCTTTACATCACCGAGGATAACAAAGTTCCAAATATCTGTGATTGATTGGCAGATACATGGAACTTCATTATCATGGATTGTGCAGCCAGCCCTGGATAGAATGCTCTAAACTTCCAAATCTCTTCATCTCTGAATTTCCTTTAGTGTTTAATGGAAATTGGGAGATAACGGGGTTTGGTTCCTACAGCAGCGCCATGTTATTTTCAAGTTTTCTTATGTGTTGTTTCATGTTAAACAGAAACAGTACACAATTCAGGATATTTCAATTGTCATGTTCATAAACCTGTAGTTGCTCCACGTATTTGTGAAGAATATTTCTTCCATGGTTTCCAGATTTATCGCTAAATTAGCAGCATATATTTCTCTTAGGGTACGGATGTTACCACCAAATGTCGCTACTCAAAAATAATATAATCAGAGTAATGGGATGGCCGTCATTAAGTCTGACTGGTCATGATATGTCATAAATTAAAGAGTATCAGTAATTCATAACTGCATCATTCCTTTCTTTGGCATTTCTTTTACTTCTATTGAAAGAGAAAGGAAAAAAAACTTTTTTTTTTTTGACGTCTGGGTTAGTAGTAAAAATTGGTTGGAAAAGTCAATGAATCAAAAACAGATGGAACATTTGTGGGCCCGGAACAACATTTCATTGCGAGCCATAGAAAATAAATCTATTTCAACAAAATCGTTAGGTCAATAAAGTCGTCCAAAAGCACACGCAAATAAAATATATTAAAAAAATCTTTCAGATTACTGTTATATTAGGAAGATCATAAAATGGATTGACAGTTCACAGAGAGAAATAATGAATAAAAAGTACCAAAACCTATGATTTTGTTTCCAGGAAGAAAGGAGTTGAGGTTCTATTATGATTCTTATAAAAACTTTCTCCCAAAATGATCAAAAAATAATTTCAACTATTCTGCTATTGTTCAGTAATAATTATTTTTTCTAAGGATTACTGAAAAATACATTTGTTTAGTTTTTTCCCTGATACATTCTTTAGCAATTGACTTTTAATGCAAGGTGGAGTAACTGACAAATAAATGATGTTTTTAAAATTTTTATATCTGCTCATATATGCTTTTTTTTTTTTTTTATTTCCAATACCCTTTTTAAAGTCACTGAACAATTAGCCTCCATACATAGCCCCAAAACAACTTTGATATTGTTCTTTTTATTTTACATTTCAGCATTTGGTTTATACACAAATTGTGTAATATATAACAGCAGGGAGAAAAAAACCCATGAAATTCAATTCTCTATTTCATGGATGTACAAAAATTTTAAGGTGGTTATATAAATCATTTGAAATTTTTTTAAAGTGGTGGGGGGATTGAAAACTAAAGAAAATCATAAAAAACATCATTTTAAGGGTCTACGCAATCCAAAACTAAAAAATATAATTAATAATAAATAAAATTCTACCGAAAATGATTTTGTCTTTCTTTGCTAAACTGCAGGGGCCCCGGGCAGGTAGGGCGCCTGAGTCTATACTGTCCCGGCTACACATAGTCCAGCTGGCCCTACAAAGAATAACTCATCAGAAAGTATCCATTACCAGGGCAAATAGTCATCTAGGGAGCATACAACAGGGTTCATGCACAATGATGCCATTTTCCAAAGGCTACACAATTTATTTACCACAAAAATTCCAGCAAATATGAAATTCAAGGAAAAGAATGAAATTTAATAGTATTTTTTAATTCCCAGCAAACATTCTCAAAAAGATTCAAGTGCTTTTCTTCTTATTACCATTGTCACAAGCCAATTAAAAAATCAATGCTTTTAATTTCTTTCATAACTGGGAGATACAACGAATAACAGCACAATACTGGAAAAATGAACATTATCTTACCATGGTGAGTATTTGTGATAGTAAAAAATATAACCTGTAACTTAATTCTCCCCCCAAGGTATTTACAGATTACCTTGCATTTATAGCATCAATGAGTTCTCACAAACTGAAATTATTACTGGTGTTCTTTAAGCAAACAAAGCACCCCTGCTGATATACATCTTCCTGAAGAAACATATGCTTTGAAAGATTACTTTTCTTAGCAAATTGTTTTGAGTATGCATCATATTTGTGATGTTTTATAACATGTCTATCACATGCTTTGAAAGATGACTTCTCCAAGCAAATTCTTTGCAACATGCTACACAATGGAGAGGCTTTTTATTGGTGTGAAAATTTCGGGAGATTATTTTTGAGAGCAAATTGTTTGAAGCATATTTTCCATTGGCAAGGCTTTTAAAACACCCGTATGAAAGAGCATATGCTATGAAAGATGGCTTTCCTGATTAAATGGTTCGGAGTATGCAACACACTGGCGATATTTCGTACCTATGTGGCAAAGCAGATGAATTGAATAAATATTTTAGTTAGTAAATTGCTTGCAGCATCATATTAGTGAGGCTTTTCACCTGTGTGAAGGTGCACATGCCTTAAAAGAATACCCTTCTGAGTAAGTTGCATGAAGCATACATCACATTACTAATGCTTTTCATCTGTGTGAATCAGCATATGCTTTGAAAGGTAACTTTTGCGAGTAAATTGTTTGGAGCACACGTCACATTCGTGAGGCTTTTCACCTGTGTGAACAAGCATATGCCTTGAGAGGTGGCATTTTTGAGCAAACTGTTTGCAGCACACATCACATTGGTGAGGCTTTTCACCTGAGTGAATGATCATATGTTGGAAAAGATAACTTTGCCATGTAAATTTTTTGTAACATACTTCACATTGGTGAGGCTTTTCACCTGTGTGAATGAGCATATGCCTTGAAAGATGATCATTATGACTAAATTGTTTTGAGCATACATCACATTCATGAGGCTTTTCATTGGTGTGAATGACCATATGCCTTGAAAGATTACTTTTGTGAGCAAACTGCTTGGAGCAAATATCACACTGGTGAGGTTTTCTACCTGTGTGAATGATCATATGCCTTGAAAGATGACTTTTGCGAGCAAACTGTTTGGAGCACACATCACATTGGTGAAGCTTTTCACCTGTGTGAATGAGCATATGGATTGAAAGATGATCCTTGAGAGTAAATTGTTTGGAACATACATCACATTGGTGAGGCTTTTCACCTGTGTGAAGGAGCACATGCCTTGAAAGATTACCCTTCTGAGTAAATTGTTTGAAACAAACATCACATTGGTAAGGCTTTTCATCCACATGAATGACCATATGCTTTGAAAGACAACTTTTGTCAGTAAATCGTTTGGAGCATACATCACATTGGTGAGGCTTTTCACCTGTGTGAAGGAGCATATGCCCTAACAGAGCACTTTTCCAAGTAAATTGTTTGCAGCATGCATCACATTGATAAGGCTTTTCACCTGTGTGAACGAGCACATGCTTTGAAAGATAACTTTTTTCAGCAAATCGTGAGGAGCATGTTTCACATTGGTGAGGCTTTTCACCTGTGTGAAGGAGCATATGCCTTGAAAGATTAGTTTTGCGAGTAAACTGTTTGGAGCACACAGCACATTGGTGAGGCTTTTCACCAGTGTGAATTAGCATATGCTTTGAAAGATCACTTCTCTGAATAAATTGTGTGAAACATACGTCACATTTGTGAGGGCTCTCTCCTGTGTGAACGGGCATATCCTTTGAAAGCTCAGCTTCCTGTGTATACCTTTTACAGCATACGTTACACTGGCAGCATTCTTCATCTGCATGAATCAACTTACGTTTTAAAAGATGACCTTCTCCAAGGTGTTTCAGGCACTGAGTAGGTTTCTCACCTGAGTGAGAGGGCTTATGCCTTGAGAACTTGGCTTCTTCACTGAACTGCTTGGAACATGTATCATAATTGTAAGACTGTTCCACTGCATGGGCTTTGGCATGCCTTAAAAGACTCACTTTCTGTGTAAATGTCTTGAGGCACACATCACACTGGAAAGATATTACACTTCTGTGAAGTTCCACATGTTTTACAAAGCTGGATTCTGTTGTGAATTTCTGGAAGCATACTTCACACTCCCAAATAGCTTCACTTGCATCTGTTACATTGTGTGTATTTGGTTCTTTTATCACTTCCTTTATAATCAATTCTTCAATGACTTCTCCAAAAGTATTTTTCAGTGCTGATTCCATGCTGATAAATTTACTATTTCCATTTATTCAAAAGACAGCACACCCAATAATTTCAGTTTCGATTATTTTATCATTATGCAGCCATGAGCTAAACAAAACACACCCTCTTTTATTTATGTTGTGTTGTGTGCACACACAAAGGAAAATTATTAAACAGTCTCATGTTCTTTACCAAAAGTAATATTAGGAATGCTTTAAAATATTTTAATTTAAACATGTAGCAGGAAAAATTGAAATAACACCGTAGGTTTATAAAGCATATTTTCTGAAATCGCGGAACAAAATCAAAATAAATATGACCTTTTTTCATCTGTAGAATTGCTGGTGCTAGAACTTGTTTGTAGAAAAATACAACATTCATGCAAACTCCTATTCATTCAGTTTCTTTAACAACATTTCACCAACTTTACCTATAAACGGTTAAAAATGAAATTCAGGAAACGCTCTATGTACCAGGAATTTTAATAACGAATATTGTCAGAGGCCTAACTTCGTGAAATGAATGTCTTGTCCAATGCTTTTCATCCTTTAAAATAATTAAATTACATATTAAATGATGCCGTTTTCCTCCCAAGATAATTACCCTAATTATGCTTAGTTAAGGCATTTTGGTTAAGGCAAGGCTGAACTGGATCCTAATAGGCTGTAACATTACCGTTGAAGACAATAGACTTTTGGTGATTGGCCCAAAGAATATCTTGGCCAGTGGGCGTTAGGGATGATTTCAGCCGTTAGATGGCCCTGCGTCACAAGGTATAAACACCTCAGTTTTCGCGTTTTTTGAATTGCGGGATTGTGTATGTTCGTCGTTTTTTCTTGTTTCTTTTAAAAAAAACCCTTCTAGTTTTAAAACCAAACTGTTGTTTTCACAACAAAATCCAACCCATTTTCAAAATGGTTTACTGTTCTGTGCCGATGTGCACATCTTCTTAGAAGAAAAACGTGGGTTTGTCATTCCACGAGTTCCCCTCAGATCAGAACGTAAGGCAACTGTGGCTGAAAGCAATATCTCGTCAGGATTTTGCTCCAAATGACAAGTTACCTTCAACTGTTGTTTGTGGTAAGCATTTTCATTCTGATAATTACGTACCTAATTCAATTTTAGAAAAAAACCTCAGCTATATAAACTCATATTAAGTAAAATAGTAGGTATATAAATGTGTAGATTTGCGTTTTAAACTATTTCGTCGGAAAAACATTAGTACTTAGGAAAAGTGCGACGTACAGGTTTTAGATTGTGAAAGTTAATGGCAAATGGTGCAGAAATTTTCTGTTTCCGACGAAATAATTTAAGACGCTAATCTACACATTTACCAAAATCTCGGCCCTAGATCGTTGAAGAATAAAGGAGGAATGAGATTTACACATGAATTACTTCAGTTCCTACAGAAAAATTCTCTTGCCCAAGTACTACGAATTCAGAATACAAATATCCATCTGTTAATGTGAAAGTGAATATAAATAAAATCTCAAATGTAAATAATGATACGATATCAGTTTGTTAATGTGAATGTCAATAGATGGCGCTGCGTCTCAACTCATCTTTTCTGTCCTCGCTGTTTTTGCTTAATGTTACAGCCTGATAGGATAGAGTTCAGCCTTGGTCAAGGTAAGCTCAGTCCAAGGTCTTTGGCATGTTTGCAAAACCTGCAAAGAAATTCTTTGTAGATCCTAAGGTGTTAGCTGATTGCCTGAAAATCTGTGACGTATTTTCATCTTTCTTGCTGCTGGTCGTAAACATCAAAGATCAGACGACAGCAGTGCCAATGGTGCTATTGTTGATTGAGGGTTTATTTGGATGGTTTTAAAATATGAAATGTTATTACGTTTTACTATATAATTATCATTTTTTTAGTACGGACTTTTGCTACCAAATAAGGTAATGCTTTAATGTTCGAGATTTAAAAGCAGCAACTAAATGACTGCTACTTTACGCTGATGTAATATTTTGAATGTAGACAGTAGCTCAAATATAAGGGTGACAAGAAGTCCCGATTTTTGTTCCAATCTGAACCGAATCGTGAAATAGCAAGCTAAATTTTATTTGGTGGCTTACTATTTGTACATATTCAACAATGTGGGTGTAAACCCCATACATAAATAAAAAAATGGATGTGCTGCCATCTGTCGGCCGATTTGTAATCACAATAAATAAAAAATAATAATGGACAGCGGGCCGTAGTTGGAAGTATAGACAGTAGTAGGAGTACTACCAGCAAATTTGACTTAAAAATCTCTTTTATTCCTCAGTAAAACCCATAAATTTGCAACATTTATAATACGAATTTATTTTAGAGCGATCATTATTATTCTCTCCGCAAAAAATTTGGCGCTCTTTGGCCAACCATGGCCCTTGCGCCATTAAAATCAACCAACCAACCAACCGCAAAAAATTTATTTTCGTCCCTGAACCTTCCATCCATATTACGTTCTTTTTCTTAAAGCAAGTGCTTCTTTGAGGTAATACATTCGGGTCCTCAATATTAGCGTCAAAACTTGACGAAAACTAACTTCGACTATGTTGTTCTTTTGTCAGTAATTTTACTTTCAGGAAGCAAGCTTCCTACCTTTTTAACTGCATAATTTTACAGGCGTAATTTGCAGGAAAACTCGATGTTATTACTGCAACACTGTAATTCATATTGATCACTGCACCAACTTTCCTTTTTTTCTTCCAGTTAGTTTCTCCCGCAGCGTACCACGCGATTACATACGCCAATAACGGAACGTTGAGCCATTGCGTTGAGCACCCTCTGAAGAGTTTCTTTGCAGGTTTTGTGAACATGAAGGTCTTTGGTTACCAGATTTTAAAAATGAAAATTCCCCAAGCTATAGGCAGATTTTCCCCAAGATTGGCGTTTAAAAATGGTTATTCCCCCAAATTTTCTCTTTTAAGGTTATGACAAATTGGTTTATGATTATAAAGTACAGAAACTTATTGTCTCTTCCTGGAATTTTATAGAAACTGTTTGGGAAAAACACACGAATAATAATAAAAAAAAGGCCATCTTTAGTTCTTTTTAAATATGTCAAGCCCTGAAGTTTACAAAATGACTTTTATTCAAATTATTTTGCATATTCCACAATATAGCAATTTCCCCACCCCTCACCTCCGTAGCGATGCCAGGGCGGCACTGGAGGTGTTAAACTAAGCTGACCAGAAGTCCCCTAATTCTTGAGGATAGTCCTCGAATTTAGTTTACTGTCCCCAAAAACGTCCGATGCCTTTTTTTTTTTTTTTTTTGATTGGAGGTTTAACGACCACCGTGAGCAACTCAATGGGCTATAAGCAGTCGCCCGTCCCTAATTTAGGGTCACTGGTTCCAGGGAAGGGAGAGAGCCAGTGCCGTAAGACAAACACAACATCCATGCCACACCGGGATTCGAACCCGGACCCCTTTCGGACGAATTATCAGAGGCCAACGCCTTAGACCACTGCGCCACCGGGGCGGCCCCGATGCCTTTGGGGACGCAAATTGTTCTCAAATTTTGATGTTTGTCCTCAAGTGTTCTCGAATTTACACTTCCTCATTAACCCTTTAGATTTTCAATGAAAAATGTTCTTAAAAGTACTTTCCATTGTACTAATTTTCCGACATGCTTCTTGGGAAAACAAAGTTTGACATTTTTTTCTTCTTTCCGAGTTTAACGACCACCGTGAGCAACTCTAAGGACTATAGGCAGTCGCCGGTCTCTAATTTGGAGACATTCGTTCTAGGGAAGGGAGAGAGCAAGTGCTGTAAGACAAACACATAATTCATGTCTCAGTCGGGACTCGAACCCGTACCCACTTGTACGAATGGTCACTGGCCAGCATTAGGACACTGAACTGCTGGCGTGGTCAAAATTCTACTGTACTTGGTCTAAGTTTTTTTAAAAACTTTGGCAAAAATGACAAATTTGCCATGTAATTAGTTTGGTGTGCAGCTTGATTTTTTTTTTTGATTGGAGGTTTAACGACCACCGTGAGCAACTCAATGTGCTATAAGCAGTCGCCCGTCCCTAATTTAGGGTCACTGGTTCCAGGGAAGGGAGAGAGCCAGTGCCATAAGACAAACACAACATCCATGCCTCACCGGGATTCGAACCCGGACCCCGTTCGGACGAATGATCAGAGGCCATCGCTTAGACCACTGCGCCACCGGGGCGGGGCGGCTCAGCTTGATTTCATTCGGCACATATACAAGGTAAAGCATTTCACTTTGCTAATATGTTCTGGCCATCATAATTCTACTTTGTCAATACAATTTATGAACATTCTATGGCCGCCCCGGTGGCGCAGTGGTCTAAGGCGCTGGCCTCTGATCATTCGTCCGTGAGGGTCCGGGTTCGAATCCCGGTGAGGCATGGATGTTGTGTTTGTCTTACGGCACTGGCTCTCTCCCTTCCCTGGAACCAGTGCCCCTAAATTAGGGACGGGCGGCTGCTTATAGCCCATTGAGTTGCTCACGGTGGTCGTTAAACCTCCAATCAAAAAAAAAAAAAAAAAAAAACATTCTATAAGATATATCCGTTTAAGACACAAATTTTCATATGTAATATCACACTTATTGAAGCAATGCAGTTTTGTGACAAAAACGATTTACATATTTATTTTGAGTACGTATATGTCCCCAAATGAACTGCCGATTTGGGGACGCGAAGCCCTTTTGTCCTCAATTAAGTGTTCTAATATCTGGTCACCTTATGTTAAACACGTTTTTGCACAGTTAAGACTTAAGGATTGGGCTGCAGTGCCAGAGGTAGGGTGGGTCCTGCATCCAGGGACAATTTTTTTTTTGATTGGAGGTTTAACGACCACCGTGAGCAACTCAATGGGCTATAAGCAGTCGCCCGTCCCTAATTTAGGGTCACTGGTTCCAGGGAAGGGAGAGAGCCAGTGCCATAAGACAAACACAACATCCATGCCTAACCGGGATTCGAACCCGGACCCCGTTCGAACGAATGATCAGAGGCCACCGCTTGGACCACTGCGCCACCGGGGCGGCCAGGGACAACTTTAATGGGAACTATTTAATAAATAATCTCTTACAAATAGAACCTTTTTATTGCTTTCTCAATTATTATTTATTCAAGTTAGAGCTCACTCTGAGAGAATGCCTCTAGTAGTTTCATTCTCATATTCATTCCCAGAGCGAGACTATTTCGAACTACTACTAACAATTCCTCCAAATTTCTGCTGTAAAATTTTTTCCCAAAAACTTTCCCGGCGTGTAAATATTTCCCCAAAATGGGGAAAAAAACCCTCAATCTGGTAGCACTGTCAAGGCTATTCTTACCGGAATGGACCTTATTCACCTCGCATTGCATCATTAGACAGCCTTTCCGTGGCCGAGGACCAACAACAGTTTGTTTACAGACGATTTCCTATTTCTTAACATGGCTTTACGTTGCAAGGTTTCATTAAAATCACGATTTTCGTAAATTTATTAATGACATGACTAACTTTTGCTCATCGTATAGTTGTGCTAATAAATCCTGCAACTTAAATTGTGTAGACGAAAGAAAAACATTCCTTAATTTTCGTCTGAAAAAGACGAAATTATTAAAGAAATGGCAGTGTAAAATGAAACGCAGTGATTTCCATTCCGATGTGCACTCTGCAATATGTTCTGTCCACTTTAACGAAAAGGATTTTGGATATTTTGACACTGCGAATCAAAGACAGTTGAAACCTCGTAGTATTCCTTGGAATTTCAATTTCAAAAAAGAAAAAACGGTAGGGGAAACTTGATGGAATGTTTGGATCGGTAAAATACGAATTAAGTTCTACTTTGCTCAAAGAATAAAACAAACATATCTATAATTTTTCTTTTATTTAATGTTACGCATTCATTTAATTTTTAAGCAGATTGCCTAGCGCGCGAACCCTAGTTTGTTTTCTTATTACGTATTTGTCTGAGCTTCTAAATGCTTTTGTTTTGCAAAAGAAGGTTCTCAAGTTTATATTTCAGATATTTCACCCATGTCTGACAATGAGAACATGAAAATTTAATATACCGTGTACGAGAAATGCTACATTAAAATTTCATGATGACAAACAGCGATGCTCTCCTTCGTCATGCGAAATAAACATCGAACACAAAATTGTCTTGGAATATTTTGGCAACCTTGATTTGTTCTTCTAAGAAATTAATTTCTTTTTCTTTGCCCTGTAGCTCTATTAATTCCTCGGTAGAATCCATGACGTTAGGATTGTAAAAATTAGTTAACAGTAAGGAATAATCAAATAGCGAAAACATCGAATCAGCAGTCATTTTGGTCCGCCGAAATCCAATTTTGACGGCACATGAATAAGGTCCATAGCGTACAAATCTAACCTTGAACATAACAGGCTTTTCATATCGTGGCTGGAAAAGATAGTGTGCTGTGCGCAATGAGTTAATATCCTACTGTTTAAATGTTAGTTCCCTCTATTCATAAAAGCACGAAATGGCGCTATTGCAAGTGCCGATGCTGTATACGTATGATTTCGAAACATTAGCATGCTTTTCTATGGCGTGTTTGGTGGATAGCGATAAAAAAAATTAAAAAAAAATTTATTTCTCCGAACGATCATGAAAAGAAGTGATAAAAAGTGTGTAATGGAATGTTGAGAATGTGTTTCGTTCCTGGATGTAACAGTGGTTACAGATCCTGTAAACAAAAAGTAATTGTTTTCCTTGCTGACAAACAGCCAGAACAAAAGTATGTGGTATGTGAACGTATTTTTGATGAACGTTTTATGGAAACAAAATTTAGAACGCTTATAAATGGGGAAATAATATTAACCCCCAGAGCTATGGGCTAGTACGTTTAGATAGTGCTGTACCCACAATTTTCCCAAATATCCCTGCATATTTAATCAAATGCTTATCAAAACAACGTAAAATTAATGCTAATTAAAATTTAATTAAACAACGAAAAATTAAGATTCAGGTACTGCTGAGATCAGCAATAGCTCAGTGTGATTCAGCCATTGCCGAGATTTTATTTAATAATTTCTTTTGGCGTATTTCAGATCGCTGTGGGTTTCTCTGGGGTGGGAGGAAAGAGGAGACGTGTTTTAAATCCACCAGTACAAAATAAAAATGGAAGAAAAAAAGCGAACTTTTTTTTATCTAATGCAAATTGGTGAGCACATGTTTTTTTTTGAGGTTTAACGACCACCGTGAGCAACTCAATGGGCTATAAGCAGTCGCCCGTCCCTAATTTAGGATCACTGGTTCCAGGGAAGGGAGAGAGCCAGTGCTGTAAGACAAACACAACATCCATGCCTCACCGAGATTCGAACCCGGACCCGTTCGGGCGAATGATCAGAGGCCATCGCTTAGACCACTGCGCCACCGGGGCGGCCATGTTTTTTCATGTTAACAAATAATAAAAAAATTCAAATTTTCGGGGACGAGGCTCCATACTCTTCTTAAATACGCCTTATTGTATAGATGAAGCATTGCCGTGAATTTTGATTTGTTCTGTAAATTTCATGCAGCATGCATCGCATTAGATATTGCTAGTCACTAATGTGTTTTCTTGGTGTAGAATAGAAATCAAAGTTTCCAAGCTTTCGCACATCAACCAGATGGCTTGTTCAAGGAAGGTAGACAGCGCAAACTGAATAATAGAACGCTTCAACAATTTGAACGCGGTGACTTGACTTGACAATAACGAAGAGATGCGAACGTAATCAGGTATTCAAAGACACGAGGCGTTATGCTCATTTGGCACGCAGAATCATGGAAAGAAAATAAAAAGGTAATCACTATTTGAATGGTTCCAAATTCGTGGCAACTCCAGTGAGATGCTATCATTGCCCGACTTGGTGTTTGTTATGATCTCAAAAGTTTCGCGAATGGCAGTAGATTTTGGGGTGGAGTAGGAAGCTAATTTCTTTACGTCATCCCTCATAGGAGCAGCTGACTTGAACTTGACTTCTCTGGATAGGGCCGTGGTTACTTTGCCTTTTTTTTATGTCCCTTTAATGTTCGTTAACTCTTACTCTAAATGAACGTTTAGTCATTCCAATGAAGCATCGCTTGGAGCCGTCCGCATATATGTACATCTTCTTGAGCTAACTGAATAATAGAACGCTTCGCCCGCTTATCTTAGTCTGTATCACTGATAAAGGTTAGTTTGTAGGCTAACACCCCCCCTAATGAACTTTCACCCCCCCGGGTCTGGGTCCTAGCTACGGCCCTAGAGGAATGGCATAAACACCTGCTTCATTGGAAGGTGGGGTCTTTTCGGTGTTTCCCTTAAGCATGGTATATAGAGATGTCGGAGACCTGTTGTCAACACAGAGGCTCATCTTCTTGAGCGCGTTCTAGAGCTGATAGGAAACATTTGGAACATACGGCATTGAGTCCAGGTAGCGTAGCTGCGGCATAAAAAGATCAATACGACTGGTTCGGGTTTTCTCGATGCAGCGATGTACCAGGTTCGGGTTTTCTCGATGCAGCGATGTACCAGGTTCGGGACGTATCCTGCCTCAGTGGCCAACTCGACGACATTTTTCAATTCGCATTGCCTAGAAAGAACATCTGAGGAGACTGCAAAGGCTCTTCGGATTCGAGAACGGAATGAAGCTGTCTTGTAGTCTGCGGGGCAGAATGAGCTGCAGTGCAACAGGTTAGGTGCGGATGTGGGTTTATAATGTACCAGATTCGGGGCGTATCCTGCCTCAGTGGCCAATTCGACGACGTTTTTCAATTCGCATTGCCTAGAAAGAACATCTGAGGAGACTGCAAAGGCTCTTCGGATTCGAGAACGGAATGAAACTGTCTTGTAGTCAGCGGGATAGAATGAGCTGCAGTGCATCAGGTTAGGTACGGATGTGGGTTTATAATAGACCTGTGTACGAAGGCGATTTTCAGGTAATTTACTCAGTAAAACATCCAGATAACGAAGGGCGCCATTGTGTTTGAGCTCCATAGTGAAAATTAATAGTAAGGTGAATATCATTGATTTTCTCTAGAAAACGCGGGATTCTCTCCTTTCCGTGAGGCCATATGAAG
The DNA here is from genome assembly GCA_039090855.1 of Macrothele yani. Lineage (NCBI taxonomy): Eukaryota > Metazoa > Arthropoda > Arachnida > Araneae > Macrothelidae > Macrothele > Macrothele yani. The sequence continues at coordinate 141,656,404 of CM077009.1, read as the reverse complement.
AACACATTGTCGACATATCTTAGTCTGTATTCCTGAAAATGGTTAATTTGTAGGCTAACACCCCCACCCCACCCCACCCCCTTGGGTCTGGGTCCTGGTGGAACGCCGTTTGCAGTGTTTCCCGTCGTTCCTCGACTGTGGTCAAATGGAAAGCTGTACTTAAGAGTGATAGGTCACGTTTTTCACACCTGTAACCTGATGGGCGAGTTTGGATATGGCGACTACCCGGAGAAAGATTTTTGTCGGATCGTGTTCTTCCGTTAAATCAAGCGGAAGCTTCATCATGGTATGGAGTTGTTTGCCGTGGATGAGACTTGGCACGTTGGTTATTAAACAATGAACTCTTAAGTGTACCTCGAAGTTCTGTGTAATTCCACTTGTAAGATTCGCTAGAGCCCCCTCCCCTCCATTCTCTCAAAGTCATAAAAATAATTGTAAATCATCAACCATCATCAGTCCACTATTATCCTCGAGCCGTTGAGGGCTATTCTTCCGCAGACGGGAGCACGGCTCATTTCTCAGAGCTAAGACAGCGGAACGCTAGCATAGCTCCAGGAGCATGTACCGGAAGCATGAAGCTACTTTTTTTTATGTGGCAACGGACCTGTTGTTGTTTAGGTTTGAATGCAAATTGCATGTTTTTGGAATCATTTAAAAAATAGGATAATGAAACAAGGTGTACATAAAGACAATCTAGGTGTTCGATTGATGGAATTCATGTTCCGAAAGGGAATGTAGTGCCAGGAGCACAGAAATCTTCGAAGAAATGTTCAAACAATAAGAAATCACGAATAGCAATGAACGTCGATGCTTTCGCTTTAAAATTGTCTTTTTCTATATATTTGTAAATGCGAATTAAAATACTACTTGTAAATACGAAAGTAAAATTTTTGATCAGTACCCGAACGTATATTGTGGTAAGTTCATTCTTTTTTTAGTTCTTTTTTTAGCATCTCAGTTATTGTTTTTCATGCAGTCTATGAAATATTTTCTTTGATTAGCGCAACGTTAGTCATCATGATGAAATAAAAAAATAAGCACAGAATGCAAAAATAACCACTTTTCCACTTCTCATAATGTTTGCGTTCGAATGTAAACAGCAGATCCGTTGCCTCTTCGAAAACAGTAGCTTGATGCTTCCGCTACATGCTCGAGGAGCTGTGCTAGCTCTCAGCTGTCTTAGCTGTGAGAAATGAACGGTGCGTCCATCTGTGGAAGAATAGCCCCGTGAGTAATATACCACAAACCATTAACTCTGAAGTGTACCTTGACGTTCTGGATAATTTTGCGCTACCAACAATGTGGCAATACACTTATTGAACGGGATTTACACCTAAATACAACAAATAAATCTATATAAAACTCCGTTTATTGGTGTGAAGACATATTTAAAGATAAAATACAAGGAAAAATTGTATCTCCCGAGCTTTCGCTCTCCGACCGGGAGACTTTCTCAAGCACTACAAACGTTACTAACAAGTCTGCATAAAGGAAGGATCTATAGAATGGAAACAGACATAGGAGCCCATGGAAACTCCTCCCATAGAAAGTGGCGCCCCCACGGAACAGAAGCAAAATGTGACGTGATCCCGTGACGTCGGCAATAGTTGTTACGGCAACCCAGCGCAGGCGACAGCAGCGCCACCGCATCATCTTGGAAGACATGCCTTTACTTCAGAAATAACAAAAAAATTACGAAGATGGAAAACAATTTTCACAAATGTTGGCCAATTATGGAAATACAGGCTACACAAATGCCGAGTAAAAAAAAAGATAAGCCAAAAAGCTAACGAAGCCAATAACGTAGATGTCGAAGCAGATAACAATTGAATACAAATTAGAATTGAAAGTGAAGCAGAGTGGGTATGGAAGAAACAATCAAATGAACAACAGACACGTAAAAACCCAAAAGTTATGAATTCTGTAAGGAAAAGTATACGATCAGTAAGTAATAAGTAAAATAATACCACTTATTAGAACGCTAGAGGAAATGAAAACCAAAAAGAATCTTCAACACTGCCGGATAGCAAGCCAAAGTCAACAGTCAAAGTAAAAAACATGACATTAACGGACAAAAATCACGTGGTTCGTGGGTGTTCCCTGGGAAACCTGCTGTCAATCAACTGTAGTTCTGTTTTAGGTCACTGGTGCGCTGCAGTCGACTTCATGACGTCATGAGTTTCAGCTTAATACGGTATTTGTCATTTTCTTGTAGGACTTCCGTCCACAGTGAGTAGAGTTTAGGTTCCAGCCACCTACAGCGAGATCGCCTTTTGGGCAGGACACAGAAACGGAAGGAATGAGTGCAAGTCTAGCAACTTTGACAGAACAGTTTGTAGTGAGATTAGAGTACAGCAGATGGCGCCACCGTACAAGTACGATATTGCACATAGAGGGGTGAGAGAATTTCAGGTGGGACATAGGAAAGGATACCCATTTAACCAGTGGGTCCAGCCTGGGGGCCGTCACTTAACGTGCTCGTCCGATGCACGGCGGATATTCAGCGATTGTTAGTAAATCACGCCATCTCCGAGAGATCAGCTCAGGCTTGAACCTGGGGACCTTGCATCGATAGTCTGAATCACTAACCACTAAGCCATCCGCGGCTATATTTCAGCTTAATACAGCCAGTGTCTTCTCTATATATCCTTCCTTTATGCAAGTCTGGCGAGCATAAACAAAAAAATTTCGAAACACTGCTGCTCGAAGACGTATTTTGAATCTTGATGTTCCAGGCAGGAGGTGATATACGGGTTTCTTTTGTGTGGAGAATCGTTTCAGCATGTTTCCCCACGCGAAGTATTGGGTATCGTTGCAGGCGTAGGTACGTGTGGAGATCTCAGATCACCGAACAGCATAAGCAAAGCAATGACGAACACGCGCAGAAACCGGAACAGGAAATCGGAAGCAGGAGTATACAAGATACCTCTAATATGCCCGAACGGCTCGTCGAAAATTTACATCGGAATGACGAAAAGGTCAATTGCATTAAAAGCTAAGGAGCATATGAGAGACATCAGATTGGGGAAGACCTTAACAGCCTTCTCTAAAGAAGCAGTACAAAGAAACGCAGTCCCGTTATGGGATAAGATGAAGATAATTGCTCCGTATACTGGCTACAAGGGCGCACTGATCAGAGAAAGTATTGAGATCTCCATGCATTCCTATACGCCTGCAACGATACCCAAATCTGTAAATTCAAAAGACTCCGTAATAAGATAAAACCAGGCAAACACCCCTTGTTAATGGAGCAGTACCACTTTGCGTGAAGCCTGTAAACGCGAGTGGCGGATGTTAAAAGTGTGGAAAAGCTGGTGGTTTTCAAGACTTTTTTTTTTTTTTTGATTGGAGGTTTAACGACCACCGTGAGCAACTCAATGGGCTATAAGCAGTCACCCGTCCCTAATTTAGGGTCACTGGTTCCAGGGAAGGGAGAGAGCCAGCGCCGTAAGACAAACACAACATCCATGCCTCACCGGGATTCGAACCCGGACCCCTTCGGACGAATGATCAGAGGACAACGCCTTAGACCACTGCGCCACCGGGGCGGCGGTTTTCAAGACTATTGCAATGCATTTTGTGTTGGCCGAATATTCTTCTTTCGTCGCCAATGTTTCTAATTTTGCATCGTAACTTGCTGCCGATGCGTAAGAAAATGCTGAATTTATAAAATTCTTATTTATTTTGTGGCTCCTTTCCATTTTTATTTAAAACTGAATTTGAATTACATGAACGTCAGGGCGAATTCAAAACAAAACATAACGTTAAAATTGAAAATTTCTTTCGCGTGTGAAGAATACTTCATTCTGCTTTCAACACGATTTCTGCAACCCAAAACGATGCAAATCAAAAATACTCGCAGCTGAAACTGCATGGGTATCATGCAAAAAAAAAAAAAAATCAAAATTCCCACACTTTGGTCTTCACGGTCAAGAGACCAGAGCATCGCCAGATGAATTATTCTGACCTCCTTCGGCAAATAACTGTAGGAAAAGCAGGATTTTTAACACAGATAAATTGCAACGCTTCAATTTTAACCTGAGAGTTATGAAATAAAACTGCACATCGACCGACGAAATGCGACATTTAGTACTCTTCTTTTTTATTTGCATATCCTAATGCTCTGTAAGATCAATCGGAGCAAAATATGACTGCATTGAAGTACGTTCTCAAACATACAAAAACAGTCCATGCTAGAAAAGTAATTTCAAAAAGATAAATGTTTAATAAAAATCAAATATTTTCTCATTTTTATTAAAAGGAAGACCCCTGGAGATTGGCCGAAGCTTTGCATAGGGGCGTGTTTAGAAAAGGGGCCAAGAGGGTCTTGTCCCCTCTCCCTCTGCAATTGTAATTTCTTATGTTTTTGGTTAAAATACAATTTACAATAGAAAAAATGTTTTAAATAAAAAAATGCGTCAACTTACAATGGAATAAATGCTTTAAATGTCTTCTATTTTTCATTAGCTTTTACAGGGCTGACATTATTTATAAAGCTGTCTAAGTACGATATACTAAAACACGTTTTCAAAATGCAAATAAAAACTACTTTATTTACAAGTTAAAAACAGGTTAAAAGACTCAAGATCTTTCAAGGCCTCATGGCCCCATCCTCAGGCTAAGTGCCACAAGTCACAACGACGCAACCAGTATATATTGAATGACAAAAAAACCCACAATGCATACCGCCACAAGCACAAGTCATGCCATTTAAAGTAAATTAAAGTTCAACAGGTAAAATATTCGGCTAATTCTTCTTTTTCAAATTGCTGGGTATTGTTTTTTTTTATTGGAGGTTTAACGACCACCGTGAGCAACTCAATGGGCTATAAGCAGTCGCCCGTCCCTAATTTAGGGATCACTGGTTCCAGGGAAGGGAGAGAGCCAGTACCGTAAGACAAACACAACATCCATGCCTCACCGGGATTCGAACCCGGACCCCGTTCGGACGAATGATCAGAGGCAGCGCCTTAGACCACCGCGCCACCGGGTCGGCATTGCTGGGTATTAGGAGTAATAGACCGTTTTCCACTGACGAGGGACAAAAGCTCGAAGTTCAGAATGACAGCATGTTCCTCCATACTTGATAATAAAAAGACTTTCCGAAAGAAAAATTGTACGCATGTTAAATTTAGAAACAAGAACTTTGGAATTCATCTAGTCCGGGGAAAACTCTCCCTCTTTGACTGTAGTATTTAAAGCTGTAGTTGTGGATCCCGTTCTTATAGCGTATTTATGTCCCGACATCCGGGTATTTAAAGTCCTAAGCGTGGATCCTATGTAATATTTAACAGCACCATTCGGGTCCCTGGGAGCAAATGGAATACAGTATACTCCCGGTTGTTGAATGTTGAAACAGGGTCTCAGTCATTTCGTACAAAAGAAAATACATTTCTGGTGCTTATTCCAAAGGCTAGGTTATGTTTGTAACAATTTTTTTCAAAATGGACACAAGATGGGGAAATATTCAATTTTACCAACGTACCTAGTTGAAGAAGTAGCAGTCACCAAAGTCGTAAATCTCAACCGCTGGAAGTGAGCTGGATAACCAAAAGAACGGGCAGACCCTGGACAATTCCTCATGTCGAGCCCTACAAGACGAAGAATGCGTGAAGGAATGTTTTATTAAAAAACGAAGGGCAGAAGCTTTATGTTCTGGTGGATTAGATGAAGCAAAAGGGATAATACAAGGTGCAAATGTCAGTTTTCGATAAACTGAAAATTTAATTTGCTCCCGGGAAAGAAGAAATCCAGAAAAAGCAAACTCCCCTCCCTCTCCAATTCTGTCGTAAACTTAATAGAAGGGAACTGAGAGGATAGACATTCCGTAAATTCATCAAGCAGAGACGGGGAATGGGGCCAAAATAGCTTTTACAGAATCTAGACAGAATAGTGCGAACACCACGCTCAGAGACGTGACTTTCAATGCAGCTGCGTACATGGCATTACGCAAAGATATCCACCATTTTTTGGTTGTTTTAGCTTTCTTTAGAACCTCAAGGTCCTGTTTAAGTGCATTTAAAGCATCTTGTTGCAAAATTTCTTTTAGGGTGACGACAAAATGAGATACGAAACGGACTTCGAAAGAGGACTCATTGTTGGTTGCCGGCTAGTTGGTGCCTCCGCGAAAACAGTCGCCAAGGTAATGGTGTTATCGAGAGCTACTATATATGGCGTCATGACAGCATACCGTGTTCGTGGCAAAACCTCGTCTGCGAAACATAAGAGCGGGCGTAAAACGACCCCGACTGATGGAGACGGGAGAGCATTAAAGAGGATTGCTACCCGGAATAAGACTACAACAGCACCGAAAATTAGTGCGGAGCTCAATCTGCATCTGCAGACCCCAGTATCAATGAAAACAGTGCACGGGGAACTGCATAAACAAGATATTAATGGCAGAGCTGCTATTGTAAAACCTCTGGTGTCCAGGGTGAATGCACAACGGCGACGGCTTGGGTGCCAAGAGCATACAATGTGGACTGCTGATGCATGGAAGCGTGTACTGTGGTGAGTTGAATCCACATACACACTATTCCCCACCGCAGGATGTGTTTACGTGTGGAGACCATCAGAAGACTACAACCTAGACTGTCTGCTCCCAACAGTGCAGCATGGTCGTGGTTCTATCTTTCTCTGGGCAATCATATCATGGTTTTCAGCAGGTACCCTGATCACCTTGAAAGGACAGATGCCTGGCAGGACGTATGAAACCATTTTTTTTTATTACAGGTTGAACGACCACCGTGAGCTACTCAATGGGCTAAAAACAGTCGCCCGTCCCTTAATTTAGGGCTACTGGTTTCAGGGAAGGGATAGAGCCAGTGCCGTAAAACAAACACTGCATCCATGCCTCCCTGGGATTCGAACCCGGACGCCTTTCGGACGAATGATCAGGACACATCGCTTAGACCACTGCTCCAGCAGAGCGGCGAAACCATTTCGGCCGACCAAGTCCACCCAATGGCTCAGGCATTGTTTCCTGTAGGGAATGCCATCTATCAAGGTGATAACGCCCTAATTCACAGAGCTCGGAATGTCCAGTTACGGTTTGAGGAACATGAGCACGAACTTTCACAAAGACTTCCCAATCACTAGACTTATACACTGCTGGCCACACAAAATGCAACACCAAGAAGGACACGAGAGAGCAAAGCCAGATTTACTGGACACATAACAACAGATACAATGATGAAACGATTGAGCTTACAGGCCCGTGCGACTTGCGGAACTCGCAGATATCAATAGTTCGTGTGGCCCCCATGGCTGGCAATAACGGCCGCGGCATCGAACGAAAGAGGCTTTGGATGTGGGCTCGTGGTATGTCGGTTCAGGCTGCTTCCACACATTGCCACAGTTCATCAGACGTAGCCGCGGTGCTGTTTGCCGGGCCACTCGCTTGCCTATCAGCGACCAGACGTGTTCGATGGGCGACATATCGGGAGAACAGATGGGCCACGGCAGCAGTGATACCTAGTGGGCCGTGAAGAATTGTTGCACGGTACGTGCCACGCGCGGGCGCGCATTGTTCTGTTGAAACGTGGCTGCTGGCAGGTCCTGCAGGTAAGGGAGGACTACAGGCTCCAAAACGTTGGAGATGTAGCGGTGGCTGTTGAGTGTACCGGCGATGCGTACCAGAGGGATGCGGGTTGTCATATCCAATTGCGCCCAAATCATAACGCCAGGCGACGGACCGGTATGGCGATGCATAATGTAGGCGTCATACAGTCTTTCGCGGCGGTGCCGCCACACGTGGATCCGACCATCGTGGTGTTGCAGGCAGAAGCGGGATTCGTCGGAGAAGACAATGTGGTACCATTCCGTAGTCCAGATGTGGCGTTAAACGGCTCACTGCCGCCGCACTCGCCGGTGGTGTAACGTCAATGGTAATCGGAGCAATGGGCGCCGTGCGACAAGTCCCCGCTCCTGCAGACGACGTCGAACGATACGTGCTGACACAGGTTGTTGCGCAACACCCCTAATTTCTGCGCTAACGTTCGTGAAGTGGCGGTGCGAGCCGTCAATGCCCGCCGCACAACATGTCGGTCCTCTCGTTCGGTGGTGTGCCGCGGCTACGGCAATCGCTCACGTTGGTCCGTCCGTCCCTCCTGCACCCACCGAATCCATACTCACCTCAATGTGGCTGGATGTCGTCCCACACGAGCGCCGATGTCTCGGCACGATAAACCGCTGTCGCGATAAGCCACTATTCGTCTTGTGTCGAACTCTGAAACGTGCTGGAATGACTGCCGCATTCTGCGACGAGGCATCAGGAAGCTTCCCACGCACAGGTCCGGCAGCACTACACACTTCCACTACTTACACCCCGCTTTCTGTGCACCCTTCTTATAGCGCTTCTCGGTGGCGTGCCGGGAGCACATGATTTGCATATGCCCTGCAATACTAATCGTTTGCATGTCCTCTAGCGGGCGACGCATACTGCGAATTTCAGGCCAATCTGATGCTTCCTTCTTGGTGTTGCATTTTGGGTGGCCATCAGTGTATATCATCGAGCCCATGTGGTGTGTTAGAAAACAGGGGAAGATCCCATTGTCCTCCTCCTGCATCACTAAGGGACCTGGAGCAGTTTCTGCAAGAAGAACGGTGTAACATCTCACTAATCACAATCCAGGATTTGTATGCTTCCATTCCAGAGGAGGATTCAGGTGGTTTTGAATGCCGAAGGTAGTCCCACGCCCTATTACGTACGAAAAACCTCTTTTTCTTAGGTGTTTACATTATTTTGTCCAAACCCCTGTATTTCGTTTCGGTGGATTTCAAGAACTTCCAAAATTTCTGTATACGCCCCTGGCTCTGAATACCCGAAGTGTGCGGAAGGATATCGCATTAGATAGAATTCGGAAATCCGCTCTCGTGACCTCTTCCCAAATTCCTATCTCCATGAAATGGGCTGTAAGTTTAAAGAAATGCAAGGGGGCTATGAAAATATGGGATCAGGGGTGCATTAAAAAGACATTTACTCCCAACGTTCCTTTCATTATTTTACTTTCTAAATTTAGGATGAGAATTTTGGGATATACTTCACAAAGTTTCCTTTTTCCCATATGGTCAGTATTAACCCTTTAAGAGGCCGATGTAACTAAACGAAAATCTGCGTTCTTCAAATAGAAATGTTCACATAGGGTTTTATGAAAGATACGGCGAGATAATTCCTTTCCACCTTTGAGTCCTTGTTTCTCTATTCCATCGTATAGTCCTTTAATTCTCTGCTCCTGTCTGTAATTCTATATTCTCTGTTCCATTCTGCAGAATTTTATCCTCTGCTTCATTATATACTCCTTTATTCTTTGCTTCGTGACTCAAGGTATAATGCGAAAGAGCAAGTCCCCTGACACGGACATCATGCCACTGGGTAGCAGCAAGTGATTGAAACATCTTCTCTCCTTCCGTAGGTTCGTCGACATTGTTACAGCTGTTTTAACATGAAATCACTGAGAAAGGATTAGTTTCAATCATTCCCCTTAAATTACCATTCTGAAAAAAAGAAAGTTAAGGAGGGAAAAGAAACGCTTTCTGATGTGAAAGCTCACTCATTCAAGAGTGTTCGTCCCACTTCTTAGACAGCTAAAGTATTCGTTCGAACTGATTTCAGCCCATTTTGCTAACCTCGAATTAATTCTTTCCAGCCGGTTAAAGGGTTAAGCCCGAAAATTCCCTACGCTATGGGAAATTCCCACGGGTTTGGCATTCCTGATGCCACTGCATCCTAAAGCATAAGTGGCATGTTTTCCACTTTGTTTGAAATACCCAAATACCCAGAGGTGTAACTAGGTACTTCTGCGCCCGGGGCAAACCACTAAATATTACGCTCTCCATCTTTTCTTTTTATTGGGGTTTTACGACCACCATGGGGTACATCTAAAGGCTATATGCTGGCCCAGTTATTAATTCGAGGCCACTGATTCCGGGAGTGGAGCAAGAGCCATTTCCGGAATGCAGCATCATCCACGCCTCATTCGGAATCCGACTCGCTACCCACTCGAACAAACTGTCAGAGGCGAGGGTTTGCACCACTAAGACGCCGGGCCATCTGCCCTTCTATCTTCTGTACATACACTGAAGAGAGCGTTGGGAAGCCATACGGATCCACGACCCCTGAACAAGCTCCCAAACTTCACGAAGAATTGATGGAGGGGGTCACCTTTCTCGATGGCATCCCAAATGTGCTTGATGGGATTGAAGTCAGGTGACCTAGCTGGCCAAGGAAGCGAGGTCACATCGGTGGTGTGTTCATCCAACCATTCGGATACAATTCGGGAGCTGCATTGTCTTGTTGAAGGATGAGGTCCCCAGTGGGATGTTGAAGACGCACAAACGGGAGCAAATGATCGTCCAGGATATCCCGGTAACGTTGACCTGTGAGGGACGATGTCACACTTACAGGAGTCCCCTTTCAGTCCACGTAAACAGTCCCCAGACGAGAATGCCACCCCCACCACCTTGGTGAGTACCCTGTTGGCAAGAAGGATCCATCGCTTCATGTGGCTTGCGCCGTACTCGTATCCTGCCATCCGCATGCACCAGCGTGAATCTCGACTCATTAGTCCAGGCAACATTTTCCCACATGTCTAGGGTCCAGTGGCGATGTTCCCGCGCCTATGCTCATCTTTGCACCCTGTGATGTGCGGTCAGCAGCGGTACCATCGTGGGACGATGGCTTCTGTACCCCATAGCGAGGAGATGGTTCTGTATGGTGTGGCTGCTTACACGTTTTTGTGCACCAGCGTTAAATTGCCGAGTGATTTCTTACACTGTGGCCCGTCTATCCGCTGTTACAATGCGAGCTAGCCGACGATGACCCCGCTCATCCACACGCTGTTGTCCACGGCAGTTGGCCCTTGTAAAGATGGTTTTACCGGATTCGATGTGCTCACGGTGCACCCGTGACACAGTGGCTCGTGAAAATCCCAGTGCCTGCACGTCTTCCGAGATGGAGTGACCCATTCGTCGGGCCCCGAGAATTAGCCCACGATCAAATGCGCTTAGATCCTTCGTCTTACCCATACTACGTCCCACTCTTACTGATTCCCGTCGCATGACTCCTTATATTGTCGGATCGCTGCATACGTCATGTCGTTTCCGTTTAAAGGGCCGCCCACATTTGCATAGCGCCAGCTGTCTCTAATTCAATTGCTCATCAGTGTACGTTACTGTTTGTTTGTGGGTTTCACGTGCACCGTGAGAAATTAACGTCACACCCCAATGTTATTCGTTATCTCTACATGAAAGGCACAATCAAGCTGTGACTGTTTTTCCCAACTGCTATGGAGTACGGCCCTACAGTACACCGGGTTGATCGAATTCAGCTGACTGTCGTGGCTTGCAGCTGCAGTAATGCTCGAATAGCCCCCAGATGATCTTCAACAAATGTGAGTGACATCTTTATGTTGCAATGTGCATACCACCTGGCGTCTTCATTTTTTTTGATGTGAGAAACACACACGCCGAACATTTTAAGAAAGAAATGTGAATTTTAAGTTTTTATGAAACTGACGATGCATATAAAATGTAACCTCCCTAAATGGTGAAATGAAAACACGTATGACGCCACAAAACTGTGCCAGAAACTGGTGTAAAAGTTTAACTTCCAGTTTCAATCAGATTGTAAGTAGTGATTTCTTGCGCCCCTTCTTGAGCCTCGCCCGGGGCAGCCGCCCTGCCTGCCCCGCCCTAGATACGCCTCTGGAAATACCAATTTATGTTTCCTAGAGAAACCTAAAAACAACTCACCCTTTCAAAATCAATCTGTTGCTATTTACCACAAAATATTTCATTTTCGAAATCTTTTAATAAGAAGAAAAATGTAGGATTGTGATTTAACGAATTCCCATCAGATCAGACCTGAAGCGCCCCCTCGGTGGCGCAGTGGTCTAAGCGATGGCCTCAGATCATTCGTCCGTAAGAGGTCCGGGTTCGAATCACGGTGAGGCATGGATGTTGTGTTTGTCTTACGGCACTGGCTCTCTCCCTTCCCTGGAACCAGTGACCCTAAATTAGGGACGGGCGACTGCTTATAGCCCATTGAGTTGCTCACGGTGGTCGTTAAATCTCCAATAAAAAAAAAAAAAAGACCTGAAGCAACTGTGACTGAATGAGGGCCGTAGCCAGCAAGAGTTTCCGAAGGGAGAGGGAATTTGAAATTTCATTTTCACCGTGCCTTACACATATGTTAAAATTCTTTTTTTTTTTTTATTGAAGGATTTTTTTTTTTGATTGGAGGTTTAACGACCACCGTGAGCAACTCAATGGGCTATAAGCAGTCGCCCGTCCCTAATTTAGGGTCACTGGTTCCAGGGAAGGGAAAGAGCCAGTGCCGTAAGACAAACACAACATCCATGCCTCACCGGGATTCGAACCCGGACCGCTTACGGCCGAATGATCAGAGGCCAGCGCCTTAGACCACTGCGTCACCGGGGCGGCATTATTATTGAAGGTTTAACGACCACCGTAAGCCACTCAGTGGGCTATAAGCAGTCGCCCGTCCTTAATTTAGGGTCACTGATTCCAGGGAAGGGAGAGAGCCAGCGCCCTAAGACAAACACAAAATCCATGACTCACCGGGATCCGAACACGGACCCATGTCGGACGAATAATCGTAGCCATCGCTTAGACCACTGCGCATTTTATTTGCCCACGAAATACTTCTATTTAATACTCTATTTGTTTAAATGAGAAAAGGAGAAGATCTCATTGAACTGAAAAGTGGACATCTCTTCTACTATCGTGGGACAGATACTGGCAGAACTAGTGGTGTTGGATTTATAATAAACAAGAAACTGAAGGATAAAGTTGTAGAAGTTGAAAGTTCCTCTGACAGAGCTGCAAGACTCGTTAACCAACTCTCGAGAAGATACCAGGCTAAGATTATTCAAACTTATGCGCCCACCACAAGTCATCCTGAAGAAGAAATTGAAGAATTTTAAAGATTCGTCATCTAAATAATAAAGGTAAGCAGCACTTGAAGATAATTATGGGAGATTTCAATACAAAAATAGGGCAACGGCAACAGAATGAAACTTTTTTTTTTTTTTTTTTTTTTTGATTGGAGGTTTAACGACCACCGTGAGCAACTCAATGGGCTATAAGCAGTCGCCCGTCCCTAATTTAGGGTCACTGGTTCCAGGGAAGGGAGAGAGCCAGTGCCGTAAGACAAACACAACATCCATGCCTGACCGGGATTCGAACCCGGACCCCTTACGGACGAATGATCATAGGCCAGCGCCTTAGACCACTGCGCCACCGGGGCGGCAGAATGAAACTTCAGTAGGTAAATTCGGTCACGGCAACAGAAACCAGCGCGGAAATACTCTCGTTGAGTTTGCAGAGGCAGAAGGGTTTTTCATCTTGAACTCCTTTTTCAAGAAAAAGCCACACAGGAAATGGACATGGAGACATCCAAATGGGACAAGTGAAATTGATTTTATTATGTGTAACAAAAAATTCGTCATAGAAGACTGCAGTGTGCTAAACAAGTTCAACACGGGTAGTGACCATAGATTGGTGAGATGTAAGATGCAGCTCAACACTAAACTCGAACGTGGCAAGCTCATAAGACAAACAAAATGTACTGACATAACCAACCCTAAAAAACAACATAATACCTTCAAGTTGGAACTGAAGAACAGATTCTCTGCTTTAGAAGGTCTAACATCGGAAGAAGTGGATATTTCTGAAGTTAACAGAAAAGTAACCAAAGCTCTTATGGAAACAGCAACAAAATTAGCTGGGTCTAAGAATGCAAGTAGAGGAAAATGGAGACTTCTGGCACAGGGGCAGCCCTCCCATAGACTTAACATTAGCTGTCCCTGGCTGCCCACGAGGCTGCCCCTGGCGGCCCACGAGACTGTCCCAGCTGTCCCCGAGTCAGAATTTTTGTCACGTGGTCGTCCCCATGATGTACTGCCCCCTAGCGGTGCTTCTTGGAACTTTCAATGGAACTTTTGAGGGATGGCAACGACCGAGAGGGAATGGGGGTGGATATAGGGGGATGTCAACTCGATGTGCTGCCCCCGAGTCAGAATTTTTGTCACGCGATCGTCCCCATGATGTGCTGCCCCCTAGCGGTGCTTCTTGGAACTTTCAATGGATCTTTTGAGGGATGGCAACGGCCGAGTGGGAAAGGGGGTGGACATAGGGGATGTCAACTCGATGTGCTGCCCCTAGCGGTGCTTCTTGGAACTTTCGATGAATCTTTGATTTTGAGGGATGGCAACGACCGAGTGGGAAAAGGGGTGTCAACTCGATGTGCTGCCCCCTGGCGGTGCTTCTTGGAACTTTCGATGGATCTTTGATTTTGAGGGATGGCAACAACCGAGTGGGCCCGTTGGGATTTTTTGTATTTATTCCAGTGGTTTTCAAGCGGGATTTTTCCTCCTCTTCGATGTTATTTTTCACCGGAGGAAATTTTTACGTAACGATGCTGGGGAATTTTCTTTCCAATAGAGTAAAAATGCTCTAATGGTCTTAGCAAGGTCCTAACTCACGATGATTTGGTTTCAAAAAATTGGTCAGGTGGTCTCGTGTACTACGTATTCACTCTATTTTTTTAATTACTTTTACATTATTTCTTCATGGGTTTTTTTTATATATTTTTTGTATGTTTTGAGGGAGTTTTTTCGTGTAGATGTAATGAATTTTCTTGGGAACTTTTCTTTTTCATACATTTCATTTTATTTCAGACCATGAGACGGGGAAATGCTTCTTTAGAAACGATTTCGTTCCTGTTCGTAGTAACTATTGGACTTGGACAAAATTTTTGGGAAATCAAGCGGAAATGTAGACATGTTAATTCTGAGTCTTTCGCCCTTCCAATATTTTTTTCTCGTAATGTTTTCATGTACTATGTATTCCAGCTCTTTTCTTTTTTATAACTTTAACGTTATTTCTTCATGAATTTTTTATATTTTTTGTATGTTTTGAGGGAGTTTTTTTATGTAGATGTAATGAATTTTCTTGAGAACTTTTCTTTATCATACATTTCATTTTATTTCAGACCATGAGACGGGGAAATGCTTCTTTAGAAACGATTTCGTTCCTGTTCGCAGTAACTATTGGACTTTAACAAAATTTTTGGGAAATCAAGCGGAAATGTAGACATGTTAATTCTGAGTCTTTCGCCCTTCCAATATTTTTTTTTCTAGTCGTAATGTTTTTATGTACTATGTATTCCAGCTCTTTTCTTTTTTATAACTTTTACGTTATTTCATCATGAATTTTTTATATTTTTTGTATGTTTTGAGGGAGTTTTTTCGTGTAGATGTAATGAATTTTCTGGGGAACTTTTCTTTTTCTTTTATTCAATTTTATTACAGATCATGAGACGAGGAAATGCTTCTTTAGAAACGATTTCGTTCCTGTTCGCAGTAATTATTGGACTTTGTCCTTTTTTTCTTAAATGACTTCATGCTAATTCTTCAGGTCTTTCGTCTTTGCAATATTATTTTCTCGTAATTTTTTCGTGTGTTCAATAATTCTACAGGTCTTTCACAGTTAAAATTCTGATGAAACAATATTTTCTTACTTTATTTCGCATATCATTATAGCTTCCCAATTTCGCTATTTTACTTCATCTTTTTTTTGAAATTTCGGAAAACTTTTCAGTATGTCAGTAATTGTTTTCTTACTTGGTCAAACTTGTGACTCCATTTATTTAGACTATTTTTTTCCATTTCATTTCAACAAAACGATTATTTTAGATGTAGCAAGTCATCAGATTTTTGTTTCCTTATATAGCATATTTTCAAACTTGCTTAAAAATATTCCTCAAAGCTTTGCATGTAATCAAATATGCATTTTTTTATTCTTTCCTAGTTTGCTATACTTTTCGTGGACTGTCCCAATAAGAAAGCATTCATTGTCAAGACATACAATCTAAAACCTTTTTTCTTACGATAAAATTTGTATTCTTTGGGCTGTATATTTTTCTGTCTCGTCCGAAAAAACATTCATTCTAGAGGCAAAACTAGTGACTCCGTTCATCCCATAAACATTATTTTTTTAACGTTTTACTAACTCATCAGAAAAGCAGTTATTCCACACCCCCATAGCGAAAATAAAGAAATTCTTACTTCTTTTCCATACATATCGACTCAATCTATTTCTTTTCGAAATGCTGGTCATGACATTTCAACTAAAATTTCCTACTTTCACCAAAAACCATATTCTTAAACGAGCTATTTTTTTTTTACTTTATTTCATGTATAACTAAATTTTTATTGTTTCCTCACCTCATCAAAGTTAATAAGAACTTCCCCAATCTCATTCCTTTCCCTCATTTAGTTCGCTTTAAATTGAGATGTTTCAAAACTTCGCGTATATTTCTTCCACTAAATGTCCAGTTCTCCCGTATCGGTCCCATCATTTTTAACTTCTGTGCCTGCCGCATTTTTTCTTTAGACGTTTAGTTTCATTGACCTTTTCTTTCGTTTCAATTAGGTTTTCATTATCGTATTTTTTATTCATTGTCTCAGCAGAAAAAGCTTTCATTCTGGAGACATTGCGACTAAGTCCATACTTCCTCTAAACATTTTGATTTCACGTTTTACTAATTCGTAAGAAAAGCAGATGTTTCCAAATTCTCATAGCGAAAATATCGTATTCCCCTTATTTTACTTATTATGTTTTTCTTTCTATTCAGTGTTGTATGATTCTTAAAACTTCGGTTTATTTTTATGAAACTTCTTTTTTTTTTCATAGTTTTTTTTTTTTCTGATTCAACCTATCAATCTTTTCCTATCGATTTAATTGCTCTTATTTTTCCATTCGACTTTACTTTTGAACAGAAATGTGTCTAAAATCTTCAGATGTATTTTAGTCTCTAAGGCCGATTCTTCACTATTTCAAATAAAGTCATTGTAGGATTTTAGTGTAAATGCCCCTAAATCTTTAGAACTTCCTTTTCATAGTTAGATACTAAGTCCATTAAATATCTGTTGTCAGTACACGTATTTGTTTAATTTTGGGTGGAATGGATGACGATGTGAGATATCATTCGCCCTCCAATATTTTTCACGGAATTTTTTTTTTATATATAAAACTTATATTTTTTATGTTTTCGAGAATCCCGTCTATGCATTATTTATTCAATAATCTTATTTTTCCTCTCTCCAAGTTTAATCAATGCCGATTTTAACAGTTGCCCCCTTTCATGAGAGCGATTCCCCACTCAAAGGAATGCATAAGTCGAGATTTTCACCATGTATTGGATTTCACTCAGAAAAAAGTGGGTCAGGATGGTGAAATTTTGAAATCTGAAATTTCTCTGTGCGGCGAACATTGGACTAAAGTGGGTGATAAGAAATCTACTATGTTAAGAGTCATACAACAGACCTTTCTTCGTTCCATTTCGTTTTCAGCTTTAATTAAGAAAGCATTGGAAAAAAATAATAATTTGACTTTGGAAACATTACAAACACCAAAAGAAGAATTTCTGTGGAATGAAGGCTCTTTTCTGCTTGAAGAAACTCTCGGGGACACAGTGTATGACATGGTGGATATGAACGGATTGGAAATCTCCGACAACGACAATCAAATAAACATGACCAAAACTATTTTACAACTGGAATTTGAGAAAATATCTTAACAGTATCGGGAAGAACTTCCTCGGAATCGAAATACTAAAATAGACGAAGCATTTCTGGACTCAGTTGATCTTAGTTATTACGTGTGAGAAATTTTAAGAAAAAAGGGAATATTGAAATCGTGCACTGTGTTTTCTTTATGTGAAGAACAAAGTATTCTATAGTTTATTGGGGTTTTTTTTTTCAAAAGCGGTTTTAATTCCGAGATGAATTCTTTCAGGGTGTCTGATTAAATTCTTTCGCTTTCCGTATTCCTTTTGTGGAAAATTCAACCATGAAGAATTTCTTACCGAATACATTTTAGTTTTATTCTCTCTGGATATGAAAATTAATTATAATGAAGTCCTTTCGTTTTTCTCTAAGAATTTACCTGAAAATAAGCTTTGTCTGATTAGAGTCGATAGCATGTTCGTTGAGAGATGAACTGATAAGGAAACAGTCACCGTGAAGCGCTGACGCATGGTGACACACCAACACGTGTTGTGATAAGGGTCATGCATTAGTCACAGTATGCAAAGGAAACGCTTAGTGAATTTTAGTTCTGTTCTAAGTTTAAATAAAGTAAGAAGTCTTCAAGTCTTTCAAATTCTGTTTCAGGATTTTTCACTTAACAACAGGAGTTGCATTAACCAAAAAGCAGTGTAAGAAACTCCAAATTATTTTGGATGGCGTGTGGGACAGCATCCTGGAATTGTTAATGGGTTCAGAATTCCAGAAAATCGTGCTCGGAGAATCCCGAAAGTTTCAAAATACATCGATTGAGGAGTGTGAACTTAGACACATATGTAGACGTCGCGAATGCATTTCTGAAGTACTTCCACCTATTCAGATGCATTCTCCATGCCTAACTACTGAGTGGAACAGGAAAGCGATTTCAAGTTTCGTGAACGCTGTGGCCTTGTTGAATCCTAAGGAAGTAGCTCAAGCTTTTTATGAACATATGTGGAAAAGTGAAGATTTCAGAAGAGTTCCTCTCTACAATCAGGGGGAAACGAACTACTTGGAGAAATAATGATTTCGATTATATAAATTCAGAATTTTTTTTTAAATGGGCAAGGTAGAAGGTGAGTTTGTGAATATTTATTATTTATTGAAATATTAAGCGTAAATATTTTTTTAGTTTTAAGACATAAATTTAAAGAGTAATTATTATTTTTTTAAATTAAATTTTAAGTTAATTTTTTTTTTGAAATGGGTCAAAATTTAAGCTTTCCAAGATTTTTAAAGTAAAAGTGAGAATGTAAACTTCTTTTTTGAAATTTTTAAAACAGTAACAGAATGAATGCCATTGATTTAATGGGGGACCAGTGCTTTTTTTGCTAGACTTTTCTTAAGGATATTTGGGAATTGTTATTGGAAAGGGGTCTAAGGTTTTCCATTAGGCAACCAATTGAGGCGGAATTCCGACTGGTCTGAGAGCAATGCTTTACAGCATTGAGTCGAAACCAGAGTACACGGCTTATTTTCGGGGAGTTTGAAATGTTTCAAACTGACTCGCTTCATTCTTTGGGTTGAAAAAGAAGAAGCGCTTTCACTGAAGACCCCTAGCCTGGTAAAACTAAACAGTCTGTGTTTTATAACAATTTCTTTCCTTAGATATTTTTCCAAATTTCAACCTCATCTATTTTCAACTTTCAGGAACTTGCTGTGACTGTTTTTTCTGCATTCTGTTTTCTACCAGAATCGTTTTCAACTGAATCGAATATAGACCTTTTAAAATATTTTCCTTGAACGAAAACGTGCTTCTTAAATTTCATAGTTCCCCATGTTATTCAATGGGAATTTCACTGTTTTTACTGAAACGTGTTTCATCAAAACCGCCCCTAAGAAAATATGAAGTGTTTCATTTTTTAACCCTATATGAGAATGTACTTTTCCGAAACGAACATTATCTGTTTTCAACTTTCCCGAAACGAACCTTATCAGTTTTTAACTTTTCCTAAAATGATCTTTCAATCAAAATTTAAACCCTTCTCAATATGAACTTAGGAATGCATTTAAAAGAGAGAGAGAGAGAGAGAGAGAGAGAGAGAGAGAGAGAGAGAGAGAGAGAGAGAGAGAGAGAGAGAGAGAGAGAGAGAGAGAGAGAGAGAGAGAGAGGAAATCAACTCAAAAGAATGATACTTTATGAAAAATAGATTAAGAAAAGAAGTTTTGAGTTACATAGGGAAAAACAAGAAACGAACGACGATATCAAGTAGAAAAAGAATAAAGTTTACATGAGGAAATACAGAATTTGATGCGAAAAGAGCCACTTAATGCTTTGAACAGGGGAAACTTGTTTCAGTAAAAAAAAAAAAATTCTTATTCTTATGATTTCTTAAAGAAAACTGACATTTTCATTACATTTATGCTTTTCTATGAAAGTTTTTCTCAAAGGACTCGATTAAGATGATCTCAAGTCTTTGAAGTGAATGGGAAGAAAAATAACATGTCTATGTGTTATGAGAAAATGAAAGAATATCCTTAAGACAGCGTGAAGTGAATTGAACATCAAGCAGTTGTATGATGTTTTACTATCGTATATGTACATACATTTCGGGAAAATATCTTCTAAAGTTAGAGGGAAAAATATATGAATATTAAAAAAAAAAACCTAAAACAAAAACACCTCCTTAGATTTACAAAGAGAGTATTTAAAGTAGAAAGAGTGATGGAATGCTTTGAATAGGAATTTCTTGTTTCATTGAAGGGATTCTTATTTTGGAATGTTTTTTAAAAAGAGAAACTATCATTTTCAGAAAATTTCTGGTGGAGTCGAACTTGGACATTTAACAAAATTCTTGGGTATATAGGAATTTGAAGAAAGTTTATGGAATGAAACATGAAGAGAAAGAAATGGGTTGAAAGACTTAACATTCAAGCTTCGTCAATTTATTTGGTTCCTCATACAATTCTGTGGAAATTTTACGTTTTTGGGAGAACTCGTTTTTTTTTGTTTTTTTTTTTCAAAATCAACCCTTTAGAAGTTTTTAAGATATAAAAAATATTGACTAAGGGAAATCTTAAGTAATACAAATTCTGACTTGAAGCACTTTTAAGTAAGAAAATATTTGTCTGAAGTAATTTTTCAATGTCTAAGCATTGACATCTGACTAATCGCCCGTCCGAAATTAAATCCTGTGGAGGCTTGAGTTATGAGCTTTTGAATTACGACACTAGCTTTCTACCTTCCTTGGAAACAGTGGACTAAATCAGGGTCTGCTTATTTCCCTTGTAGTGGTTCACGACTGATCTCTTAAATCTTGAATGAACGGCAAAGTTCAAACGCTCTGTCCCATTGAGTCACCAGTTTTAGATTTTTGTCATCTTAGACAGTTTAAGTTCGCTCAGAAAACTATGCTTTTGCAAGCTTGAGTTTGCGTTCAAAGTTGAAAACCAGAATTTAGTTTAATCTACCAAGCAAAGGGATTTCATGTCATGAGGTTTTCCAGCAAAGCAGTAGATGCGTGAAAACAGTCGCACAAGATAGTCATTTTCCGGTAGAAGAAGGGAGATTCCAAAGTTAATTTCTTGAGGGAAAGCGTAAAAACACTCTTCGTTCACTGGAGAGAGCGTAAAAACACTCTTCTTTCATGTTTTAATTTAAACCTCGAGGAATTAGTATCTAACTATGAAAAGGAAGTTCTAAAGATTTAGGGGCATTTACACTAAAATCCTACAATGACTTTATTTGAAATAGTGAAGAATCGGCCTTAGAGACTAAAATACATCTGAAGATTTTAGACACATTTCTGTTCAAAAGTAAAGTCGAATGGAAAAATAAGAGCAATTAAATCGATAGGAAAAGATTGATAGGTTGAATCAGAAAAAAAAAAAAAACTAAGAAAAAAAAAAGTTTTCATAAAAATAAACCGAAGTTTTAAGAATCATACAACACTGAATAGAAGGAAAAACATAATAAGTAAAATAAGGGGAATACGATATTTTCGCTATGAGAGTTTGGAAACATCTGCTTTTCTTACGAATTAGTAAAACGTGAAATCAAAATGTTTAGAGGAAGTATGGACTTAGTCGCAATGTCTCCAGAATGAAAGCTTTTTCTGCTGAGACAATGAATAAAAAATACGATAATGAAAACCTAATTGAAACGAAAGAAAAGGTCAATGAAACTAAACGTCTAAAGAAAAAATGCGGCAGGCACAGAAGTTAAAAATGATGGGACCGATACGGGAGAACTGGACATTTAGTGGAAGAAATATACGCGAAGTTTTGAAACATCTCAATTTAAAGCGAACTAAATGAGGGAAAGGAATGAGATTGGGGAAGTTCTTATTAACTTTGATGAGGTGAGGAAACAATAAAAATTTAGTTATACATGAAATAAAGTAAAAAAAAAAATAGCTCGTTTAAGAATATGGTTTTTGGTGAAAGTAGGAAATTTTAGTTGAAATGTCATGACCAGCATTTCGAAAAGAAATAGATTGAGTCGATGTGTATGGAAAAGAAGTAAGAATTTCTTTATTTTCGCTATGGGGGTGGGGAATAACTGCTTTTCTGATGAGTTAGTAAAACGTTAAAAAAATAATGTTTATGGGATGAACGGAGTCACTAGTTTTGCCTCTAGAATGAATGTTTTTTCGGACGAGACAGAAAAATATACAGACCAAAGAATACAAATTTTATCGTAAGAAAAAAGGTTTTAGATTGTATGTCTTGACAATGAATGCTTTCTTATTGGGACAGTCCACGAAAAGTATAGCAAACTAGGAAAGAATAAAAAAATGCATATTTGATTACATGCAAAGCTTTGAGGAATATTTTTAAGCAAGTTTGAAAATATGCTATATAAGGAAACAAAAATCTGATGACTTGCTACATCTAAAATAATCGTATTGTTCAAATGAAATGGAAAAAAAATAGTCTAAATAAATGGAGTCACAAGTTTGACCAAGTAAGAAAACAATTACTGACATACTGAAAAGTTTTCCGAAATTTCAAAAAAGATGAAGTAAAATAGCGAAATTGGGAAGCTATAATGATATGCGAAATAAAGTAAGAAAATATTGTTTCATCAGAATTTTAACTGTGAAAGACCTGTAGAGTTCTTGAACACACGAAAAAATTACGAGAAAATAATATTGCAAAGACGAAAGACTCAGAATTAGCATGAAGTCATTTAAGAAAAAAAGGACAAAGTCCAATAATTACTGCGAACAGGAACGAAATCGTTTCTAAAGAAGCATTTCCTCGTCTCATGATCTGTAATAAAATTGAATAAAAGAAAAAGAAAAGTTCCCCAGAAAATTCATTACATCTACACGAAAAAACTCCCTCAAAACATACAAAAAATATAAAAAATTCATGATGAAATAACGTAAAAGTTATAAAAAAGAAAAGAGCTAGAATACATAGTGCATGAAAACATTACGACTAGAAAAAAAAAAAAATATTGGAAGGGCGAAAGACTCAGAATTAACATGTCTACATTTCCGCTTGATTTCCCAAAAATTTTGTCAAAGTCCAATAGTTACTACGAACAGGAACGAAATCGTTTCTAAAGAAGCATTTCCCCGTCTCATGGTCTGAAATAAAATGAAATGTATGAAAAAGAAAAGTTCCCAAGAAAATTCATTACATCTACATAAAAAACTCCCTCAAAACATACAAAAAATATATAAAAAAAACCCATGAATAATGTAAAAGTAATTAAAAAAAATAGAGTGAATACGTAGTACACGAGACCACCTGACCAATTTTTTGAAACCAAATCATCGTGAGTTAGGACCTTGCTAAGACCATTAGAGCATTTTTACTCCATTGGAAAGAAAATTCCCCAGCATCGTTACGTAAAAATTTCCTCCGGTGAAAAATAACATCGAAGAGGAGGGAAAATCCCGCTTGAAAACCACTGGAATAAATACAAAAATTCCCAACGGACCCACTCGGTTGTTGCCATCCCTCAAAATCAAAGATCCATCGAAAGTTCCAAGAAGCACCGCTAGGGGCAGCACATCGAGTTGACATCCCCCAATATCCCCCCCCCATTCCCTCTCGGTCGTTGCCATCCCTCAAAAGTTCCATTGAAAGTTCCAAGAAGCACCGCTAGGCAGTACATCATGGGGACGACCACGTGACAAAAATTCTGATTCGGGGACAGCTGGGACAGTCTCGTGGGCCGCCAGGGGCAACCTCGTGGGCAGCCAGGGGCAGCCTCGTGGGCAGCCAGGGACAGCTGATGTTAAGTCTATGGGAGGGCTGCCCCTGTGCCAGAAGTCTCCATTTTCCTCTACTAATGCATGTGAACAAATTATCAGGAAACCCCAAAATGTTGAATTGATGCAAAAAAGAGATGAGGACAACTAAAGAAGAAGTGACTTCTAAACTGGAATATATAGAGCTATGCAAGACAGTACGAAAAAGTATCACTGAAGACGTAAGGAAATTCAACTGTGAATTAGTGAGGAAAGCAACTGAAAACAGCCAAAGCCTAAAGATAGCAAAGGGACATCTCAGTAAGGGAAGAAAACAGATTATGGCACTGAGAAAAGAAGATGGTTCTGTAACAAGAAATAGAGGCGACATTTTGACAAGAGTGAAAGATTTCTACTCCAAATTATATGAAAGGGATGATATACATGTACTTCAGACATCATGAAAGGTACCAGTACCAGAGTTCTTCCAGTCCTCCCAGCAGAAGTTGCACATGCAATCAAGAACATGAAGCGGGGAAAAGCTCCAGGAGAAGATGGAATTACTGTAGACATCATACAAGAAGCAAGTGGAGAAATCGAAACAGTACTCGCCCAAATTTTCACTCGATGCCTCAATGAAGGGAAGATTCCTGAGGATTGGAACAACGCTACAATGATCCTGCTACATAAAAAAGGTGACATTGAGGATCTCAGGAGCTACAGACTTATCAGCCTCCTATCAGTGGTTTATAAAATATTCACTAAAGTTCTTTCACACAGCTTGAAGGTGACACTGGACATGGCTCAACCAAGAGAACAAGATGGATTGAGGAGTGGCTACAGCACAATAGATCATATGCACGTACTGAGAGAACTAATTGAAAGAGCGAGGGAATATGAACTTCCATTGTTCATGGCTTTTATCGATTATGAAAAAAGCCTTTGATTCGGTGAAACCATCAGCAGTTACATAGGCTCTGAAATCCTGCGGTTTTGAAGATGAATACATTAATATTATTAATAACATCTATGAAAATGCAAGTGCAAAGATTCGGCTGTTTGAAAATACAACACACATAAAAATTGGAAAAGGAGTGAGACAAGGTGACACCATATCTCCGAAGCTCTTTAATGCCACATTGGAAAATGTCTTTCAATCACTGAACTGGGAAAACAAAGGGATAAAGATTAATGGAGATTATCTAACCCACCTTCGTTTTGCTGATGACATAGTCATTTTTGCAATTACCCCATCAGAGCTGCACAGTATTATCCAGGAACTTGCTGACAAGAGTAAAGAAGTGGGATTAAAAATGAACTTTTAGAAGACAAAAGTGATGTTCAATGCTTTTACAAGAAATAAAGACTTGTCGATTGATAGAGAAAAGCTGGAGATAACAGTACACGTACGTTTATCTTGGACACCAGATATCAAGTGAGGGTCACATTGATGAAGAAATTAATCGGCGCACAAAACTTGCCTGGAGAGCTTTCGGAAGAAACAGCATAATTTTCAGGAGCAATATGCCATTATGTCTTAAAAGAAAAGTGTTTGATCAATGCATCCTTCCAGTGCTTACGTATGGTGCAGAGACGTGGACCTTAACTAAAAGAGACATACAAAGGCTGCAGACAACTCAAAGCAGCATGGAGAGGTGCATGCTTGGTGTAACCAGGAGAGATAAGAAGAGGAACTCGGGGATCCGAAAAATGACAAGAGTAGAAGACATCATGATCAGAGTTAAATCCCTGAAATGGCAATGGGCTGGACATACTGCCAGAAGGACAGACCATGGATGGATAGCCGAAATTTTAGATTGGATTTCAAGGGACAGGAAAAGACCCAGAAGAACACCACATGGAAGATGGGTGGATGAAATTCGAAAGTATGCGGAAGTGACATGGAGGAGACTGGCACAAGACAGACCGTTGTGGAGGAAACTTGGGGAGACCTTCGTCCAGCAGTGGATTGATGATGATGATGATGATGACATATTAAAATATTTTTCCCTTTACTTACACGTAATACAGCTGTTTGTCATGAAGTGAAATAGCTCAAATTTCAAAGTAATGCATCTCTGTCCGCGGGTTGCACAAAGACCAACTTTTTTTTTTTTTTTTTAATTTCCCAGCGAATCTGCCCACAACATCTTCGGGGGTTGATGCACACTCATGTCCAAAACCTAAATATCAGTTATGTGTTCATAGCATACATTTGTTCCCACAGGATGTAGAAGGAAGTATTTTAAAACGGAGTAACCAAAAACGAAAAAAACCATGTACACACATAAGTAAACATGAATTTGTGCTTATTAATGGAAAAAATCGATAAAATTACAAATCATATCATTTTCTGGCTTTGGCACACAATAACTAAAATTGACAGAAAAAAGTAATAATTTTTTCATGGATCATTTCAATAAGGTATACAGTCCATGCTTGACTGCAATGCATGATCGGCATCGTTGGACCAATGCTTTTCAGAAAACTGTCCAAAAAGATCCTAATAAAGGCTCTTCCAGTCTTCTTTCAGGGGCGTTACCTGCCCTCCCATGAGCTTCCCAAGCATTTTCGATTGGATTCACATCGCAGGAGTGCGAAGACCACTCCATTGGGTCGATGCCCTCGCTCTCCAACAGTTTATCAACATACGGAGATCAATGAGGACAGGCGTTATCGTCCATAAACACGAAAGAATTTCCCACAGCCTTAAATGTTCTAAAATAACCTCCTCACAATAACACTGGGCATTTTTTGACCCTTTCTTTAACACTAAGAGCCCTGTACGCTCATTGATCCCACATCACACAAGTACTTCACTATACTCCTGTATTAGTCAATTTCTACGATGTTTCTAGCTGAACAGGTAGTGCAGTGTTCTCACAAGATGTATTGCGCATAGAAAACGCGTAACTAGGTATTTCTGGGCCCGGGACAAACCACAAAATATGATAGAGGGTGCGCGGGGGCGGATCAATAGAACGAACAACACGATTGAGGTGGTCCCACAGATGCTCAATTGGGTTTAAGTCTGGAGAATTAGGAGGTCAGGGAAGTACCATGAAGTCGTCATCGTGCTCTTCCAACCAATCTCGGACATTTCTGACACGTCGCATTGTCGTTGTTCTGGAAGATCCCATCCGCCCCAGGGAAGACAATCAGCATGTATTAATGTACTTGGTCTGCAAGGATGGATTCATAACGAGTTCGGTCCATAGTGCCCTTACACAGGTATGAGTGAACCCAGGGAATGCCACGCAAACATTCTCCAGACCATAAAGCTGCCCCCAACAGCTTGTGTTTTTCCAGTAATGGTTGAAAAGTGTTTGTTCTCCGATGTTTCTCGCTTCATACGCCAACGTCCATCCGTTCGATGAAGCAGAAACGTGACTCACCGGAGAAGGGGTTTTTTTTTTTTTTTTTTGATTGAAGGTTTAACGACCACCGTGAGCAACTCAATGGGCTATAAGCAGTCGCCCGTCCCTAATTTAGGGTCACTGGTTCCAGGGAAGGGAGAGAGCCAGTGCCGTAAGACAAACACAACATCCATACCTCACCGGGATTCGAACCCGGACCCCGTTCGGACGAATGATCAGAGGCCATCGCTTAGACCACTGCGCCACCGGGGCGGCCACCGGAGAAGTCAACCCTTTGCCAATCAGCGGAGTCCAATTCCGATACTGCCGTGCAAATGTAAGCCTTTTCTGCCGATGCACTTTCCTTAGTATAGGTGCAGTGTTCATCCGTTTGCATCGGAGCCCCATACACAGCAGGGTTCCCTGGACTTTTGTTTTAGACACACTTCCGGTAGCCCCCTGGTTCATTATGCCAATGAGTTGCTCCACTGTAGTATTTCTAGGCTAAATTAACATTGCTGGGAAGAAAATTGCTCGTTTCTAGAATGTACTTATGCCTCATGAGGTGGAGCTTGGTCCACCTCATGAGGCCAAAGCGATTATTTAATTAAACAGGACGAAAGATATTGGGTGGGCACTGCCCCTAGTTAAATTACTGCAGGGACGAGATTCACCTTGCCCCCCTATAGTCGGCGCCTATGCTCTACAGGATTATTAACACAGCAAACAGAATATCCTCAATTGCCCATTTTTACTCTTCACCATGTAACATCACGTTTGAAAACAGCAGGCTTAACGAAACAATATCCTGATCAACCATGGGTACAATTCCCGTCTGCGTTTGTTGCCAATTTAACTACACAGTCGAGTCATATAATTGTAACCACCTCCTACTTTTGCCGTCAACAGCTCGCAGCCAATGAAAGAAGGTAAGCGTCGCGAGCTGGTTTTGAGGGTATATAAGGTGTGCTGTAGGCAATCTGAAAAAATATATTAGGGCCGCGGGTGGCCTAGTGGTCAGCGTTCGTCACTGCCATGGGGATGACCTCAGGTTCGATCCTGGGCAAGTACGAATGTTCGAACCACTAAATACCCGCCGTGCGTCGGATGGGCACGTTAAGCCGTCGGACCCCGGGTACTGGCCCCCGGTAATAAATAACGGCGTCTTCCTCCCCCTTTCTACCTCGCTTCCGTGCCACTTTCCAATCGGGCAATCTAGCCCAAATCTCCTAGCTTCTTATTTCTAAGGGTTGTTTAAGACGTGGGGTCAGACACTCCCTTCCTAAAATCCTCTACATATGATCTGATCTGAAAACACATCACTCGTTGCTGTCATGGATAAAAGGGGCGATTCATCAGATTTGCAAAAAGGGATGATGATCGGCTTTTCGGCCAAGGCTGGCAGTATTTCTGAAACAGCGCGGTTTGTGAACTGTTAGCGTGCTGCTGAGGTTGAAGTGTAATGTGATTGGAAAAATGGCGCCATTGCGAATAAACGACGTGGAAACTGCCTAGCACCACGTGTCATTGATGTGACAGGTGAACGTCGGCTTCGAAAGTGCGTGAGGGCCGATCGACACGCTACAGTGGATGAACTCACTGCCCGAACCCAGGAACCAGGGCACAGGGGGCTACCGGAAGTGTGTCTAAAACGACAATTCAGAGAACCCTGCTGCGTATGGGACTGCGATGCAGACGGATGATCAGCGTTAGCATAGGTGATCACTGCACCTATGCTAACGAAGGTGCGTCAGCAGAAAAGGCTTACATTAGCACTGCAGTATCGGAATGGGACCTACACTGATTGGTGAATGATTGCCTTCTCCGATGAGTCACGTTTCTGCTTCATCGAACAGATGGACGCTGGCGTGTAAGGCGAGAAACATCGGAGAACAAACACTCTTCAACCACTGCTGGCAGAACACAAGCTGGTTGGGGCAACATTCTGGTCTGGGGAATGTTTTCTTTTTTTTTTTTTTTTTTTGTTGGAGGTTTAACGACCACCGTGAGCAACTCAATGGGCTATAAGCAGTCGCCCGTCCCTAATTTAGGGTCACTGGTTCCAGGGAAGGAAGAGAGCCAGTGCCGTAAGACAAACACAACATCCATGCCTGACCGGGATTCGAACCCGGACCCCTTACGGACGAATGATCAGAGGTCAGCGCCTTAGACCACTGCGCCACCGGGGCGGCGGGAATGTTTTCATGGCATTCCCTGAATCCACTCATACCTGTGGAAGGCACTATGGACCGAATTCGTTATGAATCCATCCTTGCAAACGACGTACACCCATACAGGCTGGTTGTCTTCCCTGGGACGGGTGAGATCTTCCAGCTCGACAATTCTACGTGTCGCACAGCTAGAAATGTCCGAGAGTGGTTGGAAGAACACGATGACGAATTCATGGTACTTCCCTGACCTCCTAATTACCCAGACTTAAACCCAATTGAACATCTGTGGTAACACCTTGATCGTGTTCTTCGCTCTATGGATCCTCCACCACGCACGCTCGAGGTGCTAAACTGCAGTCAGCATGGCTTCACATACCTGTGAACACCTTCCAGCACCTTACTGAGTCACTCCCAGCCCGTCTAGCTGCTGTCGGCGCTGCACACGGCGATTACTCTGGATATTATTACTGAGTCACTCCCAGCCCGTCTAGCTGCTGTCGGCGCTGCACACGGCGATTACTCTGGATATTATTACTGAGTCACTCCCAGCCCGTCTAGCTGCTGTCGGCGCTGCACACGGCGATTACTCTGGATATTATTACTGAGTCACTCCCAGCCCGTCTAGCTGCTGTCGGCGCTGCACACGGCGATTACTCTGGATATTATTACTGAGTCACTCCCAGCCCGTCTAGCTGCTGTCGGCGCTGCACACGGCGATTACTCTGGATATTATTACTGAGTCACTCCCAGCCCGTCTAGCTGCTGTCGGCGCTGCACACGGCGATTACTCTGGATATTATTACTGAGTCACTCCCAGCCCGTCTAGCTGCTGTCGGCGCTGCACACGGCGATTACTCTGGATATTATTACTGAGTCACTCCCAGCCCGTCTAGCTGCTGTCGGCGCTGCACACGGCGATTACTCTGGATATTATTACTGAGTCACTCCCAGCCCGTCTAGCTGCTGTCGGCGCTGCACACGGCGATTACTCTGGATATTATTACTGAGTCACTCCCAGCCCGTCTAGCTGCTGTCGGCGCTGCACACGGCGATTACTCTGGATATTATTACTGAGTCACTCCCAGCCCGTCTAGCTGCTGTCGGCGCTGCACACGGCGATTACTCTGGATATTATTACTGAGTCACTCCCAGCCCGTCTAGCTGCTGTCGGCGCTGCACACGGCGATTACTCTGGATATTATTACTGAGTCACTCCCAGCCCGTCTAGCTGCTGTCGGCGCTGCACACGGCGATTACTCTGGATATTATTACTGAGTCACTCCCAGCCCGTCTAGCTGCTGTCGGCGCTGCACACGGCGATTACTCTGGATATTATTACTGAGTCACTCCCAGCCCGTCTAGCTGCTGTCGGCGCTGCACACGGCGATTATTCTGGATATTATTACTGAGTCACTCCCAGCCCGTCTAGCTGCTGTCGGCGCTGCACACGGCGATTACTCTGGATATTATTACTGAGTCACTTCCAGCCCCCAGCCCGTCTAGCTGCTGTCGGCGCTGCTCACGGCGATTACTCTGGATATTATTACTGAGTCACTCCCAGCCCGTCTAGCTGCTGTCGGCGCTGCACACGGCGATTACTCTGGATATTATTACTGAGTCACTCCCAGCCCGTCTAGCTGCTGTCGGCGCTGCACACGGCGATTACTCTGGATATTATTACTGAGTCACTCCCAGCCCGTCTAGCTGCTGTCGGCGCTGCACACGGCGATTACTCTGGATATTATTACTGAGTCACTCCCAGCCCGTCTAGCTGCTGTCGGCGCTGCACACGGCAATTACTCTGGATATTAGCTGGCGGTCACAATAATGTGACTCGACCGTGTATATTGTCCTATATGAAACAATAACGCCCACAGAATTATGAGGACACAAAATTACACAGAGCAATAAAATTCATTAAGGGCAAGTTTTCCACCATCCAAGGTTCTTGATAACCAGCAATTTGTTGTGGTAACCAGTCCTTCCTCTGATTCGGGTAATCGCAGGTTGTCTAGACTGTTGAAAGATTCCGCTTAAAGAATTTTATTACTATACGTAACTCTTATACCTTAAGACATTGAGTAATCTGAAGATACTCATATTTTTTTTACACACCATATAGTCATACTACGCATACATGTACTGTATTATCTGCCATAAACTGAAAGCAGGGCTCTATTTCGACCGGTAGTTAGTAGCAAATTGCTAGCAAGGAAATGCATTTTTCTAGTGAAAAAAAATGGTTCTAGCAAAAGTTGCTAGTGAAAAATTTTTGATTGTTTTAGTGTGAACTGCACTGTTAAAAATTGGTACTTAGAAATATGCGAAATGTACTCGTTTTTGAGTACGTTCTGGGTTTATAATAGCTCCGAGTACTTGTGTCGCATTTTTGGAAAAGTACATACAAGGAATCAATAATGAATATATGTGGTATTTCCAATATATGTACTAAAAAAATCCATTTATTTGAAATACATGTGCTCTAACTTTATTCAGTTTCTGTGCCTTTTCGGGCAGAGCACAGAAACTGAAGGAAGTTAGAGCCAATCTAATGATTCTGACAGGATAGTTTGTAAGTGAGAGAGAGCACACTAGATGGCGCCACCGTACAATTTTGCAGAGAGAAATCAGGGGGATCACGAATGAACACCTTCATTTGCAACCGGGGGCCATCACTTAACGTACTCGTTGGGCAGCGAGTGGCCTAGTGGTCAGCGTTCGTGACTGCCATGAAGATAACCTCAGGTTCGCTCCTGGGCAGGTATGAATGTTCGAACCACTAAATACCCGCCGTGCGTCGGATGGGCACGTTAATCCGTCGGACCCCGGGTACTGTCCCCCCCCCCCGGTAATAAATAAGAGCGTCTTCCTCACCCTTTCTACCTCGCTTCCGTGTCACTTTCCTATCGGGCACTCTAGCCCAAATCTCCTAGCTTCCTATTTCTAAGGGTTGTTTAAGACCTGGGGTCAGACACTCCCTTCTCTAAAATCCTCTACAGATAAACAATAAAAACAATAACGTACTCGTCCGATGCACGGCGGATATTCAGCGATTGTCAGAAATTCACGCCGCCATGAAGAGTCCCCAGGTTCAACCCTATCAGGCTAGGTTTGAACGTGGGGAACCTCCATCAGTAGTCTGAATCTCTAACCACTAAGCCATCTGCTGCTTGGTTTCAAATTTGGAATACGTGTACTTCATACATACTCATTTATTCAGAGAATCAACTGGAAGTATATTACTCGATGGCACATCTGGGATAACAGATATACTGGTCACATGCTGGGCAAAAGGACCGCACAATTTTATGAAAAATATAGTGATGAAGTGACAACATATCCTTTATGAGATTGACACAAATATAGTTAATGTAAAAACGCACACGAAGATACTTTATGCATAATTAAATTACTTGTGATCAGTGACTTTCTTGCACTAATTATTTATTTATGTGAACCACTTTACACATTCATTAAACAATTTCTCTTGAAATCTATAATATCTAAAATGAAGTAATACAAGAAATATTTATTGATGCAGTTATTTGTAAGTACGTATGGTTACTTATATTTGAGCATGTCTTGTACTCGTTTGCAATACAATTGTACTTAAAAAAAACGAGTAGGTTCAGGTTCTCATTTGTAAGTAGATTTTTTTAACAGTGTGTAAAGCGCCACTACATTGTGCATGTGGAATTTTTTAGACACATACGAAAAAGGAACAACTGCTTTCTGGAAATGCATGCTTCTTGAAAAGTACAAACATTATAAAAACATTTTGGCACTAGTAGAAATATCCAGTATATTTCCCTTATCTACTTCTGCATGTGAGGTTGGGTTCAGTTTCATGAAGAGAATCCAGGGTGATTGGAGGGGCAGTTTAAACTTACAAACTTTGAATGCTCTAATGAGTATTAAGGTTGAAGGTGCATGAAGGTACATCCAAAAACATGAAATGAATGTTTCTTGAAAAGTACAAACATTATAAAAACATTTTGGCACTAGCAGAAATATCCAGCATATTTCCCTTATCTACTTCTGCATGTGAGGTTGGGTTCAGTTTCATGAAGAGAATCCAGGGTGATTGGAGGGGCAGTTTAAACTTACAAACTTTGAATGCTCTAATGAATATTAAGGTTGAAGGTGCATGAAGGTACATCCAAAAACATGAAATGAATGTTTCTTGAAAAGTACAAACATTATAAAAACATTTTGGCACTAGCAGAAATATCCAGCATATTTCCCTTATCTACTTCTGCATGTGAGGTTGGGTTCAGTTTCATGAAGAGAATCCAGGGTGATTGGAGGGGCAGTTTAAACTTACAAACTTTGAATGCTCTAATGAGTATTAAGGTTGAAGGTGCATGAAGGTACATCCAAAAACATGAAATGAATGTTTCTTGAAAAGTACAAACATTATAAAAACATTTTGGCACTAGCAGAAATATCCAGCATATTTCCCTTATCTACTTCTGCATGTGAGGTTGGGTTCAGTTTCATGAAGAGAATCCAGGGTGATTGGAGGGGCAGTTTAAACTTACAAACTTTGAATGCTCTAATGAATATTAAGGTTGAAGGTGCATGAAGGTACATCCAAAAACATGAAATGAATGTTTCTTGAAAAGTACAAACATTATAAAAACATTTTGGCACTAGCAGAAATATCCAGCATATTTCCCTTATCTACTTCTGCATGTGAGGTTGGGTTCAGTTTCATGAAGAGAATCCAGGGTGATTGGAGGGGCAGTTTAAACTTACAAACTTTGAATGCTCTAATGAGTATTAAGGTTGAAGGTGCATGAAGGTACATCCAAAAACATGAAATGAATGTTTCTTGAAAAGTACAAACATTATAAAAACATTTTGGCACTAGCAGAAATATCCAGCATATTTCCCTTATCTACTTCTGCATGTGAGGTTGGGTTCAGTTTCATGAAGAGAATCCAGGGTGATTGAGGGGCAGTTTAAACTTACAAACTTTGAATGCTCTAATGAGTATTAAGGTTGAAGGTGCATGAAGGTACATCCAAAAACATGAAATGAATGTTTCTTGAAAAGTACAAACATTATAAAAACATTTTGGCACTAGCAGAAATATCCAGCATATTTCCCTTATCTACTTCTGCATGTGAGGTTGGGTTCAGTTTCATGAAGAGAATCCAGGGTGATTGGAGGGGCAGTTTAAACTTACAAACTTTGAATGCTCTAATGAGTATTAAGGTTGAAGGTGCATGAAGGTACATCCAAAAACATGAAATGAATGTTTCTTGAAAAGTACAAACATTATAAAAACATTTTGGCACTAGCAGAAATATCCAGCATATTTCCCTTATCTACTTCTGCATGTGAGGTTGGGTTCAGTTTCATGAAGAGAATCCAGGGTGATTGGAGGGGCAGTTTAAACTTACAAACTTTGAATGCTCTAATGAGTATTAAGGTTGAAGGTGCATGAAGGTACATCCAAAAACATGAAATGAATGTTTCTTGAAAAGTACAAACATTATAAAAACATTTTGGCACTAGCAGAAATATCCAGCATATTTCCCTTATCTACTTCTGCATGTGAGGTTGGGTTCAGTTTCATGAAGAGAATCCAGGGTGATTGGAGGGGCAGTTTAAACTTACAAACTTTGAATGCTCTAATGAGTATTAAGGTTGAAGGTGCATGAAGGTACATCCAAAAACATGAAATGAATGTTTCTTGAAAAGTACAAACATTATAAAAACATTTTGGCACTAGCAGAAATATCCAGCATATTTCCCTTATCTACTTCTGCATGTGAGGTTGGGTTCAGTTTCATGAAGAGAATCCAGGGTGATTGGAGGGGCAGTTTAAACTTACAAACTTTGAATGCTCTAATGAGTATTAAGGTTGAAGGTGCATGAAGGTACATCCAAAAACATGAAATGAATGTTTCTTGAAAAGTACAAACATTATAAAAACATTTTGGCACTAGCAGAAATATCCAGCATATTTCCCTTATCTACTTCTGCATGTGAGGTTGGGTTCAGTTTCATGAAGAGAATCCAGGGTGATTGGAGGGGCAGTTTAAACTTACAAACTTTGAATGCTCTAATGAGTATTAAGGTTGAAGGTGCATGAAGGTACATCCAAAAACATGAAATGAATGTTTCTTGAAAAGTACAAACATTATAAAAACATTTTGGCACTAGCAGAAATATCCAGCATATTTCCCTTATCTACTTCTGCATGTGAGGTTGGGTTCAGTTTCATGAAGAGAATCCAGGGTGATTGGAGGGGCAGTTTAAACTTACAAACTTTGAATGCTCTAATGAGTATTAAGGTTGAAGGTGCATGAAGGTACATCCAAAAACATGAAATGAATGTTTCTTGAAAAGTACAAACATTATAAAAACATTTTGGCACTAGCAGAAATATCCAGCATATTTCCCTTATCTACTTCTGCATGTGAGGTTGGGTTCAGTTTCATGAAGAGAATCCAGGGTGATTGGAGGGGCAGTTTAAACTTACAAACTTTGAATGCTCTAATGAGTATTAAGGTTGAAGGTGCATGAAGGTACATCCAAAAACATGAAATGAATGTTTCTTGAAAGTACAAACATTATAAAAACATTTTGGCACTAGCAGAAATATCCAGCATATTTCCCTTATCTACTTCTGCATGTGAGGTTGGGTTCAGTTTCATGAAGAGAATCCAGGGTGATTGGAGGGGCAGTTTAAACTTACAAACTTTGAATGCTCTAATGAGTATTAAGGTTGAAGGTGCATGAAGGTACATCCAAAAACATGAAATGAATGTTTCTTGAAAAGTACAAACATTATAAAAACATTTTGGCACTAGCAGAAATATCCAGCATATTTCCCTTATCTACTTCTGCATGTGAGGTTGGGTTCAGTTTCATGAAGAGAATCCAGGGTGATTGGAGGGGCAGTTTAAACTTACAAACTTTGAATGCTCTAATGAGTATTAAGGTTGAAGGTGCATGAAGGTACATCCAAAAACATGAAATGAATGTTTCTTGAAAAGTACAAACATTATAAAAACATTTTGGCACTAGCAGAAATATCCAGCATATTTCCCTTATCTACTTCTGCATGTGAGGTTGGGTTCAGTTTCATGAAGAGAATCCAGGGTGATTGGAGGGGCAGTTTAAACTTACAAACTTTGAATGCTCTAATGAGTATTAAGGTTGAAGGTGCATGAAGGTACATCCAAAAACATGAAATGAATGTTTCTTGAAAAGTACAAACATTATAAAAACATTTTGGCACTAGCAGAAATATCCAGCATATTTCCCTTATCTACTTCTGCATGTGAGGTTGGGTTCAGTTTCATGAAGAGAATCCAGGGTGATTGGAGGGGCAGTTTAAACTTACAAACTTTGAATGCTCTAATGAGTATTAAGGTTGAAGGTGCATGAAGGTACATCCAAAAACATGAAATGAATGTTTCTTGAAAAGTACAAACATTATAAAAACATTTTGGCACTAGCAGAAATATCCAGCATATTTCCCTTATCTACTTCTGCATGTGAGGTTGGGTTCAGTTTCATGAAGAGAATCCAGGGTGATTGGAGGGGCAGTTTAAACTTACAAACTTTGAATGCTCTAATGAGTATTAAGGTTGAAGGTGCATGAAGGTACATCCAAAAACATGAAATGAATGTTTCTTGAAAAGTACAAACATTATAAAAACATTTTGGCACTAGCAGAAATATCCAGCATATTTCCCTTATCTACTTCTGCATGTGAGGTTGGGTTCAGTTTCATGAAGAGAATCCAGGGTGATTGGAGGGGGCAGTTTAAACTTACAAACTTTGAATGCTCTAATGAGTATTAAGGTTGAAGGTGCATGAAGGTACATCCAAAAACATGAAATGAATGTTTCTTGAAAAGTACAAACATTATAAAAACATTTTGGCACTAGCAGAAATATCCAGCATATTTCCCTTATCTACTTCTGCATGTGAGGTTGGGTTCAGTTTCATGAAGAGAATCCAGGGTGATTGGAGGGGCAGTTTAAACTTACAAACTTTGAATGCTCTAATGAGTATTAAGGTTGAAGGTGCATGAAGGTACATCCAAAAACATGAAATGAATGTTTCTTGAAAAGTACAAACATTATAAAAACATTTTGGCACTAGCAGAAATATCCAGCATATTTCCCTTATCTACTTCTGCATGTGAGGTTGGGTTCAGTTTCATGAAGAGAATCCAGGGTGATTGGAGGGGCAGTTTAAACTTACAAACTTTGAATGCTCTAATGAGTATTAAGGTTGAAGGAGCATGAAGGTACATCCAAAAACATGAAATGAATGTTTCTTGAAAAGTACAAACATTATAAAAACATTTTGGCACTAGCAGAAATATCCAGCATATTTCCCTTATCTACTTCTGCATGTGAGGTTGGGTTCAGTTTCATGAAGAGAATCCAGGGTGATTGGAGGGGCAGTTTAAACTTACAAACTTTGAATGCTCTAATGAGTATTAAGGTTGAAGGTGCATGAAGGTACATCCAAAAACATGAAATGAATGTTTCTTGAAAAGTACAAACATTATAAAAACATTTTGGCACTAGCAGAAATATCCAGCATATTTCCCTTATCTACTTCTGCATGTGAGGTTGGGTTCAGTTTCATGAAGAGAATCCAGGGTGATTGGAGGGGCAGTTTAAACTTACAAACTTTGAATGCTCTAATGAGTATTAAGGTTGAAGGTGCATGAAGGTACATCCAAAAACATGAAATGAATGTTTCTTGAAAAGTACAAACATTATAAAAACATTTTGGCACTAGCAGAAATATCCAGCATATTTCCCTTATCTACTTCTGCATGTGAGGTTGGGTTCAGTTTCATGAAGAGAATCCAGGGTGATTGGAGGGCAGTTTAAACTTACAAACTTTGAATGCTCTAATGAGTATTAAGGTTGAAGGTGCATGAAGGTACATCCAAAAACATGAAATGAATGTTTCTTGAAAAGTACAAACATTATAAAAACATTTTGGCACTAGCAGAAATATCCAGCATATTTCCCTTATCTACTTCTGCATGTGAGGTTGGGTTCAGTTTCATGAAGAGAATCCAGGGTGATTGGAGGGGCAGTTTAAACTTACAAACTTTGAATGCTCTAATGAGTATTAAGGTTGAAGGTGCATGAAGGTACATCCAAAAACATGAAATGAATGTTTCTTGAAAAGTACAAACATTATAAAAACATTTTGGCACTAGCAGAAATATCCAGCATATTTCCCTTATCTACTTCTGCATGTGAGGTTGGGTTCAGTTTCATGAAGAGAATCCAGGGTGATTGGAGGGGCAGTTTAAACTGACAAATATTGAATGCTCTCATTTGTATTGACGTCGAAGGTCCATCCGAAGACAAGTTTGACCCCAGGCCTGCTGTTTTAAAGTGGTATGCTGAAAAGACCCGAAACCCAGATCGTAAACCATACGGAAAATAACTTAAGATTTTGAATAGTTTCTTGAATTTTGTGAATAAAGTTAAATAAAAAAAGGTTTTTTGAATACTTGAATTCGAATTAAATTGTTAGGATTAATCTGTCATGCCATGAAAAGGTGAGTTATATCTAAATATTTTTAATCTTTTCAGCATTACAATGTGACAGTTACAAGAGTAAAATCAAAATTTGTCATTATTGACTAATGGAGAGGGACATGTTAAAGTTTCGCTAGCAGATAATGCAATTTGCTAGTAAAAAATAAGGCCATTAGCAAGTAGGCCATTAGCAAGTGTTGCAACTGCTGAAAAACAACGAAATCGATGCCTTACTGAAAATCATGATAATACAAAAACATTACTTATTTTTTTTTTTGATTGGAGGTTTAACGACCACCGTGAGCAACTCAAATGGGCTATAAGCAGTCGCCCGTCCCTAATTTAGGGTCACTGGTTCCAGGGAAGGGAGAGAGCCAGTGCCGTAAGACAAACACAACATCCATGCCTGACCGGGATTCGAACCCGGACCCTTTACGGACGAATGATCAGAGGCCAACAACTTAGACCACTGCGCCACCGGGGCGGCAACATTACTTATCAACGTTTTCTGTAATACCATTATTTTCAGTATATGACAAATAATATAATATGTAACTATGTGTACTCTCATTTAATTCTTTTTTTTTTTTTTATTGGAGGTTTAATGACCACCGTGAGCAACTCAATGGGCTATAAGCAGTCGCCCGTCCCTAATTTAGGGTCACTGGTTCCAGGGAAGGGAGAGAGCCAGTGCCGTAAAACAAACAAAACATCCATGCCTTACCGGGATTCGAACCCGGATCCCTTTCGGACGAATGATCAGAGGCCATCGCTTAGACCACTGCGCCACCGGGGCGGCCATTTAATTCTATGGTGGTTAATGTGACATCGCATCACAAAACTTGATAATTTTGTTTTTAATTGGAGGTTTAACGACCACCGTGAGCAACTCAATGGGCTATAAGCAGTCGCCCG
Source organism: Macrothele yani (assembly GCA_039090855.1). Taxonomy (NCBI): domain Eukaryota; kingdom Metazoa; phylum Arthropoda; class Arachnida; order Araneae; family Macrothelidae; genus Macrothele; species Macrothele yani. The sequence continues at coordinate 141,616,689 of CM077009.1, read as the reverse complement.
TCCCTAATTTAAGGCCACTGGTTCCAGGGAAGGGAGAGAGCCAGTGCCGTAAGACAAACACAACATCCATGCCTCACCGGGATTCGAACCCGGATCCCTTTCGGACGAATGATCATAAGCCATCGCTTAGACCACTGCATCACCTGGGCGGCAAACTTGATAATTATATTGCTCTGGAGCAAAATCCAACCCACATCTCACAATTTAGCTTTGAGCATGCTATCCTTTACACCAACGAAGATAACAAAGTTCCAAATACCTGAGGATGATCGACAGATCATGGATAATCCAGCTAGCCCTGCATAGAATAAGGATGACTTTCATTATCATGGATAGTCTAGTTGGCCCTGGATAGAAGCCCTGGAAATACCTGAGGATGATGAACACCTTTGTATGTAACCGGGGGCCGTCACTTAACATACTGGATAGTCAAGCCAGCCCTGGATAGAATGAGGATGATCTTCATTATCAAGTCAGTCGGCCCTGGAAATATCTGAGGATGATCTTCATTATCATGGATAGTCCAGCCAGCCCTGGATAGAATGATCTAAACTTTTGAATTATGTCATATCTCAATTTCCTTTAGAGTCTAAAGGAAATTGGGGAGATGACGAGATTCAGTTCCTACAGCAGAGCTATATAATTTCAAGTTTTCTTATGTGTTCTTTGATGTTAAACAGTAAAAGTACGGAATTTGGGATATTCTGATTGCTGTGTTAATAATCCCATAGTTGTCCCGTGTATTTGTGAAAAAATTTCTTTTCATGGTTTCCAAATTAGTCTCTAAACACTGGGGTTAGGTTATGGATGTTATGACCAAATGTCGCTACTCTGAATAATATAATCGCAGAAATGGGATGGTCATCGTAAGTCTGACTGGTCACGATACGTCATAAGTCAAAGAGTACCAGTAATTCATAAATTTATCACTCCTTTCTCTGTCATTTCTTTTACTTCTATTGAAGAACTTCCAAAACTTTAAAGAGAAAAATTTTCCACATTCATGCGAATTGCATTACATCATTCTGTGGCTCCCTGGTTTTACATATTCAACAATTTGTATATAAACCAAGTACTTAAACATAAAATAATAAGAACAATACAAAACTTGTTTTGTATTGTTTTTATTATTTTATGTTTTTGTACCGGAAAAGAAAAAAAGAGAAAAAAGCAATTTTCATAACATGAGTGCATATAAAAAATTTAGAAACATTAATTTGTCAGTCACTCCACATTGCAACACAATTCAATCGCTAAAGCACGTATTAGGGAAAAAAGAACCAGGAATGGGTCAAAATTTTGGAGAGCCTGCAATATTGTAGGCCACACAAAAAAAGATCTCATATTTCAGTAAACTCATTATGTGAAGAATGTCATCCATAAAGCACACGTGCAAAAGATATACAAGATTATTTTTTTTATCTCAGATTACTTTTATATTAGAAATAAACAAATAACTTCAACTAATCTACATAGTGAATATTTTTGCTTACATTTTTATTCTTTTGCAAATAATAATGATCACTCTAAAATACATTCTTTATATGGTTTTCTTTCCCCTACTACATGCCTTAGTGATCAGATTGTGGAGGGATTGACAAATTAATAACGTTTCTAAATTTTTATGCATTCTCGTGTATGAAAATCACTTTTTTTAAATTTTTAATATTGAAAGTCACTGAACAATTGGTCTCCATATATAGACCTAAAGCTGCTTTGATATTGTTCTTAATTTGCATTTAAGTACTTGGTTTCTTCATAAATTGTGTAATATATAACAGTACAGCAACAAAAAACAATGAAATTCAGTTCTCTATTTAACAGATGTGGGAAAATTTAAGATGGTTATACAATCTACATATTAATTCTATAAGGTTTTTTACTGTAAGACCAGTTGTGAGAGAACGGCTGAATGTAAACATATGGTTGAGGTACCAAAATAAAGGTATTACCATGTAGATGTACCAGTTGAAGAGAAAAATGAGATGGCGGCAACAGTTCGGGCATTGTGGGGTGGCACAAAGTTCCCATGTAAAGCTAATGGGAGAAGCGTGCGGTTGACTCAGGCACTGTTGAAGGCAGAAGTATGGAGGGACTCTGATAGTCCAAAGTCTCTCTTCTCACGGAACCGTTGTGCAAAACAACGCTAACAGGAATTTGTTTGAAAGTTCTTATCGGAGCAGCGAACACTTATCATGTGCGTGATTCGCGGGTTTGCAGCAAGTTTTCTCTTTCAATGGTTGTGTACACAGATACATTTTATTTTTATACAACTCTGGGTACGTTCTTGTCAGGAAAGAGTTACATATTGTAATGCTATGCTAAAGGGAGTAGTTCTGGATGTCTGTCTCACTTTTTGAAGAAACATGCTGAGAATTTCTTCGTTCTTTGGCATAACATTTCCTGATACAACATAGAAAGTATGCACATACCTTTCTTGTTTCTACAAAAGTGTCGCATTCTCTCCAATGGAAGTTTGATGGCAAGTCTGAAAATGAAAGTTTTGGTTTAGGTATTGACAGCATGGTTTACACCTTATTTGGCATCCAGTGCAGTTTTGGTTCGTGTACTGATGTGTTGCTTGCAGCTTAGTTTGCATCCCAGTTGAGCGCACGCTTTGCAAACACCTTTTATCCAGTTTTTTTTTTTTTTTTAATTATGGCAGGAAGACCTAGGGTTTCACCTTGTATTGTGCCAGATGATGAAAATCCTTACAGTTGATAAATTCAGAATGAAGTGTGCAGGAGAAATACAATTAACATATTTTATGTCTCTAGAAAAGTGTTAAAACACTTTTCTAGAAACTTTCTCCCTTGCCTTCAATTTGGATTACAAAAAAAAAAAAAGTGAAAAATAAAACCTTCAACAGAGAAGTGAGTTCATCATATATTCAGCATCAAAGAATCGCACATGAAAAAACCAAGAAACTCTTCTAGTGTAATGTGAAGAACTATTTTCTGTAGCCCAGCACTACACTCTTTCCTGACAAGAATGTTCCTGGTTCTTCTTGTACTCTTCCGCCAGTGAATTGCCTGCAGAAGCGAACCTTCGTTTCTGCGAAGCAAAGCTTGAGGTCATAGCTACAACATGTAATGCCTGCCACAGGGCATGTTCCTTTTTTTTTTTTTTTTTTTTTTTTTTTAATTGAAGGTTTCATGACCACTGTGATCAACTTGATGGGCTATACGCAGTCCATCCCTAATTTAGGGCCACTGGTTCCAGGGAAGGGGTGGAGCCAGTGCTGTAAAACAAACATGACATCCATGCCTCACTGGGATTCGAACCCGGACTCATCACGGACAAACGGTCAGAAGCCATCGCTTCAGACCACTGCACCACCGTGTGTTCACTCGTCATACTTCAAGGTAAGTTTTACAGTAAAAATCTTCAATATGCAGCATAACAAAAAAAATTTACCATTTCCCCTTAACACTTTAACCAGCTGGAATGAATTAACTCAGGGTTAACAAAATAGGCTGAAATCAGCTCCAACGAATGTACAGTGTAACTTGTCTAATTCGAACGTTTTTAATTCGAATTTTTCATTTGGTCCCTTGAATTTGCTATATAAATAATGTTAAAAACACCTCTTTAATTTGAACTTATTTTTATTCAGTTCGAAGAAAACTCCATTTTTGTATTTTCACCAATTACCTTTTAAAATAGGTACGTACTGTTCTGGATGAAGTTCCGAGTTCTGGATGAAGCAACAAGTTAAACCTGAAACTATAGCCAACTGCTTCGGAAAAGCAGGCTTCCAGCTCCCCAATGATTAGTCTCAACAACATCAATGTAATGGTGGTGAGGAGATCATACCCGCTGTGGAGTACTGGGAAGACGTAGGCCGAGATGTACCATATGAGACTTTTGCGAGAGTTGACGACAATTTAACTGTATGTGGTTAGCTCACAGATGATGACATCTTGGCTGATGTTATGAATAAGAAGACCTGCTGTGTATCTTCAGATGAAGAACGGGAATGGCCAGAATTTCCTGAACAGCGCCTTCCAAATTCAGTAGAGACCTTGGTTCACCTCCAACAGTTAAGGAAGTTTGTTGAGGGACAGCAGAATGTAAGTGACTTTCTATTTCATTCACTCGATAAACTTGAGGAATTTACACTTACACATAAGCAGAGTTGTATAAAAATAAAATGTATCTGCGTGCACAACCAATGAAGCAGAAATCTTGCTGCAAACTGGAGAATCACGATAACAATACAATAAGATAATTTAAAGAAAAATTAATAAAAAAAAATAATTATTAGAACACTACAGATTCCAATGAGGACAAAAAAAGTACTTTAACAATTGAATGTGCAGCAATGTGTGTGAAATGGACCTTTACTGTAAAATATTAAAATATTGGACCATTAACCACATAAAAACAAGTGACAAAAGAAAACAATTTATATCTAGAAAAACAGTTCCATAATGAACTTCATAAATTATAAATAACATTTTCAACAATTTAATTAAAAATAGTATAAACTTACAAAATACATAAGGAAAAGACTTTAATTTAATAACAAGAGAAACCTGACAATAAAACTTGAATTCTTTCTGGGCAAACAAAACTTTTGATACAGTTCCTATACATTGAGAGCACGCCTTGGTAAAATCTAGAGGCTAGAAATGTCTGCAAAAACAAAAGAACTCAGAAGATGTGAAAAATAATAGAAATTTCAAGTTAAAATAGAATTAAGTATACCAATCTGAGTAAAGCCTTGAGTAAGTGTTTTAATTGCTCTAAATAGCATTTTTATTTTATTTTTAATCTACAAGCAAAAACTATCTGCAAAACCTGCTAATAATTTGGAAACTATCTGAGTACGGCATATGTCTACATTCTGCTACTCTGCCCATAACATAAATTCTAAGCAGGCCAAAATTTAATGGGTTTTTGTTTTTAGAATTTTTTTTAAATTTACCATACTATACTTCTTTTGTATGTTATAAATAAATATGTTGTTTTTGCAGTACTTGAATGTGCCCATATTCAAACTTGCCTAATTCGAATTATTTTTGCAGTCCCTTCAGCTTCGAATCATCCAAGGTACACTGTATTAGCTCTCTGAGAAGTGGGCCAAATGCGACAGCAACGAGTGAATCTGCGCATCGGAAAGCGTTGCTTTTACCTGTACATTTATCATTGTAAGTGGTCATTTGGGGGTTATGATGGTCATTAACCTTCCTGTCAGAATATCTTTTCCACTAAGGATGCTAAGAAAAGAGCGACGAACCTAAGATAGAAAAGATGTTTGAGCAACTTGTTTTCACCCAATGGCATGATGTCCGTGTCCGAGGGACTACGGCTTCCGAATCATAACCCGGAAAATACAACAGAGAAATAAAAGACTATAAGGGAATCAGACTAAATAGGGTAAGGCTAAGGACTGTAAGGCATCACTTACAATCAGTGACAGATTTATAGTCAACACTCCTGAGATCAAAGGAAAATTGTTTTGCTGTAGCTTTTGGTATAACCCGGTCATTATGGGAACACTTCTATTTGAGGAGCGCAGGAAAATTTGGGCAATTTTTGGTTCATGTATATCGGCCGTTTAAAGGGTTAAATTGCGTGGTTAAAAATATGCACGTCTCAGTTTTTCGAATTTTTTGTAAATTTTTAGTCCAATAATTTAGGATGTTAAAGTACACATTTACTCATTTCTTTCTGTAAATTGTTTGGAGCATCATATTAGTGAGGCTTTTTACCTGTGTCAAGGAGCACATGCCTTCAAAGAATACCCTCCTCAGTAAGTTGTTTGAAGAATACATCACACTGCTAATGCTTTTCACGTGTGTGAATCAGCATATGCTTTGAAAGATAACTTTTGCGAGTAAACTGTTTGGAGCACACATCACATTCATGAGGCTTTTCACCTGTGTGAATGAGCATATGGATTGACAGATGATCTTTGTGAGTAAACTGTTTGGAACATGCATCACATTGGTGAGACTTTTCACCCGTGTGAAGGAGTATATGCCTTGAAAGATTACTCTTCTGAGTAAATTGTTTCGAACACACATTACATTGGTGAGACTTTTCACCTGTATGAAGGAGCATATGCTGCGAAAGATTATTTTTCCACATAAATTTTTTGGAACATGCTTCACACTGATAAGACTTTTTACCTGTGTGAACGAGCATATGCACTGAAAGAAGATCTTTATGAGAAAACTGCTTGAAACATACATTGCACTGGTGAGGCTTTTCACCTGTGTGAATAACTACATGCCTTGAAAGATAACTTTTGCGAGCAAACTGTTTGGAGCATATATCACATTGGTGAGGCTTTTCACCTGTGTGAATGCGTATATGCTCTGAAAGATGGCATTTGTTAGTAAATCGTTTGGAACATACATCACATTGGTGAGGCTTTTCACCTGAATGAAGGAGCATATGCCTTGACAGAGCACTTTTCCAAGTAAATTGTTTTGAACACAGATCACACTGGTGAGTCTGTTCACCTGCATGAATAGGCATATGCATTGTAAGATTACATTTTTGAATAAATTTTTTGGAGCATACATCACATTGATAAGACTTTTTACCTGTGTGAATGAGCATATGCTTTGAAAGATCACTTTTGCTAGCAAATCGTTTCGAGCACACATTACATTGGTGAGGCTTTTCACCTGTGTGAATGAGCATGTGCCTTGACAGAGCACTTTTCCAAGTAAATTGTTTGGAGCATATTTCACATTGGTGAAGCTTTTCACTTGCATGAATAAGCATATGCATTGAAAGATTACATTTTTTAATAAATTGTTTGGAGCATACATCACAATGATAAGGCTCTTCACCTGTGTGAACGAGCATATGCATTGAAAGATAACGTTTGTCAGCAAATCGTTTGGTGCACACATCACATTGGTGAGGCTTTTCACCTGTGTGAATCAGCATATGCTTTGAAAGATCACTTTTCTGAATAAATTGTGTGAAGCATATATCACATTTGTGTGGGCTCTCTCCTGTGTGAAGGGGTATATGCTTTGAATGATGAGCTTTCTGTGCATATTGTTTGCAACATAAATTACACTGGCAGCATTTTTCATCTGTATGAAGCAGTTTATTTTCTGAAAGATTTCCTTCTCCAAAGTATTTCACGCACTGGAAAGGTTTCTCACCTGAGTGAAGGATCCTATGACTTGAGAAAGTTTTCTTCTTCACTGAACTGCTTGGAACATATATCAGAATCATAAGGCTGTTCCAATGCATGGGCATTTGCATGCCTTAAAAGACTATCTTTCTGCATGAATGTCTTGATAGACACATCAGACTGGAAAGATTTTTCACTTGTGTGCAATTGCAAGTGTCTTGCAAAGTTGGATTCTGTTGTGAATTTCTGGAAACATACTTCACACTCCCAAATATCTTCAGTTGTGTCTGTTACATTGTGTGTTGAAGTATCTGGTTCCTTTTTCACTTCCTTTACAATCAATTCTTCAGTGACTTCTTCAAAAGTACTTTCCAGTGCTGATTCCATGCTGATAAATTTACAATTTCTGTTTATTGAAAAGGCAGCAAACCCAATAATTTCCTTTTTGAGAAATTTATCATTATGCAGTCATGAACTGAAAAAAAACAAGCTTTTTATTGATAGTGTGTGCACATACAATGAAAAATTGAACAGTGTAATGTTTGTTACCAAAAGTAATATTAGGAATTCTTTAAAGCATCTTAATTCAAACATGGAGCAGAGAAAATTGAAATAACACCATATGTTTAGAAAGCTAATTTTCTGAAATCGTCGAACAAAATCAAATTAAATATGACCTTTTTTTTACCTGTAGAAATTGCCAGTGCTGGAACTTGTATTTGCAGAAAAATACGACATTCATTCGTGGAATTTCCTAATCATCCACTTTACTCAGTTTCTTGAAGATTTCACCAAGTTTACCGGAAAACGGTTAAAAAACAAATTCACAGGACGCTATGTGTACCAGGAATTCTAATAACGATTATGTCACAGGCCCAACTAACTTCGTGAAATGGACGTCTTGTCCGATGCTTTTCATCTTTCCAAATAATTAGATTACTGTTACATATGAAATGAGACAGTTTTCGTCAAATCTGTTCTTACCCGAACCTGATATAAATCTAACCTTGAAAATAAGACTTTTGGTATAGACTAGCGTCTCGCGAGAGCGATATCCACATGTATCGAGTTATCTCATTGGCAGCAATAAAACCGGCACCCACCAATTGGCGACTGGCACTGAAACGGCGCTTGTTGTTTACAGCGGAAAGCTAGAACAGCTCCGCGAGCAATCTACTGTTTTCGATCTGGCAACGCTCAGTAAATATTAAGTTGTCCGTCCATATTACCCTTCCATAGTATTAAAATTCCATGAAGTTGTCGTTGAATTGGTCTGTTATATTTTATAATGCCTCAATGAAATTTGTATAGTCTCGTTAACGATGTCGTATGAGATAGAAAAACATGCATATCATTGTGTGAAAGATATGGTTCGCTACCCACCCTTGAAATAATAAGGAATCACGAATGGCAATAAATATCGATGCTTTTCTTCTTTGTCTTTTGCTATATATTTCTCAGTACGAAATAAAATACTTACTGTAAATACGAAAGTACAATTTTTTATCAGTCTCCCAACGTATATAACGGTAAGATCGTTCATTTTTTTTAGTTCTTTTTCAACATCTCAGTTATAGTTTTCACTTAGTACAAGAAATATTTTTATCTTTTTTTGATGAAACCAACGTTAGTCATCATGATGAATAAAAAAATAAGAACAGAATGCAAAGATAATCCCCCATAATGCCGCCCCGGTGGCGCAGTGGTCTAAGCGATGGCCTCTGATCATTCGTCCGTAAGGGGTCCGGGTTCGAATCCCGGTGAGGCATGGATGTTGTGTTTGTCTTAAGGCACTGGCTCTCTCCCTTTCCTGGAACCAGTGACCCTAAATTAGGGCCGGGCGACTGCTTATAGCCCATTGAGTTGCTCACGGTGGTCGTTAAACCTCCAATCAAAAAAAAAAAGAAAAATCCCCCATAATGTTTACATTCGAATGTAAACAACAACAGATTAATTGCCAGATCGAAAACAGTAGATTGCTCGCGGAGCTGTTCTAGCGTTCCGCTGTCTTCGCTGTGAGAAATGAGGAATGTGCCCGTTTGTGGAAGAATAGCCATTTTTATATTTGGATGTATACTGAAAACAGGTTAAATTGTTCGATTTGTGCCGACAGCCGCCAATGACGAAACTAATGTTAATTAAGATGTAAACAACCTGTGTCACGACTTCGACGACGTATACGAACTACAAGTGCTGTTTCAGTGCCGGTTTTATTGCTGCCAATGAGATAACTCGATACATGTGGATATCGCTGTCGCGAGTAGCTAGTTTGGTATAGTGGCTAGAACAGATAGACCGCCCCAGTGGCGCAGTGGTCTTTTTTTTTTTTTTTTTTTTTTTTTGATTGGAGGTTTAACGACCACCGTGAGCAACTCAATGGGCTATAAGCAGTCGCCCGTCCCTAATTCAGGGTCACTGGTTCAAGGGAAGGGAGAGAGCCAGTGCCGTAAGACAAACACAACATCCATGCCTGACCGGGATTCGAACCCGGACCCCTTTCGGACGAATAATCAGAGGGGCACAGTGGTCTAAGCGATGGCCTCTGATCTTTCGTCCGAACGGGGTCCGGGTTCGAATCCTGGTGAGGCATGGATGTTGTGTTTGTCTTACGGCACTGGCACTCTCTCTTCCCTCGGAACCAGTGACCCTAAATTAGGGACGGGCGACTGCTCATAGCCCATTGAGTTGCTCACGGTGGTCGTTAAACCTCCAATCAAAAAAAAAGAACAGATAGTGTACCGTGCGATAATATCTAACTGTTTAAATTTCAGTTCCCTCTTTTTTTTTTTATTGGAGGTTTAACGACTACCGTGAGCAACTCAATGGGCTATAAGTAGTCGCCCGTCCCTAATTTAGAGTCACTGGTTCCAGGGAAGGGAGAGAGACAGTGCCGTAAGACAAACACAACATCCATGCCTGACCGGAATTCGAACCCGGACCCCTTATGGACGAATGATCAGATGCCAGCGCCTTAGACCACTGCGCCACCGGGGCGGCCAGTTCTCTCTTTTCATGAAACCGCTAGATGCCGCTCCTGCGAGCTTTTTTTTTTTTTTTTTTTTTTTTTTTTTGATTGGAGGTTTAACGACCACCGTGAGCAACTCAATGGGCTATAAGCAGTCGCCCGTCCCTAATTTAGGGTCACTGGTTCCAGGGAAGGGAGAGAGCCAGTGCCGAAAGACAAACACAACATCCATGCCTGATCGGGATTCGAACCCGGACCCCTTACGGACGAATGATCAGAGGCCAGCGCCTTAGACCACTGCGCCACCGGGGCGGCCTGCGAGCTTAGATGCTATGATTTCGAAACGTTAGCATACTTTTCTATGGCGTGTTTGGTGGACAGCGAGTAAAGAAATATTTTGCCGTCCCGGTGGCGCAGTGGTCTAAGCGATGGCCTCTGATCATTCGTCCGAAAGGGGTCCGGGTTCGAATCCTGGTGAGGCATGGATGTTGTGTTTGTCTTACGGCACTGGCTCTCTCCCTTCCCTGGAACCAGTGACCCTAAATTAGGGACGGGCGACTGTTTATAGCCCATTGAGTTTTTTTTTTTTTTTTTTTTTGATTGGAGGTTTAACGACCACCGTGAGCAACTCAATGGGCTATAAGCAGTCGCCCGTCCCTAATTTAGGGTCACTGGTTCCAGGGAAGGAGAGAGCCAGTGCCGTAAGACAAACACAACATCCATGCCTCACCGGGATTCGAACCCTGACCCCTTCGGACGAATGATCATAGGCCAACGCCTGAGACCACTGCGCCACCGGGGCGGCGCCCATTGAGTTGCTCACGGTGGTCGTTAAACCTTCAATCGCCGCCCCGTTGGCGCAGTGGTCTAAGGCGCTGGCCTCTGATCATTCGTCCGTGAGGGGTCCGGGTTCGAATCCCGGTGAGGCATGGATGTTGTGTTTGTCTTACGGCACTGGCTCTCTCCTTTCCCTGGAACCAGTGACCCTAAATTAGGGACGGGCGACTGCTTATAGCCCATTGAGTTGCTACGGTGGTCGTTAAACTTCCAATCAAAAAAAAAAAAGAACCTTCAATCAAAAAAAAAGGGGGGAAGGGTCCGGGTTCGAATCCCGGTGAGGCATGGATGTTGTGTTTGTCTTATGGCACTGGCTCTCTCCCTTCCCTGGAACCAGTGACCCTAAATTAGGGACGGGCGACTGCTTATAGCCCATTGAGTTGCTCACGGTGGTCGTTAAACCTCCAACCAAAAAAAAAAAAAAAAAAAAAAAAAGAGAAAGAATTTATTTGTTAGACTGATCATGAAAAGAAGTAATAATAAAAGTGTAACGTTGAGAAGGTGTATTTTACCTGGATGTAACAGTAGTTACAGATCTTGTAAACAAAAAGTAACTCTGTTTTCCGTGCTGAAAGATGAGGCAAGGCGGGAGGAATGGAGCAAGACAATTCCTCGTGGTGACAAACGGCTAGGACAGAAGTGTGTGGTACGTGAACGTTACTTTCATGAACGTTTTGTGGAAAATTTTTAAAGTGCTCATAAATGGTGAAATAATATTAATGCTCAGAGCTCGGCCAGTTCTTTAAGATAATGCTATGCCCACAATTACCCAAAATCTCCCTGCATATTTAACCAAACGCTTATTAAAGCAACCTAAAATTAATAAATTAGAATTTAATTAAATAATTTAAAATTAAGATTCGGCTATTGCTGAGATTTTATTTAATAATTTCATTTTGCGTATTTCACATCTCTGTGGGTTTTTCTGTGGTTCATATCAGGGACGTGCATAGAAATATTTTTCCAGGGGGGAGCGAAAGAGGGGAGGTGTATAAAATCCACCAGCACAAAATAGAAATGAAAAAAAAGATGTTTCATTGTTTTATCTGATGTAAGTTGGTGAGTATATGTTTTTTCATGTTATTTAAACAAATAATAAAAAGTCCAAATTTTCCGGGCGCGGCTTCATGCTCCCCTATAAATACGCCTGGTCAGTGGCGGCTCGTGCTCCTGAGAGTGTACGTGCTGCGACTTATCAATTTACACGCGGTCTGCGCCCCCTCGCACCTACTATCACTTTCACTAAATACCGTTAGTGCTTTTAGTATACTGCCGTAGGTTACGAAAAATACTTAGCAGTCTTGTAAAGCGTACATTCAATGAGAGATAACGCATTTCCCGATTAAAAATGACGAAGCTTCCCTAAAACCCCCATTTCGAAGAATATTCACTTATATCTGTCCGTGCATGATATTAATAACTTTTAGTATAACTGCAGGATAACGAAAAAGATATTTTTTTGGTAAAACTTTAATGAAATTACTATACTGCACGAAACGAGAAACACGTATATCTATGAGCGTAGTTCACATCAATAGCATCGAAGCTGTCTTCAGCGCCCTCTGTGATTAAATAATTCCAAGAACCCGTTTGCAGAAGCGCAAGGCACACTCAAGGAGGTTATATTACTGGAGACACCACTCCTATCCACCAGCATTGGCCGTCATAAGTCACCGTCTGTGCTGCAAATGACGTCATGAGCAGGCAGGACGCAGCCGCAGAAAAGAAGCTGCTTTGAAACCAATGAAGTTGTAGCAGACACGTGACTCTCAGCATGGCAACAAGCCTTAGTAACGTAACTGAAGGACAACCAGCCCCGTTGAAATGATGGCTTCTTACTTTGAAACTTTAACTTCCGAGTACAAAATGCGGTATTTGGAAGAAATTAAAGAGATTGAAGGAAAATATACTTATGTGCTGAATCAAAGGTGATGCGAAAAGTTTTCCGAAAGTGCAAATAGTAAATATTTTCTATTACTTCGTCTTTGGTCGAAGCGCCTTTACTGCAGAACAGTTCGAGAAATATAAATATTTCGAAGCATATAACAATTTCTCGTCGTCGGTATTCTTTTACAGGGTAATTTAGAACGATCACAATTTCGTGAGTAATCAGTAATTTATGGAGAAAATAGGTACGCTGCCTTAATAAGTAAGGTTCTTTTTCCTCCCAGGTGCGGAGATCTGAGTAAAAAAGATAGGTTTTCTTTCTTTCCAGGAATCGCTGATTTTGGATACTACTCACCTTTTTGAGAGTTTAACTCTTCAACAAAAAGTGTCTTTCTAAGCTCTGGGAAGCGATTTCTAAGCCTTAAAAAAATTAGCAATTTTTTTTTCTTTTTTTTTTACGTAAAATTGTGGTGAAAAAATAAAATAATTTTGCTGGGATTTGTGCCCTATAATCTATTTATCCTTAAATAAATTTAGCAGCATAACACCGACTTGTAAACAGACCTAGACACCAAAAAGGATTTTATTTGGACAGTACTTTTAGCCATTATTTGCATTTTTCTGCAAAAGTGGGCTTCAGCTCCAGGTTAAAAATCCAGGTGTACTAAAAAAAATAAACAGTAGTTTTTTTTGGGGGGGGAGAGGGGGTGGATATCATATAGAACAAAGTAGTAAACTAAAAAAACCCAACACCTACAGCTAAATAACCTTAAAGTGAAAAGCCGAAAACTCGTAAAAAAAAGTGAGTTAACAGTGTGATCGAGATGTGAAAAATACGGAAGAGCCAGAGATTTGAATCTGACAATCTGACTGGTTTGATATTAACACGGTTAATATCAAGCCAGAATGAATTATACCCCACAATGGCAAATTCCCACATATTGCGGCTCCACGGTTAAGAGACCAGGGCATCTTCAGATATATTATTCTAACATCCTTGACGCTACAGCATTTTTTTTATTGGAAGTTAACGAACACCGTGAGCAACTCAATGGGCTATAAGCAGACGCCGGTCCCTAATTAAGAGTCACTGGTTCCAAGGAAGGGTGAAAGCCAGTGCCGTAAGACAAACACAACGTCCATGCCTCACCGGGATTCCAACCCGGACCCAACTCGGGCGAATGATCTGAGGCCATCGTTTAGACCACTGCGCCACCGACGGGCTACGGTAAATTACTGAGTACATGAACTACTCTCAGGGCCGTAGCTGCACGGGGGGCGGTTTACCTCCCACAATGGTCATGCCATGGGCGTAAATTCATGCTCTGGGGGAAGTAAAAATTAGAAATTGTAACTAAAAACAGTAAGTTACACCATTAGTATTCTCTTTTTAAAGACTTTACTTAGTCTCCTACAGTATTCCATGCAGTTAACCAGGGTACAGAGTAACATACACTGTTGGGTCTGAACATTTCATATCCATAAAGGGAATTTTCCAAGACACCGAATGGAGATATAGAAAACAATATGCTGATGTGCCTAACGTCCATGACCTTTCGGAACATGTCCTTAGAATGACAAAATAATTAATCATTTGTGCTCTGTTGCAGAAAGTTCTCTAAGAAAAGAGGTACCATCAACTCAGCATGATCTGTCATGAAATACAAAAGCTGCAATGCAAGAAATGTTTACGTACGTAGATATGTAGGTAGTTAGATAGACAGACAGATAGATTGCATACGTACATACATACATACATACATAGAGTTAGACAGAGAGAGCCAATCTAACTAATTTTAATATGCATAAACTGATGTTTTGGGGTTTTCGGGAGGGAGGGGCATTCTTGAAAATGGTTTCTCCGAAGATTCTCCTTTTCAATTGCCATAACTTAATAACTAGGTTTTCACATGTCTAATATATCCAAAACTACGAGATGTACCAGGCTTGGTTGGTTCACCAGAATGAGGATGAAAAGAAAAAAAGCACCTCATGCAGTCATCTGATGGTGAAAACCGTCAGATGACAGCATGATATTGTGTATTCAATGACAGATGAAAACCAGCCATAGCAATACTCGCTACTGTGTAGTGTTATTCCCTTGGCTGTATGTCACACTTTATAACATTTAGAAAGCAAACGACTAGTTATTATTTTTTCCAATTTTTAATTTGAGGGGGCACGCCCCCTCTACCCCTCCTGACACTAGGTCTATGTTCGAAACCCTGTGGTAAATTTGAAATCCCTAAAAATTATAAATATCATAAGAACATATAAACACTTAATGTGAAATAGAATACTCTCGCCCTCAACTCAGCATGATCTGTCATGAAATACAAAAGCTGCAATGCAAGAAATGTTCTTATGGCTGATGCCAATGGAAGTTTAATAAGGTTGCTTGACGTAAAATTATGAGGTACTCTCACCATAAACTCAGCATTATCTGTCATGAAATACAAAAACTGCAATGCAAGAAATGTTCTTATGGTTGTGCTGATGCCAATGGAAGTTTAATAAGGTTGATTGGCATAAAAATTATGAGGTACTCTCACCATTAACTCAGCATTATCTGTCATGAAATACAAAAGCTGCAATGCAAGAAATGTTCTTATGGCTGTGCTGATGTCAAGTTTAATAAGGTTGCTTGACATAAAAAATATGAGGTACTCTCACCATCAACTCAGCATGATCTCTCATGAAATACAAAAGCTGCAATACAAGAAATGTTTACGTACGTAGGTATGTAGGTAGGTAGACAGGCAGACAGATAGAGAGATTACATAAATACATAGAGTTAGACAGGGAGAGCAAATCTAACTAATTTTAATAAGAATAAACTGATGTTTGGGGGTTTTCGGGGGGGGCATTCTTGAAAATGGATTCTCCGAAGATGCTCCTTTTCAATTGCCATAACTTAATAACTAGGTTTTCACATGTCTAATATATCCAAAACTACGAGGTGTACCAGGCTTGGTTGGTTCACCTGAATGAGGATGAAAAGAAAAAAAAACATGCTTTCGCAGCACCTCATGCAGTCATCTGATGGTGAAAACCGTCAGATGACATATGAAAACCAGCCATAGCAATGCTCGCTACTGTGTAGTGTTACTCCTTTGGCTGTTTGTCACACTTTATAACATTTAGAAAGCAAACAACTAGTTATTATTTTTTCCAATTTTTGAGTTGAGGGGGCACGTGCCTTCCCCTACCCCCTGACACTATGTCTATGTTGGAAACCCTGTGATAAATTTGAAATCCCTTACAATTATAAATACCATAAGAACATATAAACACTTAAGGTGAATAAATAAGAAATGGATATGGTAAGATTTGCAAATCATACAACCAACGAGATGATCAAATAACAAGCCGCCCCGGTGGCGCAATGGTCTAAGGCGCTGGCCTCTGATCGTTCGTCCGTAAGGGGTCCGGGTTCGAATCCCGATCAGGCATGGATGTTGTGTTTGTCTTACGGCACTGGCTCTCTCCCTTCCCTGGAACCAGTGACCCTAAATTAGGGACGGGCGACTGCTTATAGCCCATTGAGTTGCTCACGGTGGTCGTTAAACCTCCAATCAAAAAAAAAAAAAATCAAATAACAGAATTCACACAGTAGGATATGAATACATTCAATGTTTGAAAATTATGACAAGTAGAAAAGGTTGCTGATCTCAAAACTGATCATGTACGCACAACTGATAGACCACAATGGTTCTACCACTGTTTTCTGCAATCAATGGACAGATTTATTTCTACAGTATTATTAGCACAGCAAATTGAATATCCCAATTGGCTACTTTTGATGTTCACTGTGTAACATCATACTACAAAACAGCAGGCTTCATGAAACAATTATCATCACAGAATTAAGTGAAAACACAGTTATATCTAGTAATAGAATTTATAAAGCGGAAGCTTTTAACTATACTGCAATCTTGATAATGCCAGATTAGATCTGTCAACCAGTCCTTTGATTTATTTGCCTATGGGTGATCAGCACAGTTGAATGACTGAAAGCTTTTGCTCAAATGAATTTTATTACTATCCATAATTCCGTCTCACTTAATTCTATACTAGTTAACTTGAAAATTACATCACCCCATATAGGAATCAAAACCATATCTCTTGATTACCATTTGAACATGCTATCCGTTACATCACCCAGGGCGACGAAGTTCCAAATGTTTGAAGATGATCCTCAGATATTTGGAACTCCATTGGGGCCCAACCCACCTCGGATATCATGTTCTAAAGAAAATCAGGGCATGTGCGTTAGTTTCCCGCTGCAGGGTGATGTAATCTCCAAGTTTTTCATATATTTGAGAAACGAATTTCTCCGAAGAAATAATTCTTCATTATACATGGTAGGCATTAATGCTGGTTTTATGTCTCCACATACATCCACAATCATCAAATTATGGCTAGAGGAATATTCTACGGATTATTGGAATACTTTCGCTCTATTCCATGTATTTACTTCATTCCGAAAATGCCTCCACATACATCCACAATCATCAAATCATGGCTAGAGGAATATTCTATGGATTATTGGAATATTTTCGCTCTATTCCATGTATTTACTTCATTCCGAAAATGCCTCCACATACATCCACAATCATCAAATCATGGCTAGAAGAATATTCCACGGATTATTGGAATACTTTCGCTCTATTTCATGTATTTACTTCATTCCGAAAATGCCTCCACATACACCCACAATCATCAAATCATGACTAGAGGAATATTCCACGGATTATTGGAATATTTTCGCTCTATTCTATGTATTTACTTCATTCCGAAAATGCCTCCACATACATCCACAATCATGAAATCATGGCTAGAGGAATATTCCACGGAATATTGGAATATTTTCGCTCTATTCCATGTATTTACTTCATTCCGAAATGTCTCCACATACAGCCACAATCATCAAATCATGGCTATTCCACGAATTATTGGAATATTTTCGCTCTATTCTATGTATTTACTTTATTCCGAAAATGCCTCCACATACATCCACAATCATCAAATTATGGCTAGAGGAATATTCCACGGATGATTGGAATACTTTCGCTCCATTCCACGTTCTTACTTCATTCCGAAAATGCTTCGACATACATCCCCAATCATCAAATCATGGCTAGAGGAATATTCTACGGATTATTGGAATATTTTCGCTCTATTCCATGTATTTACTTCATTCCGAAAATGCCTCCACATACATCCACAATCATGAAATCATGGCTAGAGGAATATACCACGGAATATTGGAATACTTTCGCTCTATTTCATGTATTTACTTCATTCCGAAAATGCCTCCACATACACCCACAATCATCAAATCATGACTAGAGGAATATTCCACGGATTATTGGAATATTTTCGCTCTATTCTATGTATTTACTTTATTCCGAAAATGCCTCCACATACTTCCACAATCATCAAATTATGGCTAGAGGAATATTCCACGGATGATTGGAATACTTTCGCTCCATTCCACGTTTTTACTTCATTCCGAAAATGCTTCGACATACATCCACAATCATCAAATCATGGCTAGAGGAATATTCTACGGATTATTGGAATATTTTCGCTCTATTCCATGTATTTACTTCATTCCGAAAATGCCTCCACATACATCCACAATCATGAAATCATGGCTAGAGGAATATTCCACGGAATATTGGAATATTTTCGCTCTATTCCATGTATTTACTTCATTCCGAAATGTCTCCACATACAGCCACAATCATCAAATCATGGCTTTTCCACGGATTATTGGAATATTTTCGCTCTATTCTATGTATTTACTTTATTCCGAAAATGCCTCCACATACATCCACAATCATCAAATTATGGCTAGAGGAATATTCCACGGATGATTGGAATACTTTCGCTCCATTCCACGTTCTTACTTCATTCCGAAAATGCTTCGACATACATCCACAATCATCAAATCATGGCTAGAGGAATATTCTACGGATTATTGGAATATTTTCGCTCTATTCCATGTATTTACTTCATTCCGAAAATGCCTCCACATACATCCACAATCATGAAATCATGGCTAGAGGAATATACCACGGAATATTGGAATATTTTCGCTCTATTCCATGTATTTACTTCATTCCGAAATGTCTCCACATACAGCCACAATCATCAAATCATGGCTATTCCACGGATTATTGGAATATTTTCGCTCTATTCCATCTATTTACTTCATTCCGAAAATGCCTCCACATACATCCACAGTCATCAAATCATAGAGGAATATTCCACGGAATATTGGAATACTTTCGCTCTATTCCATGTACTTACTTCATTCCGAAAATGCCTAAACATACATCCACAATCATTAAATCATGGCTAGAGGAATATTCCACGGATTATTGGAATATTTTCGCTCTATTCCATGTATTTACTTCATTCCGAAAATGTCTCCACATACATCCACAATCATCAAATCATGGCTAGAGGAATATTCCACGGATTATTGGAATATTTTTGCTCTATTCCATGTATTTACTTCATTCCAAATTTTTTTTTTTTTATTGAAGGTTTAACGACCACCGTGAGCAACTCAATGGGCTATAAGCAGTCGCCCGTCCCTAATTTAGAGTCACTGGTTTCAGGGAAGGGAGAGAGCCAGTGCCGTAAGACAAACACCACATCCATGCCTCACCGGGATTCGAACCCGGACCCCGTTCGGACGAAAGATCACAGGCCATCGCTTAGACCACTGCGCCACCGGGGCGGCAGAGGAATATTCCACGGATTATTACAATATTTTCGCTCTATTCCATGTATTTACTTTATTTCAAAAATGCCTCCACATACATCCACAATCATCAAATCATGGCTAGATGAATATTTCACGGATTATTGGAATATTTTCGCTCTATTCCATGTATTTACTTCATTCCGAAAATGCCTCCACATACATCCACAATCATCAAATCATGGCTAGAGGAATATTCCACGGATTATTGGAATATTTTCTCTCTATTCCATGTATTTACTTCATTCCGAAAATGCCTCCACATTCATCCACAATCATCAAATCATGGCTAGAGGAATATTTCACGGTTTATTGGAATATTTTCGCTCTATTCTATGTATTTACTTCATTCCGAAAATGCCTCCATATACATCCACAATCATCAAATCATGGCTAGAGGAATATTCCACTAATAATAATTGGAAAATTGTCGCCCTTTTTCCATGTATTTAGTTCATTCCGAAAATGCGTGCACATACACCCACAATCATCAAATCATGGCTAGAGGAATATTCCACGGATTATTGGAATATTTTTGCTCTATTCCATGTATTTGCTTCATTCCGAAAATGTCTCCACATACATCCACAATCATCAAATTATGGCTAGAGGAATATTCCACGGATGATTGGAATACTTTCGCTCCATTCCACGTTCTTACTTCATTCCGAAAATGCTTCGACATACATCCATAATCATCAAATCATGGCTAGAGGAATATTCTACGGATTATTGGAATATTTTCGCTCTATTCCATATATTTACTTCATTCCTAAAATGCCTCCACATACATCCACAATCATGAAATCATGGCTAGAGGAATATACCACGGAATATTGGAATATTTTCGCTCTATTCCATGTATTTACTTCATTCCGAAATGTCTCCACATACAGCCACAATCATCAAATCATGGCTATTCCACGGATTATTGGAATATTTTCGCTCTATTCCATCTATTTACTTCATTCCGAAAATGCCTCCACATACATCCACAGTCATCAAATCATAGAGGAATATTCCACGGAATATTGGAATACTTTCGCTCTATTCTATGTATTTACTGCATTCCGAAAATGCCTCCACATACATCCACAATCATCAAATCATGGCTAGAGGAATATTCTACGGATTATTGGAATACTTTCGCTCTATTTCATGTATTTACTTCATTCCGAAAATGCCTCCACATACATCCACAGTCATCAAATCATAGAGGAATATTCCACGGAATATTGGAATACTTTCGCTCTATTCCATGTATTTACTTCATTCCGGAAATGCCTAAACATACATCCACAATCATTAAATCATGGCTAGAGGAATATTCCACGGATTATTGGAATATTTTTGCTCTATTCCATGTATTTACTTCATTCCGAATTTTTTTTTTTATTGGAGGTTTAACGACCACCGTGAGCAACTCAATTGGCTATAAGCAGTCGCCCGTCCCTAATTTAGAGTCACTGGTTTCAGGGAAGGGAGAGAGCCAGTGCCGTAAGACAAACACC
Organism: Macrothele yani; assembly: GCA_039090855.1. Taxonomy (NCBI): domain Eukaryota; kingdom Metazoa; phylum Arthropoda; class Arachnida; order Araneae; family Macrothelidae; genus Macrothele; species Macrothele yani. The sequence goes on along the minus strand of CM077009.1, from coordinate 141,595,606 downwards.
ACATCCATGCCTCACCGGGATTCGAACCCGGACCCCGTTCGGACGAAAGATCACAGGCCATCGCTTAGACCACTGCGCCACCGGGGCGGCCATTCCGAAAATGCCTCCACATACATCCACAATTATCAAATCATGGCTAGAGGAATATTTTTTTTTTTGATTGGAGGTTTAACGACCACCGTGAGCAACTCAATGGGCCATAAGCAGTCGCCCGTCCCTAATTTAGGGTCACTGGTTCCAGGGAAGGGAGAGAGCCAGTGCCGTAAGACAAACACAACATCCATGCCTAACCGGGATTCGAACCCGGACCCCTTACGGACGAATGATCATAGGCCAGCGCCTTAGACCACTGCGCCACCGGGGCGGCAGAGGAATATTCCACGGATTATTAGAATATTTTCGCTCTATTCCATGTATTTACTTTATTTCAAAAATGCCTCCACATACATCCACAATCATCAAATCATGGCTAGAGGAATATTTCACGGATTATTGGAATATTTTCGCTCTATTCCATGTATTTACTTCATTCCGAAAATGCCTCCACATACATTCACAATCATCAAATCATGGCTAGAGGAATATTCCACGGATTATTGGAATATTTTCTCTCTATTCCATGTATTTACTTCATTCCGAAAATGCCTCCACATTCATCCACAATCATCAAATCATGGCTAGAGGAATATTTCACGGTTTATTGGAATATTTTCGCTCTATTCTATGTATTTACTTCATTCCGAAAATGCCTCCATATACATCCACAATCATCAAATCATGGCTAGAGGAATATTCCACGGATTATTGGAATATTTTTGCTCTATTCCATGTAATTACTTCATTCCGAAATTTTTTTTTTTTTATTGGAGGTTTAACGACCACCGTGAGCAACTCAATGGGCTATAAGCAGTCGCCCGTCCCTAATTTAGAGTCACTGGTTCCAGGGAAGGGAGAGAGCCAGTGCCGTAAGACAAACACCACATCCATGCCTCACCGGGATTCGAACCCGGACCCCGTTCGGACGAATGATCACAGGCCATCTCTTAGACCACTGCGCCACCGGGGCGGCCATTCCGAAAATGCCTCCACATACATCCACAATTATCAAATCATGGCTAGAGGAATATTCCACGGATTATTAGAATATTTTCGCTCTATTCCATGTATTTACTTCATTCCGAAAATGCCTCCACATTCATCCACAATCATCAAATCGTGGCTAGAGGAATATTTCACGGTTTATTGGAATATTTTCGCTCTATTCTATGTATTTACTTCATTCCGAAAATGCCTCCATATACATCCACAATCATCAAATCATGGCTAGAGGAATATTCCACGGATAATTGGAATATTGTCGCCCTTTTTCCATGTATTTAGTTCATTCCGAAAATGCGTGCACATACACCCAGAATCATCAAATCATGGCTAGAGGAATATTCCACGGATTATTGGAATATTTTTGCTCTATTCCATGTATTTACTTCATTCCAAAAACTTGAATTTTTGTTGTTGTCCTGAGAAGTGTAATGACTAGCATACTCGACCAGAGATCAGGAGGTGTGTGTTCGATTCCCACTCCAGGAGAGCGAATTTTTCAAGTTTTCTGAATGAAGTAAATACATGGAGCACAGTGAAAATACGCCAGTAATCCGTTGTATATTCCTCTAGCCATGATTTTGTGATTGTGAATGTGTGCGGGGGTATAAAACCAGCATTTCAAGTTTTTCAATGTGATGTTTTATGTTGAACAGTAGAAGTACACAATTCAGGATATTCCTTTTTCATGTTAATAATCCCCTAGTTGTTCTATGTATTTGTGAAGAATATTTCTTTCATAATTTTCAGACTTATATCTAACTTAACAGCATATGTTAAGTTACGGATGTTACGACCACAATAGCTGCAAAATAACTTACTGGAAAGGACTTTTCAAAAAACTAAAAGAATATCAGTGGAAAATATAAAACCAGGCTTCTTCCAGTTCTGAATAACAAGTTTAAAAAATCCATCTCTAAAACAACAAGAAAAACCCATCCAATTACAAGGAGCATTCATAGACTGTACCTGCAGGCTAAGCTATATAGGCAAAAAATATATGGAAGAGTAAAAGTCTATATGGAGGAACACAAAGCAGCTGTTTGAAACATTGGAAGCAAGACAGGATTAGACAGACATGTACAAGGAAGTGGACACTACATAAGAATAATCACATGTAGTAAAGAGGAAACTTGAAGATGGTATAGAAATAGCGACAAGTACCATATTGAACTATAATGGCATTTGAGTACTCCTGACTGAGTGGCAACAACTATCCAGTGACATAGCCCTGACAATGAACCAGGTTCTAGTTCGAAAATTTAAGAAATATATTAAAATTTATTTCTATAAAATCCGAAATTAAAAATTTGTTCACTGTAGATCAATAATCAGAGATGCCATCATGTCATTAATTACTATCATTCCTTTTTTTCACTTCTATTGAACTGTCAAAACCTTTAAAGACACAAGTACACATTACTAAGCTGTTCTCTGATATTCAAAGGTATGCTCCTCAAAGGAAGGACTCACTGTTGCTATATGTCTCCATTTACAGAGATCTCGGCACACAGCTTTATTAGCATCTATCACATGGCACAGACAAGATCTTTTGTACTTCACCCTCATTATCTTTTTCTCATGCAGCAATTCCTTAACCTGGTTCTCTCATGATTTCCTTGGCCTTCAAATACATTTCTTAATAAGCATCTCATCACTCATTCTTTCAACATGACCAAACCACCTAAGAATATTAGTCCCCACCTTACTAACATTTTACCTCATATTACACATCTGCAAGACACCTTCACTCCTCACATGATCAGTGTGTGTCTTATCAACCCCCCCCCCATACGTAACGCACCTACCCAGCACACAAACGGACTCATATGTCTTTTCTGCAGAACCCAGGTTTGTGTTTCACTGCCATACATCAGAGTAGGGGCAATTACACTTTCATACAAAACCATTTGGGACTCTTTTGAGAACCCATAATTCCTAAAAGAGTGGTAGGCAATGCACGTAACTAACAAAACAAATTAAGAATATGGTAGTGTAGAACACGCTAAGTTACGTATAAAAGTTTTAAGGCAAATATATTTCAGCCATTACTATGGCATTCATCAGTGCAACTACGAATGGTTTCGTTGCCAGATTGGAAAGGTACATTTTGTAACGGTAACTCTGGGTGACGTGATGCAATGAGGGATTTCCATATGTATGTATGGAACGAAAATGGGGAGCACAGAGTTGCAATTTTTGGGAAATAAAATTTCCAAACCTTCTTTAAACCTCAGTGCATACCGATTTTGGAAGGGAGCCAACTTTTTTGTGTCGGACCAAAGTGGAATAGCAGAAGTGTCAGCCGTGGTAAGTTGATGCAAGGAAGAGGAAGGTTTTCCAAATGTCACATCAGATTTGTGTTCCTGAAGTCTTAAGAGAAATTTCCGGAATGGACTTCTTATGTACGCGGTTAATCCAACGTTAGTCTTGATCGGAATTTTATACACTCCAGGCGAAGAAAGCGGAGGTCTTGGGTCTCTGTCATTACGGAGTATAACAGAAATTGAAGGGGAAGAACGAATGGCAAATCTATATCCTTCTCTTTTGAAGATACTGATGAGTTTATAGGCAGAAGGTTCGTGGTAAGGGATTGAGCCAGCGAACATTAGTTTCTTTTTTGGTGAAACCGGTTGAAGAGCAACTACTGGTTTTTTCTTAGCATTTTGAATTAATTTAGAAACCAGAAGAGGGGGAAAGCCATGTTGAGTAGCGATCAAGCGGATGTTTGCTAATTCATTTTTTAGATTAACTTCAGTGTTACATGGCTCCGTTATGTCAACAATATTTTTGTCACCTAGCCTCATCCTAAAAAGATCTACTGCAACTCACAAATTTAATCACTGAAAAATTCCTGTCCGTTAGATTCACTATTAATGAAGAAATTGATGGCAAGATAAATTTCTTGGATGCCAGCATCTGAAAATGTAATAATCTTCTATCCACTTCAGTCTACCGAAAACCAGTTTCTACCATTGATAAGCATTATTCCTTTCAATTCTCATGCTGCTGAGTAGATTCCCAGCGATACCATATTTATTCAGTACCTTCCACAGACGAGTCCTATTTACTCCATCATAAGCTTTCTCTAAATCTATGATGGCACCAAAAACTTTCTTACCAACAGACAAGTACTTTTCAATCATCAAACGTGATGCGAAAATTTGGTTAGTGCAGCCCTTACCGGCATAAAGCCACTCTGCACGTCCTATATTTTCTCTGATGTAAAACCCAATACTTTATCAATAACAACCTTTCCAAATACTTTCTCTAGAACACTCAGCAAACTGATACCACGAAAGATCTTGCATTCAGTCTGGTCACCCTTGCCTTCATACAAGAGAACAATGATAGCATCCCTCCAATCCTGAGGGACCATTCCTAACTCCCAGCATAATTGGCAAATTACCCAGTCATTTACAGTCACCACCATATTTTAGCATCTCAGCAGTTATGCCATCCACTCCCAGAGCCTCACCATTCTAAAGAGATTTTAGAGCGTTACACATCTCTTCTCTTGAGATCCCTCCTGTGCTTCCATCCTTCACTGTGACATCATCTGCCTGTGAATCACCTTTGCTTTCCATATCTAATAACTCACTGAAGTATTCACCCCATTTTTTACTTACCTCATTGGGCTCCCATATCACTTTCTCCGATCCTATTCTTCACACAACTTAGAATTTAATTTCTCCTATTTTTCCTATGTCCTATGCACTTCCAGAAATATTTTTTTATTTTTCCAAAAAGACAATTTATGAAAATAATGCCCTTCAACAGTGCCCTCTCAAACCTTTACTTTATATGAGATATGTTGATGACATTTTGGTAGAATGGCAACATTCTGTTGATGCTTTACATGAGTTCGCCGACCTTTTTTCTGCCCCCTTTCCAATCATCAATTTTACTGTTGAATTGGAGGATCAGGGTTCTTTACCTTTCTTGGATCTATTCTTGACTCGGTCTTTTTCCGGGTTTTTCGTAAACCTACCTTTTTCTTCATTTAGTCGTCCACAACACATGAATGCAGCTTTTGCATTCCTGTTTAACCGAACTTATACTCACTCATCGTCTGCCACCCTAAGAACCCGTGAAATTCAATATATTTTTGATTTGGCTAACCAGTTTGGCTATCCTCGCCATTACGTTCTAAACTCTCTGCGTTACAAAGAAGTGGTGAAGCTAATACATATGTAGGTTTCATTGATTACATCCCCGATGTTGTACAGATCCTGAAAAAAGCGTGTGCCAAACAAAATATGGATATTGGAATTCAGACTCAAAAATTACTCTCTTTGGTCAAAAGAGATCGTGACAAAATCAACCCTTTACATACACACAGACTCAATACCTTTAAAAGCTACTCTCCGTAATGTGCATGACTCCAGATATATAGGATCCACCCTTCGAAATATTTCGACTAGGATTTCTGAACATGCCTACAATGGTAGGGAAAGGTTCGTGCGCTACAGCATTATCTAGCCTGGTTAATCAGGGATGCCATATACCAGATTGGAACAATGTTAAATACTTAGCAACAGCATCCAACAAAACTAATTTACTTTTCATGGAGAGTATTTTTATCAACTTGTTCTCCAACCAATGCTGTAATGATGACTCATCATGTACATTACCATCGTCATGGAGACATTTCTTTTTTAATCATTGTATTTCTTATCACAATTCATAACTCATACCATCATATTAACCTGTGGTGATTTTCATTTGTGTATGTGTATGTCATGCTGAAGTGCGTTTGCATTAAATGGAACTACGTCATCCAACCAGTGACTTTAGGTGAATGACCATCTCCTTATAAACAGGAGTTCGGCCTAATATGTTGCCCGATGATGGACCCAGTGTGGGTCCGAAAGTACTAGCATGTTTCCTGTTATGGTTTTAGATGTAAATAAAGAAGTTCATTTTTTAATTGCAACTGAAACCTACTTTTTAAATCGTGTAACGACAGCATTGTGAAGGTGATTTTTATAATGTTTTAAATGGTGATATAAAAAGTGAAAAAAAAAATTGATTAAATCATAAAAATTAAACAAAAATTTGATTAAATCATAAAAAAATATATTTGATTAATCAGTGATTTAAAAAAAAATAATTTGATTTAAATTGTGAACACCCTGTTGATAAGTATAATAATGTTAAGCAAAAGAACATCCTTTTGTTTCTCGACTGGGGAAGGGATCGTTACCACCATCCAGCTAAAATTTCTTGCCATCCACCTGTAAAAAAGATCTGGGGCGGACACTACAGTGAGTTGGGGTCTTTTCGCTAATGTCACACAGAATTAGCTGGTACCTCTCTCACTAACACTATGCGCTACCATGGTAAGCAATTGTTTAAGGAGCATACCTCAGTGTAAATGCAAAATAAAACCAATCTCCTAAAGCTACAGAATTTATTTCTCACAATCAATCTAGGAAATATTAAATTCAAGAAAAATAATGAAATCTAATTGATTTTTTTTTTATTCAGAGCAATCACTCCCAAAAAGATTCCAGACACCTTTTCCTTATTGCCATTGTTACAAATCCCATTAAAACAAAAATCACTTTTAATTTGTTATGTAACTGCAAGGTTTGCTGAATATGACAACGACATTGATAGAAGGAACATTATCTTACCTACGGTCAGAGTAGCAGAATGTAGATGTACAAACGTATGTGGATAGTTTCCAAATTATTAGCAGATTTTGTAGATAGTTTTTGCTTGTAGATTGAAAAAAAAAATGTTATTTACAGCAAATAAAACACTTTCTCAATATATTAATCTTTACTCAGATTAATATATTTAATTCTATGTTAACTTGAAGAACTTTCAATTTTTCTCACATCTTTTGCCATCTCCGATTTTTACATTTTTAGCCTCTAGATTTTATCAAAGCCTGTTCTCAATGTATAGGAACTGTATCAAAAGTTTCATTTACACAGAAAGAATTTAAACTTTGCCAGGTTCCTTTTGTGTTTTCCATTAATTAAATCAAAATCTTATCCTCATGCATTTTATAAGTCTCCTATTTTTTAATTAAGTTGTTGAAAATGCTATTTATAATTTTTTGAAGGCTCATTGATGGAACTGTTTTCTGGATATAAAAACTTTCTTTAATTAGTCTTTGTTTTTATGAGGTTCGTAATCCAATACTTTAATACTTTGCAATAAAGGTTCATTTCACACACATTGCTGCATGTTCAGTTGTAATGTGCTTATTATGTCCTCACTGGAATCTGTAATGTTCTAATAATTACTTATTTTATTAATTTTTCTTTATTCTATTGTTATAGTGTGATTTGCAGGTTTGCAGCAAGTTTTCTGCTTCAGTGGTTGTGTGCACAGATACATTTTATTTTTATACAACTCTGCATCCGGTATGTATTTCTGATAATAAAAATATATACCAGATTTTCTCCAAGGTATTTAAAAGTTACCTTTTGATCATTGCTTCAGGGAGTTTTCACAAATTGAAATTAGGACTGGTGTTCTTCAAGCATTGGTGCAAGTATACATCTTCGTGAAGAAGAATGTACTTTGAAAGATTACTTTTCTAAACAAATTGTTTGCAGCATGCATCACATTGGTGAGGCTTTTTACATGTGTGGAGAAAAAATATGCCTTTTGAGCAAACTGTTTGAAGCATATGTTCCACTGGTAAGGTTTTTACAACACCTGCATGAAAGAGCATATGCCATGAAAAAATAACTTTTCTGAGTAAATTGTTTGGAGCATGTAATACAATGGCCATGCTTCTCACCTGTGTGACAAAGCAGATGCACTGAAAGAACATATCAGTCAGTAAATTCTTTGGAGCATCACAGCAGTGAAGCTTTTTACTAGTGTCAACTAGCACATGCATTAAAAAGAACTCTTATGAGTAAATTATATGAAGCATATATTACAATGCTAAGGCTCTTAACATGTTTGCTGACACTACACTGTTTTAATGGCATGCAAACAGTGCTGGTAAGAAACCCGAGCAAATCTCCCACGATGCCACAAGGCGTCACGTGTCACCAAGGATGAGCTTTTATGCATTTCAGTCAACCTAGCCGTGTGTTCGCATCTCATGGCTTTGCATGACTTGGCAATTCTAAAACACATGAAAATTTATTCATGCTTGATATTCGTAATTATAATTCTGCCAGTAATGAAATATTATTCCACTACTGAAGTAGACATTTACTGGATACACATTTTGAACACTGCTGCATATAAAGAAGAGAAATAAGACATACAAATGCCAAGGAACTCCACAAATACCACTACGATGCATAACTGGATAAAAACAAAGGTAAATATGTAGTTTAGTGTCCTAAATTATTTCACTGCAAATGTTGAAGTATTTCGAAAAAGTGAGACGTGCAGATTTTAAAGTACGCAATTTCGTGGCAAACGGTAAAACAATTTCATTTTTATAGCGCATTTTAAAGATTTTTAACGGAATATTTACCTGTAAGAATGACACTGTGAACAGAAGTTGCCACAAGGCTAACACAACACAGTGGTTACGACATCAAAGTTTTGCTCCATTGAAACGAAGGTTTGTTGTGGCAGCCAATTCACCGGCAGAAGAGCACAAGAGGAACCGGTTACACGATGTTGGCAAGAAAGCACTCCATTTTGTAGTACTACGCTACAGAAAATAGATCCACATTACCCCCCTTTTTTTTATTGTCTCCTCAACAGTAATTTTGTGCAAGCACGACTAAAAAATTACCGACTTAATAGCAGAACCGAAAGTGCACTGGGATACTAAATCAGGTGCGAATCCAAGCCCTTAAAACCAAAACCACTTCCCAACTAACTTCTGTTGGTGAGAACAGGATATTTACTTTAACTCTTCTGTACAAGCTAGAAAGGCATCTCTAAACTTTATATTTCGTGTGAGGGAATCATATGCAAAACAACAAAGAAATTGTCAGCATGTGATTTACAAACAGTGAGAAAAAATTGGAGAACTATATTCTGCAGCGTAGCATTACAATGTATAGCTCTTTCCTGACAAGAAAGTGCCTGGCTGCTGCTGTAATCTTCCGTCTGTGAACTGGCCACTGGAGCAAACATTCTTTTCAACAGAGCAAAGCTCGACGTTGTAGCCACAGCATTGTATTAGGCCTACTGAGAGCCGGATGGATATCTTGCGGGGCCCAGAGCAAAATTTCATTGTGGGGCACTAAAAAATAAATCTCATATTTTAATAAAGTCGTTTCTGAAAATTACCGTTCGTGAGAAAGACACACGAACACTACCGTAAAGACAAAAGGATTATCTCAAAAAAGTATTTGCTATAATACGGACTGAATTTACCATAATACGGACTGAAAGTTCAGAGAGATAGAGAGAGAGAGAGAGAGAGAGAGAAGAGAAATAGAGACAGAAGGGAAGAGAGAAAGAAAGAGAGAGAAAACGATAGGGATAGAGAGAGAGAGGGAGAGATATAGAGAAAGACAGAAAGAAAGAGAGAGAGAAAATGATAGGGATAGAGAAAGAGAGAAAGAAAGAGAGAGAGAAAACAATAGGGTTAGAGAAAGAGAGAAAGAGAGAGAGAGAGAAAACAATAGGGATAGAGAAAGAGAGAAAGAGAGAGAGAGAGAAAACAATAGGGATAGAAAAAGAGAGAAAAAGAGAGAGAGAAAGAGATAGAGAGAAAGAGAAATAGAGACAGGAGAGAGAGAGAGAGAAAAAAAGATAGCGATTGAGAAAGAGAGAGAAAAAGATAGGGATAGTGAAAGTGAGAAAAGAGAGAGAGAGAGAGAGAAGAGAAATAGAGACAGAAGGGAAGAAAGATAGAGAGAGAGAGGGAGAGAGAGAGAGAGAAAGAGAGAAAATGATAGGGATAGAGAGAGAGAGAGGGAGAGAGATAGAGAAAGAGAGAAAGAAAGAGAGAGAAAAAGAAAGAGGGAGAGAGAGAGGAAGAGCGATAGAGAAAGATAGAAAAAGATAGGGATTGAGAAAGAGAGAGAAAAAGATAGGGATAGAGAAAGATAGAAAAAGATAGGGATTGAGAAAGAGAGAGAAAAAGATAGGGATAGAGAAAGTGAGAGAGAGAGAGAGAGAGAGAGAGAGAGAGAGAGAGAGAGAGAGAGAGAGAGAGAGAGAGAGAGAAAGTGAGAAAAAGAGAGAAGGAGAGAAAGAGAGAGAGAGTAAAAAGTGTTAAAATCTACGATTTTCTTTCCCGGGAGAAGAGGTTTAGGTTGCATTGTGACTCTTATAACAGCTTATTCACAAAATGATAAAAAAATACTTGCTTAGCGAATATTTTTGTATAAGAAATATAATAAGGATCCCTCTAAAATAAATTGGTATAAAAAGTTTTTTCCCCTGTTACACATGATTGATTTTTAATGCACAGTGGAGTAACTGACAAATTAGTGACATTCAAAACTTTTATACACGTTCTTATATGAGGGTTGCCTTTTTTTTTTCAATTTCTTGTAATGTTGGAAAAGTGGCCTCCATGTGTAATCCGAAAATAACTTGGATATTGTTCTTTTTATTTCCTTAAATTTAAGTATCAGGTTTTCACACAAATTGTTGGATATACTGTATAAAAGTAGGGGACCACAAAATGATGAAATTTAATTTGCTATTTCCTGAATGCGGAAAAGATAAAGGTGGTTACAAAAATCATTTCAAATCTGCAAATCTCAGTGTCTGTATGACAAACAGGGGGGATAACGTATTAAAAAATGGGGCGATTGGAAACAAACAAAAAAACTTCAAAAATATATTTTTGAGAGCCTTGCGCCCCAAAAGATACAAAAAAATATGTAGTTAAACTTTTTTTACTGAAAATTATTTTGTTTTCTAAACTGCGGGGTCCCCTAAAGGCGCGGGGCCCGGGCGACCACCCCGTTTGCCCCTATGGTCCAGCCGGCCCTGGGCCTACTACAGCTTCTGTTCACAGCATCGTACTTGCACGTAAATATTACAATAAAACTCTTAAAAATGCACTATAAAGATGAAATTTTTTCACCATTTGCCATGAAATTGCATACTGTAAAATCTGTACGTCTTATTTTTTCAAAATACTTCAACATTTGCAGCAAAATAATTTAGGACACTAAACTACACATACAGTTTGATTTGGGTAGGGAAAAGAAACCCACACATACTTTGACAAATTTTTACACTGCACAGTTTTAAAAAACACAAAAGACATGCAGTTTGACTTGGAACATACTTTCTTATCAACATAGGAAGACAACATATTTATCCCTTATCTACGACGATATAATTCGAAGCACAGCACAGGATTTTCTGGGCACTAGGCACAGTAATAGGGAGTGTCCATGTGAATCCTTATTTTGCATCGTCTCCTCAAAGAACGTCCCTTTTTGTTTAGTTTTTCTTTGACTGGAAGATTGCCACATACTTTTAATGGCTTGGATATCTTTGCTCAGGAAGTAGATGGTTTTGGATTCAAAAGTTGGTGTACAATGGATAGCCTAAAATCGTGGAGGCTTATCTTCTGCCCTGAGAATTTATTATAAAAATTGTGGGAAGTGATTATCATCATATGAAATATATGTATTGCTAGCTTTTTGTACCATCTTATGGTTTTCCTTTCACAAGGATAGTACGCTAGCATCTGATATTGACGATCTACCCCTGGCATGAATTTATTATAGCTGATAACAGCCTTTGTTTTGTTTTTTTCTTATCTGCCCCTTTTTATTTACAGTTTAAACAAAACCATCCTCAAACTCTGTGGTAATGAAGAGAACATCCCTTTTATCTTTCCACTTGCAAACTGCAACAGCATTGGAATACCGGTATTTCCATGCCCCTTCAAAAGTTTGGCTTTCGTGACATCCTTAAAAAGATTTCATCAGTCTGCATGGAGGCTTCCAGTGTAAAAAGGGCCATTGTTCGACAACTCCAATGCAAGGTTGTAACTATTATAAAAAATATCCATATAAATAGCATGACCAACATTCAGCTTCCTTTCCATCAATTTTAAAACTATATTAGCAGCACAACCTCCAAGGGAGTCCAGTTGCCCAGTGCAAATCGAAGGTTTTAGTATCATATCATTTGGTTCCATTAGCATACAAAGTTTCACCCATAGTTATGACACTTTCCTTTCATGTACTGCTTGAAAATCAAGCAGCCTCACCAAAAAAACCATTGATTCGTCGATCATAACTTCTTTTCCAGGGTGGTATATGTTATCTATGGTATCATTAAATAAGTCCAGTAAAGGAATTATTTTTACAAGGCAGTTAAGGATTTGAAACGATTCCTGCTCATATTTGAAAAGCAGGCCATTTTAAATAATGGATCTGCTTTCCAGTAATCCTGGAGATCAAGCATTTGTACAATGCCCATATGAAACAAAAGGCCCAGAAAAACTTTAATCTCCTCTACCGACACATCCTTAATTATTCATTTACCCATGAGCCTTCAGTAACTCCGAAGATAAACACTTCTACAGCATATTCATTACTTTCCCTAACTATATTAATATATCGTACAAATCTTCATTTGCAAAAAGATTGAAAAAATTGGTTGGCTCAATCCTGTCATGTTAATTTTCAGTCCTGGTACACCAGTGAATAGAATTTTTTTCATGACGTCAGGACAATTAGATCAATGTGTAGTCAAAATCAATTGAGGCGGAGTATGGAAGAGAACGTCACGTTCATCATTCTCACTTTCACTGCTGGTCGTAAAGCAGCTACTAAAAGAATATGTTTCTGTATTTTATGACAGATTATCAGGATCAACTTTCCATGGCAGGCTGTCCCCACCACGGAACTTTTGGATGAGAGGGACCGACAATAGCGTGTCCGAATGTATCCATTGTTTCCGCAAAACTAAGTATTATAGTCAATATGGGTCGATTTCAAATCCCTTTAGCCTTCTCAATAAGTTGCCCTGTGACATATGAACTCTAAGTACCAAGTGCTTTTTATTACCACTCAAGAATTTATTTATTGATAGTTTAGTTCCCTTTACCACAAATCAGTGACACTCAAAGGAAAATAAACATTACAGTGAAAAGCAAATGCTGTGTTTTGGCTATGAGGAGTCATCTTCTTACTTTCTTGTCCCTAAACCATATGGAAAAAATTTACTACTCCAAAATCATGGTCATTTTTACACAACAGGAGATTCATTTTCAATGCCAGTAACAAAATGGATAACTTTCTTCAAGTGCTGAAGGTTTTAGAAACGGAAACATTAAGCCACAACTATGACGCCATTCAGCATCACGCAGCAGCGAAGTGTTAAACCGTATGAACGATCATATGCTTTGAAAGATAACGTTTCTCAGTAAATCTTTTGGAGCATACATCACATTGGTGAGGCTTTTCACCACTGTGAATGCGTAAATGCCTTGAAAGATGACTTTTGTCAGCAAATTGTTTGGAACACACATCACATTGGTGAGGCTTTTCACCTGTGTGGAGGACTATATGCCGTAGAAGAGAGCTTTTGTCAGCAAATTGTTTGGAGCATACATCACATTGGTGAGGCTTTTCACCTGTGTGAAGGAGCCTATGCCTTGAAAGACTATTTTTGTGAGAAAACTGTTTGTAGCACACATCACATTGGTGAGGCTTTTCACCTGTGTGGATGAGCATATGTTTTGAAAGATAACCTTTGTCAGCAAATTGTACAGAGCACACATCACATTGGTGAGGCTTTTCACCTGTGTGAATGAGCGTATGCTGTGAAAGAGAACTTTTGTAAGTAAATTGTTTGGAACATACATCACAATGGTGAGGCTTTTCACCTGTGTGAATGGGCAAATGTCTGGAAAGAGAACTTTTGTCAGTAAATTGTTTGCAGCATACATCACATGGATGAGATTTTTACCAGTGTGAAGAAGCATATGACTTGAAAGAGAACTTTTCTGAGTAAATTGTTTGGAGCATACATCACATCGATGAGGCTTTTCACCTGTGTGAATGAGCACATGCTTTAAAAGATAACTTTTAGTTAAAAATTGTTTGGAGCATACATCACATTGGTGAGGGCTTTCACCTGTGTGAAGAAGCATATGACTTGAAAGAGCACTTATGTAAGTAAATTGTTTGGAACATACATCACAGCGATGAGGCTTTTCACCTGTGTGATTGAGTACATGCTTTAAAAGATAATGTTTAGTAGTAAATTGTTTGGAGCATACATCACATCGGTGAGGGCTTTCACCTGTGTGGCGAAGCATATGACTTGAAAGATCACTTTTCTGAGTAAATTGTTTGGAGCAAACATCACATCGGTGAGGTTTTTCACCTGTGTGAATAAGCATATGCCTTAAAAGATAACTTTTAGTTGTAAATTGTTTGCAGCATACTTCACATTGGTGAGTGATTTCAGCTGTCTGAAGCAGTTTGTGACTTGAAAGAGGACTTCTCTGAGTAAATTGTTCAAGGCACATTTCAGAGGAGAGCAAATGTTTTGACAGCTCAGTTTTCTGTGCAGAATGTTTACAACATACATCGGATTGGCAGCATTTTTCGTCTGCATAAAACAACTTGTGCTTTAAAAGATGGTCTTTTCCAAAGCGTTCGCTGAACTTCTTGGAACATACGTCAAAATCATAACGGCCCCCTGCATGCCTTAAAAGACTACCTTCCTGTGTGAATGCCCTGAAACACACGTCACACTGGAAAGATTTTTTACCTGTGTGAAGTTGCACATGTCTTTCAATGCTGGATTCTTCTGTGAATTTCTGGAAGCATACTTCACACTCCCAAATATCTTCACCTGTATCTGTTACATTGTGTGAAGTATTTGATGCCTTTTTCACTTTTTTTGTAATCAATTCTTCAGTGACTTCTCCAAATGGATCTTTCAGTGTGGACTCCATGCTGATACATTTGTAACTTGTGTTTATTCAGAAGAGAGCAAGCCTAATAATTCCAATTTTTGACATTAAGCATTCATGAACTGAACAAAACATATGCCCCTTTGATTTATATTATTCTGCACATACAAAAAAAAAACAGCAGTGTCATGTTCAATGTTGGAAAATTAAGAATACTTAAAAACATCTCAAATTGAAACATGTAGGAAGAAAAACATAAATAATAAAATATTTTCTGAAATTGCTGAGCGAAACCAGAAATAAATAAGTGACCTACCGTTTCTTTTCTTTTTTTTTTTTTTTTGTAAAATGCTGAGTGCTAGAAATTAAGTTTGCAAAAAAATAAAACATTCATCATGGGAACTGGTGTTCAGCCACATTACTAAATTTCTTTAAGAACATTTCTCACCAACTTTCTCCAAAAGCGGTTAAAAAACAAATTCGTATGACGTCATCTGTAGTGCTTCTAAATTGCGAATATTACCTGAGGCATGATTTCGTGAACTGAGAGTCCTCTCGAACGTTTCTCATTTTCCCAAATACCGTAATTAGATTGTTCTTACAAACGAATATTAACAACAAAAATGTCTTATTCTCCTCAAGAGGACAAGTTACGGTTAGGGCAAAGAAGAAGTTAAGACTCAGCGAGACGTAATTAGCGAAACCATACTAGCGTCTCGAGTTAACATTAGTTTCTTCGTTGGCGGTTGTCGATAGTCCTGTACAATTGATATTTTAAGGTGAAATTGGATTTATTTGATGTGCTTTTATGTTTTGCAGCTATTATCCACCATTATTACCGCCAAACTGTTAAAGCCGTTAAGATGCCGTTCGCCGGTTGGTCCCGGTTGTATTGCTGCCAATGAGATAACTCGATACATGTGGATGTCTCTACCTCGAGACGCTAGTGCGAAACCATATCTTCAGGGAATACATGTAGTGCACAAAAGCCAACATACAGGCTGATGGACTGATGCCGGAGCAGATGCGTATTTCTGTTGACTTCAATTCTTTGGGTAAAGAACAGTCAGCCGAAATACTCAGACTCACAGCACGTGATTGTAACCTTCTCGGTACCATAATCACTTCCCAAATCGAATGTTAGTTTTGTTACGCTAACCTGGTTAGTTAAGACTTTTGTTTGTTCTTCAGGTTTTCAGTAATGCCAAATACTAGGGAATTTCTGCATTTTGTACGGATCCTTAGGCCTAACTGTAATAATTTGCTGAAATTTAATTTAAATAGTAATACTAATGTTATTGCATATTTTTCTCACGAAAATAAGGCATGGGCGGGATATCAGAAAACAGCAACAGCAATAAACTGCTCTAAGGAAATAGTCATCAGATCGAAGGAAACCATCGTGGTTCAAAGAAAAGCTTCACTGCCGTAGTTCCCCCTAACGTCTTGTGCTCCTGAATCTTAACTTTCCCGCACAGCATATGTACTCTTAAGATGTGGTGGCGCTGTTGCCGCCTGTTTTGCGTTATCTCTATGAAAGTTGACCTTCTTTAAGCGTTGGATATTCTTTGGTTAAGGGCAGCCATCACGATCTCTAGACAGTGTTTATCATCAACCATTATCAATCCACTGCTGGATGAAGGTCTCCCCAAATTTCTTCCACAATTATCTGTCTTGGGCCTGTCTCCTCCATGTCACTCCAGCATACTTTCTAATTTTATCCATCCATCTCCCATGGGGTTTTCTTCTGGGTCTTTTCCTGTCCCTTGGAATCCAATCTGAAATTCCGGTTGTCCATCGGTGGTCCGTCCTTCTAGCGATAGGTTCAGCCCATTGCCATCTCAGGGATTTTATTCTAATCATGATGTCCTTCACTGTTGTCATTTTCCTTATCCACGAGTTCCTCTTTTTATCTTTCCTGGTTACACCAAGCATGCATCTGTCCATGGCTCTTTGAGTTGTCTGCAGTCTTTGTTTGTCTTTTTCAGCTAAGGTCCGTGTCTCTGCTCCATACGTACGCACTGGTAGGATGCATTGATTAAACACTTTTCTTTTGAGACTTAATGGCATACTGCTCTTCAAAATTGTACTTTTTCTTCCAAAAGCTCTCCCTCCACGTTTTATACGTTGATTAATTTCTACATCAATGTGACCCTCACTTGATATCTGCTGCCCAAGATAAATGTAAGAATCGGTTGCCTCAAGCTTTTCTCCATCAATCGATAAATCTTCGTTACTTGTAAAAGCATTGTACATCACTTTTGTCTTCTAAAAGTTAATTTTTAATCCCAATTCTTTACTCTTGTCAGCAAGTTCTTGGATCATACTCTGCACTTCTTAAGGGATAGTTGCAAAGATGGCTACGTCCTCAGCAAAACGAAGGTGAGTTAAGTAATCTCCATTAATCTTTATTCCTTTGTTTTCCTAGTTCAATGATTGAAAGGCATTTTGCAATGTGGCGTTAAAGAGCTTGGGAGATATGGTGTCACCTTGTCTCACTCCCTTTCCAGTTTTTATTTGGGCTGTATCCTCAAATATCTGAAACTTTGCACATGCATTTTCATAGATGTTATTAATAATACTAATGTATGCCTCTTCAATACCGCAGGATTTCAAAACCATTGTTACTGCTGATATTTTCACGGGATCGAAGGCCTTTTCATAGTCAATAAAAGCCATGCATAATGGGAGTTCATATTCTCTTGTTCTTTCAATTAGTTGTCTCAGTACATGGATATGATCTATAGTGCTGTAGCCACTCCTGAATCCAGCTTGCTCTCTTGGTTGGGCCATGTCTAGCGTTACCTTCAAGCGATGTGAAAGAACCTTAGTGAAGATTTAATAAACCACTGAGAGGATGTTGGTGGGTCTGTAGTTCCTGAGATCTTCAAAGTCACCTTTTTTAAGGAGCAGGATCATTGTAGCATTGTTCCAATCTTTAGGAATCTTCCCTTCATTAAGACATCTGGTGAAAACTTGGGCGAGTGTAGTTTCAATTTCTCCACTTGCTTCTTGTATAATGTCTACGATAATTCCATCTTCTTCTGGAGCTCTTCCCCGTTTCATGTTCTTAATTGCATATCTAACTTCTGCAGGAAGGATTGGAGGGACTTTTTTTTTTTTTTTGATTGGAGGTTTAACGACCACCGTGAGCAACTCAATGGGCTATAAGCAGTCGCCCGTCCCTAATTTAGGGTCACTGGTTCCAGGGAAGGGAGAGAGCCAGTGCCGTAAGACAAACACAACATCCATGCCTGACCGGGATTCGAACCCGGACCCCTTACGGACGAATGATCAGAGGCCAGCGCCTTAGACCACTGCGCCACCGGGGCGGCGGAGGGACTTTGGCACTGGTACCTGTCGTAATGTCTGGAATAGATGTTTTATCCCTTTCATATAGTTTTGAATAGAAATATTTCACTCTTCTCAAAATTTCGCTTCTATTTCTTGTTACCGTACCATCTTCTTTTCTCAGAGCCATAATCTGTTTTCTTCCTTTACTGAGATGTCCTTTTGCTCTCTTCAGGCTCTGGTTGTTTTCAATTGCTTTCCTTATGTCTTCTGTTATACTTTTTCGCACTGTCTTGCACAGCTCTTTATATTCCACGTTGGAAGTTATGTCTTTATTTGTCTTCATCTCCCTTCTCTTTTGCATCAACATTTTTGTTTTTCCTGAAATTTTCTTCACATGTAACTTGTTCTTAGTACCACCTATTTTTGTTGCTGTTGCACTTCAGAAATATCCAATTCTTCCAGTGTTAGGCCTTCTAAAGCAGAGAAACCGTTCCTCAGTTCCAACTTAAAGGTATTATGGTGTTTTTTAAGGTTGGTTATGTCAATGTATATTGTTTGTCTTATGAATTTGCCGCGTTCGAGCTTAGTGTTGAGGTGCATCTTACATCTCACCAATCTGTGGTCACTACCTGTGTTGAACTTGTTTAGCACACTGCAGTCTTCTATGACGAATTTTTTGTTACACATAATAAAATCAATTTCACTTGTCATCCCATTCGGATGTCTTCATGTCCATTTCCTGTGTGGCTTTTTCTTGAAAAAGGAGTTCATGATGAAAAACCTTTCTTCTTCTGCAAACTCTACGAGAGTATTTCCACGTTGATTTCTGTTCACGTTACCGAATTTACCAACTGAAGTTTCATTCTGTTGCTGTTGCCCTACGTTTGCATTGAAAACCCATAATAATTTTCAAGTGCTGTTTGCCTTTGTTATTTAGATTCCGAATTTCCTCATAAAATTCTTCAATTTCTTCTTCAGGGTGACTTGTGGTGGGTACATAAGCTTGAATAATCTGGGCCTGGTATCATCTCGAAAGTTGGATAATGAGTCGTGCATCTCTGTCAGAGGAACTTTCAACTTCTGCAATTTTATCCTTCAGCTTCTTGTATATTATAAATCCAACACCATTAGTTCTGCTAGTATGTGTCCCACGATAGTAGAAGAGATGTCCACTTGTCAGTTCAATGAGATCTTCTCCTTACCTCACTTAGCCCGACGATGTCCCACTTGATCCTTTGTGGTTCCTCTTCCAATTCAAGAGGCCTTGAATCAGAAGATAGGGAGCGCCCGTTGTAAGTAGCCAAGGTCAGCATCAAATGGCAGCCTAGTCCGGTAGTCCGGTAATTCTTAGCACGCTCTGCCTTCATGTCGCACTGGCCGCTGCCTTGTCCAGGTACATTCCAGCTGCCAGAGACTGAGGGCCAATTTTGCAATTTTGTAAGTATCTTTGAGGGATTTTGGCCATAACTCATAATGCTGGCCAAACGGGTTGGTGAGTGTGGGATAGCATTTCCTCTGATCCCGATGGTATAGTTATACTGCTACTGGCGGTCGTCGGAGCCCCTTTAGTTGGAACAGGATGCACCACGAGAAGGTGGGATAGACATTTGTGAAGGAGAGGCGATATGTTGCGCCTCATCTGACCTTGCATCCAGTGTTACCAGATGGTAAAAATGAAATTTCCCCAAGCTACAGCCAGATTTCCCCCAAAATTGGCGTTTCAAAACGGAAATTCCCCAAAATTTTCTTTTTTTAAACTTATGACAAATTGATTTATGAATATAAAATACAGCATACAGCAACTTATTCTCTCTTCGTGGGATTTTATAGTAACTGTTTGGAAAAATACACGCACAAAAAGAATGCCATCTTTAATTCTTTTTAAATATGTCAAGCACTGAAATTTACAAATTGATTTTTTTCTTTCAAATTATTTTGCACATTCCACCATATAGCAATTTATCCCCCCCCCCCCCCCGCCTCCGTAGTGATGCCAGGGCGGAACTGGAGGTGTTGGTGTTAAATACGTTTTTGCACAGTTAAGGTGGTGGTTCCACCTAAAATTTCTGCCTTATGTTGACAATGGTAAAACTTATGTACATATTTTCTTCGCAATTAATACATTCCCAAGGACGAAAATTTGCACATTGATAAAACTAACTTTAAGTTATAGCATGAGATACTTAATACTTAAAACATAACCATAGTTATTTTAAAAATGAATCATTTTTCTTTCAGTAATGTTCAGACCAGTTAATAGATGGCGCGACCTGTACATTGATGACGTCAGTAGACAAACAAATGTTGGATTGTTTAATTATGGTTAGGTTTTAACCACAGATATCATATACAAGAAGCTAGATTGGACACCCAGCCCATGAGGCGTGAGAAGGTAGGCGCCATTTTCAGCGGGTCATGACGATCCATTTAAGCAAGGCTACTTTGCATTAAGTCAAAGGAATACGACTTTTGGCACTGTGATTTTCTATTTATGTTGATATTCAAAGCAGTCAGTACCCATTTAGCGGTGGAAGTTTTAAAATGTAAGTAAAAAACAGTAGTATTTTTAGTGCTAACTAGAATGCCAAGGGTCTTGCAAAATATTGAATTATTTCAGATTCGACCAGGGCTTAAATTCAAGAGAAGACATTCCGGCACCTGCGATATAAAAAATATCACGCTGGCTTTAATTTGCTGAGAGATATCATTTTGACGTTTCTCGTAAATGAATGCTTACATTTAATACGTCATTTCGTTGCTATATTGCCCAAATAAATAATTTGAAATGTCAAAAATTGCAATTTCCTTAGTGCATAACAAAAAGAAATATCGAAATTTTTGGAAAAATTCAAAACTTTTTGAGCAAACATAATAAATAAATCAGAATGACAGAGGTAATAGCAACAAGGAAAAATATTAACATTTTTTCAGCTTTTCTATGTTAAAGCATGTGCAAGCCTTTTTTTTTTTTTTTTTTTTTTTCGGGTTCAAATCAATAGTTTGCTGGATTTAATAGCTACTTATTGATTTTAAATAAATGATTTGCTTTCCCATTATTTTAAATCGTTGCCGCATTACCTTCTTAAAAATGTTTTCCAATCAATTTCTATATTTGCATACAATATCAGCTTTAAATTTTAGTATTTATATATATACTATATGTATTGTTTTCAGCATTGGGCAAGAGGCAAATAAGTAACAGCAATTATATTTTCGTTTCTCTGCGTAAGATTTTTATCTGAGGAAGCTTTCACCATGATTTATACAATAATTAAGTTCAAACTACCCTGCGTAACGTGCCATGCTACGACATCTTGACCCGCTCAATGTGGCTCCATGCTTCTCACAGAGCAAGCCCATGCTCAACAGAGCCGACAGCCAATCTAGTCTCTTATACGATATCTGTGGTTTTAACAAACATTAAGAGTTAGTTTTATCGATATGTAAATTCTCATCCTTAGGAATATACTAATTGCGAAGAAAATATGTACAGAAATTTTACCATTGAAAACATAAGGCAGAGATTTTAGGTGAAACCACCTTAAGGATTAGGCCCACAGCGCAAGAGGTAGGGTGCATCCAGGGACAACTATTTAATCATCCAGGGGAACTATTTAATAAATAATCTCTTACAAGTATAACCTTTTGATTGCTTTCCCAATTATTATTTATTCAAGTTACAGCTCACTCTGAAAAAATGCCGCTAGTAATTCATTCTCAATTTTATTCCCAGAGAGAGGCTATTTCGAACTACTTACGGACAATTCCCCCAAAATTCATCTGTAAAATTATTTCCCCAAAACTTCCCCAGCAACTAAATATTTCCCCAAAATGGGGGGGGGGGTTTGTTTGTTTGTTTGTTTGTTTTGTTGTTTAACGACCACCGTGAGCAACTCAATGGGCTATAAGCAGTCGCCCGTCCCTAATTTAGGGTCACTGGTTCCAGGGAAGGGAGAGAACCAGTGCCGTAAGACAAGCACAACATCCATGCCTCACCGGGATTCGAACCCGGACCCCTTTCGGACGAATGATCTGAGGCCATCGCTTAGACCACTGCGCCACCGGGGCGGCATGGGGGGGCGATCCCCAATCTGGCAACCCTGTCTCTATGGGGTATCCTCACCACTCAGCCGCCCCGGTGTGGCGCAGTGGTCTAAGGCGCTGGCCTCTGATCATTCGTCCGTAAGGGGTCCGGGTTCGAATCCCGGTGATGCATGGATGTTGTCTTTGTCTTACGGCACTGGCTCTCTCCCTTCCCTGGAACCAGTGACCCTAAATTAGGGACGGGCGACTGCTTATAGCCCATTGAGTTGCTCACGGTGGTCGTTAAACCTCCAATCAAAAAAAAATCCTCACCACTCACCGGTGACCTTCGCCTTACAGTGGACCTTATTCACCTAGCATTACATCATGGGAATGCCTTTTCGTTACCGAAGACCAACAACAGTTTGTTTACATGCGTTTTCCCATTGCTTAACATAGTGTTACGTTGCAAGGGTTCAGGAAAATCGCGATTTTCGCAAATTTATTAACTACATATCTAATTTTTGCTCATCGTTTGGTCGTGCGAATAAATCCTGCAACCTAAATTGCATAGACGAAAGAAAAAGATTCCTTAATTTTCCTCTGAAAAAGACGAAATTATTAAAGTGAAACGCGGCGATTTCCATTCCAATGTGCACACTCCAATATTGTCTGTCCACTTTAACGAAAAAGATTTTGGATATCATGACACTACGAATCAAAGGCAGTTGAAACCTCGTAGTATTCCTTCGAATTTCAATTTCAAAAAAGAAAAAAATGGTGGGAGAAAATTGATGGAATATTTGAGTTGGAAAATTATGAATTAAGTTCTACTTTCCTCAAAGAATAAAACAAGCATATCTATAATTTCTCTTTGATTTAATGTTACGCATTCATTTGGTTTTTAAGATGATTGTCTAGCGTGCGAACCCTACTTTGTTTCCTTATTCCGTGTTTGTCTGATCTACTAAATGTTTTTGTTTTACAAAACATGGCACTCAGTTTTATGTTTCAGATATTTCGCCAATGTCTGACAATAAGAACATGAAAATTTAATATAGCGTGTACGAGAAATGCTGTATTAAAAACTTCATGATGACTAACGGCGATGCTTTCTTTTTTTTTTTGATTGGAGGATTAACGACCACCGTGAGCAACTCAATGGGCTATAAGCAGTCGCCCGTCCCTAATTTAGGGTCACTGGTTCCAGGAAAGGGAGAGAGCCAGTGCCGTAAGACAAACACAACATCCATGCCTCACCGGGATTCGAACCCGGACCCCTTTCGGACGAATGATCAGAGGCCATCGCTTAGACCACTGCGCCACCGGGCGGCGATGCGATGCTTTCCTGCATCGTGTGAAATAAAAATCGAACACAAAATTGTCTTGGTATATTTTTGAAACCTTGATTTGTTCTTCTAAGGAATTAATTTCTTCTTCTTCGCTCTGTAGCTCTATTAATTCCTCAGCAGAATCCATGACGTTAGGATTGTACAAATTAACCAACAGTAAGGGATAATCAAATAGCAAAAACATTGAATCAGAAGTCATGTTGGTCCGCAGAAATCCGCTTCTGACCTCACATGAATAAGGTCCGGTTTTTTTTTTTTTTTTTTTGATTGGAGGTTTAACGACCACCGTGAGCAACTCAAAGGTCCGTTGGTCCGGCGATGATATATCCGCTGTCATTCAACAACAATCGGCGATCTATGCCATATTTTGTTACAACAGATTACGTCAGAACAAATACTTTATTTCTTTTGTAAATAATTTTCGTTGCCAAACATGTTAAAAATTACGACAAAAACGCAGAATGTTTGTATTATCCGCATCATATTTCGCACCGTATAAATTTAAACCTCATATCATTATACTTGCAATCTTACTATTACAAGCAAACCGAAGATATCCAAGTAATGTCGCCCCGGTGACGCAGTGGTCTAAGGCACTGGCCACTGATCATTCGTCCATAAGGGGTCCGGGTTCGAATCCCGGTCAGGCATGGATGTTGTGTTTGTCTTACGGCACTGGCTCTCTCCCTTTCCTGGAACCAGTGACCCAAAATTAGGGACGGGCGACTGCTTATAGCCCATTGAGTTGCTTACGGTGGTCGTTAAACCTCCAATCAAAAAAAAAATATCCAAGTAAAAATTAGATGTTGTAATAGCAAAATATATTTATCACCTCTTTATTTATTTATTTTTTGTTCGATTGAAGGTTTAACGACCACCGTGACCAACTCAATGGGCTATAAGCAGTCGCCTGTCCTTAATTTTGGGCCACTGGTTAAAGGAAAGAGAGAGAGTCAGTGCCGTAAGACAAAAACCAAACAACATCCATGCCTTATCAGAATTCAAACCCGGATCCTTCTCGGACGAATAGTCATAAGCCAGCGCTTAGACCACTGCGCCACCGGGGCGGTATTTATCAGCTCTCACTGGCAAAGTCGGTCATTATTTACGAAGGCAAGAATAGGAATACCATTATTTATTTATTTGCTTAAATCCTGAAACTGGATATACACTGATGAACCATTACACCACGACCACCTACCAAATAAGCTGCAGGACACTTTTGTCTGCAAAACCGCGGCCACTTTCAGAGACATCGATTCGATGAGGTGGCGATAGGTAGGGCTCGAATTAGGTCAGTCGAGGCCCTGTGCACATCTTATGTCTGGGGCCCCCTCAATTAAACTTTTCATTCAGCAGTTGAAAATAATATTTGTTGGTAAATATATTTTTGCAAGCAGTTTTTTTAGTAGTAAAACATTAAAACACATCCCACATGTTAGTCAACTTTATAACCAATGTGGCTTGTAATAGACGAGCATTCACACCACTTGTATTTCCCAGCACCCCCAGAGCTTACAGCTGTAACATTAATTACTCTAGAATTCTTTATTTGTTTTATAGTATCATTTACGAAACAAATAACTATCATCCCATACATATAATTTAAAACTTCTAGTTTACCATAAATTTAAATGGAAATGATGAACCAATGGTAATTTAAACTGTAAGAAGTAATCCATCACAAAATGTTACAGCTGACTACATACATAGTGGAATAAATTATTACAACAGTCTTCAAATAAAATAGTGTCAATTGACCTATTTTCGTATTTTTATTTATGTGAAAATAAACCGTACATAATTATGAATATTGATTCACAAATCTTGCTCTCACAAAACTAATATTAATAATAAAAATAGTTTTAGTAAACTCTACATTTCGCTGAAATGCTTTTCATGTATAACGTATGGTATTGATTATAATATAGACTTCACCCGTGATATGAGATCTCAAGAAAAAGCAAACCATACCTACATGTTATTATAGACGCGTGATTATTAGTCACACCCCGTTTTTGAACAAACCATTAGAAATGTATGAATAAAAATGTCTAAAAAAGTACCTAATTGGCATGAAGGGACTTAAAAATTTATTTCATTTTTGGAGGTAATTTGGAGGCCCCCAAAATTCTGAGGCCCTGTACACGTTCACCGCATGCACGTGCAGAAATCGGGCCCTGGCGATAGGTATCCTGGGGTACGGTGTACTAAAATAACTGGTGCCGAAAGCACGCTATAAAAGATGTCACGGTTTTTAGAACACCGTTTGGTGGCGCTGTTCTACAATCGTCCCCTACTTTTCTTGTTGTCGTGCGTTGCTGTGCTGTTGTTTATCTGTGTTAGGGTGGACTAGAATTCGTTATTATATATATATATATATATATATATAAACATTTAAAAGGTAATTTTTCAGGCCAGTAGAGGGCTTACTATTCAGTTAAAAATGCGATCAACACTTTCCAGAAATTTTTTTTTTTATTGGAGGTTTAACGACCACCGCGAGCAATTCCAAAAAATGCTTTGCGCCAAATTGTCAAAGTGATTACAAAAACGCCACCAAAGCATCGATATTTAAGGCACCTGTTGATATGCTTTTACTGTCTCAATGGGAGGAAAATATTTCGCTTTCTGATCGTAAGCTTGATAGCCATTGTTGTGTGAGCTGCACTTTGAAAAACAATTTATAGAAAGAAACAGTCATTATAATATTAATGGGGTTATTAAACATCAATAGTTATTATAAATTTCTGCGCTATTTTTACCACATATCAATTATTCCTATCCAGCTGTGAAGGAGCAAAGGAGGTAACAGAGTATATACGCTCAAAATTTTTAAATGCAACCCTGAGTATTTAATTTTAGGTGTTTTTGAATTATATTATATATATAATTCAAAAACATCTTATCTTATATTTGTCAGATAAGATGTTTTGAATTATATATATAATATAATTCAAAAACATCTTATCTGACAAATTTTGAACATGGGTATGTTTTTTAGCCTAATCTTTTTCTGAACCCACCCGAGCTCAGTGTGGGCCTGGACCCATGTCGTTATGAACTGGAGCCTGGGCTTATTTTCTAATATTAATGCATAAATAATGGAACAAAGGTAATAAATTTCCAAGAAAAATCATCTGTTCTTCGAGTAAAATGCCTACACATTCTGGCGGAATATTCAAATATTCTTACATTTAATTTGAGTAATAAAGAAACTATGCTCAAAAAAAAAAGGTGGGGAATATATAAATTAGATAACTTAGCGAATGATTTGTCCTATATCAGAAAAAAATAAAATAAAAAAAATGCTAAAATTTTTTATGACGTTTGGTTTTCAACTCCAATGACTATTTGTGTCATCACATTGTTTGCATTTATAACAATATTTTCAAAACGTTTGTATTTTTTTATGTATTAATAGGGTTTTTTAAAAGTAAATAATATGAACATGCTTTCTGGAGAAAAATTCGTCGAATAAAGTTCCTAGCCCCCCCCCCTTGCGCGGTGATCTAAGCAATGGCTTCTGATCATTCGTCCGAAAGGGGTCCGGGTTCGAATCCCGGTGAAGTATGGATGTTATGTTTTTTTTACGGCACTGGCTCTCTCCTTTTCCTGGAACCAGTGGCCCTAAATTAGGGACGGCCGACTACTTCTAGCCCACTGAGTTGCTCATAGTGGTCGTTAAACCTCCAATAAAAAAAGTTCCTAGGCACCGGCAATATATTCAAATAATAAAAACCACGCTGGCGTTAATAATTTTCTTTTTTATTAGTAAAAAAAGGGAGAGGTATGTACATTCCACAACAGAAATAATATTTTCTTGTAATATTCCTACACATATATCGTAAATTTTTTAACAACGGTATTTGTCACTGAGTCCTGGCTATACTTTGTTATTTTATATTGTTTGTATTTATAACAATGTCTTCAAAACGTTATTTAATTATTTTATTTTATGGTCTTTTAATAGTTCTTTTTATCTAAGTAGATGTAAGGTCCACCATAGTATGTGTATGAACTTGCATTTTCGAGCAAGGTCAGTAGATTCGACTTCTTGCAAAATTACAAAAGAACTATTAATAATGGTAAAAGTGTGAAAAATAATGCTTTACGTAAGTAAAAGTTAATATTCTCAAAACGGGATTTTTGGCAATCATCTTTAATTAAAAAATAAATAAATCTTGAAGACTGAAAACACCAGTGTTCCGTACATTTCTCTATCAGAAGTAGGGGACTTTGTTTTAGGGCGCCACCTGGCGGCAGAATCATGAGAGCTAGGCACAGAAATCCGTCGCTTTCGGCACCAGTCATTTTAGTCCACCATACCTGGGGTATCTGGTATCCTAATGTCTCCAAAGGTGTCGCAGTGGTCGAAACTATGGCTACTGACCAAGGAGGTTATATTGCTGGAGACACCACTCCTATCCACGCAGCATTGGCCGCCATAAGTATCCGTCCGTGCTGCAAATGACGTCATGAGCAGGCACGACGCAGCCGCAGTAAAGAAGCTGCTTTGAAACCAATGGAACAAAAGCTTCTAAGCGTATAAACAGATAAAATGAGTAATTCAATAATCTTTATCAATGATATACAAGCTTACTGTTTCATCAACGGTATAATTTAGTTCGGTTTTTGCCTGCTTGTGACGTCACACCCCAGATTAGCTGCGACCTACGGCGGCAGAGCAAGTGGTGTCTCCAGTAATATAACCTCCTTGCTACTGACCTTTCGTCAGCGATGGGTGCTGCTTCGAATCCCAGTGAGGCATGGATGTTGTGTTTGTCTTACGGCACTGGCTCTTTCCCTTCCCTGGACCCGTAGCCCTAAATTTGGGACGGGCGACTGCTAATAGCCCACTGAGTTGCTCTCGCTGGTCGTTAAACCCCAAATTAAAAAAATAATAGTAATAGGTCCTCCTGTTTCTGTACATTTCGGAATGGTGGTGATTTAGAGCGAAACCGCTTCCTTTTTTTATTAGGAGTAACTTAATGGGATATAAGCAGTCGCCGGTCCCTAATTTAGGGTCACTGACTCCAAGGAAAGGAAAGAGGCAGTGCCGTAAAGCAAACACAACTTTCCTGCCTCGCCGGGATTCAAACCTGCACCCCTTTCGGACAAATGCTCAGAAACCATCTCTTAGACCACTGCGCTACTGGGGCGGACTCGCTTTTCCAAGAAGAACTACAATTTTTTTATTGAAGGTTTAACGATTTCCATGAGCAACTCAATAGGCTATAAGCAGCCGCCCGTCCCTAAGTTAGGGCGCCGCCCCAGTCGTCTAAGCGATATCTTCTGATCATTTGTCCGAGAGGAGTCCGGGTTCCAATCCCGGTGAGGCATGCTTGTTGTGCTTGTCTTATGACGGTGGCTCCCTCCTTTCCCTGGAACCAGTGGCGCTACATAAAGGGACGGGCGACTGTTTGACTTGCTCACGGTGGTCGCTAAACCTCAAATAAAAAAAAGATATTAGGACCACTGGTTCCAGGGAAGAGAGAAAGAGTCAGGGCCGTAAGACAAACACAACATCCATGCCTCACGGGGATTCGAACCTGGACAGCTTTCGGACGAATGATCAGAAGCCCTTGCTTAGACCCCTTCGCCAGGTAAATTTGGAGACGAGGGCATTAACAGAAAGTCACCAGCATGTTCCTCGAACCGCTGCTTTACGATCCTGGGCGTGTGCATGGCTCTTTATCCTGTTAGTAATGGTTATGTATAATGATGGACAGGTGTAGAACACTCCGTGTTAATCGCATATACGATCCCTTGTGTGTCGTCTCCCATGCCATCAATAAGAAGCGTTGTTCGAAAAGGTGCCTCTTCCGACTGTGATTTCTTTTACACTGAAAAAAAAGTCGTTGTTTTTTGACAATTTTACAGCCTTATTTAGATTTTTAGCTTCGATTACCTTCTTATTTTCAATAATTACTTTTAGAGATTCTGATTCAACTAGTAAGATATTTGTATGAAAACGGCTTCGTAATATTTTTCATGAGTACCTAGAATGTGTGTGGTTTTGGACATCGTTATTAATGGAATCCTCACGAGGGAAGCCATGTGTAAAGAAAACTTTAAAATTTCCTTCAGATGGATTTCATCTGTACAAATTTTTTAACTTTACTTTTACGCCATGAGAAGTCATGATTTTGGATTGCTTTCAACGTAATTTTGTTGAATGAACGACCGGGGTAACATTGTAATATACATGTACATTAATGAATGAAAATAAATGGCCTGCTATCAAATGGTATCCTGTTTTCAACATTGGACCTTTTTTCCCCTTGGAACATAACATCCTTCTTCACACTTTTAATATCCTTAACTGGGTTTGTCCACGATTGTGAGCTTCACCACGTTTTTTAAAATAATGAGTATAGAAGAAATCTGGAAGTTCTTGATAACGTTTAAAGCACTTTATAATGAAAAAGCGTATGCAAAATAATCATTAATAGAATGACAAAAACCAAAATTCATTTCAACTATTATTTTTAACAGCTGAATTGAACTAAATTACCAACACAAACATTGCATGCTCTAAGAAACAACAAAAAGTGAACTTTAGGAGTCAAACGTACAAGAAATCACAGTTGGAGGAGATAGATATCTTTCCGAACAACGCTTCTCGTTGGTGGAATGGGAGACGTCACATGAGGGACCGTATATGCGGTTACCACGGAGTGTCCTACACTTGTATAATATTATTCATGACCATTGGTAATGGCCATCACCAACAAGGAACACAGTTGCCATGAATGGATGAATTTGGTAACCACCGATGTTCAGATACATGACAGCTGTCAGTGATTGAGCTATTGGGATAATGGGGCCTAAAATGTCCACCCAAAAAAAACATCGCTTACAGTATAACACCACCTCTGGCGGCCTGTTTCCGCCCAGCAGTGCATTCAGGTGACATAACCTCCGTTAAGAATCGGCGTATCCGCGTTCGCCCGTCTACGTGATGCACAAGGAATCTTTTTTTTTTTTTTTTTTTTTTTTGATTGGAGGTTTAACGACCACCGTGAGCAACTCAATGGGCTATAAGCAGTCGCCCGTCCCTAATTTAGGGTCACTGGTTCCAGGGAAGGGAGAGAGCCAGTGCCGTAAGACAAACACAACATCCATGCCTCACCGGGATTCGAACCCGGACCCCTTACGGACGAACGATCAGAGGCCAACGCCTTAGACCACTGCGCCACCGGGGCGGCCAAGGAATCTTTATTCGTCAGACTAGGTGACTTTCTTCCAATCATCCATGGCCCAATCTCGATTATCTTAGGTACATTTCATGCGTTGTTGGCGATGACGTGCAGTGAGCATGGGGATCCGCTGGGTCTTCTGCTACGCAGGCCCATGCGCAGAAGGATGCAAGGAACTGTGTGCAGTGACACATTGCCCTGATCACCACTGTTGTAGCTGCGGATTATTTGTCGCACTGTGGCCCTGCGGTCGCTGTGAATAATGCGCGACACTCTCCGCTCACCTATGGCGTCAATGCACAATGAGCTGTGGACGACACGCTACTGGACGACGGTTCTTCGCTCGGTCATCTTTGCAGCACTTTTGATGCGCACTCACTTCACAGCAGCGCGTGAACAACCCACAAGCCACGCCGTTTCCGCGATCGTAGTACTTTGGCGACGCGCCATCACAATTTGTCCTTTATCAAACACCGATAAATCAGCAGTTTTACCCATTCTGACTTCTAACACTATACTAACCAAAAGCTGGTTATCAAGTTGCATATATCCTGCTCTGTGAACTTCACCTACGCCACTGTTTAGTCTCCAGGCACTTTAATTTCTCTAGGCTGATGCTGGTCATAATGTAATGACTCGTCGGTGTAAGTTATTGTGCTTACATTCTACACACTAATAAAATAATCAAAATAACAATTGCGAAAAATATTTATCACTAACTCAAAAATAGGACTATCTTGATTAGTACACAAAAGTTTCTTATTTCTTAATTCATATTAACAATTTTTATTACAGAAATAACATTAGCTTTGTTAACATTTTAGTAAAAGTAACTAAATATGTAAGGTGGCATAGTGGTCTAAGAGATGGCTTCTGATCATTCGTCCGAAAGGGGTGCGGGTTCGAATCCCGGTGAGGCATGGATGTTGTGTTTGTCTTATGACACTGGCTCTCTCCCTTCCCTGGAACCAGTGGGAAAAAATGTTATTAATTGCTGCCTTATGGATTGAGTCAGTGATTTCCAAACTATTTGACGGCGCGATCCCCTTTTGGGCGAGAGTTTTTTCGTGATTCCCATTCACATTTTATTAAAAAAATTGCTGCAAAACGCATTTAAAGCAAAGTTACGCATTCATAATGTTTGGAAAATATATTGTTCAGGTACTAGAAAATTGTTGGCGGCACCACGCTGGCCGCGTCTCTTTTTTTTTTTTTTTTTTTTTTTTTATTGATGGTTTAACGACCACCTTGAGCAACTCAATGTGCTATAAGCAGTCGCCGATCCCTAATTTTGGGTCACTGGCTCTAGGCAAGGGAGAGAGCCAGTGCCGTAAGACAAACACAACATCCATGTCCCAGCGGGATTCGAACCTGGACCCCTATCGGGCGAATGATCAGAGGCCATCATTTAGACCACTGCGGCACAGGGGCTGTCCGTCGTGTTTTCTACAAATGGTTCGCGAAACGTTGCGTCGTCGTTAGCTCATGCAACCGATCAGCGGCGTTTTATAGGCATCTATATTACATCCAATTGATTCAGGAGACGTCATCGATGAAATACAGATGTCCAATGTACGTATGTATACAGACTTCTATTAGTTGTTGTTTGTTGTTGTTTGTAGGTTTAACGACCACCGTGAGCAACTCAATGGGCTATAAGCAGTCGCCCGTCCCTAATTTAGGGTCACTGGTTCCAGGGAAGGGAGAGAGCCTGTGCCGTAAGACAAACACAACATCCATGCCTGACCGGGATTCGAACCCGGACCCCTTACGGACGAATGATCATAGGCTAGCGCCTTAGACCACTGCGCCACCGGGGCGGCAGACTTCTATTAGACATCACATCTAGATGTCCAGTGGACATCCTTAATGGACGAATTTTGGAGCTACCACATGTGGACGTCCATCAGATATATCTCATATAACATCTAATAGTGTCCTTTATGGACGAATTGTGGAGCTATTTGTGCATCCGCACTTTAAATATCCTGCTTCCACAGTTTCAATTTACTGACTTTGGCACATACTGTGAATAAACACAATACGAGACAATTGCGCTGCCATCCCGGTGGCGCAGTGGTCTAAGCGATGGCCTCTGATCATTCGTCCGAACGAAGTCCGGGTTCGAATCCCGGTGAGGCATGGATGTTGTGTTTGTCTTACGTCACTGGTTCTCTCCCTTCCCTGGAACCAGTGACCCGACAATAGGGACGGGCGGCTGCTTATAGCCCATTGAGTTGCTCATGGTGGTCGTTAAACCTCCAAAAAGTGGCGCAGTGGTCTAAGCGATGGCCTCTGATTATTCGTCCGAAAGTGGTCCGGGTTCGAATCCCGGTGAGGCATGGATGTTGTGTTTGTCTTACGGCACTGGCTCTCTCCCTTCCCTGGAACCAGTGACCCTAAATTAGGGACGGGCGACTGCTTATAGCCCATTGAGTTGCTCACGGTGGTCGTTAAACCTCCAATCAAAAAAAAAAAAAACCTCCAAAAAAAAAAAAAAAAAAAAAACAATTGCGCTAAGCCGAGTACAAGTTATTGTAATAATGGTTTGAAGTTGGTCACTTATAAGCAGTAAGTCAGCCATTATTCTTCTTTTGTTTTCTAAGTGTATTTGTGGTCGCGCGTGTGTGTGTGTGTGTGCTGCATGCTTTTAAAAATATTCTTCTGGAAATCTTACAGCAGCCTATAATTATCAGGGCAAAACTGGCCAGGTGGCATTGTCAAGTGTAAGTATGCGTGCGCTGATATCTGGAGAGTAGTGCTTTATCGATTAAAAAGTTTTTAAAAAGGCCGTTGGAGCCTTCTAGGTTTTTTTTTTTTTTTTTTTTTTTTTTTTTTTTTTTTTGATTGGAGGTTTAACGACCACCGTGAGCAACTCGATGCGGCCGCCAAAGTAGCGCAGTGGTCTAAGCGCTGGTTAGGATAATTCGTAAGTGAAGGGTCAGGGTTCGAATCCCGTTGAGGCATGGATGCTTCTGTTTGTCTTACGGCACTGGCTCTCAATGTGTTTTTTTTGTTGTTGCAGGTTTAACTATCACTGTGAGCAACTCAATGGGCTATAAGCAGTCGCCCGTCCCTAATTTAGGGTCACTGGTTCCAGGGAAAGGAAAGAGCCAGTGCCGTAAGACAAACACAACGTCCATGCCTTACCGGGATTCGAACCCGGACCCCTTTCGCACGAATGATCAGAGGCCATCGCTTAGACCACTGCGCCACCGGGGCGGCCTCTCAATGTGTTACTGGCTCTCTGTGTACATTGGTTTTTTAGCATACTGTAAAAACAATGTTTCATGTCCACTTGTTCACAATGTGTTACTTGATCAACACTGGCTCTCTGTGTACATTGGTCATTTAGCATACTGTAAAAACAATGTTTGATGTGAACTTGATCAACTCTGTCTCTCTGATTACATTGGTCATTTAGCATACTGTAAAAACCATGTTTGATGTGTACTTGATCAACTCTGGCTCTCTGTGCACATTGGTCATTTAGCATACTGTAAAAACCATATTTGATGCTTACTTAATCAACACTGGCTCTCTGTGTACATTGGTCATTTAGCATACTGTAAAAACCATATTTGATGCTTACTTAATCAACACTGGCTCTCTGTGTACATTGGTCAGTTAGCATACTGTAAAAACCATGTTTGATGCGTACATGATCAACTCTGGCTCTCTGAGTACATTGGTCATTTAGCATACTGTAAAAACCATGTTTGATGTGTACTTGATCAACTCTGTCTCTCTGTGCACATTGGTCATTTAGCATACTGTAAAAACCATATTTGATGCTTACTTAATCAACACTGGCTCTCTGTGTACATTGGTCATTTAGCATACTGTAAAAACCATATTTGATGCTTACTTAATCAACACTGGCTCTCTGTGTACATTGGTCATTTAGCATACTGTAAAAACCATGTTTGATGCGTACATGATCAACTCTGGCTCTCTGAGTACATTGGTCATTTAGCATACTGTAAAAACCATGTTTGATGTGTACTTGATCAACTCTGGCTCTCTGTGCACATTGGTCATTTAGCATACTGTAAAAACCATATTTGATGCTTACTTAATCAACACTGGCTCTCTGTGTACATTGGTCATTTAGCATACTGTAAAAACCATATTTGATGCTTACTTAATCAACACTGGCTCTCTGTGTACATTGGTCATTTAGCATACTGTAAAAACCATGTTTGATGCGTACATGATCAACTCTGGCTCTCTGAGTACATTGGTCATTTAGCATACTGTAAAAACCATGTTTGATGTGTACTTGATCAACTCTGTCTCTCTGTGCACATTGGTCATTTAGCATACTGTAAAAACCATATTTGATGCTTACTTAATCAACACTGGCTCTCTGTGTACATTGGTCATTTAGCATACTGTAAAAACCATGTTTGATGCGTACTTGATCAACACTGGCTCTCTGTGTACATTGGTCATTTCAGCATACTGTAAAAACCATGTTTGGTGCGTACTTGATCAACACTGGCTCTCTGAGTACATTGGTCATTTAGCATACTGTAAAAACCATGTTTGATGCATACTTGATCAACACTGGCTCTCTGTGTACATTGGTCATTTAGCATACTGTAAAAACCATGTTTGATGCGTACTTGATCAACACTGGCTCTCTGAGTACATTGGTCATTTAGCATACTGTAAAAACCATGTTTGATGTGTACTTGATCAACACTGGCTCTCTGTGTACATTGGTCATTTAGCATACTGCAAAACCATGTTTGATGTGTACTTAATCAACACTGGCTCTCTGTGTACATTGGTCATTTAGCATACTGTAAAAACCATGTTTGATGTGTACTTGATCAACTCTGGCTCTCTGAGTACATTGGTCATTTAGCATACTGTAAAACCATGTTTGATGTGTACTTAATCAACACTGGCTCTCTGAGTACATTGGTCATTTAGCATACTGTAAAAACCATGTTTGATGTGTACTTGATCAACACTGGCTCTCTGTGTACATTGGTCATTTAGCATACTGTAAAAACCATGTTTGATGCGTACTTGATCAACTATGGCTTTCTGAGTACATTGGTCATTTAGCATACTGTAAAAACCATGTTTGATACGTACTTGATCAACACTGGCTCTCTGTGTACATTGGTCATTCAGCATACTGTAAAAACCATGTTTGGTGCGTACTTGATCAACACTGGCTCTCTGAGTACATTGGTCATTTAGCATACTGTAAAAACCATGTTTGATGCGTACTTGATCAACACTGGCTCTCTGAGTACATTGGTCATTTAGCATACTGTAAAAACCATGTTTGATGTGTACTTGATCAACACTGGCTCTCTGTGTACATTGGTCATTTAGCATACTGCAAAACCATGTTTGATGTGTACTTAATCAACACTGGCTCTCTGTGTACATTGGTCATTTAGCATACTGTAAAAACCATGTTTGATGTGTACTTGATCAACTCTGGCTCTCTGAGTACATTGGTCATTTAGCATACTGTAAAACCATGTTTGATGTGTACTTAATCAACACTGGCTCTCTGTGTACATTGGTCATTTAGCATACTGTAAAAACCATGTTTGATGTGTACTTGATCAACTCTGGCTCTCTGAGTACATTGGTCATTTAGCATACTGTAAAAACCATGTTTGATGTGTACTTGATCAACACTGGCTCTCTGTGTACATTGGTCATTTAGCATACTGTAAAAACCATGTTTGATGCGTACTTGATCAACTATGGCTTTCTGAGTACATTGGTCATTTAGCATACTGTAAAAACCATGTTTGATACGTACTTGATCAACACTGGCTCTCTGTGTACATTGGTCATTTAGCATACTGTAAAAACCATGTTTGGTGCGTACTTGATCAACACTGGCTCTCTGAGTACATTGGTCATTTAGCATACTGTAAAAACCATGTTTGATGCGTACTTGATCAACACTGGCTCTCTGTGTACATTGGTCATTTAGCATACTGTAAAACCAAGTTTGATGTGTAGGCCTACTTGTTTATAATATGTCAGATGATCAAAACTGTCTATATCGGTGTACATTGATCATTTGGCATGCTGTCAACACTGTATGATTTGTACTTGTTGCTGTGTAATTTCTGTCTCCTGCTTATGTCTGCCTGTATGTCTTGGTACCACCAGGTACAATAAATCATTAAGAAAAAACCTGCAACAAAAAAAGAGAAACTCAATGTGCTATAATAAAGCCCTCTCGAGTACTAGTCGCCTAAGCCTAAGTGGTTTTCCCTTTGTGACGTCTGTAACCGGGTCATAAGAAACCAAACCCGCTAAGAATGAAATCGAGAAACAATGCTTGCTCGGCATATGCCTTGTACTGAGAGTGCTGAAGAATTGGGGTTCCAAAAAGTAGATATATTTATTAATTTACATTGCATATTTCTTATGTATTGATGAACTAGGATATTTTATTACAAGCATAATAGTTGCCGCGAAACTAAATAGGTTTCTTCTTTGTTTTTCTGATTGAAGGGTTTTTTTTCAATTATTTATTAGTCCCAGGTAACACATACAACTTGAATTCATACATTTGTCGCGGTTAATACATACATCTCGAATTCAGATAAGAACAGTATTGTTTGTTTGTTTTGTTTTATTGAAGGTTTGACGACCACCGTGAGCACTCAATGGGCTATAAGCAGTCACCCGTCCCTAATTTAGGGTCACTGGTTCCAAGGAAGGGAGAGAGCCAGTGCCGTAAACTAACACAACATTCATGCCTCACCGGGATTTGAACCCACACCCCTTTTGGACGAATGATCAGAGGCCATCGCTTAGACCACTGCGCCACCGGGGCGGCAAATACAGTATTGTGAGTCACAGGGTACGAATATTACGCAATACATTAAAATCATCAAAGTACAGATCGAACTTGTGATACAATATACCAGAGTAGCAAACAACAGAGGGAGTGCCAGGGCCGAAAGACAAACACAAATATCCATGCCTTACCGGGATTCGAACCCAGACACCTCAGTTGGGAGAATGATAGG
The DNA here is from genome assembly GCA_039090855.1 of Macrothele yani. Taxonomy (NCBI): domain Eukaryota; kingdom Metazoa; phylum Arthropoda; class Arachnida; order Araneae; family Macrothelidae; genus Macrothele; species Macrothele yani. The sequence continues at coordinate 141,557,823 of CM077009.1, read as the reverse complement.
AAGCTATCGCTTAAACCACTGCGCCATCGGGGCAGCAAAAAAGACATTCTGCGCACTGGATTTTTTTATTGGAAGTTTAACGAGCACCGTGAGCAACTCAATGGGCTATTCACAGAAAAGATGAGTTGGGACGTAGCGCCATCTATTGACATTGTTCGCATTAACAAACCGATTCCGTATCATTATTTACATTTGAGATTTTATTTATATTCACTTTCACATTAACAGATGGATATTTGTATTCTGAATTCGTAGTACTTGGGCAAGAGAATTTTTCTGTAGGAACTAGTGTAATTCATGTGTAAATCTCATTCCTCCTTTATTCTTCAACGTTCTAGGGCCGAGATTTTGGTAAATGTCTAGATTAGCGTCTTAAATTATTTCGTCGGAAAAATGTTAGTACCTGGAAAAAGTGCGACGTACAGATTTTAGAGTATGGAAATTAATGGCAAATGGTGCAGAAATTTCGTATTTTAAATGTCTTCTTAAGATTTTTATAGTAACATTTACCCCTGCAAGTTCGATGCTGTGAAGAGACGTTGCTGTAAGCCTAACGTATCGAACGTACAGGTAAATGTTACGATAAAAAATCTTTAAAAGACATTTGAAACAGAAAATTTCTGCACCATTTGCCATTAATTTTCACAATCTAAAACCTGTACGTCGCACTTTTCCGAAGTACTAATATTTTTCGACGAAATAATTTAAAACGCAAATCTACACATTTACCTACTATTTTACTTAATATGAGTTTATATAGCAGAGGTTTTTTTTCTAAAATTGAATTAGGTACGTAATTATCAGAATGAAAATGCTTACCACAAACAACAGTTGAAGGTAACTTGTCATTTGGAGCAAAATCCTGACGAGATATTTCTTTCAGCAACAGTTGCTTTAGGTTCTAATTTAAGGGAAACTCATGGAATCAAAATCCCACGTTTTTCTTCTTAGAAGATGTGCACATCGGCACACAGCAGTAAACCATTTAGAAAATGGGTTGGATTTAGTTGTGAAAACAACAGTTTGGTTTTACAACTAGAAGGGTTTTTTTAAAAGAAACAAGAAAAAACGACGAACACACACACAATCCCGCAATTCAAACAACGCAGAAACTGAGGTTTTTATACCTTGGGACGCAGTGCCATCTAACGGCTGAAATCGTCCCTAACGCCCACTGGACAATCACTAAAAGTCTATTGTCTTCAACGGTTATGTTACAGCCTGATAGGATCCAGTTCAGCCTTGCCCGTACACCTGTTCGCGTTCTGACATGGGGAGGAGCAGAGTCGTAGCCATGGGAGAAGGGGTCTAGCTCCAGGTGGTCTAGAACCCCCATCCCCCTTCCTCGTCCGAAATGTTTGCCTTCATGGTCAGACATATGTAGGGTGCATAGGAATGTCCTTTTAACCTGAAATAACTTGCGAACGAAGAGAGGTACAGTTATGTAGGTGACAAAACGGTATAGTAAAGTGACTACGCCCGATCGAATGCAACCAATAGCAGCGCCACTAGTGGCGAAATGCGGAAGTTAGCCATTGCAAATCGAAAAGAGATAGAGCAAATTTTCCAATTACAAAGTTGTAGAGCAACAATTAATTAGTACAAAACAACAATTGTTTCTCACGGATAAGATAAATTGTCGCCTGAATACATTAAAACGTCCGAAATCAATGCGCGACGATTCGAATCGGCATATTCACATTTCGCAAATGTAGCCGTATGCAAATGCAGATTGTGCCGTTGTACCGTACCTACGGTATAAAAACCAGTAGCAGGATGTACCCAGATCAAAAGTTTAGGTCTACGTACTCTGGGTGAAAATGGCGAGCTTCACTCACTCCCAAAAATCAGGTGTATGCAACAGCACCTACAAGTCTGCTGGATCTACGCCGTCGTGTTACAGATGCTTGCAATAGTGTGACACCTTCCATGCTGAGGAATGTGCATGCAGCGTTACTTTCACGAATACAAATGTGTATCGTGGGCAATGGCGAACTCTTCGAGCATACTCGACGTTAACCTTTTATCACTGTGCGCCAGTTTGCCTTTTTTTGTTTTTGTTTTGTCTGACGTCACCAAACTGTATTGACATAAGCACGCATGTATACAATAAATTGTGTGTACTTGCTCATACCTATGCCTGTTCCCTTCAAAGGCTCACACAAAAGGTCGCGCATCGGTTTCGGACATTTTAGGGATTCAGGCGACAATTTATTTTATCCGTGTAAAACAAATGTCGTTTTGTACTAATTAATTGATGCTCTACAACTTTGTAATTGGTAATTTTGCTCCATCTCTTTTCGTTTTGCAATGGCTAACTTCCGCATTTAGCCACTAGGGACGCTGCTATTGGTTGTATTCTATCGGGCGTAGTCGCTTTACTATACCGTTATCTCACTTGCATAAATGTACCTCTCTCCGTTCGCAAGTTATTTCAGGCTAAAGGGACTTTCCTATGCACCCTGTATATTCATTATATTGGCTGAATGCATACGTTTTTGTGCTTACGCCCTTGGAGCTAGAACCCACCCTGAAATTAAGTTCTGCGTATTTTCCAGGGGCCCAGTTCTTAGCAAGATGTGGCGGCGCTACATCTTTTCACCCCAACCAGTTTCTTGGAAAAAGTTTTTACAGTTTCGTGATCTTAACAGGTCCCTTTTTTCAGCTTGGTTCATAAAAGTCCATAATTTTAAAAATAGACCTTCTTTTCCATGAAATGAAGCTCCTCAAAATTTTTGTCAGAATGATGATTTTTTAAATTTTAAATAAAAACGCTCGATTATGTTTCCATATCTCAATCAACAATCAACAGAAATATCGACATGCATGTAACTACAATACTGCACTATTAGAAATTGGTAATTTGTAAAAAAACACCGCATAGAATAATAATTTTTATTGTAATAAATTTATTAAACAGTATTACTGCTTAAACCAAAATTATTTATTTTTTATATAACAGAAAGCAATATCAACTTTTTCAAAAAAAAAATATGTCGAATATTTAACTTTATATTGTTGTGACTCGTATGTTTATTAAAAATAAACACAGCAACCCTAATTACAAATACTTTTTTTCTCAGTGCTATTGTAATTAGTAATATAATTCAATATATATGACTTTTCTGTTTTGTATACTGTATGTTTTTATAACTTAAATACGTACATTCGTAATGTTTAAAGTTTCTAAAAATCCCTAAATTTTTCGTCAGGTCCATAAAATGGCACCAATTTTAAAGGCAGAAAGTCCCCGAGTCCTTCTTTCTTCATTGTAGCTTTGTAACTTGTTGAGAGGCCTGACAGTGTGAAAGTTCCGTAAACCTAATGTCTGTTGGAACGATTTGCACAGCGTTGGAAAATTTGAAGCGTAAAATTCACTTACCTACTTTTACCAGAGCATGGACTCAGTCATCACTCATCAGAAAGCCTTCCGTCTTGATTTCAGAGAGGCGAACTCGTCAATAAGCTCGTCACTTAAAAGTTTTGCTTCGATATGGAGCAAAGAGAGCGAATTTAACTTAGTTTCGGTCATAGTGTTCCGCAGATAATTTTTAATCCTTTTCAGGGCCGAAAATGAACGTTCCGCTGAACAGTTTGTGACAGCCGTTCACAAAAACATTCTAAAGGTTATGTCAATATTTGGGAACATCGACTGAAGATTTCGATTACGAAGGAGTTTGCTCATTCTTAGAACTGAATAGTCCTCGACGTGGCAACTTCTCAAATATCCAATGAAATGTACGCATTCGTTTGAAAAAGATGACTCCAAATCATTTTCATAGAACATTCTCAATTTTTCTGCCCTCTCAACAACATTAGTAATTGATGCATGTCCATTAAACTGATTGAAAAGTACAAATATGTCTGCTAACAATTTATATGCTGCTTTTCTTTTCGTTAATTCGGCATTTAAATTTTTTTCTTCCACTCAGCTGGACTTCAGAATTTCTGGCCTCATCAGCCTGAAGTTTACGTTTTTTGGTTCGTCTATAATTCGATTCATAATCCACTGAGGCTTTCGTAAAGGCAATCTACCATTCCGATATTAACATGAACACTTTGTAGCTGCTTGTTTACACTATTAAATCGGTTGAGGATGTCTTTCCAGAAGGTTACCATGAAGGCAGTCTCTAGTCTGTTTAATTGTTTCAATAATCCTGAGCCTTCGCAACGTGCCGCTGGTTTTCCACACATATTGTCGGTGATGGATGTCAGTGCAGAAATCACACTATCCCAGTTTTCATTTAGACATTCGCAGGCTTCGTCACGCGCAGACCATTGAGTATCTGATACATTTTTTATTTTTTTACTCTGAGGTTCCATGAATGAAAGCAACACTTTCCAGCGTTTTGTTGATCCCATAAAAAAACTGTACACTTCGTACCAAATTAAAAAATGAACAGGCTTCTTCACAACTACGAGCAGCACTAGTGCCTATCAAATTCAAAGAGTGCGCAGCGCATGGTACGTAGTGGGCTTTAGGATTGTTTTCCTTAATGCTGGCTTGCAGACCACTATATGCTCCGGACATGTTACTAGCGTTGTCGTACGATTGTCCACGACAATCGGTAATGTCTATCGAATTAGCATTCAAAACATAAATCACTGCATCTGCCAAATTTTCTGACTTGTGTCCAGGATTCGAGAGAAATTGTAAAAATCTTTCAACATGTTGTCCTTCTTCGTTTGTGTACCTCGTCACGAAAGAAAGCTGGTCCACGTGTTAAATATCGGGAGTTGAATAGACGATAATTGAATAGTATTTTGCTTTTTTAACTTCATGGACAATCTTTAATTTCAGGTTTGATGCCATCAACTCAATGACTTCGTCACATATTGTGGAAGACAGATATGATGTCTTTCCCGACCATGGATTTCCATATCGGGTTATGTGATCCGCCAGGAATGGATCGAATTCAGCAATAAGCTCTAGCGACATCATATAATTCCCGTTATGAATATCCCCAACTTTCCCTTCGCGTCCGCGGCTCACCAGCTTTTTGACAACTGCAAAATATCATCATCATTGTCAACCATTATCAGTCCACTGCTGGACGAAGGTCTCTCCAAGCCTTTTCCACAACGGTCTGTCTTGTGCCAGTCTCCTCCATGTCACTCCCGCATACTTTCGAATTTCATCCACCACCCTCCCATGTGGTCTTCTTTTGGGTCTTTTCCTGTCCCTTGGAATTCAATCTAAAATTTCGACTGTCCATCAATGGTCTGTTCTTCTAGCAGTATGTCCAGCCCATTGCAATTTCAGGGATTTAACTCTGGTCATGATGTCTTTCACTCTTGTCATTTATCGGATCCACGAGTTCCTCTTATCTCTCCTGGTTACACCAAGCATGCACCTCTACATGCTTCTTTGAGTTGTCTGCAGCCTTTATATGTCTCTTTTAGTTAAGGTCCACGTCTCTGCACCATACGTAAGCACTGGAAGGATGCATTGATCAAACACTTTTCTTTTAAGACATAATGGCATATTGCTCTTTAAAATTATGCGGTTTCTTCCAAAAGCTCTCCAGGCAAGTTTTATACGCCGATTAATTTCTTCATCAATGTGACCCTCACTTGATATCTGCTGTCCAAGATAAACGTACGCATCTGTTATCTCCAGCTTTTCTCCATCAATCGATAAATCTTCATTTCTTGTAAAAGCATTGTACATCACTTTTGTCTTCCAAAAGTTCATTTTTAATCCCACTTCTTTACTCTTGTCAGCAAGTTCCTGGATCATACTCTGCAGCTCTGATGGGGTAGTTGCAAAAATGACTACATCATCAGCAAAACGAAGGTGGGTTATATAATCTCCATTAATCTTTATCCCTTTGTTTTCCCAGTTCAGTGATTGAAAGACATTTTCCAATGTAGCATTAAAGAGCTTCGGAGATATGGTGTCACCTTGTCTCACTCCCTTTCCAATTTTTATGTGTGCTGTATTTTTAAACAGCCGAATCTTTGCACTTGCATTTTCATAGATGTTATTAATAATATTAATGTAAGCATCTTCAATACTACAAGATTTCAAAGCCATTGTAACTGCTGATGGTTTTACTGAATGAAAGGCCTTTTCATAACCGATAAAAGCCATGCACAATGGAAGTTTTCATAACCGATAAAAGCCATGCACAATGGAAGTTTATATTCCCTCACTCTTTCAATTAGTTCTCTCAGTACGCATGTATTGTTAAATTTAATTTTTTATTTAACCTTTTCATGGCTTAGAAGGTGTTTCTTGATTTGTGGGGTCATTTACGTAAAATACATATATGACATGGCAGGAACCCATATTCAACTGGGTCTTCGCAAAGATGAGTTAAGGCTTTGTTTTGCTGGTTCTTGATAAAGCCAAAGCTCAGCATTTTCAAAACTTTCTGCATTCTTGCATGTTTTTCCCTGCTTGTTTTCAATGATGCCCCCCCCTTTTCTCCTGGTTTTGGCTTCCCGTTATATGCTTCTTGTTGTTGTGGGTGTTTTTTCCGAGAAGTCTTCTCTGCTGCTTTTTCACATTTGGGTTTTGAGGGATTTTTTTTTTTTTAATTTTAATTTTCTTGTTTGTTCCTGATGTTTGTTTGTTCCTGACACTTATATATATATATATATATATAAGTGTAAATATCATGAGCAAACAAAATAAATTTTAAATATATATATAAAGATGAGAACCATACATAAAAGTAAACAAGCCCCACACAAAAAAATCTAGATGCACAAAAGCAGCAGAAGAGAATTTTCAAGAGGTATAATTGATCAAAAACCACAGGAACACAAACTAAATTACAGGAAAATAGTAATGCATAGAAAAAGGTAGTAAGCGAAGGACTGCAAAAAAAAGAAAAGAGACTGCTATGCATGACTTTATCAAGGACCAACATGGATAACCCTCTCTCCCCTCTGCAGCAACATAGAAATGGGTATCTGCTACGACAAATGTGCTTAGTAATTAACTCAAAGATATAGGCCAAATTTGCAAGTTATAAAAAAGGAAGCCACTATTAAAAACAAGGCCACTCTCAAATGATACGAAAGTAAGATTACTTCTTGGCTCTGATCTTCCTGTAATTTAGTTTGTATTCCTCTGGTTTTTGATTAATAATTAATTATATATATATGGTGTCTGATGACTTTATCAATATATACTATATTGATAAAAGTCACCAGACACCCTTTAAAAACCAATTAACGGATCCGCTGCATCGTTAAGATGCGCGGTACAGCTGCAAACGGTATAAAAACAAGCCTGCAGCTGACCGCGATCATATCACACTGTGAGGTTGAGTGAAAATGCAACAGCGGGAGAGAACTGACTTTGAGAAAGAAAAGATTGTTGGGTGCTATATTAGTGGTTTGTCCATAAGAGAAACCGGGAGCCGTTTAAACATTCGCAAGTCAACTGTTTTGGAAGTACTGAATAAGTGGAAGACACATGGAGTGCCTGAAGCAGCAAAACGTACCGACAGACCAAAGAAAATCAGTGACAGAGGACGTCAAAGCCTAAGGAGAGTCGTTACAGCTAATCGACGGAGTACTGCACAAGACCTCAGTGTGCAGGTGAGTAAAAATGCTGAAACCTTGGTATGTACACATACCATTTGCAGAGAACTTTATTCCATGGGTTACCATAGTCGTGCGGCTGCTCATAAGCCTTTCATCTCCACTCGAAATACTACTCGTCCTTTAGCATGGTGTAAAGAACATTTAGCGTGGACCATAGATCAATGGAAATGGGTCCTGTGGACTGATGAACACAGATCCACGAGTCTGATGGCCATATGTAGGTATGGCGGTAGCCCGGGGAACGCTATTTACCACAGTGTACTGTTCCTACGGTCAAGTTTGGAGCTGGCAGTGTACTCGTGTGGCGGTGTTTTTCATGGTATGGTCCCAGCTCACTGGTATCACGGACAAACCTGTAAACCAGCACGTCTACTTCGATATTCTGGACAATTATGCTCTACCAACTCTGTGGCAATACTATGGAACTTAGCCTTGTTGGTACCAGCAGGATAATGCACCGAGCCATAAAGCAAGGACTGTAACGGCGTGGTTTGACGATAATTCTGTATCGTATGTAGCCTGGACAGCACAGAGCCCTGATCTTAATCCCATAGAGCACCCTATGGGGTGAATTAGAGTGCCGCATAAGAAGCTTGGAACCAAGGCCTACTACTAAGAAACAGTTACAGGCAGCATTATGTACTGGATGGAAGCGCATACCTATCGCTATGTTCCAAAACCTTGTCGAAAGCAAAAGTGTCAGTGTATGCTTTAAGGTCAAAGGTGGACATATGCTGTACTAATGTATGTCAATAAATGCTATGTTGTGTTTCTTTTCTAGGTGTCTGGTGACTTTTGTCAATATAGTGTATATATATATATATATACTAAAATGGAACAAAAGCCCTACAAAATCTGCGAAAACCATTAAAATCTAACCGTGCATAAGTAGCTGAAAAGAATAATCAAGGTGAATAATCAAATGAAAACAGAAGGTAATATAACTTAATTGAAAATAAGAAAAAATCAGGAGCTAGTAGGAGAAATGAATGCAGAAGTTTCAAGATTGCTAGCCATGGCTTTTTCAAGGGCCAGCATGGATAACAATCTGTTGTTTCTACAAAGTCCTAGTTAGTTTGGGTTTCTGCTATGTGGGATTGCTATGGTAAGTATGACTGCTCATCATAAGTCAAGGAGTACCAGTAATTCAGAACCTTATTATTCCTTTCTTCATCATTTTTTTTTAACTTCTATTGATCAACTACCACAATTGTAAATGTTAAAAAAAAATTAAAAAAAAAAAAAAAAGGAGAAAAAAATAAAATAAAAAATTCAACATCTGAATAAGCGGTAATAATGAGTTTCAGAAGGCAAAGAATCACTTAGCTGACATTATCCATTACCTGGGTAAATCATCATCTAGGAAGCATACCTCAGGGTAAATGCGGAATGAAACCATTTTCCAAAGGCTACACAATTTATTTCCCACAACTAGGAAACATTAAATTCAAGGAAAAGAATGAAATTTAACTGTGATTTTTTTTTAATTTAGGGCAATCATTCTCAAAAGGATTCAAGCCACTTTTTCCTTACTGACATTGTCACAATCCAGTTAAAGCAAAAATCATCACTTTTCATTTGTTTCATAACTGGAAGATTTCACGAATAACAGCAAGACACTGGTAAAAGGCACGTTTTACCTTACCTACAGTATGCATTTCTAATAATGAAAAACATAACCTGCAAAAGAACCCCCCCCCCCCCCCACCTTCCCCAAGGCATTTCAAAATTACCTTCTGAATATTGCTTCAATGAATTTTCACAAATTAAAATTAGGACTGGTGTTCTTCAAGCACACACACAGCACTCCAGTAGTTATACTATCTTCCCGAAGAAACATTTGCTTTGAAAGATTACTTTTCTGAGCAAATTGTTGGGAGTATGGCATCATATTGGTAATGCTTTTATATGTGAATGATCATATACTTCAAAAGATCACTTTTCCAAGGAAATACTTTGCAGCATGCAACTGCACCTTGGTGAGGCTAGAATATGCCTTGGGAGATTACTTTTGTGAGCAAACTGTTTGAAGCATATGTCCAATAGGTAAGGCTTTTAAAAAACCTGTATGAAAGAGCATATGCTTTGAAAGATGACTTTTCTGAGTAAATTGTTTGGAGCATACATCACATTCATGAGGCTTTTCACCTGTGTGAATGAGCATATGCTTTGAAAGATGACTGTTTTCAGTAAATTTTTTGGAGCATACATCACATTGGTGAGGCTTTTCACCTGTGTGAAGAAGTATATGATTTAAAAGAGTACCTCTCTGAGTAAATTGTTTAGAGCACACATTACAGCGGTGAGGCTTTTCACCTGTGTGCAGAAGCATATGCTTTGAAAGAGAACTTTTCTGGGTAAATTGTTTGGAACATATATCACATTGGTGAGGCTTCTCAGCTGTGTGAAGGAGCATATGCCTTGAAAGATTACTTTTGTGTGCAAATTGTTTGAAGCATATGTCACATCGCTGTGCTTTTCCACCAGTGTGAATCACCATGTGCTTTGAAAGACCACTTTTCCGAGTAAATTCTTTGGAGCATGCATCACAATGATGAGGCTTTTCACTTGTGTGAACAAGAATATGCTTTGAAAGATTACTTTTGCTAGTAAATTGTTTGGAGCATACATCACAATGGTGTGGCTTTTCACCAGTGTGAATGACCATATGATTTGAAAGAGAACACTTCTGAGTAAATCTTTTGGAACATACATCACATTGATGAGGCTTTTCACCTGTGTGAAGGAGCCTATGCCTTGAAAGATGACTTTGTTGTGTAAATTGTTTGGAGCATACATCACATTGGTAAGGCTTTTCACCTGTGTGAAGGAGTACATGTTTTGAAAGATCATTTTTCCGAGTAAATTGTCTGGAGCATACAACACATTGGTGAGGTTTTTCACCAGTGTGAATCAGCATATGCTTTGAAAGATCACTTCTATGAGTAAATTGTGTGAAGCATATATCACATTTGTGTGGGCTATCTCCTGAGTGAAGGAGTATATCTTTTAAAAGCTCAGCTTTTTGTGCATACATTTTACTTGCAACATTTTTTGTTTGCTTGAAGCAATTTATGTTTTGAAAAATGATCTCCAAACCATTTCAGGCACTGGAAAGGTTTCTCACCTGAAACAAGGAGCTCATGCCCTGATAACTTATCTTCTTCCTTGAACTGCTTAGAACACATATCAGAATTGTAAGTCTGTCCCCCTGCATGGGCCTTTGTATGCTTTAAAAGACTACCTTGCTGTGTGAATGCCTTGAGACACACATCACACTGGAAAGATTTTTCACTTGTGTGATGCTGCACGTCTTGCAAAGCTGGATTCTGTTGTGAATTTCTGAAAGCATACTTCACACTCCAAAATATCTTCATTTGTATCTGTTACATTGTCTGTATTTGGGTCCTTTTTCACCTCCTTTATAACCAATTTTTCTATGACTTCTACAGAAATACTTTTCAGTGGCTCCATGCACACAAATTTACAATTTCCGTTTATTCCACACATCAAACCCAATAATTCCCATTTTGATGTTTCTGCAGTTGTGTTGTTTGCACATGCAGAAAAATACTTAGCAGTGTCATGCTGGATGTCAAAAGGAAAATTAGGAATACTTTAAAACATCTCATTAATTCAAACGTGTCAGGAAAAACAGAAATAACACCATGCCTTTATACAGCAGATTTTATGAAATCGCGGAGCAAAATGAAAGTAAATATATGACCTTTTGGTCCCACTAAAATTTGGATTGTTGGAACTAATGTTTGCATAAAAGCAAAGCATTCGTGCTACTCCCATTCGCCCACACTGCTCAATTTCTTCAAGAATATTTCATCAGCTTTTCCAAAAAATAGTTAAAAATTTTAATTGCGAATACTACCTCAGACACCTAAATTCGTGAACTGCGGATCTTGCTCTGTACTTGCCATATAATTAGGGTTTTTTTACATATTAAATGGGGCTGGGTTTTTTCCAAAAAGTCATTGCCGATCGGAATGAAGACCGAGCACAACACGGAAAAAAATATATTTCCGGTGATTGGGCAGTAGGCGTTAGAGACGATTTTTTCCGATAGATGTCACTGCATCACCTAGCTGTAACATTGGGTATACATTGGGCAAAAACAGCGAGGACAGAAAAGATGAGTTGGGACGCAGCGTCGTCTATTGACATAGTTCGCACAAACAAACTGATTCCGTATCATTTCCACTTGAGATTTTATTTATATTCACTTTTACATGAACAGATGGATATTTGCATTCTGAATTCGTAGTACTTGGGCAAGAGAATTTTTCTGTAGGAACTGGTGTAATTTATGTGTAAATCTCATTCCTCCTTTATTCTTCAACGATCCAGGGTTGAGATTTTGGTAAATGTGTAGATTAGCGTCTTAAATTATTTCGTCGGAAAAATGTTAGTACCTGGAAAAAGTGCGACGTACAGATTTTAGAGTATAGAAATTAATGGCAAATGGTGCAGCAATTTCCTCTTTCAAATGTCTTTTAAAGATTTTTATCGTAGCATTTACCTGTAAGTTCAATGCGTTAAGACTACGGCAGGATCTCTTCACAGCATCGAACTTATACATAAATGTTACGATGAAAATCTTTAAGACATTTAAAAGAGGAAATTTCTGCACCATTTGCCATTAGTTTCCATAATCTAAAATCTGTACGTTGCACTTTTCCCAGGTACTAATATTTTTCCGACGAAAATAAAAGGCAAATCTACAGATTCACCTACTATTTTACTTAATATGAATTTATACAGCTGAGGCTTTTTTCTAAAACTGAATTAGGTACGTAATTATCAGAATGAAAATGCTTACCACAAACAACAGTTGAAGGTGACTTGTCATTTGGAGCAAAATCCTGACGAGATATTGCTTTCAGCAACAGTTGCTTTAGGTTCTGTTTTGAGGGGAACTCGTGGAATGAAAATCCCCCGTTTTTCTTCTCAGAAGATGTGCACATCGGCACACAACAGTAAACCATTTTGAAAATGGGTTAGCCGCCCCGGTGGCGCAGTGGTCTAAGGCGTTGGCCTCTGATCATTCGTCCGAAGGGGTCCGGGTTCGAATCCCGGTGAGGCATGGATGTTGTGTTTGTCTTACGGCACTGGATCTCTCCCTTCCCTGGAACCAGTGACCCTAAATCAGGGACGGGCGACTGCTTATAGCCCATTGAGTTGCTCACGGTGGTCGTTAAACCTCCAATCAAAAAAAAAAAAAAAAAAAAAAAAAAAATGGGTTATATTTTGTTGTGAAAACAACAGTTTGGTTTTAAAAGTGTAAGGTTTTTTTAAAAGAAACAAGAAAAAACAACTAACATACACAATCCAGCAATTCAAACAACGTGTAAACTAAGTTGTTTACAAGGAGGTTAGAAGTAAGAGGAGGTGACAACAGCCCCTCTCCCTGTGCTTCTCGCGTGACGCCACTTTTTATCAGCTGATTACGCCAATGCGCCCAACCTAAGAATCTCCTGTATATCTCTATGGGGAAATCGCGAGTTTGAACGGGTTTTTCGGACCCTTACTCTACCCATACAGGCATGAAAAAAATTGAGGTTGAAATATTCATTCCCATAACAAAAAATTTCCAGAAAAAACAGGAAAATATGTGTTGGTCTTTCTTTAAAAAATTGAACAAAATAATGATTTTTTCAGCAGAAGTGCATAGTGCGCATGGTTACTAACTGCCCATGTGCAATAACCATGCATACTGCCCATGCGCAAGTAACCATGTTTAAAATATAACCAAAAGCCTAATGTTAAGAAATACGAAGTTTGAAATATTCCTTCTTTCCATCCTTGGTTTGCATGCGCTAAGCAAAACTGCTTAAGCCACAGGAAGTGACGTCACGTTCCCGAACTCTCGCAACGCAAACTCCCATCACCTCAGAGAGAGGACAGAAACAGCTGATCTGTTTTGGCTTCACTCCAAATGGGTCCCTTCACATCCTCTTCTTCTAACCTCCTTGGTTGTTTATACCTTGGGACGCAGTGCCATCTAACGGCTGAAATCATCCCTAACGCCAACTGGCCAATCACCTAAAAGTCTATTGTCATCAACGTTAATGTTATAGCCTGTTCTTCATCCAGTTCAGCCTTGGTATAACTAAAAGGCTCGTTTACACTGAGCAAGTTGGCTTGAACAAGCAGCTTTCAAGTCTGCTTGAGCCGCCCCGATGGCGCAGTGGTCTAAGCGATGGCCTCTGATCATTCGTCCGAAAGGGCTCCGGGTTCGAATCCCGGTGAGGCATGGATGTTGTGTTTGTCTTACGGCACTGGCTCCCTCCTTCCCTGGAACCAGTGACCCTAAATTAAGGACGGGTGACTGCTTATAGCCCATTGAGTTGCTCACGGTGGTCGCTCAACCTCCAATCAAAAAAAAAAAAAGTCTGCTTGAAAGGAGAAACTTGAAAGCGGAGTCCGTTTACACGCTTCAAGTGTTTGCTTCAAGCGTGGTGCGGAATTTTTACGCAAAAAATATGGCGGATCAACGTGTTGGAAAGGCTGGCCGGCTCCGGGCTTGCGTAGGTATTAACGCCGAAGAGCTATTAAAATGATGAATTGCATATTGTTTGTGCCTCAAAAGAAAACGTGAGTGCGAGATTAGATTTCTCGACGGGAACTGCTCGGAATGTTATAACGTGAGATTTTTTTTTTGCTTGGAGGTTTAACGACCACCGTGAGCAACTCAATGGGCTATAAGCAGTCGCCCGTCCCTAATTTAGGGTCACTGGTTCCAGGGAAGGGAGAGAGCCAGTGCCTAAAGACAAACACAACATCCATGCCTGACCGGGATTCGAACCCGGACCCCTTACGGACGAATGATCAGAGGCCAACGCCTTAGACCACTACGCCACCGGGGCGGCTAACGTGAGATCGCGCTAAAAGATCAAGAATCGCAGAGAAATCGTTTACGATCTATCGAAAATAAAATTAGAGGAACTCTTGAATCTGGTGCGGCCAAATATACAAAAGGTGAACATCAAGGTTCTTTAACACAAAAGGTTGTGCCCGTGAGACCCCTGTAAAGCTTCCCCTTCGCGGGAGTGCGGAGGAGGTGGCCTGATGACGTCAGCTGCCTTACAGCAGGGCTCTAGCTAGTTTAGTGCACCGAAGGTCAAAGCTGTCGCAAATGTCATTTGACTCTTGTTCAAAGAGCTGTTTTTTCTACTTCTAGAATAATTTTAGTGTATATATTTAGTAAGTGGAATAGCTAAGCTTGTTTGCAAATAGTTTATTCTTTCGAGATGCCTTCGAGTTCCTACACTGTTGGGCGTGGCGTCCCCAATTCGACAGTTCATTTGGGGACATATACGTACACAAAATAAATATGCTAATCTTTTTGTCACAAAACTGTAATGCTTCAATAAATGTGATGCTACATAAGAAAATTTGTCTTAAAAGGATATAACTTGTAGAATGTTGGTAATTTGTATTGACAAAGTAGAATTATGATGACGAGAACATTCTAGCAAAAGTAAAATGCTTTACCTTAGGTATATGTGCCGAATTAAAATCAAGCTGTACACCAAATTAATTGCATGGCGAATTTTTCATTTTTTATTTATTTATTTTTTTTTTTTTTGATTGGAGGTTTAACGACCACCGTGAGCAACTCAATGGGCTATAAGCAGTCGCCCGTCCCTAATTTAGGGTCACTGGTTCCAGGGTGGAAGAGAACCAGTGCCGTAACACAAACACAACATCCATGCCTGACCGGGATTCGAACCCGGACCCCTTACGGACGAATGATCAGAGGCCAGCGCCTTAGACCACTGCTCCACCGGGGCGACTTTTTCATTTTGCCGAAGTTCTTCCAGGAACTCAAAACACGTGCAGTCGAAATTTGACCGTGCCAGTGGTGCAGTGTCTTTCTTAGTGCTTGCTGGTCACTGATGATGATTCGTACAAGTTGGCACGGGTTTGAGTCCCGAATGAGGCATGGGTGGTGTGTTTGTCTTACAGCGCTTGCTCTCTCCCTTCCCTAGAACGAATGTCTCTAAATTAGAGACCGGTGACTGCGTATAGCCCTGATTTCTCGCGGTGGTCATTAAACTCGGAAAGCAGAAAAACAAAAATTGGCAAAATTTGTTTTCAGAAGAACTTCTAAGAACATTTTTCATTAGAAATCTAATGAACACGTGTAAATTCGAGGACACTTGAGGACAAACATCAAAATTCGAGGACTGTCCTCAAGAATTGGGGACTTCTGGTCAGCTTAATCATGCACATGTAGAAATACGATCTTGCGAAATATTGTTCACAGTATTAGAAACGAATCTTCTACAAGTCTATTTATTAGACCACAAGAATATACAAATCCGTAGATCGCAAAGACGCCACTTTCCGTGAAAAAAAAAAAACAGGTTGTAAGTCGAAAACAGCCGCATCTCATTTCAGTACACAATTTTTTTCTTCAACAGAAAGTGTATACACATGCTGACAAATAATAAAACACAAAACAATGCGAAATACATGATTTTTTGTAACTATGCAAACTTAAAATAACGAATGCATCAGTAAAGCCAAGGGTGAAGTTTGTGTTTAAAACTGGCTGAATGGCACTTTCCAACTAATAAGGTGATGCATGCATGCTGCATTACTATTCACCTAAAAAAATTTTTGCTGACACTTGTATAATAATAATAATAATAATAAAAAAAAAAAAAAAAAAGAATATAACATTTTTTTTTTGCTCATTTTGTTAGGCATCTGTTTTTAATTACTTTACATTTCCTCCATACTCAGTATGTACACATTTACCATAAAAAATGTAAAAATGGCAATAAAAAATTGCATTTTTCATTTCACATGACAAGAACAAAATTTACCATTTGCTCCAGTAAAATAAATAATTCAGTGGTCTGATGTAACTTTTACTGACCAATGGCCTGTGGACCATTGGATATTTAAACACTGGTGCATATTTTCATATTTTTGGGTTTTAATAACTACCATGAGCAAATCATGGGTTAAGGCCTGACCCTTATTATTTAGGCGCCACTGGTTCCAAGGAAGGAGATAGAGTTAGCGCTATCAAACAAGCTCACCACTCATGTCACACCTGGACTGGAACTGTGGCCCACCTCAGAGAAAATGGTCAGAAGCCATTGCCTCAGCCTACTGCTGTGGTCTGGCGATGTCACATAACATTTATAGGCACTACAATATTCTGGTATTGCAATACAGACGTAGTGTGGATCAATCAATCAAATTTTACTTAATGACATTATAATGTTAATGAATTTCTTTTATTACTATTTTACTAGAATTTTGGAAGTCCCACAGAATATGGTTGACTAACAGGCAGCAGGGAACTCTTAAATATTATAAATCATATGGGGTATGCTGTAGATTCATAAACATGTGGTGGTGTAGTATGTAATTCTGGTTTGGGATTGTGGGAAGCAGTAGCTAACAGAATTTAGAAGTTACTGTAAGATTTTGTAAGGTACACATAATATCCCGAGAGGTAGGAATAAGAAGAATACAATCCACACATAACAGGTAAATGTAGATTGTGGGAAAGCATGTTGTAGTTATGTTAAATTTTTGAAACACAGAGCACTTTTGGCCCAACTTGGGTCTTGATCACTTGTAAACCAAGTGATAAAGAACTAAGCTGCATCAAAAGTGCTTCTGTGTTTCTAAAATTTCTTAATGTATTCATAACTTGTATGCTTTAATACAACCTACATCTAGAGAGATAATTCTAATGATAATCTACAAAGCAATTGCAAAACATTTTATTTTTCCATGCAGGTTCTGTGTATCAGTACTCTTCCGTGAAGCTGTCATAACTGAGCTAGAATGTATAAATATAAAGCTGTGAGTTTGAATGATGAACAATCAGTTTCACGATAACAGCTTTCTTTTTGCAATTTACTATGGGTCATATTGATTGATTTAATAAAATTTGATAAGGACTATTGGTTCCCCTTTTTGGTGTGTGTATGTGTTTTATATTACAATTTCAATGTTCTGTCATTCTTTACATTAAATTTGCTCGGGATTAAAACTGGGAGATCATACCATCAGAGAACATTATTCTGAAAGATTTATTTACCTAGAAAAGTTTTGTTTCCTTTCATGTGTACTGAATTGTTTGTGAATCAGATTACTAATTTCAATGAGAGAACATTGTGTGTGTGGGGGGGGGGCATGGCATTTATTTTGATTATTATTTTATAAGCTATGTAGTAGGATCATTGGGAAACAAGAGTTCCTCTAGTCATGCTTTAAAAAAGAGTGTTCTTCAAGGTTCTGAAAGCTTAACCTTACCAGTGGTTTTACAGCCAAAGGTGATTTAGAGTTGTTGGTGTTTTTTTCCCATGAACAAAGGAAATTTTTTTTTTATTATTATTTTTTGATTGGAGGTTTAACGACCACCGTGAGCAACTCAATGGGCTATAAGCAGTCGCCCGTCCCTAATTTAGGGTCACTGGTTCCAGGGAAGGGAGAGAGCCAGTGCCTAAAGACAAACACAACATCCATGCCTCACCGGGATTCGAACCCGGACCCCGTTCGGACGAATGATCAGAGGCCATCGCTTAGACCACTGCGTTACCGGGCGGCTGAACAAAGGAAATAAAATTTTTGATTTATTATGTAGTCATTGGTCTGCCTCAAAAACATAAAATAAATGCTGGTGATACTCATCCAAGCAAATGACACACAGATCTTCAATGTTTGGGAATATTAGAACTCAAGTGCTCATTTGGAAGCAACAATTACAATAAGGTTTTTTTTTGTTTTTTGTTTGTTTGTGTGTGTACACTATCCACAATATTTTACAAATAGTTCTGCTGTCAAAACTGGAATGGATTATAACTTCTTAGCCACTGATAAACTGCCTGCAAGTCTCTATGCAAATTATTGGTAAATCAGTTTGATTACCAATCATTATAATATGAATGTAACTGCTATGCATTAAGCAAATACAGTAGCTCTATACAACAAATAAATAAATGAAATTAAAAAATAGCTGTTTACATGAGCATAATGTAGCAGGTACATAATATAAACTGTGTTTTATGGTAAAATGCTCACTTCATAGAAGATCTGCTAAAGATCATCTGCAGTTGTCCTGATAAGATTTGTGGGTATAACTGTACAGGTAGAGCTATTTACATGGGTATAATGTAGCCCATTTTACATATACTGTACATGATTATGAAAACCTGGAACTGGGCATGGCACACCACAGAATTTCAGTTGCAATATTAACTTTACTTCATAATTTTTGGAAGATCTGTATGTATTTGTAACTGGGACTACATTTTTTCTGGTTTATTTGTTACCATACTACTGCCCACAAGTACATGATGAGGGAAAGGAAGTAACTGAAACTTCAGAGCACTTTTCATTCTCTTTTGTTCCAGACAGTTAACAAGATCAACATTCTTTCACATGGTAAACAGTCAAGAAACTACTGAACATAGAAAGGATATTTTAATGCTAAATACCTATGTAGACTAAAGGACAATGAAGCTATCTATACTGAAAACTCACCTTCTTGTCACTCCATGGAAAGGAATTTAACACACACATGCGAGTTTTAAGTATAGATAACTCTGTTGTCCTTTAGTCTTTATAGGTATTCAGTGTTACTGCTATACAATTTAAAAATATTTATAATCAGTGAGATTTCTTTTTTTTTTTTTATAGTGGAGGTCTATCACCATGAGCAACTCAATGGGCTATAAGCAGTTGCCCGTCCCTAAATTACCAGTGAGATAAGGTTAAGCTTTTCTCATTGAAGTTTATAGTAAAGCATAATACTTTAATGGTTTTAACTTACCTATGTAACAAATGTCAACTCTGAATAAAATGCTATGGCATTACATCCAGTTATTTCCATTAAATCTTAATTTAGTTGTTTATCAAAGCCTAAGAAGCAAGTCTTGTTTCCTCAACCAGTGTTGCTGCAAATTTCTGGAAAACTCACAACACAAAGGCATATTTAGCCAGCCCCCCTCCCCCTCCAAAGTTAAAGAAAAGACATTCAAAGGTTATAAAAATAATAGTGATAGAAAAACAGCTCTAAATTATCCAAAATTTTCAGGTACATATCATTATAGTATTTAATAAAGCTAAATTTTCAACAAATGAGATGCATTACAATATGGTGGTCACTGTTGCGTTGATTCCCAATTAGCATTACACCGGGCAGATGTAATACAATTCCAACGTAACCAGTTTTTTTTCTCACAGGCTCATTTTTCATACTTTAAAAAGTTCATATGCTACACACATACAGCACATGGATTTGTATTCTCAGTCAAACACAAAATGGAATTTATTTAAAGAAAACTGCGGGTACTACATGGAATGTCCTAAAGAACCTGGCCAAGAAATAAAGATACATATATTACATACGTAAAAAGCAACACTTGATACCATGGAAATGATAATGGCATAGGTCTCTCTGAGAAATTTCAAGTGGAGTTGCAATTTCTAAGGGAAGCGAAACTTTACATTCATGCACTTATATTTCAGATCTGAATCTGATTTGCAAAATAAAAAAGAAATAAAAAAAATGCCAGAATCAGAAATGTATTTTAGAATGTATATAGAACTGAAAAAAGTATCACTGTTATTCCCCCTCCCTCCAAAAAAAAAAAAAAAAAAAAAACTCAGTGCCTTTCATGGGCTGGAGTAGTTGATAGCTGGCTGTATCTGGATCCAGTAGTCGGCACTGCCCTATGAAGTTAACCATTCTCTCAATACCATTGACATCTAAGAACAAGGAGTGTTTCCTATTTAAACAGGTTTTAACCCATTATTTTCCTTAAATTTTTTTATTAAAAACACATAAAGACCATCTCAAACACGCACAATAAATTACTACAGGGCACACATGAATCTGGTATCAATAAATCAACATGAACTTTTATTTAACAGTTACATTTAAAAATGCATATTAGTATCACACTATTAGATGATTCATGGTTTAACTGGATGAAAACATTCCAACTTACGTGCTGCAGTTCTTTCACTGATCAGATGTGGTTACATATTATCCACACTTGAAGAGTTCTTTGCAATGACAATCTCCTTAGATGTGCTCGTCTGCAGTGTTACCTAATGCATCAATTTGCATCAAGTTACCTAATGCATCAAATTCATATTCTCCACAGATCTGACACATTTCCTGTATAATTTATCTATTACAGTTTCAATATGTGATGTTGAACTTTTTTCCCTTTTAGTTATTTTGTTCCAAAAAGGCTTTGGGGGTGATGTTGCTTCTGCAACTTCTTCAGAGGCCTCTGACACAAAAGCACTGGCACAAACTTGAGAAGGCACATAATCTTCATCATTGTATATGTTGGTATTTAATAGCTAAATATGGTAAAATAAATTTGAAATGATTCAATCATAATGATTAAATGAAAATGCCATAACTTCATTTCAGCCAAGTATTTAAATTAAAGAAAATAATTAAAACTGAAATGGGACAAAGGTACACTAGTTTGCTTATTTAGGAATAAAAATGGTAAACTGTTGTATGACACATTTTATGGACAGGGTCTGTTAATGAGACATGCAGTTCTGATAATTTAATACACAAAATTCTTTATCGCAATACACAACTTGTGCATGCCTCTCCCTCCCATAACACCCCACCTTATTTTTGGAATGAAAATTAGTATTAACATGTGAAATACTAATAGCTCTAAAATAATAATAATAATCGTATCATAACAGATTATGAGAAGTTGAATAATATGAAAAGAAACGGAAGGAAATTAATTCCCTTCACCTTTAGAATATTTTGTGTTATTCATCTCTATTGTTTGTAATCAGCTGCTAAGTATCACATTCACATATGTTGAAACCAAGACATAGGTGGTAATTGAAGCCATAATGAATGATGTAAGCATGTATTTTCTTTGACATTAAAAAAATCAAGTCCACATGAAGTCTCTGTTAAGTTTTCAATTTCTTCTCCATAGACCACTGGAGTTATACAACATTTTCACATGTGTATGCAATCAAGCAATTATACAATAAATATTCAGAACATCCTTTTCTATTCAGAAATACTCCAAAATTTATGCATTGTTAAATACATAGATCAGACAATATTTCATTTTGGCAGAATTTTAAAAGCAGAAACCACATATGAATATGACATTCTAAGAAGAAAATGGGGAAAACAACACTTACACTTTCAGATTAACATCAGCAAAATATGATAAACATATTGCTGATATGTTTTTCTAGTCAGATGCAGTTTTGCTGACACATGTTTTACTACTATGAAAATTTCCAAATCTTTTTCTTCCGTAGTAAAGAAATATTTGAAACACCCAATCTTTGAAGAAAATTGGAAAACAAAAAGCAGCATGCACATCTTCCCAAGCAGAATATTCTACTTTATTAAATTTGCTGTAATATTTGGCATAAAATGCACAAATTTGCTTGCCTGGTGGGATCTTGATAAAATAGTGTAGGTTTGGTTGACCTGTGTGACCTTGAATAGTGTATTTTAAACTCTAAAATGATTACCATATTACAAAATTAGAAAGACTTAGCTCTTAAGTCCCAGTCAGACTTAGGCTATGTCAGAAATTCTGCATGAGCAGTGGATTCAAATATTTACATATGGTTCTACAGATATATAACTATTCAGGAAAGAATGTAGAAAAACATTCAAAATGAAGGAGTATAAGAAGTACTAGCTATTCACATTACATCAGCAGAAACTATTGACTATCACAGAATGGAATGCATTATGTGATGTACCACAAATCACAATGGAAAATTTCACTGTGCCAACTTGGAGAACCATTATTTACTTGGTAAGCAACAACTGTTCCTTGTAAGTAAAACTATTATATACTCTTTGTATTTATATCATTAACCAGTAATATAGGTATATACACACACACACACACACACACACACACACACAAACCCCTTAAGATACCTCTATGCTTGCTAAGCATTTATTCATTTATATTAGTCCTTAATACATACATTCCAAATAAATTTCATAACTCCAGAAAGTGCAAAAACCACAATATTTGTTGAATTGCCACAATTCTCTTTAAGTGTGAGAAAATAGCAACAGTGGTGAGTTGCTTTCATAGCAACAAAAGTTCATACAGTCAGTAAGGTAATCAATGGAGTCAGAAGGCAATAACTGTAATTAATGAATAAAGAGTTAGTTGTCTTGGTGGGCACTGGGCAGCAAATTATCTCTTGCCCATAATAGATCAAATGGTGGGAATTATACAATGAAGTATCTCAATTTCCTTTTATGCACTGCCCACCAATGAGGAAAAAAATACATTTTGACTTAGCTCAATATTCTATAATCTCATCATGCCACCAGCCTCACACTCCTTTGGTTGGACTGAAGTGGCGTGCATACGGTGTCAATATTAAATCTGTTAGGCCTAATGCAATTCAAAGCAGTTGGATCAAAATAGTTTAGGAGGAATCAGTGGAAATTGGAGATGAGACACTGGGAGAAGGGGGTCAACTACTATAAGGTTTACTGCCTGTAGAAGTGATTTGGGAAGCTATTCACATTACAACAGTAGAAACCCTAGAAAATCACAGACTGAATAGCCAGCCAACAGGGTTTCAAACTCTCAGAGGAAAGTCAACAACCCACGCTCACGTGGGATGATACTAATTTGCCAATTGTACCAAAATGGTGGTTATATACATAAACAAATTATTAGAGACCACCCTGATGTAGCAATTCAATATGTAAATGGTGAGTGTGTCATTAGCATTAGTATTACAAAACTTTTAGTAAGTATTTGTTTTTATTGGGGGTTTAACGACCACTGTGAGCAACTCAGTGGGCTATAAGCAGTTGCCCATCCCTAATTTAGGGTCACTGGTTGCAGCAAAGGGAGAGAGCTACTACCGTAAGACAAATGCAACATCCATGCCTCATCGGAATTTGAACCAGGACCCATCTCAGACAAATGATCAGAAGCCATCATTTAGACCACAGCACCACCAAGGAGGCATTAGGAAGTATTACTACCAAATAAAATGCATGCACATGGCAGATTCAATTCTCTTGTCTTGCATATTGCTCACATTATGAAAACATTATATGGGAATTATCTGCTTCATGGTTGACATATGCTCATGTTTCACAACAGTTTACAAAATGATTTGTTTGAGTTATGTTCCATACTGTTGATATTCACATTTTTTTTTTACTTCAAATCTAAGCACTTGCCACTAATACCATCACTTATGTCGTGTACCTGTTATTAGCAATTAGATTATTCCTGGGTGGATTGATTTCATGATACATTATGCATGTAGAACAAATTGCAGCCTTTATATATATATATATATATATATATATATATAAAGAGTAAAGAAGTGGGATTAAAAATGAACTTTCAGAAGACAAAAGTGATGTTCAATGCTTTTACAAGAAATGAAGATTTATCGATTGATGGAGAAAAACTGGAGATAACAGATACGTATGTTTATCTTGGACAGCAGATATCAAGTGAGGGTCACATTGATGAAGAAATTAATCGGCGTACAAAACTTGCCTGGAGAGCTTTTGGAAGAAACAGCATAATTTTCAAGAGCAATATGCCATTATGTCTTAAAAGAAAAGTGTTTGATCAATGCATCCTTCCAGTGCTTACGTATGGTGCAGAGACGTGGACCTTAACTAAAAGAGACATACAAAGGCTGCAGACAACTCAAAGCAGCATTGACAGGTGCATGCTTGGTATAACCAGGAGAGATAAGAAGAGGAACTCGTGGATCCGAAAAATGACGAGAGTGGAAGACATCATGATCAGAGTTAAATCCCTGAAATGGCAATGGGCTGGACATACTGCCAGAAGGACAGACCATAGATGGACAGCCGAAATTTTAGATTGGATTCCAAGGGACAGGAAAAGACCCAGAAAAAGACCACATGGGAGATGGGTGGATGAAATTCGTAAATATGCGGGAGTGACATGGAGGAGACTGGCACAAGACAGACCGTTGTGGAGGAAACTTGGGGAGACCTTCGTCCAGCAGTGGATTGATAATGGTTGACAATGATGATGATGATGATATATATAGTTGACTCTTAATAACTCAAACTTAAAATTTCTTGCACATGTTCTATTCACATAATGCTTCTTTGATAACTCAAATTTTTCCCATGCTCCCTTTGCATTCAACCATATGTATTGCACATATGAACACATAATTCTGATTGAAAAAAGTTACAAAATGTAACATTTCCACGTACCAGAAGAGAATGTGTGTTAGAAATTCTTTAGAAAGAATGTATCATGCAGAATTATTTTTTTCTTTACATGGTCTCCTGAGAATACTTGAAAATTAAGCAAGGCTGCTGTGGATTTTTTTTTTGTATACATTATCAAAATGCTGGAACATGTTCTTCAAAAACATTAATATTTCTGATACAGCAACCACACAATTCACGTGCTTTTAGAAGGAACCATTAAAACCTGTTTAAGGGGGGAAATACCAGCAACAGCTATTTTCTACTACAAATTACATTTATATTTCTGTTGAAGTACAAATGTGATTCATAGTAAAATGAATCAAATTTTTTCAATTCAGATATGTTATAGGTCTGCTATCATTTAGCTGCCTTCTAAAATTCAAAACAAAATGGTTGTTAATTTAATACTTTTTCTATTGGATTAATGGTTATTCTATTGGGTATAATAAATATATTGTTATGTCAAATTAATCAACTGCCCTGATTAATCAAGTGTAAAGTAATTGAAAGTACAGGCATCTCTGACTTGAATCATTAATTTTCTGGCATTCTTGAAATCTTCTGACCATGTCTATCCTACCTAATGTTTGAGTGCCTTGCAATGATAATGATGACAGCTAAAAAAATTACAACCTACAGATAATTTTGTTGTTGTTTTGGGGTTTAACAACTGTCGCAAGCACCTATGAGCTTATATGCAATTGTCTACCCCTGATTTAGGACAACTGGTTGCAGGGAAGGGAAGGAGCCAAATTCACAAGACAAATACATCACACATACCTAGAACCAAGGATTTGCTCAGACAATTAATTAGAAAACATCTCAGAATGCTCAGTCACCAGAGTGGCACTGTTAATTCATTTGGATTAATTCATTGTTTTTCACATAGTTAATTCATTTGGATTAATTCATTGTTTTTCACATAGTTATTTCATTGTTTTTCACATAGTTATTTCATTTGGATTAATTCATTGTTTTTCACATAGTTATTTCATTTGGATTAATTCATTGTTTTTCACATAGTTATTTCATTGTTTTTCACATAGTTATTTCATTGTTTTTCACATAGTTATTTCATTGTTTTTCACATAGTTATTTCATTGTTTTTCACATAGTTATTTCATTGTTTTTCACATAGTTATTTCATTGTTTTTCACATAGATAATTCATTTGGATTAATTCATTGTTTTTCACATAGTTAATTCATTTGGATTAATTCATTGTTTTTCACATAGTTAATTCATTTGGATTAATTCATTGTTTTTCACATAGTTAATTCATTTGGATTAATTCATTGTTTTTCACATTGATTAATTCATTGTTTTTCACATAATTTTCAACAGTTTTATCTCATGATATTGTAACACTTATTTTCTGAAAAAAAAACCAAAACCCAACTGTAATGCAGTCTTCTATGAAAGACATGCTATGAGTAGAGTACAACAAATACAAAAGTGCTCGCTTTTGCATTTGTACTCCGTTATTATAGTTGCATCAGTGTACCTTTGCACCACTGCCTCTGTGAAGGCATTCATTGTTTTTATCAGTATGTATTACTTTGTGCTGGAGGTGACCAGCTAAGTACATAAACCGTTTACTCGCCACTTCTTTTGGCGCCATATGCCGTCCTGTACATACGTTTCCCTGAATAAAGGACGTTCTGAACTCTACAAAAGATGTATGTTATCTACAAAGGTGTAATTCAAATTCATCAAAATAATTTTGAAAGCCTTCAAATTAACCCCCCCCCCCCCCAAAAAAAAAAAACTGTCAATACTTTTATCATAATGAGAGATATGAATTGTGCAAGAAAACTACGCAAAAATGACTATGTTACTGATATGTACAGTGTCTTTTGCTGGTTCTGTTTTCAAGGAACGAAATTCTAAATAAACAAACAATAACAACACAAATTACCAGATTTGGGACACTTTGTCGCATGGTCGTGACAGACTGTTTTTTTGTTTTTTTTTTTATTGGAGGTTTAACGACCACCGCGAGCAACTCAATGGGCTATAAGCAGTCGCCGTGACAGACTGTAGAAAAAACGATCAGGAAATTCAAACCCTGCAATAAAGCTTCATTTTAATTCATCAGAGCTAGTGTTAGTTCTTAAGTTCTTGACTTTTTCATCTTCTGTAGCTCTTGGCTAAATGATGTCCTAATACACTTTATCTCATTTTTAAATCTTCAAGCATAAAATCCCGAAAATCTAACTTTTCTAGAAACTTTTTTAGTGCAACATCACGCAACTGCCTACTCCTGTTCACTTCACCTTTAAAACTCCATAAACATTCATATTCCTTGTATACCTCAAGAAATTTCAAAGTTTTCAAATCACTGCGTCCGGCAATTATGAGAAAAAAATATTCGATTAATAGTGAAAAGCTACAGAAACAAACAAAAAGCTATCGATCAAAGTTATAATGAAAATTAGTATGATTAATAGCGCAAAACACTCCAACAAATTAACAAAAAACTACCGATTAAGGCTAATATGCACAGCTTCCATTCGTATTACAGACAGTTTTGGGTCATAACGAAGCAGACGACGGTCATTTCTGTCTTCCAACTTGCTTCAAAATTTGGAAGCAATCCAAACTACTTGAATTGAAAGACGACTTGAACAAGTTGCTTGAACGAAGCGTTTCCACGGTCAAGTTCAAAAGAAAGTAGCCTTCAAAGGCTCCCTGTTCAAGTCAACTTTCCCAGTGTAAACCGGGCTTTAGGTGGCCAGATATTGGCAGGAACACTCATTTGGGCCGCGGATGACCTAGTAGTCAACGTTCATGACTGCTATGGGGGAACCTCAGGTACGAACGCTCGGAACACTAAATATCCACCGTGCGTCGGATGGGCAGGTTAAGCCATTGGATCCCTGGTACTGCCAGCCCCCGGTAATAAAAACTCACTCCCTAAAACCCTCTACATATGATCTGATCTAGAACATTCATTTGAGGACAAAACAGCACAGTGCCCCCAAATCGACAGATCATTTGGGGACACATACAGTATATACAACTGACACACACACACACAAAAAAAAAAATACAAAATTGTATTGTTTAAGAGATAAATCAAATCAGGAAATTAAAAATATTAAATGGATATATCTTGTAATTGTAAACTAACTTGTACCTAACAAAATAAATTGTAAAATAACTTGTACTGAGAAAGCAGAGTGTGATGGAGAGAACATACTCTGCAAAAGTGAAATACTTTACCTTAGGTACAGGTGCTGAATTAAAAGTAAGCTGCATAATTCTTATATTTTTGAGAATTTTCTTTTTTATAGAAGTCACCAAGTCCTGGTTTCCGGCAATTCGGCCGAGTGGGGTGTTTTTCTTCTTTTTTTAATTTTTTTATTGGTCGTTTAAACGACCACCGCAAGCAACTCAATGGGCTATAAACAATCGCCCGTCCCTAATTTAGGGCGACTGACTCGAGGAAGGGAGAGAGAGCCAGGGCCGTAAGACAAACACAACATCCATGACTCACCGGGATTCGAACCCGGACCCGTCTCGGACAAATGATCAGAAGCCATCGCTTAGACCACTGCGCCACCGGGGCAGCGCTGAGTGGGTTGGGGTTCGACTCCTGAATGAGGCATAGGTGGTGTGTTTGGCTTACATCACCAGCTCTTTCCCTACCCTAGAACTAGTGGCTCTAAATTAGGCACAAGTGATCTGCAAACAATCTGACCCCCTCCCTCCTCCCCTTGTCTAAAATAAAAAAAGACAAAAGGGTACAACGAAATTTGATTTTAAGAACATAGTTCATTACCAACTGGTGGCCACAAATTTCTTAATAGTGGCGAGCGGGCAGGGGGATCGTCTACGGAATTGTTTCATTGGTAAAAGCCTAATAAAAAGAAACAGGAATGAAACTTGGTGGCAAGTTTGCCATCGTGAGACATGCAAATAATTCAAGTATCATGTGACGCAAGCAAGGAGGGGTCGTACACTGTGCCTAACCGGCTGTATAAGGTCGTCCCGGTGAGCGTGCTGCCATTCTGAGTCGTGCTGTTATGTTGGCTGCATCCTTTGCAAGTGATGTATGCCTCAGAGAAAAGTTAGAAGCAATTTGAGTAGTCGGAGTTCGAGAGGGGCCGCATCGACCGGCTCCGAGAAGCGGGATGGTTTTGCGTGCTATACCGGTAGTGCGGATATCAACATAGCATGCTGTTGATGGCACTGGATAGAACAAGGCACGCAGCAGCAACAGAAAGGGTCTGAGAGACCTAGACAAATCACGGAGAGAGGGGAGAGAGAGAGAGAGAGAGAGAGAGAGAGAGAGAGAGATGACCGACGGGTTGTGCGACATGCGCGGAGTGACCCAACAGTCATGATTGCGGATATTCAGCGAGCAGTGGTGTCCTCCATGCATCGTCCGATTAGTGTCAGCACCATTGGCAGACGGCTGCACGACATAGGACTACACGCACGCAGCCGTTATGACGACTGCCCTTAACACTATTGCATCGTCGCCAAAGACTGCAAACATGGTGTTGTGCCAGACTGTCATGGAGCTACTCAAAATACCCCCGGGTGATCTTCAGTGACGAGTCCCGCTTTTGTCTTGGAGCAGACGACCGACGAATCCGTGGGTGGAGACACCGTGGTCAGCTCCGTGATGAACGATTTGTTATCGAGCGCCACACGTCCAGAAATCATGGTGTGGGGTGCAATTGCTTACAATGCCAGATCCCCTTTGATGTTCATTACAGGCACTTTGACAGCACAATGTTACATTAACGAGGTCCTGAAACCATTGGCTCTATCTTTTCTGAACGCTCACTCCGGTGAAATTTTCCAACAGGACAACGCTCGTCCGCATACTCTTGCTATCTCAAGAGCTTGCCTTCAAGGCACTGACACTCAGCCATGGCTAGCCACGTCGCAAGACCTATCGCCGATTGAAAATGTGTGGGATGTTATAGGACGCGATATCCACACTCCACCCCTACCGCAGAATCTACAGAACTTCGAGGGAAGCTTCCAGCTGCAAGGAATGACTTAGCGCAGCATATTTATTTATTTATTATGTTTTTTGGAGGTTTAATGACCACTGTGAGTAACTCAATGGGCTATAAGTAGTCACCCGTCCCTAATTTAGGGCCGCTGGTTCCAAAGAAGGGAGAGAGCCAGGGCTGTAAGACAAGCACAACATCCATGCCTCACCGGGATTCGAACCCGGACCCCTTTCGGACGAATGATCAGAAGCCATATCTTAGACCACCACGCCACCGGGGCAGCCGATAGAACTGGGTCCCATGTTTTTAACAGTACATATGATAGAGTTGGTATATAATAAATTAGAACGTCAAAAATTGTTGAAGAACTGTTGTCTGATCAAATCAGATTATTTTACCACTGTTTAAGCAAAGAAAGTTGTATTCCATTTGAAAAACAACATTGATAATCTTTAATTTCTTCTTTGACGTCATGCAAATGATCTTATATTGGGCATTGCTTTTTCTTAAGAAGTAAGTCTTGAAATCACATAATTCATGTGTAAATTCATTCACATCCTAGCAGCTATAGCATGGAGAGGAGGTACTGACTGTAAAATTATACTGCCTATCAAAAGGACTTGTCAGTATATATTAGCTAAAAAAAAATGTGGAACAAGCTTCTTCCACAAAAAGTGTCTTCAGGACACTTCGGAAATTCTTTCACAGTCTCCTATGAACAGGTAACAACATATTTATATTCTAAGAGTACACTGAACTCCTAATTTCAAAATGGCAAAAATCTTACACTAAGAGCTTCATTCAGACTATTTTG
This sequence comes from Macrothele yani, assembly GCA_039090855.1. Lineage (NCBI taxonomy): Eukaryota > Metazoa > Arthropoda > Arachnida > Araneae > Macrothelidae > Macrothele > Macrothele yani. Next base: position 141,527,220 of record CM077009.1, on the reverse strand, counting down.
AGCATAAGCATTCATCCTGAACTGTTTGATTGCCTTTAATGATGTAATTTTCTTGGATAGTTTTCATATTTTATTATTGCTTTAACTAAAGTTTTAGATTTTTGTTAGATGCTTAAATTTCCTTTATTTTGTTCTGCCCTTCCAATTATTGGAACAGAGTCCTCAAAATTGGATCGACAGCACTGATGTCATTGCTATGGACACCAAGATAATTTGTCTAAATTATACAACTGCTTGATTAAAGTCCTTTTTCTGCGTATTTTCTAAAAATTCCTGATGTAATCACTGATGTCATTGTTATGGGTAACATTTTTAATTTGTTTTTTGATTGAAGGTTTAACGACCACCATGAGCAACTCAAATGGCTATAGGCAGTTGCTCGTCCCTAATTTAGGGTCACTGGTTCCAGGTAAGAGAGAAAGCCAGTTCTGTTAGACAAACAAAACATCCATGCCTCACTGGGATTTGAACCCAGACCCTTCACGAACGAATGATCATAAGCCAGCGCTTAGACCACTGCGACAACAGGGCGGCATGGATGACAATAATACACTGGTGTGCAAAAATTAAGGACAAAGAGGAGAAATTAAAAGCACACAGTAGGTGTACGCTCAGCAATTCTGTGCAAGCTATTGCACGGTGTACATTCGTTTGAACGACGTCGAGTTGCTGCCACCATGTGATATGGCCATCAGGCAATCCAGTAGATGACATCTGGATGACTTTACCCGAGGTCGTGTCGTTGGGAACTTAGAAGAAGGTCAAAGTGCGACTAGTGTGGCTGAGGAGTTCGAGATTGCTCACAGCATCATTTCACAAACTTGGAGAGCATTTCAAACGACAGGAACAGCTGTCCGAGAGTTTAGCAGTGGTAGTCCACAAGCAACCACGGCAGCGGAGGACCGGTATATTGTCCTACAGGCGATAAGAGACAGACAGCAGACAGCGGGAGAAATCGCAAGGCACATGCAACCAGGGTTGTCTACCCACCTACCCACCCAAAAAAACCCGGGCGAGTTTTAAAAAAAAAAAAACACTTTAAAAAACTCAATAAAACCCACTTTGACTGATGGGCAAAAAAGTCATGCTTTATGGGGAAGGAGGGACAATAAAAAATTTATTGCGCAGCCCCAGGTAGGGTTGGATCTTTGATATAACTTGTGAGGGATAGGAGAGTGGAAGCTTCCGCCCACACACACACGAACTGGCAGTGGTACTAATGAAACAAAGGCTAAGTTTTGTTTAAGAACGAGCCTGCACACTTAGCCTGGAGAAGAGCAAAAATCGCTGACGCCAATAACTTAGTTTACTTGAGAAATCAGTAGTTCATGCTAGCTGCGGATATAAGTTGTATTTAGTAATGGATATAAGATGGGGGGTTTTTTTGAAAAAAAAAATCCGGCAATGAGAGTATATCTCTAGTAAGCAATTATGTGAAATTGCCGATCTGTCTGTCAGCGGTAGTTACAAATTTGTCTTCCGCATTGTTGAGTGACGTAATTTCAGAATCGTTTGCAAAACTGAAACTTGTGCAAGCCACTATGATAGTGTACAGAAAAAAAAAAAAAAAAAAACCACCGTGGCACACTTCAGAATCTTGGATAAAATCATTCAAATGATGGCAAGACTTATGTGGCACTGTTTGCCAAAACCATCTTAAAATTGCCAATACCAACCAGCAATTTTTTCAAGGAATGTGGGGTGGCAGGTGATAATATACAGTAGTTTATAAGTGCACACAGCTAGGGGCATATTTAGAGGGGGCAAAGGGGCCTGCCCCCCTGAAATCTGTTTCATTTTTTATGTTATCTGTCAAAATAAGGTTAAATAATCAAACTGTGTTTTCCAATATATTTTTTATATATGTATGTTAAATAAAAATTTGTGTTATGAGAAGTTTCTGAATAATGAATATTTACTGCTGGAAAAATCCAACTGCTACATACGGATTCAGTGAAAGATCATTGCGCGAAGGAGACAGAGGTCAGAGAAAGAAGGGTGGCTCATATCCGTGGTCAGGAAGACGGCTGTAGGTTTTTGCGGCGCCAACTCCTAATTGACCAGACCAGGAATGATGTCATGTGTCACCACTCCTCTCTGCCTGGCGCCGGTCGTTACTAGAACACGTGCAGTGACACTCAACACCTCACTTCACTGCCCAGCCACCTGTTTTGATACTTTACTGATTCCGAGCTTTGGGTGGATTCCTTCATTTTCAAACGGAAAGGGAAACTGAAACTTCTGTTTTGTCTGTATCCTTGTAATTCAAAATCAGTATTTATTCGCTCTTTCCCACAGCTGCTTAAAACAGTTTGTTCAGGTTATTTCAAAAATGAAACGATTTCATCAACAAAGTCCGTTGACTTTCTGTAACAAAAAAAGAGCTGTGGAAACTGAAACGCTAGCTGAACCCACTGATATTGAAGTTCCAAACCAATGCGTTGAAAGCGGGAGTAATCCGGAAAATTATGAGCTTCAACAAATACGCATGACGAATGACGGAGATGCAGATGGTAATGAAAAGTCTGAAAGCATTTCAGATTCTAACTACATAGGATTGTATGCAGGTAACAGTGAGCTTGTTAATTCTTTGAGCGACGAGAAAAAAGTGGATTTGTTACACAGCATATGGAAATCTACTGCGAAATATAGATTCCCTAAAAAAATCAGTTCCAGTCACAATAAAAATCATATGAGAACATTCCAAATTAAATGGCTAGAAGAGTATAAGTGGCTGTCACATTCACGTCTGAAAGAAGGTTCATTTTGTAAATATTGTGTTTTATTTTACGAAAAAGATGTTGCTGATAAAGGCAAACATCAGACTTTGGGTAGCCTCGTTACAAAGCCTAGTACCAATTTAAAAGATACGAGGGAAATATTAAAAAAACATGAAAAGAAAAAATATCACAAAGACGCTGTATTGGCAGCTGAAAATATTGCATCAATAATTCATAAAAAACAGGATAGTATAATTTTACAAATGAATAAACAGAAAAAGCAAGAGATAATTGACAACAGGAAAAGGTTGATTCCTTTTGTGCAAACAATTAGATTATGTGGAAGGCAGCAGATACCTCTTAGGGGAAAAGTTGATTCTGGAAGAATTTCGCTTGAGGAACCAGCAAATAATGATCGCAATTTTTGCACTTTATTAAGATATCGTGCAAATTCTGGAGATGCCATTTTAAAAGAAAACTTAGAAACTAGTAGAGGTAATAGCATCTATACAAGTTCAGTAATACAGAATGAAATAATAAACATCTTTGGGGAACTTATTCAACAGAAAATTATAGCAAAGGTAAAGCATTCAAATTTTTTTCAGTATTGGCAGATGAAACAACTGACATTAGTCAAATAGAACAGTTTTCACTGTGCGTCAGGTATTTTGATGAAGAATAACTGAAATTAAGAGAAGATATTCTGGCTTTTATACCAGTGAAAAATTTAACAGGCTGTTGTTCTCTTGCAACAACAATAATGGAAAATTTAGTGAATATTGGGTTTTGATTTGAACGATATGAGAGGGCAGGGGTATGATGGGGCTGCAGCAATGCGAGGACAGTTTCGTGGAGTGCAGGACTGTATTAGAAAAAAATATCCCAAAGCCAAATATACTCATTGCATGTCCCATTCCTTGAACTTATGTTTGTCGGATGCTAGCAAAATGCCTAGCATAAGGAACTGTATGGGAGTTTTATCAGAAACATGTTCGTTTTTCCACACTTCTGCTAAACATACCAGTGTTTTGAAAGAAAGTATCCAGCGACTCCTACCTGATTGCAAGAAAGTTAAGATAAAAACTCCATATGAAACTCGATGGATCCAAAGGCATGATGCCATTCTTATGTTTAAAGAAGGTCTGCATCCTATTATATCATCCTTAGAAGCGATTGAGCAAGAAGCATACACGAGACCGACGAAGAAGAAAAAAAGCTGAACTTTTTAACTCGGTAAAAAATCGAAATGCACAACAAGAATGCAGACTACTTTCCGTTTGTCTTTTGTTGACTCCGCAGCATCCATCGCTTAATTTTTCTTTCTGTTGATATCCTTCTCTCCCCATTTCTTTATTGTCTCGATCTTCTTTTTCTTTTTTTATGCCTTCTGATGAAAATAATTCTAACCGTCATGCTGAAAGAATTTTCACTCTGAGGACCATGAGTGCATGATATCAAAGCTTAAACTATTTTAGACAAATAGTGCAACTTTAGATAAATATTTTTGACTGAACACCATGCACCAGTTCTTACAAATTTTCCAATTTCGCCAATTCCATTTTCGGAAATCTTCCCCTCCTCCATCAAGCTTAAATTCAAGCACTTATGAGGGAAATAACAGTTAACAACAACACAGGAGAGTGGAAACTGAGCAAGGAATAAAGAAAATTGCAGTTACGGGAGAAATCCTCACTCCGCCCGACTTCCATTTTTCAAAAATCACCCCCCCCCCTTCAAGTTGAAATACAAGTATTTATGGAATAAAATGATATTTCAGAACAATACTGGGTATAAGGAATCGCGAGGAAAACAAAATTACGATTACGGCAAAAATCTTCACTCCGTCGATGTTACGTTTTTTAATTCTGTCCTCCCCCGTCGCCACCAAACATTTTTGTTCAGTTGTGCATCGATCTCAGAAATAACTCAAATGATGGCGGAAGAATCCTCGTGCCTGAAGTAAAGTTACGGGGAAATTTTCGCGTCATCAAGCTTCCGATCTCACAAACTGTTGCCTACAGTTTCAAGCTGAAACACAAACATTTATGCAATAAAATGATAGTCAAAAACAATGCTAAACAAAGGCAACATCACGAGAAAAAATTACGATTACTGGAAATTTTTTTCACTTCCGTTTTGGAAAGTTCTGAGTCACGAAATACCGTCTGAAGACAGAAAACGACCACGCCCCCCCCCCCATCTCTTCAGTTTTACATCGATCTGGATAATGACCCAAATGTTGACAAAAAAAGCGGAATTCCGCGAATCCGCGGAAGAATCTCGTGTATGAAGAAGAGTCAGCAGAATCATCTGTCAAAGCACACAATTTGCTCAACTCTATATGCCAGTTTTCATTTCTAGTGGCAACTTTTGTCCTTAGTAAAATATTGTCCATCACATACAACCTACCTGAAAACTTCCAAAACAAGCAAATCGACTTAGTCGATGCATTAGAAAAAATATCAGAAATTACAACACTGCTGAACAGCATGAGAACTGAAGCAGAAAAATCCTTTAGCTTAATTTATGATGCTGTAAAAACATTAGCTATAAGCCTCAAAGTAGCAGAAGAAGTTCCACGTAGATGCAGTATACAAAAAAAAACAACAGATGCGATGTCCCATATTCAACTCCAGAAGAATATTTCCACAGAAGTATATTTATACCTTTTGTGGATGATATAATTGAATCATTAAATGAAAGGTTTCAATTACAAAAGAAACACTAACTTCATTGCAAAACCTTCTACCAGTTTTTGCTGTGAAGATTGATCATTCCCAAATATTATCTGCAGTGAAAATGCATGAATCTGACTTAGGATATTCTGATGTAACAGAAAGCGAGCATCAATTATGGTGTCAAAAATGGGAAAGGGAAAAAGCAGGTGTGCGCCCCAAAAACGCAGTTGAAAGTTTGGCATCATGCAAGAAGAACTTATTTCCTAACATTTATATTTTGCTTCATATCTTGGCAATTCTTCCTGTAACCACAGTATCAGTGGAAAGAAGTTCTTCCAGTCTTCGTCGATTGAAATTTTATTTGAGAAACAGTTCATCAGAGTCAAGACTGAATAGGCTAGCTTTATTATCTATTCATAGAGACATTCAAGTTGAAGATGAAGAAATGAAGAAGTGATTGACAAATTCGGAAATATGCCTAGAAGAATAAATCTCAGTTTCTAAGAATTATGTGAGTCCAATCAATTTCATTATTTCTCAAGGAGAATTTTTTTCTGTCACTTTTTTTTCTAATATGTACTCATCAGCTTAATTTAGGTATATATGTATGTTATATACCTAAAAAAACTAAAAAGAAATACCTTTTTTTTTTATTATTAACACGCTTTTTTCTTTTTTTATTAACTTCTATTATATTTTGGTGGATTTCAGAAACTACTAATTTTTCGCCCCCCACCCCCACCCCGAAAAAATTTCTGCATATGCCTTGCACACAACAGTAGTTGAAAACATAAGGATTGCCTTTGTTTCTAAACAATTCTTGGGATATTTTATGATGCAAATTCACTTCTATTTGCATGAGAGAAAAAGGTAAATAATTTTTACATTCAAAATTATTAAAAACTACTTAAACTGCTGTACAGTTAACAATGATTATTTAAGTTTTTTGCAAAACATGGAACATGTATTAAAAATTCTTGATCATATCACCATGAAAAATTTCTCAAATGCCATAGATTACCTTTCTTAAAACTTGAGATATATGCTTTTATGCATTTTGAATACTGGCGATGCAAAAGATGTATAAAAAGTTTATCATAATTTTTAACTTAAAAAAAATGTGGCTTCTGTTTTGTTATCTTAAAAGATACATTTTTCAGGGCATGTAGATTTTTCTTCTGGGCAAGTCAATATTTTCTGCACATGCCCAGCTGGGCATGTAACTTTTCAGAGATTTTTCAAGCCCTACACATTCAGCAACACGAGTGTAACGATATTTTCGCCAAGAATAAGGGAAAACTGCACCAAAAAGGGACACGATTGTAGCATGGTACAAATGATTTGCCGACACTGGATGTGTGGCTCATAGGAACTGTATCTAAGGCAGACCTGCAACTCCCAAAGAGACGGTGGATGCAGTGCAAACAACATTTCTGCGAAGCCCCCGTAAATTGATGGCACAATAAAGTCTTGAGCTTGGAGTTCCAAAATCAACAGTGTCAAAAATTCCTACGGAAACGTCTGAAATTTAGGCCTTACTTACAAATTGGAGCTTGTTCATACTCTGAAGAGCGAAAAGAAGCAGAGAGCAGATTTTTTCTGCGACATGTTAAATCACATGAATTAACATGTCGACAGTAATTTCCGACAGAAAACTGCGATTCACAGGACCGCCTCAGAAATTCAAAGATGTAAGAAAGAGATGATCATCTTATGGAAAAAGTAACTGTCATTTTGAAGTACTTCTGTGCTGCTTTTAAGTAAATAAAGAACTAAAATCGCTAGCTGTAGCAGCATTACCATAGTTCATTAGCTGCACTAAAGGAATCCGTTGAAATTGTGGGCAGTCCATAGCATTGTCTTATTTGTGGATATGTTTTAAGTGAATACTGAAAGTAAAAAAAAAAAAAAATTCTTAACTAACACAATTAGTGCACCAAAACTAGGCAATGCGATTCGCAGAAAGGTTACATGCTACGGAATAACTTTGCGGGATTCCCGAGAGTAGCGGATTCACACACCACATAGGCTTCCGCAAGCGCGAGTATAGTAAAAGTATAAATAAATAAAAAAAATACATATATATATATATTTTATTTTGCTGTTATGTTACATTTTTTCTGTTACCGCATTTTCCCAATAACACCACCTCTCCTGACAATTACCTCGCAGACTTTTTTAAACGCTGCATCGCTTTTTTTTTTTTTTTTTTTTTTCCCTTTACCGGTGTCCAGGTGTCCACAGTACCTAAATTTATAACTTTTTAATAGATTAGCTATGGATTATACAACAGAAATTACAGTATTTGCTGCTAATTACGAAATTTCAAATAAGACGAAAATTAGGCGCCTGGGATTTGTCAAGCCCTACTTATTATCATATGCATCCTTATAACTATGCACAATCAAGTTTGTTTTTTTTTGCCCAACTATTATTGTAACCACCCTGTATTTCAAGTATATCCAGTAGTTACTGATATATAATAGAAACGTATAAACATATTATCACGGATGCATATTTTTCCACGCTGGGAATTTCTTTTAGGAGGGAAAGAGTTAAAATGAACACTGTGAGCAACTAAGTGGGTTTAATGAGGGTTTCACTGGTCCCAAGCTTCTCGTTATAAGTGTGTTCTAGTGTGCTTTAAAATAATCTTGTTAAGAGGCTGTGTCAGGAAGCTCAAAAATTCTTTTGGCAATTTAATAGATCGTAAAATATTCTAAATTTCCACTCCTTTGTATTTTTCTGTCAGAACTTTAAAGTCAAGAGGACCTTTGAAGAAAACACATTACTGGATGAGAGACATTCGTTCCGAGACACAGTCCTCCAAACATTTGGAGGGGCGCCTACATCTGAAAGACAGATACTATTTCCAATGTTGAAATACTGGTACTTATATAGTATTTGTACAAAATATATAAAATATCAAACTTGTACAAACATCTGTACTTACTGCTGTTCACTGAAAAACAGACTTTATGTAGTATATGGTCTGTTCCTTATTTCCTGGCAGATGAGAAAAATGAAATTGCACAGTTTTAGGGGGGTTGTTTTGACTTTGGAGCAGGGTATGAACTGGCTTTTGAAAACCTTTAGCATTTTAGCTAAAATCTCCAGAAACATTTTAGCATTTTGAAATTTCTTTTAGCATTTTTTATAAACAATTTAGCATTTATTGAGAGACCAATAAAAACACTAGTTTTAAAAAAAAATTATTACAATTTTTTCATTAATTTACAATGAGACGATGTTTTTTATTTAACCATTTTTCATATGCAATTCTAAAAATCGAATTCCTTATAACCTGGCCCTTCTATATTAATGGTTAATAAGTGTTTTACATTTTCTGTTGATAAACGATTTCTAATAAGAAAATTCCGTACGAAAAACAACGGAAATGTAAATACAAAACAAAAGAAAAATAAATAAAATAAAATCACTTGGCTTGCAAACAACAAAAACCAAAAGCTTGATCCGTTCTGTAAATGTCAAACATAAAATTCTCATCTTTGCTCTGATGAGCAGCAAACAAAAAAAAATGTGAAAAAGTACTTCGCAGATCTTTCAAAGTAACATAAAGAACACATTCATAACATAAACAACACACTCCGAGCTTCCCTGGAGTGTGTTTTTTTATGTTACAGAGCAGTGTGAGAAAATGTATCATTACAGCTTGCGCGCAAGCACAGTAATGACAAGCAGGAAAAAACGTGGGAACGCACACAGGAGTTCTTCGCCAATCTTTGCAAACAAAACAGTATAAAAAAGAAAGTAAGTCACTACTCTGTGCTTTAACTGAAAGAAAAGAAGACACATAATATCCATGAGAACATCCACAGGTGTTTTCTCAACAAACATTTTGTTAAGTCAGCGGAAAAAAAGTGCGCACAGCGCTCGTAAGGTCCGGTAGAACTAAGAGATTGAAATACTTTGATTGAGCAATCGAAATATTCAAAATTCCGTAAAAAAAAGACCTCTATCCGTAAATCAGTAAAATTAAGCAGAAATCCGTAAAAGTTGGCAAGTATGTTACCTACCTTAAAATATGTACGTCTCACTTTTTCGAAATCCTTCATTATTTGCGGCAAAATAATTTAGGACACTAAACTACACATTTACCCTATGTAAAAAATAAATAAAATAATGTCTTGTAGACATTACATCAGTCTTTCGAGGATCCTCGACGAGGACTTGGTGCCCACGTACACCTCAATGTTTCCACAGAGGACGGCAAAATTCTTGCCGAAACATGTTTCGAAGCGTCTTGACTTGCGGTGGTGAATTAAGTTTGGGTCCGTCATTTATTCCTTTGTGTCCTTTTTATTCATTTGAGTTTTTTAACTTTTACGTTTTAATCATCATTCCTTGCAAACACCTATACAAGGGTATAGAATTTTAACTCGAAACAGTGTTTTTTAATCCGTGAATCTTCCGTTCAGGCAGAACTTGGATCTCATCTAAATAAGCAAATGTCTGTTCTATCGAGCAGAAGCTTTGCCACAGTGACTAAAAATGCTACAATTATTATAAGTAAAAAGAAAAAAAAAATATTTTTACCATTAATGTTCGTTTTGTATTTTCATATCATTATATAGACCTAACTACTCCACCCTGCATACTTAAATGAAATATACGTGACAAACAGTATTGTCGCTGCTTTTAATAACAGTTCTACATTGAACCTGTACAATTGGTTGTAACATGGTATTCAACAACAGCCAATTTGCATAATGCTCTACAGAGGGTAAAACATGGATTTGTTTTCAGCCCTATTCATAGTACAGTTGGATAGGCTGCAACAGGAAAACAGCCACAAACTTTAATCCTCTAACTTTTGATTCAAACCACTTTTAACTTAATGCTATAGTCAAACGCCAGGGCCTGATTTCTGCACATGCACAGGGCCTCAGAATTTGGGGGCCTCCAAACTACCTCTAAGAACCAAATATATTTTTAAGTCTATTCATGTCAAATTAATGAAAAAAGAGACTGCTTTGATAACGATTATCTGAGACAATATTACAACGAATCAACAAAGTGAGCACGTCCCTCTCAATCTTCCATGGGCGATTTGTCGTTAATTTTACCATTATATGAGTCAATTATTGACTTCATCCTGAATTTCGTGAGAAAAAATTTCAAACTATTCGAGAAAGAATCCAACTAGTTGTTAGGGAGAGAAATGGATTATCAATCCTCAAGAAGGAAGAAAATACCCAAGAACCGACTTCGAGATGATTCATCAACTCCAGACGTTGTTTTTAATAATCGAGATTCCTTCATCACTCAAACGTTTTAAGTAATATGTGACAATCTTGTTTCACAGTTGCAAACCAGAACGAAGTCATACGAGGAATTGGACTCTAGATTTGGATTTGTCTACAAGAATGACCTAAATGATGTGATGGAAGCAGCTGAATTGTTGCAAAAGCAGTATTCAAATGAACTTTAAGAAGACTTTGCTGAAGAGTTCTTTCAGTTTCAAATCCTGACAAAACAATTCATTCACTGAGAGCACAGATCCCCTCACTTGCCCTGGGAAGTTAAGGGACTTGAATTTAGTTCATATTTTTCCCATTGTTGACACATGCCTCAGGATTTTTTTACCAATACCAATTTCCAATTGTTCAAATGAACGCTCGTTTGCCGTTCTGAAGAAAACAAAGCATAAAGTTTAAAAGAAGGGTCAATTGATGCTCTTCATATACTGTCCATTAAAAGTGATGTAACAGCAGATTTAAGTTTTGACGACATAATTGATGATTTTGCAGCCACAAAAGGTAGAAAAAAGCCATTTTTTAATATCCTGCTGCCAATTCAACAGTTAAAAATTATCAAGTATTTTTAAAATATTTTATTCATACATTTTTAATGGTTAGTTTAAAAACTGTGTGTGACTTATAATCATGCTCCTGTAATACCATGTAGGTATGGTTTGTTTTTCCTTGAGGTCTCATATCACAGATGAAGCCTATATTCAGAGCAATATGGTATATTATACATGAAAAGCATTTCTGCAAAACATGTAGAATTTACTAAAAATATTTTTATTAATATCAGTTTTGTGAGAACAAAATTTGTGAATCAATATTCATAATTATGTATCATAGTGAGAAGAATTGGCAGGAAAACACATAACACACAAAACATTAAAAGGATTCTTGAAATCGTAATCACACGCATAAGTTACGTTGAAAAATTAAGAGCGGGACGTTTCGGTAGCGACTTCTACCTTCATCAGCCATAGAGTGAGACACGTGGTAAAAGCGCCAGTTGTTGCCAGATTTTAACATCCCTATTATTTGGAAAGCGATTTTGAAATCTGGCAACAACTGAAGCTTTTAATACGTGTCTCATTCCATGGCTGATGAAGGTAGAAGTCGCTACCGAAACGTCCCGCTCTTAATTTTTCAACGTGACTTGCGTGTGTGAATACGATTTCAAGAATTCTTTTAACATAATTATGTAGAGTTTATTTTCACATAAATGAAAGTACAGAAAAAGTTCAAATGACACTACTTTATTTAAAGACTTGTAATAATTTACATGGACTGTTGCAATTAATTTACCTCACAATGTGTGTGATCAGCTGTAACATTTTGTGAGGGATTACTTCTTACAGCTTAAACTATCGTCGGTTCATCATTTCCATTAAATTTATGGTAGACTAGAGGTTTTAAATTATATCTCTGGGAGGATAGTTATTTGTTTTGTAAATGATACCCTAAAACAAAAAAAGAATTCCAGAGAAATTAATGACACAGCTGTAAGCTCTGCGGACGCGGGGAAGTTCGAGTGGTGTGAATGCTCATCTATTACAATCGACATTGGCTGTAAAGATGACTAGCATGTGGGAGGTATTTTAATATTTTACTATTAGAAAAATTGCTTGCAAAAAATATATATTTACCAGCAAATATTCTTTTCAACTGTTGGCTGATAACTTTAATCGAGGGGGCCCCAGACATAGGGTGTGCACAGGGCCTACGCTGACCTAAATCGGGCCCTGTCAAACACCAATTGAAAAAAAATTTCTCATTTTTAATTTGTTTCATAACTGGTAGGTTTTATGAACAGAATGACACCTGTAAAAGGAACATTACCTTACCTATGGCACAATACTGTATTTCTGATAATGAAAAATGTAACTGGATTTTCCTGAAGGTATTTGAAAGTTACCTTTTGATTATTGCTTTAATGAGTTTTCATAAATTGAAATTAGGACTGGTGTTCTTTGAGCACACAATGCACTACTGCAATTATAAATCTTTGTGAAGAAACATGCTTTGAAAGGTTACGATTCTGAGCAAATTGTTTGCAACATGCAACACATTGGTGAGGCGTTTTACCAGTGTGGAGAAGATATGCTTGTAGATTACTTTTGTGACTAAACTGTTTGAATCATATGCTCTATTGGTAATGTTTGTAAAACACCTCATAAAAGAGCATATGCCTTGAAAGATTACCATAATTTTGGGTAGATAAGCCGCGGCATAAACGAGTCCAAAATTAAATTTTTATATAACTTTTTTTTTTTTTTTTGGCAGTGCGAAATTATGTAACAAAAAACGTTTTCGCTTGCTCCATTCTTTTTCCTGCGGGAAGATATCTCAATAGAGAGGGAATAGAATAACGATTTACAAAATATTCAATTCATGAGGCAACCTTACGGGCTGTCTTATGCTATAAACGTGCTTTTGATTAAAAATACATAATATCTAAAGTATTGTTCATCTGATATTGTCAAAGTATTTTGCATACTGTGAGGCACGTGCTCCCGGCCCGAGAGGTCGTTTTGTTACGGGTTTTTTGGTTAGTTATAAAAATTTCTTTTTTTAGAAATAAAACAATTAGGGTATATATTTACAGTTCTATATTCATTCATTATCACAATCAAACGTTTTAAATTTACATTAATTAAAAGACTAGTAGAAAGAGTTCTACTTATCGGGTCAGGAGACATCTCTCACAGGGTTCGTCGTCACCACGTTACGGCTACGGCGAGCGCTTTCGACAAGGTCGGTATGTCATCGTCGGGCCTTCTACATCTACACGAAGGTTTCCTCGTGTGTGTGTAATGTAAATTTAAAACATTTGATTGTGAGAATGAATGAATATAGAACTGTAAATATATAACCTAATTGTTTTATTCTAAAAAAGATATTTCATAACTAACCAAAAAACCCATAACAAAATGACCTCTCGGTAAACAATACTTTAGAGTATTTTTAAAATAACGATGTTACAGCCATGTGCAATAAATTCCATCCACCCTCTCTTAAAACAAGACATGACAACAACAGGTTATAGGATATTGAGGTCGGACAGGTAAGAGAGGCGACTCCAATAAAACTCGGAAAAAAATCCGTGGCGGGGGGAACCTTCGCAGGGAATCGCCCATGTTTCATGCTCTGAGCAAGAACTCTCTTTGAACTCATGACGTCATCAGCTTCGCTCCAAGGCTAACGCAAGGACAGCACGTGCAAAATTTGTCAGTGACGTGTGCGTTCATTGCATTCAGTTCACCTAATCGCATGTTTTTCCGAATCCTGGAAAAACATCAAAACTTCGACGATTATTTCGGGCTTCACTGAAGCAAACATTATTTCTAAAAACTGCGGTGAAACGCCAGAAGACAGTGAAAGTGATGTGGACAACCCCAAACTTTTTTAGATGACAAGCTTTTAAAAGTTCTTAATTTAGACAGATAAGTTTCTGATTTTGATGGATTTGATTGAAAAACTGTGTGTACCATATATTTTCAGAATGTTGTGCGTGTATTTTTTAATTCTTGAGGTATAAATGTTTTACAATTGGTTTAAGCGCCTTATGAATTCTTCGAGTAAATTTTTATAAAATAGGTAGTACGGTGAGTGTTATACTTAAGATTGAATCTTGTTTAACTGATATTTTTATTTATTATTTGAAAGATCAGGTACTATATTTTGATCTACGTAATGTTTTCAAGATTCTGCGGTGGTACTCCTCATCTTACTGCAAAGGTGCGGTGTATACTGAGGTGCGGCGTTTCTGGCGATTTTATTTTTTCATTCCGCCCCTTTTTTTATCGCTGCTGCATATACGCCAGTGCTGCTTCTTTACCTGAAATTACGGTACTTTCCTGAGTAAATTGCGTGGAACATACAATACAGTGATGTTGCTTCTTGCCTGTGTGGCAAAGCAGATGCCCCAAAACACAGGCGGAGGAAGGAGGTCCTGCCCCCCCCCTGAAATTTAATGGTCCCTTCACTTGGGGGGAAGGGGTCTTCTTATAAAGCATTACTTTAAAAATGTGTAGTTCACATATGATGTAACGTGTTCTTTTTTTTTTTTTTTTAATGAAAATTTCCTGAAAACCATCACCACATTTCAGTTTTTTAGAAAACACTTCAAGCACAACTTTGAAATTTGATTTTGCACAAATAAGTTGAAAAGTTTACTCAATGTTGTATTTTTAACTTTAAAGAAGACCATTAAAGAATTCTCAAATACCAATGGACTGCATGTATTGCTAGAAGGACTGACTACCACTGGACAACTGAAATGTTATCCTGGGAACCAAAAGTCAGGAAAAGACCTAGAAAAAGATTACGTGGAAGATGGGTGGATGAAATTCTAAAGCATGCTGGAGTGACTTGGAAGAGATATGCTGAAGACATAAAGTTATAGAAGAGATCATCATTCAGCAGTGGATTGGTGGTAGTTGACGATCATTTGTACGAGTATTTGCATATATATATACCCTACGGTCTCTCTCTCCCTCTTTTTATTCATTTCTTGTTTTAAATCTCAGTTGCCCCCCCTGGAATTATTGGGTTCTGCCACCTATGCACTGATTGGAACATTTCTGTCAGTAAGGTTATAGAAGAGATCATCATTCAGCAGTGGATTGGCGATAGTCGATGATTTGTACAAGTATTTGCATATATATACTCTATGGTACCTCTCTCTCTCTCTCTCCCTCTTTTTTTTTTTGTTTCTTGTTTTAACCCTCAGGGAAGTTGCCCCCCCCCCTGGAATTATTGGGTTTTGCCAACCATGCACTAAAGGAACATTTCGGTCAGTAAATTGTTTGAAGCATACACATAACTGCCAATGCTTTTCAACTGAGAGCGATCATTGCTTTGAAAGATAACTTTTATCGGAAAATTGTTGGGAGCATACATTACACTAATGAGGCTTATCACCCGTGTGAATGAGCAAATGCTTTGAAAGATGACTTTTGTCCAAAAATTGTTTGGGGCACACATCACACTGATGAAGCTTTTCACGTGTGTGAATGAGCAAATGCCTTGAAAGATGGCAATTCCGAGTAAATTGCTTGGAACATATATAACATCGGTGAGCCTTTTCGCCTGTGTGAAGAACCATATGTTTTGAAAGAGTGCTTTTGTGAGTAAATTGTTTGGAACATACATCACATCGGTGAGGTTTTTCACCTGTGTGTAGCAGCAGATGAATTGAAAGAGTGCTTTTGTGAGTAAATTGCTTGAGACATACATCACATTGGTGAGGCTTTTCACCTGTGTGAAGTAACATATGATTTGAAAGAGTGGTTTTCTGAGTAAATCGTTTGGAACATACATTACATTGGTGAGGCTTTTCACCTGTGTGAAGAAGCATATGATTTGTGAGAGCACTTTTTCGAGTAAATTGTTTGTGACACGCATCACATTGGTGAGGCTTTTCACCTGTGTGAAGTGCCATATGACTTAAAAGGTTAGGTTTATTTGTAAATTGTTTGGAGCACACACTACATTGGTGTGGCTTTTCACCTGTGTGAAGAAGCATATGATTTGAGAGATTACTTTTTCGAGTAACTCGTTTGTGACATACATCACATTGGTGAGGATTTTCGCCTGTGTGAATGAGCAAATGCTTTGAAAGATGGCTTTTCTGAGTGAATTGTTTAGAACATACATAACATCGGTGAGGCTTTTCACCAGTGTGAACCAGCATATGATCAGAGAGACCACTTTTTTTAGTAAATTGTTTGGAGCATACGTTGCATTGAAAAGGCTTCTCACCTGTGTGAAGGAGAATATGATTTAAAAGATCACTTTTTCGAGTAAACTGTTTGTGACATACATCACATCGGTGAGGGCTTTCACCTGTGTGAAGCAGCATATGACTTGAGAGACTAGGTTTACTTGTAAATTGTTTGGAGCATACATGACATTGGTGGGGCTTTTGATCCCTGTGAAGCAGCACGTGCTTTGAAAGATCACTTCCCTGAGTAAATTGTGTGAAGCATATATCACATTTGTGTGGGCTCTCTCCTGTGTGAAGGGGCATATGTTTTGAATGCTGAGCTTTCTGTGCATATTGTTTGCAACATACATTATACTGGCAGCATTTTTCATCTGTATGAAACCCTTTATGTTCTGAAAGATGTCCTTCTCCAAAGTGTTGCAGGCACTGGAAAGGTTTCTCAATTGAGTGAAGGATCCTATGACTTGAGAAGTTTCCTTCTTCACTGAACTGCTTGGAACATATATCAGAATCATAAGGCTGTTCCATTACATGGGCCTTTGCATGCCTTAAAAGACCATCTTTCTCTGCGAATGTCTTAAAACACACATCACACTCGAAAAAAATTTCACTTGTGTGAAATTGCACATGTCTTGCAAAGCTGGATTCTGTTGTGAATTTCTGTAAGCATACTTCACACTCCCAAATATCTTGACTTGTATCTGTTAAATTGCGCGTATAAGTATTTGATTCTTTTTTCACTTCTTTTGTAATCAATTCTTCCCCGACTTCTGCAAAAGGACTTTTCAGTATGGACTCCATGCTGATAAATTTATGCTTTGTGTTTATTCAGAAGACAGCAAGCCCAATAGTTTCAATTTTGACATTAGGCAATCATGAACTGAACAAAACAAATGCCCTTTTCGTATATATTGTGTTATTGCACATACATAGAAAACCACTGCAGTGTCAGGTTCCATGCCAGAACATTAAGACTGCTTTAAAACTCATGAATTTAAACTTGTAGGTAGAAAAATAGAAATAATAAAATATTTTCTGAAATCGAGGAGCCAAATCAGAATGATATATGACCTATTTTCCCTTTTAAAATACGGCGTGCTGGAAATTATGTTAGTAGAAAAATAAGACATCCGTGCGAACTCGTGTTGGTGCACATTACTCAATTTCTTTTTAAACACTTCATTTTGTGATATCATAAACTTCCCGGGAAAACGGTTAAAAAACAAATCCATGCACTCTAGAATGAATTGTGAAATCTAATATTACCTCAATGGCATGACTTCGTAAATTGGGGGTTTTCTTCAATATTTTTCATTTTCTCAAATACGATAATCAGATCAAAGAAATATTTTTTCCTGTACCACCGGTTACGGTTATGTGCTACCATCACTGTCTCCTGTCAGTATGAGTCCTGTGGAGGTTAGGATCATGGAGCTTGTATTTTTTTTGATTGGAGGTTTAACGACCACCGTGAGCAACTCAATGGGCTATAAGCAGTCGCCCGTCCCTAATTTAGGGTCACTGGTTCCAGGGAAGGGAGAGAGCCAGTGCCGTAAGACAAACACAACATCCATGCCTCACCGGGATTCGAACCCAGACCCCTTACGGACGAATGATCAGAGGCCATCGCTTAGACCACTGCGCCACCGGGGCGGCAGCTTGTATTAGGTCAAGGAGGTTAGAATAAGATATCTGAAGAAGCCCTTGTTAACGGAGCAGTACCAAGGAAGTTATATTACTGGAGACGCCACTGTGTGAGTGATTGGAATTTTAATGACCACCGTGAGCAACTCAATGGGCTATAAGCAGTCGGCCGTCCCTAATTTAGGGTCACTGGTTCCAGGGAAGGGAGAGAGCCAGTGCCATAAGACAAACACGACATCCCTGCCTGACCGGGATTCGAACCCGGACCCCTTACGGACGAATGATCAGAAGCCAGCGCCTTAGACCACTGCGCCACCGGGGCGGTAGACGCCACTGCTCTGCCGCCATTAGTCACAGCTAATCTGTGGTTTGACGTCACAAGCAGGCAAAAATGAACTAAATTATACCGTTGATGAAACAGTAAGCTTGTGTATCATTGATAAAGATTATTGAATTACTCATTTTATCTGTTTATACGCTTAAAAGCTTTTGTTCCATTGGTTTCCAAGCAGCTTCTCTTCTGCGGCTACGTCGTGCCTGCTCATGACGTCATTTGCAGCACAGATGGTCACTTATGGCGGCCAATGTTGCGTGGATAGGAGTGGTGTCTCTAGTAATATAACCCCCTTGAGCAGTACCACTTTGCGTGAAGTCTATAACCGCGAGAGACGGTCGTCAAAGTGTGGGAAAGCTGATGGTTTTCAAGGCTATGGCAATGCATTTTGTGTTGGACGAATCGCCTTCTTTCGTCTTAAATGTTTCCGACAACGAGATAGAAATACGTAGAGCGCTTACGTCGGAGAACGGGTGAAGCCACCGGAAACAAGTGGCAGTCATGTTTGATGAGGTACAGAACGATTTCCGTTCCGTGTTAAGCAAGGGAGTTTTCGTAATATATGGTTTGATGTTAAATAAGGATATAACTCAGAAATGTTGTTATAAACACCTAGGGGGTGAGACTAAAACTTTAACATATCAAATAACGCTTTTCATTGTTAGTTGACGGCAATAGTGTTTTTAAAAAAAAATGATATTTTAATGGATGCAGCTTGCTGTCGTTGAATAAAATCTCATGCCGTAATTTTTTGACATTTCACAAATATTTTGGAGCAAATTTTCAGTGAAATATAAGTCAGCGGTAATAGAGTAAATGAAAAAAAAGAAATACAAAAATAAAAAAATACAGTTGCAGTCAATCCGCAATTTCGGTAAAAATTTTAGATATTCGTGGGTCATCACCATGAGAATGATGAATCATCCCACAGCTTATCAATCCAAATACATAGACGCCAAATATTTTATGAGAGTTTTAAATGAAAAAAAAAGTTCGAAGAAAAACGGAAAACAAACAATGAGTTTACACAGCCAAGAGGTACCAATATTAAAATACTTTTACCAACTGCCCCTATCTTATATAATCAGAAGAAAACTACTACTTACCTGGTTTTTATTTAATAAAACTTAAAAGTCCTTAGCACTGGGTATGTTTCTAATTTGTTTGTTAGCCTTGACATTCGACAACACAGATCTGTAAGCCTTATTCGTGAGTAGGCAAGGCAATTGTGGTAACTTGACCATAATAAAGGTATCTCCCAGCACATACACTAAATACTTAACACAATATAATTCTCACTCTCTCTCTCTCTCTATGTATATATAAGACCCAGAAGAATACCCCATGGGAGATGAATGGATGAAATTCGAAATCATGCAGGAGTGACACGAAGGAGTCAGGCTCAAGACAGACAACTGTGGAAGAAACTTGGGGAAGCCTTCATCCAGCAGTGGATTGATAATGGTTGATGTTATACATTTATCAGTAAAAAGAAGTAAAAAAGCACACTCATGTAGTAATTAGACCACGTCAACACTGCACCTTGCTGCAGGAATCAGACGTAGTAGAAATAAACATAGAATTAACCAGAAGTAACCCACTTTCATGGTTCTAAACAAAATTGACATGGAATAAAACAACTCAGGAACCCCAAACCACTCTTCAGGGAAAGACATCTGGAGCCCCGAAGTTAAATCATAGCTTAGGTGTTACCGAAAAAACACCAGAAGATCCCATGGGAGATGGGTGGATGAAATTCGAAAGCATGTCGGAGTAACATGGAGGAGATAGGCTCAAGACATACGATTGCGGAAGAAACTTGGGGTGACCTTCATCCAGTAGTGGATTGATAATGGTTGACAATGATGATAATGATAATATATATTGATTATATACAGTATACATATATTGTAATGATAATAGTTGTCAATGATGATGATATATATATAGCATTATCAATCCACTGCTGAATGAAGGTCTCCCCAAGTTTCTTCCACAATTGTCTGTCTTGAGCCTGTCTCCTCCATATTACTCCGGCATGCTTTCGAATTCCATCCACCCATCTCCCATGAGTCTTCTGTCCCTCGAAAACCAGTTCAAAATTTCAGTCGTCCATCGGTGGTCTGTTCTTCTGGCAACATGTCCAGCCCATTGCCATTTCAGCGATGTCACTCTATCTCTCTCTGTATATATATTCTTTGAGTTGTCTGCATTCTTTGCATGTCTTTTTTGGTATCAAAAGAAAAAATTTTCTATATATCCTGCTTTTCTTTTTTAGTTAAAAAATTTTCTATATATCCTGCTTTTCTTTTTTAGTTAAGGTCATACATACAGTATATATACACACACACACCTGGTTATGATGTCGCCCACCCTCTGTTTTTCTCTCTATATATATATAAAACATTACGTATAAACATTACTTACCTTTTTTCTGTATTTTTTATTCTGTCAGTTTACTTTTCGATGTATTTTAACAGCAGGAATAGTGACCTTTTTTTGATGAAAATTATTTTATTTATGTATTTACATATGTTTATTTTCTATGTATTATTAACTATCTTCCAAGGCTTATCCGTAAGAAAAAGAATTGAAAATAATTATTCTTAAGTGCAGTTTAAATAAACTTGGTGACCTAATATATGTTGTAGTCAGATATATATATATATATATATGTATATATCACTTCTGTAACTACCCTGTGACTTAGGTATAGACAGACATTGGGGCAATATGATGCTCCAAATGGTATTTACAGTTAGCAACACCAGTACCGAGTAGCTAAAAATAGTTTTATGTACTTTTTCAACCTAAAAAGACATAATTTTTGGTATAAAAAAAATCTTTCTACACATCTTGCTTTTAATATCTGGGCAGGTAAATTTTCTCTGGGAATGTATTATTTTAGATATTATTCAAGCTCTGGGCTGAGTGACCAAAAAATTCAGTTTTCACCTGATATTTGTACACATTTTGGCAATTCTTAAGATGTACTGCACATAGTTTTTTTTTGTTTCAATTTTAAGGGCACAAATTCTTATTAATATGAAGTGAGAAATTAACAACCACTGATTTGCATTCATGATGTGCAAAAAGTTTGGCGAGCAAATGTTTATGTTTTGTGTTGTTATTTTGTGGGTTCCTTCAGCAGTCTTGCTGGAAATACAAGTGCGTCTGATTTGTATTTTAGAGAAATACGGGCACAACTTGTTCAATTCAAAGAAAGATTGATTTACGTGAGTGATATTTGTTCAATACTAACCTCTCATATATATGGTTGATGCAAAAGGAATAACTGGCAATTTATACATGGACATACTGACTGTACATTCATCATGAATCAGAGGTCACATTCTTCAAAAAAAAAAAAACCACCACCTATCACGCAAAAATCAAATGCAAGTAGTTATTACAAAATGTTGCTAGTCCCTTTCTTTTGTATTATTCCATAATTTTTTTTCAATTGTCATTTCATAACCGTTTGTGCCAGTTTTCATAAATATTTTATGTTGTTTGCATTTTTGAGGTACCATTGTACTCCCTGTTTCCTATTTTCAGTTTTAAATCAATATTGCCTGTATTTTTGCTACCCAAATACCACACACACATTGTACTAACACATTCACAAATAAAGAGTATTCTGTCAAGAAATTTTCAAGCTCCCCACTCTCACTTTGTTGCAGTAATACTACAGATTAATCACTAATCAGAGACAAATGCCTAGAACATAAGCTGGGTGACCCTGTGCTTTAAGATAAAATACTAGATTGTTTCCTGACAGGTGTCAGCAAGCAATAAATTTATATTACCAATCACAATTATTACTTCTGCAATTTAAGTAACCATAAATTGATTGCTTTACCAGTATTTGCTATCTAATGGGCATTAGCCATGGGTACATGATCTTTATCACATAAAAAGAAATTGCTGCTTCCTAAGATTTTGAAATATTTGTTGTCTTGTCAGACAAGTTGCATGTACACTGTACAGATTTTAGAATATATATGCAAATGCCATTTGCAAGACATCCTCAGTATATTGAAAAAAACAAAACATTTACATAGGTAGAAATTGTACCCAAAAAGCCTCAAAGTTGGTAACCCACAGTTAACCTCAGCTTCCCAGATTAAACATCATTCAGTTTTCACATTGAGTACGACTGTTTACAAAATATAAGAAATAAAAAGTCTTAAGATAACACAGATATTGAAATGGCTTATCTGCTGGTTTAATCACCAGCTACACGGAGTAGATGTTTTACTTTTTGTGTTTGATTAACTGAGCATTTACAGCTCAACCTTATTTTAAAATGCTTACTTGTGAAATGTAGTTCCACAATCCTTGTTCCTTTTATTCTTACAATCAAAAGCTGCGCAGTAATATGGCATTTTAAATATCAACAATGTGCTGATAATTGTGATTATTCACGAAACTGTAGCACTAAATTTGTAATGAAGCATAACACGATCGCCGAACAGCTGAAAGAACCGAGGTGACTCCTTGACACACGCAGAATTTGTACCTCATCAAAGATGGCGGGCTCTCCCCGCGTTGGCTTCAGCTGCCTCGGCAGAGAACCAATCACAGAAGCACTCTATATATTTCTATCTCATTGGTTTCCGATTTCGCATCGTAACTTGCTGCCAATGCGTGAGAAAATGTTGAATTTATAAAATCCTTAGTTATTTTTTGAGGTTTCTTCCCATTTTTATTTTAAACCGAAATACACGAACGTTAGTGCAAATTCTAAACAAAACATAACTGTAAAATTGAAAACTTCACTCGTATAAGAAGTATAATTCCTTCGGGTTTTTTATTAACACGGTTTCTGCAGCCCCAAACCACGCCTATTTCAAAATACACACAGTTGAAATTACATGTGTAATGTAAACAACGTCAAATTCCCATAGTCTGCGGCTTCACGTTTAAGAGGCTCAGGGCATCTCCAGAAGTATTATTCTAACCTCCTTGGTGGAGACAAACTCTCTGGTTGAAAAGATACACGTGAGTGTGTTCTAACCTCCTTGGTGGAGACAAACTCTCTGGTTGAAAAGATACACGTGAGGGTGCTACATTCGTGTTGTGCTTTAGGTGCTACATTCGTGTTGTGCTTTAGGTGCTACATTCGTGTTGTGCAATTGCAATATAAAATAAAAGGATTGCACTGAATTTAATAGGTATGTAAAAGACACGAAACTGCTGTCATTTAAATAAAAATCCGATATTGTGTAATATATATATAAACATGGAGCACGATAATCGCGCGTTGCGGCTTCTCTTCAAAGGCACTTCAACATATAAATGGGTGATTTTAAAGTCATTTAAATCGTACACTTTCAGAACTTGTGTAAACTGTTAATAGTTTCATTTCTTAATTTAGTTGTCTGAAACCAAACCAGACGTTAAAAAACACATTAAATCGAAATCAAATGTATACACCAGTTGCATATTGAAAGTTACAACACACCATTTATTTTACTTCTAGGCTGTGCTACCAGGAGGGAAAGTGTTTAAAATTGCACTCGGTTCTACATGTTTTTGAGCAATACTTAATATAGAAAACTTATGAACTTGCATTTTTTTCTGAATAATTTTGATGTCCATCTGCTTTTCTGACTTATTTTAAGTTGTGTGCAGCCCACTGAAATATATATTTCTTAAAATTTACTACACTCTTAAGCGAATTGTTCATGTGACCTAACATGCTAGTCATTTCTGAAACTTACTCTTTCAGCCTTTAGTTACAGCCATGCATCAGTTTATTTTTAAAGCGCTAGATCACACAGGTTGCATGACATGGGTGTTGGCATTTAATCCCAAAACTGCATACTTTTTGCTGTACTTGGGGCTATATATAAATAAAGTCACTGTAGTCCACACTGGTATCAAATTTGCTAGGGTACCCATGATCACTGCCATTGTTTTATTAAAGTAAATAGGTGAGACATTTATTCAGTAACTAGGATGGGGAGACCAGAACACACCACTACACCTCTGCATATCTTATGAGCATCTTATATAGTGAGTTGTCTCGCCAACCCGTCTCCAGCTGGTAATGAAACTGTGAGGTGGGTGGGGGAGAACCTTTTTCCCATTTCTGATACCACAAAAACAATAAATTTACAAGTGGGGAAGTGCGAGAGGTTTATTAATGTCACAACATTAAAATAGTTTTTTAACACGTCACGACATAAAAAAATTTAATTTTAAGAGAATATGCAACTATTAGATTGCACCATGCAGCTAAACAAGCTACACAGAAAATGATATGAATGAATGTACGCTCAAACCTAACAAAACTTATATTGCAAAAATCAGTAAATGTAGGCATGATGGACATGTTGATTTATATGAGATTTTTTGTTTTGCAAATGCTTCCTCCCTTATACGAGTATGTATATCATCATCAACCATTACCAATCCACTGCTGGATGAAGCTCTCCCCAAGTTGCTACCACAATTTTCAGTCGTAAGGTAGTCTCCTCCATGTTACTTAAACAAGTTTTCAAATTTCATCCACCCAACTCCCACACGGTCTTCATCTTGGTCTTTTTCTGTCCCTTGGTATCCAGTCTAATATTTCAGTTGTCCAATGGTGGTCAGTTCTAGAAATGTGTCCCATCCATTGTCACTTAATAGACTTTACTTTGATTTGCATGTGTTGAATTCATGAGTTCCTGGTTATGCCAAGCATGCAGCTCTCAATGCTTCTTTATGTCGGTATTAGTTAAGGTCCATGTCACTGGTCCACAAGTAAGAACTGGAAGAATGCATTTATTAAACATTCTTTTAAGACATAAGGGAAAATTGCTGTATACTGTACTTAATCTTTTTTTTTTTAATGTGAATAATAATTTCAGGGAAAAATCAGTTTGACAAATTTGGGATTTATTTTTTTTACTAATTATCAGGAGCCTATTCATGGAATAACATACATAGTACTGGTACATATTGATTCAGTGCATATTGATATGGAACAGATAAATGTAGATTCTGTATTTAAAATATTGTATGGTATGAAAGTGAAAATTTGTAGTAAATTAATACATCCATACTTACCTTCTTTAATAACTGATATATAGTTTGGTTTTGTATGGAGTGCACATACTGTTAAAAATCATAGTTTATTATGATTTTCAGGATACATTACCTGTTGTATATTTATATTTAAAAGTGTTTCAGTTATAGATTTAGACAGAATTGAAGAAAGAACAATATTTCATTAGATCTTAGGATCAGTTCTTTTTTCCTTTTCCAAGGTTCACCTCCTTTAAATTAACGTGAAACACATTTAAACCGTGCATCGTGTGTATTATTATTACTATTATTTGTTTGTGTGATAACATTTTGTTTATTGGCACTGGTAAATGTAAACGAGGTACACATTGGTATGATATATATATATATTTTTAATGCAATACTACAATGGAGGAATATACAGAATAAATTACACTCCAAACACATGAGCTGCACCATTATTAATGGTAAAACCAATATAAAATTAGTAAAAAAACTGGTCATTGTTTTAAGGATTATATATTATCTGTCCATTCTGGTATAATTTTGTCCATAATAATGAAAATGCATGATAGTAAAAAAAACTTGCTCGTTTTAATTAATGTGTTATGTGTTTTTTTAGAAACACATAAATCTAGGGACTCTGCATTAATGTGATAAATCTTTGACTAATATGGAAGTAAAATTTCAAAAATATGTTCTTTGAGAAATGCGTCATTGTAATCTAGGGCCTTTACATTGTCACTAAAACTACAATTTCTTAGTGGGGCTAGTGAGTTCTTTCGCATGCGATTTTTTTAAATTGGAACAAATTTTTCTTACACACTATGCTAAAACCAATGGGTCTTTCGGTGGATTCTAAGCTGCCACATTTGTGGGAAGACCATGGCGAAATGACCTGAGAACACTGGTTCTTTGTATACTGGGGGAGGGGGGGTAACAGTGAGCAATAGTCTTCGTAGAAATCAACTTATCCACAGGTGGCGGGAGGAATTCCTTAGCAAAATAGTCACCCGTAATGCTCACTTACTGCTAATGCTGTAAATACCATTATACCAAGCTGTATTAAATTTTAGAAAATCACTGTTGGTCATCAAAAACAGGGACGCGCCAAGCGGGGGTTCACCGGGTTCTAAGCACCCGATGCCAGATTCCGGGGGCGGAAGGACCCACAATCAATTTTTTCGGTTGATAAATTCATATCAGTGACGTGGGAGAAATTATGAAGCGTTATACTGTGAGAAATCGTAATGCTAAGAGGAACGTATACTTTTTTAGTAAAAATAACTCGTTTATAATTCAACAGAAAACGTCTTGAAATCAAAGAATAATTTTTACTGTTTTGTTTAGTAACAGTTACCGCAAGCAAGGGATTGAAAATTCTTTTTCGATTTTTTTTTTTTTTAATCTTGAAGATTTCAGCATTCATGAATGCGTGGCCAACGCTATGACAAATGGGGCCAATATGTAGGAAAAACACAATGGACTTCAAAAAGCATAATTTGTCGACTTAAGACCCTTACACATTTTATGTACTTTGAGTGGCTCATACTTTAAATCTGGTCGTAAATGACGAAGAAAAATTTCCCTACAGACTGTGAACACTTTCAGCATTGTTCAAGAAATATATGCTTACTTTTCTGAATTACCTTATCGTTGGCAAATTTTCAAGAAAGAGCTTCCAGCGGTGACCGTAAAACAGGGTAGAAAAATATTATAGGATCGATGCAATACGGGTAACGAGCACTGGGGTACAATTTCGATGTATTCCACGATATTAGATATTTTGGTTAGAATAGTTAAAGAGACACCCGTCATGTTTAATATTACATGTATATATATCATTATCCTCCTCAACCATTATCAATTTTCTTCTGGATGAAGGTCTCCCCAAGTTTCTTTTTTTGATTAGAGGTTTAACGACCACCGTGAGCAACTCAATGGGCTATAAGCAGTCGCCCCTCCCTAATTTTGGGTCACTGGTTCCAGGGAAGGGAGAGAGCCAGTGCCGTAAGACAAAGACAACATCCATGCCTCACCGGGATTCGAACCCGGACCCCTTACGGACGAATGATCAGAGGCCAGCGCCTTACACCACTGCGCCACCGGGGTGGCCAAGTTTCTTTCACAACGGTCTGCCTTGGACCAGTCTCCTCCATCTTACTCCCGCATGCTTTCGAATTTCATCCACCCATCTCCCACGTGGTCTTCTTTTGGGTCTTTTCCTGTCTCTTGAAATCCAGTCTAAAATTTAGGTTGTCCATCGATGGTCCGTTCTCTTGGCAATATGTCCAGCCCATTACCATTTCAGGGATTTTACTCTGATCATAATGTCTTCCACTCTTTTTCATTTTCCTTACCCCCGGGTTACTCATCTTATCTTGCTTAGTTATATATACTGTATGTGTGTGTGTGTATCCATCGAGAAGCTGTATTATGTTTATCATCGTATATGACGAAACTTTTTTTACCGGTAATGCAGACTTTTGTGTAAATTGACAGAGAGAGAGAGAGGAAGCTCACTACTTGAATTATACGTAGCGTCATCTAAACTAGAGTTTTACAGACTTTTTTTCTTCAGTTTTATGTGAGATAGTAGTGTTTTATGGAAAATCTCAATTTACTGGAAATAGAAAATAATGTTGCTAAGATATTTATTTCATGTAAAAATGAATAAAAATTGAAAAATATTCTCGTACAAGGGGGCGGCAAATCTGGGCTTGCACCCGGGCGGCAAATGCCCTTAGCGCGCCCCTGATCAAAAACATCCAAATGCTAAGTGAACTAACAGTGAACTTAATATCAAATGACCTATCATTAATTTATTATTGTACATTTTATTGATGATTTTATTTAGTGGTTGTGAAATATGCAGGAGGATATATTGCTGTTCATATGAAAATAATATGGTTGGCAAGGTTTTATGGTTTAACAGTATTAATCTTCTGTCATTGTATTTTAATTGTTGAATTAACAGAAAGTGCTGTTACAACTGTATGTAATTATAATAGGAGTTAGTTGGGCAAAGAGTGTCCTTAATGCTATCTTGAATAAGATTTGTAAAGATTTACCTTGGAGACAATTATATTGAATCCAACACTTACAGGTTCAATAGTTTGACCCAACTATTGAACATACTTTTGTAAAATAATTATTATTATTTGGTTTTCTTGTAAAGGGTAATTCTGGCTATGTTATTATTTTTATTTTAGTTGAACTGTGGTGGAATTTAATGTAATGTTTTTTGGATATATAATAACTATATCCTGTATGGGTACTTATGCTCATTACATACTGTGGGTCCACTCTGGCGTGATATGTATAATTTTTTTTTATATTAGGAGCTGTGTTGTGCATGTTTTTTTTTGTGTGTGTGAAATCGTGGAGTTGATATTTATGTCACATATGTATACACAAGAGTGTTCAATCGTTTTTTTAAAGCTGTTTTCCTTATTTATATTTATTTTTTATTGTAAGTATAGCAGTGGACATAAACAGATTTGATTCTATGTTCCTAGATACTGAATGAAATTTTAAATGTAATGAAAAATAAGTGACCTGCTATGACACCTATGAATATTTTGTGTTATAAGGTAATATATTTGAAAGCTGATGTGATGTCAGCATAAGAATGACCTTTGTATGGAGAATATATGTGCATACATGTTTATTATTTGTTTTGTATTTCTTCATTTTCCCCTTATTCTGGTTAAATACAGTTTGAATGATTTAATACAGCAGCGAGATTTCAAAAATATGACCTCTTACTAGCGACTCTTCACTTACTGTAAAATTTGAAGTAAGGAAATTTATTCGACTTCAGAAACTTAAATTAGAGAGATTACTGAAAATATTAAAGTATCTGCACATATCAGGCAAGTAATTCTATTCTTTCAACACCTAACCTTCTGTGGAAAAAATCGCATTCCGATTTTTGTTTCGTAACGTCTCTGAGTTTGGATTCCCAAAATGCTGCTTTTTTTCTTTCTTTCTTTTTTTCTCTTTTTAGAAATCTTGTGAAATTAAGAAGAAAAAAATATTCTTATTTACACAGTTGCTTAAACAGTAAGGTTGTATAATTGATAATTATTAAATCCCTCATTTTATCTGTTTAAACGCCTCATAGCTTCAATTTCCGTAGTTTCAAAGCAGCTTTTTGCCTACTTGTGACGTCACACGCAGCGCGGGAGGTGACTTATGGCGGCCAGTGCTGCGTGGATAGGGGTGGTGTCTCCATCTACTATAAGCTCGATGGCTAGAATAGATGGAGTAAGGATCTTCTCGCTTTGTGTAACCTGACCAGAAGTCACGAATTCTTGAGGAGAGTCACGGAATTTAGTTTTGCCGCCCCGGTGGCGCAGTGGTCTAAGCGATGGCCTCTGATCATTCGTCCGAACGGGGTCCGGGTTCGAATCCCGGTCAGGCATGGATGTTGTGTTTGTCTTACGGCACTGGCTCTTTCCCTTCCCTGGAACCAGTGACCCTAAATTAGGGACGGGCGACTGCTTATAGCCCATTGAGTTGCTCACGGTGGTCGTTAAACCTCCAAAAAAAAAAAAAAAATTAGTTTACTGTCCCCAAAAACACCCGATGCACTTAGGGACGCAATTTGTTACCAAATTTCATCTTTGTCCTCAAGTGTCCTCGAATTTATACTTCCTCATTAGCTCGTTAGATTTCTAATGAAAAATTTTCTTAAAAATAGTTTCTGTTGTACTAATTTTCCAAAATGCTTCTTGTTGAAACGAACTTGCCGCAACGATGTCGCAGCGGTCTAAGCGGTGGCTTATGACCATTCGTCCGGGAAGGGTCCGGGTTCGAATCTCGGTGAGGAGTAAATGTTGTGTTTGTCTTACGGCACTGGCTCTCTCCGTTCCCTGAAACCAGTGGTGCTACTTTAGGTACGGGCGACTGCTTATAGCCCGTTGAGTTGCTCACAGTGGTCGTTAGACCTTCGATAAGAAAAAGAAAAAAAAAACGAATTTCAAATGTTCTTTTTCTTTTTTTTTAAGTTTAACGGCCACCGTGAGCGACCCTAAAGCCCATTAGCAGTCACATCTCCTTCATTTGGGGTCATTCATTCTAGGGAAGAGAGAAAACAGATGCTCTAAGACAAAAAACAAAAACAAACAACAAAAATAAACCCCACCCATGCCTCATTCGTGAAACAGATCAGGTAACTACCCACGGGGTGTTATACTCGAAGATTTTGGAGTAGCATAGACTAGCAGAAGACTAGCTAAACATGCAGCGCCATCTATGTATGGGGGTATTTGGCAGTGAACAGATGCCTATTAGAGAGCATGTGTGTCTGATTCAAATCCTAATGTACTACAGAAATTACGTAGACAGAATGTCCGCGTCCGACCCGAGAACTTTCTAGATCAACTTGTAAATAGCAAGTGCTCACATCCAAAAAATAGCAGACTAGTAAGCTAAGGTGGCCAGATATGGGAACACCGATTTGAGCACAAAATGGCGTGTAGCCCCAAATCAGCAGATCATTTGAGAGGGATGCGTATATACTCAAAAAATTTTTTGTCCTAAAACTGTGGTCTTTATATAAGTGTGATATTACCAAAGACCTTTAAGATACATAGACTGGAAAACCATAAGTTAACCGGGCGACATTTGAAGTTTAGCGTTGTACGGAAAGAATCTGTCACATCTCGTTCTTTACCATAGGCGTTCGTGTGTTTATATCAATTACACCCATTTTTTAAATGTATAGCCAATAAGATTTCATTTTTTGTTTTTATAAATAGTGTGTATATATTATAAAGTATTTCAGAAAATAATATAGCCAAATTTAATTAGCTAAACAGAATTTTAAAACTGTTATATCTTGCGTAGCGTACGGATGTACCAATAAACAAACAACTGACCAGCAGACACTTTCATTTCGTAGGTTTCCTCACAATAATTGTGATACTTTCGGGAAGTGGGTAAATGCTCTAAGACGTGCTAACTGGAAACGAAGCTAAGCCAAGCCAAAGTCTGACGATTGCCATTTAGCAAGAGGTATCACATACCTTTGCGGTCTCCCTATACCGGTATTCTCTGTCTCGAAATAGAAAAGAGAAGTGCGACGACCAAGTTGACCCCCCCCCCCTAAAGCGTGAGAAAAAAAAAGAAACATATTCATATTTTCATCCAGATTTAAGTGCTAGTCACAGCGATGTTGCCGCGACTTGCAGTTTCAATTTAGGCTTCTCACCTTCTTTTCTAATCTTTCTCTGGAAGTAATAGAGAGCTGTCTTAGTTTTTAAGTGCAGGATAGTTAGCTAGTAACCTTTTGCACTTACTTTATCTCTAAATATTAAGTTGAGGGATTCAGTTTTTACTAGAACCTTGTCTCATTTACCGTGACTTGCAGTTTCAATCTAGGCTTCTCACTTTCTTTCGTAATCTTTCCCTTGAAATAATAGAGGTGTTTTAGCATTTTAAGTGCAAGATAGTAAGCTAGTAACGTTTTTCACTTATCTGATCTCTAAATATTAAATTGAAGGACTTAGTTTTTACTAGACCCTTGTGTCATTCACCAGACTGTGTATGGCTCTAAAGGGAAGGTTTCGGATTAAACCTACACATGGTTTGTTAACTCGTGTTTCTTTTCCCAGACTTTTCATCCTCAAGATTTGTAATTCCCTAAACTCTAAATTATATGAAGAGGGCATTTCTTTCAATCATATTTAATTTTACTTATTTTTCT
This sequence comes from Macrothele yani, assembly GCA_039090855.1. NCBI lineage: Eukaryota > Metazoa > Arthropoda > Arachnida > Araneae > Macrothelidae > Macrothele > Macrothele yani. Next base: position 141,495,123 of record CM077009.1, on the reverse strand, counting down.
CCCGTTGAGTAGTTATTGCGAACTTACACTATCTACCAACAAGTAATTGGACACCTGTGATAGAAAAGGAAAACGAAGTTTATTCACCTTCAATAGTTGGTGGAGCCTCCGCGAGCGGCGTTTACAGCTGCGACCCTCCGGGGCATACCCCCAACCAGGCGTTGTACGACGGCTAGCGGTATTTTCTTGCACTCGGCTTGGAGAAGACAGGTCAGTTCCTTCACCGATTTCGGACAGTGGGGGCATCCCTTAAGTCGACGCTCCAACTCGTCCCAGAGGTACTCGATAGGGTTAAGGTCCGGGCTCTGCGCAGGCCAGTCCCTTTGATTAACTCCATTATCACCATACCAAGCCATGGTGGACCTCGCAACATGACAGGTGGCATTGTCATCCTGAAAGTAACATGGGTCCACCCCGTAAAACTGTCACAACGTAGGAAGCGCATGGTCATCCAAAATGGTGCAGTAGGTCTCGGCGTTGAGTCTACTAGGAATTGCGACCAAGGGTCCCGTGTCACAATAGGAGAAACACCCTCATAGCATAATTCCACCGCCGCTGAACTTCACAGTTGGCACAGTACATTCCGGCAGGAGGCGTTCTCCAGGCAGACGTAAAACCCAGACCATGCCATCCGAACGGTAGAGGGTGAACCTTGATTCGTCGCTCCAAAAAACCTGTTTCCACTGTTCAACGGTCCACTGTCGAACGTTCTTTGCACCACGTTAGCCGAGCAGTGCTATTGGATTTGGTGATCAAACTCTTGTGGGCGGCAGCACGTCCATGATAACTGAGCAGATGGGTTTCCTTACGGATGGTATTCATCGAAAGGACACACCCGGATGCCTGTTGAAACTCCTCGCGAATGTGGCACATCGATTTGGTGCGGTTCTTCCGAATTTCTCTGGCCAGCACCCGTCGGTCTCTAACTCCCAAGTTTATGGGTCTGCTGGGTCGGGACACATTCCGACAGTCACCTCTCATCTTCCACTTGCCAATCACGTAGGCCACTGTCGATTTTGGGTACTTCAACTCGATGGATATGCCACGTATGGATCGGCCATCTCTGTGATACCCGACGATTACATCTTTCTCGAAATCAGAGAGCTCCAAACTGCGTGGCATCTTGTATGCGACTGGTTGTGTTGTTGTTTCCCACACGATATCTAACGGCGGCGGCCGTGACGTGTATCAGAACCGCAGATATCGTCGATTGCAGGGGTGTCCAATTACTTGTTGGTAGATAGTGTATAACACTGCGTCCTAATACTGCGTTTTCTGAGCTCCGATATTTCGTGCCCAAAGTTCCAATTATAGTGTCCTACGACTTATTATTTTGTGTATTTCGCGCGTCTAAAGGTTGGGTGCATCGTTTTGTTTCGTTTCCCGAATCGTAAGTACGATGTTTTACTCGTAATAGCTTTATTTACCTTTTGGTCGAGCCGGGCAGAATCAAGGAGGTTAGAAGTGAGAGGAGATGGCAGCAGCCCCTCTCCCTGTGCTTCTGGCGTGACGCCACTTTTTATCAGCTGACTACGCCAATGCGTCCAACCTAAGAATCTCCTGTATATCTCTATGGGGAAATCGCGATTTTGAACGGGTTTTTCGGACCCTTACTCTACCCATACATGCATGAAAAAAATTGAGGCTGAAATATTCATTCCCATAATAAAAAATTTCCAGAAAGAACAGGAAAATATGTGTTGGTATTTCTTTAAAAAATTGAACAAAATAATGACTTTTTGAGCGGAAATGCATAGTGCGCATAGTTACTTACTGCCCATGTGCAAGTAACCATGCATACTGCCCATGTACAAGTAACCATGTTTAAAATATAACCAAAAGCCTAATGTTAAGAAATAAGAAGTCCGAAACATTCCTTCTTTCCATCCTTGGTTTGCATGCGCTAAGCAAAACTTATGCCACGGTAAGTGACGTCACGTTCCCGAACTCCAGCAGCGCAGCCTCCCACAACCTCAGAGAGAGAGAGAGCAGAAACAGCTGATCTGTTTTGGCTTCACTCAAAACGGGTCCCTTCACCTCCTCTTCTTCTAACCTCCTTGGGCAGAATAGCTGCTGGGTGCCGCCATTAGTAATATTGTCATCCGGTGGGGAGGCTGAGATTACTATGCCTACTTCCGGTTCTTCCGTTCCTGGACTCTCGCTCGACAGCGTTGCCACGTCGCCTTCCCCGAATGGCGTTGGTCAACTGCCCTCTTCGAATGCGTCATCCCGACGTGTTTCCGAGCTCCTGAACATGCGTGTTCCTCTACTACTTCTTCCTCTGTGATGACTGATGACGTCATGGACACGTCGGACAGTGCTGTTCCTCGACAACAACCATCCTACTCTGAGGTTGCAGCTGCCCTGGCATTTCGGGCGTCCCATCCGTTGTACAAGGATGCAAGTAATCTTCTACCTTTTTTGAGTCGTGCGAGCGATGAGCTTCTTCTCGATCTCCGGGCGGAATCGTCTCCCGGAACATCCTTTTCATCTATTCTAAGCCCAAGGGGTATGCTTTGAGGCATTGCCTAACACGCTTCTGAAAATCTATGCTACTGCTCTTAAACGCCAGTTCTCCCCTACAGCCATACTTCACATGTCTCGTCGACCACGATTTGTCATCTTGTATTTCACGGAGGCAGCTATAGCTTATTCTGTCCTACAGACTGGATTGTTTATCCGGAATCAACTTCTTATGCCCATACCCGTTGCCCAGCGCGATGTTGCTGTGTCATTGTACCCGTTCCCCTCAGAGGTGGCCGATCTTATGCTCTATGCTGCCCTTACAATGGTCGGTCGGGTTGTCGGCCGTATAAGCACGTTTTCCGCTGCACCACATGATGCAGATGATCGCTCCATCCTCAGTGCTCAACGCACGGCGCAGATGATGTTTGCCTCACAAGATTGCTCGCTGCCCAACCAAGCTCACAGTTAAGTGTGATGGTCACGTTCGTCGAATCACACTCCTTACTTCCCACCACTGTGCGAAATGCCTGGCGTTTGGACATCATAAGGCGGACTGTCCTCCTCCTCTTTCTGCTCCTCGGTCATTTCCTCGCCGCACCAATGTGCCTTCCACAACGGATGACCCATTGTCGACCGATGCCTCTGTGGTGGAACAAGGTGTTCCTTCCTCGTCGCCTTTGCTTCTTCCTGTGGAACCTCTCTCTTTGCATCCGGTGTCTTCGGATCCGGCTGCAACTGATTTACCTGCCTCCATGGATGACACAGAATCTACCTCTGAATCGGAGCCTTCTTCTAATGCCTCTTTTGAAACTTCATCGGTAATAGAAACTCCTGCGTCAACTCCAACGTCGAGAGCTCCACCTTCTACGACTTCGTCAGTGCCTGTTGGTGAGGTCGGTCATTTTGGAAATGACCCGGCTCCAACTGATGACTCCGCGTGTGATCCTTGCTCCCGGAGTGAGAAACGCATCGTTTTCCTTGCTCCTAGTGCTCCGACTAAACGAGGACGCTTCCGGGTCTACCGTTCCCGATCCTCCTCCAGCACTCCTTTGCCTCCTCCATCTCCGCGAGGGTGCGGCCTCACTGATGACCCTGCGGAACTTGCTGAAACTGCATTACAGGTCAAGTTTGAACAATTATGTACTCTTGCTGCTGTGCGTACTACACCTTTGTCCCAACGGCAACTGTGTCGTCTTTTTGCGTTAGCCCCCGAGAAATCGTTCTGCTTCCGAACATATCTATCTCGCTGTTCGTATCCTCCACGAGATGTTGACGACCAGATGTGTATGATTATGGACGCGCTTAACCATTATGTAGAGACTCACCCAGACTTTGCACCTTGCTATGACCGCTGGGCTTATATTTTCGACCAGGTTCACGTTTACTCTACGCCTGATCTTACTTCCGGGACTCATGCAGTGTGACTTCTAGCTTCCTTTTGTTCTCTTCCTGGATGCTTGTACTGCCGGACTCTTTCTCTGAAAGGACTCTTCCTGTGAGACAATGTGTTTACGCTTACCTAGACTGTTTCCAGGCTATTTTATTCTCATCTATTATTTGTTACCCATCTTACTTGTTTTTATCCTGTACCTTGTCATAAATGGTTCTCAATAACTATTTGACCTCATAATACTGCGGGAAAAACTTCCGAAATTAAAAGTTTTGCTCTCGGCAATTTCTCCTAAAAAAACCAAAACAAATGGCCACATTAAAATTATTTTTGACATTATTTAGAGTGTAAAATACGAATTTCATGCAACTAGATCACGCAGTTTGCAAGCAACTGAAGCCGAAATATATTTTACACGTAGGACAAGCGACGTTTCCCTTCAGTTATTTCATATCCCCCAAAATTACGATAAGGATGTTTTCTTTAATCGTAAGTTAAAAGGCACAATGTCTAATTTATACTCCATTGAAAATAAATTAATACGCAGTATTAAAACAACGTAAAATTTCTTCTTTTGCGCAGGTAAAAGAGCTTAATTAACGTTGCTCACATACGGCACACCGTTTTTACCGTACAAGCTCTGCGATCAAAATGCCGCCAGCTGCTGCCACTCATTTACACAAGAACTTCCAGTCTATGTATCTTAAAGGTCTTTGGATATTACATATGAAAATGTATGTTTTAAAAGGATATAGCTTGTATAATGTTAGTAATTTGTACTGACAAAGCAGAGCTATGATGTCGACAACATATTGGCAACCTCAATGAACTATAGGGGTGCTGCGCAAACGTAAACAAACTTCTTTTTGTATGGATAACGTGGCATGTGTTCTCGTGAAGTCGTATGTAGGAATGGCTGGTTTAACACTCTCAATCCTTGAGTTAATGAAGTTTGTGGACACTACAAAAAATTCACGATGCGTCAAAGTAGAGGAAGGGATTCTTAATGCAGGTCATATAATTTCATGTGCAATTAAGAAGGAAGATAGGAAAGAAATCCACATAGTTTCGCATTGCATTCAATCCACCGCAATAACATTGTCGCCTCATTCAATCAACGGTGCTTTAGACAGAAATTATTGTGAAATTTCTGCAGTCTTTTGAGTGCTCTTGTAAAGCGGGCAGAAGTGGAACGCGTAAGCACTGTGTAGCAGCAATGCTTTACTGTAACAGGTAATTTTTATTTTTACATTTTCAGACAAGTGATATAGTAATAACAAGGAGGTTAGAATAAGATATCTGGAGATGCTCTTCTTAAATCAGCAGTACCACTTTGCGCGAAACCTATAACCGTGAGTGAAGGCCGTCAAAGTGTGGGAAAGCTGATGATTTTCAAGGCTATTGCAATGCATTTTGTGTTGGACGAATCACCTTCTTTCGTCGCAAATGCTTCCAATTTCGCATGGTAAGTTGCTGCTGATGTGGGAGAAAATGCTGAATTTATAAAATTCATTATTTTCAGGCTCCTTCCCATTTTTATTTTCAATTGAAATACACGAACGTTAACGTGAACTCTAAATAAAAAGTAACACAAAAAATGAAAATTTCACTGGTATGAGAAGTATAATTCATTCCGGTTTGATATTAACATGGTTTCTGCAACCAAAATCCACACAATTCCAAAATACATACAGTCGAAATTACATAGGCATCATGTAAACAATGTCGAATTCCCACAGTTTGTGGCTTCACGGTTAAGAGACTTTGGGCATTTCCAGAAGTATTATTCTAACCTCCTTGAGTAATACCGACAGGGTTTACATTTCGGTAAATGTGTAGATTAGCGTCCTAAATTATTTCGTCGGAAAAAGTTGGTACCTGGAAAAAGTGCGACGTACAGATTTGAGATTATGGAAATTAATGGCAAATGGTGCAGAAATTTTATGTTTTAAATGTCGTTTAAAGATTTTTATCGTGATATTTACCTGTAAGTGCGATGCTGTGAAGCGACGCTGCGGTAGGCCTAACACATTGCTATCACGACAATGTCAAGCGTTTGCTGTGCTACTGTACTTTTGGTTCTCCTGTCAATACGTTCTTCGCAGGTCAGTTTCTGTCTCACTGATACGTACCTTTTGCAAATCAAAGTGTTTTTTTCCGGTTTTTCCTTCCCAACAACGTACAGGATACAACAAAATAAAGAGTGGATAGTCAGGACCTATTTTCTATAGCGTATCACTACAACATTTATCGCTATCCTGCCAACAACGTAACCGCTTTCTCTTGTACTCTTCCACCCGTCAGTTCGGTGCAGCAACGAACCTTCCTTTTAACGGAACAACGCATGACATCGTGCGGTAGCGATACGTTAGGCCTATGGCGGCGTTTCTTAACACCATCGCACTGACAGGTAAATATTACGAAAAAAATCTTTAAAACACATTGAAAATATAAAATTTCTGCACCATTTGTCATTATTTTCCATACTCTAAAATCTGTACGTCGCACTTTTTCCAGGTAGTAACATTTTTCCGACGAAGAAATTTAGAACGCTAACCTACACATTTACCGACATTTCGTTTGACTTCACGATTTCCAGGATCCATTTTCAACGATAACAAATTTGTAATTTTTGAACATTCTGTTCCTAAAACAGAGGTTTTTGAATTGGTAGTTGTTGACATAGCATTGCAAATCTTGTTCCTTAATGGAGTTTAAATTTATATCGATAACAGCAATAACTTGTTTTCAAGAGCATGTAGAAATACAGAATTTTAAATTATTACTATGCAATAAAGTCATGTCTTGTTTATTATTCATTCAAACACGCTACTAGGTTAGTAGTATTTCACTGGAAGGATTTCAAATGCAAGGCACAAGCGTTTATACTAACTTGTGAAAAACATAGGTGGAACTTTGGGAACAACACTGCGGGACGCAACAGTATGAATTGTTCTTTTTCACGGAACTCTCCATTATACTATTCTCTAATTCCAGAATGAATGCAAAAATACCCCAAGCCAAGCCAACCGAACTTAGGCAACAATCACCGTGGCAACGATTTAACAATAGCTAAGAATGTTATCCGTACTATAGTGGTTCTTCCTTTTGCTGCTAAAATCAAGCTGCAAAGTAATGAACGAATCGCATAGCAATTTTTTTATTTTGCTAAAGTTTCTGAAGAAACTTAGAACAAGTACAGTCGAAATTTGGACGCACCAGTGGTGCAGTGCTCTTATTGCTGGACACTAACCGTTCGTACAAGTTGGTTCGAGTCCCGAATGACGCATGGGTGGTGTGTTTGTCTTACAGAACTTGCTCTCTTTCTTTCCTGGAACGAATGTCTCCGAATTAGTGAGAGGTGACTGCCTATCGTCTTTAGAGTTGCTCACGGTGGTCGTTAAACTCTGAAAAGGAAAAACAAAAACCGACGAAATTTGTTTTCACAAGAAGCGTGTTGGGAAATTAGCGCAACTAAAACTATAATTAAAAACATTTTTCGTTAGAAATGAGGAAGTGTAGATTCGAGGATACTTGAGGACAAACATCAAAATTTGAGGACAATTTTCGTCCCTAAAAGCATCTGACGCTTTTGGGGACAGTAAACTAAATTCGAGAACTATTCTGAAGAATTCGGGACTTCTGGTCAGCTTATAGTAAGCGGGAAAGTACGAGGCTATAACGTGGGTGGCCATATCGACATGCACGGGCAAAGACGCAATTCTTTTATTCTGCATGTATTTTTTTTATTATACAGTAAAATATAAGACATATGTCAGATAAAAGCCAACGTGTCTGAAAAGACCAAACACGCGGTCCCAAACTGCTTGTTCGCACAACCACACAGCAGGAAAAAAATGAAAAGAAAAACCTCACGTGAAACAACTGTGCGTTTAGACTCAAAGAACAACAGTTGCGAGTATAGGAGGGGGCGCAAACCAATTTGATAATCCCTTAAGCACGTTCCAGAGATAAGGACGAAGGTATTTGTCGCTTACCAATATTTTCGGAAATGTTTTCTCTGGGGTGTATTTTTGTTTGTATCTTCAGTATTTTGTACCACCGCCATAAAGAAATCCTGGATGCGCCAGTGGGTTTCATCACACAAAGATGGAAAAGAAATAGCGGAAGTTACACGTGGAAAAGAAATAGCGGAAGTTACACGTGGAAAAGAAAGGCTCTGTTAAGGAAGTAATGTAGGAACTTTCATGAGGATAGTCACAGAAGCACAATTAGCATTTAACATGTTATATACGGTTAGTTCATGGCATTGCTTTAATTAACATTTATGCTATATGCAATGTGGGATCGATCTATTTTTTGCATATCTTCAGATTTAATCCCACGGACAGTTCACATAAGGCTCCTGTATATGGATCAACGCAATTCGCGTCTCTCGCAAAATCAGCGTTTCTAACGACATTTGCCTCATATGGTAACGAGATTGCCTCTTAAACTGGACTGAAGGAGGAAAACTTTTTTGAAGGAAATATGGACGGTCATATTAAAAATCGAATGAAAAAGCAAAATGTTTATTTCATTCTAAGCAGATGGGCCACAAATGTCATTCCAGTCTCTGGGATAAGCTGTAATGGGGCACGAAGTATAGTTCAACAGCAAAATGTTCAATACATTCTAACCAGATGGGCCACAAATAACATCCCAGTCTCTGAGATCAGTTACAGTGTGGCACAAAGTATTGTTAAAGGGCAAAATGCTCATTACAGTCTAAGCAGAATGGACACAAATAACATCCCAGTCTTGATATCAGTTGTGGTATGGCATAAAGTGTTAAAGAGCAAAATGTTCATTGCATTCTAAGCAGATGGGCCACAAATATTGCCCTAGTCTCTGAGAGCAGTTGTAGCATGGCACAAAGTATTGTTAAAGAGCAAAATGTTCATTGCATTCTAAGCAGATGGGCCACAAATACTGCCCTAGTCTCTGAGAGCAGTTGTAGCATGGCACAAAGTATTGTTAAAGAGCAAAATGTTCATTGCATTCTAAGCAGATGGGCCACAAATACTGCCCTAGTCTCTGAGAGCAGTTGTAGCATGGCACAAAGTATTGTTAAAGAGCAAAATGTTCATTGCATTCTAAGCAGATGGGCCACAAATACGGCCCTAGTCTCTGAGAGCAGTTGTAGCATGGCACAAAGTATTGTTAAAGAGCAAAATGTTCATTGCATTCTAAGCAGATGGGCCACAAATATTGCCCTAGTCTCTGAGAGCAGTTGTAGCATGGCACAAAGTATTGTTAAAGAACAAAATGTTCATTGCATTCTAAGCAGATGGGCCACAAATATTGCCCTAGTCTCTGAGAGCAGTTGTAGCATGGCACAAAGTATTGTTAAAGAGCAAAATGTTCATTGCATTCTAAGCAGATGGGCCACAAATATTGCCCTAGTCACTGAGAGCAGTTGTAGCATGGCACAAAGTATTGTTAAAGAGCAAAATGTTCATTACATTCTAAGCAGATGGGCCACAAATATTGCTCTAGTCTCTGAGGGTAGTTGTAGCATGGCACAAAGTATTGTTAAAGACCAAAATGTTCATTGCATTCTAAGCAGATGGGCCACAAATATTGCCCTAGTCTCTGAGAGCAGTTGTAGCATGGCACAAGGTATTGTTAGAGAGCAAAATGTTCATTGCATTCTAAGCAGATGGGCCACAAATATTGCCCTAGTCTCTGAGAGCAGTTGTAGCATGGCACAAAGTATTGTTAAAGAGCAAAATGTTCATTACATTCTAAGCAGATGGGCCACAAATATTGCCCTAGTCTCTGAGAGCAGTTGTAGCATGGCACAAAGTATTGTTAAAGAGCAAAATGTTCATTGCATTCTAAGCAGATGGGCCACAAATATTGCCCTAGTCTCTGAGAGCAGTTGTGGCATGGCACAAAGTATTGTTAAAGAGCAAAATGTTCATTGCATTCTAAGCAGATGGGCCACAAATATTGCCCTAGTCTCTGAGAGCAGTTGTAGCATGGCACAAAGTATTGTTAAAGACCAAAATGTTCATTGCATTCTAAGCAGATGGGCCACAAATATTGCCCTAGTCTCTGAGAGCAGTTGTAGCATGGCACAAGGTATTGTTAAAGAGCAAAATGTTCATTGCATTCTAAGCAGATGGGCCACAAATATTGCCCTAGTCTCTGAGAGCAGTTGTGGCATGGCACAAAGTATTGTTAAAGAGCAAAATGTTCATTGCATTCTAAGCAGATGGGCCACAAATATTGCCCTAGTCTCTGAGAGCAGTTGTAGCATGGCACAAAGTATTGTTAAAGAGCAAAATGTTCATTGCATTCTAAGAAGATGGGCCACAAATACTGCCCTAGTCTCTGAGAGCAGTTGTAGCATGGCACAAAGTATTGTTAAAGAGCAAAATGTTCATTGCATTCTAAGCAGATGGGCCACAAATATTGCCCTAGTCTCTGAGAGCAGTTGTAGCATGGCACAAAGTATTGTTAAAGAGCAAAATGTTCATTGCATTCTAAGCAGATGGGCCACAAATATTGCCCTAGTCTCTGAGAGCAGTTGTAGCATGGCACAAAGTATTGTTAAAGAGCAAAATGTTCATTGCATTCTAAGCAGATGGGCCACAAATATTGCCCTAGTCTCTGAGAGCAGTTGTAGCATGGCACAAAGTATTGTTAAAGAGCAAAATGTTCATTGCATTCTAAGCAGATAGGCCACAAATATTGCCCTAGTATCTGAGAGCAGTTGTAGCATGGCACAAAGTATTGTTAAAGAGCAAAATGTTCATTGCATTCTAAGCAGATGGGCCACAAATATTGCCCTAGTCTCTGAGAGCAGTTGTAGCATGGCACGAAGTATTGTTAAAGAGCAAAATGTTCATTACATTCTAAGCAGATGGGCCACAAATATTGCCCTAGTCTCTGAGGGCAGTTGTAGCATGGCACAAAGTATTGTTAAAGAGCAAAATGTTCATTGCATTCTAAGCAGATGGGCCACAAATATTGCCCTAGTCTCTGAGAGCAGTTGTAGCATGGCACAAAGTATTGTTAAAGAGCAAAATGTTCATTGCATTCTAAGCAGATGGGCCACAAATATTGCCCTAGTCTCTGAGAGCAGTTGTAGCATGGCACAAAGTATTGTTAAAGAGCAAAATGTTCATTACATTCTAAGCAGATGGGCCACAAATATTGCCCTAGTCTCTGAGAGCAGTTGTAGCATGGCACAAAGTATTGTTAAAGAGCAAAATGTTCATTGCATTCTAAGCAGATGGGCCACAAATATTGCCCTAGTCTCTGAGAGCAGTTGTAGCATGGCACAAAGTATTGGTAAAGAGCAAAATGTTCATTGCATTCTAAGCAGAGGGGCCACAAATAACATCCCAGTCTTGAGATCAGTTGTGGTATGGCATAAAATGTTCATTACATTCTAAGCAGATGAGCCACACCCACAAATAACGTCACGGTCTCCGAGATCAGTTGTAGTGTGGCACAAAGTATTGTCAAAGCGCAAAACGTTCATTACATTCTAAGCAGATGGGCCACAAATAACGTTCTAGTCTCTGAGATCAGTTGTAGCATGGCACAAAGTATTGTTAAAGAGCAAAATGTTCAGTACATTCTAAGCAGAGGGGCCACAAATAACATCCCAGTCTCTGAAACCAGTTGCAGTGTGACACAAAGTATTCTTCATTACATTCTAAGCAGATGGGCCACAAATAACACCGCAGTCTCCGAGATCAGTTCTAGTGTGTCACAAAGTATTGTTAGAGAGCAAAATGTTCGTTACATTCTAAGCAGATGGGAGTAGTAGAAAATGACGGATCCGAGCTTAAAGTGGAGCCCATAGACTTAACATTAGGCTCCTTCTGGAGCAGGTGGAGCCAGCTGGAGCAAGCTGCAGCCGAGCGAACGGAGGGGGCGTGGCCTGACGCAGTCATCAGGAGGATGCGGGGGTGTGGCATGGGTGAGGATGTAGGCGGCGCTAGTGTGTTGTGACGATGCTGATGTGCTGCCCCTTGCGGTGCTTCTTGGAACTTTCGATGGATCTTTGATTTTGTGGGATGGCAACGACAGAGTGTGGAAAGGGGGTCGACATAACGGGATGTCAACTCGATGTGCTGCTCCCTAGCTGTGCTTCTTGGAACTTTATTATTTTCTCGGGAGATTTATTGGACTTTGTCAAATTTTTTGAGAAAAAGAAAGCGAAATCTTTCGTCCTTCCAAGCTCCTTTTCCCTCGAATTTATTTTTTTAAAACTTTCCTTTTTAGAAATTCCCTGAGGTGTTAGGAATTTGTATAGACGTTGTTTCTCTCGAAATGTTTTACTCCGGAGTACATAAAAATGCTCTGATGGTCCCAGCGAGATTCGTTCCTGTGTCAGCTAGTTTGCTAGCTTTCCCACTAGACCACCCGACCATTGAAAAAAGATGCTTGTTAGACGAAGGTTTGCGTAGTCTTTTTAAAAAAGGGGTGGGGTCCTACTTGATCTCATTTGTTTTCTGCAAGTGATGGTGTGAACATGAGTTTTTCTGTTACGGTGGATCGTATCTCGTTGAACTGTTGTAATGGAGGAAATGATGAAACAGACTTTTCACACAGCTCAGAAAATAGGAAGTTTCGGTGGTATCAATGCTTTATTCCGTGCTGTGGAGAAAGAGGGCATCAAGAAATAAGATGTGAAGAAATGGTTGAAGGGAGAGAAAACGTACACTCTTCACAAACCGGTGAGACGACATTTTCGGAGAAATAGAGTTATGGTTAATAAATTAAATCAACAGTTTCAAGCAGACCTAGCCGATGTCTCCAGTTTGAGTCAACATAACGACGGATTTCGTTACTTGTTGACATGCATTGACATTTTTTCCAAATATGCATGGGTGATTCCTTTAAAGCAAAAAGTCGGGTTCTCATATCGTCCAAGCCTTTTCCCAGATATTCAAAGAAAGAAAGCCAGTAAAACTTCAAACAGATAAAGGAACTGAATTTAAGAACAAAGAGTTTCAAAAGTTTTTAAAACAGCATGAGGTGCATTTCTTTACGACAAACAACGAGACGAAAGCAAGTGTAGTGGAGAGATTCAATCGTACGCTCAAAACTCGAATGTGGCGATACTTTACAAGTCAAAATTCGTTCAGATTTATGGACGTACTCAACGATTTAGTTCACAGTTACAATCATTCCCCCCATCGAAGTATAAAAATGAAGCCTGTAGATGTAAACGAAGATAATGAAAAACAAGTGTTTGACAATCTGTATGGTGACCTCAAGAGGGAAAAACCCTCCTATAAATTTCAGGTGGGTGAACACGTGAGGATTAGTAAAGCGAAATTGACATTTGAGAAAGGATACGAATCAAATTGGACGGAAGAAGTTTTTGTTGTGAGCGGTCTTGTTCCCAGATCCCCACCCGTCTATAAAGTTAAAGATTTATTGAACGAAGAGCTGGAAGGAACTTTTTACGCCGAAGAGCTTCAAAAAGTGTCTCTCTCCGAGTCCTTTACTGTCGAACGTGTTCTAAAGAAACGTAAAAGAAAAGGAAAAATGGAATTCTTTGTCAAATTTAAAGGGTATCTTGATAAATTTAATGCTTGGATCCCCGCGGAAGACTTGACCTCTCTATAAAACTGATCTTTTTTTTAGATGAAACATCATTCGTCAACATGACTTTCTATCTAACGTTACCTAGCGACAGCTCTCTCCGTTACTTTTCAGACAATAAAATTTCTCATTTCATCACGCATCTTCCTTCCCCGATCGAACTCAATGGTGACTGGGAAGTGGGACTCGTCGAACTCATCTACCCTCATTCCTGGTTTAATGTGAATGTAAATTCAAATTCCTTTGCTTACGGTCTCGGTCCAACTCAACTGAAAGCGGCGAAAATCCCTGCTGGATATTATGATTCTGTGGGAGACGTGGTAAAAGCCATGTCCCAGCATTGGTCGAAAAAAATTACGATGTTTTTTAATAAAACCACGAGACGTGTCAAAGCAGCTTTAACTCTTGGTTCTCAGCTGGAGTTATTTCCAGGAATTGCAGAAATTCTAGGTTTTCAACCTGGAGTGTATTCGGCCTCGGGAGGAAGCGATGCTACCATTCATGGAAATTTCGTCGCCGATCTGAACACATCGCTTTCCCTGTTATACGTGTACAGCGATATTGTGGAACCTCAGCCTGTAGGAGACATGGTTGCTCCTCTCCTTCGCATCGTGAAAGTGAGCGGAGAAGACGGAGATGTGGTGAGCGCCTTGTACGACCGTCCCCATTATTTGCCTCTCGCAAGAAAACATTTTCAATCCGTCGAAATCGTTATAAGGAATCACTCAGGTCAATTAGTGCCATTTGAACGTGGGAGAGCGATCGTGAAACTTCATTTTCGTCTCAAACAACTGTAGTCATGTATGAACCATACCGATGTTGTACAAAATCCTTCGAGGATTATTACGTCAAACAAACTGGAAAAGGTTTAGACTACTATCAAGGAGTGCCCCTTCAAAAAGGGTATGGACTTGGAGGACTTTTTCGTTCGTTATTTAGAGCGGCGGTACCCTTATTTAAACAAGGAGCAAAAACGCTTGGAAAACAAGTCTTTCGAACGGGTGTGGACCTGGCCAATGACGTTATTCTAGGCAAGGATGTGAAAACAGCAGCCAAACAACGAGCTAAAGAAGCGGGACAAATCCTCACTGACAAAGCAGCTAATAAAGTGAAGAAAATGTTGGGAGGAAGCGTTAAAAGGAAGAGAAAAATGAAGAAACGAATCATTCATTCAAAGAAAGCCAAGGGAACCGCACGCGATATTTTTGATCCGTAAACCATGGCCCTGATACATAGTCATTCTTCCGTATGTTTAAAATCCGAACTTGATTTATTTGCTTTACCACCTACCCAAACGAGCATAGAAAAAGGACAATGGATCGAATATCACCCTTTAGCCAACATTCGAGATGGAGGACCTCTAGAATTTAATATTTCTGGGAGTGGAGAAGAATACATGGACTTGTCTTCCAGCCAACTGTACGTGAAAATTAAAATTGTGAAAGCCGACAGTTCTACACTAGCTGACAAAGAGTCCGTGGGCCCCATTAACTGTTTTCTTCATTCTCTGTTTTCTCAAGTCGACATCAGTTTAAACGAAAGAGTGATTTCGTCCTCAAGCAACACATATCCCTACAGAGCTTATATTGAAACTCTTCTGAATTATGGAGAAGAAGCAAAGAAAACCTATTTAGCATGTGAAGGGTTTTTCAAGGATACAGCCGGACATCTACACGAAATTAATCCCACGAATGCTGCAACGAACAAGGGATTATATCAGCGTTATGAGCTCATGAAAGACAGCAAAACGTTTGATATGATTGGAACCTTGCACTGTGATTTATTTTTTCAAAACAGGCTGCTTCTCAATTTAGTGGATGTGAAAATTAAACTTGTTCGGAGTAAACCTGATTTCTGCCTCGTTTCCTCTTCCGAGGCCCCCAATTACAGAGTTCTCATCGAACATGCATCCATTTTTGTGAGAAAAGTGAAAGTCAACCCTGGAGTTGCCATCGGTCATGCAAAAGCTCTAGAAAAATCTCCTGCCAAGTATCCCATTGATCGAGTTTTATGTAAAGTGTATTCCATTTCTCAAGGAAGTATGTCCTTCGTGCAAGACAATGTATTCCTAGGACAAATGCCTAAAAGACTGGTTATTGGATGTGTAGATAACGATGCTTTTAATGGTTCATATAAATCAAACCCCTTTGAATTCAAGCATTATGATGTTAACTTTATCGCAGTGTATGTTGACGGGCAGCCAGTTCCTCACAAACCTCTAGAACCCAATTTCGAAAAGGGAAGCACAATTCGTTCCTTCCATAGTCTATTTCAAGGAACCGAGAAACTGGGTCAGGACCGTGGAATATATATCGATCGAGAAGAATTTTCCAAGGGATACACTCTTTATGCATTCGATCTCAGCCCGGACCTGTGTGATGGGGGACATATGAACTTGATACAACAAGGAAATTTAAGAGTGGAAATCAAATTTGGAAAAGCTTTGTTAAAAACCATTTCTGTACTAATCTACGCCGAGTTCCAGAACATTATTGAAATTTCCAAGTCCAGAAACATTCTTTGTGATTTCTCCCATTAAAGAAAAATGAACAGTATTCAATTAACGAAGGCTTTAAGGAAAGATCTTGTGACCCGACGTTCATTCCTCGGAGTGTTCGCTTGCGACCGACTTCCCAAGAGAATTTTCAAGTTCCCAGCATGCCTTATTGTGAATACGGATCGATATGGAAATCCTGGGAAACACTAGCTAGCTGTGTATATGTCAAACCCAAATTCCATGGAATTTTTTGATTCTTTTGGACATTCTCCAGAATATTTTCAAGGACCTATTGCCCGATTTGCTTCCAAGTTTGACTCTGTGAATTTTAATGATGTACCTCTTCAAAGTTCGTTTACGGCTGTTTGCGGTCAATTTTGTATTTTTTTCCTTTATTCTAGGTGTCGTGGAAAAAGTTTGTTCTCTATTGTAAGAAATTTTCGATCGAATTCTGAAACAAACGACCTGCGAGTCTTTCATTTTGTTCGAAAGAAATTTCAAATTGTATCAAAATTTAGAATGTAAAATAAAAATGGATTGAATTTTATTTCTTGTGTCTTGTCTTTAAATTGTTATGTAAGCTTTTTATGAGTCTCAGTTGACCTCATGGAAGTGCCGAGACTACAACACCCTTTCACGGCTCTGATAGCAGGTTCTACGGGCTGTGGGAAAACACAGTTTGTAAAACGCTTACTTCTGCATCAAGGGGAAGTCGTTTCCCCCTCTCGAACATGTGGTGTGGTTCTATGGTGTTCATCAAACGTTGTATGATGAAATAGAAAACGTGACATTTGTGGAAGGCCTCCCTTCTAATTTCCGCGACTATGTGAAAGGTAGAACGCTTTTTGTTATTGACGATCTCATGACTGAATGTGGAAGCGAAAAGAAAATCACTCACTTGTTCACTCGAGGGAGCCATCATTTCAATGTGTCTGTGATATTCATTACACAAAATTTTTTTCATAAAGGTAAAGAAATGCGAGAAATTTCCCTGAATGCTCATTACCTGTTTCTGTTCAAATCACGAAGAGACGTGAATCAAATCACTCATTTAGGGAGGCAGTTGTACCCTAGCAAACTGAAATTTTTTCAAGAAGTGTATACGGATGCCACAAAGTCTCCTTACAGCTATTTATTGATCGATTTAAAACCTGAGACGAAGGAAGAATTAAGATTACGCACTCAGATACTTCCGGGAGACGTTCAAGTCATATATCAACCTAGGTGAAATGAAATAATTCTCAGTTTTCAACATGACGTTGTCTAAGTCACAACTCCAACTTTTACGCATAATTCAGCATTGTCCAAAAAAAGTATTAAAAGAGCTTTTAACGAAATGTAGGAAAAATGGAATTAAAGCTATTTGTGAAGTTTGTAAGAATACCTTAAAAGGAAATGTTCCGCTTACTCCAGCCCAGAAACATTCATTACAACGTCATAAACACACCTTGCGAGCCCTCTCTCAGAAAAAGACACCTCTATATAAAAAGAGGAAACTCCTAATTCAAAAAGGGGGATTTTTAGGTGTGTTGGTTCCTGCTGCTCTCAGTGTGCTAACGACTCTTCTTACGAAATAATGGAATTTGCAAAGAAAATGATTCTGATTCCCGAAGAACGGATTTCCCGTCATATGCCAACCGAAGAAACGTTAACTGACTTGGACAAAGAAATGAAAAAAATTCTACTAAGTAAAGAGTCTGACGAAGTGAAAGTTAAATTATACAACCAAGTCTTGAATAAACGCATTCATGTTTCAAGCTTTAATCCCCCAGTTTCTTCCCATGAATCCCCACCACGAACTGAAGAACCAGCAAAAGAAGAACTTGTCAAGAAAGAAAAAGATGTTGTAGAAGACCTTGTCATACAGTCTGTTCCAGCTAATATGAAACGCTATGCAAGAAATGTTTTAGACGTCTTTAAAACAAACTCAGATATTATAGGATGGGGCCCCAAAGCAGAATTTAAATATAAGGGTCACATTGTGAAAAATACGAATATTATTGATTTAGTAGATTCAATGTTTAAAAGTAAAGGATCCAAATTAGTAATTCCCCACGAATTTGTAAAAGCATTAAATGACATTAATTTACCTTCAAAGTATATTAAAAATAAACAAATGTTAAAAGTTCCTGTACAACAAGGAAATTCTGTTTCAACTTCTAAACGAAAAAAGACGAATGCCAAAATTATTTATAAAAAACCAAACTCTGTATCATTTCGTTGGATTCCTTATTAAAATTAGATTGAATGAAAATAAAGTCTCTTTCTTTTGAGTTGAATCATTTCTGTTTTTTTTTTTTTTCAATAAGCTGTTTCCATATTTTTACAACTGAATAGAATTATTTATTGAAAAATTCTAAGTAAGACGAAAAATGGTTTTGTTGATTTCCTAAGAGGATGATTTTGGAAATTTTCGTTTTCTGGTAATTGTAAAAATCTCATAGAATAACATGGGAAAACTAGCATGCATAAAAGACTGTTTTGGATCGAGTAAATTGAAAGAATTTTACAAAGTTCATTTCAGAAAAGTACATTCCTTCCTAGTGTCAAAAACGAATCACTTCGTTTTTTCTAAGATACCCTTTGGAATCTTATAAAAGTGCATAGGGTCAAAAACGATTTTGATGATTTTACTAAGATGACAGATTTCGGATTTCTTATGATAGAAAATACAGTGAATTTCCCATTGAATAACATGGGAAACTGCGAAATTTAAGAAGCACGTTTTCGTTCAAGTAAAATATTTTAAAAGTCTTTTTTCGAATCAGTTGAAAACAGACAGGGTGTGTTTCTGAACAGTTCATTATTTCCTAAAATCAAAACGAATCACTTCGTTTTTTTTCTGACGTGTGTTTCTGAAAGAAGTAAAAATAGTTTAGCTAGAAAATTGAAAAGATATTTTTATGAATCCTAGACTGTTTATTTACGTATAGCTAGAGGGGTCTTCAGTGAGAGCACTTATTCTCTTTTCAAACTAAGAGAATGAAGTGTAGTCAGTTTGAAAAAAAATTTCAAACTCCCCTAAATTTAGCCTTTTGTCCTGGTTTCGACTCAATACTGTAAAGCATTGCTCTCAGACCAGTTGAATTCCTGGCCCTTAATGAAATACATTAAGCCTTTCCCTTAAAAATAAGCAATCTCTTCTTCAATACCAGATCCCCAATAAATTTCTTTAAGAGTTATTCATTCACCCTTTTACTTTTAAAACTTGAAGTTCATTGTTATTTAACTTCTTACAAAAATGAAACACATTCACTCTTTTACTTTTAAAACTTGAAATTCATTATTATTTAACTCCTTACAAAAATGAAACACATTCACACCTTTACTTTTAAAATTATAGAAAAATAGATGCATTCTCACACTATAAATTTTTTCCCTACCTCCTTCCCCATTCCTTAAACCAACAATTTAAGATAGTTCTAAAAAGAACTTTTTTAGTTCTAAAAAGAACTTTTTTTTTCTCTGCTGTCTCCTCAATACATGTTTTTCACAGAACGCAACAAGTCCTTTCCATATATTCCTTCCAAGAAGGCTTTGGATGGGATATTCTCCCCAACGGTTTCAGCGAAGGAATCCGCTAAAGTCTTGGGGTCTAGCATTGCTACGGCCTCCTTGAAGTATTCTTTAAACTTCGATTGGGGGTGGCATCAGTACATCTGTGGCCCATGAGGCTTTCAAGCATGCGATCCGGATTAAGGTGGCACTGAATACAATAGAATAATTTTTCAGCATGCCCCTGAACGAGATCCGACACCACTTCAATAAGCATGAAGTAATACTCTTCGTTCGTTAGTGGAGAGGAAGGAACGGGGGTGGAATCCTCTGATGAAGCAAAACGCCCTTTGCAAAAACTGGACCAAATAGTAGAATAGTAATGCTGGTCCATATCTTCTCACATTGATCAGCGAGAGCTTCAAATTGTTCCCCATTCAGTTTGATGGAATTAGGGTTCAGTCGACGAAATCCATTGATCCGAGGGGAAAGCACCTCAAATATATAAGTGTGAGGTCCGTCCAAAGAAGGAGAGGCAGAAATAATTAGTTCTCTGTTGATTAGCATATCTTCATTTTCTCCATGCAACCAACGGACTTTTCTCATAAACTGAAGGAAGGTCAGAGCTGTCATGGTGATTCCATTCTTGGTGGGGAAAAAAGATTCCTGTTCATTCCTGTATCTTCTTACATGAACTCTGATTGTATTATGGAAATCAGACACTTTCACGAATGCGTTACCCCCTAAATGGAAATGATGAGGGGGGATATCATTCAAAGAAATTCCCAATTCAACACATGACTTGGAAGCTTCAGAACACACCTTCTTTGCTACAGCATCGGAAACTTTAGTAGAGGAAGATGATCGCTTCATGTTGAAAGCTGGAGGAAGAGAATCGAAGGAAATTGCTGGAAGCGTTGAGGTCGGGAGCGAAGGGTGCTGACGGTTCGAAGACAGAGAACAGAATGAGTTAGCTTTGAATTGTTCAGGCAAAACTGATAAGAGGTTGGAGTTCGTCACTTGTTTACTGCTTGAGAGGGAAAGAGCAGAGTCATGGGGAAAAGAACACTCGGTTATCATCTTTCTAAAGGTCAAATTCAATCTAATGTTTGGAGCATTCTTTTGTCGAGGCAGACCATGACTCCAATACGAATTAGTTGGTGGCAGGATCTGTAGTAAAGTTCCAGATCTCAAAGATAAGGAAACTGGTTTAAACCCGTTTCGCTTGAAAACAAAGTCTCTTTCTTGTCCGAGAGATACTGATGCAATACAAGACAAAGGATCTAATTCAGCTTCGTCATCACGATGATCATTGATTCTATCATCTCCATTTCGATATTTATTAATTAAAACAAAGTTGAAGGATTCACCACATTCTTTCTCAACATAAAGCTTGATTTCCTGAAGTAACGGCGTCCAAGGGTTAGGTTCTAAGCACAAACCGCTAAAAGTGTATTTCAGATTGGGGTCCCCGAAGGCAGCATGTTGTCTGGGAATGGAATATGATTTTCCATAAATTTTGATCTTTGAGAATTCTCCACTTAAATATGCCACTTCTTCTTCCAAGCGGGAAAAGTAATGAATAGCTTGAGTTGAGGAGAACAGCTGAGAGTAATGGAAATGAAGTCTTTCCTTGTTATGTCGAAGAGGCAGCATTTTTTTTTCTCAGGAAGGGAAACAACTGAAGTCCGTCCACTAAATTAACTGAATTGAGAATGAAGAAGGAGAGCTTGAGATAGGCTGACGAGTGACCTCATGACTCTCAAGGTGAAATTCATTATAGTTCTGATAAGAACTTTTTTTTTTTTCCCATGAGCTAAGAGATCCGTCAGAAGAATCTTCTCTTTGGGAAAACTAAGAAATCCCCCTCCCCCCTAACTAACATGAAAAAAAAAAAAAAAAAAAAAAAAACAAGGTTTTCTCTAGACATTCGTACATGAAGAAATTTAGAAAGCTTATGTTCCTAAACGTCAATCTATAAAGTTAGAAGACAAAACATTTACTAGGTAGAATTAAATAATTCCCCACAAAAATGGAGTTGGCAACACTTGACTTTAAAAAAAATCTCACTGAATGCATCTCCGACAGGTCCTCGAAAAGTACTTTAAAAAACAGAGGAAATATTGAGGGCAAATGTAGATTTTCATAGCAACGTGTTCACCTGAATTCACTAGAAATTCAGACAGCTCAAGACGTAGGTAGCATCTAATTCAACTCTGAATCTAAAACAATGGACTGGCTCCACACATTTTTAAGATGAGGTATATTTGAGAGGAGGATTTTCATGTAAAAAAATCTTTTTCCTGCATTAAATGATTTCAGGAGTGCAATAACTTGGGAAGCAACTTGAAAATCTTGATGAGAGTAAAATCTTGAACATACGTATTCACGAATTCCAAGTGAATAAAAAATCACAACTTGTTCATGAGAGTAAAATCTTGAACATGCGTATTCACGAATTCCAACAGGAAAAGATTTCATGAATAAAAATCTTGGAAAGCATCCTGAAATTCTTCATGAGAGAAAATTAAAAAATTTGAGACGGTGCATTCTTCACGTGAGCAAAACAATAATTTTGATTAAATTTTCTTCGAAAAGTTTTTCTAGAAATCCAAGCGAGCAGCCACAAAATGACGGAGACATAGCATAGAGCAGAGAATTTTTTTCTTGAGTGAAATCTTCTCGAACAAAAAGTTAAAGACTTGAAACATTCTGTAATTCTTCCTGAACAATCTATGCCGTGTGGACCCCTTCATGCCAAGCAGTTTATTAGCATGGAGTGGTTCGAATACAGGCAGCTATTTTGTTTTTATTTTTTTTCTTGGAGGTTCTCCAGAATTTAATGAAAAATGACCGTAGGGGAGGGTATGTATATTGTCCGAGGATACGACTCGCTTGTTGTCATATGGGGAAAGAGATGTTTTGTTTATGACAACAGTAAAAACAGAATGTTTCAAGCTTCGAATGCTATAACTCATGTTCTTTTTTTCTTGCTTGTGAAAGAGTGAAGACTTGAAGTCGTTGAGGCGAAGTTGTTGTGAAACGACGGTTTTGCTCACGCCTTTGGCTTTCTTAACTTCTTCTTCATCTGTAGCAAACGCATACATTTTTGGTCTAAGGCCAACAAATTCTTTTATGGCAGTTCCATGGGTCTCATCTTTAAATTTCCCAATCACTTTTTTGTTTTTAAGACAAAATAGAGGGTGCGATGGGGGGTAGGAACTGGTGTCTAATTCATTTTTAATGTTTTCCATATCTTTATATAGATCTTCTGTTTTTATGTGATAGAAGAAACTATCAGTATCCATATAAAGAATGGAAATGTTTTCTTGAAATAAAGGTTTCATCACCTCATAATGGAAGTCGTACATCCTAGTTTTAGAGATGTCTAGAATGGCGACTCCCAAATAAATGGGTTTGTTGAAGGTGAGGTGGGTGACATTAAAATGCATAGACACCAGAAAATTTCCTTCTGCTTCATTTTTTAGTATGGTGCGGTCTTTAAAATTGGGCTTATTGAGCAACTTTTCCAGTCTATTGTCTTCGCATACCAACTCAACTTGGGTACGGTTGCGAATATTTTCCATCGTTTTGCCAAAGACAGAATTGTTCATGAGTTTGAAAAAATCTTTCTCAAACTCATTTTTAGCCCGCTTTCTCATCTCGGTATTCAATTGAATATAGGGCTGCAACCACTTGCTCTGATCAAAGCTTAACCCCCGATGCACTTTTGTTATGATGAGACCCGCTTTGACTGCCTGCTTCAGAAGCTGATAATGAGCCACGTACCTGGATTTTTTATTTAACGTAGTCAATAATTTGACCTGCCTGGTTCCAGGTACAACTTCCGTTTCCGCACAAAACGGTAAATCCGAATGAAGATTGTGAAGGGAGTCCGGATAGCTGATGTCAACATCGAGAAAGTATCCCGTGCTGGCATCATCCGCTATATTCATAACATCCAAATACTTCAATTCTTCATCGGAAATCCACCGGAAATTTTTGTGAGGAAGACGAAAATTATCCATTGCAAATCCATAAAGATTACACACGTCAAGATAAATGATGAAACTGGCATCTTTGGAGACATCAAATTTTTTTAAATACTTATTATTTGCCTCAGCATACCGTTTCACACACATACACAAGCCACCCCGCTTTCCACTCTCCAGAAAAAGTAGCATATCATAGTCACTTAAAAGCTGGAGAGAGACTTTTGTGCATTTGAGCATGGCGGACCAACTTAAACCAGGACAACTAAAAAACCAGGCAGGATCTAACGTATAAGTGTCCTGACAAATATTTCTAAAATTTTCAAAAACATCGGCCAAAATGAGCACATCTGTTTTTAAGTACACATCTGCATACTGGCCTGAATTCTCAATCTTCAAGACCGCCCATACTTTTTTGGCATGCTCATAGTCTTCTTCTGAAATGTGTGAATCGGTTAATTTATTGAAGAAGGCTGAAGCTGGAGGGAGAGACGTTTCTTCCAACTTGCTGTATGAGGAAATGTAATCATAGGGGAAGATACCTTTCTGCGTTAATAGGGAAAATTCTTCATCATTAGGAATAAGCTGCCGTGTAATTTTAAAATGCGTTCTCGGAAGATTATTTGCTAATTTTGATAAACTGCTTGGCATGAATCTAAAACTGTCCAGGAAACGAACTTCAAGCCCACCCATCTTTTTTGAAAATGAAATAAATTTTTCGGTCGACTCGGGGATGACAGTGATTTCTCCAGGAAGGCAATCTAGTTCTTTAATGATGAAATGCGAGTCGTATCCTGAAAGGTTATGCATCAACACAGGAACAAAGGAAGGATTTTTAAAGTTGATGTTGCGTGAAGAATGAGCGGGTCCTCTGAAATTTCCAGTACGATGATCGTGGTCCGCCACTTTCTTTTTTGATTTGCTGCAGGAATTAAATCCACCTTCACCACAAATATGACATATGCTTGCTTTCCGAAAAGATTCTTTTTCTGCCTCCGTCAAAGGATTCATGGGAATAATCATTTTATAATTTTTTTCCATGACTTCAACATCTTCTTTGAGAGTGTGAAGGAAATGACTCACAACTCCCTGCTCTGCTCTATGCGATCGGAAAACATCATAACGACCTTCCACATCTTTTATGTAATAAGCATATGACATAACCTCATGGGACTGAGTGGGAGTGGTGAAGGACTCGCTTGGATTTGGGATCGGACCTTGAACTGGTTTTAACACGCTTTCAAAATCAGCGTAAACAACAAAAGGAACCCGCTGACTGAACTTGAAGTCTTTAAACTGCAATTCTTTATCTTCAGGCATCTTGATCAGGACAGATTTGTTTTTATTACATAATTTTTTGTGCTCATTTAATTTTTCCTCTCCATTGCAACGAGTGTCATAAGTTTTAAAACACTTTTTGCAGATGTGTACTTTGTTTCCTATTTTTGACAATTGACTGGAAATAAGCCGCTCAAAATTTGTAATGTAAGCAAAGTGGTTGCAACCTCCATTTTCTAAATATATTAAATCTCTATGGTCCGCCAGCTCTTCTTCACATACTTTGATTGGGAAAATTTTTCCAGCTTCATCGATGCCATAAATGTTAATGCTGATGTTATTAACCTTTTCAAATTTTGGAACGTCAGAAATCTTCACGGGATATTCTACACAATCCCACTTGTATCCACCTTCAAAAAGAGGATCGTTGAGATAGGAGGCTACCTTTTCTCGATTTCTTTGATCTTGAAGGCGTGGGGTCCACACGGCATATTTAAAGCAGAAGGTATCTAAATTTTGAACGTTCACGACCGCATATTTCTTCTGAATATGGCTGGGAAGCACAATAAATGAAGCTCCTTTCAATGGTTTAAACCGATTAACCCGGAGTTCGAACCACTCCACGTGTGAAAACATCCAGCCTGAACCTTTCAATTCACATTCGGAACATTCAGTGAGTAGTTTCCTGGACATGATATGAAAAAATTCCCCGAGATTTGTCGACCGATACACTGGCTTATTAGTTGTTTTTAAATTCCGAGAACAATGATCAAATTCCTCCGGGTCATCGGATTTAGGCTTTTTAAAGGCTGCCTGCATAAATGCATTCACTTTAATGGATGGGTGGGCTGCCAGTGCATGTTCTAGAATACTAATTGAAGAATGAATGAGGTCATTCAAAAATGTGGAGAGACAGTCCGCTATTTCCCTTTCGGGAACGATTTTAAAGGTTTGCAGGCGGTTCTGAGCCACCGACTGCACTTGTATGAATCTTCCCAAATTTAAAGGGGGAAGAATGGGAGCTTCAGGGCTGGGGCCTACGACCTCCCGACTTGGGCCGACAACAACAGGGCCTACAGCATTGGAGGGGCCCGCGGCAGCAAGATCCTGGAGACTGGGCCCCACAAAATTTGAGGGGCCCGCTTGAAGGTTGGGGTCTGCAGCATTGGAGGGGCCAGCCGAAGACGCATTCGTCGAGTTCCCACCCTCCTGAATTCCCGAATGAAATTTAGAAATGTGTTTCTTCATGTTCGATTTCCTAGAGAAACCCTTGTTGCAAATAATACAAGAAAAAGGTTTTATCTCCGAATGAATTCTTTTGTGACGGTACAAATTCCTCTTCAAAGTGACCTTCTGACAGATCTCACAAGAAAAATGTCGAGGAAGAACTTCATCAGGAACGAAGGAGGAAAGCAGGTCTTGACTCAAGGGAAATTCCTCCAAGGCCTGCAGGATGTCGGAATTTTGAAGAAAGAGTTGTTCATCAGCAAGCCACCAAGCATCCTGAGAAAGAACAAAAAAAAAAAAAATTAGCCCTCTCCCCTAACAATTCATTTTCATGAAATAAAATTGTGTTGGGAAATTACTGAATTCTCACATAGGGAATAAACTTTTTAATTGTTTTTAAAGCTAAGGGGAGTTAACGCAAAAGAATGAATTTCTAAATTTCTTAAAAAAAAATAACTAACACGTTTTTCCTCAAGAGAATAAACGATTCTACTAACTTGATTTTCCTTAAGGGAAAAATATAAAATCCTTTTTGTCTGAGAATAACACACATCTAAATTCTAGAAATCACGTTGGGGGACCTAACAATGACTGAAAAAATAGCATACAAAGAAACGAGCTCTTACCTCTTCCATTGCTGAGACTGCGTGGGATCCACTTTCGTTAGAAATATCCATGTTACAGAAGTTTAACTATTCTGAGGCCTGTACAATCGTCCTTATCTGAATAAGAAAACTGAGAGAGAGGAATGGCGAAGCTGAATTTTATAGTAAACGCGAATACCCTTTGACCCCTAACTTCCGCGAATCACCACAAGAGAACATAACGTTTATAGAGGGGACATGGAACCGGAAAAATCTAGTTTTCTCACGTGACACTCATGATGGAATATCCGACCGATGTGTTTATCACCACTTCAAACTACAAGCTTAGAATAGTACTTTGAAACAAAAAGAAGACAGCGGAAGGAGAATTTATCTTATGTAAACAGACCCTGAGAGTCAGCAGCAAAAGGTTATCTGACGACGAAAAACAAAAATGGTTCTTCGGGGATATTTGTATCATTGAAGAAACAGGAAGGGCAATTATCTAAAGTCGACACCGTAACACGTTAGGACGTAAATAGCATACTTTTAATCATAGACTACTTTAAACTTTGTAATCTTTCTAACTATTCACAACAACGAACAAAGGGAAAGGAAATCCTTCAGCATCTGACAGAGATTAGGTTAATGAGGGAACACGCGTGACTAACCCATGCTTTCCTTCATTGATATCAAGAATGAATATTCTGGGAGAAATCGAACACCGCAACGGAAGGTCGATTTATCTAAAGTCAATACAAGAACACACAGGATACAAAATACTCCCGTACATTTTACTTCACCTTTCTCAGAAGGACGCTTCAAGAACATTAGTGAAGGGGGTGGGGGAGGGCTAATCTTATGTCAATAGCCTCCGTGCCTTTCTACACTAGAAACAAAGGAAAAGATAACGAGCATGCATAACAGCGAAAAATAAATTCGAAATGACAGAAAAGATCCATTTATGAACAAAAATAAGATATCAGAATAACATTTCTTGAGATGAGGACATGACCGTATTATTCGAGAAAAAAAAGAGAAATAATACTTTCCCTACATAATTTTCATTAGGGAAGACACATGAGGAATTCATGAAAATTAATTGAAAAAAAATACATCAACAAATTACGAGGGAAAAAACGTTTTACATAACAATAATCTAAGGGGATGGGGTCGAGAGAGGGGAAAATCAATAAAGAAACAACCATTAAATTAAAAAAAAAAAAGGAATAAACCTTCATTGATTTCCCCCAAAATTCGACAAAGTCCAATAAATACTACTATCTTCGGAGATAAGCACACCCTTCAGTCGAGGGGGAAAAATTGCAGCGGGGAATTGGAGGCTGCTACTGACCACGCCCCCTCCGTTCGCTCGGCTGCAGCTTGCTCCAGCTGGCTCCACCTGCTCCAGAAGGAGCCTAATGTTAAGTCTATGGGCTCCACTTTAAGCTCGGATCCGTCATTTTCTACTACTGATGGGCCACAAATAACGTCCTAGTCTCTGAGATCAGTTGCAGTGTGGCAAAAAGTATTGTTAAAGAGCAAAATGCTCATTACATTCTAAGTAGATGAGCCACAATTATAAAAAAAAATGAATATTTAAAATATATGTAGAAGGGAAAGAGAGGTGCTGGCTCCAGTAGGCCTCACGTCTAGCTTTGTAGGCTTACCGGTAAAACCTTCCCTAGTATGAATGCTAATCACACATAATGCTTTTTCCACAACATGGAGTCCCAAAACCTATTTTCGTCTTGTGTCAAATCTGTGATGTCACTGAACAGATTAGTGTAAAATTTCAATGAGTTTCCCTCTTCCATTAGTGTTCCGAGTACGTATTGGCTCATAAAGAACAACAAACATACTGCGGAGACATCATTTTCTCTGAGGAAAGAAAGTCTACAATTAATCCGAAGCACTACTTTATGCACCAGCAGGCCTCACATAGGGCCTGTAACCAGACTCGCACCACTAAATATTAAGCAATTCGTTACAAGTTTAACATTTTAAAACCAGTTTTCTATGTTTGGGTAAGTTAAATTCTATTTAAATATTAATGGATAAGTTAAATTCGCTTTAAATTTTGAATTTAAATTGATTGCCCAGTTACAAAATTTGGAGAATTTACCACAAATTAAAAATTTCAGAATTATTATTTATAACTGAAATAAACTAGATCTACAAAAACGTCAGCATCTTAAAAACAAGTGATACCATTTTCCATATTGTCTAAGTTTTATTCCTTTATTGAGGACAAATATTTCAATATGGATTTGGTGCAGTATAGCAACAAAAGTTTGAATGATTCCAAACACCACTCTAATAATTTTAACGGTGATCCACCATAGTCAGCAACTATTTTTACATCTTTCTGTTTAAACAGCAATTGAGATAGAAAATACCATCTTAAACCTGTTAATATCAAATATATCTAACTACTTCTTAAAAACATGTGCATTCCATTGTTCTCAGTTTATTGAACTACAACCTTTTATTGAACTCTGTGTGTCGTTCTTCAAATTATCAGAAAAATTTGACTTCTGAAAAATCTCCCACCCAAGATGCATACTTAGTGTTTTTTTTAGGGTTTAACAACCACCGTGAGCAACTCAGTGGGCTATAAGCAGTCAGCCGTCCCTAATTTAGGGCCACTGGTTTCAGGGAACGGAGAAAGCCAGTGCCGCAAGACAAACACAACATCCATGCCTCACCGGGATTCAAACCCGGACACATCTCAGACGAATGACCAAAAGCCATCACTTACACCACTAAGTCAGTGGGGCAGCATGCTTAGTGTACTTACAGGGAGTAGAAGTTTTTATGGGTGCTAGGAAAGCACAAAAGATTTGTGAATTTTAGCCACTGTAATAATATTGGTACGATTCACAGCCCCCCAGCATTGTGCGGGGCTTCAAGAAGCAACCTGCCATGTGTTTTGGCAGTTAGTGGTATGTGAGTCTGGAGAATTTGAGGCCTCTGTGGTGCAGTGGTAGCATGTCCGGCGCGTAACTGGAAGACCCTGGGTTCGATTCCCTGTGGCGGCCAATGAGAATTTTTCTGTGACTCACTTAAAGAGCGATGACTTCTGATTGATTTAAAGTGAGTTCGGTGGTGTAACGTCAATGGTAATCGGAGCAATGGGCGCCGTGCGACAAGTCCACGCTCCTGCAGACGACGTCGAACGGAACGTGCTGACACAGGTTGTTGCGCAACATACCCTAATTCCTGGGCTAAAGTTCGTGATGTGGCGGTGCGAGCCGTCAATGCCCGCCGCACATGTCTGTCCTCTCGTTCTTTGGTGTACCGCGGCTGCGGCAATCGCTCACGTCGGTCCGTCCTCCTCCTACACCCACCGAATCCATACTCTCCTCACTGTGGCTGGATGTCGTCCCATACAGGCGCCGATGTCTCGGTACGATAAACCGCTGTCGCGATAAGCCACTATTCGTCCTCTGTCGAACTCCGAAACGTGCTGGAATGACTGCTGTCCTCTGCGACGAGGCATCAGGAAGCTTCCCACGCACAGGACCGACAGCACAACACACTTCCACTACTTACACCCCACCTTCTTATAGTGCTTCTCGGTGGCGTGCCGTGTGCACATGATTTGCATATGCCCTGCAATGCTAATCGTTTGCACGTCCTCTCGCGGGCGACGCATGCTGCGAATTTCAGGCCAATCGGATGCCTCCTTCTTGGTGCTGCATTTTGGGTGGCGAGCAGTATATATATATGTATATAGTGCTCGGAAGTAGCATTGCTAGTGTAGCATGTTATACAGGGTGTGCCATATAAAAGCGGCCCGAGTATAATGAACGACAACAGTCAGGCAATGTTACTATACATGGTAAAGAATAGTTGAAATGAAAGAAAACAGGAGTAATTTACCTGCGTTTACAACAATTGCTGTCCTCCGACATCAAGACACAGCTGCACACGACAGAACATGATCGTAACGTGCCACAACTCATTGGCAGTAATCTGGGCTGTGGCATCCGTAATGCTCACATTTAATTCGTCTAGGGTGTGCGGATTAGTTGCGTGCACTTTCCCACAGGTAAAAGTCACAGGTGGGGAGCTCGGGTGATCTGGGTGGCCATAGTCCCTTTGATACAGTTCTGTCCTCCCCAAACACTTCATGCACAGCACGTAGACTGTTCCGTGCAGTATGAACCGTTGCACCATCCTGCTGAAAGAAAGCATATGTTCGCTTTTCTTCTGTAGGTGCGGCAACAAATGGATTGAATAGTTGCTGAACATAGCGCTCCGAGTTGATGGCGTCAGTGAAAAAGAATGGGCCGACTATCCTCTTCGCAGACACAGCCCACCAAATGCCTGTCTTTTGGTCATACAGAAGAGTCTCCATTATCCGTCTGGGATTCGTGTAGGTCAAAATCCTGCTGTTTTGCGCATTGACATACCCGGACAGAGGAAACCATGCTTCATCTGTCTTTTTTTTTTTTTTTTTTTTGATTGGAGGTTTAACGACCACCGTGAGCAACTCAATGGGCTATAAGCAGTCACCCGTCCCTAATTTAGGGCCACTGGTTCCAGGGAACGGAGAAAGCTAGTGCCGTAAGACAAACACAACATCCATGCCTGACCGGGATTCGAACCCGGACCCCTTACGGACGAATGATCAGAGGCCAGCGCCTTAGACCACTAACCACTGACCACTATGCCACATGGGCGGCCATCTATCATGTAATAAAATGTTGGGTCCATTTCACTACTGACAATGGTCTCCTGAAACCACTTACAATATTGCATCCCAATAAAACATGTGAAACAGTACTACGTTCGTCACGATTGTATTGATGACAGACACTATGGAATAACATAAGCCACGTATTAATGGTTCGTTAGACGAACTATCTGAACGTAAGTCGTAATATTGCATAATCAGGAGTTTTAAGTTCTTGGACCGTCATAACTTTGTACGGCCGAAAATGAAAACCCACCTTAAGTATGCGTCGGCATGACGTGGCAGATATTCCTGTTGCAGACAATAATCAGCGAATCGACTTCTGAGGGCTTTGTAACATTGTGCACACATCCTTGACATTGTCTTCAGTACGAATTGTGTTGAGATTGTTTCTTCTCTTGTTTTGCACACCGTGCCGGTTTCACGAAATTTCCGCACTAACTTCTGTACCACTGATTTCTCCGGTGCTGCAGAATGTGGAAATTTTTCTATAAAGAACTCATTTAAAGCCTTGTATGAG
Source organism: Macrothele yani (assembly GCA_039090855.1). Lineage (NCBI taxonomy): Eukaryota > Metazoa > Arthropoda > Arachnida > Araneae > Macrothelidae > Macrothele > Macrothele yani. The sequence goes on along the minus strand of CM077009.1, from coordinate 141,463,399 downwards.
TTATTTCTGAAATACTGTTCCACAATAAAAATCCGCTATCCCGTACTTAAAACCATTTCCGTTGCCTTTGTTCTCTCTCTCTTTTTTTTTTTTTTTTTTTTTTTTTTTTTTTTTTTTTTTTTGGATTGGAGGTTTAACGACCACCATGAGCAACTCAATGGGCTATAAGTAGTCGCCCGTCCCTAATTTAGGGTCACTTGTTCCAGGAAAGGGAGAGAGCCAGTTCCGTAAGACAAACACAACATCCATGCCTCACCGGGATTCGAACCCGGACCCATCTCGGACGAATGATCAGAGGCCATCGCTTAGACCACTGCGGCTTTTTTTGGAGGTTTAACGACCACCGTGAGCAACTCAATGGGCTATAAGCAGTCGCCCGTCCCTAATTTAGGGTCACTGGTTCCAGGGAAGGGAGAGAGCCAGTGCCGTAAGACAAACACAACATCCATGCCTGACCGGGATTCGAACCCGGACCCCTTTCGGACGAATTGTTCTCTCTTCACTTACATTTATGACCGCGTACCTACACTGCTCTGACTGTGACTAACCACTCCGGAGAATTCCTTTGCAGCTGTACACGCAGAAACCGGTTAGAAGTGAAAGAAAGTGGTTTTAACTGGAAACCTGCCAAACAACGTCTGGCCACGGGACCTCTTTTATATGGAGCACCCGGATGTTACAACAGCGTAGCTTGTAGCTAAAAATTACACTACAAATCACGCAACGTTGAAAAGAAATTCTGCAAATCATGTGACATTTCCTGAGGCATTATTGACTGAAAGAGACGGAATGTGCCCTTCCTACAATCACATACTTGACTTACATTGTGAAATCCAGCCAAGCTGTTAACTATTTTTTAATGTGTTTCTTTGTGAAACTGCACCAAGAAACACATTATGTGGAAGTAAGTTTTTCCTCTCCCTAAATAGGAGGAAAACATCTTTTTTTTTTCACCTGCTAGCAGTGTAATCATTGGCGGCTCGTGATAATCTGAGATGAGGGGGGGGGGGGATCTGCATTAGCGATTGATAGGGGAAATGTAGAGGTGCCGATATCTAAATTAGGCAACAGATATTAAGCGATGGCCACATTGCCATATTTATGAAGAAAATAATCGATCTATAAAACTTGATCGGATGCATTATTTCTTAAAAAGTAAATGATTAATCAGTGCATCCTTCCAGTTCTTACGCATGGAGCACAGACACCTACCTCAACAAAAATAGACATACAGATGTTGCAGACAACTGAAAGAAGCATGTAGAGATGCATGTTTGATGTTACCAGGAAAGATACAAATAGAAACTCATGGATCGGGAAAATGACAAGAGTGGAAGACATTATGATCAGAATTCCTGAAATGGCTGAAAACAATTTTTCGGTTGCTATGTGTTTCTGGAACGTGGAAAGAGCGATGTACTTATTTATTTACTGACGCCATGTATTTGGAGGATTTTCCTACTTTATTTCAACATTCATTATTTTTAATTCATTTCCCTATTTTATTTCTTATTCGGAAGCACAAGAACCGTATTAATCAACAAAGCACACAGGACCGGCGATGCATTCCCACCCAACGAGAGACTGCATTCGCGAGCAACCCTGCTCGCGAGAGCTGCCATCAATGCAGTCCCCAAGGAAGTTTTATTCAAAGGAAACAAACTGATGTGGGAATAGGCAGAGTTTCCCACATGAGTTGGTTTCAATACCCGTCAGGGCTACAAGCAGCGCAGTCTGCCAACGTTCCTTCTACTCCCAGTGGTGTTATGCAGGAAAAACTTCCAGTTGAGTTCAGAAAACTTCTCTCTTGGTACGGCATGAAAAAAAAACTACTTTGGGTAGGGGGGCTGCAGCCCTACAGCAGGAGCCACCCCTGAGTGTAATGAAACACCAGTATGCACTGCTGCTTTATTATACTGCTTGCAGGGGTAAAAAGAAATGATTATTTTTCATTTTGGTCAGAAAAATGTACCTAATGCATACACTGCACGTTGAATTGCAACATCTTGTTAAAAATAATTTTTAAAAATTTAGAGTTTTTGTCTGTAGACAAAGACTTTTGGAGGGCAGGGAGAAGTTCACACCACCATCATGAGCAGCCCTAAGGGCTATAAGTAATAGTTCATCTCTAATTCAGGTCTACAAATTCCAGGGAGGTGAGTGGGCCAATGCCATCAAACAACTTTTTGTTGTCTGATGACATTGGTGAATGAGATCCTATCTCATCCTAACCCTTTTCAAACCATCAATTCTATGAAAGTACCTCAGACCATTCCTTCACCAGAACGGTGTTGGGGACAAGAATGTGTGGGTATGTGCAAAAAAACTGTATGAACCAAATGATGAATAACTTAACATCTAATGTGCAAATGAGATAACTTCTTATCAATATATTTACAAATTTTAAACCAGAATTCTGTGGTTTGGGAATTAATATGTTTAAATGTGTTGCAAATAATGATCAGAGCTAAGAGGTAAATGCAATGATAATTGTTTGTGTAATCTGCCACAGCTCAGAATGTAAATATAAAGATGATTCTCAGAATCAGTGCATTTAACTTAAACCTAAACATAAAAAAGTAGCGAAAGTAGCTACTTTTCTGAAAAAGTAGTTGTAGCTGTAGTAATACACTTTTTGAAGAAAGTAGTTGCAGTAGCAAGCTGGTTTTAAAAAGTGGCTTTTCGATCACTGTATATGGACTCTGTAATTATTATTTGGGAACTTTTCATCACTGTAAAATTATTTTATTGGAGACCAGAAGGAAGACATGTTCTGAAGAGAGACATTTCATCTAAGACTTCCTATGCATTAAGAGGAATTTGAATGCACTGAAATAAGTATTTTTCTTTTTTTTTTTTTTGATTGGAGGTTTAACGACCACCGTGAGCAACTCAATGGGCTATAAGCAGTCTCCCATCCCTAATTTAGGGTCACTGGTTCCAGGGAAGGGAGAGAGCCAGTGCCGTAAGACAAACACAACATCCATGCCTCACCGGGATTCGAACCCGGACCCCGTTCAGACGAATGACCAGAGGCCATCGCTTAGACCACTGCGCCCCGGGGCGGCCTGAAATAAGTATCAAACCATTCTGTCATTACATTCAGTTCTGTTCTTTAAAATGGATTTGACTCACCTTGTCAAAAAGGATTCTTTATTTGCTATTAAAACTTGCAGGTTATTATTCAAGAAGTGTCTGGTTCGAATCCCGGTGAGCCATAGACAGGGAGTAAAAATACTTCTCACATGATTTGCAAGAAGTGTTTTATGATTTTTAGAAGTAGCACCCCCCCTCCCTTGTTTGCAAATGACTCATAAAAATTCTCACTTCTTTAAAAAAAATTGTTTTTAATTCAATGAAAAATCTATTTACAATGAAAGAATCTGTTCTTTGGACATGGTTATTTATTTGAATAAGTATAGTAAAATTTAAAGTAGAGTAATATTTCCTAACGTTAAAAACCCGCATCCGTACCTCTGCGACAAAGATGAAAAATTTTTTTTTTTTTTTTTGATTGGAGGTTTAACGACCACCGTGAGCAACTCAATGGGCTATAAGCAGTCGCCCGTCCCTAATTTAGGGTCACTGGTTCCAGGGAAGGGAGAGAGCCAGTGCCGTAAGACAAACACAACATCCATGCCTCACCGGGATTCGAACCCGGACCCCTTACGGACGAATGATCAGAGGCCAGCGCCTTAGACCACTGTGCCACCGGGGCGGCGATGAAAATTCTGTGATATATGTAGGAGGGTTGACTGATGAGTAAGGCCTCCTACAACGTGCGGCAGTAGTAGTTGGGGAAGGAAAATGTTTGCACATGCGTTTTTTTGCTGATACTGTGTAGTGCAAACAAGCTTAGTTTCAGGTCACTGTTTGACATCGTTGAGTAGTAGTGTTTGTTAGTAATGAGTGCTATCTCTGAGTTACGTATAAAGCAACGATCAACAATAGTTTTTGACACTAGAAGGTTGCACGCCAATCAAAATTCACAGACTTATGAAAGCTATTTATGGCTCGTAAAAGCAAGTATGAAATCAGTTTATTGCATCATGACAACACAAGGCCACATTGCAGTCGACAAACAGTGACACACCCTCCTTGCAACCCAGATTTGGCACCGTACGACTCCTGGTTGTTCCCAAAATTGAAAGAGATGTTGAAAGGCAAATCACAGACTTTCTCTATGGACTGAATGAAAAAGTGAATAGCGCGTTTGGAAAAATGTGTAGCAGTAAATGGTGACTGTGTTGAAAAATAAGGTCCTAATGTTTAAGAGAAATTCCCTTCATTTTGATACCACTTTCTTTATTTTAATTTGCCAGAAACTTATTTTAAACGATTGGAGACCTTATCAATCAACCCTCATACATACGATTCTTCCTGCACATGCAATTTAGTATTGCAATAGGTTATAATTGAGAATATCAGTATCTCATTTTTAATGAAAATTAGTCAGCTTTGTAAAGTTCTGTTCATTTGCTAAGAGAAGTCACTTATCTGTACACTGAGAATTAAAATCCATGGCATGTTCACATTGTTCTTTTAATGGATATAGCAGTGTCATCAGCAGGTTATATTTTGATTTAGTGTTGTAATTATTTGACAACGCTGTTCCATAAACCTTCACAACTTTAAAAAAAAAAAGTTTCCTCCTCCTCCTTCGGGCTGGCTGAGCAGGGGTGAGGAACGAGGAAGGAATCACGTTGTCAATGGCATAACTGTTGTGTTAAATACTTGAGGGAAAAACATGATAATTAAAACAAAAACTAGAGGTCAGTTTTTTAGTTTTTGGATGGACAATTTTTGGAGCAGTAAAAGACGTCCCGATTTTTTTTTTTAGGGAGTAATTTCCGTATTTGATGCGTGAAATATACCTGTCCAGGCATTAATGCAATCGCTGGGCAGGGATGTTGTGTTTGTCTTATGGCACTGGCTCTCTCTCCCTTCCCTGTAACCTTGAATTAGGGACGGGCAACTGCTTATAGCCTACCAAATTGCTAAGTGGTCTTTAAACCATCAATAAATAAATAAAAAAATAAATAAAAAGAACCTGGGAAGTTACCTAAACTTTTAATATCCTCCGAACACTTGGGTGGAACTCTTGTTCACAGGAAACAAGAGCTGTGGGAAAGTCGGTAAGTTTCTATTGTGTGTTTCCATTTCTCACCTGGCACACACTATATTCTGAATTTACCATTGCATGAATCCAGGCTTTAAAAATATTTTTCCAGGAATACAATGACTGCAAAAAATGCCATTACTAATTGGCACTGTTGTTATTTTGTGTACCAGTGTTATTTTTTGAATATGTGTTATTGTTCTAAAGGGAGAAGAAAACCTGATAACATAATAATGGTAAGTATTTCAGATGTTTAGCCCTCCTGCAGATGGTAAAAGATGCTAGCATATGTTCTTCATACTGACTATTTGAAATAAGTGTACATGTGGTGTAAATAAACAAAAATCAATTGCACTCATATGCATATTTTTAATAATGTAAATACTTACCAGCTATAACAGATTCCATAGTGGAAACTACTAGATTCCTTTTTACAGAAGCTTTTTTTACTCTACTCAGCAGCTTTAAAAAAGTGTAAATGAACAGTCAATGAGAAGATACTACATTGAAAATGCAATTAAGACAGGCAAGTACATTCATGAGAACCTATTCTTCTGTTTAAATGTTAGTCATTAGAATTACCTAATACCCTCAGTGATTGTAGTGAAAGCAAAGGTAACAGAACAATCAGATATAATGCCGATTAACATTACAGCATGTAATATTTACAGGATGAAATACAATAAATTACCAATACATGCTAGATAAATTACAAACATTTCCTCTTAAAACTATGTTACACAGTATTAATAACACAGGAACTCACGGTAGTGCAAATATTCATTCAATGAAGTCATGAAGGGAATTTGAAACAAAGAGGTGTATTTACATAACCTGTGGAAGTCTACAATTTGAATTTGGCAGTGATAGAGAATCTATAGTAGGCAAGGTTCCTTGTGAATATAAAAACAATAGTGCTAAAGCAATGAGATTATTAGACGTGACCATCACACAGCCACTATTTATAGAATAATTAGAGCAATTAACAATTCAATAATAACATCCTTAGAAATTATGTAATTTTCTTTTTGCAACACAGTTTAGTATATAGCACATAGTCTAAGAAAATTGTGAGTTTTCATTAAGTTACAGAAGTGATGGCCTCTGATCATTCGTCCGAACAGGGTCCGGGTTTGAATCCCAGTGAGGCATGAATGTTGTGTTTGTCTTACGGCACTGGCTCTCTCCCTTTCCTGGAACCAGTGACCCTAAATTAGGGACGGGCGACTGCTTATAGCCCATTGAGTTGCTCACGGTGGTCGTTAAACCTCTAAAATAAAAATAAAAAAATAAATAAAATTAAGTTACAGTATATTATAAGAATATTTCAAGAAAGTCATGTACATTTACTAACCCAACTTGCATTTAGACTGGTGTTAGACTCCATGTTGGCCAGATTTCAGTAGTGATAATTATCATCCAAATAAATACGTAAGGTACCGCAGACATTAAAGTATGAATGGTTCATAGGAACTTAAAACACAACTTCAGCTGAGAAATCATAAAAGTGAATGAATACTAACAATGAAATGAAAGCTCAATATACAGCGTATCTGTGCCTCCCACCCCATTCTCCTTTCTGCAACTAAAAATTATGGCAGCTAGAATTTGGCAGATGATATTTTGCACACTTACATTATGGCATGAGAAAAGAAACAAAGCATTTATGTAAGTGTAGTACATAGAATGGATTTTATATACACTCTGGTGACATATGAAGGGCAACCAAGAAAAAATAATCTGTATCAAAATAAAGTTTAAACTATTGAATTGATGAACTTAAATTGTGACTTTTACGTAGTAAGATTCTGTGAGACAATAACCACATCATGTCACTGAACAAGCAGGCTCTTGAACACAGTAAGCTCTTGTAGTTGCAACAGCTTGTCGAAAGTGGACTTTAAATAATGCAAATTTACTGTAGGGCATCCAATAGGATACAATGCATTGATGGAAATGTATGATAAAGAATAAATGATTATATTTACATTCTGATGCTATGTACAAGAAGAACAGTAAGGACATGTTCCTCGCCAACATGAATTTTGCTAAACTCTACTTAAGCTATTAGACTTTATAACTCTTGTAATCACTCAGTGTTTCACTGTATCATGAAAGACATTCAAAATAATTGCATTCTGTGTCTGCATAAACATTTTAATGTATATAATTGATGCTTAGAATATTTATATTCTAATGACAAGTGTGCTTAAAATATTTTCATAATAAGATGCCATGAAACAACCCAGTTAAAAAGTTGTATTCCATTGTCTATTACTTCAACATTGGTCATGGAATGACCAGGCTCTGTGAAATGAAAATCAGAAACATCTTATGGTATGAAACTAAAAAGGAAACTTACCAATGACTGCACATTTCATGTTGCCTATTGTTACTTCAGAAGAACATTTCACGCACATGGTTTTTAGTTTTTAAGACCCAAATTCCCAGTGGGAATAATATGCTCACATATATACTAAGGGGGATGTAAGGTCAGGTGATGCGTAACATCACAGCCTCTCCTTGACAAATGTCAACCCCGCCTTCTCGTGGTGCATCCTGTTCCCACTAAAGGGGCTCTGACGACCGCCAATAGCGGTATAACTATACCATCGGGATCAGAGGAAATGCTATCCCACGCTCACCAACCCGCTTGGCCAGCGTGGTGAGTTATGGCCAAACACCTCCAAAATGACTCTACAACTTAAATCTTGGCCCTCAGTCTCCGGCAGCTGGAATGTACCTGGCCAAGGCAGCGGCCAGTGCGACATGAAGGCAGAGGGTGCTAAGAATCCCCGGAGGACCGGACTAGGCTGCCATTTGATGCTGACCTTGGCTACCTATAACGGACGCTCCCTATCTTCTGATTCAAGGCTCCTTGAATTGGAAGAGGAACTACAAAGGATCAAGTGGGACATCGTGGGGCTAAGTGAGGTAAGGAGAAAAGGAGAAGATCTCATTGAACTGAAAAGTGGACATCTCTTCTATTATCGTGGGACAGATACTGGCAGAACTAGTGGTGTTGGATTTATAATAAACAAGAAACTGAAGGATAAAGTGGTAGAAGTTGAAAGTTCCTCTGACAGAGCTGCACGACTCATTATCCAACTCTCGAGAAGATACCAGGCTCAGATTATTCAAACTTATGCACCCACCACAAGTCATCCTGAAGAAGAAATTGAAGAATTTTATGAGGAAATTCGTCATCTAAATAATAAAGGTAAGCAGCACTTGAAGATAATTATGGGAGATTTCAATGCAAAAATAGGGCACCGGCAACAGAATGAAACTTCAGTAGGTAAATTCGGTCATGGCAACAGAAACCAGCGTGGAAATACTCTCGTTGAGTTTGCAGAGGCTGAAGGATTTTTCATCTTGAACTCCTTTTTCAAGAAAAAGCCACACAGGAAATGGACATGGAGACATCCAATTGGGACGACAAGTGAAATTGATTTTATTATGTGTAACAAAAAATTCGTCATCGAAGACTGCAGTGTGCTGAACAAGTTCAACACAGGTAGTGACCATAGATTGGTGAGATGTAAGATGCACCTCAACACTAAACTCGAACGTGGCAAGCTCATAAGACAAACAAAATGTATTGACATAACCAACCTTAAAAAACACCATAATACTTTCAAGTTGGAACTGAAGAACAGATTCTCTGCTTTAGAAGGCCTAACATCAGAAGAAGTGGATATTTCGGAAGTTAACAGAAAAGTAACCAAAGCTCTTATGGAAACAGCAACAAAATTAGCTGGGTCTAAGAACAAGTTGCATGTGAACAAATTATCAGGAAAAACAAAAATGTTGATGCAAAAAAGAAGAGAGATGAGGACAACTAAAGAAGATGTGACTTCCAAAGTGGAATATATAGAGCTATGCAAGACAGCACGAAAAAGTATCACTGAAGACGTAAGGAAATTCAACTGTGAGCTAGTAAGGAAAGCAATTGAAAACAACCAAAGCCTAAAGATAGCAAAGGGACATCTCAGTAAGGGAAGAAAACAGATTATGGCTCTGAGAAAAGAAGATGGTTCTATAACAAGAAATAGAGGCGAAATTTTGACAAGAGTGAAAGATTTCTACTCCAAATTATATGAAAGGGATGATACATGTACTCCAGACATCATGAAAGGTACCAAAGTTCTTCCAGTCCTCCCAGCAGAAGTTGCTCATGCAATCAAGAACATGAAGCGGGGGAAAGCTCCAGGAGAAGATGGAATTACTATAGACATCATACAAGAAGCAAGTGGAGAAATTGAAACAGTACTCGCCCAAATTTTCACTCGATGCCTTAATGAAGGGAAGATTCCTGAGGATTGGAACAATGCTACAATGATCCTGCTACATAAAAAAGGTGACATTGAGGATCTCAGGAACTACAGACCTATCAGCCTCCTATCAGTGGTTTATAAAATCTTCACTAAAGTTCTTTCTCACCGCTTGAAGGTAACACTGGACATGGCTCAACCGAGAGAACAAGCTGGATTCAGGAGTGGCTACAGCACAATAGATCATATCCACGTACTGAGAGAACTAATTGAAAGAGCGAGGGAATATGAACTTCCATTGTGCATGGCTTTTATCGATTATGAAAAAGCCTTTGATTCGGTGAAACCATCAGCAGTTACCACGGCTCTGAAATCCTGCAGTATTGAAGATGCATACATTAATATTATTAATAACATCTATGAAAATGCAAGTGCAAAGATTCGGCTGTTTGAAAATACAACACACATAAAAATTGGAAAGGGAGTGAGACAAGGTGACACCATATCTCCGAAGCTCTTTAATGCCACATTGGAAAATGTCTTTCAATCACTGAACTGGGAAAACAAAGGGATAAAGATTAATGGAGATTATCTAACCCACCTTCGTTTTGCTGATGACGTAGTCATTTTTGCAACTACCCCATCAGAGCTGCAGAGTATGATCCAGGAACTTGCTGACAAGAGTAAAGAAGTGGGATTAAAAATGAACTTTCAGAAGACAAAAGTGATGTTCAATGCTTTTACAAGAAATGAAGATTTATCGATTGATGGAGAAAAACTGGAGATAACAGATACGTATGTTTATCTTGGACAGCAGATATCAAGTGAGGGTCACATTGATGAAGAAATTAATCGGCGTACAAAACTTGCCTGGAGAGCTTTTGGAAGAAACAGCATAATTTTCAAGAGCAATATGCCATTATGTCTTAAAAGAAAAGTGTTTGATCAATGCATCCTTCCAGTGCTTACGTATGGTGCAGAGACGTGGACCTTAACTAAAAGAGACATACAAAGGCTGCAGACAACTCAAAGAAGCATGGAGAGGTGCATGCTTGGTATAACCAGGAGAGATAAGAAGAGGAACTCGTGGATCCGAAAAATGACGAGAGTAGGAGACATCATGATCAGAGTTAAATCACTGAAATGGCAATGGGCTGGACATACTGCCAGAAGGACAGACCATAGATGGACAGCCGAAATTTTAGATTGGATTCCAAGGGACAGGAAAAGACCCAGAAAAAGACCACATGGGAGATGGGTGGATGAAATTCGTAAATATGCGGGAGTGACATGGAGGAGACTGGCACAAGATAGACTGTTGTGGAGGAAACTTGGGGAGACCTTCGTCCAGCAGTGGATTGATAATGGTTGACGATGATGATGATGATGATATACTAAGGTTTACCAAGAAACCCTTAATGAATGCACACACCAAAACTAGGAAATTTCCTCAACCATACAAAGAATATATAAGTTAATAGCAAAAATCAACATACTAAGGCATTAAAAATATTCAAATATTTTTAGACAAACACCCTGAATGACCAATGCACTGCACTGAATTCTTACAAGGTGAAAATAATTCACAAAACAAAATTTTTGCAACGAGAAACTTTTTAAGACTAAAAATGGAAGTTAAAAACAACATATTGAACTGCTATTGGGAGACAATGTGTTTTTGCCTGTCAGCATAAGTATTATCAGGAAGGCTGGTATCTCCCAACTGCTCGGCCGCCCACAGCATAGTGATTTAAGAGCAAACTTAGTTGGACGTACAAAGAGTTTTGGAAGTCTGAGGAGTTCCTCCCAGCGATACAGTAACTGCGGGGATATATGCTGAAAATACTCTATGTTATGGTGCCCTATGTATTTAAAAATTAATTTACTTATTTTGGGAATATTTCACACAAAAATTAACAAAACATAATGCACAATGAATGTTTTACCAATTTACTGATGTTTATTTATAATTAGACGATTCATTGTTGAGTGCATCCTGACAATATCTCTATTCCTATTTACCCCTTTTGATGCATGATGCAATCTGATGGCCAAATACTTTTGTGCTATGAGCTGAATCAGTTCATTTACATGCCTTCTAAAGGAGGTCTATCTCTGACATGCAACTCTAAACAATTAAAGATATCTCTTTCCCTTGCAAGAATAGATACAATCAATGGTATATTATTGTGTGCTATAAAATTTAGATTTTTGGACTTTGCCTCTTTGTAACATTTTTCTGTTAACTTACATATGCTAACTAAGTCTTTAGAAGGAACAATCAATTTTCCTTTATTTATCAAGTTTATTATATGATATGATCCTTTCCCATATAATGAAGCCAAACATTCGTCACAATCAATTGCTTTTGCAATTGTTTTGGCAACAAAACCTGCAATATATGGGATAACATCTTCTACATACTGCGACAGTTTTTGCATGTCGAGGAACTCATATTTCATGATGTTGTTCAACTGTCACAGTTGGGATTCTCTGTGTTGCATTAGAAGAACATGTAGGAACACTTCTTAGTTTGCTGCTGCTGCTTGCACACAGCATGGTCATGCTGTTAAGCTCAACACAGTTCCCAGTCTTTGAGTTTTCTACTTGATGATTCATTAGCAGTTTTTTATAGGATGATATAAACTGTTGAGTGGTAGAATTATTATTCCATCCACAATTCTGTCTAATACACCCAAAGAACATCTCCAGATGGTCTTGGCTTAATTTGTAAGCCAGTAAATACTTAAGATGGTGGTCTAACACAAGTCTGTTAAACATTTCCATAGCACTTCTAATTGAAATTAAAAATCCAAGAAAACCTAGATGAAAGAATGGGTCCACCATTATGGGTTTCTCTTAAATTTTTAATATATTTTACAGTTGACTCCAGAAAAGGGTGCCATAGCTGAAAATTCTTTCTTTAATGCAGCCTTGTATGATGAAGAAACTGGGCTAGCTGAATTAAGTGTATCGAAGAGACGGTCAAATATCTTTATAAAATTAGCAGTTGCTTTTGCACCTTTAAACTGTGGCAAATGCAGGACATCTTCACAGAATATCAGTGCATTTGCAATAGAGTGACTTAGTGTCTGTGCTGCTAGCCTCACACGCATTTTTTGCCTGTGCCAGTTGACATGCATTTGGATAAGTCTGTTTCCCAACCTCAAGCCTTCTTCTCTCTGTAATTTTTGTAATTCAATAACATAATGCCAACTTATCATTTGACCTTCCTGGTCAAACATTGATTTCTTGTTAGCTAAACAATTCCGCACTAGTTTTAACATGTGGGCTATATCAAGGATTATATTAATGTTTTTGAGGATGTTCTTTGGGTGCGGAAAGTTTGGAATGTTCTTTGGATCTTTCAGTTTTGCACCAAGCTCTTCTCCCATAGTGAAATTTGAGTATGTGCCATCAAAAGTCACAGACTCCACATTGATGCCTACATCATAAAGTTTGAGCAAACGCATTTTTACTAGCTCAGCCCTTTCCTTGCCAGAAAGGCTATCAATGAGAAATAACCCAATGTAATTTTCCACTGGCTGTTTAATGCCACCAGCATAAAAACTAGGAAATAACCTGCTTCAGGCAAACTATCACTTAAAATGCCCGTACCAATATCTACGTAATCTACAATTTTCTTCCCATCATATTCCACATGCTTTCTGATAGCCATGTCGTCTAGCATTAATGACGCAAAAATTTCAAAACTTTTTGTTTTCACACTCTCAGCTTTTATAGCCAATGCTCTAAAAGCTTCTTCAGTAAACCCAGGCTCAGCGCTTACTGAAGAATACCACTTTTCAGAGTGCATGGATTTGGGTGGCAGTTGTTAAACATCTTGCGTACATAAGCATATGCACGTGGCGAATAAAAGCGCAGTGTCAGAGCAATCACTCGCAACTCTGGAGCATATCTGCTAATTTTACACTGTTTTTTTTTCTTGATTGTAGGTTTAACGACCACCATGAGCAACTCAATGGGCTACAAGCAGTCGCCCGTCCCTAATTTAGGGTCACTGGTTCTAGGGAAGGGAGGGAGCCAGTGCCATAAGACAAACACAACATTCATGCCTTACCGGGATTCGAACCCAGACCCCTTTCGGACGAATGATCAGAGGCCATCGCTTAGACCACTGCGCCACCAGGGCGGCAATTTTAGACTGTGATCCACTTCTATTGCATTCTAAATGCTGCAATGAATCTGCAGATTCTCTAGGTAAAGAACTGGATGAAACATCAGCAGCATTTGTAGATATCATGTTTTTCTTTTCTAGATCTTTCAGAATATCGGCATAAGTTGCACACCTTTTCATCAAGCGCCTGTTTTTCTGCTGCAAAACTTTAATTTTTTTTCCGAGACAAATTTATTTGCTTTTCAGGACATTCCAACAATCTTTTGACTATTGCATCATTCTGAGAAGATGGAGGAATGGTGGAATCCTAGCTGCAAGGAGCATCACTTTCAGTGAACTTGGGGTCGGATGTACCATCACTCCTTTGCTTTGGAGGTTCGTGATATAAAATTCACCTGGAAGTAAAACAAAAAATATATTTCAATAATTTTCAAGTGTTTTTGCACTATTACATTAGTTTCAAGAAAAGGAAGTATTAACTGTGTTAACAAGAAACTAAATTTAAATGTGCATGGACACATGCAAAATTAAAATAAGCCCCAAATTCCCAGACAAAATTAAAAAAAAAAAAGTGTCACAATTGGATATCACATATCAGTATCTTCATGAAAGCAAACATGTACCTAAAGACACAAGAACCAAGTACCCCACTTTGGATTTTCTTTATATCTCAAATCTTGGCAATAATACATTCTAACTTTTTCCATGGACATAAACAATAGATCCTGGGAACAGTGTATCCTCATTGCAAAAAATTGTGTTTAAATAAACTCTCTCTGCCTGCTACATATTACAATTAACACCTAGAAGTAATTCCAAACACAATGTGAGAAAGATTGGATGCAATCTGATATTAAAAAGTTTGATGCCATCCCGGTGGCGCTGTGGTCTAAGCGATGGCTTCCGATCATTCATTCTTGATGGCGTCTGGGTTAGAATCCCGGTGAGGCCTGGATGTTGTGTTTGTCTTACGGCACTGGCTCTCTCCCTTCCCTGCAACCAGTAGCCCTAAATTAGGGATGGGAGACCGCTTATATCCCATTGAGTTGCTCACATTGGCCGTTAAACCCCCAATCAAAAAAAAAAAAAAAAGTTTGATACCCATGTAATTGCTGCACCCTACCATTATGAAAACAATGCTCTACTTCCACATTACAGGTCATCTTATCAGTTCCATTCCCACTCATTTGTTTTCTTTGTAAAATCAGATGAGGTGAACAAAAATTTGAAGGAATATGAACAATTTTTCAGATGAAAATGCGGAAGGAGAGGATTTGCTTAGTTTACTATATAGTTACCACAGACTTGTGACCAGGGTGTAGTAGAAATTTGTAGCAGAGCTAGTTATTTTTTGTTTATTGATTTACCACAGATAATTGCATCTGCATTTCTCACAGCTATTTTCAACCTGCACACTATTAGTACATAGGTATGGTGATAATGAAATAATATCATCTCAACAATCACAGAGTTATTATTTAGCTTAAACTTTTGTAAGACCAGAAGACAAAATGTGAAATGTGTAACTAGATTAAAAAATATATATACATACATTTTGAAGATGTTTTGGAAAGGCTGGGAATATAGTTGCTACAGATTTCTCCCGTAACCGAACAGTTTTATCGGTTTGGTAAAAACAATTCTCTTCAAAATGCGTGGAACATAAAAAGCATGTGTTGTTTTTGTCTTCCAGTTCTCCCTTCTCACTGCCTTTTCTCATAGTGCAAACAATTCTTTGTTTTTAGGAAACCTGCAAATAAATGGAAACATTTTCTATTAAACAATGAATGCATAAAACAATGAAGTAATGAATTATACAAGGCACGAGTTCCATATTAGGATACTATTTTGTATTCAAGCTTTGACTTTGACCTGAACTGAAATCATGAACACTGGTTGCTTTATTTCTTGCTTTGTGATAAGTACTGCTGTCTTTTGAAACAAGAAAGAGTAGTGATACAAAATGGCAGTCAGAAATTTTGCAATCAGAAAACAAGAACACAAACTGTATTTCTGGAGAAATAGTGAATGGAAAAAGACGTCTGAAAAAATATTGGCTCTCGGATTACATCTTGATAAGTTGTTTTACATTCAGAGATTTTATTGTTCTTCAGAAATGCATACAGAACTCTAAAATCTGAAAAGCAATGAACAATAATTTTGAAAACAGCAAGCTTGGGGTATGAAAGTGGTGTCATTAAGAGCATAATTATGCATGTGAACATTTTAGTGTAATTCATGGCTTCAGTGTCACTTCAAAATGCATCAGGTGTTTGCATATTCTAGTTTTAAGGAGCAGTTCAGAATTTTTGTTAAGGGGGCTTTGGTCACAACCTGTAATCACGGGAATGTTCGGTGCACAGGTACCAATGTTGAGAATATTTTTTGTGGTGTTTCCTTTAAAAAACTTGTCAGTGACGGGAAAAAAAAAAAAAAAAAAGATTGACACCCCTATATAAAAAGGTCTACCAATTAAATATAATAATAAACCAGATTTATGGGCATAACTGTAGAAACTACTGTAGATGCCTTCTGGGATCGCCTTTCAATTATCAGTGCATTAAGCAGATCCGTTAACAGGTAAAAGAAACTTCGTTGTCATTTAAATAATATATTTAAATGACAACGAAGCTTCTTTTAGTGTACATTTCATTTCTATAAAACAAAAGTTGTTTTCCATTATGAAACTACTGTTTATTAGCATTTCAACCCAAAAGCAGTTCCACACGAAATGTACAGAAATTATCAGCGTATCAAGTACTTTGGTTAACGGGCACAAGAAGTGTCAATAAATAATTATATTGTTTGTTATTCAACATTTCATTTCTATATAACAAATCCTACTGTGCTTTACAAAAATGCTACTGATTAGCTTTCCAATTAGAATAACAATTAGTACTGAACTACGTGATGCGCTGATGATCAGACGGCTAGCTAAAACATTTTCCGACGCTCTAGAGCCTCTCAGTAAAATTACTGATGTCAAAATAATCGGAAAAGGGATGCTGGTATTTTGGAGAATTACGTAAAAGCTTTCACCAGCTACTACCAACAATCAAATATCTTGAATTCTTTCACTGACACATTCTTTAGCTCAATTCGAAGGGGAATTGTTGCAGACAGAAACATTCATGAACTTCTTACAGAGGGTGTGTAGCACAACCCACAGAACAAAACCACTTTTATAAATAAGTAGTAATATTTGCTACGTTTATATACTGATAAGTGAATGAGTTAACCATACCATTGAACTATTTTCATACACCAGCAAAACAAACCTTATAATACACATTTTCCATTTAAAAACAATTTAAATAGCTTCTACACTTGCATCAAACTATGCACATAAAACTTTATTAGATGTCCCCCAAAAAATAAAAAAATAATAATATTACACCCACCTGTGGAACGTAACGGCTTGGAATCTACACGACTTTTGCAACTGAACGCCACACAACTTAACACCATGGCGTAATTATTACCAAAATCTCACGTAATTAAAAATACGGAAATCTCCATAGGATAACATGTAGACAACTCAAAAATTCCCACACTTTGCTGTTTCATGGTTAAGGATGAAGGGCATCTCCAGTCCAGATATTTTATTCTAACCTCCTTGGTCACACTGCAGTTAAGTGTTTTGTGTGTGTGATCGTGAGACATTTCATGTGGCTGATGTTAGTTCTCTAAAAGAATAAAATTTGCATTATATGACTAACTTTGGCCTAGTTTTGTACCATTACTAATGTTTTTTGTAGTACTTTGTAATGGTATAAAACTAGGGAATGATTTTAATTACAATGTGCACATTCGCGTTTCATGCAATAAAGTTCAATAATTTTGGTTTTACGAAAAATACCTGTAGGTTTGTTCCTCAGAATTAGAATTATTAGAACACACATAAAACTTAGTTTATAATATGGAATTTAACTTAAAAATTTCAATAACTTAAAGTTAATAAATTTTCGCAAAAGAGCCTTGAAGATATATTTTTTTGTGTGTGTAGGGGGGGCGAGTTTTTCCGGTACACCACTGTATAGAGGCATCATCCTCAAAGGGGTGTAACTATGTCTCATATGATGGTTTAAACACACATCCTGAAGACACTAAATCAAAAAGGAAGATTCTCAGTAACTCCGATAGGACAATCATATGTTCCAATGGTATATTAAATTGCAGAATCCGCAGAAGCACACGTCAGCAAACTTCTAATTGGTTTAGTAACTGAGACTTTAGGATCAGGTGAAACACTAGGATCTTCATGGGGTTGCACATTAGAATTCCCTGCTGCAACTATAGGGGTGTCTGATAGAAGTGTCGAAGGAACAGGCACAGCTGACTCCAGTGCTGCTCCTTTAATCATTTGAGTTGAAGCTGTAGCAACAGTAGATTCCTGTGGCGGGTGTGGTGGTATATCAAGGGATTAGAAAAAGAGTGCAGCTGTGTGGTGTGTATTTAAGTGTGGATAGATGATACAGAGCACATCTGTTCGGACACAAGGGGTGGCATTATGCAAGGGTGGAGGTAAATAGAGGGGCCAAACACAGAGGGCTGACTGTTTAAACATCGTGCATAGTTCATGGAAGATCCTGAGCTATAAAAACTTTTTGGAGTGTTGACTCTCTTGATTATTAAAACAGGAGACACGTGGTTGCATATATCAGATCTTGAAACCTGATACAATCCAACGAACAATAAAAAGATTTAGGCTATGCATACGACTTGTGTATAAATTCATAGTACTCATATGATACTGACTTGCGTTTTTATGTACTGTATACTCATATTGTTTTTTTCTTTTCAGGCCTCTGAATTTGGAGAAAACCCTCTATGTCTCGCCCCCCCCCTTCCCCATATATAATATTCCAAACTCAGTAGGAAAGTGCAAGAAATGTTCATATGGCAGTGCTGATGCCAATGGAAGTTTAATAAGGTTGCTTTACATACAAAATATGAGGTACTCTCACCCTGAGCTAAGCATGTGTCATGAAATACAAAAGCTGCAATGCAAGAAATGTTCTTATGGCTGTGCTGATGCCAATGGAAGTTTAATAAGGTTGCTTTACATAAAAAATGTGAGGTACTCTCACCCTCAACTCAGCATGATCTGCCATGAAATACAAAAGCTGCAATGCAAGAAATGTTCTTATGGCTGTGCTGATGCCAATGGAAGTTTAATAAGGTTGCTTTACATAAAAAATATGAGGTACTCTCACCCTCAACTCAGCATGATCTGCCATGAAATACAAAAGCTGCAATGCAAGAAATGTTCTTATGGCTGTGCTGATGCCAATGGAAGTTTAATAAGGTTGCTTTACATAAAAAATGTGAGGTACTCTCACCCTCAACTCAGCATGATCTGCCATGAAATACAAAAGCTGCAATGCAAGAAATGTTCTTATGGCAGTGCTGATGCCAACGGAAGTTTAATAAGGTTGCTTTACATAAAAAATATGAGGTACTCTCACCCTCAACTCAGCATGATCTGCCATGAAATACAAAAGCTGCAATGCAAGAAATGTTCTTATGGCTGTGCTGATGCCAATGGAAGTTTAATAAGGTTGCTTTACATAAAAAATATGAGGTACTCTCACCCTGAGCTAAGCATGTGTCATGAAATACAAAAGCTGCAATGCAAGAAATGTTCTTATGGCTGTGCTGATGCCAATGAAAGTTTAATAAGGTTGCTTTACATAAAAAATATGAGGTACTCTCACCCTGAGCTAAGCATGTGTCATGAAATACAAAAGCTGCAATGCAAGAAATGTTCTTATGGCTGTGCTGATGCCAATGGAAGTTTAATAAGGTTGCTTTACATAAAAAATATGAGGTACTCTCACCCTCAACTCAGCATGATCTGCCATGAAATACAAAAGCTGCAATGCAAGAAATGTTCTTATGGCTGTGCTGATGCCAATGGAAGTTTAATAAGGTTGCTTTACATAAAAAATATGAGGTACTCTCACCCTCAACTCAGCATGATCTGCCATGAAATACAAAAGCTGCAATGCAAGAAATGTTCTTATGGCTGTGCTGATGCCAATGGAAGTTTAATAAGGTTGCTTTACATAAAAAATATGAGGTACTCTCACCCTGAGCTAAGCATGTGTCATGAAATACAAAAGCTGCAATGCAAGAAATGTTCTTATGGCTGTGCTGATGCCAATGGAAGTTTAATAAGGTTGCTTTACATAAAAAATATGAGGTACTCTCACCCTCAACTCAGCATGATCTGCCATGAAATACAAAGGCTACAATGCAAGAAATGTTCTTATGGCTGTGCTGATGCCAATGGAAGTTTAATAAGGTTGCTTTACATAAAAAATATGAGGTACTCTCACCCTGAGCTAAGCATGTGTCATGAAATACAAAACCTGCAATGCAAGAAATGTTCTTATGGCTGTGCTGATGCCAATGGAAGTTTAATAAGGTTGCTTTACATAAAAAATATGAGGTACTCTCACCCTGAGCTAAGCATGTGTCATGAAATACAAAAGCTGCAATGCAAGAAATGTTCTTATGGCTGTGCTGATGCCAATGGAAGTTTAATAAGGTTGCTTTACATAAAAAATATGAGGTACTCTCACCCTCAACTCAGCATGATCTGCCATGAAATACAAAAGCTGCAATGCAAGAAATGTTCTTATGGCTGTGCTGATGCCAATGGAAGTTTAATAAGGTTGCTTTACATAAAAAATATGAGGTACTCTCACCCTGAGCTAAGCATGTGTCATGAAATACAAAAGCTGCAATGCAAGAAATGTTCTTATGGCTGCGCTGATGCCAATGGAAGTTTAATAAGGTTGCTTTACATACAAAATATGAGGTACTCTCACCCTCAACTCAGCATGATCTGCCATGAAATACAAAAGCTGCAATGCAAGAAATGTTCTTATGGCTGTGCTGATGCCAATGGAAGTTTAATAAGGTTGCTTTACATAAAAAATATGAGGTACTCTCACCCTCAACTCAGCATGATCTGCCATGAAATACAAAAGCTGCAATGCAAGAAATGTTCTTATGGCTGTGCTGATGCCAATGGAAGTTTAATAAGGTTGCTTTACATAAAAAATATGAGGTACTCTCACCCTGAGCTAAGCATGTGTCATGAAATACAAAAGCTGCAATGCAAGAAATGTTCTTATGGCTGTGCTGATGCCAATGGAAGTTTAATAAGGTTGCTTTACATAAAAAATATGAGGTACTCTCACCCTCAACTCATCATGGTCTGCCATGAAATACAAAAGCTGCAATGCAAGAAATGTTCTTATGGCTGTGCTGACAGCAATGGTTCTAATATTTGAACAAACACTCACTCAAGAGATAGAGACCCCATGTAATTTTCATTGTAAGCAAGTTTTGCATAAAATTATGCTAGATTAAGTGCCCAACACAACTTTTCTTCACTTGCGGTGGGATGGGAAACAGCACCACATCTAAATACATTTTATATTTTTAATATATTTTATAAGTGTACACCAGTTTTCTAATACATATGTTCCTCAATTTATAAAGGACTTCTGTTTCAAAAATCCAGCGGTAAATTTCAAATCCTCCTCAACTTATGAAGGACTCCTGTTACAAAAATCCAGGGACAACTTTTAAATCTTCTCCTATTATGGGAAAATATAAGAATATAGAAGCCATTAAGATGCATAAATACTATGTAAGAAATGGATATGGTAATCTTTGCAAATCAGACAAACTGTGGTGATAAATAAAAAAAAAAAACAGAATTCATATAGTTAGGATATGCATACATCAAAAGTCCTGAGAATTATGGAAAATGAAAAAAGTTGCTACAATCAATACTAATCATACATGGACAACTGACAGACCACAATGGTTCCATCATTGCTTTCTGCAATCAGTGGAGAAAAGATTTATTTCTACAGAATTATTAGCACACCAAATAGAATATCCTCAATTGTCTACTTTTACTCTTCACCATGCAACATCATGGTACAAAACAGTAGGCATCATTCAACGGCAACCATCACAAAATAAAGTGAAAACACTCAGAATTATGTACAGTAAGAAATTCATTAAGCAGGAGTTCTCCATCATTCTATGGTCTTGATAACCAGAAATTTGTTCTGGCAACCAGTCCTCTGATTCATTTGATTGCAGGTTGTCAAGACTGCTGATGGTTGAAAGCTTCCGCTTAATGAATTTTTTATTATGTATAACTCTGTGTGTTCTCACAATTCTACAGTGGTTAATGTAATACTGCATCAGAAAACTTAAAAATGATGCCACCTCTGAGTGGGATTCAAACCCACATCTCCCGATTTCCGTTAGGGGCATGCTATCCATTACACCATCGAAGACAACAAAGTCCCAAATATCTGAGGATGATCCACAAATACTTGGAACCTCTTTGTCTTGGATAATGTGAACTTCATTGGCCTACATGGTATAGTCTGACTAAACTTGAGGATGATCATTATATACTTGGGAATTCATTGTCTTGGGTAATATAGCCAGCCCTGGATAGCATGCTTAAAAAGAAGTTTGGTACCAACTGCAGGGCAATGTAATTTTCAAGTTTTCTGATATGATATTTCATGTTAAACAGGATAAGTATGCAATTGATGCTATTCTGTTTGCCATGTTAATAATCCTGTAATTGTTCCATGTACTTGTGAAGAATATTTCTTCCGTGGTTTCCAGATTTATCTCTAAATTAGCAGCATATGCTTCTGTTAGGTTATGGATGTTACAACTTAATGTTATAAAATTACTTACCACAAAGAACTCTGAAAAAAACTAAAAAAGGGTAATATCCTAACACAGACACCTTTGAAATCAACTGGCACATGCAGCTGAGCTTCCTGGAGTAAAGAGGTGGCAGGCATGACATCTCACGTCGCGGACGACCGTCGACTCTTGTATACTTAAGGGGATCGTAAACAAATTGCAAATGTAACAATCACGGGTTCTCTTAAGGGACCATCTACAAATGAAAATGTGATTTACTACAGCCACACCAAAGCATGTTTCTTAACAAGTAAGTAACCTATTTGCACACAGTCTCTTTCTACTCAGGAATGAATCACCCATGAGACACGACACAGAATTACCATTCGTCCATCCCGAAGAATAAAAACAAATATCTCCTCCAAGAAACAACAGATTTGCACAGATTTTTCTTTCTACTCAGGGATGAACCACACCTATCATACATGATAAAAAATTATGTTCCATCTATCCGTCCATCTGGAAGAGTAATATATGGATGGAACATAATTTTGGATCATATCTGATAGGTGTGGTTCATCTCTGAGTGAAAAGAAATAATTTCTGTGCAAATCGGCTGTTTCTCAGTGGGGTTACGTGCTTTTATACTTCTGGACGGACGGACGGACATACAGACGGCGTATGAATGGAACCTAATTTTCTATCATATCTGACAGGTGTAGTTTGTTTATTTTATTTATTTTTTTTATTTTTTTGAGGTTTAACGACCACCGTGAGCAACTCAATGGGCTATAAGCAGTCGCCCGTCCCTAATTTAGGGTCACTGGCTCCAGGGAAGGGAGAGAGCCAGTGCCGTAAGACAAACACAACATCCATGCCTGACCGGGATTCGAACCCGGACCCCTTACGGACGAATGATCAGAGGCCAGCGCCTTAGACCACTGCGCCACCGGGGCGGCAGGTGTAGTTTGTCCCTGAGTAGAAAGAAATAATTTCCATATCAGTTGTTTCTCGGTGGAGTTACGTGCTTTTAGTGGACGAACAGACAGACGGGTGACAAATCGAACGTAATTTTCTATTGTATCGGATAGGTGTGAGGCGTCTCCGAGTAGAGACCATTTCCGTGCAAATCGGTTGTTTCTTGGAGGAGATATAATTTGTTTTTATTCTTCGGGGTGGATGGATGGTACATAATTCTGCATTGTACGTCATGGATGATTCGTTCCTGACTAGAAAGAGCCCATTTGCAGCGTTCGAGTGACCCAGTGGTCCGCTAGCCATTAGCCAGTAAAATTTCCGTCGGACCACTGAACTACTGATTTTACTGGCCTGGATGACCAATCATTTTTTTTTTCTGATTTGTCACAAGTTTAAAAATGAATTTCTATTTCTTTTACCATGGTGTACAGTTTTCTTTTTAGGCTGCAAACTAGTAATTGGTTCATGAAATGCTATTGGATAACAGCTGTATTGTTTTATCCCTCATGATTTGTAAAGAGCGGGAGAAACAAGAAATACAGAAAGGCGGTTTCCCAGGCTTTGTCTTGTAACGGCAACAGGAGTCTTTCGTTACCTCCATCCCAAGCATTTGAAGCTAAACAACAAAACATTAAAAAAAGGCTGCAAATGTACGCGGATTTTTGTACTCGTGGAATCTCCTCATTCCCTTCTTATTTAAAAACAAATTGGGAATGCAGTCTTACTCTGCTCTATCACCAATTCATCGAAATTTTATTTTGGAAACATTCTTTGTCCTGTTAGTTGCACTTTCAAATTACATGTTCCAAAAACAAATATTGGAGATAAGTAAGTTGAAATGATATGTTATTTTCTACATAAATTACAGACCAGTGGGCACAAGAGGTTTGCACGGGCCTTAATTTGGAAAGCCCGGGACGGCCCGTTTCAATTTTTTTAATTAAAGCCTGGCCCGCCTCCTGTTTCTAAGGCCTGGGCCAGCCCGTAAAATTTCAACAATTACCAAAACATAAATTTGACACCTGGTGCACTCCGTCATTCGACTCCTGAGGAGTTTTTTGTTTTCTTAATTGCTACACGTATTCTATTACAATAAACGTTAATTCGGATATTTCTCAGACTCTGTAAAAGTCATGTGACGTCCGAGGAGGGGGAGGCTTACATACTCAAAAATATTGCATGAAAAGGACAATTTCCATGCCTTTGAAATTTTCTGGGTTTTCGAATTATCATTCCCTACCGCCGGACCCGGAAATATCCTTGGGGATAGGCGTTAATTAGAATAGTGCGAAATATCCAGAATTATGAGTCCGATCGTTTTACTGGGAGAAGATTTTATGGCTTTATAAACTGCACCTATCTCTACTGGCATATCATATCGGGCTATATGCCTCATGTGTGTGTGTGGGGGGGAGCACATTTGTGCCACTTAAGATGCGATGTTCCAGACTTTGTGCTATCGTAACTAAAAAAAAAAATCTGCATTTAGTGCACTGCACAACGTTTACCGGCCGACCAGTTTCAGAACGGGACAGTAATTTAAAATATTTCCAAATATTGCTTTTCCCCTTTACATTGTCTACAAGCACATATTCTCTGGAAGCGATTTTTTTTGCGAAAATCTTTCTTAAACTCTATAATAAGTATGGAAGAGTATTTATCAGCAACACTGAATGGAGCATATGCTAAAGTAAAACAATGACAGACTGCCCAGCTAATCAGTGTCACAGAAGTTTAGAAAACGGCTGCCTGAGAGTACAAATGGGGAAAATACGGCCCAGATTTATACACAGAAGTAAGTTTCTCCCAGCCCATTTCTCCCGTGCCATTTAAGACAACTTAAAAGCAGAAGAAATAAGATATCCGTTTATTGACGTACAAACGTTATGAATAAAGCGTAAGCTTTCAACACCAACGGGTGCCTTCTTCAGACTTGTTCGTGGTTAGTAAGGCAAAAGTAATAAAGAATAGAAAATTCTTAAATAAAATAAACATGAACAGAATTTGAGATTGTGATATGTTGCGTCGAGAGCATGCGACAACGAGAGATGTCAACAGAAACGTGCTAAGCGTGAAGGAATGTGCGCCATATTTGGGGAAGCTCAAATGAGACGTCATCGTTGCAAACTACAGGGTTACTCAAAATCTCCATGGTTTCCCTGACGGCAGTGCCCCTGGCGGTAGTATAAGGGGCGATTCGCTTTATCTGGTCCCATTTCGGGATGGCGGAATGGGTAACCACTTCTCTGGATAAGGCGGTTGTCAATCTTCCGTGCGAGACGTCCCGTTTGTGTTCCCTAAGTCGAAGAGCAAAAGAGCGTTTTGTCATTCCGATGTGGTACCTGGTGGTACCATCCATGTATTCCAATGGTATGGAGTACACTCCCGCATCAGTCAGAGAGGTATGGGTGTTCTGGGATGAAAGCAGGTGGCGTGATATTGATCTCGGTGAGCGTATTCCAAAACTAAGCCCGAGTTTCTTTAAGGTGTTCTGCAAGAAGTAGGTCGGGCCGGGTACATACGGGCAAGCCCCAATGTATTGCAGAGAAGGCTTGGTATGGCGGCTACCCGGGTTGGAGAAAACACCATCGGCGTTCTTGATAATGTCCTCGATCACTTGCACACTGTAGCCGGAGAAAAAGGCCAGATCTCTTAGGTTGTCGACTTCTTCAATTCTGGATGCAGGGTCCGATGAGAGAATAAAGGCACGTTTAGCCCTATGTCTGAAAATGGCTAATTTGTGCGAAACTGGTCCCATAGAGGTGGGTAGTATTACATTGGGAACATATGTTGGCTTGTAATAAACCTTGGTATGGAGGGATCCAGAACGAGATTTCATGACTAGGACGTCCAAAAACGGGAGACTGCCGTTGTCCTCACACTCCATGGTGAAACATATGTTCCGGTGGAGGGAATTAATAAAAGCGAAAAAAGCGTTCAGTTCATCAGCTCCATGCTGCCAGACAAAAAATACATCGTCGGCGTATCTCAGCCATATAAGAGGAGCGAGTTTAGCTTCATTTAGAATTTTTGATTCCAGCGGTCTGAGGATGGCCTCAGCTAGTACAGCCGATAGCGGTGAGCCCATGGCAACTCCTTTAGACTGCTTGTAAATTATGTTATTAAAACAGAAAAGATTTGATTCCGTCACCACATCAATTGCATAGGATATACCCAGTAGTGAGTCCCGTGAGAACATTGAAGAATCAGCAAGTGCTCGCTTCAAAGTGTCTACTGCCTCATCGACAGGTACTGACGGATAAAGCGACACCACGTCAAAACTCCCGATGATGTGGTGCGGAGCCACAGTGAAGTTCTTCAGCCTTGTGACGAAATCACCCGACGACAACAAGACTGATGTGGAGACAGGCAGGAAAGCTGTTAGGAATGTTGCAAGTTGACGCTCGAGATTTATTGATGGGGCTGTCCTCCGTGAAACAATAGGCCTAAGCGGGAGTCCTTGCTTGTGATGTTTAATTCTCGCAAAGAGCAAGGGGATCTTCGGCCCTGGAGGAAGCCATGCGGCTGATCTGAGAGTATCCGGGATGGCGGGCATTTTCGCCACTCTCTTAACTTTTGTAACCCACCTATTTAATGGGCTGGAGGCAATCTGGATTGAATCCGACTGTTGTATGAACTCCATGATTTTACGGTTGAACTCATCTGAGTCCATTATCGCAATCTGGCCTGATTTACCCGTGAGTGTGAAGACGACCGTTGGATCGTTCTTTAAGCGTAGAACAGCTGTTAGGTCATGCGGTCTAGAGTGCCGAGTCCTGGGATGCTTATTCAATTTGTTCAGGCGCTGGAAGCATTGAAGACAGATTGAGTCCCTTTGTGCAGCTGGCACCTTATAGAGATGTCACCACATCCTATGATTCCGTCACCACATCCTATGATTCCGTCACCACATCCTATGCAATTGATGTGGTGATGGTATCAAATTTTTTCTGTTTTAATAACATAATTTACAAGCAGTCTAAAGGAGTTGCCATGGGCTCACCGCTATCGGGTGTACTAGCTGAGGCCATCCTCAGACCGCTGGAATCAAAAATTCTACATGAAGCTAAACTCGCTCCTCTCATATGGCTGAGATATGCCGACGATGTATTTTTTGTCTGGCAGCATGGAGCTGATGAACTGAACGCTTTTTCGCTTTTATTAATTCCCTCCACCGGAACATATGTTTCACCATGGAGTGTGAGGACAATGGCAGTCTCCTGTTTTTGGACGTCCTAGTCATGAAATCTCGTTCTGGATCCCTCCATACCAAGGTTTATTACAAGCCAACATATGTCCCGAATGTAATACTACCCACCTCTATGGGACCAGTGTCGCACAAATTAGCCATTTTCAGACATAGGGCTAAACGTGCCTTTATTCTCTCATCGGACCCTGCATCCAGAATTGAAGAAGTCGACAACCTAAGAGATCTGGCCTTTTCCTCCGGCTACAGTGTGCAAGTGATCGAGGACATTATCAAGAACGCCGATGGTGTTTTCTCCAACCCGGGTAGCCGCCATACCAAGCCTTCTCTGCAATACATTGGGGCTTGCCCTATGTACCCGGCCTGACCTACTTCTTGCAGAACACCTTAAAGAAACTCGGGCTTAGTTTTGGAATACGCTCACCGAGATCGATATCACGCCACCTGCTTTCATCCCGGAACACCCATACCTCTCTGACTGATGCGGGAGTGTACTCCATACCATTGGAATACATGGATGGTACCACCAGGTACCACATCGGAATGACAAAATGCTCTTTTGCTCTTCGACTTATCGAACACAAACGGGACGTCTCGCACGGAAGATTGACAACCGCCTTATCCAGAGAAGTGGTTACCCATTCCGCCATCCCGAAATGGGACCAGATAAAGCGAATCGCCCCTTATACTACCGCCAGGGGCACTGCCGTCAGGGAAACCATGGAGATTTTGAGTAACCCTGCAGTTTGCAACGACGACGTCTCATTTGAGCTTCCCCAAATATGGCGCACATTCCTTCACGCGTAGCACGTTCCTGTTGACATCTCTCGTTGTCGCATGCTCTCGACGCAACATATCACGTTCTCAAATTCTGTTCATGTTTATTTTATTTAAAAATTTTCTATTCTTTGTTACTTTTGCCTTACTAACCACGAACAAGTCTGAAGAAGGCACCCGTTGGTGTTGAAAGCTTACGCTTTATTCATAACGTTTGTACGTCAATAAACGGATATCTTATTTCTTTTGCATACTGATTATTTGACGTAATCTACCCGAACTTTAGTTTTAACTTAAAAGCTTTTCCCACATCTAGAGAACAAAGTGCCGCCGACCAGAACAATAAAAAAGATTGTCTGAGGCAGCCTTGGTCTGCGAGCGGGTGGCTGGGTTTAGAAATGCTGCAGTTAGTAGCCTGCCCTGAAGCATGAGAGGAGGGTGAAAGTTAGGGTGAGAGAGAGAAGGGACCACATTCACATTGAAAAACTAAAGGAACTGACCCACTCCAATTGTTTTGTAGGAGGGGAGGATGTCGTAAAACTTCTATTTTTTCCATCAGCGGAAATTGTTCAATCTTATCCTGCTGCTGTATGTTGCGAGTTTTCCAAAAGAGAAGGTCACTGTACAGCGATTGTTTTGCTCATAAAAAAAAAAACCTGCTCGGCCCGTGTCTGTTTTACATTAAATATTGCAGGCCCGGCTTGGCCCGTTTTTCCAACTTAGAAATGAGCAAAGGCCCGACCCAGCCCGGGCCTGTGCAGACCTCTAGTGGGCATGTTGGTAGGCCAGTGGTTTGCAAATTCTAATGGTCCGCTGGGTTAGTAGAAGATTTATTTCTGTTTTTAACAGTGATTTGCATGCAAATTGGTTTCTTACTTTCATAATATTTTGCACCTTTAAGGTATTAAACACCAGCAAAGTGCACATATTTACGTGCAATTCATTCATGATATATTATTAAATAGCCAATCACTTACCTGAAAGATTAAGGAAAAAAAGTGACCAAGATCTTTCGGGTTTCTTACTTGTTCAGAAATGTGCTTTCGTGTGGCTGTATTAAGTCACATTTGGGCCAGTAGAAGATTTATTTCTAACACTGACTTGTATGCAAATTGGTTTTTTACTTGTTAAGAAACGTGCTTTCGTATGGCCGTAGTAAGTCGCATTTCAATTTGTAGAGTCCCTTAAGAGAACCCAGTCTTCGTTTCCCAGGTGATCGTTACATTTGCAATTTGTTTACAGTCCCCTTAAGGGTACGAGAGGTGACGGTCGTCTGGCGACGTGAGATGCCACTTTGTACCACAAAGTTCAGCTGCACGTGTTGGTGGATTTCTGTGGCGTCTGTATTAGGCCTTTACCTAAAAGAGATCTGAATAACAAGTTTAAAAAATTCTTTCCATCTCTAAAACAGTAAGAAAAATAATAATAGGTAGCTTAACTTTTGTTGCAAGGCCAGCTCCTTTGGTATACATGTCACTGCACATTTGGTCCTTTTTGTAGTCTATAGTTGGTTCCAGCCCTCGGCGCGGTGGTCTCTTTCCATCTTCATCTCATTCAATGCCAGATGAGTGAATAAGCCTTTGAAGTGTTTTGCAGTAATGACATTTGACTGTAAGAACTATCTATTTCCCTTAAAACCACTTTTACTGACATGTAAACTGAAAACCAAGGTGGCAAGATGACTTTTCAAAATCAAAATTCATTAGCCCAACACGAACATACATTAAAAACCAACGACCTATTTACATACACACAAATATTCCAACTAAAACAGTAAAAGCATATATACAACTATTTACACTTAATCTGTCCCATTGCCTTCTATGTCATTCTGCCATTCTTGTTGCCTACACTTCACAACGATATTTCTAGCATGCGGCCACCACACCTCTGCCTTTCACAACGTAGACTGCCTCGAGTACTTTCTACCCCCCGCCGAGGTCATCATTAGGAGGCGTTCCAGAGGTTATCTCTTCTGCTATCGCAGAGTAAGTGAGCCAAATGATTGTCCTCCTCACCTCCATCCCGACGTCACATACGAACCCACCACCGTGGCTCCATCTATTATAAACTTTAGTAAAATCTTCAATTTTCCCCTTTGGTGCTTTTGACACTTTTGTTCAATTTTAATTAATTCTTTCCATTTTTCGTTAACAATACTTGGGTCATTATTACTACAAATTGTATCTCTATTTTTCTCAATCAAAACTGATTCGATATCAATCAAAACCCATGATGCATTCTTAGGGTCAAATGTCATTACTGCAAAACACTTGAAAGGCTTATTCACTCATCTGGCATTGAATGAGATGAAGATGGAAAGAGACCACCGCAACGAGGGCTGGAACCAACTATAGACTATAAAAAGGACCAAATGTGCAGTGAAATGTATACCAAAGGAGTTGGCCTTACAACAAAAGGTAAGCTACCTATTATTATTGTAATGCATGCACGTCAATTATGAATAGTTATAGCATAAGCTATAGTTGTTGTAACACTAAATTACAGTAAGAAAATGATATCCAATTACAAGAAGGGGTAGTCTATAGTACAGACTCGACCTGCAGACTAAGCAATATAGGTGAAACACATAAAAGTGTAAATGTCTATATGGAGGAACATGAAGCAGCAGACTCTGTTAGAAACATTGGAAACAAGACAGTGTCAGACAGGCATGTACAAGCAAGTGGACACTCTATAAAATGGGCGTCAATAAAAATAATCACCCGCCAATCACAAGTAGTAAAGCAGAACATTAAGAAGGGATAGATATAACGAGAATTACCACATTTAATGATAACTGCTATCGGTCACTCCCTACTGAATGGCAACAACTTCTCCAGCGATATTGTCCTGATGATGAACTAGGTTCCAGTTTGAAAATTTTACCTCCTAATATATACAGAATTTTCTTTATAAAACCCATAACTAAAAATGTTTTAATGTAGATTAAATATTGGAGGTGCTATGATGTCACTAATTACTTACCTTTCCTTTCCTTTGTCACTTTTTTACTTCTATTGAACAACTCCCAAAACATTTATAGAGAAGATTAAAAACAAAAATCATTCGACATGTGGGTTAGCAGTAAAATGGGTTTGAAAAGCTAGAGAATCACTCAGTTGACATTATCCACTACTCGGGTAAAAACAATCATCTAGGGAGCGTACCACAGGATTAATACAAAATAAAACAAACCATTTTTCAAAGGCTACACAATTTATAACAATCCACAAAATATGAAATGCAAGGAAACAAAAACGAAAAATATAACCTGTAAACACATTTTTCTCCAAGGTATTTATCTTTTCATTATTGCTTCAATCTATTTTTACAAATTGAAAATAGGACTGGTGTTCTTCAAGCACTCAGAACACCCCTGTAGTTATACATCCTCTCAAAGAAACATATGCTTTGAAAGATCACTTTCCCAAGCTAATTCTTTGCAGTGTGTAACACACAGGTGAAGCTTTTTGCCTGTGTGAAGAATATGCCATGAGGGATTACTTTTGTGAGCAAACTGAAATATATTTCCCATTGGTAAGGCTTTTAAAACACCTGCATGGAAAAGCATATGCCTTGAAAGATAACTTTTCTGAGTAAATTGTTTGCAGCATACAACATGGTGATAATTCTCACCTGTGTGGCAAAGCAGATATACTAAAGGAACATTTCTGTCAGTAAATTGTTTGGAGCATCATATTAGCGAGGCTTTTCACGTGTGTGAAGGAGCACATGCCTTGAAAGAATACCTTTCCGAGTTAATTGCATGACACATACGTCACACTGCTAAGGCTTTTCAACTGTGTGAATGAGCATATGCTTAGAAAGATGACTTTTGTGAGTAAACCGTTTAGAACATACACTACAACTGTGAGGTTTTTCACCTGTGTGAGTAAGCATGTGCTTTGAAAGATTACTTTTGTCAGCAAATTGTTTGGAGCATACATCACATTGGTGAGGCTTTTCACCTGTGTGAAGAAGCATATGATTTGAAAGAACACTTTTCTGAGTAAATTGTTTAGTGCATACTTCACATCGGTGAGGCTTTTGACCTGTGTGAATGACCATATGCCTTGAAAGACCACTTTTCTGAGTAAATTCTTTTGAGCATACATTACAATGGTGGACCTTTTTACCTGTATGAATGACCATATGCTTTGAAAGGTTACTTTTGTCAGCAAATTGTTTGAAGCATACATAACACTGGTGAGGCTTTTCACCTATGTGAAGAAACATATGATTTGTAAGACCAGTTTTCTGAGTAAATTGTTTGGAGCATAGATCACATTTGTGAGACTTTTCCCCTGTATGAGTGAGCATATGATTTGAAAGATGACATTTGCGACTAAACTGTTTGGAGCACACATCACATTGGTGAGGCTTTTGACCTGTGTGAATGAGCATATGTTTTGAAAGATTATTTTTGTCAGCAAATTGTTTGCAACATACAACGCATTTGTGAGGCTTTTCACCAGTGTGAAGGCGTACATGCTTCGAAAGGTCACTTTTCCAAGTAAATTGTTTAGAGCATACAACACAGTGGTGAGGCTTTTCACCCGTGTGAAGGAGCATGTGCTTTGAAAGATAATTTCTCCGAGTAAATTGTTTGAAGCATATATCACATTTATGTGGGCTCTCTTTTGTGTGAAGGAGCATATGTTTTGAAAGATCAGCTTTCTGTGCATATTGTTTACAGCATACATTGCAGTGGTAGCCTTTTCCATCTGCATGAAACAACTCGTGTTTTAAAAGATGACTTTCACCGACGTGTTGGAAACTTTGAAATGTTTTCTCACCGACGTGAAGGGCAATGTTCCTTGAGAAGCTGCTTTCTTCAGTCTCGGTAAGGTTCATGTTCTAATCGAAAAATCGTACCTCATTCATAAATGTAATGCTATAAATTACGTGAATGTTTCGAAACGAACTTATAAAACCAAGAAACAAATTTTCTGTAAGAATAAAAGACAAATTTAAACTTAAAAAACGTCCACTAATCCGAAAGCTGTAAATGAATGATAGGTATACGAGCACTTCTCTACTCCCTAGGCCATAACCATCTTTAGGGGGCTATCCTAAACACAAATCCGACCGTACACAAATCATTCTCTGAACCACAGAGAAGAGAGGTACAGAGTGTGCACTCTAGAAGATCGTAAAGGAAATTCTCCACTTTGTCCGATGGCAACAGCATAATGTTAAACTCACATAGACGTTGGCGGCCCCACGGCCTGTTAATGAGAACTAAAAGTGACGTCACAACTACGCTCCTCCCACTTATTTACAAATGTCTCTCTCGACTTTCCTTCCCTGCGAGAGCCGCCATTTTCCTTACTTCCCGAGTTGGTTAGGTTCACTGTAGCGTGATTGACCGAGGAATTTTGCGGTAGGTGTAACGGAATTAGGCGTATATTCTTAATCGTAAGAACAGCACTTTGCAGTCGGGAATTATACTGAGAAATAAAGTACTAACTCTGACTTAAAAGAAACTAATAAATCTGTAGCAGCTTTCGTTCTCAAAATGCAGACCTTCGTCAACGCAACATACTACTGCCGGAATTTGAAAATAAACAACTGAAAAATATCAAAGCAATGGCAAATAAAAAGTAACAAACTGACATAATTGTATCACGAATCAAACATCTGTAAACATCTGCCCGAAGGATCAAATGGAATTACGAAAAACAAAATACAGTAAGGGCTCTACTCTGATATAAATTTTACTTATATCGATTTTTAACAGTTAAAAAATAGACAAAGATTTCCTACATATAAAAGATGAAATAATTATCCGCCGAAAATAACTTCTACGAAATAACGAAAAGCGTTGTTATAATCACAGAATCACACAGTGCTAACGGTAGTAATAACAAGCAAAGTAACCAATTTCGAATTATGAGCGTTGCAGTAGGGACGTTACGTCAGAGAGCACGTGGGGTTTAGTTTCATAAAGCGCCGACGGTGCTCTGCTATCGTTCTTTTTCCCCGCCCACTAATTTCCATAACTCTGGCTTGTGCACGCTCTGTCTCTCCATTCTCTGTGCTCTGAACTGGAAGTTTGTGACGTCATCCTTACTCAATTTATTTTAACCTCCTTGGTCTTCATGCAGTTACGGTTAAGTTACTGTCCATATATACATAATATCTAAGGCATTTTACCTAATATTGTCGAAGTATTTCGCACGTTGTTTGTTCTGTGAGGCACGTGCTCCTGGCCCAAGAGATCCCTTCGTTACGGACCTTTAGTTAGTTATTAAAAAATTTTTTGAGGAAATAAAACAATTAGGTTATATATTTTCAGTTCCACGTTCATTTATTGAATGAACGAATGTGGAACTGAAAATATATAACCTTTTTTTTTTTTTGATTGGAGGTTTAATGACCACCGTGAGCAACTCAATGGGCTATAAGCAGTCGCCCGTCCCTAATTTAGGGTCACTGGTTCCAGGGAAGGGAGAGAGCCAGTGCCGTAAGACAAACACAACATCCATGCCTGACCGGGATTCGAACCCGGACCCCTTACGGACGAATGATCAGTGGCCAGCGCCTTAGACCACTGCGCCACCGGGGCGGCCATATATATAACCTAACTGTTTTATTTCTGCATTTTTTTTATAACTAACCAAAGGTCCGTAACGAATGGAGCTCTCGGTCCAGGAGCACGTGCCTCACAGAGCAAACAACGTCCGAAATACTTTGACAATATCAGGTAAAATACCTTAGATATTATGTACATATTAATCAAAAGCACGTTTATAACATAAGACAACCCATAAGGTTGCCTCATGAATTGCAATTTTCGTAGTTACTGTCGATGTTGCCAAATTAATTCCAAAATTTCGGCTAGCATTTCAAGAAAAATCCACTGGATCAGGAAATTGTTGGTTGCAACCACAGCATGGAGCTTCGAGTTGAGTTTTACCAATTGAGTTTTACCAACGAGATAGAAATACATAGAGTGCTTCTGCGATTGGTTCTCTGCCGTGGCAGCAGAAGCCAACGCGGGGAGAGCCCGCCATCTTTGATGAGGTACAAATTCTGCGTGTGTCAAGGAGTCATCTCTGTTCTTTCAGCTGTTCGGCGATCGTGTTATGCTTCATTACAAATTTAGTGCTACAGTTTCGTGAATAATCACAATTATCAGCACATTGTTGATATTTAAAATGCCATATTACTGCGCAGCTTTTGATTGTAAGAATAAAAGGAACAAGGATTGCGGAACTACATTTCACATGTAAGCATTTTAAAATAACGTTGAGCTGTAAATGCCCAGTTAATCAAACACAAAAAATAAAACATCTAATCCGTGTAGCTGGTGATTAAACCAACAGATAAGCCATTTCAATATCTGTGTTATCTTAAGACTTTTTATTTCTTATATTTTGTAAACAGTCGTACTCAATGTGAAAACTGAATGATGTTTACTCTGGGAAGCTGAGGTTAACTGTGGGTTACCAACTTTATGGCTTTTGGGGTACAATTTCTACCTATGTAAATGTTTTGTTTTTTTTCAATATACTGAGGATGTCTTGCAAATGGCATTTGCATATATATTCTAGAATCTGTACAGTGTACATGGAACTTGTCTGACAAGACAACAAATATTTCAAAATCTTAGGAAGCAGCAATTTCTTTTTATGTGTTAAAGATCATGTACCCATGGCTAATGCCCATTAGATAGCAAATACTGGTAAAGCAATCAATTTATGGTTACTTAAATTGCAGAAGTAATAATTGTGATTGGTAATATAAATTTATTGCTTGCTGACACCTGTCAGGAAACAATCTAGTATTTTATCTGAAAGCACAGGGTCACCCAGCTTGTGTTCTAGGCATTTGTCTCTGATTACTTCAACAGAGTGAGAGTGGGGAGCTTGAAAATTTCTTGACAGAATACTCTTTATTTGTGAATGTGTTAGTCAATGTGTGTGGTTTTTGGGTAGCAAAAATACAGGCAATATTGATTTAAAACTGAAAATAGGAAACAGGGAGTACAATGGCACCTCAAAAATGCAAACAACATAAAATATTTATGAAAACTGGCACACACGATTATGAAATGACAATTGAAAAAAAATTATGGAATTATACAAAAGAAAGGGACTAGCAACATTTTGTAATAACTACTTGCATTTGATTTTTGCGTGATAGGTGGTGGTTTTTTTTTTTTTTTTTGAAGAATGTGACCTCTGATTCATGATGAATGTACAGTCAGTATGTCCATGTATAAATTGCCAGTTATTCCTTTTGCATCAACCATATATATGAGAGGTTAGTATTGAACAAATATCACTCACGTAAATAAATCTTTCTTTGAATTGAACAAGTTGTGCCTGTATTTCTCTAAAATACAAATCAGACGCACTTGTATTTCCAGCAAGACTGCTGAAGGAACCCACAAAATAACAACACAAAACATAAACATTTGCTCGCCAAACTTTTTGCACATCATGAATGCAAATCAGTAGTTGTTAATTTCTCACTTCATATTAATAAGAGGTTGTGCCCTTAAAATTGAAACAAAAAAAAACTATGTGCAGTACATCTTAACAATTGCCAAAATGTGTCCAAATATCAGGTGAAAGCTACAAAATTTCAGCTTTGGGACAACAAAAAACTAGGCTTCTCAAAAAAAAAAGTAAAATATGAAAGTGCAAATAAAAAATATTAAATACTTAATACTGAAGCAAAAAAAAAAATACAATTATTTGTCCCATAAAAAAATTAAAGTCCATAATCTGAATTTTTTGGTCACTCAGCCCAGAGCTTGAATAATATCTAAAATAATACATGCCCACAGAAAATTTACCTGCCCAGATATTAAAAGCAGGATGTGTAGAAAGATTTTTTTTATACCAAAAATTATGTCTTTTTAGGTTGAAAAAGTATATAAAACTATTTTTAGCTACTCGGTACTGGTGTTGCTAACTGTAAATACCATTTGGAGAGAAACTTGGGGAGACCTTCATTCAGCAGTGGATTGATAATGGTGTATATATCATCATCATTGACAACTATTATCATTACAATATATGTATACTGTATATAATCAAAATATATATCATTATCATCATTGTCAACCATTATCAATCCACTACTGGATGAAGGTCTCCCCAAGTTTCTTCCGCAATCGTATGTCTTGAGCCTATCTCCTCCATGTTACTCCGACATGCTTTCGAATTTCATCCACCCATCTTCCATGGGATCTTCTGGGGTTTTTTCGGTAACACCTAAGCTATGATTTAACTTCGGGGCTCCAGATGTCTTTCCCTGAAAAGTGGTTTGGGGTTCCTGAGTTGTTTTATTCCATGTCATTTTTGTTTAGAACCATGAAAGTGGGTTACTTCTGGTTAATTCTGTGTTTATTTCTACTACGTCTGATTCCTGCAGCAAGGTGCAGTGTTGACGTGGTCTAATTACTACATGAGTGTGCTTTTTTACTTCTTTTTACTGATAAATGTATAACATCAACCATTATCAACCCACTGCTGGATGAAGGCTTCCCCAAGTTTCTTCCACAGCTGTCTGTCTTGAGCCTGTCTCCTTCGTGTCACTCCTGCATGATTTCGAATTTCATGCATTCATCTCCCATGGGGTATTCTTCTGGGTCTTATATATACATAGAGAGAGAGAGAGAGAGAGTGAGAATTATATTGTGTTAAGTATTTAGTGTATGTGCTGGGAGATACCTTTATTATGGTCAAGTTACCACAATTGCCTTGCGTACCCACGAATAAGGCTTACAGATTTGTGTTGTTGAATGTCAAGACTAACAAACAGATTAGAAACATGCCCAGTGCTAAGGACTTTTAATTTTTATTAAATAAAAACCAGGTAAGTAGTAGTTTTCTTCTGATTATATAAGATAGGGGCAGTTGGTAAAAGTATTTTAATATTGGTACCTCTTGGCTGTGTAAACTCATTGTTTGCTTTCCGTTTTTCTTCGAACTTTTTTTTTTCATTTAAAACTCTCATAAAATATTTGGCGTCTATGTATTTGGAGTGATAAGCTGTGGGATGATTCAGCATTCTCATGGTGATGACCCACGAATATCTAAAATTTTTACCGAAATTGCGGATTGAGTGCAACTGTATTTTTTATTTTTGTGTTTCTTTTTTTTTCATTTACTCTATTACCGCTGACTTATATTTCTCTGAAAATTTGCTCCAAAAAATTTGTTAAATGTCAAAAAATTACGGCATGAGATTTTATTCAACGACAGCAAGCTGCATCCATTAAAATATCATTTTTTTTAAAAACACTATTGCCGTCAACTAACAATGAAAAGCGTTATTTGATACGTTAAAGTTTTAGTCTCATCCCCTAGGTGTTTATAACAACATTTCTGAGTTATATCCTTATTTAACATCAAACCATATATTACGAAAACTCCCTTGCTTAACACGGAACGGAAATCGTTCTGTACCTCATCAAACATGGCTGCCACTTGTTTCCGGTGGCTTCACCCGTTCCCCGACGTAAGCGCTCTACGTATTTCTATCTCGTTGAGTTTTACCTATACACACTGCTCATCGGTTGGCAACCGGAAATGCCCCGCGTACCAGACGAATCTTTGCCGTAAAAACAGTTTTACGTGCCATTGCAAATGGCGGTTGTTGAAGCATTGCAACAGGTAAGTACCGATTTTCAAATTTCATTTTGACCAATTTTAACGACAAAAGTGCCTGCTCTGCAAACAAATAATGTGAAACATGAGTTTTATAAAGAAATTCGAGTAAATAATATGAAGCTGCTATAGGTATGTGCAAACAACACAGCTGCATAAACATCAAAAGTGAAAATTACTGGCCTTGCTGTCTTTTGAATAAATCGAAACTTCATTTATCAGCATGGAGACAGCATTGGAAAATTCTTTTCGCGAAGACACTGAAGAATTTATTATAAAAGAAGAATCA
Source organism: Macrothele yani (assembly GCA_039090855.1). Classification (NCBI taxonomy): domain Eukaryota; kingdom Metazoa; phylum Arthropoda; class Arachnida; order Araneae; family Macrothelidae; genus Macrothele; species Macrothele yani. Next base: position 141,424,289 of record CM077009.1, on the reverse strand, counting down.
CGTACTTCTACAGACAATGTGACAGATACAAGTGAAGATATTTGGGAGTGTGAAGTATGCTTCCAGAAATTCACAACAGAATCGAGCTTCGAAAGACATGGGCAACTTCACACAGGTGGAAAATCTTTCCAGTGTGATGCGTGTTTCATGGTATTCACCCGGAAAGGTAGTCTTTTAAGGCATACAAAGGGCCATGCACAGCCTAATGATCATGATATATGTCCCGAGCAGTTCAACCAAGAAGAAAACTTCTCAAGGAGTGGGATCCTTCACTCTGGTGAGAAACCTCAGTGCCTAAAATACTTTGCAGAAGGCCATCTTTCAAAACATAAATTGTTTCATGCAAACGAAAAATGTTGCCAGTGCAATGCATGCTGTAAACAATATGCACAGAAAGCTCAGCTTTCAAACTATATGCCCCTTTGCACAGTAGAGAGCCCACACAAATGTGATATATGCTTCAAACAATTTACTCAGAGAAGTTATCTTTCAAAACACAGGCTCCTTCACACAGGTGAAAAGCCCCACCATTGTGTTGTATGTTTCAAACAATTTACTCAGAAAAGTCATCTTTCAAGCCATATGCTTATTCACACGGGTGAAAAGCCGCACCAGTGTGATGTATGCTTAAAACAGTTTACTCGCAAAAGTCACCTTTCGGATCATATGCTGAGTCACACAGGTGAAAAGCGTCACCAATGTGATCTATGCTCCAAACATTTTGCACTCAAAAGTCATCTTTCAAGACATATGCTGCTCCATACAGGTCAAAAGATTATCCAATGTGATGTATGCTGCAAACCATTTGCTGACAAAAGTAATCTTTCAAAGCATATGATCATTCACACAGGTGAAAAGCCTTATGAGTGTGATGTATGTTTGAAAAAATTTGCACATAAAAGTCATCTTCCAAGGCATATGCTCCTTCACACATGTGAAAAACCGCACCGATGTGATGTGTGCTCCAAACAGTTTACTCGCAGAAGTCATCTTTCAAAGCACATGCTCATTCACAGAGGCGAAAAGCCTCACCAATGTGATGTATGCTCTAAACAATTTACAAATAAAAGTCACCTTTCAAGGCATAGGCTCATTCACACAGGTGAAAGGCCTCACCAGTGTGAAATATGCTCCAAAGGATTTGCTGACAAAAGTCATCTTTCAAGGCACATACTCCTTCACGCGTGTGCAGAGCCTCACAGATGTGATGTGTGCACCAAACAGTTTACTCACGAAAGTCATCTTTCAAAGCATATGCTCATTCACACAGGCAAAAAGCCTCACCAGTGTGATGTATGCTCCAAACAATTTACAAATAAAAGTCATCTTTCAAGGCATAGGCTCATTCACACAGGTGAAAAGCCTCACCAATGTGATGTATGCTCCAAACAATTTACAAATAAAAGTCATCTTTCAAGACATAGGCTCATTCACACAGGTGAAAAGCCTCACCAATGTGAAATATGTTCCATACAATTTGCTGACAAAAGTTATCTTTCAAAGCATATGGTTATTCACACTGATGGGAAGTCTTAGCAATGTGATGTATTCGTGGGACAATTTACTCAGAGTAGCATTCTTTCCTCACGTGTGCTCCATGACACAGGTGAAAAGCCTCACTAATAAGGTGTTCCAAACACATTACTAACTGAAATGCTCATTCAGTTCATCTGCTTTGTCACACCAGTGAGAAGCATCACCATTGTGTTGTATCCTCCAAACAATTTACATAGAAAAATAATCTTTCATGGCATAATCACTTTCACTCAGGTGGTTTAAAAGCCATACCAATGGGGCATATGCTGTGAATAGTTTGCTTCCAAAAATAATCTCCCAAGGCTTATTCTTCTCCTCACAGATAAAAAAACATCACCAGTGTTGTGCATGCTACAAAGAATTTGCTTGTAGAAGTGATCTTTCAAGTCATATGATAATTCAGTTACATAAAAAACATCACCGACATGATGCATAGTCAAAACATTTTCAGTGTTAGAATTAGAAATAAATCTTACACTGGCTCAGCGGACCACTAGAATTTGCAAACCACTGGTCCAACAAAATGCCCACATGTCTGTAGAAATAATAATGAAAAAAATTAAAAGACATTTATAATAATGTATATGTAGGAAGTAATGTATCATTTCGATGGAATTATCACCAATATTTGTTTTTAAACCTGTCATTAGTTTGCAACCTAAAAATAAAAATAAATCAATTCTTGAACTTCTGACAAATTAGAAAAAAAAAAAAAACTTATTGGCCATCTGGGCCAGTAGAATCAATAGTTCAATGGTCCGACAGAAGTTTTAATGGCCAGTGGACCACTGGAAAATTCGAATGCTGATTTTGCTCAAAATATATAATGTTGCAGAGCATATGTTTCTTCACGAAGATGTATAACTGGAGTAGCGCATTGTGTGCTTGAGGAACACGAGTCACTATTCCAATTTGTGAAAACTCGTTGAAGCAGTAATCAAAAGGTTACTATCAAATACCTTGGAGAAACATTCGGTTACAGGTTATATTTTTCATTTTGAAAATACTCCAAATACGTGGCAACAGTAAATAAATAAATACATCGCTCTTAACCACATTCTAGAAACACACAGCAACCGAAAAATTGTTTTTCAGCCGCCGCTGTGGAATTGAACCAACAGAACTCTCGATATCTAGCCGAGTGCGTTACATATACGCCACGGTGGCCAACAATCCACAGTGCTATGTGTATTTTTAAGTCAGCTTCTGACATCATAAATCCGTAAGATGGGCTCAGCATCTGAGACTTCTCCATCTCCATTCCACAGCGGCGGCTGAAAAACAATTTTTCGGTTGCTGTGTGTTTCTAGAACGTGGTTAAGAGCGATGTATTTATTTATTTACTGTCGCCATGTATTTGGAGTATTTTCAACTTGGATCTCGCACTTTGATTTAATTGTTATAATATATATATAGCTAGTGCCGTTAATGCCCACCAGATGGAGATGCCTCAGATGCTGAGCCCATCTTACGGATTTATGATGTCAGAAGCTGACTTAAAAATACACATAGCACCGTAGTGTACATGTAATGCGCTCTGCTAGATATCGAGAGTTCTGTTGGTTCAATTCCACAGCGGCGGCTAAAAAACAATTTTTCGGTTGCTGTGTGTTTCTAGAACGTGGTTAAGAGCGATGTATTTATTTATTTATATTTTTCATTATTGGAAGTATGTAGCATAGGTAAGATAAGTTTCCATTTATTAATGTCCAGTGTTTGAAAAATACCATGCCCATGGCATGTAAATTATTGGCCTGCGTGAGTAAAAAATTCAATCTTGTTGCCCGGAGCGGGCAACTAAATATAAAAATTAAAAAGTTTCAAATAGAATTTCTGGTAAATGTGTAGATTAGCATTTTAAATTATTTCATCAGAAAAATGTTAGTACCTGGAAAAGTGTGATGTGCAAATTTTAGAGTATGGAAATTAATAGCAAATGGTGTAGAAATTTCATATTTGAAAGGTCTTTTACAGATTTTTATCGTAATATTTACCTGTAAGTATGATGTTGTGAAGAGAAGCTCTGGTAGGCCTAATGCATCTCTGCGGTGACGATGTGAAGCTTTGCTCTGTTAAAAGAAAGGTTTGTTGCTGTACCAAAATGACGGGCAGAGAGTACAGGTTATATTGTTGGCAAGAGAGCGATAAATGTTGTAGTGATATGCTATAGAAGGGTCCACATTATCCACCCTTTATTTTGTTGTATCCTGAGCATTGTTGGCAGGAAAAAAACAGATAATGCCTCTTTCATTTGCAAAAGATACGTATCAGTGAGATAGAAACTGACCTGCAAACAAGGTATTAAGAGGAGAACTAAAACTGCACTGGCACAACAAATGAGCTACGCCAGGAAGCTGTTCAAAGCAGAACTGAAAGTTATACTTCCCAAGTTTTCTGTACAACATAGAAAGACATATTCATAGTTCTATTTCAAATCAGGGAATCATATGCGAAAGAAGAAAAAATTTCTCAACATCTGCTTTAATAGCAATGACAAAACATGAACGAACTATACTCTCCTGGCAAGAACGTACGAAGTTGCATTGTAGTCCTCCGTGCATTAATTACAGGCTGCAGCAAAACTTCCTTTCAATGCAGCAAACCTTCACATCATTGCCGAAGAGATGCATTAGTTAGGCCTACTGCAGCATCACACTTACAGGTAAATATTACAATAAAAATCTTTTAAATTATGAAATTTCTGCACACCATTTGCCATTAATTTCCATACTCTAAAATCTGTATGTCGCACTTTTTCCAGTTACTAACATTTTTCCGACGAAATAATTTAGGACTCTAATCTACACATTTACCAGAATTTCCTACTACAAGAAAAAAGACAGTCATTACATGCCATGTTTCATTTCATTGCTAATCACTGGAAGTCGTATTATTGTTACGGAGTGCCAAGGACAGAAGGGTATCACTTCTTTAATTATATTATGCTGTAGGTCCAGATATTGGAACCATATGTAATTTTTCTCTAAATGTTTATGGTCAGCGTCAGGATGCATACTTCTAATGGAAACAGGGATGTTGCCAAGGGGATGCAAAGGTGGGCTTGAGCCCACCCTGAAGTTTGTCTTTATCTCCCTGCCACCCACCCAGAGCCAGATTGGGGGGGGGCGGCAAAGAGTTGTAGCTTTGGAGCCCTCCATGGCCAAAGGCCCACGAGGCATGCCTGAACAAATAATAGATAGGTAGAGAGGGAGAGTAAGAGAGAGACGAACAGATTTCAAGGCAGTTACTGACCAAAGGTAAAGCTCATATCGCTCTACAGGGACCGGTGTGAGTGTTTCAGCTTTTTCACTACCATCCACACAAACCTCCCAATTTGCACTTGAAACCATTAATGATCAAAGGTCTCCTGTGGTTTCACATTGTGTAACAAAAAGGATAAACTAATAAAAGTATGTATACAATACTAAATTATTAGAAAATCTGAGACAAAATCTAGAAATCTTATGCTTTTAACTTGTGTCTTTATGAGAACAATGAAAAATATAGTGACTTATTATGAGAACTCTGCAGGTAATCTATAAGTTTGAAGAATGCAGTTTGTATTAATTAATTATCACATGCATCTTATGGAAACAGCAACAAAATTAGGTGGGTCTAAGAACAAGTTGCATGTGAACAAATAATGAGGAAAAACCAAAATGTTGATGCAAAAAAGAAGAGAGATGAGGACAACTAAAGAAGATGTGACTTCCAAAGTGGAATATATAGAGCTATGCAAGACAGTACGAAAAAGTATCACTGAAGACGTAAGGAAATTCAACTGTGAACTAGTGAGGAAAGCAATTGAAAACAACCAAAGCCTAAAGATAGCAAAGGGACATCTCAGTAAGGGAAGAAAACAGATTATGGCACTGAGAAAAGAAGATGGTTCTGTAACAAGAAATATAGGCAAAATTTTGACAAGAGTGAAAGATTTCTATTCCAAATTATATGAAAGGGATGGTACATGTACTCCAGAGATCATGAAAGGTACCAGTACCAGAGTTCTTCCAGTCCTCCCAGCAGAAGTTGCACATGCAATCAAGAACATGAAGCAGGGAAAAGCTCCAGGAGAAGATGGGATTACTGTAGACATCATACAAGAAGCAAGTGGAGAAATCGAAATAGTACTCTCCCAAATTTTCACTCGATGACTTAATGAAGGGAAGATTCCTGAGGATTGAAACAATGCTACAATGATCCTGCTACATAAAAAAGGTGACATTGAGGATCTCAGGAACTACAGACCTATCAGCCTCCTATCAGTGGTTTATAAAATCTTCACTAAAGTTCTTTCACATCGTTTGAAGGTAACACTGGACATGGCTTAACCGAGAGAACAAGCTGGATACAGGAGTGGCTACAGCACAATTGATCATATCCACGTATTAAGAGAACTAATTGAAAGAGCGAGGGTATATGAACTTCCATTGTGCATGGCTTTTATCGATTATGAAAAAGCCTTTGATTCAGTGAAACCATCAGCAGTTACAATGGCTCTGAAATCCTGCTGTATTGAAGATGCATACATTAATATTATTAATAACATCTATGAAAATGCAAGGCAAAGTTTCGGCTGTTTGAAAATACAACACACATAAAAGTTGGAAAGGGAGTGAGACAAGGTGACACCATATCTTCGAAGCTCTTTAATACCACATTGGAAAATGTCTTTCAATCACTAAACTGGGAAAACAAAGGGATAAACATTAATGGAGATTATCTAACTGACCTTCGTTTTGCTGATGACGTAGTTATTTTTGCAATTATCCCATCAGAGCTGCAGAGTATGATCCAGGAACTTGCTGACAAGAGTAAAGAAGTGGGATTAAAAATGAACTTTCAGAAGACAAAAGTGATGTTCAATGCTTTTACAAGAAATGAAGATTTATCGATTGATGGAGAAAAGTTGGAGATAACAGATACGTACGTTTATCTTGGACACCAGATATCAAGTGAGGGTCACATTGATGAAGAAATTAATCGGCGTACAAAACTTGCCTGGAGAGCTTTTGGAAGAAACAGCATAATTTTCAAGAGCAATATGCCATTATGTCTTAAAAGAAAAGTGTTTGATCAATGCATCCTTCCAGTGCTTACGTATGGTGCAGAGACGTGGACCTTAACAAAAAGAGACATACAAAGGCTGCAGATAACTCAAAGAGGCATGGAGAGGTGCATGCTTGGTGTAACCAGGAGAGATAAGAAGAGGAACTCGTGGATCCGAAAAATGACAAGAGTGGAAGACATAGTGATCAGAGTTAATTCCCTGAAATGGCAATGGGCTGAACATACTGCCAGAAGGACAGACCGTCGATGGACAGCCGAAATTTTAGAATGGATTCCAAGGGACAGGAAAAGACCCAGAAGAAGACCACGTGGCAGATGGGTGGATGAAATTCAAAAGTATGCGGAAGTGACATGGAGGAGACTGGCACAAGAGAGACCGTTGTGGAAGAAACTTGGGGAGACCTTCGTCCAGCAGTGGATTGATAATGGTTGACAATGATGATGATGATACAATTATAAGTGAAGGTTTTTGCACATATCCATACCTCATTTTTACTTTAACATAAATTTAATACAAGTCTAGATATATATAACGTGCAAGGTCTTTCAAAACGCAGTGCGTTTCATCGTCATGCACAACAACAATAATTAAATACTGGAACAAAAGCATATTTTGAACTTAATGGTGTGACGTTGCGGACTCGTGAGATGACACATATTATAGAATAATGATACGTGCACATGCAGGATCTGCGTATGTATTAATACACCGCCGGAAAGTGAAAAAAGAACAAGGAGGAATTGGCGGACGATCATGAAATTTACATATGTTAATGGGGTAGAGTTTACGTAGGTGTGATGTTAATTTCGTGACCAACCGGTGAGCGCTTACGCCGCAGTACGGCATCATATGCAAATTATCGTCGGTGGTATTTAAGGAGTACGGCGAAGTGAATGTAATCAGTCGTCGGAGTACGGACACGTGCGAAGACCCTGAAGCTGCAATGCCTGGACATGGAAGGCGTGTACGATTTCAGCAGTTATCGGACTTTGGGCGAGGTCGTCTATTCGGACTCCGCGAGGCCCGGTGGTCGTATCGTCGTATTGCGGAGCGAATTGGACGGGAAGTATCGGTGGTGGTACGATAGTGGCGTAGATGGTCCGAGGAACATTCCCACACGAGAAGACGTGGAACCGGGAGTCACAGACGGACTGATGAGCGGACCGATCGACGCATAAGAAGAGCGGCGTTGTCAAGCAGAACATCCACTGCGACGCAAATCCGAGCTGCCGTTGCACCTGAGGTGACTGTGCGAACAATCCGCAACCGTCTACTGGATGCAGGACTACGTGCACGTGTGCCTCTGGCATGTGTACCTCTGACTCCAGACCATCGTCAGGAACGGCTGCAGTGGTGTCGCCAACGTCTGCACTGGAGAACGCAATGGCGATCTGTCGTGTTCAGCGATGAAAGCAGATTCTGCTTGGGAGCCTCCGATGGCCGTATGCGGGTTCGCAGACGCACAGGGCAGCAGATCCACCCTTCTTGCATCCGCCATCGACACACAGGTTCTACATCTGGTCTCCTTGTGTGGGGAGCGATCAGCTATCCCGTACACAACTAGGGTTTGTACCGGGTACGTGAAATAGCACCTCCTACATCAACAACATCATTCAGCCCGTTGTTGTGCCCTTTGTAAGGTCGGTCCATCGTGGTGTTTTTCAGCAAGATAACGCACGCCCGCACACGGCACGTGTAACGCGAACATACACTTCAGGGTGTGAGACAACTTCGATGGCCTACACGTTCACCGGATTTGGTCCCCATTGAGCACGTGTGGGATTTTATGGGACACCGACTTATCTGGTCTCCACAGCCAGCCACGACCATTCCCGATTTACGCGTCCAGGTTGAGGATGCTTGGAACTCAATACCCCAAACTTACATCCAACATCTGTATGACAGACTCCATGCCAGAATTGCACAGTGTGACGCAGTTCATGGCGGTTCAACCTCGTACTAAACATGTTTTTTTTTTTTTGATTGGAGGTTTAACGACCACCGTGAGCAACTCAAATGGGCTATAAGCAGTCGCCCGTCCCTAATTTAGGGTCACTGGTTCCAGGGAAGGGAGAGAGCCAGTGCCGTAAGACAAACACAACATCCACGCCTGACCGGGATTCGAACCCGGACCCCTTACGGACGAATGATCAGAGGCCAACGCCTTAGACCACTGCGCCACCGAGGCGGCCTAAACATGTTACATGGAAATGTTATTTTTCAGTTTACCAGCAAGTACAACTGTATTTTGCCATAATGTTTTGATCACGTTATCCTGTGTATTCCGTTATTATGCTGTATAAATTCGTTGGTATCAGACGTCTCCTTCTTGGTGTTCTTTTTTCACTTTCCGCCAGTGTATAAGCGTCACGATCTGCGCTTTTAGATGAGATGTATTATAAACAAAATTATTACGTCTTCAGTAAGCCACATGATGTTGGAAAGATTTTTGTTTTTGCGATGGGTATGTGGTGAATAGGAATTGGTCATTGTTGGCTTATTAGTGGTACCCACAGCAGCGGGATACAAAGGGGCGTGTCCTCGTTACAGCATTTAGTTTCATGGGAGAGGATGAGTAAGCTTTCAGTAAGTAGCAGCGACCTCCTCGTCTTTGCGGTGGCTAGGATCTTACTTTGCGTCCATTTAAGGTGGCGTGTACCTTTCTTGACTATACGTGCCAGTGATGTGGAATCAGAGTGGGTCAGAACAGAGAATTTGTGCTCCTTGATCCTGGTGCACAAAGAGCGTAAGGTTGATCCTATATAGACCATGTCCTCATTTTAGTTACTGCCGTGTTTAGGTGGTACAGTAAAACGTCGAAAATCCGGTATCAACGGGACCTGACGATTACTGGATTTCTGAAGATATCCAAGAATTGCGTGACGGCGTTACGTAAAGCACGTACTTACACGTAACTGGTGACTTTAACAAAAATGTGCACGTCTATGCCTTATAAATATGCAGGACTCGCGCTGCCGATCGCATTCTTTGCAGTTTGCGAAAAAAAAAAATCGTTTTGGCAATGGCGAAAATATTGGTTACCTTTTTGTACTGTTTATTATAAAATTCTGTCGAAAAATTTTTTATTTGGCTAATGGTTAGGCAAACACTTTAAAAAAGCCAAAGCAACTGCTTTTTTCATTGGCCTACGGGCGATGTATCGATGTGAATTATACACTGGCGTGCAAAAATTAAGGATGAGACGGTTTTTCGAATGTAACGTCGTGCAGAAGTGCTCCACATCGACTCAAATCATACCATAAGATCCCCAAGATGTAAGAATATGGGACAAGTGAGCAAAACCGTCCAAACAAGGAATCCAAAGTATACAAAGGCACTTTATTGAAAAGGTAGCTTCGAGCACAACTGGATGGAAGACAGAAACGTCCATGTGACAGGCGGCTGCCAAGAAAAATCCAGTCTTTAGTAAGGGATTTGAGCACCCCTGAGTGCGTTGCAGGATTTACAACGTCTGTAAATGCTGAGGACGAGGTTGCTAAGGAGCTGTTGAGGCATCGCGGCCCACTTCTCTTGTAGCGTCAATCGCAGCTGCAGAATCGTTGCTGGCGGCTGGTGACGTATTGCCAAGCGTCTCCCGAGAAGGTCCCACACGTGTTCGATTGGATTTAGATCCGGGGACCTTGCGGGCCAATCCATGCGTCGAATATCCTCACTCTCCAACAGCTCTGCGACAGCCACTGTACGATGAGGTGTAGCGTTGTCGTCCATGAAGAGGAACTCAGGACCCACAGCACCTCTAAACATACGCACGTGACTCGGGAGAATCTCGGTACAATAGCGGACACCAGTGCCTGAACCTCCTTGAAAGATGTGGAGGTCAGTACGGCTACCAAGCATGATACCGCCCCAAACCAGAACTCCAAACCGGTCCCTTCCAATGATGTTGGAGGTGTGATTGCGTGTTCCCTGGTCTCTCCAGATGTGTATATGTTCAGAATCGCTCGTCAGAATAAATCGACTCTCATCCGTAAAGAGAACTCGACCTCATTGCTGATGTGTCCAGTTCTTGTGTTCCTGGAACCACAGAAACCGCCGTCTCCGATGAGCAGGCGTTAATGGCACACACCGTACTGGTCGTCGTGCAAATAGACCACCTTTGTGCGGCCTCCTGGCTACTGTAAAACGCGATAACGGACGTCCAGTTGTCTGTTGCACGGGCCTCGCGATTTCTTCCGCTGTCTGCCGTCTGTCTCTTCTCGCCTCTAGGGCAATATACCGGTCGCCGCCGCCGTGGTTGCTCGTGGACGACCACTGCTAAACTCTCGGGCCGCTGTTCCTGTTGTTTTTGAAATGCTCTCCAAGCTCGTGAAACGATTCTGTGAGCGATCTCGAACTCCCCAGCCACACTACTCGCACTTTGACCTTCTTCCAACTTCCCAATGACGCGACCTCGGGTAAAGTCATCCCAGGGCTTAGTAACGAGGGCTGGCTCATCGCTTTGCCTCTCCACTTAATATGACTACAAATTTGATAAACTTCCTTGTGTTACACGCAGGCCACTATCGGCAATTCGCACGCTGAGATCGGATGATCTTGCGATTTGTTGTTGAGACGGTACATCGGGAGATTCCCATGGTTATTGGTAAAATATTGGATGTTCTGACGAAAACTAGATTAGAAAACTGCAGATTTTTGAAGTTGCCGGTTTTCTGGATGTCGGATTTTCAGGGTTTTACTGTATACTGTAGACACCATGTCTGTCGTAAACACAAGTAGGATCTCTTATCTTTTTAACAAGTGAGAACAAGTTTTTAGTGACATCACCGAAATTGAGGCATTGTTTCCTAAGAGCATTCTTAAGTATGTTTGTTAGTACTCGATGGTATGGTAAACATACTTAATAATGTTTACCATTAAGAAAGTAGATTTGTGAAAACACAGTTTGGTGGTAATGAAGTGCGGACCTACATCTTGTTGCTCCAGAGTGAGTTGCTCTAACCGACTAAGCCACACCGACGGAATGTATAGCTTCATAATTGTCGTCTTGGCACGTGCTTCACCCTGTAGTACGTCACAGAGTCTAAAGTTACACTAGTGCTCTTAAGCTGCTCCAGGACAGTGAAAGTGCAGGAAGTGGTCGAAGACTGCTCTGCAGGAGAAGAGTGCAAGGCAAAGTCACTGGCTTAAGGGAAGGGAGTTAAGGAGGGGAGAGGTATTGCGTCTGCGTGGCACGCCGTAAAAATTTGATTTAGATAAACGAAAACGATGTTTTCCTTTAAATTGCTTAAGTACAGGGCCGACCCGTGATATTGTTCATACGTGGGCAAGATGGAGATCTGGCCGTATTTAGATGAAATTAAAATGTTTTGTTAAACGCATCCCCCCCCCCCACCACTACCCACTTTTCTTGAGGCACGCAATCCACATAGTGATAGCATTATTTATGGTTGCCGCCCCAGTGGCGCAGTGGTCTAAGCGATGGCCTCTGATCATTCGTCCGTAAGGGGTCTGGGTTCGAATCCCGGTGAGGCATGGATGTTGTGTTTGTCTTACGGCACTGGCTCTCTCCCTTCCCTGGAACCAGTGACCCTAAATTAGGAACGGGCGACTGCTTATAGCCCATTGAGTTGCTCACGGTGGTCGTTAAATCTCCAATCAAAAAAAAAATTATTTATGGAATTGTCTTCCAAAAATTCAATGAAAACCTGCACAGATCGACAGTTTGTATTTCAAGATCGAATCCTGTAAGAATACACATCAGGAAAAAATACTTCCTATGGGAATACTTTCAGGTCATGCAACAGAAAAATGAAATATTGAAAACCGACTGTGGTATGTACAGTAACGAACAAAATAATTTGGCGAAACACTTTTTCGACCATAATATTTTTTCTGCTGGACCAAATTGGGTCATTTTTGGGATATGATATGTGTTATTGAGTTGTAAACATGACCCATATGCAGATGGATCGGAAACCTTAACACAAATCAGGTACCGAGCTTAATCGCAAAGATCATACAAATTGGCCAATAAAGTAGGTGTGTATCACATTCATTTAATGCAACGATAACAGAAAACAAGTAAGGGAAAACGACAAAGCAGTAACTAATACTTAGTGGGATAACCACGATACTTAATAACAGCTGCACAACGGGCCGGCATCGAGTCCACTAGCTTCTCGACGGTGACCTGCGGAATTCGCGCCCATTCTGCAGGCACTGCTGGTCGAACTTCTGGGCCCTATTCCGGCAGGTTTTCTTCGCACATTGTCTCTCCAGCTCCTCCCACATGTGCTCGATGGGGTTGAGGTCAGGAGATTGGCTTGGCCAGTCTAGAAGTGTGACCTGTTGCTGCTGGAAGGTTGCCTTCGCTACTCTGGAGGTGTGCTTCCTGTCGTTGTCTTGCTGCATGATCCATTCGGGTCGCATGTTCTGGTTTGCCCATGGGCACATCGTTGATGAGCATGTTCGTGTAGCTCTGACCGGTCATTATTCCGTCAATCTTGATGATGGGGCCCATTCCTTAGCGAGAAAGGCGCCTTGAACCATGAGCGATCCTCCTCCGTGCTTGACAGTCGGCTGAATGTACTGGGGTTGAATCTCTGGCCACACGGACGTCATACGTATCGGATGCCATCACTTCCGAACAAGTTGAACTTGCTCTCGTTGGTGAAAAGCACCTTACTCCAGTCCGCCGCGGTCCAGTGTCGATGACGGCGCGCGAACGCGAATCTGGGTCGTCGATTCTTGACTCCCATGAGTGGTTTCTTGGCGAGGCGTCTTCAATTCAATCCACCAGCAATACGACGACGGGAGGTGGTCCTTCGGCTGACGTTCAGGTCGTCGCTGTCGCGGAATTCAATGGCGATGTCCACAGTAGTCAAGGTGGGATCAGCACGAGATCTACGGAGAATGCGTCTATCTTGACGAAACGTAGTGGAACGAGACCTACCACATCGCGGACTGTTCTCGACGGTCCCAGTCTTCTTATAACGTTGCAGGACAGCTGAAAGGACTGGTGTCAGATCTGCAGGGACCCTCGCAATGTCGGTGACGCGCATTCCGGATTCCATCATGTTCACGGTTGCCTAGCGAGCTCCAACAGGGATCTCCGCCTTTTCACCCATTTCTGAAAACCTAAGCTTGACTTATTATCACACTACACATCACAAAACATACAAAAATCACAAGAAAAACGTTAATACATGCAGCAAACAAATGGGTAATAATTGGCGACTCTTGAATATGGACCATTTCGTACTACAAATTCGCTCTGAGCGAAATAAAAACTACGGGGCATTATAACCCACGAATCAACACATATCATATCCCAAAATTACCCGATTTGGTCCAGCAGAAAAAAAAATTATGGGCGAAAAAGTGTTTCGCCAAATACTTTTGTTCTCTACTGTACATCAGAAATGACGACGGGTTATGTGAAAATCCTCCAAATAAGTAGCGTCAGTGAATAAACAAAGACATCGCTTTTTCCACGTTTAGCAACGCACAGCAACCGAAATTTTTTTATTCGGCCGCTGCCGGGGAATTGAATCCCGGATCTCTCGATATCTAGCCGAACGTCTAATATAATCGAAATGGATAAGTCTAACGCGCTCGGCTAGATATCGAGAGATTCGATTCACCGGCGGCGACCGAATAAGAATTTTTTGGTTGTTCGAATCTCGGTGAGGCAGGGATGCTGTGTTTGTCTTACGGCACTGTCTCTCTCCCTTCTCTGGAAGCACTGGACCTAAATTAGGGACGGGCGACTGCTTATAGCCCATTGAGTTGCTCACGGTGGTCGTTAAACCGCCAATCGAAAAAAACAAAAAAAAACGTGAAAAGAGCGATGTCTTTGTTTATTAACGACGGGTTATGTTTCCTTCATACAGCCGGGGGTCAAACCGAGGAGGTTATAATAATACTTCTGGAGATGCCCTAAGTCTCTTAACCGTGAAGCCGCCTGGTGTGGGAATTCGACGTTGTTTACATGATACCTATGTAATTTCAACTGTGTGTAGTTTGGAATCGCGCAGTTTTGGGTTCGAGAAACCGTGTTAATGTAAAACCGGAATGAATTATACTTCTTATACGAGTGAAGTTTTTAATTTTAACGTTATCATGAAAGAAATACGGGATTACGCCATATAATACAAATTTTGAAGATGACAATCCGATTTTTGGCGTAAATGTGACAAGGATGGTAAGTCAGATAATTTTTGAAAACTTGAAAATTTTCATCGTTCTGGGTGGTGTAGTGGTTAGCATACCTAGGCGTTTTCTGGGAGACGCGGGTTCGAGTCCCGCTCCAGGACGATGGAAATTTTCAAGTTTTCAAAAATTATCTGACTTACCATCCTTGTCACATTTACGCCAAAAATCGGATTGTCATCTTCAAAATTTGTATTATATGGCGTAATCCCGTATTTCTTTCATGATTTATCTGCTTCTCCGGGCAATCACGGGATAGGATTATTAACCTCCAGATTCGCTAAAACATGAATGCCGGTTGCTTCGACTAGCGAATCCTGTGATGGTTAAATTCAAATTGATCGGAAACTTGAAACTTGGTCGTTCTGGGTGGTGTAGTGGTTAGCATACCTAGGCGTTTTCTGGGAGACGCGGGTTCGAGTCCCGCTCCAGGACGATGAAAATTTTCAAGTTTTCAAAAATTATCTGACTTACCATCCTTGTCACATTTACGCCAAAAATCGGATTGTCATCTTCAAAATTTGTATTATATGGCGTAATCCCGTATTTCTTTCATGATTTATCTGCTTCTCCGGGCAATCACGGGATAGGATTATTAACCTCCAGATTCGCTAAAACATGAATGCCGGTTGCTTCGACTAGCGAATCCTGTGATGGTTAAATTCAAATTGATCGGAAACTTGAAACTTGGTCGTTCTGGGTGGTGTAGTGGTTAGCATACCTAGGCGTTTTCTGGGAGACGCGGGTTCGAGTCCCGCTCCAGGACGATGAAAATTTTCAAGTTTTCAAAAATTATCTGACTTACCATCCTTGTCACATTTACGCCAAAAATCGGATTGTCATCTTCAAAATTTGTATTATATGGCGTAATCCCGTATTTCTTTCATGATTTATCTGCTTCTCCGGGCAATCACGAGATAGGATTATTAACCTCCAGATTCGCTAAAACATGAATGCCGGTTGCTTCGACTAGCGAATCCTGTGATGGTTAAATTCAAATTGATCGGAAACTTGAAACTTGGTCGTTCTGGGTGGTGTAGTGGTTAGCATACCTAGGCGTTTTCTGGGAGACGCGGGTTCGAGTCCCGCTCCAGGACGATGAAAATTTTCAAGTTTTCAAAAATTATCTGACTTACCATCCTTGTCACATTTACGCCAAAAATCGGATTGTCATCTTCAAAATTTAACGTTATGTTTTGTTTAGAATTCGCACTAACGTTCGTATATTTCAATATAAAATAGAAATGGGAAGGAGCTTGAAAATAATTAAGAATTTAATAAATTCAGCATTTCCACACACATCGGCAGTAATTTACGATGCGAAATTGGAAACATTTGCGACGAAAGAAGGCGATTCGGCCAACACAAACTGCATTGCGATAGCACTGAAACCTATCAGCTTTTTCACACTTTGACGGCTGTCGCTCTCCGTTATAAGCTTCACGCAAAGGGGTACTGCTCCATTAGCAAGGACATATCCAGATATCTTATTCTAACCTCCTTGGGTCAAACTAATTTACATGGAAAATTCCCAAATACTGTTTTTACACTTTAAAGTTCTCAGGAAATTTTGTTTGACCTTTCGATTAAAACATTAAATTGGAGTCCCTTGATTAATGCGAGGCTCGAGACCAACCCATTAAGATGGCACTGTATGTACGAAGGTATCTAAAGAAAAACGGGGATTAAGGAGTTACCTGAATTTTGCAGTGTACGCATTTTTATTTAGTTTCTCATTTTATTATATTAGCAATCTGGATTTCATTAGCAATTAGGTTAAAACAAATAATTCAAAATCCTTCGAAAATGAAATTAAAAAAAAATGTATTTCCTTCCCCACTGATATCCCAATTTTCTTTTTTCCTCTAAATGATTGGAGTATTTTTCCTGTATTCAGTCTCTTCAATTCATACGGGTAAAATGAGAATTGCTGAATCACACGTTGTACCAACCAAGCATGCCGATTCCCTACTCGGTCCTAAGAAGACTTTCTGAAAACAAATATTCTCATCGGAGTGGTCATACCGTCCTCCCTAATTTTATGATGTAATTAGTTCAAATTGCGTATGTACCTGGCCTCCTGCTTTGCAAAACAAGGGGTTTGGTCAAGAAGCGAGTGACAATCGTACTTTGGAGACATTTTCATGACTGTAGCCTCAAGGCGAGTAATGTTGTCTCAGGTCCAGGAACAGACACTAGGATACAGACTTCAAAAATAAAAAGGCTAAATATACTGGCTTAGAAAAACGGCAGAGAATGAGAACTGCTGTAAAATATTGCAATTAGGAATTCGGTTTTATGTAATATTATGAATGAAACAAACGCGATTAATTCACGAAGAAAAAAGGGCAAACAATATGTGTTTTATGAAACAGTATATTTCAGATCATTATCATATAAACAAATATACACTGAAGTGCCAGAAAAACTGGTACACCAGTCTAATACTTGGTAGGTCCTCCCACGAGAGCGCAGGACTGCAGAAATACGACGGGGCATGGACTCCACTAGCTTCTGGAAATATTCTGTAGGCAATGCACAGCATACTTCCTGCAGAGCGTACCAAAATTCGGGTGTATTCTGAGGTCCCGTATTCCTGTGTTCGATAACGCGTTGCATGGCATCCCACATGTGTTCTATCACGTTCAGATCTGGGGACATGGTTGGGAATGACAACACCCCAAACTCAGATTAATGCTCCTCTAACCATAATGTGGCGTCCCGACACTTGTGTGGAGGTGCATTGTCCTGTTGGAACAGGCCCAACCCATCAGCATAAATGCAGGACTTGAACGGGTGTACCTCGTCAGAAGGGATGTGCACATAGCGTTGGCCGGTCAGAGACGTTTGTAAACGTACCAGGGGTCCCAGTCAAGTGTAGCTAAACACACCCTATACCATTACGGACCCCACCAGCCGGTACCGTTCCCTATTGAGAGGCGCGATCCATGGCTTCATGGGGTTTGCGCCACACACGAATCCTTCCATCAGCCCGATACAGTTGGAAACGCGACTCGTCAGACCAGCCTACTTGTTTCCAGTCATCAAGTGTCCAGCGACGGTGTTGCCGTGCCCAAGCGAGGCGCATAGTTCTGTGTCGTGCATCCATCAAGGGCACTCGAGTTCGGCGTCGGCTCCCAAAGCCCATATCGTGCAGGGTACGTCGTACAGTCCGGACGCTGATGCTTGTTGAGGCTCCAGAATTGAATTCCGATGACACCTGCGAGAGTGTTGCACGCCTATCGCCTGAAACGATTCTTGACAGCCGACGATGGTCACGTTCACCCAATGTCTTTTTACGGCCACACTGGTATCGTTGGTTGGAGGTTTTGACCGAATTCTTGTAGTCACGGTACACCCTTGCAATGGTCGTCCGTGAAAATCCGAACTTCGTTTCTACCTCCGAAATACTATGGCCCATCTCACGAGCGCCAACTATGACACCGCGTTGAAATTCGCTTAAATCGTTATTACTTGTCATTCTCATGCCGAAAACAGCCTCAGGCCGCTGCGGCAAGGATGTCTATCGCTTTATATACACACTGGCGGACGCAACCGAGTGCGCGCATAGGGGACGTTGCTATGTATTTTACATAAGCTCTTCTGTACCAGTTTTTCTGGCACTTCAGTGTACATCACATTGAGATGACCACTCATCACCGCCGGTCCATCGTACGTCTGGGCAATTAATTTATCCCCACACTTATATCTGTCCACGATTTCATTCACATGATTAAACCGAGCTTCTGCAGTTTTATCAGCGGTCACCTCAAGAAATCCCAGAAATCGTTCTACGATTTTTTTTCTCTGAGACTGAAAAATACCGCAACACAGTTGAGAGCTGAGATTTAGTGCTTACATCTGATGTTTCATCCAGCATAATGGCCACAAAATCGGTGTTCTGAATTTCGTAGTAAATTTTATCTCTCGGGACATTAGCAACGGAATTTATTAAATCATTTTGAATGCTTGCTGAAGTTCCGCGGAAAACTCTAGAAGTCGCTAAATGTTCTTTCAATGGGGAATCAAACTCGGCACTTGCAATAAGCAACTCCATATAATTTCCTCTATTGAAAGATTCTTCATTTTCCTCATGATCTCGGAATGGTAATTTCTGTATTACACGGCATTAATCAACCTCTCCAATATTTCCCTGTTCTTTTTAACTTTTTCATTGTGAAGCTCTATTTCCACCCTTCTTTAGGAATCGAAAAGAATGTCAATTCTAGTAGGGGACGCAATAAATCTGGTGAATTTAAAAAAAACTAGAAAGATGAATTTCAGACTCACTGTGTTTCTTCACTGCAGTATTCAAATGATTCAAGTCCTCGTACCCTTCATGATTCCAAACTGTTTTCTTATTTGAGAATAACAAGCATGTCCAACAGTAAAATTTGTTATCCACATCACATCCGCAAAATCGGTCTGAAATTTCGTAGAGCTCTTCACCAAAATGTTTCTCAAAACCTCTTCCAGCGTTTCTTTTTCCTTGTGAGGAAGTTAGCGGTAGTAAAAGAGAATGCAGTAAATGAATGTCTTTTAGACTGTGGTTCACATCTTCAGCATGGTTTATGTGTTTGGAAAAAGAGAGACATCTCTCTAATTTCACTTGTGAGGAAGTGAGCGGTAGTAAAAGAGAACGAAGTAAATTAATGTCGTTTAGCCTGTGGTTCATATCTACAGCATGGTTTATATGTTTGGAAAGAGAGACACACACATCTCTCTAATTTCACTTGTGAGGAGGTGAGCGGTAGTAAAAGAGAATGAAGTAAATGAATTTCGTTTAGCCTGTGGTTCACATCTTCAGCATGGTTTATGTGTTTGGAAAGAGAGACACACACATCTCTCTAATTTCACTTGTGAGGAAGTGTGCAATAGTGGAAGAGAATGCAGTAAATGAATGTCGTTTAGCCTGTGGTTCATATCTACAGCATGGTTTATGTGTTTGAAAAGAGAGACACACACATCTCTCTAATTTCCCTTGTGAGGAAGAGTGCATTAGTGGAAGAGAATGCAGTAAATGAATGTCGTTTAGCCTGTGGTTCATATCTACAGCATGGTTTATGTGTTTGAAAAGAGAGACACACACATCTCTCTAATTTCCCTTGTGAGGAAGAGTGCATTAGTGGAAGAGAATGCAGTAAATGAATGTCGTTTAGCCTGTGGTTCATATCTACAGCATGGTTTATGTGTTTGAAAAGAGAGACACACACATCTCTCTAATTTCCCTTGTGAGGAAGAGTGCATTAGTGGAAGAGAATGCTGTAAATGAATTTCGTTTAGCCTGTGGTTCACATCTTCAGCATGGTTTATGTGTTTGGAAAGAGAGACACACACATCTCTCTAATTTCACTTGTGAGGAAGTGTGCAATAGTGGAAGAGAATGCAGTAAATGAATGTCGTTTAGCCTGTGGTTCATATCTACAGCATAGTTTATGTGTTTGGAAAAGAGAGAGACGTTTCTATAATTTCACTTGTGAGGAAGTGTGCGATAGTGGAAGGGAATGCAGTAACTTAATCTCGTTTTGCCTGTGATTCACATCTACAGCATGATTTAAGTGTTTGGAAAGACACACACATCTCCCTAATTTCACTCGTGCGGAAGTGTGCGATGGTGGAAGAGAGTGCAGCAAATGAATGTCGTTTAGCCTGTGATTCACATCAACAGCATGGTTCATGTGTTTGGAAAGAGAGACATCTCTCTAGTTTCAGATATGAAGAAGTGTGCGATAATGGAAGAGGCTGTAACTTTGTGGCTTTCTCCTGCTGTGGTGAAGGTCAAAACAAAATCCACATTTTACCTTCTGTTGATCTTGACGCAAACGGCTGTGGTTGGATAACGCAGTGTTGAACTCAAATCAGGTGTGGGGGTCCCACTAATTCGTCATCTCATTGGGCCATTTTGAACTGATACGGAGATGACGAATTGGCGTGTTCAATTAAAATGCTTCTCAAATATATGATTATTAAACGCTAATAGTATATATTCTAAGATGTAAGAACCTCACAGCGCTTCAACATTAACTTTCTGTTTTTTTTTTATTGGAGGTTTGACGACCATCGTGAGCAACTCAATGGGCTGCAAGCAATTGCCCGCCCCTAATTTAGGGCCACTGGTTCCATGGAAAGGAGAGAGTCAGTGTCGTAAGACAAACTCAATATGCAAGCCTCACCGGGATTCGAAACTGGACCTGTCTCGGACGAGTGATCAGAAGCCACCGCTTAGACCACTGCGCCAGCATTTCTGCTTTCATTTCTGCTTTCAGTTCAACCGTAGCCTACGAGGATCGTGAAAGAAGCCTGCTATTTCTGCCTTCAAAACGACGAAGCATTTACGCCGGAAAGCTCACCAGGTGGCGCTTTTACCGAGTACCACAACAATGATTAGCCGCTGCTGGTGGGTGTGCCGTGTGTATTTATGAAAACACATAAATTTTCTGCATAATCGCTTGAATTTTTTTTTATTTTTTTTTTTACGAAAGCGATTAATAAGAATATTATACGATTGATAAATAACAGTGATGGCATAGTTCATCAGTTTTCTCCCATAATCTAGCATTCTGTTAGGTTCTGCATCAATGAATAAGTTATGCATTTCGGGACACATTAGTTAGGCACGTCGATGGCCTGCTATGTAGGATTTTAAGAATTTTAATACATATCTTTTAGTAATTCACTGTTTCCAAATCATTTTGAAGTGCAATATTACATAACTACCTATTTTTTTCTTTATTTGAACGATTTCCACGCTTAAAAGATTCGTTATGCTCATGCTTTGCTGTCTGCGTAATTTCTCGTGTGAAAATATTTATTTAAGAGGAGCTTAATGCTCTAGTGTAATTGTGCAATTTTTAATTAAATTAAATCAAGCGAATCGTCCACAATTTGGTTAAAAATTGTACATTATAAAATGAGGCAGAAGGGTAATTCTTCGTACTAGAATGCATCTTGTACACACATGAATATGATGGTACGTGTCAGTCAGTTATACCCAAGGAGGTTAGAATGAGATATCTGGAGGCTACCGCCATGAAATGTTCGTGAAAGTTCAAAGCAAATATAAAGTTAATCGGGCAGTACCACTTTGCTTGTAGCTTACTATCGCGAGCGGCAGCCATTAAAGTGTGGGAAAGCTGGTGGTTTCCAAGGCTATTGTAGTGCATGTTGTTTTCGCTGAATCGCATTTTTTCATAGCAAATATTTCTAGTTGTTCATCGTAACTTGCCACCGATGTGTGAGAAACCGCTGCTGAATTTATAAAAATTGTTTTTATTTTGAGGCACCTAACCATTTCTACTTCAAACTCAAATTGGTGAAACGTCCGTAGAAGTTTTTTTTTTTTGATTGGAGGTTTAACGACCACCGTGAGCAACTCAATGGGCTATAAGCAGTCGCCCGTCCCTAATTTAGGGTCACTGGCTCCAGGGAAGGGAGAGAGCCAGCACCGCAAGACAAACACAACATCCATGCCTGACCGGGATTCGAACCCGGACCCCTTACGGACGAATGATCAGAGGCCATCGCTTAGACCACTGCGCCACCGGGGCGGCCCGTAGAAGTTCAAAACAAATATAACGTTAAAATTTAAAACTTCACTCTTTTATGAAGCATAATTCATTCCAGTTTGATATTAACACGATTACTGCTACTAAAAATCACGCAATTCGAAAATAGCCGCCCCGGTGGCGCAGTGGTCTAAGGCGTTGGCCTCTGATCATTCGTCCGTAAGGGGTCCGGGTTCGAATCCCGGTCAAGCATGGATGTTGTGTTTGTCTTACGGCACTGGCTCTCTCCCTTCCCTGGAACCAGTGACCCAAAATTAGGGACGGGCGACTGCTTATAGCCCATTGAGTTGCTCACGGTGGTCGTTAAACCTCCAATCAAAAAAAAAAAAAAAAATTCGAAAATACACACAGCTCAAACTGCACGAGTATCATGTAAACAAATCAAAATTTCTACAGTTGCTTGCTCCTAAATTTGCTCGCGAGAATATACAAAAGGAACACAGCATTACCTCATTTCTTTTACATAAAAATAATTGAAAGAAACGAGAAGTATGAAGTTTTGTAACCTACGGCAGCATACTAAAAGCACTAACGGTAAGGTAATGTTGTCCTCTGTAAAAGCGGCCTCTGGTGGCGTTGGAGAGAATAAAAAGAAGTGCTTCCGTTTTTTTTAATTATTTTTATATAAAAAAATGTTTGTGTGTGTGTGTGTGTAGCGCTGCCCTGGATAGGAATCCACGGCAGCACTACACAAATACTGATATATATACATACACTGGCGGAAAGTGAAAAAAGAACACCAAGAAGGAGACGTCTGATACCAACGAAATTTATACAAGATTATAACAGAATACAGAGGATAACGTCATTAGAACATTATGGCAAAATACAGGTGTATTTGCTGGTAAACTGAAAAATAACATTTTCATGTAACATGGTTAGTACGAGGTTGAACTGCCATGAACTTTGCGTCACACTGTGCAGTTCTGGCACGGAGTCTGTCGTACAGATGTTGGATGTAAGTTTGGGGTATTAAGTTCCAAGCATCCTCAACCTGGACGCGTAAATCGGGGATGGTCGTGGCTGGCCGTGGAGATCCGATAAGTCGTTGTCCCATAAAATCCCACATGTGCTCAATGGGTGATAAATCTGGTGAACGTGCAGGCCACGGAAGTTGGTGGCGTTGCACGTGCCGTGTGTGGGCTTGCGTTATCTTGCTGGAAAACACCACGATGGACCGACCTTACAAATGGCACAACAACGGGCTGAATGATGTTGTTGATGTAGGAGGTGCTGTTTAACGTACCCGGTGCAAACACTAGTTGTGTACGGGAGTGATAGCTGATCGCTCCCCACACCAGATGTAGGACCTGTGTGTCGATGGCGGATGCAAGAAGGGTGGAGACGCTCCCATGTGCGTCTACGAACACGCATACGGCCATTTTTTTTTATTGAAGGTTTAACGACCACCGTGAGCAACTCAATGGGCTATAAGCAGTCGCCCGTCCCTAATTTAGGGTCACTGGTTCCAGGGAAGGGAGAGAGCCAGTGCCGTAAGACAAAACAACATCCATGCCCGACGGGATTCGAACCCGGACCCCTTAAGGACGAATGATCAGAGGCCAGCGCCTTAGACAACTGCGCCACCGGGGCGGCGCATACGGCCATTGGAGGCGCCCAAGCAGAATCTGCTTTCATCGCTGAACACGACAGATCGCCCTTGCGTTCTCCAGTGCAGACGTTGGCGACACCACTGCAGCCGTTCCTGACGGTGGGCTGGAGTCAGAGGTACACATGCCAGAGGCACACGTGCACATAGTCCTGCATCCAGTAGACGGTTGCGGATTGTTCGCACAGTCACCTCAGGTGCAATGGCAGCTCGGATTTGCGTCGCAATGGATGTTCTGCTTGACAACGCCGCTCTTCTTATGCGTCGATTGGTCCGCTCATCAGTCCGTCTGTGACTCCCGGTTCCACGTCTTCTCGCGTGGGAATGTTCGTCGGACCGTCTACGCCACCATCGTATCACCACCGATACTTCCCGTCCAATTCACTCCGCAATACGACGATACGACCACCCGGCCTCGCGGAGTCCGACTAGGCGACCTCGCTCAAAGTCCGATAATTGCTGAAATTGTACACGTCTTCCATGTCCAGGCATTGCAGTTTCTTCGGGGTCTTCGCACGTGTCCGTACTCCGACGACTGATTACATTCACTTCGCCGTACTCCTTAAATACCACCGACGATAATTTGCATATTATGCCGTGCTTTGGCGTAAGCGCTCACCGGTTGGTCCCGAAATTAACATCACACCTACGTAAACTCGACCCCATTAACATATGTAAATTTCATGATCGTCCGCCAATTTCTTCTTGGTGTTCATTTTTCAGTTTCCGCCAGTATATATATACCGCTACACATTTACCTTGGATAGGAATCCAAGGCAGCGGTATATGTGTGTGTGCACACACACATATGTTAAAAAAGGGAAACACTCTGCGCCGCCCCGGTGGTGCAGTGGTCTAAGGCGCTGGCTTCTGGTCATTCGTCCGAACGGGGTCCGGGTTCGAATCCCGGTGAAGCATGGATGTTGTGTTTGTCTTATTACATTGGCTCTCTCTCTCCCTTCCCTGGAACCAGTGACCCTAAATTAGGGACGGGCGACTGCTTATAGCCCATTGGGTTGCTCGCGGTGGTCGTTAAATCTCCAATAAAAAAAAACACTCTGCCCCCTCTTTTTTTTCTACAAACAAAGTGTCCGTTGCTAGTAACTAAAAACTGACTATCATACTTTGATTATGCCCAAAGTAAGGCATAGTCAAAGGATAAGTAATGAAATCGCGTAGTACCATTTTGCTACACACTTTTATTACAATCATTCCCCCTCTTTACTTTCCGCTGGTAACGGGCCTGTGCCACCAAGAGATAAAGATCATCATCTTAAATTTGATACGACATCCCCCCCTTTCCGCTGGTAACGGCCTGTGCCACCAAGAAATAAAGATCATCATCTTAAATTTAATACGACCCCCTCCCCCACTTTTCTTTCTGTTGGTAACGGGCCTGTGCCACCAAGAGATAAAGATCATCATCTTAAATTTGATACGACCCCCCTCTTTACTTTCCGCTGGTAACGGGTCTGTGCCACCAAGAGATAAAGACCATCTTCCCAAATTGGGTATATGGCGCAGTGGTCTAAGCGATGGCCTCTGATCATTCGTCCGAATGGGGTCCGAGTTCGAATCCCGGTGAGGCATTGATGCTGTGTTTGTCTTACGGCACTGGCTCTCTCCCTTCCCTGGAACCAGTGACCCCAAATTAGGGACGGGCGACTGCTTATAGCCCATTGAGTTGCTCACGGTGGTCGTTAAACCTCCAAACAAAAAACAAAAAATTTGGTATGATCCCCCCCCCTCCAATTTTCGTTGGCAACGGGGCTATGCCACCAAGAGATAAAGATTATCATCTTAAATTTGATACGATTCCCCCTCCCTTTTACTTTCCGCTGGTTACGAGTCCGTGCCACTAAGAGATAAGGATCATCATCTTAAATTTGATACGACCCCCCTCCCCCTTTACTTTCCGCTGGTATCGAGCCTGTGCCACCAAGAGATATAGATCATCATCTTAAATTTCACATTAAAATCTTTCCTTGGAAAAAAATTGCCAAAGCAACTTACTCTGTGAATTACACAACACACCAAAACAGGTGTTGTTAATTGACAGTTGATTTTTTTTATTGGATGTATAACGACCACCGTGAGCAACCCAATGGGCTATAAGCAGTCACCCGTCCCTAATTTAGGGCCACAGACTCCAGGGAAGGGATAGAACCAGAGTTGTAAGACAAACACAACATCCATGCCTCACTAGGATTCAAACCCGGATCCATCTCGGACGAATCATCAGAAGCCATCGCTTAGACCACTGCGCCTAATTGACAGTTTCTGCTCCTCACTATGAAAATCTGATAACGAACATGCAACACAATCAATATATGAATTCCTTACACTACGAGCCCCACAACAAAGATGCATTACGAATATGCCAGCCCTTTTATGCTGACCATCGAATAGAATAATTGCCACCCCGGTGGCGCAGTGGTCTAAGCGATGGCCTCTGATCATTCGTCCGAAAGGGGTCCGGGTTCGAATCCCGGTGAGGCATGGATGTTGGGTTTGTCTTATGGCACTGGCTCTCTCCCTTCTCTGGAGCCAGTGATCCTAAATTAGGGATGGGCGACTGCTCATAGCCCATTGAGTTGCTCATGGTGGTCGCTAAACCTTCAATAAAAAAGAATATTTTACAAACATGACAGTGTTTACCATGGCATTCAAGCAGTCACTGCGATAGATACATAGTGTCACGTGCACGTCAGTGACTACCAAGGAGGTTATAATAATACTTCTGGAGATGCCCTGAGTCTTTTACCCGTGAAACCGCCAGGTGTGGGAATTTGACGTTGCTTACATAACACCTATGTAATTTTTTTTTTGATTGGAAGTTTAACGACCACCGTGAGCAACTCAATGGGCTATAAGCAGTCGCCCGTCCCTAATTTAGGGTCACTGGTTCCAGAGAAGGGAGAGAGTCAGTGCCGTAAGACAAACACAACATCCATGCCTCACCAGGATTCGAACCCGGACCCCGTTCGGACGAATGATCAGAGGCCATCGCTTAGACCACTGTGCCACCGGGGCGGCTATGTAATTTCTACGGCTTTACTTTGGAAATGCGTGGATTTGGGTTGCCGAAACCGTGTTAATATCAAACCGGAATGATTTATGCTTCATAGACGAGTAAAGTTTTCAATTTTAATGTTATATTTTGTTTTGAATTAGCACTAATGTTCGTGTATTTCAATTTAAAATAAAACTGGAAAGGGGCTTCAAAATAATTAAGAATTTTATAAATTTATCATTTTCTCACACATGGGAAGCAAGTTATGATGCGAAATTTGAAACATTTGCGACGAAAGAAGGCGATTCGGTCAGCACAGAATGCATTACATTGGAAACCATCAGCTATCCCACACTTTGACGGCCATCGCTCGCGGTTGTAGGCTTCACGCAAAGTGGTACTGCTCCATTAACAAGGGCATCTCCAGATATCTTATTCTAACCTCCTTCGGGACTACATAGGCGGACGAAAAGCCGATCATGTACCTGATGGGCGGACGATTTGGGCGAAACAGCAGGTGAAGCCATACACACCGAAAATCGTCACCGATTCGCTATGGTCGTCGTGATTGGCTGAAAAGGATCAATCGTTCTAGTAATACATAGAATGCCTATATGCTTCCTGGGGTCACGGCTTCACCTATTCGCTGACTTGAGCACTGTACGTACTTTTATCTCGTTGCTTACAAATATCTCTCCGTGGTACTACTTATAACTTATATAGCCACTGGTAGTGACAGATCCCATCGTAGTTCGATGTCCGACCACTGGGGCGCTGTCATAAACACGAGAGTTGGACCTCTGTTATAGTGGTCAGAAGAGATAGTATGCAGTGTGCTTCTGTAGACGGGTTCTTAAAATCGTGAAAGCCGCCCCGGTGGCGCAGTGGTCCAAGGCACTGGCCTACGATCATTCGTCCGTAAGGGGTCCGGGTTCGAATCCCGGTCAGGCATGGATGTTGTGTTTGTCCTACGGCACTGGCTCTCTCCCTTCCCTGGAACCAATGACCCTAAATTAGGGACGGGCGACTGCTTATAGCCCATTGAGTTGCTCACGGTGGTCGTTAAACCTCCAATCAAAAAAAATCGTGAAATCAGAGAGGCCGCTGAGCACACTTCCATACTATTGCTGTAAACTATGATCATAGATTAAAGTGACGAGACGTTTTCATTTTCTGGGGACAGTCCTTAATTTTCCTACCTTGTCCTCAATTCCGCAAAAACTGATTGAGGACATCAAATGTCCTCAATTTCTTATTTTTTGTCCTCAATTTTTGAAATTTCCCAAAATAATTGAAATAGGAAAAGTGTACTGCACATAGGTCGTAGAACCCAATTGAATCAACGAAATGCAACCAAATTTAACATCAATTACTTAGTAAATTACAAGAAAATGGACTCGTAAAGGTATGGAACTAATTTGTTAAGCAGATAAATTTTTCCTTGAATTTTGAAATTATGCGATATTAGTGGGAGACATGCCGAAGCACCGAACTCGGTAATTGTGGTGTTATTTCTTTTCTGTTTTAACTGAATTTAACGGAAATATTTTTAAGATGGGGAATAAATCTCATCTATTTCAGGATCTACTTTCTTGCAACTAAATAAGTAATTGATGCTAAATTTGATTGCATTTGGTAGATTTCATTGAAAGTTCTACAGATTTTGTTAAGTACTTTTTTCATTAAATTGCTTCTTCAAGCAAAGTTACTGGACTTGGAATATTCCTTCTCGTGTGTAGTAGTTTTCTGGCTTCAGATATTTTTTCTTGTTCAGAATCACAATGAAATTTCAATACAAAATCAAAATGTACCTTTGTTTTCATGTGCTGAGTAACATTTAAAATTTATCAGAAGTAATACTATGCATGATAGTACTTTATTGCTATTTTATACTTAATTCACATGAAAATTATCCTTCAGATTCATCTTAAGTTTTGCTATGAAACCGGACAATTATGGTGCAGTTCATAACATTCTTTGCTAATCTTCGGCTTTATCATATGTCAGACGTTATCCTCAGTTATGTCCTGATTTCGAAACGAAATTGCAGTCAATTTTGCATTGGAATTGAGGACAACTGTCATTTGTCCTCAAAAATCTGGTCACTTTATCATAGATATAAGTGCTTCTCGTTCCGTGCAGTATGATAATTTCACTAAATTTTACCAAAGAATTTTTTTTGTATCCTGCAGCTATATTAAAATTGATTAATGTTATGTATCAACCCACCCTGCAATTTGCATGGCGCTGCATTTACGTCATCGTGGTGTGGAATTTTCTCTGTCAGGCAGGGTATTATTGACTATTGATAGTTTTTACAGTTGTTAGGAGGTTAAATTCGTAGCCTGTACTTTGTCATATTGATTGTCACGGTAAATGCCAAATTTAAAACATAGCTATGATACAACATTTTGTATAATAAATGCCATTTTTCCATTTTAAATGAGGTTAGCTTCTGTTTAATTTTGCCGCGTACATTCAATTAATAATTTAAAAATAACAATGATAGTATTTCTTAAAAAGATAAACGAATTCTTTGGTTGTGTAGCATTCTTAACATTTAATCTTTTAAATATTTCTTCGTCACTTTTGAAGCTATTTGTGATAAGCTTCTTCAATGCACTGATTCTACACTTTACCATCTTCATGGGTTGGGCTGCTAAGATCGGAAATTTTCATGCCTTCAATTGAAATTTTCATTAAGGCGTCTACGTGTGCTTGAAGCATGCATTTCCTCTCCGATGACAGAGTACGGTTCATTGTCGAAAATGTCCTTTCTACACACGCAGTTTTAACAGGAAGCAGTAAAAGTAGCATAGCTGCAGCTGACAGCAAAGGGAACATGGATTTTCTTTCTACACTACATGTAAGCATTAGAAAATTGCTTTGAGTTTCAGTATTCCCAAGGTATCTCCTGTAAATGTTAAACTCTTTCTTTATGTCATTTTCATTGGTTCCAAACATGTTGGCAATTTTTGTAAAGTCAAGGTTTTCCGGTTTTCTCGGTGAATCTCGTGGAATTTTCCCAATTTCTCAAATAGGTCAGAGAATCTCTGGCTCATTTTTTTTTTATAATTTTAATAATATAAAAAAAATATATTATTTTTTTTATTAGAAAATTTTCTTGGGAGCTTTCTTCTTAAATCGAACGTCATTTAACGGATTTTTTTAATCGAAAAAATTATTATTTTTCGCTAATATGTCTAAAATACTGAATTCGACATTTGTAACCCAAGCCACTGAAGAGATATTGTGTTACAAAAGTATGGGAACACAGACAGACTCCGCGAGAAAAAAAATAATCCTTATATAGCTCTTTCATATAAACAAAATATATGAATGGAAAGTAAAAATTGAGGACATTTCACAAAAAATATTTGTGAATGATTATTTTAATAACAGTGTAAAGCATTTCATAGCTTCATTTGTTTGTGAAAATATTTATTTATTTTTATAAATTCGTTTTTACATGCTCTTAGAAGAAAGAAAGAAAAAAGAAAAAAAAAAGAGTGGGAAAAAAATTGATAGTACATAAATGATGAACATAGACTGTAACAACTGGGAAGACAGGGGAAAGGGCCAAAATGGCATGACATAACCCTATACTCCCCGTAGAAGAAACAAATGAAACAACAGATAGAAACATCAAGTCAGACGATCAGAAGACGTTTTGCCAATCTATTCCTTTTCCTTTAATTATTCAAGAAGATAGAGTTTGAATTTTTTGTTAAATAAATTAAAATTGTTTTAATTAGTCATGTTGCTATGTAAAGAATTCCAGTATTGAGGGCCTCTGTAATTTAGAGTAAGTTTAACTGATTGCGTTTTCGGAAAAACTCTCTTTGTCGTTACCTTAATATTTCAGCTAAAAAAAAAGTATTGGACCTGTTGAATCCATTCTTGACTGCACTACTGCAGACATCAACAAATGGAACATCAAATAAAAAACAAAAGACAGACCTTGCCTGGGCTTTCCAATAACTCCAAAGTGTTGGCTTCCCACAGAAATTTCGTATCCCAACCTACTTCCTTAAGGATTATGATGCTATTCACACTCAACCAAATGATGCGAGGGCAAGTGCGAGCTGGTACAAAAGCTGATATGTCTTCGCAAATGGGACTGCGCTTTTTGTTCAGCATTATACTGAATGATAATCAAAAGTAAATAATGTTTAAAAAATTCACATTATGTCTGTGTCTTCCTCTTGTGATCGTTTCTTTCTCTGTATATAGCTTCGATTTCTTTCGAATGGGATGTGACAAAATATCATCACCATATGTGTACGTGGGTGTGTGTGTATCTTTGTTTGTAAAACCCTCCCAAATGGGAGGATGTTGATATTTTTTACAGAGGGTGCTAAAGAAATTGGGGGGGGTATAAAGTCCCTGGCCCCTGATATGAACCACAGAAAAATCCACAGAGATGTGAAATACGCAAAAAGAAGTTATTAAATAAAATCTCAGCAATAGCAGAATCACAATGAGCTATTGCTGATCTCAGCAATATCCGAATCTTAATTTTAAATTGTTTAATGAAATTTTAATTTATTAATTTTAGGTTACTTTAATTAGCGTTTGGTTAAATATACAGGGAGATTTGGGGTAATTGTGGGCATAGCATTATCTAAAAGAACTGGCCGAGAGCTCTGAGCGTTAATATTATTACGCCATTTATAAGCACTTTAAAGTTTCTTTCCACAAAACGTTCATGAAAGTAACGTTCACGTACCACACACTAGCTGTTTGTCAGCACGAGAAATTGCCTTGCTCCATTCCTCCAGCCTTGCCTCATATTTTTGCGAGGAAAACGGAGTGACTTTTTTGTTTACAAGATCTGTAACATCCAGGTACGAAACATTCTCAACTTTACACACTTATTATTACTTCCTTTTATGATCGATCTAATACATAAATTAAGTTTTTACTCGCCATCCACCAAACACGCCATAGAAAAGCATGGTAACGTTTCGAAATCATAGTATCGAAGCTCGCAGGAGCGCCATCTAGCGGTTTCATGGAAAGAGGGAACGCGGAAATCAACAATATTAAATCGTTGGCCTCAGCTGCAGGCTATAACCAGTATGAAATCGATGACATCTTTAGGAGCACCAAACTTGTGTTTGTTAATCAACGTCGTCGTATCAAGGAACCCAGTCAGAGGTTCATCGGCTCCTTTCCGTACGTACCTGGACTTTCCTATTTCATCCGGAATGCGTTTAAGAAGTTAGGGCTTGGAGTTGGAATTTGCCACCCTAGGTCAATATCACAATTCCTAGTTTCATCCGGGAGCCGCAGCACTTTACTTGCTAACGCAGGGGTGTATTCCATACCCATTCGATACCAGGATGGAAATACCAAGTTTTATATTGGCATGACAAAGAGGTTCTTTGCGACTCGTTTGTCCGAACATAGAAGAGACGTCTTGAATAATAAATCGTCCACTGCCCTATCTAGGGAGGTCATGACATCTTCTGCCACTCCACAATGGGCCGATTTGCAACAGGTTGCTCCATACACTACCACCAGAGGTACAGCCATCAGGGAGTCTCTGGAGATCTTGTTTAGCAATGATGTCTGCAACGATGACGTGTCAATGGAGCTACCTTTGATATGGCGCATGTTCCTGCGTGCCTCTCGTGAAAGGACCTGATTCCTCTGTTTCCGCACATACCGTGCTGTCACGTTGTTATACATTTTTATTTTTCACATGCAATTTAAAATTTTATGTACATTCATTTAGATTACTAACGTTGTTCCAAAACCACGTCTAAGCCTGAAGAAGGCACCCGTAGGTGCTGAAAGCTTGCAACCTTGTGATTGCTGTCTTATGCCAATAAACGGATTTTATCGTTCTTTACTTAGAGGGAACTGAAATTTAAACAGTGAGGTATTATAGTATTATTACTAATAGTAATATTCGATCCAGGGTTTAATAAAATCAGATCTCAACAATGTTGTTCATTAAAGAAATACGGGATTACGCCGTATAATACAAGTTTTGAAGATGATAATCCGATTTTTGGCGTAAATGTGACAAGGATGGTAAATCAGATAATATCCGAAAACTTGAAAATTTTCATCGTCCTGGATTGGGACGCGAATCCGCGTCTCCCAGAAAACGTCCGGGTATGCTAACCACTACACCACCCAGAACGACCAGGTTTCCGATCAATTTGAATATAACCATAACAGTATTCGCTAGTCGAAGCAACCAGCATTCATGTCTTCTATTGTCTTCATGGCCGCCCCGGTGGCGCAGTGGTCTAAGCGATGGCCTCTGATCATTCGTCCGAATGGGGTCCGGGTTCGAATCCCGGGGAGGCATGGATGTTGTGTTTGTCTTACGGCACTGGCTCTCTCCCTTCCCTGGAACCAGTGACCCTAAATTAGGGACGGGCGACTGCTTATAGCCCATTGAGTTGCTCACGGTGGTCGTTAAACCTCCAATCAAAAAAAAATTGTCTTCATGGTTAAGATTATAGCATACCCGGGCGTTTTCTGGGAGACGCGGATTCGTGTCCCGTTCCAGGACGATGAAAATTTTCAAGTTTTCGGATATTGTCTGACTTACCATCCTTGTCACATTTACGCCAAAAAGCGGATTGTCATCTTCAAAATTTGTAATGTTTTTTATGTTTCAATTTACCAATAAAATTTTGTTTTGGGATATCAGTGAATTTCATTACTTTTATCTTTTAATTGCCAGCGAGATACAAACGGGACAGCAATTTAAAATCCTTACTGAGATAGAGATGTTTCCTGGAATGCTCATGAACGAACGAGCGTTTTAAGGGGAATATAATTGTTAACATTTTACGGAAAAGTCACGTAAATTTAAGTGTTTAATTTGACATATAATTACGGAGAAAATTTGCATCCAGTAATGTATTTGTACTTAGCAGTATAATGTAAAAATTTCAACCAAATTGCAGACAGTTCCCTTGATTTTATTTAACTGAAAATTGGACAATTAAGGCAAAGCATTACGCTCCTCTTAAATAAATATTTTTACACGAGTCAACGTGCTTGGCAGCAAAGCGTGAGCATAACGATCCTTTTAAGGGTGGAGAACGCTCAAATAAAGAAGAACGTAGGTTGTTAGGTAACATCACCTTTCAAACTGATTTGGGAGCATCGAATTACTTAAAAATATACATATATTAAAATTCCATATATCAGGTCATCGATGTAATTAATGTGTCCTGAAATGTGTAACTTCGTTGATCATTTCGGAATGCTAGATTACGGGAGAAGACTGATAAATTATACCATCAATGTTATTTATTAGTCATATAATATTAGTCATTGTTAGCTTTCGTAAGAAAATAAACAATTTTTTCGATTATGGAAAAAATTTAGGCCATTTAATTCTATGTGACAGCACACCCACCCGCCACCTGCAGCGGCTTATCAATGTTGTTGTGCTCGGTAAAAGCGCCATCTGGTGAGTTTTCCGGCATAAATGATTCCTGGCTTCCTTCACGAGGGTGATCTTGGGTGATCCTAGGCCAAAGAATATAAACGCTTCGCAATAGATATTCTTTGCCTAGGCTACGCCAGAAGCAAGGAGGTAGTCTATTGTCTTCATGGTTAAGGTTATAACCTGTAGCCCTGTACTTAATCATTTTCAACTGTGATCTGGCCATCAAAGCAGTAGGCAACGCGTTACTTGGGTATTATTTTAGGAAGGAAAACGGTCTCATTTAATATGTCACGAAGACCCAATTATTTGTAAAGATCAAAAGCGCAGAAGCCCCCAAATGACAGTTAGGCCTCTGAGGCAATATTCGTAATTAAAATTCACTATACAGATAGCGTCCCGTGAATTTGTTTTTCAACCGTTTTCCAGAAAGTGTGTGAAATGTTCTGAAGGAAATTGAGTAATGTTGATAAATAGGAGTTCCATAAATGTTTTATTTTTCTGCATCATCATTTCCAGCACTCAAAATTTTACGGGGGCGAAAAGGTATATTCACATGTTTTTGCTCGGAGATTTCAGAAAATTCGCATCATAAAGGTATGGTCATATTTCTATTTTTCCTGCTACATGTTTGAATTAACAAGATGTTTTGCAGTATTCGCAATGATCCTTTTGACATCCAGCATGACTGTTTTAAGTGTTTTTATGTATGCGCAAATAACACAACTCCTCATAAACTTCAAAAGTGAAATTACTGGCCTTGCTGTCTTTTGAATAAATCGAAATTGTAAATTTATCAGCATGGAGTCAGCATTGGAAAATTCTTTCGAGCAGTCGCTGAAGAATTTATTATAAAAGAAGTGAAAAACGAATCAAATACTTCAATACACAATGCAACAGATGCAAAGGAAGATATTCGGGAGTGTGAAATATGCTTCGAGAAATTCACGACAGAATCCAGCTGTGCAAGACATGTGGAACTTCACACAAGGGAAAAACCTGCCCTGCGTGATGTGTATCTCAAGGCACCCACAAAGAAAGGTAGTCTTCTAAGACATGCAAGGGAACAGCCTTATGATTCTGATAAGTGTTGCAAGCAGTTCAGCGAAGAAGGCAACTTCTCAAAGCGTAAGATCCTTCCTACTGGTCAGAAACCTTTTCAGTGCTTGAAACACCTTGGAGAAGACCATCTTTCAGAACATGAATTGTTCCATGCAGATGAAAAGTGCTGCCAGTGCAATGTATGCTGTAAACGATATGCACAAGAAGCTCGGCTTGCAAAGCATATGCCCCTTCACACAGGACCACACAAGTGTGATATATGCTTCAAACAATTTAGTAAGAAAAGTCATGTTTCACGGCACATGCTTCTTCACACAGGTGAAAAGCCTTACCAGTGTGATGTGTGCTCCAAACAGTTTACTCGCAAAAGTCATCTTTCAAAGCATATGCTCATTCACACTGGTGAAAAACCTCACCAATGTGATCTATGCTCCAAACAATTTACACAAAAAAGTAATCTTTCAAAGCATATGGTCATTCATACAAGTTTAAAGCTTCACCAGTGTGATGTGTGCTCCAAACAGTTTACTCACAAAAGTACTCTTTCAAAGCATATGCTCATTCACACAGGTGAAAAGCCTCACCAGTGTGATGTGTGCTTAAAACAGTTTGCTAGCAAAAGTAATCTTTCACAGCATATGTTCATTCATACTGATGCAAAACTTCACCAATGTGATCTATGCTCAAAACAGTTTACACAAAAAGGTCATCTTTTGCGGCATATGCTTCTTCACACAGGTAAAAAGCCTCATCAATGTGATGTGTGCTCCAAACAGTTTACTTGCAAAAGTTATCTTTCAGATCATATGCTCCTTCACACAGGTGAAAATCCTCACCAGTGTGATGTATGCTCCAAACACTTTACTCGCAAAAGTCATCTTTCAAATCATATGCTCATTCACACAGGTGAAAAGCCACACCAGTGTGATGTGTGCTCCAAACAGTTTACTCGCAAAAGTAACCTTTCAAAGCATATGCTCATTCACACAGGTGAAAAACCTCACCAGTGTGATGTGTGCTCCAAACGGTTTACTCGTGAAAGGCATTTTTCAAAGCATATGCTCATTCACACAGGTGAAAAACCATACAAGTGTGATCTATGCTCCAAACAATTTACACAAAAAAGTAATCTTTCAAATCATATGCTCATTCATACAGGTGTAAAGCATCACCAGTGTGATGTGTGTTCCAAACAGTTTACTCTCAAAAGTCATCTTTCAAATCATATGCTCATTCACACAGGTGAGAAACCATACAAGTGTGATCTGTGTTCGAAACAATTTACACAAAAAGGTCATCTTTTGCGGCATATGCCCCTTCACTCATGTGAAAAGCCTCACTAATGTAATGTGTGCTCTAGTTTACTCACAAAAGTAATCTTTCAAAGCATATGCACATTCACACTGGCAAAAAAGTTGACTAATGTGATGTATGCTGCAAAAAGTTTGCTTACAAAGGTAGTCATTCCAAGCAGATTTCCCAGGAAAGAATTTTCGGTGTATTTTTACCCCTTAGAATTATTTTAAGGAGTATTTTTCAAGAACGAGCAGTATTTTAGTAAATACAACAAAGTAATGGTAATGACAGTTGATTTTAGTTAGATTTTATTCTTTCAGTGAGTTTATTTCTAGTAAAACCAAAATCATGCTGTTTAAACATGTTTAATATTATAAATTATGAACCTTGCACTATAAGAGGACATAAATACATACAGTTAAAAACACACTAGTACTTCCGTGACCGCCATTGGTCACTTCCTCAGGTGTGACTACCAGTTCTAAGCAGCAACGGTCAGCATATATGTACAGCATGATGTGTCAGGTCAGATGGGTGAGCAGAGAGGCATAAAAAGAACAGGTGGTCAGTAAAAATTATTAGAATATTTAAATCATAGTAAATCATGCATAAGCTATTTCCATGCATCAGGAATATATTTAGGGACATCATCGTTGCAGCAACTATATTCCTGATGCATGGAAATACCTTATATATGACTTACTGTGATTTAAATATTGTAATAATTGGACTTCTGACCACCTGTTCTTTCTATGTCTCTCTGCGCACCCGTCTGACCTGACACATCATGTTGTACATATATGCTTACCGTTGCTGCTTAGTCACACATGAGGAAGTGACTGATGGAGGTCATGAAAGTACTAGTGTGTTTTTAACTGTATGTATTTATGTCCTCCTATAGTGCGAGGTGGGATGTAAGGTCAGGTGATGCGTAACATCACAGCCTCTCCTTGACAAATGTCAACCCCGCCTTCTAGTGGTACATCCTGTTCCCACTAAAGGGGCTCTGACGATCGCCAATAGCGGTATAACTATACCATCGGGATTAGAGGAAATGCTATCCCACACTCACCAACCCGCATGGCCAGCGTGGTGAGTTATGGCCAAACCCCTCCAAAATGACTCCACAACTTAAATCTTGGCCCTCAGTCTCCGGCAGCTGGAATGTACCTTGCCAAGGCAGCGGCCAGTGCGACATGAAGGCAGAGGGTGCTAAGAATCCCCGGAGGACTGGACTAGGCTGCCATCTGATGCTGACCTTGGCTACGTATAACGGACGCTCCCTATCTTCTGATTCAAGGCTTCTTGAATTGGAAGAGGAACTACAAAGGATCAAGTGGGACATCGTCGGGCTAAGTGAGGTAAGGAGAAAAGGAGAAGATCTCATTGAACTGAAAAGTGGACATCTCTTCTACTATCGCGGGACAGATACTGGCAGAACTAGTGGTGTTGGATTTATAATAAACAAGAAACTGAAGGATAAAGTTGTAGAAGTTGAAAGTTCCTCTGACAGAGCTGCACGACTCGTTATCCAACTCTCGAGAAGATACCAGGCTCAGATTATTCAAACTTATGCACCCACCACAAGTCATGCTGAAGAAGAAATTGAAGAATTTTATGAGGATATTCGTGATCTAAATAATAAAGGTAAGCAGCACTTGAAGATAATTATGGGAGATTTCAGTGAAAAAATAGGGCAACGGCAACAGAATGAAACTTCAGTAGGTAAATTCGGTCACGGCAACAGAAACCAGCGTGGAAATACTCTCGTTGAGTTTGCAGAGACAGAAGGGTTTTTCTATCTTGAACTCCTTTTTCAAGAAAAAGCCACACAGGAAATGGACATGGAGACATCCAAATGGGACAACAAGTGAAATTGATTTTATTATGTGTAACAAAAAATTCGTCATAGAAGACTGCAGTGTGCTAAACAAGTTCAACACAGGCAGTGACCATAGATTGGTGAGATGTAAGATGCACCTCAACACTAAAGTCGAACGTAGCAAGCTCATAAGACAAACAAAATGTATTGACATAACCAACCTTAAAAAACACTATAATACCTTCAAATTGGAACTGAAGAACAGATTCTCTGCTTTAGAAGGCCTAACATCGGAAGAAGTGGAGATTTCTGAAGTTAACAGAAAAGTAACCAAAGATCTTATGGAAACAGCAACAAAATTAGCTTGGTCTAAGAACAAATTGCATGTGAAAAAATTATCAGGAAAAACCAAAATGTTGATGCAAAAAAGAAGAGTGATGAGGACAACTAAAGAAGATGTGACTTCCAAAGTGGAATATATAGAGCTATGCAAGACAGTACGAAAAAGTATCACTGAAGACGTAAGGAAATTCAACTGTGAACTAGTAAGGAAAGCAATTGAAAACAACCAAAGCCTAAAGATAGCAAAGGGACATCTCAGTAAGGGGAAAAAACAGATTATGGCACTGAGAAAAGAAGATGGTTCTGTAACAAGAAATAGAGGCGAAATTTTGACATGAGTGAAAGATTTCTACTCCAAATTATATGAAAGGGATGATACATGTACTCCAGACATCATGAAAGGTACCAGTACCAGAGTTCTTCCAGCAGAAGTTGCACATGCAATCAAGAACATGAAGCGGGGAAAAGCTCCAGGAGAAGATGGAATTACTGTAGACATCATACAAGAAGCAAGTGGAGAAATCGAAACAGTACTCGCCCAAATTTTCACTCGATGCCTTAATAAAGGGAAAATTCCTGAGGATTGGAACAACGCTACAATGATCTTGCTACATAAAAAAGGTGACATTGAGGATCTCAGGAACTACAGACCTATCAGCCTCCTATCAGTGGTTTATAAAATCTTCACTAAAGTTCTTTCACACCGCTTGAAGGTGACACTGGACATGGCTCAACCGAGAGAACAAGCTGGATTCAGGAGTGGCTACAGCACAATAGATCATATCCACGTACTGAGAGAACTAATTAAAAGAGCGAGGGAATATGAACTTCCATTGTGCATGGCTTTTATCGATTATGAAAAAGCCTTTGATTGGGTGAAACTATCAGCAGTTGCAATGGCTCTGAAATCCTGCGGTATTGAAGATGCATACATTAATATTATTAATAACATCTATGAAAATGCAAGTGCAAAGATTCGGCTGTTTGAAAATACAACACACATAAAAATTGGAAAAGGAGTGAGACAAGGTGACACCATATCTCCGAAGCTCTTTAATGCCACATTGGAAAATGTCTTTCAATCACTGAACTGGGAAAACAAAGGGATAAAGATTAATGGAGATTATCTAACCCACCTTCGTTTTGCTGATGACGTAGTCATTTTTGCAACTACCCCATCAGAGCTACAGAGTATGATCCAGGAACTTGCTGACAAGAGTAAAGAAGTGGGATTAAAAATGAACTTTCAGAAGACAAAAGTGATGTACAATGCTTTTACAAGAAATGAAGATTTATCGATTGATGGAGAAAAGCTGGAGATAACAGACACGTACGTTTATCTTGGACAGCAGATATCAAGTGATGGTCACATTGGTGAAGAAATTAATCGGCGTACAAAACTTGCCTGGAGAGCTTTTGGAAGAAACAGCATAATTTTCAAGAGCAATATGCCATTATGTCTTAAAAGAAAAGTGTTTGATCAATGCATCCTTCCAGTGCTTACGTATGGTGCAGAGACGTGGACCTTAGCTAAAAGAGACATACAAAGGCTGCAGACAACTCAAAGTAGCATGGAGAGGTGCATGCTTGGTGTAACCAGGAGAGATAAGAAGAGGAACACGTGGATCCAAAAAATGACAAGAGTGGAAGACATCATGATCAGAGTTACATCCCTGAAATGGCAATGGGCTGGACATACTGCCAGAAGAACAGACCATCGATGGACAGCCGAAATTTTAGATTGGATTCCAAGGGACAGGAAAAGACCCAGAAGACCACATGGAAGATGGGTGGATGAAATTCGAAAGTATGCGGGAGTGACATGGAGGAGACTGGCACAAGACAGACGGTTGTGGAGGAAACTTGGGGAGACCTTCGTCCAGCAGTGGATTGATAATGGTTGACAATGATGATGATAGTGCGAGGTTCATAATTTTTAATATTAAAGGTGTTTAGACAGCATGATTTTGGTTTTAGCTTGTAACACCAGGGATCGCATTCCTCCTAAAATTCCTAATATTTTGTGACCCTCCTTAAATTCCTAAAATTAGACCTAAAATTTGCTATTCATCCTAAAATTTTCGTAAACTTATTTTTATTAAAAACACAACCGTTATTAACGCCAATAAATTTACCATTACCGTAAGGTAAAAAG
Source organism: Macrothele yani (assembly GCA_039090855.1). Classification (NCBI taxonomy): domain Eukaryota; kingdom Metazoa; phylum Arthropoda; class Arachnida; order Araneae; family Macrothelidae; genus Macrothele; species Macrothele yani. Next base: position 141,383,226 of record CM077009.1, on the reverse strand, counting down.
ACCTGTTATTGTAGAAACACAGCCTATATGCTGTGCTGCTGAAGGGAGGGAAAAATGACGCCATCGAGATGCACTTGCTTCGGGGCGGGCGTTCCATTTTTTGCCTTCGAACAGTTTTCGAGAGTAACAAGAGATCTAAGGGAAAAGGGGAGGGGTCATTTTCACCCCTGGTTTGCGCTTCGCAGACGAACTCCGTGGCACGCAGAAGATCGTACTTTATTTTTGTACATGCCTTGTGGAACCTCCTCTTTCTGCTGATGTTTTGTTATTGTAAACCGCAGGTGGGTGGAAGCAAAGAGGAAACATGTGGTCTCCTTCCGTAACCTCCGGTAATGACGATGGGATGGTAGCTGAGTATTATCTTGGCAGGCAGTAGAGCACGTGATCATTGACCTTCGATCATGAGTCGGCGACAGCGACCTTCGATGCGCAATATATCTCGGCTCCGACTCGCTTTGACTGAACTTGCGTGAGATGCGTATGATAGTTTCTGGTTTTACGTCTTTTATGGTGTTCTCTGTGCTGTGTGCAGGTTCAGTTCTCTAGTGGTGACCTGCTTTTTTTTTTTTTTTTTTTTCATCTGACATCCTCGCAGCCAAATTTCGGGAAGTTGTCTGGTTTTGCAATATTGGAACGTGTTTTTGTACTTCCCTTTCATTTTCTGGTTAGTAATACAAGTGTTTAAGATGCCTAAATCCAAAACGAAATTTCAAGATGCGTGGCTCGCCAAAGAATTGGACGGAGTGAAGTTGAAAGAATGGTGTTCTGCAACTGAAACAATATTTTCTGCTAAGTGTATATTGTGTTCAGAAATTTTCAACATTTCTAATAGTGGCTTTTCACAAGTAAAAGCGCATCATAAAGGAAAAAAACATTTGCAGAAATTTCAAAGTAAATTTCAAAATAAGTCCATCCTGAAAGCCTTTGTAGGACGGGATCTTCAGCCCAAAACAAATATTAGTGAAGTACTGAGTCATGATTTACAGTTGGCTAAAGCCGAAGCATTATGGGCCATGAAAGTTGCTAAGGACAATATGTCTTTTGTTTCATGCACTGAAACAGTTGAACTTTTCAAAGAAATGTTTCCTGATTCTGCTATTGCAGCCAAAATGCAACTTAAAGAAAAAAGTTGCTTATGTGATATCACATGGATTGTCAAAATATTTTGAAGAGGATTTGAAAAAAGACATTGCATCTAGTAGCCCAGGAAAGGTTACTATAGCATTTGATGAAACTACAAATACACAAGTGAAACGGCAGTTGGATGTGTATCTCAGGTACTGGTCTTCAGAAATAAATTCAGTTTCTTGCCGATACCTAACAAGCGTTTTTCTGGGTCATGCAACAGCAGATATTTTGCTAAAAGAAATTGTTGATGTGTTATCATCCTTCAATATTTTGTTGAACAGAATTATTTGTGTATCCATGGACAGCCCAAATGTAAATAAGTGCTTTTACGCAAATTCAATGAAGTTGTAAAACAAGAAACAGGCCAGAAATCTTTGGAACTAGGTTTTTGCAACCTGCATGTTGTTAGTAATGCATTTAAAATTTTTTTGACAAGCTTAAATATAGATTTTGACGAATTTGCTACTGATATGCATTACTTTTTAAAGAGTAGTGCTGCAAGACGAGAGGATTATAAATCTGTCGAGGATATAACATTGGTCACTGCCAAATTTCTTTTGCGTCATGTCAGCAACAGATGGTTAACCGTTGGTTCTGTAGCCCAGAGGCTCTTGGATCAATGGCTAAATATTACAGAATATTTTTTAAACTTCTTGCCATCTCAAAAAATATTTGAAAAACAACTGCGCAATTCGGCAAGGTATAAAAGAATTCACTGTTTCCTGAAAAATGAGCTTACTCCTTGCTATTTAGCATTAATTTCATTTTCACACCAAAATTTTGAAAAGTTTTCATTATGTTATCAGAGTGAAGAACCAAAAATACACCAGTTATATTCTGATTTAAATACTTTAATGAGGAATGTTATGGCTCAGTTTATCCAAGATGATGTTATAGCAGGGAAATTTGGAGAAGACCTAAAGAATGTAGATTTTGAAAACAAAAATTCATGGAAAAAACTAGGGGAGTTAGAAGTTGGTATGAAGACAAAAAATCTCCTCAGGAATGTTCAGGAGACCAGGCAGAAATTATTTCTCTTAGATGTAAGATCATCACTAATTGCAACCACAAAATATTTAAAGTCAAATTTGCCATTCTGCAATCAAAAGCTAAGAGACATAGAAGTTTTAAAGGTAAAAGAACCAAAGAAAGAGTCAACTCAACTTTCAGTCACTGAAGGACTTTCGGAAATAACCAGAATTTCAAGTGTTTTGCATCTTTCTGAGGAACAAATTGATAGAGTAAGAGAAGAGTGGAAACTTTTAAATTGCGATAAGCCAACTCTAGATGAACTAGTGAAATTTTCAGATTAAGGGCATATTCCAGTGCGGATTGATCATTACTGGCGTAATATATTTAGTATTAAAGACTCTAGCGGAAAAGAAAAATACTCAAATCTTGCTAAACTCATAAAGTCAATTTTAGTTTTACCTCATGGTAATGCTGATGCAGAAAGGGGATTTTCGGTTAACACTGCTCTGTTAAGGAAGGACAAGGCTAACTTAAAAGACTCAACTATAACATCATTAAGAATAGTTAAAGGGGCCATTAAACACTATGGATGTGTAAGTAAAGTTCCCATAACAAGAAATTTGTTAAATAGTGTTTGTGATTCACATAAATTTTATAAAGAGTATGTTGATAAGCTGAAGGAAGAAGAATCAAAAAAGGTAAAAGAAAGGAAGCAGAAAGAGAGGGAAAATAAGGAAAAGCAGCTAGAGAAAAAAAGAAAAGCTGAGTTTGATGACAAAATAAAAGAAAATGATGCAGAAATAAATAGACTTAAAAACGGTAAAGAAGCCTCCCTAGCAATAATTCAAGAGGGAACAGAAAGAATGAGAAAAGCTGTAGAAAAACAAAATACTGTTGAAATAGCAGTTGCCTCTAACTTGATCATACAAGGTTCAGCTGAAATAAAGAAAACTGAAAGTAAAGTAGTTGTGGTAGAAGCAGAAAAAGATAGGCTAATCAGGAAAAGGTTAAAACAATAATATGAAAAAAGTAATTCAGTGAACAATTGTACATAGTTCTTGGTTTTCAATTACCTTTTTAGGATATTATAATTTAATGTGAAACCTGAAAACTTTACTGTGAAAATCGTGAATTGCTTCTGGTTCAACAGCATATTAATGTTCAAAGTGAAACTTGAATGTGGTAAATATACTTGAATATGATAATAACACGTGAAAAGATAAGAACTGAACATTAGAAGTAAATCATACTTAAACTTTAGACATTAGATGTTATACAAAAAATTTGGGTGCTAACTTCGACCATATATACTAATGGACTGCGCATTGGCAATAGCTGCATCAAAGCCGCCATGGCTCAAACATTGGGCACGTCATCATCAGACTCCAAATTTCGTGTAAAAATGTTGTTATGATTACTAATTTACGCTGCAGAACTTCAGTGTTTTCGGTGTATTATGTGAATGCGCCTCATATATAATGAAAACTCTTCAGGTAAGTTTACTTATGAGCTATATACATGCATGATCGGGTTGTTTACATTTTGTGATTTATAATGTGATGAACATTTGCGAAGAATTTGGAACATGCATTCCATTTTTTTTTCTTAAGTTACTATATTTTTATATCAATAGCTGCAAGTTTCTGGTTAAGTAATTGAACTTTATTGACTTAGGTATTTAATTCGTTTCTTACCCATGAAAAATCATAGAACTTTCTTTACTATATCGCTCAGAGCAACCATAAGCACAGCAGGTGTAACCCATCTTTTTGACTGTTGTCATGTGATTTTATGTTGGAGCCAGAAATTTTGATGTCATGCGCAGTCTATCAGTATATATGGTTGAAGGGTGTGAAGCAAACTCTTTACAATGTATACAAAGTTGTTTTACTAGATGTATACAAATATACATCTAGTTTTTATTGAAATACACTCCTAAAATTTTCCTAAAATTTTTCTAAAAATTCCTAAAATTCCTACCTAAAATTTTCCAGAAGTATGCTATGATCCCTGTAACACGTACCGTCATTAATTTTATTTCTAGTAACAATTAGGGCAAATGTATAGATTAGCGTCCTAAAATTATTTCGTCGGGAAAATGTTAGTACCTGGAAAAAGTGTAACATACAGATTTTAGAGTATGGAAATTAATGGCAAATGGTGTACGAACTTCATATTTGAAATGTCTTTTAAAGATTTTAATGTAATATTCACTTGTAAGTGTGATGTTGTGAAGAGATGCTGCGGTAGGCCTATTGCATCTTTATGGCAATAACGTGAAACTTTGCTCCATTGAAAGGAAGATTCGCTGCAGCATGTAATTCAGGCATGGATGACTACAAGTGCAACCGCATACGTTCTTGGGAGGAGAGCGAATCATGTTGTACTTATGCTACAAAAGATAGTTCATTCATGTTTTGTCATTGTTTTTAAAGCAGATGTTGAGAAATGTTTCGTTCTTCCACACATGCTTCCCTGATTCCAAATAGAAAGTACGAATATGCCTTTCCATGTTGTACAGGAAACTGGGGAAGTATAACTTTCGGTTCTGCATTGAACAGCTTCCATTCATAGCTAATTTCCTGTGTCTCTGCACTTCTGGTTCTCCTGTTAATAGCTTGTTTGCAGGTCAGTTTCTATTGTACGCATACACAGAGTTGTATAAAAATAAAATGTATCTGCGTACACAACTGTTAAAGCAGGAAACTTGCTGCAAACCCGCAAAGCCGCCCCGGTGGCGCAGTGGTCTAAGCGCTGGCCTCTGATCATTCGTCCGAAAGGGGTCCAGGATCGAATCCCGGTGAGGCATGGATGTTGTGTTTGTCTTACGGCACTGGCTCTCTCCCTTCCCTGGAACCAGTGACCCAAAATTAGGGACGGGCGACTGCTTATAGCCCATTGAGTTGCTCACGGTGGTCGTTAAACCTCCAATCATAAAAAAAAAAAACCCGCAAATCACGATAACAATAGAATAAGATAATTTAAAGAAAAATTAATATAACAATCAATAATTATTAGAACATTCCAGAGAGGACAAAAGTATATTATGAATGAATGCATAGAAATGTGTGTAAAATGGACCTTAAGGCCAAAAGTTTAAAATATTGAACTATGAACCTCATAAAAACAAGATACTAATTAAAAAAGTTCTTATATCTAGAAAAGCAGTTCCGTTAACGAACCTTCAAAAAATATAAATAGCATTTTCAGCAACTTAATTCAAAAATAGTAGACTTATAAAATACAAAAGGAAAATATTTTAATTTTATAACTGGCAACTGAGAAACCTGGCAAAAAAATTTAAATTATTTCTGTGTAAACGGAACTTTTGTTACAGTTCCTATATATTGAGAACAGGCCTTGATAAAATCAAGAGGCCAGAAGCGTCTGTAAAAACAAAAGAACTCACTATCGGAAGATGTGAAAAATAGTTGAACATTCTCATGTTAAAATAAAATTAAATACAGTACAACCTCGAAAATCCGGAATCGTCCGGACTTTGCCGATTTTGGAATTTTCCGGATTATAGAGAGTTTGGATAAAATTCAAACTTAGTATTAAATAAATACACTATTTTTGTAAAAGTAATGACAAAAAATCAAGTTAACCAATTAAAAAATATTATTTAATATAAAATTATAGAACAGGAGAATTTTTAAGAAAAATATAAAAATACAAAAAAAGATTACCGTAATTTTCGGACTAAGAGTCGCATCGGCGCAAGGGCCGCAGGTGAGAAATTTTGCAATCTTGGAAGCAGAAGTTGCCGTAAGGGCCGCACCTGTGTCAAAGTCGTGGTGCTGCTCAGAAAACTAAATTATCTTCCTTATTTTCATGAATTAACTCTCACCCAACGTGATTATATGTATACTTCAAAGGCTAATTCTGCAACTCAGTGTCGATCTGCTTTATGCACTTATTTTTTCATACTGGCAAACTTTTTTATTTATACATTTTTTATTAATCATGCTAATGATGTTTTTTTGTTTGCCTTTATTAAATGCTGCAAACCATTTATGTAATCAATATAAATCACAGTTAAATCTTAAGACTCCCGTTAGAATATCGCATTGCCCGTAAAACCGCACAATTGTCTAAATTCCATTCAATGTGGATGTCTGCTACAGGATGGTTCTCTGTTCACCGCAATAGAATCCGTGTTAGAAGTAATTAACTTATAAATTATCGCTTGTAATGCTTTCGATTAATGTTTTCTTTAATAATATGATCCTTCTATGTTATGATTTTTTTTCTCATCTACAGGTGTTTTTGTTAGAATAAGTTGCTTTACGCTTCCTTTTACCAGCTCTCTCGCACGTGTTCGTGGATCGCGGGTCTCGCCGCCAACACTTGGAAACAGCTATGATGCTTTCTCTCTTTCAAGTGGTTTGACCTACTTTCATTTACTGCACACTGAACCTTCGCGTTGAGCTTCGCTTTTATATGTATGAATGGGAAAGCTCTCCCTCCTTTTTTTTCTTTTTGCATTTGTGAAGATTTTATCTTCAGCCAGGTATTAAATTAATTACCCATTGTTAACATCAGGTGATGATGCTACAGCGCTTATTAGTGAGAAAACATTTCCAGCCGTAGCCTTCAAAACTTCCACTATCGTCAGTCAATAAAAAAAAAAAGAAATTAAAATCAAAGCAAAACTCAGGAGCACAGAGCCAAGAAACACCTGTATTGCATGCCAGATTAACTGCATTGTTCATGTTCTTAAGCTTTTGTTCAGGGAAGTGCCCATCAAACCGGTTTGTTCAGGGAAGTGCCCATCAAACCGGTCTCCCCCCCCCAGTGAAAATCAACGTTCCTTTCCTTGGTTGCATCGCACCTTCCTGCATGATGTATGCTGCAGCCAACGAAAGAGATACCCTGGGCGCGCTATCCACAGAAGCCTCGGACGTCACGCTACTGGTCTGTGTGCTTATGTCCCCATTCCATCCCCCATGCAAAGGGCATTTGAGTCAGGCATTCCTTTCACAAACAAACCTCCTAACCTTAAGGCCTACCCGAGCATTTCCCCATTCTCCCCCACTTTTCCTCCTAAACCAACATCAGGACAGCGGAGTTATCGTTTAAATAGATGTGTCTAACGGATCGCGACATCATATCTATAAATTTCTGTAAAAATTTGATCGCATCTTTTTAGTAAATAATCAGTATATTTGTTTTTGAAATATCATTATATGCATAATCTTACCCTGTTGTTTTAAATTCGCGACTTCGGCAGTCCGGAAGATTAAAAAAAAAAAAAAAAAAAAAAAAAATCCGGAAAAAGTCCGAATTTTGGAGGTTTCCGGAATTTGGAGGTCCGAATTTTCGAGGTTGTACTGTATATTAATCTGAGTAAAGCCTTGAGTACGTGTTTTAATTGCTGTAAATAACATTTTTATTTTTTTTAATCTATCTGCAAAATCTGCTAATAATTTGGGAACTATCAGCGTACGCGTGTACGTCTATATTCTGCAACTCTGCGCATATGTATCTTTTTGCAAATCTGAGAGGTTTCATCCGGTTTTTCCGGCCAACAACGTAAAAAATTCAACAAAATAACAAAATAAAGGGTGGATTATGTGGACCTATTTTATGTAGCGTGTGACTACAACATTTATCGCTCTCCTGCCAACAACATTACCTCTTTCTCTTGTACTCTTCTGCACGTCTTTTTGGCACAGCAATGAACCTTCCTTTTAACGGACCAAAGTTTCACATCTTCGCCAGAGCGATGCGCTAGGCCTTCCTCAGCTTCTCTTCATAACGTCCGACTCACAGATCAATATTACAATAAAAATCTTTAAAACACATTTAAAATATGAAATTTCTGCACCATTTGCCATTAATTTCCATACTCTAAAATTTGTATGGCACACTTTTTCCAAGTACTAACATTTTCCTGACGAAATAATTTAGGACGCTAATCTACGCATTTACCAATTTTTGCTTCTGGGTCTGACGACCACCGTGAATAAGCTGCCTGTGCCTAATTTTTAAGGACAGTGCTTCCAGGGAATGGACAGATCCTACACCATCAGACAAACACACCACTCATATTTTGAGTCTGGGACCAGCTCAGACAAAAGATCAGAGGACCACTCCTGAGACCACTTGCCCGCTGGGCCGTATCTGCAATATGAACATTCAGTTAAGATACTAGAATGCTTTTATACAGAATACATTTTTTTTAAGGGCCGCGGGTGGCCTAGTGGGCAACGTTCGTGACTGCCGTGGAAAGGACCTCAGGTTCGATCCCAGGTAGGTACGAACGCTCGATCCACTAAATATCCACCGTGCGTTGGATGGGCACGTTGAGCCGTCGGATCCCGGGTACTGGCCCCCCGATAATGAATAAGGGCGTCTTCCTCCCCCTTTCTACTTCGCTTCTGTGTCACTTTCTTATCGGGCATTCTATCCCAAATCTTCTAGCTTCCTATTTCTAAAGGTTGTTTAAGACCTGGGGTCAGACACTCCCTTCCTAAAATCCTCTACATTTGAAAAAAAAAAAAATACAGAATACAGTTTTCTCTATTTCTGCAGACATGATTACCGAAACAAATTCCTGCTTTTCTTTCCAGCTAACCACCAAAAGTGCCTTAGCCCCACTAAGACGCGCCAAGCCTCTTCTACATCATTGCATTACAGTAAGTGTTTATGAGACTATCCATAGCTACGTCTAAGCCCCTTCTACATCACTGCGTTACAGTAAGTGTTTATGAGACTATCCATAGCTTCGTCTAAGCCCCTTCTACATCACTGCATTACAGTAAGTGTTTATGAGACTATCCATAGCTTTGTCTAAGCCCCTTCTACATCACTGCGTTACAGTAAGTGTTTATGAGACTATCCATAGCTTCGTCTAAGCCCCTTCTACATCACTGCATTACAGTAAGTGTTTATGAGACTATCCATAGCTTCGTCTAAGCCCCTTCTACATCACTGCATTACAGTAAGTGTTTATGAGACTATCCATAGCTTCGTCTAAGCCCCTTCTACATCACTGCGTTACAGTAAGTGTTTATGAGACTATCCATAGCTTTGTCTAAGCCCCTTCTACATCACTGCATTACAGTAAGTGTTTATGAGACTATCCATAGCTTTGTCTAAGCCCCTTCTACATCACTGCGTTACAGTAAGTGTTTATGAGACTATCCATAGCTTCGTCTAAGCCCCTTCTACATCACTGCATTACAGTAAGTGTTTATGAGACTATCCATAGCTTCGTCTAAGCCCCTTCTACATCACTGCATTACAGTAAGTGTTTATGAGACTATCCATAGCTTCGTCTAAGCCCCTTCTACATCACTGCATTACAGTAAGTGTTTATGAGACTATCCATAGCTTCGTCTAAGCCCCTTCTACATCACTGCGTTACAGTAAGTGTTTATGAGACTATCCATAGCTTTGTCTAAGCCCCTTCTACATCACTGCGTTACAGTAAGTGTTTATGAGACTATCCATAGCTTCGTCTAAGCCCCTTCTACATCACTGCATTACAGTAAGTGTTTATGAGACTATCCATAGCTTCGTCTAAGCCCCTTCTACATCACTGCGTTACAGTAAGTGTTTATGAGACTATCCATAGCTTCGTCTAAGCACCTTCTACATCACTGCATTACAGTAAGTGTTTATGAGACTATCCATAGCTTCGTCTAAGCACCTTCTACATCACTGCATTACAGTAAGTGTTTATGAGAATATCCATAGCTTCGTCTAAGCCCCTTCTACATCACTGCATTACAGTAAGTGTTTATGAGACTATCCATAGCTTTGTCGACAGTTGTAGTCGACGAAGCAGGTTTGGCAAGGTTGTTACTGTACTGTCCAAAACCTCTGCCAGACAATCGTATGTAAAAAAATATGTTAAAATATGTAAAAATACGCAATAATATAAATAACCATATGTAAAAATTTTGAAATTGAAAACTATATATACATATACAGTTATATTAATCGTTTTTAGTCCAACATTTTAATACAAATAGTATGATGTTTTTGTTAAATTTTACTTATATGCAGCCATTGATGACACACTATGTTACATTTAAAGAAATACAATTTGCATTAGGGTTTAATTTTTTTAAATGTACATTTGTTGTACTACAAAAAGTGAACAGTAATATGAAACTAATACATGAAAAGCGGAAAAAAACCAGTTACCAACACTGCAGAATGATATTAGTGCAAAGTACAAGAGAAACGTTAATAATCCAGCGCAATTGGTCCTGTTAACATCCGATAACATATAACCAGTTTAGATGCTGTGTTTGTGCCAAGACGATTTCTGAGTTTTTAATGTATTACTCCAAAGTTTGAAAACATTCTTTCAATCGATGCGGAACTTACAGAGCACGAAAGTAGGGAAGCAATATGTTGTAGACAGTCTTTTGAAAATTCTTCTAGTTCTAGTGTTTTTCCTACTACTGTCCACCATGTGACAGAACTGATACTTCTTCCAGATATCAGTGAAGTAAGTAGGAGGAATGGCTCAGCTTCAGCTTCATATGCAATCAAAAGGGAAATGCTGTTGGGATACCTGTTAACTAGCCATGAATGTGCACTTTCTTTTTGAATGTTGGGCAGACCTTCTCCTTTGTATTTTGGATTTGGGAAGTGGAAAGGTTTCATGGCTTGATCCATTCATTTTGTAACTTCTTGGATGCGGGGCTGTAAACACTCTTCTTTCAACAACATGAGCCATGTATGGCAAGCTTCATGAATGGCATTATCTCTTTGCAAACAGTCCAGTGAATCAGCAACTGGCTTCAGTTGTTGCAATGTATCATTAGCCTTCATGTTCCTCAACTATTTTTTGTTATACTGCTCTGTTGCGCAGAAAAGTTTCAATGCAAGTCATTTGACTCCTCCACCTTCTATCTTCTGGTAACTGGGGCTTCAGTGAATTAGGAATTTCACTAAGCAATGCACTAGGTACATGGTGGTTGTGGAAAAACTTTTGAGCCTTCACAATGTTGTTTAGCATTGAAACTGGTGTTATATCCTGTCCCAGCAGGTTTAAATAATGGGCACTGCATCCATAAACCACCAAGCTATTATCTTCTTCACACAGGAGTTTCTTTGCCTTCTCCATAACTTCACAGTGGCGGTTCGTGGTAGGAAAAAAGGTGAAGAGCTACAAGAGCAATATGAAAAGATATCTACTGTCTTTAATGAAAATCAGTTAATGAGAACTTACCTATTTTTTTATATATTAGATCAATTCTTCTTCCCTTTAAAGCTGGAAATTTGTCGATTATGTCGTCATAAAATGGCTGTTTCTTCGTGACATCAAGAAAATGTCTTTCTGAATAGAAATATTTGCCAAAGAAGCAAGTTTATCTGGAGAAATAGTGTTTCTTGAGTAAGTTTGTATTCTTTTAAGGCAAGAAAAACTTCTTTCCACTGAAACACTTGCAGATGCAATTGTTAAAATCCGGGAAACCAATTTATAAGCTTCTGTAAAAATGCCTTTATCTCCATGAAGCTCTCGAAAAGTTCACGAGTCGATATATTCCTTAATTTTTCATCAGCATATACAAGACTCGGTTCATTTTTAAGGCTCTGGTGTTTAGTAAATATTTTTCCGTAAAAATGTAGATTTTCAAAAGCGTGAGAGGGAAAGCATGAATTAAATTGGTCGAATTTGGTTGTGTCAGCAAGACAGGGAATTTGAAGTTTAAGTTTTTCACTGTCTTGAAATATTATATCCATTTTCATAAGAATGTGGTACAAAATTTCAAAATACAATTGTTTATAATTTTTAAAAATTGTTTCTTTAAAAATTGTTTCTCTTCCAAAAATGTAAATTCAAAAGTGTTCATATCATTTAAAAACCTTTGGGCAAGTTGAATTGATTTTTTGTCTGATTGGTCACTATTTGTGAGAAATTCGAATACTTCCTTCAATTTATCCCAATCTTCAACTATTACACTTACTAACTTCGAAGTGGAGGACCATCGAGTTTCTGTTATGGTTGGCATGCCTCTTGCGGTTGTTGGTGTGAGTGTATTATTGTTTTTTCACCACTCAGCAAAGCGATCGCTTCACTGGCGACAATTTTCAGTGAATCCGTCGGTCATCCTTGAAGTAAAATGTCTCTTTTAGTTTCAACTTTCCACCGATTGAACGGAGTTTGCAATAAATTACAGACAATGCTGTTCACAGGATACATACTGAAAACTAAAACTATCACTATCAGTTGAACTGTACACCAAACTAAAGTAACTAATGAAGTTTTTAACAAACAATCACAAAACACGAAAAAACATATCACTTTCAGAAAGTATGTACCAAAACACCGCAAGAAAAAATCCCTAGGGGATTGATTGCAAGAACCCTTGGCAACCCATCCTGTTCCACTGCGATCTCTTCGTAAGGTCACGACTCCACGTGCAGAACCTTGACATCTCATGATAAAACACTTCACTTGCCCGGCAGATAGGGGAGGGTGACGTCACAGTTACCATGGCAACTCGGACGAAAACTGCAGATTTCCAAGCATTCTCATTTCAGCTCTTCACTTGAACTGTTTTGTGTATAAGGACTTGTTTTCCGTATTGAACGCACATTGTGAAGTGATATCTAATCAAAATTTTGGGTCTTTTGGCACTCAATAAAGGCAAACAAAATAATATATTATACGAAACTATTAAATAAAATCTTATTTTAAATAAAATAGGTGAAGAGGCACTTCACCTACTTCACCTGAAAAGCCGCCACTGTAACTTCGGCATTATCAGTGACTACAGCCTTTACACTGAAGAGCAATTGAATTGGAGATACCTGTCTAGTAACGTGTAGCACCACCTTTCGCCCTGATGATGGCGGTGATTTGTCTCGGCATGGACTTGACAAGACATCAGAAGCGTTCAGAAGCCATACGGATCCACGACCTCTGAACAAGCTCCCACAGTTTACGAAGATTTGATGGAGGGGGTTCAGAGCCTCGAACATCTCTCTCGATGGCATCCCAGATGTGCTCCATGGGATTGAAGTCAGATGACCTAGCTGGCTAAGGAAGCGAGGTCACATTGGTGGAGTGTTCATCCAACCATTGGGATACCATTCGGGAGCGATGGCACGGTGCATTGTCTTGTTGCAGGATGAGATCCCCAGTGGGATGTTAAAGATGCACAAACGGGAGCAAATGGTCGTCCAGGATATCCCGGTAACGTTGACCTGTGGGGGACGATGTCACACGTACCAGGGGTCCAATTTCAGTCCACATAAACAGTCCCCAGACGAGCATACCACCCCCACCAACTTGAAGAGTACCCTGTTGGCAAGAAGGATCCATCGCTTCATGTGGTTTGCGCCGTACTCGTATCCTGCCATCCGCATGTAGCAATGTGAATCTCGACTCATCAGTCCAGGCAACATTTTCCCACATGTCTAGGGTCCAGTGGTGATGTTTCTGCACCCATGCTAATCTTTGCATCCTGTGATGTGCGGTCAGCAGCGGTACCCTCCTGGGACGATGGCTTCTGTACCCCATAGCGAGGAGATGGTTCTCAATGGTGTGGCTGCTTACACGTTTTTGTGCACCAGTGTTAAATTGCCAAGTGATTTCTTGCATTGCGGCCCGTCTATCCGCTGTTACAATGCAAGCTAGCCGACGATGACCCCGCTCATCCACACGCTCTTGTCCACGGTAGTTGGCCCTTGCAGGGATGGTTTTACCGGATTCGATGTACTCGCGGTGCACCCATGACACAGTGGCTCATGAAAATCCCAGTGCCTGCACGACTTCCTAGATGGAGTGACTTATTTGTCAGGCCACGACAATTTGCCCACGATCAAATGCGCTTAGATCCTTCGTCTTACCCATACTGCGTCTGACTCTTACTGATTCCCATCGCATCACTCCTTATATTGTCGGATCGCTGCATACGTCATGTCGTTTCCGTTTACAGGGCCGCCCACAGCGCCACATTTGCATAACGCCAGCTGTCTCTAATTCAATTGCTCTTCAGTGTATATCACAATTATATTCTTTCTTTGCCTTTGCAATAGCCGATTGTAAAACATCTTTGTGATATTGTGCATTTTTTGTATGTGTACCTGCTTCCACTGAATCCAAAAATAAGATTTCCTCTCACACTGAATACAAGTTGCAGTAAGTGGATCATTGTGTATATTACTCCATCCATCTTTAATCAGGGTGACCTGTTTGCCTTCAATAAGTGTCTTAGTTCTATTTGTGACTTCTGCTGACACTATCTAAAAGTTCTCCTGCTAATGCTTTATGACTTGGCGTTCTATATCCTGGATGCAGAGCTGAAACTAATTCTTTGAAGGTTTGATGTTCTACTGCAGTGAAGACAATATTGTTGGTGTAAAAAAATTTGGCAACCAGTATATTTAAATTTTCTGCAGTTCTGTCACTTGTTTTTAAAATATGTGAATCTAAACACTGCTGTGTTTTCATCTTTTTTGGTGGCACCACAAATCCACTTTCATTTACTTCTAGGAGTTCAAGGTTAGATGAATCCCGATCTCCAGTTTCTGCATTACTTACAGTTCTATCATTACATACCTTTTCAGCTTTGCAAGATAAAATGTGTTTTCTCAACCTGTCTGCTTTTCCAAGTTGAACATTTCCACAGTATTTACGTTTGGCATATTTACTATTACTTCCAGATTTTCCCTCATTCTGTACCTTAAGAAAATGTTGCCACACACTATTTGATGGTCTACCACCTTTGTACATTTTCAGTTTAGAATTTAATTCAGATTTTTTTACTAAAACAAAAACACGTCTTCTTCAGGTTTTAGCACCTCAAAACTAGCCTCCCCAAATCAAAAAAGGAGTCCGTCTCCAGAAATGTAATGAAATACCTTTTTGTATTTATATTTCAGTGAAATGCTGGTACAGTAATACTTTTTTTTACACGCACATGAGAATCACATATTTATTAATTATTATTACTGTTCGTAATTTTACATGCAAAATGTTTTTTGTGAAAAAACTAAAAAACTTTATTTTGTTAGTCTGTTAGTACTTTTTTTTAGTCTGTTAGTATAGTTCTAGGAAAATCTACTGGTTTTTACGTGATATTTTTCATATTTTGACAGCTCTAGGATTTGGACAGTTTTAGACAGTTTTAGATGGTAAAAACCACATGTCCTGTCCAAAACCAGTTTCGGACGTCCAAAACCCCAACCCTGAGTCGAAGGTGTAAGAAAGAAGGATTTTACATGGTCAAAGTTCTTAAATATTTGCATTGTTTCTTCATTGAAACACATATCTAAATTTTGGACAAGCTTGTTGATAAACTTGGCTTTTTTATGTCTTCAAATAAAGCTTCTGAATGTGGTAAAGTTTTAACCACAGTAATTCTGTAATAGTTCGTTTTCTGCTGGTATTCATCAAGGAAGTTTTAAAGATGTGCACCAGGATCAGTTTTTATTTTTTGAAGTCTGTATTTCACTGATCATACTGTTTAACCACCAATGAAAAATCCAGACCGTCAGGTTGAAAAGCTTGCAAAAGTTTATTAACGGAATTCAGTATATCAAACTATCATAACTTTTATGCACAGCTTTAATAGCTTTTCCCAGAGAAAGCCAGCGTATCACATGATGATGCTTCCAAGTTACACGTTGCTATAAAACCTCTTGCGTTTCTTGCAGTTTGTTTTGACGGATGGCAGAAGGATTAAAATATGTACATAGGCTGTCAATAGTATCTTCAATAGTGACATCTTGGGGGAAAATTAGCTGCTTGGCTGACAGCTAGTGCTAATTTATGTGCCACACAGTGAATGTGAAGCATCAATGGACTTTTTCTTGAAAGTATTGCCCCGACTCCATTTAAATGCTCCATCATCACTGAAGCTTCGTCGGTAGTAAAACCAAGTACTTTTGATAATGGAACATTTTCAACTTTAAAAACTGGAGTACTATTTCTGCTATATTTTCAGTAGTGCACTTGCCCTTCATTGTAATGTTCCCCCAAAAGTGTAACGGTACCTCGAAGTGTTTTATCAATTGTACAAAACCGTGTATCTGCACAGCATTGCTAATGTCAAAATGTCATTTAGCTGCTTCACTATTAATGTGCTATTTAGAAATAAACAAAATTCTGAGGTTACTCACCTTCTTCCCAATGTCATTCAGGTTTTCTTCTCATGTATACATTTCCAACAGGTAATTTCATTTGCCACTGCGTGATTCAAATCCCAAGTACCCTCCTTTAAAACTCATGAAAATTCCATTTCTTTCTTTTTCCTTTTTCCCTTGTAACTAAATGGAAATTCAAATGTACTAACCACATTACAAAAACTTTTTTCCCTTAAAAACTCAGATATTTAATTAAAAAGCAATCCAATTTAATAAAAAACTATAATACACACCTCCTAAAAACTTCAAAGTTTAAAATTCCTAAGCCATAATTATTTACAAATGAAAACTCTTGATTATCTAACAAGCAAACCTGAACACAACACAAAATACGATCCTGCAGCATATCGAACTTCACTCCCCACACAGCAACATTCTTTCCAAGTACTTTCTGCCTCTGCCGAGGCCGTTATCAAGGAGTGCTTGCAACTTCCATCTGTCGTCACCGCTCTCCAACGCAGCGAATGTTCTGGTTCTCGTGCAGAATCATCTCCTTTTGTTCTTCACCGATCAACCGCAGTGGCGCCATCTGTCGGATGACCCGACTGCACACTTTTTATTTCTGTATCTACAATATCTGTTTAATGGCCTACTATTGTTAGTTTTATAATATTGATCTTGTAATGTGCCGTAACCAGGAGCGGATTAACCCACAGGGACATTTCACGGTGGACCACTCGAGAAATGGCCCACTTTCTCGTTTCGTCTTCGTGTGGATTTTTTTTTTTTTTTTTTTTTTGGAGGAAGGAACGAATAATTATTTTGGTACTTATGAATAAGAATTGTTTACTTCATTTGAACTTTGTTATTTATCTAAAACGTTATTGTCTTTAAGAAATTAACTTCCTTCTATGATTCTATCTATATACATATGTTTGGGGTTTGCTCTAAAATTGCAAAGCAAAATTCTGCTTCAATGAAAAATATGCCATCAGACCAAACATGCTGTTATAAATAAATTAAGCTAACTACGGTTAAGCGTAGGTCATTGGGCTTGGAGCCGAAACGACATAGGTAGATCCTACCTTCCTTTTGTAATCTTGAAAATGGCCCTAGTGACAATTTTGATGGTCTGTCGTCCCCACACTTTTATCCACATACAGACATAGAGCACAAACCGATTCTCCGGCAGGTGATGTTCCGAAATCCGTGTACCACCCGCATTTGTCCTAAAGGGAACAAATAATTACGAGTACTGGTTCATGGATCAAAATGGTAGTTCATAAGTCAAAATGATATTTAGACTTTAAAAAGGGCCCCATTCCAGGTGGTTGTGTGAATACCGTTGCGCAGCAGACAGTCACTCACCAAATAAATATAATTATCTGGTACAACACCCTGTTTTGAGTATGATTTGATACACTATATTCAATCATGAGTAAAATTTTAAGATTATTTCGCCCTTAATTGCTGTTAAAATTTGTTTACCACGGAATTAATTTTACAATACATATTTCAGCAATTCCATTTCATCTTGGATTTAACACAATATATTTTTTATGAGAGAATTTATAAGGTGTTCCCTCTGTGGGTACATGTGTTTATGTACTGGACTACAATGCAAAAATTCCAGGCCTGGTTCCGTCTACCCGATCCGGCCCTGGTTATAACAATTTCATTTCTTTAGTTTTATTTTATTTTTTTCTTTCCTCTCCTCGTCCTTTTGGTTCTCTATTCTAATTACATCTTTCCAATATATGTTTAAAAGTATTAGGTTCGTTAAAGATGCACAACCTGTTTCTGTTTTTTCTAAATGAATACTGTTTCCGCTAGTCTTAAATGCCTTTCAGTATGACAGTTATTGGGGTGTTGTTTTTGTTCGATACATTATTGGACCAAAGCAGTTTTTGCTTCTTTTTTCTGCCAATTTCTTAGATGCTGTTGAAAACGATGTTTAAGTTTATTTTTAGTGCTTCCTGTATACGATATATATATATATAATCAAGAGTTTTCATTTGTAAATAATTATGGATAAGGAATTTTAAAATTTGAGCTTTTTAGGAGGTGTGTATTATAGTTTTTTTTTAAATTGGATTGCTTTTGAATTAGATATGAGTTTTTAAGGAGAAAAGTTTTTGTAATGTGGTTAGTACATTTGAATTTGCATATAGTTACTGGGGGAAAAGGTTTTAAAGGAAGTGTACTTGAGCTTTGAACCACGTAGTGGCAAATGAAATTACGTGTTGGAAATGTATACATGAGAAGAAAACCTCCTGAAGATATTAGGAAAAAGGTAAGTAACCTCAGATTTTAATTTTACAAAAACAAAAAGGTTTTTTTGTAACAGTGATATCTGTTGACTCATTTATGAGGATTGATATACACTATATTGACAAAAGTCACCAGACACCTTGAAGAGAAACACAAGATGGCATTTATTGACCTACATTAGTACAGTGTCGGTCCACCTTTTGGGCTTACAATGCATTGCATGCACCTACCCTTCGAGACATGCTTTCGACAAAGTTTTGGAACACTGCGGTAGGTATGCGCTTCCATTCAGTACATAATGCTGCCGCTAACTGTTGCTTAGTAGTAGGCCTTGGTTTCAAACTTCTTATGTGGTGCTCTAATTCATCCCACAGGTGCTGTATGGGATTAAGATCAGGGCTGGTCAGTCCACACACGATACAGAATTATCGTCAAACCACTCCATAACAGTCCTTTCTCTACGGCTTGGTGCATTATCCTGCTGGTACCAACAAGGCTCAGTTCAATAGCATTGCCACAGAGTTGGTAGGTCATAACTGTCCAGAATCCAAAACGTCCATGGTATTCGTGCTAACTGATATGCATCAATCATTTCACTGCTGTCTATACACGATATTAAAAAAACGGAGATAGTTTCAAACTAAAAGATGAACTTTTATTTACAGCTAAAACCATGTTAAAAAAAATGTGAGATCTTTTGGATCCACTTCGGGTCCATCATCGGGCACCAGATGGGTAGGATTCCAATCTTTTATACCTGGATATCGGTACTTCATCAGCATGAAGGCGCAGTTCCCAAATTTATGCATGTGCACTCGATATAATACACATGACATGCAAATAATGTGAAACTACAAATAAAGACTGTTATGGATTACAATGGTTTAAAATATAATGTTTCCAAGATGAAGGCAATGCACATGGTGTGTTGTCATTACAACCTTTATTAGAAACCATAGTAATGTATATGCTTTCTGTGAATAACAAACTTGGTTTTGTTGTGGTCGTTGCTAAGCAAGTGGTGTTATTCCAATCCGGGGTGTGCAGACCTCGATATATTAGTCTGGACAAAGCGGTGGCCTTCGATCCCGTCCAAACGTTATACTTGTGTTCGAGCACACGAGTCACAATTGTCCGACGCGTAGATCCTATGTACCTAGAGTCCCTAACATTGGAGTTAATCGCTTTTAATGGGATAGAGTAAAACCCCATGTTTTTATAGTGGGGCAACTGTATCACGATCCTTTTTGATTAAGGAAAATAACTTATGTGTTTGTATGCCGAAATCCATGTTTTGTTTACAACATGCTCTTTTTAAAATATGTATAACCTCTGGGACAAAATCTATGGAGCCAACGTATGAGACCACATCCTTACTTCCTCGTAAAGAGGTAAGCATAGAGCGCTGACATTTGTGAAGTTCTCTTGCCACAAATTCTCGTGGATATTCAAACCTGAAAGCCAAATAAAAAAAAATAATTAAACTCATTGTCACGAAATTTAGCGGATGAGGAATGTGAGTATGCTCTACGAAATAGGAAAGATAAAGCAGCGGTCTTATGCTGAATCGGGCTGGAGGAGGTGAATGGAATTAATGTGGGAGGAGCAGTTGGTTTTCAATAAACTCTATATGAAAAAGAAAGGTTACAGGTTAAATAAAAATCAAGAAAATGAAGTGATCCCTGGGTTTTAATTTCAATAATGAATTTGATAGATGGAAATGGGGTGGATAGTAAATCAGCAAAGTCATGGAGTGCATTAACAGAAAGGGGCCAAAAGACTAAAATATCATTGACATACCTTAAAAATAATAAAGGTTTTATGCCGGCACTGCCAGAATACTTTGTTTTTTAACTGTTGTGGTACTATCTCTGCCAAAAAACCCCATAGTGGAGAGCTCATGGGCGTGCCACCTTTTGTCGATAAATGATATCTTCAAAACGAAAGTAGGTGCATCTGGCTATTAATTTCAAGGCATCAACAATGGCTATAGCTTCGGTGGGGGTGACCCCCAAGCCTGGTAGATTTTCTTCTATGAGCAAATGGGCAAGATCCAGAGGGACACTGGGAAATAAGGAAACGACATCCAATGACGCTAGAATAAAAGGTGAATCCCAAGAGTCAAATGACTTAATTTTTGCAAGGGCTTGAATAGAACTGTGAATGAAAAAGTCAGAGTTAGCAATTAATGATTTCAGAAATGTAGTTAACGCTTTTTCCAAGGGCCGGGTAATGTTGGCATAACCCGAAGCCAGTGGGCGAACAGGGTGGCCTGCCTTATGTAATTTAACCTTGCCAAATAATTCAGGGATCCTAGGGCCATTGGGTGGATGCATACAAGTGGAAATGTTATGTGGAAGGAAACCCTGGTTTTTCAATTTACCAAGGGCAACAATTGTGGCAGGAGTTGGGTCAGACCTGACTGTTTCATGAGGAATTTTTTAATTGCCTCGACAACTTTACGTGTGTAATCAACGTGATTCATGAGTACAATTTGCTGCGACTTATCAGCAGAGGTTATAGCCAATGCAGGGTTATGTGATAATAACAGCAACTGTTTCCGTTCATACTGCAAAATTCTGTGTTGTTCTGTTCGTGAAGACTTCTCGGAACGAACCAAGGCTCGGGCAACATCATAACGAGTTGGTTCCTGTTCCTCATATCGTAGCTTATGGATAATGGTCTCAGCCTGAGATATTAGCTTGATCCTGTTTTGAAATAAGTTTGGATAACAGTATTTGTATTCAAGGGAAAGTGCAGATGCTTGAACATTATTACCATATATTGCACTGAGGTTAACATAACTGGGTTGAACCGGATTTCTGGTCGAGATAAATCTCAATTGGATCATACATTTCAGCAGTTCTTTTAGCCATTAGGGCACACAGCTTGATGTGTTTTTGCTGTAATTGTTCAATGTCAGAAGAGAAAATAGATGAATGCACAGTCATTATTCTATCCAATAAGATAGGGTGTGATACTCTTGTAAGCCAAGAATATGCATTATATGACTTTCTGTTAACTAGTCCATGAGACTCTGTTTGTTACGAATAAGACTTAGTAAATGTTTATGCTCAGCAATGGATAATATGTGAGCGTCCCTTGCTGAGACTGCCCTCCTGCTGATGGCAAAAAATTTTGGGATTATTTGCAGCTCCTTGCAGTTAAGTAAGAAGGTCAAGTGCGTGCTTTCGTAGGTGAGCTTGCGTCTCATGCAGAACAAAATGTTGGTAGCTCGTTCCATATTAAATGATCAAAGGTAAGTCAAAAAACACACTTACAAAATCCCAGGCAGCCTAGTTATCCAAAACGTTCATGGTATTCGTGCCAACTAATATGCATCAATCATTTCACTGCTGTCTACACACGATATTAAAAAAAAATCCTTTTCTTGATTTTTACTTAACCCATAATCCTTCTAACCGTTCTTTTTCATATAGAGTTTATTGAAAACCAACTGCTCTTCCCACATTAATTCCATTCACCTCTTCCAGCCCGATTCAACATAAGACCGCTGCTTTATTTTCCCTATTTCGTAGACCATACTCACATTCCTCCTCCACTAAATTTCGTGACAATGAGATAAAATTTATTTTTGATTTGGCTTTCACGTTTGAATATCCACGAGAATTTGTGGCAAGACAACTTCACAAATGCCAGCGCTCTATGCTTACCTCTTTATGAGGAAATAAGGATGTGGTCTCATACGTTGGCTCCATAGATTTTGTCCCAGAGGTTATACATATTTTAAAAAGAGCATGTTGTAAACAAAACATGGATTTTGGCATCAAGCACATCAGTTATTTTCCTTAATCAAAAAGGTTTGCGATACAGTTGTCCCACCACAAAAACAACTCCATCCCATTAAAAGCGATTGACTCCAATGTTAGGGACTCTAGGTACATAGGATCTACGCTTCAGACAATTGCGACTCGTGTGTCTGAACACAAGTATAACGTCTGTACGGATCTAAAGGCATCGCTTTGTTCAGACTAATAAATCAAGGTCTGCACACCCTGGATTGGAATAACACCACTTGCTTAGCAACGACCACAACAAAACTAAGTTTGTTATTTACAAGAAGCATATACATTACTATGCTTTCTAATCAATGTTGTAATGACGACACATGATGTGTATTCCCTTCATCTTGGAAACTCTATATTTTAAACCATTGTAATAAATAACCGTCTTTATTTGTAGTTTCACATTATTTGCATGTCATGTGTATTATGTTGAGTGCGCATGCATGAATTTGGGAACATCACCTTCATGCTGATGCATTGTGGTATGGATCTCCGAGTTTAAAAGATCGGAATCCTACCCATGCGGTGCCCGATGATGGACCCATAGTGGGTCCAAAAGATCTCGCATGTTTTTTAACTTGGTTTTAGCTGTAAATAAAGTTCATCTTTTAGTTTGCAACTATCTCTTTTTTTAATATCGTGTATAGACAGCAGTGAAATGATTGATGCATATTGTCCAGAATATTGAGGTAGACATGTTGGTTAACAGGTTTCTGCATGTTAACCAATAGGCCGGTACCATACCACGAAAAACACCCCCACACGAGTAAACTGCCAGCCCCAAACTTGACCATAAGAGCAGTACACTGTATATACACTTCTGTGAGAAATATCAATGCATTTCTCTCATCAGGTGTTCTTATTTCGTGGTATATTGGTTTTAACGCTATGACATGAACTATCAAAATTTTCTGTTCATTACCTTGAACCTTGTGAAGAACATTTTGTGGACACATAAAATCTCTTGTCGACTTTGACGTGAGGAGAATATAACGTTACAAAGTCTTTTAACTACAATAAAACATTCTTTAATTCGTAAATTTATGTATTATCTACAGTGTGAATACGATAAAGTATTTCTTTTATTACCTCCTTGGTCTTTCATAGAACTGATGTTATAAGTGAAAACAGTATGTCTCTTGGGAAAAAATGCAAGTCATCCATCGAATTAGGGACATGTATGGGGCATTAAGAAGCAAGACTCAAGATAAATAAACATCTTTATTTGAACCAAATAATAACATAACAGTAATAAGAACTAACAAACTGTGTGAGGCTCCTCTAGCGAAGGCTTAAAAAACGTGATGAACAGAATAATTTTGACAGTTTATGTCATAGCATTAAAACTAATATACCACTTAATAAGAACACCTGATGAGAGAAACGAATAGATATCTCTCACAGAAGTGTTTATACAGCTCTTATATCTGGTGATTTGTACAACAGTTGATGAATGTATTAATAACTAGCTGGCGCAATGACAACAATTAATGTTCAAGAAAATTCTCTTAGCCAAGAAATAATTTTTTTTAAGGAGAATAGAATAAAATTAAATAACGAAGTAGACCATCTTGATTTTTTTGAAGGAATGTAAATACAATGGATTAATTCCTAAACATCTACAAATAAGAACAAAACCATTAAATAATAGAAAGTGAAATAATCATTCTAACTGCAGAAATAAAAAGATTGTTTAGAAATTAGACTAAAAAGGACCATAGAATATTTGTCTGAAAAAACTTAATAACCTATATGTTATTTTATGGAAGAAATATAATAAAGATGATATAAACTGTGAAATGTGCCGTATACATATATATATACTTAGAAAAAGATATACAAAAATTAAAAAACAAGGCAGTTTAAGAAACAACAATTTATCAGAAAAACAGTTACATTTTCAACCTTATAGAAAAAAACAGAAAATTATGTCAATATATCTGATACCCAGTTGAATACATTACAGATCATAGCTCTTAATAAAGGCGTTAAACATGCCTACGCAGAACCTCCGAAAAAGTCGAACAACTTTTACCACCTATAAAAGAAATCATCAGTTGTTTACCGAAATCAGTTAAAGAACCAACTAGATATAAAATGAGTAATGCCATTAGTAAATTAATGATGAATTCTCAAAGAGTTAAACAAAGGAGAATCAAGTACGAAAGGCAAGTTTAATTAATTTGAAAGATAACCCCAATAATAAAATAATTCTAAAAAAATGAATCAGCTTATTATTATGAATCAAACATAATACTGTACAACGAAAAAAATGTTGGATACCATGAAAGATTTAGATACAGTAAAAGTTAAAAAAGACCCAACTGACAGAATAATACGGCAAATAGCAACTTTTAAAAATCACAGCTGTCTTCCAGAAGAGATAAAAAAGAAGACCTACCCACCAACAGCTGCAAAAACACCAGAAATTTTTGGAAAACTAAAAATACACAAAGACAGAAACCTAATATGTCCAATTGTTTCTAAATGTACATCACCAACCATTAACTTAGAAAGGGCCATGTATAACTATTTGAAGCCATACTATAGTGATCATATTTATATACTTCATCGAGCAGAAGATTTAATAGAAGAAATTAAAAAGTTTAATAGAATAGAAAATAAGAAAGAATTCATTTTAGCCAGTATTGATGTGGTTTCATTATATCCAAACACCCCGGTAGAACAAGCAATAAATTTGATAGAAGAGAAATTACTTCAAAAATGATATCCCTATGCAGAAATAGAAGAAATAAAAAAATGCACTTAAGTTTATAAATAATAACTATTTCACTTTTAAGAACAATATCTACAAGCAACAGAAGGGAGCACCGATGGGGTCCCCCATTTCAGGGCTCCTAGCAGAAGTCATATTGCAAAATATAGAAACTAAATGAATGAACGAAACTTGATAAAACCATTTCTTTTCAGAAGGTATGTTGATGTTTTTCTAATATGGGATGGAGATAAAGAAAAACTGAAAAATTTTGTCAATAAATATAATGGTATTTATGAACAGATAAATGTTAATTCAATAGACCTGGAACAAAATAACAAAACTACCTTTCTTAGATATTCTGATATCAAAAAATAATAATGTGGAACTATCTTATGAAGTTTACAGGAAACCCAATTTTATAGCAAATATAATCCCCGAAGACTCAGCACATCTGAAGAATTGCAAACTATCAGCATTTAGATCATATATCAATAGAGCGTTTTCACATTAATCCAATCTAGAATATATTCGAGATGAGTTGAACTGGATAAAAACCTTGGCCAGAGATTTTGGATACTCTAACTAAAACCATTAGCAACTTAATCGAAGAACATATAACAAAGTAAAATAAAGAATTTCGGACACCAAACAGCAGTAAACATAAATATTGTGGAACACTACCATATATACCAGAAGTCAATAATACTTTGAAAAAAAAAGGGGTTTAAAAAACAATATAAATTTTGGAATTCAAGTACAATATATTAGATCCTTACTAACAACAAAAGGACAATATGGCTCAATCTTGAAGAAAGCGGGAGTATATTCTATCCCAATAATTGATCAAAATAATACAATAATCTCACAGTACATCAGAAGTACAAAAAGGAATATTAAAATAAGAATGATGGAACACCTTTCAAACTGGAACAAAAAAGAAGTAAAAACTTCATTAATTGAATTTTGCATAGAAAACCAGGCTACACCATCATGGGGAAAATATACGTCTCCTTTCTCAACAAAAAACATGGAAATCTATGCTAACGGCAGAAGCTATACTTATCGTAAAGACAGAAAATTGCAATAATAATAACCCAATAATCTTGCCAGACCCATGGAAAAATATAATAACAGCAGAGAAGAAACTATTTAAAAAATCAAAAAATCAACATAATAATAAAAAGAAACATAATTTTGAATCAAATTTCGAAGATCGCCAATAGATGGAAGCACAGAGCAAGAGAACAGGCGGAACTTAAAGCGCAAGAATACATCTATCAAGGTTGGTTTTGACCGAAACAAATAGACACCATTCCTGCTGAGGATGTAATGGTAATCACTCGAGCGAAAGGCGTACAATTTGGTCAGTGACGATGCCTAGGCCTAAGATGAAAGAGTTAATACACAATGGTTCTTATGGAAAATAGAGATGGGCGTGTCTTTGTGTTATACAGTATTCCTATATATTACACAGTTAACGATGGATATTACGACTGAAACTTGACGACTACAAGAACTCAATCTTAATGAAATATAGGAAACACCAACTCAGAAATGACATGGGAGCTTATGTGACCGGGAATTGCAACTGTAATGTATAAATATGGTTTTTATAATTTTTTTGTGTTCCTTCATTGTGCATGTATCAATATAAGTAACTAAAACATTAAAAAAAAATTTTTTACTTCAAAACTTTTAATAACAGCTGGACTTGAACCTTGTGAAGAACATTTTGAGGACACAGATAAAATCTCTTGTCGACTTTGAAGTGAAGAGGGTATAACGTTACAAAGTCTTTTAACAACAATAAAAAATTCTTTAATTCGTAAATGAAAGAATTTTTATAGTAGTATCCACAGTGTGAATACGATAAAATATTTCTTCTATTACCTCCTTGGTCTTTCATAGAACTGATGTTATAAGTGAAAACAGTATGTCTCTCGGGAAACAATGCAAGTCATCCATCGAATTAGTGACATGTATGGGACATTAAGAACATTAAGAAGCAAGACTCAAGATAAATAAACATCTTTATTTGAACCAAATAATAACATAAAAGTAATAAAAACTAACAAACTGTGTAAGGCTCCTCTAGCGAAGGCTTAAAAGAATGTGATGAACAGAATAATTTTGACAGTTTATGTCATAGCATTAAAATGGAACAGTACACTGTGGTAAATAGCATTCCCCCTGCTGCTGCCATACCCACACACGGCCATCAGACTGATGGATCGTGTATCTGGATTCATCAGTCCATAAGACCAGTTTCCATTGATCTGCGGTCCACGATAAATGCTCTCTTACACCATGCTAAACAACGAGCAGCATTCCGAATGCAGATGAAAGGCTTATGAGCAACCGCACGACCACGATTACCCATGGAATAAAGTTCTCTGAGAATGGTATGTGTACATACCTAGGTGCCAGCCTTTTACTCTCCTGTACACTGAGGTCTTGTACAGTACTCTGTCGGTTAGCTGTAATGACTCTCCTGAGGCTTCGACGTCATCTATCACTGATTTTCTTTGGTCTGCCGATATGTTTTGCTGCTTTAGGCACGCCATGTGTCTTCCACTTATTCAGTACATCCAAAACAGTTGACTTGGGTGTGTTTAAACGCCTCTCAGTTTCTCTTGTGGACAACCCACTAATATAACACCCAACAATCTTTCTTTTATCAAAGTCAGTTCTCTCCCGCCGCAACATTTTCACTCAACCTTACAGTGCGATATGATCGTGGTCAGCTGCAGGCTTGTTTTTATATCGTTTGCAGCTGTACCAAGTATCTTAACAATGCAGTGGATCCATTCATTTGCTTTTGAAGGGGTGTCCGGTGACTTTTGTCAGTATTGTGTATATGTACTTTCCATTACATCTTTGTTAATGTTTTCCGTCAGTACACCTGACAACGCATTTTCAGTTACCGTGATTTTTGTGTGGTGCATGTTGATAGTATCAGGACAAGACAGAAAGTTGTATAGGGTACTTGTGGAGACCTTCATCCAGGAGTGGATTGATAGTGGTTGATGATGATATGTACGAGTATATACTCATCTACCCTACGTTGTTTTATTTCCCTTTCTCTCTTTTTTTAAAATGGTTTTCGCTCTCGGACTAATTGGACCTCCTGAAAATATTAGGTTCCGCCGCCCATGGTGCTGTGCATGAAGTGTTTGGGGAGGACAGAACTGTATCGAAGGGACTATGGCCACCCAGATCACCCGATCTCTCCACCTGTGACTTTTATCTGTGGAGAGCATTGAAAGAGAAAGTGTACGCAACTAATCCGCACACCCTTGATGAATTAAAAGTGAACATTACGGATGCCAGAGCCCAGATTACTGTCGATGAGTTGTGGCGCAATACGAACAACATGTTCCATCGTGTGCAGCTGTGTCTTGATGTCGGAGGACAGCACTTTTAGCAAATGTTGTAAACGCAGGTAAATTGCTGCTGTTTTCTGTCAGGTCAACTATTCTTTACCATGTATAGTAACATTGCCTGACTGTTGTCGTTCATTATACTCGGGCTTCTTTTATATGACACACTCTGTAGAAGGAAAGGCTTATCACTTGTGGCAAGTCTAGTAGCTGTACTGATGAGATGAGAAGGGATTATAAATTCTTTAGTTGCAGATTTTGGCAAAACATAACATTTGACCTGCCTTTCAGAAAGAAAAATCCTTCTGCTATATGAACGTTTTTATTTAGGGAGCGCAGAAAATTTTGAATACCATTTGGTTAAGATACATCGGCCGCTTAAAGGGTTCATTGCTGAACCTTGTGTTCTGAGTTATGACTGCGTTTTTATTTAGGGAGCGCAGAAAATTTTGGATACCATTTGGTTAAGATACATCGGCTGCTTAAAGGGTTCATTGCTGAACCTTGTGTTCTGAGTTATGACTGCGTTTTTATTTAGGGAGCGCAGAAAATTTTGGATACCATTTGGTTAAGATACATTGGCCGCTTAAAGGGTTCATTGCTGAATCTTGTATTCTGAGTTGTGACTACGTTTTTATTTAGGGAGCGCAGAAAATCTTAAATCTATTTGGTTAAGATACATAGGCCGGTTAAAAGGTTCACTGCTGAACCTTGTATTCCCCCGCACGGGGATAACTGGTTTTCCAGTTATTTGGGGAGCGGCGCCCCCACGGCCCGAGCTGACCGTGTGACGGTTTTTTGCTTTTTTGTATTTGTGCTTTCACGTTACCGCAGGGACAGCTGTTCATCCAGCTGATGGGGAGTAGCGACCCCACGGCCCCAGCCGACATGTTATGTTTGATTCTTCCCATTACAACTTTGTGTTGCCACCACCTTGACAGCACCCGCCTCAGTTGTTGGTTGCTGAGGTTGTGATTATGCGCCAGCCCTTTCCTTTCCTCTGGCTTTCTCTCCCTTTCCAGTTTTTACTTTCTTCTCCACTACCTGTTCTTCTTTTCTACTCCATTTTCTACTCGACTTGCTTCTCCATTTTCTGTTCCTCTCTTGTTTTTCCGGGCTGGTTTGCTAGACCTACCTGCACGTTTGCCGTGTGCGGTGACCCGTAAGGTGGAAAAGGGGATGCTGGAGGCTGAGGTTTCTGGTGGCCAGGTTGTTGTTGTCGCCAGTCGCCAACACTCCTCTTTGCCCCCTGCTTCACCCTAAACGGACGGCTAGGAACTAACCCACTCCTAGCCAATCGGCTTGTTGTTTCGTACAACAGGGTGAGTTTGGGGATAGTGCGGGCATGCCAAAGGGTGTTACCGAGACCTGGGAAAGTCTCGGTACTCGCTGAGCGCATGTCTGGCCTATCAACATGCTATATCCGTTGCTTAACCCTAGAGTCGTGTCCTGCGTCCAATTGGGCTTGCGGACCTCCGGCTCTCCCCTGTTGGGCTCGGTTGTGGGCGGGGAAATCGGCGGACGAACTTTTTACTTCTATTCATGGATAACAAAAAAATTTCCCAAGAACTTCAAACAAAGCGGCCCATTGAGGAAGGGTCACCCCCTCCCAACAAGAAACCTACACCTGATTCTGCCAATGTTCGGTTCTTTTGCATCCACTCCTTGGACGCTTCAAACCCATTAAACACCAGAAGCCCCTTCTGGATAAATAAAGCATTGCAATGAATTGCCAGCTCTCCTAAGAGCGTTAAGAAGCTCCAATCTGGAGATCTTCTTGTCTAGATGTCGAGTCCCAGATATGCTACAGTGTTTTTAAACACTACCTCTTTTTTAGATTGTCCAGTAAAAGTTACCCCTCACGGCTTCCTCAATTCCTCACGAGGTGTTATCTCTTCTCAAGACCTTCTGGAGTGCAGCGACCAAGAACTTCTGGAGGAACTGAAAGACCAACAAGTGAGTGGAGTCCGGCGCAACCTATTTCGGCGAAATGGCCAATCTGTCCCATCTCGAAACATTATACTGACCTTTAACACCCCATCCCTGCCAACATCAATCAAGGCAGGGTATCTACACCTTGAAGTGCGCCCCTTCATACCAAGTCCTGTACGGTGCTTCAAATGCCAAGCATATGGTCACTCCCAGCAGTCTTGCAGGAGCACTGCTCGTTGTGGGCGTTGTACAGCAACAGACCATACTTTGCAAGATTGCCATGCCGAAGCCGAGCTGTGCTTCAACTGCAAGGGATCTCATGCAACATCATCGAGAGACTGTCCAAAGTGGAAAGAGGAAAAAGAGATCCAACGCATTAAGACCGTTGAAGGAATCTCCTACCCAGAGGCCAGAAGAAAGGTCGCCCCAAATCAATCAAATCGGCGATCCTATGCATCAGCGGTTGTTGCAAGGACTACAGTCGGTACACAGACTGATAGCCAAATCCCAGTGAATTGTCCCTACAAGCTAGACGACACCATTGCTGCTGGTCTGGCAGCACTGCAATCCCGAGCTAGGGACGCGAAAGCTCCAACAACCACTGTGCCTAAACCTGCTGCAACTAACACCAGCACCACCGGGACTTCAACAACCCCGGGAGAAAAGAGAAAAGAAAAGGAGAAGAAATCTCCAAACTCCCATCATAAGAACCAGGATCGGGCAAGATCATCTGCGACACAGGAACCAAAATACCGCCCCATTTTACCACCAGAGACTACAGGGCGTCGGACAAAACAGTCCCAAGCGCAAATGGACATTGCTGACGAAATGATGGAATCGGACAACTATTGGTTGTCCCAGTCTTTCTCGGGTTTTATTTTTCGTTTTTTCTTTTTCTCATTCACCACAATTCAAACCATGGGTCAAATCGTTCAGTGGAACTGTCGAGGCTTTCGGACAAGACATGACGACGTGAAACATCTGCTTTCGTCATACTCTCCGGTGTGCCTTTGCCTCCAGGAGACAAAACTTAAATCATCAGACCTCCTTTCAGTTCGAGGCTACAGTGCATTTCGGAAAGATAATGTTTCAGGAGATATAGCTTGCGGGGTAGTTGCCATCCTTGTCCCCCACAATGTTCCAGTTTCTCCCGTTGCGGTCTCAACATCTTTACAAGCCGTTGCGGTGCGTATCTCCATGCCTGTGCCTCTAACTGTTTGCAGCGTCTATCTGCCGCCGGATGAGGACGTGAGCGTGTCCGTTCTTGAGGGATTAGTTTGGCAGCTGCCGTCACCTGCTCTTCTTCTGGGTGACTTCAATGCTCATAATCCATTGTGGGGTAGTGTCAGAACAGACACACGAGGCCGTAGGATCGAATCTCTTCTTTCCTCGACCTCTTTGTGCCTGTTTAACACCGGTGCTGACACTTACTTCCACGAGCCTACGCGAAGTTTCAGTGCAATCGATTTATCTTTGGGTCAACCAGGTGTGTGACGACCTCCATGGAAGCGACCACTTCCCAATTGTACTTAGGTATAATGTGAGCGTGCCATCTTCTGCCTCCCGCCCTCCTCGTTGGAGGATGGATCGTGCCAAGTGGGAGGTCTTCACATCGTCCGCAGTGATATCTTTTGCCATGGTGACCCGGGGGTCAATTGACGCAGCTGTTACTGATGTCACAACGTGTATCATTCAGGCAGCAGATCTCTCTATCCCAAAAACCTCAACGACGCTCCCAAGACGTCCGAAGCCTTGGTGGAACCCTGATTGCGCAGCGGCTAGGAGAGTTCAACATAAGGCTTGGTGTACTTTTCGGCGTTATCCGACCGATGCTAATCTTGTTAAATTTAAAAGAGCAAAATCTTACGCTCGGTTGGTGCGTCGACGAAGCAAGAGGGAGTCTTGGATGAAGTACGTTTCATCTATCAATTCACGTGCCAGTTCAAAAACTGTTTGGGAAAAAATTCGTAAGATCCGGGGAAACTATAGTTCCTGCCAAATTTCAATCCTTGAGAATAACGGCTGCACGTATGCTGAAGTTGGGGAGATTGTGGATTGCTTGGGCGAATATTTTGCCTCAGTTTCTAGTTCTCAGGCGTATCTCCCGCCCTTTCAGAGGATTAAAACCACCGCGGAACGCCAGAAAATCTCCTTTGCGCCTTTTTATAACACTGAGTATAACTCCCCTTCAGCATGGTTGAACTACGGGTGGCTCTGCATCGGTCCGGCGCAACATCTGTCGGTCCCGACGGCATCCACTATGACATGATCCGTCATCTCTCGCAGTCGTCTCTCGAGAATCTGTTAGTGCTTTTCAACCGCATTTGGTTGGAGCACAGTTTCCCGGACTCCTGGCGAAGAGCTTTTGTTTTACCTTTTCCCAAGCCTGGCAAAGACCCCAAGTCTCCCTCTAGTTATCGACCAATTGCCCTCACTAGCGGTCTGTGCAAAATCCTTGAACGAATGGTTAATTCCCGGCTAATTTATTTTCTTGAAGAAAATCGAATACTGTCTCCATCACAAAGCGGCTTCCGTCGTCATCGTTCAGCTCCTGACCATCTCCTGCTCCTTGAGACGTCTGTTCGTGAGGCGTTCGTACGTAGGCAGCACCTGGTGTCTGTATTTTTTGACATCGAAAAAGCTTAGGATAGAGCGTGGCGTCACGGTATCCTCCGTGACCTCCACGAGAGTGGGTTGCGGGGAAACCTGCCAACCTTCATTGCCAACTTTCTTCGTAACCGTGTGTTCCAGGTGCGCCTGGGTACAACGCTCGCCGCCTTTTTCCATCAAGAACAAGGTGTTCCTCAAGGCAGCATTCTTTCGGTGACTCTGTTCATCCTCCGCATTAATTGTTTGCTCAAAAATCTTCCTCCTACGGTTTCGGCTACCATTTATGTTGACGACCTTCACATCTTCTGTTCGTCATCCAGCATGCATTTCGTTGAACGGCAGCTGCAGTCAGCAATTACCCAGATTGTTAAAGCGGCTAACAATAATGGGTTTGTTCTTTCTCCCGACAAGACAGCCTGTGTCCATTTCTGCCGGAGGCGTGGCCTCCATCCTGATCCAGAGCTCTATTTGGACCGTGCAGCCATTCCAGTTTTGCCGGAAACCAAGTTCCTTGGTTTGACCGTTGACCGTGCTCTCACCTTTCGCTCGCACGTTCGACGGCTAAGGACTTCCTGTCTGAGAGCCTTGTCAATCCTTAAGATCCTTGCCTCAGTCTCCTGGGGTGCAGACAGGACTTCTTTGTTCCGTATTTACCATTCTCTCATTCGGTCTAAGCTGGATTATGGCTGTATGGTGTATGGCTCTGCGCGTCCTACCGTTCTCCGGCCGTTGGATACCATCCACCATCAAGCGCTGCGTCTTTGTACGGGAGCATTTCGCACGTCACCCATTCCCAGCCTTTATGCCGACGCGAACGAACCGTCGCTTCATTTACGCCGTCTGCAGCTGTCTCTTCAATTTTACCTGAAACTTAAATCTCTCTCAGACCATCCTTTATACGATGCAGTTTTTCATCCCCAGCATGCTCGTTTGTTCGAGATCCGTCCCTCGTGCATTCGAACCTTCGGTCTTCGTATGGCGGCCGTAGCTCGTAATGCAGGGCTCGACTTGTCACTCGTTGGAGAGACCAGGGGCTTTGAGGATCCCCCATGGCATCCTCTTGGTGTCATGGTTGATACCAGCTTTACATCTTTTGACAAGTCCTCAACCCCTGTATATGCTGCTCTTGGTTGAGGACTTTTGACAAGTCCTCAACCAAGAGCAGCATATAAACAAGCTGGTGAATTAGCTCTTGTGTTGCTCCAAGATGTACTCTGAAATTCTACGTGCGACTGTTTAAGAAGTTACATCAAAACTGGCCAACAGTAATGACTATAGTTTTGAACAATGAAGATGGCAACATTGAATCTAAGATCAAAGAAAAGGTAATGAATTTGGGTATAAAGAAAAATGCTGAGGATTTATTGATAATATATCAACCGATAGTTAATGCTCTTGATAGAGTCTAGAGAAAAGATTTCAAAATTTCTGAAGCAGCTGTAGTCCACACTACAGCTGCTTCAGAAATTTTGTATTAAATGGCATGTTAGATGAAAAGAATTTGGAGTTGTTTCATAAAAGATATGGTCAGGCTTTATCTTCAGCTCATTTTTCGCTTTGTTCCTTGATCTTCACCTTCAAGCAAGAAACATGGATGTGACTGTTATTCCTGGAGAAAAAGAAATTGCTTTACAGTTTGCCAGCAAAAAATATGGAGACACATAACTGACTGTTCTTATTAAGCATCTGGCAAAATCTGCACCATTCCTTAGAACAATGATGGAAGAAAAAGTGCAGCTTGTTGTAAATACTTTAGAATGGTGAAACTACTGTTTCAGAGTGAAAAGGTCCATAAGAAAAAAAGAAGAAAAAAAGAACTGGAAAGTGTTTTGGAATTACTAATAGCAACATCTACTTCAGCTTCAATTGAAAGAATTTTCTTGACATTTAACATTGTGCATTCCAAATTAAGAAATAGGCTAGGAATTCAAGAAGCAGCAAAATTTGTATTTTTGTTCACAACTGTGCAACAAATTATTTCTTTTATCACTTGCTTTTTTTAACTCAATTGAAATTTACGCAGGAATTTGTTTTTTAATCAATATATTATTATTTTGAAGCTTATGTGATTCAGATTTAATGGGTAAGTTGTAGAATTTTTTAACTGCACCAATATTATAATGACTAACACTTTTTCTGTTTTATGCATGTTGTACACGTGCAGATTTATTCCTAAATGTATGAAAAGAAATGTGTTTTTTAATTAAAACATAATTTTCATATCACTAATCATTGGAAGTTTAGTAGACATAACTCAGTACATTAAACGCAGTGTACAGTGTGACATTAAGAAACACTCTTCTCTCTCTCTTGCTTTCTTAATCATATTCTCATTCATTATCTGTTATGCAGTGTCACTTATATTTTAAAAATATATACCATCAAGTCCATCAGAGATAAGAATGTTGTGCTTCATGTTTATGTTGAAGAATTAAGAGGTATTTTCTGGAACACAGCAGTAATTTAAATGGAAAAGAAATCTGATTTTAATTAAATAAATCAGATTCCCTTGATTTTTTTAAACCCTGAACCATACCAAATTCCAAGTACCTATTTTGAATAGGTTTTGAGAAGAAAAAGCAACTTGAATATTACAATTTTAACATGGTTTGAATAGGCACTATTGTCTCTCTCCTTAAAAATATATATATATATATATGTACATATGTATCTTTTACAAATATATATATATATGTATGTATATATATATATACTGAAGAGCAAAACTGAAAACTAAGGAAAAACTTTAGAATTTAAAACGAAAGTTCCAAAATAACCTGAAGATCAAAACGCGCAACGCAGCAGTTTTGAAAATTCAGAATTCACATTCTATTAAGAAGATACCTAATCAAAAAATACATAAATAATTTTTGACTCACACCAAGTACGACATAGAAAAGGTTATGTATATATATATATCTTTCTTTAAGACAACCCACATCATCATGAAAAAATTGCATTACATTATTTCTTTTTTATTACCGAAGCTTTTGATGAGTGTTTGTTTCATGAAATGACACCCGTGATTTCCACACATGAGAAACATTGGAAATCACACACAATTTACCTTTTTTTTTTTTTACATAATCTACATTATGTGTCATACTTTCTGTATCTTTTGCAAGTGCAATCAGAATGCAAATAAGATATTCTATAATTTTAAGTATGCTTGGAAGGAATTAATTGATTAACTTATACCACTTTTCATGTGACTTTCCATTATGAAAGAATGCTTTGAAGGGCACTAACATAAAAGTAAAAAAAATTCAATTGCAGGAGTTTCATTGTTACTCCACCCTAAGGTTCATATCTGTATGATTTTCCCTAAAACAGGGTGTTTAACAAATCAATAGGAAGAAAGTTGAAAATCTAGTTCTGCAATTTAACGCATACCGCCCAGGTGTACTGTGCATTTTAAGTTTCCTTGCTGCAAAGCTGTCAAAATTTTCGTTTCTTTTGTCTCTGGTGTTTTTGTTTTACAATGATGATTTCCTTTCAAAAAATGTAAAAGGACCACCCCTCAATTCATTTGCCAGAACCAAATATGACAATGCAGTAAAGAATGCAGTCTAAATGGTTTTTCCTCTTAAATTGCAAATTCCTTGATGCACACATTGTTTGTAAAAGAGTGAAGTACCACTTTTTCCAGTGCAACTTTTACAGCATTTCAGTAACAAGAGTGAATATTGGGATGTTGGACGGATGCAACAAACTTTCTTCTGTGAATGTAAATATAAACATAGTTTTAGGTTGCTTTCATTTCAATAGCTGCATTGAATGATATAATTGAGTAGCGAAATTGACTGATAAATTGTGCAATATTCACATCGCTGGTTTTGTACCAAAGCTTGTATCTGCAGTATTTAAGCATTATTGGGATATTATCACAAGAAAAAAAATACGTTTTCTTCTTTGTTTTTCAATTACTCCATATTAATTGCCATTTTTGAGGATTTGTTTGTAGTCATTCATTGAATTCACGGATCACAGTACTTACAAGAACAAGTGTCCGTGAATTCTTTTCACAAAATTCTCTAGCGATGTAGTAAAATATTTCCTGAATGGGTTTTGTAGGTTGTACCAGTGTTATTATGGCACAATAATTTTCTTTGGCATGCTCCTTTTTTGGATTTATTTTAACAAGCATTATGAGTCATGAACATGTGTTGATGTTGTCTCTCAGATTACTTTGTAAGACTATACCAGGGTTTAAAAAAATTTAAAAATCATATTTATTTGATTTAAATTAGATTTATTCAATTAAAATCATTTTTTTTTTATTTAAACCACTGTTGTGTTTCATTTCAACTTTAAAATACCTTTTCATTGTTCAACATATTCATGAAACATAACATTCTTCTCTATGATGGAATTGATGGCAATTATTTTTAAATTTAAGCAACACTGCATAACAAATAATGAATAAAAGTGCAGTAAGAAGAAAATTGTGCCGCCCCGGTGGCGCAGTGGTCTAAGGCGCTGGCCTCTGATCATTCGTCCGTAAGGGGTCCGGGTTCGAATCCCGGTCAGGCATGGATGTTGTGTTTGTCTTACTGCACTGGCTCTCTCCCTTCCCTGGAACCAGTGACCCTAAATTAGGGACGGGCGACTGCTTATAGCCCATTGAGTTGCTCACGGTGGTCGTTAAACCTCCAATCAAAAAAAAAAAAAAAAAAAAAATTGTATTTCTTAATGTCGTGCATTATGCGTACTCTACTGATTTATGTCTACTAAACTTTTCAATGATTACTGCTATGCAAATGATGTTTTGTATTAAAGAAATATATTCTTCATACATTTAAAAATGAATCCGAATGTGCACAACTTGTATAAAACAAAAAAAGAAGTGTTAGTCATTTTACTACTAGTGTAGTTTAAAAAATCTACAGCTTACCCATTAAATTTGAATCATAAAAGCTTCAAAATAATAATACATTGATTGAAAAAACATGACTTCCTGAGTAAATTTTAATTGAATTTAAAAAAAATAAAAAAAGTGATTAGAGAAATTGTTTGTTCAGCAGTCTGAACAAAAATACAAGTTTTACTGCTTTTTCAATTCCTAGCCTATTTCTTAATTTAAAATGCACAATGTTAAATGTCAAAAAAATTCTTTGAATTTCAGCCAAAGCAGATGTTGTTATTAGTAATTGCAAAACACTTTCCAGTTATTATTTTTTTCTATGGATTTTTTCATTGTGAAAAAGGAATTCCACCAGTCAAATTTGCTGCAAACTGCAGTTTTTCTTCTATCATTGTTTCAACAAATATTGTCAGAAGCTTAATGAGAATAGACAGGAATATGTTTCCATATTTTTTTGTTGGCAAATTGAAAAGCAACTTCTTTTTCTCCAGGCATGATAGTCATATCCATGTTTTTTGCTTGAAGATGAAGATCAAAGAGGCAGGCCAAAAACATGCTGAAGACAAAGCTTGACCATTTATTTTATGAAACAATTTTTATCGCTTTTCATGTAAAGTATCATTTAATACAATTTCCAACTTTTCCCATACTACAACTGCCTCGGAAATTATTTGCAACCGTTCCTCTGGATTCTATAAGGAGCATTGGCTGTTGTTTGTTATATTACCAATAAATCATCTGGAATTTTCTTCATGTCCAAATAAATTACCTTTTCTTCAATTTTAAATTTAATATTGCCATCTTTATTGTTCTCCATTTTTGTCATGAGTATCGGCCTGTTATTGATGTTACTTCTTAAACAGTCGTACATGGAATTCCAGCATATATCCTGGGACTATACAAGAGCTAATCCACCAGCTTGTTGATATGCTGCTCATTACAAAAAATCATGATTTTTAAATACTTCACAATTTGTGTAACCTGCTCCTTGATGTTTGAAATCTTGTAGGTCTTTTGCGAGAAGGTTTAAAATGTGAGTTGCGCAACCATATCAGATTACACCAACATTATTGTCCATTTCTTTCCTCATCTCCATCATATTTGAAGCATTGTCTGTTACAAAACTCCTGATTTTACACTGGAATTTTTTTCTACTGATTTCAAACTCTGCATAGAAATTTGTTCAAGGTAATGACTTGCGTGGGGACTACCAGAAGTGTCAAAACTGTCCACTAAATAGACATCACCATCTGAAGTTGTTACACAAGAACAAACTGGTTCATTATGGACATTGGACTACCATCTATGCTCATGTAGACTATCTTATCTTTTAAAGACTGGCAACATTTTACAACAATTCTCCATTATCAAAAACCTTATCAAACAACCTGCTACATCCTGTTCTGTTGTGGCTATAGCATTTCAGTAAGGTTCTTGAATTTGATTTTTAACCGCATGAAATGGAGAGTTTGAATGATAATAAATCACTTGAGCATTTTGTAGATCAAACATTTTTTTTTTTTTTGGTTCAGCTGTGGTTCTTGTCACAAATGAATCCATTTTCAATTTTTTTAAACTTTTCTCTGCTTTCACAGATTTAGTGGTTGCTTTGGGTACCAATGGCAATAATTCCCTTTTATGTTGGGATTCCTTGCCAGGTGAAGCATCATACACTTCAGCATGCCTTAAATTAGTTGAAGTGCTCAGTTGATTGTCAATAACTTCATTTGTACTTAATGAACACAATGAGTAAATGGTTTTCATGAGTGCAATAAGTCCCTGGATTTTTTTTTTTTATTTTTTGCACAGTTTGCACTTAGCACATGAACATTTGCTGCAGTTTTAATTTCTCCAAAATGGTTCTAAATGATACCTTTTTTCATTTCAGCCATGCTCACTCTTCAACACTTGTCCTAAAATGTGCTAAGCACTAAAACGCTTAATCATATAGTACAGAGGCAACATGAAAGTTAAAATCAGGGCAGATTTATATAACTGTATTATTGATAATGTGCAGTTAATACTCTCTTCATCTTTGTTTAAATGTGTTACTTGCCTGTGGGAGCAACAAATGAACATTTTTGTTCATAGCTTTTTTGTTGCTGCTGTTATTGTTTTTCCAAATGTAGTCTTTCTCTAAAGCAAAACATTTATCTAACATACTTGGAAATACAGCATTTCTCTAGTTGTTCATGATGGAACATGAGTGATTAATCAAAGTTTGAATTTTTCTGTTTTGTGGAATTTGAAAGCAGTAAAAAACAAGTTTCACCTAATGGGGAATCGTGTTTCTGCATAAGGCTGCCATATCAAGTGATTCACGTGTTTGAAAAAGACTTATTTACGAATATCAAACATAGCAAGCCATGTGTTTGGAATTTCAAAGCCATTGTAACTACTGATGGTTTCACAGAATCAATGGCCGTATCATAATCAATAAAATCCATACAAAATGGAAGTTCATTTTCCCTCGTTCTTTCAAGTAGTTCTCTCAATACATGAGCATGATCTATAGTGTTATAGTCACTCCTGAATCCAGCTTGTTTTCTTGGTTGAGCCATGTCTAGTGTTGCCTTCAAGCAATGTGAAGGAACCATAGTGAAGATTTTATAAACCACTGATAGGAGACAGATAGGCTTATAGTTCTTGAAATCCCCGGTGTCACTTTTTTCATGTAGCAGGATCATTTCAGCATTGTTCTGATCCTCAGGAATCTTCCCTTCATTGAGGCATATAGTGAAAACTTGGGCGAGTGTAGTTTCAATTTCTCCACTTGATTCTTGTATAATGACCACAGTAATTCCATCTTCTACTAGAACTCTTCCCCGTTTCATGTTCTTAATTGGATATGTAATTTCTGCAGGGAGGATTGGATTGTCTTTGGTACTGGTAGCTGTCGTAATGTCTGGAATAGATGTATCATCCCTTTCATATAGTTTTGGATGGAAATCTTTCACCCTTGTCAAAATTCTGCTTCTATTTCTTGTTAAAGTACTATCTTTTCTCAGAGCCATAATCTGTTTCCTTCCCTTACTGAGATGTCTTTCTGCTCTCTTCAGGCTTTGGTTGTTTTCAATTGCTTTTCTCACTAGTGCACAGTTGAATTTCCTTATGTCTTCAGTAACACTTTTTCGTACTGTCTTGCATAATTCTATAAATTCTATTTTGGAAGTGACATCTTCTGTTGTTGTCCCCATCTCTGTTCTTATTTGCATCAGCATTTTTGTTTTTCCTGATATTTTTTCATATGCAACTTGTTCTTAGTACCACATATTTTTTAACTTCAGAGATGTCTATTTCTTCTGATGTTAGACCTCCTAGAGAGGACAGTCTGTTCCTCAGTTCCAATTTGAAGGTATGATGCTTTTTAAGGTTGGCCGCCCCGGTGGCGCAGTGGTCTAAGGCGCTGGCCTCTGATCGTTTGTCCGTAAGGGGTCCGGGTTCGAATCCCGGTCAGGCATGGATGTTGTGTTTGTCTTACGGCACTGGCTCTCTCCCTTCCCTGGAACCAGTGACCCTAAATTAGGGACGGGCGACTGCTTATAGCCCATTGAGTTGCTCACGGTGGTCGTTAAACCCTCCAATCAACAACAACAACTTTTTAAGGTTGACCATATCAATACGTTTTGTTTGTTTTATGAGCTTGCCATGTTCGAGATTAGTTCAAGATTACTTATGGTGCGTCGTGGAAAGGTCCATTCGCAACCAAGATCATTCACCTGCGAATACCAGGGAATTGTAGGCGGCTATTCAGACATTATGGTTCAACATCTCTCCAAAAGTCTTCCGGTCGCTTTTGAATTCGATGCCACGTCGAGTTGCTGCACTTCGCTGGGCTAGAGGTCCTACACGATACTACGCACGTATCCCATGACTTTTGGCATATCGGTGTACGTGAACAACTCCAAGGGCCGTAAATAGTCGCCCGCCCCTAATTTAGCTTCACTGGCTCCAGGGAGCGAAGTGAATAAGAGATTTAAGGCAAACAAACAACCCATGTCTCATACGGGATAGAACCGGGTATATCTCGGACGAATGGTCAGAAATCAGCACTTCTTCACCGGGGCAGCATATTCATAATCGGGCTTTTGTAATTTTCTATACATATACGTGCATTCTTCTCTACAACACCGGCCCGGCGGCCAAGTGAACTACAAAAAACTGCACATGTTCAAGCAAAGTATTCCATAAGGTAAAGGGTATACAGCGTAAAAGATTTTTTTTTTTTAAATCAGACATTTGGATGCAGAGATATGGAGAAAAACAAATTTCACATTTGCTCCCTTAACGGTGATTTTGTGCATAGTTTTGAGAAAGAAATATACGCAAAAATCCTTTCATATTAAGTAGTATCTTACCGGAGAAGACTTGTTGATTCAATCTGGTTTCCAGATGCACATATATTGCTGAAAATATGCAGCAAACGGAAATTTAAACTTATTCCCTATAGTGACTCACTTGCGCGCTAAGAAAAACTTGAAATTATTAGGTGTGCAACTTAGTTCTCGGCCCCTAACCGCAAGCGATCATAGAACGTCGGCCAATGCAGATATCTGTGTGCGATAATCCAACAGCTTTCCAGGCACCCGTAACCGCTCAGCGCTATCCAACAGCTTTCCAGGCCACCGTAACCGCTCACAGCTATAGTGACAGAAGGGACGAAAGTTGACGGTGAAAGCAATGTCGTTCGAGAAGCAACATTTGAGGCACTGCCTCCTGTTCGCGTTTCAGTTGAAAAAAGTGCCGCGGAAACCCAGCAAATGATCTGTGCTGCTTTTGGTGAGGCTGCTGTGTCCTACACTACGTGTAAGAAGTGGTTTAAGCAGGGAAATTTCGTTCTCTGTGATGCATGACGTCCGGGACAGCCACAGAAAGTTGACGATGAGGAACTGGAACAACAGTTGGACACGGATCCCTGCTGTCCACACAGTCGGAGCTCGCAGGAACTCGGGGTAACACTGCAAGCCATTGCAAAGCGCCTGCACAAGCTTGGACGGAATCACAAGGAGGCAGTGGCGGCTCGTGGTGTAAAATGCTGGTGAGGCGAACGGTCTTGATGTAAATGTAAAACAGTAAAACATATGTTATTGAAAAATATATAAATTCGTATAACGTTATACGAATATATAAATAATCAATAGCTTCACCGGTGAGTTGGCAGGTCTGGACTTTTGTTTCGACAGAAATCTCTTTTTCTCTGGAGAAGCTAAAAGGTCACTCTCCAAACTACAAGACCAATTTATTTTTACCACTACGGATAAAGCTAGCAATAATTTTGCAATTATCTGTAAGAAGTTCTATTTTGAATTGTTAACTATGGAACTCAATAATAGAGTAACATACGAGCCCGTAAGTTATTCTACCAAGCAGTTAGAAAATCGGTTTAAGGCATTCTTCAAGAAACTTAAAATTCCACAAACTAGAAGATATGAGCCTGAATTTCCATTTCTTTTTGCAACGGTTAAGTTTCATAAGGATCCTGTGAAGTTCAGGTTCATAGCTAGTGGAGTAAGGAGTCATAAAAAGAAAATAGATCTTGCTTTTGAAGATGTCTTAAAGAAGGTTTTGAAACACATTAGAAACTGTTCTAACTTGATGTACAGAGATTTTTGGATAATTAATAATAATGCAGAAGTAATTTCTACTATACTCAAAGTTTGTCCCCTAGATATTAATAGTTATGATTTTGAAAACCTATATACTAATCTGCCTCTATCAGATATAATCACTACCTTTAAAGAGCTGTATGCAGAATTTAAACTTAACCAATTTGTTAATGTAGGAACTTGGAACTCTTATCTCAATTGCTGCATAAAAAATAACCATATCTTATATAATAATACTCTCTATAAGCAAGTGAACGGTATTCCCATGGGAACATCAACGTCCACGAATATCGCTAATCTATTCCTGTTCTTTGAGGAATATAAATTCATTAAAAATCACCCCACCTGCTCAGATAACTACCTTTACACTTTTAGATATATTGATGATCTGCTGTGTATCAATAATTCAGAAGTTATAGAGAGTGATTTTGATAATATCTATCCTAGCTCTCTTAACTTATGTAAAACCAACCACAGTAATCAGGAACTTGAGTTCCTAGACTTAAGCATTAAGCTCAACAGAGGTAACCCATCTATTAGCCTCTTTGATAAAAGAGTTAATTTTCCTTTCAAAGTAATTAAATATCTACACTGGAATAATAACATTTCAACCAAAGTAATTGAGAATGTACTAATTTCTCAGGTCCTAAGAATTTCAAGACTTTGCAGCAACAATTTGGACTTCAATTACCACATTAATATACTATTAGAAAGTTTTCTAGAGAACGAAATTCCTTCTTCTTTCATCAAAAGAACTTTAAGAAAAATTATTCTGAATAATAGAGTAAGGTTGGCAGATCTGCTTTAATTTTCTACACAGTTAATAATATGATTCTGACCAATCAAAGCCGTAAGGAAGTTGGCTAGAGGATGCCTATTAACTACCTAAAGGAACCTTAGTGCTATGGATATGACGGTCCTATTAAAACAAAAAATTAAATAATATAAACAAAATCACAAAAAGCTTAAAAATCTGTTTATAAAAGAAAATAAAAACAAATAAAAAAGAAAACTAGTTATTCATCACTAGGATAGCTATACTAAAAATAGTAAAACCAACATTAAAATTAATAAGATTCTGATTAACCTATAGAAGCTCACTAAGGTGATTTAATACATGCAAAGATTATTAAATACACTACTCGTGTATTTTATAATATTTCTCATGTATTCTGGAGAGTTAATTCTGCTCTTTCTGATCATACAGATCCACAGTCTTAAGTTTATATATTTTTTTCTCTGGTTAAAATCTCCGCGTGTTGGTTTCTTGCTGTATGAGGAGGCCATCAGCCCCACCCTCACTGCCCCCAGCGACTAGGGAGTGGCGGAAGAGGTCAGCCATGTTCTACTCTTCTGAGGAGAAAGGTTTTGTCACACAAGAGGTAAGCTCTCTTCCTTGTTTTGGGGTTCTAGGTTTTATAAGTTCAATGTTTGTACTTCATGTACTTTTTCTCTGTTGTTTTTTAGCTTTTCAGCTTTTAGGCACTGGCTTGTCTGTTAACATTTTTGCGGATTTTAACTCTTTCTTTTCTTTGTAACTTTGCGCGTCTTTTGGGGTACCTAGGAACAGAAGATGGCTAAGCTTGTTCCTTTTCTATGCGCTGTATTTTCAAAGTAGTTAAGTTCTTAATAACTAATTAATTA
Source organism: Macrothele yani (assembly GCA_039090855.1). Classification (NCBI taxonomy): domain Eukaryota; kingdom Metazoa; phylum Arthropoda; class Arachnida; order Araneae; family Macrothelidae; genus Macrothele; species Macrothele yani. The sequence goes on along the minus strand of CM077009.1, from coordinate 141,338,236 downwards.
TGCACTTAAAGCACTGCTGAAATACTTTGTACATATTGCAACTAACTGTTTAAGGTATATAACTTTCACAAAGTTTTCTTTAGTTAATTATTGTCTTTAACTTATTCTCGTTGTCGTGCTGTCATGAGTTGTAGAGTGGGGGGTTTTAGACTCAAGTTTTCTTTCAAAAATCTGTTTGTTAAAAATTAATATTTCCTTTTTTAATTGCAATGTAAAAATTTGGATTTCTTTTGCATTGATTTTCAGGTTTAAATTCTCTCTCAAACGAACTTGGCAATTCGTTATGGCTGAAAATCATTTCTAATTATTATGTCACTCTCACAGCTTGAGTTCTCTTTGATCTTCTTCTCTCTGTTTAATAGTAACAGATGAAGAGCATGGGTCGGGCCAGGAAGGTTAATGGATGCAAGCGAAATTGTTAACTAGTGCTAGGTCATGCAACTCTACGGAGGACATGACATGTATATATTTTTTAAACTATTTTAGGTGGGAATGTTACTTGCATCTATGGCCTTGCAGAAACCCATTTCCAACTAGGTCTTTGTGGAAGTGAGAAAATGCAGAGTTTTTGCTGGTCCTTGATAAAGCCAAGGCTCAGTATTCTCGACACCTTCTACATTCAATTGTTTTATTTTATTTTTTTATCTTTTCTCCTTTTACTCACACAGGTAGATACATAACCTTTTCTATGTTGTACTAGGTGTGAGTCAAAATTATATATGTATTTTTTTGCATAGGTATCTTCTTAATAGAATATATATATATATATATATATTAGTATATATATATATATATATATATATATATATCCCTTATTAAGCGAGACAGTTAGCTTTTTCTAAGTACGTTTTATAGATAATTTCCCTATTTAAATTCTTTGATTTTTATATAACTCGGAAAGCAATATAATTTCTTGATAATAGAAGAGAAAGTAAAGCAAAGCGGCCAAAGAAGTTGCTTTGTTAAATTTTTATTAAAACAACTATAATTTATTGCATTTTCTTCATTTTATTAAATTAGCTTCATTTTGTATTAATATTCAAGATGTGCGTACGTACCAATAAGAAAATATTTGTCGAAGCGCCCCCCCCAAAATTGTTATATGTACTTATACACAGTTATACAGCAGAAGTGCAACCCCCCCCTTCAAAAAGTTTAATGTCAAAGGCAGTATCACCCATTGGATATCTTTGAAGCCCTGGGTTCGAGTCGGCTGAATCATTAAAATCCGCTGAGATTCGGAAGTCTCGTTAAGCCATTGGTCCAGGGTAGTGTTGGAAATAAAATTATTTAAAATAAATTTAGTCCAACATGCACGTGCATAGATAGCCCCAGGGGATAGCGGGAGGCAATCTCAAGCCTTGTGACGATACTTAGGCCCCAGGGGATATAGGGGGTCGGAAATGTTGAAGGGTCAGTTCCCAAGGAGGGAGCGAAGTGACGTTCCCCGGACGGATTAGATGAATTCCAGACTGGTCAAGTGACCTTGGCATCCGCGGGCAAGGTGAAGCTCAGAAGGTCAGAAGGTCTTCCCTGGTCAAGAGGAGTGGAGTGCGTGTAGCGACAAGGGACAGACGTGGGTAGTGAGTGCCGAGTATGACGAGAGAGAGATGAAGTATGCCCAGCGTTGACAAACGGAGAACCGAGTTCGGATAGCGCCAGTCAGCTCAATTAGGTGGATATGCCCAGTGTTGAAAACCTGAAAGACATATGGAGATACCAGATAAGTTATTTTTCTTTTCCCTGTTATTGCATGTACTTGCTTAAATTAATTCATAACCCTATTCAGAGCACGTGGCGTGTGTATTGGTCATGATCAAACAATGAAAACCCAGTTAGCTAGGTAAAACATTTAGGTAAAGCATAGGAGAAAAGGAACTAGAAGTAAAATGAATCACTAAGCTTTGCACTTATATATGTATAGATAGATGTATGCAGAAATGATCGGAGACGTTATAGAGAAAATCGTAATAAGAGTAAATTTTATGTGTAAGGTATTGTTAACGGCTGCACCCACGCACGTGGTACCTTAGTGTTCCTAATTCTCACGTATTAAACTATTTTGATTACTTCCACATAAGATTCCTGTTTGTTTTCCTTATAATCACACAAGACATAAGTTAAGGTATGTGTAAAACAAGATATGTGTTTATGTTTCTGATTTCTTTCACGAGCGGCACCTTTACTCCCCCACCATTCCAGTGACGGGATAAAGGTGAATCACAACGCCGTGCTTTATTATATGCCAGTACATATAAGGGGCACGTTTTTGTCCATATACGATCACTGTAGAACAAAAGTCCCATAGTTATAAAAAGGCACGATAAAGTAAATTTAATCGGTAAATGATCTGTAATTGATGCACCTATAATTTGTTCATAATAATAAATATAACAATAAAATTAACACCTTGTATTTACCATTGATGACAGTAACACGTGTTCCAGTGAATAGCATTAACACGTGTGCCATTGTTCATAACTTTAAAACGTGTTCCGTATTGGAATGTGACGTTGGTACCGATTAACGTTTGAAGATAACTATGGTGAATTGGTTAAATATTTGTTTATAACATATGATTATTCCTATGATAATAACGTTTCAAATAATTGTATATAACATTGGTGCCGTGACTTTTGAGCCATTCGTGCTGTCACGTATTTTCCCCGTCGCAGTACGGATTGAATGGGTTTTCTTTTCTTCATGTGTAGCAGTTCATTATTTTCTTTTGTTGTATGCATCATGCAATTGTTTTCTTAAGGTGTTATTTTGACAACTTCATTACTAAGAGTTAGGTAAAAAAGCAATTGCATGTTGTAGGGATAAAGGTATTATTTTAATTGGTATTAGTGTATAACTTAGGTATTAAACTTCTATTAAAAATGTCAGGCTCCTCCGTTCAAGATTCCATGCAGGAGTTGCAATTTATTGCATCAGTACTTCCACTGATTCCCGAATTCTCTGGAAACGATAAGCTTATTCCAGCTTGTTTCTTGTTCGAAGCAATAGAGGGATTAGAATCAGTCACTAATTGGTCAGAAAAAGTAAAAATTTTTGTAGCAAAAGCTCGCATGACGCAAGCAGCTTTAGGATTTTTGAGTGAATCTCCCCATGTTAGACAGCTTGATGATTACAAGATGTTTAAATCAGCAGTGATAAAAAGGTTTGCCAATAACCAACCTCTAGTAGTGGCAATACAAAATTTTAATTCTTGCAATCAAAGACCAGAAGAGTCGGTCGCCCAGTATGAATCACGTCTAAGAGGATCAGCGCATTCTTATCTTGGCGCACCGGTCTCAGGGGATGAGCAGGTTAAGGCACTGGTTGATTCAATTATGTTATCACAATTTTTAGCAGGTGTGGAAAGAAGTATTCAAACAGAGGTACTTTCGAAAGGGCCTGCAAATTTCGATCAAGCAGTACAAGATGCACTGCTTGCTGAGGCAAATCGACATATCATCACAAAGAGTGTCAATTCTGCCGATGATGCAGATCAAATCCCTCGAGAAAGCGCCCCAGGCGATGCTAATGGTATTTCAGAACCTTGTCCCATGTTTCAGCAATACATCGTGCAGCAAAATGCACTTATCAGTACCTTACGAGAAGAATCACAACAAATGAGTGAAAGATTAATGAAAGCCGAGAATGAGCTATCAAAATTGCAATCAAAAATTAATGAAAGTCAAAATTATGAGAATTCCAGATATAAGGCTAGGCGAAATTTTGTTAATGTCAGATGTTTCGGATGTGGTGCATTAGGACACCCAGTTAGCAGATGTAATCAGCAATCAAATAATTTTGGAAACCAAAGACAGGGAGATAGAGCCCCATTTCGTGTCCCCCAATCTTCAGGTCACGGAGCGCGGGATACAAATGGCGCGGGTCATTTTAATCCTCGCGGAAATTTGTACCAGAGACAAAACAGGAATAACAACCAGGGAAATGTAAACACTGCAGTTGTCAATACGTTCCACATCCAGAGACATAGAAGTTTTCCGTTAGAGCAGAATAAGCATTTTGATCAAACAAATAGGAATGCTAGACCACATTACGTAACAAATCAGAAACAACGTCAGGCTTATGACAACCTCCGTTGTTTTGGATGTGGAGCTGTAGGCCACAAAGTGAGATTTTGCAGAGGGAAAAATAATTACAGAAATCCATTTCCCTCAAGACCTAGTCAGGGTAGGCATTTTTACAATAAGTATAATAAACACCAGCGTGCTCAAAGTTCCCCAAAGCCACGTGTTACTCAAAATGAAGAGGCTCAAGAGAAGGTCCAGATTTTGACAATAGTTGATTCCCGAAGTAAGAGCAAAGCAAGCGTAGATAAAATCTCAACAGCTGAATCCACTACAGAAATTGTACATAAGCAACGTAAAAATGAAAAAGACAACTTAGAATCCCCCCAGATTGTGAAGAACAGTAAAGAGAAGTCAGTAACGAATCCAGTTCGTTCTTCCTCACAGTCATTCGCAAATCCTCATAATCCACTTAACGAAAAATGTGAAGAACAAACTGCAGAATCGCCATTTGATCTTTCACAGTTATTAGGAGTACAGGACGATAAAGATCCTTTTAAGTTAAAGCAGCCAAGCAAATCTTGTTCGAGACAGAAAGGTGCAAAGCAATAGAAGAGCTGCAGTTTATTTCATTTACCACCCCCTCCCCGCAGCCCCAATTCCAGTAGCAAATCTAATTCGGATCTTTATTACATTTATTTGATAGATTTAGTAATTCATTATTGTAGTTAGAAGGCATTTTAAACGGAAGTTAGTAAGTCAGAATGTTTTATTATAGGATTAGCATATATCTCTTAATATTAAAGCAAAAGGTGGAAAATTCACTAGTATTTTGTGTAATATATATGTATAAAATTGTCTCGAGTTCGGGTATTATTGTTTTCCATTCCGTATTTCAAGTATGTTTCAAGTCTGTGTGTGGTTAGTGCATAGAAAGGTGTGTAAAAAAAAAAAAAGGAAAATTCTTAACTGGTTAACTAACGTTATGTTATATCTGAATATTCCCCCCAGGAACACATGGTTATCTCTTGTGGAGGTGTATGCACGAAAAATTCGTCAAATACAAATTTAATAGTGATATTGGCAAGTGTAATTTTAAATATTAATGTTAATAATGTTTAGGTGCAGCGTGAAGGTATTGATTAATTGGGTTGAGCGGATCTATCTTTGCTTGGGAAGGAAAGAATAGTGTAAATCTAAGATATTAGATATACAACTATTCTGAAAATAATAATGATAATGAATGTAGATAAGGGTAAATGAAAATTAAACCACTGGGTAGTTGACTTTGTTTCGATTGACGGATCACACTGCCGCGTCTAGTCTGGGTAGTGACAGAGCGGTACAGTGCGTAATCAGGGGAAGAGAGAAGGTTATAGAAAAAAAATCAAAGTGTGAGTAAAGTCAGTGTGTTCCATGTGGTGGTGAACAAAAAGAATCACGTGTTGGTGGACAAAAAGAATCACGTGTTGGTGAACAAAAAGAACCACGTGTTGGTGGACAAAAAGAATCGCGTGTTGGTGAACAAAAAGAACCACGTGTTGGTGGACAAAAAGAATCGCGTGTTGGTGGACAAAAAGAATCGCGTGTTGGTGAACAAAAAGAATCACGTGTTGGTGGACAAAAAGAATCACGTGTTGGTGAACAAAAAGAACCACGTGTTGGTGGACAAAAATAATCGCGTGTTGGTGAACAAAAAGAACCAAGTGTTGGTGAACAAAAAGAATCACGTGTTGGTGAACAAAAAGAATCACGTGTTGGTGAACAAAAAGAACCACGTGTTGGTGAACGAAAAGAACCCTGTGTTGGTGAACAAAAAGAGCCACGTGTTGGTGAACAAAAAGAACCATGCGTTGGTGAACAAAAGAACTATGCTTCATACGAGAACTAAAGTGCAGCAGTGATTGAAACACCGTTTTCTTTTCCCAAACTCAAACAACAGGAGGATATTCAAGTAATGATGCAAGCTTTTGAAAATAATGAACGGATCGCACGTGGCATGCGTAATGTAAGCGTGCTGGTGTATCCAAAGACGGTCGTAATTACTGTGAATGCAACGCATTTTTTCATGTGGATGACCTACAGACTAAATAAAGTGCTACATTGACAGCGAAGACTTTGTTGTGCTATGTGGTCAACAGGTAGTGAAAACGGTATGGCCAATGAGCGGTGTGGTGTTTAAAAGCACAAAGGACAGTGTCAATGAGGGCGCATGCAGAGATGAATAAAACACAGGTGAAATGATTTTGCTGTTATTGTGTTCCAGGTCAAAGAGACCTTGGTGAATAACCCATGTTATAGGTGACTGTGGACGAATAATACTAGTTAAACATATACGTACAGAGCAAAGTGTTCTACAGCTAATTTTATTACCAGCATATAAAAAGCACAAATCAGGTGACAATGTTCTCCAAATATTGCGAACTGCCAGTGATATTGGTTTGATGTCTGATAACTTTTTGTGTGAATTGTGTGTGAATCGCAGAACTGAACGTAAATCGAACAATTTCACCTTGTCTTACTTTCCACCAGAAAAAAAATTAAGTCAAACAATAAAACTCAAGAATCGGTGGACGTGGACAATGACAATAAAAAAAAAATTTTGAATATAAAAGCAAACAAACAAACGGAAAAGCGTTTGGCAGTTAAATGTGTTACTGATACTTGGTCAGCAACAGCTCAAAGTGTACTAAACGACACGTGCATGTAAGCTTCAGATGCCAGCAGTATCACTGAATTGATATTTTTTAGATATGTATTGTGGGTGCAGGACCGTAACAGTTAATTAATTTTTGTGTTTGAAAAGTGTATTGTGTATATGTGTGATTATGAATATTTTATATAATTTCATTGCTATATGTATATATAAGTGCACATGAGGAAAAAGATAGAGGATTACTAGGTAAGGATGGAGTAGTCTATCCGTGCGTGTAGTTTTTCCCCCAGCATTCCTTTTGGCCCCCCATAAAGATTACATCTGGTAAGGGAGGAATGTTGGAAATAAAATTATTTAAAATAAATTTAGTCCAACATGCACGTGCATAGATAGCCCCATGGGATAGCGGGAGGCAATCTCAAGCCTTGTGACGATACTTAGGCCCCAGGGGATATAGGGGGTCGGAAAAATTGAAGGGTCAGTTCCCAAGGAGGGAGCGAAGTGACGTTCCCCGGACGGATTAGATGAATTCCAGACTGGTCAAGTGACCTTGGCATCCGCGGGCAAGGTGAAGCTCAGAAGGTCTTCACTGGTCAAGAGGAGTGGAGTGCGTGTAGCGACAAGGGACAGACGTGTTTAGTGAGTGCCGAGTATGACGAGAGAGAGATGAAGTATGCCCAGCGTTGACAAACGGAGAACCGAGTTCGGATAGCGCCAGTCAGCTCAATTAGGTGGATATGCCCAGTGTTGAAAACCTGAAAGACATATGGAGATACCAGATAAGTTATTTTTCTTTTCCCTGTTATTGCATGTACTTGCTTAAATTAATTCATAACCCTATTCAGAGCACGTGGCGTGTGTATTCGTCATGATCAAACAATGAAAACCCAGTTAGCTAGGTAAAACATTTAGGTAAAGCATAGGAGAAAAGGAACTAGAAGTAAAATGAATCACTAAGCTTTGCACTTATATATATAGATAGATGTATGCAGAAATGATCGGAGACGTTATAGAGAAAAATCGTAATAAGAGTAAATTTTATGTGTAAGGTATTGTTAACGGCTGCACCCACGCACGTGGTACCTTAGTGTTCCTAATTCTCACGTATTAAACTATTTTGATTACTTCCACATAAGATTCCTGTTTGTTTTCCTTATAATCACACAAGACATAAGTTAAGGTATGTGTAAAACAAGATATGTGTTTATGTTTCTGATTTCTTTCACGAGCGGCACCTTTACTCCCCCACCATTCCAGTGACGGGATAAAGGTGAATCACAACGCCGTGCTTTATTATATGCCAGTACATATAAGGGGCACGTTTTTGTCCATATACGATCACTGTAGAACAAAAGTCCCATAGTTATAAAAAGGCACGATAAAGTAAATTTAATCGGTAAATGATCTGTAATTGATGCACCTATAATTTGTTCATAATAATAAATATAACAATAAAATTAACACCTTGTATTTACCATTGATGACAGTAACACGTGTTCCAGTGAATAGCATTAACACGTGTGCCATTGTTCATAACTTTAAAACGTGTTCCGTATTGGAATGTGACGTTGGTACCGATTAACGTTTGAAGATAACTATGGTGAATTGGTTAAATATTTGTTTATAACATATGATTATTCCTATGATAATAACGTTTCAAATAATTGTATATAACAGTAGGCCGCGCTTTGTTATTAACAGCTGTAAACCCCATCCCTTAGGGCTCCATCCCATGCCATTTATACAAATATTATTCAACAGTAATGGAATAAAATTATAGAAATATATGAAACACGGCGTGGGGAGTCTTTCTTCACGAAAAAATCCAAAAATTTTAGAGGAAAAATGTACATATACCTCTCTCTATATGTGTGTGGGTGTGTAGTATACGCTACTTTTGCAACAATATTTTTATGAAAACAATTATTTGATAATTTTACAACAAAGAAAGAAATATTTCACCAGTATTCTTTTATGTAATACACTTGAGCGAAAATACGCAATTTGCGCGGTTTCTTTAGCTAGTCAATGCGTCACTCACATCCCAACGCCAGTCGGAGATCCACTTCTTAAAAAATTCAAAGTAAATCATTTGAATATAATTTTTTTTCTCACGAAGTGTTTCTTGAGCTTGAATAAAAGTCACAGTTCGATTGGCATATTGGTGAAGGTGCATTTAGCACGGGTCACAAACTGAAGTCCAGGCTCGTGGTAACTATGTACAGGAGAAGTCAAGCTAAGGAAGCACATTTCTATATAAAAAAGTATTAAATAATTTAAACCTGGAATTAAAAACAGAGGAATACGATATTAATTTGCTTTGGTCTCGAACAGAATGCTTTCAGTTTATGTTTTATAAATAAGTTCAATTCTGCGATCCTTTTTGGCTGCAAATTTGTCTATGATCAGATCATAAAATGGTTGAGTGGACATTAGATGGTTCAGCAATTCTTTCTCGATTGAAATTTTAGCGAGTGAAGACAAACGATCTTGTGCCGTTGTATTACGGAGGTAAGTCTTAATTCTCTTCAAACAAGAAAAACTCCTTTCAGCAGAAGAACTTGTTGATGCCAGTGTCAATACAAGAGAAAATAATTTGTAGGCCTCTGGCAACACATCTTTCAGCTCGTTTTCTTTCATTGTTTTCAAGGTTTTCTGAACTCTGAGTTCCCTGAAGTTGTGATCATTATATAAAAAATCTAATTCGTTTTTTAGTCGTTGTGTGTCTGTAAAAATGTTTGGATAAATTTTTTTGAGAGTGTTAAGGGCACTGGATGGAAATGACTCTGAATAACTATGGTATTTTGAGCTGTCAACTAGCTGCAGAAACTCGAGCTTTCCCATATCTTCAAATCTGGTATTTATTTGGACTTTTATATATTCATGAATACACTCCATTAAATCATTCTGTATAGTTTTAGATTGTCCAGAAAATAAGCTTCGTATTTCTTCAAAATGTGCTTTTAATTCTGGGGTGCTCCTACGAAATAACATTTGGAACATTTCCTTGAAATTACCTTTATTTAATGAGGAAATAGTTTCATCATGTCCTCGAAAAGGCAGTTCTTGCTTGCTTAGAACGACAACTAAATCGATTATATGTTCCATAAAAAGCCTATTTAGTCTGACCTTTTCATTAAACTTGACTTTATGAAGAGCAGCATTTTCTTTGAGCATATCAGAAATAGTGTTTATGTTTTTTTCCATTCGTTTTAGACCTACGTGGTTAGTTCTATGCTCTTTAGAGCTTTCGTGCAATTTTGCACTACGAGAAAAGTTTTTTAGATCAAAACAACCCGTTGTATTCCACACATTTTTCTTATTGCTCAAAAGTAAACATGGCCAGCAAAAGAGAGTTTGCTTGTAATAGCTACCAGAAAGCCAGAGGAAAATCTCGTACCATGATTTATTGAAAGACCTAAAAAACGATTTGCCGCACTTCTTATCTTTAGATATTGAACTTATTATAGGTGTCGGTCTTCCAGATATGAGAACATCTTTTTTATCATAATCTTTCCAGTGTTTAAAAGGAATTTCTTCCAGAACACAAATCACGTCGTTTATTGGGCCATTCATATTTTCCAACCAAAATCAAAATATGCTGTTTAGTAACAATAACAAAATGAAAAAAGAACATTACTATGAACTAGCAAACACCCGCAGAAGAGAGGATTGAAAACACACTACAAAAAGTTAGATTCAAATACACTCTGACGAATAGTTAAAGCTACGTAGAAATCTTCGTATTCCAAAGCGTATAGAGGCGAACGGCGTCATCGCCTGTGAAACCACTTTTCACAAAGGTCATCTGCTCATTTTCCTGCGCCCATTGGATACACAATCCTTGGGTTCTCCAATAACAGCGGAGATGCGATTCCAGTTTAAGCGAAATGGAGGGTCGCCTCAGAAATTTCCTTTCTCTTACTGGAAGTCCGGCACCTCTTCAGGTAGACCTCGGACCGTGGGTGTGTGTGTGTGTGTGGGGGGGGGGGTTCACTCTGTAGTGCTCTTCTCTGATCCCCAGTTCCCAAAAACCGGCTTCTCATCGAGACGATTCAGCCGGTCGCCTCTTAGCGCTTAAAACATGCACCTGCTTTGCAAAAATAATGATTCATTCCTCTTCTTGAAAGCCTTTCTTTAACCTAATTCATGAATCACAATGTGAATTTCAGTGTTTCATTTATCCTGCAAAGTTCTTATATCTTTGTTACTGACAGAAGGTTTTTTTTTCTTTCTTTCACTTCTCATTCTGCGGAATTTTAGGTGATGCGGTGCCTCAGTTGCCTCATCTGACGGGCCGCCACTGCAAGGAGGGCCGTTGGGGGCCCCACCAACTCACAGCTGCGAACAAGTCTAGGCGCTACGATGTTGCTGTGCCCTTGCTGTCCATATTCAAGAAGAAGGATTTCCTCCACAAGATTTTGACCTGTGATGAGAAGTGGATCCTCTACGATAATCCTAAGCGGCGCAAATGGTGGGTTTATCCACGTCAGCCCACCACCAGTACCGCCAAACGGAATATCCACACCAGGAAGTTGTTGCTGTGCATATGGTGGGATCAACGCGGAGTTGCTCAAACCTGGTGAAACGGTCAATGCTGAGCGTTATTGTCAGCAACTCATTCGTGTGAGTGACGCAATGGAGGCGAAGGGCAGATGGTCGGTCCTGTTGCTTCAGGATAACGCGTTCTCAAACCGCGAAAACGACTTTAAACACGATCACCGACCTGGGATGGGAGATTTTGTCCCACCCGGCGTATTCTTCAGACTTTGCCCCGTCGGATTGTCACCTCTTTCGCTCCCTGCAACATCGCCTGAGTGATACGCACTTCACTTCTGTCGAGGAGATCCGCGCAAGTATTGATGACTTTATCAACTCGAAACAACCCTGTTTTTTCCTCAGTGACATTCGGCAGCTCCCTGACCGATGGCTCAAATGTATCCAACACGACGGTTAGGTACGTATTCGATTTGCTATAATTTGCTCTCAACGGGTCGTGCCTGTGGCCTAGAATTAAGTTACTCACCTAATATATGCCAAAAATTTCGCACCCAAACTCTATTCGACAGTAAAATAAGTTTCAAATCGAACCCTTAGAAGTAGAGATATGATCAAAACTAAGGTATTTTCACCTTAGTTTTGGTCATATCTCAAATCCTTTTCACTGCATTTGTCAAAACAAACGTGTCCCATCCTAGCGCTAAGTAATGTCACCAGCAAATGAGTAAATATGAAGTTGAAAACACATGGAATAATTAATACGGACATAAATCAAACTGTTCTTCCATATAACGTCTCAGGTAAGCCTCAGTTGTTTGGATTTCATTGTCCTGGGTGGTGTAATGGTTATCATACTCGAGCAGAAATCGGGCGATGCGGGTTCGATTCCCGTTCGAAAACGATCAAATTTCTGCGGTTACCCCACATTGAAGAACTACTTGATTTATGTCCGCATTAATTATTCCATGTGTTTTCAACTTGATATTTACTCATTTGCCGGTGATGTTACTTAGCGGTACGATGGGGTGCGTTTGTTTCGACTAGTGCAGTGAAAGTCTGACGTCTGAGATAAGCCTCATTGTCCTGGGTGGTGTAATGGTTACCATGCCCGATTGCAATCGGTAGCTGCGGGTTCGATTCCCGTTCCAGGACGGTAAAATTACATTTTACTCATTTGTTGGTGATATTACTTAGTGGTACGATGGGGTGCGTTTGTTTCGACTAGTGCATTGAACGTGTGACGTCACAGATAAGCCTCATTGTCCTGAGTGGTGTAATGGTTAGCATGCTCGATCGCAATTGGAAGCTGCGGGTTCGATTCCTGTTTCAGGACGATAAAATTTTCAAATTTCTGCTGTTATGTTACAGGGAAGAACAGCTTGATTTTGTCCGTATCACCCGTCACTTCTGTGAATTAAAATAAACTTTATTAGCAAATTAATAGTTTTACGTATCCAACAGTTAGGCACAATAACGTATAAATAATTGCCGATTGAATTTAAACTCCTTTACTGAATTTTTTACCCGTCAACTAAAACTTTTCGCTCGTCACGGACGAGCAGACGACCGCGTTTTTCAAGCCTTATACAGTGCTCGAAATGGGTCGGGTCACCCCGGTAGTGCAGTGGTCTAAGAGATGGCTTATGATCATTCGCCCGAGATGGGTCCGAATCCTGTGAGGCATGGATGTTGTGTTTGTCTTACGGCACTAGCTCTGTCCCTTTCCTGGAACCAGTGACCCTAAATTAGGGACGGGAGACTGCTTGTAGCCCATTGAGTTGCTTACGGTGGTCGTTAAACACTCAATAAAAAATGGGCCGGTATGACATACCAGAATTCGTTTTTTCCTAGTATTTCATACCGACACTTTTTTCACCCGGAATTTACATACCGACACTAATGTTACTAGTCGGCAGTGGCGCAACTCAGCAGTAGCTGGACAATTTGGTGGTACAATTTAACACTGTTGATACATCTCCTCGGTAAAATATTCTGTGACCTTGCTGAAGGCAGCGGTGACCTTTGAACCTTCATCCTTCGGACACTCCCCACTCACGTCCCAAAGGAATGTTGGCTGCGTGTCCAGTGATCTGGTGTGTTGGAATCCGGATTCGGTGGGGGGGGGGGGGCTCAACTCAGTAGTAGCTGGACAATTTGGTGATACAATTTAACACTGTAAAAGAATCTGTGACCTATCTGAAGGCAGCGGTGGCCGCCCCGGTGGCGCAGTGGTCTAAGCGATGGCTTCTGATCATGCGTCCGAAAGGGGTCCGGGTTCAAATCCCGGTTAGGCATGGATGTTGTGTTTGTCTTACGGCACTGGCTCTCTCCCTTCCCTGGAACCTGTGACCCTAAATTAGGGACGGGAGACTGCTTATAGCCCATCGAGTTGCTCACGGTGGTCGTTAAACCTCGAATAAAAAAAAGGTGGCGGTGACCTCTGAACCTTCGCCCTTCGGGCACTTTCCACTCACGTCCCAAAGGAATCTTAGCTGCGTGTCTAGTCATCTGCTGTGTTGGAATCCGGATTTGGGAACCCCTTAGCTCAGCAATAGCTGGACAATTTAGTTCTCTGCGCGCATTCTTAAAACATATCTTTCCTTTGACTATTTTTCTAGCTGACTACCTTCCTAGTGTTCTACAAATTACCATGCAATCCAGAAAGCGAAAGCATAGTTCCTTTAAGGATATTGCAAGCTTTTTCAAAAGAAAGCAAAACTTATAAATACTGAAATAAAAAGTGGTGGGCCGCTCCAGTGGCGCAGTGGTCTATTTTTTTTTTTTTTTTTTTTGATTGGAGGTTTAACGACCACCGTGAGCAACTCAATGGGCTATAAGCAGTCGCCCGTCCCTAATTTAGGGTCACTGGTTCCAGGGAAGGGAGAGAGCCAGTACCGTAAGACAAACACAACATCCATACCTGACCGGGATTCGAACCCGGACCCCTTACGGACGAATGATCAGAGGCCAATGTCTTAGACCACTGCGCCACCGAGGCGGCAGTGGCGCAGTGGTCTAAGCGATGGCCTCTGATCGTCCGAACGGGATCCCGGTGAGGCATGGATGTTGTGTTTGTCTTACGGCACTGGCTCTCTCCTTTACCTGGAACCAGTGACCCTAAATTAGGGACGGGCGACTGCTTATAGCCCATTGAGTTGCTAACTGTGGTCGTTAAACCTCCAATCAAAAAAAAAAAAAAAAAAAGTGGTGGTGAGCTTGGTGACATAGCCTCTCCTTCCGATACTGATTACCTCGTGAATGACGGAGAACGTGAAAATAGAGGCAGCAATATTTACAACGAGGGCATAAGTTTCTGTGTTTTTAACGATGAATTCACCGCATTGGAAAAAAACACATTCAGACTCTCACAAAGATGCAAGTTTTTATTCGCATGATCAGGTAAATGACTGTTTCTCTTTTGAAAAGAAAAATATGTGTTCCAGTTCATCTTTCTCCGCCTGAGTATCAGAAAGTGACAGATTTTTGGCGCCTTCAGTTGAATCTTCAGGTAAATATAGCGACATGGCTTACTTTTGAAATTGTAGGTAGGGGCGGATTGGGACAACCAAACCAGGTCGGAAAATTTTGTCTACCGCTCCATTACAAAAACACACGTACCTGCAGAGGTACACCCCACACACTCCCTCATGAAAAAAAAAATTCTGTTAGAATCTGAGGGAAAGAGAACTGTGGAAACATACATTTTAAAACAAATTCAGTCGAGAACAAATCTCAGCAACAATTTAAAGGTAAAATATTCTTCTAAATCTGCTAATGATTTTTTTTATTGGAGGTTTAACGACCACCGTGAGCAACTCAATGGGCTATAAGCAGTCGCTCGTCCCTAATTTAGGGTCACTGGTTCCAAGGAAGGGAGAGAGCCAGTGCCGTAAGGCAAACACAACATCCATGCCTGACCGGGATTCGAACCCGGACCCCTTACGGACGAATGATCAGAGGTCAACGCCTTAGACCACTGCGCCACCGGGGCGGCTGCTAGTGATTGAATGTAGCATCAAACAACGCTCAAAATGATGTGTTATACCAGACAACTTTCTACCTTGAAAATTTTTGTTTTGACAAAAATCAGAAGACTCTTGGTGGTCCAGTTGCAACTTAAACACCACGAATCAGAGAGTTCAAATGTGTGCATGACACATAACAATTTTTCAACGCAATTATTTTTTAATTTATTTTGTCACTGATCACCTACTACAGGGGTCACCAAACTATTGGAGAGAAGGGCCAAATGGGAAATTGGGTAAAGCTAGGCTGGCCGGATTAAAAAAAATGGTAAATCAAAGATCAATTAATGCAGATATCGTAAATTTTCAATGAACTAATTACCAATATGTAGTCAATGTGTAAGTAATTTTATATGTTCTGTAATTTAACATAGAGGTTTTCAAATAAATATTTCAAGATATTTATACATCTAAAACAAATACAAAGCTAAACTTGCTAAACGACTTTATGACATCTTAAACTAGAGGAAAAACTCAATGGGAAGAAAGGTATTGTTTCTGGAATGATTTAGCTAAATTTCCGATATTTGGTTTCAAATCGGACAACCCAGTTTTTAAAAAGTCTGACATGTGATTGTCGGTCAATCGTGAACGAAGCTTTGATTTAACATATTTCATTCTGGAGAAACTTTGTTCACAAAGATATGTACTGCCACTGCCAAACACAAATCATTTTCCTCGCAAAACTTTTCAGGTGTGCAAAAAAAAAAAAAAAATCCTCCCTCACTCTTCTGAAAGGCACTTTAGTAGTAATAATAAACAGGTTTTAAAATCGAAGCGTCAATCAAACGTTGCTATGATATCCGGCCATGGCTGTGACATATAGCAACTCTCTTTCTCAGTCAGAAAAAAATTAAAATATTGCAGTTAAAATGAATTTTAAAATTGTAAAAATAGAAATTTCCTGGCGGGCCGGATTTCCCCCGCGGGCCGTAGTTTGGTAACCCGTGACCTACTGCATCATCAGTTACCCTATTGGTACCACTATTTACTTTATTAGTATGACCTTCAGCAGACCCATTAGTTTTACCCATATGAACCAGTTCTGTGGTAAATCGTTGTTACTTTTAAGACAAATGAGGGAGAAACACGGTTTTCGTAATATCTCTGTCTGATCGCTTTGTGTATAGGTGGGGAACAGTATGGGGATGATGGGTGATCACAATGGGTACTAGTGTCTCTGTCAAAATTACAAAAGGATGGTTAGAATCTACCAGTTACGCTGGCTCCAAGTCCAACGACCTACGTCTAACTGTAGTTAGCTTTTGTTTAATTAATTTGTAACAATGTATTTGGTCCGGTTGCACTTTTCTCACATAAGTGCAAAGAACTTTGCTATGCCTTTTTTAATTTTTTAATTGGAGGTTTAATGACCACCGGGAGAAACTCAATGGGCTATAAGCAGTCGCCTGTCCCTAATTTAAGGTCATTGGTTCCAGGGGAGGGGGAAGCCAGTGCCGTAAGACAAACACAGCGCCGGTGGCGCAGTGGTCTAAGCGATGGCCTCTGATCATTCGTCCGAAAGGGGTCCGGGTTCGAACCCCGGTGAGGCATGGATGTTGTGTTTGTCTTACGGTACTGGCTCTCTCCCTTCCCTGGAACCAGTGACCCTAAATTAGGGACGGGCGAGTGCTTATAGCCCACTGAGTTGCTCACGGTGGTCGTTAAACCTCCAATAAAAAAAAAAGACAAACACAACATCCATGCCTCACCGGGATTCGAACCCGGACCTTTTTGGACGAATGATCAGAGGCCATCGCTAACACCACTACGCCACCGTCCCTTTTCAGAGCAAACGCCCACATTATAGATAGCAGAAAACGTTTCTTGTTCTTAAGAAAATAATTTTTCAGACAGATATGAAGCAGAAATGAAGTCACGGGCCGCCCCGGTGGCGCAGTGGTCTAAGGCGTTGGCCTCTGATCATTCGTCCGTAAGGGGTTCGGGTTCGAATCCCGGTCAGGCATGGATGTTGTGTTTGTCTTACGGTACTGGCTCTCTCCCTTCCCTGGAGCCAGTGACCCTAAATTAGGGACGGGCGACTGCTTATAGCCCATTGAGTTGCTCAC
Source organism: Macrothele yani (assembly GCA_039090855.1). Lineage (NCBI taxonomy): Eukaryota > Metazoa > Arthropoda > Arachnida > Araneae > Macrothelidae > Macrothele > Macrothele yani. Next base: position 141,320,964 of record CM077009.1, on the reverse strand, counting down.
GGTGGTCGTTAAACCTCCAATCAAAAAAAAAATAAAAAAAGTCACGGATTGTTATTCATAAGTAGTGAAATAATTATTTGTTCGTTAAAAAATTTAGAATAAAAGAATTCTAGAAAATGAGACATTTCCCAAGAGGTCCACCGGAAAATGTCCCGGTGGGCCAATCTCCCCCCTTATTGTAAGATTACTAATGTTGAAAAGTGTGAAATCGCTAATTTTTTGTGATATCCTGAATTTTTTTTCAGTTTCCTGTTAAAGTAACGAAAACGGGAATGGATTACGTTTCCAAATGCGGCGGAACTGGCTTGTATACTCGATAAAACTGGAGGGTGCTTTTTGGAAATTTCGTGTAATGTTCTCGCCAGAAGAAGTTGATTTGCGCTGTACTCAGAAAATGGGTAAATTAGTTAAGAATGTGTTTTACAACTGCAAAGGTGCAATCGAGGCTTTTTTAATGTCCATTCTAGTTCAGCCTACCACCGAAAAAGTGTTGACGTTTTCTAAAATTTGAACACAATTCAGTCAGGGAAACAAATGCCTGTTGACTTATTGGTTGACAATAGTAGGAAATATCAGATACTTCAGAATCGAGAAAAACTGGCCTCTGTTATAACAAGTTCATAAAATCATGCAATGCATTGATTATGATACGCTTTCTAACATACCAGAAATTCCGAAATCGTTACTCAAGTTATGAGGATAATGGCTGTAGAATAAATCTCGCTCCTATGAACCGACCTTTGACCCCATTTCGATGATATTCAACAAAACTGGTAAAGTATGCTTCCGGAACAATATGAAAAGTTTTGTCTCAATTGAAGTATTTTTACGTAAGTTATAACGCATAAGGGCAATGGAATGGATCCCGATCCTATGTCCTGACCTTTAACCCCACTTCACCCATTTTCAATAGGGTTCTCCCCCAGGTGGTTCTCTACGACAAACTCAAATGGCATCGAAATCGAACCATATTTACGCAAGTTATGACGCATAAGGGCAATGGAATGCATCCCGCTCCTATGTCCTTACCTTTAACGCCACTTCAGCAGTTTTAAATAAGGTTCGTCCCCAGGTGATCCCCTATCATATACTAAAATTTCATCGAAATCGAACCATTTTTACGCGAGTTATCGTGCGGGAAGAGGACGGACGGACAAAGCTGCAGCATATACGCTTCTTCAACCTACGGTTGGGAAGCGTTAAAAACAATAATATTTTGCGGTTGGCAGTGTATTGCGTTGCGTGGTCATAGAGATTTCGGGCCTTTAAATTTGGATGCAGAACCAGACCATGATGAAGGAAATTTTAGAGCCTTACTGAGACAATTAAAAGACCATCTGCCTAATCGTGGGGAAAACGTATCGTACAGTAGTTAGAAGAAAAATGATATAATTTTCATATGCAATACAATTTTACAGAGTAATGTCGTGAACAAAGTAAATGAGGCGCAATGTTTCAGCGTCCTCGCTGACGAAACAACAGATATCGTCAGTGTACAGGCCGGAACTATGTTTAAAAATCTGAAGGAAGAGGGGTACACATTTTGCCTGACGCATGTACATATCTGTGTTTTGTTTTCGCCGGGTGCGGCGGACCTGTACATATTTTATCTTTCGCTAATAAAGATTTGTTTGATCTTCAGTCAGTTCCCGCACGGGGATAACTGGTTTTCCAGTTATTTGGGGAGCGGCGCCCCCACGGCCCGAGCTGACCTTGTGACTGGTCACCATCTGATGTCACGCCACCGCTACTTTTTTATTTTGGTGTTTGCAGGGACAGCTGTTCATCCAGCTGTTGGGGAGTCGCGGCCCCACGATCCCGAGCTGGTCTTGTGTCTCGCTTTTTCGTTTTTATTTATTTTCTCCACTGGCTAGTTGCCTGTGTTGTGTTCTCTACCACGTTATGTACTAACACCCCGGTCTTGTGGTTTTGTTACCCTCCACCACTAACTGATTTATATTAACCGCTCAGTTCGTAGGTTGCTGAGATTCCGTTAAGGTTCCCTGCCAGGATTTGTCTTCTTTGGATTTCTTTTTTTCCTTTTAGCTGGTTTGGGTGCTAGACCTACCTGCATGTTTGCCGCGTGCGGAGACCCGTGAGGCGGAAATGGGATGTCTGGCGGCTGAGGTCGCAGGAGACCGGTTAAGTGCCTCCTGTGTGCCAACACTCCTCTTCGACCCCGGCTTCGCTGTAAACGGGAGGCTAGAGACTAACCCACCTCTAGTCAGAAGTCTTGTACCAAGTTGTGTGCAGGGCTTTAGCGGCTTTTTTGTCGTATAGCACGGCAGGGTGAGCCCGGGGGCTGTGGGATCATGCCAAAGGCGTTGGCATGACGGTACCCGGAGGCCGAAGTGTCCGCCGAGTGCGTGTGATCACAGCCAACGGACTATATCTGCAACGTATAAGCTCCAGAACTGTGTCCAGCGTCATTTTCTTGGCTTGCAGACCTCCAGTTCTCCCTTGTAGGGCTCGGTGGTGGGTGGAGTAGTCTGCAGACGAATCTTCCTCCTTTTTTTCCATGGGTAAAAAGAACAAAAACTCCAAGTTTAAGTCCCCTGACAAAATGATAGTTGCCAACGACACTCCTTCGTCTTCTCAACCTACCAAGTCTCATACCCTTAAACGGTCTTTAGACCTTGACCTGGACCAAGAATGTGGAACCTCTTCTTCGGCAGCTGTACCAGTCGCTCCGAAGCGTCGTCTCCCCTCAATTGCTGTGACTACGCATGCTACTCACTTGCTTGTAGAATCCATCGATCCGAATGAGAGACTGTCCACCAGATCTCCCTTTTTCATTTCTAAAGCTTTGGACGCTGCGGTTGGCCCCTTGAAGTCTGTGAGGAAGCTTCGCTCTGGGGACCTGCTTGTCCAAACTTGCAGTGTTTCTCAGAGTAACACTTTTCTGAACCTCACTAGTCTTCAAGGCATTCCTGTGAAAGTGACACCTCACCCGTTTCTTAACACCTCTCGGGGTGTTATTTCGGAGTTTGATCTCTTGCCATGCAGTGAAGACGAATTCGTGACTGAACTTGCTGATCAAGGTGTTATTGCTGCACGTCGTATGATGTTCCGGCGTGATGGTTCCATGATTAAGTCAAAAAATGTCATCTTGACTTTTGACTCCCCGAAAGTTCCGACAGAAATCAAAGCAGGCTACTTGGTCTGTGCAGTTCGCCCGTACATTCCCAGTCCTCTGCGCTGTTTCAGGTGCCAGAGGTACGGGCATTCACAACGATTCTGTAAGAGTTCCGCTCGTTGCGCTAATTGTGGCTCCGGTGAACATGACGGGGAAGGTTGCACTTCTGCGGCCTGCTGTGTTAACTGCGGTGAGGCCCATGCAGCTTACTCCCGCAACTGTATGAAATGGAAGGACGAGATGGCGATCCAGCGCCTCAAGACCCTGGAAGGCCTCTCGTACCCTGCTGCCAAAGCCAAGTTGGGTATTCCCAACACCCGACAGCGTAGTTTTGCCGCAGTTGTTAAGTCTCTGCCACAACCCGTGCAGCCCTTTGTTCCGCGCCCTGTAGCTCTCGCAGCGCTTGCCAAGCGATCTACAGCTGACCAAGCGACACAGGTGTTTTTCCCCGAGCTCGCGATTTTTCGACTACCTGATTCTGGGCCTTCTCTTTTGCAGCCGACCCTCTCTTCCAGTTTAAAGCAGAAAGCCTGCACGTGCGGACGACCCGGCCCTCAATCCGCAAAGGTGTGCAGTGTCCATCCAACTGTCTCGGCCTCAGCGAGGTCCCCACCCTCAACCAACATTATAGAGGAACATAGGGGGGAGGAGAGTGACAGTTCGTCCCCAGCCTCAAACAACATTGCAGAGGAACATGGGGGAGAAGAGAGTGACAGTTCGTCCCCGCCCTCTGCCAGCATTGCAGGGGAGTGTGGGGGGAGGAGAGTGACTCATCCTTTGTGTAGTTCTGTTTAAAAAAAAAAAAAAAAAAAAATTATAATTATAATAGTCAATTAATAAATTTTTATATAAACCTAATTAACTACCTTGTCTTCACAGCTTTCATCATACTCTTTTTCAACTTTTACCAAGCCTGTCTGCTCTTAATCATTTTCCACGTTTTTTAAAAATCTGTGGCTGATAGTTCTTGGTCTGGCGCTCTTTGGCCAAACCTGGCCCTTGCGCCAATAAAATCCAACAACCAACCAACCTTTGATCTTCAGTAAGCCGCCCCGGTGGCGCAGTGGTCTAAGGCGTTGGCCTCTGATCATTCGTCCGAAGGGGTCCGGGTTCGAATCCCGGTGAGGCATGGATGTTGTGTTTGTCGTACGGCACTGGCTCTCTCCCTTCCCTGGAACCAGTGACCCTAAATTAGGGACGGGCGACTGCTTATAGCCCATTGAGTTGCTCACGGTGGTCGTTAAACCTCCAATCAAAAAAAAAAAAAAAATCTTCAGTAACGTACTAGTACACAATATGATACGACGAAAGGTACCGCCATCTGGTGACAAATAAATGCGACAGGGGCGGCGCAGTTTCGGGAAGGGAGCCACTAAATGGGCAGGTCATATCTAAATAAGCTGGTCTTGGATGGAGCGGCTTTAGTTGGTCGGAATAATAGTTGGCAATGCATCACTGCGTCGTCTTTCTTTATGGCCAGCTTTGTAAGCATCAAAAGTCAATTATTTTGAAGGCTAGATTTATTCCCTGTTCGGGTAAAAACAGCCTTGACTAAGCATCACATTGGTTATTATCTTGGGGAGGAAAACTGCCTCATTTATTATGTAATTACCTAATTATTTGGAAAGATGAAAACCATCGGACAAGACGTCCATTTCACGAAGTTAGGCCTTTGACATAATATTCGTTATTAAAATTCTTAGTACAGAGAGCGTCCTGTGAATTTGTTTTTTATCCGTTTTTCGGTGAAGTTGGTGAAATGTACTTTAAGAAACTGAATAATTTGGATGAATAGGAATTTCCATGAATGTTTTATTTTTTCTTCAAACACAAGTTCCAGCACCCCCAGTTCATCAGGTCAAAAATGGTCATATTTATTTTGAATTTGTTCCGCGATTTCAGAAAATATGTTTCCTAAACATATAGTGTTTCAATTTTTCCCTGCTACATGTTTGAATTAACAAGATGCTTTAAAGCATTCCAGATGTCTTTGGTAGCAAACATGACATTCTTAAATTTTTCTTTATATGTGCACAGAACACAGTGTGAAATAGGGCATGTTTTGTTCAGTTCATGACTGCATAATGATAAAATTATCAAAAGTGAAATTACTGCGTGTGTTGTATTTTGAATAAACGGAAATTGTAAATTTGTCAACATGGAATCAGCTCACAAAGGTGCTTTTGGAGAAGCCAATGAAGAATTGATTATAAAGGAAGTGAAAAAAGCCCCAGATATTTCAACACACTATGTAACAGGTGCAAGGGAAGATATTTGGGAGTGTGAAGTATGCTTCCAGAAATTCGCAGCAGAATCCAGCTTTGAAAGACACCTGAAACTTCACACAAGTGAAAATTCTTTCCAGTGTGATGTGTGCCTCAAGGCATTCACACAGAAAAGTAGCCTTTTGAGGCATGAAAAAGCTCGTGCATTGGAACAGCTGTATGATTCTGATATATGTTCCAAGCAGTTCAGTGCAGAAGGAAAGTTCTCAAGGCATAAGCTGCTTCACAAAGGTAAAAAGTCTCACCAATGTGATGCATGCTTCAAACGATTTACTGACAGACATGGCCTTTCAAAGCATATGCTCATTCACACAGGTACAAAGCCTTATCAATGCGATGTGTGCTCCAAACAATTTACTCAGAAAAGTAATTGTTCAAGGCATATGATTATTCACACAGGTGAAAAGCCTCACCAGTGTGATGAATGTTCCAGACAGTTTACTTGGAAAAGTGCTCTGTTAGCACATATGCTCCTTCATAGACATACAAAGCCTTATCAATGTGATGTGTGCTGCAAACGATTTACTCAGAAAAGTAACTGTACAAAGCATATGCTTATTCACGCGGGTAAAAAGCCTCACCAGTGTGATGTATGTTCCAAACAATTTACTCGAAAAGGTGCTCTGTTAGTGCATATGCTCCTTCACACAGGTGAAAAGCCTCACCAGTGTGATGTATGTCCCAAACAATTTACTCATAAAAGTAATCTTTCAAAGCATTTGCTGACTCACACAGGTGAAAAGCCTCACCAATGTGATGTGTGCTTTAAACAGTGTACTAACAGAAGTGATCTTTCAAAGCATATGCTCATCCACACAGGTGAAAAGCCTTACAAATGTGATGTATGCTCGAAAGAATTTGTTGAGAAAAGTAATCTTTCAAAGCATATGCTCATTCACTCTGGTGAAAAGCCTCACCAGTGTGATGTGTGCTCCAAACAGTTTGCTCGCAAAAGTTATCTTTCAAGGCATATGCTCATTCACACAGATGAAAAGCTTTAGAAATTTGATTTTTGCTTCAACCAACTTATTCAGAAAGGTGTTCTTTCAAGGCATGTGCTCCTTGACACAGGCGAAAAGTCTCACTAATATGATGCTCCGAACAACTTACTAAAAGCAATGTTCCTTCACTTCGTCTGCTTTGCCACACATGTGAGAAACATCACCAATGTGCTGTATGCTCCAAACCATTTATACAGGAAAGTCGTCATTCATAGCATATGCTTTTTCACCCAGGTGTGTTAAAAGCCTTACCAATTGGGCATATGCTTCAAACAGTTTGCTCGTAAAAAGTAATCTTCCAAGGCTAGTGGAGTACTGGAAAAACTCCAGCTTCCCGCAAAAAATGTTTTCGAGGTCCTTCTGCAAAAATCCATTAGCTTTCGATTACTCAAAATTTTGGTAAATGTGTACTGTAGCGTCCTAATTTATTTCATCGGAAAAATTGAACTGTGTGGGAAAAGTGCGACGTACAATTTTTTGAGCATGCGAAATAATGGGAAAAGGAGCAAAAATATAGTACTTTTAGATAAAAGGAAAGAATTTGTCCAAAGTATTTACTTGCAAGTACGATGGTTTGCAGCAGTTGGTGCAAGAGGGTGAGGCAATGCTAAAGGCCATGACGTGAAGGTTCCGTGCTTCGGAAGGGAGTAAGAGTTGGTGGTGAATGCGCGGAAGAATACAACAAGAGTGGGGTGTATTTTTTGGAGGAGTGTGATGCGTCATGTAATCGTGTGCAAATAGAAGAAGTTCAGATATGTGTTATTACTTTTTGATAAAGGAATATGCGGAATGTCGTTATCATTAGTTTCACAATGTCTCCAAATGGAAAGAAATGAAGGAATGTAAATGTTTTCATGTACGACAGAAGTGTTGAGTAAGAAGTTTTGGTTCTGGTTGAATCCCAAGCTTTGGTTATGGTTTTGAAGATGTACAGGAATGGTAGATTTCTTCAACCAATTCATTTGTAGTTTTGTTGTTTTTCCGTACATCGTAGCTTAGATTTTTTCATCCTGAAACGGATATTTTTGAAAATGAAGGAGTTTCTTCAATTCACAAATTGTAGTATGGCAGGGAGCCCAAGAGCTTGTTGTCGTATTGTGCCAGATAATGAAATTTTAAGCCCTGACGAAATCCGAAAGGAAGTATGGAGACTCATGACTTTGGAAAGAGCCACTAATGCTGTTGAAAAAGCTACTAATACCACTTACAATGCTGCGTAAGGCCAACCTCTTTCCTTCAACATATTCCTACAAGACACTTTAATGACTACATACTGCTTAACCGCTTCCTGTTGTATTCTTCCGCATGTAACTTTCCCTTCTCAATGAAGCTTCCATTCACCGGACTACACCTTGATGCTGTCACCGCTCTGTCATCCTAAGCCTATCGCACGTACTCTTCCAACCATCGTACTCCCAGGTAAATACTTCGGTAAAATGATTTCCTGTTTGCTACAAATACTATATTTTTTCACCTTTCCCCATTATTTTGCATTTGTATGCTTAAAAAATTGTGCATCACACTTTTCCCACACAGTTAAATTTTTCCGACGAAATAATTTAGGAGTACACATTTACCAAAATTTTAACTTCCATGTTATTAACCAAGCTTAACTAGTGTTTTAATGTATCAAATTCTTTGGAACCTACGAGTATTTTTCGTATGTGTAGTTTGTAAATACGCACAAGACTGTCTAGTTAAATCTGGTATACCTGTTTTAGTGTTTGAAAAAATAGGGATAGTCTCTTTTTCAGCAAATTTTTTGGCTTTTGCGCTTCAAAATGACTTCCAGAACATATCATTGCAATCGTGTCTGAAACTAATAGGAATAGGATATTGATACTGGACCACTTTGTGCAGTTTGCAAAACGTGCACTAGACTGTGTAGTTAAATCCGGAATACCTGTTTTAGTTTTGGAGAAAATTGGGACGGTTCCATTTTTAGCAAAATTTTATAGTGTCGATTATCTCCGGAACTAATAGCAATAGGGAAAAAATTATTTCACTTTATTGCGTGAAACACAAATCTGTATGTTATAATAAAAATGTTTGCACTGGTTACCAATACAAATTACTACAAAATACTTTCAAAGTGAATCATATCAAGCTAAATGTATTATTTTAAAGAACTAAGGCCTGCTTTTTGAAATGCTTCACGATTGCATGCAATTGCCGTTTGGCGGTGTTTAATTACTTTTTTGAGTTATACGAAATGTCACAACATAAGTAAGCATAAAACTAAGTACCAATCACGAATTGTAGCACAAAAATGCAAAACTGTTGGTAAATGTGTACTTTAGCATCCTAAGTTATTTCGTCGGAAAAATGTAACTGTGCAAGAAAAGTGCGATATACAATTTTTTAACCATGCAAAATAATGGTCAAAGGGGAAAAAATATAGTATTTTTAGATAAAAGGAAAAACTTTTTCTGAGGTATTTACCTGGGAGTGCGATGGTTTAGAAGAGTACATGCGGTAGGCCTAGGACGACGAAATGGCGATGGCATCAAGGTGGAGTCCGGTGAATGGAAGCTTGGTTGAGAAGGCAAGCAACCGGCGGAAGAATACAGAAGGAAGCGGTTGAGCACTACGTAGTCATCGAAGCATCTTGTGGGAATACGCGGAAGGGAAGATGTTGGTCTTGCGCAGCATTGTAAGTTGTGTTTTTTAAAGGGTAATTTTGAGAAAGCGTAAATAGAAAATTGTCAGTCTCCACACTTCATTTCAGATTTTCTCAGGGCTTAAAATTTCATTATCCGAAACAATACAAGAAGCTGTAGTCCTCCCTGCCATAGTATGATACCTGAATTGAAAAATATCTGTTTCATGAGGGAAAGGGTGAGCCACGATGTATGGAATAACAGCAGAACTACAAATGAAGTGCTTGAAGAAATCACCTACCCCTACACATCTTCCAAACCATAACCAAAACTTTGGGTTCAACCATTAGCAAAACTTCTTCCTCAAAACTTTTGTCGTACCTAAATTCATTTACATTTCTTAATTTCTTTCCATTCGGAGATATTGTGAAACTAATAATAACAACATGTGGCACATTTCTTTCTCAAAAATTATTAAAACAGGTTTGAACTACTTGTACTTGTGCGCAATTGCACGACGCATCTCCCTTATCCAAAAAATACGCCCCACTCCTGTTGTATTCTTCTGCACATTCATGACCAACTCGTACACCGTTCCAACGCACGGAACCTTCACATGGTGGCCGTTGTCATTTCAGTCTCCTGCACCAACTGCTGCAAATCATCATACTCACAGGTTAATACTTCGGAAAAATTCTCTCCTTTTATCAAAAAATACTATATTTTCACACCTTTCACCATTATTTTGTATGCTTAAAAAATTGTATGTCGCACTTTTCCCACACATTTACATTTTTCTGACGTATTTAGGACGCTAAAGTACACGTTGTTTAAATTATTTACTCTGAAATATACAAAAGAAACACAACTTAAGGCAACAATTCATTAATGAAAACTCATCTAAAAGGTTGTTGTTCCTTTTGCAACATTAACCACACGTATATTTCCAGCTGACTTGTTATAACGCCTGATGGACTTTTCGTGGTTGTCGTATCTTTTCCCTGTGTCTTCACATATACTCTTGCCAATTGTTTTTGACTACCTTACCTGTTTCACCAAAAAAGGAACTAACGTTTGCTGGCTCAATCCCTTACCACGAACCTTCTGCCTACAAACTCATCAGTATCTTCAAAAGAGAAGGATATAGACTTGCCATTCGTTCTTCCCCTTCAATTTCTGTTATACTCCGTAATGACAGAGACCCAAGACCTATACTTTCTTCGCCTGGAGTGTATAATATTCCGATCAAGACTAACGTCGGATTAACAGCGTACATAGGAAGTTCCTTCCGAAAAATTATCTCAAGACTTCAGGAACACAAATCTGATGTGAAATTTGGAAAACCTTCCTCTTCCTTGTCTCTTCTTACTATGGCTGACACTTCTGCTATTCCAATTTGGCCCGATACTAAAAAGTCGGCTCCCTTCCAAAATCGGTATGCTCTGAGGTTTAAAGAAAGTTTGGAAATTTTATTTTCCAAAAATTGCAACTCTGAGCTCCCCATTTTCATTCCTTACATCTGGAAATCCCTCATCGCATCACGTCACCCGGAGTTACCATTACAAAACTTACCTTTCCAATCTGGCAACGAAAACCAATCGTAGTCACAATGATGTGAAGGCCATAGTAATGGCTGAAATATATTTGCATTAAACTTTTATACGTAACTTAGCGTGTTCTACACTACCTTTAATTTTTTCTGTTAGTTACGTGCATTGCCTACCACTCATTTGTTTACATTAAAAAGATCTTAAACACTATACAAAACTTCCATTCTATTCATCAAAGACTTTAACCCTAATTCTCTTGGTCGTTAGTTGCCGCCCACGTTTTAATCACAACATTTATACATACATTCATATTAACACTATCTACATATACTATTTACATAAGACTTATTCCTTCAACATAATTCATTTACACAATGGCTCAACCTTCCTCCTCCAACCCTATCTAGTTTTTCGATGGGAAACACGATGTGCTTAACCACCGACACTGTAAGCTTCACCCCCATGACTTTGTCTGCCTCTAGCACTTTCTGACAGACCTCGGCTGTCTTCAGGAGGCCTGTCGAAAAACAACCGTTCCTCTCTGCTGCCGCAGAGCAAGTAATGCAATAGTCTCCGGTCCTCTGCTTTTTCACTGTATCTCACGATGTTTGCTTGTGGCGCCATCTGTTCTTTAATTTGATCAAAATCTAGTATTGAATTTTTTCTTTTCTTTTTCTTTCCATTTCTGTTATATTTTCATCATGGCCTTCGAATTATTATTCAGTATATTCGGGTCATTATAATTACATAATCTAATTCCTATTTTTTTCATTAAGTACTGACTCAGCTATTCTCAAATGTCTTTCTGTTTTGCATTTTTTAATTATTCTAATGTCTTCGAATTTTGAATATTCATTGTTTTCCAGGCAGTATTGAATTAAGGCAGTTTTAGTTCCTTTTTTTTTTTTTTTTTTTGCCAATATTTTTAAATGTTGCCTTAATCTGTGTTTTAATTTGTTTTTGGTACTACTTATGTATGAAACCGGTGGATTCTTCAATATGGGTATTGCATATACTCTTGCTTGCTCCAAACAACTAATTTTTTCATTACTTATATTTTTTTCATTTGGGAATATTTATGTATTTTCGAGATGTGTTCTTTCTTTATTATAATGCTACAATGTTTAGCACATAGTAAAAAAAATCTTTTGACTGTTATAAAAAAATTTTTACAGGTCTCCGATTTTTCGGTCCCGCGAAGAACACCTTTTAGTTCATTATATTCGGAAGTATGCAAAGTAATGTGCAAACAACTGTAATATGTAACACATTATCCTCATTGATATAAACATTCCGCTCATTAAACTGATATTTTTTTCACATTTTTATGTTAACATACCTGCATAGAAACTATTGCAAGGACTTTGGACTTGAGACCCATTGTAACAGCAAGGGCCATTATAAGGGGCCTCAAGTTCTTTTTAATAGCTGCTTTCCCTTCATCCAGTATTTATGAACTAAATAGGGATCACAGATACATTGGAAAAAAATACAGGACACTTAGGACTGAGGGTAAAAGTTTAGTATGCACATCCATCATATATGCCAGTCTTACAAAATTATTCTAACTATTCTTATTATTAATCAATCAGTCTTGCTCACTCTTGCAATACTTTTCTGAAGAATCAATTTCACTTAAAAATTGTTTGTTTTTAAGAATCTTGTCATGAAAAGCTACACAATCCTCATTGATGAATGATTTTGCAATAAGTATTGATTTTATGGTTTTTACAGATAATTTGTTTTTTTTTCCACTAGTCCACAGTGCGTTCATGCGAGAAAATAATCTTTCGACACACGCATTTGTTCCAGGGATACACATAAACTCCACTACTTTCTTTAAATTTGATAGTTCTCTTTCAACATTTTTTAAGAGATCCATCCAGACTTCATCTAAATGTTTGGATTTCAACATGTCCTTCACTTCACTATCTTCTTTGGACTTCAGAGCTGTTTTCACTACCATTACTTCATCAAACAAATCAGATTCAACAATTTTTGATATGGCAGCAGTCTTATTAATAGTTTGGACTGTTTAAAGAACATTTTCCCAAGATAATGTTGTTCTCAGTTTCACCCAAGACATACTGTCTAATTTCAGCATAGACTGTGACCATTATTTTATATATGGCACAGATGTGCTGTAGAAATCAATTTTATGAGATTGAATTACTTACTGCATTCACCAGGTGTCGAGGTCACATGCCCTCTCCTCCCCCGATATCAATCTGCAACGGCTGTTCTTGCCTACGTAATGATAGCATTGACCACAGAGTTAGACGTGGAGGTAGCGTCACGAGAGATAATAGTCCACTTGGGGGAAGCTTAGCGTGCAGGTTAAAAAATATGTTTGTGAAAGAATAGAAATTCTAAATTTTCGATTTTGATTTTCAGTCTTGAACTTTAAAATACAGGACAAAAAGCTGTCCCAAAGAGTTTTCTCGTGACAGCGGGACGCATTAGCCAAAAACGGTATGATCCCATATTTTACGGGACATCTGGGATCCCTAGAACTAAAGCAATGAAAATGATTTTTAAAGATTATACTTATACTTACTAAGAAAAAAATGCTTTTCTTCCAGGGCACGAAAAATCTCGGAAATTTAACCCGTCCTCGAGGACGGTTTGTCTAAAAATGTACCTGTCCTCGAGGATGGTTTGTCTAAAAATGTACCCGTCCTCCTTTGAAGGTAACCCGTCAGACTCGTATAAATACCATAACTACGTAGAATGTAAATATCTTCATTCTTTTTCAGTTTTCCATTCAATAGTGACTTAACTGTTGGAACTTTTTACATGTTATAGTTCCTTTGTGTGAAATGCAATTTCTCAGTTGGAAATTATTAGTATTTAATGCAAACAAATACCTCGGTAATCAAATGTAATTCAAGGGAAAACTTTTCACATACCTCTCGATTGTAAGTGGTCGATGTTCGAATCTTTGTATGGCTGTTCTCATCAGGCTCTTGAGTTTAGGCTTTTAAGAATTTAATCGGCACATTTTCTTCACGGATCCCAAAATTGGATAGACAAATTAATTTATTCGATGAATTTGTCTATTCGATTTCGGGACTCTTGAAGAAAATGTGCCGACTAAATTCTTAAAAGTCTAAACTTCAGACTCGACAGCCTGATGAGAACAGCCATACAAAGATTCGAACATCGACCACTTACAGCTGAGAGGTACGTGAAAAGATTTTCCTTGAATTACATTTGATTACCGAGGTATTTGTTTGCAGTAAATACTAATAATTTCCAACTGGAAATTGCATTTCACACAAAGGAACTATAACATGTAAAAAGTTCCAACAGTTAAACCTCTATTGAATGGATTTAACTGAAAACGAATAATGTATATAAAACATGTATTTTAATCTTGATACGTCAAGAAATACGTGCATATTAAATATTGTCACTTCACTAAAACAAAAATTTTTTTTTATGTACATACAGAAAATAAATACATTTCTGCTTTCATAACAAAAAGCTTGTTACATGGAATCTAGAATTTTCAACTGCAAAATGGCAAAAGATGAGAGATAGAATGTGCGGCATTAGGTGCGATCGTTGTCAAGGACGCCAGGAAACATGCGGAAAACAGTAATGCCCGGGAAGCCAATATTACGGTGGGCATCGCACGTGCGAGATGTCAAGGTCACACGTGAAAGGAAAAAGCAACCGTTGTTCAGTTGCATTGGTTAATACTGGGACACTCCAGTATTAAATGAAACTAAACAAGGGATGACTGGGGGAACAGAGATTTTTTTTTTTTTGATTGAAGGTTTAACGACCACCGTGAGCAACTCAATGGGCTATAAGCAGTCGCCCGTTCCTAATTTAGGGTCACTGGTTCCAGGGAAGGGAGAGAGCCAGTGCCGTAAGACAAACACAACATCCATGCCTCACCGGGATTCGAACCTGGACCCCTTTCGGACGAATGATCAGAGGCCATCGCTTAGACTACTGCGCCACCGGGGCGGCTAGGGGGGGGGACGGCGATAGACGGGGAGAGAGAGGAAGAAGAAAAAAAACAACAGCTGCGAAGTTGTTATCCTTACAGTTACACCTCCCGCTTCAGGTGTAAAATTCACACAAGAAAACTTTGAGAGGGAATGAGAAAGCAGAACATTGGCTTAGTACGTTAAAATTTTGGAAGGGAGGGTGTCGCAGCGGAACTATTTCACCAAAACAAAGAACGGCTTATTGCTTAAGAGAATGCGTAATTTTGTAAAACTGTGGCACTTGACATGTGCAAATTTTAAATTGCCAAAAAAAAAAAAAAATGTTCTAATCACAATCATACTGCAAGCTTGTGGAAAAAAGGGCCGTCCGCGATGACGTCGTGTTGGGGAAATTAATCGTCCGCAATGAATTCTTGACCGACGCGGACGGACAGTTTTGCGCGCCCTGTTTTCTTCTTAATACTTCATACAAAGCTGCCTTAATTCTCGGCTATTTCTTTAACCATGCAGTTTTATACGAAGTTTCTGCAAAAAAATTGTAAAATCTTTTTGCTACGACACGACAAGGGGGTCCTAATTTAGGTTGAGATACCCGAACCCACAGCGCCATGCGCCTTTTGGCAGGTGAAAGAGAATCTAAGAGAGTTAGGAGCAGATTGCCCTGATAGAATAGCACGAAAGAAAAGTATGGAAATATTAGAGCACAAGAAGTACATGGTTTCCCGTTAAGTAGTGAAGTTATAAGCTGCCCTTCATACTTACCTGCAACAACAAGCCATTCCGAGCGATATTTCTCTCCGCAGAAAAATGCGCCGTACACCGCTCAGGCTACAGGCCCTTTTAACCATGAGCCCCTCGCCCTTCCTCTGCACTGCAGAGGGGGGGGGGGGTGCTATCAGTACGCCCCTGCCCAAGGCATATTCTTATCCACAAAGGTAGAAAGTCTCACCACTGTGACGTGATCTTTCGAAGCAGATTTTTCTTCAAGAGGATGTACGGATGACGAAAAAGTATTTACACACGTACATTGCTTTATACATATAAATCAACGTGGAAAGCAGTTGTGATGAAATATTTTTAACCATTGGATTACTTTTACAATAAACACACGCACATATTTATTTTTTTACTAATCAAAAGAAATATATAAATAAAAAAAGTGAAAATCCTCTAAATACATGACGTCAGTGAAAAATCAAAGACATCGCTCTTTCCATGTTTTAGCAGCACACAGCAACCAAAAAATAATTTGGTCACAGATAGGAAACAAATCCCAGATCTCTCTATAAGATCTGGGGATCGTCTCATAAGATCTCAGCTGGATATCGAGAGACCTGGGTTTCGTTTCCCCAGCGGTGACTAAATAACAATTTTTCGGTTGCTGTGTGTTGCTAAAATGTGCAAAGAGCAATGTTTTTATGTATTAACAAATGAAAATCTTATTTTTCATGCCAAAAAAGTATCTGCACATTAGCAAAGATAAACAAAAGCAAGAAACTTTCAAAATAAAAAAAAAACACTACTTGTACTTAGTATGCATGCCTTTTGCTTCGACTACAGCTTGTAATTCCCTGGGCATTGATTCTACTAATTTTCTAGTTGTTTGTACACTAATTTTCAGCCATTCTTTGCTGAGTGCTAGCTTAAGTTGAGTATTGTTGGAAATTGTCCTTTTTCTCACTTGCAAATACCACAAATTCTCAATAGGGTTGAGGTCTGGTAGTTATGGAGGTGTTTTCAGTTGATTTTTCTTCTTATAAAGCAACGACGAACTTGTTATGTTGGCTGTATGTTTAGGATTTTTGTCCCTGTTGAAAATAGAATGAATCTACAATTCCCAATTTTGGTGCAGTGGCTAATAAATCACCTTGCAATATATCGGTATACTGTCTAGCATTCATATTACCTTCAGTAATGGCCATACGGCCAACACCATTAAAAGCCCATGCATCTTCAAATCATTACATGACTACCGCCATGTTTTACAGTTGGTCTTAAATGTTTTTGTTTCAGGGGAAGTGTTTCCTGCCTCGAATATGTGAATTGTTAAGAATATTATGACCAGTTTTTTAAAATGTCTTTTAAACAGTGTGGCACTTGCATTTGTCCCAAATTTGCATAATGTAATGTTTAACTTCTTTAAAACAGAGTGTTGTTATGTGTGCAGGTACTTTTTTGGCATGAAAAAATAGACTACTGCTGATGTATTTTGGTGTTGGAAACCCATATGTTTCATTTTTTTAGGTTAAAATGTGGAATTCAGAGCGTTTTTTTGTTTGTTTGTTTGTTTTTAGCTGTGATGGACAAGAATAAGAGAAATTTAGTAATAATAATGTACTTTTGTTCAACGCCTTGCACCTGTTTTTTAGGTCTAGAAAACACACACATTAGAAGCAATATATGATAGATTATTTACTATTTAATCAGACGCAATATATGGCTGAACACTTTGTGGGGTAACCTTCCGATTTTCAGCTCATCAAGTATTTCCTTCATTTTGTGTTAAGTTTTATTTGAATTGGAAAGCTAATGAGTAGAATTCTATAAAGAATAGGATTTGTTTTATAGGAAAGAAACGAATGTTGAATTAAGGTGGTTCCATCTAATATCTGTGCCTTATGTTTTTTTTTGTTTTTTTTTTATTGAAGGTTTAACGACAACCGTGAGCAACTCAATGGGCTATAAGCAGTCGCCCGTCCCTAATTTAGGGTCACTGGTTCCAGGGAAGGGAGACAGCCAGTGCCGTAAGACAAACACAACATCCATGCCTCACCGGGATTCAAACCCGGACCCCTTTCGGACGAATGATCAGAGGCTATCGCTAGACCACTGTGCCACTGGGCGGCCCAGCCTAGTAAAACTTCTCTACATATTTTCTTCGCAAATAATGTATTCTCAAGGATGAAAATGTGCACATCGATAAAACTAACTTTAAGTTATAGCATGGGATACGTATACTTGATAAAACACAACCATAATTAAGCAATCCAACATTTGTTTTTTCTACTGACGTCATCAATGTACAGGTCGTGCCATCTATTAACAGGTCTGAACATTACTCAAAGGAAAATGATTGATGTTCAATGTAATTATGGTTATGTTTTAGCAAGCATTAAGTATCCCATGCTATAACTTAAAGTTAGTTTTATAGATGTGAAAATTTTCATCCTTGGGAATACATTAATTGCGAAGAAAATATGTAAAGAAATTTTACCAATTGGAAACATAAGGCAGAGATTTTAGGTGGAACCACCTTAAAGAAAAACAAAAACATTCTATTGATTTCTTGTTTCCTTGTCCCGTTAACTTGAGAAGCTGGTAATTTCCACACGTTTTCTGCGAGTTTTTGTTTCAATAAGAGTATTAATATTAGAATTGTGTAAGAAATATTTGTTTTGTAGAAACGAAATGTTCAATAACAAATAACATATTACTTATTTCTTGTTTCTTAACCCAGCTGACGGAACTACTTGATACGCTAATAATAGTAATTAATCGGAGGGCTGGCCACACGGTGAACTATTTATTCCGACGGAACTGTTTCATTTCTGCAGAACACTGTTTTCAGGTGTTATTTCGCATCATTAGACAGTTTCTGCCTGGCAGAAAACCAATTTTGTTTATTTTTCTATTTGATAGACATTTTTCAATTTCATGAGAAAAAAATAACTTTAACGTCATAACAATGTCTGGATCATCACCATTATTCTCAACTATGATCAATCCACTGCTGGGTGAAGGTCTCCAAGTTTATTTCACAACGGTCTGTCTTGAGGCTGTCTCCTCCATGTTACTCCCGCATCCTTTCGAATTCATCCACCCATATCTCATGTGGTCTTCTTCTGGGTCTTTTCCTGTTCCATGGAATCCAGTCTAAATTTTCAGGGGTCCATCTTTCTGGCAATATATCCAGCACATTTCCATTTCAGGGATTTTACTCTGATCGTAATGTAATTCACTCTTTGTCCACGAGTTCCTCTTCTTATCTCTACTGGTTACGAGTTCCTCTTCTTATCTCTACTGGTTGCATCTCTCCATGCTGCTTTCAGTTGTGTGCAGTCTTTGTATATCTTTTTTTAGTTACGGTCCATGTCTGTACTCCATATGTAAGAACTGGAAGGATGCCTTGACTAAATACTTTTAAAACATAATGGCATATTGCTCTTGAAAATTGTACTGTTTCTTTCAAAAGCTCTCCAGCCAAGTTTTGTTCTCTAATTTCCTCATCAGTGTGACCTTTGCTTGATATCTGTTGTTCAAGGTAAATGCAGGTATCGGTTACCTCGAGCTTTTCCCCATCAATCGCAAAATTTTCATTTCTTGTAAAAACATTGTACATGAGTTTTGTCTTCAGAAAGTTCCCTTTTAATCCCACTTCTTTGCTCTTGTTAGCAAGTTCCTGAATCATACTCTAGAGTTATGAAGGGGTATTTACAAAACTGATTATGTCATCGGCAAAACGAAGGTGAGTCAAATAATCTCCATTAATTTATCCTTTGTTTTCCCTGTTCAACGATTGAAAGAGCTATTTAATGCCACATTGCAAAATGTCTTCCAATCATTGAACTGGGAAAACAAAGGGTTTATGAGTACTTGAATGTGATCCACGTAATAAATATGCATCCATTGCACATTTCAGTTTCTTCAACTGTGCTGCCTCTTTAGATTTCTTCTTCCTCTTCGTTGAACCAAACTCAAATTTCCGAGATGACATAACGTAAATCACGAATACACCGGAAACCCAAAGAAAATCAGAATAAAACCTTAAACACAGAAACACAAACCAATCGGATAAAAAAAAATGTGGAAAACATTTCGCCGCCGCGGTGGCGCAGTGGTCTAAGCGATGGCCTCTGATCATTCGTCCGAACGGGGTCCGGGTTCGAATCCCGGTGAGGCATGGATGTTGTGTTTTGTCTTACGGTACTGGCTCTCTCCCTTTCCTGGAACCAGTGACCCTAAATTAGGGACGGGCGACTGCTTATAGCCCATTGAGTTGCTCACGGTGGTCGTTAAACCTCCAATCAATCAAAAAAAAATAATAATGGCAGAAAGAGTTCTAAAGCACATAGTGGATGAAGCAAAAAAAGGGGGAAGTATTTCGATATCATAGTGGATTCGACCCCTGATGTCACACATGTGGATCAGTTGTCAGTAATCATCAGATATGTAAATGAAGTAGGTGTGCCTGTAGAACATTTTGTCAAATTTACAGACATACAGAATCATAAAGCTGAATATTAGACTTCAATAATAGTTAGTATTCTAGAGAATATTGGTCTCAATATGAGGAACTGTGTTGGTCAATCCTATGACAATGCAAGAAATATGTCGGGCAGTTATTCTGGAGTTCAAGCAAAAATTTGAGAAATCATTCCTTGTGCGGAATTTGTCCCTCGTGCTGCCCACACTTTGAATTTACAATAGTTTGGCGTCCATACAACTGAGTGCTGCCAGAAAGCTACCGTATTCCGCACCATGGAATCAGAGTATGATTTTTTTACATTTTCTCCAAGAAAATGGACAGTACTTAACAGAGCATTACAAGGTTCTACTAACAAACCTCTTTTTGTTAAGAAGCTCTCAGAAACACGGTCAGCATCAGCGAATGCAACAAAGGCACTAAGGTTGTGCTACTCTGCCATTGCAGAAACACTTTGTATGATGTCCGAAGACAAATATGAAAAGGCAGCTGTACGAGTGCATGCTAAGTCCCTTCATGCAAAATTAATGAAAAAAGAGACTCTTTTGTTAACAATTATCTGGGGGACAATATTGCAAAGAATCAACAAAGTGAGCACTTCCTTGTAATCTTCCATGGGCGATGTTTCGTTAGTTCTACCATTATATGAGTCAATTATTGACTTTATCCAGAATTTTGTAAGAAAAAATTTCAAACTGTTCGAAAAAAAATAATCCAACCAGTTTGCTAGAGCGAGAAATAATTTATGAATCCTCAAGAAGGAAGAAAATACCCAAGAGCCGACTTCTAGATATTATTTTCAATAAGCGAGATTCCTTCATCACTCAAACGTTTTACATAATATCTGACAATCTTGTTCCACAGTTGCAAACCAGATAGAAGTCATATGAGGAATTGGACTGTAGATTTGGATTTGTCTACAAGAATGACCTAAGTGATGTGATGGAAGCAGCTGATGTGTTGCAAACGCAGTATTCAAATGAACTTGAAGAAGACTGCTGAAGAGTTCCTTCAATTTCGAATGCTAACGAAAAAAAAACATTGAGGGCACAGATCCCCTCATTTGCCTTGGAAAGTTACGGGAGTTGAATTTAGTTCATACGTTTCCCAATGTAGACACATGCCTCGGGATTTTTTTTAACACGACCAATTTCCAGCTGTTCAAGCGAACGCTCGTTTTCCGTTCTGAAAAGAACTAAGCATAGACATAGAGCAAGTTTAAAAGAAGAGTCAATTGATGCTCTTGGTATATTGTCCATTGAAAGTGATGTATGTAACAGATTTAAGTTTTGACGATATAATTGATAATTTTGCAGTCACAAAAGTTAGGAAAACCCCATTTTTTTAATGTACTGCTGTCAATTCAACAGTTAAAAATTATCAGGTATTTTTTAAATATTTTTATTCATACATTTCCAATGGTTTGTTCAAAAACGGGGTATGATTTATAATCATGCTCCTGTAATAACATGTAGGTATGGTTTGTTTTTCTTGAGATCTATCACGGGTGAAGCCTTTATTCGGAGCACCTGTGTTATACATGAAAAGCTTTTCAGCAAACATGTAGAATTTACTAAAAAATATTTTTATTACTGTGAGTCTTGTGAGAACATTTTTTTTTTATTGGAGGTTTAACGACCACCGTGAGCAACTCAATGGGCTATAAGAAGTCGCCCGTCCCTAATTTAGGGTCACTGGTTCCAGGGAAGGGAGAGAGCCAGCGCCGTAAGACAAACACAACATCCATGCCTCACCGGGATTCGAACCCGGACTCCTTTTGGACGAATGATCAGAGGCCATCGCTTAGACCACTGCGCCACCGGGGCGGCAATTTGTAATATGCAAGAAGGTTAGAAGGAGGTGGCAACACCTTCTCTCACCGTTCTTCTGGCGTGACGCCACTTTTTATCAGCTGACTACGCCAATGCGCCCCAGCCGGTGAGGCATGGATGTTGTGTTTGTCTTACGGTACTGGCTCTTTCCCTTTCCTGGAACCAGTGACCCTAAATTAGGGACGGGCGACTGCTTATAGCCCATTGAGTTGCTCACGGTGGTCGTTAAACCTCCAATCAAAAAAATAAAAAAATTACCAAGTGTGCACATTTATTATACTAGTGTGAAACTAAGACAGCTGTGTGATTGTGAATTTAAATTTCTAAGAAATACAGGAAAAGCATCTACTCTACGCTTTGATACATAGAGGAAAGAAATTCTTTCCCCCATACTTCACGATGCCGTACACTCGCTCGCAGACTTACAGCCGAGCAGCATCTTTTGGGTAGGAGTATCCCATGGTACTTTGCGACAATCTGCCTCACTTTTCGCGGCGCGGGGCCTCTCCCCTCTTTTCTTTCCTCCATGGTAAAAACCTTAGACCATGAATATAGGTAGCCAGAGCTAGGAGTTCCGAAGGTGGTACAAACATCTCTAGAGGGTAGTCACGTGATGTGTGTCAACCACCGGCTTTCACGGTGCGTAGTTCGTAACTGTACTGAAAATCATTATGGGTTACTTGAAGTTAAGTGTGCGATTTTAATTTCTGTGGTTGAAGGAAATTATGAAACACATTTGTACCATGGAGGAGGTGGCAACACCTCTCGCCGTTCTTCTGGCGTGACGCCACTTTTTATCAGCTGACTACGCCAATGTTCCCCAGCCGCCCCGGTGATGCAGAGGTCTAAGCGATGGCCTCTGACCATTCGTCCGTAAGGGGTCCGGGTTTGAATCCCGGTGAGGCATGGATGTTGGGTTTGTCTTACGGTACTGGCTCTTTCCCTTCCCTGGAGCCAGTGACCCTAAATTAGGGAAGAGCGACTGCTTACAGCCTATTGAGTTGCTCACGGTGATCGTTAAACATCCAAAAAAAAAAAAAAGGAAAAATGCACCCAATCCGAAAATCTCCTCTATATTTCTATGGGGAAATCGCGATTTTGAACGGGTTTTTGGACCCTTATTCTACCCATACAATCATGAAAAAAACTGAGGCTGAAATATTCATTTCCATAATTATAAAATTCCAGAAAAAATAGGAAAATATATGTTGGTATTTTAAAAAAAATTACAAAATTAATGATTTTTTGAGCGGAAGTGCATACTGCGTATGGTTACTTGCATACTGCGCTTGTGCAAGTAGCCATGTTTAAAATATTATGAAAACGCTAATGTTGAGATATACGAAGTCCGAAATATTCCTTGTTTTGCATGCGCTAAGTGTAACTGCTTCAGGCACAGGAAGTGACGTCACTTTTCCAAACTCCCGCAAACCTTAGACCAAGATAATAGGTAGACAGCGCTAGGAGCTCCGAAGGCGGCACAAACATCTCCAGAGGGTAGTCACGTGATGTATGTCAACCACCGGCTTTCACGATGCGCAGTTCATTACTGTACTGAAAATCATTATAGATTACTTTGAGGTTAGGTGAGTGATTTTAATTTCTGTGGTTGAAGGAAATTATGAAATTCATTTATACCATGGGGTGGACATGTGCTGTTGGATGTCAGCAAAGATTTGAATATAAGATGAGATCGTTTACATTTTATGATGAAATTCTGCGTACATGTGGTAATGTTTGTTATCCGAAGATATAGATGTAGTAGATATACGATTTATAGACCTTGAATAATAGTGCTGTTTTGTACTGCATGATCGGTAGCGGGATTACTTTGTTATTCCAAAGTGAAAAAATTAAGAAAATCATGATTTAATTTAACCTATAAGTTCCCACTGTATAGAAAGTTGAAATGCTGGTCACACATAAAAAGTAATGTGTAATTCAAACACATTACAAGCCTTACAAAATAGAAGAACCGGCCCAACATAAGACCAACGGTTATATTCATGGATTAAGTATCTAAACAGGGTAGAAATAAAAAGAACCCCCCCCCCCCCCTAAAAAAAAAACAAACGAGGTAAGTGGTCTCAGTCGTCGTAAAAAGGAATCGTCCAAAATTTGTAATTTAGGGATGTGCAGCTTTTGATTTATTTTTTGATTAGCGGTATATAACTGCTATGCAAGACTGTGTAGCCCTTGGTAACTGTTGATTTGCTGTTTTAGAAAGCAAACAGAAAACTGATGTGTGTTATCAAAATTAGAAAGCCGGGCGCAGTGGTCTAAGGCGCTAGCCTCTGATCGTTCGTCCGTAAGGGGTCTGGGTTCGAATCCCGGTCAGGCATGGATGTTGTGTTTGTCTTACGGCACTGGCTCTCTCCCTTCCCTGGAACCAGTGACCCTAAATTAGGGACGGGCGACTGCTTATAGCCCATTGAGTTGCTCACGGTGGTCGTTAAAACTCCAATCAAATAAATAAATAAAATTAGAAAAAAACCCGTACACGCCATCTTTGTCCCCCCCCTAAAAAAGATCACAATGAGGTCTGCCATTTGGCAAATAATCTCATTTTTACAACATACTGCTGTTGCTGTTAGCCTGAAATTGGGGTATTTCTATATATTAAAATCTGTGTACATCTGTATATGTGTTTCTAATATTTCCTACATTTCGATATATTGTGTGACGTGCCTGCCCCGCAGGACGCATATGAGATAAAGGCAGATAGCAATTGGAGCACGTGTTCTCGTAGCTCAATTGGAAGAGCGGCTTACTCCGGTGTGAGGGGACGCGGGTTCGATGTCCGGCGTGGACAAAACTGTGTTTTCACAGTTGATAGTAAACAATTACACCCTTTGCGGACGTTTACTATTTTTTTTTTGATTGGAGGTTTAACGACCACCGTGAGTAACTCAATGGGCTATAAGCAGTCGCCCGTCCCTAATTTAGGGTCACTGGTTCCAGGGAAGGGAGAGAGCCAGTGCCGTAAGACAAACACAACATCCATGCCTCACCGGGATTCGAACGCGGACCCCTTACGGACAAATGATCAGAGACCAGCGCCTTAGACCACTGCGCCACCGGGGCTGCCGTTTACAATTGTGGACCTCAGAAATGTTTCACACACTCATAACCCCAAAAATAATTGACTTATCAACGCAAATTTTTCACAGAAGAACACTTATACTGTCCTCAATGAGAGAACAATACTTTTGCTGTGGAACACTATGCACAATTCAAATGGGAAGGGGTGTGAGAAATGAGGTAACTTTTCACACTCCAACAGGGAGAATATACACGTAGTGGGACAACTTTTTTAAATCATAAGAGATTATATACGCACTCTATAACAACAAAAGGTATACACAATGAAAGCTAAAGGTGCAAAGATTAATTGTTATTTTGCTAAAAAAAATCCTGCGTTGTAGGTGAATCAGCAAAATGCCTACAAATGTGTAAACTGACACTTCAGCGGGAGCACCAACCACAGAGGTCATGAACTTTAAAAAAATTTACAACACGAACTAATGGGCAGAAAAATAAACTACTAGATTTTTTTTATAAAGATAATTGATCGCTATGATTTTTTTTTTAAGGTTAACTTAGTAAAATTATATTGAATGGGTCACCGTGTAAATGCCTTAATTATTCATGGTCTTAGGTAAATGCTGTTGATCATATTTCCTGCTCCTTCAGAGCAATTTTGACACACATCACGTGACTAACCCCCTTGACATGTTTGTGCCGTTCTCTCAACACTGCGTGAGCAGGAGCAGCCGTGTCTACCATGTTCATGGTCTAAACCGCAAACTCACACCACCTCAGAGAGAGGATCAAAACAGCTGATCTGTTTCGGCTTCACTCAAAACAGGTCCTTTCACCTCCTCTTCTTCTAACCTCCTTGGTAATTTGTAGGTGGATAAATGAGATTGGCAACACCCTCGACCCGATTCCGGTGGTTGTTGGTCATGTATAATGTTTTGCAATTGTGGGACACCACTTCGTAAGCGATATACGGTCCCTTATGTGACGTCTCCCATTCGACCAATGAGAAGCGTAGTTAGAAAAGGTACCTCCTATCACTGTGATTTCTTGTCGCTGACGAGAAAGTGGTCGTTTGTTGACAATTTTACAGCCTTATTCAGCGTTTTAGCTCCGAATATCTTCTTATTTTCAATGATTACTGTTAGGAATTCTGATTAAATAATTTCTCAGTGTTGTTTATACCACAAAGATGTTTGTTATTGCATGGCTTACAGCATCTCTCATCAATTTTTTTTTTTAATTGTGCTTTATTTACCGGGTTTGTCACCAGCATTTCGCACTTAGGCAGATATCCGAACAACTCCATTGGTGGATGAAAACAGCTTCATAAAAATTTATCATGAGTGCGTGCCTAAAATATGTGTGATTTTGAACATCGTTATTAATGGAATTCTCACGAGAAACAAGCATGAAATCGGGTGGGGAAAAAAATCCACTTAAAATTTCTTTCAGTTGGATTTGTGCTGTACAATTAATTTTTTTGTTGTGGTATGAACTTTGCTTTTACTACACGAGTAGTCATGATCTTGGATTGCTTTCAACTTGTGTTCAATGAACGACCTTGATGACACTCTAATGTACAGTGATCAATGGAAATAAATGGCATGCCATCAAATGGTATCCTGTTTTCAACATTGGAATTTCCCCTTCGAACATAACATCCTTCTTCACACCTTTAATATTACTTAACTGGGCTTCCCCAAGATTGTGCGCTACACCACGTTTTAAAATATAATGTGTATTAGTAGAAATCTCGAAGTTTTTGATAACGTTTAAAGTATCTAACGAAAAACCGTATCCAAAATAATCATTAATAGAATGACGAAAACCAAAATGCATTTTAATTGTAATGTTTAACAGCTAAATTGAGCTAATTATCAACTCAAACCACGCACGCACTAACTGACAATAAAAAGAGAACTTCAGGATTAAGCGTACCAGAAATCGCAATCGAAGGAGATACTTTTTCCAACAACGCTTCTCATTGGTCAAATGGGAGGCGTCACATGAGGGACTGTATATGCGATTACCAAGTAGTGTCCTACAACTGCAAAACACTTAACATGACCAGCTCGGCGTGAGTAATAACTGTGCCATAGTGGCTAGAAGAGATAGTATGCCTTGCTTTAATATCTCACTGTTTAAATTTTAGTTCCCTCGTTTCATGAAACCACGAGATGGTGCTCCTGCGAGTTTAGATGCTATGATTTCTAAACATTAACAAGCTTTTCTATGGAGTGTTTGGTGGATAGCGAATGAAAAAGGCTATTTGTTTGTTAGATCGGCTATGAAAAGTAGTAATAATAAGAGTAACGTTGAGATCGTGTTCCGTACCTTGATGCAACAGTGGTTACAGGTCCTTTAAGTAAAAGGTAACTTTTTCCCGTGCCGCAAGATGAGGCAAGGCGGATCGAATGACTTTTTTTTACTTGTCCTAAATCAAGTTGTCAGACACCCAGTAATTATTTAGTTAAATCTGCCACGTTTTTTAGTCTTTTATATATCATCGCATTTGGTTAAAAATTATTGAAATTGGGTGGATGTTTTTGTCCAAAGTTCTGTAAAACTTCGTCATGGGAAGATTAGGCCTAAGTGTGACACACAATTAAACATTTGTGTCCTATAGAGATAGGGGAAAGAGCTGCAGCAAGATCAGAACAAAATTCCATACGATGGTTGGGCAAAAAATCCCAATAATTACGGAAAAAATTTGCCTACAGTAATGTATTCGTACTAACCAGCCTTGTGACACGTAGACTCAATGACAGATAACCCATTTCCGAATAAGTTGATGAAGTTTTTCCAAAACACATGATTTGGAAGGATATTTCTTCACTTATACCTAACAATAAATGACACTAATCGCTTTTAGTATAACTGCAGGATAAAAAAAAGATTCTTTGGTAAAATTTTAGTGAAATTACTATACTGCAGTAAACGAGAAACACGTATACCTATGAGCATAATTTACAGCGATAGCATCAGGCTGTTTTCAGCGCCTTCTCTGATTTCAAGAACCCGTCTGCAGAATCGCACGGCACACTATCTCTTCTAGCCACTATATTTTATTTTACGGCTTACTATTTATAAATATTCAACAATATGGGTGTAAACCATATAATTAAATTTCAAAAAAAAAAAAAGAATGTCAGAGTTATTTTTTGTATAATACGAATTTATGTATCATCACTAAAACACAAATAATACCAATTTAGTAACAATTCATGACATGGCTGTACCTAGACTTAGTGCGTTACAAACATTTAATATTACGGGTTTTGCGAAGGAATAAAGGAGATTTTTTAGTGAAATTTTAGGAAAGGAAGAGTAGGAGTACCACCCGAAAATTTTATTCAAAAAATCTTACTTATTCCTTAGTAAAACCCATTAATTTTAGATATTTATAATGCGAATATTTTGTTGTTCGTGGCAGTTTAATGACCACCATGAGCAACTCAATGGGCTATAAGCAGCGCACGTCTCTAATTTAGGGCCACTGGTTCCAGGGAAGATAGAGAGCCAGTGCAGTAACACAAACACAACATATATGTCTCACTGGGATTCGAACTCGGACGAATAAAATCCAGCCCTTAGATCACTGCGTCATCTGGGCGGAAATTTGTTTTAGAAGGATCCTTATTATCTGTCCGTAAAAATGTTCTTTCTCTCTCTGGTTCCAGGGAAGGGAGAGAGATAGTGCCGTAAGACAAACACAACATCCAAGCCTCACCGGGATTCGAAACCTGACCAATAGCCATCGGTTAGACCACTACTCCACCGGGACGGCCAAATACTTCATTGAAATAATGTACTCCGGCCCTGAATATAAGTGCCAAAACTTGCCGTTAACTTACCTGGACTGATTTTTTTGTCAGTAATTTTGCTCTAAAGAAGCAACTAAAAATTTTCCTTTCCTTTCTTTCTAACTGTATCATCTTGTAGGCGTAAATTTCGGGGAAACTCGATGTTATTATTGTGTAACATCGTAAACCATGTTGAGCCGCCCCGCCCTGTAGGCGCAGTGGCCTAAGCGGTGGCCTCTGTTCATTCGTTAGAAAGGGGTCCGGGTTCGAATCCCGGTGAGGCATGGATGTTGTGTTTGTCTTACGGCACTGGCTCCCTCCCTTTCCTGGAGTCAGTGACTCTAAGATAGGGACGGGCCACTGCTTAGAGCCCATTGAGTTGCTCACGGTGGTCGTTAAACCTCCAATCAAAAAAAAACCTTCAATAAAAAAATTACAATGAAAGCATGCCAACTTTTCATAAATAGGACAGCTAGGTTACAACAAACAAAAAATATGTGATTTGGTATATATAACGTTATTAACACACATTTTCAATTATTTGACTGGAATTCTTTGTTTTTTCGTAATTGTAAAATTTCTTCAAATATTTCGTCTTTTCATCACAGAATCTAATTCATTTACAGACATATTTTAAGTTTTTTCTTAACATGAAGAACATTTCATTATGCATATCATACCTCCGCTTGGTCTTGATGAAAGCATGCCAACTTTTCATAAGATAACTAATTTAATTCAAATATATCAGAACTTAATTTATATAGTGATTTTGTCTACTGACTCCTAATTATGCATACCACTCGTATGTTTTTGTTTAAAGTTTCAAAATTAATTTCTTGAGGAATTCAAGAAGAAATCATAAAAAGCAGTATCACAATTAGGGCGTCATAAGACAGCAATGCATAATACATGTTTATATCACCAGAAGGCATGTACACACTGTAATTTCATCTATATGAGCAATTTCTTCACATATAAAATCTAATTTCCAGTAGTACTGTTGTAAAAATACGGATTGAATTCATTAATCTCAAAGTCACCTTTTAGCAATAAAGAAATACATAATAATGGACCTTATTCACCTAGCATTGCATCATGGGAAAGATGTTCCGTGGCCGCTGACCAACATTACTTGGTTTACATGCTTTTTCCCATTGCTTAACATGGCGTTATATTGCAGGGGTTCAGGAAAATCGCGATATTTATAAATTTATCATCGACATGTCTAACTTTTGCTGATCGTATGGTGTGCTAATCAACCTGTCACCTAAATTGTAAAGAGGAAGGAATAACTCCATAATTTTCCTCTGAAACGGGGCGAATTTGTTAAAGCAATGACTGTGCAAAATGAAACGCGCCGCCCCGGTGCCGCAGTGGTCTAAGCGATGGCCTCTGATCATTCGTCCGAAAGAGGTCCGGGTTCGAATCCAGTGAAGCATGGATGTTGTGTTTGTCTTACGGACTGGCTCTCTTCCTTCCCTGGAACCAGTGTTCCTAAATTAGGGATGGGCAACTGCTTACAGCCGATTGAGTTTTTTTTTTTTTTTTTTTTTGGAGATTTAACGACCACCGTGAGCAACTCAATGGGCTATAAGCAGTCGCCCGTCCCTAATTTAGGGCCACTGGTTCCAGGGAAGGGAGAGAGCCAGTGCCGTAAGACAAACACAACATCCATGCCTCACCGGGATTCGAACCCGGACCCTGTTCGGACGAATGATCAGAGGCCATCGCTTAGACCACTGCGCCACCGGGGCGGCCACCGATTGAGTTGCTCACGATGGTCGTTAAGGTGGCTCCACCTAAAATCTCTGCCTTATGTTTCCAATGGCAAAAATGGCCGCCCCGGTGGCGCAGTGGTCTAAGCTATGGCCTCTGATCATTCGTCCGTAAGGGGTCCGGGTTCGAATCCCGGTGAGGCATGGATGTTGTGTTTGTCTTACGGCACTGGCTCTCTCCCTTCCCTGGAACCAGTGACCCTAAATTAGGGACGGGCGACTGCTTATTGCCCATTCTGTTGCTCACGGTGGTCGTTAAACCTACAATAAAAAAAATGGTAAAACTTCTGTACATATTTTCTTCGCGATTAAGGTATTCCCAAGGATGAAAACTTCCACATCGATAAAATTAACTATAAGTTATAGCATGGGATACATAACAGTTGCTAAAACATAACCATAATTGCATTAAAGATCAATGATTTTTCTTTGAGTAATGCTCTGACCTGTCAATAGATGTTGCTACCTGTACATTGATGACGTCCGTAGACAAATAAATGTTGGATTGCTTAATTATGGTTGTGCTTTATCAAGTACTAAGTATCCCATGCTATAACTTAAAGTTTGTTTTATCAATGTGCAAATTTTCATCTTTGGGAATACCTTAATTGCGAAGAAAATATGTAAAGAAGTTTTAGCATTGGAAACATAAGGGCCGCCCCGGTGGCGCAGTGGTCTAAGCGATGGCCTCTGATCATTCGTCCGTAACGGGTCCGGGTTCGAATCCCGGTGAGGCATGGATGTTGTGTTTGTCTTACGGTACTGGCTCTCTCCCTTCCCTGGAACCAGTGACCGTCAATTAAGGATGGGCGACTGCTTATAGCCCATTGTGTTGCTCACGGTGGTCGTTAGACCTTCAATCAAAAAAAAAAAAAACATAAGGCAGAGATTTTAGGTGGAACCACCTTAAACTTCCAATTAAAAAAAATGGCGATGTTCTCCTGCGTCATGCGAAATAAACATCGAACACAAAATTGCCATGGTATATTTTTGCAATCTTGATTTGTTCTTCTAAGAAATTAATTTTTTCTTCACCGCCCTGTATCTCTATTAATTCGTTGGCAGACTCCATGACGTTAAAATTGCAAAAATTAGCCAACAGTACGGGATAATCAAATAGCGAAAGCATTGAATCAGCAACCATGTTGGCCCGCAGAATCTTTTTTTGGATTGGCCCAAAAAAGTTTCATGTTGGTCGGCTACTTTTTTTGGAGCAATTGGATTTCTCCAAGAAAAAGCCCTATCTCGGGATGTCATGACATCTTCTACCGCCCCACAATGGGCCGATTTGCAACAGGTTGCACCACAATGTCCTAACCAGAGGTGTAGGGTTTGGGGTTTGAACCCCTTTCTTCAGAGGAGACTGAGCACGTATTTAAAGCGATATATACGTGTATACGGGGCTTTCACCAATGAACCAAACCCATGGACCCCCCTAGCAATGATGTCTGCAACGATGACGTGCCGCCCCGGTGGCGCAGTGGTCTAAGCGATGGCCTCTGATCATTCGTCCAAACGGGGTCCGGGTTTGAATCCCGGTGAGGCATGGATGTTGTGTTTGGCCGCCCCGGTGGCGCAGTGGTCTAAGGCGTTGGCCTCTGATCATTCGTCCGAAGGGGTCCGGGTTCGAATCCCGGTGAGGCATGGATGTTGTGTTTGTCTTACGGCACTGGCTCTCTCCCTTCCCTGGAACCAGTGACCCTAAATTAGGGACGGGCGACTGCTTATAGCCCATTGAGTTGCTCACGGTGGTCGTTAAACCTCCAATCAAAAAAAAAACAGATGTTGAGTTTGTCTTATGGCGCTGGCTCTCTCCCTTCCCTGGAACCAGTGACCCTAAATTAGGGACGGGCGACTGCTTATAGCCCATTGAGTTGCTCACGGTGGTCGTTAAACCTCCAATAAAAAAAAAACAAAAACGATGACGTGTCAATGGAGCTGTCTTTGATTGGCGCATGTTCCTGCGTGCCTCTCGCGAAAGAATCTGATTCTTCTCATTTTCAGCTGTTTCCGCACGTGACGTGCTGTCTCGTTTTCATACATTTCACACGCATATTTAAATTTTCTGTCCATTCATTTAGGTTGCTAACGGTGTTCTAAACCACGTATAATTCTGAAGAAGACAACCGTAGGTCCTGAAAACCTGCAAGCAGTTGTTTGCTGTTTTCTTGCAATAAACGGATATTATGACTACTACCCGTTTTTATCTAGTTTAAAAGCAACCATGTTGGTCGGCTACTTTTTATTTGTAGAAAGCCTTTCCGTGGCCGAGGACCAACAAAAGTTTGTTTACATGCGTTTTCCCATTGCTTAACATGGCGTTACGTTGCAAGGGTTCAGGAAAAACGCGATTTTCGTAAATTTATTAACGACATGTCTAACTTTTGCTCATTGTATGGTTGTGCTAATAAATCCTGCAACCTACATTGTGTAGACGAAAGAAAAACATTCTTTAATTTTCCGCTGAAAAAGACGAAATTATTAAGGGAATGGCTGTGTAAAATGAAACGCGGTGATTTCCATTCCGATATGCACTTTTCAATATGTTCTGTCCACTTTAACGAAAAAGCTTTTGGATATTATAACACTACGAATCAAAGGCAGTTGAAACCTCGTAGTATTCCTTCGAATTTCAATTTCAAAAAAGAAAAAATAGCTAGGCGAAAATTGATGGAATATTTGGATCGGTAAATTACGAATTAAGTTCTACTTTCCTCAAAGAATAAAACAAACATATATATATATAATTTCTTTTTTATTTCATGTTACGCATTCATTTAATTTTTAAGCAGATTGCCTAGCGTGCGAACCCTAGTTTGTTTCTTTATTACGTAAATGTCTGAGCTTTTAAATGTTTTGATTTTACAAAACGAGGTACTAAATTTTATGTTTCAGATATTTCGCCAATGTCTGGCAATAAGAACATGAAATTTTAATATAGCGTGTACGAGAAATGCTACATTAAAAACTTCATTATGGCTAACGGCGCTGCTTTCCTGCGTCATGCGAAAAAAACATCGAACACAAAATTGTCTTTGTATATTTTTGCAACCTTGATTTGTTCTTCTAAGAAATTAATTTCTTCTTCTTCGCCCTGTAGCTCTATTAATTCCTCGGCAGAATCCATGACGTTAGGATTGTAAAAATTAGGCAAAAGTAAGGGATAATCAAATTGGCAATATCAGCGGTTGCCGCCCTGGTGGCGCAGTGGTCAAAGGCGCTGGCCTCTGATCATTCGTCCGTAACGGGTCCGGGTTCGAATCCCGGTGAGGCATGGATGTTGTGTTTGTCTTACGGCGCTGGCTCTCTCCCTTCCCTGGAACCAGTGACCCTAAATTAGGGACGGGCGACTGCTTATAGCCCATTGAGTTGCTCACGGTGGTCGTTAAACCTCCTACAAAAAAAAAAAAATAAATAAAAAGTATCAGCGGTCCGCTCTCCCTCTAGCGGCAAAAGGAAGAATTACTGTAGTACGGGTAACGTTTTTGGCTCAATGCTTGGCTGTTGGTAGATCGCTCATTACGTTCAGTTGTCGTAGTTTGGTGTATTTTTGCATTCATTCTGGAATTAGAGAGTTGTATAATGGAGAATTCCGTGAAGAAGAACAAATCATATTGTTGTGTCCCGCAATGTCGTTCCCAAGGTGGTTTCGGCAATGTTTTTTTTTTTTTTTTTTTTTTTTTGATTGGAGGTTTAACGACCACCGTGAGCAACTCAATGGGCTATAAGCAGTCGCCCGTCCCTAATTTAGGGTCACTGGTTCCAGGGAAGGGAGAGAGCCAGTGCCGTAAGACAAACACAACATCCATGCCTGACCGGGATTCGAACCCGGACCCCTTACGGACGAATGATCAGAGTCCAGTGCCTTAGACCACTGCGCCACCGGGGCGGCGCAATGTTTTTCACAAATTAGTATAAACGTTTGTGCCTTGCGTTTGAAATCCTTCCAGTGAAATGCTACTAACCTAGTAACGTCTTTGAATGAATAATAAACAAGGCAGCATGTTTTTATTGCATAGTAGTAATTAAAAAATCCGCATTTCTGCATAATCTTGAAAACAAATAATTGCTGTTATCCGTATAAATTTAAACTTCATTATGGAACAAGATTTGCAATGTTCTGTCAACAGTCATCGGTTCAAAAACACAGAACCCAATGATGATCAACAATTACCAATTCACACACACTTTTAGGAACAGAATGTTAAAGATTTACAAATGTTATTGCTGACAGTATTGAAAATGGGTCCTGGGAAACGTCAAGTGAAACGAAATGTCAGCTTTTAATAGTAATCCGGATTAAAACACCCCTGTCGGTATTACTATATCACTTGCCTGAAAATGTAACAATAAAAATTGCCTGTTACAGTAAAGCATTACTGCTACACAGTGCTTACACGTTCCACTTCTGCCCGCTTTACAAGAGCACTCAAATGACTTTATAGAAATTTCACTGTTACTTGTATCTAAAACACCGTTGATGGAGTGAGGCGACGACGTTATTGCCGTGGACTGAATGCAGTGCGAAACTATGAGAATTTCTCTTCCATCTTCCTTTTTAATTCCACAAGAAATTATATGGCCTACATTAACAATCACTTCCCCTTCTTTAATGCATCTTGAATTTTTGGAAGCGTCCACAAATTTTATTATTTCAAGGATTGAAAGCGACAAACCAGCCATTCTAACATTCGACTTTATGGAAACACGTGCGACGTTACCCGTACTAGAGAAGTTTGTTTACGTTTGCGCAGCGCCCCATATAGTTCGTTGAGGTTCCCATAGCGAAAACATTGAATCAGCAGCCATGTTGGTACGCAGAAATTCACTTCTGACGGGATCTTGAATAAGGTCCATTGGATTGGATTTTTGTAGACTATCTGGCAACACTGCGAATATATCGCCAACGCCAAGGAAGCATTCTATGAGAGATATCACTGAACAATTAATTGTGAAGGAAGTGAAAGCAGAAATCGATACGTCAATGCACATTCTATGTAAAAGTAAAGATCTCTGGGAACTTGAAATTGCTTCCAGAAATTCTCAGGAAAATCTACGCTTGCTAGACATATGCAACATCATTCAGGTGAAAAACTTTTCCAGTATATAGTGTGTCACAAGAAATTCAAACAGATAGTCTCTTAATGTATGTAATGGTCCATGCAAGAGAACAACCTTATGATTCTTACATGTGTTCTTAGAAGCAAAGTGAAAAATGCAGCATCTCAAGGCGCAGTATGCTTCAGTCAAGTGAAAAGATCACCAATGTCATGTATGCTCAAAACAGTTTGTATATAAGCGCTATCTTTCCAGGCACATATTTGTTCACACAAATGAAAAGATGAACCAGTGTGATATATGCTCCAAACAATTTACTTTTAAAGGTGCTCTTTCAAGCCACATGCTCCTTCACACAGGTGAAAAGCCTCACCAATGTGTTTTATGTTCCAAACAATTTATTCAAAAAACTCATCTTTCAAGGCACATGCTGCTTCACACAGGTGAAAAGCCACACCAGTGTGATGTATGTTCTAAACAATTTACTCGAAAAAGTCATCTTTCCACACACATGCTACTTCACACAGGTGAAAAGCCTCACCAGTGTGATGTATGTTCCAAACAATTTACTGGTAAAGGTGATCTTTCAAAGCATATGCTCCTTCACACAGGGGAAAGGCCTCACCGATGTGTTGTATGTTCCAAACAATTTATTCAAAAAACTCATCTTTCAAGGCACATGCTGCTTCACACAGGTGAAAAGCCACACGAGTGTGATGTATGTTATAAACAATTTACTCGAAAAAGTCATCTTTCGACACACATGTTCATTCACACAGGTGAAAAGCCTCACCAGTGTGATGTATGCTCCAAACCATTTGCTCACAAAAATGCTCTTTCAAGGCACATGCACCTTCACACAGGTAAAAAGCCTCACCCGTGTGATGTATGTTCCAAACAATTTATTGGTAAAGGTGATCTTTCAAAGCACATGCTCCTTCACACAGGGGAAAGGCCTCACCAATGTGTTATATGTTCGAAACAATTTATTCAAAAAACTCATCTTTCAAGGCACATGCTGCTTCACACAGGTGAAAAGCCACACCAGTGTGATGTATGTTCTAAACAATTTACTGGAAAAAAATCATCTTTCGACACACATGCTTCTTCACACAGGTGAAAAGCCTCACCAGTGTGATGTATGTTCTAAACGATTTACTCGTAAAAGCTATCTTTCAACTCACATGCTGCTTCACACAGGTGAAAAGCCACACCAGTGTGATGTATGTTCTAAACAATTTACTGAAAAAAATCATCTTTCGACACACATGCTTCTTCACACAGGTGAAAAGCCTCACCAGTGTGATGCATGTTCTAAACAATTTATTCGTAAAAGCTATCTTTCAACTCACATGCTCCTTCACACAGGTGAAAAGCCTCACCAGTGTGATGTATGTTCCAAACAATTTACTGGTACAGGTGATCTTTCAAGGCACATGCACCTTCACACAGGTGAAAAGCCTCACCAGTGTGATGTATGTTCCAGACAATTTACTGGTAAAGGTGATCTTTCAAAGCATATGCTCCTTCACACAGGGGAAAGGCCTCACCAATGTGTTGTATGTTCCAAACAATTTATTCAAAAAACTAATCTTTCAAGGCACATGCTGCTTCACACAGGTGAAAAGCCTCACCAGTGTGATGTATGTTCCAAACAATTTACTGGTAAAGGTGATCTTTCAAAGCATATGCTCCTTCACACAGGGGAAAGACCTCACCAATGTGTTGTATGTTCCAAACAATTTATTCAAAAAACTAATCTTTCAAGGCACATGCTGCTTCACACAGGTGAAAAGCCACACCAGTGTAATGTATGTTCTAAACAATTTACTCGGAAAAGTCATCTTTCGACGCACATGTTCATTCACACAGGTGAAAAGCCTCACCAGTGTGATGTATGTTTCAAACAGTTTACTCAAAAAAGTAATCTTTTGACACACATGCTCTTTCACACAGGTGAAAAGCCTCACCAGTGTGATGTATGTTCCAAACAATTTACTCGTAAAAGCCATCTTTCAACTCACATGCTCCTTCACACAGGTGAAAAGCCTCACCAGTGTGATGTATGTTCCAAACAATTTACTCGTAAAGGTGATCTTTCAAGGCACAGTCTCCTTCACACAGGTGAAAAAACCTCACTAGTGTGATGTATTCTCCAGACACTGCTCAGAAGAATTGTATTTCAGTGTACATTCTCCTTCATGCAGAGAAATAACTACAGCTCTGTTTTTGTGTGCTCGAACAGGATCTCTCCTAATTTTGGATGCACGAAGATTCATTGATTGGTGCATAAGATTTATCTTGCAGATTCTTCAGGAGAATAATCAGTTTCATGTCATGCTTTTCATTTTTAGAAATATGTGTGCCTGTAAGGTAATTAAGCTTTTACGAGGGTTGTGCTGTTAGTTGTCAGGTTTAAGAGGTGTGATGCAAGTTAAGAATGATCAGAAGGTTTTTTTGTTCAATTTTCTAGTGAGAATGGGAATTCAAAAAGCATTAATCATAATCTTTCTTTAATCATTTTTTTCAGTTCCAACTCATTTTTCAAAGAAATCACCATTGAATTTTATTGTTTTATTCAGTTTAGTATTTTCTGTAGAAATGACTGGGAAATTTGGTCTACAGCCTTTGGAAGAAGTGATTTTATTTTGTTCTACCCTGGGGTATTCTTCCTAGAAAATAGTTTTGCCTAGGGATAGAGGAATGTTGGCTGTGTGGGTAGTACCTGACAACTAACAGCACAACCCTGGTAAAAGCTGCATCACCATTCTTTTCTCCACTAACCCAAACAATAGTTGACAGTTTTTTTTTTTTTTTACTTAATTTGTAAAGACTGGCAGTTGTATCACTACATATCACTGTGCCTGTTATTGAACTTAATTATAGAAAAATGACAAATGCATGAAAATTTTAAAACATGTATTCTTGTAACCAGAGTTTGCCAAAACAAATTTTTAAAGGAGTATTTTTACTCCTTTGAAAAAATTTAGGGAGTAATTTTCAAAAGTTGGGAGTATTTTAGAAAAATTAACAGATGAAATAAAATACTTACGAAAAATGCTAGGCAATTATGAAAAATCAATACAGATTTTTTCATATAAAAAATATTTCACTACTGCCCAATGTATTTGGAATTTGGATCCGTTTTGTGTCTTGTTTTAGAAATAAATATAATATTCATATTTTAAAACAATAACATTAAATTTATCATGTTGTGTAATGACCACATGGAACAGCAATGTGTTCAAGAAATAAAAATATTACACTTTTGAAGTTCTTATTGGCATCTAAAAATATCTAATAAACTTCTCAGCAAGTTCCACAGCCACATTTGTTTTTCTGCAACTGCACAGCATCCAGTGCTTAAATTTTCATTTTGCTGATATCTTTGTTTCTCTTCCCATTTCTTTATTGACGTTTTTTTTTTAATTCCCTTGGATGATAATTTTATCCATCATGAATGCATTACAGCTTTCACTATTTTAGATGAAAGATGAATAGTGTAACTTTGAAAATATGAATACTTTTGAACACCATGCATCAATTTTTACAAATTTTTCAGCTTCGTCACTTTCGTTTTCGGAAACTCCCCACCCCCCTTATCAAGCTGAAATGCAAAACTTTTTGAGGGGAATATTTAAGAATACAGGATACATGTTCTGATCATTGTTGGGGGAAAAAATTACAGTTACAGGGGAAATCTTTGCCACGTCCAATTTCCGTTTTCGGACATTTCCCCTCCATTTTCAAGTTCAAATACAAATATTTATGAAATAAAATGATATTTAACAACAATACTAGACAGAGGAAACAGCACGTGAAAAATAAAATTACGATTACGGGAAAAATCTTCACTGCATGTAACTTCCGTTTTCAAAAGTTTTGAAAGACGAAACTTCCGCTTTCGAAAGTTGCAGGCAAAAGTTTCATCCTGCACCACTACTAATTTCCCCAAAATTTCTGTTCAGTTAGGCATCGATCTCGAGGATAACCCAAATTATGACAGAAAAGGAGAAATTCCTGGAAGCCGTCGCATTCTCATGCCTAAAAATCACAGCAAAAAATGTTTGCCATCGAATTTCTGGTTTCAGAAATTTTTCCTCCATTTTCAAACTGAAATACAAATATTTATGGAATAAAATTATATATAACAACAATACTGGACAGAAAATCACAATAAAAAGAAACTGCGATTACGGAAAAAATCTTTATTTCGTTTACTTCCATTTCTGAAAGACCAAGTACCGTCGCAACGCATATTTTTACGAATTGGTAAAATTCTTCAGTGCGTAGTTTTCCCAAGGAGGTTAGAATAATACTTCTGGAGATGCCCCGAGTCTCTTAACTGTGATGAAGCCGCAAACTGTGGGAATTTGACGTTATTTACACTGGTTTACATATGATGCCTATGTAATTTCAACTGTGTGTATTTTGAAATAGTGTTGCTTTTGGTTGCAGAAACAGTGTTAATATCAAACCAGAATGAATTATACTTCTTATACAAGTGAAGTTTTTATTTTTAACGTTATGTTTTGTTTAGGATTTGCACTAACATTCGTGTATTTCAATTTAAAATAAAAATGGGAAGGAGTCTCAAAATAATTAATTTTATAAATTCAGCATGTCCTCACACATTGGCAGTACAATTTACGATGCGAAAATGGAAACATTTACGACAAAAGGCGGCGATTCGGCCAACACAAAATGCATTGCAATAGCATTGAAACGTATCAACTTTCCCACACTTTGACGGCTATCGCTAGCAGTTATAGGCTTCACGCAAAGTGGTACTGCTCCATTAGCAAGGGCATCTCCAGATATCTTATTCTAACCTCCTTGAGTTTTCGGCGCATACCTTTATGCACCAAGAAAAATTCCTGTTGCATATTTTTACGTGTTGGTAAAATTTCGATGCGTAAACATACTCTTCCATGCATACTAGATGCATAATTACACATTTTGGTGAACTCGGTTTGTGACATGAATTATTTAATTATTTTTTTTTGTAAACAAAAGGTGTACCAGGCGTTGATTTGCTTAATATTTTCACATTATTGCTTGCTGAGGAAATGTAGCTCATAGAACAAACAGGACTCTCTCTCTTCTTCCAGAGAAACTGTACTATGTAAAAGCCTTAATTTCCATTGCCACTGAACCTCCTTTTTCAGGTGAATCAAAGTCTTTTTTAGTTGAATCAGGATCAAAATTAACTTGCTTATTTCATTGAAATCTTGCATTGATGTTGCAAATTATTGTAAATGAATCACAGCATTTAAACATGTGAGAGTGGGATTCTATGAATAACAAAATTCACATAAGCATAATTAAAAAGAAGTACATGTGACCTCAATAACTGGGTTGTAAAGGTAAATGTTTATTTTGTTTTTTTCCCTCTTTAATTTCTGATGGCTTAATACTATTTTGAAAGGAATGAGATTCAGTGCAATCAATAAGCATTTCATTGTAGGCAATCACTCTGCTTCATAATGGGGAAGACCTGTATGTTGTATTGCAGGTACCGTACATGTGTTCACAAGATTTAGTTTAAGTATTACTATATCTTGCAGAAAATTTCTGTTTACAACATTAATGTGATGAGAAAGATGCAAAGATGTTTTTCTTTTTCCTGAAATGTTGCCATGAAAGCAATATAAGTTCTGTTTCCTGTTACACTTCAACTGATTTGTATTCTGAAAAGCACTTTTCACCTTATTCAAGTTTGCCAGTGTAATGGATTTTGGTCATAGGGTATGTCAGGATTGTTTTCTAGGCTGGAGGGGGTGGGGCGATGGGAAGATAGAGAAACTAAAAAGTTTTAAACAATTTTTGTTTTGTGTCATACATGAGATACATGCTCAAAATGAAAGGAAAATGTATAATCATTACTGAATTAAACAGCACTAAGTAACAAAAACATGTAGTTTTATTGATAAAAATAGCACATCAAATTGTAGTGGGGTTCCTCCTTCCCTTTGAAGGTACCCATAAATCTGGTAGATGATGTCAGGATGCTTCTTTTGGAAATTTTGAAGGTAAATCGTTTAGAATAAAAGAGAAGTTATATTCTGGCAACACTTAAAGCATATGCAATAGTATTTGGATGAAGAAACATTTTAAGCATATGCAGGAGTACTTGGGATAAGTTTGATGAATTTCGGTCCCAAACTCTCTTCCAAATTTCTTAAAACTGATTTGTTAAAAGCCATAGAATTTTTACATGTACCATAAAGAAGTCAGGAGCTGATGACGTTACACATCACTTGACCAAAGGACGACCACCATCTTTAAATTACAATGCCCAGAATGTTGTATTGAAAGAGGTAACATCATTACACATCACTTGACCACAGTCTGAACACAATCTTTAAATGTGACAATGTCCAGAATGTTGTATTGAAAGAGGTTTTGAACTTGTGGTACTGAAGCATTGATGGCACACAATTTCAGCAGCATTGTACATGCATACATATCACTGAGCTGTTCTCTGATGTCAGCTCCAAAATGAAATACAAACTACCAGATAGTTTTTACCTACTGTTGCCGTATCAAACTTCCCCATTTACAGCGATCTTGGCATACAACTCGGTCTTCACTGACATCCATTGCACGCCGTACACAAGATCTTCTATACCTCATGCTCATGATTTGTTTCTCATGTAGACACCCCTGAATCTGATATTCCCATGACTTCCTTGGCCTTCCTGCCACTTGGGCTAAAAATATTTTCTTAGTAAGCATCTCATCACTCATTCTTTCAACATGGCCAAACCACCAAAGCATATTAGTATCCACCTTGCTAACAACATTTTGCTTCACATCACACAACTGCAACACATCTTCATTCCTCACACAATCAGAACATGTCTTGCCACAAACCCCCCGTAAGTAACGCATTTCTCCAGCACACAAACGACTCCTATGTTTCTTCTGCAGTACTCAGGTTTCACTGCCATACATCAGAGTAGGAACAATTACACTCTCATACACAACCACGCGGGACTCTCTAGAGAACCCATCATTCCTGTGAAAACCTCCCGAAACAGCTATTACTCTCCATGAAAAATTCACTTGCCTACTAATTTCACCATCCAATTTGTTCTCGCTGCCAAACATGCTTCGTAAATACACAAACACACTCACCTGGTCAATCACTGTGTCATTTACACTTGTAACATTACATTCAGTGCTACCAGTTCAGGGGTTAAAATTAAAATTTGAAATGGAAGGGAGTCTCCCCACTTGTGTTTGTTAATGGAGGGGATTGAAAATTTCAGGTGGGGAGTTTTGAATATGTAACTTACATTAAAAGACTGGGAAAACAGCAGTAATTTTTCAAACAATATGAGCTATCCTTGGTTCTTAAAACAAACAGGTGAATTGGATAAAAAACTTTACTACATTCTATCTAATACAAATTACCACGATTCGTTTTACAAAACTGGAGGAGTTGTTCATTTTGCAGTACGTTGATATCATGAAGTATATATATCTGCCTTTCATTCCTCGCCACAGTTAGCAAGCTTTAATCAGCTGTTGTATATATATATTTTTTTCGAGGGTTTATCTGGCCCAATTTTCAGAAATATGCATTAAGATTTTTGTTGCTCAGTGAATCCCTAAAGTTTGACTGAATTTTGTTTTGTGTGCTAAAGCCATGTTCACATGGTACATTTTTTTAAACGTAACACATTACTTACTTGCAGAAGAACCTTTGACACTAATGGAAATGTGTGCAAATGGTTGCTTATAAAACTCTTAGAAAACTTAAGAAATTGGCACATATACTCTTCATTTTTTACAGCTATGTTTGAATAGTGAATATTCCATAACTGCATCTTCATTTTCAAAAAAAAAAAAAAAAAAAAAAAAAAAAAACTGGTCTACCATGCTTTTGAAAGACTGACACAAAACTTGTGTGTGTGTGTGTTGCTTCACAGATTCAGATTCTACACACTCAAACTTCAAAAAGAGTTCCATTGTGGAGGAAGGAAATCTACAGTCTATCTCAATCACAAAAGATAAAATAAACCTTCACTGGACATTGTGATGTGCAAGTATAGTATTACAAGAGTCAACTATTTTATTATTTTTGAACATGTTTCCCTTCAGCTCTGAAAAAAATATATATCTTCTTGAATACTATGTATGAGATGTTTACAGTTCACATAATTGAGACTTGATTGATTCAACCATTCTTCTGATAAGAGGAATGTCCAGTTTTTCCCTTTGCAGCTATTTATAGAGGGAAAATAACATTTAACAACAATTCAGGACAGTGGAAACATCGCGAAAAAATTACGATTACGAAAAAATCTTCGCTCTCTCCGACTTCCATTTTCGAAAGTTTTGAAAGACGAAATTCCGTCCCCAGCCGGAACCACCCCCTTCCACCGCCACCCCCACCCCCCAAAATTGTCTTCGGTTTTGCATCGCTCTGTAGAACGACGCAAATGATGACAACGTAGTCAGAGTTCCTCTAATCCGCGGAAGAAACTCGTGCCTAAAGTTTACAAGGAACTGTGTCAAACTTCCATTATCAAAAATTGTTGTCTACACTTTCAAGCTGAAATACAAACATTTATGCAATAAATTGTTATTTAATAACAATACTGGACAGAGGAAACTTCACGAGAAATAGAAATTACGATTGTGGGAAAATTTTTCACTCCGTTTAACTTTCGTTTTCGAAAGTTCTGAAAAACGGAATACCGTTCTCCAGACGAGAAACGACCCTCCCCCCTACACACACACACACACACACACACACGCACGCACGCACAAACTAATGCTCCAAAAATAAAACATTATCTTCAGTTGTTTTTTTCATCAATCTCAAGTACAACCGAAATGTGGCGAAAAAGCGGAATTCCGCAAATCCGAAGAATAATATCATGCCTGATTCGTAACAGTCAGTGTTTTGCAAAATGAACTGCTCATGCAGCTACGCATAGAAGAGCCGATTCACGTGTCCATAAACTGATTATGTTCCCGACGTGAACGATATGTTCGATTGCAAGTTTTGGGACTCTGAACGGTCCGTTCCTAAAGCACGTATTTTTTTACAAAGGATACGCTTTAATTCCTTGAATTTTGTGAGGGATCAAAAAATGGACCCAAGATTTTATATTTATATATATTTTTCTTAAAATTTCGTAAGGCGGGAGACACCCGCCTAACAACTTTATTTTGGTGGGAGCT
Organism: Macrothele yani; assembly: GCA_039090855.1. Lineage (NCBI taxonomy): Eukaryota > Metazoa > Arthropoda > Arachnida > Araneae > Macrothelidae > Macrothele > Macrothele yani. The sequence goes on along the minus strand of CM077009.1, from coordinate 141,276,519 downwards.
TAAAATTTTTGGTGGGTATCCCGCCATGCCGCCCTGAATTTTTTAACCCCTGCAGTTTCGGTCTCAAAAATCATAACTTTCGCTTTTCCCTTATTTATACTCAGTTTGAATTTCATGCAAACTTCGTACATCCAGGATATTTTTCGCTTGGGTGTAAACAAGGTTTATTGATATACAACAAAAGAGCTGAATTTTTAACAATTCCCTCAAAAGCACACAATTATACACTGAAGTGCCAAAAGGCAAGGGATACGTATCTAGTATCGTGCTGGACCTCTTCTTAACCCAACGTACTGCAGCAACTCAATGTGGCTTCGATTCCACATGTGTCTGGACGACTTCTGGAGGTATGTTGTCCCATGCCTTCTGAATAGCAGCCCAAAGCTCTCTGGTATTTGTATGTGCACGATCTTGGGTGCGAATGAAACTTTCCACCACATCCCATAAGTGCTCTTATTGGGTTCATGGTGGGCGAACATGGTGGCCACACCATCTGTCGTAACTTGTCCACAATGCTCCTTGAACCAATTTTCTACAACTTGGGCTCGATGACATGATGCGTTGTCCGGCTAGAAAATCCCATAATTTTTGGGGTACATGAAGTCCATGAAGGGCTGCAAGGGGTAACCCAGAAAAGCAACAAAGTGATTACCAGTTAATGACATGTTTACGAGGACCAGAGGACCCAAAACATGCCACATAAAGACACCCCACACGTGTATGGAACCATTGCCAGCTTGCACAGTGTCTTGTTGAGAGCTTGGGTCCATGGCCTCATGGGGTCTACACTCTACACCACACCCAAACTCTACAATCAGCTCATAACAACTGTTAACATGACTCATCAGACCATGTTGCCAGTGTTCCAGGTTCCAATTGCCATGTTGATGACCCCAGATGAGGTGCTGTGTCTGATGTCATGGTGTTAATAAAGGTATTCTATTGAGTCTTCTGCTCCCATACCCCATGGACAATAAATTGCAGTGCACTGACCTCATGGATATGACTGGTACTTTCTGCATTGGATGTTATTTGAGCATGTGTCGCTTGTCTGTTAGCATGGACAATCCTGGTCACGGTCGTTCAGTACCCATGGTCAGCCGCTGTGCTGTCCACGGTGGATGGTAACGCCTTCAAAAGGTATTCCCAGTAGACGTGTGACTCTGTGGATCAAGGAATGTTGAATGTTCGCACAACTTCAGAAATTGAATGTACAATCCGTCTGACTACTGTGCCTTGTTCAAACTCCGACGACTCACGTTGGCTTGCCATAATCCTACTGGCAGTTTTTCAACCTGACTCGCGATATTACATCTCACAACTGATACAAATCCTGGCGTGTGTCGAAGCCCTGACAGGACTGCAGCTTCTGTTAAAAATTTGCATACTGCTGTCCCATGACTTGGCATTTCAGTGTATAAACATGCTAGCACATAGAAAAAAGAAAAACAAAAGAAACAAGACGAACACTGACCTTTTTCTTATTCTTTTCCTTTTCTGTGTTATGGCTGAATAAACACATACACATCTCTTCACCAATACACATCTCTTCATCATTCTTATAGTTGTCGACAGATGCTGTTTGACTTTTTTAGTTCAGGTCCATGTCTCTGATGAATAAGTAAGAAGTGCAAGGATGCATTGACTAAATGCTTTTGTTTTAAGACATAACACCAAATTGCTCTTGCAAGTTGTTCTATTCCTTTAAAATATTCTACGTCCAAGTTTAACCCTTTAACGACCATGACTCAAAAATCTTTTATCACTCTAAATCCCATAACTTCCGAAAATGTCTGTTGGTTCACTTATTTGTTTAATAACAACAATAGTGACTGACTGTGACACCTGCTGATCCCTCATAGGTCGAGAAAATTTGAAGAACAAGTAAGGGTAGGAAATCTGAGTCACTCTAGACAGGCGTTTTGGGCGGCAATAGCCATTTGTACATACAGACGTTTTGGGCGTTCTGGTCGTTAAAGGGTTAATACCTATTAATTTCTACTTAGATTTGACCCTCGTTTGATATCTTTTGTTCAAAGTAAAGGGAGGCATAGTTTACTTCTAGATTTGTCTCCGTTCACGTCTAGATGCTCGGTTTGTGCAAAAACATTGTACATCAGCTTTCTGTAATTTTGTTTTTAATCCAACTTCTTTACTTTTGTCACCTAGTTCCTGGTACACACACTGCAGCTCTAAAGGGTAGTTGTGAAAGGAATTAAGTGTTCAAAAATGCAAAGGTGGTTCAAGATTTAAAGACACCAAGTTTTTTTTATTTTTATTTTATTCATTTCAATATTTATGCTGTTACATTATATCATGAAACAGAGATATTTATGTGCAATTAAAAATTAATAGCAGCAAGGAAAAACAGGGAAAAGGCATCACAGAGACCTGACGTGCTTTGAAACCCCAAAACAGAACAAATGAGTCAAGGATTAAGAGAAAGATGTATGCATCTTTCTCATACATTTTTCTCTTACTGTCAGCACAGTAAAAGAAAGATGTATGTTAGCTTTTTTTTCAGTTATTAAGTATGCATATATTAATTTTTTTAAATAATGTTAAATTATAAATATCAATTGACTCCACGGGCAATCCATTCCAGGACCAGTGTAGTTAATACCTTGCCTTGACATCTGTGTCTTTGGTAAAATAGGTTCAATAGCCTTAGTGCGATAACCGTGACCGACAGTTGTTGATCTTTGTTTAGGAGCTCGGTCTAGCGGAGCACGTTCGCAGTTTAAGTCGGTTGTTGTTGTGTTGTGGAGCCATAAAGAATGAGGTGTTTACGATCCTATAATAAATATATTGAATCGTTATCTAAGGTGTCTTATCACTTGACGTCTGGTGCTGATAAACAGTGGACCATAAAATGTGACAACAATGCCATTTTCCTTGTTTTATAATTATGAGTAATTAAATTTAAATCTATTATATCAGAAAACAAATGCATTTTTATCCTTTTAAACATCAATTTGCCAATGTTAAAATGAAATAATTGTTTAATCGACAGACTTTCATACCTATTTGGGTCAATATGGTTATGATGATAGTGGAATAATTGTAAGTTGTTAAGAGTAGAGAGAGATCTTTAAATTCAGTAATCTTATAAACTTATTCTGTAAAGTTTGCAACCTATTTATATTAGTTTGTGTAGTCTGTACCCAAGAGTCAATGCCATAATTAATATGTGAATGAATCAATGAACAGTACAACATTTTAAGAGCTTTAACTGCCAAACATGATATAACCCTAGAGACAACACCAATGTGTTTTGCAATTTTACTTTCAATGTATGCTATATGATTTTTCCATTTTAAAGTAGAGTTTAGAATGATTCCCAAAACCTTAAATGTTTGCACTCATTCAATAGTTTGATTATTCAAAGTTAAATGTTGGTGGTGCATCAAAGATATCCTTTTTCTAGTGAAAATTAAATATTTAGTCTTATTAAGATTAACTATTAAATCATTATATGTCAACCGTTCTGAATAAATTTGAAATTGTGCATTAGCTTGCATGAACAGATCACTAATATTTGTTCCTCGGAAAAGTAAAGTTATGTCATCTACATACAGCATTAAGTCATTACAAGACAACACAGAATATATCATTTATATATATATGTTAAATAGTAGGGGGCCAAGAATAGAGCTCTGTGGAACACCACAGGTCACTCTTAATAACAGTGAAGTAAACTGATCAATAGAAGTTAACACAAATCTGTCTGCCAGATAATTTTTTAGAACAGTGTAGGAAACGTTCCTGATCCCCAAATTATATAATTTAGCTAATAAGAAATCATGATTTATAGTATCAAAGGCTTTACATAAGTCCAAAAAAGTAGCAAAAGTTATTTCTCCAAGTTCTAAATTTTTTTGAATAACAGTTTGCACATATAAGAGTGCAGATTCAGTAGATTTATTAGGTTGGAACCAAAACTGATTTCCATTTACAACATTATATTTTAGAAAGTATGAAATCAATCTCCTGTATTACAAACTATCCAAGACTTTTGCAAAAATTGAAATCTTGGCAATTGGTTGGTAATTATTGGGATCATTTCGGGAACCAGATTTAAAAGTCGGAGATCATTTTGTGATTTTTTAAGAACTGGAATATGTACCTGAGGAAAAAATAGTTAAAGATTATTAATAAAGAGTCTATGATTAAATCAGCCACATCCTTTAAACCCAATGGATGAATTTCATCATAACCTGGACTGCAGTTTGTCTTAATGTGATATAATTCCATCAACAATTCAGATTTTGAAATTGCCTGTAAATGAAAACTCTTAGTTATATGTAAGTTATTGAAATGCCATAAATAGGTTTTATTAAAAGGCCTCTGGTTTAATTTTAAATTTTGATATACTGAATGAAAATAGTTATTTAAATAATTAGTTATGTGTTGAATATTACTAATTTTGCTACCATCAGAAGTTTCTAAATGTTCTGGAAAGATACTTTTATGCTGGTTTCACTATAAGTTATTTAGGTGCTTTCAAGTCAACTGCATGTTATTCCAACGAAAAATATTACCGTAATAATTTTAATTTTGCGAATTTTTGAATTTAAGGAATTTCTGTACAATTTGAAGGCATCATAATCAATTTGCTGTTTACTTTTTAAGAATTTAGAAAACAATCTATTTTTCTTATTTATTTGATTTATAAGGTGTGAAGTAATACATGGTTTACAAAAAAAAATTTGTGTGTGTGAGCTCGCGAAATAATCAGAAAAGCACAGCCATAGTTTTCCTTAAAGACTCGAAAGAATTTGTTAAATGGTGTATTTGGAGAGTCATCCAGTTGTAAGTCATCCCATCTTATTTAAATTATTGATTGTTTAAATTTTTCAATTTTTTTTAATTTATTTTAAGTGGTAATACTATTGTGGGTTTCTCTCATTGTAATTTATTTACAGCAGTCTATAAAAACAAAAGTTGGTAAATGATCACTTATATCAAATTCAAGAATCCCTGATGTTTTAGTTTCAGTCTGAGCATTTGTAACAGCCAGATCTAATGTAGTTTTTATTAGCGGGGTAATTCTAGTTGGAGATGTAATTTCATTCCAAAAACCAGATGATGATGACAACTAATGAAACTGTCTAGTTGTACAATTGTCTTCAACAATATCAATGTTAAATTCACCATAAAAGAATGCTTTTTCTTATAAAATTAATCGTATTAAGAAGATCATCCAGAACAATAAAAAAATTATTTATGTTTGAAGATGTAGGTCTATAGCATACCGAAATGATGTAAAATTGGTTTTGAATAGTAATTAGCTCAAAATCTGTGCTCATTATGGTAAATTCACTTATTAAAGAAAAAATATGGATGTAACTTATTAATATAAATAGCCACATCATCAGCCCTAGAATTTAATCTATTTAAGTTGAAGACCTGGTAAATATCTATTAATATTGTGAAGTCATCTGGAAACCATGTTTCTGTAATACATATTATATCTAATGCGGAATTAATTATTTGCATGAGTGTCTCCAATTGAACAATTTTGTTAATCAAAGATCTAGCATTAAGATGTATCACTTTAAGAGCAAAGTTAGTGTTAGTCGTTAGTAAATGGTTAAGGTTATGAATAGTATAATATTGACTGCAATATAAAGGTTCAAAGTACAATAACAAAAAAATAGTAACTTAAGTTAAATATTCAGTTCATAGTACTGTAGATCCTCAATGCAAACATTTTTTTCTTTGACGACCAGCACTCTGTTTTATGTATAAATTGCCATTACTAATCCATGCATATTTGATGATACCCTGATTGACTAATTGTCTGGCATGCCAGTGTATCTTTTTTTATAGTATGGTGTTTAATCTTCATTAATGTAGATTCCAGTTTTTTGTCTGTTAGGGTCCAAATCTGAGTTTGAAATAGGAATTCTCTTTTTCTTCAACCATCTATTTCTAGCTCATCTGGTAGTAAATTGGATAATGATAGGTACAGTTGAAATTATACTTTGAGTAGAAGGTAGAGCATGAATTACATCAATATCTTCTGGTCTGTAGTTTTCTATTTGTAATTTAGCTGCCATAAGATGAACTGTGTTTCTCAAAGCAGCTATATCTGTTACATCATCAACCTAAAGACCATGTATTTCCAGAGTTTTTCTTGTATGATATTGATTCAACTCTGACAATTCTGCCTTTAAAATGCTTAATTTTTGAGCACTGTCAAGCTCACCTTTCTCATATTTGGCAATTCTCTGTGTGTGTCATTAGACTGTTCAACCTTAGTACATTCGTCACGTAAGTCATCATATTTATCACTGATGAACTGCAGAGATTGTTTAATGTTTTGAATCTCGTTTTTTTAAGTCCAATATGCAATCAAGTTTCTCCTCAATCCAAAGCATTAACAGTCTAAAGAAATTCAAATGTTGTTGATTATATTCAAACTCTACTGGCAAGGCAGTTTTTAAATTATCTGAATCTGCAGTATCCAAATTTATGGGTAAAGTAGTAGATGACTGCTCAGCATTCGAAACACATCCCTGACATTGTATCTTATTCTTCACGTCTGCTGGTAATGACCAATTTTTTTTTCAGTCATGCCAATACAATAGAATGAAAATCTGAAGCACATGTTCTACATTTAGGTGCCCTGGATACATCCAGCTGGTCCTAGTTACACAATTTAAATTTCATTTTTTGCAGCTGTTATTCAGTCCAGAATATTCAAACTGCCGCCCCGGTGGCGCAGTGGTCTAAGGCGTTGGCCTCTGATCATTCGTCCGTAAGGGGTCCGGGTTCGAATCCCAGTCAGGCATGGATGTTGTGTTTGTCTTACGGCACTGGCTCTCTCCCTTCCCTGGAACCAGTGACCCTAAATTAGGGACGGGCGACTGCTTATAGCCCATTGAGTTGCTCACGGCGGTCGTTAAATCTCCAATCAAAAAAAAAAAAAAAAAAAAAAAAATATTCAAACTCTTAGTCAATAGGCTGTGCACACCACAACAGAAGGTTATTACACTGTATATGTGCAATAAGCCAATACAACAGTCCCCTAGAGTGTGGCTGAATATCAAAACTGATTATTACCAGTTGACACTCAATGTATCCTATGTCAATGTATTTCACAAAATATAACAATGATATATGTGCACAACTGTAACACCAAAAAAACTCATTTCTAGAAACATGTACCATATATATTAGGCAGAAACATGTATCAGCAATCTCTGGGAAATATTGAGTGAAATGCTCTATAGGTGGCAGCATTAGCTCATTAGAATTTGTAATGATATCAAAAAAGGTACATTGTTTCTTCAGTGCAATCAACAAGTAAAGAATTTTACAACTGACCATTTGAACCGCAATTCTATATGCACTGAAAATCCATAGAGTTCATCCGCCAGTCATAAAGACATTGGAAAATCCATAATGTTCATCCACCAGTTGTAATGCAATCCTGAAGTACCCCAGTTTGCTCATGTAAAGCAATGATGGCATAAAAACAAAAGCAAAGCCCAATGTTACCTCAGTCTTCATATATATATTAATAATATTGTGTACATTTATAAATCCTAACTGCTATAATCCAATTTTAAATTTTTTTATCCAACTCAGAAGCAGAGTCAAAATAACGGTTCGTCCCATGACTTGACTCGACCTATATTCTAGAATGTTTTTCAAAGATTGAAAAACATTCTAGAATGTGGCACTGCAGAGCTTGGGAAATATTATGTCTGTTTGTCTCGGTTCCTTTCCAATTTTTGTACATCCTGTTTTGATGAGCCAACTGAACTTTCATATTTGTGGCATCATATATAACAAGTAATGTGTTGGTACACCATTCTGTAACAGTCACAGCTTGCAGGCTCCTAGGAACAGATTCTACGAGTGTCAAACGCCCTCAATGCATAACTTGACCCGTTTCCGCTGAAGCAACTGCATCAGTTCTCTCTCATTCTGTAGAGCATCAGCAGTTCTCATCCATTCTAGCATACCCCACAAACATTCAATGGGGTTATAGCCAGGGAAGTTTGGATGCCAAGGCGATGTGGCAAATTCGTCACGTCCCCCCCAACCACTCAGTAGTTATATGAGCCGGATGACATGGTGCGTTGAAAGATGGCGCTGTCATCTGGGTAAATCTCCTGCAGATATGGATGGACATAGTTGACTAACAGATCCCTGTAGCATACAGTAATTGTGGAATAATAATCAAAGGACCTAGGGCTTTCCAGGAAAAAGCTCCCCACACCAGAACACCACCTCCACCAATAATCAGCCGAACCCCAACTGTGCCATCAGGTGATAGGGTTTCATGCTGTTTACGCAATATGCGAACTTGGCCATCAGCATGGTGCAGTAGGAAATGGGACTTTAGGATAACAGATGACCTTCCATCAGTCAAGGGTCCACTTCTGATGTCCCTTGGCCCCATGCGAGACATTGTTTGCAATGACTGGGCGTCATCATGGGTAACATCTTTGGTGTCTGGCTGTAGAACCCCAAGCAAAGCAAGCTATGGCATATAGTGCATGTGGGAATAGATTGAACTGCATTGCTGTTGTACTGGTGAATGAGCTGGGTGTCTGTTACACATTGTTGCTGAGATACCAGTTGTGACACCCAACACTCGCCCATAGGATCAACTGTGCATGGCTGAACTGTGTGAGCCCTTATGCTGAATGTCTTTGCATGGTTAATCCAGTCCTTGTACAACTCTTGATACAATGTGGAGCAACCAACAAGTGGGGCTGTTTCTGAAACAATGGCACCTGCTGTCCAGGGGTACCAACTGTCTGGCTGCAGTCAATTTGGTGTAAGTCACCGTGTTTCGCCATTACTGGCATGTGTTTACTGATTACATTTAGAGGTAAGGTGATCACAATTTATAGTGGCCACATGTAATGTCCATATCATGTGGTGCTTCATTATTGCTCCAAATATCTAAATGGGTGTTTGTTCCTAATGCAAATCTATCTCGGTGTACAAGGTTTGTCCGGAAAGTAATGAGACCACTTTTCCTGGGCCAATCAGAAGGGCAGGAGGGCGGAGTCTCCGGGCGTGACGGGTGACGGGTTATGTTAGGTAAACGATTTATGTCTCCTCAGTTGGCTCTGAGCTTTTACAGAGTGAGGATCGCTGGCGAAGTGGACAGCTGTGTGAGCGTCGCGTAACGGTGAAAATGCAGAAGGGTGTCGAACAGCGATACGCGTAAAGTTTTGTGTTTAACTTGAAAAATCCGCGACCGAGATGCTTGCTATGATACAGAAAGCCTACGGCAAAGATGCTTTATCGAAAGCACGAGTGTTTCGGTGGCACAAAACGTTCACAGAAAGAAGAGAGAGCGTCGAGGATGAGCCACGCCCAGATCGCCTTTCAACGTGTCACACTTCGGACAATGTGGAAAAGCTGAAGGCGATTTTGGACTCTGACCGACGTCTGAGTGTTAGATTGGTAGCAGAGCACGTGGGACTCGCGAAATCCATTGTGCATGAAATCATCACGCAAGAATTGCAGATGCGGAAAATTTGCGCTAACATGGTTCCTAAGGTTTCGACCGGTGAACAGAGGAACAACCGTGTGTCGATTTCTCGTGAGCTTGTGGACCGTGTGAGAAGTGAACCTGGTTTTTTTTGAGAAAGTGATAACAGGTGATGAAATGTGGGTCTTTGAGTACTATCGGAGACGAAAAGACAGAGTGGCACACTCCCGAGTCTCCTCGACCAAATAAGGCTCGAATGTGCAAATCGAAGATGAAATCGATGCTCATTGTCTTCTTTGACTGTAAAGGTGTTGTCCATAAGGAATTCGTACCATCCGGACAACGCTGCATTTTACGTTGAAGTGCTTCAACGGCTGAAGAACAGAGCTGCGCGCGTCCGCCCGGAGATCACCACCACTTGGGTTCTTCACCACGATAATGCGCCGAGCCATGCGTCGCTAAAAGTTTCTGGCGAAACACAAAGTGGCAACTCTGCCACAACCTCCCTACAGCCCAGACTTGGCCCCAGCTGACTTCATTTTGTTTCCCCAGCTCAAATCCAGCCTGAAAGGACACCATTTTGGGACTGTTACAAACGTGCAAACTGCCGCGACGAATGCTTTGAAAGCGATACCTATTCCCGACTTCCAGGCAAGCTGTGCGGCGTGGCAAAACCGCTGGCAGTGGTGTATTGATGTTCAAAATTATTTCGAGGAATTTTAATGTTATGTAAGTATAACTTCAATTAAACGTCTGTTATTGAATGAGTCTCATTAGTCATTACTTTCCGGACAGACCTTGTATATTGCTAATAATATTAATGTATGCATGTTCAATGCCACAGGATTTCAAAGACAATAAATATGACTTAGGATTGTTTGAGAGAATGAATAAAATCCACGCATAGTGGGAATTCATGCTCATTCCCTCTTTGAATGGATGAAGACAACAAAAATAATATTGCACCCTCCAAAAAAAGTTTTGGCAGTGAAACTTCTTGCAGAGTCTTTAAATAAAATTGAAATGACATTAAAGGCACTAATGGATAAGGAAATAATTCTGTGCACCTTTCTGTTAGGACTTTAAGGAAGTATAGAGAACAACTCTAGCCTCATATTGATAGTTCTGTTTTCCAGTTCGATGGTATGCGATGAAGAAATGCTCTTTTTAGAAAAAAATTAGTTGTTTTCAAATGTATTTTTACAATAAATGTTTTTCATGGAATACATAAAGTTTTGGGCATCTGTTCAGTATCCATATCTGTTAAAATGTTTTCATTTCACAGCATGTAAATATTTCTTGTTTTTTCTAATGTGTACGCAATACACTTGCAACTGTAGTAACCGTGTATAATAGGGCAGTGAACTTTGCAATGTTATGGCTATTTGGGTTGCTCTATACTCACACAAGGCCTATCTAGACAGGCTGTTCACTATTTCGATAAGTACACACCTACAGTAGATCATTTCCCTCGACTTGTTCTGCAAATAAAAACCAGTTCGGGTGTTGAAAGTCTGAAAGAAAAGTGTGCCCTGACTTCTGTAAATTCCCAGACTTAAAAAAAATGCAGTAGGCATCCACAAGTGACCTATGTGATGGGGACGGGCCTACAATACCCAGTGGATTGGATAGTCAGTGGAAAGGAAATAATAAATTGCTTGTTAGCTGTGAAAATTTGGAGGGGTGGGGGCTATGTGGCATCACACGGTGTTCTGTGTGATGCCACATAGACTCAGTTTTAATAAAATTAGACTAATGATATCCTTTTTTCAAAAGGAAGCTTGCTTATTGTGTCTGAATACCCTCTTGTTACTCCTTCTAGAGCTAAAACAGGCTTGTATGTGTTTTTTTCCCTTACAAGTTCTTTTTTAAAAGTTTTGTCAATGCTGATTCTTTTTAAAGCCTTGTGATTCCCAACATGTTCTTGCCATGATACTAAGTAAGAGCTATTTCATAATATCAGAATAGAAAGTTAAGGTAATTGTGCCCCAAAACAGTCTTTTTTAATGACTTATGTAGACTTTTTCCACTTGTATTTTATTTTTAGTGCAAAATGAATGAGAGGCTTGAAAGTGATTTTTTTTATCCAGTTGCTTATTTTATTAGTTTGTAATGTCACCATTCATACTGATGAAAAAACCTGCAGGTTTTTTTTAGCCTGCATTCAAGAACGGAGGGGCCTGTTTTTTCACCATTCATAATGATGAAAAAAGTTGCAGAACTTTTGGAAGAAACAGTATAATTTTCAAGAGCAATATGCCATTATGTCTTAAAAGAAAAGCATTTGATCAATGCATCCTTCCAGTGCTTACGTATGGTGCAGAGACGTGGACCTTAACTAAAAGAGACATACAAAGGCTGCAAACAACTCAAAGCAGCATGGAGAGGTGCATGCTTGGTGTAACCAGGAGAGATAAGAAGAGGAACTGCTGGATCAGAAAAATGACAAGAGTGGAAGACATCGTGATCAGAGTAAAATCCCTGAAATGCCAATGGGCTGGACATACTTCCAGACGGACAGACCATCGATGGACAGCCGGAATTTTAGATTGGATTCCAAGGGACAGGAAAAGACCCAGAAGAAGACCACATGGAAGATGGGTGGATAAAATTCCAAAGTATGCGGGAGTAACATGGAGGAGACTGGCACAAGACAGACCGTTGTGGACGATGCTTGGAGAGACCTTCGTCCATCAGTGGATTGATAATGGTTGACAATGATGATGATGATGATGATGATGATTTGTGATCTTCATAACACACTTTTTGGCCTCTGTTCGGTATTCATAACTGTTACTCAATGTTTTCATTTCATAGCATGTAAACATGTGATGTAAGGTCAGGTGATGCGTAACATCACAGCCTCTCCTTGACAAATGTCAACCCCGCCTTCTTGTGGTGCATGCTGTTCCCACTAAAGGGCCTCTGACGACCGCCAATAGCGGTATAACTATACCATCGGAATTAGAGGAAATGCTATCCCACACTCACTAACCTGCTTTGCTAGCGTGGTGAGTTATGGCCAAACCCCTCCAAAATGACTCCACAACTTAAAACTTGGCCCTCAGTCTCCGGCAGCTGAAATGTACCTGGCCAAGGCAGCGGCCAGTGCGACATGAAGGCAGAGGGAGCTAAGAATCCCCGGAGGACCGGACTAGGCTGCCATCTGATGCTGACCTTGGCTACGTATAATGGACGCTCCCTATCTTCTGATTCAAGGCTTCTTGAATTGGAAGAGGAACTACAAAGGATCAAGTCGGACATCGTCGGGCTAAGTGAGGTAAGGAGAAAAGGAGAAGATCTCATTGAACTGAAAAGTGGACATCTCTTCTTATAGACTGACAGAACTAGTGGCGTTGACATCTCTTCTTCAGATACTGGAAGAACTAGTGGTGTTGGATTTATAATAAACAAGAAACTGAAGGATAAAGTTGTAGATGTTGAAAGTTCCTCTGACAGAGCTGCACGACTCGTTATCCAACTCTCGAGAAGATACCAGGCTCAGATTATTCAAACTTATGCACCCACCACAAGTCATCCTGAAGAAGAAATTGAAGAATTTTATGAGGAAATTCGTCATCTAAATAATGAAGGTAAGCAGCACTTGAAGATAATTATGGGAGATTTCAATGCAAAAATAGGGCAAAGGCAACAGAATGAAACTTAAGTAGGTAAATTTGGTCACGGCAACAGAAACCAGCGTGGAAATACTCTCGTTGAGTTTGCAGAGGCAGAAGGGTTTTTCATCTTGAACTCCTTTTTCAAGAAAAAGGCACACAGAAAATGGACATGGAGACATCCAAATGGGACGACAAGTGAAATTGATTTTATTATGTGTAACAAAAAATTCGTCATGGAAGACTGCAGTCCGCTAAACAAGTTCAACACAGGTAGTGACCATAGATTGGTGAGATGTAAGATGCACCTCAACACTAAACTCGAACGTGGCAAGCTCATAAGACAAACAAAATATATTGACATAACCAATCTTAAAAAACACCATAATACCTTCAAGTTGGAACTGAAGAACAGATTATCTGCTTTAGAAGGCCTAACATCGGAAGAAGTGGATATTTCTGAAGTTAACAGAAAAGTAACCAAAGTTCTTATGAAAACAGGAACAAAATTAGCTATGTCTAAGAACAAGTTGCATGTGAACAAATTATCAGGAAAAACCAAAATGTTGATGCAAAAAAGAAGAGAGATGAGGACAACTAAAGAAGATGTGACTTCCAAAGTGGAATATATAGAGCTACGCAAGGCGATACGAAAAAGTATCACTGAAGACGTAAGGAAATTCAACTGTGAACTAGTGAGGAAAGCAATTGAAAACAACCAAAGCCTAAAGATAGCAAAGGGTCATCTCAGTAAGGGAAGAAAACAGATTATGGCACTGAGAAAAGAAGACGGTTCTGTAACAAGAAATAGAGGCGAAATTTTGACAAGAGTGAAAGATTTCTACTCCAAATTATATGAAAGGGATGATGCATGTACTCCAGACATCATGAAAGGTACCAGTACCAGAGTTCTTCCAGTCCTCCCAGCAGAAGTTGCACATGCAATCAACAACATGAAGCGAAGAAAAGCTCCAGGAGAAGATGGAATTACTGTAGACATCATACAAGAAGCAAGTGGAGAAATAGAAACAGTACTCGCCCAAATTTTCACTCGATGCCTTAATGAAGGGAAGATTCCTGAGGATTGGAATAACGCTACAATGACATAAAAAATGACATTGAGGATCTCAGGAACTACAGACCTATCAGCCTCCTATCAGTGGTTCATAAAATCTTTACTAAAGTTCTTTCACACCGCTTGAAGGTAGCACTGGACATGGCTCAACCGAGAGAACAAGCTGGATTCAGGAGTGGCTACAGCACAATAGATCATATTCACGTACTGAGAGAACTAATTGAAAGAGCGAGGGAATATGAACTTCCATTGTGCATGGCTTTTATCGATTATGAAAAAGCCTTTGATTCGGTGAAACCATCAGCAGTTACAATGGCTCTGAAATCCTGCGGTATTGAAGATGCATACATTAATATTATTAATAACATCTATGAAAATGCAAGTGCAAAGATTCGGCTGTTTGAAAATACAACACACATAAAAATTGGAAAGAGGGAGTGAGACAAGGCGACACCATATCTCCGAAGCTCCTTTATTGCGACATTGGAAAATGTCTTTCAATCACTGAACTGGGAAAACAAAGGGATAAAGATTAATGGAGATTATCTAACCCACCTTCGTTTTGCTGCTGACGTAGTCATTTTTACAACTACCTCATCAGAGCTGCAGAGTATGATTCAGGAACTTGCTGACAAGAGTAAATAAGTGGGATTAAAAATAAACTTTCAGAAGACAAAAGTGATGTTCAATGCTTTTACAAGAAATGAAGATTTATCGATTGATGGAGAAAAGCTGGAGATAACAGACACGTACGTTTATCTTGGACAGCAGATATGAAGTGAGGGTCACATTGATGAAGAAATTAAGCGGCGTACAAAACTTGCCTGGAGAGCTTTTGAAAGAAACAGCATAATTTTCAAGAGCAATATGCTATTATGTCTTAAAAGAAAAGTGTTTGATGAATGCATCCTTCCAGTGCTTACGTATGATGCAGAGACGTGGACCTTAACTAAAAGAGCCATGCAAAGGCTGCAGACAACTCAAAGCAGCATGAAGAGGTGCATGCTTGGTGTAACCAGGAGGGATAAGAAGAGGACCTTGTGGATTCGAAAAATGACAAGAGTGGAAGACATCATGATCAGAGTTAAATCCTTGAAATGGCAATGGGCTGGGCATACTGCCAGAAGAACAGACCATCGATGGACAGGCGAAATTTTAGATTGGATTCCAAGGGACACGAAAAGACCCAGAAGAAGACCACATGGGAGATGGGTGGATGAAATTCGAAAGTATGCGTGTGTGACATGGAGGGGACTGGCACAAGACAGACCGTTGTGGAGGAAACTTGGGGAGACCTTCGTCCAGCAGTGGATAGATAATGGTTGACAATGATGATGATGATGAAATATTTATTGTTCTTCTTATATGAACTCATTCATAAAAGATATGTGAAGATGTTGGTTGATATATATCATCATCACCATCATCATCATTGTCAACCATTATCAATCCACTGCTGGACGAAGGTCTCCCCAAGTTTCTCCACAACGGTCTGTCTTGTGCCAGTCTCCTCCATGTCACTCCACCTTATTTACGAATTTCATCCACCCATCTTCCATGTGGTCTTCTTCTGGGTCTTTTCCTGTCCCTTGGAATCCAATCTAAAATTTCGGCTGTCCATCGATGGTCTGTTCTTCTGGCAAGTATGTCCAGCCCATTGTCATTTCAGGGATTTAACTCTGATCATGATGTCTTCCACTCTTGTCATTTTTCGGATCCACGTGTTCCTCTTCTTATCTCTCCTGGTTACACCAAGCATGCACCTCTCCATGCTGCTTTGAGTTGTCTGCAGCCTTTGTATGTCTCTTTTAGCTAAGGTCCGTCTCTGCACCATACGTAAGCACTGGAAGGATGCATTGATCTAACACTTTTCTTTTAAGACATAATGGCATATTGCTCTTGAAAATTATGCTGTTTCTTCCAAAAGCTCTCCAGGCAAGTTTTGTACGCCGATTAATTTCTTCACCAATGTGACCCTCACTTGATATCTGCTGTCCAAGATAAACGTACGTGTCTGTTATGTCCAGCTTTTCTCCATCAATCGATAAATCTTCATTTCTTGTAAAAGCATTGTACATCACTTTTGTCTTCTGAAAGTTCATTTTTAATCCCACTTCTTTACTCTTGTCAGCAAGTTCCTGGATCATACTCTGTAGCTCTGATGGGGTAGTTGCAAAAATGACTATGTCATCAGCAAAACGAAGGTGGGTTAGATAATCTCCATTAATCTTTATCCCTTTGTTTTCCCAGTTCAGTGATTGAAAGACATTTTCCAATGTGGCATTAAAGAGCTTCGGAGATATGGTGTCACCTTGTCTCACTCCTTTTCCAATTTTTATGTGTATTGTATTTTCAAACAGCCGAATCTTTGCACTTGCATTTTCATAGATGTTATTAATAATATTAATGTATGCATCTTCAATACCGCAGGATTTCAGAGCCATTGCAACTGCTGATGGTTTCACCGAATCAAAGGCTTTTTCATAATCGATAAAAGCCATGCACAATGGAAGCTCATATTCCCTCGCTCTTTAAATTAGTTCTCTCAGTACGTGAATATGATCTATTGTGCTGTAGCCACTCCTGAATCCAGCTTGTTCTCTTGGTTGAGCCATGTCCAGTGTCACCTTCAAGCGGTGTGAAAGAACTTTAGTGAAGATTTTTATAAACCACTGATAGGAGGCTGATAGGTCTGTAGCTCCTGAGATCCTCAATGTCACCTTTTTTATGTAGCAAGATCATTGTAGTGTTGTTCCAATCCTCAGGAATCTTCCCTTCATTAAGGCATCGAGTGAAAATTTGGGCGAGTACTGTTTCGATTTCTCCACTTGCTTCTTGTATGATGTCTATAGTAATTCCATCTTCTCCTGGAGCTTTTCCCCGCTTCATGTTCTTGATTGCATGTGCAACTTCTGCTGGAAGGACTGGAAGAACTCTGGTACTGGTACCTTTCATGATGTCTGGAGTACATTTATCATCCCTTTCATATAATTTGGAGTAGAAATCTTTTCACTCTTGTCAAAATTTCGCCTCTGTTTCTTGTTACAGAACCATCTTCTTTTCTCAGTGCCATAATCTGTTTTTCCCCTTACTGAGATGTCCCTTGCTATCTTTAGGCTTTGGTTGTTTTCAATTGCTTTCCTTACTAGTTCACAGTTGAATTTCCTTACGTCTTCAGTGATACTTTTTCGGACTGTCTTGCACTTAGCTCTATATATTCCACTTTGGAAGTCACATCTTCTTTAGTTGTCTTCATCACTCTTCTTTTTTGCATCAACATTTTGGTTTTTCCTGATAATTTGTTCACATGCAATTTGTTCTTAGACCCAGCTAATTTTGTTGCTGTTTCCATAAGAGCTTTGGTTACTTTTCTGTTAACTTCAGAAATATCCACTTCTTCCGATGTTAGACCTTCTAAAGCAGAGAATCTGTTCTTCAGTTCCAATTTGAAGGTATTATGGTGTTTTTTAAGGTTGGTTATGTCAATACATTTTGTTTGTCTTATGAGCTTGCTACGTTCAAGTTTAGTGTTGAGGTGCATCTTACATCTCACCAATCTATGGTCACTGCCTGTGTTGAACTTGTTTAGCACACTGCAGTCTTCTATGACGAATTTTTGTTACACATAATAAAATCAATTTCACTTGTCATCCCATTTGGATGTCTCCATGTCCATTTCCTGTGTGGCTTTTTCTTGAAAAAGAGTTCAAGATGAAAAACCCTTCTGCCTCTGCAAACTCCACGAGAGTATTTCTACGCTGGTTTCTGTTGCCGTGACCGAATTTACCTACTGAAGTTTCATTCTGTTGCCGTTGCCCTATTTTTGCATTGAAATCTCCAATGCAAAAATGAAATATATATATATATATATATATCATCATCATCATCATTGTCAACCATTATCAATCCACTGCTGGACGAAGGTCTCCCCAAGTTTCCTCCACAACGGTCTGTCTTGTGCGAGTCTCCTCCATGTCACTCCCGCATATTTACGAATTTCATCCACCATCTCCCATGTGGTCTTTTTCTGGGTCTTTTCCTGTCCCTTGGAATCCAATCTAAAATTTCGGCTGTCCATCTATGGTCTGTCCTTCTGGCAGTATGTCCAGCCCATTGCCATTTCAGGGATTTAACTCTGATCATGATGTCTTCCACTTTCGTCATTTTTCGGATCCACGAGTTCCTCTTCTTATCTCTCCTGGTTATACCAAGCATGCACCTCTCCATGCTTCTTTGAGTTGTCTGCAGCCTTTGTATGTCTCTTTTAGTTAAGGTCCACGTCTCTGCACCATACGTAAGCACTGGAAGGATGCATTGATCAAACACTTTTCTTTTAAGACATAATGGCATATTGCTCTTGAAAATTATGCTGTTTCTTCCAAAAGCTCTCCAGGCAAGTTTTGTACGCCGATTAATTTCTTCATCAATGTGACCCTCACTTGATATCTGCTGTCCAAGATAAACATATGTATCTGTTATCTCCAGTTTTTCTCCATCAATCGATAAATCTTCATTTCTTGTAAAAGCATTGAACATCACTTTTGTCTTCTGAAAGTTTATTTTTAATCCCACTTCTTTACTCTTGTCAGCAAGTTCCTGGATCATACTCTGCAGCTCTGATGGGGTAGTTGCAAAAATGACTACGTCATCAGCAAAACGAAGGTGGGTTAGATAATCTCCATTAATCTTTATCCCTTTGTTTTCCCAGTTCAGTGATTGAAAGACATTTTCCAATGTGGCATTAAAGAGCTTCGGAGATATGGTGTCACCTTGTCTCACTCCCTTTCCAATTTTTATGTGTGTTGTATTTTCAAACAGCCGAATCTTTGCACTTGCATTTTCATAGATGTTATTAATAATATTAATGTATGCATCCTCAATACCGCAGGATTTCAGAGCCGTGGTAACTGCTGATGGTTTCACCGAATCAAAGGCTTTTTCATAATCGATAAAAGCCATGCACAATGGAAGTTCATATTCCCTCGCTCTTTCAATTAGTTCTCTCAGTACGTGGATATGATCTATTGTGCTGTAGCCACTCCTGAATCCAGCTTGTTCTCTCGGTTGAGCCATGTCCAGTGTTACCTTCAAGCGGTGTGAAAGAACTTTAGTGAAGATTTTATAAACCACTGATAGGAGGCTGATAGGTCTGTAGTTCCTGAGATCCTCAATGTCACCTTTTTTATGTAGCAGGATCATTGTAGCGTTGTTCCAATCCTCAGGAATCTTCCCTTCATTAAGGCATCGAGTGAAAATTTGGGCGAGTACTGTTTCAATTTCTCCACTTGCTTCTTGTATGATGTCTATAGTAATTCCATCTTCTCCTGGAGCTTTCCCCCGCTTCATGTTCTTGATTGCATGAGCAACTTCTGCTGGGAGGACTGGAAGAACTCTGGTACCTTTCATGATGTCTGGAGTACATGTATCATCCCTTTCATATAATTTGGAGTAGAAATCTTTCACTCTTGTCAAAATTTCGCCTCTATTTCTTGTTATAGAACCATCTTCTTTTCTCAGAGCCGTAATCTGTTTTCTTCCCTTACTGAGATGTCCCTTTGCTATCTTAAGGCTTTGGTTGTTTTCAATGGCTTTCCTCACTAGCTCACAGTTGAATTTCCTTATGTCTCCAGTGATACTTTTTCGTGTTGTCTTGCATAGCTCTATATATTCCACTTTGGAAGTCACATCTTCTTTAGTTGTCCTCATCTCTCTTCTTTTTTGCATCAAAATTTTGGTTTTTCCTGATAATTTGTTCACATGCAACTTGTTCTTAGACCCAGCTAATTTTGTTGCTGTTTCCATTAGAGCTTTGGTTACTTTTCTGTTAACTTCCGAAATATCCACTTCTTCCGATGTTAGGCCTTCTAAAGTATATATATATATATATATATTCTATTAAGAAAAAATTTTTGACTTATACCAAGTACAACATAGAAAAAGGTTATGTATTGACTGGTGTGAGTAAAAAGAGAAAAAATAGAACAACTGAATGTTGAAAGTGTCGAGAATACTGAGCCCTGGCTTTATCAAGGACCAGGCTCAGTATTCTCGACACTTTCTACATTCAGTTGTTCTATTTTTCTCTTTTTACTCACACCGGTCAATACATAACCTTTTCTATGTTGTACTTGGTATGAGTCAAAATTTTTTTTTGCTTCAGTCTCTTCTTAATAGAATGTGAATTCTGAATTTTCATAACTGCTGCGTTTGCGCGTTTTGATTTTCAGGTTATTTTGCAACTTTCGTTTTAAATTCTAAAGTTTTTCTTATGTTTTCGGCTTTGCTCTTTAGTATCTCTCTCTCTCTCTCTCTCTCTCTCTATATATATATATATGCATCCACTTTTTGTGTGGGTATGTCTTACCCCCCTCTCTCTCTCTCTCTTTCTCTGTTAATATTTATTATTTTTTTATTTCTCTTTATCTTACTCATTGTTTGAGATGATACCAAAAGTAGGTACATAGTAAAGGTAATTGCCTGCACCAGCGCTAGAACTGATTTTATAAACTGTTATTTGATACAAGCCATCCCATAATGCAGGTAAAGTTTCACACCTGCTCTGAACTTGTCAGATTCAACAAATTGTGTGCATATATGTATGAAAAAATTGGCTGTGCATATGTGTCAGCAGGAGTTTGGCTTTTCATAAATGCTTGAGTTATGTAAATAAAGTTATTAAATGGTTCATGTTTAAAGAAAGTGACAAGTCATTTACTCTGGACCGTTCAGTGAGCAAACTTTTCCCCCTGCTAGTTAAAGATAAATATGATTTAGTGAGAATGAAGTTCTTGATGTAGGTCATATAGGAGTGTACTGGGCTGAGTATTCAGTTATTGTGTCTTTGTTTCTATGTATAGTATTGGTATATCCTAGATGTTTTTATATTAATGTTTCAGCACAGCCCTTAAGGCTGAGTTATGCTTGCCTGTAGGTAGATGTGCTAGAATATTTTTAATTGTTATTCCCTGTAATGTGTGCGATTTAATTGGTTCCAGTTTGGTAAAACCCACCATTCAGAGAAATCATCTCACTCTGTTGCGGTAATTTTACATAGAGCAGAAATTTTGTGATATTTAATAAATGTATTTATAATAATTCAACAGATTTGGTTCTGTTATAAGAAAAAGTATTATTGTAAAAGGAAAATGTATTACTTATATCAAATGTCATGTTATGAAAAACCTACCTAGTGGTCCTATGGCAAACCGAATTATGAACATTACTTTTGCCATTTTGAAAATCTTAGGGAATTGATTTACCTTTTCTGTAGAATACGATATCAGATATTGATTTTTGGGGATTAGCTAAACTATTTCAAACTCACCTGTAGGTCTTATAGCTTGTGAAATTTCCTGTACTGTTCTTTAGTGTCGTGAAACCAAAATTCAAGCTCTTTAAAATGTGGTTTGCCGATTCTGCTTTGGTTGCATAAAAACATAACTGTGCTTTGAATAATCAGTAATTACTTTGCTGGGTTTTTTAACTCTCGTCCTGGTGGTGTGGTGATTAAATAAAAACAGAAAGTAGTGTTTTCAAATTTTTCTGTGTGAGTCTGGTTGTTTCAATGTGTATGCACTATGCATATCATAAATTGAGTTACACTGATTATCTAATACAACCAAACTGTGGGTAGTTTCCAAAAACGAGGATAATTTTTTTGTTACACAACAGCCATTCATATTTTAAACGAATTAACATTCTAAACAACTTGAAGTTCTAAACCTCAGAAGTTTGGTATGTGGTTACACAAATTCTGCTTACCTTTGCCTGTGACACCTATGTAACATCTTATTTCTTACTTTGGGTTTTGAGGACAATGTCCATGAAATGAATATTGCCTTTACAACACTTTACATTTTCACACAAAAACCAAAACAAACATATTATATATCAAATGGTAGCTGTAACTTTTCACCCTACAAGTGCTTTTAAAAATTTGTTTGTGCTAAAGTTAATGTAATATAATTAAAGTAAAAAAAACAACCGTATGTGGATTTTATTACTAGTATCATAAGCATATTAAATACAGGGTATTATTTTATGTGGATATAATAAAACAAGAGTGCTGTGATTATAAAACTGCTACTATTGTGACTTCCTCTCTGAGTTCTAGTAGACCTAGGTGGTGATCTGTTACTGTCATCATGGGATGTCTATTACACACTGACACTGTCTTTACAGCCTTTCAGTTATTATTATAATTTTTAATTTCTTCATAGGATGTCATTTGCAGATTCATTTTCTGTAGCCACTCTGAGAGATAATCTCAAAAAACATGGACGCACGTTCTCAGAACAGTAGTCAGTGCTGCTACAACTTTGTGTCACAGTATTGAAATGTACCAGCACTGAGTCAAGTGCTACAACTCAATACCGCAGGGTCATGTGAGAACTCCATTGGGATTTGTGGATCTCTCTGGCTTTTCAGCTAAGAAAATCTCATTAGAACCATCTTTATCAGCTGAATTGTTAGTTATTCATGTAATGAAACCAAACTCATCAGCATGAAGTCTCTTTTCTGGATTAACAACATGGTACATTTTGGTACCCCGAAAACCACAAAAAGCTGCAGACGGATAATCTCTTGGTAGAAACGAAATGTTCAAAGCACGAAGAGTTACTCCTTACTGCATCATCCTTGGCTAGAGTACCTGTAGAAATTAAGGAGCACCACTCTCCTCGAAGTTTCTGAAAATGGGCTTCCGCATGAATTGAACTCCCAAGGTGCAGTGGTGAAGCCAGAAGGAGAGTAATCCCTTATTGCATTATCCGTGGCTGGAGTATCTGTAGAAATTAAGGAGCACCACTCTCCTCGAAATTTCTGAGGTTGAGTTTCCACATGAATTAAACTTCTAAGGTGCAGTGGCGATGCAAGAAGTGAAGAACTCGGGGGTGGGGCACATATTTTAAAGTGCTGGGCAGAAATTCTGCTAAAAAAATCCATTTGCTGATAATGTTGTTGCCAGGAAAAAAAGTTTCCAGGTGCATAATATACGTAGTATTATTAAATGTGTGTAGGACTGCAAACCTCTGATACAAACCTCAATGACTTTTAAGAGGTTACTATTTCTTCACAATTTTGGTTACATCTTTTTTTAATCTTTTTTTAATATTTGCTGTCATAAAGGGCTGTTTATGAATTTTAGTTTGAAACCTGACAATAAATATACATCAAGTGATCACTGAACTATGACTACCTACCTAGTATCTCATAGGTCCACCGTTTTCCCTCAGTACAACAACTATTCAACATGGAACGGATTCAATAAGTTGGCAGAAGCAGTTGGGAAGTATGGCCGACGAAGCTGCGTGTAAAGCAGCCTTCAGTGGAAGTGAGTGGTGTATGAAGACGCGTGTCATGCCGTTCCGTAGTGTCCCACAAGTGCTATATGGGATTGATGTCGGAGGCCAATCGATATGCTAGAAGTCTGAACTGGTTCCTCACACCATTCCTGCACAACATTGGACCTGCGGCTTGGGGCATTGTCATCTTGGAAGACACCATTGCCATTCGGGAAGAAGTGTAACATTGTTGGGTGTACAGAATCAACAAGCAATTCATGATAGTGGGCACCAGTCATACATTGTAATCTTGGAAGACACCATTGCCATTTGGGAAGAAGTATAACATTGCTGGGTGTGCAGAGTCAACAAGCAATTCGTGATAGTGAGCACCAGTCATACATTGTCATCTTGGAAGACACCATTGCCATTCGGGAATAAGTGCAACATTGCTGAGTGCACATAGTCAACAAGTTATTCATGATAGTGGGCACCAGTCATACGTTGAAGTGTCACGTTGCTGGGTGTACAAAGTCAATGGAAATAGTAGATGCACTTCAATCTTCGGCCCCCGTCGTCTGCTTCAGCCAACGCGCAGCTGGAATGACTGAAGAAACGTCTCGCGATAGGTGGCGCTGCAGCTGCGTCGGCGTTTTTTGCTCCTTCGCTGCGTTTTGTGTGGGAGGAGTGTTAAGGACGCGAAATATATATTTATAACGACGGAAAAGAAGTGTGTCCTCGTCATTGAGAACCTGTCTATCTATTACGAATATTTAAGTGGAAAACATTACGTACTAGGGAAGAACTGTTTGATGATAGCAATCATCACCTCAAAACAGGGTTCAGAGGAAAGACTACAATTTCGTCGGAATAATTATTCGAGAATGTGGTCTGTCAAGTGGTCTTTGTGAATTCTATTCGATAGTGTGCATTTGAGGGGCCGCCAATCGCTCTCAACACCTTGCGTATGCGCCCCAGTAATCAGATCGACAAAATTGAGCAAGTAGTTTACTGACAGATGTTGGAAACCACGCGGTGGGAGATTGCGGTACGCAGCCCACTGATCCGTCATCACAGTACTTCCAGGTTGAACATGTTTTTGGATGAGCGGTAGCAATGTGTGAGCGGAGCGGTTATTCTCCGGGCAGATCTCAACCCTGAATCGTTTTGAATCTCATTCAAGGATCCAGGTGCCCTCAACGAGACGACCACGATTATACTTCCGCTTCCCAACCTTCGCCTCGTCCACTTGTACGATTACACCAGGACCTCCAAGCTGTCCTTCGTCTTGTTCGTGGGTTACCATAAACTCTGCGACTAGTTCTCTGCAAGACTGATAATAGTCGCTGACTGTCGCAGAGGATGTGGAAACCCCACCCTGGCAAGATTCCTCAATTGCATCACCGTAGGACAATCCTTTAGCGAAGCAATATAAAAGAGTCATCACCTTATCAAGAGGAATACAAGCAGCTTCAAACCACGTCCCAAGTAGACGGGAACACTGCTCACTTTTCCCTGCAACGTGATTCTTCCTACACGTGAATTGTCCTAAACGATGACACAAATCCACCCGCAAACTCATTGGATGACCTGCGGAACATCTTTGTTCGGTTGGAAGCAATCCTTTCCGCTCACACCATGCAATACATGTTTCTTCATCCTTCCCAACTTCGTCGAAGAAACGCCTACAGTTCCTTATGGCGAGTGACAGAGCTACAACTACAGTGCCTAGAAGAATTAGTGTGTCGTGCTCGCAGAAAAACTTGCTGCCCGCAATCATGAAAGCGGTAGATGGCGCTGCCATCGGATGTCACGTCGCTTTTCAGGGAGGAAGGACGACAAAACCGATATTTTATAAGCAGATAACTTAAGCATATACGAAATAATCGACACACCTCTTTCACCCCCCCACAAAAAAAAAAAGAACGAACGGGGTGCTCAAGATTCATTAATAAGGGTATCGTAGTTTAAGTTAAGCTTTTTTTTTTTTTTTTTTTTTTTGAATGATCAGAGGCCATCGCTTAGACCACTGCGCCACCGGGGCGGCAAAGTAAGTTAAGCTTTGCCTTGTGCTAACGTCAACATTAATGTTAGATATTTCGGAAGTTTTAGAGTCATACATGCAGGGCCGGCTGGACCATAGGGGCAAACGGGGCAGTCGCCCCGGGCCTCGCGCGTTTAAGGGGCTCCGCTCTTTAAGAAGAAAAAAATTAGTTAGAATTTTTTACAATTATTATTTTGTGTGTGTAAGTTTTCGGGTGCGAGGTTAAAAAGATGTTTCTTTCTTTTTTAAGTTTTTTGTTTGTTTGTTTCCAATCGCCCCGTTTCCGAATAGGTTATCGCTTTTCGCCGTACAAATCCGAAAATCTGTAGATTTCAAGTGATTATTGTAACGACCTCGATATTTTCCGAATTCATGAAATCGCAAATTTAATTTCATCATTTGGTGGCCCTTGCTTTTATATATTTAACAATTTGTGCGCAAACCAGATACTTAAATTTAAATAAAATAAAAAAGAACAATATCAAAGTTGGTTTCGGGCAACACATGGAGGCCATTTATTCAGTGACTTTAAAAACATTACTAGAAATTAAAAACAAATCATACATGAACGCGTAGAAAAGTTTAAAAAGTCACTAATTTGTCAGTTACCCCATTTTGCATTAAAAATCAATCACTAAAACATGTATCAGGAGAAAAAAACTATTTATATGAATTTATTACACTAAAATATTCGCAATCCAAAAAAATTCGCCACGCACGTAGCCTTTTGTCATTTTGTGAAGCAGTTTTTATACAATAAGTGAAAGTAAAACCTCAACCCCATATCCTCTGAAAGAAAATCGTAGATTTTAACAGTCTTTACTCTCTCTCTCTCTGAACTTTTAATGCATATTCTGGTCTTTTTCTTGAACTTAAAAAGCAAATGCTTCTTTGAGATAATCATTTTGCCTTTACGATAGTTTTCGTTTCGAAGTACTACAGAGGTGAAGCACATGTCAAAAAGGAAAAGTTACAGAGATAAATTCCGTCGGTGTACCTTAACTGGTAAAGCATTCAGCTCCGGAGCAGCGGGATGCGAATT
Source organism: Macrothele yani (assembly GCA_039090855.1). Classification (NCBI taxonomy): domain Eukaryota; kingdom Metazoa; phylum Arthropoda; class Arachnida; order Araneae; family Macrothelidae; genus Macrothele; species Macrothele yani. The sequence goes on along the minus strand of CM077009.1, from coordinate 141,249,997 downwards.
CGTCGCCGTCACAGGCAGATTTGTGGGTTTCACATCCTGTGTATTCTTTACGGACATCTTTCTCGTAACAACTTTATTAAAATATGAGATTTATTTCTTAGTGCAAGCAATGAAATTTTGCTCCGGGGCCTTGCAATGAAATTTCGCCCCGGGCCCCGTAAAAACTCCATCTGGCCCTGCATACATGGGTTGCATTATGCAAAAACACTGGAGACCAATATGCAGTTTACAATTACTGAAATATCAACTTACAGTATAAAGTAAAAATTAAAAAAAAAAAATGTTTTGCCCCTCAAAATCTTACCGGAAAAAAAAAGGGGGGGGAATATTTTCTCAATGAGACATCGGCTTTATAATTTGCATTCCAATAATGTCTTAAAATTCAGTAACCTAAAAACTTTATAAATTATTTAAAAATGTACTTCATTTTTCAGCAATGAGTGACTAAATTTCTTGGTAAGAACATGGGATCAAAATAAATATTGAAACTTTCCATTTAGTTGGCTTAGAAAAGAAGCCTTTTAATGAGTTGAAAATGGAATACAAAAAAGCGATTACTATTTTTAAAATTGGTCTATTTTCTAATAATGTACTAACTGTAATCCATTTATAAAAATCATTCCTAAAAAAACTTTGCCTGTGATACGATAAACAATATGAATCATACTGGGCAGAAGTAAATATACAAAAACTGAATGTATATGATGACATTCTTTTATAACATTTTTCTTTACTTTTTCTTCACCTTATAACAATTATGTGATTAAATTTGTTATTCAAATGGGTTTGCAGTGAAGAGAGGAAAATTCTTTGTACCTTAAGTTAAAAGTTTAATAAGGTAAAAATTAAGAAGTGGGTTTTCATGGAGTCTGTCTAAATGGGATAATTCTATGCAGTTCCTGTAAACTATTTTTACCCTTAAAAATAAGAAAATTATTAATGTAGCATACACACAGGCGTAACATGGGGAAGGCACAGTAGGGCATGTCCCCCTCCCCCTTAAAAATTGGAAAAACTCATTAGTCGTTCGCCTTTTAAATGTCTTTTAAATTTGGGAAAATAGTAGCTATGGCGTCAGGCTTGAGTAATGGTTTGTCTCGGCATGTTAGAACTTCCTTACCTTGAATAGTGGAACGATAATGCATCTCCATGAATTTAGATTCAAAGTGCAAGGCACATACAACACAACTTTCATCAAGTTTCTTATCAGCTCTGGGAATTGTCGTATCCCATTTGCTCCACATATCAGGAATTTTGGGGACAGCAAAGAGTGATATTTTATTTTTGCAGGATTTATAGCCAGTACTACATCCTGGCACAATTCAGCTGCTTTGCCTTTTCCGTTTTCTATGTTTTTCATTATTTGCTAATGCAGAATTTCCCAGTCCTTTCATAGCTGACATTATTTCCCTATGATCTTATAACTGTTGCAGTCGATTTCAGTACTGCACTTAAGTTTAACCACACAGTAGGTTTAACGCGTGACAGCCAATACTTAATCAACTTCTACATCTTCACAAATAAAAGGTTACTAATTTCGGAAATAAATTTCGTTATAAACAATCCACAGTTGAATAAAACTAGCACACTAACAATCGAATAAGCCTATTGCGTTTTAGTGATCAACTGTTGAATTACCTAGTGCATTACTGTTATGATCGAGCTACAACGAATTAGCAAAAATACTGTCAAAAAGAATTCCCTCCACTAACCTTTGTTTTGTGAAAATTTGAAGTTTCGTAAGGCAGCAAATCCTTGGCAAACAAACTTCCCACCATTGAATAGCATGAAGCCGATGAAGCATCCTAACGTAACTTCCGATGCCAGCGCCCGCTGTCATTTCATGACGATTGGTCACAAAACCGTGAGGGACATCTTAGGGAGCACGACACACTAATTCTTCTAGGCACTGTAGCTACAACGCACGCTGGAAAAAACAAGCCACGTATCGCTTAGAACAGGGCGAACAGAAGTAAGTACACGGGATTCACGGCTCACGCCCTCAGCAAACAGTGATTACGTAACACACACAGCGCGGGAGAAAACGCCGACGCAGCTGCAGCGCGTCGGCGTTTTCTGATGCGCGTCGGCATCACGAAACGTTTCTCCCGTCATTCCAGCGGCGCGTTCGCTGAAGCAGACGACAGGGGCCGAAGTCTAAAGTGTTGCCCATCTTTCTTCATACCTTTAATATCACTTAACTGGGCTTGTCCAAGATTGTGAACTGTACCACGTTTTTGAATATAATGTGTATTAGTAAAAATCTCGAGTTTGGATAGCGTTTTAAGCATCTTCTAACGAAAAAACGTATCCAAAATAATCATTAATAGAACGATGAAAACCAAAATTCATTTTAACTGTTATTTTTAATAACGAAATTGAACTAATTATCAACTCAAACCACGCACGCGCTAACTGACAACAAAAAGAGAACTTCAGAAGTAAAGCGTACATGACATTGCAGTGGAAGGAGATACCTTTTCTAACAACGCTTCTCATTGGTCGAATGCCGCCCCGGTGGCGCAGTGGTCTAAGGCGCTGGCCTCTGATCTTTCGTCCGTAAGGGGTCCGGGTTCGAATCCCGGTGAGGCATGGATGTTGTGTTTGTCTTACGGCACTGGCTCTCTCCCTTCCCTGGAACCAGTGACCCTAAATTAGGGACGGGCGACTGCTTATAGCCCATTGAGTTGCTCACGGTGGTCGTTAAAACCTCCAATAAAAAAAAAAAAAAAAATTGGTCGAATGGGAGACGTCATATAAGGGACCGTATATGTGATTACCAAGTAGTGCCCTACAATCGCAAAACATGACATGACCGAGACGCCAGGCTAGGGTTGCGCGTTTGCGGTGCGAAAGCTACATTCGCCACGTCATGACGTCACTCGTAGTTTCCTGTTATACCGCCAGAGTCGCATGGTCATTTTTGATTAACATACCGTATATGGTGAGTGGGCGTGCTATGTCTATGATCGGCTTTGCAAGAAACCTCCTCCTCCTCGGCCAACTAATTACCAAAACGGAGTGTCTATTTCAACCGACTCACTGTCCGGAAGTCAAGGTTTTGAACCAATGAAAGGCAGCGATTTCTTGGCACCGACCACAAGTCGAGGTTTTTAATCAATGAAAGATAGCGATTTCTTGTCACCGACCACCGACCGGAAGTCGAGGTTTTGAGCCAGACTATACGTTTTAGTTACAAAGTGTACTCTCCATTTTACTTTAGCTACAAAAAAAATACTTTAGTTCATCTTTTTTTTATAAAGAAAAAGAAACAGGAAGTAAAAGAAAAAACATTTCCCCCAAAAATGGGTTTATTAATTGCATATCATGGATTATGTTTTCATTGGCTGTTAAATTACAAATAGAATTTTGTACTTAAATTACGTCAGTTGTGATTGCGAATTTTAACAAATAAAATCTTATAACAGCCGCCGAAGGAAAAAAAACTCCTTCAGATACCAGTGCCTACCGCTCCCCGATCCATAAATAGGGGCGCATTCTTGCTACGCACTAAACAGATACCTTTCTCGTAGGATGCTACAGGTATCGACATGATGTCACTTTGTCACAGTCGGTAAAAACTATGGAGGAAGGAATACGGAGGAGGTGCCTTGAGCGGTAGCTCGCATGCTAGAAAATCGTGGATAGTTTCGCAAAGGATCATGGGATACACTTACCCAAAACATTTCATAAGCATAGAGCATCGCGTTGGTTTGCGCTGTGTGGAATGAATGTATTTTTGGCCGCCCCGGTGGCGCAGTGGTCTAAGGCGTTGCCCTTTGATCATTCGTCGGAAGGGGTCCGGGTTCGAATCCCGGTGAGGCATGGATGTTGTGTTTGTCTTACGGCACTGGCGCCCTCCCTTTCCTGGAACCAGTGACCCTAAATTAGGGACGGGCGACTGCTTATAGCCCATTGAGTTGCTCACGGTGGTCGTTAAATCTCAAAAAAAAAAAATAAATGTATTTTTGATTAATCTGCGTAGTGTATCGAAAAAAGGCCTTCCTATTCAACTTTTGGATGTACGAATCCACCTTCTAAAAAGTTTCCAGAAGTCACATTTCACATGTAAGTGTTATTTTGCATTTTTATTATATAATTCGTGTGCTTGTGAGTGTGATGGGTTGGGGGAATTTACGGTGGACATATTTCAAAGAACTTTAAAATGTGAAATTATTCTAGGGCCCCCGGTGAAACTTTGCCCCGGGCCCCGCAAAAATACCATCCGGTCCTGTCTGCGGGTCACACATAAACTGAGATGTATCTACCGAAATTCGCGACAAAATGGAATTTGTTTGGACAGATTGATTACTAACTGATTTGTAAATCTAATGCACCTCACTTACTCGAGTACGAAAAAAAAGTACACAAAAAATGCATATTAATCGTTTGTTGTTATGTTACATGTATGAAGTTTTTAATTTTTCTGACACTCTAACATGTAGCGAATTTTATTTGTGTGATTAAAACAGTAGGGTTTTTAAATTTGTAAATTTACATTCTGTATCATCCAATTGGATTTTCAGGTTCCCAAAAAACCAGGAAATAAGAGCTAAATGGATTAGGGCTGTTAAAAGGAAAAACTGGGAGCCTTCAAAGTCAAGCACATTATGCTCAAAACACTTTGGTGAACATCAATTTGATAGAAGTTCCACTTTCAGAGTACATTTGAAGCCTGATGCTGTACCTGATGAATTTGATTCATTTTCTGATCATTTAAAAAAGGTAAATTTCGAAATATTGATAAAATATGTACCATTATAATTATTAATTTAATGTCATAATCTAATTGATGTTTGGATTTATATTAACAACATATCAGATCACTTCAAATAGCTGAACTTCCCATTATTGGCATTATATTAAATTCAACATTAAGGTAATTTATTAATCATTTACCCACAAGTATGTAAAAAAGCTGTAAATAAAAAAATTCCAAACAAATTTGGATTATTTTTGCATTATCACTAATTAAAACTCCTAATTTACAGAAAATGAAATTAAGAAAACCACCAAGAGAGAGAAAAATTGAAGTGCAACCTGAAGTTCCGGAAGCAAATATTGAAATCAACTTGGGTGGAGTTTTACCATTACAGAAAGATTATAAAAAAAGATACATTGCCACAAATAATAAATTATTAAAATGTAGAATAAAACTAAAGCTGTGTTACAGATGCAAAACAGAAATAAGAAAAGAATTGCAAAGCTAAAAAATGTTATTTCATGTCTCAAAAACAAAAAATTTGTCAATAGCGACGTTTCAGAAATGTTGGGCACAATTGGTCCAAACAATTTATTTTTCAAAAGACAATTGATCAAAGTTTCGGGTGGTAAACAACTGTGTTCTTATTCTGAACAGCTGAAAACATTTGCCATTACTCTGCATTTCTATTCTCCACAAGCATACAATTATGTGCGTGACACATTTAATACATGCTTACCACACACTCGTACGCTTTCCAAATGGCATAGCCGAATAGACCGTGCCACCCCGGTGGCGCAGTGGTCAAAGGCGCTGGCCTCTGATCATTCGTCCGTAAGGGGTCCGGGTTCGAATCCCGGTCAGGCATGGATGTTGTGTTTGTCTTACGGCACTGGCTCTCTCCCTTTCCTGGAACCAGTGACCCTAAATTAGGGACGGGCGACTGCTTATAGCCCATTGAGTTGCTCACGGTGGTCGTTAAACCTCCAAACAAAAAAAAAAAAAAATAGACCGTATGCATATGACGTCACAGCAAGGTAAACCATCCTATCAGACGCCCTGGTGATCAACTGGTGTACAAACACTGCTTGGATTTGCATTGTGTGGGGTTAAGGAAGATGGTGTTATGTGCTATTTTCAGCTGCGGTAACCGAAGTGGGAGAGATAATGATGTGTCATATTATAGATTACCATCTGAGTGAACAAAGTGGGATAAGAATTATAAAAAAAAAATTATTCAAAAGCACCAAAATTTGTGCTTATCACGTATCAGCAGAGTTGACATTGATGACCGGGAACGAAGGAATATTTAGAGTGTGTAGTTTACATTTTGTAACAGATATGTTCATAAAGTTACTGATGTGTTATCTACAAAAACTCTATGAAGATCTTTTGACTGAAATTAACCTTTCTTTGTGAATGACTTGCACGATTTTATTTATTTTTTTTTTTTTTGATTGGAGGTTTAACGACCGCCGTGAGCAACTCAATGGGCTATAAGCAGTCGCCCGTCCCTAATTTAGGGTCACTGGTTCCAGGGAAGGGAGAGAGCCAGTGCCGTAAGACAAACACAACATCCATGCCTGACCGGGATTCGAACCCGGACCCCTTACGGACGAATGATCAGAGGCCAACGCCTTAGACCACTGCGCCACCGGGGCGGCCACGATTTCATTTGCTCGGGAGTGAAGGCGTTAGTGCAAAAAACGAAATAATTAACAATATCGCCGTGTTCTATTCATGGCAAGACCTCAATATTGTTCAGGAAAAATGAGTATGGAATAACATATAAGTCACCACAATTGCCCAATAACTTTACTTTATCAGAATAAAGCTATTTTTGATCACCAGATAACCCACTTACGTAACCCATGCAATACATCTTTGACCTCACTTGTACACCAGTTGTTCTGCAAGAAAGCAGCAGACGAAAAAGCGACGCGAACCGCGGTTTCGTAACGTCAATGCATACGATCTAGAGACGGGTCTCCTGGATGTACACAAAAAGCATTAAATTCATTAGGAGAATTCTCAAAACACAGTTCTCACACTATTTTATGTTCATTGGTCAGGGATGTATAAGGAGACACATTGAATTTGATGGTTCTGACTTCCATGGGTATGTGAATATTGGAACAGAAATGTGTACTGATGCCGTGCCAGTCGCTAAAGATGCTTTTGTAATCATGGTTGTGGCAATCAATTCAAACTAGAAACTTCCAATTGGGTGTTTTTTGGTTGATGCTTTAACCTCAGAACAGAAATCAAATTTAATCTTACAAGCTTTAAATCTTTTGCACATGATGGGAATAAAAGTTATTTCAGCAACTTTTGATGGTTTGGCATCTAATTTAACTGCTGCCAAACATTTGGGTTGCCGTTTTGATACATTTCCATTAACATCAACATTTACACACCCAAGTACTGGGCACAAGGCAGCTGGATATTTAGATCCTTGTCATATGTTGAAACTGATACGTAACACACTTGGTGACGAAAAGGTAAATTTTTGATAAAGATGATAAAATGATTAAATGGGGATATCTGAAAAATGTGTATGAACTACAAGAAAAAAAGGCTTGCATGCTTAATAAATTAAGAGCTGCACATATTGAATTTCAAAAACAAAGGATGAAGGTTAAATTAGCTACCCAACGTTTAAGCCGTTTGGTAGCTGATTCATTAAAATTATGTTGTACCTTACAATTAACAAATTTTGAAAATGTAGATGCCACTATTGAATTTGTAGAAAAATTTAATGACTTATTTGATGTCTTAAATTCAAGAGATATGAGACACATTTCGTTTTAAACCCTAAATCCAAAAACTGAAGAAAATCACTTGCTTTTTAAAATGAAATGCATTTGTATATATCTAGTTTAAAGGTAAGACGTGCTAGAGAATCCATTTTAAAATCTTCAAGAAAAACAGGGTTTCTTGGATTCTTGATAAATATAAGTAGTAGGCTACTATTCTCCTGTATAATAATTATGTGAAAGGTGATAATGTGGTGTGTTATCTTCCATTGTATAAAGTAAGCCAAGATCATCTTGAGCAATTTTTTTCAGTTATAAGACATCATAATGGTTCAAATAATAACCCTACAGTCAGACAATTCCGAGCAGCGTATAAAAAACACCGATTCATTCTGAGCTAAAACGTTTTAACATTGAAAATACAATTTCCACTGGCCGCCCCGGTGGCGCAGTGGTCTAAGCGATGGCCTTTGATCATTCGTCCGTAAGGGGTCCGGGTTCGAATCCCGGTGAGGCATAGATGTTGTGTTTGTGTTATGGCACTGGCTCTTTCCCTTCCCTGGAACCAGTGAACCTAAATTAGGGACGGGCGACTGCTTATAGCCCATTGAGTTGCTCACGGTGGTCGTTAAACCTCCAATCAAAAAAAAAATCCACTGCATCATGTGTCAATTTCGGCAGTTACCAGCACAACAAATCCTGAAGATGTAATTAACCAATCAGTTTCGAATGGTAAATGATGAAAATATAAATCTGACAGAACTGCAAACAACTGACCAAGACTATAATTTTCTTCCCAAAAGCATTAGTGAATTTTCAGAAAATATCATTGAATATATATCTGGTTTTGTTGTAAAAAACATTGTACAAACTATGCATTATGAAACAGGCTTATGTGCACTTACTGCTGATAAACGGCCTTATACAAGAGAAACATTGATAGCAATTAAAGATAAGGAGGGTTTAGTCTTTCCCTCTGATGATGTAAAAATATGGAAAAATTCCGATGCTTTGTTTAGATGTTTTTTTTTTTTTTTTTTTGATTGGAGGTTTAACGACCACCGTGAGCAACTCAATGGGCTATAAGCAGTCGCCCGTCCCTAATTTAGGGTCACTGGTTCCAGGGAAGGAGAGAGCCAGTGCCGTAAGACAAACACAACATCCATGCCTCACCGGGATTCGAACCCGGACCCTCACGGACGAATGATCAGAGGCCAGCGCCTTAGACCACTGCGCCACCGGGGCGGCATTTTTGTTTAGATGTGCAATAAATATATGTTGTGGTGATAACATTCATAACTTTTGGATTAACACAATTTTAAGTGGAGTATTAAAATGTTTTGTTTCCAACAATAACATCTTTTCATCTTTAGTTAACCATATGTATGATATGTCTACTTTTGATAATCACTATGTTCAACTTATAAGATTAATTGCATATAAATATTTAGAACTAAAAAATAAATACTTTTGTAAAAACCGAATTCCGAAGCACAATAACATTCGACAACTATATACTAAAGCCATACTTTTTAAAGGTCAATAGGTACTCATTTGTGAATCTATAAATTCTAGTATAAGACCCAGGTAATCACAGAGTTTATGATGCCAAATTCTTTGCCGGGAATTTTCCAAAAATTTCGCAGAAATAACATGCGCATCATTTTAGAGACATGAAGTAATGGCAAATTATTCAAAAGTTTTAGTGATTTAATAATAAAATTTGTTTTTGCTGTAAAATTAACCTATTAGTATGGTGCTGTTGGAAAGCTGCAGCCGTGTGTTGGCCGTTAGGCATAGCGACTCGGAAGCGCACTGCTGTGGTTGACTGAGCGTCACCGAGCTGCACACATCAAGGTTTATATCTGCTGAGTCAAGTCTGATAGTGCCGCTGCTGGCAATATAATCATAATCCAAATGAGATGCCTTGAGTTTTCAAGACATTTTTTCACGAGAGTGGGAAAACAAAGATTTTATGAGCCCATTGACACAGTACACACTACTACTGTTTTGCCGACCTTTGTACAGCTTTACCAGAACCCTCACAATGGTGCAGTAATTGAATACTCACAGTTTATTAATAATATATAAATGCTAGTTATTGTGATAACAATAGGACAATTGTTTCAACCTTTACGAGCCCTCATCAACAATCAGACTGTCGTGTGTGATAAACAACGGCTGACGAGGGCCCGTAAGGGTCGAAACCGTGGTCCCATTCTCACAATAACTGGCATTTATATATTATTAATAAACTTTGATTATTAAAGTACTACATAAATGCTTTGATGCCAAGTTGTACTTGCACGAATTTATGCTCAGAAAATGATATACCAAGCAAAACGTTTTTGCAAACTTCCTTGTTATCCTTTCAGAGAACTATCGGTCAACATGCTCTTGCAATGTCCCTCGTAGACTATAGCAGTGTGTTCCGGAGTATCTACGCCTAGCGGCCACCACACGGCTGCTGCTTTTCGACACCACCGTATTAATAGGTTAATTTTATGGAAAAACTTTTTATTATTAAATTACTAATATTTTTGACTAATTTGCCATTATTTCATGTCTGTGAAACATTACATATGTTGTTTCTGGGATTTTTTTTTTTTTTTTTTTGGAATTTTCCCGCAAATAATTTGGCATCATAAACTCCCTGATTACCCGAGATCCATTTGTTAAGCTTTTGTTTTATATGACTTTTGGTGACCCAACATTTGTCTTCTTTATTAGGAAAGGCATAAATTTGCCCTGAAGATTCTTGCTTTCGCATAGACGAAAATTCGATATCATTTAAAGTTAACACTCGTCCAATATAATGCTGAACAGACTTTTTGGTTTTCCATTCTATGAGAACATAGTTTCCAACATTCTGAGTTCCCAGTTGTTTATTTATTGCTCCCGTCTATTCTGTAGCTTTGTGAAGTCGACGAAGCCTTTTGATTCTTCGCGTCAGTAAGTGGGTGGCACCATGACATTCAGTCATGGTGCCAACGTATTCAGCAGAATTTACCAGCTTGCCTCCCAGTATTTTGTGACACACCAAGCACTTCACAATTCCCCCTATTCCATCCACTACACCTTTCCGATGGCTTATTGCGAATAAACTCCAAATTATTTGCAGTTTATGCTGTTCGAACATGAAGGTTAATTTTGTGAATAAATGACGCTGCGTAAATTGACTGGCTGCACTGTTACAAAAAATGTTATTTCTTCAATATGTGGATATTTGTCTTTTAATTCTAAAATCAAAATCTCTAGGAAAACAGGCACAGCAATTTTGTCATGGCTTGTTTAATCGCTTATTAAAACGTAAACCTGTCAATTTTCAAGCCACGCATCAATCATAAGTGTATGTAAATTTTGTTACTTGCTTATAAAACCAATGCGCACTCTGTATTTCATTCTGCATTTTAATGCTGAAATTCTCTGCAAAATCTACTTGTACTCCTGCTTTGGTTTTTGAAATGATTTTCTCCTCTTGAAAAAATTTCTGTTGCTGTCTTTTGATAAAGGTGTGCTTTAAGAAGTATGCTATGTATTTGGCTCCGCAGAACTTGAGGGCAGTTTTTTTACTGTTCCTGTATGTGACAGTTTAACTTGTTTTTGATTAATTTTCTCCCTCTGTTCCCATTTAAGTCTTTTTTTTTCATGTGCATCATCCGATCTATTGAGCTCAGGTTAATTCGAAACAATATTTTGGTCACAAAGGTGGTGGCGTTCATTCAGTTCTGAAAGCATGGCAATGAGTGCCCATGTATTCATTGTTAAAAGTTCACTTTCAAAGGACAAAGATTTTGTTTATGTACTGCCACCCAAAACCATGACTGCTGATACGCTGTTTGGTGTTTTACAGAAAATAATCATTGCCTTAGAAAATATAGGTTTTAGTGTGATTTATGTTGCCACTGACAACAATTCCATCTATTGTTAGTGTATGTCATATGTCAATGAATGATTGATGAATGATTAACTGTTAAATGAGTATATTTTGGATCATTTTTTAAATTTTAACCAGAGGAAGGTGTAGTTCAGGCATTATTTGTGTGTGGGGAGAGTAACTCCAAATAAATGCAGGCCTTAGCCTTTTTAAAATCTAATTTTTGTGTTGGCTGTAATTTTGTGTTTCATGAGTATTATTCTGTGTCATAACAAATCACCCCTAACTTATACTAGGGTTTATATGATTCGTACTTGGGTATCTTTTGAAGTAATTCCCTAGACAATCATCTCTCTTTGGTACAAAATTGTTAATGCATTTTTTTCTTAGATTTTTGATCCGGCCATTTGTAAAATGTTTTTTTTTCTTCCCTTTTGTTTTCCTTCCCCAATATATATACATGTATATATGTGCGTGTGTTCGTGTGTGTGTGTATTTGTATCTGTACATATACATTGTACAAGTATGCACATGTGTATATACAGTATATATATATAACGTGTTATTTTTTACATCTATTGTAATGTGGAAAACAATCTTGAAATGTTGACTTCAGAAAGGTGTTTTTTTTTTTGTAATAAATACTCATGTTGCCCTATAATGAAGTGTAACACTTTCTGTCTGAATATGTGGGGTTTTAAAACTAAAGTTTTGATTCCTCATTAACCTCTCCTCCTGCAATGAAAAATATCGGAAATTTATTGCTTGTGGTATTAACGAAATGCCAGTTAAATTAAATGTTCATGTTGGAATCCTGATTATGTCGAGTGTTGTCATAATATATTTCTATAATGATTTGATACTATATTGAAAATGAAGTTACTTGATTCAAACTGAATGGATTGTTATTTTTTTTTTCTGTAGGATTATTGCTTATACGCGAGAAATTTTAAAATTTTAATCTAACGATAACTTCCTAAATTATCGAATTTGAGTAATATATACTTTTTTTTGATTGGAGGTTTAACGACCGCCGTGAGCAACTCAATGGGCTATAAGCAGTCGCCCGTCCCTAATTTAGGGTCACTGGTTCCAGGGAAGGGAGAGAGCCAGTGCCGTAAGACAAACACAACATCCATGCCTCACCGGGATTCGAACCCGGACCCCTTTCGTACGAATGATCAGAGGCCATCTCCTTAGACCCCTGCGCCACCGGGGCGGCATATATACATTTGTTTTAGTAGATTGGATCGATATGGGGGAAATACGTTCCACATAGTTTATGAACCGAAGTTTCGAAAATTACCAAAGCCGGCCCCGGTGGCGCAGTGGTGTAAGGCGGTGGCCTCTGATCATTCGTCCGTAAGCGGTCAGGGTTCGAATCCTGGTGAGGCATGGATGCTGTGTTTGTCTGGCTCTCTCCCTTCCCTGGAACCAGTGACCCTAAATTAGGGACGGGCGACTGCTTATAGCCCATTGAGTTGCTCACGGTGGTCGTTAAACCTCCAATCAAAAAAATAAAAAAATTACCAAGTGTGCACATTTATTATACTAGTGTGAAACTAAGACAGCTGTGTGATTGTGAATTTAAATTTCTAAGAAATACAGGAAAAGCATCTACTCTACGCTTTGATACATAGAGGAAAGAAATTCTTTCCCCCATACTTCACGATGCCGTACACTCGCTCGCAGACTTACAGCCGAGCAGCATCTTTTGGGTAGGAGTATCCCATGGTACTTTGCGACAATCTGCCTCACTTTTCGCGGACGCGGGGCCTCTCCCCACTTTTCTTTCCTCCATGGTAAAAACCTTAGACCAAGAATATAGGTAGCCAGAGCTAGGAGTTCCGAAGGTGGTACAAACATCTCTAGAGGGTAGTCACGTGATGTGTGTCAACCACCGGCTTTCACGGTGCGTAGTTCGTAACTGTACTGAAAATCATTATGGGTTACTTGAAGTTAAGTGTGCGATTTTAATTTCTGTGGTTGAAGGAAATTATGAAACACATTTGTACCATGGAGGAGGTAGCAACACCTCTCGCCGTTCTTCTGGCGTGACGCCACTTTTTATCAGCTGACTACGCCAATGTTCCCCAGCCGCCCCGGTGATGCAGAGGTCTAAGCGATGGCCTCTGACCATTCGTCCGTAAGGGGTCCGGGATTGAATCCCGGTGAGGCATGGATGTTGGGTTTGTCTTACGGTACTGGCTCTTTCCCTTCCCTGGAAGCCAGTGACCCTAACATAGGGAAGAGCGACTGCTTACAGCCTATTGAGTTGCTCACGGTGATCGTTAAACATCCAAAAAAAAAAAAAAAGGAAAAATGCACACAATCCGAAAATCTCCTCTATATTTTTATGGGGAAATCGCGATTTTGAACGGGTTTTTCGGACCCTTATTCTACCCATACAATCATGAAAAAAACTGAGGCTGAAATATTCATTTCCATAATTATAAAATTCCAGAAAAAATAGGAAAATATATGTTGGTATTTTTAAAAAAAAAATAATGATTTTTTGAGCGGAAGTGCATACTGCGTATGGTTACTTGCATACTGCGCTTGTGCAAGTAGCCATGTTTAAAATATTATCAAAACGCTAATGTTGAGATATACGAAGTCCGAAATATTCCTTGTTTTGCATGCTTGCTAAGATGTAACTGCTTCAGGCACAGGAAGTGACGTCACTTTTCCAAACTCCCGCAAACCTTAGACCAAGATAATAGGTAGACAGCGCTAGCAGCTCCGAAGGCGGCACAAACATCTCCAGAGGGTAGTCACGTGATGTGTGTCAACCACCGGCTTTCACGATGCGCAGTTCATTACTCTACTGAAAATCATTATAGATTACTTTGAAGTTAGGTGAGCGATTTTAATTTCTGTGGTTGAAGGAAATTATGAAATACATTTATACCATGGGGTGGACATGTTGTGCTGTTGGATGTCAGCAAAGATTTTAATATAAGATGAGATCGTTTACATTTTATGATGAAATTCTGCGTACATGTGGTAATGTTTGTTATCCGAAGATATAGATGTAGTAGATATACGATTTATAGACCTTGAATAATAGTGCTGTTTTGTACTGCATGATCGGTAGCGGGATTACTTTGTTATTCCAAAGTGAAAAAATTAAGAAAATCATGATTTAATTTAACCTATAAGTTCCCACTGTATAGAAAGTTGAAATGCTGGTCACACATAAAAAGTAATGTGTAATTCAAACACATTACAAGCCTTACAAAATAGAAGAATTGGCCCAACATAAGACCAACGGTTATATTCATGGATTAAGTATCTAAACAGGGTAGACCAAAACAAAAAAAAAAAAAAAAAACACACGAGGTAAGTGGTCTCAGTCGTCCTAAAAAGGAATCATCCAAAATTTATGATTTAGGGCTGTGCAGCTTCTGATTGATTTTTTGATTTTTTTTAATGGAGGTTTAACGACCACCGTGAGCAACTCAATGGGCTATAAGCAGTCTCCCGTCCCTAATTTAAGCTCACTGGTTTCAAGGAAGAGAGAGAGCCAGTACCGTAAGACAAACACATTATCCATGCCTCACCGGGATTTGAACCCTGACCCCTTTTTGACGAATGATCAGAGGCCATCGCTTAGACCACTGCGCCACCGGGCTGGCTATTTTTTGATTAGCAGTAACTGCTATGGAAGACTTTGTGTAGCCCTGATAACTACTGATTTGCTGTTTTAGAAAGCAAACAGAAAACTGATGTGTATTATCCAAATTAAAAAAAACGTACACACAATCTTTGCCTCCCCCACCCCCAAATAAATCCCAAAAGTAATTGACTTATCAACACCAATTTTTCACAGGACACTCATACTGTCTTTAATGAGAGAAAATTACTTTTGTTGTGGAACACTACGCACAATTTAAATGGGAGTAGCGGGAGGGGGGAGGATTGAGAAATGAGGTCACTTTTCACACTCCAATAGGGAGAATATACACATAGTGGGACAACTTTGGAAAATCATAGGAGATTATATTTGCACTCTATAACAACAAAAAGTATACACAATGAAAGCCAAAGGTGCAAAGGTTAATGGTTATTTTGCTAAAACATTCCTGCGTTGTAGAGAGAGGCAGCAAAAATGCGTAAAAATATATAAACTAACACTTCAGCGGAAACACCAACCAGAGTGACTGAATCTTAAAAATTTATACCACACGAACTAGTGTGCAGAAAAATAAACCACTTGAATTTTTATGAAGATAAAGTAAAATTATATTGAACGGGTCACCGTGTAAATGTCTTATTCATGGTCTAAGGTGAATACTGTTGATCATCGCGATTACCTGCTCCCTCAGAGCAAGCTTGACACACATCACGTGACTAATCCGCTTGACATGTTTGTGCCGTTCTCTCAACACCGCGTGAACAGTAGCAACTGTCTCTACCATATTTTTCTTTTTTTTTTTTTTTATTGGAGGTTTATTTTATTTTTTTTTTTGATTGGAGGTTTAACGACCACCGTGAGCAACTCAATGGGCTATAAGCAGTCGCCCGTCCCTAATTTAGAGTCACTGGTTCCAGGGAAGGGAGAGAGCCAGTGCCGTAAGACAAGCACAACATCCATGCCTCACCGGGATTCGAACCCGGACCCCTTACGGACGAATGATCAGAGGCCAGCGCCTTAGACCACTGCGCCACCGGGGCGGCGGTAGCAACTGTCTCTACCATATTCACGGTCTAAGGTAAAAACCAAGGAGGTTATATTACTGGAGACACCACTGGCTCTGCCGCCATAGGTCACAGCTAATTTGTGGTGTGCCACCCCGGTGGCGCAGTGGTCTAAGCGATGGCCTCTGATCAATCGTCCGAACGGGGTCCGGGTTCGAATCCCGTGAGGCATGGATGTTGTGTTTGTTTTACGGCACTGGCTCTCTCCCTTCCCTGGAACCAGTGACCCTAAATTAGGGACGGGCGACTGCTTATAGCCCATTGAGTTGCTCACGGTGGTCGTTAAACCTCCAATCAAAAAAAATAAAAAAAATATGTGTGGTGTGACGTCACAAGCAGGCAAAGACAAACTAAATTATACCGTTGATAAAACAGGAAGCTTGTGTATCATTAATAAAGATTATTGAATTACTTATTTTATCTGTTTATATGCTTAGAAGCTTTTGTTCCATTGGTTTCAAAGCAGCTTCTTTTCTGCGGCTGCATCGTGCCTGCTAATGACGTCATTTGCAGCACGGACGGTGACTTATGGCGGCCAATGCTGCGTGGATAGGAGTGGTGTCTCCAGTAATATAACCTTCGTGGTAAAAGCCACAGATATCATATACAAGAAGCTAGATTGGACACCCAGCCCATGAGGCGTGAAAAGGTAGGCGCCATTTTCAGCGGGTCATGACGACCATTTAAGCAAGGTTACTTTGCATTAAGTCAAAGGAATACGACTTTTGGCACTGTGATTTTCTATTTATGTTGATATTCAAAGTAGTCAGTACCCATTTAGCGGCGGAAGTTTCAAAATTTAAGTAAAAAACAGTAATATTCCTTAGTGCTAATTAGATATCCAAGGATCTTGCAAAATATTGAATTATTTCAGATTCGAGCAGGGCTTAAATTCAAGAGAAGACATTCCGTCACCTGCGATATAAAAAAATATCATGCTGGCTTTAATTTGCTGAGAGATATGATTTTGACGTTTCTTGTAAATGAATGCTTACATTTAATACGTCATTTCGTTGCTATATTGCCTAAATAAATAATTTGAAATGTTAAAAACTGAAATTTCCTTAGTGCATAACAAAACGAAATATAAAAATTTTTGGTGAAATTCAAAAGTTTTTGAGCAAACATAATAAATAAATCAGAATGACAAAGGTGCAACAAGGAAAAATATTCACATTATTTCAGCTTTTCTACGTAAAGCATGTGGAAGCCTTTTTTTTCGGCTACAAATCAATAGTTTGCTGGATTTAATAGCTACTTATTGATTTTAAATAAATTATTTGCTTTCCCATTATTTTAAATCGTTGCCGCATTACCTTCTTAAAAATGTTTTCCAATAATTTTCTATACTTGCATACAATACCAGCTTTAAATTTTATTATTTTAATATTTATATATATATTGCATGTATTGTTTTCAGCATTGGGCAAGAGGCAAATAAGTAACAGTAATTATATTTTCATTTCTCTGCGTAAGATTTTTATCTGAGGAAGCTTTCACCATGATTTATACAATAATTAAGTTCAAACTACCCTGCGTAACGTGCCATGCTCCGACATCTTGATCCGCTCAATGTGGCTCCATGGTTCTCACAGAGCAAGCCCATGCTCAACAGAGCAGACAGCCAATCCAGTCCCTTATTTGATATCTGTGGTAAAAACAGCCAATTTACAGGTGTTTGGCTATTGGTAGAAATAGCCGGTCCACTGATTTCCACCGACTGTGACGTCGCGCGCAAGTACACAGGTACAACGAGGTCATTTAATCATTTTGATTTTGTTCCGCGATTTCAGAAAATACGCTTTATAAACATATGGTGCTATTTCTAATATTTCCTGTTACGTGTTTGAATTAACAAGATGCATTAATAATGTTACCTTTGATAACGCATATGACTGTTAAATTTCTCTTTGTATGTGCACACAACACAATATAAATAAAAAGGGCATGTTTTGTTCAGTTCATGACTGCATAGTGATAAAATTATCAAAAATGAAATTATTGGGTTTGCTAACTTTTGAATAAGCAGAATTTCAAAATTTATCAGCATGGAGTCAGCACTGAAAATTACTTTTGAAGAATTGATTACAAAGGACGTGGGAAAAGAACCAAGAGCTTCAACGCAGAATGTAACAGATGCAATTGAAGATATTTGGGAGTGTGACTTATGCTCCGCACAATTTATTCAGAGAAGTGATCTTTCAAAGCACATGCTCACTCACACATATGAAAAGCCTCACCGTTGTGATGCCTGCTCAAAACGATTTGCTGACAAAGGTTCTCTTAGAAAGCATATGCTTGTTCACACAGGTGAAAAACCTCACCAATGTGATGTATGCTCCAAAGAATTTCCACGAAAAAGTGCTCTTTCAGTACATAAGCTCCTTCATACAGGTGAAAAGTCTCATCAATGTGATGTTTGCTCAAAACAATTTACTCAAAAAGGTGGTCTTTTAAATCATATGCTCACTCACACTGGAGAAAAGCCTCACTGTTGTGATGTGTGCTGGAAACAATTTACTCAGAAAGGTTCTCTTTCAGACCATATGCTCATTCACACAGGTGAAAAGCCTCACCAATGTGATGTGTGCTCCAAACTGTTTGCCCGCAAAAGTAATCTTTCAGAGCATATGCTCATTCACACAGGTGAAAAGCCTCACCAGTGTGATGCATGTTTCAAACAATTTACTCGGAAATGTGATCTTTCACGTCATTTGCTCATTCACACAGGTGAAAAGCCTCACCAATGTAGTGTATGTTGCATACAATTTACTAACAAAAGTCATCTTTCAAGTCATTTGCTCACTCACACAGGTGAAAAGCCTTACCAATGTGATGTGTGCTCCAAACAATTCACACAGAAATCCCAGCTGTCACGTCATTTGCTCATTCACACAGGTGAAAAGCCTCACCAATGTGATGTATGTTTCAAACAATTTACTTGGAAATGTGAGCTTTCACGTCATTTGCTCATTCACACAGGTCAAAAGCCTCACCAGTGTAATGTATGTTTCAAACAATTTACTAACAAAAGTAATCTTTCAAGTCATTTGCTCACTCACACCGGTGAAAAGCCTCACCAATGTGATGTGTGTTCCAAACCGTTTGTTCACAAAAGTAATCTTTCAAAGCACATGCTCATTCACACAGAGGAAAAGATTTAGCAATGTGGTGTTTGCTTCAAGCAACTTACTCGGAAGGGTATTTTTTCAAGGCTTGTGCTCCTTGACACGGGTGAAAAGCCTCACTAATACAATGCTCCAAACAATTTACTGAAGAAATGTTCCTTCACTTCAACTGTTTTGCCACACAGTAGAGAAGCATCACTAATGTGTTGTACATTTCAAACTATTTACTGAGGAAAGTCATCTTTCACTGCATATGCTCTTTCACACGGGTATTTTAAAAGCCTTACCAATGAGAGATGTGCTTCAAACAGTTTGCTCACAAAAATAATCTTTTAAAGCATGTTATTCTCCACACAGGTAAAAAGCCTCACCAATGGGTTGCGTGCTGCGAAGAATTTGCTTGGAGAAGTAATCTTTCAAAACATGTGATCTTTGACATATTGTAAAAGCATCACCAACAGGACACATACTCAAAACAATTTGCTCAAGAAAGTCATCTATCAAAGCATATGTTTCTTCAGGAAAATGTATACTGGCAGGAGTGCTCTGTGTGCCTGAATAACATCAGTCCTAATTTCAATTTGTGAAAAAACTTTGAAGGAATAATCAAACGCTACCTTTTAAATACCATTGGGGAAAATTCATTTACAGGTTGCATTTTTCATTTTCAGAATATGTACCACAGTAAGATAATGTTCCTTTTACCAGTGTCTTTAGTTACCCCTCAAATCTCTCAGTTACAAAACAAATTAAAAGTAATGATTCTTTTAATTGGATTGTGGCAATGACAATAAGGAAAAAGTGGCTTGAATCTATTTGAGAATGCTAGCAGTGGTTTAAAAAGAAATCACCATTAAATTTCATTCTATTCCTTGATTAATATTCCTCATATTTTTTTTATTAGAAATAAATTGTGTAGCTTTTGGAAAATGGGTTTTATTTGCATTGACCCTGTGGTATGCTCCCTAGATGACAGTTTAACCAGGTAGTGGATGCTATCTCTGAGTGGTTCTTTGTAGGGCCGGCTAGATTATAGGTGCAGACGGAACTGTAGCCTCGGGCACCGGCAGTTTAGGAAGCAAAAGCAAAATCATTTTTGGTAGAATTCTGTATTATCGTGAGTATGTACATATTTTTTAGTTTTGGATTGCAAGGCTCTTAAAATGATGTTAATTACAATTTTTTTGCAGTTTTCAAACACCCTTACAACTTTGAAATAGGTTAACACCCTTCATCATACAGACACTGAAATTTGCAGATTTCTTTAGTTTTCAATCTTCCCACCACTTTCAAATAAGTTAACACCCTTCCTCATACAGACCCTGAAATTTGTGCACTTCAGATGATTATCTAACCACCATAAAAAAAGTTCCACATTCATGAAGTTGCAAATTGAATTTCATCTTTTTGTGGCTCCCTAGTTTTATATAACCAAAAATTTGTGTATAAACCAAGTACTTTAATGTAAAATAAAAACAACAATATCTAGGTTTTTGGGGCTAAATATGGAGCCCAACTGTTCAGTGACTTTAAAAAACGGTATTGGAAATTTAAAAATAAGAAAGCTGTTTTCATACCTGTGCACTTATAAGAATTTTAAAACATCATTAATTTGTCAATAGCTGCACCTTGCATAAAAAATCTACTGTTTGTTTGTCATGTGTCTGGCACTCTTTGGCCAAACATGGCCCTTGCGCCATAAAAAATTAACCAACCAACCAACCATAAAAAATCAGTCACTAAAGCATGTCTCACAGAAAAAAAAAATATTTAAACAAATGTGTTTCGGAGTGATCCTTGTTATTTATGAAAGAAACCTATTCGCTAAACAGATTAGTTGAAGTTATTTTTTCATCAGTTTGAGAGGAAATTTTTATAAGAATCATAATACAACATCCACTGTCTTCTCCCCCTGGAAACAAAATTGTAGGTTTTGGTACTTTTTATTCTTTATTTCTCTCTCTGAACTTTCAATTTATTTTATGTGATCTTAATATAACAGTAATCTGAGATAATTGTTATTCCTTTATGTTTTATGTGTGTGCTTTATGCACGACACTTTGCACATAACAGTTATATTGAAATATAAGATTTGTTTCATTAGGCCCTCAAGGAAATTTCACACAGGACTCTGCAAAAGTTGCATCAGGTCCTGATTCTTTGGCTTTCCAAGCCTGTTTTTACCACTGACCCAGCTGTCCAATCTCATTGTTTTCCTTTCTCTGTAAAGTTTTGTGACTTGTTCAATAGAAGTAAAAAAAAAAAAAAAAAAAAAAAAAAAATATTAAGAAAGGAATAATAAGGCAATGAATTTCCAATGCTCCTTGACTTACGACATATGCTTACCAGTCAACCAGTCAGACTTACAATGACCATCCCATTATTCTGATTATATTATTCTGGAGTAGCAACATTTGGTTGTAAGATCCGTAACCTAAGAGAAATATATGCTGCTAATTCGGAGATAAATCTGGAAACCGTGGAAGAGATATTTTTCAGAAATATAATGGTACAACTACGGTTTTATTAACACAACAACAGTAATATCCTGAATTTCATACTTCTACTGTTTAACATCAAGCAACACATAAGATGACTTGAAAAGTTATGTGGCCTTGCAATGGGAACCAAACCCTCTTATACCCTCTCATCTGTGAATTTACTTTCAACTCAAAGGAAACTCGGAGATGTAGGAATTTGGAAGTTCAGAGCATGCTATACAAGTCTGGCCGAACTGCCCATGATAATAAAATTCCTTGTATCTGAAAATCATCTTCAGATATTTGGAACCACTCTTGGGCAAAGTAATTTCCACGTTTTCTGATGTGATGTTACATTAACCACCATAGAATTGAGTTAGAATACACGAAGTTACGTATAGTAATAAAAGTCATTAAGCTACTGTCTTGACGACCTGTGATCACCTGATTCAGAGGAATGGCCTTGAACAAATTACTGGTTATCCATATCATAGAATGGTGGAAAACTTCCGCTTAACGAATTTAATTGCCATACATAATTCTGTGTGTCCTCTGTAAATTCTGTGGTAGTTATTGTTGTGTGAAGCTTACAGTTTTCAACCATGATGTTACATGGTGAAGAGTACAAGTAGACAACTGAGGGTAATCTCTATTTGCAGTGTTAATACTCTTGTAGGGATATACAATATCTCTCCTCCACTGATTGCAAAAGTAATGGCGGAAAGATTGTGGTGTGTCACTTGTCCATGTATGATCAGTATTGAGATCAGCAGCTCCTTTCATTTTCTGTGATTTTAAGGACATTGGATGTATGCTATCATATCAGTTCTGTTATTTCGTTATCTCCTCAGTTGGTCTGATTTGCAAAGCTTACCGTATCCATTTCTTACATAGCATTTATGCATCTTAATGGCTTATATATACTTATGTTTTTTTACAATATGAAAGCATTTAAGATTTACCAGTGTTGTTTTGGAACAGAAATTCTTCATAAGTTGAGGAGCATGTGTATAAAAAAGCCAGTGCACACTTATAAAATATATTAAAAATGTAAAACACACTGACGGAAAAAAAAAATCCCAACATTAAGAAGGGGTTGTGTTAGATAAACGACAGTTGGTAGGCTGTGAGAGTACATCTGCAAGATGACGTCTATGCAAATTTCGCGCTCGGCGCATACGTGTGGCGTTAGTAGCACCCCTCGGAACATGCAAAGCAGGTTTGCTGTAAATACGCGCTGTAACGTTTGTGAGCGTTAGTTATCGTTGAGATTCGACGTAGGGTATTGATGTTAGTCAAGAATGCCTTTAAGAAGACGAAGAAGCCATTATCAACAGCTCACGGAGTTTGAACGAGGTCGTGTAATAGGGCTACGAGAAGGTGGATTTTCTTTCCGCAATATTGCAGAACGACTTGGCAGGAATGTAGCCACTGTGCATGATTGTTGGCAGCGGTGGTCAAGGGAAGGTACTGCCTCAAGAAGACCGGGTTCCGGATGGCCACGTGACACTACTGAGAGGGAAGACCGCTGTGTACGGCGTATGGCGGTGGCGCATCGTACTGTGTCTGCGGCAGCAATTCCAGCTGCAGTTGCCCCCCACAGTGATACAACGAACTGTTACAAATCAGTTACTTGAAGGACAGCTCCGAGCCAGACGCCCTGTAGCGTGCATTCCACTTACTCCAAACCACTGCCGTTTGTGACGTCAGTGGTGTCAAGCTAGAGCTCATTGGAGGATGGAGTGGAGATCTGTTACGTTTTCTGATGAAAGCCGGTTCTGCCTGGGTGCCAGTGATGGCCATGTGTTGGTTAAAAGGAGGCCAGGTGAGCGCCTGCAACCAACCTGTCTGCGGCCGAGACACACTGGTCCCACACCTGGAGTTATGGTCAGGGGAGCAATTTCCTATGACAGCAGGAGCACTCTCGTGGTTATCCCACGCATCCTGACGGCACAGTTGTACGTCGGTCTGGTGATTCAACCTGTTGTGCTGCCATTCATGAACAGCATTCTAGGGTGTGTTTTCCAACAGGATAACGCTCACCTGCATACCGCTGTTGTAACCCAACATGCTCTACAGAGTGTCGACGTGTTGCGGTGGTCTGCTAGATCACCAGATCTTTCACCAATCGAGCACGTATGGGACATCATTGGACGATAACTCCAGCGTCACCCCCAACCAGCATTAACCGTCCCTGTATTGACCGACCAAGTGCAACAGGCATGGAACTCCATCCCACAAACTGACATCCAGCACCTGTACGACACAATGCATGAACGTTTGCGTACTTGCATTCAACATTCTGGCGGTTACACTGGTTATTACTGTACCAGGATTTCACATATGAAATGGCTACTCTCGCGCTTACAATAAACTGTGATCTTGAAACCTTAATCGATTAAATATGTTACCTATACAAATGTATTGCCGCCATTTCATTCCTCTACAACTATTTTTTTGTGGTGGTGGGATTTTTTTCCCGTCAGTGTATATAGGAGTGGTGATTTCTCCCGTCCAACCACAAATGAAGAAATACTGCATTGAGCTCTTAGTGGTGTAACATTTTTTCGAAAATTTTATTACGATAAAACTTACATTGGATCTCTATCTCCTGAGTGAGTGTCTGTTGAAATACTTAAACCACTGATGTCAAACAAAGCCATAGGAATGTTTCTTCTGTTGCAGCTTCTGTATTGCATGACAGATCATGCTGAGTTGAGAGAGAGAGAGAGTACCTCATATATTTTCTGTCAAGCAATCTTATTGAACTTTGCTTCTGAATTTGGAATATTATTTATGGGGATGACAGAGAAGAGGTTCTCCAAATTCAGAGGACTAAAAAAAATACAAGGTGTGGTCAAAAGATAAGGTGAATGTTTCTATCAAAGGCAAAACTTTAATAGTAGAGAGAGATTATTTTTTAATCCCCTTCAAAGTAATTACTCTCAGTACCCCCAGTGGTTCTGCCATTGTTGGAAACACCCATAAAATTCCTGTTTTGGAATGCCCTTTAAAACCCTTGTTACATTTCCTTTGATGTCTTCCACAGAGTCAAAACGTTTATCTTTCATAACTGCCTTAAGTTTCGGGAACAGCCGAAAGTCATTGGGTGTTAAGTCCGGTGAATAGGGGTCTTATCCATCGGACATTTGAGAAAATTGTTGATTATCGGCATTCGGGCCAAGGATGGCAGTATTTGTGAAGCAGCGCAGTTTGTGAACTGTTCGTGTGCTGCTGTGGGTAAAGTGTATCGTGATTGGTGAAATTGCACCATTGTGAATAAGCGAGGTGGAAACTGTAGAGCACCGCGTGCCATTGATGTGAGAGGTAAACGTCGGCTTCCAAGGTGCGTGAGGGCCAATCGACGCGCAACAACAGCGGAGCAACTCACTAGTCAAATGAACCAGGGGGCTACCGGAAGTGTTTCTAAAACGACAGTTCAGAAATCCCTGATGCGTATGGGCCTCCGATGCAGACGGATGGTCACTGCACCTATGCTAACGAAGGTGCATCGGCAGAAAAGGCTTACATTTGCACGACAGTATCGGAATTGGACCTCCGCTGATTGGCAAAGGATTGCCTTCTCCGTTGAGTCACGTTTTCTGCTTCATCGAACTGATGGATGTTGACGCATAAGGTGAGAAACATCGGAGACAGTGGCGGATCACCGCACATGCGCAGTAAGCGCGCGCTTGGGGCATCAGAATCGCAGGGGAATCAAAAAGGAAACTTAAATTTTATATTTTTATTTCCGATGTTCTGTTAATTGGTAAAAAAATAAAATAATAAAACGATAATATAGGCACATTATCACGTGTTCTGTGACGCTATTTTCATAGAGGGTACCAGTTTCATGCTACGAATGGAACCGCGTTCAGCGTCTTGTTATTCCTGGCCGTGGCTATCGTTTCTAGGGCCCGTGTTTTGTAAGTGAAATATCCGTTAGTAGAACTAAGAAAATTCAAAACATCGGGGAGACCAAAACTCGAATGTCCACTATTCCCAGGAAAAATGTTACAAGGTCACACAGGATGGAGGTTTAACGACCAATGTGAGCAACTCAATGGGCTATAGGCATCACACAGGATGTCCCCTGTGTCTAAACAATTGCGCCCCCTCCCGTTTGTTTTAGCTCTATGGAAAAGGAATGGGGCTGATCCCAACAATCCTTGAACTGTTGCCGTCTGCTCTATCCAGTCCTACAGCAAAGCCCTAAATTTGATCCACAGTACAAAACAGCCAGCTGAACCATAAGGGCAATCGGGGCTTCAAGGGGCCTCGCAGTTAAGGAAAAAAATAATAATTTGGTAAAATTTTTAGCAATTATTTTTGTGTGTGTGTGCACGTTTTGGGGTGCGAAGACCTTAAAAAGGTGTCGTTTAAAAGATTTTTTTTTGTTTTATTTACAATCTCTTCATTTTTTGAATAATTTATCGTCCTTCGCCGTACAAACACTGAAATTTGCGGATTTTAAGTGATTATTGAAACTACGTTTCTATTTTTCGCATTGATAAATAGCAAATTAAATGTCATCATTTTGTGGCCCTTACTTTTATGTATTTAACAATTTGCGTGCAAACCAGATACTTAAATTTAAAAAATGGAAAAACAATATCAAAGTTGATTTCGGGTTACATTTACGTCAAATATCAAGTTGATTTCGGGTTACATTTACGTCAAATATCAAGTTGATTTCGGGTTACATTTACGTCAAACCATATGCACTGACGTCACGAACCCTGTTCTAAATCGTGAAACAACTGCGGAACTTAAATTACTTTGCTATCCCTTAGTTATACTTTCCTCTTTCTCTAATTTTATGTTCAAAAATGATTTCATTAATTTACCGTCCGGAGAGCGAGTATGTCAGGGTCTTACAAAAGTAATGAGGCTGATTTTACGTGGGGCAGAAGTGTAATGCAATAAATTAACTTACAATTAAACACTTTCGAAGTATTTTCCTCTACTTGAATGCACCGGTCCCTCCTTTTATCCACTTCCGGGAGGTGTGTTCGGAGCCCTTCCTAGACATGTAGTTAAGGATACACATTACAGCATTGTTCAGCTCAGTATTTGATTCAAACCGATCCTCGCGAAGTTGTTTCTTTATTTCAGGGAATAGGTGGAAGTCACACGGCGCCACATACGGAGAGTGCGTTATCATTTCGATGCCCAGATCTTGGATAACCTTCTTGATAAGCAAAGCATGATGTGCCGGGGCATTATCTTGTTGCAAAATCTAATCAGTCTGTATCTATTCAAGTCGTCTTGGGATTTTTTTCCCCTCAGAGGACCTTTAAAAATTTCAAAATAACAGGCACCAATAACTTTTTTTCCTTGTGGAACAGAAGGGTCATACACAATTCATTTTATGTCGAAGGGAATGTATCTTCTCTGTACTTGCATAAACCTTTGCTTTCTTGGATCGAGGACTCTGTAGGTGTTTCCACTGGGTACTCTGTTGTTTTGTTTCTGGATCGAAATGATGAAAAACGTTTTCACCACATGGGACGACTCGATCCAAATAGTGTGGCTCACGTCGTACCTTACACTTCCATTGGCGACAAGTGATAACCAAGGAGGTTAGAAGAAGAGGAGGTGAAAGGACCCGTTTTGAGTGAAGCCGAAACAGATCAGCTGTTTTGATCTTCCCTCTGAGGTGGTGCGAGTTTGCGGGAGTTCGGAAACGTGACGTCACTTCCTGTGTCTGAAGCAGTTACGCTTAGCGCATCCAAACAAGGATGCAAACAAGGAATATTTTGGACTTCGTATTTCTCAACATTAGAGCTCTGGCATGGCTACTTGCACAAGCGCAGTATGCACTTCCGCTCAAATAATCATTATTTTGTTCAATTTTTTAAAGAAATACCAACATATATTTTCCTATTTTTTCTGGAATTTTATAATTATGGGAATGAATATTTTAGCCTCAATTTTTTTCATGACTGTGTGGGTAGAATAAGGGTCCGAAAAACCCGTTCAAAATTGCGATTTCCCCATAGAGATATACAGGAGATTCTCTGATTGGGCGCATTGGCGTAGTCAGCTGATAAAAAGTGGCGTCACGCCAGAAGCACGGTGAGAGAGGCTGTTGCCACCTCCTCCTCTCTTCTAACCTCCTCGGTGATAACACGATTTACCTTGTGTTCATCCGTGAGCAAGTGGGAAATCCACTTTGCATCGACTTTACGGAACCCCAATCAGTTTTTCAGTCTCATCACCGGACATTTGCACCGTATTTGTAATCTCAATGGTCATTTGGCGGTCTTCGCGCAGGAATATCTCGATGGTACTGATATTAACCACCGTAGTCGATGTCGAAGGCCTACCGGAGCGTGGCGCATCTTCCAGACACTGTTCACCATTCACAAATTGCTTGTGCCACTCAAAACCTCTTGCACGAGACAAAGCATCTTCCTTACAGCCTGTTTTACTCATTTCGTGTTTTCTGTGGTGGTTCTACTCAAACGCACGCAAAATTTTATAGCTGCTCTTTGTTCCGATTTTAAATCCATACTGTGTTACAGAAACATGTCTTAACTCTACGCTGTCTACTATAGGAATGAACTAGCGGAGCGCTGTGACCACGTGTCGTCGCGAGACTGATCTTGCAGGTGTTCCGACACATGCAGCTGCATTTTTCTGCGTGGGTTTGTTTTAGCGCTATTTTTAAACAATAGATATTTCTTCGAGCAAGCCTAAGAAATGTATTCTATAGAAGAACCAACAATAGAAAAACGAACCTCGATAGCGAAAACATACACTTTTTTGAATATCAAGATTAATGAAGTAGTTGGCGAACGGTTTGTGACGGAGATCTACAACAAAAGAAGAGACTAGACTTCGGGTTTAACATCATTTGTTATGAAAGAAATACGGGATTACGACATACAATACAAATTTTGAAGATGACAATCCGATTTTTGGCGTTAATGTGACAAGGATGGTAAGTCAGATAATATCCGAAAACTTGAAAATTTTCATCGTCCTGGAGCCGGACTCGAACCCGCGTCTCCCAGAAAACGCCTGGGTATGCTAGCCACTACACCACCCAGAACGAAGTTCCGATTCAAATTGATCGGAAACTTGAAACTTGGTCGTTCTGGGTGGTGCAGTGGCTAGCATACCCGGGCGTTTTCTGGGAGACGCGGGTCCGAGTCCCGCTTCAGGACGATGAAAATTTTCAAGTTTTCGGATATTATCTGACTTACCATCCTTGTCACATTAACGCCAAAAATCGGATTGTCATCTTCAAAATTTGTATCATTTGTTATACTCACTGGAACTCAAACATATAAAAAAATGTACATAGCAATATAAATAAATTTCACAGTTTTGACGTATCTCTAGAATATGCAGTGAACTGTCTTGTATTAATAGGAAACTCGGGTAGTTATTTAAACAACTGTTGGCAAATTGTTTTTCTTACATTTGTTTATGAAGAGTTGTGGCATGTTGTTGCATTTTCCTGGGTTATACTACTGCTTGTGTAGTACGAGTTTGAAGCTTGATGGTACATTACCTATGTGGATTTCAGGGTTGTTTATGCCATCCTTTGGTATACAACTCATATGGGTTATATATGTGTACACACACACACACACACACACTCCTCGAGTGAAAACTGAATTATGACATCCCCTATCAAAAGTGTGGCGCAGTGGTCTAAGCGATGGCCTCTGATCATCTGTCCGAAAGGAGTCCGGGTTCGAATCCCGGTGAGGCATGGATGTTGTGTTTGTCTTACGGCACTGGCTTTCTCCCTTCCCTGGAACCAGTGACCCTAAATTATGGACGGGCGACAGCTTATAGCCCATTGAGTTCCTCATGGTAGTCATTAAACCTCCAAAAAAAAAAAGTAGGTGCGGCCTCCTGATCACGTGACTTCCGAGAAGGAGTGATTAGTATACCGACGTAACATTTATAAGATGTGAGTAATAGGTAGGAAAATAAAGAGGAGTGTGATGGGTAAACGCAAAGATTTATCGGACTTTGAGAAAGGACAGATTGGGGGAGCTCGGAGAGCGGGTACCTCGATTCTCCAAACGGCTGAACTTGTGTGTTGTTCGTGATCAGGAGTGGGGTGAGATTGGTCAACAACGACCCAAAGGCAAAATTGCTCAGGACAGCGAAAGGTTGATGGGAGAGGTGAACGCCGGGTCTGACGACTCGTACAGGTCAACAGACGCAACACTGTTCAACAGTTGACTACCCAATACAACAGAGGTCAACCCGGACGCAGTATCTCTCATGAACATGCGTCGCATGTTTGCACGTATGGGCAATACATGCAGACAATCCCGACGACATCCTTTTCTAACCACGGTGCATAAGCGCAAAAGACTCGACTGGAGCAAAGATCTTGCAAGTTGGACGTCTGATGGCTGAAGACACGTGTTCGCCGCCCCGGTGGCGCAGTGGTCTAAGGCGCTGGCCTCTGATCATTCGTCCGTAAGGAGTCCGGGCGCCGCCCCGGTGGCGCAGTGGTCTAAGGCGCTGGCCTCTGATCATTTGTCCGTAAGGGGTCCGGGTTCGAATCCCGGTCAGGCATGGATGTTGTGTTTGTCTTACGGCACTGGCTCTCTCCCTTCCCTGGAACCAGTGACCCTAAATTAGGGACGGGCGACTGCTTTATAGCCCTTTGAGTTGCTCACGGTGGTCGTTAAACCTCCAATAAAAAAAAAAAAAAACATATGTGTTCTGGTGTCACGAGTCTCGTTTTCTACTCCACTCCGTGGATTGACCTTTACGTATTTGGCGCAAAGAGCATGACGCACTCGATCCATTTTGCATCGCCTCCGCAGTGCAAGCCGATTAAGGTGGTTGTATGGTGTGGGGCATGTTTACCTGGCAGGAACTTCGATTCCTGGTACATGTGGAACGTATGACTGGTGCCCACTATCGTGAATTGCTTGATGACTTTTGTACACCCAGCATTGTTGTATTGTTTTCCTGATTGGAGACGGTGTTTTCCTAGATGACAATACGCCGAACCACTGGTACAATGTTACGCAGAAATATTAAAAACATTTGGAAAGATTCAGTAGCCTGATTCAATTCCAATACAACGCAAATTATTATCACACACTGTGTGTGAGGAATTTATAAGTAGTAATAAGTTTGATGGGAAACGAACTGAAGAAATTTTTAATATCTGAAGTTCAAGACGCTTTGTATTATTCAATAATTGTAGATTCGACTCCCGATATCCCCCACACGGTCAAATTCACTTTAATCTTAAGTCTTTTTGAAAAAAAAAGGAAATATGAAATAAATGTTTTTGGTTTTCTTCAAATCGGGAGTCATGATTCCGCATATTTAGAAAAGATTGTATTGGAATCATTAAAAGGGTCTATCTATTGAAGTCAAAAACTGTAGAGACCAAACATACGATAATGCTGCAAACTTGTCGGATAAATACAGTCATAAACGGCGGAAGGTAGGGGACGCTGGGGTGCGGACACCTCTGGAATTTTATGGTCCCCTCACTGAGGGGGTCCACCCAGGAGACATCTTAAAAATATGTGGTTCGCATATAATATATAGTTTTTTT
Source organism: Macrothele yani (assembly GCA_039090855.1). Taxonomy (NCBI): domain Eukaryota; kingdom Metazoa; phylum Arthropoda; class Arachnida; order Araneae; family Macrothelidae; genus Macrothele; species Macrothele yani. Next base: position 141,218,800 of record CM077009.1, on the reverse strand, counting down.
TAACGATTTCCTGGATACCGTCATCATGCTTCGCAGTTTGTTTGGAAAACTCTTTATGTACACTTTTGAAAATTGATTTCGTACAAATAATACTGAAAAGTTAATTCAATGCTCTGTTTTTCTCCTTAAAAAGATCGTTAAAGAATTTTTTAAATTTCTTTAAAACAATAACCAGGGCGGACAAGGGTTCTCTCACTCTCTTCTCTCCTTCCCTCTGTGAGTTCTTTATTTTTTTCCCCGAGTCCGAATGTGTCTTACTTGAGATCAGAAAACCCATTAAAAATTTACATCTCAGAAATAAATAACTGAACAAATGAACTCGAACTCAAATTAAGCAATATACTACTTGTTGTGTACAGAACACAAATCTTTCTTGGTGTTTTGACACATAGGAGATAAACGATTCTGGACGAATGTTGGTGCGTTTTCGGCCTGTCATATTGCTAGGAAAACTGGCCGTGTTTGAGCAACTGTAATATTAGATATAATATCAATGAACAGGAAAAGACCTGAAATAATACCGCGAGAAAGATGGAGCAGAGGCATTAATGTCTTTGCATCATATGTGGATGAAATACGAAAGACTGCTGGAGTGGATTGGAAGAGACAGGTTCAAGACAGAAAGTTGTGGTAGGTACCTGGGGAGACCTTCACCAAGCTGTGGATTGAAAATGGTTGATGATGATATGTACGAGTATATATACTCATCTACCGATGCTGTTTTATCTCTCTCTCTCTCTCTCTCTCCTTACTTTTTTTAAATTGTTTTCGCTCTCGGCGAAGTTGGACCCCCTCTGAAAATATTAGGTTGCGCCACCCATGAATACAGTGGATTACAATCGACAACATATTGAAAGAACAACCTATGTACCATGTGCTACTTGTTGTTTTTTAACAAGCGTTGCATTATTTTAACTTTATTCAGAATTTATAAGTATATTTCTCTTTGTCTTCTTGACGATGGAATATTCTCATAAATGGTTTGCCGGACTCTCAATTTCAAATATATAAAGAGAATAGGCAGTGTTTTTTTCAGGCATACATCCAGGAAATTACTATTCGTCCCCCCGGAGACATTTTAGATTACCCAGCCAAATTTTAATAAATTCAGGCTATGATGAAAAAGGAAGTTTCGTTTCTTTTTATGATACAAATATTTCTTCAATTTTATTTTTTTTAATATTTGTTCAAGTGGTACTAGTTATAGTTTATTTTGTTAAAAAGTGTATTACGACGCATGGTATTTTTCAAAATATAATAAGTAGACTAATCATTCCTAATTGTCTGGGAATCGTGATTCAGGAACAAGAGTGCGTTGAATGCATTTTAATAGATACAAATTTCAAGCCTGCGGAACCTCCCCCTTCCCTTCTTTAGCTGAAAACAGTTTGTTATTCCTGAAATGTTTGAAGAAGTAATTGCTATATCAGGTATGTACATAGAATTTTTCTTCGGGAGGGAGGGGGAGGAAGTTTTTGAAATCCCCCATCTGGAACACAATTAAAGTTAATGAAAGACTGAAGAAAACTTAAAGCATTTTATTTCTAATGTAAGTTGATACATTTTTATTAAATTAAGGCATTTTTTTCTAAGGTAAGTCGCATTTTAACCAAAAACAAAAAAAATGAAGCATCTTCCGGGGGGCTCTAAATGCGCCCCTGTGCTAGATATATAATAATTACTCGTATATATATAAATATAGTAGTTGAAATTATATATATATATCATCATCATCATCATCATTGTCAACCATTATCAATCCACTGCTGGACGAAGGTCTCCCCAAGTTTCCTAAACAACGGTCTGTCTTGTGCCAGTCTTCTCCATGTCACTCCCGCATACTTTCGAATTTCATCCACCCATCTTCCATGTGGTGTTCTTCTTTGTCTTTTCCTGTCCCTTGGAATCCAATCTAAAATTTCGGCTGTCCATCGATGGTCCAGTATGTCCAGCCCATTGCCATTTCCGGGATTTAACTCTGATCATGATGTCTTCCACTCTTGTCATTTTTCGGATCCACGAGTTCCTCTTCCTATCTCTCCTGGTTACACCAAGCATGCATCTCTCCATGCTGTTTAAGTTGTCTGCAGCATTTGCATGTCTCTTTTAGTTAAGGTCCACGTCTCTGCACCATACGTAAGCACTGGAAGGATGCATTGATCAAACACTTTTCTTATTTTAAGACATAATGGCATATTGCTCTTGAAAATTATGCTGTTTCTTCCAAAAGCTCTCCTGGCAAGTTTTGTACGCCGATTAATTTCTTCATCAATGTGACCCTCACTTGATATCTGCTGTCCAAGATAAACGTACGTGTCTGTTCTCTCCAGCTTTTCTCCATCAATCGATAAATCTGCATTTCTTGTAAAAGCATTGAACATCACTTTTGTCTTCTGAAAGTTCATTTTTAATCCCACTTCTTTACTCTTGTCAGCAAGTTCCTGGATCATACTCTGCAGCTCTGATGGGGTAGTTGTAAAAATGACTATGTCATCAGCAAAACGAAGGTGGGTTAGATAATCTCCATTAATCTTTATCCCCTTTGTTTTCCCAGTTCAGTGACTGAAAAACATTTTCCAATGTGATATTAAAGAGCTTCGGAGATATGGTGTCACCTTGTCTCACTCCCTTTCCAATTTTTATGTGTGTTGTATTTTCAAACAGCCGAATCTTTGCACTTTGCATTTTCATAGATATTTTTGATAATATTAATGTATGCATCTTCAATACCGCAGGATTTCAGAGCCATTGTAACTGCTGATGGTTTCACTGAATCAATGGCTGCCCCCTCTAAGGTTCCATTTGTCCCCCTCCCCCTCCCCGGCCAAAACGTCCTGAAAGAAACACTGAGAATAGGCGATACCAGATGGGCAGCAAGAGCTGACAGCAGTTTCAGCTTTAAGATGGAATTGCAAGAACATCAAGGAAGCTTTAATTCAAATTAGTATGAATGGTAATGAAAAACGAATGGGTTAATTCGAGGCAGAAAAATTATCACAATATTTTAATGAATATGAAATAGCTTTATTAACAGTTGTATGGGACAAACTGTTTCAACGCATAAACGGTAAGAACACATCGTTACAAGATGTGCAATCCAATTTAATACAAGGAACAACTATTCTCAAATCTTTCTGAATTCATTATGGATGTCAGAAAACAACCTTTAAGGTATTGAGAACGATGCAAATTTGCTTACAGAAAATCGGAACTGCGAAGAAAGCAGAATGAAGACAAGGAAAAAAATGAATGAAAAAATTTAATTTTTTCCACAATACTTTTTGAAACGCTAACGGCGAACCTTCATTTTTTGTACTTAAACGGGTTAATTATTATTTACGTAATTCAGTAAATCAGTTCCACTTATGCCATTTGGCACTTATGTTTATGGAAAACGACGCTCTTCAATCTTTAAATTATGAATAAATTATTGACAAATTCGCTAAATTAAAATCGAGAAAAGTTTGACTTTCATATGACTGTTATGTATAAAGGTATACAAAATAACTATAAGATATTTCATTCATTTTTGTTCAAAACAAGAGCCGATTCTGTTTATATACATGCTCATTACTTATTATTTAATGTTACTGAATGGAATGTGCAGTGTGATTTTTTCTATTGCACGAATATACAATTTTTCATGTATGCGTTTGTGTTTAATGGAAAACAACAAATTCTGTATTTCTCAATTCACGACTGCATTTTGTATAACATCCTTTAAAAAATCATTTTTTGAGGGGAACTCAAAATCAGGTTGGCCTTGGGACCTCCAAAACTCTTAATCCGCCACTGATCGGAGAACTAACATTTAATCGCTGCTGGCAAGCTGGTGGGGGCAGCGTTATGGTCTGGGGAATTCTCTGGATCCACTCATACCTGTGGAAGGAAGTATGGACCGAATTCGTTATGAATCCATCCTTGTAGACAACGTACACCCATACATGCTGATTGTCTTCTCTGGGGCGGATGGGATCTTCCAGGACGACAATACGACTTGTCACACAGCTAGAAATGTCCGAGAGTGGTGGGAAGAGCACGATGACGACTACAAAGCACTTCCCTAGCCCCCTAATTCCTCAGACTTAAACCCAATTGAGCATTTGTGTGACACCTCGATCGTGTTGTTCGCTCTATGGATCCTCCACCACGCAGCCTCCAGCATCTGTCAGATGCACTGCAGTCAACATGGCTCCACATACCTATGAACATCTTCCAGCACCTTATTGAGTCACTCCCAGTCCGTCTTGCTGCTGTCAGCGCTGTACACTGTGGTTACTCTGGATATTAGCTGGTAGTCACAATAATGTGACTCGATCATGTACACTGGTGTGCAAAAATTAAGGACCAAGAGGAGAAATTAGCATAACAGCGGAACGAGCAGGCAGAACAGACCGAAATATACCACTCAGGATATATGGACTTGGGTCCGGTACGGTAGGGCATGCGCATATATGCAGCATGACGTTAGGTGGGGGGGTGTTGGAAGGGAATAAAGCACACGGGCGGTGTACGCTCAGCTATTCGGTGAAAGCTATTGAACGGTGTACATCGGTTTGAACAACGTCGAGTTGCTGCCACCTTGTGATATGACCAACAGGCAATCCAGTAGACGACATCTGGATGACTTTACCCGAGGTCGCGTCATTTGGAAGTTGAAAAAATGTCGAAGTGTGACTAGTGTGGCCGAGGAGTTCGGGATCACCCGCAGCATCGTTTCACGAGCTTGGAGAGCATTTCAAACGACGGGAACAGCTGTCCGAGAGTTTAGCAGTGATCGTCCACGAGCAACCACGGCGGTGGACGACCGGTATATTGTCCTACAGGCGAGAAGAGACAGCGGGAGAAATCGCAAGGCACATGCAACAGACAACTGGATGTCCCTTATCGCATTTTACCGTGGCCAGGAGGCTGCACAAAGATGGTCTATTTGCACGACGACCAGTACGGTGTGTGCCATTAACGCCTGCTCATCGGAGACGGCGGTTTCTGTGGTGCCAGGAACTCAAGAACTGGGCACATCAGCAATGGGGTCGAGTTCTCTTTACGGATGAGAGCCGATTTAGTCTAACGAGCGATTCTGGACTATACACATCTGGAGAGAGCAGGGAACACGCAATCACACCTCCAACATCATCGAAAGGGACCGGTTTGGAGGTGGCGGAGTTCTCGTTTGGGTCGGTATCATGCTTGGTAGCCGTACTGACCTCCACATCCTCCAAGGAGGTTCAGTCACTGGTGTCCGCTATTGTACCGAGGTTCTCCTGCCTCACGTGCGTCTGTTTAGATGTGCTGTGGGTCCTGAGTTCCTCTTCATGGACGGCAACACTACACCTCATGATACATTGGCTGTCGCTGAGCTGTTGGAGAGTGAAGATATTCAACTAATGGATTGTCCCGCAAGTTCCCCGGACTTAAATTCAATCGAACATGTGTGGGACCTTCTCGGGAGACACTTAGCAGCACGTCACCAGCCGCCAGCAACGATTCCGCAGCTGCGATTGGCGCTACAAGAGGAATGGGTCGCGATGCCTCAACAGCTCCTTGACAACCTCGTCCTCGGCATGGACAGACGTTGTAAATCCTGCAATGCAGTCAGGGGTGATCATATCCCCTACTAAAGACTGGATTTTTCTTGGCAGCAGCCTGTCACATGAACGTTTCTGTCGTCTGTATAGTTGTGCTCGGAGCTACCTTTTCAATAAAGTTCCTTTGTATTCCTTGTTTAGACGGTTTTGCTCACTTGTCCCATATTCTTACTTATTGGGGATCTTATGGTATGATTTGAGTCGATGTGGAGAACTTCTGCTCGACGTTACATTCGAAAAACTGCCTCGTCCTTAATTTTTGCACGCCAGTGTATTATGTTTTTGGAAAACAAAACGCAACAAAGTTTTTCCTAAGGCTTCGCGTGGTGGCTAACATTAATTTCCTTATACAATGTTTTCGTAAAGTGGAAAAGGTTTGTTGCTTCGTTGAGTAAACAAAACATAGTTTTGTAGAATTAGCATCCGTAGGTGTGATGTTTGGCCAACGGACACCGGGAGCGTGTAAAACAACTGTGATACAAACTCTCCAGATGACGCTGCAGGTCACGTTTTTATTTTCGTAGAGGTTAAACTTCAAGGGCCGCGGGTGGCCTAGTGAGCAACGTTCATGACTGTCACGGAAAGGGCCTCAGGTTCGATCCACTAAATATCCGTCGTGCATCGGATGGGCACGTTAAGCCGTCGGACCCTGGGTACTGCCCCCGGTAATAAATAAGGGCGTCTTCCTCCCCCTTTCTACTTCGCTTCCGTGTCACTTTCCTATCGAGCGCTCTAGCCCAAATCTCCTAGTTTCCTGTTTCTAAGGGTTGTTTAAGACCTGGGGTCAGACACTCCTTCCTAAAATCCTCTACATCTGATCTGATCTGATCTGATTCCAAGGTGTGCGGGCCTAAAAAAGCACTACTGGTTCTACGTTTGCGTTTGGAATCTCGTGGAATCATAAATGCAAGTCAACGTTCTGCCACGAACTGGAGTTTTTGTGTTCTTTTGGTCGCAGTGCGAATCGATGTGTTTATGAGCACAGATTTAAAAACAGAATTTGAGGTTTTGTTATCCATATAGGATGGGATAACAAAAATTCATTCTTTTTTTATTATTCAGCGACTGCTAAACAGAAAATAATGCTTTCGTGTGTTCAAAATCATTGCGTGAATTTTTCAGCTCGGATTACTTAGTAAAATTTTTGCGTGTTTTTTTTTTACCTGTAACAGCGCAGACCCAACCTACATGGGCACACAACGCCACTGGATTTTACTTCAATTTTCCCCCATAAAGTTCTTGAAGAAAATCAGCTCTGTGAGCATGAAGCTAATTTGGTTTTCACTCTCACTTTCAGCTAGAGCTAGAGTGAAGAGTCTATTATTGATCATGATCATATGTAGAGGATTTCAGGAAGGGAGTGTCTGACCCCAGGTCTTAAACAACCCTTAGAAATAGGAAACTAGGAGATTTCGGCTAAAGCGCCCGATAGGAAAGTGACACGGAAGCGAAGTAGAAAGGGGGAGGAAGACTCCCTTATTTATTACCGGGGGCCAGAGCCCGGGGTCCGACGGCTTAACGTGCCCATCCGATGCACGGCGGGTATTTAGTGGATCGAGCGTTCGTACCTGCCTGGGATCGAACCTGAGGCCCTTCCCGTGGCAGTCACGAACGTTGTCCACTCGGCCACCCGCGGCCCTAGAGTGTATTATTTTGAACGGAGTGTCTATTTCAACCGACTCACCGACCGGAAGTCGAGTTTTGAACCAATGAAAGGCAGCGAATTCTCGGCACCACCGGAAGTCGAGTTTTTTAACCAATGAAAGATAGCGATACCTTGTCACCGACCACCGACCTGAAGCATCACCCCCTAATAGCTTAGCAGGCCCGCGCACCGAACGCCGGAAGCTGCGTGACGTAGGGGAGAGTAGGCTGATGTCCGTGGTGGGTGGTCGAGCATGCATGATCTTGCTCACTCTGTGTAAGCGTGACTACGGATGTGCGTGGTTGTTGTTGTCAAATTGTCAACTAAATTTATTTTCAAAGAGGAATATTAAAAGTATTCAAATTCCCTACTAATGGATTACAGCAATAAAGCGTGAAAAATTTCAACTCTAAGGTACGTTTAAACCTTTTGTTAACCTTATTTTAAACTACTCGTAAAATAAAAATTTTGAACTAGAAAATTTAAATTTGGCTAATTTTATAATCTAATGCATCTCACAGCGGGAAGTCAAAGCACTGAAAATATTTTTGAAAAATGAAATTTATGTTTGTAATGGAAAGAATACATTACTTGTGTTGTTATAGTAACCCATAACATGTTTTTGCCAATGTATCAAATAAGTTCAAAGTAAAATATGTATATTTAGGAAGAGGTTTTAAACTTTATTATGGACACAGAATAATAAGGGTTGCATGTTTTTGATCCCGAGAGTAATATGTTGATACATTCGTACTTAGTTATTTAAGTGTTTAGGCAGCGCCAGATTAACTTTTTTGGGGTCCCTATTTCTGGGTACAAGTGCTTGTAAAATACCTATATCCTATACGAAATATATGTATTTCATGTACACATCTAACATGCCTATGTCCTTTATATAAATGCTAAGGCCTTGTTGCCATGTGAAATACATCTTTTGTGTTTGCAGACATGGAGAGTTGCATTGAATTATCATTTTTAATATTTATTACTAAAGGAACACAAACACTGAATCAAGTATAGACAGCAAAAATTAGATATGAATGCACAAAAACAGAAGTTCACACATAGTTCAGGAGTAAGTTTTCCTTTAAAATGTCCGTTTAAAGATTTTGAAGCATTTTTCTACAAGCCAACACATTGAAGAACTCTCGTGTGAGCAGTGTCTATGCTCTATCTGTGGTAGGATGGGAATTTATCAGAACCATTTAATTTCTTAAAAATTAGGTGAAATATATCAGTACTACCTGGGCAAGAAATTGTTTACTTGCCCATGTAGTTAAAAGCTGGATGCGCAGGAAAATGTATCTTTTAAGATAACGAACCAGTACCCTATTTTTTTTTAAGTTAAAAATATGAACTGTTTTAACATGCTTGCACTTCCATTTTAAGGGTCTGTATTACAAATGTTCAATGCACAAACGTGTGTGTATCAATTTTTAAGATGCTGATGCTAAAATTGGTATGAAATGGTACGATGATATAACTGGTGTTTCGGAAATTTAGTGATTCTGCCATGTTCCTTTTGTTAAAGTTTTCTCCCTTTGTCACTAAACATGAGAGGCCAGTTACATCAGAGGCATGCATACTGTTGTTGATTATAAACAAAATTTGGAGCAAAACTAGGTTTCCGATTTCTGGGCGTAGAGCATAACATAATTAAAGGTGTGATATTACTCTTTCCTTGGTACTTCGTAACAATAATACAACTTCCATTAATTAACAATGACATGAAACACGACATGTGATGACTGTCTTTTTTTCTTGTGTAGTAGGAAATTTTATTACAAACTCTTTTATTTTAAAAGTTAGTTACCATGCACAAGGCAATTAGATGTTTTGTTTACCTGCCCAGACGAATGATTTACATGTTCTGGGCATCTCCGGCATGGTATTTTTAAGCCTTGGATATTGTTATTTTTAAGAGAAAAAAAGTACGTGCATCGACATGAATCCACATATTGTGGAAACTATGTTCTAAACAAACATGATTTTTAAAATACAAGTAGAAATATATACTCGCTTCTTTTTTTTTTTTTTTTTTGAAAATATTTGCTTAAAATGAGAGATCAACTTTTTATTCATTTATCTAGAATTATCTGTTTCCAGACTTCCTGCACTGTGTCTTCACAAGCTACAGCAAAAATAACTGGAACTAATATATCTCATATTATCCGATAACTACTGGAAAGTATGCTCCCAAACGTGAGGCTGGGTGTCAATTTTTGTATGGGGAAAATATTCTTCAATCCTTCATAGAATTTATTTTGAAACCAAAATCATAAAAAAAGGAAAAAACAATCTTTTTCAATAGCTTTAGCAATGACAAAACATTTGTGCAAAATTTTATACCATTGCTTTTTATATTTTCTGAGAAAATGGTACACCAAGTTAGTCAATTTATAATGAAACATGTACATCTTTTAAAATACATCCTATAGTACCAAAACAATCGCTTAGATTTATTCAGTACAATAACTGCATGTGCATTTGTCACGTTCTCAAAAAATATAATAATTTTCTGAAAAAATACTTTAAGAAATTATTGGAACAAATTTCAGATTTTCTTAGAAACGTGTCTTTGAAATTCTTCAAGGAACAGCTAACAGGCACTTAATCAAATTGTGCTTGTGATACACAAAGAAGTACACAAACATAATTATATGTACATTGGCAGTTTTCCTGAATACTTCTTGAAAATCAAATTTCAGGAAATTTCTGCCAATAAGTTACTTGTATTTTTCCAGATAAAAAGAAATGCTTATATTGTGGATCCAAATAGTTTTGCTTAGTGCTACTAATATACTTAATACATTGACAAGGTAACTTTTTTGAAATAGTGCTCTGGAAGACAAAAATTATAAACTTTATATTTGCTTATCAAAATGCAGTTGTCCAAACACGTAACTAGATGGCACTAAAATTAGGAAAACTTATGTCATTATTGTACGTTTAATAATGTAGCAATTGCATAACTTTTTTGAAATCTTAATTTATTTGATGCAATCAGTGGATCAAGCAGCAATTCACTTTTTGTATGTTAAAACATGTTTTATTGAGCCTTTGGTAATAATTAAAAAACACAGAAAAAAATTCAGTTTTTCTTGACCTTTTTTTATATATTAGTGATCACGGATTGCATATAAAATACATTTTCACTTAAGGAATTATTTCATTATTAAAATTTTCATAGTCATAAGTTTGCAATGAATGAAAAATCTGATTCCTTAAATTAGTCAATCGACATCTTTTGAAACGACGGCGATACTTCGTAATGGACCCTCAAACTAATCTTTCAAGTACAAGAACGATTTGTTCACAAGTACAGGAATCGTTCGGCTAACTATAAAGACACTATAACTTCAAGTGAAACTACGATAACAGTTTACAATTTCGATTATAGGAATGGTTTATCACTTCCAGTGAAATGACAGGGATGCTTTCATTAAGTTGACGAATCTGTGTTGCTTAAAAGTCGAAATTATTGCTACGCTAAATTTTACGCTGTAATTTCTTTTTCTTCTGTATTTTAAAAAATTATTAAACAAACTTGTTAACTCTGCAGTTATTTAAAAACTAACACACAAGTTCTTATTAAAAACAGTGAAACTCTAAAAGAACGCACGACCTGGTTAGTTGGTGTACGTAAAGACGCGTTCGTTCGCACATCGTCGTAATGCCCCTCTCCGCGACTACGGACTACTCTAGTGACGTCACAAATCGGTGCGCGGGCCTGTAGCTATTAGGGGTGATGCCTGAAGTCGAGGTTTTGAGCCAGACTATACGTTTCAGTTACAAAGTGTACTCTCCATTTTACTTTAGCTCCAAAAACAATCACTTTAGTTCATCTTTTTTTTTATAAAGAAAAAGATACCGGGAGTAAAATATAATCATTTTCCCAGAAAAGTGGGTTTATTAATTGCATATCATGGATTATATTTTCATTTGCTGTTTAAATACAAATAGAATTTTGTACTTAAATTACGTCAGTTGCGATGGCGAATTTTAACAAATAAAATCTTATGACAGCCACCTAAGGGGAAAAGCCCCCTTCAGATACCAATGCCTCCCCCTCTCCCGTCCATAAATAGGGACGCATTCATGAGCCGCGGAGCCTTAGTTAAACGAGCCGCGGATGGCTTAGTGGTTAGTGTTTCAGGCTATCGATGCTGGGTCCCCAGGTTCAAGCCTGGGCTGATCTTTCAGAGATGGCTGATCTTTCAGAGATGGCGTGATTTACTAACAATCGCTGAATATCGGACGAGCACGTAAAGTGACGGCCCCCAGGCTGGACCCACTGGTTAAATGGGTATCCTTTCCTATGTCCTGTCTGAAATTCTCTCACCCATCTATGTGCAATATCGTACTTGTACGGTGGCGCCATCTACTGTACTCTAATCTCACTACAAACTGTTCTGTCAAAGTCGCTAGACTTGCTCTCATTCCTTCCGTTTCTGTGTCCTGCCCAAAAGGCGATCTCGCTGTAGGTGGCTGGGACCTAAACTCTACTACCTGTGGACGGAAGTCCTACAAGAAAATGACGCTGACCCCCACCCCCTACGCACTAAACAGGTGCCTTTCTCGTTGGCTGCCACACGTATCGACATGATGTCACAGTCGGTAAAAACAGCCAACTTACAGGTGTTTGGCTATTCCACAGATATCGTATAAGGGACTAGATTGGAGCATGGACTAGCGCTGTGAGAAGCATGGAGCCACATTGAGCGGGTAAAGATGCCGGCGGAGCATGGCACGTTACGCAGGATAGTTTGGACTTGGTTATTGTATAAATCATGGTGAAAGCCTCCTCAGATAAAAATCTTACGCAGAGAGACAAAAATATAATTGCTGTTACTTATTTGCCTCTTGCCCAATGCTGAAAACAATGTATATATATATATTGAAATTTAAAGCTGGTATTGTATGCAAGTATACCAGCTAATGCGGCAACAATTAAAATAATGCGGCAACGATTTAAAATAATGTAAACGCAAATAATAATTTATTTAAAATCAATAAGTAGCTATTAAATCCAACAAACTATTGATTTGAACCCAAAAAAAGGCTTCCACATGCTTTACATAGAAAAGCTGAAATAATGTGAATCTTTTTCCTTGTTGCTATTACCTCTGTCATTCTGATTTATTTATTATGTTTGCTCAAAAAGTTTTGAATTTCACCAAAAATTTTGATATTTCGTCTTGTTATGCGCTGAGGAAATTTACCAGCGTGATATTTTTATATCGCAGATACCGGAATGTCTTCTCTGGAATTTAAGACCTGGCCGAATCTGAAATAATTCAATATTTTGCAAGACCCTTGGCATTCTAGTTAGCACTAAGGAATATTACTGTTTTTTACTTAAATTTTATAACTTCCGCCGCTAAATGGGTACTGACTGCTTTGAATCTCAATATAAATAGAAAATCACAGTACCAAACTCGTATTCCTTTGACTAATGCAAAGTAGCCTTGCTTAAATGGATCGTGATAACCCGCTGAAAATGGCGCCTACCTGCTCACGCCTCATGGGCTGGGTTACAGTGCCTAGAAGAATTAGTGTGTCGTGCTCCCTAAGATGTCCCTCACGGTTTTGTGACCAATCGTCATGAAATGACAGAGGGCGCTGGCATCGGAAGTTACGTTAGGATGCTTCATGTTATTCAATGGTGGGAAGTTTGTTTACCAAGGATTTGCTGCCTTACAAAACTTCAAATTTTCACAAAACAAAGGTTAGTGGAGGGAAATCTTTTTCGCAGTATCTTTGCTAACTCGTTGTAGCTCGATCATAACAGTAATACACGAGGTAATTCAACAGTTGATCACTGAAACGCAATAGGCTTATTCCGGTGTTAGTTTTATTCAACTGTGAACTGTGGATTGTTTATAACGAAATTTATTTCCGAAATTAGTAACTTTTTATTCGTGAAGATGTAGAAGTTGATCAAGTATTGGCTGTCACGCGTTAAACCTACTGTGTGGTTAAACTTAAGTGCAGTACTGAAATCGACTGCAACAGTTATAAGATCATAAGGAAATAATGTCAGCTGTGAAAGGACTGGTAAATTCTGCATTAGCAAATAATAAAAAACATAGAAAACGGAAAAGGCAAAGCAGCTGTTTTGTGCCAGGATGTAATACTGGCTATAAATCCTGCAAAAATAAAATATCACTCTTTGCTGTCCCCAAAATACCTGATATGTTGAGCAAATGGGATAAGGCAATTCCCAGAGCTGATAAGAAACTTGATGAAAGTTGTGTTGTATGTGCCTTGCACTTTGAATCTAAATTCATGGAGATGCATTATCGTTCCACTATTCAAGGTAAGGAAGTTCTAACATGCGGAGACAAACCATTACTCAAGCCTGACGCCATACCTACTATTTTCCTAAATTTACCGAAATATTTAAGTAAACCTTTACCAAACAAACGTTCTACAAGGATCCTGCACAATTAACAGTTTACTAAATTCAGTTTCATATGCAAATTGTCAAAAAAAACTTTTTGAGTCAGTCCATTAAATTTATACTGGAAATAGTAACAGAGAGAAGACATTCAAATACAGTAATAATATAATTGTGATACTTCGGTTGTAATTGTGATTATACGTATGGATTCCAAATACTGCATGATTAGTTTTATATCCCACCTACTTTTATATCTGTGCTGATATACACAGTGATAGGTATTCTGCATATAATACTAAACTTGCAACATGTTTCTAATTTCTTAAAGAAACCGAACAAAATTATTGTGTTAACATGTACTGCATATCGGATACTCCTGAAGAAATGAAGCCTGTGCTGATACACATAACTAGGCATTCTTCGAACCAAGTTTGAAACAAACTGTTCAAGTGTAATTTTGTTATTTATTCATAACAAACTAATAGATTTAGATCTTGCATAATCTTACAGCTTTGTTTATTTAACTGCAACAGATTATGGTAAGCTTAACTATCCTAAAGATTCAGTAGTGTTAACTACCATTGCCTGCTATTGTATTTTCTTGTGGCTGTTAAAGGAAGAACATGAGCACAAATTTATTTCTCTCACATCAAAAGGAGATTATCAGTTAACTCTGCATCAGCCACAAGACTGTGTGAAAGTGCAATCAAAAGCAGGACCACAATTCATTATTACTTATTGCAGGGCTGGGAGTGAAATATGTGATCGAAAAGCAGAACATCTATTCAATGTTACATATTGAAAGGGGGAAATGTGCAGGTTGAATGGAAACAATTTTAGCTATGTAAATTTTTTCTGGTCGTGTAGAAAATAGATCTGTGAAGGCAGTACAAGAAGAGGTAAGCATGAAACAAATTCATAATAATATTTTTTATCACAAATGTTTAAAACCAGCATTCTGTGTCCCACTATTACATGGAAGTTGGCCATGTATTCTAATAAAACATCACTGCCTTGAACTTTAGCTTTGAGTCACCCTGAAATTTTTGTGCTTAATCTTTTCAGTAACAATTCATTAAGAATTTAATTCTCCTGACATGTATGCACATAGGCGTAGTGTGACCAATTTTTTTTCTGGGGGGGGGGGCACGGATAAGTGCAAACTGGTGTTTTCTTGTGTTGGGAGAGCATTTTTGAAAATATTTTTCCTGAAAAGGCACCTGTTCAGTTGCCATTGGTGCCAAACCTGTAAGGTGTGCCAGGATTTGTTGATTCACCTTAATGAATACAAAAAAAGCAACTCCTTTCGAAGCACCTCATGCATGGCCATCTTAGGGGTGGGCCAACGGGGCTGGTGCCCAGGGCCCCTAACGTCCCAAGAGTCTTATGGGTTTACAAAAAGTTAAAATCTTTTACCACTCACCAGCAGGTTTTTTTATTTAAAGAAAAGAAGAAACACCAATCCAGAAAGTTGGAAGTTTTTTTGCCTTTTTTTTTTTTTTAAACCTTGCTCATAGCTTCGATTTCCCGAGGAGGCAGGAAGAAAGTTTGGGTGGATCTTTTGTGACAAAATAAAAAACAAAGCCGGCATCCCTCCCGATCTTAAATGCGGGTGAGGCCTGAGGGCCACGCACAAATTGCATTTTTTTCGGAATCATTTTTTAACTTTTAAACCGTCATTTGTGTTATATATATGAAGAAGCGCACGTATGTTTATCACTAGGGTTTGCCCACCTGGGCTACTTTTATATTTTTTTACATCGTCGCTGTTTACACACATAACTGATGGGGGCTGCATATCCGCATTTTCGTCCGGTGCGTCATGTCTGAAAAGGGCGCTGGTTGGTATCTTTCTTCGGTTTCAATTTAATTTTCGTTTAATGATTTGTAAGATAGGGAAGAAATATTATATCTTCCAGCACCCATTTTCTTGTAATTTGCTGAACAACAAAATGTGAATGCAATTTGGTACACTTCATGAAGTTTTACAAATTTTGTCATGTACCATTTTTCCAGTGATCGAAGTGGCACAGAGCTACTGCCGATATGGTCGACACCAAGATTTTAAATCGAAAGCCATTCTGCTTCAGTATGTTAAGTGCTCTGCTGCTACACTAAAACTGTAGTGTAACAGCAGAGCACTTAACGTCTTTTCAGTCCCGGCTGCTAATCATTTTTCAATTTTGCCATTAAAAATATCATTTGCTGATTTTTGCGTTAAAATTTGTGCTTTCAACCTAATTTCTTTACGTAGTTTGTGACGGGTTTATAATTTATTACATACCAGGATGGGTAAACAATGTTTTTTTAACTGCCGGTATGCTCACTTCCATTTTTGTTAACTACCAGTATGCCATACCTGCCCACTTCGAACACGGCATTTTTCGTTCAAGTGGTATTTAAAAAGTTACTGGATATTGAATATTGCTTCTCATAGGGGTAACATGGTAATGGTGGTGTATATAATAATTCTGATACATTGTATATATATATCCATATGTTGTATATGTTCTGTATATACATAATCGGGGGCCTCGAAAAATATGGCGGCCCAGGACCCCCAAAAGCGTTAAGACGGCACTGACCTCATGCTGTCATCTGATGATGAAACCCATCGTATAGCGTCTAAAAGGGGAAGTGTGCCATGCGAACTCAAAAACTGCGTTCGAAATATGTCCCACGCCGCATCGCGGCGCTGCAGACGGTGTCTGTGTCAGAGAATGTGTGTAGCGATGTGCATGTAACCCAAACAACGGGGGTTGAATTAGGATGTAAGTGTACGATTTTCTTAAGTGTGCTATTATGGAAACACCTTTTACGGTTCAGTGAAATGTCTTAAGTCTGCCGTAGAGTGCAGCGTCGTCGTCAATTTAATTTACAATAGAATTCTACATGATTTAAATTGATATGCAACCTCCTCGAAGAATGCCTACTAAAACGATAACAAATGGCGTGGATGTGCCAAGTAAAGACGTGCTGTTTGGAAAATTTAAATATATCACTCAGTAGCGGCTAGTGGTAAGCTGAGATGGAGGGCCTGCATTCAAATTTTGTAGATATCACTTCGAAAGCTAAGTTACTGAACCTGCTGATGCTGTCCCTTTAATAATAATTTATATATGTACTCGTAGAAATTAATATTTAGTTTTTATATTTAGCAACTGATAGGGAAATTCTAGAGATAACCGATACCTGAATTAGGGAACAGATATCAAGGAGTGGCCATATTTATGAAGAAAATAATCGGCGTATAAAACTTGGTTTGATGCATTATTTCTTAAAAGAAAAGTGTTTGGCATATTTTGTAGTCACAAATCATTTTAATGTGAACTTCGGAATCATAGTGCTATCCAGTATTTTCGTGTATACTTCCTCATTGTTTACCTTGTGGAGAGGTACCCATGCATACAGCATACACCGGTACTGCTGGTAATAAATAAGGGCGTCTTCCTCTCCCTTCCTACTTCGCTTCTGTGTCACTTCGTATTGGGCGCTCTAGCCTAAATCTCCTAGTTTCCTATTTCTACGGGTTGTTTAAGACCTGGGGTCAGACACTCCCTAAAATCCTCTACATATGATCATTTGATCATCACCCACGCATACACCATTGCACGTCAAAGAAATTAGTTCCACATACATTATATGCAGGACCCTTATCCTAACGATCTTAACATGATGCTAACGATCCTAACATGACGCTCATTAATCAGTGCATCCTTTCAGTTGTTACGCATAGAGCAGAGACATGGACCTCAACTAAAACAGATATCATCAACTTTATGAAAAATGCAGTTGCATTAGTGCTTCCAAACTGTATTTCAATATGATGCTTATAGAGAAAAAGGCCTTTTAATACTTCGTTGCTAAAAAGCTGCAAAGCATAGCTTGCCCTCATTTTCTCAAAGTTATTCGGGTGAATATGAACGCGTGTAATTTTTGGCATGGCTTTTAGAGTAGTTATGTCACAGTCCTTCCTCCATGCTGCTTCAACATGCTCTGGTCTTGCTTCTCCTTCGGGCAGAAGAAAACCTCTGGTAACAAATGCGTTCCGTACACATTTTATTAAGTGAGCAAATTTGATATGAAATGTAAACTTCTAGAACAATCTGTAGGATGCATAATGCTGTATTTAGTTCCAGAACAATCTGCTGATATACCAAATGTCTTCCACATATTCCTGTTCCAAGAAGCCCCATCACACGTAATGAAATCAACAAACAGACCTGCATTTTCAGTGAGAATAACAGCTTCAATAATTAATTTTGCAAGCAAAGTTCCACTTATATTGTTACTTGTGGCAAAAACACCAATTATTTGGGTCCAATCTCCATTTAATGGCTGAAACACCATTACCAGTCCGTGATTACATGGGGTATGCTTAACAGTTTCTGAAGTGTATGGCCCAATATCAACAAACCCTAATATTTCACCAGATGAATTTGCTTACAGTTTTTCTGTAAGCTTCACTTCATCTATTAATATACCACCATGTCTTGCAAAAGGCTCCATTTCACTTGTTTTCTTTGAAATAGTTTCAAACGTCAGTGCATTGAATCCAAAACCACTGTTGTAATTTGAAATATACTTTCTAATAGTTGTTCTATTAGGTAGGATCATGATTTTGTGTTTCCGTATGTGCTCGTAGAATTTTGGACTTTTTATGTGCATTAGTAAGCATTCAAGTAACCATTCCTTGGTATATGACATACCTCTTGCAGATTTCCTTTTTGCTGCCTTATAACAATGAATAACCATTTGCTGCTGCTTAATGGGTAATTCAGCTATTTTTTCATTAATGGAAAGTTCTGTAAAATTCTTATTTTTGTTTTGGATTTTTTTTATGTAATCAGAGAGCGAAATAACTCGTTTCTTCAGCCTGTTGATTTTCCGAACTTTATTCTGATACTTATTTTTAAATGTAGCCTTTTTTCTATGATAAGCTATTTTGTGCAAAAGTAAGCGCCGCAGATACTTACATTTGAGGCAAGTCGCTGTTGTTCCTTTCCTTACACATTTTTTTGCTGTACAAATTATTCTCAAAAATAACTCCACTTTCAAGGTACTTCCTGTTATTTTCAAATTCTGAAATGGAGCCTGCACCATGACATATTGCTAGCCTATCAGTGTCTCGAATAATGGATTCTAATTCATCTTTAGAAGTAATATTAGAAACTGTGTTCATTTTTAATCCACGTAAATACACTTCACAGGTAAACTCTGGTTCACTTTCGGTTACAACAACCAGTTTTTCGGTTGCCAATGAATTTGACAATTCACATTTGAATGAATGAACATGGAAAATTATGCACTTTGAATTATTAGCAGGTATTTGCTTACCCCAAAATTCTGAAGGAAGGTTGATATTCAGAAGGCAGTTCAGTGTAACTCTATGGGAAGTAAATTCCAAGCTATTTAAATTACCATCAGGCTTATCATCGGTTTCCCTAACTTTCCTCTTTTTTGCCAGAGGTTTTGATAAATAATGGGAAGGTTTGGAAATATTGTTGGAATTGCATCTGGTGTCAAGATGGGCCGATCTCTGGGTATTAACACAGTCTCCTCGTTTATTTTATGCACAAAATTTCGAACCACAAATCTCTCATCAAAGTGCAGTTCACATACAGCACTACATTTGTCTAAGTTTTTATCTGCACGGGGAATCAATTTTTGCCATTGCTGTAAAAGTTTATCATTTTTGGGTATTCCAAAAAGCGACAGCTTACTGTTTTTGTACTGAGTATTGCAACCTGGCACAAAACAATGGTTATTTCTCTTCCGCATAATGAACTAAGTATAACTTATATACAATATTTAGGTAATCCACATTCCTTCTAAAACATAACACGTCTTCGTCTAAATCGCCGCTCTTTTCACTGTAAGCAACACGAATTTAGTTTCCCGCTTCACTCACATTAAGAAAGAGGGAAGGGAAGGCGATTGCAGCCCCATCTACGAAGGAGACAAATTTCGGTATCCACGCCAATCATTACGCATGCTAGGCGCTCGGCACACTTTACCTTCTAGACGCTATACCCATCGTAAAGATGACTGCATGCTATTGCGCATGAATTTCTGCTGGAAAGCAGTCATAACAATGATGGCTATTACGTAGTGTTCCCTTCGCTGTATATCACACTTTATGGCATTTAAAAGGAGAACGACTAATTAGTTTTTCCAATTTTTAAGTGGGGAGAGGGGGGCACATGCCCTACTGTGCCTTCCCCATGTTACGCCTGTGTGTATGCTACATTAATAATTTCCTTTTTTTTAAGGGTAAAAATAGTTTACAAGGACTGCATAGAATTATCCCATTTAGACAGACTCCATGAACACCCACTTCTTAATTTTTACCTTATTAAACTTTTTACTTAAGGTGCAAAACAATTTTCCTCTCTTCACTGCAAACCCATTTGAATAGCAAATTGAATCACATAATTATTATAAGGTGAAGAAAAGTAAAGAAAAATGTTATAATTATTTTTCTTTAAAAGAATGTCATCATATACATTCAGGTTTTGTATATTTACTTCTGTTCAGTATGATTCATTTTGTTTATCGTATCACAGGCAAAGTTTTTTTAGGAATGATTTTTATAAATGGATTACAGTTGGTATATTATTAGAAAATAGACCAATTTTAAAAATAGTAATCGCATTTGTTGTATTCTATTTTTAACTCATTAAAAGGCTTCTTTTCAAAGCCACACTCTGCAACTAAATGAAAGCATTAAGTTTCAATATTTATTTTGATCCCATGTTCTTACCAAGAAATTTAGTCACTCATTGCTCAAAAATGAAGTACATTATTAAATAATTTTAAGTTTTTAGGTTACTGAATTTCAAGACCTATTTGGATTATTGGAATGCAAATTATAAAGCCCATGTCTCATTGAGAAAATATTTCCCCCTTTTTTTTCCGGTAAGGTTTTGAGGGGCAAAATATTTTCTTTATTTTAATTTTTACTTTATACTGTAAGTTGATGTTTCAGTGATTGTAAACTGCATATTGGTCTCCAGTGTTTTTGCATAATGTAACCCATGTATGACTCTAAAACTTCCGAAATATCTAACATTAATGTTGACGTTAGCACAATGCAAAGCTTAACTTAAACTACGATACCCTTATTAATGAATCTTGAGCACCCCGCTCGTTCTTTTTTTTTTTTTTTTTTTTTTTTTGGGTGAGGGGGTGGTGAAAGAGGTGTGTCGATTATTTCGTAAATACTTAAGTTATCTGCTTATAAAATATCGTTCAAGGAGTACACATAATGCTGACGAGCTGGGTGTGTGTCATAGAAAGATGTGCATTCTCATCGTCCTTCCTCCCGAAAAGCGACGTGACATCCGATCGCAGCGCCATCTACCGCTTTCATGATTGCGGGCAGCAAGTTTTTCTGCGAGCACGACACACTAATTCTTCTAGGCACTGTAGCTGGGTGTCCAATCTAGCAACTTGTATATGATATCTGTGGGCTATTCTCACCGACTCGGTAGAAACTCGTTAGATATTCTTTGGTAGAAATAGCCGGTCCACTAAGTGCCCACTATTTGGAAGGTTCGTTCTGCCAAGGCTTAGTTCTGCAAACAAGATTTTCATTAGGCGCAATTACATAGATACAAAAAGGTCATATAATCATTTTGATTTTATTCCACGATTTTAGAAAATATGCTTTATAAACACGTTTTCTTTTTATGTGCAAACAATACAATATAAATAAAAAAGGACATATTTGTTCAGTTCATGACTGCATAGTAATCAAATTACGAAAAGTGAAATAATTAGGTTTGCTGTCTTTTGAATAAACACAAATTTAGAAATTTATCAGCATGGAGTCAGTAATGAAAAGTACTTTGGAAGAAGTAATTGAAGAACTGATTACAAAGGACGTGGAAAAAGAACCAAGTACTTCACCACACAAGGTAACAGATGCAATGGAAGATATTTGGGAGTGTGAAATATGCTCCACACAATTTATTCAGAGAAGTGATCTTTCAAAGCATATGATCATTCACACAGGTGCAGAACTTCACCAATGTGATGTATGCTCCAAACAATTTGCTGACAAAGGTTATCTTAGAAAGCATATGCTCATTCATACAGGTGAAAAGCCTCACCAATGTGATGTATGCTCCAAACAATTTCCACGAAAAAGTGCTCTTTCAGTACATAAGCTCCTTCATACAGGTGAAAAGCCTCATCAATGTGATGTTTGCTCCAAACAATTTACTCGCAAAATTCAACTTTCAAAGCATATGCTCATTCATACCAATGAACAGCCTTATCAGTGTCATGTCTGCTCTAAACAATTTACAGAGAAAAGTCCTTTTTCAAAGCATATGCTCATTCACACAGATGAAAAGCCTTATCAATGTGATGTGTGCTCCAAACAATTTACTGAGAAAAGCCATCTTTCAGTGCATATGTTCATTCACACAGGCAAAAAGCCTCACCAATGTGATGTATGCTCCAAACAATTTGTTCAGAAAAGTAATCTTTCAAAGCATATGCTCATTCACACAGGTGAAAAGCCTCACCGATGCGATGTGTGCTCCAAACAATTTACTCAGAAATGTGCTCTTTCAAATCATATGCTCACTCACACAGGTGAAAAGCCTCACCGTTGTGAGGTATGCTCAAAGCAATTTACTCAGAAAGGTACTCTTTCAGAGCATATGCTCATTCACACAGGTAAAAAGCCTCACCAATGTAATGTGTGCTGCAAAGAGTTTACTCGCAAAAGTCATCTTTCGGAGCATATGCTCATTCACACAGGTGAAAAGCCTCACCAATGTGATGTTTGTTTCAAACAATTTACTTATAAAAATCATCTTTCAAGTCATTTGCTCATTCACACGGGTGAAAAGCCTCACCAATGTCATGTGTGCTCCAAACAGTTTACTCGCAAAACTTATCTTTCAAAGCATATGCTCGTTCACACAGACACAAAGCAGTAGCCATGTGATGTATGCTTCTTTTGTTTTTTATTGGAGGTTTAACGACCACCATGAGCAACTCAATGGGCTATAAGCAGTCGCCCGTCCCCAATTTAGGGTCACTGGTTCCAGGGAAGGGAGAGAGCCAGTGCCGTAAGACAGACACAACATCCATGCCTCACCGGGATTCGAACCCGGACCCCGTTCGGACGAATGATCAGAGGCCATCGCTTAGACCACTGCGCCACCGGGGCGGCGATGTATGCTTCAAGCTACTTACTTGCAAGGGTATTCTTTTAAGTCATGTGCTCCTTCACATAGGTGAAATGTTTCACTAATATGATGCTCCAAACAATTTACTGCCTGAAATGTTTATTCAGTTCATCTGCTTTGCTACACAGGTGAGAAGTATGACCATTTTGTTGTATGCTCTAATATAGTCAGAAGAGTAATCTTTCAAGGCATATGTTCTTTCACACAGGTTAACAAATTTAAAAGCCTTACCAATTGGACATATGCTTCAAAAAGTTTGCTCACAAAAGTAATCTCCCCTGGCATATTCATCTTCACGCAGGTAAAAAGCCTCACCAGTGTGTTGCATGCTGCAAAGAATTTGCTTGGAGAAGTGGTTTTCAAATCTTGTGATCATTGTAATATTATAAAAGCATCACCAATATGATGCATACTCAAAACAATGTGCTCTGAAATGTAATCTTTCAAAGCACGTGTTTCTTCAGGGATATGTATAACAGCATGAGAGCTTTGCTTGAAGAACCCCAGTCCTAATTTCATCAAATTTGTCTTTTCTATGGATTTAAGAGGTTTCCTGTGTAATTTGTCTATTGTCTCTTTTATATGTAGCATAGAACTTTTTTTCCTTTTAGTTAGTCTGTTCTGATGATTTTGGGGGGAGTTGCTCTTGCCACTTCTTCAGAGGCCTGTGACATAAAAGCACTGGTGCACACTTGAGAAGGCATATGTTCATCATTGTATATGTTGGTATTCAATAGCTAAATATGGTAAAATAACTTTGAAGCGATAGAATCATAAGAACTAACTGAAAGTGCTGTTACTTCAATTCAGCCAATTTGTTAAATTAAAGAAAGTAATCGAAACTAAAATGAGACATATATTGAGAAAATAATGAAACTGAAATGAGAAATATTTGAAATAACCAACCTTGACTGAAAATAGAGAAACAGAAAACATCTTCCCAACCAAAGCCTTCTGCCTTCGGAAATTTGTTGTAATATTCAGTATGAAATGCACAAATTTGCTTGCCCAGTGGGCTATTTACTTTTGGTTCTACAGATATATTTCTGTTCAGGGAAGATAATAGAAAAACATTCTTAATGAAAGAGTATAAGCTATTGATTTTCACAAAATGGAAACACGGGATGTGTTGCATTACAAATCAGAATGAAAATTGAATTGAGCTGCCTTTTGGGAAACCATTATTTACTTGGTAAGCAATAACTGTTCCATGTATGTGAAATTACATACTCTTTGTATTAATATCACTAACTAGTAATATGGTTGCACAAACAATTTTTAATAAGATAAATCTATACTTGCTGTGCAATTATTCATTTGTATTAGTCCTTAATATATTCATTCCAAATAAATTTCATATTAAGCTCAGAATATGCAATAACTTCCACATTTGTTGTTATCGCAATTGTCTTTAAATGTGAGAAAATATACCAACAGTGGTGAGTTGCTTTCATAGCAACAAAAGTTCATGCCCTCAGTAAGCAAGACGAATTTAGTGCTTTGCCACCCCTAGTCCTAAGCAAATTTGCTGCCCCATACTTCTGTTTAAAATGAATTTGATGGCTACAATTTCATGTAACTCATTTGAATCCTATCCAGGAGCAAAACAAAACGTTAGAGGTAAGGTTCAGGAGGAATGTGTCCTATCCAAAGCAAAGTAAAAAAAAAAAGGAAAAGAAATAACAATCTACAGCCTAAATGTGGTGAAACTATAAACAAGAATTTTCTTTTAACAACTGATAATAAAATTTCGTCTATCGTTGACAAGAAATTCTTACTTTTGCCATCAATTTATAATTAGTCGGTTGGTTTGGTAAAAGTTTGTCCCCTTTCATTCCCTTCTTTCTGTTTTTAACAATTTTTAATGTTCTGATACGTGACAGTGCGAAGCCTTTCAGGCAGGACAGTAGGACGTATGTTTTGCCATAGTTTTTGCTCATCAGCTAAGGACACCGGTTGGCTGAGAACTAAATTGATGCTTTATCTCTTGAACCAGGCCCGTAGCTGAAGTGTGTGTATGTGTGGTGTTGGTGTTGGGGGGGGGGTTGTCCCAGGATGGGCATCTCTCACTCTGAGTTGGAAGTTTTCCCACCCTCACAGTTTTGGCACATTCCATACTTATCCTTTAAATTTTCACACCAGTATATATACCTGACATAATTGCCCACCTTGAAAAGATTATCACCCACCCACCTGTAGAATCCCGACTACAGGTCTGTCTTGAACACTGATTTTGTTTGCAATTTTGATGCATACAATTCGTTATGTCATGCTTCTTTTAATGCAGTGAAGTAATAAATAAAATTTGAATTTGAAATAAAATCAAATTTTGGAGTTCCTGCACAATTGTTATATTATTTAAAATTTTAACAGTACTGAAGTTTTAAAAACTGTCAGGTTTTAAGAAAGTTCTAAAGAGATAAGTATACGAGTATGTTTTGTCTATGATTTCTCAAGTCAAAGAGGAAGGGGATTAAAGGAATTCGGAAACAAAATCCTGTATGCAGCAGTTTTCGGAGTGAATGTTAGTTTCCACTTTTATTTTAATTTTAAATTTTTCTTTAATTACTTTCATGGGCTTTTAAAAAAATTATTATTCTTTACTACCACTAAGATTTGCCTCCCTAGGCCTGGGCCTAGTTAGCCTATTCGGAAATCCGCCTCTGTCAGTAAGGTAATCGTTGCAATCAAAAGGCAGTAACTGCCGTTAATGAACAGAGTTGTCTTAATGATCAACAAAATGTCACTTGACCATCAGGGCGGATTAAGGCCTTAGTAGTCCCCTAGGGTAAGACATTTGATTGGGCCCCAAGGCTAAGACATCTGAGTGAGCCCCCAAAGATCTTATGATGGGGAATTATTATGAAGTCCATTAAAACATGAAATTGTAACTACTAAATTATCTGCAGAGTTTTGATAATAAGTCACTGTATTTTCCATTGTTCTCATAAGATCGCGAGTTAAAAGCTTAAGATTATCTTGGATTTTCTTATGATTTAGCATTGTATACTTTTCTTAGTGCATCTTTTTTGTTATGCAATGTGAAACCACAAGGAACTTCAACCACTAAAAATTCAATTGTGAATTGGGAGGTGTAGGTGGATGGCAATGAAAAAGCTGAAGCTGTCTTGCCAACCCTGCTGTACACAGTGACATGAAACTTTAGCAAATGTATAGATTAGCGTCCTAAATTATTTCGTCAGAAAAATGTTAGTACCTGGAAAAAGTGTGATGTACAGATTTTAGAGTATGGAAATTAATGGCAAATGGTGCAGAAATTTCATGTTTTAAATGTCTTTAAAAAAATTTTTATGATAAGATTTACCTGTAAGTGCGATTCGGTGAAAGGATGCTGCAGTAGGCCTAACACATTGCTACCACGACGATGTCAAGCTTTGGTCCATTGAAAGGAAAATTCGCTGCGGCATGTAATTCACGCATGGATGACTACAAGTGCAGCCACATGCATTCTTGCCAGGGGAGCAAAGCATCATGTACTCATACGCTACGGAATATAGTTCCTTCATGTTTCATCATTGTTTTTAAAGCAGATGTTGAGAAATGTCTCGCTCTTTCACACATGATTCCAAATAGAAAGTACGAATATGCCTTTCTATGTTGTACAGGACACTGGGGAAGTGTAACTGTCAGTTCTGCTTTGAAGGCCTTCCATTCTTAGCTGATTTGCTCTGCACTGTACTTTTGGTTCTCCTGTTAATACTTTCTTTGCAGGTCAGTTTCTATCACACTGATATGGATCTTTTGCAAATAAGAGTTTTTTTCTGGTTTTTCCTGCCAACAACATACAGGATACAACAAAATAAAGGATGGATAATCTGGACCTATGTTTTGTAGCGTATCACTGCAACATTTATCGCTCTCCTGCCAACAATGTAACCTTGTTCTTTTGTATTCTTTTACCCGTCATTTCGGTACAGCAACGAACCTTCCTTTTAGCAGAGCAAAGCTTCACATCATCGCAGTAGTGATGTGTTAGGCCTACCACAGCGTCTCTTCACAGCATTACACTTGCAGGTAAATATTACGATAAAAATCTTTAAAACACATTTAAAATATGAAATTTCTAAACTGTTTGCCATTATTTTCCATGCTCTAAAATATGTACGTCGCACGTTTTCCAGGTACTGACATTTTTTTGATGAAATAATTAATAATTTAGGACGCTAATCTACACATTTACCCAAACTTTTACCCGTGGTGAGTCATTACCTCGAAATCTGTTCATCTTCCAGCCTCTGTTTCTGACCAAGTAGAAATCATGTGAGGCAAAAATAAAACTATTTTACGAACTTCTCTCTACCTATCTTATCTATTACTTGCCCAGCCATGTCTCCTGGGCCCTTGGTCTTGGTGGTCCCCAAGGCTGTAGCCCCTATGGACCCCCTAATCTGGCCCTGTTGACCATAATTGATGAAATATTATATATATATATATATATATATATACTCTTGACAATAAGCCTTATGCTAATTCTTGATAAGAGATGTTAATATTTGTTCAGTTGATATAATTGGCCATAATGCACTAGAAAGGCAAAAAAAAGGGGTGCGGGGGTTGATACGTAAAGAACTTACTGGAATAGTTGTGTATTCCAGTGAGTTCTTCACGTATCTGAAGTACACAACTAGAATAGTTGTCACTAGTGTATTCCAGTGAGTTCTTTTGTATCTGAAATACACAACTGGAGCAGTTGTATATTCCAGTGAGTTCTTTATGTATCGTAAATACATAACTGCAATAGCTGTGTATTCCAGTGAGTTCTTTAGTATCTGAAATACACAACTGGATTAGTTGTGTATTCCAGTGAGTTCTTCTTTACGTATCTGATATACACAACTGGAATAGTTCTGTATTCCAGTGAGTTCTTTACGCATCAACCCCCGCGCTGCCCCTTTGTCTGCCTTTCTAGTGCACCTATCAAATAAACAAAAAATTTTGAAATTCACAGAATTTTTTGTATATTAAATGATTTTTTTCTTTATTTTGTGTTGTACTATTCTGTAAAGTAGAGGGAATATTCCCTCCTGAGTGATGTCTAAGTATGAGAAACACACAATATCCATAATTATAGCTTAAAAACATGAGGGAGAGCAGTGGCATGCCCAAGGAAAAGGGGGATGGGGGTTAAGCTGCCCTTCAAATTTAAAACCTTTCAATATTTCAAAAACACTATTTGAAAAGGCAAAGTTTTGATAGTATTTGAAATTGCTTTTATGTCTCATGGCAACAATGGAACATGTTTTCTCCATGAAGATGAGGAAGTAAGGAGCCGAGGACCATAATGTCCCGTCGCAATGAAAAGCCGATACATGGGTGTGCTAAAAGTTTGTGTGGTGACTAGGGAATGCCAAATTTTAGTTCCATGACTTATTTCAGATTACACTAAAGCATGCTGAAAAGCAAGTTTTGATTGAAATACCACGAATCACATCAAAACAAAACCAACACACTAACATAAACAAAGAAAACTGAGAAGACTATTACAGGATTTCAATTTATGTACCATTTTTAGACATGTTTATTAGTGCTTTAGAAAATAGATTTCTCGCACACAAATCGGTCTTATCCGGATTCCAGACATTTTTCTTGTTTTTTTTTGCACAGATAAATAGCAAAACATAAATGGCCAACCATTATGTGGTGATAAGAATATAGGTAATAAGAATATTGATAACTTTCAGCAATATTTATTTGGATATTTTTGTGCAGATGTTGCATACATTTTAAAAATGCACTTATAACACATTTAGATGTATAAAAAAATTAATTTCGTAAACCCCCCCCCCCCTCAAAAAATTGTAGCCCTCCCCCTATCTCCAAAAAAAAAAAAAAAAAAAAAAAAATTCTACACATGCCACTGAGAGAAAGACAGATATTTTTAGTCAGGTTACAAACCAGAATTCATGAACTGCTTTATGACAGTAAATATTAAAAAAAATATGAAAAAAAAAAAACTGACGTGAGCCAAAATTACAAAGAAATAGTAAATTGTTAGTCCATAAACTAAGCTGACCAGATATCCCCAATTCTTGACAGTCCGTAAATTTAGTTTACTGTCCCCAAAAGCTTCTGATGCCTTTGGGGACATCAACTGTCCTCGAATATTTTTATATTTGTCCTCACATGTCCTCAACTTTTGGCTTACCATCATCTCGTTACACTCGAAATGAACTATGTTTTTAAAATTAGATTTCATTGTACATGTTTCTTCTGCCTCGGTGGCACAGTGGTCTAAGCGATGGCCCCTGATTATTCATCCAAAAATGGTCCGGGTTGAAATCCAGTGAAGCATGGATGTTGTGTTTGTCTTACGGCACTGGCTCTCTCCCTTCCCTGGAACCACTGGCCCTAAATTAGGGACGGGCGACTGCTTATATCCCATTGAGTTGCTTACGGTGGTCGTTAAACCTCCAATCAAAAAAAAAAATAAATAAATAAATGAAATAACTGGGTATTCTTTACAGAATTAAAAAGACTATAAGCACTATAAGCAGTCACCTGTCTCCAATTACGAGATATTCATTATAGGGAAGGGAGAGAGAAAGTGCTGCAAGACAAACACACCATCCATGTCTCAGTCGGGACTGGAACCCGTATCCACTTGTACGAATGGTCAGTGGACAGCACTAGGACACTTAACTACTGATGCGGTCAAATTTCGACTGTACTTGATTAAGTTTCTCCAAAAACTTTAGCAAAAGGAAAAATTCGCCATGCCATTAGTTTGGTGTGCAGCTTGATTTTAATTCGGCACATGTACAAGGTAAAGCATTTCACTTTTGCTAATATGTTCTCGCCATCATAATTCTACTTTGTGAATACAAATTACCAACATTCTACAAGATATATCCTTTTAAGACATAAATTTGCATATGTAATATCACACTTATTGAAGCAATGCAGTTTTGTGACAAAAAGATTTGCATATTTATTTTGAGTACGTATATGTCCCCAAATTAACTGCCGATTTGGGGACGCCACGCCCTTTTGTCCTCAAATCAGTGTTCCGATATCTGGTCACCTTACACAAAATAAAAGAAATAAGAAAGGATGGTCTGCAGATTTCATGTTTACAAAACTATCACTGCTTTTCCTCAGACATACAGTGTCCTTTATACCTGTTATTAATTACAGTGCTGCATTCTTACTCAATAAACTGATTTTAAAAGCTACTCCTACATATAATTTGAAAGAATAACACAGCAATTTATCTCATATAATTTTCTAACCAAGCACTTCTATGCAGAGCACATTTAAGGAGAGAAGGGCTCGGGGACTGGACAGTATTTTGGGGCCCCAGTGTTAGGGGCACATCTAGAATTTCACTATGGATGGTCGAGTAAAAACACTCAGGAGAAAATATCCCCCAAATATGATGAGGAAGCTGTAAAAACATACCTGCCATATTGAAGTGTATATCCCATGATTCATGGACGAATCAGTAGTAGCAAACAAATGGAAACATGCATGGTTGAAAAATGGATACCAGATCAGTTCTGCTTTAATTTCTCTTCCACAGGGTTAAGCTTGTTGAAATTATAACGAAGTAGTGGACAAAATTATGTGATCTAAATATGACGATTCAAGAGAATTCTTAAGTCTGAAATTTTTTCCAATTACAGATGTGTACAAAGGAAACATCTGTAATGCTTTCGAAACATATGAGGATGGACCACGGGCGAGCTCCTAAAAAAGCGAAAATAAATTAAAAAAAAAAGAATTCACCTGGCAGTTTCTCATAGTTTTGGCTGTGTTTTCGGCAAAAAAAAAAAAAAAAAAAAAGAAAGAAAAAGAAAACGAAAAAACTTTAGAACTCTGTCAATTCATCAAAGATTCTGCATAGATCTGGGGGCGGCCCCTCGAAAATGCGGGTCACGGGGCTACATCCCCCTAGCCACACTTTTAAACGGGCTCTACTTCTATGTCTCAATACATATTTATTTTTTATTAGGGTTTTAACTACCACCGTGAGCAACTAAGTAGGTTATAAACAGTCGCACGTCCCTAATTTAAGGCCACTGGTTCCAGCGAAAGGAGAGAGCCAGTGCCGTAAGAAAATCACAACATGCAGGCCTCACCGGGATTCGAGCACAGACCCATCTCAGACGAATGATCAGAAGCCACCACTTAGACCACTGCGCCACCAGGGCAGCACTCTATGTTTCTATGAAGTAAATGAACAATTAAAACACCGCTCCCTAACTTTGAATTCTCACAGCGACGTCCGCATGCAACGATACTGTTTCCCGTGACCAGTACCTTCTGTGGTCGAATTTCTTGAAATGTCAAGACCGAGTTTTCATTATGTTTTATACTTCCATTGTTGCCATTTTTTTCGCCCTTTTCCCATTATGAACAATGTGAACTTAACTCAATATAAGTATATGCATGTATATATACACTGACGGAAAAAATCCCAACACCAAGAAGGGGTTGTGTTAGATAAACGACAGTTGGTAGGCGGCGAGAGTACATCTGTAAGATGACATCTATGCAAATTTCGCGCTCGGCGCATGTGTGTGGCACTAGTAGCGCCCCTCGGAACATGCAAAGCAGATTTGCTGTAAATACGCGCTGTAACGTTCGTGAGCGTTAGTTATCGTTGAGATTCGACGTAGGGTGTTGATGTTAGTCAAGAATGCCTTTAAGAAGACGAAGAAGCCATTATCAACAGCTCACGGAGTTTGAACGAGGTCGTGTAATAGGGCTACGAGAAGGTTGATTTTCTTTCCGCAATATTGCAGAACGATTTGGCAGGAATGTAGCCACTGTGCATGATTGTTGGCAGCGGTGGTCAAGGGAAAGTACTGCCTCAAGAAGACCGGGTCCCGGTCGGCCACGTGCCGCTACTGAGAGGGAAGACCGCCGTTTACGGCGTATGGCCGTGGCGCATCGTACCGAGTCTGCGGCAGCAATTCGAGCTGCATTTGCCACCACAGTGACACACGAACTGTTACAAATCAGTTACTTGAAGGACAGCTCCGAGCCAGATGCCTTGTAGCGTGCATTCCACTTACTCCAAACCACTGCCGTTTGCGACGTCAGTGGCGTCAAGCTAGAGCTCATTGGAGGACGGAGTGGAGATCTGTTGTGTTTTCTGATGAAAGCCGGTTCTGCCTGGGTGCCAGTGATGGCCGTGTGTTGGTTAGAAGGAGGCCAGGTGAGCGCCTTCAACCAACCTGTCTGCGGCCGAGACACACTGGACCTACACCTGGAGTTATGGTCTGGGGAGCAATTTCCTATGACAGCAGGAGCACTCTCGTGGTTATCCCACGCACCCTGACGGCACAGTTGTACGTAGGTCTGGTGATTCAATTTATTGTGCTGCCATTCATGAACAGCATTCCATAGGTTTTTTTACCAACAGGATAACGCTCGCCCGCATACCGCTGTTGTAACCCAACATGCTCTACAGAGTGTCGACATGTTGCCGTGGCCTGCTAGATCACCAGATCTTTCACCAATCGATAACGTATGGGATATCATTGGACGAAAACTCCAGCATCACTCCCAACCAGCATTAACCGTCCCTGTATTGACTGACCAAGTGCAACAAGCATGGAACTCCATCCCACAAACTGACATCCAGCACCTGTACGACACAATGCATGAACGTTTGCGTGCTTGCATTCAACATTCTGGCGGTTACACCGGTTAATAATGTACCAGCATTTCACATTTAAAATGGCTCTTCTCGCGCTTACAATAAGCTGTGATCTTGAAGCCTTAATCGATTAAATATATTACCTATACAAATGTATTGCCGCCATTTCATTCCTCTACAACTATTTTTTCGTGGTGTTGGGATTTTTTTCCGTCAGTGTATTTTCAAATGTTAACGATCACTGTTGATTCTCTCCGCATCAGTTAGATTTTGTTTGTGCGCGAAAGCTTGGCTATACCAATTTGTTTCCCACACCAATAAAACCTACGGATATAGTTCCTAATTTCGCCACTCCCTCTTACTGATACATTCAAGCAGATATCCTTTTTTAAACTTAATTTTTTCTTTAAGTACAGACCTGTGTGAACTGTTTCTTTTCTTTCTTTCTTTCTTTTTCTTTTTTTTTTTTTTTTTTTTTGCTAAAAAAGATTACTATATAAACATTTTTTCAAATTATCTTGTTAAAGGTCAAAAAGGAGAACACAACACAGGATAAACACTGAAATAGTGGTAAATAAGTTTTGTTTTTCTTTCTGCAATTATG
Organism: Macrothele yani; assembly: GCA_039090855.1. Lineage (NCBI taxonomy): Eukaryota > Metazoa > Arthropoda > Arachnida > Araneae > Macrothelidae > Macrothele > Macrothele yani. The sequence goes on along the minus strand of CM077009.1, from coordinate 141,185,729 downwards.
ATTTAGTCAAATGCTGGCTTTAATATCAAATGAATGCCAACAAACTGAGTTCAGTGCAGTAGGAACAACATTGTAGAAAGGAAGCTTTTTTCCTTTTTTCTTGTAAAAATAGTTTAACAATAAGGAAAAATTTGTCCCCAGCTACGTGGTTGACAAAAATCGTTATAATATACAACAGCTTTACTGATGCAGAAACACGCTGCCTTGATATCTCTTTTATGATATTTTCTATTTTATTCTTTCAATGGTGAAATGCCCTTATTCTAAAATATTTAAGCATTGTCATCGTCAATAAACTTGTAGCTTAAGTACTCATCATAATGTTGTTTGAAATTTAGGAACAAGTTTTTTACTGCCTTTAAAAGTTTTGTTTCTATATTCTGCTCTTGTGGCATACAGAGCCTACGGTGTTTAATAAGTCTTTTCCACTGTCTTGATGGTCACGTGAACACTTCCTGGTGAGATGGTTAAAAACAAGGAGGTTAGAATAATACTTCTGGAGATACCCTGGTCTCTTAACCGTCACGCAGCTAGGTGTGGGAATTTGCCATTGTTTACATGATAACTATGTAATTTCATCTGTTTGTATTTTGGAATTTCGTGGATTTTGGTTGCAGAAACCGTGTTAATATCAAATCGGAATGTCTTATACTTCTTAGATGAGGGAAGTTTACCATCTTAACGTTATGTTTTATTTAGAATATGCACCAATGTTCGTGTACTTCAATTTAAAATAAAAATGAGGAGCCTCAAAATATTTAAGAATTTTATAAATTCAGATTTTCTCACACATTGGCAACAAGTCACGATGCGAAATTGGAAACATTTGCAACGAAAAAAGGCGGCTCGGCCAACACAGAATGTATTGCAATAGCCTTGAAAACCATCAGCTTCCCCACACTTTGACGGCCATCGCTCGCGGTTATAGGCTTAACGCAAAGTGGTACTGCTTCATTGACAAGGGCATCTCCAGATATCTTATTCTAACCTCCTTGGTTAAAAATATCTTACTTTCATTAAAAAAAACTTGCTGTAGTCTTTCTGCAAGCTCAGTATCAAAGCATATAGCAGATTGTGTGTAATTTGAAACAAACAGCATTTGGACTCACTGCAAGCAATGTTCTTTTTGTTGTTTTTGTTGTTGTTTTTTGTTTTGATTTTGAATAAAATATAACTAAACAGTTTTCTGGAATATAAAGTAAGCAGTTTTCTGCGCCGCCCCGGTGGCGCAGTGGTCCAAGGCGTTGGCCTCTGATCATTCGTCTGTAAGGGGTCCGGGTTCGAATCCCGGTCAGGCATGGATGTTGTGTTTGTCTTATGGCACTGGCTCTCTCCCTTCCCTGGAACCAGTGACCCTAAATTAGGGACGGGCGACTGCTTATAGCCTATTGAGTTGCTCACGGCGGTCGTTAAACCTCCAATCAAAAAAAAAAAAAAAAAGCAGTTTTCTGCAATTAAAGTAAGCAGTTTTCTTGGTATAATGAATATTTAGCGATATCATAATTGTTATTGCAATACAAATCTTTCTGAAATGAATTAACCTGCTTTTCAAGAAATTCTTGCAGAAAAAATATATCTTGTGTTCATGTTCCAAGGAGCTTCACGTTTCTTTCTAGCAGGAGTGATGCAAAGGAAGTGAGGGCAATCAATTAGCGGAAGTCTTCTGAATAAATGAAAATTGTAAGTTTAAAAACATAGAATCATTGCTGAGGTATTATTTAGGGAAAGTTACTGAAAAGTGAAATTGTAAGGAAGTAAAAAAATAAGTTGATTCACCACCACACATTATTTCAAATACAAGAAAAAATTGCTGAGAGTGTTAAATATGCTTCCAAAAATTCAGAGCAGATTCTGGTATTGAAAGACTTTTGCAACTGAATACAAAAGAAAAATATTTCCAGTGTGATGTGTGTTTCAAGAAATTCCTACACAAAAGAAATCTTTTAAGTCATAAATTACAGTAAATTTCTGCTTAATTTTGTATTTCCTTTTGTATATTGTAGGAGTGCTCACTTTTCGTGTCACGTGAAATAATCCTGACGAGCAGTTTCTCTTTTTAAAACTAAAACTATGTTTCTGCAATGACCTCACAAGAATCATCACATTGCGACGGGCTTTCTATACCAGTCAGAAAAACCTGAACACTGCGATTTAAAAGGAAAGTAAACAACAAAGAACATTATGAACAACAATGGGCAAAAACTCAATTTAAATTACCTGTGAAAAGATATCCGCTTCTGCTGACCGCTGGATTCAGTAAACAATCCAGCTTTACTTTTACATCTATAAGTAATACAATATTTTACCATATTTGGTGATTGTAACAACTATTTGACGTACGAATTGAAACACCGCTAGGTCTGCGAATACACATTATCTGCTTTTCGTCCACCCTAAAAACGGATTTTCTTGAGGAGGTTAGTAGAAAGGGGAGATGAAAACAGCCCATCTTTCTGTGCTTCTGGAGTGACGCCTCTTTTTAGCAGCTAACTACGCCAATCGCCAATGCGCCCAACCCGAGAATCCCCTGTATATCTCTATGGGGAAATCGCGATGTTAAACGGATTTTTCGGACCCTTACTCTACCCACACAGTCATGAAAACAATTGAGGCTGAAATATTTATTCCCATAATTTAAAAAATCTAGAAAAATTAGGAAAATATTCGTTGGTATTTCTTTAAAAAATTGAACAAAATAATGATTTTTTGAGCGGAAGTGCATACTGCGTTTGTGCAAGTAACCATGTTAAAAATATAATCAAAATTCTAATGTTAAGAAATACGAAGTTCGAAATATTCCTGTCGCCCCCAGTGGCGCAGTGGTCTAAGCGATGGCCTCTGATCATTCGTCCGAACGGGGTCCGTGTTCGAATCCCGGTGAGGCATGGATGTTGTGTTTGTCTTACGGCACTGGCTCTCTCCCTTCCCTGGAACCAGTGACCCTAAATTAGGGACGGGCGACTGCTTATAGCCCATTGAGTTGCCCACGGTGGTCGTTAAACATCCGATCAAAAAAAAAAAAAAAAAAATTCCTTGTTTGCATAGTTTGCATGCGCTGAGCGAAACTGCTTCAGGCACAGGAAGTGACGTCACGTTTCTGAACTCCCGCAGACTCCCACCACCTCAGAGAGAGAATCGAAACCTATTGATCGAAACAGTTTATATGTTTTGGCTTCACTCAAAACGGGTCCTTTCACGTTCTTTTCTTCTAACCACCTTTGGAATATCCTTTTTTCAAAGAATGTCGGAAGTAGCTTACTCTTTCCGAGGCTATTCTCTCCAACGGTCTTTCAAAGAATACCGGGCCGCCCCGGTGGCGCAGTGGTCTAAGGCGTTGGCCTCTGATCATTCGTCCGTAAGGGGTCCGGGTTCGAATCCCGGTCAGGCATGGATGTTGTGTTTGTCTTACGGCACTGGCTCTCTCCCTTCCCTGGAACCAGTGACCCTAAATTAGGGACGGGCGACTGCTTATAGCCCATTGAGTTGCTCACGGCGGTCATTAAACCTCCAATTAAAAAAAAAAAAAAAAAAAATACCGGAAGTAGCTTGCTGTTTGCGAGGCTATTGTCCGCAAAGGTCTTTGGTCAATCAGTTGATTTGCAGAATTACAGTTTCTGTAAATGGCAACACTGGATCGAAAAGTTCCTTAGTCGTGCATCTTCAAGAGTCTTAGTGATCAGGAGATATTTTAGCTATTTCCGCATGGCCAACTAGTTGCTGTGAGGCACAAGCCTTAGTCTATAAGCCTCATCGTCTTAATAATAATTAAAAAAAAAGTTCTTAAAGAAAGAGTCCTTTTAACATTATATTTTTCTTCAAACACGATTTGCAGCACATCATTTTACAAGGACAAAAAAGGTGATATTTTTTTTCTCAACTAGTTCTTCCATTTCGGAAAATATTTCATTATTTACATTTTACCTTCCTACATGTTTGAATTAATGAAATGTTTTAAAGAATACCTAATGTTCTAACATCCAACGAGACACTGCAATGTTTTTCTTTGTGTGTGCACTGTGCAGGAACGATATGAATGAAAGCTGCATGTGTTTTGTTCAGTTCGTGAGTGTCTAACGTCAAAAAATAAAATTGCCGCCCCGGTGCCGCAGTGGTCTAAGGCGTTGGCCTCTGATCATTCGTCCGAAAGGGGTCCGGGTTCGAATCCCGGTGAGGCATGGATGTTGTGTTTGTCTTACGGCACTAGCTCTCTCCCTTCCCTGGAACCAGTGACCCTAAATTAGGGACGGGCGACTGCTTATAGCCCATTGAGTTGCTCACGGTGGTCGTTAAACCTCCAATCAAAAAAAAAATAAATAAATAAATAAATAAATAAAAAATAAAATTATTGGTTCCTTGGAACCACTATCCCTAAATTAGGAATGGGCGACTGCTTTTAGCCCATTGAGTTACTCACGGTGGTCATTAAACCTCCAATCAAAATATATATTGGGCTTGCTGTCTTCTGAAAAAGCTCAATTAAAAATTTATCAGCGTGGAGTCTGCATTGAAAAATCCTTTTGGAGAAGTCATTGAAGAATTGATTGTAAAACAAGTGAAAAAAGAACCAAATACTTCAACACACAATGTTGCAGGTAAAAGTGGAGATATTTGGGAGTGTGAAGTATGCTTCCAGCTATTCACAACAGAATCCAGCTTTGCAAAAGATGTGCAACTGCACACAAGAGAAAACTCTTTCCAGTGTGATGAGCGTCTCAAGGCATTCCCGAGGAAACGCAGCCCTTTAATGAATACACACACCCATGCAGGAAAACAGCCGGATGATTCTAATATATGTTACAAGCAGTTCAGCAGAGAATGCAACTTCTCAATGTGGAAGAGTCTTCAGTCAGGTGAGACACCTTTTCATTGCCTGAAACACTTTGAAGAAGGCCATCTCTCAAAACATAAGTTGTTTCACGCAGATGAAACATGCTGCAAGTGCAATGTATACCGCAAGCAATATGCACAGAAAACTCGGCCGTCAAAGTATTTGCTCCATCACACAGGTGAAAACTCACACAAATCCGATATATACTTCAAACAATTTACTGACAAAAGTAATCTTTCAAAGCATGTACAATTACACACAGGTGAAGAGCCTCGCCAATGTGATGTATGTTTCAAACAATTTAGTCAGAAAAGTCATCTATCAAATCATATGCTCATTCACACACGTCAAAAGTCTCACCAATGTGATGTGTGCTCCAAGCAGTTTACTCGCAGAAGTTACCTTTCAACACACATGCTCCTTCACACAGGTGAAAAGCCTCACCTATGTGATATATGCTCCAAACAATTTAGTCGGAAGAGTACTCTTTCAAATCATATGCTACTTCACACAGGTGAAAAGTCTCACCAATGTGATGTGTGCTCCAAACGGTTTAGTCGCAAAAGTCATCTTTCAACACATATGATCATTCACACAGGTGAAAAGCCTCACCAATGTGATGTGTGCTACAAATGGTTTACTCGCAGAAGACATCTTTCAACACATATGATCCTTCACACAAGTGAAAAGCCTCACCATTGTGATGTGTGCTCCAAACGATTTGCTGACAGAAGTTATCTTTTAAAGCATATGAAGTTTCATGCAGGTGCAAAATCTCACCAATGCGATCTGTGCTCCAAATGGTTTACTCAGAAATGTGATCTTTCAAAACATATGCTCATTCACACAAGTAAAAAGCCTCACCGATGTGATGTGTGTTCTAAACAATTTAGTCAGAAATGTACTCTTTCAAATCATATGCTCACTCACACAGGAGAAAAACCACACCGATGTGTTGTGTGTTCCAATCAATTTACTCAGAAAAGTAATCTTTCAAAACATATGCTCATTCACACTGGTGAAAAGCCTCACCAATGTGGTGTGTGCTCGAAACAATTTGCTGACAAAAGTTATCTTTTGAAGCATATGCTCATTCACACTGGTGAAAAACCTCACCAATGTGATGTATGCTGCAAACAATTTGCTGCCAAAAGTAATCTTACAAAGCATATGCTGCTTCACACAGGTGAAAAACCTCACCAGTGTGATGTATGTTCCAAACAATTTGTTCAGAAAAGTCATCTTTCAACACATATGCTCCTTCACACAGGTGAAAAGCTTTGCCAATGTGATGTGTGCTCCAAACAGTTTGCTGACAAAAGTTATCTTTTAAAGCATATGCTCCTTCACACAGGTGAAAAGTCTCACCAATGCGATCTGTGCTCTAAACGATTTACTCAGAAAAGGGATCTTTCAAAACATATGCTCATTCACACAGGTGAAAAACCTCACCAATGTGATGTATGCTCCAAACAATTTGCTGCCAAAAGTACTCTTTCAAATCATATGCTCACTCACACAGGAGAAAAACCTCACCAATGTGTTGTGTGTTCCAATCAATTTACTCAGAAAAGTAATCTTTCAAAACATATGCTGATTCACACAGGTGAAAAGCCTCACCAATGCGATATGTGTTTAAAACAATTTGCTGACAAAAGTTCTCTTTTAAAGCATATGCTCATTCACACAGGTGAGAAACCTCACCAGTGTGATGTATGTTCCAAAACATTTACTCATAGAAGTACTCATTCGAAGCATATGCTCATTCACACAGGTCAAAAGTCTCACCAATGTAATGTGTGCTTTAAGCAGTTTACTCACAAAACTCCTTTTTCAAAGCATGTGCTCCTTCATGCAGGTGAAAAGCCTCACCACTGTGATGTGTGCTCCAAACAATTTGCTGACAAAAGTTACCTTTTGAAACATATGCTCCTTCACACAGGTGAAAACCCTCATCAATGTGATGTATGTTCCAAACAATTTACACAAAAAAGTGATCTTTTAAAGCATATATTCCTTCATACAGGGGAAAAGCCTCACCAGTGTGATGTGTGCTTGAAACAGTTTACACGCAAAAGTAATCTTTCAAAGCATATGCTGATTCACACAGGTAAAAAGCCTCATCAGTGTGAAGTATGCTGCAAACAATTTTCTGACAGAAGTAATCTTTTAAAACATATGCTCCTTCACACAGGTGAAAAGCCTCACCAATGTGATGTATGTTCCAAACAATTTACTCAGAAAGGTCACCTTTCAAAGCACATGCTCATTCACAAGAATAAGCCTTAGCAGTGTGATGCATTCTTTAAAGAATTTACTTGGGTGGTTTTTCTTTCTACACACATGCTGCTTGACACAGGTGAAAACTCTCAGTAATATAAAGCTCCAATTTACTAACAGAAATGTTCCCTCAGTGCATCTGCTTTTTCACCCAGTTTAGAAGCATCACCACTGTGTTGTATGCTTCAAACAAGTTGCTTGGAAAAGTGATCTTTCACAGCATATGATAATTCATGTATTATCAAAGCATCACCTGTGTGATGCACACCCTAACAGTTTATGCAATAAAATAAGCTTTCAAAGTAAATATTTCTTCAGGAAGATTTATAACTACATGCAGTAGTACCCTAAGTGCTTGAAGATCACCAGATGTAATTTTAATTTGTGAAAACTCATTGCAGCAATAATTGAAAAAGTTAATTTTTAAATACCTCTGTATAAAAATCCAGTTCCAGGTAATATTTTTCATTATCGGAAATGCGTCCTAAGGTAAATTTTCCATTTATCAGTCATTCTGTTACTCATCATATCTTCCTGTTGTGAAACAAATTAAAAGTTAGAAGTGATTTCTTCTTTTTAATTGGAATGTGACAGTGGCAGTAGAGAAAAGTGGATTGAATCTTTTTCAGAATAATTGCACTGAAATTAAAAACAATCAGTATTAAATTGCATTCTGAGTAGACAATCCATCCAAGCACGATAATAATTAACCAAGAGGCAAAATGGAGCTCACAGCATCCACAAAGCTAAATGATTTTTAATTAAAATACAATTAAAATGCAAGTACTTTCGGACCAACTATTGGTCGGTCTTCTGGCCTGGAGCAAGCAGCCGAGGACGTCTGTCTTCTATAGTCTTAACTAGAAAATCCTAAGTGAATAAATACACATAGTGGATAATACATGGCTAAGAAAATAAATCTATAGCTACTTATTATAGTAGCAAAAATACTTTTCTTCACATGTTTACACTAGCAATTTTAAGGAGAAGTCAACAGGTTCCTGGTAATATTGACAGAAAGCAGTAAGTCCTGTAAAGCTAATATTAACAAAAAGTTGGGTAAGTCCTTTTAGCTTTGCTGCTTGTTAATATTACTGGGAACCTGATGACTTCTGCTTAAAATTGCTAGTGTAAACCAAAGACCTTTAAGATACAGAGACTGGAAAACCGTAAGTTAACTGGGCGACATTTGAAGTTCAGCGTTGTATGGCAAGAATCTGTCACATCTCGTCTAGGTTTCTCACCTTCTGTTCTAATCTTTCCCTTGAAATAATAGAGGGGTTTTAGTATTTTAAGTGCAGGATAATTAGCTAGTAAACTTTTTCACTTATTTGATCTCTAAATATTAAATTGAGGGACCTAGCTTTTAGTAGACCCTTGTATCATTCATCAGAGTATGTACGGCTCTAAAGTGAAGGTTTCTGGTTAAACCTACACATGGGTTGCTAACTCGTGTTTCTTTTCCGAGATTTTTCATCCTTGAGATTTGTAATGGTCTAAACTCTAAATTATATGAAGAGGGAATTTCTTTCTGTCATTTTTAATTTTACTTATTTTTCTCCCGTTGAGTAGCTATTACGAACTCATAATACTGCAGAAAAAAATCCAAAATTAAAAGTTTTGTTCTCGGCAACTTCTCTTAAGAATAAACAAATGGCAATATTAAAATGATTTTTGACATTACTTTGAGTGTGAAATACTAATTTTGTGCAACTAGATCATGCAGTTTTCAAGCAACTGAAGCCAAATATATTTTACACGTAGGACAAGCAACGTTTCTCTTCAGTTATTTCATATCCCCCAAAATTACGATAACGATGTTTTCTTCAATCGTAAGTTGAAGGGTGCAACATCCAATTTATTCCCATTGAAAAAAATTATATGCAGTATTATAACAATGTAAAATTCCTTCTTTCACGCAGGTAAAAGAGCTTTATTAATGTTGTTTATGTAGGAAACATGCCATTATGCCATACAAGCTCTGCGATCAAAATGCTGGCAGCTGCTGCCACTCATTTACACAAAAACTTCCAGTCTATGTATTGTAAAAATCTGGTGTAAACACATGAAGAACAGTGTTTTTGCTGCTGTAATTTGTAGCTATAGATTTATTATATAGTCTTGTTTGCCACATACTTGAATCTGATTGGTATAGTCATTTCACATGGTCAACCAAATTGAATCTAAGTTATGGCATTATAATTTTAAGTAATGTCATTATAATCTTCCATACCGGGTTTCCTTTTCTTCTTCGCAACGACACTTCTCTAGGGCAAAGATATGTACCTCAGTAGTTCATTGTTACAATATAATGATGTTTTATGGAAGATGTGGAGACTTTCAGTAAAAAGTGTAGTGCTTTTTGTTTGAGTGCTAGTTAGGATCCACACCTCTTCCCACACAGGTAGGTGGGTGTCCTTGTTTATAGTTCTTGCAAGTGCTGTGTTAGATGAATGTGGCTTACTGTCATATTTGTTTTCACTGAATAGTTGGTATGAAATTACTTGCATTTTGATTGTATTTTAATTAGAAACCTTTTTGCTTTGTAGATGCTGTCAGCTCCATTCTGCCTCTTGGTTAATTATTGTGCTTGGATGAATTGTCTACTGAGTTAGTAGAATGCAGTAAGTAAAAATTATCAGGTAATTTGTATTTCTTTGTGGAGCTAACCTCTGAATATCAGAGAACAGTTTAGTGATATGTATGTATGAAATACACCTTATTTTAAATTGCATTATTTTCCTTGAATTTAATATTTCCTAGATTGTTTTTGGGAAATGCTTTAATTTTGCATTGGCCTTGTGGTATGCTTCCCTGTATGATTACCTTACCTAGGCAGTGGATAGTGTCAGCTGAGTGATCCTTTTTTTATGCTTTCCAACAACCGTAGGTTGAAGAAGCGTATATGCTCCAGCTTTGTCCATCTGTCTGTCCGTCCATACGATAACTCGCATAAAAATGGTTAAGTTTTATGAAATTTTAGTATGCTGTAGGGGACAACCTGGGAAGGAACCCTATTGAAAATGAGCAAAATGGGGTTCATTCCATCGTCCTTATGCGTCATAACTTGCGTAAAAATGCTTTGATTGCGACGAAACTTCATGTTGTTCCAGAGATGTACTGAACTAGTTCTGTTTAATATAATCGAAACGGGGTCAAAGGTCAGGGCACAGGGATGAGATTTATTCCACCGCCATTATCCTCATAACTTGCCCAAAAATGCTTCTATTGCGACACAACTTTAGAATATTGTTCCGGAGGTATACTGAACCAATTATGTTTAATATCATCAAAATGGGGTCAAAGGTCAGGGCACAGGACCAAGATTTATTCCACAGCCATTATCCTCATAACTTGACCTAATATTGTTCCGGAGGTATACTGAACCAATTCTATTTAATATCATCGAAACGGGGTCAAAGGTCAGGGCACAGGGATGAGATTTATTCCACAGCCATTATCCTCATAACTTGACCAAAACTACTTTTATTGCAACAAAACTTTAGAATATTGTTTCGGAGGTATACTGTACCAATTCTGTTTAATATCTTCAAAATGAAATCAAAGTGTAGAGCACAGGAGCAAGACTTATTCCCCAGTCATTATCCTCAAAACTTGACTAAAAATGCTTCTATTGCGACAAAACTTTAGAATATTGTTCCGGAGGTATACTGAACGTATTCTGTTTAATATCTTCAAAATGGGGTCAAAGGTTGGCACAGGAGCGAGATTTCTTCCACAGCCGTTATCCTCGTAGCTTGACTAAAAATGCTTCTATTGCGAAAAAATGGTAGTATGTTGTTACGGAGGTATACTGAACTGGTCCTGTTGAATATCATCGAAATGGGATCAAAGGTTAGGGCACAGGAGCAAGATTTATTCCACAGCCATTATCTTCATAACTTGAGTAATGATTTCTGGTATGTTGGAAAGCGTATCATAATCAATGCATTGCATGATTTTACTAACTTGCTTACCTCTAACTCTGACAACAGGAGTTTTTTGTTTTTTTTTTACTTTTAAGGTTTTGGAAGTTGTTCAATAGAAGGCTCAAAATGGGCTAGTATATGTTGCGATGCCATACCAACACTTTTTTTTACCCCGAGTTTACATATTGGCACTAATTTTAGTAGTGGGAACTGCAGAAATGATTTTTTTTTTTGTTCCTAATTTGCAAGTACACTTTCTTAAATGTAGAAACTTAATGTGCCTCATGCTTGAGAAATAGCTGTGTGGCAACCATAAAGGGTAGGGGAGTTGTATACATGAGCTATAAGTTCAATCCTTCAAAGGATGGAAATGAAGCTACCCATAGCGCATGATCACATCTTGCCCAAGCCCCAAATCATCCCTCTAAAGATGTCTGTAACTTTTATTATGTCATTAATGTCATGAATTTTTATTATGGCATTAATTTTTATTGTCATTAATGTCATTAATTTTTATTATGTCAATGTCATTAATTTTTATTCTCATTAATGTCATTCATTTTTATTGTCATTAATGTTATTAATTTTTATTGTCATTAATGTCATTAATTTTTATTATGTCCATAATGTCATTCATTTTTATTATGTCATTAATGTAATTAATTTTTATTGTCATTAATGTCATTAATTTTTATTATGTCCATAATGTCATTAATTTTTATTGTCATTAATGTCATTAACTTTTATTGTCATTAATGTCATTAACTTTTATTGTCATTAATGTTATTAATTTTTATTTTTATTATGTTAGCAGCTTTACAGAATGAAGAATATGGAGTAATAGAGTAAACACAAATTTTAGTTTTGCAGTGATGTGCATAAAAATTTTCTACTTTGGGCTTTTTTTTCTTATGGTGGTGAGATTGCTATTAATTTAAGACTGAGTATTCACTATGATTGTGGAGGTTCTACCTTAGTGAGAAAGATTGGCAGTGAAACATGTAACACAAAAAATTATAAGAATCCCTAATATCCTCATATCATGCATACCGTATATACTCGTGTATAGGTCGACTTTTTTTAATGAAATATTTAGGTCAAAATTATGGGGTCAAACTATACACGGAAAATATTTCTGATTGGTTGAAAACCAAAAGTTTGATGCCTTATGGAAATGCGCATACTTAGCCCTTTGCGCCATCAGTTCATTTGCAGATGCATATTTAGTCATTCTCCGAGTGTTACTGGTGCAGAAGAAAATTATTGCTGAGAATTTTCTTTATTTTATATGTACGAGTTTTTTTTCTTCACTAATAGAAAAACTCATTTCGCAAAGATGTCTCAAAGTCCGTTTTAGATCTGTCGATATGGCCTTGACTGCCTCGCTGGTAAATCACCCAGAGGAAAGAGATGAACGCGTCAGCCGAAAGTCTAAGTTGCACCGTGCCGTGACCTACGACCGTGCTGAATTCTCAAGGGGAAGGGATGAAGAGGGGAAAAGACAGACTATTGCAAAAGAAGACTGCTGCCCCTGCTTACCGACGGCAAAGAGATGTGAGACAATCTACAGAACAGCGGTAACTAGATCAATGCATCCCGAAAACGAAAGTGTTTAAACTTGGCCGATTGCTCAGAATAACACTGCCACTGATAGTAAAAAAATGCATTAGTTTAACAACCTACCTACGTTTGTTATTAAATTGAGTGTGCCCGGGTCTGAAAATCAAACAAACAGACCTTTTCTGAAGACTAAGAGCGAACAAAAAAGGATTGCATCTTTACTGAATGAGGCGATGTTTGGTTTTGTCACTAAAGCCGATTATTTGTCACAAACACGGTGAAGAGGGAGGGGGATGAAACTCGGGTGTAGATAAACGACCTCTCTGTCAATCACACACTCGTACAACTCAGCAGTTGACCAGCTGCTACGCTGCACAGGGTAGAGGGAGAAAATTTTATAGAACAAATTTTGTTCAATTTTTTAAATAGTTGCGTGCAATTTTTACAGTGTCAGCAGTACATCAAAATAAAGCTTCATTTGAAATTTTGAAGAAATTTATTGAAAAGTTGCACATTTATTTTTTACTGCATGTATATTCTTTATGAGAAAAGAAAACTATCAGGTTGGCGTCAAGACCTATTTACGATTTCCAAATATGTTTCAGGTTTGTTTGTTTTTTTAAATAACGTTTGGTAAATGCATCACGATACGTTTGCTGCGGGAACAAATGCTTTACTCTCCATGAATGAAGTAACTGCAGAAAACTCGCTCGCAAAAAGTGGAAGGAGGGGGGGGGGCTATTTGCAAAAGTGGGTTCATATATTGTTAAAATGTGTAACCTTCCACTGAAAACTCTTTAACCAGGGTGGTGAGCCCTATCATCTTCCCAGAATTGTGCCTCAGTTCCACCCACATTTTGCGGGAAACTGTCGCGAGCGACATTAGGAGAGCCAGCTACAGCAATAAGTAGTAGGTTCACATTTCCGCATGCAGGCGCATCCTCGGAAAATATTTTTTTTTTCTTATTTATACGCAAGATAGGTAGGTATACCAAAACTGCAGATATTCACATAAAAATCGGGGGGGGGGGGGGTCGACTTATACACGAGATATACAAAAACTGCAAATATTCAGATAAAAATCGGGAGGTCGACTTATACACGAGTATATACGGTAGGTTACATTAAGAAACTAAAAGTGGTAAGACGTTTCGGTAGTTGACTTCTACCTTCATCAGCCGTGGAATGAATCATGTGGTGTTAGCATCAGTCGTTACCAGTGTCGTCTTAACACTTCTGGAAGCCCTTGCTCATCACATTTTTTGGGCTCCCTGATCTTATTTATATATATACAGCATATGGTATTATTACAGTGTGTGGTTATTTTCTTTATTCACACATGGCATTATACATATACAACATTTGAAAATTATTACACTCACTACCAAAAGTTAAGCACGCAGAGGGAGAAGTTAATTTCCGGAAGCCAATCGGAATTGGAGAGGCTGCAATTCGCCGCAGAGGTAGATGGAAGTATGCAAATGTGGTAGGTAACAGCAAATCACTGTGTCTTGCCGAGAAATATGCAAAACAAGCAGTCGTATAAGAAGCCATCACTCTGAAGGGGTACAGGAGTTGCGTGCAAGTGCATCTACAAGGCGTTGAGAACTGTCGGAGGATTTGCTTTGAAGACAGACTTAATTTTATGGCTTCCAGAAGACGATTGGAAGATTCTGAGCGCTGGCGTACCGTCAGACGCATTGAAGCTGGACAGTCAATCACAGATGTTGCTAGCTTCTTCGGCGTGAATCATTCCGTCATTTCACGTTTATGGAAACAATTTCTAACCAGCCAAAGAGTTGTCCGCAGACCTGTGGCCGGTCGCTCAAGGGTTACGACCCCCGCGGAAGACCGATATATTGCTGTTGTAGCCAATCGGAATCGAATAGCGACGTCCACACGTGTGACATCTATGGTTACCTCGGCCATTGGTAAGACGATATCTGCCGCTACTGTGAGTCGAAGGCTACACATGAAGGGACTGTACGCCCGGGTAACACGGGTTTGTGTTCCTCTATCCGTCCAATCCAGAGGGGCACGATTAAAGTGGTAACGCCAACATGTCAATTGGACTGTGTCTGATTGGGGCAACGTTATGTTCACGGATGAGTCCAAATTTGCCCCTGCAACCCGATGACAAGCGTGTACGGGTGTAGAGGGTAGAAGGCACACGCAATCGACCCCAGAACATCACCGAACATCATGCATTCCGAGGTGGAAGCATCATGATCTGGGCAGGAATTTCGTTGGGATATCGCACCGACCTCCACATCTACAGACGGGGTTTTGTGACGGCTGTACGTTATCGGGATGAAGTCCTAGACCCCACTGTGCGATTGTACGCTGCAGCACTTGGACCTGCCTTCGTTTTAATGGACGATAATGCGCGTCCCCATAGAGCTGCCATCGTCGACGACTACCTGGAGAGTGAGAGGATTGCGTGTATGCAGTGGCGGCGTGCTCGCCCGACTTTAATTCCATTGAAAATCTTTGGGATGCCCTCGGCCGTGCTGTGTGTTCACGTCTCCCGCCCCCAACCACTCTCACAGCTTTGGAAACTGCTTTACAGGAGGAATGGCGATTACTGGACTCTGCAGTGGTTGATCACCTCATAAAAAGCATGGTCAGACGTTGTAAACTTTGTATGCAGATGAGGGGTGCTCACATACCCTATTAGTGTCGGGTTTTGTTGTTTGATATGACTTTATTACTCGCTTTGCAAATGACTCCAATTTGACGTCATCTTATAATTTCTGAAAATTCAATATTATTTTCATCTCTGTCTGTATTTCTTTGTTTTGATTCATTAATAAACACATTTCCTACTTTCCTGCTGCATTTCGTGTCAATCCAAGCAGTACTTCTCCATTTTTTCACATCTTACTGCTCCGTGCTTAACTTTTGGAAGTGAGTGTATATTCATCACCATGTTATCCCAGAGAAGAAACATTCAATGTCCAGTAACTTTTTAAATACCACTTGAATGAAAAATGGTGCATGACAAAATTGTAGAACTCCATTAAATGTACCAAATACACCCAGATTTAGTTCCTTAGTAAATTACTAGAAAACTGGTGCTGAAAGATATAATGTTTCTTCCCCATTCTGCAAATTATTCAACAAAAATTAAATTAAAAAAGCAGAAGAAATGAACAAACCAGTACCCTTTCCGGACAGTGTGACTCACCGGATGAAAATGCTGCTATGCGGCACCCGTCATTGTTATTTATTTAACCATCGAAGATTGAATATATATATATATATGTAGCCCATGTAGGAAAACCTCAGTGATATACATACGTGCACTTCTTCGTATAGATAGTCAACACAAGTGACTTTAAAAGGAAAAAGTTATTTGGAAAAAATTGTGATTTGTGCTTTTCCCTCATGATCCTGAAACTTCACTCAGGGTCGGGAGAGAGAGGTTAGCTTTTTTTTGTTGTTGTTTCTTATTTTGTCACAAAAGATCCATCTTAACACCTAACTTCCCTCCTGCCTCCTCGTGAAAGAAATCGAAGCTACGAGCAAGGTTTGAAAAAAGAAACAAAAAAGGCAAAAGGACTTACACCTTTCTGCAGTGGTGTTTTTTTTTTTTTTTTTTGTTCTTAAAAAAATAACGTTCTGGTGAGTGGTGAAAGAGTTTGATTTTTTGTAAACCAATAAGACTCTTGGGGCGGTTGGGGCCCCAGTTCAGGTGGGGGCCCAACGGTCCCGTTGGCCTACCCCTTAAGATCGCCATGGTGGTTGCCAGATTTCAAAATAGCTCTCCGAATGACAGAGGTGGGAAAAGGTGGGTTTGTATTGCAGGTGTTAGAGGTAAGATAGATTTCAGTGCTTTCGCAGTACCTGAGAGCTTTCGGATTGCCGAAAGGACCAACATTTTTCAACATTTTGCCAATCGGAAATTGCGGATGTATCGCTAATAGTTAAAATTAAAAGGGAAGTGGAAAGGTTGCCTTTCTTAACACCAGCGATATGTTCCATCATCGGCCGGTTGATGCTGCGGTAAGTACTACCAATACAGTGGGTAACACCTGTGGAAATTTTAACGGGGATAGAGTAGACACCTTGTAAATCCAGGGGTTTATTGGGATCTCCGTCTTCAAGAATGTGATTAAGAGGAGGTGGTTTAACCAGTGCCAGATTTAAGGTTTTTGAGGCCCTAGGCCAAATTTCCTATCTGCCACCCGCCCAACAATATTTGAATTTGCTCCTATAAGATTTTCTAATAAACTTATCTTCAAGTTAAGAATATAATAATGGGTAGTATAATTTTATTGCTAAATAAATATTATTTAAATAAAAATTATTTTGATTTAACTTGTTATTAAATTAAGGGTTATAAAAAAATATTAGTAAACATAGACAGAGGTTCATGCTTATCCAGGAACAACACTTTACATTTTGAAACCTTAGACCTCCATTTGAAACCTACACACGATGCATTCTTACAACACGAAAGTAAACAATATTATTTCTTGTTTTGATTCTTTAGAATTGCATTACAACAACAAAAATTAATAAAGTATATAAAAATCAATTATAAGGTGTTTGGGGAAATGATATTAACTGATACAAGAATCCCCGGAGGACCGGACTAGGCTGCCATTTGATGCTGACCTTGGCTACCTATAACGGACGCTCCCTATCTTCTGATTCAAGGCTTCTTGAATTGGAAGAGGAACTACAAAGGATCAAGTGGGACATCGTCGGGCTAAGTGAGGTAAGGAGAAAAGGAGAAGATCTCATTGAACTGAAAAGTGGACATCTCTTCTATTATCGTGGGACAGATACTGGCAGAACTAGTGGTGTTGGATTTATAATAAACAAGAAACTGAAGGATAAAGTGGTAGAAGTTGAAAGTTCCTCTGACAGAGCTGCACGACTCGTTATCCAACTATCGAGAAGATACCAGGCTCAGATTATTCAAACTTATGCACCCACCACAAGTCATCCTGAAGAAGAAATTGAAGAATTTTATGAGGAAATTCGTCATCTAAATAATAAAGGTAAGCAGCACTTGAAGATAATTATGGGAGATTTCAATGCAAAAATAGGGCAACGGCAACAGAATGAAACTTTAGTAGGTAAATTCGGTCACGGCAACAGAAACCAGCGTGGAAATACTCTCGTTGAGTTTGCAGAGGCAGAAGGATTTTTCATCTTGAACTCCTTTTTCAAGAAAAAGCCACACAGGAAATGGACATGGAGACATCCAATTGGGACGACAAGTGAAATTGATTTTATTATGTGTAACAAAAAATTCGTCATCGAAGACTGCAGTGTGCTGAACAAGTTCAGCACAGGTAGTGACCATAGATTGGTGAGATGTAAGATGCACCTCAACACTAAACTGGAACGTGGCAAGCTCATAAGACAAACAAAATGTATTGACATAACCAACCTTAAAAAACACCATAATACTTTCAAGTTGGAACTGAAGAACAGATTCTCTGCTTTAGAAGGCCTAACATCGGAAGAAGTGGATATTTCGCAAGTTAACAGAAAAGTAACCAAAGCTCTAATGGAAACAGCAACAAAATTAGCTGGATCTAAGAACAAGTTGCATGTGAACAAATTATCAGGAAAAACCAAAATGTTGATGCAAAAAAGAAGAGAGATGAGGACAACTAAAGAAGACGTGACTTCCAAAGTGGAATATATAGAGCTATGCAAGACAACACGAAAAAGTATCACTGAAGACATAAGGAAATTCAACTGTGAGCTAGTGAGGAAAGCAATTGAAAACAACCAAAGCCTTAAGATAGCAAAGGGACATCTCAGTAAGGGAAGAAAACAGATTATGGCTCTGAGAAAAGAAGATGGTTCTATAACAAGAAATAGAGGCGAAATTTTGACAAGAGTGAAAGATTTCTACTCCAAATTATATGAAAGGGATGATACATGTACTCCAGACATCATGAAAGGTACCAGAGTTCTTCCAGTCCTCCCAGCAGAAGTTGCTCATGCAATCAAGAACATGAAGCGGGGGAAAGCTCCAGGAGAAGATGGAATTACTATAGACATCATACAAGAAGCAAGTGGAGAAATTGAAACAGTACTCGCCCAAATTTTCACTCGATGCCTTAATGAAGGGAAGATTCCTGAGGATTGGAACAACGCTACAATGATCCTGCTACATAAAAAAGGTGACATTGAGGATCTCAGGAACTACAGACCTATCAGCCTCCTATCAGTGGTTTATAAAATCTTCACTAAAGTTCTTTCACACCGCTTGAAGGTAACACTGGACATGGCTCAACCGAGAGAACAAGCTGGATTCAGGAGTGGCTACAGCACAATAGATCATATCCACGTACTGAGAGAACTAATTGAAAGAGCGAAGGGAATATGAACTTCCATTGTGCATGGCTTTTATCGATTATGAAAAAGCCTTTGATTCGGTGAAACCATCAGCAGTTACCACGGCTCTGAAATCCTGCGGTATTGAAGATGCATACATTAATATTATTAATAACATCTATGAAAATGCAAGTGCAAAGATTCGGCTGTTTGAAAATACAACACACATAAAAATTGGAAAGGGAGTGAGACAAGGTGACACCATATCTCCGAAGCTCTTTAATGCCACATTGGAAAATGTCTTTCAATCACTGAACTGGGAAAACAAAGGGATAAAGATTAATGGAGATTATCTAACCCACCTTCGTTTTGCTGATGACGTAGTCATTTTTGCAACTACCCCATCAGAGCTGCAGAGTATGATCCAGGAACTTGCTGACAAGAGTAAAGAAGTGGGATTAAAAATGAACTTTCAGAAGACAAAAGTGATGTTCAATGCTTTTACAAGAAATGAAGATTTATCGATTGATGGAGAAAAACTGGAGATAACAGATACATATGTTTATCTTGGACAGCAGATATCAAGTGAGGGGCACATTGATGAAGAAATTAATCGGCGTACAAAACTTGCCTGGAGAGCTTTTGGAAGAAACAGCATAATTTTCAAGAGCAATATGCCATTATGTCTTAAAAGAAAAGTGTTTGATCAATGCATCCTTCCAGTGCTTACGTATGGTGCAGAGACGTGGACCTTAACTAAAAGAGACATACAAAGGCTGCAGACAACTCAAAGCAGCATGGAGAGGTGCATGCTTGGTATAACCAGGAGAGATAAGAAGAGGAACTCGTGGATCCGAAAAATGACGAGAGTGGAAGACATCATGATCAGAGTTAAATCCCTGAAATGGCAATGGGCTGGACATACTGCCAGAAGGACAGACCATAGATGGACAGCCGAAATTTTAGATTGGATTCCAAGGGACAGGAAAAGACCCAGAAAAAGACCACATGGGAGATGGGTGGATGAAATTCGTAAATATGCGGGAGTGACATGGAGGAGACTGGCACAAGACAGACCGTTGTGGAGGAAACTTGGGGAGACCTTCGTCCAGCAGTGGATTGATAATGGTTGACAATGATGATGATGATGATGATGACATTTTTTTACGAGTTTGATTTACACTGGTGCGCAAAAATTAAGGACGAAGAGGAGAAATTAGCATAACAGCGGAACGAGCAGGCAAAACGGACCGAAAGAACACTCAGGAGATAGACTATGGTCCGGTACGTAAAAGCATGCGCATATATGCAGTATGAAGTAGGGAGGGGGGAGTCGGAAGGGGTGGGAGTCGGAAGGGTATAAAGCACACGGGCGGTGTACGCTCAGCAATTCGGTGAAAGCTATTGCACGGTGTACAACGGTTTGAACGAGGTCGAGTTGCTGCCACCGTGTGATAGGGCCAATAGGCAATCCAGTAGACGACATCTGGATGACTTTACCCGAGGTCGCGTCTTTGGGAAGTTGGAAGAAGGTCCAAGTGTGGCCGAGGAGTTCGGGATCGCTCACAGCATCGTTTCACGAGCTCGGAGAGCATTTCAAACGACAGTAACAGCTGTCCGAGAGTTTAGCAGTGGTCGTCCACGAGCAACCATGGCGGCGGACGACCGGTATATTGTCCTACAGGCGAGAAGAGACAGACGGCAGATAGCGGGAGAAATAGCAAGGCACATGCAACAGACAACTGGACGTCCGGTATCGCGTTTTACCGTGGCCAGGAGGCTGCACAAAGGTGGTCTATTTGCACGACGACCAGTGCGGTGTGTGCCTGCTCATCGGAGACTGCGGTTTCTGTGGTGCCAGGAACACAAGAACTGGACACATCAGCAATGGGATCGATTTCTCTTTACGGATGAGAGCCGATTTAGTCTGACCAGCGATTTTGGAAGTATACACATCTGGAGAGAGCAGGGAACACGCAATCACACCAACATCATCGAAAGGGGCCGTTTGGAGGTGGCGGAGTTCTCGTTTGGGGCGGTATCATGCTTGGTAGCCATACTGACTTCCACATCTTCCAAGGAGGTTCACTCACTGGTGTCCGCTATTGTACCGAGGTTCTCCAGCCTCACGTGCATCTGTTTAGAGGTGCTGTGGGTCCTGAGTTCCTCTTCATGGACGACAACGCTACACCTCATCGTACAGTGGCTGTCGCAGAGTCACTGTACGATGGATTGGCCCGCAAGGTCCCCGAACCTAATCAAATTGAACACGTGTGGGACCTTTTCGGAAGACGCTTGGCAGCACGTCGCCAGCCGCCAGCAACGATTCCGAAGCTGCGATTGGCGCTACAAGAGGAATGGGCCGCGATGCCTCAATAGCTTCTTGACAACCTCGTCCTCAGCATGGACAGACGTTTTAAATCCTGTAACGCAGTCAGGGGTGATCATATTTTTCTTGGCAGCCGCCTGTCACATGAACGTTTCTGACTTCTGTCCAGTTGTGCTTGAAGCTACCTTTTCAATAAAGTGCCTTTGTGTCCTTTGGATTCCTTGTTTAGACGGTTTTGCTCACTTGTCCCATATTCTTACATCTTGGGGATCTTATGGTATGATTTGAGTCGATGTGGAGCACTTCTGCACGACGCTACATTCGAAAAACCGTCTCGTCCTTAATTTTTGCACGCCAGTGTATAAACACTCTATATATATACTCTCTCTCGCTATATATATGTATGTATGTACATAGGCGTAACAACTGGGGAGGGGGTCAGGACCCCTCCAGATTTTCAGTCGGATATCCCCAATGTAAAGGACCCTCCCACCCCCCAAATTTTTCGGAAATATAATGATATATTGCACACTTTTTTATGATGTGAACCAACTAAATTTAATAATAAGACTGATTTTTCGTAGAATGAAAACACGTATTATGTGTACTTAATAAAACAGCGATATGGATTCCTAATAAGCAAAGTCAGCTGTACAACTTTGTAATTTATATTTCTTCCCTATTTATCATAGGTTTACAGCTGTGTTTGCTAAGTTCCACAACTCACCAACGGAGGCGCTTATGTCGTGCACGTTAGATTGCGCCTCAGCAACTGCTTTGCTTCTGCGTGTGTGTATGTTTAGGAAGGGGGTTCCCAAACCATCTTATACAGTATGTGTATTATACACTGGCGTGCAAAAATTAAGGACGAGACGGTTTTTCGAATGTAACGTCATGCAAAAGTGCTCCACATTGACTCGAATCATAGCATAAGATCTCCAAGATGTAAGAAAATGGAACAAGTGAACAAAACCGTCCAAACAAGGAATCCAAAGGATACAAAGGCACTTTATTGAAAAGGTAGCTTCGAGCACAACTGGACAGAAGACAGAAACGTCCATGTGACAGGCGGCTGCCAAGAAAAATCCAGTTTTTAGTAGGGGAAATGATCACCCCTGACTGCGTTGCAAGATTTACAACGTCTGTCCATGCTGAGGACGAGGTTGTCGAGGAGCTGTTGACGCATCGCGGCCCATTCCTCTTGTAGCGCCAATCGCAGATGCGTAATCGTTGCTGGCGGCTGGTGACGTGCTGCCAAGCGTCTCCCGAGAAGGTCCCACACGTGTTCGATCGGATTTAGGTCCGGGGACCTAGCGTGCCAATCCATGAGTTGAACATCTTCACTCTCGAACAGCTTTGCGACAGCCACTGTACGATGAGGTGTAACGTTGTCGTCCATAAAGAGGAACTCAGGAACCCACAGCACCTCCAAACAGACGCACGTGAGGCCGGAGAACCTCGGTACAATAGCGGATACCAGTGACTGAACCTACTTGGAAGATGTGGAGTTCAGTACGGCTACCAAGCATGATACCGCTCCAAACGAGAACTCCGCCACCTCCAAACCGGTCCCTTTCGATGATGTTGGAGGTGTGATTGCGTGCTCCCTGCTCTCTAAAGATGTGTATACTTCCAGAATCACTGGTCAGACTAAATCGGCTCTCATCCGTAAAGAGAAATCGACCCCATTGCTGATGTGCCCAGTCCTTGTGTTCCTGGCACCACAGAAGCCGCCGTCTCCAATGAGCAGGCGTTAATGGCACAGACCGTACTGGTCGTCGTGCAAATAGACCACCATTGTGCAGCCTCCTGGTCACGGTAAAACGCGATAACGGACGTCCATTTGTCTGTTGCATGTGCCTTGCGATTTCTCCCGCTGTCTGCCGTCTGTCTCTTCTCTCCTGGTTGCTCGTGGACGACCTGTGCTAAACTCTCGGACAGCTGTTCTTGTCGTTTGAAATGTTCGTGAAACGATGCTGTGAGCGATCCCGAACTCCTCGGCCACACTAGTCACACTTGGACCTTTTTCCAACTTCCCAATGACGCGACCTCGGGTAAAGTCATCCAGATGTCGTCTACTGGATTGCTTGTTGGCCATATCACACGGTGGCAGCAGCAAATCGACGTCGTTCAAACCGATGTACACCGTACAATAGCTTTCACCGAATTGCTGAGCGTACACTGCCAGTGTGCTTTATACCCTTCCGACCCCCTACTTCATGCTGCATATATGCGCATGCCCTACCGCACCGGACGCTAGTCTATCTCCTGAATGGTCTTTCGGTCCGTTCTGCCTGCTCGTTCCGCTGTTATGCTAATTTCTCCTCTTCGTCTTTAATTTTTGCACACCAGTGTATATAGAGTGCTGATTCTCTTGGTAACTAGCACAGGAGCCTTGTAGTTGTGAAAATGAGATCTTGAAACCTAACACAGTGTGATGTATACTCTTGATATACGATGCTATACTGCTGATATTACTTGCTAGGATATATTAACAGTATAGTGTGCACATTGGCTATTTTTCTCTCATTTTGTGTCCCTCTGCAGTTAAATATTATATGTGATAAAATGATCGGTTATTTCATTCCTATTGTTCATATACACTGAAGTTCCAAAAGTTATGGGATATGTTTCTAGTATCGTGTAGGACCTACTCTAGCCCGGTGAAGTGCAGCAACTCGATATTACATCGATTCCACAAGTGGCCGGAAGACTTCTGGATAGCTGTTGAGCCATGCCATCTGAATAGCCACCCACAGTTACCTGGTATTTGTAGGGCGGGATCTTGGTTGCAAATGGACTTTTCCCACACGTCCCATAAGTGCTCTATTGGATTCATGTCGGGCGAACGTGGTGGCCACACCATCCGTCGGAACTATCCAGAATGCTCCTCGAACCAATTTTGGACAACTTCGGCCAGATGACATGATGCATTGTCCACCTGGAAAATCCCATCAATGTTAGAGGTACATGAAGTCCCTGAAGGACTGGAAACGGTCACCCAGCAGAGCAACAAAGTGATTACCGGTTAATTACATTTTTACGAGGACCAAAGAACCCAAACCGTGCCACGTAAAGACACCTCACACATGTATGTGGAACCACCACCAGCTTGCATCGTGCTTTCTTGACAGCTTGGGTCCATATCCTCACGAGGTCTGCGCCAAATACGGACCCTACATTAGCTTGTAACAACTGGTAGCGTGACTCATCGGACCACGCCACCTGTTTCCAATCTTCCAGGGTACAATTACCGTGTTCACGAGCCCAAGTGAGGCACTGGGTGTCCGATGTCGTGGTGTTAACAAAGGCACTCTGGTCGGTCTTCTGCTCTCATACCCCATGGACGCTAACTTACGTTGCACTGACTGATGGATATGTCTCTGGTACCCCCTGCATTGAACGTGGATGTTTTTTGAGCTAGTGTCACTTCTCTGTTAGCATGGACAATCCTGGTCAGAAGCCGCCAGTCACTGTCAATCAGCACCCGTGGTCGGCCACTGCGCCGTCCATTTTGGGTGGTAATGCCTTCCATGAGGTATTCTCGGTACTCACGTGACACCGTGGATCGAGGAATGTTGAATGTTCGTACAACTTTGGAAATTGAATGTTCGTACAACTTCGGAAATTGAATGTCCCATCCGTCTGGCTTCCACTACCATGCTTCGTTCAAACTCCGATATTTCACGTCGGCTTGCCATAATTCTAATGGCGGTTGCTGAACCTGATCCTGACTCACGAGATTACACCTCGCAACTGAAAAAAAATGGTGGCATGTATCGAAGCCTATTTACGACGGCAGTGCCAGAATGATTGGAAAGCTACTTTTTAAAAGTATCTAGCTTCTGCTAGAAGTACATTCATGAAAAGGTAGCTTGCTACAGCTACTACTACTTTTCTGAAAAGTAGCTAGCCACAGTACTTTTTTAAAGCAGCAACTTTTACTACTTTTAACTACTTTTTTACCTTTAAGGTTAAATTACAGGTACAAGTTCTAACCGTGATACTGATATGTACATTCTTACATATTACACAAAAGGCAAAATACCAAGCTGACTTACACAAGTAATTTATCTTTGAATTTGCCTATTAGCTGGAGTCGCCATATGTAACACATTCTGACATACTGATACAGAACCTGCACATTTCTGAGGGTCAAAATATGTAGAAATGTCGATAGGGACGTGTATCTTTTGGACATTAGATGTTAAGTCCTTCATCATCGTTTTTCGGAGGTGAGAGGGTTAAGGAAAAGCAGGAGCAATTCCCGGTGCTGTAAAACGTAGCCTGTCCCTAATTTGGGGTCACTGATTAGTGGGGCAGTGCACTAGTCCTGGAAGACAAACAAAAGACCCATGCGTCCTGAAGTTTCAAACCTGGCACATCTCCGACGAATTGTCAGAACTTCGTCGTTTGGACAGTTTAATCCTCGTCTGGCTTTTATAGTTTTCTATACATACGCATGCATCTTGTCTACAAAGACGCCCCAGAGGTCAAGTGGTTGAAGGCGCGGACTTCGTAGCATTCGCCCAAGAAAGGCTGGATCTTGTGTCCTGAGTGAGGAATGGGTTGGTGGTTTTTTTGTTTCATGTCACTGTGTGACTCTCTCACCTCCCTGGAACAAGTGGCTCTAAGTGGAAAAAGTCGACTGCATTTAGCCCTTAGATTTGTTCATGGCTGTTGTTAAATTCCGAAACAAACGCAAGCGCTGCATTTGCACAATGAATTTTAATAGGTATGTTGTATTTCAAAGTGCAATGTGTATTAGATGTATATTTCTGAACAAAATGGAAAATGAGAAGATAATAATTTCTTCCTTGTCCTACAAGAAATAAAATAAAGCATCAGTACACAGTGATGCTTTATTTGAAACAGCTTGTAGGTTGAAGAACAATTTTATCCACATATATTGAGAGGAAATATTTGCCTCCACATTCCCACAAATGTGCATCTGGCTATGGTTCTCAACATTTATGTTATGTGATCTTGTTAAATGGTAAATACACACTTCTCGACATTGAAATTGCTCCACCCGAAACGAGTAAGGATAGAATGGTGAAATTGAGCATGCAAAGAGGAATACATAAGCGTTTACCTTGATATTATTTTCAGCCACGTACAGTATTAATCAGATGAGATAATGCAGCACAATGGGTCATCATCATCATCATCATTGTCAACCATTATCAATCCACTGCTGGACGAAGGTCTCCCCAAGTTTCCTCCACAGCGGTCTGTCTTGTGCCAGTCTCCTCCATGTCACCCCTGCATACTTTCGAATTTCATCCACCCATCTCCCATGTGGTCTTCTTCTGGGTCTTTCCCTGTCCCTTGGAATCCAATTTAAAATTTCGGCTGTCCATCGATGGTCTGTCCTTCTGGCAGTATGTCCAGTCCATTACACCTCAGTAAGTGGTTGCACCGCCTCGAACGGCAATACGGCGGGGGTAATGATCATACAGTCGACGGATAGCGTCCTGTGGAATGGAACTAAAGCACGGTTGACTTGCTCCCATAATTCATCGAGATCGTGTTGACTTTCATCAATTCACGGTTGACGTGCTCCCATAATTCATTGAGATCGTGTTGACTTTCTTCAATTCACCGTTGACTTGCTCCCATAATTCATCGAGATCGTGTTGACTTTCATCAATTCACGGTTGACTTGCTCCCATAATTCATCGAGATCGTGTTGACTTTCATCAATTCACAGTTGACTTGCTCCCATAATTCATCGGGATCGTGTTGACTTTCATCAATTCACGGTAAACTTGCTCCCATAATTCATCGAGATCGTGTTGACTTTCATCAATTCACGGTTGACTTGCTCCCATAATTCATCGAGATCGTGTTGACTTTCATCAATTCACGGTTGACTTGCTCCCATAATTCATCGAGATCGTGCGCAGGCCGATTCGATTACAGACGACGCCCAAATGTAGTCCTACAGATTTTCGATTGGGGATAAATCGGGCGACCTTGCCTGCCATGACATTGTTTGAACATATTGCAAACATTGTCTGGAAACCCGACGGGTGTGTTCAAGGGCGTTTTCTTGCTGGAAGATATGGTGCTGTAGGCCATTCGGAAACGGTATCAAAATTGGCTGCAGAACCTCGCTCGCGTATTGTGCAGCTGTCAGTGTGCTCGTGACGCGGACAAGAAGTGACCTGCAGTCATGCGCAATAGCACCCCATACCATGATGCCTGCCTGACGGACGGTGTAGCGTCGCGAACGAAAACTGGGTCCGTCTGCTCGCCAGGGTGTCGACATACACGAATCTGTGCCTGGCGACGCCGATCATCAGCATCCAGACAGAAGAAGCGTTCATCGCTAAAGACCACAGTGGTCCATTGGTGACCGCCATTCGCATGGTTACGACACAAAGCCAGACAAGCGCTGCTATGGCTGGTCGTCAATGTCGGTCGATGTAACGCTTGCCTACTGCGCAGGTTTGCCACATGTAACCTTCGGTTTACTGTTCGGGTCGTTATGGTGATGTCCATGGCCGATGACAAAGCACGTCGAATATCGGCTGCAGTGATTTCTGGCGACGAACGAGAGTGTCGAACAATCCGACGTGTTGACGTCTGTCGGACCGTACCACTGTCGCCTTGACGCACGTACAAATCTTCCTGGAGCTACTGGTGCCAACAGTTCGTGCATTCCTTTTCACATGAGCAGCGATACGACGTGTAGATCAGCCCGTTTCACACAGGCCTACAATTCTTCCTCCCTGAAACGCATCCAAAGGGATATAAACCTGCCGGCTGCGTGTAACCGGCATTTTCGGCCTTCGCTGAGCAGTTTCCCAGCACAAACAACAAATCTTCCACCTGCGACCACACATTAAACCCTGTTGCTGCTGGCGTCTTTATTTCAAGAGCGTATGAGGTCATCGGCTCCAGTTTAATATCATTTGCATATCTCGATTGGGTACACCCGCCCTGCGATTTGCATGTTTGTAGCACACTTCCTTCTGAGCGGAGCAATTTCAATGTCGAGGAGTGTATATTCAACAGCCTAGAAATGGTATAAGTAGAACAAAAAAATGACATCGAATTTTCATTTGTAATGAGCACGTCTTTTCGTCGATAATAAAATTTTTCAAAGTAATTAATAGCCAATGGAACCGGTTGGGAAAAAAATCAACCAGATTTCAATAGTCGATAAAAACATCCGGAAATGAGAACATCTAAGCATTCATACTAACAGATGGAAAGCATGTCACACAAATTGCCGACAAAAAGTTTTCTTATAACAGAAGAAAGGTATCAGATACGAAAAGATTTTCAAATCGAACAGTTAGTAAAAGGTGTATAGAGAAAACATGATATAAATCTACTCCCCCTGACGGATTGATTTTGCATACTGAAAAAGCTGATAATATGCAAATAGTTTTCTTAGCAAACGCTCCTCTAAGGAAAAAGACTTTTTGAAATACGTCTCTTGCAAGCAAAAGTAGCGAGAAAAGAGTTTTGACATTTACGCTGTCTGATAGGAAAGCTGGCTATGTATTACACGGTAGAGTCACATTGCCGCCCCGGTGGCGCAGTGGTCTAAGGCGTTGGCCTCTGATCATTCGTCGGAACGGGGTCCGGGTTCGAATCCCGGTGAGGCATGGATGTTGTGTTTGTCTTACGGCACTGGCTCTCTCCCTTCCCTGGAACCAGTGACCCTAAATTAGGGACGGGCGACTGCTTATAGCCCATTGAGTTGCTCACGGTGGTCGTTAAACCTCCAATCAAAAAAAAAAAAAAGATTCACATTATCGTGAATACCAGCTAATATCCAGAGTAACCGCAATGTGCAGCGCGAACAGCAGCTGGACGGGATGGGAATGACTCAATTAGGTGCTGGAAGGTGTTCACAGGTATGTGGAGCCATACTGACTGCAGTGCATATGACAGCTGCTGGAGGATCATAGAGCGAACAGCACGATTGAGGTGGTCCCACAAATGCTCAATTGGGTTTAAGTCTGGGGAATCAGGGGAGCATAGAAGAACTTTGAAGTCTTCGTCGTGCTCTTCCAACAACTCTCGGACATTTCTAGCTGTGTAACACGTCGCATTGTTGTGCTGGAAGATCCCATCCGCCCCAAGGAAGACAATCAGCATGTATGGGTGTACGTGGTGTGCAAGGATGGATTCATAACAAATTCGGTCCATACTTCCTTCCACAGGTATGAGTGGACCCAGAGAACGCCACGAAAACATTCCCCAGACCATAACACAGCCCCCACAAGCTTGTGTTCTTCTACCAATGGTTGAAGAGTGTTTGTTGTCCGATGTTTCTCGCCTTATACGCCAACGTCCATCCGTTCGATGGAGCAGAAAACGTGACTCATCGGAGAAGCCAATCAGCGGAAGTCCAATTCCGATACTGCCCTGCAAATGTAAGCTTTTCCTGCCGATGCACTTTCATTAGCATAGGTGCAGTGACCATACGTCTTCATCGGAGCTCTATACGTAGCAGGGTTCGCTAAACTGTCGTTTTAGACACACTTCCCGTAAACCCCTAGTCAATGCGGCCAGTGAGTTGCTCAACTGTAGCGTGTCGATGGGTCCTCACGTACCTTCGCAGTCGACGTTCACCTCTCACATCAATGGCAAGTGGTTCTCCGCAGTTTTCACGTCGCTTATTCGTAATGATGCCATTTCTCTAATCACGATATACTTTAACCACAGCAGCACGCAAACAGTTCACGAATTGCGCTGTTTCAGAAATACTGCCACCCTTGTCCCGAAAGCCGATAATCATCCCTTTTTGCATATGTGATAAATTGCTCCTTTTATCCATGACAGCAACGAGTCATGTGTTTTCAGAATGCCTACAGTACACCTTATATACCCTCCAAGCCAGCTCACGACACATGCATAGGCGCCCACTTCTGAAAATTTCGAGGGGTCCTGAAATTCAAAAGGCAGGTACGGTTTCCAGTGTTGAAATTTTAGGTGTTTAAATGAACCTTGTCTTAAATGTAAACGCAAACAAACCGATATATGATATTCTGCAATATACGCGCAGGAGCTTCTATAATTGTTATTGTTAGCATTTAGCGTATAACGCAGCATATGTCACAGTGAAATTTCTGGTTTGATCGACAAGTGTAACTTGGAAATCTCCAACCCCACCCAGCCATCGTTCATCTTGCAGTACATGTGAAGCGGTTGTTATCGATTTGGCGTATTCCCCCTGCGTGGATTGATTGGTGTTACTATCGGTGACTGCTTATACAGTATGTATTAAAAGCAAGGGAGAAAAAGAAGCATCAACAGAACTATGTAAAAAAAATAATAATAACTGCAACAAAAACAAAAAAAAACCCCTTTAAAATTGCCCTTTTAGCGAGAAAAGATCATTCGCAGTCTCGCCGTGTGATTTCTGCTCTCGGACGGCCATTCATTACTCCCGCTCTGACATTTATGGCTTTTTGACCCTACCGAAGCTCATTGCGTGCATGGTGAGCTGCTGAGAACTTACTGATGTGCAAGGAACTTGATTGCGAAAAAAATCGGTTGCTTTGAACAATTAGGAAGGTAGGGTACAAACCACATCCAGATTTCTCGTTTGCTTGGCTGTCTTATTTCTTAAGTGTTTATTTGGTATCGGTGGTTAAAACACGATTTTTTAAAGATATGATTTTTTTTATAGAAACCAAATATTTGCGCTATATTCCGATTATCTTATTTAATTTTATGCAAAGTGGAACTAAATATTTAAGTATGAACCCAGTACATATAACAAACATTCGGAGAAATACGGAGCCCCCCCTCCCAAATGATTTCAAGGGATGCTCAAGCCCCTGAGCACCCCCGTAGTTGGCGCCAGTGGACACGTGCCTTCTTTCATTGCTACGCGCTGTTGACGTCAAAAGTAGGAGGTGGTCACGAAAATGTAACTCGACTATGTATTTAAAGTGGATATGTTCATCATTGTTATCGTAGGGCCGCGCGTGGCCTAGTGAGCAACGTTCGTGAGTGCCACGAAAAGGACCCCAGGTTCGATCCCATGCAGGTACGAACGCTCGATCCACTAAATATCCACCGTGCGTCGGATGTGCACGTTAGGCCGTCGGACCCCGGGTACTAGCACCCCGGTAATAAATAAGGGCGTCTTCCTCCCCCTTTCTACTTCGCTTCCGTGTCACTTTCGTATCGGGCACTCTAGCCTAAACCTTCTAGCTTCCTATTTCTAAGGGTTGTTTAAGACCTGAGGTCAGACACTCCCTAAAATCCTCTACATATGATGATGATCATTGTTATCGTAGCAAATCTCATACAATTAAAAAAGAAAATTTTTCATGCGCTTCTTAGAAGTGGAGATACAGCAACAAACATGAGCGCACGAACACTACCTAGCCTCCCCGGTGGCGCAGTGGTCTAAGCGATGGCCTCTGATCATTCGTCCGAAAGGAGTCCGGGTTCGAATCCCGGTGAGGCATGGATGTTGTGTTTGTCTTACGGCACTGGCTCTCTCCCTTCCATGGAACCAGTGACCCTAAATAAGGGACGGGCGACTGCTTATAGTCCATTGAGTTGCTCACGGTGGTCGTTAAACCTTCAATCAAAAAAAAAAAAAAAAAAAGAAAAAGAACACTACCTAGCGACAGAACTGTGAACAAGGAAAAAATCCTCTCAAGTACATACAGGCAAAATGTTCCGTAAGGTAAAATGCATACGGCGTTAAAAGAATTTTTTAATCTGACATTTAGAAGCAGAGATATGGAAAATAAAAATTTGCATTTGCATCCCTAGCAGGGCCCGACTTACACAGAATTGGGCCCTAGGCACAACCCAAAACGAGGCCCCCTCCACTCGACATTTACTTTACGGAGTCGAGTAGGTAGTGTGACCATTTTGGGCGACTGAATTACAATCCAGCGTAATAATTTAATAAACACAATACATTTATAAGACTGACATTAAATTACGGTAGTACCTGGTAAAAATATTGTTTTCTCCCCGATTTTTATGCTGTCCTACTGATTTGCATCTGAAAAGACTTGAACCTTCATCAATGAAAGTTGTGTGTGACAAAGCCATATGAAGGGTAAAATTCAATTGGAAATTGGATTTTTTGCCAGGTGTGTCTAAACTATACTATTACCATATTAACCAGGGGTGTATTTAAGAGAGAGGTCGGGGGAAGGGGGAATTTAAACCCTGCCCGAATTAAGTACAAAGATTTTTCAAATATAACTTTTGGGAGCTAAAATGTCAAAATGTTTAAAAATTGCTGCAGAACCATGCAGTATTTGAAATTGAAGTATATAGTTGATCTTAGTAAGCCATAACTACAAACATACACATACTGCTAGTTTTTATTACACAACACGACAATTTTTTGTTTAATCTCACACAAAAACCGGCCCCAAATTATCTGGAAAATGTTACTGATATTAACTAGAAATATCACCTATTATATTGCCAGTACTTGCTTGTGTTTTGCCAGAGATTTATATATAGTTACTCCACATCACATCTACCTACGTATAAATATTTTGAAAAAGGGAAAGCTGTTTTGTTTTGTTTTAAACCAAGATTTTTGGGGCCCTTTCAATTTGAGGGCCCTAGGCATGTGCCTTGCGTGCTTAGGCGTAAATCAGGCCCTGATCCCTACTGCGAAAATTCGATATCATTTTGAGCAAGAATAAACACAAAATGCTTTTGTACTAAGTAGCATCTGACAGTTGGGTTTTTTTTCTGTCGGATTTTCAAATACAGAGAACTTACTGCAAATATACTGTAACCGGGAAGATGTGAACTTAACGCCCTGTAGTGACATTCTTGTGCGTTAAGAAAATTTCGAAATTATATGCGAAACGTATCGCACCAGAAATGCTCTCTGACAAAAAAGTTTTAAAATCGGACTTTTAAAAGTACACATATGGACAAAATAAATTATATACATTCGAGCCACATTATTATGACCACCACCTACTTTCGACGTCAACAGCGTAGCCAATGAAATGTAGCCAATGAAAGAAGGCACGCGTTGTGATTTGGCTTGGAAGATATATAAGGCGTGCTGAATATGCAATCTGAAAACATATCACTCGTTGCTGTCATGGATAAAAGGAGCGATTTATCAGATTTTCAAAACGGATTGATTATCGACTTTCAGGCCAAGGGTGGCAGTATTTCTGAAACAGCGCAGTTTGTGAACTGTTCACATGCGGCTGTGGTTAAAGTGTATCGTGATTGGAGTGAGAAATGGACCCATTGGAATAAGCGACGTGGAAACCGTGGAGCACCACGTGTCATTGATGTGAGAGGTGAACGTCGACTGCGAAGGTGCGTGAGGGCCGATCGACACACAACAGTGGAGCAACTCATTGGCCGAATGAACCAGGGGGCTACCGGAAGTGAGTCTAAAACGAAAGTCCAGTGAACCCTGCTGCCTATGGGGCTCCGATGTAGATGGATGGTCACTGCATCTATGCTAATGAAAGTGCATCGGCAAAAAAGGCTTACATTTGCAAGGCAGTATCGGAATTGGACTCCGCTGATTGCCTTCTCCGACGAGCCATGTTTTCTGCTTCATTGAACGGATGGACGTTGGTGCATAAGGCGAGAAACATCGGAGAACAAACACACTTCAACCATTGGCGGAAGAACACAAGCTTGTGGGTGCAGTGTTATGGTCTGGGGAATGTTTTCGGGACTTTCTCTTGGTCCACTCAAACCTGTGGAAGGCTCTATGGATTATATTTGTTATGAATCCATATTTGCAGATCACGTACACCCATATGTGCTGATTGTTTTCCCTGGGACGGATGGGATCTTCCAGCACGACAATGCGTCGTGTCACACAGCTAGAAATGCCCGAGAATGGTTGGAAGAGCATGGTGAAGACTTCAAAGTACTTCCCTGGCCCCCTAATTTCCCACACTTAAACCCAATTGAGCATCTGTGGGACCAACTCCATCGTGTTGTTCGCTCTATGGATCCTCCACCACGCACCCTCCAGCAGCTGTCAGATGCACTGCAGTCAGCTTGGCTACACATACCTGTGAACACCTTCCAGCACCTAATTGAGTCACTTCCTGCCCGTTTTAGCTGCTGTCCGCGCTACACACTACGGTTACTCTGGATATTATCTGGTGGTCACAATAATGTGACTCGACCGTGCATATGTTGCCGTAAAAACCGGGTCCGGTATTTCGCGAAATTACTAATAAGAACGCGAAGTGTTCACGAGCATTGGTAACTTAGGTTTTTACTTGTAACATCTTGAAATGACTAACATCCTCAGTAAAATTCAGAATAAAAAGTTAACATCGGGTATTTACTTCATTTTTTTTGCCAAAACTCGTTCTCACCAGACGTGGAACAGTAAAAATCCGAAATGATTATAATAAATAGGAACTCGTATGGTAAAAATAAAGTACACTGAATAAAATGCAGAACATTATTGATTTGAAAATCACGAAATAAGATCACTCAATGAAATAGAGAAAAATTATTTGTTGGAAAATCATAAAATAAGTTACAATTTACTTGTTATTACATGCCCCACCATTGTGGCATTAGGAGTTACACATAACATTATTCTTTTCATTTCCAATACATCAAAACTATTCAGGCGTTTGTATTGCAACTAAGTTGTTTTGGGATGCTAATTTTGCTTCTTTAATTTCGTTTAACAATTCTTCGTATTGCTCTCTAGTTAAAATAGTGTACTTTGAAAGCTTCGCATAATAACTAATTAATAAATCGTTCATAAATTTCTCCCGCACAACAAGCGAACAATGATTCATTTTGAAACACTAACACAAGTTTTAAACTGAAAAAAAGTTTCTAAGAGATGACTAAAAGTTTGTAGGGGATGACTCTTTCGTAGAGCTAAGATTGTAGTGCTCAGACGATAGTTATCAAAGACCTCTAAGATACATAGACTGGAAGTTCTTGTGTAAATGAGTGGCAGCAGCTGGTGACATTTTGATAGCAGAACTTGTACGGCAAAACGGCATGTTTCCTATGTCAACAACGTTAATTAAGCTCTTTTACCTGTAAGAAATTTTGCGTTGTTATAATACTGCGTGGTAATTTTTTTTTATTTATTTTTTTTTTTTTTGAATGGGGTATAAATTAGACATTGCACCTTTTAACATCCGATTGAAGAAAACATCATTCACAGTTAACATTATTTTGCGTACATTATCATATTCTCTTCATTTTAATAAAGCAGATCTCTGTAAAACATCACTAAACTTAGATTATCATACACACAACTTTAAAAACTATGAAATTACACGGCGGTTTTACCTACAGAATGAGAAAAACACATGTACTTACGCTGACGCCCCAGAAGAAAGCCGAAATGTTTTCTAAATTCTAAATACCTGGAAGTAGCCGTAACGCCCTAAACATTGATAAATCAACTAATAATGTATTTAAGAACAGTATATCAATGAAAAATATAATGAAGAAGGGCAAATTTATTAATATTAAAAGCAAATTGCCAACTTCATGCCTCGCACAGAATTTTCCCACGACGTTTCGCTGGCTTCACTTAGATTGCTTGAGCCAAAGGAGAGGGCTTTCTTCCCTTATTCCTACATCCATGGACAGGCTACACTTGTTTAAATACGTTTTATTTTAAAAATTAACATGAATATTTAAAGAAATATTTTTACTAACCCACGTTTGATGTTTATGTCACATCGTGGACTGAAACATTGGTTAGTAAAAATAGATCGCTCAGAATTATTGATTTCGCCTTAAAGAAGGAAAGGAAACTCCCACTACAATGAACTGTTTATTGCATTTATAAAGTAGTTTCTTGCATTTATAAAGTTATTGTTTCTTGCATTTATTAAAGTAGATAGGAATTGTGTATTAAAGCAGCACTTCTTGTGCTTCATACAATTACACGCGCAATTATAGAGTTATCGCGCGAAGCATTAGGGATGCTGCCTTAATACGCAAGCACCATTGTTAATTTATTAAGAGTACGATTCATGCCCGCGGATGGCAAGGCCCTCCAAATTGTTTGTGCCCAGGGCCCCACTGGTCTTAAGTCGGGCTCTGCCCGCACTAAATGGCAATCATCAGATTTTGGCTTGGCTTCAATTCCAGTTAGCACGTCTTACAGCATTTACCCACTTCCCCGAAGTATCACAATTATTATGAGGAAGCCTATGAAATGAAAGCGGCTGCTGGCCAATTGTTTGTCCGTTGATACCTCCGTACGCTACTCAAGCTGTAACCGTTTAAAAATTTGTTTCTAAAATACTTTACGACATATACATACTAGTTGAAAATACTCCAAATACGTGGCGACAGGTAAATAAATAAATACATCGCTCTTAACCACGTTCTAGAAACACACAGCAACCGAAAAATTGTTTTTCAGCAGCGGCTGTGGAAATGAACCAACAGAACTCTCGATATCTAGCCGAGTGCGTTACATATACGCCACGGTGACCAACAATCTACGGTGCTATGTGTATTTTTAAGTCAGCTTCTGACATCATAAATCCGTAAGATGGGTTCAGCTACTGAGACGTCTCCATCTGGTGGGCATTAACGGTACTAGCTATATATATATATATATATATATATATATACATACACTGACGGAAAAAAATCCCAACACCAAGAACGGGTTGTGTTAGATAAACGACAGTTGGTAGGCGGTGAGAGTACATCTTTGAGATGACGTCTATGCAAATTTCGCGCTCGGCGCATACGTGTGGCGCTAGTAGCGCTCCTCGGAACATGCAAAGCAGGTTTGCTGTAAATACGCGCTGTAACGTTCGTGAGCGTTAGTTATCGTTGAGATTCGACGTAGGGTGTTGATGTTAGTCAAGAATGCCTTTAAGAAGACGAAGAAGCCATTATCAATAGCTCACGGAGTTTGAACGAGGTCGTGTAATAGGGCTACGAGAAGGTGGATTTGTTCCCGCAATATTGCAGAACCACTTGGCAGGAATGTAGCCACTGTGCATGATTGTTGGCAGCGGTGGTCAAGGGAAGGTACTGCCTCTAGAAGACCGGGTTCCGGCCGGCCACGTGGCACTACTGAGAGGGAAGACCGCCGTGTATGGCGTATGGCCGTGGCGCATCGTACTGCGTTTCCGGCAGCAATTCGAACTGCAGTTGCCCCCACAGTGACACAACGAACTGTTACAAATCGGTTACTTGAAGGACAGCTCCGAGCCAGACGCCCTGTAGCGTGCATTCCACTTACTCCAAACCCCTGCCGTTTGCGACGTCAGTGGTGTCAAGCTAGAGTTCATTGGAGGACGGAGTGGAGATCTATTTTGTTTTCTGATGAAAGCCGGTTCTGCCTGGGTGCCAGTGATGGCCGTGTGTAGGTTAGAAGGAGGCCAGGTGAGCGCCTGCAACCAACCTGTCTGCGGCCGAGACACACTGGACCTACACCTGGAGTTATGGTCTCGGGAGCAATTTCCTATGACAGCAGGAACACTCTCGTGGCTATCCCACGCACCCTGACGGCACAGTTTTACGTCGGTCTGGTGATTCAACCTGTTGTGCTGCCATTCATGAACAGCATTCCAAGGGGTGTTTTCTAACAGGATAACGCTC
Source organism: Macrothele yani (assembly GCA_039090855.1). Classification (NCBI taxonomy): domain Eukaryota; kingdom Metazoa; phylum Arthropoda; class Arachnida; order Araneae; family Macrothelidae; genus Macrothele; species Macrothele yani. Next base: position 141,147,943 of record CM077009.1, on the reverse strand, counting down.
GCCCACATACCGCTGTTGTAACCCAACATGCTCTACAGAGTGTCGACATGTTGCCGTGGCCTGCTAGATCACCAGATCTTTCACCTATCTAGCACGTATGGGACATCATTGGACCACAACTCCAGCGTCACCCCCAACCAGCATTAACCGTCCCTGTATTGACCGACCAAGTGTAACAGGCATGGAACTCCATCCCACAAACTGACATCGAGCACCTGTACGACACAATGCATGAACGTTTGCATGCTTGCATTCAACATTTTGGGGGTTACACCGGTTATTAATGTACCAGCATTTCACATTTAAAATGGCTCTTCTCGCGCTTACATTACGCTGTGATCTTGAAACCTTAATCGATTAAATATGTTACGTATACAAATGTATTACCGCCATTTCATTCCTGTACAACTATTTTTTCGCGGTGTTGGGATTTTTTTTCCGTCAGTGTATTATAGCAATTAAATCAAAGGGCGAGCGGCAGCTGAAAAGCAATTTTTCGGTTGCTGTGTGTTTCTGTAACGTGGTTAAGAGCGATGTATTTATTTATATACATACTACTTATAAAAACAAAAATAATAAATCTTACAGGTTATATATATAAAAAAAATAGATATAACTGATATAAACACGTGAACGTTTTTTTTTTATTTGAGGTTTAACGACCACCATGAGGAACTCAATGGGCTATAAGCAGTCACCCGTCCCTAATGTAGGGTCACTGTTTCCAGGGAAGGGAGAGAATCAGTTCCGCAAGGGAAACAACATCCATGCCTCACCGGGATTCGAACCCGGACCTTTTTCGGACGAATGATTAGCGGCCATTGCTTAGCCTACTGTACCACCGGGACGGCTGAACGCCTTTAATTAAGCTGATCAGAAGTCTCCAAGTGTTGAGGACAGTCCTCGAATTTAATTTACTATCCGCAAAAACTTCTGATGCCTTTGGTGACGCAAATTGTCCTCAAATTTCTTCGAAATTTACACTTCCTCATTAGCTCGTTAGATTTCTAATGAAAAATGTTCTTAAAAGTACTTTTCGTTGTACTAATTTTCCGACATTCTTCTTGTGAAAACAAATTTTGACTTTTTTTTCCCTTCTTTCCGAGTTTAACGACCACCGCGAGCAACTCTAAAGATTATAAGCAGACACCTATCTCTAATTTGGATACATTCATTCTAGGGAAGGTAGAGAGCAAGTGCTGAAAAACAAACAGACCATCCATGTCTCAGTCGGGACTCGAACCCCTACCCACTGATACGAATGGTCAGTAGCCAACACTAGGATACCGAACTACTGGCGTGGTCAAATTTCGACTGTACTTGATCTAAGTTTCTCCAAAGACTTTGGCAAAATGAAAAATTCGCCATGCAATTAGTTTTGTGAGCAGCGTGCTTTTAATTCGGCATATATACAAGGTAAAGCATTTTACTTTTGCTAATATGTTCTGGCCATCATAGTTCTGCCACCCCGGTGGCGCAGTGGTCTAACAGATGGCCTCTGATCATTCGTCCGAAAGGGGTTTGCCGCCCCGGCGGCGCAGTGGTATAAGGCGATGGCCTCTGATCATTCGTCCGAAAAAAGGCCAGGTTCGAATCCCGGTGAGGCATGGATGTTGTGTTTGTCTTACTGCACTAGCTCTCTCCCTTCCCTGGAACCAGTGACCCTAAATTAGGGACGGGCGACTGCTTATAACCCATTGAGTTGCTCAAGGTGGTCTTTAAACCTCAAATAAAAAAAAAAAAGGGGGGTCTGGGTTCGAATCCCGGTGAGGCATGGATGTGTGTTTGTCTTACGGCACTAGCTCTCTCTCCTTCCCTGGAACCAGTGACCCTAAATTAAGGACTGAAGGACTGGCTACTGCTTATAGCCCATTGAGTTGCTCACGGTGGTCGTTAAACCTCCAATAAAAAAATCATACTTCTACTTTGTCAATACAAATTACCAACATTCTACAAGATATATCCTTTTAAGACATAAGTTTTCATATGTAATATCACACTTATTGATGCAATGCAGTTTTGTGACAAAAAGATTTGCATAAATATTTTGAGTACGTATATGTTCTCAACTGAACTGCCAATATAGGGACGCCACGCCCTTTTGTCCTCAAATCAGTGTTCCAATATCTGGTCACCTTTCCTTTAGTAAACAACGAGATGTGACCGATTCTTCCCGTGTAACGCTGAACGTCGCACGGTTAATTTACAGTTTTCCAGTCTATGTATCTTAAAGTCCATTGTGCTGCCATCTCCCGGCTGGAATCTGTTGAATTTTCAGACTTTTTTTGGTTGGAGGTTTAACGACCACCGTGAGCAACTCAATGGGCTATAAGCAGTCGCCCGTTCCTAATTTTGAGTCACTGGTTCCAGGGAAGGGAGAGAGCCAGTGCCGTAAGACAAACACAACATCCATGCCTCACCGGGATTCGAACCCGGGCCCCTTTCGGACGAACGATCAGAGGCCATCGCTTAGATCACTGCGCCACCGGAAGACTTTAATTGGTCGTTAATATTTTGTGGAAACGATGTGAGAAAATTATCCCATATTTGTTAATTTTGAAGGATGGATCCTTGTGGCAAGTTTGAAAATTGGCTGAAATTTCGAAAGATTTACGGAAATATTTTTCTTCTACACCTAAGTATGTAGTGCATATTCGTTTCCAACCTGTGTCATGTCAAATGAATTTTGCGTCTCCTTTTTTTTTTTTTTTTTTTAGGTTTTTTTTTTTTTTTTTTGATTGGAGGTTTAACGACCACCGTGAGCAACTCAATGGGCTATAAGCAATCGCTCGTCCCTAAATTAGGGCCACTTGTTCCAGGGAAGGGAGAGAGCCAGTGCCGTAAGACAAACACAAAATCCATGGCTCACGGGTTTCGAACCGGGACCCCTTTCGGACGAATGATCAGAGGCCATCGCTTAGACCACTGCGCCACCGGGGCGGTCTTTTCTTCTTACCAAATATTCTTTAGAATTAATTCATTTCCCAATGCACTTCTGTTGCTCAGGGCCTGAGACTGTTACTCACTTCCTTCTCTCCTGCCCTGCCTACAGCGCATATCGGAGGGTTTGTTTTGGTGTGACAACCCCTCCTTCCACAACTTCCGTCTCTGCTCAAACGTATTCCTTGTTGGACTTTCGAGATGCTTCCGTGGCAGAAAGTAAAGTTCAGGACTTGGAGAAATTTATAATTCTGTCCAAACGCTTCTTATTTTGAACACTCCATTTCTAACCTTCCTTCTCATAAGCGTGTCCTATGATGGATTTTTGAGATGCTGCCGTGGCTTCACGTGGTGTTCCTGCATCTTAGTGATTCATCGTGATCAGGAGACATTTTCGCTATTACCGCTTGGCGAACTTGTTGCTGTGAGGCACAAACTTAGCCTATAGGCCTCATCGTCTTAAAAAAGAAAAGAAAATTAATTGATTTGCGGTTTCTGTGATTGGCAACACTGGACTAAAATGTTCTTAAAAAATGTGTAATGTGGATAAAGTTCGTTATTATACTTTGTGGAACGAGTTCCTCTTAATATATTTTTCTGCATACATAATTTCCATCGTTCAGCATTTTTCAAGGACAAAAGGTGATATATTTTTTTCCCAATTTGTTACGCCATTGCAGAAAATATTTCTCTTTTCCTTACTACATGTTTGAATTAATGAAATGTTCTAAAGCAAAGCTAATGTTCTAACATTGAACGCAACACCGCAATGTTTTTCTTTGCATGTGCACAATGCTCACAGCAACTATATGAATGAAGGCGGCATGTGTTTTGTTCAGTTCGTGACTGTGTAACGTCAAAAAAATGCAATTATTGGGCCTGCTGTCTTCTGAATAAACAGAAATTATAAAATTATCAGCATGGGGTCTGCATTGAAAAATCCTTTTGGAGAAGCCACTGAAGAACTGATTATAAAAGAAGAATCAAATGCTTCAACACAATATTTAACAGATACAAGTGAGGATATTCAGGAGTGTGAAGTATGTTTCCAGAAAGTCACAAAGGAATCCAGCTTTGCAAAAGATGTGCAACTGCACGCAAGAGAAAACTCTTTTCAGTGTGATGAGCGTCTCAAGGCGTTCCCGAGGAAACATAGTCTTTTAATGTATACAAAGGCCCAGGCTGGAAAACAGTTTTATGATTCTGATATATGTTGCAAGCAGTTCAGCGGAGAAGGCAACTTCTCAAGGCGTCAGTCAGGTGAGACCTCTTTGCATTGCCTGAAACACTTTGAAGAAGGACATGTTTCAAAGCATAAGTTTCATGCAGATAAAAAATGCTGCCAGTGCAATGTGTGCTGTAAACAAAATGCACAGGAAGCTCAGCTGTCAAAGGATGTGCTCCATTACACTACTGAAAACTTACATGAATGTGATATATGCTTCAAACAAGTTACTCAGAGAAGTGATCTTTCGAAGCATGTACTCCTTCACACAGATGAAAAGCTTCAACAAAGTGTATCCTCCAAACAATTTACTGACAAAAATGATCCTTCAACACATGTACTCGTACACACAGGTGAAAAGCCTCACCATTGTGTTGTATGCTCCGAACAATTTACTAACAAAAGTAATCTTTCAAAGCATATGGTTATTCACACAACTGAAAAGCCTCACCAATGTGATGTATGCTCCAAACAATTTAGTCAAAAAAGTACTCTTTCAAATCATATGGTGCTTCATGCAGGTGAAAAGTCTCATCAACGTAATGTATGCTCCAAACAATTTGCTGACAAAAGTAGTCTTTTAAAGCATGGGCTCTTTCACACAGGTGAAAAACCTCACCAATGTGATGTGTGTTCCAAACAATTTACTCGCAGAAGTGATCTTTCAAGGCATATGCTCATTCACACAGGTGAAAAGCCTCACCAATGTGGTATATGCTCCAAACAATTTAGTCGGAAAAGTACTCTTTCAAATCATATGCTGCTTCACACAGGTGAAAAGCCTCATCAATGTGATGTATGCTGGAAACAATTTGCTGACAAAAGTAATCTTTTACAGCATATGCTCTTTCACACAGGTGAAAAGCCTCACCAATGTGAGGTATGTTCTAAACAATTTGCTACGAAAAATAAACTTTCAAGGCATATGTTCATTCACACAGGTGAAAAGCCTCATCAATGTGATGTATGCTCCAAACAATTTGCTTATAAAAGTATTCTTTCAAGTCATATGCTTCTTCACACTGGTCAAAAGCCTCATCAATGTGATGTATGTTCCAAACAATTTACTCAAAGAAGTGATCTTTCAAGGCATATGCTCATTCACACAGGTGAAAAACCTCACCAGTGTGATATATGCTCCAAACAATTTAGGCTGAAAAGTACTCTTTCAAATCATATGCTGCTTCACACAGGTGAAAAGCCTTATCAATGTGATGTATGCTGGAAACAATTTGCTGAAAAAAGTAATCTTTTACAGCATATGCTCTTTCACACAGGTGAAAAGCCTCACCAATGTGAGGTATGTTCTAAACAATTTTCTACGAAAAATAAACTTTCAAATCATATGCTCACTCACACAGGTGAAAAGCCTCATCAATGTGATGTATGTTCAAAAAAATTTGCTCACCGAAGTACTCTTACAGAACATATGCTTCTTCACACTGGTCAAAAGCCTCATCAGTGTGATGTATGCTATAAACGATTTGCTGCCAAAAGTAATTTTTCAAGGCATATGCTCATTCATGCAGGTGAAAATCCTTTCCAGTGTGATGTATGTTCCTACCGATTTGATCACAAAAATGCTCTTTTGAATCATATGCTCATTCACACAGATGAAAAGCCTGCCTTAACAGTATGATATATGTTTCAAACAGTTTACTCAAATGGTTATTCTTTCAACATGTGCTGTTTGACACAGGTAAAGCGCCTCACTGATACGATGCTCCAAAGAATTTAGTGATGGAACATTACCACTGTGTTGTGTGCTCCAAAGAATTTAGTGACAGAACATTACCACTGTGTTGTGTGCTCCAAAGAATTTAGTGACAGAACATTACCACTGTGTTGTGTGCTCCAAAGAATTTAGTGACAGAACATTACCACTGTGTTGTGTGCTCCAAAGAATTTAGTGACAGAACATTACCACTGTGTTGTGTGCTCCAAAGAATTTAGTGACAGAACATTACCACTGTGTTGTGTGCTCCAAAGAATTTAGTGACAGAACATTACCACTGTGTTGTGTGCTCCAAAGAATTTAGTGACAGAACATTACCACTGTGTTGTGTGCTCCAAAGAATTTAGTGACAGAACATTACCACTGTGTTGTGTGCTCCAAAGAATTTAGTGACAGAACATTACCACTGTGTTGTGTGCTCCAAAGAATTTAGTGACAGAACATTACCACTGTGTTGTGTGCTCCAAAGAATTTAGTGACAGAACATTACCACTGTGTTGTGTGCTCCAAAGAATTTAGTGACAGAACATTACCACTGTGTTGTGTGCTCCAAACAATTTACTGAGAAAAGTAATATTTCATAGTATATGCTCTTTCACGTAGGTGTTTTAAAACCCTTACACATGATATATATGTTTCAAACAGTTTGCTGGCAAAAATGATATCCCAAGGCATATTTTTCGCAACTCGCAACACAGGCAGTGATGTATTCAGGTATCTCCTCGGGGTGTGCTCAGCCCCCCCATCGGAAGGTTTTTGGGTGATTTCTCTTAAATTTAGTCTAATTGTTTTTGATTATAGCTGAATGTTTTGAGAAATTAATTTTAAAAAATTAAGGAAAATATAATAATAATAGTAAGCATCCACATGGACTTCAAAATTTGGTAAATGGCCTCCCAGTCATAGTATGATTTCTGAATTGAATAAACTCCTTTAGCGCCCAAAATTGTTTTGTCAGAAAAATTTAACTGTGTGGGAAAAGTGCAATGTACAATTTTTTATGCATGCAAAATAATGGGGAAAGATGCAAAAATATAGTATTTGAAGAGAACAGGAAAGAATTGTACTGAAGTATTTACCTAGGTGTACGATGGCTTGGAAGAGTACGTGCGGTAGGCCTAGGACGACGGAGTGGCGACTGTATCAAGGTGTAATCCGGTGAATGGTAGCTTCGTTGAGAAAGGCAGGTAACACGCGGAAGAATACAACAGGAAGCTGTTGAGCAATATGTAGTCATAGAAGCGTCTTGTAGGAATATGCTGAAGGAAAGTGGTCGGCTTTACGCAGCATTGTAAGCGGTGTTAGTAGCTCTTTCCAACATCGTTAGTCTCCCTACTTAATTTCAGATTTTGTCAGAGCTTTAAATTTCTTTATTGGGCACAATACGACAAAAAGATCTTGGCCTCCCAGTCATAGTATGATTTCTGAATTGAATAAACTCCTTTATTGTTTTTTAAAATATCCATTTCAGGACTAAAAAATGTGAGTTACGATGTACAGAATAACAGCAAAACTACAAATGAGTGCTTGAAGAAATCAACTACCCCTGTACATCTTCAAAACCATAACCAAAACTTGAGGTTCAACTGGAACCGAAAGTTGTTACTCAACACTTCTGTCGTACATGAAAACATTTACATTCCGCACATTTCTTTCTCCTAAATTAAGAAAACAGTTTGGAACTACTTCCACTTGAGCAGGATTACAGTGTGCATCACTCTTTAGAAGAATACACCCCACTTCTATTGTATTCTTCCGCGCATTCACTACGAACTCCTGGTCCCTTCTGAAGCTTCATGTCGTTGCCGTTAGCATCACTTAAGCCTCCCGCACCAAGTACTGCACATCATCATATTCACAAGTACATACTTCAGTAAAATTCTTTCACATTCTCTTAAATTACTGTATTTCTGCACCTTTCCTTATTATTTTGCATGTTTAAAAAATTGTACGTCGCACTTTCCCCACACAGTGAAATTTTTCCGACTAAGTAATTTAGGACGCTGAAGTACACACTTACCCAAAATTTCTATCATTCTTCAATAAAACATTAAAAAGTCCTTGTTAAAGGGGCAGTTTTTCAATCACTGAGAACTCCGACTACTTCCGCAATAAAAACCTAGTTTCGCAGGGTAGAGATGTTTGCACTGCGAAAGATCATCATATTTTGGAAGCTGACATTCAGTTTTGCTTCAGTCTATTGGATGCCGACTATCCAATGTATACGGTAAACCTCAGCGTATCTAGCGTGACATATTAGGGCTTCCAATACAACAAAATATTTTATACATAATTTTTGACAATTGCAAATTACTAGAAATTGTTACCAGAAAATGTTTCTTTTCTTTCGATGGGAGGTTTACACTCTTTGTGAGAAAAGGAAACTTGAAGCATCTCAAAGTGGCATCCAAAGAGTTGGTATCTTTTTCTTTTCTGCTATGTGCTAATCTAAATAATCTAAAGGGGCTGAAAACAAATGGCAGGGGAATAGTTTACACCATACGTTTTCAGGTAACTATACAATGATTCCTTAATAATTAGAAATATGCTTGTAGTAAGGCAAGGACATTTCTATCACTCCTAATGTTTTGGGCAGGATTTTCTCCAGCACAGCATTATCTTACTAGCATCCCCAATATCCGTGTTACACCACCCCATGGTGAATCCGTGGTGCATTACTGAATTAAAGCAAAGGTATAACATTTTTAATCATTTGTATGTATAAATTTCTTGGAATTTGCATTTGCGATACACGAACAGAAACTTTTTATATTCTACTTAAAATTTTTATACATACTGTATTTACCGGTGTATAAGTCGAGGTCACAAAACGGGAAAAGTACAACAACAACAAAAAAACAAAAAAAAAGACTCGGTGAAAATAATCGCCCACCAGTCAAACTTAGTAAAGAGGAAACTAGAAGAAGGGATCGAAATAGCAAGAAGAAGTACCACCACAATTAACGATAATTGCGGATGGACTCTTCCAATTGAGTGGCAGCAACTACTCCAGTGACATAGTCCTGATGACGAGACGAACTAGGCTTTAGTTCGAAAATTTGACAACCAACTTTCATGAAAAATAACCTCTATAAGACCCGTAAAAAAGTTATTCCACAAAAATAAGAGGTCGACTTATACGATAAGGATAAAATACCACCCGAAAAATTTCGTGCAGAACTTTTGGTACATCGATTTTTCATATTATTAACGCTCATTTTTATATAACATTAATGCAAAAAGCTCATATACAAATCACTTACACAAATTTGAAATCCAGAAAATTTCTCGTTGCTTTTGAAAAGTTTTTTCAACAGATCGTGTGACTCAGTATCGTATTCACCGGCATCGTATGGGTCCCACTCGTTATGTATCACTCTTCACGTCAGTGTCACTATTGGATTGCCACAGATCGTCATCATCTGTTTTATCCATATTGTTCGACGTTTCACATTTTTTAAAGGACTTAATTACGGACTTTGTCTTTACCACATCCCAAGCTTCAATAATGAAGCTGCACAAGGTTTCCAATGGCACGGCTCGGATATTCCCCTTTTCCGAGACAGTTTTTTGCCATTAATCATCCACTCAGTCCACTCGTTTCTAAGAGCATCTTTAAAAGGTTTATTCAAGCTAACACCTAGCGGTTGCGGAACAGAAGTTAAGCCGCCCGGAATAACAGCAATGTCTGTGTCCATACATCTTAAATGCCTCTTGGTTGTGTATGTTGTATGAAACCCAAACCAAAAGACTACGTGAATTTTTTTGACATGCAGGCTTCGCACGTGTTTGCATCAAATATTTTTAAGCCATAAAGTGATTCCATTTTCATCCATCCAACCATTTTCATGAACATGCACGAAAATTCCTGAGGGAAACTTCACTTTTGGCATGGTCTTCCTTTTGAAGATCTCCATGGACTTTAATTTCATTCCATGTGCCATACAGGTCAAAACAACAGTGAACCTTCTTTTTTCGTTGCCTGTCGTTTTTACCATGACTGTTTTCTCTCCTTGCACAGCTACAGTTCTGTTACACGGCATATCGAAATTTACGGGAGTTTCGTCCATGTTGCCGATATTACACAAAGCTTAATTGTTGTTGGTTTTTTTCCTTAGTTCAATAACGAATTTATGAAAAATTCGTTTTTTTTTTTTTTTGCTTCCAGTTCATTGGGAAGTTTTTCTGCAATTTTAGTTTTAACACGCAAACTTAGGGATTTCCATTGCATAACCGGCAACACCAGCCTGTTTGTTGCCTTAACATCCTTCACCTTTTTGGCATTTGATTGTGCGCATTTCAGACCTTGAATCTGTACGGAATACCTGGTCACGACATATCCATTTTGCCTCTGTTGCATCGCCCACTTGAATATGGCGCCGGGTTCGCCAAAATGCGTAATTACGCGTCTAGTATGCATCGAAATTTTACCAATGCATAAAAATATGCATCCAGAAACGCATAAAATACACATCAACGTGTAAAATTATTCGTCGAAAAAACGTATAAAACTACGCACCGAAGAATTTTACCAACGCATAAAAATATGCACTGTCTTTCAAAAACGGAAGTAAACGAAATAAAGATTTTTTCCCGTAATCGTAATTTCGTTTTCCTGCGATGTTGCCTCTGTTCAGTATTGTTGTTATATATCATTTTCTCCCATAAATATTTGTGTTTCAGTTTGAAAACGCAAGAAAAATTTCCGAACACTAAAATTCGACGGCGCGTAAACTCCCCTGTACCATAATCTTTTAGGCATGAGAGTGTCACGGCTTCGAGGAATTTCTCGTTGTCCGTCATAATTTGGGTTATTCTAGAGATCGATGCATAACTGAACATAATTTTTGGGGCAATTGGTAGTGGTGAAGGATGCTTTCCGCCTAAAACTTTCAAAAACGGAAGTTAGACGCAGTAAAGATTTCTTCCATAATCGTAATTTTATTTTTCACGCAATGTTTCTTCTGCCTAGTATTGTTGTCAGATATCCTTTTATTTCATAAATATTTGTATTTCACCTTGAAAATGGAGGGAAAATGTACGAAAGCGGAAATCGGACGTAGTGAAGATTTCTCCCGTAACTATTTTTTTTCCCCCAACGATGTGGCGAACATGTTTCCCGTGTTCTTAAATATCCCCCCCCCCCCAACAAAAAATTTGCATTTCATCATGATAAAGAGGGGGGGGAGTCCGAAAACGAAAGTAGCGAAGCTGAAAAGTTTGTATGAATTTGATGCATGGTGTTCAAAAGTATTCATATTCTTAAAGTTACAGTACTTATCTTTTATCTAAAATAGTGAAAGCTATCATGCATTCATGATCCTCAGACTGAAAGTTCTTTCAGCATGATGGATAAAATTCTCATCCAAGCGGCATTAAAAAAAAAGAAAGGAAGAAAAAAAGCGACAATGAAGAAATGGGAAGGGAAACAAACATTTAAGAACTGGATGTTGTGCAGCCACAGAGTCAACAAAAGGCATATGTGGCTTTGAAACTTGCTGAGAAGTTTATTAGATGTTTTTAGATATCTATAGGAATATCAAAAGTGCAATGTATTCACTTCTTGAACACATTGCTGTTGCATGTGGTCGTTACAAAACATGATAAATTTAATGTTATTGTTTTAAAATATGAATATTACATTTATTACTACAATAAGAAACAAAATGGAAGTTTTTATTTATTTCATCTGTTAATTTTTCTAAAATACTCCCCACTTTTAAAAATTACTCCCTAAATTTTTTCAAAGGAGTAAAAATACTCCATTTTTTTTTTTTTTTTTTTTTCCGTCGAACTCTGATATGGCGTCTTCCAGCTCAGGCCAGCGAGTTTTTCCCGTTCTTAATGCACACTTTTTCTTTTGCATGCTTTGCAAAATCTGCTCAGCTTTTTTCCAATCGCAAACAAGTTTCTCAGAAACATCAAATTTCCTCCCTGCTGCAGAATTATTTGATTCTTTAGCAAACTGGACAACTCGCAGTTTAAAACCGGCATATTTTTTTCTCTTGTGAAACAGCTTAATTTTGAAGTCAGCAGTTTACAGCGTGATTCACAGTAGACTGAGCATCATCTCGGGGGGGGGGTACAAATGCGGTGAACAACCATTTGACCTCGCGATACCTTGAGAAGCAGCAGCAGACGGGATGGGAAAGTGGTGTGACCAGTTTTTTAGATGTGGCCAATCGCCTACCAGCTTCAAAAGGCGTTTGCATAGAAAGGTGTACAGGTGTCTGTACACCTTTCTATGCATTTCCCCTCTCTTTTCCAAGGAGGATTCCGTTCGCGGTGGTGCAAACATAATTTTAATGAAGGGATATGTTTGGCGAAATGGGGAAGGAGGGCAGTCGACTTATACTATGAATATAGCTGAAATCCAACATTTTTGCTCTAAAAATCCACATCGACTTAAACACCGGTAAATACGGTATTAATGTATAACAAAATTGTGATTATATGTATATAATCAGTCAGCAAGTTTCATCCCTCTGAAAATTTATAATCCCCCCCCCCCAACCCCTCTCTGAATGCAATGCTGCACGCGGATAAAAAGCCTTGTGAATGTGTTGCATGTTACAAACAACAAAATAATCTTGCAAAGCATATGTTTCTTCAGGAAGATGTACCTGTATAACTACAGTAGCGCTCTTAGTGCTTGAACACCAGATGTAATTTTAATTTGTGAAAACTTATCGAAGCAATTAATGAAAAGTTCACTTTCAAGTACTTCTGGAGAAAATCCAGTCAGTGGCTTGAATCGTTTTGAGAATAATTGCACTGAATTAAAAAGCAATCGGTATAAAATTTCGTTCTTTTCCTTGAGTTTAGTATTTCCTTGATTGTGTAAAACAAATCCTGTACCTTTGGAGAATGATTTTATTTTACATTGACCCAGTGGTATCATCCCTTGCAAAACTGCTGAAGTTTCTACTGGCCAATGAATGTGGCTAGTAGAGTAAAAATTTTACTAGCCGAATGACAAAATCTACTGGCCATGCAAAGTTAAAACAAAAATAATAATTCAGAAACTTCTCGAATGTTTCTATGGAATTAAATGGGTGAATGTTTTTTTCTTTCTAATGAGAGACCCCTCCCTCATTAACTACATAAAAACAAATGCAGAGCAGTTACTGCATAGGATCATTAGATTGACTCCAAATATTGGATATGCTTTCGTTCCAAAATGATTGATTTTTTGATAATTTATTTTCGGTGCTGTAATATTATTACTCTTACTTTCTTATTTTACGCATACATAATTTATTTTCGAAAGGCCAATGAAGTTAGACGTCTAATTTCTTTAATAATACAGGGTGATTTATAAAGAAGTATACAGTTTCAACGCACTATAAAACAAGAACAATGTAAGATATTTTATGTTACCTGTAACAGAATTCTAGGGAAATGTTTCAAGTTTTTTTAGAGACAGTCAAAGATGGTCTATGTGTGCACCCTTAGTCACACGACACACATCGAGCCGGTAATCCATTTCCGCCCAATCGCGAGGTAAGATATCTGAATCAAGTGCAGTGATAGTAGTTGTGGTCCTGACTTAACACCTTCGGACTTTTTCTTGTGGCGGTATGTAAAGGACAAGGTATTTGCCCCTCCCCTTCCTGTTGATCTAGCGGAGCTCAAACAGCGTATCACAGCCACTATCACTGCACTTGATTCAAATATCTTACCTCGTGTTTGGGCGGAAATGGATTACCGACTCGATGTGTGTCGTGTGACTAAGGGTGCACACATAGAGCATCTGTGACTGTCTCTAAAAAAACTTGAAACATTTTCCTACAATTCTGTTACAGATAACATAAGTTATCTTACATTGTTCTTGTTTTATAGTGCATTGAAACTGTATACTTCTTTATGAATCACCCTGTATTTAAAACATACATACATACATATCACTAAGCTGTTCTCTGGGATTCAGAGGTTAGCTCCACAAAGAAAAAAACAAACTACCAGATAATTTTTAACTGTGATTATTTACTTACTGTTGCTGTATCAAACTTCTCCATTTACAGGGATTTTGACATACAACTCGGGCTTCACTGACATCCATCACACGCTGTACACAAGATCTTCTATACTTCATACGCGTGATCTTTTTCTCATGCAGACACTCCTGAATCTGATCCTCCCATGACTTCCTTGGCCTTCCTCTGCCTTTCCTTCCTGCCACTTGGGCTGAAAATTTTTTCTTAGTAAGCATCTCATCACTCATTCTTTCAACATGACCAAACCACCGAAGCATGTTAACGAATAATTGTGCATGTCTGAATAGTGACACTTTAAGTGACTTAATGATGATTAGATGCAATGGCCCTTCAATTGAAGATTTTGATCCTCAAAATGCTATTCAATTGTGGTGGGCAGATACCTCTGATGGAAAGATCAGACAACACAGTACATATCAGCAGTAAACTGTATTGCATTATTAGTGACACTTTATGTATATATATCCTCGCTTTGGTCCCTTTGTTTTAAATATTATTTTTAATATTTAAAACAAAGGCACCAAAGCAAAGATGTATATACATAAAGTGTCACTAATAATGCTATACAGTTTACTGCTGATATGTACTGTGTCTGATCTTCCTATCAGAGGTATCTGCCCACCACAATTGAATAGCATTTTGAGGATCAAAATCTTTAATTGAAGGGCCATTGCATCTAATCATCATTAAGTCACTTAAAGTGTCACTATTCAGACATGCACGATTGCTCATTTTTATGAGGTTCATTGCTTAAAAGCCATGCTCACAAAGATCAGTACTACATGGCATTAAATATAGCAGTTGCATCATCTTAAAAACATTGCCATAACAGTTCCTTTTTATTCAGTATATATGCAGCTAAGCAGAGGTTCAAAGATAATTCTTTTATCTGTATATGACATTATACCTTGTGCGAGGTATACCATGGCAAAGATACATATATTATACCATGGCAAAGGTTGTTTTAGTAACCTTGAACCTTTGGTCACTCCAGGCTCATTCGTCAGCAGATTAAGTTTCTCTTGAATCCCGTCTTCACTTCCATTAATTTTTGAAGCAGCTGCAGGAACACGGAGATGAACTCGATATTCATTCACAAGTGGGGGCAAAAGTTGGACAAAATAGTTGCTCACTTGAGAAAAAAATCTACCGAGCATTGTTGACTACTATGTTAAAAAATTTACTAGCCACTACAAAATACCTGGTCACCATTTGGTGACTGGCTACAGACATTCGCAACGGCTGTGTAGTATGCTCCTTGTATTTGTTCTTTACTCAGGTGGTGGCTAGCTCCAGCTGAGCTGTTGTTTTTGTCTTTTTACCATTTGCTTTTATGTAAAGTTTTTTTTTTTTTTCTTTTAAGGTTTTGGGAATTGCTCAATAGAAGTAAAAAATGACAAGTAAAAATGTAGTGATAGTAATTGATGACATCATAGCACCTCTAATTATTAATCTACAGGGAAAAAAATTAAGTATAGGTTTTATAGAGGTAATTCTTAATATATTCACTGATCAAATTTTTGAAGTAGTACTGTCACTGGGGTAGTTGTTGTGCTGCAGTTATTGTTAAGTGTGGTACTTATCATTTCTACCCCTTCTTAATGTTCTATTTTACTACATGTTGGCAGATGATTATTTTTGTTGAGTCTCACTTGCTTGTACATGTCTTACGCTATCTTGTTTCCAATGTTTCTAACAGCTGCCTTATGTTCCTCAGTAAGAACTTTTACACTTCTCAGTTTCATCTATGTAGCTAAGTCTGCAAGGACAGTTTATGCTATAGACTGCTCCTTCTTGCAATTGGATGACTTTTTCTTCTATTTTTGAGATAGAAATAATTTTTTTAACTTGTTATTCAGATCTGAGGCAAGCCTGATTTTATATATTTCACCGAACTTTTTTCAGTTTTTGAAGAGTTCTTTGTGGTAAGTAATTTTGCAACATTTGGTCGTAACATCCAAGTCTTGATAAGAAATATATTGGTTAATGTGTACTTTGAAATGACTTTTGCTTCCTCCCATTGTATTTAATCAGTGGCGGCTCGTGGTAAGCTGAGATGGGGAGGGGGGCTGCATCTGAATTTTGTAGATATTATGATACACTTCAAAAGCTAAGCCTGTGCTGATGCTGTCCGTTTAATAATAATAATAACAGTAATATATATATATATACTGATCGAAAGTGCTTTTTTTTTTTACAAGAAATTAATATTTAGATTTTATATTTAGCGATTGATAGGGAAAATGTAAAGGTACCGATACCTAAATTAGGCAACAGATATTAAGCGATGGCCACATTGTCACATTTATGAAGAAAATAATCGACCTATAAAACTTCGTCGGATGCATTATTTCTTAAAAAGAAATTGATTAATCAGTGCATCCTTCCAGTTCTTGCGCATGGAGCACAGACATGGACCTCAACTAAAATAGACATACAGACGTTGCAGACAACTGAAAGCAGCATGTAGAGATGCATGTTTGATGTTACCTGGAAAGATACAAATAGGAAGTCGTGGATCGGGGAAATGACAAGAGCGGAAGACATGGTCAAAATTACTGAAATTGCAATGGGATAGACATATTGCTAGAAGAAAGAACCGTCGACGGAGAGTTGAAATATTGAACTCGATAGCAAGGGAAAAAAACAATATCCGGAAGATGACAAGAGGGAGATGGGTACATGAAATTCGAAAGCATGAAAGAAACTGACTCAAGGCAGACTTCCCGCACGGGTATAACTGGTTTTCCAGTTATTTGGGGAGCGGCGCCCCCACGGCCCGAGCTGACCTTGTGACTGGTCAACATCTGATGTCATGCCACCGCTTGTTTTTTTCCCGTGCTGTTGGAGTTTGCAGGGACGGCTGTTCATCCAGCTGTTGGGGAGTCGCGGCCCCACGATCCCGAGCTGGTCTTGTGTCTCGCTTTTTCGTTTTTATTTATTTTCTGCACTGGCCAGTTGCCCGTGTTGTATACTCTACCTAATCGCTACCACGCTATGTACTAACACCCTGGTCTTGTGGTTTTGTCACCCTCCACTACTAACTGTTTATATTAACAGCTCAGTTCGTAGGTTGCTGAGATTCCGTTTAGGTTCCACTCCAGGGTTTTGTCTTCCTTGGATTACTTTTTCCCTTTTAGCTGGTTTGGGTGCTAGACCTACCTGCATGTTTGCCGCGTGCGTAGACCCAGTGAGGCGGAAATGGGATGTCTGGCGGCTGAGGTCGCAGGAGACCGGAGAAGTGCCTCCTGTGTACCAATACTCTTCGACCCCGGCTTCGCTGTAAACGGGAGGCTAGAGACTAACCCACCTCTAGTCAGAAGTCCTGTACCAAGTTGTGTACAGGGTTTTAGCGGCTTTATTGTCGTATAGCACGGCAGGGTAAGCCCGGGGGCTGTGGGATCATGCCAAAGGCGTTGGCATGACGGTACCCGGAGGCCGAGTGCGTGTGGTCACAGCCAAAGGACTATATCTGCAGCGTATGAGCTCCAGAACTGTGTCCAGCGTCATTTTCTTGGCTTGCAGACCTCCAGTTCTCCCTTGTAGGGCTCGGTGGTGGGTGGAGTAGTCTGCAGACGAATCCTCCTCCTTTTTTCCATGGCTAAAAACAAAAACTCCAAACTCAAGTCACCAGAGAAAATGATAGTTGACAACGACTCCTTCGTCTTCTCAACCTACCAAGTCCCATAACCTTAAACGATCTTTAGATCATGACCTGGACCAAGAACGTGGAACCTCTTCTTCGGCAGCTGTACCAGTCGCTCCGAAGCGTCGTCTCCCCTCGATTGCTGTGAATACGCATGCTACACACTTAGTTGAGCAATCCATCGATCCGAATGAGAGACTGTCCACCAGATCTCCCTTTTTCATTTCTAAAGCTTTGGACGCTGCGGTTGGCTCCTTGAAGTCTGTGAGGAAGCTTCGCTCTGAGGATCTGCTTGTCCAAACTTGCAGTGTTTCTCAGAGTAACACTCTTCTGCACCTCACTAGTCTTCAAGGCATTCCTGTCAAAGTGACACCTCTCCCGTTTCTTAACACCTCTCGGGGTGTTATTTCAGAGTTTGATCTCTTGCCATGCAGTGAGGACGAATTGGTGAGTGAACTTGCAGATCAGGGTGTTATTGCTGCACGTCGTATGATGTTCCGGCGCGATGGTTCTTTGATTAAGTCTAAAAATGTAATCTTGACTTTTAACTCCCCGAAAGTTCCGACCGAAATCAAGTCTGGCTACTTGGTCTGTGGAGTTCGCCCGTACATTCCCAGTCCTCTGCGCTGTTTCAGGTGCCGGAGGTACGGGCATTCACAACGCCCATGTAACAGTTCCGCTCGTTGCGCAAATTGTGGCTCCAGTGAACATGACGGGGAAGGTTGCACTTGTGCGGCCTGCTGTGTTAATTGTGGTGAGGCCCATGCAGCTTACTCCCGCAACTGTATGAAATGGAAGGACGAGATGACGATCCAGCGCCTCAAGACCCTGGAAGGGCTCTCGTACCCTGCTGCCAAGGCCAAGTTGGGTATTCCCAACAACCGACAGCGTACTTTTGCCGCAGTAGTTCAGTCTCTGCCACAACCCGTGCAGCCCTTTGTCCCGCGCCCTGTAGCTCTCGCCGGACTTGCCAAGAGATCTACAGCTGAACAAGCGACACAGGTGGATTTCTCCGAGCTCCAGCTTATTCGACCAGCTGACTCTGCGCCTTCTCTTTTGAAGACGACTGACTCTGCGCCTTCTCTTTTGAAGACGACTGACTCTTCCAGTTCCCAGCAGAAAGCCTGCACGTGTGGAATACCCGGCCCTAAATCCGCAAAGGTGTGCAGTGTCCATCCAACTGTCGCGGTCCAACTGACCAACATTGCAACTGTCCCAGACTCAGCGAGGTCCCCACCCTCAACCAACATTATAGAGGAACATAAGGGGAGGAGAGTGAAAGTTCGTCCCTCTCCTGTGACTCATCTTATGTGTAGTTGTGTTCGTTTTCGTGATGTGTTTTATCATTCTCCTTCCTCAGTTTTAGTTAATCGGCTAACCATTGTACCATGTTTTTAATACTGTTTGTTTCATTGTCTTTTTTGGCCCTTCCATCATTCTCATGGTTCGGTTTTACTTGGTCAGCCAGATTTTGGGATTTATGCCACGTTTTTTTTAATACTGTTTGTTTGTCTTGTGTCTGGCGCTCTTTGACCAAACATGGCCCTTGCGCCATAAAAATCAACCTACCAACCAACTCAAGGCAGACTGTTGTGGAAGAAAAACTTGGAGACTTTCATCCAGCAGTGGATTGATAGTGGTTGCAAATTATATATACATACATATACTGTACGTATATAAGGACAAAAAATTAAAAAAATTAATGCGTGTGCCAGTGAAGACACACTCAAGGTCATACGCGTTCTCAAGTGTCTCATTGTGACCCCTAGAAATATGAGAATAAATATTTTTTCTTCTGATACATTCCCTTTGGAACTTCGACTTAATACCGACCACTGCAACTTGGACGGCGATGAAAAATATTTTGTGGAATTTTGAAGGGTCTGCTAGAATTTCACGACGAGTTGTTATTGCGATACTCACACACCTGCATTCTCTTTAATAAAAACGGATTGCAAACATATTCAGTCGAGTTTTAATTCTGAAACCATCATGATATCAATTTAGTGTAGAAAAATTTGTTTTCCAAAATTTACCAACTTCGTAAATTTTCTAAACAATGATATCTGATTAAATGTTCTTTTCAAAGTAATTAAGTACACTATCTCAATTGAAATGCGCAGCTGATTTTTGGGAGGGAGGGAGGGGGGGATGTAACAGAAAAATAAAATGTATCCAGTGGAGTGACTTCAATGATTTTTGGTGAATACAAATTTACGTGAGTTTAAAAGCGAAAACTTCGCTGTGCTTGGTAAGTGAAGAAATCAATTTTGTGCAAGTATTTCGCTGCATAAATTAGTATCTCTTTCTCTTCTTTTTTTTTCAATTTATCTAATACTGAACTCTATTTTTAATCGCAATTTGTTCACATGGCCATTTTGACAAGAAGAGAAAATATAAGTAAAACTTTTTTTGCAAAAGTCCCGGCAACTGAGTATTTGTTAATAGATGGGAGCAACATTGTTGTTATAATTATTTCGTTGAATAAAAGCAGGAACAAACCAAAAATTGGAAGAAAAAAACCTAGGTTGAGTAATATATTCAAACGTACTTTATTTAATACTTTATTTCAACATCCGTCATTACATTTAATTCATTCCCCTATTTTATGTTTTATTCGGAAGCACAAGAACCGTATTAATCAAAAAAGCACACAGGCCCGGCGATGCATTCCCACCCAACGAAAGACTGCATTTGCGAGCAACCCTGCTAGCGAGAGCTACCATGAATGCAGTCCTCAGGGAAGTTTTATTCAAAGGAAACGAACTGATGTGGAAATAGGCAGAGTTTCCCACATGAGTTGGTTTCAATACCGACAGGGCTGCAAGGAACGCAGTCCGTAACGTTCTTCCCGCTCCCAGTGGTGTTATGCAGGGAAAACTTCCAGCTGAGTTCAGAAAACTGCAGTCGTGGCATTATGCTGGGAAAACTTACAGCGGTGTTCACAAAACTTCTCTCTCTCTTGGTACGGCATGAAAAAAAACTGCTTTGGGTAGGGGGCTGCAGCCCCATAGCAGGAGCCGCCCCTGTATTTAATTACAGATCATTGCATTGGGTGTCTATCTCTTATGTGTGTGTGTGTGTGTGTGTATGTCTGTATAAATTCTTGAACCATTGGCGTCAGCACAGGTATAAGAACATTTATTGCATGGAGCTTTTGTATTTCATGGCAGATCATGCTGAGTTGAGGGTTAGAGTACCTCATATTTTTTACATCGAGCAACCTTCTCAAACTTGGCGTCAGCACAGCCATAAGAGCATTTCTTGCATTGCAGCATTTGTATTTCCTGACATGATGCTGAGTTGAGGGTGAGATGGCCTCATATTTCTTATGTCAAGTAACCTTATTAAACTTTCTTAATCAATCTGGAATAGTGAGAATGATGAAGCATGGTGAGAGTGAGGATTCGCTCCAATTTCAGAAGACAGTAAAAACAAAGAATATACACTGGCGGAGAGTGAAAAAAGAACACCAAGAAGGAGACGTCTGATACCAACGAAATTTATGCAGCAGAATAACGGAATACAGAGGATAACGTGATCAAAACATTATGGCAAAATACAGCTGTATTTGCTGGTAAACTGAAAAATAACATTTCCATGTAACATGGTTAGTACGAGGTTGAACCGCCATGAACTGCGTCACACTGTGCAATTCTGGCATGGAGTCTGTCGTACAGATGTTGGATGTAAGTTTGGGGTATTGAGTTCCGAGCATCCTCAACCTAGACGCGTAAATCGGGGATGGCCGTGGAGACCGGATAAGTCGTTGTCCTAAAAAATCCCACACGTGCTCAATGGGGGACAAATCCGGTGAACGTGCAGGCCACGGAAGTTGTCTCACACCCAAAAGTGCATGTTGTGTTGCTCGTGCCATGTGTAGGCGGGCGTTATCTTGGTGGAAAGCACCACGATGGACCGACCTTACAAACGGCACAACAACGGGCTGAATGATGTTGATGTAGGAGGTGCTGTTTAACGTACCCGGTACAAACACTAGTTGTGTACAGGAGCAATAGCTGATCGCTCCCCACACCAGGTGTAGGCCCTGTGTGTTGCTGGCGGATGCAAGAAGGGTGGAGACACTCCCCTGTGCGTCTGCAAACACGCATACGGCCATCGGAGGCTCCCAAGCAGAATCTCCTTTCATCGCTGAACACGACAGATCGCCATTGCGTTCTCCAGTGCAGACGTTGGCGACACCACTGCAGCCGTTCCTGACTGTGGGCTGGAGTCAGAGGCACACGTGCACGTAGTCCTGCATCCAGTAGACGGTTGCGGATTATTCGCACAGTCACCTCAGGTGCAACGGCATCTCGGATTTGCGTCGCAGTGGATGTTCTGCTTGAGAACGCCGCTCTTCTTATGCGTCGATCGGTCGGCTCATCAGTCCGTCTGTGACTCCCGGTTCCACGTCTTCTCGTGTGGGAATGTTCCTCGGACCATCTACGCCACCATCGTACCACCACCGATACTTCCCGTCCAATTCGCTCCGCGATACGACCACCTGGCCTCGCGGAGTCCGACATGACGACCTCGCTCAAAGTCCGATAACTACTGAAATCGTACACGTCTTCCATGTCCAAGCATTGCAGTTTCTTCAGGGTCTTCGCACGTGTACGTACGCCGACGACTGATTACATTCACTTCGCCGTACTCCTTAAATACCACCGACGATAATTTACATATTATGCCGTGCTGTGGCGTAAGCGCTCACCGGTTGGTCCCGAAATTAACATCACACCTACGTGAACTCGACCCCATTAACATATGTAAATTTCACGATCGCCCGCCAATTCCTTCTTGGTGTTCTTTTTTCACTTTCCGGCAGTATATATATATATTTTTAAATTTTGTTTTAAATGCGTGATATATATGTATCTAAAGGTTTTTTTTTTCATTGTGTAACTTCTGGGGTACTTCTTAATTTTGTTTTAATTATGTTTGATAAAAATTCTTTTAATTTCAGGCTTAAGTGGAGAGTTTTTCGTGAGCTTGGTGTTGGTTATTAGTAGGAATCTGTGTAAGATGTGTACTATGGTGTAGGGTTAATTGAAAAAGTAAGGAGTGCGCAGGGCCTTATTGTCTTCAATGCCTTTCCCTTCTTACTTGAACCAGAGGCGTCATCCCTCCCATTTCGCCTCTCCACTTTTTACTTTCTTATATTTATAGTGTAAAAAAATAATGACCTGTCGAAATCAGATTTCCAGATTTACATGTTTTGACATTCAAGGAAAACAAGATTTCACCATTTTATTGTGGAAACGTTGAAATGTTGGGGTTGTTTTGGGGTGAAGAAACTGAAATATCAGCCCCATATTATCAAGTAAGATTTCATTGGAAGCAAAAACTAATTTACAATGCAGTGGTGAAAACCAATTGTTATTGAGCATCCTACAGGGATGATTGTGTTCCGAGATTTCCAAAAATTTAAATTCTGCCGCTAATTAAAAAAAAAAACGTACAAAATGCGGAAATTTTAAAAGTTAGCAAAAGCCAATCGCTGTGTTTTGCAATGAAAGTAAGTGAAACTGAACTGTGTTGCATATTTAGAATGCTTATGCATATGAACTCAAGTAGCTTATTTGGTACTTGAAATGAAATAATGCTTTTGAAACGGTTAAAGGATTTTGAATATTTCTTAGAACAAATTTAATTATGTTGGCATATTAAGATTTTTCAACTTTTCAAACTGGAGTGATTACCCTTCGCGAGCATGCGCAGTCACATGAATTTGACCCTGGCCTCGGTTCTTTTTTTTTTTTTTTTTTTTTTTTTTGATTGGAAGTTTAACGACCACCGTGAGCAACTCAATGGGCTATAAGCAGTCGCCCGTCCGTAATTTAGGGCCACTGGTTCTAGGGAAAGGGAGAGAGCCAGCACCGTAAGACAAGCACAACATCCATGCCTCACCGGGATTCGAACCCGGATTCCGTTCGGACGAATGATCAGAGGCCATCGCTTAGACCACTGCGCCACCGGGGCGGCCCTCGGTTCTCCTCAAGGTCATAAAACGCTAGATTGGCCGAGCGTCTGGCATTGAGGAGAAAACCACTTTACATCAGACGAGCAAGAGAGATAGGGAACTGTGTATTTGCTATTATGGGAAAATAAACGCTAATATAGTGTTTTTATGCTATTTTTGGTAAGAATAACATTTAAAATTGCCGAAGGAAATGTAATGGAATAATACACTCTTGCAAGGAAAGGTACTATTCTCCATCGATTTTTCAAGGGACGCTGAGCGTACCAGCGTTCCCTCACGCTACGCCACTGGTAATTTCGTAAAAAAAACATGTGTCCAGTAATGTATTTGTACTTATCAGCCTTGTAACGCGTACATTCAATGCGAGTTTGCACATTTTCCTATTAAAGTTTACGAAGCTTCCCCAAAACCCCCATTTGGAAGAATATTCACTTATATCTGTCCATGCATGATATTGATACAAACGTGCCGAGTTATATTATGCATTCCAACGCTCTCTACCAAATGACACAAACGTGGTCTCGATCTGCCGCAGCCAACAATTGATACGATATTTGGATCCGAGATTTGTATGTTCTTTTAAATTCGGGAGCTGGTATATATTGGCGATAACGTTAGCTGAAACACAGGAATTATTAACACCAGAGCCTATAGAATGAATAGAGCAAGATTAAAACACTTAGACATCTTTATTTTTGGAAGAGAACTCTATCGCAGGGATTACCCACGGCGATACAAATACGAGTTATTATCCTTATTCGGAACTGGTATAAGCTGTCCCTAGATTCTGAAAACAGTTTTGCGCCAATATGTGCATCAGAGTTCTAAAATAAAGTCTGGGTTCAGCTGATGTATTCAGTTCGTCCATTCAGAGAAAGAACAACAATAAACAGAAAAGTAAATGTACTCACTTGTGCTTGTAGCCGCACGGTAATCCGGGTTATTTAAGATGGTTTAAATTGTGTACTGGAGGTTTTCACTACACGCACACATACACACTGACGGAGAGCGCTTTATACGGCTACTTCTAGCCTTTTTCACCTGTATGATAAGCGCAGGAGGTTGGTCACTGTAGAATGGACGGGAGTAGCTCTCTTTTAAACCGTAGGAACTTCATCGTCGGCTTGAAACGGACGATCTCATGTGGTTTCACGCAGGTCAGCGACCTTACGCCTCCTCAGAGGAAGAGAACGTTTTCAAGGGAGAACTTCCGTAAGAGAAACAGATTATCATTGCTTGGCGTCCAGAACCTTCTTTCTCGCTGGTAGTTCATTTGCGGGAGCAGTATATCAGACGATAACCTTTGTCTATGGGCCCAGTGCTCTGACTGCGGTCGATGACTTCTGCCAATCAATATAGCGACTCCCTTTCAACGGTGGTTGAATCGTTCCTCTCCGGTTCCCAATTCGGACATAACTGGCGGGCTTACCCCCAGCCACCAAGTATAATTTAAGCCTTGTTTTTCCTCGTACCTATGCGTCTTACGGCTGCGCGTCAGGTACCGTGGACTCTATCAAGTCTAGCCGGACGTCGGCCTCGTGCATTTTACCGCAGCGCCGAGCCTTGTTGCGTATATTCTTTTCGGGGCTGTTTCTTGCGTGCGACTGACTACAGCGTACGGAGATAACTAACTCACTTACTTTTCGTCTGCCTCCTGGCGGAAGCGAACCAAAATTCACTCTATTTGCTATCAAGTGGCCTCGCCTGCATCTTTTCTGTCAACACTTCAGATTTCTCTCATCCGTACGGACGCTTGTCGCTGGCCCTCGACCCCCAATGGTCATAACTTTCAGCGTTCCCCACGGATTTTTGGCACTAATGACTCACTTGAAAGCGTATTTATGATGGTCTGAATGCCTCTCTGTCGCCAACTGTGTGGTCGTGGTGAAACTGTGTGGGCCCACAAAGGCGATCTCACGATTCTTTTGCTTTCACCCAGCCAAAGCGAATTACATGACTTCCCCAATTAAAACGTGCTAATTTTCCCAATTAACTTGTAATAGGCCAAATATTTAATTTAATCATCATCATAATTTAACCATGCCTATCGAGTCTGTCCCCCATTTAATAGTAATTAATTTAGACCCAATTTTCGTATCAATATTCATAACTTTTAGTATAACTACAGGATAACGAAAAAGATAATTTTTTGGTTAAATTTTAGTGAAATTACTATACTGCACGGAAAGAGAAGCACGTATATCTATGAGCGTAGTTCACAGCAGTAGCATCGAAGCTGTCTTCAGCGCCCTATGAGAATTCAATATTTGGGGGGGGGGAGTTTAACGACCACCGTGAGCAACTCAATGGGCTATAAGCAGTCGCCCGCCCCTAATTTAGGGTCACTGGTTCTAGGGAAGGGAGAGAGCCAGTGCCGTAAGACAAACACAACATCCATGCCTCACGGGATTCGAACCCGGACCCCGTTCGGACGAATGATCAGAGGGCATCGCTTAGATCACTGCGCCACCGGGGTGGCCTAAAAAAAAAGATCATTTGGTCTGCTTTCCTTTCCAGTTAACCACGAAAAGTACCTTAGCGTAGCAAAGGCGTGCTATTCCCCTTCTACATAACTGATAGTATTAAAAAATCTGGAAGTGAGGGAAAAGGAATGGAAAGAAAAAATATTTTTGAACATCGCTTGAAAAAAAAAAAAAAAGTTAAAAAAAATTGTACACCGGGAAGCCATGCAGAAAAAATTATGCACTTTCGTTCATTTCATTTTTGTGAAATCAATTTCCTAAGAACTTCTTTTTTATTATTATTATTATTATTATTATTGAAGGTTGAAGGACCACCGTTAGCAACTCGATGGGCTAGTAGCATTCACACGCCGCAACGGTGGCGCAGTGGTCTAAGGCGCTGGCCTCTGATCATTCGTCCGTAAGGGGTCCGGGTTCGAATCCCGGTCTGGCATGGATGTTGTGTTTGTCTTACGGCACTGGCTCTCTCCCTTCCCTGGAACCAGTGACCCTAAATTAGGGACGGGCGACTGCTTATAGCCCATTGAGTTGCTCACGGTGGTCGTTAAACCTCCAATCTAAAAAAAAAAAGCATTCGCACGCCCCTAATTTAGATCCACTCGTTCTAGGGAAGGAAGAGAACCATGGCCGTCAGATAAACACAACATCCATGCCTCACAGGTATTAGAACCCAGACCCTTCTCAGACGAAAGGTCATAGGCAAGCGCTTAGACCACTGCGCCACTGTGGCGGACAAGAACGATTTTTGTGAACTCTTTTGCTGGATTTTTATTTCCTTTTCCTGTTAGAATTAGTTGCTTTGGATCTTCATAGTTGGCAACGCTTGTGAAACGTCTTAACTGGTCTTAACTACAGTGCCTAGAAGAATTAGTGTGTCGTGCTCGCAGAAAATCTTGCTGCCCGCAATCATGAAAACGGTAGATGGCGCTGCTATCGGATGTCACGTCGCTTTTCGGGGGAAGGACGACGAAAATGCACATCTTTCTATGACACACACCCAGCTCGTCAGCATTATGTGTACTCCTTGAACGATATTTTATAAGCAGATAACTTAAGTATTTACGAAATAATCGACACACCACTTTCACCACCCCTCACCCAAAAAAAAAAAAAAAAAAGAACGAACGGGGTGCTCAAGATTCATTAATAAGGGTATCGTAGTTTAAGTTAAGCTTTGCATTGTGCTAACGTCAACATTAATGTTAGATATTTCGGAAGTTTTAGAGTCATACATGGGTTACATTATGAAAAAACACTGGAGACCAATATGCAGTTTACAATCACTGAAACATCAACTTACAGTATAAAGTAAAAATTAAAATAAAGAAAATATTTTGCCCCTCAAAACCTTACCGGAAAAAAAGGGGGAAATATTTTCTCAATGAGACATGGGCTTTATAATTTGCATTCCAATAATCCAAATAGGTCTTGAAATTCAGTAACCTAAAAACTTAAAATTATTTAATAATGTACTTCATTTTTGAGCAATGAGTGACTAAATTTCTTGGTAAGAACATGGGATCAAAATAAATATTGAAACTTAATGCTTTCCATTTAGTTGCAGAGTGTGGCTTTGAAAAGAAGCCTTTTAATGAGTTAAAAATAGAATACAACAAATGCGATTACTATTTTTAAAATTGGTCTATTTTCTAATAATATACCAACTGTAATCCATTTATAAAAATCATTCCTAAAAAAACTTTGCCTGTGATACGATAAACAAAATGAATCATACTGAACAGAAGTAAATATACAAAACCTGAATGTTATATGATGACATTCTTTTAAAGAAAAATAATTATAACATTGTTCTTTACTTTTCTTCACCTTATAATAATTATGTGATTAAATTTGCTATTCAAATGGGTTTGCAGTGAAGAGAGGAAAATTGTTTTGCACCTTAAGTAAAAAGTTTAATAAATTAAAAATTAAGAAGTGGGTGTTCATGGAGTCTGTCTAAATGGGATAATGCTATGCAGTCCTTGTAAACTATTTTTACCCTTAAAAAAAAAGGAAATTATTAATGTAGCATACACACAGGCGTAGCATGCGGAAGGCACAGTAGGGCATGTGCCCCCCTCTCCCCACTTAAAAATTGGAAAAACTAATTAGTCGTTCTCCTTTTAAATGCCATAAAGTGTGATATACAGCGAAGGGAACACTACGTAATAGCCATCATTGTTATGACTGCTTTCCAGCAGAAATTCATGCGCAATAGCATGCAGTCATCTTACGATGGGTTTCATCATCAGATGACAGCATGAGGTCAGTGCCGTCTTAACGCTTTTGGGGGTCCTGGGCCGTCATATTTTTCGAGGCCCCCGATTATGTATATACAGAACATATACAACATATGGATATATATATATATACAATGTATCAGAATTATTATATACACCACCATTACCATGTTACCCCCCCCTATGAGAAGCAATATTCAATATCCAGTAACTTTTTAAATACCACTTGAACGAAAAATGCCGTGTTCGAAGTGGGCAGGTATGGCATACTGGTAGTTAACAAAAATGGAAGTGAGCATACCGGCAGTTAAAAAAACATTGTTTACCCATCCTGGTATGTAATAAATTATAAACCCGTCACAAACTACGTAAAGAAATTAGGTTGAAAGCACAAATTTTAACGCAAAAATCAGCAAATGATATTTTTAATGGCAAAATTGAAAAATGATTAGCAGCCGGGACTGAAAAGACGTTAAGTGCTCTGCTGTTACACTACAGTTTTAGTGTAGCAGCAGAGCACTTAACATACTGAAGCAGAATGGCTTTCGATTTAAAATCTTGGTGTCGACCATATCGGCAGTAGCTCTGTGCCACTTCGATCACTGGAAAAATGGTACATGACAAAAATTGTAAAACTTCATGAAGTGTACCAAATTGCATTCACATTTTGTTGTTCAGCAAATTACAAGAAAATGGGTGCTGGAAGATATAATATTTCTTCCCTATCTTACAAATTATTAAACGAAAATTAAATTGAAACCGAAGAAAGATACCAACCAGCGCCCTTTTCAGACATGACGCACCGGACGAAAATGCGGATATGCAGCCCCCATCAGTTATGTGTGTAAACAGCGACGATGTAAAAAAATATAAAAGTAGCCCAGGTGGGCAAACCCTAGTGATAAACATACGTGCGCTTCTTCATATATATAACACAAATGACGGTTTAAAAGTTAAAAAATGATTCCGAAAAAAATGCAATTTGTGCGTGGCCCTCAGGCCTCACCCGCATTTAAGATCGGGAGGGATGCCGGCTTTGTTTTTTATTTTGTCACAAAAGATCCACCCAAACTTTCTTCCTGCCTCCTCGGGAAATCGAAGCTATGAGCAAGGTTTAAAAAAAAAAGGCAAAAAAACTTCCAACTTTCTGGATTGGTGTTTCTTCTTTTCTTTAAATAAAAAAACCTGCTGGTGAGTGGTAAAAGATTTTAACTTTTTGTAAACCCATAAGACTCTTGGGACGTTAGGGGCCCTGGGCACCAGCCCCGTTGGCCCACCCCTAAGATGGCCATGCATGAGGTGCTTCGAAAGGAGTTGCTTTTTTGTATTCATTAAGGTGAATCAACAAATCCTGGCACACCTTACAGGTTTGGCACCAATGGCAACTGAACAGGTGCCTTTTCAGGAAAATTATTTTCAAAAATGCTCTCCCAACCCAAGAAAACACTAGTTTACACTTATCCGTGCCCCCCCCCCCAGAAAAAAAATTGGTCACACTACGCCTATGTGCATACATGTCAGGAGAAAAAAATTCTTAATGAATTGTTACTGAAAAGATTAAGCACAGAAATTTCAGGGTGACTCAATGCTAAAGTTCAAGGCAGTGATGTTTTATTAGAATACATGGCCAACTTCCATGTAATAGTGGGACACAGAATGCTGGTTTTAAACATTTGTGATAAAAAATATTATTATGAATTTGTTTCATGCTTACCTCTTCTTGTACTGACTTCACAGATCTATTTTATACAAGACCAGAAAAAATGTACATAGCTAAGATTGTTTCCATTCAACCTGCACATTTCCCCCTTTCAATATGTAACATTGAATAGATGTTCTGCTTTTCGATCACATATTTCACTCCCAGCCCTGCAATAAGTAATAATGAATTGTGGTCCTGCTTTTGATTGCACTTTCACACAGTCTTGTGGCTGATGCAGAGTTAACTGATAATCTCCTTTTGATGTGAGAGAAATAAATTTGTGCTCATGTTCTTCCTTTAACAACCACAAGAAAATACAATAGCAGGCAATGGTAGTTAACACTACTGAATCTTTAGGATAGTTAAGCTTACCATAATCTGTTGCAGTTAAATAAACAAAGCTGTAAGAATATGCAAGATCTAAATCTATTAGTTTGTTATGAATAAATAAAAAAATTACACTTAAACAGTTTGTTTCAAACTTGGTTCGAAGAATGCCTAGTTATGTGTATCAGCACAGGCTTCATTTCTTCAGGAGTATCCGATATGCAGTACATGTTAACACAATAATTTTGTTCGGTTTCTTTAAGAAATTAGAAACATGTTGCAAGTTTAGTATTATATGCAGAATACCTATCACTGTGTATATCAGCACAGATATAAAAGTAGGTGGGATATAAAACTAATCATGCAGTATTTGGAATCCATATGTATAATCACAATTACAACCGAAGTATCACAATTATATTATTACTGTATTTGAATGCCTTCTCTCTGTTACTATTTCCAGTATAAATTTAATGGACTGACTCAAAAAGTTTTTTTGACAATTTGCATATGAAACTGAATTTAGTAAACTGTTAATTGCAGGATCAATTGAACCTCGCATTTTTAAGTGTTTTTGCCGTTCCCTTTTGGATGAACGATTCTTATTTTGTTGTTTTAAATAGAAATTAAGTCTGTCTTGTCATAATGTAATACTGAATAACTTTACTAGTGGTCTCTATTTCATGATTTTTGCAACCAACTGTTTTCAAGGTGGAACCACGTAAAGCCTCTATGTTGTCCAAAATGCTATCTCGGTGCAATTCAAGAAAACTGAAGCACTTAGTAAATTTTTCTTCAATTTCATAGATCAAGGCAAAAAGTTTGTTTGACGAATATATCTGCCCTCCTTGATCAAAATGTTTTGTGTATTCTGCATTAACATTATTGATAGACACCTTATCCTGTTGAAGAAGGCTTTTACAAGTTTCACACACAATTTTTCTATTTAAAACACGAGCCACAAATCCTGAAATATAATATATGAGACGAACATCACTCTTTTGCTGGACCAGAATATTATGCTCCAAACTGCTTTCTTTGCGCGTAAGGTCAGAAGAATTTTCATTAGGACTTCCAGTTTCAAAAAATGAATCAATAACCGAAAGAGCTGATTCTTCTGGTTCCTTTGGTGGGACACTGATTAGTGAATTTACTACACAAGGTGGAGCATTACCACCTCTTGGAGGTTTAGCAAGGTTATAAAAACTTAGCATTTCTACAATTGTCAGAAATTCAGTGCTATTGGGGTGATCATTACATCCTTTGCATTGGCGAATAATGCTGAAAAGGTTTTCAATTTTATCGTGACTTAGTCTAGATGTTAAAAGGTAAGAATAATGAGCACTATGCGTCAAGTATTCAACAAGGGATAAAGCGCTGCTAATCGATACCTTTAAACCTGTAGCAGTACTTTCAGAGATGAAACCATTACCTTCGGCATGCATCTCCCAAATATCTAAGAACTGCAAGAACTCCTTAAGAAGCTCATATTTTGAGCTATTCAGGTATAAAGAATTATAAGGAGTTCTTGATGTCATTATGTCAATGAGTGCATTCATTTTTGTTATGAACATAATAGTTGGCTCTGGATCCCCGTATTGAAAACTTATTTGGTCTTTATAAATAAACAGGCCTTTAAGAACTTCTAAACTGAATATCTGAAATGCCAAGTTAACTTTCATTTTTTCAAAATTGTTTGGAGTAAGATGAGCTTGAGTTATTTTTGGCATTGCTCTTAAACTAAGAGCGTTTCGATCCAACTTCCATGCAGCTTTTATAAATTCTGAATGTACTCGACCTTCTAAAAGACTGAATCCATTTTTTAAAAATGCATTACGTACACATTTGATTAAATGGGGAAAATCTGAAAAGAAGTGCAGATATCTGTGTCCATCAACAGGATGAGGCACCTTGCATTTAATGTCTCCTGCGCTAGTCACGCCAATGCGAAATTTACGCCACATGGATCTGTTCCATGATGCTCTATCACCTACTATGCCATCCACAAATAATCCAGCTTTTTCGGATAATATTATTGCTTCAGTTAAAAATTTACTGAGCATATCCCCTTTCATATTACTTTTTGTGGCAAATACTGCTAAAATTTGGGTCCAATCCCCAATAAACGGCTGAAATAGAAATATCAAACCATGGTCACATAACTCATGTTTTTTCTCCGCAGGTGTAAACAATGCATAATCAACATATCCCTGAATAGTCCCACTTGACTTTAGTTGCAGGTGCTCAGAAAGTTTCATCTCGTCAAAAACTATGCAACCATGCCTTTCGAAAGAATTTAATTAGCAGTTCTACCTTTCAAAGTTTCAAACATTTTCTTATTAAATCCATAACCAGCTTGATATGATTTTACATATTTTTTCAAACAGGTTCGACTAGGCAAAATAAGTAATTTGTTTAACCTCATGTGGTCATAGAGCCGGGGACTTTTCATTCTCATTATAATGCATTCTAACAACCAACTGCTGTCATACCTCATACCTTTTACACTCTTCCGCTCTGAAGCTTTAATGCATTCACCTGTGGCTAATTGTTGCTTATGAGATAAAAATTTCAACTTGTTAGTCAAGTTATTAGATGTATATTTTTTGTTTCTAACTTTTAAGTTTTTAATTTTATTTCTCAAAAAGACTGTATGTTGTTTTAATCGCTTTGAAGTTTGATGTGCCATTTTTAACTTTATTCCACATGTCAGAACAGGTCTACCATTTCTTCGTCTTTTTAACACAGATCTGTGATTTAAGAAAAGCTTGCGCTGGTACTGACATGCTGAACATATTGCTCCATTTTCACTAACATGACCAACACATTTCCTGTTTTGCCAAAACTTCCGATTTCGAGTAAGGAGTTGCTCACCTGTTTTGTGCTTAGGTATTTCTGGAAATTCTTCAAGAGTTCCAACACCACGACAGCTGTGATAGGAATTGGCCTTTTCCAGTATGGTTTCCAAACTTTTACATGAATTTAACAATTTCTATACCTTTATGGTACACAATACATGAAATTTCAGATTCTGAACATTTTTCAACAACAATTTTTGTATCAGGACTGGTATGTTCTTTCGAGTATGTTTTCCATTTCATAAAGCACACAACATTTGGAGATTCTTCATATGTAACAGTTACCCAAAATTTTGTTGGCAAAGTAACGTTGCATATTTCTTCAAATGAAATAAGGTCTTCATTCATTTTTGTGTTGGTATCTATTAAACGAGGATTGTCCTCCAATTTTCTCTTTTTTTCTGGTACAGAAGATGTAATCCTTGTAGAACGTTTGTTTGGTAAAGGTTTACTTAAATATTTCGGTAAATTTGGGAAAATAGTAGGTATGGCGTCAGGCTTGAGTAATGGTTTGTCTCGGCATGTAAGAACTTCCTTACCTTGAATAGTGGAACGATAATGCATCTCCATGAATTTAGATTCAAAGTGCAAGGCACATACAACACAACTTTCATCAAGTTTCTTATCAGCTCTGGGATTGCCTTATCCCATTTGCTCAACATATCAGGTATTTCGGGGACAGCAAAGAGTGATATTTTATTTTTGCAGGATTTATAGCCAGTATTACATCCTGGCACAAAACAGCTGCTTTGCCTTTTCCGTTTTCTATGTTTTTTATTATTTGCTAATGCAGAATTTACCAGTCCTTTCACAGTTGACATTATTTCCTTATGATCTTATAACTGTTGCAGTCGATTTCAGTACTGCACTTAAGTTTAACCACACAGTAGGTTTACCGGTTTAACGCGTGACAGCCAATACTTGATCAACTTCTACATCTTCACGAATAAAAAGTTACTAATTTCGGAAATAAATTTCGTTATAAACAATCCACAGTTCACAGTTGAATAAAACTAACACTGGAATAAGCCTATTGCGTTTCAGTGATCAACTGTTGAATTACTAGGGGTGTTCAAATGAAAAGGTACGAAACGTCATAAGAACGCAACCGTTAACATATTTACCTATGCCGCTATGGGAGAACGTAGCCACACATCTAGGGATGCGATTGGAGTCGCCGGCGTGGATCGGAGCATGCGAGGGCGCCCGCATGCGCAGGAGAGAGCAGAGGCTCTTATAAAGAGCGCCGTCCAATTGACTACTTGTTGAATTCCTCCAGCACAGACGAACCATTAACTCCGATGTGTACTGTGAGACACTCCGAAGCCTACGCAGGTACATCAAGAACAAAAGACCGGGGCTGCTCACGGAGGGTGTGGTTCTGCTTCATGATAACGCGCGTCCACACGTCTCCAGGTTCACACACGTGGAACTGGCCAAGTTCCAGTGGGAGCAGCTTGACCATCCGCCCTACAGCCCGGACATGTCGCCCTGCGATTTCCATGTGTTTGGTCCCCTGAAAAAACATCTGAAAGGGAAGCGCTTCCACTCGGACGACGAACTCAAGGACGCTGTGCAGGACTGGGTCTCGTCACGGCCACAGGAATTCTGGGAACAAGGAATCCTTCGGCTCGTTAATCAATGGGATCGTTGTGCTACGGCCTATGGTGTATACTTTGAATAAAGTCTTCATTTATACCCACAGTGTCGTTTCGTACCTTTTCATTTGAACACCCCTAGTACCTAGTGCATTACTGTTATGATCGAGCTACAACGAATTAGCAAAAATACTGTCAAAAAGAATTCCCTCCACTAACCTTTGTTTTGTGAAAATTTGAAGTTTCGTAAGGCAGCAAATCCTTGGCAAACAAACTTCCCACCATTGAATAGCATGAAGCCGATGAAGCATCCTAACGTAACTTCCGATGCCAGCGCCCTCTGTCATTTCATGACGATTGGTCACAAAACCGTGAGGGACTTCTTCTAGGCACTGTATCTTAACGCCAGTTCCCATGAAATATCTTTCTATAAAGTATAAACATAATTTCCAGCGCTCAGTATTTTACAAGGGCTAAAAGGTCATACGTTCATCTCTGATTCTGCCCCGCGATTTCGGAAAATATTTCTATTTTTATTCCTACATGTTTCAATTAATAAGGTGTTTTAAAGCATTCCTAATGTTCTAACATGGAACATGACACTGCAATGTTTTTCTTTGTATGTGGCACACAGCTCAATATGAATGGAAGGGACATATCTTTTGTTCAGATCCTGAATGCCTACCGTCAACAATTGGAATTATTGGGCTTGCTGTCTTTTGAATAAACAAATTATAATTTTTTTAGTATGGAGTCTACATTGACAAACCCTTTTGGAGAAATCATTGAAGAATTGATTGTAATAGAAGTCAGAAAAGAATCAAATACATCCAATGTAACAGATACAGGTGAAGATATTTGGGTGTGTGAAGTATGCTTACAAAATTTCCCATCAGAATCCAGCTTTGCAATACATGTGCAACATGGCAATGTATGCTGTAAACAATATACACAGGAAACTCAGCTGTCAAAGAATTTGTTCAACTGCACAGGTGAAAACCCACATGATTGTGATATATGCTTCAAACAATTTACCCAAAGAAGTGATTTTTCAACGCCTGCACTCCTTCCCACAGGTGAAGAGCCTCACCAATGTGATGTATGCTCCAAACAATATACTAACAAACATAGTCTTTCAAGGCATATGCTCCTTCATACAGGTGAAAAGCCTCACCGATGTGATGTATGTTCTAAACAATTTAGTCGGAAAAGTACTCTTTCAAGTCATATGCTGATTCACACAGGTGAAAAGTCTCACCAGTGTGGTGTGTGCTCCAAACAATTTACTAACAAAAGTGAGCTTTCAAGGCATATCCTCCTTCATACAGGTGAAAAACCTTACCCGTGTGATGTATGCTCCAAACAATTTAGTCGAAGAAGTACTCTTTCAAAGCATATGCTGATTCACACAGGCGAAAAGCCTCACCAGTGTGGTGTGTGTTCCAAACAATTTACTGACAAAAGTCATCTTTCAAGACATATCCTCCTTCATACAGATGAAAGGCCTCACCAGTGTTATGTATGCTCGAAGCAATTTATCGACAAAGGTAATCTTTCAAGGCATATGCTGATTCACACAGGGGAAAAGCATTGCCAGTGTGATGTATGCTCCAAACAATTTAGTAACAAAAGTAATCTTTCAAGGCATATGCTCCTTCATACAGGTGAAAAGCCTCACCGATGTGATGAATGTTCAAAACAATTTAGTCGGAGAAGTACTCTTTCAAAGCATATGCTGATTCACACAGGCGAAAAGCCTCACCAGGGTGGTGTGTGTTCCAAACAATTTACTGACAAAAGTCATCTTTCAAGACATATCCTCCTTCATACAGATGAAAGGCCTCACCAGTGTTATGTATGCTCGAAGCAATTTATCGACAAAGGTAATCTTTCAAGGCATATGCTGGTTCACACAGGGGAAAAGCATTGCCAGTGTGATGTATGCTCCAAACAATTTAGTAACAAAAGTAATCTTTCAAAGCATATGCTCCTTCATACCGGTAAACATCCTCACCAATGCGATCTATGCTCTAAACAATTTGCTGACAAAAGTGATCTTTCAAAGCATATGCTCATTCACACAGGTAAAAAGATTTATGGATGTGATGTGTGCTGCAAACAATTTACCAAACAAAGTAGTCTTTCAAAGCATATGTTCATTCACACAGGTAAAAAACCTCACCAGTGTGATGTGTGCTCCAAACAATTTAATGAAAAAAGTAATCTTTCAAAGCATATGTTCATTCACTTAGGTGAAAAACCTTACCAGTGTGATGTGTGCTCGAAACGGTTTACTCAGAAAAGTGCTGTTTCAAGTCATGTGCTTCTTCACACAAATGAAATGCCTTAGCAATGTGATGTATGCTTAAAACAATTTACTCAGATGATTATTCTGTCAATACATGTGCTGCACGGACAGCTCATCAGGTGAGGTAAGTGAGGCACCACCTCACCAGAAATTTTTCTCCAATAAAGAAAATTTATGTGTAATATATAATGCGACCTGTAATCAGTGCTGGATTTAAGGCTTTTGAGACCCTAGGCCAAATTTTCTATGCCCCCCCTCCCCCCAATTTTGAATTTTCTCCTATAAGATTTTCTAATAAACTTATCTTTAAGTTAAGAATATAATAATTGGGAGTATAATTTTATTGTTAAATAAGTATCATTTAAATAAAAATTATTTTGATTTAACTTATTAAATTTAAGGTTATGAAAAAATATTAGTAAACAGACAAAGAGGTTCAACTTATTCGAGAACAACACTACATTTTAAAACCTTAGACCTACATTTCAAACTGACACATGATGCATTCTTATAACACGAAAGTAAACAATAGTATTTCTTGTTTTGATTCTTTAAAATTGCATTACAACAACAAAAATTAATAAAGTACATAAAAATTAATTGTAAGGTGTTTTGGGAAATGATATAAACTGACACATTTTTTTACAAGTTTGATTTATTTGTACACAAGAAAAATGGAATCATAAGTTTAATAAGTAATCTACTACAAGTATGAGTATTCAGCTCTTGCTATACTTTATAAAATGAAAGTAAATTATAATAATGGCACCTCCCTTTTCTAAGTTTTTCTGTTCTATTCTCCATTTTTCTGGATTCTATACCTGCGGCCCATAGACCACAGCATAGTGGTAAATCCGCCGCTGACTTTAATTGTACATCCTAAGTGAAACACGGAAATCATCCTAAATGAAACACGGAAATCATCCTAAACGAAACACGGAAATCATCCTAAATAAAACACGGAAATCATCCTAAATGAAGCACAGAAATCATCCTAAATGAAGCACGGAAATCATCCTAAATGAAAATGAAACGCCAATGAAAATTTGTTATGAGAGTGGGGGCTCTGAATTCAGTTCATTGGTGAAAGCCTCATATATATACATACATACCGTATATACTTGTGTATAGGTCAATCTTTTTTTAATGAAATATTTTGGTCGAAATTAGGAGATCGAACTATACACAGAAAATATTTCTGATCGGTTGAAAACCAAAATTTTGATGCCTTATGGAAATGTACATACTTAGCCCTTTGCGCCATCAGTTCATTTGCAGTTGTATATTTAGTCATTTTCCGGCTGTTACTGGTACAAAGAAAATTATTGCTAAGAATTTTCTTGATTTCATATGTGCGAGTTTTTTTTATTCAGTAATAGAAAAACAGCGCAAGGATGTCTCAAAGTTCGTTTAAGATCTGTCGATATGGCCTTGACTGCCCTGCTGGTAAACCATCCAGAGGAAACAGGTGAATGCATCAGCCAGTAGTTTTGCACCGTACCGTGACCTACGACCATGCTGAATTCTCAACGGGGGGAATGAAGAGGGAATAGGACACTATTGCAAAAGGAGACCACTGCCCCTGCTTAGTGGCGGCGAAGAGAGGTGAGACAATCTACAGAACAGTTGTAACTTGATCAATGCATCCCAAAAACGAAAGTGCTTAAACTTGGCCTATCGCTCAGAATAAAAAATGCATTAGTTTAACAACCTACTTATGTTTGTTATTAAATTGAGTGTGTCCCGACTCTAAAAATCAAACAAACAGTAACCTTTTCAGAAGACTAACAGCGAGCAAAAAAGGATTACGTCTTTATAAGCTGAATGGGGTGATGTTTGGTTTGTCACTAAAGCGATTGTTTGTCACAAACACAGTAGAGAGGGGGATGAAAGTAGGGAGTAGATAAACGACCTCTCTGTCAATCACACACTCGTACAACTCGGCAGCTGCACAGGGTAGTGGGAGCAGAGTACGAAACTAAAAAAATTTGCCATGTGCTAAATGGCCCTTGCAGTTAAATATTTAGGAGCCATTCACAATTTTTTAGGAGCCAAAAGTTATTTTTTTTTGCATACACTATTGAAGAAACTAAAATTCTGGATGGTGATTTCACCCAGCATAAACTTCTGAATAAGTACCACAGCCACATTTGTCTTTTGTTGACTCTGTAGCTAAGCAGCATCCAGTGCTTAAATTTTCATTTTGTTGATATCTTTGTTACCCTTCCCATTTCTTTATTGTCACTTTTTTTTTCTTTCTTTTATGCCCTTGGATGACAATTTTATCCATCATGCTGAAAAACTTTCAGTCTGAGGACCATGAATGCATGATAGCTTTCCCTATTTTTGATAAGATAAAGTGTAACTTTGAGGATATTAATACTTTTGAACACCATGCATCAATTCTTACAAACTTTTCAGCTTTGCCACTTGTTTTTAGACCCCCCCCCCCTCCCTCTTATCAAGATGAAATGAAAACCTTTTTTGGGGGAATATTTAAGAACACAGGACACATGTTCGGAACATCGTTGAGGAAAAAAATTAGTTGAGGGAGAAATCTTTGCTACATCTCATTTCCGTTTTCGAACATTTCCCCCTCCATTTTCATGGTGAAATACAAATATTTATGTAATAAAATTATATTTAACAACAATTCTAGGCAGAGGAAACATCGCGTTAAAAATAAAATTACGATTATGGGAAAAATATTCAATGTGTCCAACTTCCATTTTCGAAAGTTTTGAAAGACAAAATTTCTGTTTCTGAAAGTTTCAGGTGGAAAGCATCCTTCACCAGTACCAATTGCCCCAAAATTTCTGTTCAGTTATGCATCGATCTCAAGAATAATGCAAATTAAGACGGAAAAGGAGAAATTCTAGAAGCTGTGGCACTCTCATGCCTGAAGATTACAGAGGAATTTTTGCGCCGTCGAATTTTCGTTTTCCGAAATTTTTCCTCCAGTTTCAAACTGAAATTAAAATATTTATGGAATAAAATGATATATAACAACAAATACTGGGCAGAGGCAACATCGCGGGAAAACAAAATTACGATTACGAAAAAAATCTTTATTTCGTTTACTTCCGTTTTTGAAAGTCGAAATAATGTCCCAATCCGTATCTTTACACATTGGTAAAACTCTTCGGAGTGTATTTTACACGTTTCTCAATGCATATTTTTACGTGTCGAGAAAAATTCCGGATGAGTATTTTCAGGCGTTGATAAAATTTCGATGCGTAAACACACTTTTCCATGTGTACTAGACGCATAATTACGCATTTTGGCGAACTCTGGTAAGTGCAACATGCTAAAAAAGTGATACGCCATAAGCCAAGAAGTTTTATTGACGCTAGATTTACAACGAATCAATTCAAAGGACAGCTGATGTGTAAAGCGATGAACAGAACAAATAATCATACAATTCTTCAGTTGCGATTACGGAATTTCAGGCAAGCCGTAGCTCCGCTCTGCTTCAAGTTAAGAGGGCGGAGGGGTGCTCGCAAAATCCAATGATCACTGTGGGAGGATCCTGCTGATTGTTCAAGGTCGCTTCTTTAACTTGCTTGTGTGACATTAGTGCAGACGAGAAGGGGAAGTCAACAACGCAAGCACGCGCGATTGATACATTGCATTTTGTAGATGAATTAAGAAACGGAGCCGGGGAAAGGGAACAATTTTCGCCAACACCTAAGAATCGCGAACAAAAATAGTCATTCACATTAAAAAGAATCATAATAAAATGCAGTAGAAAATACATGTAGTCGCGATTTGCCCCCTGATGTCAAATTGCTGGTCGCCAAATGCAAAAATGCAGTCGCATTTTGCTCGTGGCCCCCGTTAATTTCAAACCCTGAGTGCGAGCAAATTTTATAGAACAAATTTTCTTGAATTTTTTAAATAGTTGGATGCAAATTTTACAGTGCCCGCAATACATCAAACTAAAGATTCATTTTTAATTTTGAAGAAATCCATTGAAAACTTCAAAAGTTACATACACATTTATTTTTTACGACATGCATATTCTTTATGGGATAAAAAAACTATCAGGTTGACGCAAAGTTTAAACTGGCTCAAAAAATGATGTAGTAAAAATGCTAAAATGAAGGAAAAAGTTGTAGCAAAATGCTAAAGAAATTTAGTCTCTTTTGTCAATGAACTGGCGCGGCAAATCGTCGTAGTGGACGAACTGACGTGCGGCTAATTGGTGTGACACTGTCAGACCGAACAATGGATGACAGAATACTTTTACCTACGAATTAGCGGTGGAATTTAAATTTCCCCCCTGGACTACGAGAGCTCAAATTTTCGGAAAACAATCACCTCTGCGATATTTAAATGTCTGGCGACATTTTGCGACGGGACGCTAGTTTTCTCGCGCGTTTTTGATTAATTCATCGCATTTTGCGATAATAGCGATCGTAGCTTAACCTCTGGGTTGACATCCCGACCTATTGCTTTCCAAATATGTTTCAGGTTTTTTTTTTTTTTTTTTTTTAAATAACAATGGGCCTGCTTTGCGCCATTTGGTAAATGCTCACGATTCATTTGCTGCGGGAACAAATACTTTACTCTCCATGAATGAAGTAACTGCAGAGAACTCGCTCGCAAAAAGTGGGAGAAGCGGGGGGGGGGGGGATTGTGTGCAAAAGTGGGTTCGTATATTGTTAAAATGTCTAACCTTCCCCTGAAAACTCTCTAACCAGGGTGGTGAGCCCTATCATCTTCCCAGAATTGTGCCTCAATTCCACCCACGTTTTGCGGGAAACTGCCGCAAGCAACATTGCGAGAGCCGGCTACAAAAATAAATAGTAGGTTCACATTTCCGTATGCGGGCGCATCCTTGGAAAATATATATATTTTTTTTTAATTTATAAACAAGATAGGTAGGTATACAAAAACTTCAGATATTCACATAAAAATGGGGGGGGGTAGACTTATACACGGGATATACAAAAACTGCAAATATTCTGATAAAAATTGGGGGTCGACCTGTACACAAGTATATATGGTATATATTGCTTTAAATTTGTACTCAATCCACCCTCAAGAAGGGAAGGGGGTCTGGACGCGAGGACACCCTCCCCTTAACTACGCTTGTGATTGTGATTTATGAATTTGGTTAAAAAAATGCTTCAATCGGAAAATGAATCCTTAATTCATGAGCATTTTAATTATAGTTTAATG
The DNA here is from genome assembly GCA_039090855.1 of Macrothele yani. NCBI lineage: Eukaryota > Metazoa > Arthropoda > Arachnida > Araneae > Macrothelidae > Macrothele > Macrothele yani. The sequence continues at coordinate 141,105,714 of CM077009.1, read as the reverse complement.
CTCAGATATTGAAAATAATATGTTTTAATCACCTGGAGAGGCCATTGTGAAGGTCGACTCTATTGCAGCTGACCTTGCGAACATGGGGAAAACCAGTTCCCGGGTCATGACTTTGGTAAGTTTCTTGCGACGACACTATAAGCCATTTAAGATCAGTTGTCATCTCTGTTTCTATTGGAGGACACAGGAATTTTGTCCAATGAGAGATAGCAGACCTGAGCTGAAGACTTGACAAAGCGGCTATTGAGGGGACAGCGCATTCCACTTCAGCTCTCTGCGAGTACATCTGTTTCTGGTATTATGCACACATAAATTTTTCATCAAAGTGTGCAGTGTATTTTCTATTTGTGTGCCAAATTTTTCGAACATATTTCTTCAACAGTTGGTGGTTAGGCGAGACGTGTGCTGATTTTTTTCTTTTTTTTTATTGTTATTGCTAATAAATTTAGATTTATTAGTAATAAAAACAATTATTTTTGGAATTGAAATCATTTATAAAAAAATGAGCTGAATGCATTGTTTTTGAAAAAAAAAAAAAACTAACAAAAACGCCCATTGGTGGTAATCTGTTCTTATTTCTGCCACGTTTAAGTTACCTGACCTGCTTTTACGAGATATACAGAACTGTGCTTCCAGCTGGACTTTTTTTTTTTATAACCTCAGGCCAGGGCTTTAATTTTTGACCTGTGCTAAATGCACGATGCAGCTTTACCAACAGACATGACTTTATTTAATTAATAAATAGGAACTGTACACCAACTATACTAAAAATAATATAAATATACTAATAATCCGAATTTCTTGGCGTAGAATAGGAATAAAAGTTTCTAAGCTTTTGCACATCAACCAGATGGCTTTTTCAAGGACAGTCTGCTGTCTACCTTCCTTGAAAAAAACATCTGGTTGATGTGCGAAAGCTTGGAAACTTTTATTCCTATTCTACGCCAAGAAATTCGGATTATTAGTATATTTATACTATTTTTAGACATGACTTTCTTTCGGGACTCATAAACACTATGTGAAAAAGTAGGTTTTTTTTTTTAATTTAAATTATTTACCTGAAGCCAGCCCTTACAAAACTGCTTAAAATTCTACTTAGCCAATGTAGCTAGTGGAATGAAAAGTTTACCAGCCAAATACAAAATCTACTGGCAATACAAACTTAAAAAAAAAAAAATAATAATAATGCTGTAACTTCTCTACTTACATTTCTATGAAATTAAATGGGTAAATGTTTTTCCCCCATTCTAATGAGACATCTCTCTGCCATTAACTTTGTAAAAACAGATGCAGAGCAATTACTGCATAGGATCATTTGATTGACTGCAAATATTATATATGCTTCTGTTCCAAAATTACTGATTTTTTGACAGTCTATTTTCAGTGCTGTAGCAACATTACTCTAACTATCTCAATTTACTCATACATAATAAATAATGTATGTGTAAATTAAGATAGAGTAATGGGGGTTCGGATCCCCAGCGGTGACCGGATAACAATTTTTCAGTTGCTACAGTAGCGAACAAAAGTATTTGGCGAAAAAATTTTTGACCATAATATTTTTTCTGCTGGACCAAATCGGGTCATTTTGGGATATGATATGTGTTATTCAGTTGTAAACATGACCCATATGCAGATGGATCAGAAACCTTAACACAGATCAGGTACCGAGCTTAATCGCAAAGATCATACAAATTGACCAACAAAGTAGGAGTGTATCACATTCATTTAATGCAACAATAACAGAAAACAAGTACGAGAAAACGACAAAACAATAACTAATACTTAGTGGGATAACCACGAGACTTAATAACAGCTGCACAATGGGCCGGCATCGAGTCCACTAGCTTCTCGACAGTGACCTGCGGAATTGGCGTCCATTCTGCAGATAGCTGGTCGAACTTCTGGGCCCTATTCTGGCAGGTTTTCTTCGCACATCATCTCTCCAACTCCTCTCACATGTGCTTGATAGGGTTGAAGTCTGGAGATTGGCTTGGCCAGTCTAGAAGTGTGACCTGTTGCTGCTGGAAGGCTGCCTTCGCTACTCTGGAGGTGCGCTTCGGGTCGTTGTCTTGCTGCATGATCCATCCGGGGGGCATGTTCTGGTTTGCCCATGGGAAGACATCGTTGATGAGCATGTTCGTGTAGCTCTGGCCGGTCATCATTCCGTCAATCTTGATGATGGGGCCCATTCCATTGCGATAGAAGGCGCCGTAAACCATGAGCGATCCTCCTCCGTGCTTGACATCGGATGAATGCACTGGGGGTTGAATCTCTGGCCACATGGACGTCGTACATATCAGATGCCATCACTTCCGAACAAGTTGAACTTGCTCTCGTCGGTGAAAAGCACCTTACTCCAGTCCGCCACGGTCCAGTGTCGAATCTGGCGCGCAAACGCAACTCTGGCTCTTCCATTCTTGACTCCGATGAGTGGTTTTTTGGCAGGGCGTCTTCCATTCAATCTACCAGCAATGAGACGACGGGAGATGGTCATTCGGCTGACGTTCAGGTCGTCGCTGTCGCGGAATTCGGAGGTGATGTCCACAGCAGTTAAGGTGGGATCAGCACGAGATCGACGGAGGATGTGTCTATCCTGACGCAACGGTAGTGGAACGAGGGCTACCACATCGCGGACTGTTCTTGACGGTCCCAGTCTTCTTATAACGTTGCAGGATAGCTGAAATGGACTGGTGTCGGATCTTCAGGGCCCTCGCAATGTCGGTGATGCACATTCCGGATTCCATCATGTTCACGGCCGCCTGGCGAGCTCCAACAGGGATCTCCGCCTTTTTACCCATTTCTAAAAACCTAAGATTGACTTATTATTACACTACACATCACAAAACCTACAAAAATCGAAAGAAAACATTAATACATGCAGCAAACGAATGAGTAATAATTGGCGACTCTTGAATATGGCCCATTTCGAATGACAAATTCGCTCTGAGCGAAATACAAACAACGTGGCATTGTAACCCACATATCAACACATATCATATCCCAAAATGACCCGATTTGGCCCAGCAGAAAAAAATTATGGTCGCAAAAGTGTTTTGCCAAATACTTTGGTCTGCTACTGTATGTGTTGATAAAACATGGAAAGAGTGATGTCTTTGTTTATTTGCTGACGCCACATATTTGGAGAATTTTCACTTTACACATATGTAATTTATTTTTGAGAGGGCATTGAAGTTAGGTACGTCTAATTTCTTTAATAATATTTAAAACAAAGGGACAAAATCTATGATATATATCATCATCATTGTCAACCATTATCAATCCACTGCTGGACAAAGGTCTCCCCAAATTTCTTCCACAACGGTCTGTCTTGTGCCAGTCTCCTCCATGTTACTCCCCCATACTTTCGAATTTCATCCACCCATCTCCCATGTAGTCTTCTTCTGGGTCTTTTCCTGTCCCTTGGAATCCAATTTAAAATTTCGGCTGTCCATCGATGGTCTGTCCTTCTGGCAGTATGTCCAGCCCATTGCCGTTTCAGGGATTTAACTCTGATCATGATGTCTTCCACTCTTCTCATTTTTCGGATCCACGAGTTCCTCTTCTTATCTCTCCTGGTTAACCAAGCATGCACTGCTCCATGCTGCTTTGAGTTGTCTGCAGCCTTTGTATGTCTCTTTTAGTTAAGGTCCACGTCTCTGCACCATACGTAAGCACTGGAAGGATGCATTGATCAAACACTTTTCTTTTAAGGCAAAATGGCATATTGCTCTTGAAAATTATGCTGTTTCTTCCAAAAGCTCTCCAGGCAAGTTTCATACGCCGATAAATTTCTTCATCAATGTGACCCTCACTTGATATCTGCTGCCCAAGATAAACGTACATATCTGTTATCTCCAGCTTTTCCCCATCAATCGATAAATCTTCATTTCTTGTAAAAGCATTGTACATCACTTTTGTCTTCTGAAAGTTCATTTGTAATCCCACTTTTTTACTCTTGTCAGCAAGTTCCTGGATCATACTCTGCAGCTCTGATGGGGTAGTTGCAAAAATGACTACGTCATCAGCAAAATGAAGGTGAGTTAGATAATCTTCATTAATCTTTATCTCTTTATTTTCCCAGTTCAGTGATTGAAAGACATTTTCCAATGTGGCATTAAAGAGCTTGGGAGATATGGTGTTACCTTGTCTCACTCCCTTTCCAATTTTTATGTGTGTTGTATTTTCAAACAGCCGAATCTTTGCTCTTGCATTTTCATCATCATCATCATCATCATTGTCAACCATTATCAATCCACTGCTGGACGAAGGTCTCTCCAAGTTTCCTCCACAACGGTCTGTCTTGTGCCAGTCTCCTCCATGTCACTCCCGCATATTTACGAATTTCATCCACCCATCTCCCATGTGGTCTTTTTCTGGGTCTTTTCCTGTCCCTTGGAATCCAATCTAAAATTTCGGCTGTCCATCTATGGTCTGTCCTTCTGGCAGTATGTCCAGCCCATTGCCATTTCAGGGATTTAACTCTGATCATGATGTCTTCCACTCTCGTCATTTTTCGGATCCACGAGTTCCTCTTCTTATCTCTCCTGGTTATACCAAGCATGCACCTCTCCATGCTGCTTTGAGTTGTCTGCAGCCTTTGTATGTCTCTTTTAGTTAAGGTCCACGTCTCTGCACCATACGTAAGCACTGGAAGGATGCATTGATCAAACACTTTTCTTTTAAGACATAATGGCATATTGCTCTTGAAAATTATGCTGTGCATTTTCATAGATGTTATTAATAATATTAATGTATGCATCTTCAATACCGCAGGATTTCAGAGCCATTGTAACTGCTGATGGTTTAACCGAATCAAAGGCTTTTTCATAATCGATAAAAGCCATGCACAATGGAAGTTCATATTCCATCGCTCTTTCAATTAGTTCTCTCAGCACGTGGATATGATCTATTGTGCTGTAGCCACTCCTGAATCCAGCTTGTTCTCTCGATTGAGCTATATTCCAGTGTTACCTTCAAGCGGTGTGAAAGAACTTTAGTGAAGATTTTATAAACAATTGATAGGAGGCTGGTAGGTCTGTAGTTCCTGAGATCCTCAATGTCACCTTTCTTATGTAGCAGGATCATTGTAGCATTGTTCCAATCCTCAGGAATCTTCCCTTCATTAAGGTATTGAGTGAAAATTTGAGCGAGTACTGTTTCGATTTCTCCACTTGCTTCTTGTATGATGTCTACAGTAATTCCATCTTCTCCTGGAGCTTTTGCCCGCTTCATGTTCTTGATTGCATGTGCAACTTCTGCTGGGAGGACTGGAAGAACTTTGGTACTGGTACCTTTCATGATGTCTGGAGTACATGTATCATCCCTTTCATATAATTTGGAGTAGAAATCTTTCACTCTTGTCAAAATTTCACCTTTATTTCTTGTTACAGAACCATCTTCTTTTCTTAGTACCATAATCTGTTTTCTTCTCTTACTGAGATGTCCCTTTGCTATCTTTAGGCTTTGGTTGTTTTCAATTGCTTTTTTCACTAGTTCACAGTTGAATTTCCTTATGTCTTCAGTGATACTTTTTCGTACTGTCATGCATAGCTCTATATATTCCACTTTGGAAGTCACATCTTCTTTAGTTGTCCTCATCTCTCTTCTTTTTGCTTCAACATTTTGGGTTTTTCCTGATAATTTGTTCACATGTAACTTGTTCTTAGACCCAGCTAATTTTGTTGCTGTTTCCATAAGAGCTTTGGTTACTTTTCTGTTAACTTCAGAAATATTCACTTCTTCCAATGTTAGGCCTTCGAAAGCAGAGAATCTGTTCTTCATTTCCAACTTGAAGGTATTATGGTGTTTTTTAAGGTTAGTTATGTCAATACATTTTCTTTGTCTTATGAGCTTTCCACATTCGAGTTTAGTGTTGAGGTGCATCTTACATCTCACCAATCTATGGTCACTACCTGTGTTGAACTTGTTTAGCACCCTGCAGTCTTCTATGACGAATTTTTTGTTACACATAATAAAATCAATTTCACTTGTTGTTCCATTTGGATGTTTACATGTCCATTTCCTGTGTGGCTTTTTCTTGAAAGAGGAGTTCTAGATGAAAAATCCTTCTGTCTCTGCAAACTCTACGAGAGTATTTCCACGCTGGTTTCTGTTGCCGTGACCGAATTTACCTACTGAAGTTTCATTCTGTTGCCATTGCCCTATTTTTGCATTGAAATCTCCCATAACTATCTTCAACTGCTGCTTACCTTTATTATTTAGATGACGAATTTCCTCATAAAAGTCTTCAATTTCTTCTTCAGGATGACTTGTTATGGGTGCATAAGTTTGAATAATCCGAGCCTGGTATCTTCTCGAGAGTTGGATAACGAGAATCGTGCAGCTCTGTCAGAGGAACTTTCAACGTCTACAACTTTACCCTTCAGTTTCTTGTTTGTTATAAATCAAAAACCACTAGTTCTGCCAGTATCAGTCCCACGATAGTAGAAGAGATGTCCACTTTTCAGTTCAATGAGATCTTCTCCTTTTCTCCTTACCTCACTTAGCCCGACGATGTCCCACTTGATCCTTTGTAGTTCCTCTTCCAATTCAAGAAGCCTTGAATCAGAAGATAGGGAGCATCCATTATACGTAGCCAAGGTCAGTATCAGATGGCAGCCTAGTCCGGTTCTCCGGGGATTCTTATTACCCTCTGCCTTCATGTCGCACTGGCCGCTGCCTTGGCCAGGTACATTCCAGCTGCCGGAGACTGAGGGCCAAGATTTAAGTTGTGGAGTCATTTTGGAGGGGTTTGGCCATAACTCACCACGCTGGCCAAGCGGGTTGGGGAGGGTGGGATAGCATTTCCTCTAATCCCGATGGTATAGTTATACCGCTATTGGGACATTCCACGTCAGATCAATAAAAAAAAATAAGTTTTTGACCTCACCATTTCTGATTTTGATGAAATTTGGTTTGAAGCACACGACAAGGTAAGTAATTCTGCCAATTTTCAGATTTTTATTTTGAAAATTGTCCAAGATACACACATAATAAAAATCGAAATTTTCATAAAAAATGACAAACTCGCACACTTATAAATTGCTGTAACTGTTTTCCTAATTGTAGTACAGTGACAATTGAAACACAGCTGCAAAGCTAAAGCATTGAGCTTTGTATAGATACCATACATGACCTTCTTTCAACAGATTAAAGTTTCAAGGTCTTCCACTGTGACCTTTGACCTTGAACATCTCAAAACATGTCTTAAAAAATTACGAAAAAAATATATTTTATTGCTACAACATTCTTCTACCCATGTGCCAGATATTAGGCTGGCACTGGCAAGGCAGTGTAGGATTAATAGGATTATATGTCCTCCAGGTTAGGTTCGGACAAATGTACAATAACTGTTTTCCAGATGCATGTATGTATTAATTTCACAATGTGTTACAGGTTATATTAGTGGTGTACACATACAAGTGAACCGCTTGGTTAATAAGGTTGCAAACCAAAAGAATGTGATGCCATCTTGCTAGTGACCATCTCTATTTCGCTTCTCTCCATAAAATATGTCTGACCTGTTGCTGTTCGTAGGTCAACCTTCGTAATGACCGCTGTTTTATCCACTTCCAATATATCTGGCTTCTGTGGGTATGTGAAAGACACTGAAGGTCCATGTGGGTGCAGAAAACTTATCTTAACTTGTTCTGTATGAATGTTCACATCCAAAACACAACCAACCCACCACTGGTTATCATACTCAACAATAACATAGCCATGAATATCCTCCAGATCCAGTTCTATTGGATTTAGCAATACTGACTCAACTTTGTATTCAGTTGAGTTTGAATACATCTTGGTTTTAATAGCTGTGCGGCTTACTGGTATTACACAGTGAAGTTTTTGAGTACCAGGAATTGGTCGAGCACTAGCATGACGTATCTCGAGGAACTCCTTGTGGTTCTCGTAGTCCTTGTCTGTGCTGTATTTAAAATGGCACGAAGGAATGTTAGCCTAATCATACACTTGTCGCGGTGTCATAATTTGGTCATTGTATGAACACTGAAGGCTGGCACGTGCAGCTAATCTCTTAATGGTGCCTGCCATACCATCACATGGCCCCTTTCCATGTGAGGTGGCAAAGAAATGCCACTCAGCTGTGATACCAAAATTTACATCATGATGGCACAGATTGACAAAATTCTTCCTGTTCTTATACTGTGAGGCTGCACCATCTGAGAAGTAATAGATGTGTTCTACTTTCTTGTCAAAATGTGATGATATAAACTGCAACAATTGGCTCTGGAAAAGGTGATTACTGATAGTGTCATGCATAAGACATTCTGAGATGACAACAAAAGAAACATGATCCAACTGAAGTGTGTGTGAACTTTTGTAGTACATGACGAAAGGGTGAATAGTAGCTTGGGAATTGTTCCAGTGGTATCCTTGGACTGCATCCTGCAGTATGAAGGAATAATTCTCAGCATAAATCGCACAACACAACACACTGATTATCATCAAGGTTTTCTTTCAGATTTGACAGAAAGTATGACTGCTGAATAGCTATAAAAGAATGTGGCAATAGCAATTTCACTTTTGATTCAAAGGTCTCAAGGAATTCTTCTACAGTGTTACAGACTGTCATAAGTGTTGTGCGATCAGTTGTAGTCCACAATTTATATACAATTTTATCAATCCCATTCATGGTGAATAAGCTACTTATTTGCTCTAGTAAGTGTGCTATACCAGGACAAGAATCACACTTGAAGAAGAAGCATTCTGGAAGAGGAGGGTTACAAGTTATTCTTACAAGGCAATCTTTGTATGTCCTAACTGGTAATTCATCATTACGAGTTAAGTCTTGCAATTTGCACCCTGCTAGCATAAGTTTTACATTTTCATGAGCACAACACACACAGACACAGTGTGTTCCACTTGCACCAGCTAGCACACAATTCTTTGGGCTTAAACCACAGAACTTTGAAAACCCTACTTTGACATTAGGATTCTTGTCTTTAAATCCTTGAAATATCTCTTTCAAATTTCCTAGAATAAGACATTTCTGTTTTTGTACTTTTGATCCTGATTCCATCATTGTAACAAAATCTTTTTTTCCTGGTAAACAACGGCTCACTTCATCACTATTATAGTATGCAATAACATTTTCAACTGTGCTGTCACTGAGAGTTTTCCCAGCCCTAGGATTTGGAGTTGCTAAAATACCCTGCTCTTCCACAAGATTTTTAGACTTTCGTGCCATGTAATATGCTACACCAAATTCTTCCTGAATTTTACGAATACTCCAGGTTCTAGGTAATATTGTTAGTATTTGGACTTTAACACTGCTAGAGTCTGTTTCTTGAAATTTTTCTTTCAACTGTGAAATCATGACCGATTCATCAGACACTGTCACAGGATTATCACATTCTGGAACACCTATGTAGTCTTTTATCACTTCACCAATTTTCTGATATTTCTTCTTACTGTACTGTCCAACACCTAATCTTTTTTTTTTTTTTCACAAGATATTCGCCTAGAGAAAGTAACGTATCATTCAGACTATCCAAAGTTGTGTCTCTGTCAGTCCATATCTCACTCTTCACCACTCCTTCTGAATTATCTTCACTTAACCGAGGTTGTTCTGCTTCTGCATCTGTTTCAATTATACATGAAGGACCTGGCATTTCAGAGATAGATTTTCTGCATGAACTACATATTTTCTGTTCTAATGTTATATTTGGACATTTCTGAACCATCCAAGGCTGTACTTTTTCTCAGATTCTTTCTAAACCATGACCGCCGCCCCGGTGGCGCAGTTGTCTAAGGCGTTGGCCTCTGATCATTCGTCCGTAAGGGGTCCGGGTTCGAATCCCGGTCAGGCATGGATGTTGTGTTTGTCTTACGGCACTGGCTCTCTCCCTTCCCTGGAACCAGTGACCCTAAATTAGGGACGGGCGACTGCTTATAGCCCATTGAGTTGCTCACGGTGGTCGTTAAACCTCAAAAAAAAAAAAAAAAAAAAAAAAACATGACCGATTCATCAGACACTGTCACAGGATTATCAAGGCTGTACTTTTCTCAGATTCTTTCTGTGAAATCATGACCGATTCATCAGACACTGTCACAGGATTATCACATTCTGGAACACCTATGTAGTCTTTTATCACTTCACCAATTTTCTGATATTTCTTCTTACTGTACTGTCCAACACCTAATCTTTTTTTTTTTTCACAAGATATTCGCCTAGAGAAAGTAACGTATCATTCAGACTATCCAAAGTTGTGTCTCTGTCAGTCCATATCTCACTCTTCACCACTCCTTCTGAATTATCTTCACTTAACCGAGGTTGTTCTACCTCTGCATCTGTTTCAATTATACATGAAGGACCTGGCATTTCAGAGCTAGATTTTCTGCATGAACTACATATTTTCTGTTCTAATGTTATATTTGGACATTTCTGAACCATCCAAGGCTGTACTTTTCTCAGATTCTTTCTAAACCTTGTGTGTCCACTTTTACCCAAAGGATTACAACAAAAAATTTGACTTTTAAAGTCCATTTTGGTTAATGAAACTGCACCTGAAAAAAAATGATAAATAAATATAGTTTGATAAAAAGAAATTGATTAAATAAAGATAACAATAAAGATAAAATAAAATAACAATTAAACAGTTAACAATGTTACAGATAAATTGATAACCACACACTCACAAGCTCAGAATTGAAATAACAGCAAATGTAAAATGGTGTACCAGTAAAATTTCTCATTGGCTGTAATAAGAAGCCTTGCCATTGGCTTTAATAAGAAACCCTGTCATTGGCTCTAATAAGAAGCTTTGTCATTGGCTAAGAAGAAGCCCTGCCATTGGCTAAAATGGGTGGAGTTTCAATCTCTGATCTCAAAGATTTGTTGACATTATTTACTGCTGAAAATTGTGTCTATCGAGTAAAATTGCTGTCACATAGCATATTTCTGATAAATCTGTTGATCTGTTATAATATATACACATTTCATGTATAATAAACACAAATCCTCAACGTAAGAAATATTTATTGCATGGTATGTCTCTGTGCCTTACATACAGAAGGGTGCAGCATGACACTCCTATTAATCCTACACTGCCTTGCCATAGCGGTGCCAGCCTAATATCTGGCACATGGGTAGAAGAATGTTGTAGCAATAAAATATATTTTTTTCGTAATTTTTTAAGATGGTATGTTTTGAGATATTCAAGGTCAAAGGTCACAGTGGATGACCTTGAAACTTTAATATGTTGTAAGAAGGTCATGTGGGGTATCTATAGAAAGCTCAATCCTTTAGCTTTGCAACTGTGTTCGAATTGTCACTCTACTACAATTAGGAAAAATTTACAGCCATTTATAAGTGTGCGAATTTGTCATTTTTTTACGAAAATTTCGATTTTTATTATGTGTGTATCTTGGACAATTTTCAAAATAAAAATCTGAAAATTGGCAGAATTACTTACCTTGTCATATGTGTGCTTCATACCAAATTTCATCAAAATCAGAAATGGCGAGGTCAAGAAGGTGATTGATCTGACATGGAATTGCTCTATTGGCGGTTGTCAGAGCCCCTTTAGTGGGAACAGGATGCACCACGAGAAGGCGGGGTTGACATTTGTCAAGGAGAGGCTGTGATGTTACACATCACCTGACCTTATACATATATATGCATAAAGTGGCTCTAATAATGTTGACACAGTTTACCACTGATGTGTACTGTGTCTCATCTTTCCATCAGAGGTATCTGCCCACCACAATTAAATAATCTGTTGTAAGAAGGTCCATTGCATCTGAAAATTTTGTTGAGGATCAAAATTTTCAATTGAAGGGCCATTGCATCTGATCATCATGAAGTCATTACAGTGTCACTATTCAGACATGGCCGACTGCTCGTTTTTATGAGGTTCATTTCTGAAAAGCAACGCTCCCAAGGAGCAGTACTACATGGCATTAGATTTAGTACCAGCTGCATCATCTTAAAAACATTGCCGTAACAGTTTGTTTATTTTCGTTCAGTATATATGTATGTGGCAAAACAGAGATTCAAAGATGATTCTTTTACCTGTAGATGGCATTATACTTTGTGCAAATATACCATGGCAAAGGTTGCTTTAGTAACCTTGACCCTTTGGTCGCTGCAGGCTAATCTGTCAGCAGATTAAGTTTCTCTCGAATCCCACTTTCACTTCCATTCATTTTTGAAGCAGCTGCAGGAACACGGGTGAGATAACTGAACTCAATATTCATTCACAAGCAGAGGGAAAAGTTGGACAAAATAGTTGCTCACTTGGGGGGAAAAATCTACTGTACTTCTTAGGCTACTATATAAACAAATTTACTAGCCAAAAATATCTGGTCACCATTTGACCACTGGCTACTGATTCGCAAGGGCTGCTTGAAAAAAGGTGGAGACTGGGGATTCGGCCATGTTGAAAGATTGAGTGACAAGAAGCTTAGTAAGAATTTATTTTAGCCCAAGTAGCTGGAAGGAATGGCAGAGGAAAGCCAAGGAAGTAATGGGAAGATCAGATTCAGGAGTATCTGCATGAGAAAAAGATTATGAGTATGAAGTATAAAAGGTCTTGTGGACGTTGAGTGATTGATGCCGGTGAATCCCGAGTTGTGTGTCAACATCACCGTAAAGGGAGTAGTTTGATACGGCAATAGTAAGTCAGGGCTGGAAAAATAAGCTCCAGATCTAGGAGCCAGGAGAAGTGAAAGCAAATTTCAAAGTATCGTGCACAAACTTTATGTAAACTTATGTTTGCATGGTGATGACGTCGGAACAAAGAGTAATAATATAAGTGTATTAAGCAAAATCTAAACATAGGAAAAAGAACATGAAAAAAAAGAACCGTTTAACCTCATCCATCTGAGGTAAAACTATTTGGAAGAAAATAATAGCTAAAAAAAATTTCGACCATCAGCTTCTGGAGTACAGCGTAATACAGCTTTAGCAACGAAGCAGGGGGCATTAAAAAGTACATAAAGATGCGGTTTTAGAAAAAAACAATCCAAGATAAAACCATCTGGAAATAAAAAAGCTAAATAAAATAAATTAAAATGCAACCGTCAACTTCCGAAATCCGCAGGGCTGCAGAAACGAAAGGGAACGTTGCAAATGCTTAACAAATATGGATTTGTGAAAAAACTTAAAAAAAAAAAAACAGCAACAATCTAACTAAAATGAAGCTATCTGCCCCCCCCCAAAAAAAAAGAGGCAAAAACTGCGATCAACTTCCGGAATGCCTCGTAATGCGATCGTAAAAAACGGAAGACGGATGATAGAAATGTGTAAAAATATGGTTTAAAAAAAATAAAGAGGAAGAACAAAAAAAAAAAAAAAAGACACCTTATCAATCAAACTGAATATTGAAGTGAAACTATCTGGAAGCAAAATGGAAAAAAAAGTTGTGCCGTCAACTTACGGAAAGCCGACGGCCGTGGCAACAGAGAAAACGCTTTAAAAATACAGCATGGCTCTCTTAAAACAACAACAACAACAAAAAAAAAACAACAGAAATTGCCTCAATTTAACTTTCAGTTAGATTAAAATTTAGGCCTCCATGCCAAAAAAGAGGAGGAATTGCGACCATTAGCTTCCGAAATGTTTTTATGCCATTTTAACCACCACACACAACAAATGTGCGTGGTGCATCAAAAGTGCATTAAAATATTGCTTCCGAGATTCAAAGCTCAAGAAAAGCAATTATATCTCATCAAGTGGAAGTTATCTGCTTGAAAAATACGGAAGAATGAAAGCTAAAATAAAATAAGGGAGGGTGGGCATCTATCAATTATTGTTGTCTGCGTGTTCTATCAATTACAGATTTACATCTTAAACGCGAGCCAACATTAAAAATGCGTGAAAATTTCCCTTTGTTTTAAAATTTAAAGAAATCTTAAAAAGAATTAATGTTAAGAAAATAGAAAAACGGTCTGCAAACCTTTCCGAGAATCTGCGATGTGCGCCGCCGCTTCTCTACTCCTGGGTCAGCAGCTTAAACCAAACAAAATTTTTTTTATATCTTTAATGTTTCCGTGATCTAACAGGATAGTAAACGTGATTCAGAAGATTTGATCACGTTACACTGCTTGAAACACATGGTTCTGGATAAAAACTGACAGAATTTATAAATGTGATCAAAGAAGAAAATTTCAGAGTTTGATATTATTAAATTACAATTTGTTGAAGTTACATTTTGCATCTATGAACTCAAATTAATGACTGCAAATTACGAAATTTGAATTAAAAAATGTTGGGCGCCAGGACCAAATTTCTAGGCGCTCGGGTGATCTGGCACCCAGTAATTTTCCAGCCCTGCAGTAAGTAAATAATCCGTTAAAAATTCATCTGGTAGTTTGTATTTCTTTGTGCAGCTAACCTCTGAAGCTCAGAGAACAGCTTAGTGATATGTAAATTATTTACTTTGAATTTTTTTAGGAGTAGGCATTCTATTGGTGGTGACGTGGTGCAATGACCAATCGTTAACTAATGCTAGATGAAGAAACTGAGTTCAAATCATGTACTTCCATCCAGGAGCGGAGCGATGATATAATGGAAAACATTTCCTTCTCTATTTTTTTCCATAAAATTCTAGTTTTTTGCCTCAAAAATGGTTTTAATTTTTAAAGTCAAAACACTCTCTCCTCCACCATGCATCAGGCCTTTTTATAATTTTGTTCAATTATCATCTAACAATATATTAGATAGATATAAAATATGTACAGGTATAGTATCTGAAACAATAATTTGATGTTTCTGAATATTTCTGTTTCGTACGTTATGTTCTGTGAAAGTTCTACTGGTTGATACGTAACGTCCAACGATGAAAATTATATGTCAATTGACCATTATAGTTTGAAAAAATGCATATTAATCATATTAATGCTTACCACTTAAGAACTACCCCATTCTCCTTCGTTGTCAGTAGAAACCACGGTTCTTCCGGTTCTTCGTCCTTATCAAAACAAGGTTATGCTTATGTGGTTAGTTGTTGCACAAGAATACCGGTCCATGCTTAGTTCCGGTGTTCTGTACTGGTATTCTTGTGCAACAGGCCTAACCACATAAGCCTAGCCTTGTCTTGATAAGGACGAAGAACCGTGGTTTCTACTGACAACGAAGGAAAATGGGGTAGTTCTCAAGAGGTAAGCATTAATACGTTTAATATGTAGTTTTTAAACTACACTGGTGTGCTTTTAAACTACACTGGTGTGCAAAAATTAAGGACGAAGAGGAGAAATTAGCATAACAGCCGAACGAGCAGGCAGAACGGACCAAAAGACCACTCAGGAGATAGACTAAGGTAGGGCATGCGCATATATGCAGCATGACGTGGGGAGGGGTCGGAAGGTTATAAAGCACATGGGAGGTGTACGCTCAGCAATTTGGTGAAAGCTATCGCAACGTGTACATCAGTTTGAACGACGTCGAGTTGCTGCCACCGTGTGATATGGCCAACAGGCAATCCAGTAGACGACATCTAGATGACTTTATCCGAGGTCGCGTCATTGGGAAGTTGGAAGAAGGTCGAAGTGTGACTAGTGTGGCCAAGGAGTTCGAGATCGCTCACAGCATCGTTTCACAAGCTTGGACAGCATTTCAAACGATAGGAACAGCTGTCCAAGAGTTTAGCCGTGGTCGTCCACGAGCAACCACGGCGGCGGACGGCCGGTATATTGTCCTACAGGCGAGAAGAGACAGATGGCAGACAGCGAGAGAAATCGTAAGGCACATGCAACAGACAACTGGACGTCCGTTATCGCGTTTTACCATGGCCAGGAGGCTGCACAAAGGTGGTCTATTTGCACGACAACTAGTACGGTGTGTGCCATTAACGCTTGCTCATCGTAGACGGCAGTTTCTGTGGTGCCAGGAACACAAGAACTGGACACATCAGCAATGGGGTCGAGTTCTCTTTACAGATGAGAGCCGATTTAGTCTGACGAGTGATTCTGGATGTATACAAATCTGGAGAGAGCAGGGAACACGCAATCACACCTGCAACATCATCGAAAGGGACCGGTTTGGAGGTGGCAGAGTTCTCGTTTGGGGCAGTATCATGCTTGGTAGCCGTACTGACCTCCACATCTTTCAAGGAGGTTCAGTCACTGGTGTCCGTTATTGTACCGAGGTTCTCCTGCCTCACGTGCGTCTGTTTAGAGGTGCTGTGGGTCCTGAGTTCCTCTTTGTGAACGACAACGCTACACCTCATCGTACAGTGGCTGTCGCAGAGCTGTTGGAGAGTGAAGATATTTAACGCATGGAATGTCCCCGGACCTAAATCCAATCGAACACGTGTGGGACCTTCTCGGGATACGCTTGGCAGCACGTCACCAGCCGCCAGCAAACATTCCACCGCTGCGATTGGCGCTACAAGAGGAATGGGCCGTGATGCCTCAATAGCTCCTTGACAACCTCGTCCTCAGCATGGACAGACACTGTAAATCCTGCAACGCAGTCAGGGGTGATCATATCCCCTACTAAAGACTGGAATTTTCTTGGCAGCCGCCTGTCACATGGACGTTTCTGTCTTCTGTCCAGTTGTGCTCGAAGCTACCTGTTCAATAAAGTGCCTTTGTATCTTTTGGATTCCTTGTTTGGACGATTTTGCTCACTTGTCCCATATTCTTACATCTTGGGGATCTTATGGTATGATTTGAGTCGATGTGGAGCACTTCTGCACGACGTTACATCCGAAAAACTGTTTCGTCCTTAATTTTTGCACCCGGTGTATAATGGTCAATTAACATAAATCATTTTCACTGTCGGATGTTACGTATCAACCGGTTGAACTTTCACAGAACATAACGTGCGAAACAGAAATATTCAGAAGCATCAAATGATTGCTTCAGATACTATATACTGTATATACCATGTAAAATGACACGAATTGGTTAATACCATAATGTGCAACTAGAATGTACAGGTATATATACACATCAAATCCCTTTTCTATTTATTACATTTTGTTTTATTTATTTTTTGTAATATATATATATATATTCTATAAAGATACCTAAGCAAAAAAAAAAAAAAAAAAAAAAAAATATACAAATATAATTTTGACTCACACCTAGTACAACATAGAAAAGGTTATGTATCTACCTGTGTGAGTAAAAGGAGAAAAGAAAAAAATAAAATAAAATAAAACAACTGAATGTAGAAGGTGTCGAGAATACTGAGCCTTGGCTTTATCAAGGACCAGCAAAAACTCTGCATTTTCTCACTTCCACAAAGACCTAGTTGGAAATGGTCTCTTTATCCCTATGGTCTGAATTCTAAATTCTAAAATTTTTTCCTTAGTCTTCAGTTTTGCTCTTAAGTATATATATATATATATATATATACTAAAGAGCAGAGCCAAAAACATTAGAAAAACTTAAGAATTTAAAACGAAAGTTGCAAAATAACCTGAAGGTCAAAACGCGCAACGCAGCAGTTATGAAAATTCAGAATTCACATTCTATTAAGAAGAGACTGAAGCAAAAAAAATTTTGACTCATACCAAGTACAACATAGGAAAGATTATGTATTGACCTGTGTGAGTAAAAAGAGAAAAAAATAGAAAAACTGAATGTAGAAAGTGTCGAGAATACTGAGGTCTTTGTGGAAGTGAGAAAATACAGAGTTTTTGCTGGTCCTTGATAAAGCCAAGGCTCAGTATTCTCGACACTTTCTACATTCAGTTTTTCTATTTTTTTCTCTTTTTACTCACACCGGTCAATACATAACCTTTTCTATGTTGTACTTGGTATGAGTCAAAAAAATTTTTTGCTTCAGTCTCTTCTTAATAGAATGTGAATTCTGAATTTTCATAACTGCTGCGTTGCACGTTTTGATCTTCAGGTTATTTTGCAACTTTCGTTTTAAATTCTTAAGTTTTTCTTATGTTTTCGGCTCTGCTCTTAAGTAACTAATTTCAACTTACTATTTAGCAGCTTATGCGCAAATTCTAGTTGAAATGTTTTTTTTTTTGTTTCATTTTTTATTTATTTTCATTTTTAATTATTAATTTTAATTTTTATTTTAGCGTGTTTTGGCTGATGTCTTTTTAAGTGTAGTTAATACTTGAGTTTTGGTAATTTCTTGGACTGCTTATTTCCAAAAAAAGTTCTTTCCTAGTTGGTTTGCTCGGAATTTTTTATGTTTGGCCCAAGTGGCGTTCTAAGGACGATGAAAGGATTGGAGGTCAACTCAGATAATTTTAAGTCCTCCCGCTCGGTTAGGCTAGCACCCTTTCCCATAGTGTATGAACTCGCTGGCAAAGGTAATCTAAACTTTTAAAATGACAAACGTTGTATGACATGTAAATCTGCGGATCCTAACCTGTATTCTTCTATTGCGGATAATTGCTCCAACAAGTTTTGCAAAGCCTACAATACCATTTATAAGCTCACCTGTACTATCTGCAGCCTTAGCTATATTGGCCAAAGCAAAAATCATCTTCATCTTAGGATAAATGGTCACAGGTCTCTAGTTAACAAGTTCTCTACTTCTGGTGTGAACCCCTCCATTAATGCTAGCCAGTACTCTACCTTTGAATTACAGCATTTCCATAATCATGGTTTTGACAAAGTGAAAATAGAGGTACTACATATTATCCCTGACCTCTATGCTCGACTTGAAACTGAATCCCTTGAAATTTTGCAGCATCAGTCTCTTTATCCCTATGGTCTGAATTCCACTCTTTCTGACAATAAGCATAATCCGCATAAATTTTCTATACGTGAACTCTTCTTTCTTGTTAACAACAAGAGCTGCACTAGAGGTAATAGAGGACAGAGGTTATTTCGCACTTCAAGCAAGGTTGATTTTGTTAACTTGCAAATAACTCTGGAAAGTTTTAAAAATGGTACTAGTTTTGTTAAAAATTCTTACAAAATACTCAAGTCCTTCAAGCACTCTGTCCTTAAAAGTGTTTTCAAATTCTGGAAAGAAACAGCTAACCATGTTGATAAGCATGTTTTTGCTTTGGTTCTAGACATTCTTAAGCATATTCTTAAAGATAAAATTTCTCTTAAAGAAATTTCCAGTAATTATGTGACCATCAGGTTTCTAAATAAAACCTATGATCATCTCAATGTTAGGAAGCTGTTCTACAATAATGCAATTTTTTTCCCATCCACAGGCACCAGTCTATTGTAAGTTTTAAATATGTTAAGACCTTAGGGTCAATAGTTAAGAACTACAAACTTAATTCTTCAAGTTCCATACCTGTAGTTACTACATGTTCTTGTGATGAACATAAAGACACAGTTCACTATGATAAGAATTACAAGCATATTATCACTGGTAACTTGAGTTTTGTTGAAAATGACAAGCTTAGGAATTTATTAGAGTATGGTTCTAAATTTAGACCTTCCTTCCAAATCTCCAAAGAGAGGATTCTTGAGAGCTTCACTCAAGATGTTAATAGGTACATTATAAAAACCAGTTTAACATACAATCAGCCTATTGAGGCCTTCGCAGAATGGAAATATAATGTAATCAATGGCTTCACTAATGAGTTGGCAGGTCTTGATTTTTGTTTTGATAGAAATCTATTTTTCTCTGGAGATGCTAAAAGGTCACTCTCCAAACTACAAGACCTATTTATTTTTACCACTACGTATAAAGGTAGCAATAATTTTGCAATTATCTGTAAGAAATTCTATTTTGAATTGTTAACTATGGAACTCAATAATAGAGTAGCCTACGAGCCCATAAGTTATTCTACCAAGCAGTTAGAAAATCGTTTTAAGGCATTCTTCAAGAAACTTAAAATTCCACAAATGAGAAGATATGAGCCTGAATTTCCCTTTCTTTTTGCAACTGTTAAGTTTCATAAGGATCCAGTGAAGTTCAGATTCATAGCTAGTGGAGTCAGGAGTCATAAAAAGAAAATTGATCTAGCTTTTGAAGACACCTTGAAGAAGGTCTTGAAACACATTAGTAACTGTACTAATTTGAAGTACAGAGATTTTTGGATAATTAATAATAATGCAGAAGTAATTTCCACTATACTCGAAGTAAATCCCTTAGATATTAATAGTTATGATTTTGAGAACCTATATACTAATCTGCCTCTATCAGATATAATCACTACCTTTAAAGAGCTGTATGCAGAATTTAAACTTAACCAATTTGTTAATGTAGGAGCCTGGAACTCTTATCTCAATTGCTGCATAAAAAATAACCATATCTTATATAATAATACTCTCTATATATAAGCAAGTAAACGGTATCCCTATGGGAACGTCAACATCCACAAGTATTGCAAATCTATTCCTGTTCTTTAAGGAATATAAATTCATTAAAAATCACTCCACTTGCTCTGATAACTACCTTTACACATTTAGATATATTGACGATCTGCTGTGTATAAATAATTCAGAAGTTATAGAGAGTGATTTTGATAATATCTATCCTAGCTCTCTTATCTTATGTAAAACCAACCACAGTAATCAGGAACTAGAGTTCCTAGACTTAAGCATTAAACTTAACAGAGGTAACCCATCTATTAGCCTCTGATAAAAGAGTTAATTTTCCTTTCAAAGTAATTAAATATCTACCCTGGAATAATAACATATCAACCAAAGTAATTGAGAATGTACTAATTTCTCAGGTGCTTAGAATTTCAAGAATTTTCAGCAACAATTTGGACTTCAATTACCACATTAATATACTATTAGACAGTTTTCTGGAGAACAAAATTCCTACTTCTTTCATCAAAAGAACTTTAAGAAAAATTATTCTGAATAATAGAGTAAGGTTGGCAGATCTGCTTTAATTTTCTACACAGTTAATAATATGATTCTGACCAATGAAAGCCTTTTGGAAGTTGGTCTAGAGGATGCATATTAACTACAAAAAGGAACCTTAGTGCTATGGATAAGAAGGTAATATTAAAAATAAAAAATTAAATAATATAGACAAAATCACAAAAAAAACCCCTTAAAAATCTGTTTATAAAAGAAAATAAAAATAAATATAAAAAAAACTATTCACTCACTAGAATAGCTATAGTAAAAATAGTAAAACTAACATTAAAATTAATAGGATTCTGAATAGTCTACAGAAGCTCACCAAGGTGATTAAATACATGCAAAGATTATTAAATACACTACTTGTGTATTTCATAATATTTCTCATGTATTCTGGAGAGTTAATTCTGCTCTTTCTGATCAAACAGGTCCACAATCTTAATTATATTTTTCTCTAGTTAAAATCTCCGCGAGTAGGATTTTTCTCAGTGTGTGGAGTCCTTCAGCCCCACCCACACTGCCCCCCAGCGACTAGGGAGTGGCAGGGGTGATTGGAAGTTTGGGGTAAAAGGTCGGCCATGTTTCCTGAAGAGTGGAAGAAGTTAAGTTGCATAAGAGGTAAGCTCTCTTCATTGTCTTTGGGTTTTAGGGTTTTCCAAGTTCAATGTTTGAACTTCTTGAACATTTTTTCTATTTTTTGCTTTAAGCATTTAGGCACTAGCAAGTCTATTAACTTTTTTGCGGATTTTAACTCTTTCTTTTCTTGGTAACTTTGCGCATTTTTTAGGGCACTAAGGCTAAGCAGCTGGCCGTTCCATTGTTCTTGTAGTCTACGATGTGTTTTCAATGTAGTTACGGTCTTAATAACTACTTAATTATGCACTTAAAGCACTTCTGAAATACTTTGTACATGTTGCAACTAATTATTTACGTCATATAACCTTCACAAAGCATTTCTTTAGTTTATTATTGTCTTTATTTTATTCTCGTTTTTGTGTTGTCAGAAGTTGTGGAGTAGGGGGTTTTTATAATCCAGTTTTCTTTCAGGAATCTGTGCTTTAGAAAAAATTAATATTTCCTTTTTTATTGCAATGTTTAAGAATTTGTAGTACTTTAGTATTGCTATTCAGGTTTAAATTCTCTCTTAGGCGACTAGGTAACTTGGCAATTTGTTATTGCTGAACATTATTTCTGATTCATTATGTCACTCTTACAACTTGAGTTTTCTATAATCATCTTCTTTCTATTTATTAGTAACAGATGAAGAGCATGGGTCGGGCCAGGAAAGTTATGGATGCAAGCTAAATTGTTAACTAAAGCTTGGTCATACAACTCTGTGGAGGTTATGACATATATATGTATTTTTTTATTTTTTTTGGTGGGCTTATTACTTGCATCTATGACTTTGCAGAAACCCATTTCCAAATAGGTCTTTGTGGAAGTGAGAAAATGCAGAGTTTTTGCTGGTCCTTGACAAAGCCAAGGCTCAGTATTCTCGACACTTTCTACATTCAGGTTTTCTATTTTTTTCTCTTTTTACTCACACCAGTCAATACATAACCTTTTCTATGTTGTAGTTAGTATGAGTCAAAATTTTTTTTTGCTTCAGTCTCTTCTTAATAGAATATATATATGTGTGTGTGTGTGTGTGTGTGTTATAGGCTGGGTCTTCGTTTCACCATCATTTTACTCCACAAGCTGTCGCAGACATGCTGCTTGACACAGGTCAAAAGCCTCACTAATACAGTATGATGTTGCAAACAATTGACTGACAGAAATGTTCCTTGCTGCGTCACATAGGTGAGAAACATGACCACTGTGTTGTGTGCTCCAAACAAGTTACTCAGGGATATGCTCTGTCGTACAGGCGTTTTAAAAACCTTATGCATGGGACATGCTTCAAACAGTTTGCTCTCAAAAATAATCTCCCAAGGCATATTCCTCTCCACACAGGTAAAAAGCCTCATGAATCCGTTGCATTCTGCAAACAATATGCTTGAAAAATAATCTTTCAGAGGCTATGATCATTCACATATTATAAGTAGCATCAGCAATGTAATGCGTACTCTGAACAATTTGCATGGAAATGTAATCTTGTAAAGCTATGTTTCTTTAAGAACATGTATAACTATCGGAGTCTTCTGATTGCTTGAGAAACTCCAGTTCTAATTTTAATTTGTGAAAGCACTTTGAAACAATAATAAAAAGGTGACTTTCAAATATCTCTGGAGAAGATTTGGTTACAGATTATATTTTTCATTAAAGAAGTATGTACTATAGGTAAGATAATTTTCCGTTTACCAGTGTAGTCCTGTTACTTATGAAATGTTCCTGTTATGAAACAAATTAGAAGTTAAATTAGATTTTTTTTATTGGAATGTGATAGTGGCAATATGGAAAAGTGGTATAAATCTTTTTGAGAATGATTGCACTGAATTAAAAAACATTCACCATTTAGTTTTTCTTTTCCTTCAATTTAATATTTCCTACATTGTGAAAAATAAATTCTGTAGCTTTTGGAAAATTGTTCAATTTTGCATTTACCCTGTGGTCGCCCTGGATCATTATTTTACCCGGTTAGCGTATAGTGTCAACTGAGTGATTCTTTTATACCTCTAACCCTGGTGTCAAATGTTTTTTAGTATTTTTTTTTTTTTTGCTCTCTCTTTTAAGATTTTGGGAGTTGTTCAATAGAAATAAAAAATGACAAAAAAAAGTAATGGTAGTAATTAGTAACATGATAGCACCTGTAATTATTAATGTACAGTGAAAAGATTTTTAATTGTGGGTTTTACAGAGGTAATTCTTCGAAAATTTGACCAGCAATGTATTTGCTGGTCAAATTTTCGAACTCAAGCCTAGTGCATCATCAGGAACTGTCACTGGGGTAGTCATTGCCATTCAGTCAGGAGTGCCAAACCACAGTTATTGTTCAGTGTTGTGGTACTTCTCACCATTTCTATCCTTTGTTAATGTTTCTGCTTTGCTATGTGTGGTTGGTGGGTGATTATTTTTATTGCTTCATTTTATACTGTCCACTTGTTTTTCCATGTCTGTCTAACTCTGTCTTGTCCCAATGTTTCAAACAGCTGCTTTATGTTCCTCCTTAAGAACTTTTACACTTCTTTTCTATACAGCTTAGTCCACAACAGGTTTAGTTGATGCTATAGTATTGTGACCACCAGCTGATATCCAGAGTAACCACTATGTGCAGTGCGGACAGCAGGTAGACGGGCTGGGAGTGACTCAATAAAGTCCTGGAAGATGTTCACATGTATGTGGAGCCGTGCTGACTGCTGCTGGAGGGTGCATGGTGGAATATCAATACAGCGAACAACACGATCGAGATGGTTCCTCAGATGCACAATTGGGTTTACGTTTGGGGAGTTAGAGGGCCAGGGAAGTACTTCGAAGTCTTCATCATGCTCTTCCAACCACTCTCGGACATTTCTAGCTGTGTGACATGTCTCGTTGTTGTGCTGGAAGATCCCATCCGCCCCAGGGAAGACAATCGGCATGTATGGGCGTACGAAGTCTGCAAAGATGAATTCATAACGAATTTGAGCCATAGTGCCTTCCACAGGTATATGTGGACCCAGAGAATGCCACAAAAACATTTCCCAGACCATAACGCTGCCCCCACTAGCTTGTGTTCTGCCAGCAATGGTTGAACAGTGTTCGTTCTTCGATCTTTCTTGTCTTAGACGCCAACGTCCATCCGTTCGATGAAGCAGAAACCGTGACTTGTCGGAGAATGCAATCCTTTGTCAATCAGCGGAGGTCCGATTCCGATACTGTCGTGCGAATGTAAGCCTTTGCTGCCGATGCACCTGCATTAGCATAGGTGCAGTGACCATCCGTCTGCATCGGAGCCCCATATGCAGCAGAATTCACTGGACTGTCATTTTAGACACACTTCCGGTAGCCCCCTGGTTCATTCGGCCAGTGAGTTGCTCCACTGCAGTGTGTCGATCGGCCCTCACACACCTTCCGAGCCGACGTTCATTTCTCACATCAATGGCACAAGGTGCCCCGCAGTTTTCACGTCGCTTATTCACAATGGTGCCATTTTTCCAATCACGATACACTTTAATTACAGCAGCATGTGAACAGTTCATAAACTGCGCTGTTTCAGAAATACTGCCACCCTGAGCCCGAAAGCCGATTATCATCCCTTTTTGTAAATCTGATAGATTGCTCCTTTTGTCCATGACAGCAATGAGTGATATGTTTTCAGAATGCCTACAGCACACCTTATATACCCTGCAAGTCAGGTTCCGACATGTTTCTTCTTTCATCGGCTACACGCTGTTTGCGTCAAAAGTAGGAGGTGGTCACAATAAAGTGACTCGTCTATACACACACACGCACACACACACACAGTGGAACCTAGGTTATATGTTTTTCACTTTGATACATAATTCTGTGCTAGTCCCAATATTTTACTGTAGTTTCTATCTCTTTTTCAATTTGGTTATCAGTAATTCATTTATACACTTTTTGCAATTATATGTTAAATTTTGAATTTCAGATTATCAAAAACAAATGGTTCTTGGATACTCTTATGCGTAATCCTACATATTACGACTTTGAGAGAATAGAGATAGCATTTCTTTGCAGCCATAGCTAATAGAACTAAAAATTTACTGCCACCGCGGTGGCATAGTGATCTAAGTAATGGTTTTTGATCATTCATTTACGATGGGGTCTGGATTCAAATCCCGGTGAGGCATGGATGTTGTGTTTGTCCTGTGGCACTGGCTCTGTCCTTTTCCTGGAACTAGTGACCCTAAATTATGGATGGGCGACTGCTTATAGCCCACTGAGTTGCTCATGGTGGTCGTTAAACCTAAAAAAAAACATGAAATTACTAACAATTGTAAGTAACATACACAATTTATTTATATTTTTCTGAATTCAAGAAATTTGAAACAAAAAAGATTAGTGAATATTTTAATCGACACTGATGCTAAATCAATTAATGGGCAAATTTCTTTCAGAAGGGCGGTGCTTATAACTAAACAATGTGTAATACAATGGCATATTTTGGGTCCAAGACCTGGGCTATCTCACCCCCCCTCCCCTCAGTACTGTTTTTTTTAATTGCGAAGTTTAACTTTTAATTGTTAAGTAATGGAAGTAACACTTTTTCTAAATTTTAGGTACATGCCATTGCTAACATGATACCAAATAATTATGAGGATTAGGATTTGAACACTTATTTGTACACAAACTCCATTCTTCTTCTGAATACTCTTATTTGTACATGAACTCCATTCTTCTTCTGAATACTTTATTTGTACATGAACTCCATTCTTCTTCTGAATACTCTTATTTGTACATGAACTCCATTCTTCTCCTTTTGTGTGAACTTGAGTGCTACGTTTTCATAAAATGTTTCTTCCGAGTACTTTTTCATATTTAAAAAGAATGTTTTTTTTTCTACTGACAAGACAGCCAAGTTTTTCTAATGTGCATGTTCTTGTGTTGCTCTAAGATATGTCTTGATTCTTTTTAATGCAGAAAAACTTCTTTCGGCAGTTGCAGTTGTTGATGGAAAGCTTAATATAAGGTCTGCAACTTTGTACACCTCACTAAACACTCTGTCCAATTTATTCAACTTTATGTAACACGTAATGTCACTTACTGATTTGTTTTTGTTTTCATCAAGGGAATAAAACATTTTCAGTTCATTTTTTAGTCGAGCTGTATCAAAGTTTGAAGCATAGAGTTCTTTAAGTTCTGACAGTAGATGTTCAGGGAAGCTTTCACAAAAATTTTCAAAACAGTTCGAATCCAACAAAGCCACGAATTTAAGATGTAATATCTCTGATTTTAATTCATTGACGCTTCACACAAACTGAAACAACTCTCGCGAAACACTCTTACGAGCGGGAGTATGCGAGTGCCTGAGATAGTCTAAGTGTTCTCTATTCACAGCAAACCGTTTCCCAAAGCAATGGCCCATTCCCCTCTACCAGCTGATTAGTGTTGTCATGGAAACGCTAGCAGGTATGGTACGGGAGGTTTTTGCATCAGAATTGCGAAGACTGGAAGAGCTGCTTGCGTTATGCCATTGGTTTTTGCTCTCCAGACTGAGTCAAAGAAGTGAATCCGCACACCTTTTTTTCCCCGCAACAAAAGCATCGACATATTTTAATACCCTTGATAATTGACTTTTATTTGTGTATATTTAATTCAGTTTTATTTGTGCATTCTCTGGGCTTCGCAGCTAGCCTCGAATATATGCCACTGGTGTGATATGGTATTGAATATAAAACAAAATTTTATTCGAATTTATAACCTAGTATTTCAAAGGAAATGTTTTTTTTTTGTTTTTTTTTCATGTACTGAAAATATGAAATTATACAGAATTCCTTAACTTAGTTTTTATTATGAAATTTGGATGAAACAAATAATTTGAAAGTCAAAATGGACATAATCTTAAGTTAGCAAACTCTTATTTTTTTCTTTTTGGAAGCTCTAAAAATTTTACAGCAGTATTTAACATTTTTAAATTTCTTTTACATTTTTAAGGCCATCCTCTAGGAAAACATGTAATTGAGATTCCACTGTGTGTATATATACTATGATTGAAAAGCTAGTTTTTAAAAGTAGCTAGGTACTACTACAACTACATCCTTGAAAAAGAAGCTTGCTACAGCTGCAACTACTTTTTCTGAAAAGTAACTAGCTACACTACTTTTTTTTTTTTTTTTTTTTTTTTTGAAAAGTAGCAGCTTTCACTACTTTTTTCTCCATTACGTTTAAACTAAAGGTTCAAATTTTAACGATGATACTTATGTATAGATTCTTACATATGGACTCGGAGCAAAATACCAAGGTGACTTACATGAATCATTTATGTTTGTATTTGCTTGTTAGCTGCAGTCACCATATGTGACATACACTATGTTGACAAAAGTCACCAGACACCTAGAAAAGAAACGCAACACAGCATTTATTGACATACATTAGTACGGTGTCGGTCCACCTTTGGTCTTAATGCATGCACTGACCCTTAGAGATATGCTTTCGACCGCTAACTGTTGCTTAGTAGTAGGCCTTGGTTCCAAACTTCTCATGGGGATGCTTTAATTCATCTCATAGGGGTTCTATGAGATTAAGATCAGGGCTCTGTGCTGGCCAGTCCACACATGATACGGAATTATTGTCAAACCATGCCATAACAGTCCTTGATTTATGGCTCGGTGCATTATCCTGCTGGTACCTTGGGCCGCAGGTGGCCTAGTGGTCAGCGTTCGTGACTGCCATGGAGGTGACCTCAGGTTCGATCATGGGCAGATGCAAACGCTCGAACTACTAAATACCCGCCATGCGTCGGATGGGCACGTTAAGCAGTCGGACCCTGGGTACTGCCCCCCCCCCGGTAATAAATAAGGGCGTCTTCCTCCCCCTTTCTACCTCGCTTCCGTGTCACTTTCCTATCGGGCACTCTAGCCCAAATCTCCTAGCTTCCTATTTCTAAGGGTTGTTTAAGACCTGGGGTTAGACACTCCCTTCCTAAAATCCTCTACATATGATCTGATCTCTGCTGGTACCAACAAGGCTTGGTTCCATAGCATTGCCACAGAGTTGTTAGAGCACAATTGTCCAGAATATCAAGGTAGACGTCGTGGTTAACAGGTTTGTCCAAGATTACCAATGGGCCCAAACCATACCACGAAAAACAACCCCGCTCGAGTACACTGCCAGCTCCAAACTTGACTGTAGGGACAGTACACTGTGGTAAATAGCGTTCTCCCGGCTGCCACCATACCCACACACGGCCATCAGACTGATGGATCTTGTATCTGGATTCATCACTCCATAGAACCCATTTCCATTGATCTCCAGTCCACAATAAATGTTCTTTACACCATTCTAAACGACAAGTAGCATTCCGAGTGGAGATGAAAGGGTTATGAGCAGCTGCACGACCACTGTAACCCATGGAATGAAGTTCTCTGCGAATGGTACGTGTACATAATGAGATTCCAGCATTTTTACACACCTGTATACTGAGGTCTTGTGCAGTAGTACTCTGTCGATTAGCTGTAACGACTCTCCTTAGGCTTCGACGTCCTCTATCACTGATTTTCTTTGGTCTGCCGGTATCTTTTATTGCTTTCAGGCGTGCCATGTGTCTTCCACTTATTCAGTACATCCAAAACAGTTGACTTGGGTATGTTTAAACATCTCTCGGTTTCTCTTAAGGACAACCCACTAATATAACACCCAGCAATCTTTCCTTTCTCAAAGTGAGTTCCGCTACATTTTCACTCAACCTCACAGTGTGATATGATCGCGGTCAGCTGCAGGCTTGTTTTTATACTGTTTGCAGCTGTACCGCACATCTTAACAATGCAGCGGATCCGATCATTTGCTTTTGAATGGTGTCCGGTGACTTTTGTCAATATAGTGTATTTTAATATATTAATACAGAAACTGCAAATTTTGGAGTGGGTCACTTGATGCCAAATCAACACATCACTCAACCTTCACATGTCCGATTTTAATAAAAATTGGTGAGATGGTCATTCCTTATGTAGTAAAGCAAAAAAAAATTTTTTTTTTTTAATTTCCCTTTGGTTTGTTTTGAAATTAAGGTCAAAATTTTGAATTTCTGTTAATTTTTTGAAAATTCATAACTGTTCAGCTTTTAATATCTTGAGATAAAAAAATGTGTTATTGAGTTGATTCTGGTGTCAATAGAAAGCTTATTAGACAAGCATTAACATAATAAAAAAAATCATCATAAATTGTCCCTTCCAATTTAAGAATTTTTAACTTAAATTTTTCATATCCACTTCTTCCAATGTTAATATCCATTATAAGTTGAATTTTTTGTCATCCTTGACATGTGATAAATTTTGGGAATGTCAATCTAACAATTTCTAAAGTTACAAAGAAATTTTGTTTTCAATAAGTTAAGTTTCAGAATGTATCACATCTATTCCTACCTGTGTTTTTTTTTCTAATTGTAATGCATGGATTAAATTTATTATATAATATTTGGATGAGTGGGCCTATGTTTACCAATAGAAGATACCTTTTTAATGCTCAATTTCTTGAGAATGGTTAAATAAGATTTCTTATTATTGCTTTATTTACAGTAAAAGAACCTCTGCCTTATCCAATGTGAGAAACTTCTCGTGAGAAGTTTCCACAAATCAGTTCATCCAATTTTTAGGGGAAATGTAACCCACCATCTCAGATTTTGATGAAATTTGGCATGGAGATATACTTCACCAAGATATAGAAAATGACCAGATTTTAACTTCCTACACCTCATAGTTTCTGGCATACAGTGATCCAAAGTTTCACTGAACACCAATCACATACGTAGAGTGACGGCGTACCACTTTTTACAAAATGCTGCATAACTGCAGTGCTATTTAGTTTAGAAGAAAGAAATTTTGTACCCTTATGCAAAAGAGCTTCCAGAATAAGAAATAATTTTAAATTTCATTGAAAACACTGAATAAATAAATTTAATATAGTTTTAAAGTGAAAATTTAAGAAAAAAAACTTGCTATTCTATATTAGGCTCTACAGCAAATAGCAGAGGTATGAGGGAGCTCTTTTTTAATGTATATTGGTCTTTGACATATACTGTCACATAACAAGAAGAAAAATAGTGGCTTTCAGCTTGCTTTTGAAGATATGTACAAATATCTGAAATGCGTGTGGAGTTCCAATTCGTCAATTCAACCACTTTTTTTTTTTTTATTATTAATTATAATTCATCTCTGACATTCAAGAAATTTCACAAGGAGATAAAACTAACAAGGACACAAACATATAAAAAATTATGTTTTCTTATACCATATAGTTTCAGAGATATCATATTAACAAATATGACTATATTCAGGCCCTGATTTACGGGAGGGCACACGGGGCACGTGCCCAGGTCCCCCGATTTTGGGGGCCCTCAAATTTGAATTAAATGTGTACTTAGTTAATGGGAATTTTGTGTGTGTATATTCAAAATTTATTTTTTTTACTTTTGCATGCTCATGAGTCATGTGTTTATAGATGTGGTACTTACACGCAGTGAGTTTGAGTTTCGAATTTCACGTAAACACGTGGCCATTAATGAGTTTCAGTGGTTTAATAACCTTCAGGTGGCCATTAAGAAAGATGATCGCTTCCATTGATTCACGTGCCTTTTCTTGCTTTTCCGAACGCACCTAAACTCAACTGATCCTTCAACTTCCTGCACACAGCTTGTCGTTGTCGTAACTGTAACCACGAAGGTTTGGTTGTATTTTGCGTTGCGTTTCTTGTAGTCTGATGGAATGTTGAATATTTGTTAATTTTATATATAATCAAATTTAGTTAGTTGTAACAATATGTTTAAGTTGAATTATTTAACAGTTCAATTATGTCAAAGCATACATATTTATCAGGCAGTGCTAAACGGAAAGCCAAACAATTGAAACTGAAGAATGATGACCTGCAGCATGGTAGCATTGAACGTTTTGCCATTAAAAAATTGGATATTTCACTTGGTCCCAAAAGTTCAACAAATTCATCTAATTTTACTACTGGTGAGTCTCTTGAGTGTAATTTGTCTTTGGAAGCCAGTAATCTGACTTCAGAATCATCTAACATCACAGATGCTTCTAATTTGGGAAATCTTTTGAATTCATCTAATGAAGAGAGCACAAGTTCCACAATGAATGCAGTGGATCCTGCCTTATGGGGAGAAATTACAGAAGAAATGCGCGAATGCTTTTTGAGCAATCCACCAGTCCAAGATTTGAAGTTGCTGTCATTCACAGAGAAGGATATCTGTGGTAAAAAACGTTTCCTAACAGAAGGTAATTTTTTCAGAATAAAAATAAAATAATGAGAAGGTAAAACGCAACTGGCTTCTTTTATCCCCATCAACTTGTTTACTATTATGCTGGATATGCAAATTGTATGCTAGGAGCACTACAGCATTAGGATCCACAGGTTTTTCTGACTGGAAGCATGCAAGTGAACGTCTTACAGAGCATGAAAATTCACACATACACAGGCAAGCAGTATGTAACTATTCATCACGCATGAATGCTTCTGCACGCATTGACTGTCAGATAGTTATGCAGTATCAGAATGAATCCAAGTATTGGCAAGATGTTTTGCATAGAGTTGTTGCAACAGTTAAATATCTCTCAGTTCGTGTGTTGCCAGTGTATGGGGATGATGAAACAATTGGATCAGTTCAGAATGGAAATTTCCTGGGCTGCTTAGAATTAATTGCAGAATTTGATCCATTCTTAGCTCAACACTTGGAAAAATGTGGGAATCCAGGAAGTGGTAACACCAGTTACTTATCTTCAACATGTGTGGATGAATTTGTTGAATTAATGGCTGTACGTGTTTTTAATTCCATCACTGATGAAATAACAATGTCAAAATATTTTTCTGTCATAGTTGACTCTACTCCAGACATTACACACATAGATCAACTGGTTTTTATCATAAGGTATGTCAACAAAGATTGTGAAGCAAAAGAACGGTTTTTGACATTTATTCCATTCCATGGCATACTGCAGAAAACATTACAAATACCATGATATCTTTTCTACAGGAGGCTGGCCTGGATATTATGAATGTCAGAGGCCAAAGCTATGACAATGCCAGCAACATGTCAGGGAAGTATTCTGGTGTTCAAACACGCATTAGGGAAATCAATCCACTAGCGGAATATGTGCCATGTTCTGCTCACACTTTAAATTTAGTTGGTGTGAATGGCATAGATAGTTGTGGTAAAGTTCTCTCGTTTTTCACATTTTTGCAAAAACTCTATACTTTTTTCTGCATCAACTCACCGTTGGAAGATGCTTCAGGAGAAAGTCCAGGAAGCACATGGAAATTCATCAGTCACACTGAAGAGTCGGTCAGTTACCAGATGGTGTGCAGATGCTGCAGCTACACGATCAGTGAGGAAAAATGATCGTGAAATAGAGGAAATTTTAGTATTTCTGTCAGAAAATGTAGATGATTCTCCACAGACAAGAGATGAAGCAAAATCACTGCTGAAGAAAATGCGAACAATGGAAATATCGATCAGCACAGTAGTTTGGGACACAATACTTCAGAGATTAAACTGTGCAAATCAAACTTGCCGGAATCCAAAAGGAAATATTTCTGAAGTACCTGAAATTTTCCAGTCGTTAATTGAATTCATTCAGTTCGTGAGGGAAAATTTTGAAGTCTATGAAGAGGAAGCTAAAACATTAGTGTCTGAAAATGTGCAATACCATGGTCATGATTCCCGAAGAAAGAAAGTGCCCAAGAATAAACACCTAGATGAATGTAACAGTGAACATATAGAACTCAGTGCAAGGGATATATTTAGAACTCAGGTTCATTATGTGCTTTGTGATGCTTTAGTCACTCAGCTTTCAAGCAGAAAAAAGTGCTTATGAAAATATAATGAGAAAATTTGAATTTTTTAATTCCCCAGATGCTGCAAACTTTGAAGGTAAACAATTTAGAAGCCACATTTCCGAACACCGAGACTGCACTTAGAATGTTCATGACATTACCGATTTCAAATTGTACAAGTGAGAGATCATTTTCTTTGCTGAAAAGACTTAAAAATCTCTTAGGATCAACCATGCTACAAACGAAACTGGCATCATTAGCTCTGCTGTCTTTGGAGAGTGATGTGACACAGTCTTTAAATTATGATTCTCTGATACATGACTTTGCATCTAGGAAATGTAGAAGAAAAATATTTAACCCAACTGTTTCGTCCTGATATAGGAGGTAAATTTTCAATTGTTTTTATTCATTCCTAAAAATAAAGAATAGTAATCAGAATAGTTATACCGCAAATAGCGGTATAACTATACCATCGGGATCAGAGGAAATGCTATCCCACACTCACCAACCCGCTTTGGCCAGCGTGGTGAGTTATGGCCAAACACCTCCAAAATGACTCTACAACTTAAATCTTGGCCCTCAGTCTCCGGCAGCTGGAATGTACCTGGCCAAGGCAGCGGCCAGTGCGACATGAAGGCAGAGGGTGCTAAGAATCCCCGGAGGACCGGACTAGGCTGCCATTTGATGCTGACCTTGGCTACCTACAACGGACGCTCCCTATCTTCTGATTCAAGGCTTCTTGAATTGGAAGAGGAACTACAAAGGATCAAGTGGGACATCGTCGGGCTAAGTGAGGTAAGGAGAAAAGGAGAAGATCTCATTGAACTGAAAAGTGGACATCTCTTCTATTATCGTGGGACAGATACTGGCAGAACTAGTGGTGTTGGATTTATAATAAACAAGAAACTGAAGGATAAAGTGGTAGAAGTTGAAAGTTCCTCTGACAGAGCTGCACGACTCGTTATCCAACTATCGAGAAGATACCAGGCTCAGATTATTCAAACTTATGCACCCACCACAAGTCATCCTGAAGAAGAAATTGAAGAATTTTATGAGGAAATTCGTCATCTAAATAATAAAGGTAAGCAGCACTTGAAGATAATTATGGGAGATTTCAATGCAAAAATAGGGCACCGGCAACAGAATGAAACTTCAGTAGGTAAATTCGGTCACGGCAACAGAAACCAGCGTGGAAATACTCTCGTTGAGTTTGCAGAGGCAGAAGGGTTTTTCATCTTGAACTCCTTCTTCAAGAAAAAGCCACACAGGAAATGGACATGGAAACATCCAATTGGGACGACAAGTGAAATTGATTTTATTATGTGTAACAAAAAATCTGGCCATCGAAGACTGCAGTGTGCTGAACAAGTTCAACACAGGTAGTGACCATAGATTGGTGAGATGTAAGATGCACCTCAACACTAAACTGGAACGTGGCAAGCTCATAAGACAAACAAAACGTATTGACATAACCAACCTTAAAAAACACCATAATACTTTCAAGTTGGAACTGAAGAACAGATTCTCTGCTTTAGAAGGCCTAACATCGGAAGAAGTGGATATTTCGGAAGTTAACAGAAAAGTAACCAAAGCTCTTATGGAAACAGCAACAAAATTAGCTGGGTCTAAGAACAAGTTGCATGTAAACAAATTATCAGGAAAACGAAAATGTTGATGCAAAAAAGAAGAGAGATGAGGACAACTAAAGAAGATGTGACTTCCAAAGTGGAATATATAGAGCTATGCAAGACAGCACGAAAAAAGTATCACTGAAGACGTATGAAATTCAACTGTGAGCTAGTGAGGAAAGCAATTGAAAACAACCAAAGCCTAAAGATAGCAAAGGGACATCTCAGTAAGGGAAGAAAACAGATTATGGCTCTGAGAAAAGAAGATGGTTCTATAACAAGAAATAGAGGCGAAATTTTGACAAGAGTGAAAGATTTCTACTCCAAATTATACGAAAGGGATGATACATGTACTCCAGACATCATGAAAGGTACCAGAGTTCTTCCAGTCCTCCCAGCAGAAGTTGCTCATGCAATCAAGAACATGAAGCGGGGGAAAGCTCCAGGAGAAGATGGAATTACTATAGACATCATACAAGAAGCAAGTGGAGAAATTGAAACAGTACTCGCCCAAATTTTCACTCGATGCCTTAATGAAGGGAAGATTCCTGAGGATTGGAACAATGCTACAATGATCCTGCTACATAAAAAAGGTGACATTGAGGACCTCAGGAACTACAGACCTATCAGCCTCCTATCAGTGGTTTATAAAATCTTCACTAAAAGTTCTTTCACACCGCTTGAAGGTAACACTGGACATGGCTCAACCGAGAGAACAAGCTGGATTCAGGAGTGGCTACAGCACAATAGATCATATCCACGTACTGAGAGAACTAATTGAAAGAGCGAGGGAATATGAACTTCCATTGTGCATGGCTTTTATCGATTATGAAAAAGCCTTTGATTCGGTGAAACCATCAGCAGTTACCACGGCTCTGAAATCCTGCGGTATTGAAGATGCATACATTAATATTATTAATAACATCTATGAAAATGCAAGTGCAAAGATTCGGCTGTTTGAAAATACAACACACATAAAAATTGGAAAGGGAGTGAGACAAGGTGACACCATATCTCCGAAGCTCTTTAAT
The DNA here is from genome assembly GCA_039090855.1 of Macrothele yani. NCBI lineage: Eukaryota > Metazoa > Arthropoda > Arachnida > Araneae > Macrothelidae > Macrothele > Macrothele yani. The sequence goes on along the minus strand of CM077009.1, from coordinate 141,069,953 downwards.
GCCACATTGGAAAATGTCTTTCAATCACTGAACTGGGAAAACAAAGGGATAAAGATTAATGGAGATTATCTAACCCACCTTCGTTTTGCTGATGACATAGTCATTTTTGCAACTACCCCATCAGAGCTGCAGAGTATGATCCAGGAACTTGCTGACAAGAGTAAAGAAGTGGGATTAAAAATGAACTTTCAGAAGACAAAAGTGATGTTCAATGCTTTTACAAGAAATGAAGATTTATCGATTGATGGAGAAAAACTGGAGATAACAGACACGTATGTTTATCTTGGACAGCAGATATCAAGTGAGGGTCACATTGATGAAGAAATTAATCGGCGTACAAAACTTGCCTGGAGAGCTTTTGGAAGAAACAGCATAATTTTCAAGAGCAATATGCCATTATGTCTTAAAAGAAAAGTGTTTGATCAATGCATCCTTCCAATGCTTACGTATGGTGCAGAGACGTGGACCTTAACTAAAAGAGACATACAAAGGCTGCAGACAACTCAAAGAAGCATGGAGAGGTGCATGCTTGGTATAACCAGGAGAGATAAGAAGAGGAACTCGTGGATCCGAAAAATGACGAGAGTGGAAGACATCATGATCAGAGTTAAATCCCTGAAATGGCAATGGGCTGGACATACTGCCAGAAGGACAGACCATAGATGGACAGCCGAAATTTTAGATTGGATTCCAAGGGACAGGAAAAGACCCAGAAAAAGACCACATGGGAGATGGGTGGATGAAATTCGTAAATATGCGGGAGTGACATGGAGGAGACTGGCACAAGACAGACCGTTGTGGAGGAAACTTGGGGAGACCTTCGTCCAGCAGTGGATTGATAATGGTTGACAATGATGATGATGATGAATCGAGTTATTACAAATAAAAAGATCTGGTGCCTAAACAGCACTTTGTCATCATATTGTCAGTTTTGTTTGACATTGGACAGTTTATACATTCATGTCATTATGTGCTCATTAGATTTTGGTAAAAATCAGGTAAATGTGTAGTTTAGAGTGGTAAATTATTTGGTCGGACAAGTTGTAAAATTTCTAAAAAGTGTGACGTACAGATTCTAAAATATGCAATTTAAGGGGAAATGGTGAAAAAATTTCATCGTTAGAATGAATATTAAAATATTAAAGATGTTTGCCGAAAAACTTGAACTCCAAGTATGATGAGTCAGCAGATGCTGCGGGAGGCCTTAAACAATGCTGAGGCATTGACATGAAGCTGTGCTCCATTGAAAGGAAGGATCGCTGCAGCCAGGGCATTCACGGGCGGAATAGTACAACAGGAACTGGGTACGCTGTTGTCAGGAAAGAGTGTAGTGCTACGCTACAGAAAATAGTTAATTTCGGTGTCAGTTCTTGACATCGCAATCAGACAGTTTCTTGTTTTTTTCACATGGGATTCTTTGATGCTGAATGTATGAACTCATTTCTCCGTGGAACCTTTTTTTTTTTTTTTTTTTTTTTTTTAGTTATCAAACTTTCACTTTGAGACTTGCCATCTAACTTCCATTAGAGAGAATGCGACACCTACTCTAACGCTTTTCTAAAAACAAGGAAGGCATGTGCATACTTACTATTTCGTATCACGGAATTACATGCCAAAGAACGAAGACAGTCTCTGCATGTTTCTTTAAAAAGTGAGACAGAAATTACAAACTACATTCTTTAGAGTAGCAGTATATTCTGTTACTCTTTCCTGACAAAAGCGTACCTGATTCCTGTTGTACTCTTCTGCCCGTGAATTCCCAGCCGCAGCAAACCTTCCTTTCAACGGAGCAAAGCTTCAGGTCGTCGCCGCAGCGTGTTTACTCATCCTACTTGGACTACTGGGAGGTAAGTTTTTCAGTAAACATCTTTAATATGCTTTTTTTTTTTCTAATTTTACAACTTTTCTGACCAAATAAATTAGGACGCCGAAGTACAACACATTTACCAAAAAATTGAACCAGACTAGGTGTTCCCCTCAGCTTTTCAGATTATTATTATTATGTTTTTTGTTTTGTTATTTGTGTGTGTGTGTGTGTGTGTGTAACTCAGACTCTTCCTGATCAACACAAAATTTTATGTTTTGCAGTTTTCTGATATATTGATCATGATGCACTGATTTGATCTTGGTCGAAACTGGGAAGCTGGAAGTAGGAGTTCCCATAGCACTTTTTCAATTTTTTATGTAGCTTCACATCTCTATTTATGAGGAAGTCCAGTGGAGGTCACCATGGATTTTTTTTTTTCTTGTTTTAGTTCACATTTTTTGTTGGATGCATTGTTCTCATGTTCTAGACGCAAGAATCAGTACATTGCAAGACCACAATATTCACTAAAATTAAGATGTCTATCCATTTTGTCATAGATATATTGTTATAGTTAGAGTCTATGGGGGTCATTAAAACCAGAAACTACTGATCAACCAGTTGTCCCCGCACAGCCAGAGTTGTATAAAAATAAAATGTATCTGCGTACACAGCTATTGAAACAGAAAACTTGCTGCAAACCATGATAACAATAGAATAAGATAATTTAAGGAAAATTAATAAAACATAATTATTAGAACATTACAGATTCCAATGAAGACAAAAGTACATTACAATTGAATGTGCAGCAATGTGTGTAAAATAAACTTTTATGGCAAAATATTGGACTACGAACCTCATAAAAACAAGAGATTAATTAAAGAAAGTTTTTATATCCAGAAAAACAGTTCTATCAATGAACCTTCAAAAATTATATCATTGTCAACAAGTTAATTCAAAAATACTGGACTTACAAAATGCATAAGGGAATTATTTTTATTTAATTGGCAACTGAAAGAGGAACCTGGCAATAAAATTTAAATTCTGTGGTGTAAACAAAACTTTTAATACAGTTTGTATACATTGAGAACAGGCCTTGATAAAATCTAGAGGCCAGAAATGTCTGTAAAAACAAAAGAACTCAGAGGATGTGAAAAGTAATTAAGTTCTTCAGTTAAAATAGAATTAAGTATATTAATCTGAGTAAAGCGTTGAGTAAGTGTTTTAATTGCTGTATATAGGCCTAACATTTTTATTTTTTTAATCTACATGCAAAAACTATCTGCAAACCTGCTAATGATTTGGAAACTAACAGCGTATGCACATACGTCTACATTCTGCTACTCTGCACACAGTGACTATCATTTGGTCGATAGAGAATAAGGAGAGGGGCCCCCGGAAATGTTTTGTGCCCTGGGCCCCGCATGTAGTAAATCGGGCCCTGACTATATTGCTTGTTCAGCTGCACCACACAACAAGTATGGTGAGGTTTTAAAGTTTTTCAGTCATTTTAAAATATCTGTTCTCTTATTGCAGATTGCAAAAATTCCTGAAAAAAAAAATTACTCTGACAAATCCCCCTAAAACAGAATTTTGGAAATTTTACGCCCCCTCAATGACTGGATAATACACTAAAGTAAGCTTGCAATGGATGGGCACTAGGAAAGAATTGCAACTTGTCAGAGAGCACTTTTTAAAAGAAAATGTGGCATGAGGCAAAAGGATACAGCATGATTCCTAAAGTCATGAAAATTTGTTTTGACTTCATCCCAGATCCTGTGCTCAACTGACCACCAGTTCAAATGGTGTAAGTTTTATGACATTGTAAAACTCTCCAAGAGCTGAGATGAGGGTGGGGGTCAAAAAGATTTCTCTTTTCTCACCTCACCTTCCTAGAGATACTCTCCAGCTAAAGAGAAGTAAGGTTTCAGTCCGTCATTCCCAGTTAAGGAAACAATGTTCAGATGCTCATGCTGATTTCACTGTAGGCAGGCTTTCCGGAAGTCTCAAACTTTGCTGTGAAATATATTATTTCCAATATTTTCTTTTTTGTGCATTGGCTGCTCTGTGTTAATCTGACTTTGGGACAAGTTTGTTAACCTCAATCATGGAAAAAGATAATGGACCAGTGTAGTGTTGGATCACTTGCTAATACAGAATGCAATAAATCAAGTTATGTAAAGACAAAAGTTTCTCAGTAGTGAAGAACTTTCTGTTGCTGACAAGGAACTTATTTCTTTTAAGACCTAATATTCCACATAAATCATAATGATATAATCTCAGTATGTTTACACCACAAAAGTTATTATCTAAAGAAATATGAAAGCTGCCAAGTAACTTGTTGCAACCCTTTTGGTGACCATGATGTGAAAAAACCTGTTCAGAGGTCCCTGCATCAAGTCAGTATACAAACAGCCCAACAGCTGCAATCTAAAAATATCAGTGTATGCCCAGGTCAAAAATTTTGTCTTCAGTGTTGTGGAAATGCATCTAAATTAGGACAACTTGTAGAAAATGAAGTTTTAAGTAAGACTGATGATAGTGATGGTCCCTGATGATTTTATTATAAAATAATGTGCTGCTAAAGAAGTTTTGAAAGTTTATCTGATTTAGGATTGTCCCCGTTAAAATTACATTCCTTGCCATCTGATAGTAAACCAGCATATGGGAAAAGAAAACTTTTTCAAGCAAAGTTAGCTATGCAGAGTAAAATATCTTGTTTTCTGGAGTATGGCTTTACAGCTTAGTCTTCTACTAGGAACAGTGATGATGAACACTTCATAGATGAATTAAAACTAAAAGCTCATGATTTGAATAAACTTGTTGCTTTAATGAAATAAAGGGTACCTACTGTTAGTTGTAAAAAAAAAAATCAGTTATTAACAAATGGCTTCCCCATCATGGTCCAGAAAAAAGTAGCACAACAGTTTGCTGTTTCAGAATACACAGTACATCAGGCAAGAAAATTAGCAAAAGATAAAGGCATTATATCAGTTCCCAAACCCAGCCATGGTAAGAAACTTTCACAAGATACCATAAAACAGATTATAGGATTTTATGAAGATAACTATTCTAGGCAAATGCCATGAATGAAGGACAAAGTGTCGCTAGAAACGTCCATGCTCAGAAAAGACTTATTCTGTGCAATTTGAAAGAGTTATATCAACAATTTAAGCAAAGATATACTAATGAAAAAGTAGGATTTTCTAAATTTTGTGCTCTTCATCCAAAACGATGCGTTCTTGCGGGCTTCTCTGGAACCCATTCTGTATGTGTGTGCACTATACATCAAAATTTCTAACTTTTGATTAGTACAGCACACTTTGAAGAATCACACCAGTACTTTATCAATAGTCTTGTCTGCAGCAGTAAAGATTCAAAATGCATGCTTTGGTGTTGTTCAGTGTCCAAAAAGTACAAATCTGAATCAGTTATAGTTGCATAAATTTAAAGATTGTGATCCCACTGATGAAATCGAACATCACCAGTGGGTGTCTACAGACAGAATGGAGCTTCAAAAGTTATCTTCTTCAGTTGAAGAATTCATTGAATTATTTGTGCCAAAAATTGAGAAGCTCATTCCGCATTCAGCATTCATATGTTACCAAAGCACAGTCTTCATTTTTCAGTAAGTTGAAAGAAACAATTGGTCCAGAGTCTGCCATTATACTGATGGACTTCAGTGAAAATTATGCATTTTTAGTTCAGGAAGAAGCACAAGAGTTTCATTGGACTCTCCATGCATGCACAGTTCACCCTCTTGTTATTTACTGTAAAAGAAATTCCGAATCTTTGAACTCTGCATCAAGTCACTATTTCAGTTCTGATGATTTTGATCATGATGTTGCAATGGTGTACAAGATTCAGAGTGAAATAATAACTTTCTTAAAAAAGAACTACCAACAAGTAAAAGAAGTACATTATTTTACTGATGGTTGTGCTGCTCAGTACAAAAACTATAAAAAATTAATAAATCTATGTCATCATATTAATGATTTTGCAGCAACAGCTTCATGGTCTTTCTTTGACACCAGCAACGGGAAGCCTTCTTGTGATGGCATAGGTGGGACTGTCAAACGAATCACTGCAAAAGCAAATCTCCAACATCTACTGGAAGAGCAAATAACCACTCCACAGGAGATGTTCTACTTCTGTCATAAAAATATCATGAAAATAAAAGCTCCATTTCATTTCGAAAAGTGATATGAATGCTGTGCGCAATGAGTGTCAAATAAGATTTTCTCATGCTCAAACAATAGCTAGTACACTGAGTTTCCACAGCTTGGATGGAAATTAGTCTTTGATTTTGGCTGTCCAAATCTAGGACTACAAAGGCAGTTATATACACATTGTTATGTAGCGTATTTATATGATTCTAACTGGTTTCTAGGAATAATAGAAAAAATCAATTATGAAGAAAATGATGCATCTGTAAAATTTATGTACCCAAATGGCCCTGCAGTTTTTTTGTTTTTTTTTTACTGGCCTTCATTTAAAGATGAGTGCAATATTCCATTTGGACACATTTTATGTTTAATTGATGCTCCCATGACAACAAGTTCTGGAAGAACAAATGTGTTTTCCAAGTTGGACATTAAAACCTGTCAAACTAAGTGGCTGAATTATAAGGACTCCATCCTCAAGAGTTGATCATGGCATATTAAGAACATCAATGTAAATATTTGTGAACAGTGCAAAACTACTTGCTTGTGTTTCTTTTTTTCAAGTCAAAACTAATTATGAAAACAGATCTATGTACCGTAGGTGAGTATGACTAAGCAGTTTGTTGCATCATCATCATCATCATCATTGTCAACCATTATCAATCCACTGCTGGACGAAGGTCTCCCCAAGTTTCCTCCACAACGGTCTGTCTTGTGCCAGTCTCCTCCATGTCACTCCCGCATATTTACGAATTTCATCCACCCATCTCCCATGTGGTCTTTTTCTGGGTCTTTTCCTGTCCCTTGGAATCCAATCTAAAATTTCGGCTGTCCATCTATGGTCTGTCCTTCTGGCAGTATGTCCAGCCCATTGCCATTTCAGGGATTTAACTCTGATCATGATGTCTTCCACTCTCGTCATTTTTCGGATCCACGAGTTCCTCTTCTTATCTCTCCTGGTTATACCAAGCATGCACCTCTCCATGCTACTTTGAGTTGTCTGCAGCTTTTGTATGTCTCTTTTAGTTAAGGTCCACGTCTCTGCACCATACGTAAGCACTGGAAGGATGCATTGATCAAACACTTTTCTTTTAAGACATAATGGCATATTGCTCTTGAAAATTATGCTGTTTCTTCCAAAAGCTCTCCAGGCAAGTTTTGTACGCCGATTAATTTCTTCATCAATGTGACCCTCACTTGATATCTGCTGTCCAAGATAAACATACGTATCTGTTATCTCCAGTTTTTCTCCATCAATCGATAAATCTTCATTTCTTGTAAAAGCATTGAACATCACTTTTGTCTTCTGAAAGTTCATTTTTAATCCCACTTCTTTACTCTTGTCAGCAAGTTCCTGGATCATACTCTGCAGCTCTGATGGGGTAGTTGCAAAAATGACTACGTCATCAGCAAAACGAAGGTGGGTTAGATAATCTCCATTAATCTTTATTCCTTTGTTTTCCCAGTTCAGTGATTGAAAGACATTTTCCAATGTGGCATTAAAGAGCTTCGGAGATATGGTGTCACCTTGTCTCACTCCCTTTCCAATTTTTATGTGTGTTGTATTTTCAAACAGCCGAATCTTTGCACTTGCATTTTCATAGATGTTATTAATAATATTAATGTATGCATCTTCAATACCGCAGGATTTCAGAGCCGTGGTAACTGCTGATGGTTTCACCGAATCAAAGGCTTTTTCATAATCGATAAAAGCCATGCACAATGGAAGTTCATATTCCCTCGCTCTTTCAATCAGTTCTCTCAGTACGTGGATATGATCTATTGTGCTGTAGCCACTCCTGAATCCAGCTTGTTCTCTCGGTTGAGCCATGTCCAGTGTTACCTTCAAGCGGTGTGAAAGAACTTTAGTGAAGATTTTATAAACCACTGATAGGAGGCTGATAGGTCTGTAGTTCCTGAGATCCTCAATGTCACCTTTTTTATGTAGCAGGATCATTGTAGCATTGTTCCAATCCTCAGGAATCTTCCCTTCATTAAGGCATCGAGTGAAAATTTGGGCGAGTACTGTTTCAATTTCTCCACTTGCTTCTTGTATGATGTCTATAGTAATTCCATCTTCTCCTGGAGCTTTCCCTCGCTTCATGTTCTTGATTGCATGAGCAACTTCTGCTGGGAGGACTGGAAGAACTCTGGTAATTTCATGATGTCTGGAGTACATGTATCATCCCTTTCATATAATTTGGAGTAGAAATCTTTCACTCTTGTCAAAATTTCGCCTCTATTTCTTGTTATAGAACTATCTTCTTTTCTCAGAGCCATAATCTGTTTCCTTCCATTACTGAGATGTCTTTTTGCTATCTTAAGGCTTTGGTTGTTTTCAATTGCTTTCCTCACTAGCTCACAGTTGAATTTCCTTACGTCTTCAGTGATACTTTTTCGTGTTGTCTTGCATAGCTCTATATATTCCACTTTGGAAGTCACATCTACTTTAGTTGTCCTCATATCTCTTCTTTTTTGCATCAACATTTTGGTTTTTCCTGATAATTTGTTCACATGCAACTTGTTCTTAGACCCAGCTAATTTTGTTGCTGTTTCCATTAGAGCTTTGGTTACTTTTCTGTTAACTTCCGAAATATCCACTTCTTCCGATGTTAGGCCTTCTAAAGCAGAGAATCTGTTCTTCAGTTCCAACTTGAAAGTATTATGGTGTTTTTTAAGGTTGGTTATGTCAATACATTTTGTTTGTCTTATGAGCTTGCCACGTTCCAGTTTAGTGTTGAGGTGCATCTTACATCTCACCAATCTATGGTCACTACCTGTGTTGAACTTGTTCAGCACACTGCAGTCTTCTATGACGAATTTTTTGTTACACATAATAAAATCAATTTCACTTGTCGTCCCAATTGGATGTCTCCATGTCCATTTCCTGTGTGGCTTTTTCTTGAAAAAGGAGTTCAAGATGAAAAATCCTTCTGCCTCTGCAAACTCAACGAGAGTATTTCCACGCTGGTTTCTGTTGCCGTGACCGAATTTACCTACTGAAGTTTCATTCTGTTGCCGTTGCCCTATTTTTGCATTGAAATCTCCCATAATTATCTTCAAGTGCTGCTTACCTTTATTATTTAGATGACGAATTTCCTCATAAAATTCTTCAATTTCTTCTTCAGGATGACTTGTGGTGGGTGCATAAGTTTGAATAATCTGAGCCTGGTATCTTCTCGATAGTTGGATAACGAGTCGTGCAGCTCTGTCAGAGGAACTTTCAACTTCTACCACTTTATCCTTCAGTTTCTTGTTTATTATAAATCCAACACCACTAGTTCTGCCAGTATCTGTCCCACGATAATAGAAGAGATGTCCACTTTTCAGTTCAATGAGATCTTCTCCTTTTCTCCTTACCTCACTTAGCCCGACGATGTCCCACTTGATCCTTTGTAGTTCCTCTTCCAATTCAAGAAGCCTTGAATCAGAAGATAGGGAGCGTCCGTTATAGGTAGCCAAGGTCAGCATCAAATGGCAGCCTAGTCCGGTCCTCCGGGGATTCTTAGCACCCTCTGCCTTCATGTCGCACTGGTCGCTGCCTTGGCCAGGTACATTCCAGCTGCCGGAGACTGAGGGCCAAGATTTAAGTTGTGAAGTCATTTTGGAGGTGTTTGGCCATAACTCACCACGCTGGCCAAGCGGGTTGGTGAGTGTGGGATAGCATTTCCTCTGATCCCGATGGTATAGTTATACCGCTATTGGCGGTCGTCAGAGCCCCTTTAGTGGGAACAGGATGCACCACGAGAAGGCGGGGTTGACATTTGTCAAGGAGAGGCTGTGATGTTACGCATATGCTCACCTAACTTCTTGTTGGGTACAGCTGAACTAGCCATTTTGTCAAACTTGTTAATATGGTATTTCTGAAACTATATGGTGTAAGAAAACATATTTTTTTATATTTTTGTGTCCTTGTTAGTTTTATCTCCTCGTGAAATCTCTTGAATGTCAGGAATGAGTTATAATTAATAGAAAAAAAAGTGGTTGAATTGACGAAGTGGAACTCCACACGCATTTCAGATATTTTCACATATCTTCAAAAGCAAGCTGAAAGCCACTATTTTTTCTTCTTGTTATGTGACAGTACATGTAAAAGACCAATATACATTAAAAAAGAGCTCCCTCATACCTCTGCTATTTGCTGTAGAGCCTAATATAGAATAGCAAGTTTTTTTCTTAAATTTTCACTTTATCACTATATTTAATTTATTTATATTCAGTGTTTTCAATGAAATTTAAAATGATTTCTTATTCTGGAAGCTCTTTTGCATAAGGGTACAAAATTTCTTTCTTCTAAGCTAAATAGCACTACAGTTATACAGCATTTTGTGAAAAGTGGTACTCCGTCACTCTACGTGTGCGATTGGTGTTCAGTGAAACTTTGGAGCACTGTATCTCAGAAACTATGAGGTGTAGGAAGTTAAAATTTGGTCATTTTCTATATCTTGGTGAAGTATACCTCCATGCCAAATTTCATCAAAATCTGAGATGGTTTGTCGCAGAAAGCTGAAGTAGTTTTAGATGAAAACTATCAAAAAAAAAAAAAAAAAAAAAAAAAAAAACAGGTTAGAAATATGACTCAAGTGCCAGTAAGTAATATTTAAGTGAGAGTTAAATCAAATCAAAAAATATTTGTCGAAATGAGTGTCGTCAGCGTCAAGGATTTTTAGCCTTACTGTAGAATGAAAAAAGCGCCATTATACAAATGAAGAATGTTTCACTAGAAGGTAAAGTTTTATTTCGCTATAGAATTGCTTGGGTCTCTTAACCATTTAACAGTAAGAAGTAGTGTAGTATTCTTGTTTTCTACACAGATGAATAACAAAATATAAGTGCCGAACCATTATGACTATGTGGTGAGAAGAACATAGGCAATAAGAATATTAATAACAATTTCCTGCAATATTTATTTAAAAAAATTTCAACGGATGTTGCATACGTTTTAAAAATGCACTCATAACTAAGATGACCAGACGTCCCCGATTCTTGAGGACAGTCCTCGAATTTAGTTTACTGTCCCCAAAAACGTCTGAAGCCTTTGGGGACGCAAATTGTCCTCAAATTTTAATGTTTGTCCCCAAATGTCCTCGAATTTACACTTCCTCATTAACCCTTTAGATTTCCAATGAAAATTGTTTTTAAAAGTGGTTTCCGTTGTACTGATTTTGCAACATGTTTCTTGTGAAAACAAATTGACTTTTTTTTTCTTCTTTCTGGGTTTAACGACCACTACGAGCAACTCTAAGGACTATAAGCAGTCACCTGTCTCTAATTTGGAGACATTCGTTCTAGGGAAAGGAAAGAGCAAGTGCTGCAAGACAAACACACCACCCGTGCCTCAGTCGGGACTCGAACCCGTACCCACTTGTACGAATGGTCAGTAGCCAGCACTAGGTCAATGCACCACTGGCGCTGTCAAATTTCGACTATACTTGTTCTGAGTTTTTCCAAAAAAATTGGGCCGCCCCGGTGGCGCAGTGGTCTAAGGCACTGGCCTCTGAACATTCGTCCGTAAGGGGTCCGGGTTCGAATCCCGGTGAGGCATGTATGTTGTGTTTGTCTTACGGCACTGGCTCTCTCCCTTCCCTGGAACCAGTGACCCTAACTTAGGGACGGGCGACTGCTTATAGCCCATTGAGTTGCTCACGGTGGTCGTTAAACCTCCAATCAAAAAAAAAAAAATTTGGCAAAATGAAAAATTCGCCATGTAATTACTATGGTGCGCAGCCTAATTTTAATTCATCGCATGTACCTAAGGTAAAGCATTTCACTTTCCTAATACGTTCTGGCCATCATAATTCTACTGTGTCAATACAAATTACCAACATTCTACAAGATATATCCTTTTAAGACATAAATTTTCATATGTAATATCACACTTATTGAAGCAATGCAGTGTTGTGACAAAAATATTTGCATATTTATTTTGAGTACGTATGTGTCCCCAAATGAACTACCTATTTAAGGACGCCACGCCATTTTGTCCTCAAATCGGTGTCCCGATATCTGGTCACCTTACTCGTAACGCATGTAGGTTTCTTTGCGTTGCGAAATATAAAGTGCAGAAAGACGTAAGGATTTTGTTTCGAATGAGTGGATTTTTAAAATGTATGCAAAAAATGAATTTCGTAACACCCCCATCCTCTCCCTGTTCCCAAAAACATTTCTTTAAAGTATGGGGTCAGTGGTATCCTTATAAAAGTTCCAACTTTTCTTTTTTAACAACAGGCGTTTCACTTTTAACTTTAGCCATTTCCCTCCATCAGGGTAACACAAAACCCCTCACTATTTAATTTCGTTTTGATAGCTACAATAGGTTAGAGTAATAGCGACAACAAACCACACATATTGTACAGACACTACCATGAAAATTGTCTAATGATGTTCGAGGGATCCCAAAATGTGTATTTCTGTTAAAATGTGGAACTAAATTTGTTTTTGAGATTGAAGCACTTTTTTATACATTAGTGGGAAAGAGTAAAACTTGCGCGGGTTATATTTTAAGGATACCCGGCAAAGTGAGCCCCCCCTTCGAAAAATCGATGCCGTGCGGAGGGCTCCGGATACATCGAGCTTATATTAGGTGGACACCAGGGACACTTCTGGCTCTGTCGCCATAAATCACAGCCAGTATGATAGTCAGGTGATGCGACTTTGGAAACAAAAATCGCCCGTTAATGTCACTTGTCACTAGATGGCGTGACGAACGTGTGGGCCGATGATTTGATACAACCTATGCTTTCTTATGGGAAGAAGCGGCAGAAACATTCGTATTTTACGAATGCTATTTTGCTTGGAATTAAAAAAACCTGGAACGTTTCTCAAACATACACTTTTGTGCCTATCACATGGAATTCGTCAAATAAGCGTTATTTAATTATTATTTTTTTTTGGCAGCAGAGTGAGTACTGTAACGTGAAGCTTTCTGAGCAGACGATGCTGAGTTTTTTGCTGAGGCAATAGAGAATAGACCCTTCATCGTCAAAAAAAAAAAAAGTTACTTCTTGTAAAATGAGATGGTGCTCTACCTTCGGAGGAGCAATTTTAACATGCAATATCAGTTTTTGCGTAAGTCATTGGAGCATGGTTAACGGAAACTGCTGATTTTGAAAACTTGCCGAAATTTTCGCAAAAATAATTTTGATTAATCTTCATCTCGAGAAATCCTTCACTATTGATGTTTTCATTTAGTAATAAACAATATACCTTACACCAATTGGATGAATACCGTCTTCACACGATTTTAATTATATTAAAATATGAAATATATGTACAATTAAAATACTCTAAAACACACTAGCACTTTCAGAGTGACAGTCGCCCCATCATCAGGTGTGATCGGATCTCCCAAACTGTTCAGTATACATGTCTGTAGTGCGCCATAACTGCAATCGACGTAACATAATTCGCGACGAACGCGCCATCAGTCCCGGCTGTTAAAATACGATCAGAGCAACACCACATCACAAATCATAAACATGATTATAATTGCAACATTAATTATTAGAGTCTAAAAAAGGAAGATAGTTCTGTGGATTATCCAACACTTGTAGACAAAAGACGTCTTCAAATATCAGGTAGATCCCATGGGCAATTATCATTACAGCAACTTCGTTTGAACGCGGAAATGAACAAACTCTCAGTCACCAGTAGCATGTGTGTAGAGGCTGGGGTTACCAAAATTTTGGCATTGTCCCAATCAGGGATTAAATCTTCTGAATCAATGCAATTGGTAAGGGCTGTACAGATATGGCTTGCTTTTAAACTATATGTTCTTGCAGCCTGAGGCACAGTTTCCGACGAGTGGAGCCTATGTAATAATTAATACTCTCATGCGAGTCATTGTCCAATAGTGGGATGCAATAAACACCCCACCTCTGTGAATCATCAATTCCTTGGCGGTCTTTCCTCAAAACCGATGATAGGTTGTTAACACCCACGCCAAAATGTAGCCGGTTTCTAGAGTAAATTTTAGACATTAAAGTAGTAAAACCAGGTAGGAAAACCATTTTTCCAACAAAGTTTTTAATAACATGTGGATCACCGACCAAAGTTGCCAGAGGTCGACGGGATGCAAAAACTCGACGAAAAATTTTACAAGCAATCTGTCGAGGATAGCCGAACGAGTGGGCTAAATCAAAAACGTAATTGATTTCCTGGTTAAAGAAAAACCTGGTTGAAGCATGTGTAAATGCTATATGAAACAAAGAGTAAAGTGCAGCAACTTTATGTTGCATTGGATGAAAAGAGGCAAATGGGATTAAGGAACCCGGGGCAGAAGGCTTACGATAGACCGAAAAAGATAAGTGATTCGAGATTGGGTGCCTGTGAATACAAAAATCTAGAAAGGGAATTTCACAGTTAGACTCAAATTGTACCGTTAGTTCGATCGTGGGATACTTTGAAGAAAGTACGTCGGCGAAACAAAATATAAATCATCTTGGGAGTGAGGCCACGCTACCACGATATCGTCAACGTACCTTAAAAATAAATACGGGGGAAAGGGAGATTCACTAATAACTTTGTACTCAAGATCCTGCATCAGGATCTCAGAGAGAACTGCTGAAAGAGGGGAACCTTCAAGTTGCTGATAAATACAGCTTTGGAATTTAAAAAACGAATGCTGCTTAACAAATCGCAAAGCATTCATAACAGCCAGAATTTCGAGGGGGGGGAGGCGCGGGCATCAGCAAGTTTAGCCTCGATAATTTGATGTGTAGCCTCTATGGGTACATTAGGGTACATCGCTCCAACATCTAAAGACGCCAAAATGAGAGGCCCTGGGTGTGGCTGAAGTACCCTAAGATTATCTAAAGCCTCAACGGGACTCTTAATCAAGTAATGCTAACTCCCGGTAAATTTGGCAAGATGATTGGCCAAGGCTTTTTCTAAAGGTCTGGTAGGGCTAACATTGCCCGATACCAGAGGACGAAACGGGTACCCCTCCTTATGCAATTTAATGCGACCAAACATATCAGACACACGGTAACCTGGGGGTGGAGTAAACGCAGACGCAAAGCCCTCAAGAAATTCATGAGCTTTCTTTAACCTACCCAAAGCAGAAACTGTGGACTTATTTGGATCGACACGTAACTCCTTGTGCACGATAGTATCAATTACCTCATTCATACCTTGAAAATAAAAGCTGCTGTTTACAATAACCAACTGCGAAGATTTATCAGACAACACAATAGATATCTGCGGGTCTTTCCTAAGCAGAGCAAGCTGTCGCCTTTCCTCAGCAAAATCAGAACGTACGCCAGGAGAGAGAGAGATAGGAAGGTTTGAGCTGCCACGATAACGTGCCAACTTAACACGGATGAACTCATGGTCGGTTTCAGCGAGCCATTTAGCAATTGATTCAACTTGAGGAATAATAGAAAAAGCATTACCTTTCAGAACCGGGAAAGCGAACTTGGAACCTCGCTGAAGTGCATGGGCTTGCACAGGATTTAATAAGTGACTACTGAGGTTAACGTAAGATGTTGGTGGGCTAGCAAATAATTGCATCCAACTATTGGACAATGACTCGCATGAGAGTATTAATTATTACATAGGCTCCACTCGTCGGAAACTGTGCCTCAGGCTGCAAGAACATAAATATAGTTTAAAAGCAAGCCATATCTGTACAGCCCTTACTAAGTGCATTGATTCAGAAGATTTAATCCCTCATTGGGACAATGCCAAAATTTTGGTAACCCCAGCATCTACACACATGCTACTGGTGACTGAGAGTTTGTTCATTTCCGCGTTCAAACGAAGTTGCTGTAATGATAATTGCCCATGGGATCTACCTGATATTTGGAGACGTCTTTTGTCTACAAGTGTTGGACAATCCACAGAACTATCTTCCTTTTTTAGACTCTAATAATTAATGTTGCAATTATAATCATGTTTACGATTTGTGATGTGGTGTTGCTCTGATCGTGGTTTAACCGCCGGGACTGATGGCGCGTACGTCGCAAATTCTGTTACGTCGATTGCAGTTATAGCACACTACAGACATTTATACTGAACGGTTTGGGAGATCCGTTCACACCTGATGATGGGGCGACTGTCGCTCTGAAAGTGCTAGTGTGTTTTAGAGTATTTTAATTGTACATATATTTCATATTTTAATATAATTAAAATCGTGTGAAGACGATATTCATCCAATTGGTTCATGTGCACGAATGTTTTTCTGCATATCTTACACATTTTTTTTGTACCTAATCATATGTACTAATGAATAAGGCGCTCCCTTCATCTGTGCTGGTGATTACGGCAGAAGAAATGCATGGTGGCCAAATGGCTGCTTTTTCTCGGCGGAGATTTTCCCCGACCTGCGTGCATATAGTACGATACACATTTGATATCTAGGACAAAAATTTGTGATCCTTCATTTAAACAACGGTTAATGCTCTTAACGTAAGAAATGTCCACATTGTAAGCTGTGGAAATATGCATCACATCCTAATGCTTGCCGCCATTTTTCCAACTCTGTTGGTATTGCAGATTGTCTTAACAAGATACACAAACTTACTTTTGAGCAGTAACGAACTCCATTCGAGAACATAAACTTTTATTTCATAACAACAATCATTCGTCTGCCCCATAACAACTCCGCCATTACCTTACATACCTCCTTGCCACAACTTCCAACGTCCCTAGTAATTCTTTATTATGTTACAGTTGGGTCAATAAAGGTTCATACAAGTTCTTTATATGCTGCATAACCTGTCCGAAAACCTATAGTTAGGTACAAAACACTTTCGCCCATACCTAAAACAGAACTGAACAGATTCTAGTCCGGCATTTAGCTACACTATAAATTTATCTCCCGTTAAGTAAAAACAGAGTTGACGTGCTTTACATTCTGTATAGAAACTTCAAATTTTCTGGAACTCCACACAATATAATTACACAAAGTGATAAATAAAAAATATTCAAGATAAATACCGATTTTGCACTAATGAAATCATAAACACTATATAATCCTATGATGGTTAGCGTGAACGATTGGTCCACAACTCCTGAGCGCCCCCTGGCGTGCCGTGACATTAACATTCCGTTTTCAAACTGTTGACAGCATGGAGAGTCGTAACACCTGACTTATCATACACCATCATCACAGCTAATTTTGGGGAGACGTCACATACAAGCGAAAACAAACTAAATTATACAGTTGATAAAACGGTAAGCTTGTATTATTGATAAAGATTATTAAATCCATCATTTCATCTGTCTACACCATGGAGGTAGGAATAAGAGGAGACGCTGTCGCCAACTCTTCCCATGATAGCACAGTGAAGCCGGTTTTGTACCCTTCCGCGGTGAAAGTAGTACCGCCAGCTTTGGCGTGGTTACCTTCAAGATGCAAAAGCAGACAATTTTCCGTAGGAAAGCATTAGTGATACCCTGTTCGTTTTCTTATGATTTTACATTGTCTGAAATTATAAGCGAAATGGAAAAGAAGTGGAATAGGTTTAAGAGACTCTTAGGTTTAAATGAAAGGAATTTCAGTAAAAAGAGATCTAAAAAAGCGTCTTCGTAACGACTGAGACGAATATGAACTGACGATTTAAAATGTGTTTACGCTAAACATAACTTTATAAAGCGTTTAAAATCTTTTTCTGTCTTGGCGGATTATCGTAAAATATTGTTTATCATAGAAATTGTAACGGTTGAGCTTCAGAGAATTTGTATTATGAGTGAAATTTTCAAAAGATCGCACTTTAAAGGGAGGTAACACTTTTGCCATGTTGTCAGGAGGAAAATTAAAGTAAACAAAAAGACATTCCACGCACGTATGTTCTACTTGAAGAACAATTATGATTGTTCTTAAGCAAATAAACAAGGGGAGGGGGGAACAATATTCACATTGAACATTATTATTCAAAAAAATGCATGAAATATCTAGATTTTATTTCCAACCCTTTATAGAAAAAATGGGGAATCTGCGAGCTTGTTCAAAGAAATTTAAAAAATCAGACTCAAAATATGAGGTTACAGTGTCTTCATTTTATTTTTTATAATTGCTTTAAGCACTTGACTGATTTTAGTTTTTTCTAATGTAGGTAGGAAATTCCAACTGGTTCGGTTAGAACTGTGGTGGGCTTCAAAGGTATGAATGTAAATAATTTTAAAACTGCATGCCTTAATAGGAAGGGAAATTTTTTCGGGAGGGGGGTATCTTTTTAAAAGGTGCAGTTTCAAAATATAGCAAGAAAATATACAAATTATTAGTTTGTGGAAATAGGATTTACAAATCCTGCTGATAGTAAAGGAGATCTGACTTGATAAAATGTCTTGATAAAATCAGATTTACATAAGCAGCAGAAATATTTCCTTCTGTAAGATCTCTTTTAAAATCCAACTGCATTCAAAATATTATACTTCTAATCATCATCATCATCAATATTGTCAACCATTATCAATCCACTGCTGGTCTCCCCAAGTTTCCTCCACAACGGTCTGTCTTGTGCCAGTCTCCTCCATGTCACTCCCGCATACTTTCGAATTTCATCCACCCATCTTCCATGTGGTCTTTTTCTGGGTCTTTTCCTGTCCCTTGGAATCCAATCTAAAATTTCGGCTGTCCATCGATGGTCTGTTCTTCTGGCAGTATGTCCAGCCCATTGCCATTTCAGGGATTTAACTCTGATCATGATGTCTTCCACTCTTGTCATTTTTCGGATCCACGTGTTCCTCTTCTTATCTCTCCTGGTTAAACCAAGCATGCACCTCTCCATGCTGCTTTGAGTTGTTTGCAGCCTTTGTATGTCTCTTTTAGCTAAGGTCCACGTCTCTGCACCATACGTAAGCACTGGAAGGATGCATTGATCAAACACTTTTCTTTTAAGACATAATGGCATATTGCTCTTGAAAATTATGCTGTTTCTTCCAAAAGCTCTCCAGGCAAGTTTTGTACGCCGATTAATTTCTTCACCAATGTGACCCTCACTTGATATCTGCTGTCCAAGATAAACGTACGTGTCTGTTATCTCCAGCTTTTCTCCATCAATCGATAAATCTTCATTTCTTGTAAAAGCATTGTACATCACTTTTGTCTTCTGAAAGTTCATTTTTAATCCCACTTCTTTACTCTTGTCAGCAAGTTCCTGGATCATACTCTGTAGCTCTGATGGGGTAGTTGCAAAAATGACTATGTCATCAGCAAAACGAAGGTGGGTTAGATAATCTCCATTAATCTTTATCCCTTTGTTTTCCCAGTTCAGTGATTGAAAGACATTTTCCAATGTGGCATTAAAGAGCTTCGGAGATATGGTGTCCCCTTGTCTCACTCCTTTTCCAATTTTTATGTGTGTTGTATTTTCAAACAGCCGAATCTTTGCACTTGCATTTTCATAGATGTTATTAATAATATTAATGTATGCATCTTCAATACCGCAGGATTTCAGAGCCATTGCAACTGCTGATGGTTTCACCGAATCAAACGCTTTTTCATAATCGATAAAAGCCATGAACAATGGAAGTTCATATTCCCTCGCTCTTTCAATTAGTTCTCTCAGTACGTGGATATGATCTATTGTGCTGTAGCCACTCCTGAATCCAGCTTGTTCTCTCGGTTGAGCCATGTCCAGTGTCACCTTAAAGCGGTGTGAAAGAACTTTAGTGAAGATTTTATAAACCACTGATAGGAGGCTGATAGGTCTGTAGTTCCTGAGATCCTCAATGTCACCTTTTTTATGTAGGAAGATCATTGTAGCGTTGTTCCAATCCTCAGGAATTTTCCCTTCGTTAAGGCATCGAGTGAAAATTTGGGCGAGTACTGTTTCGATTTCTCCACTTGCTTCTTGTATGATGTCTATAGTAATTCCATCTTCTCCTGGAGCTTTTCCCCGCTTCATGTTCTTGATTGCATGTGCAACTTCTGCTGGAAGGACTGGAAGAACTCTGGTACTGGTACCTTTCATGATGTCTGGAGTACATGTATCATCCCTTTCATATAATTTGGAGTAGAAATGTTTCACTCTTGTCAAAATTTCGCCTCTATTTCTTGTTACAGAACCATCTTCTTTTCTCAGTGCCATAATCTGTTTTTTCCCCTTACTGAGATGTCCCTTTGCTATCTTTAGGCTTTGGTTGTTTTCAATTGCTTTCCTTACTAGTTCACAGTTGAATTTCCTTACGTCTTCAGTGATACTTTTTCGTACTGTCTTGCATAGCTCTATATATTCCACTTTGGAAGTCACATCTTCTTTAGTTGTCCTCATCACTCTTCTTTTTTGCATCAACATTTTGGTTTTTCCTGATAATTTGTACACATGCAACTTGTTCTTAGACCCAGCTAATTTTGTTGCTGTTTCCATAAGAGCTTTGGTTACTTTTCTGTTAACTTCAGAAATATCCACTTCTTCCGATGTTAGGCCTTCTAAAGCAGAGAATCTGTTCTTCAGTTCCAATTTGAAGGTATTATGGTGTTTTTTAAGGTTGGTTATGTCAATACATTTTGTTTGTCTTATGAGCTTGCTACGTTCGAGTTTAGTGTTGAGGTGCATCTTACATCTCACCAATCTATGGTCACTGCCTGTGTTGAACTTGTTTAGCACACTGCAGTCTTCTATGACGAATTTTTTGTTACACATAATAAAATCAATTTCACTTGTCGTCCCATTTGGATGTCTCCATGTCCATTTCCTGTGTGGCTTTTTCTTGAAAAAGGAGTTCAAGATGAAAAACCCTTCTGCCTCTGCAAACTCAACGAGAGTATTTCCACGCTGGTTTCTGTTGCCGTGACCGAATTTACCTACTGAAGTTTCATTCTGTTGCCGTTGCCCTATTTTTGCATTGAAATCTCCCATAATTATCTTCAAGAGCTGCTTACCTTTATTATTTAGATCACGAATTTCCTCATAAAATTCTTCAATTTCTTCTTCAGCATGACTTGTGGTGGGTGCATAAGTTTGAATAATCTGAGCCTGGTATCTTCTCGAGAGTTGGATAACGAGTCGTGCAGCTCTGTCAGAGGAACTTTTAACTTCTACAACTTTATCCTTCAGTTTCTTGTTTATTATAAATCCAACACCACTAGTTCTGCCAGTATCTGTCCCACGATAGTAGAAGAGATGTCCACTTTTCAGTTCAATGAGATCTTCTCCTTTTCTCCTTACCTCACTTAGCCCGACGATGTCCCACTTGATCCTTTGTAGTTCCTCTTCCAATTCAAGAAGCCTTGAATCAGAAGATAGGGAGCGTCCGTTGTACGTAGCCAAGGTCAGCATCAGATGGCAGCCTAGTCCGGTCCTCCGGGGATTCTTAGCACCCTCTGCCTTCATGTCGCACTGGCAGCTGCCTTGGCCAGGTACATTCCAGCTGCCGGAGACTGAGGGCCAAGATTTAAGTTGTGGAGTCATTTTGGAGGGGTTTGGCCGTAACTCACCACGCTGGCCAAGCGGGTTGGTGAGTGTAGGATAGCATTTCCTCTAATCCCGATGGTATAGTTATACCGCTATTGGTGGTCGTCAGAGCCCCTTTAGTGGGAACAGGATGTACCACGAGAAGGCGGGGTTGACAGTTGTCAAGGAGAGGCTGTGATGTTACGCATCATCTGACCTTACATCCCTATACTTCTAATACATATCACTATTAAAAGAGACACATTTATAATGTAATAAGCTAATAGCTTTTAAGTAGTAAATGAAACAGACGTGTATATTTAATAAGGATTTTTAATTTGGTTTTTGAAATATACGTATACCATTTATGAGCAAGGTAATATTTATTAATAAAGAATTAATTGAGGATAAATCTTGCAGTTTGTTGCTAGCACAAGATATGTTCAAGAATAGGAAAATCTGATCACATAAGGTGTGGTTAATCAACACAACAAGGTGATTAATTTTAGCTCTAATGACAGAGGGCATTGTTAACGGCAACCCATATGCTAATGCACATTTAACCTACATTTTATGGCCACAAAAATTAATGGATAACTAATCAGAAGTGCATGGGAAATATAGAAGTGCAAATTTTCTGCCATCAGATACTAAATCATCTTTAGTGCACTGTTATCCATGTAACATCTCCAGTACCAAAATCTGATTTCCAAAAATAATGTTGACCTTTTAAGCTAGAAGTTCTTACGACAGCCTATTTCATCTGATTAGTTAAGTAAAGTTTTCACTCAAGTAATTTGTTTACCATAACTATACATTTTCATATATTGCAATTAATATCTTTATAATTTTATGCTGTTATATTTTTACTTCAGCTGAATTCAAGATTTCCCCCCATTTCTGTCATCAAAAAGCCTAGCTGTGAGGTGCATTTCACACTAATTATGTACATAGTTTAGCTGTAGAAAATATTTCAATACTATCATTTCCTCATGGGGGTTCAATATACCTCTGGTTACACAAGACAAAGAGAATGAGCTAGTTAGAACATGAAGAAATAATATGAGTTGATGCCCACATACATATGAAACTTTCTTGAAGTCATTTTTATATATACGACAAAACAAAAGTTTACCCAACAGTATTTGTAGCTGGAACTTAGCTTACTGCTGCAATTCTGTCATTAAAGACAGATATTTGTATTTCAATTTATATGTACAGTAGCAAACAAAGGTATTTGGCGAAGCACTTTGTCGACCATAGTTTGTTTTCTGCTGGACCAAAACGGGTCATTTTGGGATATGATATGTGTCGATTCGTGGGTTACAATGACGCGTAGTTTGTATTTCGCTCAGAGCGAATTTGTCGTTCGAAATAGGCCATATTCAAGAGTCGCTAATTATTACCCATTTGTTTGTTGTATGTGTTAATGCTTTTCTTGTGATTTTTGTGGGTTTTGTGAGGTGTAGTGTGATAATAAGTCAATCTTAGGTTTTCAGAAATGGGTAAAAAGGCGGAGATCCCTGTTGGAGCCCGCCAGGCGGCCGTGAACATGATGGAATCCGGAATGCGCGTCACCGAAATTGCGAGGGCCTTGAAGATCCGACACCAATCCATTTCATCTATCCTGCAACGTTATAAGAAGACTGGGACCGTCGAGAACAGTCCGCGATGTGGTAGCCCTCGTTCCACTACCGTTGCGTCAGGATAGACGCATCCTCCGTCGATCTCGTGCTGATCCCACCTTGACTGCTGTGGACATCGCCACCGAATTCTGCGACAGCGACGACCTGAACGTCAGCCGAATGACCATTTCCCGTCGTCTCATTGCTGGTGGATTGAATGGAAGACGCCCCGCCAAGAAATCACTCATCGGAGTCAAGAATCGACGAGCCAGAGTCGTGTTCGAGCGCCGTCATCGACACTAGACCGCGGCGGACTAGAGTAAGGTACTTTTCACCGACGAGAGCAAGTTCAACTTGTTCGAAAGAGATGGCATCCGATACGTAAGACGTCCGTGTGGCCAGAGATTTAACCCCCAGTTCATTTAGCGGACTGTCAAGCACGGAGGAGGATCGCTCATGGTTTATGGCGCCTTCTCTCGCAATGGAATGAGCCCCATCATCAAGATTGACTGAATAATGACCGGCCAGAGCTACACGAACATGCTAATCAACGATGTCTTCCCATGGGCAAACCAAAACATGCAACCCGGATGGATCATGCAGCAAGACAACGACCAGAAGCACACCTCCAGAGTAGCGAAGGCAGCCTTCCAGCAGCATCAGGTCACACTTCTAGACTGGCCAAGCCAATCTCCAGACCTCAACCCCTTCGAGCACATGTCGGAAGAGCTGGAAAGACGATGTGCGAAGAAAACCTGCCGGAATAGGGCCCAGAAGTTCGACCAGCTATCTGCAGAACGGGCGCGAATTCCGCAGGTCACCGTCAAGAAGCTAGTGGACTCGATGCCGGCCCGTTGTGCAGCTGTTATTAAGTCACGTGGTTATCCCACTAAGTATTAGTTATTGTTTTGTCGTTTTCTCGTACTTTTTTTCTGTTATCGTTGCATTAAATGAATGTGATACACACCTACTTTGTTGGTCAATTTGGTATGATCTTTGCGATTAAGCTCGGTACCTGATCTGTGTTAAAGTTTCCGATCCATCTGCATATGGGTCATGTTTACAACTGAATAACACACATGATATCCTAAAATGACCTGATTTGGTCCAGCAGAAAAAAAAATTATGGTCGAAAAAGTGTTTCGCCAAATACTTTTGTTCACTACTGTAAATCCAATACAAAACACTTATCTCAAATAGTTAAATCTCATCTTCAGTAACCTTCACTAGCAGCAGCAAAATGCTTTCCTTCACATACAATGGGTGCCACATCAGGTATGAGTGTCTTTTCTCTTAAAAGGCTTAGTCCTTCAGTCCTAATGGGAAAACGAAAAATGAAGTGTGGGGAATGCATGGATACACAACAAGAATACCAAAGAATATAAAAAATATATATACAATACAGGAAATCTGTAACAACTATCAAAATATTGCGTACAATGGATTTACACTGATGTGCAAAACAGTACAGGCTAATTACACTGAGCCAATGAAAACATGAACTGTGAGCAAATAAACCACAATAAATATTTGAATGTTTCAACTACCACAAATACCTCGGCTTTGAAGAAATTACAATATGTTGATAAAACAGAGACAGGTCATAAGCTGGATAGACAAAACACACATGCCACACCCACTGTGCAAGGAATGACCTTTTAGCTACATCTCCAAAAAAAAAGTAAGATATGATGTAAAGGAAGAAAAGGTAACAAGATGGACTTTAAATATCAACAGAGAACCAAAAGGGGAAAGTTTAATTAGAGTATATATGCTGTAGAGCATTAATGCTGCAATTAATATTAGACTAAAAAAGCAGATTATTCATGAGAGAGTTAAAATGCATGAATACAATGTTTAATCTCAGAACATATACATGCATTGCAGAATAGCAACTAAATCAGGTAAAGAAAACATTTGGTACCAGAAGTGAATGAAATATTAGACTGATATCTTATTTATGAAATATCAAAGTAACTGATGATCCTAAAATGTTTAGTGCTCTGTAAAATGAATAAGAGAACATGCAGTTTTAGAATACCAAAAATGTGAAGTGACTAGAAATGGGGTGGCCGAAGAGAATCAAATCTATTTTTGGAATGAACAGGAAATACAGGCAATTTTGAGATGTATGATTGCTGTGTTAATAATTCTAATGCATTTCCATGTATTATGACAATATTTCTTCAAAAATCAAAATGTACATACATATGTTTACAGGGTCATTCATAGCTTGAGAGGAGCCAGAATTGCAAATGTTCACTGTAAGGTACTCATGTTCGGTCACTTTCAAATGTTTCCTTGTTCATTTGTGAACTTCTATTCTTTTTTTTTTTTTTTAATATTTTAAATATCCGTGCACCCTTTGTGTTTCAACTTTCACTTTTCTCATCTACTGTGTTTAGTATCACCATCATTTTATGTTTCACATACAAGGTGGGTTTGTTGTGAATCAGGAGATATTAACAGTGATGTTTTGCATTGTCATATAATTCCAAGAAACGGTTAGTGCAGTGCCTCACATGCAAAAGTTACTGTTTTAATGTCCTCTGCTAATCCAGAGAATCTGTATTTGTACTGTGAAGTTCAGTTTTAAATAAAAGAGCTCCAGTTCTTTTAACTGATCTTGTAGCACACTATCAAAAACACCTTATCTATTAGTTTAAAATGAGTATTTACTAGCAATGGTCAAATCTTCAATTTGGTATACTAGTCAAGCCCTAAAACAGGAAAAAAGAAATAGATGAACTTTTGGTAAATGTAGCTAATTCCTAACATCTATCGTTGTTGTTTATAGTGCAAAGTTTTTGGATATGAACACTATCATAATTATAGGTGGGTTATTAATAATTCAAAGACGATTATCTTAATAATTTAGTTATATTGAACATCCTTTTAAACGTGGTTCAGTTATGAATACCCTTCCGATTACATAACCTATGCTATTCTATAAAAATGTGCTACAACTTTCGTAAACAGATCTGTATAACCTACGTAAACCTAGCGACTTCTTTAATTTTGCTACAAATTTAGAACATTACATGATACGCTAAAAGCAAGCAAAACATACAGTTGTCATTCACAGTAAATTGCAATCGACGATTGAATCCCAAAGAACTTAATTAAAATTAGTAAACGGAAAATAAAGTGATACTAACCGGTGGAATGATATACCTGGTATTTTCTTTTTAAATTTATTTGCACAGCTGAATGCCACGCAGGATCCCATGGAAACTAAATATGAACAAG
Source organism: Macrothele yani (assembly GCA_039090855.1). Classification (NCBI taxonomy): domain Eukaryota; kingdom Metazoa; phylum Arthropoda; class Arachnida; order Araneae; family Macrothelidae; genus Macrothele; species Macrothele yani. The sequence continues at coordinate 141,043,774 of CM077009.1, read as the reverse complement.
CTAAAATATGTTGTCAAACACTGAAAAAAATGTACGCTGACAAACCAGTTTAACAGAAAATAGGAGCTTCTAAAAATCACGAATTTTCAATGCTTTCCTATGGCAGACACGACCAAGAGGGTAACCAAGCACGCGGAGGGATATCAGAGCAGTTAACAGGTCGGCTTCAGAAATCTGCGGTTACAGCGTCTCCTCTTATTCCTACCTCTACAGTCTATACGCCTCGTTAATGGCGGAACATCCGGTTTTCAAACACTGACAGAAGTAGCTAGATATTTGCCAATCTATTCTCATCCATGATCATGATCATATGTAGAGGATTTTAGGAAGGGAGTTTCTGACTTAAACAACCCTTAGAAATAATAGAAAGGTCTTAAACAACCCTTAGAAATAATAGAAAGGTCTTAAACAACCCTTAGAAATAGGAAACTATGAGATTTGGGCTAGAGCGCCCCATGGGAAAGTGACACGGAAGCGAAGTAGAAAGGGGGAGGAAGACGCCCTTATTTATTACCAGGGGCCAGTACCTGGGGTCCGACGGCTTAACGTGCCCATCCGACGCACGGCGGATATTTGGTGGAATGAGCGTTCGTGCCTGCCTGGGGCCGCCCCCGGTGGCGCAGTGGTTTAAGCGATGGCCTCTGATCATTCGTCCAAACGTGGTCCGGGTTCAAATCCCGGTGTGGCATGGATGTTGTGTTTGTCTTATGGCACTGGCTCTCTCCCTTTCCTGGAACCAGTGACCCTAAATTAGGGACGGGCGACTGCTTATAGCCCATTAAGTTTCTTTCGGTGGTCGTTAAACCTCCAACAACAAACAAACAAACAAACAAACAAACCTGCCTGGGATCGAACCTGAGGCCCTTTCCGTGGCACTCATGAACGTTGCCCACTCGACCACATGTGGCCCTATTCTCATCCAAAGTCTTTGGTTGATACTTAGCGTCCGGAGACACCCAATCCGTTATCTCATTGGTCAGAAGCCGAAACCCCATACACCATGGCGAACGACCTGACGCATTTGAAATGCGTGCGTGACGTGTGATGATGAAACAAAAGAGCACTAACAGATCAACCTTGTCAGTTGTTTTGTTTGTGTGTACGTATGATGGAACTTAGTGCTGTTAGTTCTAGCAGCTTCTCACGTGTACGTTCGATGGGATATATAGAAAAGTTTGTATTGAAGCACCAGGTACTATGAGCTTAACACATATTCATTTTGAGTGCTGTTAGTCCTAGCAATTCTTTTAATCTGTGTAAATATTCACTTCCTATGCAAGTTTGAAACGCATGCGTGACGTTTTGCACATGTCAACAGAATACCGTCTCGATTTCTTCCCCTTCCTATCCGAACAGTGGCGGACTAAGCATTTTGAAAGAATAAACATATGTATCTGTGGACAACATTTTATGTGATGGAAAGCACTTTTCTAAAGTTGATAAACTAGGTCACTTGGAGATAGGATTGACTATTTGAAAGAAGCGTTTTGTGGTGGATTGTTATAAAAAAATCTGATGTCCAGTTGAAACTTTGTGTTGTAAGTGTGGTAAAAATGATTTGATGACAAGAAAACACAGTCGAAAGTTTTATGTGGTGTTTGTATGTGCCATGCGTAGTTACAATTTCTGTTTGTACCCTCCTGAAAACTAAACTATGGCCGCCCTGTTTTTGGTGAAAGGTATTGGAAGGTAAAAATAATTTTTTGAGTTTGGTGTTTTGAACCAGAAAAAAAAACTATTAACAGCACTGGCTGTCTTTTATTAATTTCTGGAGACTGGCTTATGTAATACAAAATCATTAGTACAATCATTAGCAGCCAGTGCTGTTATCCCTGCCAAATATCAAAATGAACACAGCTAAATATCAATCAAAGTAGCAATTATCCCCGCTAAAAATGTGTCAGTGCTCTGCTGTGTTTCATCAACATACGTCACGCACTCCAACAGACGTTAGTTTAGTTGCTTTGCAGTTCCTGTAGTTGGCAACACTGGACTGATATCAAGACTGAAATGTTCTTAAAGAATGAGCAGGATGGTAAGTGGTTAAGATGAGACGACTTGCCGTTAACATATTTATCTGCGAACATAATTTCCAGCGCTCAGCATTTTACAAGGACAAAAAGGTGAAATATCTTTTTCTCAATTTGTTCAGCCTTTTCAGAAAATATTTCTAATTTCTTTACTACATGTTTGAATTGATGAAATGTTTTAAATCATACCTAATGTTCTAACATCGAACGTGGCATTGCAATGTTTTCCTTCGTGTATGCACACAGCAACTATATGAATATAAGCGGCATGTGTTTTGTTCAGTTCGTGAATGCCTAACTTCAAAAAATGAAATTATTGGACCTGCTGTCTTCTGAGTAAACAGAAATTATAACTTTATCAGCATGGAGTCTGCATTGAAAAATCCTTTTGGAGAAATCATTGAAGAATTGATTGCACAAGAAGTGAAAAAAGAATCAAATACTTCAACACACAGTGTAACAGATACAAGTGATGATACTCAGGAGTGTGAAGTATGCTTCCAGAAGTTCACAACTGAATCCAGCTTTGCAAAAGATGTGCAACTTCACACAAGTGAAAAATCTTTCCAGTGTGATGAGTGTCTCAAGGCATTCCTGCAGAAACGTAGTCTTTCGATGAATACAAATGCCCAGGCAGAGGGTGAAAAGCCTCGACAAAATGTATCCTCCAAGCAATTTACTGAAAAAAATAATTCGTCAAAGTGTGTACTCCTCCACACAGGTGAAAATCCTCACCAGTGTGATGTATGTTCTAAACAATTTTCAACTAAACCTCATCTTGTAAGTCACATGGTACTTCACACAGGGGAAAAGCCTTACCAATGTGATATGTGCTCCAAACAATTTAGTCGGAAAAGTACTCTTTCAAATCATATGGTGATTCACACAGGTGAAAAACCTCATCAATGTGGTGTATGTTTCAAACAATTTACTCAGGGAAGTGATCTTTCAAAGCATATACTCCTTCACACAGGTGAAAAGCCTCACCAGTGTGATGTATGTTCCAAACAATTTACTCAAAAAGGTAATCTTTCCAAGCACATGCTCATTCACACAGGTGAAAAGCCTTACCAGTGTTACGTATGTTGCAGAAAATTTGCTCAGAAAAGTAATCTTTCAAATCATATGCTGCTTCACACAGGTGAAAAGCCCCATCAGTGTGATGTATGCTGCAAACAATTTGCTGACAAAAGTAATCTTTCAAAGCATATGCTCTCTCACACGGGCGAAAGGCCTCACCAATGTGATGTGTGTTCCAAACAATTTACTCGGAAAAGTCAGCTTTCAAAGCATATGCTCATTCACTCTGGTGAAAAGCCTCACCGTTGTGATGTATGTTTCAAACAATTTAATCGAAAAATTACTCTTTCAAATCATATGCTCATTCACACAGGTGAAAAGCCTCATCAATGTGATGTATGTTCTAAACAATTTGCTGACAAAAGTAATCTTTTAAAGCATATGGCCATTCACACAGGTGAAAAGCCTCACCAATGTGAGGTATGTTTTAAACGATTTACTGAGAAAAATAAACTTTCAAGGCATATGCTCATTCACACTGGTGAAAAGCCCCATCAATGTAATGTATGTTCAAAACAATTTGCTCACAAAAGTACTCTTACAAATCATATGCTTCTTCACACTGGTCAAAAGCCTCATCAGTGTGATGTATGCTATAAAAGGTTTGCTGACAAAAGTAATCTTTCAAAGCATATGCTCATTCACGCAGGTGAAAATCCTTACCAGTGTGATGTATGTTCCAACCGATTTGATCACAAAAATGCTCTTTTGAATCATATGCTCATTCACACAGATGAAAAGCCTTAACAGTGTGATATATGTTTCAAACAGTTTACTCAGATGGTTGTTCTTTCAACACACGTGCTGCTTGATACAGGTGAAACGCCTCACCGATATGATGCTCCAAACAATTTAGTGATGGAAATGTTTTTTTTCAGTTCATCTGCTTTCCCACATGGGTGAGAAGCAAAATCATTGTGTTGTGCCTTCCAAACAATTTACTGAGAAAACTCGTATTTCATGGCATGTGCTCTTTCACATAGGTGTTTTAAAACCCTTATGCATGGGATATATGCTACAAACAATTTTTTCGCAAAAATTATATCCCGAGGTATGTAATTTGCCACACAGGTAAAAAGCCTTGTGAATGTGTTGCATGTTACAAACAATGTGCTTGGAAAAGTAATCTTTCAGAGCATATGACGTTCACCTATTATAAAAGCATCACCAATGTGATGCAAATTCTACACAGTTTGTGCTGCAAAATAATATTGCAAAGCATGTGTTTCTTCAGAAAGACATACATGTATAACTGCAGCAATGCCCTTTGTGCTTGAAGAATACCAGATGTACAATGGGCATCCTGAAAGTAATGCCTTGTCTCTCATAAAAATTTTATTTGTAGCAGCAAAAAATGTGAAATTTGGTGGCAAAATACTTATATTGTTAATAATGCCAGTCCATTCAAAGTACTGTCCATCACTTTCTATTCATTTCCACCATTTTTGAACCCATTGGTAAAATCCGTTTTGGAAAAATTCCTGAGGCTGTTGTTTCACCCATGAGCTCAAAGCCAGTTTAATGTCTGTCACATCGTCAAAACATTCGCCACAAAGGGTGTTTTTCAAAGTGGAAACCTGTAAAATATCTGAGGGAGCCAAATCAGGACTGTAGGGAGGTTGGGGCATGTTTTAATTATCATGACGTATTTGCCATGTATTATGAGAAGAAAATTTCTTCCACTCTATATAAATTGTGTAGCTTTTGGAGAATGATTTTATTTTGCATTGACCCAGCAGTTTGCTCCCTGTATTAATTCTTTGCCCAGGCAGTGGATAGTGCCAGCTGAGGGATTTTTATTTTTTTTAACCATTTGCAGGCATGTGATTCTTCCACCAATCAGCAGAATTTGGTGAATTCACTTTTTAGAAAAAACGGAAATCCGCTGAACCTGTCATTTATTTGCGTCTGAGGCTCTTAACAAAAGTTTGTGATTGTTTATATGTTAGGGATGAAAAAATTGGGGCAAGAAATATTCGTTGGGTAGGTGGCGATATTTCAGTTGTAAAGCATACTTTTTCTGTGGCTAAGTGACCGGTAGCTCCCGTAGCCAACTCAGGGCTGACGCTGCTGCTGTGGGCGATGTCACTTCAAACATCTCAGTGCATTCAAAACCGGTTTTAGGGGAACACTCCGCTGTTTCAATTCACCCCCGTCCTTTCTACTGTTCTTTGTTTTATTTATTTGCCGGGGGGGGGCAAAATCAGTTGAGAGACTGGGCGAAGCCCAGAGCCATTGTACGCAGGTGCCAACGAGAAAGAAAAATTCTGTTCACATGTGATTGGACATTTACTTTACAAACCTTCTCTCTCACCGGTGGGTGAAAGTGTCACACATACACGTGCTTCAAAGTTTATGGGAACTCCTGTGATTCTGCAGTATCTATAACAATGATTTTTTTTTTTATTCTTTGTTCAAAACAGACAAAGTGTCATCTGTAATGCTGTGCATTGATGCCCATGCTTCTCACTTCTTTGTGCTTCGAAGTTTTTGTAAACTCCCATGATTTTGCAGTGTTTATAACAACGAATTTTTTAATTCTTTGTTTAAAATGGGGAAAGTGTCATCTGTAATGCTATGCGTCGATGCCCATGCTTCCGCTTTCTTTGTGCTTTGAAGTTTTGGAGACTACAGTGATTCTGCAGTATTTATAACAATGGAATTTCATAATTGTTTAAAAGTTTACTTCAAAAAGAAAATATTTTTATGTGATCGCACTCCATACTAGTTTCTTTTAATTAACTTTCTCTAAAATTTACCGTTTTATAGAAAACGTCAAACTTTGACTTTTTAACTATGTCTGTAATTAATAGCTGTGATATGAGCTATTGAAAAAAGTTGACAAAAACGTAAAAAAAAACTATTTTGAATGGAAGTGGCTTGAAAAAAAGGGTGAAGAAAACAGAAAAAGCGTTACTCTTTCCGAGTTTATGAGAAAAAATAATATTCCTGAAAAAGCATTGTATTTGTTGTGTAATTACCAATTTTTTTTCTATAGAAGTAGGGGTTGGAATGCATTGTTAAGTAATTTTAATAGTGGAAAACACTTACAAATGGCTGAAGCTGTTACTAAAAATTATGAAGCCCCAAGAATTTTTTTTTTTTTTTTTTTTTTGGGCACTAGTGATGCGTCTTCAAAAACAAACACAGTAAGACCCGCCGTGGTTCCTGTTTCTACTTGCACAATTAATGCCCAGGCAAGTATTCTGTGAGTTTTGACTGAACATAGTTTGTCATTTACTGTTGCACCAGTACTAATTGATCTTGCAAAACAGCAAGATCCAAAGGCCCTTGCTAATCTTTCAATGGATCGTACATCTGCCTCTATGAAAATGCGATTTGGGTTGGAAGAGACTTTTCTTGCCGAAACTGTAAGTAAGTTCTCATTTACATTTCATAAAATTTACCTCACAATAAGGCGAACACTCAAAAGTATATACATACGTGGTGACTTATTCATAGCTTCAACGGCGTATGCCGTATAATAATACTGTTACTCACATTGATTCATAACTGTGTCGATAATGACCAGCCGACAAAGTATCGCATTGTTTCACTATTTATTCCCGACATTCCAGTGTATATTCACATTTAAATCAATTCTATTTGTTATATAATGAAAATGCTGTATTAAAGAACCCTTAAGCGATTACAACAGTTCTGTATTGCCATTCAAATTGTCCAAGTGTATAACAATACTAAGACTCAGTATCCTTAAAGTCTATATCCTTAAAGATTACATATAAGTCTGACTACAGTAATCTTTAAGGATATGTAGGTATTTTATATGTTATATCTTTAAAATTAAATACCTACATATCCTTAAAGATATGTAGGTTCTATATATAATCCTAAAGATATGGAGGTTCTATATAAAATATTCTATATGTTATAAAGTAGTGACTTTCAGCCAATCAAGGGGAGGAAGTGTTTAAAGGAAATTAATATTACTACAGATTATTTTAAATGTGCTTTATGATTAAATGATATAAGATTACATAAAAGTCTGACTACATATCCTTAAAGATTACATAAAAGTCTGACTGCAGTAATGCGTTGAAATTATTACAATGCACAGACAGTCATTAATTGTTCCTTATCCACTGACTTCAAAAAGATACTTAATCAACTGTAGTTTGTGTTCACTATTTCACCTCCCGACAATAAGTTGAGATGTAGACACAGTGTAAGCAGTACTTCACTAAAACTGATTCCACACAATAAACAGTTGAAAAATCAAATATAAAATATGTACATTTTAAAAGTCTTATAATAAAATATTCATTTCCTTAATCAAACCTTGTCAACTAGTCACCATCCACCGCAGTCTTCCATACGTGTTTCGGAGCACTTATCTATGTCCATTTTCAACAGAGTATTCACTCCTCAGTTGTGATGTTCTCGACTGTAATTGAAGTAATCGCTGCTGCCCCGGTGGAGCAGTGGTCTAAGCGATGGCTTCTGATCATTCGTCAGAAAGGGATCTGGGTTCGAATCCCTGTGAGGCATGGATGTTGTGGCACTGGCTCTTTCCCTTCCCTGGAACTAGTGACCCTAAATTAGGGATGGGCGACTGCTTGTAGCCCATTGAGTTGCTCATGGTGGTCGTTAAAATTCCAATAAAAAAAAAAAAAGTAATCGCTAGGTGTTCTTCATGAAGGTCTTCACTATGATGTTTGTTGTCCACTTGTCCTGTCCCCACTGTTGCAGTGCCATCTTGTGGATAGAAGTCATATTCAAGGCTCAAATTATTATTGTAATTTCCAGTTTATTTCTTCGTTCCCTTTGAATCCCAGTATCCTTTTTCTTTAGCTATTAAGAAATGCCACGCATAAGGTAGTTCCAAAGAGTCTTGTTCATTACAGTTATAGCTTTTTGTTTTATCAATCATCACACTCTCCGACACCAGAATCTTCCTATGTGAGTTGTGGGAAGTAAACACCTTAGCTTCCTCCCATATGGGTGTAGAATTCTGATTTAAACAGTATCTAATGAGCGATGTCTTCTGATTAGCTTGCCTCCAGTTTCTTTGATATTCTCCAATCCTGGTTTTCAGTCACCTCTTAGTACTTCTAATATATACACTAGTTTTATTTTTAATGGTAGTATATTCACTGTTGTCTGTTGGTATCCCGTAAGTAAGTAACAGAATGTTTGTTTTTTCATTGAATATCGATGAATCCACCAGCAACAATTTGATGTGAGTTCTCACTGTATTAGTGAGTTATTATTGCAATGATGAAGATAAAGTTGTCATTGAACATTTAACTTCACTTAGTTTAAAGACAGTTGACAGCCAAAGCATTTTTAATGCATTGGATTCTTTTTACCGCTAAATCAATTCCATACAGCAACTTAGTGGCCATTATGATGGATATTCGTGTGCAGTAATGAGAGGATCAAAGAAAAGTTTGAAAACGCATATAAGAGAAAAAAAAAGGCCTGTCACCTTCTTGATATTGATGGTGATTCATGTCATCGCATCCATAATTTGCAAACCTTTTCAGTACTATGTGGAAGGTTTGATTATGGATTTTAACAATGATTTCAGATGATCTGCTGAGTTAAGATCAAAACTTAAGGACATTTGTATAATTTTAGGGATTAAATTTTCAGCATTTAACAGATACCTGGTCATCATTGGCTTTTGTGCTATGATGTTGCTGTGGAAACTTTGCAAATGTGGGATACTCTTAGTTGTTGTTTTTTTATGCACATGTGAAAGGAGAAGATGTTACAACTTACCAAGCCGTTGTCATGAGCATTTATAGGAAAAACCATTTTGCAGTTGGTAGTGAGAATTTGCAGAAACTGAAAGCTCTTCAGAAAGATCCGGGAAAGAAGCAACCATCTAAAAGCGATGGTAAAGAACACAGACAACAAATAATTTCAAAATTATTTTACCAAAGAAAGAAAACACTGTTAATATTGCAGGTGTATGAAGCAGTTCTGTCTTCGCTGAAACAATATGTAATGTTGTTTCAAATGAAAGAACCCAAGATTCACATGCTACATACTGAACGGTTGAAGATATTTTTTTTAGTTTGTTTTATTAAACCAAAAGTAATAAAAAATTTAAGTGCTCACCAATTGCAAGTTCTGAATTTAACCAATGAATTAAATATACTGAAGAACACAGACTTATGCATTGGTGCTAAAGCAATGGGAACTATTGATAGGTGTAACCAATCTATGACTTCAAAATTTTTTGTGCAGTTAATATCAGCATATGTCACATGTGGAACGTACATGCAATGCAAATTACCAATAACAAATCTATTTCTATGCTTCTGTATTGGATCCTTTATTGAGAAGTAAGACTTCAACTTTGAAGAAACTTGAGAATTTACCTCTGCTTGTCTAATGTTCTGTCTCGGGAGGAATTTGAACTCTATATGGTGTAAATCAGAAAGTATCAGATTGATGATCTGCCTCCTGCTATAGACATTGAAGGCAAGTCTGTGCCCTGGATAAGTGGTGGTCACATATTTTTAACTGTCATGAGTCGCTCATGACTATCCAGCTTTGTCAAAAATGGTAAAAGCAGTGTTGAGCTGTTTCCAAAGTCCAGTTGTGTAGAAGGGACATTCAATATTATGAATGACATAATTGATACACAATTATGTCATCCTCAATATTAAATTATTGATAAAGTTAATATATACAGTATATATAATAAAATTAGTGATCGTTTTTGCATTTGTCACTTTTTTTTTGTCTGTGTGTGTGTGTGTGTGTGTGTGTGTGTGTGTGTGTGTGTGTGTGTGTGTGTGTGTGTGTGTGTGTGTGTGTGTGTGTGTGTGTGTGTGTGTCTCAGAACAGCTTTTGGTGTTTTCAGTTAACTGGATGCTTAGACAATCACATGCCTGCATGTGCCTTGATGTCAAATTTTTTCAGTCTTTTTTTTTTTTTCTTACTTTCTCTTTTAAGGTTTTGGGAATTCTTCAATACCAGTAAAAAATGGCAAATAAAAAGTGCACACACACACATGGTCAGGTCACATTCTTGTGACCACCAGCTAATATCCAGAGTAACTGCCGTGTGCAGCGCAGACAGTAGCTAGACAGGCTGGGAGGGACTCAATGAGGTGCTGGAAGGTGTTCACAGGTATGTGGAGCCATGCCGACTCCAGTGCATCTGACAGCTGCTGGAGGGTGCATGGTGGAGGATCCATAGAGCAAACAACATGATGAAGGTGGTCCCACAAATACTGAATTGGGTTTAAGACTGGGGAATTAGGGGTCCAGGGAAGTACTTTGAAGTCTTCACCGTGCTCTTCCAACCACTCTCGCACATTTCTAGCTGTGTGACATGTTGTGCTGCAAGATCCCGTGCACCCCAGGGAAGACAATCAGCATGTGTGGGTGCACGTGGTCTGCAAGGAGGGATTCATAACAAATTTGGTCCATAGTGCCTTCCACAGTTATGAGTGGACCCAGGGAATGCCAGAAAAACATTCCCCAGACCATAATGCTGCCTTCATGAAACATGACCTCACCAAGCAAAATCATCAATGAGAATAGGCCACCAAGAAACAGTGAAGTCACAGCCAGTAGACCAATGATGAGACACCAACTCGTCAAAGCTAAAAAGGCATCCAGCAAGGGAAGTTTCCTTTATGTGTGGACTTCACTTATAACTTTGAAAATGGGACTCCAGAAACTTGATTCAGTCTTTTAAAACTCTTAGTAAACCACTGTTTTGGATTGAGTGAATCAGAACAACATCAAGAAGAACTTAAAATGATACTGGATCATCAAAAATAAGCAGGTAAGTATTACTTAAAATAATATGTTTTACAGTTTTTTAGAACTTTTAAATGAGTCCTTGGAAGGCAACATTTTGTAACTAATATTTGAGCAATTGTGAACATAAATTTTTAACTTATTGCAAATTAGGTTTTTATAGATGGTTTTAAATTTAATAAAAATCAGAAACTTAAATCATAAATAATCAAAATATTACTAGCCAGTGTTTCATACCTAAAAACAGTTGAAAGCATGAAGAATGTTATAAAGTGAATATTGGCATTATGTTCCAAAATAGTTTTGTAAAACACTAACGTTAAAATACATAGGTTTTTTACCAAAGTGCATATTTGTGGTAAAAATAATTGAATACAAAATATTGTTTTCTACCTTAATTATTAACCATCTACAACTTCGAAATCCTGAGACACGAGACGAGGGTTAAACTATCTCCGCTTGTCCAGTATGATTCCTGAGATGCAGATTAATTTCTCCTCTGTTATTCAGTATGCAAAGAAAAAGTTATTAAAAACTGTGTTCATGAAATCCCTGAAAATTGTGTTTTAGTACCATAAATACTTAACAGGAATTATAGAGGATAAATTTATTAAGATACATTACCTGTCCATTTTCGATCTGTACACTAGATCATCGTCAAGAGTTCTTGCATCTTACTACTTCATTAAGGTGCATTACCTCTCACATTTTCGATCTATAATACAATAGATCATCGTCAGGAATTCTTGCGTCTTTGCAAGAACTCCTGACAATGATCTAGTGTATAGATTGAAAATGTGGGAGGTAATATACCTTAATAAATTTATTCTCTATAATTCCCGTTAAGTATTTATGGTACTGAAAGTAATTAGAGAAAGTCATTAATTATTAGAATTGTGTTTTTACAAAAAAGCATGGGTGTGTTCTATTTCATTTAATTATAATAAAAGGGATTTCTTTAAGAATGAAAATGAAGGAGGGGGGAAAAAGAGATATATTATTATGTTTGATGTAGAAAATGTATGTAATTTTGTTATGTGTACATAAGGGCTACGGTTTTTGTAGGATTAGTACCAATGTGGAGATGCTCAAATCAATACAGTTTAACATCACTTGTATTATCGGTAAAACACTTTTTATCGAATAACAATATAATATAGATTTAAAATTCAAGGATTATATTAATTTAAATTTTACTGATACAGTTGTTTCATCTGTAGCATGTTCAAATAACATCATCACGTACTGTTTTATCAATGCGCAATTTTATGATCTGACAAAAAGTGCATATCCTGATATCTTGGTTCCCATTGTCAAAAATTAGTTCTGATGCCCCTGATCAGACAATTGGTTGCTGGAACTAATCATGGGTGATCAAGACTATACAATGGTTGAAGCACTTCTGCTTGAGGAATTTTATTACTGTATAAATTTTTCTGCGTGTGTTGTCTTAATTCTATAGTGGTTATTGCTGCATGAAGCCTGCAGTTTTGAACCATGATATTACGTGGTGAACAGAAAAAGTAGACAATTGATAATCTATTTTCTGTGTTAATTATCCTGTAGAAATAAATCTATCCTCCACTGAGTGCAAAAAAGCAGTGATGGAACCATTGTGGTCTGTTACTTGTCCATGCATGATCAGTACTGAGGTCATCAACTCCCTCAATTTGCTGCAGTTTTTAAGACATTGAATGTATATGTATGCTAGGATATTAATTCTGTTATTTGATTATCGCCTCACAGCATTAGAATTACCCAGTAGTCCAGGGCCGGATTAAGGGAAGGGGGTCTATAGGGGCTATAGCCTTGGGGCCCACCACGACCAAGGGCCCAGGAGGCATGCCTGGGTAAATAATAGGTAGACAGAGAGAGGGGGGGGGCATAAAATAGTTTTACTTTTTTGTCTCATATGACTTCTAATTGGTTAAAAACTGAGGCTGGAAGACGAACAGAATTCAAGACAGTGACTCACCAAGCGTTAAGGTGTCATGCAGCTGTGTACAGTGGGGTAGGAGAGACAGTTTCAGCTTTTTCATTACCATCCACCCACAACTCCCAATTTGAACTTGGAACCGTTAATGCTCGAAGTCTCCGGTGGCTCTACATTGCATTAAAAAAAATGCACGAAGAAAAGTATAAAATGCTAAATCATTAGAAAATCCAAGCCAAAATATAGCAATCCTAATCTTTTTACTTATGTTCTTATGAGAACAATAGAAAATACAGTGACTAATTATGAAACCTCTGCAGATGATTTAGAAGTTACAGTTTTGTGTTTTAACAGATTTCATAATGATTCCCCATCATACTTCTTTGAGGGCCCACTCAGATGCCCTTGCCTTGTGTTCCACTCACATGTCTAAGCCTAGGGGTCAACTAAGGCCTTAATCTGGCCCTGCAGTAGTCCTCTGGCCATTGGCCAGTAAAATTTCCAAGGGACCACTGAACTATTGATTTAACTGTTCCAGATGGGCAGTAAGTCTTTTTTTGTTTTTCTAATTTGTCACAAGTTAAAAAAATGAATTTCTATTTCTGGTTTATAGTTTTCTTTTTAGGCTGCAAACTAGTGATAGCTTCATGAAATGAAACGTTATTGGATAACAGCTTTTTTTTTTTATCCTCATGATTTGTAAAGAGTGGAAGAAACCACAAATGCAGAAAAGCAGGTTCCCAGTCCCTGTTGTGTAATGGCAACATCCGTTTTCTGTTACCTCTGTCTCCACCAGTCGTGATGAGCAAAAGTATGTACGATAATTGTCCTGCTTTTTTGTGGATATGCCTACCCTAGTGAGTGCGGCAGATACTGACAGACACAAGCCAGCTTTTGTTTCTGGCCCTAGAAAACACACTAGCAGAGGCTGTCAATTGGATGCATGAATCTAATTTTTACAAAAGAGCAATTTGCATGAAACAGTGTTCAATGGGGAACTAAAACTAATTTCATGGGAAAGTTAGAGGGATTGGGCAATAAGATCAAACTAAGGAAAAGGAAGCTAAACCCTAAATAATAAAACATATAAAAAGAGACTACTAATTTATGTGAATTTTGTACACTTTTGGTGTTTCCTCCTTTCTTTCTCACTTAAAAACATATTAGAAATGCACTCTTACTCTGCTATATCACCAATCCATTGGAATCTTATTCTGGAAACATTCTTTGTCCTGTCAGTTGCACTTTCAAGTTACATGTTTAAAAAACAAATATTGGAGATAAATGACATGTTAATTTCTACATATATTGTAAATGTCTTAAATTTTTTTTAATGGACCAGTGGTTTGCAAATTCTAGTGGTCCACTGGACCAGTAGAATATTTATTTCCAATTCTAACACTGCCTCAGTTGGTTTGATTTGCAAAGCTTATCTCTCATACACACACATCCACCCATTTCTTATATAGCATTGAAGCGCATCTTAATCTCTTATATAGCATTTAAATGCATCATAATGGCTTATGTATTCTTATATTTTTGTATAAGGGGTTTTAAAATTTTCCTTGGATTTTTGAACCAGAAGTCCACCACAAGTTGAAGAGCATGTGTTTAAGAAAACCAGTGAACATTAATAAAATATATTAAAGATGTGAAACATTATAGGCCTATAGACAAGGTGATCTGTCCCGTCCCACCGCAACTGAAGAAAAATTGCATTTGGCATTTAGTGCAGCATATGTTTTTGCAAACTTTACAAATGAAAAAATTACATTGGGTCTGTTCAATGTTATTATTACATAGCACTGTTCAAATACTTGAATCATTGGCATCAGCACAGCCATAAGAACATTTCTTGCATTACAGCTTTTGTATTCCATGATAGATCATGCTGAGTTGAGGGTAAGAGTCCCTCATATTTTTTATGTCAAGAAAACTTATTAAACTTGGCATCAGCACAGCCAGAATATTTCTCGCATTGCAGCTTTTGTATTTCACAACAGATCATGCTGAGTTGAGGGTGAGAGTATCTTGTTTTTTTTATGTCAAGCAACCTTATTAAACTTCCATTGGCATCAGCACACTCATAAGAACATTTCTTGCATTGCAGCTTTTGTATTTCATGACAGATCATGCTGAGTTGAGAGGGTGAGAGTACCTCATATTTTTCCAACTACTTTTGTATTTCATGACAGATCATGCTGAGTTGAGAGGGTGAGAGTACCTCATATTTTTTATGTCGAGCGATTTTATTAAATTTGGCATCAGTACACCATAAGAACATTTTCTTGCATTGCAGCTTTTGTATTTTCAGCATGATCTGCCATGAAATACAAAAGCTGCAATGCAAGAAATGTTCTTATGGCTGTGCTGATGCCAGTGGAAGTTTAATAAGGTTGCTTGACATAAAAAATATGAGATACTCTCACCCTCAACTCAGCATGATGTGTCATGAAGTACAAAAGCTGCAATGCAAGAAATGTTCTTATGGCTGTGCTGATGCCAATGGAAGTTTATTAAGGCTACTTGACATAAAAAATATGAGGGACGCTAATTAACATTTATCGCTGCTGACACTTATGCATCTGTTTATCCTTTGGCTGACCTTGTACCTTTATGCGCCTCAGGTAACCTAGACTGCCTGACGTTAGCCGCCCCGGTGGCGCAGTGGTCTAAGGCGTTGGCCTCTGATCATTCGTCCGTAAGGGGTCCGGGTTCGAATCCCGGTCAGGAATGGGTGTTGTGTTTGTCTTACGGCACTGGCTCTCTCCCTTCCCTGGAACCAGTGACCTTAAATTAGGGACGGGCGACTGCTTATAGCCCATTGAGTTGCTCACGGTGGTCGTTAAACCTCCAATAAAAAAAAAAAACAAAAAAAAACTGCCTGACGTTACTGTCATGTTACCATGATGTATCTGGATTCTGATAGAAGCATATCAGACCCTGAGTGCTATGTATTTTTTTACAAGTATTATAATTAAATCTGTGTTCAATCACAATAATAATAAAAATCGCATGTGACCAACCAGTGGCAATTATTTTTCCAACTACTATTCTGGCAACTACTTTATTTAATGATTTGTTAAATATGTTATTCATATTTAACATGGGTTCCAGGTATTGACACCTATCCCTCCTTAAATATAATATTAATATCTATATATGCAACATTGATTGGCGCTACATCGTTGAGCAACGCGTCCCTCGTGTAAATTCGGCTTCACTGCAAGAATATATTTTTGAATATTCCTATTTTTTAAACTTGTCTTAATTTTTATATAAATATATAGGTCTATTATTTAATTATATCTATTAAAAGTCAGATTATTTCATTTAAAAGAATACTTATACACGGTCGAGTCACATTATTGTGACCACCAGCTAATATCCAGAGTAACCGCCGTGGGCAGCGCGGACAGCAGCTAGACGGGCTGGGAGTGATTCAATAACGTGCTGGAAGGTGTTCACAGGTATGTGGAGCCATGTTGATTGCAGTGCATCTGACAGCTGTTGGAGGGTGCGTGGTGGAGAATCCATAGAGCGAACAACACGATCGAGGTGGTCCCACAGATGCTTAATTGGGTTTAAGTCTGGGGAACTAGGGGGCCAGGGACGTACTTTGAAGTATTTATCGTGCTCTTCCAACCACTCTTGGACATTTCTAGCTGTGTGACACATCGCATTGTCTTCTGGAAGATTCCATCCGTCCCAGGGAAGACAATCAGCATGCATTGGGTGTAACGTGGTTTTCAAGGATGGATTCATAAGGAATTCGGTCCATAGTACCATCCACAGGTGTAAATGGACCCGATGAATGCCACGAAAACACCCCACCAAGCTTGTGTTCTTCCAGCAATGGTTAAAGAGTGTTTGTTCTCCGATGTTTCCCGCGATATACCCCAACGTCCATCTGCTCGAAGAAGCAGAAAACGTGGCTCATCGTAGAAGGTAATCCTTTGCCAATCAGTGGAGGCCCAATTCCGATACTGTCGTGCAAATTTAAGTCTTTTCTGCCGATGCACCTGCATTAGCATAGGTGCAGTGATCCAACCGTCTGCATCGGAGCCCCATACGCAGCAGGGTTTGCTGAACTGTCGTTTTCGACACGCTTCCGGTTGCCCCCTGGTTTATTCGATCAGCCCTCACGCACCTTCGAAGCCGACGTTCACCTCTCACATCAATGGCACGTGGTGCTCCGCAGTTTTCACGTCGCTTATTAGCAATGGTGGCATTTCTTCAATCGCAATACACTTTAACCACAGCAGCACGCGAATAATTCACAAACTGCGCTGTTTCAGAAATACTGCTATCCTTGGCCCGAAAGCCGATAATCATCCCTTTTTGCAAATCTGATAAATCACTCCATTTATCCATGACAACAAGGCGTGATATCTTTTCAGATCATATGTAGGGGATTTTAGGAAGGGAGTGTCTGACCCCAGGTCTTAAACAACCCTTAGAAATAGGAAACTAGGAGATTTGGGCTAGATTGCCCGATAGGAAAGTGACACGGAAGCGAAGTAGAAAGGGGGAGGAAGAAGCCCTTATTTATTACCGGGGGGCCAGTACCCGGGGTCCGACGGCTAACTTGCCCATCCTACGCACGGCGGATATTTAGTGGTTCGAGCGTTCGTACCTACCTGGGATCGAATCCGAGGTCTTCTCCGTGGCAGGCACGAACGTTGACCACTAGGCCACCCGCGGTCCGATCTTTTCAGATTGCCTACAGTACAGCTTATATACCCTCCGAGCCAGCTCACGACACGTGCCTTCTTTCATTGGCGTTGACATCAAAAGTAGGAGGTGGTCACAATAATGTGACTTGACTGAGTATAATAAAATGTATTGAATTTAAGAATACGGAAATAGCGTCATTTGAAGATTGAGTATTTTAAACGTGCGAACATCAAACGTTCTGTTTATACTGTGGTTATATGGCTAAAGACTTCCCAGAACCACAACTCCACATGTAGGTGCCACTGTTTTTCAATCAAATTAAAAATGTAGCAACTGTTTAAACACGTGCATTCTATATAGGTACTAGAGTGTCCCAGCTCTGGAGAGTTTCCTTCGGGTTCCTACTAGCTAGAACCCCTCAACGCTGAAGCCTCCTGGATGTGTGCGGGCGGTAGTCACGCCACTGGTGAACAATACATTTTAAGCTGTGATGTAGCAGGTGCTATGGGGTACAGCGCCTCACCTCTACCCAAAGCAAATATTTTTCTTTATACTGCATCAAAGTTTTCTGAACACAATAGGTTTCAGCGCTGAAGCCTATTGAAACTAACCCATGTGTGAATCAGCCTGTTATATTTATTCCCAGGCTGCATGGTTTAGTTTCCACAGTGTGAAAGCGCATACGTGTTGGCCACAGCTCTTTTAAGGTGGCTCTTAGTAACAATATCTGGCTCATACTGTTGATCTAAATTACACCCAGTGTCACTATACCCATAGCCATGCAGAAGTTGAGAAGGGCAGCTGACGAATTCAGTCGGGCACTGGACTGTAGTGTGTGTCGATAGGGCAGGCAAAAGTAAACACATGTCAATTGCCGTTTGACCTGGCCTTCCCCTGAGGGGCGTGGCCACTGACGTATTGGGATGCACTTATTGCTGCTTCATTTCACGCTGTTAACTTTTAATAAATGCAATTCATGTGCTGCCTGCCAAATTATGAAATACGGATTTCAAATCAATTAAAAATACAAGAGCGATGCCTAACGAATTATCTGAGGGTTTCAGCGCACTTTTTTTTTCGGTTTTTGGTTTGGTTCTGTTTTTGTTTAACATAAGAATGTGATTCATATCTAGCTGGCAAAAATTATTTATGTTTGCTAATAAAATATCGGTATGATTTTCATTAAGTTTTGGTTATTTTCACTTCTAGTCAAAATGGGATGTGAATAAGTTATGTTTAAATATAAGGTTCGGTAATGAATAAATTGCAAACAAAACAAAATTTAACCGATTTCATCGTAAAACTGATTTTTTTTCACCTAACTAGTACAGCAAAAATTCCACTTCCTAGCTCATGTGAATTTTTATTCACCAAATATTGAAATTATTTCTCTATTAGGTACATTTTTAGTTTAAACATTACTTAACTCCTTAACGAACACCATTTAATCAAGTTATGCAAGCATTAATAGAAACCTAACGTCTTTTTCGTATTAGCACGTAAATAATGCTGAAAATGAACCTTCCGTTCAAACTGAAGGCTTTAAAAAATGCAGTTTTTTATTGTTTAGAAAATTTAGAAAGGCGGCTAATTTTCAAACAAAATTTTCTGCAATAAGTTGTAGTGATGGGTTCAAAATGAAAACTCAATATGCTTTCAATCTATAATAATTAAAGAGAATGCGTGTTGCAGCCATAACTCAGCATGAAATCAAGGCAGACATTTTAAAATATGGCACCAGCATTTAAATGTGTGTCATGCGTACATCGCAAGAAGCAAAAGACGGTCCTTTAATTAGATATTGCTATTTCATTAGAGGCAGAGCCCATTTAAGAGGGTGGCTAGCTAGGGGGCTGCAGCCCTAGGCTCCACATTTTCAAGGGGCCCCAAATTTGTGTGTGATGCTTGAAGAATTGACAGAGTCCTAGATTATTATTATTTTTTTTTTTTTTTTGCAGATAGCCCAGCGAAAACAATAAGAAACTGCCTTCTGAAAAAAATTCTCATTTCTTTCCGCATTTTTAGGAGAAGTCCACAAAATGTATAGTCGCCCCCAGTCCATCCTCAGATCTTTTGAAAGCATTGCAGATGTTTTTTGTACACATCTGTAATTGGGGGAAATTTTCACACTTTAAGAAATTGTTTGAATCTTGATATTTGAATCATATTATTTAGTCCACGCACTACTTTGATATAATTTCAACAAGCTGACCCTGGTGGTGGTGGTGGTGGTGGGGGTCACAATACTGTGCAGCCCCAGGGCTTCCTGCCTTCTTATACACTGACGGAAAAAAATCCCAACACCACGAAAAAATAGTTGTAGAGGAATGAAATGGCGGCAATATATTGTATAGGTAACATATTTAATCGATTAAGGTTTCAAGATCACAGCTTATCGTAAGCGCGAGAAGAGCCAATTTTAATGCGAAATGCTGGTACATTAATAACCGGTGTAGCCGCCAGAATGTTGAATGCAAGTACGCAAACGTTCATGCATTGTGTCGTACAGGTGCTGGATGTCAGTTTGTGGGATGGAGTTCCATGCCTGTTGCACTTGGTCGGTCAATACAGGGACGGTTAATGCTGGTTGGGGGTGACGCTGGAGTTGTCGTCCAATGATGTCCCATACGTGCTCGTTTGGTGAAAGATCTGGTGATCTAGCAGGCCACGGCAACATGTCTACACTTTGTAGAGCATGTTGGGTTACAACAGCGGTATGCGGGCAAGCGTTATCCTGTTGGGAAACACCCCCTGGAATGCTGTTCATGAATGGCAGCACAACAGGTTGAATCACCAGACCGACGTACAACTGTGCCGTCAGGGTGCGTGAGATAACCACGAGAGCGCTCCTGCTGTCATAGGAAATTGCTCCCCAGACCATAACTCCAGGTGTAGGTCCAGTGTGTCTCGGCCACAGACAGGTTGGTTGCAGGCGCTCACTTGGCCTCCTTCTAACAAACACACGGCCATCACTGGCACCCAGGCAGAACCGGCTTTCAACAGAAAACACAACAGATCTCCACTCCGTCCTCCAATGAGCTCTAGGCCGCCCCGGTGGCGAAGTGGTCTAAGGCGCTGGCCTCTGTTCATTCGTCCGTAAGGGGTCCGGGTTCGAATCCCGGTGAGGCATGGATGTTGTGTTTGTCTTACGGCACTGGCTCTCTCCCTTCCCTGGAACCAGTGACTCTAAATTAGGGACGGGCGACTGCTTATAGCCCATTGAGTTGCTCACGGTGGTCGTTAAACCTCCAATCAAAAAAAAAAAAAATGAGCTCTAGCTTGACACCACTGACGTCGCAAACGGCAGTGGTTTGGAGTAAGTGGAATGCACGCTGCAGGGCGTCTGGCTCGGAACTGTCCTTCAAGTAACCGATTTGTAATAGTTCGTTGTGTCACTGTGGTGGCAACTGCAGCTCTAATCGCTGCCGCAGACGCGGTACGATGCGCCACGGCCATACGCCGTACACGGCGGTCTTCCCTCTTAGTAGTGCCACGTGGCCGGCCGGAACCCGGTCTTCTTGAGACAGTACCTTCCCTTGACCACCGCTGCCAACAATCATGCGCAGTGGCTACATTCCTGCCAAGTCGTTCTGCAATATTGCGGAAAGAAAATCCACCTTCTCGTAGCCCTATTACACGATATCGTTCAAACTCCGTGAGCTGTTGATAATGGCTTCATCGTCTTCTTAAAGGCATTCTTGACTAACCTCAACATCCTACGTCGAACCTCAACGATAACTAACGCTCACGAACGTTACAGCGCGTATTTACAGCAAACCTGCTTTGCATGTTCCGAGGGGCGCTACTAGCGCCGCACGTATGCGCCGAGCGCGAAATTTGCATAGACGTCATCTTACAGATGTACTCACCGCCTACCAACTGTCGTTTATCTAACACAACCCCTTCTTGGTGTTGGGATTTTTTTTTCCGTCAGTGTATTTATACTGATTTTTTTTCGAACTTTGTTTTAGTTTTTAAACAACTGCAGAAGAGTATGAGCTTTCGTCACCGAGGTCACAAATAGCTAACATAACATTTTCTACTTATCGTGTTTTACAGAAATCTCTATATCAAACTGAATCAATTAATATTGTTAGAGACTCAATTCTATGGACCCTTTAAAGTTCCTGTTTATTCGCAAACTTAACGAACCGACTATAAATAAAAGCACTTTATTTTCACGACCGCCCCCGGTGGCGCAGTGGTCTAAGCGATGGCCTCTGATCTTTCGTCCGTAAGAAGGTACGGGTTCGAATCCCGGTGAGGCATGGATGTTGTGTTTGTCTTGTGGCACTGTCTCTCTCTCTCTCCCCTGGAACCAGTGACCCTAAATTAGGGACGGGCGACTGCTTATAGCCCTTTGAGTTGCTCACGGTGGTCGTTAAACCTCCAGTAAAAAAATATTTTTACAAGTTCCTCTTGACACAAGTACAAATAATGTGCTGTTATTTATTTTAATAAAAAAAAGGACATTATTTAACAACTGCAGAAGTATATTTCAATAAATAACAACACATTTCTTGACACAAAAATAATGCGCTGTTATTTATTTTTGATAATAACAGCACATTATTTTACGAGTTCCTCTTGACACATCCAAACTGAGAACGAGTCTCCTCAAATACAATTATTTTTGTTCCTTTTATTTATGTGTCTTATTATTCAGATTTTTTAGGGCACCCAATTTTTTTTGCACCCGGGCCTATGTATGGAGAAAGCCGGGCCTGGTAGCAACTTTACCTCACGTGTGGACACCAAGGCTCATAGATAACATACACTGGCGAACAAAAATTAAGGACGAGACGGTTTTTCGAATGTAACGTCGCGCAGAAGTGCTCCACATCGACTCAAATCATTCCATAAGATCCCCAAGATGCAAGAATATGGGACAAGTGAGCAAAACCGTCCAAACAAGGAATCCAAAATCTACAAAGGCACTTTATTGAAAAGGTAGCTTCCAGCACAACTGGACAGAAGACAGAAACTTCCATGTGACAGGCGGCTGCCAAGAAAAATCCAGTTTTTAGTAGGGGATATGATCACCCCTGACTGCGTTGCAGGATTTACAACGTCTGTCCATGCTGAGGACGAGGTTGTCAAGGAGCTATTGAGGCATCGCGGCCCATTCCCCTTGTAGCGCCAATCTTTGCTGGCGGCTGGTGACGTGCTGTCAAGCGTCTCCCGAAATAGTCCCACACGTGTTCGATTGGATTTAGGTCCGGGGACCTTGCCGGCCAATCCATGCGTTGAATATCTTCACTCTCCAACAGCTCTGCGACAGCCACTGTACGATGACGTGCAGCGTTGTCGTCCATGAAGAGGATCTCGGGACCCACAGTACCTCTAAACAGACGCACATGAGACAGGATTACCTCGGTACAATAGTGGACACCAGTGACTGAACCTCCTTGGAAGATGTGGAGGGCCGCCCCGGTGGCGCAGTGGTCTAAGGCGCTGGCCTCTGATCATTCGTCCGTAAGGGGTCCGTGTTCGATTCCCGGTAAGGCATGGATGTTGTGTTTGTCTTACGGCACTGGCTCTCTCCCTTCCCTGGAACCAGTGACCCTAAATTAGGGACGGGCGACTGCTTATAGCCCATTGAGTTGCTCACGGTGGTCGTTAAACCTCCAATTAAAAAAAAAAAAGATGTGGAGGTCAGTACGGCTACCAAGCATGATACCGCTCCAAACCGGTCCTTTTGATGATGTTGGACATGTGATTGCGTGTTCCCTGCTCTCTCCAGATGTGTATACGTCCAGAATCGCTCGTCAGACTAAATCGGCTCTCATCCGTAAAGAGAACTCTACCCCATTGCTGAGGTGTCTAGTTCTTGTGTCCCTGGCACCACAGAAACTGTCGTCTCCGATGAGCAGGCGTTCATGGCACACACCGTACTGGTCGTCGTGCAAATAGACCATCTGTCCACGGTAAAACGCGATAACGGACGTCCAGTTGTCTGTTGCATGTGCCTTGCGATTTCTCCCGCTGTCTGCCGTCTGTCTGTTCTCGCCTGTAGGACAATATACCGGTCGTTCGCCACCGTGGTTGCTCGTGGGCGACCATTGCTAAACTCTCGGACAGCTGTTCCTGTCATTTGAACCATGGCCCTTGCGCCATTAAACTCAATCAACCAACCAACCAACCTGTCGTTTGAAATGCTCTCCAAGCTCGTGAAACGATGATGTGAGCGATCCCGTACTCCTCGGCCACACTAGTCACACTTGTACCTTCTTCCAACTTCCCAATGACGCGACCTCGGGTAAAGTCATCCAGATGTCATCTGCTGGATTTCCTGTTGGCCATATCACACGGTGTGGCTGCAACTCGACGTCGTTCAAACCGATGTACACCGTGCAATAGCTTTCACCGAATTGGTGAGCGTACACCTCTCGTGTGCTTTATACCCTTCCGACACTCCTCCCCCCTACATCATGCTGCATATATGCGCATGCCTTACCGTACCGAACCCTAGTCTATCTCCTGAGTGGTCTTTCGGTCCGTTCTGCCTGCTCGTTCCGCTGTTATGCTAATTTCTCCTCTTCGTTCTTAATTTTTGCACACCAGTGTAATTTAAATGCATCGTATTTATCACATAAAATTGATTTCGACATGAAAGAAGTAAAAACCACGAAGTCACTCCGGTGGCGCGCTGTTGTAAGCGATGGCTACTGATCATTCGTTAGAGATGGGTCCGGGTTCGAATCCCGTTGAGGCATTGATGTTGTGTTTGTCTTACGGCCCTGGCTCTCTCGGGACGGGCGACTGCTTATATCCAAAAACCTTGGAAAGAACAGAGTGGCAAATACCTACCTAACTACTTCCGTGAGTTTTTGAAAACCGTGTGTTCCGCCATTAGCGAGGAGTGAAATCGGTTCCTGAGCATATGCTGGTTGCGTGCGTGTTGCAAATCGTGCGTTAAATAGTTCCATAAAAAATAAATATTGTCAGGTTTGGGTCAGGCACTGTTTTAGACATGGACATAAAAAACGAGTATTTTCAAAAGTAACTGAAATGTTTTGCTCATTGTTGTTCATAATGTATTTGGCTGTAATTGCATAGATGATGCTTTTTTGCCAGTATGAAGGAATATATGGATCTTTCACCATGTTCAAAATATAAAAATTATCTATAGAACAATGTTTTTTTATTTCAATACAGGACGGTTAACAATTTTTGAACACCCTCTCTTGTTCACTTCAATTTTTTGTACTCAATGTTCAAAAAATCAAACCTCGAAACACATGTTCGACATTCAAATAGTCACATTTGGAGCCTAAGTATTGTTTGCGATTGAGGTTTTCGAACATGGAATACTAAAAATTTCAAAAACTGTGTGTTTTGAGACATCAGAATTTCTAAATTGGGCCTGAGAGCGCTAAAAATGAAAATACCGTTCCTCGACAATCACCCCTGTAAAAAGCGACTTGCTGTTCCTCCCTTGTGGAAAGAAGAATTATATTTATTGCCTCACATTTTTTTTTAATTTGCTGAAAAACATCAGTTGGAAACTATTTTCTCCTATGAATTTAAATTTTTAATCACGTTTTTTGAATAAGATTGCCCAATACATGGTGAAAAGCCTCCAAGACTATATGCGTAAACAGCTATGTAAGTGTGTTCCTACCCTGTGGAAAGATGAAGTATTTGCATTGCCTCACATTTTTTTTAATTTGCTGAAAAACACCAGTTGGAAACTATTTCCTCCTATGAATTTATATTTTTTACCGCCCCCCCCCCCGTGTATTCGGATGCTGTGTCTCTACAACATTTTCTACGAAGTGACAACGATGAGATTACCCTCGATCTCCCGCTGGATTCTTTTGCGGGGGTCCCCTTTTCCTTAATTCTCGCGCAAGGGGTCGGTTTTGAAGCCTTGCTGAACACACCTTTGAAGATTTATGCCACTGCCCTAAAACGGATGTTCTCTTCCTCTGCCATCTTACATATGTCACGTTGTCCACGGTTTTTGATCGTGAACTTCACGGAGGCTGCCTTCGCTCTTTCTGTTCTTCAGACTGGACTGATGATTCAGAATCAGCTTCTTTTTCCTGAACCTGTTTCACAGCGCACTGTCGCTGTTTCGTTGTACCCCGTTCCTCCAGAGGTGACGGACACAATGATATACACCGCCCTCTCCACTGTCGGTGAAGTTGTCGGCCGCATCAACACTTTTTCTGCAGCACCAGGAGATACGGCAGATCGATAAATCCTGAGCGCCCGGCGAACAGCCCTGATGGTCTTCGCCTGCTCTGACCATATTGCTCGTTGCCCTACGAAATTGACAGTCAAGTGTGACGGTCAAATCCGTCACATCACTTTCCTCACCTCTCATCACTGTGAACATTATATGGTGTTTGGACATCACAAAGCGACGTGCCCTGCTCTTGCTTCTACTCCGCAATGGCTAGCTGGAAAGACGACTGCGCCTCTGGGTTCGGAAGATTCTCCGTCGACGGCGGCGTCTCGTTCGGATCACGGTGCTCCTTCTTCGAATCCTACGATTTCTTCTGTAGATCAATTCCCTCCGCTTCAAGTTTCTCACACTTCAGTTTCTCCGGATCCGTCTGGCCTGCATGACGGGAGTGTTGCCTCTGACCCAGTGCTTTCATCGGATGCTCCCATTGATGTTTCTTCGGTTGTGGAATTTCCTGCTGTTAAGTCTTGATGCTGTCGCTCCAGTTGCCTCATCTGTTGCTATTCCTCCAGCTTCGATTGTTCCTGAACTTGCGGTCAGTGTTCCCTCCGAAGATTTGTCTTTCAGCGATGACTCCAGGAGTGATTCTCGCTCCTGTGGCGATAAGCGAAGCGCTTTCAAATACCTCGGGGGCACGGCTAAGCGTGGTCGCCCGCGTGTTTATCGTCCCCGGTCCTCATCCCGAACTCGCTCTCCTTCTGTATCCCGAGAGGGTGTGGGATCACTGACGATCCAATTGAACTCGCGGAAGCTGTCTTACAGGCGTTGTTCCAACAGTTTTGTTAAACTGTCGACATAGCCGCTACGTTTCTTAGTTCTCACGACCCCCACCCATGTCTTTTCTTCCAACAAATATTTCAATGCTGCTCCGAGCAATTTACGGGTAACTTTAGAAAAAGTCTGAATAAAATTGAATTAAAAAAGACAGTGTTCATTACATAAGCAATAGGAAGGCACCTAATTAAGTACATTAACCTACTTAAATATGTATTTACGAAAATAAAGTAGAAAGAATTACATAATAAAAATTCAGCAA
Organism: Macrothele yani; assembly: GCA_039090855.1. Taxonomy (NCBI): domain Eukaryota; kingdom Metazoa; phylum Arthropoda; class Arachnida; order Araneae; family Macrothelidae; genus Macrothele; species Macrothele yani. Next base: position 141,017,079 of record CM077009.1, on the reverse strand, counting down.
AACAAAGTGAATACTTACGGTCATTTGAATTCCAGTTCCATTCTTCGTTCTTTCTGCAAGAATTTCTTGATCACTTCTTCATTGAATTTGGATTTATTCTCTTGTCGCATCGTAGAAAGTAATTTTTCTTCAATGGAGATAAGGCTTAGATTATCCATGCGATGTTGGGTTTGTGTGGCGCGGCAGAATGTGTGGATCCGCTTCAAGGACGAAAGCGACCGCTCGACGGATGATGTTGTGGAAGGAATTGTTGCGATCAGCATAGCCAATTTGTATATTTCCGTAAATCCATGCATTAGGTTCATTTTCAATAAATAATCAACAAATTGAATTGGTGTTTTGTCTGAACCTTTATTAGAAGAATACCATACATATAGTTCATTCCATAGTTTGCTCAAATTAAAAAGATTGCCGTAGATTTCCTGCAATTTTTTTAATAAATCGCGAGGAAATTTTTTTCTTTTCTTAAATTATATCATTTTTGTTGGGTTTAACAAATCAAAGTTCTGCAACTTTTCAAACGATGCGAATCTAATTGTTATATGATTGCTAATATTATCAATTATTTTGAAGTAAAGTTTACGGCAGTAGTCTTTCTCTGATTCATCGTTCAACCTCTGTTTTTTTATTGGACGCATTTCTTTCTACCTTACTTCACCATGAATACAAGACCATAATGGCTCAAAATTCTCCCTTTCGCTTTGCAGGTGCTGTTGAAACTCAGTTATTTTAGTACTGCAGGACAAAATGTCAACATTCGTGGACTGCAGTATACTGAATAATACACTGCTGGACAATTGCTAAGGACGGATCATAAACGGCTATATAGCGCATAAAAAAGTAAGTGTGGTTGGATGCCAAGTAAAATAAAATAATGTCAGAATGAAAGGACATTACAAGAAAGACAATTTATTGTGCTCTGAAATCCAGAAGGCTTTGGAACGTGTTCAAGGGACAAACAGGCCATTTTGTGCAGAATACGTAAACGTGAAAAAAAATGCCATTACCGTCCGCAGGCGTTCCGGCGTAAGATGTCAATACGGGATATGGCCACCATGGAGGGCGATGCAAGATTCCACACGTCGTGTCATGATTTGCAGAACATTATCAAGCAGCTGTTGGGGTAATTTATCCCATTCCTCTGTCAGTGCACGGATGAGGGTGTCCTTGTTTATTGGAGGACATTGGCGACCAGCAAGACTCCTCCCCAAAGCATCCCACACATTTTCAATGGGATTCAGATCTGGAGAACGTGCTGGCCATACGAGGCGTTGAATATCCTCGCTCTCAAGACACTCCTGGACAGCGACTGTTCGATGACATGTTGCGTTGTCGTCCATGAAAGTGAATCTATCATCGACAGCACCACGGAACATGCGAACATGAGGTAGCAGAACATCATTAATGTATCGTTGGCCAGTCATAGTCCCAGTTGGAAGCACATAGAGGGACGTACGGCCATTGGTCATGATGCCAGCCCATACCATGACACTACATGTCGGATACCGGTCCCTTTCCTGTATGTTTGCTGGACAATATGCAGTACCACTATCACGCCAGATCAGTTGTCGTCGACAATCAGACGATAGACTGTATCTACTCTCATCTGAGAAGAGGACAGCAGACCAGTCGTTATCAGCCCAATTGCGATGTTGATGGCACCATTGCAAACGGGCGGTACGGTGACGTCTGAACAATGGGATGCACACAACAGGACGGCGGGCGTATAGTCCTCCTTCATGCAAACGTCTGGCGACAGTTTTTCGGGAGATTCGCTTGCCAGTAGCAGCCATAAACTGATTTGCTACCTCACTAGCTGTGCTGCGCCAGTGTCTTTTTGTTGATAGCACTATGTACCGATCTTCTGCAGGCGTCGTACTGCGAGCACGACCTCCCCCATGACGTTTGCTACACTCTCCATTTGTTTGAAATGATTTTCAAAGCCTTGAAACAACACTATGGCTGACGTCGAACTCCCTGGCAACATCTGTTATTTTTCGCCCTTCTTCAATCTTGCCAATAATTCGGCCACGCGTAAAATCATCTAGGTGATGTCGGGAAGACATACTGAAAATTGCAAGTTCGTCAATTGATTCTTTCCCTTTCAACTTTGCGTTTGAACAACTACGGTCAATACGCGTCAAATCCTTTATATCTCTTATCAGCGCTATGACGTCACGAACAAGTTCGGCAATCCAAAATTTGCATACGCACAACACGTCTTACTGTATCCCGCACTTATGCTAATTTCCACATTTTCTTGCCTTCCATTTTATGGTTGCTATCGTTGCTATTGTCATCCGTCCTTAGCAATTGTCCGGCAGTGTACATCTGAAAAGACAAGCAAATTAGATAGAACCTTCATAAAAAATGTTTTTTTGAAGTTCTTTAAAAAGCCAACAAATCCTCTTGCTGTCATTGCAGTCAAATGGTCGAAGTCCCCACTTTCACTGACATGTTCAAAAACATTATCAATGCTTCTCTGTTTCCATTGACTGTATAAACAAGTCCTGAAGTAAAATTCCATCGGGTAGGAACTAATGATAGTAGCTTTCTGGACATGAAAGCAGAAAGTTGGTGTAATCTTTTAGGAGAATGAGAGAAAAAAGTAAGTAATGATTTAAGACCGCTAAATAATACTTTAAGCTCTTTATTGCACTCTAGAGACTGTTGCAGTACTAAGTTCATTACATAAGCATAACAATGCGTGAAGAGAGCTTTAGGGTACTTTCCCAAAACTTTGCCTTAAAGTCCATTGAGATGGCCACTCATCCCCGCCGCTCCATCGTACGTCTGGGCAATTAATTTATCCCTACACTTATATCTGTCCACGATTTCATTTACATGATTAAACAGAGCTTCTGCAGTTTTATCGGCGCTCACCTCAAGAAATCTCAGAAATTGTTCTACGATTTTTTCTGTGAGACTGAAAAATACCGCAACACAGTTGAGAGCTGAGATTTATTGCTTACATCTGATGTTTCATCAAGCATAATGGTTGTTCTGAATTTCGTAGTAAATTTTAGCTCTCAGGACATTAGCAACGGAATTTATTAAATCATTTTGAATGCTTGCCGAAGTTCCGCGGAAAACTGTAGAAGTCGCTAAATGTTCTTTCAATGGGGAATCAAACTCGGCACTTGCAATAAGCAACTCCATATAATTTCCCCTATTGAAAGATTCTTCATTTTCCTCATGACCTCGGAATGGTAGTTCCTGTTTCGCTAAATAGCACACGGCATTAATCAACCTCTTCAATATTTCCCTGTTGTTTTGAACTTTTCCATTGTGCAGCTCGATTTCAACCCTTTTTTGGGAATCGAAAAGAATGTCGATTCTAGTAGAGGACACAATAAATCTGGTGAATTTAAAAAACTAGAAAGATAAATTTTAGACTCATTGTGTTTCTTCACTGCAGTATTCAAATGATTCAAGTCCTCGTACCCTTCATGATTCCAAATAGTTATCTTATTTGAGAATAACAAGCATGTCCAACAGTAAAATTTGTTATCCACATCACATCCGCAAAGCCAGTCTGAAATTTCGTAGAGCTCTTTACGAAAATGTCTCTCAAAACTTCTTCCAGCGCCATATTTTCCTTTTACACGTGTTGATATTGTGAGATTAGGACATGGTCGGCCACTGTCAATTACTTGTTTCTTTTCTGCGTATGAGAGCGATGAAAAACTACTGTTTAATAGTTTTTTTAATTACACTTTACTGTCAATCTTAAAACAACCGAACCCCCAACTTCACTGCGCAAGCAACAATACAATCGCGCGGAACACAGAGACAAATCGAACTTAAAAAAAGCATGTAAGCGTTGAAACTGCACACAGCGCCTTCGCTGGCTTTCGCACTTAAGTTAGCCGGGTAGAAGACATGGGGGCGCGTGCGAACTGAGTCTCGTAAAGCAGTGGAGATAATGTGGGGAGTTGTTGCAACGGCTTGGACTTATCTGGCTGTTTCTTCGGTCCGAACTGCGGATCCCACAGCCTATACGTCATTCGAAGCGGAGAGCGCGTTAGCGCGACGAACATTTCATATATATAAAAAAAACAAAAACATTCTACTGTGATAGATGAATTATAAAGAAATCCTTCTTTTTGTAATTTTCTTTGGGCGTTGACACACAACTTGCACACCCAGAGAAAACGCCACTGATCTCACTCAATGTACATACCGTCCAGCCGACGTTGCTCTCCAGGTGTCGCACATTTTGCAACAGCTTCGAACTTATGCCCGGACAAATTCTAAATTTCTCGTCTGCAATAATAGACTTACTTTTATGTCCTCAAAACTAAACTCTGCTTCTCAGTTTCTTGCACAATATTTCAGAGGCTGAGTTGGTCTCTTCCTGTTTTTTCCCTCGACCGGCTCAGCTGTTCTGCTTCCTGTGTATACGCTTGTGTCAGTTTTTGAGACCCAGGTATTTAGTACTCCCAGCTCTCGGTTATTATTCAGTATCTTCTTCGATACTGGATATGCCCACTATGTAATATCTCTGTTTTCTGTCCCTCACCACTGAATTCCTCCTACCTGGAATTGTGTCTGGGCTCTATTTATTATGTATGTTTTTTTGTTTTTTTTATTCTTCCTGAATGTTTTGTTTCTGTTACTTACTGAAAAGATTTGTGTTTAATCGTGATCACGAGACATTTTCCCTATTGCAGTTCGGCCAACCAATTGCTGTGAGGCACAAAGCTCGGTCTGTAAGCCTCATAATTTTCAACAACAACAACAAAAGTTGTACTCGGTAAAAGCGGCCACTGGTTGCGTTGGAGAGAATCAAAAGTGTTTCCGTTTTTGTTTTTTTTTTAATTTGGCCCGAAGGCTACGGTACAATGGTACATAGAAGAATGCCAATGGTGAAGATCTCAGCCAGATTTTTGGGTTACCGTTAAGGTACCTTTGGCTTTTAGAATTTGTGGCGTACGCAATATTCGGCGAATTTCTTTGTTATTGACTCCATCGATCTGCAGGTAATGTCGTGAATGTCTTATTTTTCTGGAATTTGCAGCGCCCATCATCCCACAGGGACAAAATAAAAAAAAAAGGTATCCTTACCTTCCCCTTGATGAGAAATTGTCAGCCACATCATTGCATGTGTGACAAAAGACAAACTTATGAGCTCAGGATAATTTTTTTCTTTGCCAGTTATCTAAAATATTTAAAAAAAATTCTCAGTCATTACATACATTATACTTTCACAGATTGTATGGTTCAATTTCTATTTTTCATTTTACTTGTTTAAATTAATGCAATGTTATAATGTATTCTTAACGCTCTCTTTAATGTCTCACTTTACACTATGACGTTTTTCTCAGTACATGTAGACAACGCAAATAAAGGCATTCACTGTTCAGTTCATGACTACATAATGAATAAGCTATCCAAAAGACAGATTGTTAGAATGGCTGTCTGTTGAACAAATAAAAACTAGATTTCTCAGCATGGCATCACGATTGAAGCATTCCATCACAGAGGTCACTCATCAGTTCATTTGGGAAAGGAAATCCAAAGCTGATGTTTCCAAACACATCCATCCACAGACAAGTGAAAATCTTTGGGAATGTGAAATATGCTTCCAGAAATTTCCAGAACAATCTAGCTTTTCAAGACATGTGCAACTTCATTCAAATAAAAAACTTGACAACTGCGATTTGTGTCCCAAGAAATTCTCACAGGAAAGTTATCTTGTAAGACATGTAAAAGTCCATGACACAGAACTTAATTATTCTGATATATGTTCCAAGCTATTAAATGGGAAGACTCACGACATAAGCGTCTCAAAGCATAAGCATCTTCGCTCAACTCAAAAGTATCATCAATGTGATGTATGCTGCAGGTTATTTGCTGGCAAAAGTGCTCTTTCAAGGCACATGCTCCTTCACACAGGTGAAAAGCCTCACCAATGTGATGTATGTTCCAAACCATTTGCTCGTAAATCTTCTCTTTCAGAGCACATGCTCCTTCACACAGGTGAAAAGCCTCACCAGTGTGATGTATGTTGCAAACCATTTGCTCGTAAATGTTCTCTTTCAGAGCACATGCTCCTTCACACAGGTGAAAAGCCTCATCAGTGTGAGGTATGCTCCAAACTATTTGCTCGTAAAAGTGATCTTTCAAGGCACATGCTCCTTCACACAGGTGAAAAGCTTCACCAGTGTGATGTTTGCTGCAAACAATTTGCTCATAAATTTCATCTTTCAGCTCATATGCTTCTTCACGCAGGTGAAAAGTCTCACCAGTGTGATATATGCTTCAAACCATTTGCTCGTAAAAGTGATCTTTCAAGGCACATGCTCCTTCACACAGGTGAAAAGCCTCACCAGTGTGAAGTATGCTTCAAATCATTTGCTGATAAAAGTGCTCTTTCAAAACACACGATTCTTCACACAGGTGAAAAGCCTTATCAGTGTGATGTATGCTTAAAACTATTTGCTCGTAAAAATGAACTTTCAAACCACATGCTTCACCACACAGGTGAAGAGCCTCACAAGTGTGATGTGTGCTCTAAATCATTTACTCGGAAAAGTAATCTTTCAAGGCACATGCTCCTTCACACAGGTGAAAAGCCTTACCAGTGTGATGTTTGCTCCACGCCATTTGTTCGTAAAAGTGATCTTTCAAAGCACATGCTTCTTCACACAGTTTGAAAAGCTACAACAATGTGATGTATGTTCCAAACAATTTAGTCACAAAAGTAATCTTTCAAGACACATGCTCCTTTACATTGGTGAAAAGCCTCACCAGTGTGATGTATGCTCTAAACCATCTTAGGATAATAATATTTCAAAGCACATGCTTTTTTGGACAGGAGAAAACTGCTTGAAACAGTTTACTCAGTCTTTCAAGGTGCATGCTCTTTCATGCAAATGTATCACTTGCTCAGAAAGCTGTGGTGTGTGTGCTTCCAGGAAATGATAATTACAGTATGTGAAGATGTGGGAAAGATTTATCTTTCATATATTCCAGAGAAACTTCAGTATCAGATCACGCTTTTAATTTTCTGAAATATGTTTATTTGTGAGACCATTTACCATTCTCGCGCAATTATTAGTCATATCTGCTATTTGATACAACAGTAGGGAGGGGGGGGGTGCTTACTAAGAATGGCTGCAGCAATTTAGAAAAAAAGAAAGGTTACTTTAATCTTACTAATAATTGATGACATGTCTATTCCTAGATTTAACAAACCAAAAATTTCTCAAAATTATGTGTTTTTTACCAAAAGATAGGTCAACTTTTTGGTCTTATCAGTATGAGAGGAGAAAATTGGACTATTAGTCAGATCATCTGAATTACATAAATAATATATATATATATATATATATATATATATATACTAAAATAGTAAACAACGAGCAAGGAATAAACAATTTAAAACAAAATGAATTTTACCCTAAAAAAAAAAAACTGAGAACGTAGCAAAGAAATAAATACACTGACGGGAAAAAAATCCCAACACCAAGAAGGGGTTGTGTTAGATAAACGACAGTTGTTGGTAGGCAGTGAGAGTACATCTGTAAGATGACGTCTATGCAAATTTGGCACTCTGCGCATACGTGTGGCGCTAGTAGCGCCCCTCGAAACATGCAAAGTAGGTTTGCTGTAAATACGCGCTGTAACATTAGTTATCATTGAGGTTCGACGTTTGGTGTTGATGTTAGTCAAGAATGCCTTTAAGAAGACGAAGAAGCCATTATCAACAGCTCACGGAGTTTGAACGAGGTCATGTAATAGGGCTACGAGAAGGTGGATTTTCTTTCCGCAATATTGCAGAACGACTTGGCAGGAATGTAGCTACTGTGCATGATTGTTGGTAGCGGTGGTCAAGGGAAGGTACTGCCTCAAGAAGACCAGGTTCCGGCCGGCCACGTGGCACTACTGAGAGGGAAGACCGCCGTGTACGGCGTATGGCCGTGGCGCATCATACCGCATCTGCGGCAGCAATTCGAGCTGCTTTTGCCACCACAGTGACACAACGAACTGTTACAAATCGGTTACTCGAAGGACAGCTCCGAGCCAGATGCCCTGTAGCGTGCATTGCACTTACTCCAAACCACTGCCGTTTGCGACGTCAGTGGTGTCAAGCTAGAGCTCATTGGAGGACGGAGTGGAGATCTGTTGTGTTTTCTGATGAAAGCCAGTTTTGCCTGGGTGACAGTGATGGCCGCGTGTTGGTTAGAAGGAGGCCAGGTGAGCGCCTGCAACCAACCTGTCTGCGGCCGAGACACACTGGACCTACACCTGGAGTTATGGTCTGGGGAGCAATTTCCTATGACAGCAGGAGCAGTCTCGTGGTTATCCCACGCACCCTGACGGCACAGTTGTACGTAGGTCTGGTGATTCAACCTGTTGTGCTGCCTTTCATGAACAGCATTCCAGGGGGTGTTTTCCAACAGGATAACGCTTGCCCGCATACCGCTGTTGTAACCCAACATGCTCTACAGAGTGTCGACATGTTGCCGTGGCCTACTAGATCACCAGATCTTTCACCAATCGAGCACGTATGGGACATCATTGGACGACAACTCCAGCATCAACCCCAACCAGCATTAACCGTCCAAGTGCAACAGGCATGGAACTTCATCCCACAAACTGACATCCAGCACCTGTATGACACAATGCATGAACGTTTGCGTGCTTGCATTCAACATTCTGGCGGTTACACCGGTTATTAATGTACCAGAATTTCACATTTAAAATGGCTCTTCTCGCGCTTACAATAAGCTGTGATCTTGAAACCTTAATCGATTAAATATGTTACCTATACAAGTGTATTGCCGCCATTTCATTCCTCTACAACTATTTTTTCGTGGTGTTGGGATTTTTTTCCATCAGTGTAAAATAAAAACCGTACTCCCAAAGCAAATAAGCTCCGAAGCAAGCAAGAACAGACCAATTCCAAAGAAAACCAAAAGAAAATAGGAATATAGATCAATGACCAATGCTCCCATGGCTTTGTCAGGAGCAAGCATGAAGAGAATCCGTCGCAGTATCGACACAGACCAGAGAAGTGTGGGTTTCTGCTGTAGGGCCCAATTAAATTTAAAGGTAAAATTCAATGAATGCTAAAAGGGAAAAATAACCTCAAAAGCAACAAAGAAACCACAAGATGTGGTTAAATTAGTTTGTTGTTTTTTTGGGTTATTTTTCCTTTTCAGCATTCGTTGAGTTTTACCTTTAAACTTAATTGGGCCTTACAGCAGAAACCCACACTTCTCTGGTCTGTGTCGATACGCGAGAGATTCTCTTCATGCTTGCTCCTGATGAAGCCATGAGAGCATTGGTCATTGATCTATATTCCCTATTTTCTTCTGGTTTTCTTTGGAATTGGTCTGTTCTTTGCTTGCTCTGGAGCGTATTTGCTTTGGGAGTGGGGTTTTTGTTTTATTTATTTCTCTGCTTCATTCTCTTTTTGGGCGGTTAGAATTCTTCTTTTTTTAAAAAACTGTTTTCTTCTCGTTCGTTGTTTACTTTTTTATTATTATGATTTGACCTTTCTTTTATGCTGCCTTGAGAGCTTCAGAATTTCAAAGTTGTTTCTTGTTTAAGGCTTCTAGTTAATTTTTCAGATATCATTATTGTCAACCATTATCAATCCACTGCTGGAGGAAGTTCTCTCCAAGCCTCTTCCACAATGGTCTGCCTTGTGCCAGTCTCCTCAATGTTACTCGCGCATACTTTCGAATTTCATCCGCCCATCTCCCATGTGGTCTTCTTCTGGTTCTTTCCCTGTCCCTTGCAATCTAATCTAAAATTTCAGCTGTCCATCGATGGTCTGTCATTCTGGCAGTATGTCCAGCCCATTGCCATTTCTGGGATTTTACAATGATCATGATGTCTTCCACTCTTGTCATTTTTTGGATCCACGAGTTTCTCTTCTTATCTCTCCTGGTTACACCAAGCATGCACCTCTCCATGCTGCTTTGAGTTGTCGGCAGCTTTTGTATGTCTCTTTTAATTAAGGTCCACGTCTCGGCACCATATGTATGCACTAGAAGGATGCATTGATTAAACACTTTTCTTTTGAGACATAATGGCATATTGCTCTTGAAAATTATGCTGTTTCTTCCAAATGCTCTCCAGGCAAGTTTTATATGCTGATTAATTTCTTCATCAATGTGACCCTCAATTGATATCTGCTGTCCAAGATAAACGTACGTGTCTGTTATCTCCAGCTTTTCTCCATCAATCGATAAATCTTCATTTCTTGTAAAAGCATTGTACATCACTTTTGTCTTCTGAAAGTTCATTTTTAATCCCATTTCTTTACTCTTGTCAGCAAGTTCCTGGATCATACTCTGCAGCTCTGATGGGGTAGTTGCAAAAATGACTATGTCATCAGCAAATGAAGGTGAGTTAGATAATCTCCATTAATCTTTATCCCTTTGTTTTCCCAGTTCAGTGATTGAAAGACATTTTCCAATGTAGCATCAAAGAGCTTGGGAGATATGATGTAACCTTGTCTCACTCCCTTCCCTATTTTTATGTGTGTTGTATTTTCAAACAGCCGAATCTTTGCACTTGCAGTTTCATAGATGTTATTAATAATATTAATGCATGCATCTTCAATACCGCAGGATTTCAAAGCCATTGTAACTGCTGATGGTTTCACCAAATCAAAGGCCTTTTCATCATCGATAAAAGCCATGCACAGTGGAAGTTCATATTCCCTCGCTCTTTCAATTAGTTTTCTCAGTACGTGGATATGATCTATAGTGCTGTAGCCGCTCCTGAATCCAGCTTGTTCTCTCGGTTGAGACATGTCCAGTGTTACCTTCAAGCGGTGTGAAAGAACTTTAGTGAAAATTTTATAAACCACTGATAGGAGGCTGATAGGTCTGTAGTTCCTGAGATCCTCAATGTCACCTTATTTATGTAGCAGGATCATTGTAGCATTGTTCCAATCCTCAGGAATCTTTCCTTCATTAAGGCATCGAGTGAAAACTTGGGCGAGTACTGTTTCAATTTCTCCACTTGCTTGTATGATGTCTACAGTAATTTGATCTTCTCCTGGAGCTTTTCCTCATTTCATGTTCTTGATTGCATGTGCAACTTCTGCTGGGAGGACTGGAAGAACTCTGGTACTGCTACCTTTCATGATGTCTGGAGTTCATGTATCATCCCTTTCATATGATTTGGAGTAGAAATCTTTCACTCTTGTCAAAATTTCGCCTCTATTTCTTGTTACAGAACCATCTTCTTTTCTCAGAGCCATAATCTGTTTTCTTCCCTTACTGAGATGTCCCTTTGCTGTCTTTAGGCTTTGGTTGTTTTCAGTTGCTTTCCTCACTAGTTCATAGTTGAATTTCTTACATCTTCAGTGACACTTTTTCGTACTGTCTTGCATAGCTCTATATATTCCACTTTGGAAGTCACATCTTCTTTAGTTGTTCTCATCTCTCTACTTTTTGTATCAACATTTTGGTTTTTCCAGATAGTTTGTTCACATGCAACTTGTTCTTAGACCCAGCTAATTTTGTTGCTGTTTCCATAAGAGCTTTGGTTACTTTTCTAACTTTAGAGATGTCCACTTCTTCTGATGTTAGACCTTCTAGAATAGAGAATCTGTTCCTCAGTTCTAATTTTAAGGTATTATGATGTTTATTAAGGTTGGTCATATCAATACACTTTGTTTGTCTTATGAGCTCGCCACGTTCGAGTTTAGTGTTGAGGTGCATCTTACATCTTACCATTCTATGGTCACTACCTGTGTTGAACTTGTTCAGCACACTGCAGTCTTCCATGACAAATTTCTTGTTAGACATAATAAAATCAATTTCACTTTTCCATTCATTGGTATGCCTCCATGTCAATTTCCTTTGCTGGTTTTTCTTGAAAAAGGAGCTCATGATGAAAAATCCTGCTGCCTTTGCAAACCCTTTGAGAGTATTTCCACGCTGGTTTCTGTTGCTGTGACCGAATTTACCTACTGGAGTTTCATTCTGTTGGTGTTGCCCTATTTTTGCATTGAAATCTCCCATAATTATTTTCAAGTGCTGCTTGACTTTATTATTTAGATGATGAAATTCCTCATAAAATTCTTCAATTTCTTCTTCAGGATGACTTGTGGTGGGTGCATAAGTCTGAATAATCTGAGCCTGGTATGTTTCTCGAGAGTTGGATAATGAGTCGTGTAGCTCTGGCAGAGGAACTTTTAACTTCTATAACTATCCTTCGGTTTCATATATATATTGCCACTCAATTTTTGGAAAAAATAAACATTCTAAAGATTCTAAGTTCTTCAGAAATTTAAAAAAATTATCAAAATGTGGAACTCAAAAAGTTTTGGAAAAATTACCCATCTCCGGCTTTCGAATTACCCTGTGGTCTGCTGGCCAATAAAATTTTTGTCGGACCACCGAACTATTGATTTTATTGGCCTGAATGGCCAGTAAGTAAGTTTTTTTGTTTTTTTTGTTTTTTTTTAAGTTGTCAAGTTAAAAACTGAATTTCTGTTTCTTTTACCTTGCTGTATGGTTTTCATTTTAGGCTGCAGACTAATGATAGGATTAAAAACAGATATTGGAGATAAGTCCATTGAAGTCATACATTATTTTCTACATATATTGTAAATGTCTTCAATTTTTTTTTTTTTTTTTTACGGACCAGTGAACATTTTGGTGGACTAGTGGTTTGCAAATTCTAATGGTCCTCTGGGCCACTAGAAGATTTATTTCTAATTCTAACACTGCATCTCTACAAGTCACTAAAATACTCACTGAAAAAGAAAAGTCAAAATCCAGGTTTCAGTTATCTAGAAAACTTGCTTACCATAAAAGACTGTTTGAAAAACTTCAGAGGATTAGTGAGAAGTTTCTGGTCAGACTTGTTCCAGAATTACAAATAAAATTAGTTACTAACTCCCAAAGCCAAAAGAAAAAGGCATCCTATTACAGGAAGGTGTGGTCTACAACATAAACTGTGAGTGTGGTCTCTTCTATGTGGGAGAGACAGGCCGACAGCTTAAAACCAGATCGGCAAACCACAAATCTGTGATTAAAAATATGTCAAACAAAACGGGCTTGGACATTCATGTACAAAATATAGGACATAAAGTACTTTGGGGCAGTGTAGAATCGTAGCCCCGATATGTAAATGCCTTCCGTAATTGCGAAAAACTGAGCAACACATTTGGCCTTTAACGCTCTCCAGTCGTAGTTGAAGTCCTCACCTCGCTTGATTGGTGCTACGATGCGTAGCTTTTCATATTGTGATTTGGCGATTGTATAGGTATTCGTTTTGTTTTATGAATTAGTATTTGATTTTGTTTTTGGATATTTATAATCGTGAAAATAATGATCTTATGATTACATGTAACGATGGTACACTGCATTGTCCCTGGTTGTTCTTCACACAGTAAACATCGGGTAACAAGTTTCCCAGTGATCTGGAATTACGACAACAAACTCATTCTCAGCAAACTCAGAATCAACAAACTCATTCGAAAAATTAGGACTCAAAGATGTTTTGTGTTTTACTCTGTCTGGATTTCAGTGCATCATAATAAAGCCAAAAATGGAATGTAAATAAAATGCTGCCAAGTAAGTAGATTTGATCTCAGAAAAATTCCCAGGTTTGTGAAAGTGATAAAATGTTTTTACCTTTCCTGTGCAATGATCAGTTTTTCAGGGTGAACATTTAAAGCTTAGGTATGCTCCGAAACTTATTAAGGTTAAAACGAAATAAAATTATTAAGGTATAGAGGATTATTATTTTTTTAGTCTTGAATTAATGTTTATTTCTATGGGTTTTTTAAAAATATCATTACCATATTTTTTGCTGTTTCGGCACTGCATAATATATTAGTATACATTCCAGTAGCACTCCCTTGTTCTTTATAATTCGCATCTCGAAATTTAATCGAAAGTTTCAGATGTCAGTGCCAGTGCTGTAATATGAAGATGCTCTTAAGATCCGATCGTCCTACAGCTTGCTGGGACTGACATGTAGCGGCGGTTTGCAGCATAACGGGTTGCTGCTATGTCATTCCATGTCAGATCACCAAGGTCATGTAACCCACGGACTCGGATTTTAATTAAACTTGGCAGGTCGATATACACAAGGATGTTAGAAGTAAGAAGAGCTGGCAACAGCCCCTCTCCCTGTACTTCTGGCGTGACCCCACTTTTTATCAGCTGACTATGCCAATGCGCCCAACCTAAAAATCTCCTGTATATCTCTATGGGGAAATCGCGATTTTGAACGGGTTTTTCGGACCCTTACTCTACCCATACAGGCATGAAAAAAATTGAGGCTGAAATATTCATTCCCATAATAAAAAATTTCCAGAAGAAACAGGAAAATATGTGTTGGTATTTCTTTAAAAAATTCAACAAAATAATGGTTTTTTGAGCGGAAGTGCATAGTGCACATGGTTACTTATGCCCATGTGCAAGTAACCATGCATATTGCCCATGTGCAAGTAATCATGTTTAAAATATAACCCAAAGCCTAATGTTCAGAAATAAGAAGTCCGAAATATTCCTTCTTTCCATCATTGGTTTGCATGCGCTAAGCAAAACTGCTTAAGCCACAGGAAGTGACGTCCCGTTCCCGAACTCCCGCAGCGCAGACTCCCACCTCCTCAGAGAGAGAACAGAAACAGCTGATCTGTTTTGGCTTCACTCAAAACGGGTTCCTTCACCTCCTCTTCTTCTAACCTCCTTGGATATACCCGATAAAGATATAGGAAAATCTTAAGTTTCAGTTTTTTAAACCTCATAGTTTTTAAAATACAGTGCTCCAAAATTTAGCCGAACACCCACTTTTGCAGCTGTGCAGTAACATGCCACTTTTTACATAACATGCTGTAGTTTGTGTGCTACTGAATTTAGGAGAATGAAACTTTGGAATCACATGGAAAAGGGTCCCTACATATTGAAAACACTTTTCATTTTACCGGAAACACCAGTTAAGTGAGCGCCACCTAGTGGTGAAGTGAAAAATTACAGCAAAATTTAGACATTTTTATGGGAGACTCTAGAATGTTGCTCTGGCATGAGGGAGATAATTTTTTTTTTATATTGATGTTTAAAACATCCTATAACATATTTGAAAAGAAAATGGTGGTTATCAGCATATTTTCTCAGATGGTTAAAATTATCTGAATTTCATAGAGGGCTCTCATTCGACAGTTCAGCCAATTTGTTCTACAAACCTGACCCACCGTTTTGGATTTTGCTGAAAATTAGCATGCAGGTTTACCTAACAAAGCTACAAAATAGTGTGATGTATGTTCCAAACCATTAGCTCGTACATGTTCTCTTTCAGTGCACATGCTCTTTCACACAGGTAAAAAGCCTCACCAGTGTAATGTGTGTTCCAAACCATTTGCTCGCAAATGTTCTCTTTCAGAGCACATGCTACTTCACACAGATGAAAAGCCTCATCAGTGTGATATATATGCTTCAAACCATTTGCTCGTAAAAGGGATCTTTCAAGGCACATGCTCCTTCACACAGGTGAAAGCCTCAGCAGTGTGATGTATGCTTGAAACAATTTGCTGATAAAAGTGCTCTTTCAAAACACATGATTCTTCACACAGGTGAAATGCCTCATCAGTGTGATGTATGCTTAAAATTATTTGCTCGTAAAAATGAACTTTCAAACCACATGCTCCACCACACAAGCGAAGAGCCTCACAAGCGTGATGTGTGCTCCAAATCATTTACTCGGAAAAGTAATCTTTCAAGGCACATGCTTCTTCACACAGGTGAAAAGCCTCACCAGTGTGCTGTATGTTCCAAATCATTTGCTCAGAAAAGTGATCTTTCAAATCACATGCTTATTCACTCAGGTTCAAAAGCTACAACAATGTGATGTATGTTCCAAACAATTTAGTCACAATAGTAATCTTTCAAGACACATACTCCTTCACACTGGTGAAAAGCCTCACCTGTGTGATGTATGTTTCAAACCATCTGCTTAAAAAAGTCATATTTCAGGGCGCATGCTTTTTCGGACAGGAGAAAACTGCTCAGAACAGCTTACTCAGTCTTTCAAGGTGCGTGCTCTTTCATGCAAATGTATCATTTGCTCAGAAAACTGTGTTATGTGTGCTTCCAGGAGATGATAATTACAGTATATTAAGATGTGGAAAAGATTTATCTTTCATGTATTCCAGAGAAACTTCAGTATCAGAGCGTGCTTTTTATTTTCCGAAATGTTTTTTTGTGAGACCATTTACCATGTTCACACAATTATGAGTCATATCTGCTAGTTGATACCACAGTGGACAGGGTTTTTTTTTTGTTTGCCTACTAAGAATGTGCAGCAATTCAGAAAAAAAGAAAGGTTACTTTAATCTTGCTGATAATTGATGATATGTCTACCCCCAGACTTAATAAATAATAAATTTCTCAAAAATATGTGTTTTTCACTAAAACATAATCAAATCAACTTTTTGGACTTATTACTGTTAGCATAGGAGGGCAAAATTGGACTATTAGTCAGATCATCTGAATTACATTAAATATATATATATTGCCACTCAATTTTTGGAAAAAATAACCATTTTTTGTTCTTCAGAAAGCATAAAAGATTATCAAAAGGGGGAATTAAAGAAGGTTTTGGAAAAAAAAAACTACCCATCTTCAGAGTTCAAATTACTCAGTGGTCTGGCCAGTAAAACTTTTGTTCGACCATTAAACTATTGATTTTACTGGCCTGAATGGCCAGTAAGTTTTTTTTTCTAATTTGTCAAGTTAAAAAATGAACTTCTGTTTCTATTACCTTGTGGTATGGTTTTCTTTTTAAGCTGCAAACTAATGATAGGTTTAAAAACAAATTTTGGAGATAATTCTATTTAAATCATACGTTATTTTCTACATATATTGTAAACGGCTTTAAATTTTATTTATGGGCCAGTGAACATTTTGGTGGACTGGTGGTTTGCAAATTCTAATGGTCCTCTGGCCAGTAGAAGATTTATTTCTAATTCTAACACTGCATCTCTACAAGTCAACTAAAATACTCACTGAAGAAGAAAAGTCAAAAACTGGGTTTCAATTATATAGAAAACTTGCTTACCATAAAAGGCTGTTTGAAAAGCTTCAGAGGATTAGTGAGAAGTTTCTGGTCAGACTTATTCCAGAATTACAAATAAAATTAGTTACTACCTCTCAAAATCAAAGCCAAAAGAAAAAGACATCCTATTACAGGAAGGTCTGGTCTACAACATAAACTGAGAGTGTGGTCTCTTCTATGTGGGAGAGACAGGCTGACAGCTTAAAATCGGATTGGCAAACCACAAATCTGCAATAAAAAACATGTCAAACTAAACGGGTTTGGACATTCATGTACAAAATACAGGACATAAAGTACTTTGGGACAGTGTAGAATTCTGACACACCGGCCACACTTTTTAAAAAGAAAATTGGCAGGAGGACTGGAAATAGAGAGAAGAGGTGCAACATTAAATGATATAAAAGGTTTGAATTTGCCTCATGAATGGCAATACCTACCACAGCTGTAGAAGTCCTTGTCGTCATAGCTCCATGGTCCCGTCAACATTTAGTAAAAGTGTCGACAGATGGTAGGTGGTGCTGTGTCACTATTTTTTTTATTGCTTATTCCTAGAGGAAAAACTCTCGAACATAAAATTAATGTACCAACTGGTAAGATAATTCGAAAGGGAGTTGAACACCTTGTGTATAAACTTGTAGTTATGCGATCAGTTTCATGTAATTTCTGAAATAATGAGTAATTACTCATGCGTCGTACGTTGAAGGACTTTAGGTAACTGCAATATCATTGTATTTTAGTTCTGAACAGGTAGGGAAGGTGTGAACTTATCTCATAGGAAAGCATTATACAGTGTGTCATAGTTGTCATAGGGACACATTTTTCAAATAAAAATGTCATTGTGTTAGAAGTGTAGTTGTGAATTTTGTGGGAAAACATATAACCATACACAAATTTTATTTGTTCAGTAAGAAAGTACAGAGCATCATGTAGTGAGAGCTGTTATCCCAAGTGTGGCACCTAACATCATACACTATATTGACAAAAGTCACCAGACACCTAGAAGAGAAACACAACATAGCATTTATTGACATACATTAGTACAGTGTCGGTCCACCTTTAGCCTAAATGCATGCACGGACCCTTCGAGACATGCTTTTGACAAGGTTTTGGAACACATCGATAGGTATGTGTTTCCATTCAGGACATAATGCTGCCACTAACTGTTGTTTAGTAGTAGGCCTTGGTTACATATAGACATACATACATATCACTAAGCGGTTCTCTGAGATTCAGAGGTTAGCTCCAAAAAGAAATACTTGTACAAACTACCAGATAGTTTTTACTTACTGTTGCTGTATCAAACTTCTCCATTTACAGCGATCTTGACATACAACTTGAGCTTCACTGACCTCCATCACACGCCGTACACAAGATCTTTTATACTTCATACTCATAATCTTTTTCTCATGCAGACACTCCCATGGCTTCCTTGGCCTTCCTCTGCTTTTTCCTCCCTGCCACTTGGGCTGAAAAGATTTTCTTAGTAAGCATCTCATCACTCATTCTTTCAACATGGCCAAACCACTGAAGCATATTAGTCTCCACCTTGCTAACAACATTTTGCTTCACATCACACAACTGCTACACATCTTTATTCTTCACACAATCAGAACGTTTGCCACCCCACCCCACCCCATAAGTAATGCATTTCTCCGGCACACAAACGACTCCTATGTTTCTTCTGCAGTACCCAGGTTTCTCTGCCATACAACAGAATAGGAACAATTACACTCTCATACACAGCCATGTGGGACTCTCTTGAGAACCCATCATTCCTGTGAAAACCTCCCAGAGCAGCTGTGACTTTCAATGAGCAATTCACTCGCTTACTAATTTCACCATCCAATTTGTTCTCTCTGTCAAACATGCTTCCTAAATACACAAACTCATTCACCTGATCAATCACTGTGCCATTTAGACTTATATTTCATTCAGTGCTACCAGTTCCTCTCTCAAAAACCATAACTTTGGGTTTTCCCTTATTTATACTCAGTTTGAATTTCATGCAAACTTCATACATCCCGGACAACATACTCTGGAACTCACTTTTGCTCTCTGCCAACAGGAGTGAAGCTGAATTTGAAATATGGAAGTACAGAGTTGAAAGTTACTGTAAATGCAATTTTATAAAAGTGTGTGGTGCAAAAGCAGGCTGTGATGGATTGTACAGATATTACACATGTCATAAATCAGGTGCAAAGCATTATGAAAAAACAACGAAAATTGGTCATATATGCACAGCTTATGAGCATGTAAAGGTATCAAGCAATATTTCAGTAAATTATAATCTCACACATTATCACCATGAAAATACCTTTGCTGAGTTGCATCTGCCAGAAGTTGAAAAGAAAAAGATAGCTTATGATCTTTGTTTAGGTGTACCTCCTGTAACTGTAGTAGATAACATAAGGGATGCATTTTCAGGTGATCTTGAAAGAATACATCTTATGGGCCGAAGAGATGTTGAAAACATTAAGAAGTCTTATAAAATTGAAAGACATCCTATTGATTCTATCAGTGTGCAAACATGGGTAGAAGAACTAAGATCTAAAGACCAGTCTCAAGTTCTGATTTATGAACCCCAGCATAAAGTACTACCGAAGTATCCTATGCTAAAGGAAGTAGATTTTGTGCTAGGCATTCAAACTAAGCTGCAGCAGGATATGTGCAAAGAATTGAGCCCAAATAAGGCGATATCTGTTGATTCCACTTATGATATAACAGTTCATAAATATTTTTTAATAACTAATGGTGAAAGATGAATTTGAAGAAGGATTTCCAGTTGCATTCTGTATCAGTAATCGTCAAGACTGTGAGCTGCTGATTCAGTTATTTCTGAGTGTTAAGAGGAACAGTGGAAATGTTTTACCCAAGTGTGTCATGACAGATGATGCACCACAGAATTACAGGGCATGGACAATTTGTGCTTTGTGCACATATAGGGCATGGACAATTTGAGATTTTATGCTAGGCATTCAAACTAAGCTGCAGCAGGGTATGTGCAAAGAATTTATCCCAAATAAGGTGATATGTGTTCATTCCACTCATGATATCAGCATCATCATCATTGTCAACCATTATCAATCCACTGCTGGATGTAGGTCTCCCCAAGTTTCCTTTACAATGGTCTGTCTTGTGCCAGTCTCCTCCATGTCACACCCACATACTTTCGAATTTCATCCACCCATCTCCCATGTGGTCTTCTTCTGGGTCTTTTCCTGTTCTTTGGAATCCAATCAAAAATTTCGGCTGTCCATCGATGGTCTGTCCTTCTGGCAGTATGTCCAGCCCATTGCCATTTCAGGGATTTAACTCTGATCATGATGTCTTCCACTCTTGTCATTTTTCGGATCCAGGAGTTCCTCTTCTTATCTCTCATGGTTACACCAAGCATGCACCTCTCCAGGCTGCTTTGAGTTGTCTGCAGCCTTTGTATGTCTCTTTTAGTTAAGGTCCACGTCTCTGCACCATACTAAGCACTGGAAGGATGCATTGATCAAACACTTTTCTTTTAAGACATAATGGCATATTGCTTTTGAAAGTTATGCTGTTTCTTCCAAAAGCTCTCCAGGCAAGTTTTGTACGCCGATTAATTTCTTCATCAATGTGACCCTCACTTGATATCTGCTGTCCAAGATAAACGTACGTGTCTGTTATCTCCAGCTTTTCTCCATCAATCGATAAATCTTCAGTTCTTGTAAAAACATTGAACATCACTTTTGTCTTCTGAAAGTTCATTTTTAATCCCACTTCTTTACTCTTGTCTGCAAGTTCCTGGATCATACTCTGCAGCTCTGATGGGGTAGTTGCAAAAATTACTACGTCATTAGCAAAACGAAGGTGGGTTAGATAATCTTCATTAATCTTTATCCCTTTGTTTTCCCAGTTCAGTGATTGAAAGACATTTTCCAATGTGGTATTAAAGAGCTTGGGAGATATGGTGTCACCTTGTTTTACTCCCTTTCCAATTTTTATGTGTGTTGTATTTTCAAACAGCCGAATCTTTGCACTTTCATTTTCGTAGATGTTATTAATAATATTAATGTATGCATCTTCAATACCGCAGGATTTCAGAGCCATTGTAACTGCTGATGGTTTCACCGAATCAAAGGCTTTTTCATAATCGATAAAAGCCATGCACAATGGAAGTTCATATTCCCTCGCTCTTTCAATTAGTTCTCTCAGTACGTGGATATGATCTATAGTGCTGTAGCCACTCCTGAATTCAGCTTGTTCTCTCGGTTGAGCCATGTCCAGTGTTACCTTCAAACGGTGTGAAAGAACTTTAGTGAAGATTTTATAAACCACTGATAGGAGGCTGATAGATCTGTAGTTCTTGAGATCCTCAATGTCACCTTTTTTATGTAGCAGAATCATTGTAGCGTTGTTCCAATCCTCATGAATCTTCCCTTCATTAAGGCATCGAGTGAAAACTTGGGCGAGTACTGTTTCAATTTCTCCACTTGCTTGTATGATGTCTACAGTAATTCGATCTTCTGGAGCTTTTCCCCATTTCATGTTCTTGATTGCATGTGAAACTTCTGCTGGGAGGACTGGAAGAACTCTGGTACTGGTACCTTTCATGATGTCTGGAGTTCATGTATAATCCCTTTCATGTAATTTGGAGTAGAAATCTTTCACTCTTGTCAAAATTTCGCCTCTATTTCTTGTTACAGAATCATCTTCTTTTCTCAGTGCCATAATCTGTTTTCTTCCCTTACTGAGATGTCCCTTTGCTATCTTTAGGCTTTGGTTGTTTTCAATTGCTTTCCTCACTAGTTCACAGTTGAATTTCCTTGCATCTTCAGAGATACTTTTTCGTACTGTCTTGCATAGCTCTATATATTTCACTTTGGAAGTCACACCTTCTTTAGTTGTCCTCATCTCTTTTCTTTTTGCATCAATATTTTGGTTTTTCCTGATAATTTGTTCACATGCAACTTGTTCTTAGACCCAGCTAATTTTGTTGCTGTTTCCACAAGAGCTTTGGTTACTTTTCTGTTAACTTCAGAAGTATCCACTTCTTCCTATGTTAGGCCTTCTAATGCAGAGAATCTGTTCTTCAGTTCCAACTTGAAGGTATTATGGTGTTTTTTAAGGTTGGTTATGTCAATACATTTTGTTTGTCTTATGAGCTTGCCACGTTTGAGTTTAGTGTTGAGGTGCATCTTACATCTCGCCAATCTATGTCAACTTGTTTAGCACACTGCAGTCTTCTATGACGAATTTTTTGTTACACATAATAAAATCAATTTCACTCATGATATAACATCTCATAAATATTTTTTAATAACTGTAATGGTGAAAAATTAATTTGAAGGATTTCCAGTTGCATTCTGTATCAGTAATCGTCAAGACCGTGAGCTGCTGATTCAGTTATTTCTGAGCATTAAGAGGAACAGTGGAAATGTTTTACCCAAGTGTGTCATGACAGATGATGCATCACAGTATTACAGGGCATGGACAAGTTTTTGATGGAAGCCCACAGAAATTGCTTTGCTTTTTGGCATGTAATTAGAGCGTGGGAAAATAGTTTAAAGTTGATTGGTGGGCAAGGAGAACAACGTGAAGAACTGAAATGTGATGTATATCATACCTTACAGCATTTAAATTACCCCGGGGTCCGCTGGCCCTTGGCTAGTAAAAGTTGCATCGGACCACTGGAAAATTTATGTTATTGGCCCGAGTGGCCAGTAAGTTTTTTTTTTGTTGTTGTTGTTTTTTTTGCGATTTGTTTTGGAGTTTGCAAGGTCATAAAAAATTGAACCAGATTTCAAAATATCCAGGTTTTGTTATGGCAGTTTTCTAAAATAATCTAGGTTTCACTATAGCAGTTTTTTGAAATCATCTAGGTTTCACTATGGCATACCTGCCAACTGTTAAGATTTTATCGTATTTAGTACGGCAAATCATGCTGCAGTACGCTAATACGATTTTGCAGCCAAAAATACGATTTTTTTTTAAATAGTCATGTTTTCCCCCATTTTTTCCCTTTCAGACAGAAGCCTTGTAGCAGAATCGCGGCAACGGGCGCCGCAAGTCGCAGATTTATTTTGGTCCTGCAGACGATAACGACATCCCCAGAACTTTATTAAATCATCTTGCAGACTCTCTATCATAGATGCAAGTTTCCTGCCTTTCAAAATTTCCGAAAACGAAAGTTAGGCGTAGTGAGGATTTCTTCCGTAATCGAATTATTTTTTTTCTCGCGAAGGACGATGTACGTCGCTGAATTATTTTGTACTCATCCCCGTAGCAGAATCGCGTCAACGGCCGACGTACATCGCAGGTTTATTTTGTACTCATCCCTGTAGAAAAATCGCGGCGACGTACATCACAGGTTTATTTTGTACTCATCCCCGTAGAAGAATTGCGTGCGATGTACATCGCAGGTTTATTGTGTACTCATCGCCGTAGCAGAATCGCGTCGGCGGCCGACGTACATCGCAGGTTTTTTTTTTTTTTTTTTTTTTTTTGATTGGAGGTTTAACGACCACCGTGAGCAACTCAATGGGCTATAAGCAGTCGCCCGTCCCTAATTTAGGGTCACTGGTTCCAGGGAAGGGAGAGAGCCAGTGCCGTACGACAAACACAACATCCATGCCTGACCGGGATTCGAACCCGGACCCCTTACGGAGGAATGATCAGAGGCCAGCGCCTTAAACCACTGCGCCACCGGGGCGGCCATCGCAGGTTTATTTTGTACTCATCACCGTAGAAGAATCGCGGCAAAGTACATCGCAGGTTTATTTTGTACTCATCCTCGTAGAAGAATCGCGGCAAAGTACATCGCAGGTTTATTTTGAACTCATCCTCGTAGAAGAATCGCGGCACGGCCGACGTACATCGCAGATTTATTTTGTACTCATCCGCGTAGAAGAATCGCGGTGACGTACATCGCAGGTTTATTTTGTATGCATCCCCGTAGCATAATCGAGGCGATGGTCAACGTACATCGCAGATTTATATTGTACCCACCCCCGTAGAAGAATCGTGGCGACGGCCGACGTACATCGCAGATTCATTTTGGTCCTGCAGACAAAAACGTCATCCCTAGAACCCAATTAAACCATCTTGCAGACCTCCTAAGATGCAAGTTTTTCGCCTCACAAAATTTCCGAAAACGGAAGTTAGGCGGAGTGAGGATTTCTCCCGTAATCGTATTGTTTTCTAATAATTAACAACATAAAAGTGTTTGCTGATTATAGATTTAATTAGTTTCTCAATAAGATTTTGATGTAGGGAAAAAATCCCTACATTCTCATCAAGAATTTATATAGCTGAAATAGGCTTCAAAAATTATCAGCTTGCGTCGTGTTACGATTTTTCTGAGTGTTACGTTTTTTGGTTCTGAGAGGTTGGCAGGTCTGATATGGATTTTTTGAAATTAGATATTTATTGCACAAAAACTGAATATCTGAATTTGCAAACTATATTTAAATTCTATAAAAATTTTGAATGCTAGGAATCCAAGGTGTCCGACTCAAAATATTTGGATTAAGACAGCGCCACTTTTTTGCATAAGCAGTGACCTCAGAGTATGGGTCTTTGATAATATTTTCCAAATGGAGGTTGAAGTACCATTTATACTCTGGCTTTGACCATCTGTCTGTCTGTCCACAAGGGAAAACTTCCTTTCATACTAAAGCAAGGTATTCCATGAAGGTAGCTTTTAGTTTGTTGCAGAGTGCTTCATATCAGTGCGAGTGCTTCATATCAGTGCATTAATATTTGGGCCATTTCTGGACCAGTAAAAATGAGTGAACTACCAACTTTTGGTATACACTGGTCCTGCAAACCAGTGAAGCTTTTTAATTTTTTTTTTTTTTTTTTTTTACAGATTTCTACCTCTGCATCGCATGTTTTGTATTTTATTTGCTAGTCCTATTTGCATGCCAACACACATTTTCCTGTTTTTTCTGGAAAATTTTTATTATGGGAATGAATATTTCAGCCTCAATTTTTTTCATGCCTGTATGGGTAGAGTAAGGGTTCGAAAACCCCGTTCCAAATCGTGATTTCCCCCATAGAGATATACAGGAGATTCTCAGATTGGGCGCATTGGCGTAGTCAGCTGATAAAAAGAGGCGTCACGCCAGAAGCACAGGGAGAGGGTCTGTTGCCAGCTCCTCTTTCTTCTAACCTCCTTGCTTTCAGCTGCCCCGCAGCCAGCTTCAAGAGCCTGTCTGCAGCCGCAGAACAAGTGAGCGAAAAAGTCGACGCCTGGTCCGGCCTCGATACCATCAATCCTCTACCGTGGCTCTATCTATTGCTTAATTCTGGTTTCTTCTTTTATTTTTTCATCTTCTATTGCTTTGATTTTTATGTTCGATTTTTATTAATTCTTTTCATCTGTCGTTCAAGCTATTGGGATCGTTAACATTACAAACTTTATTTTTTTCTGTTAACCGAATAATCTTATCTCATGACTCTTTTGTTCCTGCCTAATGCACAACATGCGTTTGAGAATTAGGCAGGAACAAAGAAGTCATGAGATAAAGATTAGAGTACATAAATAGTGTACATAAGTCTTTTAGATTTGAATTGGAATTAGTTTGTGTTAAAGTATTGCATTAGAATTATGCGCGAGTACTGATAGTGGTACCGTGGGTGGTGTGAGAATGTGTGTGAGTACGTTTATTAAGTTACCAGAGTTCAGGTTTAGTGTTAGCTTGTGAATAGAATTGTGTTGTGAATATTTTTTAAGGCGTATGTACGTTTTGTATATGTTTTCTTAAGGAAGGAAGGGTGAATGGGGGGTTAAGGGATTCCTCCACTAGCACAATCATTCTTCTGTGGTGTTACGGATGCACTCTACAGCCAATGCATATAGCCACCTGGAGTGTCTTATGCAACTCGCTTGTTGAGCATTTGATGCACTGCCTCTTCATTCCTTTCTATCAACATTCTTCCACTAGCACCCATTCATTCCTCTGTCGTATTACTGTTGCACTCTGCAGCCAATGCATAGCCACCTGAAGTGTCTCGTACAACTCGTTTCTTGAGCATTTGATGCACTGCCTCTTCATTCCTTTCTATCAACATTCTTCCACTAGCACCCAATCATTCCTCTGTGGTGTTTCTGATGCACTCTGCAGCCAACGTATAGCCACCTGGAGTGTCTTGTATAACTTGCTTCTTGAGCATTTGATGCACTGCATCTTCATTCCTTTCCATCTACATTCCTCCATTAGCGCCCATTCATTCCTCTGTGGTATTACTGTTGCACTCTGCAGCCAATGCATAGTCACCTGGAGTGCCTTGAATAATTTGCATATTGAACATTTGATGCACTGCCTCCTCATTTCTTTCTATCAACATTCTTCTGTTGGCACCCAATCAATCCTTTGCCCTTTTGCAGTTTCGCCCTGTATACCGTCTTTTCTGCCCAACATATTTTCTGTGCCTCTTTAAACACGGAATTTCACAAAACAGCGCAAAAGATTTCATTTTACGGGAAATACTTGCATGTTCCAAAAAATGTGAACTATTAAAACACCCATAAAATCTAGTTAACACCAGGGCGGTAGCTACCGGAAGGGTGCGCTCGGAGTATGGCCACTCGAAGGCGCCAATTCATGCTCTGGGGGAAGTAAAAATAGAAATTGTAACTAAAATAGAAAGTTACGTCCTTCAGTATTTCTTTTTAAATATATTAGTCAATATGCTGATATGCCTTACCTCCGTGATCTTTCCGAACATGTTCGGATGAAGAACTAATTAATCACTTGTGCTCTGTCGCTGAAAATATTTTTAATAAAATGTCAAAAACCTCGTGTGTTGTTTTTGAACGATCATAATATACTTTCCTATAACGGCGGTGTGTGAGAAAGTGAAAACCAGGTATTAATTGAGTGGAACTCGAATAAGTCTCGCCCTCCCAGATATAGACAGAAGCCATCGCGTAGACCACAGCGCCACCTGCAGGGCGGCTGCGCATTTTCACTGGCATTTTAGTCATTTGCATAACCCATAAGTCTTCAAGCTAATACAAGCAGTTCTCGATAGTGTTGTGAATTTAAAAAAGAGTAGTGTATTAACCAGGACAGTAGCAAGCTTTTCTTACCTGGGAGGGCGAGACTTATTCCAGTTCCTAATCCGCGTCAACTGTGTATTTATTATTCATTCGCATTCTAGTTATTTGTTCAGTTGCTGCTGTTCGTGTTTGGCGAATCCCCAGCATTGTGCGGGGTTCCA
The DNA here is from genome assembly GCA_039090855.1 of Macrothele yani. Classification (NCBI taxonomy): domain Eukaryota; kingdom Metazoa; phylum Arthropoda; class Arachnida; order Araneae; family Macrothelidae; genus Macrothele; species Macrothele yani. The sequence goes on along the minus strand of CM077009.1, from coordinate 140,989,845 downwards.
AAGAAGCAACCTGCCAGGTGGTTTGGCAGTTTGTCGTATGTGAGTCTGGAGAATTCCGAGGCCGCTGATGTGGTGCCGCGTAACTGGAAGACCCTGGGTTCGCTTCCCGGTGGCGGCCGATGAGAATTTTTCCGTGACTCACTTAAAAACGTGGAAAGAGCGATGACTTCTATCTGATGCTCCTAATTCACGTCAACTGTGTATTTATTATAAAACAAACTTAATGAACAGTTATGAGGCAAAGGAAAATTTGATTAACCCTTACGTAATTTCTCACTTTTCCACCCAATGTTGGACTGCACTATAATTAAGGCACGATCTTCGGCTTTTTATAGGCCTTTTGCATGGGCAGAATTGTCAATTATTGAAGAGTAGGCTATATCCACAGTTATGGTCCTTATATACACACATTATTACGAGTGAGTTAAACTTTCTTTCTCCCAATAAAGTCCTTTTTCATTTTTTATTCTTGAGACCAGTGGTGCACCTACGAGCGTGGCAGCCCCACCCGTTTGGCTGACAGCGGAAAACTATTACGTCGAATATTGAAACAAAAAGACATGATGTGCGATCTTTTTATGCTTCTTAACCATGTACCGTATAACCATAACATACAGTAATTATAAGGGAGTAGTTTTGTTAAATATATTTTAAAAAATCTAACCAGGAAAAGAATGCCATCTGCTTCTTCTTCTGATCATTTAACTTTCTTGTAATGCAACATCACTTGTAACTGGATAAGAATAAATGTACAAAAGTCAACCTCCTTCCTAATTGTTATAGCAATTGTTATACATTTCCCGGTAAATTTAGGGGGTCACCCCAATTTGAGAAAATTCAGTGTGCCCCGCCCCCAACCCCTCTCTTCCCAACCTTGGGAAATTTCGGGGTGCGCTACTGCTTGAGACTGCTGAAAATGATCTTTCAGAAGAACAATTCGTGGTTGGTATAGTTAAAAACATCCTTAAAGCTACTTCTAAGTTTGGAAATGTACTGTGAAGATCGTTATCGATGATGAAAGTGTACATATCCCATGGTGTGTTCAAGTCTTCGGTGTTCATATATGATTGGAAATGTTGACATTCTTTGTTGAGAAAGTGTTCAAGGCCACGCTCCGCGTGTAATACACATTCGGGTGGCTATTCACTCCATTGTTTATTCTTTCATATTACTGCAGTTACGAATTAATGATATAGTTTGACCTTTATTTTGAAATACCTACTTGCTATTCTCTAACGGCACTAGATATTATTATAAAATTTATTTTACATGCGCTTTGGTGAATTATTTCTGTGTAGCATTCATTATGTTTCTGTATGGTCGAGTTTGTGAAGAACAGGCTCAACAGCTTTTTTAATCTTAGAAATAAAAACAATACTTTATTATATTTGAAATATGCCTTACATCCACTAACAACAACTACAAGCCTAAGATAAATTCTCTCCTATCATCATCATTGTCAACCATTATCAATCCACTGCTGGACGAAGGTCTCCCCAAGTTTCCTCCACAACGGTCTGTCTTGTGCCAGTCTCCTCCATGTCACTCCCGCATATTTTCGAATTTCATCCACCCATCTCCCATGTGGTCTTTTTCTGGGTATATCTGCAATGTAAATCCTTTTGTACACATGTTCTCGGATACTATTACTTTGTAGTATTTGACATTTTGAGCACAAATAAAAAAAGACCTATGGCTACTATGTGTCACAGTTATTATTCCGAAAAAACTGTAAGAATTTTTTTTTAAATTCAATTTACTTGACTCGAAAGTATTCCAATATGGGCGCTAGATGGCGCGATAAGTTAGTTTCGCAGTGATTCTGTCTGGAAGAAACGAAATCTCTCATTTCTGTCTGATTGTTTTGAATTATCTAGGCCAAATAGAAATAATTGAATGGAGCCAAAAGTTAAACTGGAATCTGGTCATCCCTAAATCATCTTAAATCTTACTGTACGGTTCATTTTTTAAAGAGAAAATGTGTACATTAGCAGAGAATTCCTGAATTTGAGCTATAGAAACTCCGCCTACCTACTAAGCTGCACCCCGAACAACGTCATTGGTTAAAACGTAACAGCGCTTATTTTGTCTTATCATTGTGGAGCCAGCGAGAGACCGCTTCCATTCTGAACATGGTGAGGTCTGCAGTGATTCGGTGACACCAACTTCTGGAACACTCCCTCACGACGTAAAAGCCACACCCAAGGAGTGATTTTTGGCGACATCTATCGCAGAAGAGGAACCCTAACACTAATTCAAAGACAGCCTTAAACAAAATCTGCCTGAAAAGAATGACCTTTTTTGTATTATTTCTATGTGAAGTGCAGTAGTGCCTGATAATTTGAATCTAGTTTTATTATCAGAATAACCTTTTTTTCATACATACATGCAGATTTTGGGTAAACAAATTTAATTCACAATTATTGTCAAGCCACTGCAAGTGGTCGGTAAGTTGTTGTCACTAGAAAATTCTTAGAGGCTGGCATGAATTTTCATTGTTTAATAAACAACCTGGCACAATGTAGTGTAAAATAGTTGCATCCACAGATTAAAAAACCCGTTGGCTGCCAAACAGTTGGTGCCCCCCTCCCTATCGGAAACTAAGTTTCTCATTCTCCTGATTATTCTAAGCCGCTCATGTTTTAAAAGTGAAAATGTTTAATTTAGAAAAATCCTACACAGAAAAAAAAATAATAATAATAATTCCTGAAAAAATTGAGAACCTCTATTCCTTGCCTGAATTTTCACCGAAAAATGTGCCAATGGAAAAAAAATTCACAGAAAAATAGTCGGGTTTTTTTTTATTGGAGGTTTTTTTTTTTTTTTTTTGATTGGAGGTTTAACGACCACCGTGAGCAACTCAATGGGCTATAAGCAGTCGCCCGTCCCTAATTTAGGGTCACTGGTTCCAGGGAAGGGAGAGAGCCAGTGCCGTAAGACAAACACAACATCCATGCCTGACCGGGATTCGAACCCGGACCCCTTACGGAAGAATGATCAGAGGCCAGCGCCTTAGACCACTGCGCCACCGGGGCGGCTATTGGAGGTTTAACGACCACCGTGCGCAAAAAGGTGTGCTATAAGCAGTCGCCCGTCCCTAATTTAGGGCCAGCGCCGTCAGACAAACACATCCATGCCTCACTAGGAATAAAACCCGGGCCGGCCCGGTGGCGCAGTGGTCTAAGGCGTTGGCCTCTTATCATTCGTCCGAAAGGGGTACCGGTTCGAATCCCGGTGAGGCATGGATCTTGTGTTTGTCTTACGGCACTGGCTCTCTCCCTTCCCTGGAACCAGTGACCCTAAAATTAGGGACGGGCGACTGCTTATAGCCCATTGAGTTGCTCACGGTGGTCGTTAAACCTCCAATCAAAAAAAAAAAAAACCCGGACCTTACGTGGATGAATTGTTATAAGCCAACGCTTAGACTACTGCGCCACCAGGGCGGCTTAGCTGTCTTTATAAAGCTGTCTTTCAAGCCCGTTTTATAAACTTGCGTTTAACCTAAAACACATTTAAATGCGTCAGTTCTTATATTTCTCAATGGTTACGCAGACGCTTTTTTAGATATATTTTCCTCCATGAAAGTTTAAGTATTTTTACTAAAATTCCTTTTACGTAAAACTAAAAGTCTGCGGAGAATGGTCTGCTTTTGCATCTTGAGGGCAGCCACGCCAAAGCTGGCGCCCAGCGGTAGAACTTTCATCGCGAAAGTGTATTTTAATAAGCCCAGCTCAGCATGAGATATATCTAAAGACCTTTGCCCAGCTTCAGTTTGCTAGCATAGCCGGAGTGTGGACGGCCGCTGTTATTTCGTACCTCCATGATTTTATGTTACCTACGGATCGCTATCATTTTTAACTGTTCCACATGTTGAAATTCAAAGTCATACAGCGAATTACTCGATAAAGGTCATCCCCATCTTAACTCGAACCGTAGCCAAAATTTATGAATATCCCGCTGTAAACAGTTGGAAGGCATAGAAATATTGTGTAAAACTTCAGTATTCGTTTCTATTACGATTAAAAATTTGGTTAGAGTACTTATAAGAAAATTTACTTGTCAAAATGCTACGAGCGTAGATCGATCGTAAGGAAAATGCGTTCTATCTATTTGTTTTTTTTTTGATTGGAGGTTTAACGACCACCGTGAGCAACTCAATGGGCTATAAGCAGTCGCCCGTCCCTAATTTAGGGTCACTGGTTCCAGCGAAGGGAGAAAGCCAGTGCCGCAAGACAAACACAACATCCATGCCTCACCGGGATCCGAACCCAGACCCCGTTCGAACGAATGATCAGAGGCCATCGCTTAGACCACTGCGCCACCGGGGCGGCCTATCTATTTGTACCGGCACTATTTCTACCGAGTATGAATATTACTTAAGAAAATGAAATAAGCCGCCCCGGTGGCGCAGTGGTCTAAGCGATGGCCTCTGATCATTCGTCCGTGAGGGGTCCGGGTTCGAATCGCGGTCAGGCATGGATGTTGTGTTCGTCTTACGGCACTGGCTCTCTCCCTTCCCTGGAACCACTGGCCATAAATTAGGGACGGGCGACTGCTTATAGCCCATTGAGTTGCTCACGGTGGTCATTAAACCTCCAATCAAAAAAATGAAATAAGAAGAACCTTCAGTGGTTTTTACTTCTTTGTTTTTTTCTCTTGCCCAAGTATTACGAAATCGTAAATATCCATCTGTTCACGTGAAAGTGAATGTAAGTAAGATCTCAAATGCAAATAATGATATGAATCAATGCTTGTTTATGCGAACAATGTCAATAGATGGCGATGCGTCCCAACTCATCTTTTCTGTCTTAGCTGTTTTTGCTTAATGTTACAGCCTGGTAGCATCCAGTTCAGCCTCGTCCTGACCTAATCACATGTGGGTATAGCCGTAGCCTACGGGGTTCGTGAAAGAAGCCTGCTATTTCTGCCTTCTAAACGACGAAGCACTTACACAGGAAAGCTCACCCGGTGGCGCTTTACAGAAGACAACAACAACGATTAGCCGCTGCTGGTAGCGGGTGGGTGTGCTGACTTATAGAATTAAAACCATTAAATTTTCTCCATAATCGCTTGCTTTCTTTTAATTTTCCTTACGAAAGCAATTAATAATAATATTATACGACTAATAAATAACACTAATGGTATAGTTTATCAGTTTTCTCCCATAATCTGGCATTCTGTCATGTTCTGCATCAATGAATAAGTTACGCATTTCGGAACACATTAGTTAGACACATCGATGGCCTGCTCTGTAGAATTTTAAGAAGTTTAATACATATTTTTTAGTAATTCGCTGTTCTCAAATCATTTTGAATGGGAACATTACATAACTAACGTGGAAAGAGCGAAGACTTCTGTTTGATGTTCCTAATCCACGTCACTTGTCTGTGTTAATTATTCATTCGCGATATAAAATATAATTTTCTCACTTCAGATAAGCACAAACGAAAATTTTGAAGATACTTTGAAGTACAAATGAAATGATCAGGGCACCTAAGTTTGCTTCAAGTCGGGTTGTAGCCCCGACTTGAAGCAAACTTAGGTGTCACTGCATGTTGTCCCCGGATGGTCCAATATCATTACTTCTAAACATCTGACTGTAAAAACTCTTCCGATACTATTTGTAACGAAGACTATTTTGGGTGCAGTTTGTTTTTCAAGTAGCGCATAGTCCTTCCGCTAATGGGCGTAAAAATAAATTGCAATTTCTGCGAAATCTCTGTTTCTAAACGGTCGATTTAAAAAATTATTTTTGTACCAGATAGAGCTGATGATGGGAGATGTTATGCATATAATTTCTAATTTTTAGTAAAGAAAGGTTTTGCCACTTGAAAGCATAAATGTATATCTCTGTTTCTGATGCATTTGCAACAATTCTGCGTTTCTGAAAACCCGACTGAAAAAAATAAAAGTCTTATGTAATCACATATCGTTCTCACTACGAGAAACCTTCCCAAAATATATCCTGCTTCAATTGACACACTTTTACTGAAGTTACTAATTATAAGACCTTAGGCCAGGGCGTTTTTAGCAAGTTTGAACAGACCATGTTCATATTCATAACGTTTAAATAGTCTGTGAAGTTTATTATGTCGCGCTTTTACTCAGGCAACAAACATTAATTATAAGACCATGGAACTAAGCCGCTTTAGCAGTTTTTAATCCACTGATCACATTTTCATAAGGTTTGGACAGCAAGCCAAGTTAGAAGTATAGCGCTTTTACTTAGGCTTAAATAATAGGACCTAGGCCTTTTTAACATTTTTTTATTCCGTCGTGCTCGTATTCATGAGTCTTAGAGACCAAATTAGTACTATTGCGCATTTACTAAACATCAATTAACAAGCCCTAGGCCTAGACCTTTTTAGCGGCTTTCAATCATCGAATCTCATTTTCATAAGGTTAGCAAGTCAAGTTAATAATGTGGCACGTTTTAAATTGGCCTAATAATTAGTGCTTAGTGTCTACGTAAAACGGCATTGCTTGCTCGACTTGGTATGCAAACCTTATGAAAATGAGTCAGGCCGATTAAACGTTGTTAAAAAATCCTAGGCGAAGGGCCTATTTATTAGTGTTTGATGCCTAAGTAAAAGCGCAATATTCTTCTGGCATGACTTGGCATCCAAACCTTATAAATATGAGTATCACGGAATAAAAACTGATAAAATGACCTAGGCCTTGGTCCCAATGATGAATGTTTTGTGCTTGAGTAAGAGCGCAATGTTACTAACAGCGCAGTGCAAACCTCAAGAATATCAGCACAGCAGTTTTAAAATTTCTAAAAAAGCCGAGTCTTAGGCTATTGTTTTGTGCCTGAATAAAAGTGCGGCATTATTTTTTTATAACTTTACTACCATCAGAACTGTGGGTTCAAAGTTGTCTAAATGGCCAAACCGTAGTCCATTTTATCATTGCCTTAGCAGAAATGCAAAATTACGATTAGCTATTTCGATACAAATGGTTTATTACCCCATTTAGCCAGCGCTGAAGAGCACGATGAGGTAAAAGCAATGAAATTGTGATCTTTAGAGGCGATATACTGATATACCTAAGTAAAAGCGCAATGCTGCTAACTATAAGGTGAAATGGAGAGTGGACAAGGCGAAATAAGAAGCGCAACTTTTATAAAATCCTCTAACGATTTTGTAGTCATCTTACATGAAGGTGGACTCGAAGAAATAAAATATGAAGTTTCTATATGGGCCCTCTACGCTTTTTTGGCCACTGTGAAAACACAAGTTTGTCCGCGACGGACTTCGATTTCGTGTCCCCTCACTCCGGAGTAAGTCGCTCTCCCAACTGAGCTACGCGAACAGAATGTCGCGCTGCAGATTGGTCGTTTCTGATTCCACCTCTGTATTACGTCACACCACTTGGCTGAATCCTATTGATATTCGGGATTGGCGCTGTTCCTTATTCCTCCCACGCCACTAAAGTGAAGCTGGGTTTATACGCTTACGTTGTGAAAGTACATTTACAGTAGTAGCCGACAGCTTCAGCGTGACTACCCTTGTGATGCAAAAGCAGACGATTTTCAGTAGGAAAGCATACTCGTAATTCAAATCTGTTCATTTGTGTTTTCGACTTAGTCCCCAAAGGGGTTGGAAGAGAGGGACGTCATAATGTGCTCTCGCACAACCCCCCCTCTCCCAGTACCGTGACCCACGAAAGAACTTTGTTGCCCAGCAACATCGTCACATTTGCTTCTCCTTACCACGTGTTACACTGATGTTAACTTCACACCCCAATGCATACACCACGGTTCCTCAGAAACAAACACTCAAACCCCTGAAATAGACTGGTCACGTAGAACTCTAACGGACCCACTCCCGAAACGGTCGGCGGGGTCACGTTGGACTGCGGGCGCGTCATCAGAGGGCGGTTGGTTGGGAGAAGGCACTCCCCAGTAACACAGTGGTAGCCTCGCTGGTCGGTGAAAGGAAGTCTCGGTGTGACCCGGTAGGAAATAAGCAAGTTATTCCTTAGGTGACGCTACCAGCGGGGGCGTCAGGTTGGTGAGCACGTCCTGACTACACAATCCAGGCCAGAAACCTTTGAAGGACACCCTCACCCTGCACACATCTTCACGGAATCGGCACATCATAGACATCAGTTACGCAACACCCACCCCTACCACAAGCACAGAACCGTCTACACAATAAATATCGAAGGAGCATACATGAACCAAACAACCTTCCCACCTCGATTCACAACTCGAGAGAACTCTCCGAAGAGCAGAGAATCCCGCTACGAGAAGTCAACAACAAATAACCTACGAGTATAGTAAAATAAACAAATAAGAATAAACAATGAGAGAAATACGGGATTACGCCATATAATACAAATTTTGAAGATGACAATCCGATTTTTGGTGTAAATGTGACAAGGATGGTAAGTTTGATAACATCCGAATAAACAAATTCCCGAAAGGGGGAAATTGGAGGGCATCTACCTCTCTCCCCAGCTTTGACACAAGAAAACACTAGTACAAATTCACACCTATAATCACAAAGAAAATCACGGCTGGGGAGAGAGGTAGATGGTTATTTTATTACAAATAATAAGCTGAAAATTCAGATTAAGTTCCTCACATGACCATTCGTTTCATGGCCTCTTCTTTACCGTGGGCTATGAGGAAGACTTGTTGAAATTGACGAACGACCGTAAATTTTTATTTTGTAGTGGCCAAATAACAAGCCCAGTTGCCGAGCGCCCGCTGAATGTGTCTTTCTTCCCGGTTCCCCCAGAGGTAACCGATACAGCTTTATTTGAGGTTCTTACGTCATTCGGCCGTGTGGTTGGAACGATTCAGACATATTCTGCTATCTCTAAAGACCCCGAAGACGACTCCCTGCTCGGCGCGTGGGGAGGGTTGTTTTTCCTTCCCCGCGGACATTCAGACCATCCCGACTCAATTCAATGTCAAGTGCGGTAACCAGATCCGCTATATTGATGTGCTCACTGAACATCACTGCAGCAAATGCAAGAAGTTTGGGCACTTTTACAAGCAGTGTCCCAATCCTGCTGCTGCTCCACAAGATTCACCGCAGGTGTCTTCTCTACAATCCTCTGACTCGTCCTTGCCTCCACGACTATCGTCTGAGGCACCTCTCAGACGAGAAAGTGCTCCGTCATCGACTGATGTGCCGCCATCTCTCTCCGCGACCGCTTTTCCCGTGCTGCCGGAGTCCTCCAAGTTCCGCGCCCCTGATCCACCAGCTGATTCCGCAGACGACCGTGTCGTGTCATATACTGAAGTATCAATTGCAGATACTGACGGCTCTTACACCAGTGAAGAACAGACCACGAGTGACACTTCTGAGCCTGATCACAGCGCTCGCCCAGAAAAGAGGGCGGCGCCCAAACCTGCTCGAAACACCACCAAGCGAGGGAGAGCTGCTGGAAGCTCCACTCGCTCCTCTTCCCGGACCCGCCAGAAACCATCGTATCTTCAAGACTTTGATACCACTTCTGACCCTTCCTCTCCAACGGTATCATTTGAGGACTTTGATCAGACTCTCCGCGACACATCATTCCCGTCTTTGCCTCTTGCGTATGAGGAGCTTCATGCTCTCACCTGTTACACGCAAAAAGCACACGCCTTCCTCCAGTATGCGAAGACCCATGAAGCTGGACTTCCTGCAATCCTGCAACAGCTTTCCGATCTGGACAATCTTGTGGACAATTCTTCTTACTGATCCGGTCCTTCCGCTAAGACGACCAAGTTCATTCGCAAACAAATCCACGGACTCAAGATTTCTATCATCAGGCTCACCACGTCGCCGAGTGACCTGGTGCTTTCACGGTAGTTTCCTTCAACTGCCGGGGGTTTGGATCCTTCGTGGTGAATTCCGCCGTGCATGAGGACCTCTCAGCAATTAGTGCCGATGTCCTCCTGCTCCAGGAAACGTGGTGCTCGCCTACAACACCATTCCATCAGTGGCGCCGATGGCAGTACACCTTCCATCATGCACACCGTGTCCTGCGTTCAGGCGGAATTGCTGTCGGAATACATCACCGTTTTCGTCCATCCATAATTTCTGTTGCTGTTAACTTATTTACAGATCAATTACAATGTTTTACATTTTGTATCAATTGTGTCCCATATCATATCTTTAATGTGTATATTCCTACTGACGACTCTCAACTCCATCCGCTTTTACATTGCCTTCGGACTGCGCTTGGGCAGTCCCCCCGGAGACTTTTGCTTCCTCGGGGGTGACTTTAACTGCACTCTGCAGCATTCGCTCGACCGCACGTCTACGGGGGGGGGGGAGCACCGCTCCCTTCTTGTCGATCTGCTTACTCAACTTATTACCGATTTCTATTTTGTTTACTCGTTCCAGCATCTTCACCCGGACACAATTTCTTATACTTGGCGGAATTCTCCAGCACAAGGATCGGCGGCAGCATATCTCGATCGCATATACGTCATCCCACCGCTGCTTCTAGCAATTACTGCGGCGAGACATCATCCTTCCACCTCTTCAGGCCATTGTGCTGTAGCGCTTACCATCTGCGTTTCCTCTTTCCCGTCCTCAAAACAACGCTCCTGGACCTTCGATGATGCATTGCTTATGGATGTGGCGCTTTGCGCCGACGTCCGCCGTTTTCTTGCTGATCGACAATATCTCATCAGCACCGCTCCCAGTACCCTTCGTCTATGGTTAGACATCAAAAACGATCTTCGTCTGTTCGTAAGCCGTCTTTCGTTCGCTATTCGTAACGAACGTGCGAAGGATATTTGTAATCTCCGTTGTTCCTTGGCCGCAATCCCCTTACAAGATCCCGCTTACCTTGTTGTTCAGGATGCTTTACGAGCGAAACTCCATCCGCTCGCCGTGGAGGCTACTCGCAGGCTGAAGATGCTTCACCTTTCTTCGCCGGAGATTCCCACGAGGAGCTCTCACGTACCTAAAGAGCACACCGTGCGTCGAAAACGCTACACCAACTTCGCCTACCTGATGGTACCATCTCATCTGACCCTTCACGTCTATGCACGAGAGTTCGGCGCCTTTTCCAGGACAAATTCCGTGCGGTGGTGCCTACTGTTGCTATCGCTTCCTCCCCTCTTCTTTCTGCTCTACCTCATGTCCCTCTCCAACTCTGTGATCCTCCTCTTTCCGCCTTTTCTCCTGCTGAATTTCGGGAGGCGTTTGCCTCCTTTAATTCACACGCTTCTCCGGGACCTGATGGCCTTCCCTTCTCCTTTTACAGCGCCTTCTTCCCGTCTCTGATGCATGTTCTTCTCGCTTGCTTTTCTTGTGCCCAAACCTTCTTAACACTACCGCCGGAGTTTACTGTAGCGCACATAATCTTGCTGCCTAAAAAGGGAGACCCTTTAGACTTGCGAAATTGGCGCCCCATTTCCATTCTCAATCTGGACTACAAACTTTTCACTAAACTTCTCTCTCGCCGCTTGAACTCTGTGCTTCCCTTTCTTATTTGCGCCGACCAGTCATACACTGTGCCTAGTCGGTCCATTTCTAACAACATCTCCTTCCTCCAGCACCTAGTTTTTCTCGCCCGCACCCACTCCGAACCCCTTGCCCTGTTTAACCTTGACCAGAGATCAGCATTCGATAACATCTCTCACGACTATCTTTCTACCACTCTTCTCGGCTTTGGCTTTCCTTCCTCCTTCGTTTCTCTTCTTCTCAGCATTCATCGGGGAGCTTTCTTCCACGTCCGGACGGCCTTCTTTTGACGGCGCCCGTACCTTTTCTTCGAGGAATCCGATAAGGCTGGCCCTTCTCGGGGCAACTCTTCGCCATTGTCTTTGAACCATTCCTCCTGGCTGCTCGAAGATCACTCCTGTTTACTCTTCCTCCGATAGTTGCCAGCACTAGGCACCATGAGTGCGTACTCACAGCATAGGCAGATGACGCAACCTTTTGTCTCCGCCAGGACGTTCGATTCGACAACCCTCTCTCCACTTACTATCTTTACGCTACTGTTTCTGGCGCTTTGCTTAATGTCACCAAAAGCGTTGGTTTGTGGTGTGGGTCGTAGATGGGCCGGACCGATACCCCCTGGGGTGCGGTCTGGTCCTCCTCGACCCAGAAGATCCTTGGAGCCCAAACCGGTCACCCATTTATCGCGGGCCTTTTGACATGGACCAGTTTGCAGTCTCGGTTACGTCGTCAAGCAGCGTTTTGGAGATTTGCGATTCCATTTACTTCTTACTGTCAGCGAGCTCACATCGTTCGTCGATACTTACTTTCCATCTGCACCAGTTCCTGGACCTCCACCGTCTTCTTGTCAACCCGCCTGACGGAACTCAGCAGCATCTTCACTTCAGTCACCTGGGCTTCAAAACATTGGTTAGCCGCTCCGACGCCATATCTCCCTGTCAAGCATGGGGGCATTAATCTCATACAATGTAGATGTTCATTGTTACTATCGTGCATACCGCATCGCTTCCTTCCTGCGTCTTGTCATTTCGCCTTCTCCTTCTCTTACACTTTCTCTTGACGTTATTCTCTCTCTTCGCGATCCATCCTTCACTTTTCTTCATTTCCTCAGGATGGACTACTACACTATTCCTCCTTCTAACTTTTCTACTATTTTATCTGAGGCTCTAGCGCTTTTCCGTTCCCTCCCTATCTCTCGCTCTCTTCCAACCACCACCCTGGATCTCCTTGCGGAACCACTCTTTTTCTCTTCCCTGGTTCACCCTCCCCCGATCAGCCTTTCTTTCTATTTTTCTGCTGGTTCCGTGCTGGCATCCTAAACGTGCAGGCCCTAATTAATCCCGATTTTTCGTGGAAACCCCTCGACTCACTCTTTTGCACCCCAAATCCTTCCCTCGAGGACACTATGCCATTCTCCGTTTCTCCCTTCAGCTTCTCCATCATCCTCTTGTTTCTGGCGACGGCCTCCTCGTCATCCTTGGCCCCAACCTTCCTCTCCCCTTCTTTCTTCCGTTTCGTGACTCTGTCGCCCTTGTCCTTTCTTTTTCTACAGCTGCCCTGTATCGTCTCCTCCGTGCGCCCTCTGAGTCTCCCCATCCCATTTCCGGGGTTTTCCTTCCTCCTCCCTGGCCGTTTGGTCTGTTTCTTCTTCCCCCTTTCTTCTCCGCTAGAGCGTAACACCCACTGGCGGTTCCGTCATCGCCGGCTCCCTGTACCCCATCTTCTCTATCGCATGTCTCTTCTCTCTTCTCCTTTCTGTCCTTTCTGTGGCGTTGACGGTGACGTCGCTCATATGTACTGCTCTTGCCCAATCTTGCTGCCACTTCATACTGTTTTTCGGTTAGCTGACATAATTTGCTCTAAGGACTTGCCGTTTCAAGCATATCCGTGGCTGTTGCTCACAAAACGTCCGCCCACCCGCCTTCTGGATGCCTGCTGCTTTCTTTTCATACTTGCCAAGCAAGTGCTGCTTTCTTTCATACTTGCCACTCATTTCATCAATCTCTCAGGAATTCTCCTGTACTTCCATCTCTTCTGTCGCCCGGTGGGCAGCTGCGGGCTAGCTTTCGGGGCCGGCTCGTGGCGCGTCTCCGGTTGGAACTCACAGCTGCAACTTCCACGCAAACAATCGGCACCTTTCAGAACACCTGGGCCTAGCGCACCGGGTGGTTTTCTATTGCTGGCTCTGACATCCTACTGGTGGCTTGATTGTGCCCTCTTTTGGATTGTCTTTGTTTTGGTTTGGCTGTTCTTTTCACCTTGCTAGTACTTTTCGTTGGTTCTTTATCTTGCACAGTTTGAATACTGGGGAGTGCTGATTTGTGTCTTAATTTCTGTGACTACAAGCTTGTGTCCAGACTTTGGTTTTCTTTTTACGTTCGGGCCTTGTATTTTGTTTGCACCGTGCTTTTTCCGTAATTGTGTTCTGCAACGTTTTTCTTATGAATTGTCCTGTTCATATCTTCTTTTCTTTGTTTTTTGTATTTCGCACGTTAGGTCCTTGCTTTTCAGTACCACAAGCTCTTGTGTCCCAATTACTGTTGTTTTCGTCAATGTGCTTCCATGCCTTTGTATCGTGTCTTCTGCTTAATCGCGATAACTGTATTGCATATATCCTTACTTTGTCACTGTGCTGTGCATGTGCCTTCGTAGCACAGCCCAGATTTTTTGCTACTGTACTGTAATTTCTTTTTGGATTTTGGATTGGAGGTTTAACGACCACCGTGAGCAACTCAATGGGCTATAAGCAGTCGCCCGTCCCTAATTTAGAGTCACTGGTTCCAGGGAAGGGAGAGAGCCAGTGCCGTAAGACAAACACAACATCCATGCCTGACCGGGATTCGAACCCGGACCCCTTACGGACGAATGATCAGAGGCCAACGCCTTAGACCACTGCGCCACCGGGGCGGCGTAATTTCTTTGCACCGTGCTTTTTGGGAATTGCTCTGTACATACCCTTTACAATCTTGTTATACGCATTTTGCACGTTTTGTTCTTGATTATTTAGAACACAAGCTCCTGTGTCCCGATCACTTTTGTTTTCGTCCAATGCGGTTCTGTATTGTTTGCACCGTGCTTTTCTGCCTTTTTTTTTTTTTTTTTTTTGATTGGAGGTTTAACGACCACCGTGAGCAACTCAATGAGCTATAAGCAGTCGGCCGTCCCTAATTTAGGGTCACTGGTTCCAGGGAAGGGAGAGAGCCAGTTTCGTAAGACAAACACAACATCCATGCCTGACCGGGATTCGAACCCGGACCCCGTACGGACGAATGATCAGAGGCCAGCGCCTTAGACCACTGCGCCACCTGGGCGGCACACGGGATTCGAACCCGGACCCCGTTCGGACGAATGATCAGAGGCCATCGCTTAGACCACTGCACCACCGGGGCGGCTTCCTGCCTTTGGTGTCGTGTCTTATGCTTTATCACGGAAACTGATTTGCATAATTATCAGTGTTGTGTTGTGTGTGTGTCTTCGTGGCACAGCCAAGTTCTCCGCTACTGTACTGTAATTTCTTTGCACCGTGCTTTCTGTGAAGTGCTCTGTACATACATTCTAATAATTTCTTATACGCATTTTGCTCGTTATGTACCTGTGTTTTTTTTTTTTTTTTTTCTTTTCGAACCACAAGCTCGTGTGTCCCAACTGCTATTGTTTTCGTCGAATGTGCTCCTCCTCTTTGTTTACACTGTGCTCTTCTGCCTTTCTATTTTGTCCGGTACACATGCATAACCCATCTTTTGTTCTAAAATGTATGCCTCGGGTGTTGACACCCGATATTGTCTTTTATCATTCGATTTTTTGTTTTGTTTTATGGGACGGTTTCCCACATCATGTATAGACCATCTCATTTTCACTCATTGTTTTGACATTTTAATGTGCTGTCGAGCGACTCATTGTAACATACCTTGTTTTAATAAAGAATTTGAACTGCTCACGGCGGTCGTTAAATCATCAATAAAAAAAAACAGCTTCTTTAACGATCCTCGTAGGCTACGGTCTAGCCCAGACATTTTGATCTCTCAGCAATATGGCGGCAGAGCCTGTGACGCCATTATCGTGACGTTTTCCGGCTTCATTTTCATCATACGATAGGAATGCTTCTCCATCAGTTTTGGTACAGATAGCGTCCTACGAAAGTTTGTAAAATGCTCTTAAAGGAATTGAGTAACGTGGATGAATAGGAGTTTGCATGAATGTTATATTTTTCTGCAAACCTGATTTCCAGCATTCGCAATTACCTACAAAAAGGTCATATATTTATTTTGATTTTGTTCTGCGATTTCAGAAAATATGCTTTATCAAGTATAAAGTGTTATTTCTAATTTTTTTATTACATCTTTGCATTAATGACATGTTTTAAAGTATTCCTAATTTTCCTTTGATATGCAGCATGACACTCTCGAGAGTTTTCCTGTATGTGCGAACAACAGAACTGCAGAAACTTCAAAATTGAAATTATTGGGTTTGCTGTCTTTTGAATAAACGGAAATTGAACATTTAACAGCATGGAGCCAGCACTGAAAAATACTTTTGGAGAAGTCGCTGAAGAATTGATTCCAAAAAAAGGATCAAATACTTCAACGCAGCACAATGTAACCGATGCCAGTGAAGATATTTGGGAGTGTGAAGTATGCTGCCAGAAATTCACAGCAGAATCCAGCTTTGAAAGACATTTGCAAATTCACACCAGTGAAAAATGTTTTCAGTGTGATGTGTGTCTCAAGGCATTCACACAGAAAGGTAGTTTTTTAAGGCATGCAGAGGCCCATGTAGGGGAACAGCCTAATGATTCTGATATATGTTCCACCCAGTTGAGTGAAGAAGGAAACTTCTCAAAGAGTAGGCTCCTTCACTCAGGTGAGAAATCTCTTCAGTGCCTGAAACATTTTGGAGAAGGCGATCTCTCAAAACGTAAGTTGTTTCATACAGATGAAAAATGCAGCCAGTGTGATGAATGCTGTCAACAATATGCACAGAAAGCTCAGGTTTCAAAGCATATGCTCCTTCACACAGGAGAGAGCTCACATAAATGTGATGTTTGCTTAAAACAATTTACTCGGAGCAGTGCTGTTTCAAATCGTATGCTTCTTCACACAGGTAAAAAGCCTCACCACTGTGATGTATGTTCCAAACAATTTAGTGACAGAAGTCATCTTTTAAGGCATATGCTCATTCACACAGGTGACAAGCCCCACCGATGCGATGTATGCTCGAGACAATTTACTGACAAAAGTCATCTTTTAAGGCACATGATCATTCACACAGGTGAAAAGCCTCACCAATGTGATGTATGCTCCAAACAGTTTGCTCAGAAAGGTAATCTTTCAAACCATATGCTCATTCACACAGGTGAAAAACCTCACCAATGTGATGTATGTTCCAAACAATTTACTCAGAAAACTTCTCTTTCAAAGCATATGCTTCTTCACACAGGTGAAAAGCCTCAACAATGTGATGTATGTTACAAACAATTTACTGAGAAAGCGAGTCTTTCAAAGCATATGGTCATTCACACAGGTGAAAAGCCTTACCAATGTGATACATGTTTCAAACAATTTGCTCGCAAACGTACTCTTTTACACCATGTGCGCATTCATACAGGTGAAAAGCCTCACCAATGTGATATATGCTTCAAACGATTTACTCGCAGAAGTTATCTTTTAAATCATATATTTCTTCACACGGGTGAAAAGCCTTACCATTGTGACGTGTGCTCCAGACAGTTTGCTCAGAAAGGTGCTCTTTCAAACCATATGCTTCTTCACACAGGTGAAAAGCCTCACCAGTGTGATATATGCTTCAAAGCATTTACTCAGAAAGGTTCTCTTTCAAACCATATGCTTATTCACACAGGGAAAAAGCCTCACCAATGTGATGTATGTTCCAAACAATTTACTAGGAAAAGTCACCTTGCAAAGCATATGCTGACTCACACAGGTGAAAAGCCTTAGTAATGTGACATATGCTTCAGTTTAATCAGATGGGCGTTCCAGGTGAGTACACTAATATGATGCTCCAAATAATGTACTGACAGAATTGTTTCTTTAGGACATCTGCTTTGTCACACAGGTGAGAAACATCACCACTGTGTTGTGTGTGCTCCAAACAGTTTACTCGGAAAAGTCATATTTCATGGCATATGCTCTTTCACATGTGTCTTACCAGTGCATTGAATGCTGCAAAGAATTTGGTTGGCAAAGCAATCTGTCGAAGCATGTGGTGATTCACATGTGTTAAGCGCATCACCAATGGCGGTTTAAGGCCACCCATCCCCGAAATATAACATGGATTTTTTAATTTCATTTCTTTAATTACATATCAATTTTAATGAAATACCAACACATGCTGTGATTTGTGCCCCCCTGTTTTTTTTCTCTCTGGTATCTGGAAGTGCCAGTAGTGATGCATATTCTAAACAATTTGTTCAGGAGAGTAATCTTTGAACACATATTTCTTTTGAAAGATGTATTACTGCAGGAGTGTTTTATGTGTCTAAAGAACGCCAGTCCAAATTTCAATTTGTGAAAACCCATCGAAATGTAGCTTTCAAATACCTTGGGGGGAAATTCAGTTACACGTTATATTTTCCATTATTAAAAATATGTATGGTAGCTAAACTAATGTTCCCTTTACCACTATCTTTCTGTTATTCATTAAATGTACCAGTTGTGAAGCAAATTAAAAATGATTGTATTTTGTAACTGGCTCATGACAATGACCATTAAGAGGAAGTGGCTTGAATTTTTTTTTTTTTTTTTTGAAAATAACTGCTCTCAATTTAATAAAAAGAAATCACTATTTAATTTTATTCATTTCCTTGAATTTAGTATTTCATAGGTTGTTTGTGGAAAATACACTCGTGGACAATGAAATTTGCTCACCAAGAAGGAAGCATTGGATTGAACTGAAATTTTATGAACGTAATGATACAGATGAATGATACACATGATGGCAAAAACAGAGCTGCAGGACAATTAATTACAGGGGTATCTGTGGAACGCAGTCCGCTCATCTTCAATAGCGCGTCGCGCCGCCTCGTGAGGCGATACATGCTGCAATATGGTCCGGCATGGAGGCGAACAGATGCCTGATGTTATCCTGTGGCAGACTGCCCCACACGTGTTGTATGTTTTGCTCTAAATCGTGGATAGTGCAGCACGGCGGCAGCTGGTGTTTCAACTGGACCCACACATGCTCCATAGGGAACATGTCCATGGAGCGGGCAGGCCATGGAAGTGTCTGGACGTGATGTAGGCAGTCGTGTGTGGGCGGGCATTATCCTGCTTGTTTAGCACACCTTGAAACCCTGCCAGGAAATGGGAGCACATGAGGCCGTAGGATATTATCCACATGCCACTGGTCCATCAATGATCCACTACTAGAGCTGATCGGTTATCGTAGGCTATGGCTCCCCAGACCATAATGCCTGCAGTGGGGGAAGTGTGGCGCTCGATAGCGAGGTTGGGATTGTGCCAATTACCCGGGGACTTCCACACCCGGATATGATGACCATCTCTCCCCTAAACGAAGCGGCACTCGTCCTTAAACGCCAGTCTATGGCTGTACACGGAGCCGGCAATGTTCCAGTGTTAATGGCAGCACGTGTAAGGGGCACTGAGATCACAGATTCGCTTCCGCAAAGAGTCAGGAAATGGTTCGTGGGCACAGAGGAGCCACTACATCTGCCTGTATAGTGGACCAGGTCTCCATGGGATCCGTTTGCACCTGGCGCACGATCCGGTGGTCCTCCTGGTCCGTTCAAGGCCACCCCACTGTGTGGCAGTGCTGTAACGTGTCCACTGCTTCCCACTGTGTTGGGAACAGTGGACACGTAATGGCACTTGGCGGGATATACGGTGCGCCGACCACCCTGCGTTTTTCAGCCGGATGATCAGGCCTCGAAGTTTATGAGTTGTGTAAATCGATGTCTTTGGCATCTACTCGGCATTCTTGTCACTCTGTACTCTTGCTTGCATCGGCCGGTGCTTTTCGCTTTCATGGGGCATCGACTGCACGCCAGTTTATAGGGCTGCCGGTTTGTGCTTGCAGCCCCAGCACAGGGTGTGCGGTCATGCACAATCGCACCAAACACGGATCATTTGCATACCAGCGTACATACATACATACATATCACTAAGCTATTCTCTGAGATTCAGAGGTTGGCTCCAAAAAGAAATACAAATTTCCAGATAATTTTACTTATTGTTGTCGTATCAAACTTCTCCATTTACAGCGATCTTGACATACAACTCGTGCTTCACTGATATCCATTACACGCTGTACACAAGATCTTTTATACTTCATACTCATAATCTGTTTCTCATGCAGACACTCCTGAATCTGTACCTCCCATGACTTCCTTGGCCTTCCTCTGCCTTTCCTTCCTGCCACTTGGGCTAAAAGATTTTCTTAGTAAGCATCTCATCACTCATTCTTTCAACATGGCCAAACCACCGAAGCATATTGGTCTCCACCTTGCTAACAACATTTTGCTTCACATCACCCAACTGCAACACATCTTCATTCCTCACACAATCAAACCATGTCTTGCCACACCCCCACACCCCCCGTAAGTAACGCATTTCTCCAGCACACAAACGACTCCTATGTTTCTTCTGCAGTACCCAGGTTTCACTGCCATACATCAGAGTAGGAACAATTACACTTTCATACACAGCCATGCGGGACTCTCTAGAGAACCCATCATTCCTGTGAAAACCTCCCAGAGCAGCTATGACTTTCAAAGAAGAATTCACTCGCCTACTGATTTCACCATCCAATTTGTTCTCTCTGTCAAACATGCTTCCTAAATACACAAACTCACTCACCTGGTCAATCACAGTGCCATTTAGACTTACATTACTGCTACCAGTTCCTCTCTCAAACACCATAACTTTAGCTATTTACAAAGTTTTGTGGTTGTAGCATGCTTTCTTTTAAGTGTGCAAATTTTATTGTCCGCGAGTGTAAGTTGTGCTTTTTGGAAATTGGTTTTATTACCCATGGTGAGGATAGTGTAAGTTGAGCGATTCTTTGGCTTCCCGAACCCCCATTTTTACCAGTAACTCAGACGGTCAATGTATTTTTTTTAATTTTCTTGTTAAATGTTATGGAAGTTGTGCAATAGAAGTAAACTATTGCCCATTCAAACTCCTGATGGGCCATCGCATTACTCTGATTATATTATTCTTGAATATGCGTAGGGGAGGTACAGTCCAACTGGGACTGTGTAGGTTTTTGCCAACTGCTTCGGAACTCGTACCTTCAGTTCCGTACCAAACGGGCAGAATGTAGGTGGAAGTCATGGCTGTGGTGGCAATAAAGGTCATGTTGTTCCCATAGAATTTTTAACTCTCAGAAAGATATTATTGCCTTGTAATGTGTGCATGACTGCCCCTTCATTTTTGTATGGAAACAACTAACATCCTCTATGTAATTTGAGGAAGAAATGAGAATTATAATTTGCCAAGCCTACTAAAACTGCCAAAGCATATTACAGCAAATTAGGTAAATGCAGAAATGAGCCACAAATAAGACGATAAGAAACTGTAGCAGAATCGAGTGCAAAGGTTTCAATTCCAATTTTAATGAACATGTAAATGGTGATTTTTACACACTTTTTTGAGGACAACCACCCATCTGCCCCACCCTAGTTACACCTCTGAAGATGGCATTTAATACTACTGTCTTGGTAGCTGTTTAAACAAAACAAAAAATGTACAAATGGGTGCTGACTGTGGTGATGCACCCTTTAAATTATTTGAGGGGGGGCTTGGCATCTTTCAAACTTTTGTTGTAGCATTGAAACCATATCCTCAATAAGTGAATAAATCTTAAGCAATATGGAAGATGCAGTCACTTGTTTGTAAGTTATTGGTGTTTTTGTGATTCAAGTTTATTTCAGTTATAAATAATGATTCCAATTCTGAAACTTTTAATTTGTTGTAAATTATCTGAGTTTTATAATTGGGTGATTTAATTCAAAATGTTAAAGTGAATTTAACTTTTCCCCCAAGACTTTGAATTTTAACTTATCTGATCATAGAAAACTGGTTTAAAAATGTTAAAATTGTTAGCAGTCGCTTTACTTTTAGTGGGGCAAGCCTGGTTACAGGCCCTATGTGAGGTCTGCATGTGTACAAGGCAATGCTTTGTGGTCAACCTGTCAACTCTCTACCCTTGTGCAAATTAGTCTCCACAGTACATTCCTCAGCCTTTATGGGCCAATACGTACTCAGAATACTGACAGCTGAGGGAAAATCTCATTGAAATGTTACAGTAATCTGTTCAGTGACATTAGCGATTTGACACAAGATGTATATAGGTTTTGGGACCCCATTTTGTGAAGAAAGTATTATGTGTGATTAGCATTCCTACCACAGGTGGTTTTACTGGAAAGCCCACAAATCCACACGTGGATATTACTGGAGCTCCCCTTTTCCCTCTAGTATTTTTTTTTTATTTGTTTTTTTCATTTCTCTCCTAAAAAATAACAACACATAGTTAAGGTAAACATGATACCAGCCAATTTCGAAATTGTGCTATTAACAAGCATTAATTTACAAACTTCAATTCTGGGGCTTATTGAAAATCACACACACACACGTTTTGATAGTAACTGTACTTTGTGTCATACTACAACTGATCTTGGAGACTGGAATATTATTTTTGTGCCCATCTGCTTAGAATGTAATGAACATTTTGCTCTTTAATAATACTTTCTGCCACACTACAGCTGATCTCAGAGATTGGATGTTATTTGTGGCCTGCCCATCTGCTTATAAGTTGATGACCACTTTGCTTTTTAATTTAATTTTTGATATGATCCACCCATATTTCCCTCAAATATTTCTTCCTCATTCAGTCCAGTTTAAGGCAATCTTACGCCATTACCATGTGAGTAAAATGCTATTGAAAACGCTGATTTTTCCAGAGGCGCGAATTGCACTTATCTATATCCCAGATGTTTAGATGAACTGTCAGTGGGATGGAATCTGATTATATGTGACAGCAGATCCCACAACACGTATAACGTGAATGTTAATCAACACCTTCGCCTAATATGACGTCATGGTGTTCGGTGGGCCTCTGACATCTAGGAGACGTCATTCGATTTTGGAAGCTATTCGTCACGATTTTTTCGTACACATACTTTTTTCCACTTATGATGTTATTTGTCTGTGTAAATCATATGCTTTTCCCAAAGGAATGGAGAATGATACACGGAGAAATTGGATCGATAACTACTGGTCTGGTCGGGGGCCAAACCTGACTGACATCTGTTACGTGTGGAAATGTAGATTAGATTGTCTGACACATATGTCTTGTCTGCGTGTTATCATACCGCAAGGTCATGTTAGGCACTATATAGTGCAAAAGTATCATATGCAGCAAAACTATTTTTTTTTTCAAAGTATCATATGCAGCAAAACTATTAGTCTAATTTACTATTTTTATTTTTTCATTCTAATTACGAAAAATGCAATTCATGAGGCAACCTTATGGGTTGTCTTATGTTGTAAACGTGCTTTTGATTAAAATATACTTAATATCTAAGGTATTTTACCTGATATTTCAAAGTATTTCGCACGTTTGCTCTGTGAGGCACATGCTCCTGGCCCGAGAGGTCCCTTACGTTACGGACCTTTGGTTAGTTATGAAAAAAAAAACATTTTTTTTGCAGAAATAAAACAGTTAGGTTATATATTTTCAGTTCCACATTCATTCATTCGCACAATCAAACGTTTAAAATTTACTAGTAATTAAAAGATTTTAGTAGAAAGAGTTATATTCATCGGGTCAGGAGACGTCTCACAAGGGGTTCGTTGTTACGGCGAGCGCTTTCAGCGGTGCTTAACCGCCATCATCTGGCCACTACTTGTACACGAGGGTTCCTCGCGCGCGCGTGTGTGTAGTTTTGGAGTTGCATGTCGGGAATCGATGGGAAGGTTTGCTGCCTGTATGTGTTAGGTGATTTGTTTCCAATGTGTCGCCATCTATTGGATGAGTTGGTAGGTATCAGTCGTAAGTATAATTATATTGTGTGTCTGTGTATGTGTTAGGTGATTTGTCTCCATTTTTTCATTCTAAACTATAAGCATATGTCAAAATAACATAACTATCTTATATAAACACATTGCTTTAAAAGGAGTACAAATTACTTTATTTTCCACCTTTGTACATTGAGGGCGAATTGAAATAGTACTCTTTGGTCCGACAAATTGACATTTAATCGTAGGGCAAAGGGTTAAACTAAAGCTCTACACTTAACCTCATGTCAAAGGGCAGAACTGTGCTTCAGTGACAATCCTTATAAAAGTTCCTACTTTTCTTCCATAACAAAGGCTTTCTTTCCATCTTGTAAATTCCGCTATTTCTTCTTTAGCAAGGTATGACGACACCCTAAATAAAAATTTCTGTCTGGGCAGCTAAAATAGTTTTTTAGTTATAGCGTCAATATACAACATAGTGAGAGAGGGAGAGAAACTGTCTGTCGCACACAGACACTGTAAAAATATTCAAATCATTTTCCAGGGATCACAAAATGGATATTTGTGTTGAAATATCCAAGTCGATTTTTTTATTATTTCAATATCTTTTCATAGGAAGGAAAAATGGTATGGGAGTACGCTATGCCGCAAAAGAATTTTCTTTTTTTTTCACCAAAAATGTCTGCCAAAGTGAGGCTTTTCTGTAATGCCAAGGTAACTTTAAATCTGCCACTGATTCTTACACTATGTCAACTGCAGTGTAGACACATGTCAACATCTGGCGAGACATCGAATGAGATAAAATTATCCCCGGAAACAAAATTCCCAGGCTGCCTCAGTGAGGCATGGAAGTTGCGTTTGTCTTACGCCATTGCTTCTTTCCCTTCCCTGGAACCAGTAACGCTAAATTAGGGACAGGCGACTGCTTATATCCTGTAGAGTTGCTATGGTGGTCGTTAAACCATCAGTAAAAAACTTCCCAGCACAATACTTTAATAAATTGCGTTTAAATTTTCCCATTATATTTGTTCAGTTAATCTGCCACAAGATATTTATAAGGTTCATAGTCCATTTATTATTTCCCAGCCATTGAGAAGAATGGAATTGACCGGTTTTAAAGGAGTTTCGCATTTCAATAGAGCAACGTGCAATTCTCATACATACACAAAGATCCTCAGCTAACAACATGTTTCTCTGTGAAAATGACAACCTCCCATAATACTGGGCGATTCCATTTTTCTCAGCTGCCAGGAAATAATAAACGAACCATATACTTTGTAAGATGTGCACTGCTTTGCAGTGAACAGCAATAAGTATCAAGTTTTTTTACAGGTACAATATTTTATATTTCTTGTGAAGTACTATATAAGTACTGATATTTCAACATTGGAAATAATATCTGCCTTTTGAATTTTGGCAACCCTTGAAATGTTTTGAAGACTGTGTCTATGAACGAATGTTTCTCATCCAGTAATCTGTTTTCTCCAAAGGTTCTCGTGACTTTCAAATTCTGGTAGCAAGAGAACAAAAATTTAGGATGTTTTGCAATCTATTAAATCGCCAAAAGAATGTTTGAGCTTCCTGAAACAGTCTCTTAATGAAATGATTTTAAAGTACACAAGAACCCGTTTATGACGAGGAGCTCTGGACTGACGAAACGCTCATTAATTCTGGGCTCTCACCTTTCTGCCTGAAACTTCCTGACATGTACAAATATGCATATGTGATATTTTTTTTTTATGTTTTCACATTTTCATAGTGTAGTGTTGCACCTTAGCAATTTTGCGTGTCTGTTAATTTTTTTATTGTAACTTCTTAGTGGAGACTTAACTGCATTTTTTTTTTGTTGTTGCTTTCTGTGTAATTAGTGGTACCCCTGCGGGATTTTTTGTATTTTCTTTTTGTACTCATCAGTCGTCAGTTTGTTTTAGTGAATTCTTGTTAATTTTTTTTCAATACTAATAATGGATGCATTATTGTCTCCCCTTGTAAATACGTTCAATTTTGAGGTGAGGTCAGCGATGCTTATGAACCCTGTTGAGCATAGTTGAATACTAATATATTACAGGGGTGCTTATTTTCCGGAATTTTTCAGCGGCTTTTTTTTTTTTTTTTTTTATGGAAATTTGCGGTTTTTTGTTTTTTACGGAAATTTTCGGCGTTGTACTCCTGGAATTTTCCAGGTTTTTTTTTTTTTTAGAAATTTTATTTTGTAGCACTGGCAAGGCCTGTCACTGTCCTTTCCCTGTTTTCCCTTGGTTGGTGGCCAAAGCAAAACTCAATTCCACTGGGAGCCCAATTTAGCTAGGAGAGATCCTCTCCCACCCCCACCTGATGTTATATTTGTCTTCTAAAAGTGTGTTAACAGTTAAATTAAAGATTCAGACAGATATTTGTATTTGTGGTTTGGTGCTGGGTTTGCCCAGAGCTACTCCAAACAGAAATTTCTGACCCCTTTCTTTTCCTGGCAGTGCCCCTTTGCTCCTGCCCCACCCCAGGGCTTAGTGGCCCACCCACTCTGCCTGCTGCTTTTGACCTTCAGGACTTCTCATCTCATCATTACAGAGATCTAGGGAGTATCTTCCTGCTGACTTTTGTTCCCCCTCCCCCTTCCCTTTGGGATGGCTGCTGGTTGCTGCTCAGAAAATCTTTTTGTCATTGGTTTCAATGCACTCTTTGACCTTCTGGCTTTCTTAAAATGCAGAGAAATCTGAGTCCAGGATGTGGGTGACTGTCCCCTCTTCATCCCTGCTTCAGTAGTATGGTAACTTGAGTTTACTGCACTCCTAAGTATTTCAACTTGTTCCTGCTCCATTGGACTGCTGCTGCACTGGGGACCGACCACTGCTTATCCTTGCTGCTGCTGCTGCTCCTCCTGGTGAAGTGCTATTCTACAGAATAGTTTCTGTTCTTGACTTCGCATGTAAATTATGATAATGAAGTTTTTGAAAGATTCTGATGCTGAGCTCATAAAAGTTTTGGAAAAAGATATCCACAATAAATATCGCTGGGATTGGCTTCAGAAGCAAGATGCCAACACTGACGCCATTGGGATATGGTGTCGAAAAACTGATTCTCCTGGGGAATGTTTCTTCATTTGGTGCAACAAAAGTATTCGATATGAAAAGGATGGTGTAAAAGCATTGGTAAGCCATTCAAATTCTTCACAACACAGATCTTCAAAAACATCTGTAAAGAGTTCAATGAACTTGTATTCTTATACGTCTGCAGAAAACCCTGCTGGTGACGAAAAGCCACTAGATCTAAGTACCCGTACAGTTAGATCAGAGGCAATTTTATGTTCATTCATAGTGGAACACTCTCTTCCCTATACACTTGGGCCTCAACTTAAAAACTGGCCCAGACATTGTCAAAGGACCCAAAGGCATTACAGGCATTAAGTATGAATAGGTCAACTGTTACATACAAAATGAGAGATAGCCTTTCTTGTACAATAAAAAACCAAATTGTCGATACCCTCAGACAGACTCCCTTCTCATTAAATATTGATGAGAGCAAAAGTCGGGCGAATTGTAGTGTCTTAACTGTTCTTGCACAATATTTGTGCCCTGAGCAACAAGAAGTCGTAATACAACATTTATCGTCGATTCAACTTCATGTTTGTACTGCAGCCAATATTTACTCAAAAATAGTAAATTTAATAGAAGGGAATGGTATTCCTTGGAGCAACCTAATTTGTCTCCCGATGGACTCGTGCAACACCACGAGGGGTAAAAAAAATTGGTGTAGAAACAGTTTGTAACAACAAAGCTCCACATCTACTTCATATTGATGGTGATAGCTGCCCTACTGTTAACAACAGTGTAAAAAGATTCACCGCACCTTTTAAAATGCACATTGAATAATTGTGTAACAACATTCACTTTGACTTGCTAAGTGTTGACAAAAGAGAACTATTTTTGCAAAATCTGTACGATTTTGGGAATTAAAAGCTCTCCCCACTTTCACGACCAAATCATAGATGGCTGTGTGTGCTTCCAGCAGTTGAATGCATGATTTTGTTGTGGGATGCTTTGCTAATCTTCTATTATTCTTGGATTAAAGATTCAGACAGATATTTGTATAAGTCTGATTTGGATAAAGTGTATGAGGAAAGAAAAAGTAGTAATTCTTGTGTGTCCAAACTTGTGAAAATCCAAGATTCTTTGAAATCAAAAAGTTTAACAGGAATAGGAAAAGAAAGGAAGAATAAAATTATTGAAAGCCTTTTTGTGGTGCAAAAGAAAACATTACTTGAAATCCATCTGTACAAAGCTGTTCTGCCTATATTCAATGAATACATAAAGCTGTTTCAGACCAAAAAACGTATGTTGCATAGATTGCATGTTGAACTTTTTGTGTTGATGAAGAAAATTTTATCATTTTTCATTAAACATGAAATAATCTCAAAGTGCAAAACTCACAAGGATCTTTTGAAAATAGATTTGAAGAGTGGCAATAATCACCTGCCACACACATTTATTTATGTTGGAGAAGCCAAAAAACTTATTGCTGCAAGTACATCAAATTATTATATGGTATCTTCATTTAAGAAAGAGCTAAAGGAATGTTATCTGGCATGCTCCTTATACATGATCCAAAAACTTCCTGTGGGAAATTCTACTCTGATTAGTTTTTCAGGGTTAGACTCCTCTCTTAGGGGCCAAACTACTACCTATATAGCTCTTTCAAAATTGACTGATGCATGTAGCACAGTGCTATCTGCTAACGAAATGCTTGTTATCGATGAAGAAATTAGATCATATCAAATCGATACAGCAATTAGTGATATCTTTCATTACTCAGCCAGTGAGAAATGTGATAAAAATAAAATTCCCAAAGGCATTGATGAATACTGGGCTGCAGTGTCAAAAATGTGCTCACATGATGGATTACAAAAGTACTCCACATTTGGTAAACTTGTAAAAGCCCTCATCTGATGCTTTCATGGGCCAATTGTGGAAAGCTCATTTAATTTTATGGATAATACCATCACCAGGGTTGGCAAGGTAATTTACTCGTTACGTAAATTACGCGTAATATACAGGTAATTTACTTGGCATAGAAAACCAGTTTTTTTACGCAGACGTAAAAACTAATTTTCTTTCATGTGTGTGTATAAATAATATATTATAAAAAACATTTTCATTATATTACATTTTTAACTTAAAATTTCTTGTACATTTCACTACGAAATCATTATTCTCTTAAGATTGTTCATACAGCTCAGCCACCTATCAACAGATTTCTTTTTAGAAATTATAATGTATCTGTTCTTTCTTGTATATTAAAAATCGTGAAAATAATCTACCTCTTGCACTAGCATCGATAAAAATCACAATGTATATTGAATAGAATTCAAGATTATGAAGAGGTCGAGCGCCGCAATTCATAGTGGGAAGAGTCTTCAGTTAGAATGTTGAGCCTCCTTCAACAATTAGTGAGGAGGAGAAAGAACGGTGTTTATTAAGAACGCTCTGAGCTTTGAACTGAAGCCAACACTAAAACCTCCCGCATTTAAATAACAGAAGAAATGTGTAGTTCGCATAGTTATAGTTTTACCGCCGAGTGAACGAGAAGTTGCCGACGTTGTTGAACTTCTGCGTCTGCCTAGCAGTGAATCACTGTAGAGACAGGAACCGCCAGCCGGCAGCACGCGCATGGGTATCAAAGGCGAGCCGCGAGGCAACATCTCATTTCGATTGTTCCTATCGTCTCGTTTCCCTTTAAACTACACCGCGGCGTGGCTTCTGACTTCCTTTGCCGAACATAATATCTTAAAGTGGGCCCCACACTAATTATATCATAAAGAAAAGGATTTCCCCGTGTGAATCAGAATATGAAGGCTAGGGAAAAAAATATATAACGTGACACTGATGTGTATGTGGTATCCTGGTGGTATGTCAAGTGGAAGTGGCAGTTTTCGCTGTTCCTACAAGATCATATAAAAATACCGAAGGGTACGTTTATTTTTGAAGGATCTCCGTTTCATGTGGTATTTGTACATAGCAAGTTAATTAACAGCACAAAGCCATGTTTTTGTTTTATTTCTTTTTACGTATTTTACGCGTAATTTACGTGTCACGTAGAAAACCTTTTTTTACACGTAATTGCACAAACCTGACCATCACACAGCACAGAACTAGTTTACATGCAAAAGGCTTGGACAGTTATCATACCATCAAATATAACCTCTTAGCAAAGAAATGTTCATCGTTTGAAATGTTTGGTGTTGAAAATCCGATCACCACTGCAGTTGACAAACCTTTGTTACAGAACATGTTGCAAAGCTGGAAAATTCAGGCATGAAGTAATTGGAGATCATTTTTCTGGAATAAATATATCATCAGCAACTAGCTCTGCAAGTACAAAGATTGTAGTGAGCCCTAAAATTCCAACACAAAATCTGCCAACACCCAAAGCAGGACTCTGGGTGCAGTAAACGTAAATCTCACACAAAGGATTTGCAGCAAAATGAAAACAAAATAACCAAATTTTTTTCTAAAGCATTATGAAGTTTTGCCTCCATCAGCAGCATTGATGTGTTAAACAGAGATGAATGCAGTTCTGCATTCATTAAAACATTATATTCGACTGCAACTACTAGTTTATTCCATAGTTTTACTTACAAATGACTTATTACGTAAATATACAAATCATTTAAAGTATAAACTAAACAAACTTTGTCATAATGCATTTCAGTCTTTTCTGACACAGGCAGGCAAGACATCAATTATGTAAGTTGCCTTTTTTTTTTTCCTCAGTATTTTACTCTTTTATAAGTGTTATTTATAGCTTTGACGGGCCAAACACTGGAAATTTGCAATTAGTAAAATTTTATAAACGCCACTGTTCTTTAAAAAAATATCAGAACTTGGGAAATAAATTACGAATGTAACACATGCACTGGCGGAAAGTGAAAAAAGAACACCAAGAAAGAGACGTCTGATACCAACGAAATTTATACAGCATACTAACAGAATACAGAGGATAACGTGATCAAAACATTATGATAATGTACAGCTGTATTTGCTGGTAAACTGAAAAATAACATTTCCATGTAACATGGTTAGTACGAGGTTGAACCGCCATGAACTGCGTCACACTGTGCAATTCTGGCATGCAGTCGTACAGATGTTGGATGTAAGTTTGGGGTATTGACTTCCAAGCATCCTCAACCTGGACGCGTAAATCGGGGATGGTAGTGGCTACCGGATAAATCGTTGTCCCATGAAATTCCACGTGTGCTCAATGGGGGACAAATACGGTGAACGTGCAGGCCATGGAAGTTGTCTCACACCCTGAAGTGCATGTTGCGTTGCACGTGCCGTGTGTGGGCGTGCGTTATCTTGTTGGAAAACACGATGGACCGACCTTACAAATGGCACAACAACGGGCTGAATGATGTTGTTGATGTAGGAGGTGCTGTTAAATGTACCCGGTACAAACACTAGTTGTGTACGGAAGTGATAGCTGATGGCTCCCCACACCAGGAGACCAGGTGTAGGCTCTGTGTGTCGCTGGCGGATGCAAGAAGGGTGGAGACGCTTCCCTGTGCGTCTGCGAACACGCATACAGCCATCGGAGGCGCCCAGGCAGAATCTGCTTTCATCACTGAACACGACAGATCGCCATTGCATTCTCCAGTGCAGACGTTGGCGACACCACTGCAGCCGTTCCTGACGGCGGGCTGCAGTCAGAGGTACACATGCCAGAGGCACACATGCACATAGTCCTGCATCCAGTAGACGGTTGCGGATTGTTCGCGCAGTCACCTCCGGTGCAACGGCAGCTCGGATTTGCGTCGCAGTGGATGTTCTGCTTGACAACGCCGCTCTTCTTATTCGTCGATCGGTTCGCTCATCAGTCCGTCTGTGACTCCCGGTTCCACGTCTTCTCGTGTGGAAATGTTCCTTTAACCATGTACGCCACCATCGTACCACCACCGATACTTCCTGTCTAATTCGCTCCGCAATACGACCACCCGGCCTTGCGGAGTCCGACTAGACGACCTCGCTCAAAGTCCGATAACTGCTGAAATCGTACATGTCTCCCATGTCCAGGCATTGCAGCTTCTTCAGGGTCTTCGCACGTGTCCGTACGCTGACGACTGAATACATTCACTTCGCCGTACTCCTTAAATACCACTGATGATAATTTGCATATTAGCGTGCTGTGGCATAAGCGCTCACCGGTTGGTCCCGAAATTAACATCACACCTACGTAAACTTAGCCCCATTAACATATGTAAATTTCATGATCGTCCGCCAATTCCTTCTTGGTGTTCTTTTTCCACTTTCCGCCAGAGTATATTCCGATTTTTTTTGTGTGTGAGTATTTATCTACGTTAATTTCAGGAAATTTGGGTTTGGTTTCAGGAAATTTGATTTCACAGAATAAGCACCCCTGATATTACTTGGTATTATTTTGGATGTACTTTATCTAAGTTTTGTTGCAGTTATGCACATTGCAACTCATAGAATGTTGTTTTTTTCCATTCTGTGTTTGTTGTGCTTTTCAATGCATCTGTCCTGTTCTGATTGTTAATTTGCATCAGAGTTTGAATATTATCTTTCTCGTGTATTTTCATTTTTAGTGGTATTGCATTTTTGTGTGTTCGTTTCCTGTTGTCTAGAAAAAGTAAATTACAGTATGTGTTGTGTTAAATCACGTCTTTTTTGCCTGTAAATGTTGGTCTCCCAGCAGGTGTTGCATTTTGTTGTTATGATACTAATGTAGCACTGTGCCTGCTTGTTTTTTTGTTTTTTTTTTTACAAATCTTAATCCTTGTTGATGGTAGTACGTGTGATGTGAACATGTCTCGCTATTGAATCATAGTGCCTCGTGGTGTGTTTCATAATGTAGGAAAATTAGTCTGTTTAGTTTTTCTGATCTGTGGTATCACGAGCTGTCCCATTTCCTACTGTATTAGTATAATTGAGTTGCTCAAGGTGAGTAGCCCATTGAGTTGCTCAAGGTGTTCATTAAACCTCCAATAAAAAAAAACGTTTTGCCAACCTATCAAAGATTCATCTGATGACAAAGTGATATTTTTGTGACATTTCAGCATGTGGCCATTTAAGTGAATTAAGTGCTTCACAGAAGTCTGATTTAAATCTTCCAACCAAAGAGAGACATGTTCTCCATAGAGACTCATTTTGCTCTTAAATTCACTGACAGTCGAAACATTTTGAAACACGTGCATTGTTCTGTAAAGTTTTAGTTACCAAAAGTAATAGAGGCTACCATTTTTACTGTAATATATATATTGGTGGTTATGTAGCCTGTAAGGTGAGCCGTGGATGGCTTAGTGGTTAGCAGTTCAGATTATCGATGCAAGGTCCTCAGGTTCGAACCTGGGCTGATCTTTCAGAGATGGTGTGATTTACTAACAATCGCTGAATATCCGCCGTGCATCGGACGAGCACGTTAAGTGACTGCCCCCAGGCTGGACCCCCTGGTTAAATGGGTATCCTTTCCTATGCCCCCTCCTGAAATTCTCTCACCCCTCTATGTGCAATATCGTACTTGTACGGTGGCGCCATCTACTGTACTCTAATCGCACTGCAAGCTGTTCTGTCAAAGTCGCTAGGCTTGCTCTCATTCCTTCCGTTTCTGTGTCCTGTGCCCAAAAGGCGATCTCGCTGTAGGTGGCTGGGATCTAACTCTACCGACTGTGGACGGAAGTCCTACAAAAAAAAAAAAAAAAAAATAAAAAAAAATAGCCTGTAAGGTAAGACAAAACATAAAATGTTCTCAGTGCAAATTTAGCAATATACAACATCAAAGTTCAAATCAAGAGGATTTTCAGTACACACAGCTTACTGTCAGAGGTGGACTAAAATGGCCCCAAGAATTCTCAGTAAAATGTAACACAGTCCTTTAGAATTTTTCTGCAATTGGTAAGCAAAAACTTGGAAGCAGATTTTCAGGTAAGGAAGTTAGAAGCAATTGGTTGCTCATTTATATTTAAAAAAAATAAGATTTTGTTGTACTCCCAAGGCAAAAGTGCCGCCCCGGTGGCGTAGTGGTCTAAGCGATGGCCTCTGATCATTCGTCCGAACGGGGTCCGGGTTCGAATCCCGGTGAGGCAGGGATGTTGTGTTTGTCTTACGGCACTGGCTCTCTCTCCCTTCCCTGGAACCAGTGACCCTAAATTAGGGACGGGCGACTAGCCCATTGAGTTGCTCACCCTGGTCGTTAAACCTTCAATCGAAAAAAAAAAAAAAAAAGGCAAAAGTGCAGTTATAGAACTCTGACTGCTTTTCTTTGTAAAATGCTTTTCTTTGTAAAATGCTTTTCTTTTGTAACTACCTAATATTTCTTGAATAACTACAATAAGGTAATGAATGAGAGTTAGAAGCCAACGAGAAGCAAAAGGAAACTATCAACCTTGAATTCTTTGTAGACTGCCTGAATACACTGCCGGAAAGTGAAAAACGAACACCATTAAAAATTGCAGCTGCATCGATGAGGTTATAGCAACAACTTGCTAAGAAAGGAAGGTGATCGCATGTGTAAAGTGATTCAATGCTTATTTTAACCTTTAATGCGTATTACAGTGTACAGAAGGCACATTTTAATAAGGTGTTGCACAGTGGCGGCGGAACCGCCCGGGCCCGGTCAATCATTTTAGCCAAGATTTTTTTTTTTTTTTTTTTTTTTTTGAATTTGGCAAATGTGCGATTTTTTGTTGTGATGTGCTTTAGAAAGTTTCTCTAGGTAAGGGGCCGTCCATAAAGTACGACCGAGATTACAGGGGGAGGGGGTTCCTGACAACCGGACCAAATGTGACATGGGGGAGGGATGGGGGGGGGGTTGGTGTAACTTGGGCGACTAGTGGCAAAAATATAGAGGATGGTATGTCTTCGTTTTGTTTTCTCTTCTTTTAATAGTTAAAAAAAGGTATGAAATATTTCAGATTTCTGATTATATTTACCTAAATATGAAAATTAATATTAAGTTCTCGTATTTGTACTACCAAATCTATCGTGTTTTGTGGATGCTATGATCGAGAGTGTTGCAATCTTGAATGCGTGCGTTCATTCGTTGATCTTTATTTTAGAATGATAAAGTTCGGGTGGCATTTGGGAATAAATTAATGCGTAAATAATAAATATTTTCTGGAGGAAAAGTGTAAATATATGAAAGATTTCTTTAAATAATATGTTTTCTTTCTGTTTCTCAATGGATAAAAGCAATTGTCAAAATTAAAGGAGGTAGCAGGAATTAGGACGTACTTTCTAGGGAGGGGGTGTCAACAATCGGACAAAATGTGACATGGGGAGTCTAAAATAGTGGATGTCGCTGTGCGATCAGTCACTGCCATGCTGTAGGTGTCTGTCATCCCGTGCAGTCGAGCGATTTTGCGGTCCATTTCCCGGATTTCTGTGCGTCCGAGCCTCATCTGTCCACTAACGCCACGTTCGCATCACTGTACTGGCGGTTCGTCTCGTACCAGTGGCAAAATCCAGCTTCTCTCATCCCAACAATCCTTCCGAGCTCAAAGTCCGTCAGGTGTTCATTACGCGACCTTCGGCGACAGGGCATAATGAGACACAAGAAACACCCTTTGTCGGCTCTTCACTGATTGCAACATCTGGGTTCAGCCAGCTCTTTATACCTGAGATCAGACAGTTCAGAGAGTACTGCTGCAAAATCGCATGCACATTTTCACTGACATTTTATTCGTTTGCATGTCCCAACCTGTTGTACATACGTTGTAAGTTTCAAAGCTCCTTAGGTTTGTTGTTTTTCTTCTGTTTGTTCCGGGAAACTGGAAGGGAGGGGAATGCACTACGATTCGAAACTTCGGGCCCGGTCAACGAACCACACTTTCCGCCGCTTCTGATGTTGCACCTCCTCCAGTTGCAATACAAGCTTCCAATCTGGCATGCAATCGGTCGTACAAACGCTGGAGGGGGGATAGCATTCCGTGCGCTTTCAACTTGAACGTACAGTTCAGAGATGGTCGCTGCCTGCCGGGGTCCGCGGAAGAGTCTGTCCGATCAAGTCCCAGACATGCTCGATTTGGTACTCCGGAGAGCGTGCTGGCCAAGGGAGTTGGTGCACATCCAGAAGACCATGTTCAGTTGCTCGGACGGAGTGCGGCGGGCGTTATCCTGCGGGAATACCGCATCGCGGATCGATGCGATATTCCCGCAGGATAACGTTCTGCCTCAAAATGGCAGAACGATTGGCTACACGATGTCGCTGACGTACGTACTGCTCAAGGTCTTTAGATATATCTCATGGTATAAGGTTGGGCTCGCTACGATGTCAGCCTCTCATTGGCTGCTGAAATGACGTCGGCGTGGACGCATGGCAGCTTTGAGTGTCTTGTGGCGTGGGGTTACGGCATACGAAACGATCGTGATAATCACACTTATTATGATAATAACGAAATAAAACTGCGAAAAACTGCTCACACATAAATAAATCTCATAAATTCAAAGCATTTATCTTCCTTGAAGCGCAACATTTCCAAATTTATTTGCATATATGTGAACTCACATTTTATTACTTACTGAATAACGAAATTGGTAGCCAAGCCACTACAAATAAAACAGCTACAAGTATTAAGGTTAAACACTGATACTTAAATTAGTTCTGAAACTTACTTCATCAAAAAATGCCAACAAAGGCGGCAATACGCATCGCAGCTATGTCAATCACTTCCGTACTAGGAACAACACGAAAACGATTCTCTCTCTCTTCGTACATTCACTCTTGAAAGATTTTTCAACATTCCTTCATGGTGTGTATGTATATAACACATAAGCAGGCTAAAAACAAATTTAAGCGCAAGAAAACCAAGATACAAAAAGAGAGTTAAGTGTTATTACATGCCTTTTTTTTTTTTCAAAATTATTTTTTTCCCGTAGTGTTTATTAAGCTTATTTTGCTCAAAGTTTAAGAATGTGGTTTTCACTTTAAACCTTTTCCCTTTTCTACCAGCATATGTGCTAGCTGGTTGTTTTAGTAGTTTACAGGTTTAGTAGAATTTAATGTTCAAAGATTTTATTAACTTACAAAATTTATATTTGGTGCACTTAAGCAGATGTAATGTAGCAGAAACCCACTTTCAGGTCTTTGTAGAAATGAGAGAGGGATCATTTCTGTTTGACCCTGAAGAAGGACTAAGTGATTATTCTCAACATGTTCTACATTACATGTCTCCTTTTATAATCTCACTTTTAGAGTTTACAGTTTTTTAGTTTTAGCCCTCATCAAGGGGAGAATATAGCTCGGTGATTGGGTTTTGATATTCTTCTTTTTCTAGGTTTTTATTTTTAAAATTGTTTGTACACAGCCACACACATCATTTAAGAAGGTTGAAATTTTTTTCTGGAAGTGAAGATATAGAAGCTATATCGAATATCTACTTAAAAAATGACATCTTGAAAATACACACACACACACACACCATATATACATACATATACACACACATGCCATATATACATACATATACACACACGCCATATATACATACATATACACACACACCATGAAGGAATGGTGAAAATTTTTCATCTTTAAAAACTCTGTCTCTCCTATATATGTGTGTGTGGTACATTTTTTTTATGTTAATGACTAGCAAATAAGTTGGTATACTCATTACCACTGATGCTGTGCTAATTAAATTCTACAACTTTTTCTTTACCAGATTTGATCCTTAACACAATGTGCCCATGACAGATGTATTGAAATAAAACTTTTCTTTCTCAGATGAGTATATATAATAGCTATCAGAAAAATTGCAAATATTTGCATACCTGCATAGAAACAATGAAAAATTGAAATAAAAAAGAAACTTAGCTTTCTGATGGCAGAATTCCGTGGCATTATTCCGGCAGGTTGCTTACATTTTCTCCATGGCATGAAAAATCTGGTTTGGCCATGTGCATCCAGGAAATTTTCACTTTGATGAAGCCTGCCACTTACGTGCTTTTCTGCGTTGTGCTTCTTCTGCCTTCCTAACTTTTGCTTTTGCATTTAAATGTCTTAGCCGTATAAAGGTTCGGGTTCTAACATACAACTTTATCACCTCTGTAGGAACATCTGGAAACTTCTGACCAATTTTCACACATAGTTTGTGTACAATCTTGTGTTCCTGGGATAAAGAGTCATGTCTATGCACTTCTGCAAACATCAACTCAAACTGGCTAACTTTCTCCAACCATGGATCTGATGGAGCAAGCAGGCCACCTCGTGAAAGGGTCTCAATCCAGTTAACAGGTACTGATTCTGTAGTTGATGGTGGATTAAGTAGCTGGCCAGTTGGCGTACCCAGCGAACGGTCATATTTTCTTCCTCGGTAAGCTATGCAACCTGCAAGATAACGAAAGCCTTCTACAGAGCAATCAGAGCCAGGAGTAGCAGGTGGTACCTGAATACCTGTAGAGTCATGTAGTGTAATATCCCGAATCTCAGTTTCACCTTCAATCATTGCCAGGGGTTCTGACATATCAGGTAAAACGGCACTAAACAATTGAGATGTCAAAAAGTAATCATCATCACCCCCACCTTGTGCAACAGGAGCAGCACTTGAAAATGGAATGTCACTTACATTGGCACCTAGAAGCAAGAGACGCAAACGGGATTTCACTTCTGTAGGCAATGGGTGATCATAGAAGTGGCGAAGCCCGCGTATCTGCGAAAAAAAAATTTAAAGGCAGTCTTGATTGAGTCGAGCAGTTAGGATGTATTTTATGTTCAGAGGCTTCAGATCAGTGAAGAGTCCCAGTAATGAGCAAATGGTTGTGATGAATCCTTTCTGAAAGGGTAACAGATATGTTGCATTACCTACTTTCATTCCTCGGATGCATGCATGCAGCTGTCGTAGAATCCTCTCTTGGGTTTCACGATGAGTTCCAAATCCACATGCCAGAGACTTCTCATCTGTAGGCCTTCTTGAATTTAGCACATCAAACGAGTCGTTCAGAAGATGAACAAATTTCGCGACGTGTTCTTTATGTGGCATAAGAAAGCGTATTCCTTGTGCAGTGTGGTTCGAAAAGAGCTGAGTTGCCAAATATACACGTTGGCGGTCACGGCCCTTCACACTAATGTGCTGAAGTGACAACTTGGGGCATATCTTCATCTCACTGCAATCCAGAGTAAGGAGCTGTTCAATAGTAGCTTTTGTGATTTTCTTATTACCTGGAAGTGTTAGTCCATCATCGAGAAAATGATTTCTTAGCAGCTTGTAAAGGTGTGGAACATCTGCAAACACCCAAACTCGTTTATTTGGTATTTGAGGATTGGGGAAGCATGTGTTTGTGTGTGTTACATGTAATTCCTTCCATACAGCACGATTTTTGCCACCGAGGTCAGCTACAGCAGCAACAACATCATACTGAATATCTTCCAGAGATGATATTATTATGTTCAACAATGAGGCTGTCATCATCTGTATGTCTAAATCAAAATATATTACCTGCTTCCAGCTTGCAAACACTCCTCGTTACATGACTACTTGCACATTACTGTGTGGACCAACAATCCTATGTTCTTCTTGGTCATAGGAAATTCTGCTATCTATGTTCATTTCATCAAAAGAAATGACACATGTACACTCTAAAGTACTAAGTCTTTGTGCCTGTGCCTTCATTAGCTGAAGGACATCATGTAGAATGCCAGGGCGACAATGAAATGAGCGAGCAGTCCACCGTCTCAGTGTTGAAATTCCTGGCAATGGAAACCCCATTTTATCTCTCAAGAAAATATAGCACTTTCTTGACATTACACGAAGAGTAATGGCTTTACAGATGTCTTCCCTTTTCCATTTTACACATTTCTTACCTTTTATTAAACAACGGACCTGATTTGCAGTGAAGAGTTTTGCTAAAAATTTCCTTACTTCGGTTTCTAACTCCGTGTCAAATTTTTTCAAGTATTCCTGAGAACGTCGTCGAGTTGTTACCAGCTGACTGTGAAGGTACTTGTTTCTTACTCTCATCTGAATGCACGCTGTGTTTAGCCTTTGGTTTTCTTCCTCCAATTTCTTTATTCTTTTCTCCATTGTTTTTATATCACTCAGCATGCACTGTGTTTCTTGATCAGTTCCCATCGGTTTCTCTACATTCCTCTTCTTTGGTGATAGATTATCAAGGGTTTCCAATGCACGTTTTTTTTTTTTTTTTTGATTGGAGGTTTAACGACCACCGTGAGCAACTCAATGGGCTATAAGCAGTCGCCCGTCCCTAATTTAGGGTCACTGGTTCCAGGGAAGGGAGAGAGCCAGTGCCGTAAGACAAACACAACATCCATGCCTGACCGGGATTCGAACCCGGACCCCTTACGGACGAATGATCATAGGCCAGCGCCTTAGACCACTGCGCCACCGGGGCGGCAATGCACGTTTCCGAACTCCACGGTCATGACATCTAAGTGCAGTAGGCGTTGTAGTCTCAGGTCCTGAAATGTCAGCACTGGCTCTCGAACTTACCTTATTAATACCAGTATTATTGCTTGTGGGAAGGTTTAGTGAAGGTACTGCATCAGGCTTCAACACTTTCCCGCTAGTTAACCCAAGTAACTCTGCCTTTAAGTCACGCTGGTAGTCATCCTGTGTGAAATGTTGAGAACACACTCTTGCATTGGACAGTTTGAAGGAATCCTGGCGCTTACATTTCTGAATCCACAATTTTTGTAGTAATAAATCCTTCGGAAATACATGGTACATAATATCAGTGTTCTTGGTTTTCCTATTGTACGTAGTACAACAGGCCACTGCACAACCCGGCATTATTGCGTTTCTTACGAAACACAGAAGCAATGAATTTCAGTGATAAATACGTGTAAATATCAAAATAAACAAAACATAAACATAGAACTATACGATACAAACTTCAAGCGGTTGAAAATCAACTGCGTTAATGGAGAAAACTCCAGCACACCAAATGTAAACAAACAGGGATGCAAGAAGTCGAAAGACTGAGAGTCCTGCGTCCACACCTACGTCATGCGTGGTTTCAAAATAACCGCGTCTGATACTGCGCAGCCCAAGCGGGACCCTCCTGCGTACTGCTATTCAGTGTACCACAAAGATCTTGGAGAGAATAGACTGGCAAACCTAATGCTGAACTTCGGATGCAACGAACAGCAATTGAGACAGAAGCGCCATCTGTTACCGCGAGGAGTTTGTAAGAAATTCATAGCTATTGGAAAGGAACATACAGTGTTGATTCAACGCATAATATATCGTATTAATAGCGCAGAAGGAATATTCGAGTGCGAATGCGAACCTAAAAATTCCTAGATCAAAATTTAGTTAGAAACTTCTTAATTTCGATGAAAATCAGCTATGAAACAGAAAATACGCCGCTACATACAATGAACACCTGATGCGTGAAGTTGCGGCAATGCGAATTTAAATATACCGCATTATCGTTACTTCATATTTCCCTTAATCACCCACTTTTCAATGCTAAAGTAGATGTGCAGAATGCAATTTCTG
Source organism: Macrothele yani (assembly GCA_039090855.1). NCBI lineage: Eukaryota > Metazoa > Arthropoda > Arachnida > Araneae > Macrothelidae > Macrothele > Macrothele yani. Next base: position 140,948,974 of record CM077009.1, on the reverse strand, counting down.
AAAATGTTTTGGTTAAGTTTAATGATCCTTGTGTGAATGATAATGGTGAAAGATTAATTGAACTCTGCACTGAGAATGGTTTGTGTGTATCTAATACGTTTTTCGACCACAAGTATATCCACACAAATACTTGGGAAAATCGTACTCTTGGTCAAAAGAGTGATAGATTTTGTTGTCTACGATCAACGTCTGAAACACTTAGTTGTTGACACTCGTGTGATGAGAGGTGCGGATGTTCGTTCAGATAATTACTTGGTAGTGTCACGAGTGAAACCGAATGTTGATTGAAAAAAAAGGAATAGGAAGAGGCCCAAGATGGAAAGAATAAAAATTGAAAGGCTCCCTGAAAATCATCAGCGTTGTTCTGACGTACTCGGAGAAAGACTGAAAGATCTGAAGTCTTGTGAGAGGGATGTAGAAAAGAAGTGGTCTTGTTTTAAGAACTGTGTTGTCACTGCTGCTAAAGAGGTCTGTGGCACCACAATAGTGGGTAACAATAGAGGTGATGCTTGGTGGAATAGTGAGATTGAAGAGGCAGTAAAGAGAAAGAAGGAAGCTTATTTGGGGATGTTGCAAGGTAGAGTTTCTGTGGATGAATATCGCTGTAAGAAGCGTGAAGCTGCTAAGCTGTTTCGCCACAGTAAGGCAAAAGGTAGGAAGAAGGTGGAAAGGCATGAATTGGCTTTTTGGAAAGATAGAAACACTTTCTGGAAGTACACGAGACAGGAAAATTAGGGGAAACAAAATTGTAAGTTGTGTGAAGAATAGGATAGGGGAAATGATTTGGGAACCCAATGAGTTAAATGAAAGATGGTATGAATACTTCTGTGAGTTATTAGATCAGGGAAGCAAAGATGATTCTGAGGCAGAAGCGGTTGATGGCACAGTGAAGGGAAGTACAGGAGGGATCTTAGCCGAAGAGGTGTGTAAAGCTCTAAAATCTCTCCAGAACGGAAAGGCTCCGGGAGTTGATGGCATAACTGCCGAGATGTTGAAATATGGTGGTGACTCTGTAATTGACTGGTTAACTGAAATTTGCCAGTTGTGCTAGGAGTTCGAAATGGTTCCTCGGGATTTAATGTTTTTCTATTGGAGGTTTAACGACTACCGTGAGCAACTCAATGGGCTATAAGCAGTCGCCCGTCCCTAATTTAGTCGCTGGTTCCAGTGAAAGGAGAGAGCCAGTACCGTAGGACAAATACAACATCCATGCCTCACAGGGATTCTAACCCGGACCCCTTTCGGACGAATGATTAGAGGCTATTGCTTAGACCACTGCGCCACCGGGGCGGGCCCTCGGGAATGGAAGGATGCTATCATTGTTCCCTTGTATAAGGGAAAAGGTGATCAGACTGACTGCAAGAACTATTGTGGTATTAGCCTACTAAGTGTGTCAGGGAAAATGTTTGGTAAGGTCGTTATTGAAAAAGTACGGGGTCTTACATCAGAGAAATAATGAGACGTTCAGAGTGGTTTTGTGCCTGGTAAAGGCTGCACTAACCAAATTTTTGCATTACGCATGATGATTGAAAAGCATCTGGCTGTTGGTAGGAAAGTTTTTTCTGCCTTCATAGATTTACAGTAAGCTTATGACGGAGTAAATAGGACAGACACTATTGTGGAAGGTTTTAAATGAATATGGAGTTTCTCGGAATCTACTTAACTGTGTAAGAGGCAATAGAGCTTGTGTACGAGTGAATGGTGTTTTATCAAAATGGTTTTCTATTAATGCTGGAGTCAGACAAGGTTGTGTAATGTCACCATGGATGTTTAATATACACTCATGGACAATGAAATCTGCGCACTTAGAAGAAAACGTTCTACAACCGCGAAACTTTGCAAACAGCTAGAGTGCGTGCTGGAATGCAAATGATCCACGTTTGGTGCGAGTGCGCATTACCGCACACCCTGTGATGGCACTGCAAGCACAAACCGGCGTGTAGTCAATCTTTCATGAAAGCACCAGCCGACGCAAGCAAGAGTACATAGTGACAAGAATGCCGGATATATGCCAGAGACGTCGATTTGCGCAACTTACGGGCTTTGAGAAAGCCCTGGTCATCGGGCTGTAAACAGCAGTATGGTCGGCGCGCCGTATAGCCCGTCACGTGGATCGTTTTGACCATACCGTGCGATTATGTTGTGAGCAGTGGAAACAGGACGGCACTGCCACACGGCGCAGCGGCTCCATACGGACCACGGATCGACGAATCATGCACCGAGCACGAACAGATCCCTTGGGGACCCCGGTCCACTGTACAGGCAGATGTAGCGGCTCCTCTGGGCCCACAAACCATTTACCGACGCCTCGCGGAAGCGAATCTGCGATCCCAGCGCTCCTTACGTGTGCTGCCATTAACACCGGAACATCGCCGGCCCCGTGTGCATTGATGCCAGGCCAGAGTGACGTGTAGTGTTCAGCAATGAGTGCCGCTTCGTTTCGGGGACAAATGATCGTGTCCGGGTGTGGAGGTCCCCGGGTCAACGGCACAATCCTAACCTCCCTACCGAGTGCCACACCTGTCCCACTCTAGGCATTATAGTCTGGGGAGCCATTGCCTACGATAACCGATCACCTATAGTAGTGGTAAGTGGATCATCGATGGGCCAGCAGTATGTGGATGAGATCCTACGGCCCCATGTGCTCCCATTCCTGGCCGAGATTCCAGGTGCGCTACACCAGCATGATAATGCCCACCCGCAGACAGCTCGGGTTGCCCAAGACTGCCTACGTTACGTCCACACTTCCATGGCCTGCCCGCTCCCCGGACGTCTTCTATCGAGCATGTGAGGGACAAGTTGAAACGCCGGCTGCCGCCGTGCCGTACTATCCGGGATTTAGAGCACTCCATCCAACACTTGTAGGCCAGTCTGCTGCAGGACATCAGGCGCCTGTTCGCCTCCATGCTGGACAGTATTGCAGTATGTATCGCTGCACGAGGCGGTGCGACGCGACGACCGGACTGTGCGCCACAGATACCTCAGTAATTGTCCTGCACCTGTTTTTGTGCATCATGTGTATCATTACGTCCATAAAATTTCAGTTGAATCCGATGCCTCCTTCTTGGTGCGCAAATTTCATTCTCCGCGAGTGTATTTATGGATGTGCAATGCCAAAATACACAATACTGGTTTATGTCTTTGTGATATTCGTGTGTGCAGATTGCTGTATGCTGATAACACTGTCCTGTTGGCAGAGAGCAAAAGTGAGTTGCAGTTGCAGAGTATGTTTTCCCGGATGTACGAAGTTTGCATGAAATTCAAACTGAGTGTAAATAAGGGAAAGACCAAAGTTATGGTTTTCCGGAGAGGAACTGGTAGTACTGAATGTAATATAAGTCTAAATGGCCCAGTGATTGACCAGGTGAATGAGTTTGTGTATTTAGGAAGCATGTTTGACAGAGAGAACAAATTGGATGGTGAAATAAGTAGGCGAGTGAATTCTTCTTTGAAAGTCATGGCTGCTCTGGGAGGTTTTCACAGGAATGATGGGTTCTCTAGAGAGTCCCGCATGGCTGTGTATGAGAGTGTAATTGTTCCTACTCTGATGTATGGCAGTGAAACTTGGGTGCTGGAGAAGAAACGTAGGAGTTTTTTGGTTTTTTTTATTGGAGGTTTAACGACCGCCGTGAGCAACTCAATGGGCTATAAGCAGTAGCCCGTCCCTAATTTAGGGTAACTGGTTCCAGGGAAGGGAGAGAGCCAGTGCCGTAAGACAAACACAACATCCATGCCTGACCGGAATTCGAACCCAGACCCCTTACGGACGAATGATCAGAGGCCAACGCCTTAGACCACTGCGCCACCGGGGCGGCAACGTAGGAGTTGTTTGTGTGCTGGAGACATGCGTTACTTACACGGACATTTTCTGATTATGTGAGGAATGAAAATGTGTTGCAGTAATGTGAAGCAAAATGTTGTTAGCAAGGTGGAGACTAATATGCTTCGGTGGTTTGGCCATGTTGGAAGAATGAGTGATGAGATGCTTACTAAGAAAATCTTTTAGCACAAGTGGCAGAAAGGAAATGCAGAAGGCCAAGGAAGTCATGGGAGCGTCTGCATGAGAAAAAGATTATGAGTATGAAGTATAGAAGGTCTTGTGTACGGCGTGTAATGGTTGTCAGTGAAGCCCGAGTTGTATGTCAAGATCGCTGTAAATGGAGAAGTTTGATACAGCAACAGTAAGTAAAATTTATCTTGTAGTTTGTATTTCTTTATGGAGCTAACCACTGAATCTCAGGGAACAGCTTAGTGATATGTATGTATGAATGTATATTATATTTATTTAGTTTTGAACAAATACAATGGAAAGAGATCTCTTAATTAAAGGTAATGCTGGACAATTTATTTGCAAAATTACATTATGTCCAACATTTCCTTTCAATTGTATTATCTAGGAATGAAGGGTGAGACTCGAAATCACGAGTCTCACAGATTAACATAAAACGGCTGGCTGAGGAAAGTTGACTATAGCTCTCTGGCGTCTGTGAAGGTGGACGAAAAAGACTAGTTTAAAAAAAGCGGATGCCACTGATTGGCTGCTCCTTGCTTGAGGCATTGCAGTCCGGAATCTTGGCTCTTTGCCATAGCAGAGAGAAAGCCAGTAATCACGGCTCACTGGTTTGTTTTTGTTATGTTAAAGTGGAACTTCTGACTGACTTATGAGCATGTTATCAGTGTTGTGTTTAATTTTTAAGCGAGAAATGTGCAAACAAGAAGCTCATGGTTCTTCTGATTTAGTTAAGTATCTACTGGAAAATCCGCTGTCTACTTTATCTTATGAAAAGAAATGTTAGTTAAAAAATAAAAAGCCTACACCAAAACTAGATATTGTAGTAAACGAGAAAAAGCAAAAACAAACATTTCAATAAAATTGGCATGAAAAACTTTAATTCTTAACTGCTAGTTGCAGCAGCAAGAAAATATACCGTTTCATATGTCTACTGTTTGGAGGAGGTGAGAAAGAGTGGAGTGCTGAAGGTATTTCTAGCATAAAAAATTTAGAAAGAAAAGCACAAAAGCGCCGGATATCCAAAAAACACATTCAAAATAGACAGAGTTTTGAATTGCTTGGTCGAGGCTTATGCACTGAACGTGCTCTTTCGGAAGCGGCTCGACTTTCTGCAGTGAAACACAATGAACAAGTTTTCTCGAATAAGAAAGTTTTGGGTCGCCTAATTAAAGCTGTAGTTTTCCTAAGCAAACAGGAATTAGCTTTCAGGGGTCAGAAAGAACATGAAAACTCAAGTAATAATGGTAATTATTTATGTAGAATTACTGGACTATACGGCACAAGAGGAGCAGTTCACGAGAGACCATTTATCTTGTTTGTCAGTTTTTAAAGGAACTTTGTCAGAAATTCCGAATAACTTAATTGAAGTAATTACACGCATTGCACATTACATTACATATCACTAAGCTGTTCTCTGAGATTCAGAGGTTAGCTCCACAAAGAAATACAAACTACCAGATAATTTTTACTTACTGTTGCTGTACCAAACTTCTCCATTTACAGCAATCTTGACATACAACTTGGGCTTCACTGATATCCATCGCACGCCGTACACAAGACCTTCTATACTTCATACTCATAATTTTTTTCTCATGCAGACACTTGAGTCTGATCCTCCCACGACTTTTTTTTTTTTTGATTGGAGGTTTAACGACCACTGTGAGCAACTCAATGGGTTATAAGCAGTCGCCCGTCCCTAATTTAGGGTCACTGGTTCCAGGGAAGGGAGAGAGCCAGTGCCGTAAGACAAACACAACATCCATGCCTGACCGGGATTCGAACCCGGACCCCGTTCGGACGAATGATCAGAGGCCATCGCTTAGACCACTGCGCCACCGGGGCGGCCCTCCCACGACTTCCTTGGCCTTCCTGCAACTTGGGCTAAAAGATTTTCTTAGTATGCATCTCATCACTCATTCTTCCAACATGGCCAAACCACTGAAGCACATTAGTCCCCACCTTGCTAAAAACATTTTGCTTCACACTACACAACTGTAACACATCTTCACTCCTCACACAATCAGAACATGTCTTACCCCCCTGCAAGTGTAGTACATTTCTCCAGCACACAAATGACTCCCATGCTTCTTCGGCCAGACAACAGTAATTAGGGCCTCTGTGAATCTTGGAGAGGTGTCAGCTCGTTCTGTGTGGCATTAGCAAAAAAAAACCCTACTCACTGGGTTTTGTTCCAGAATCCTTAGATTGAATGACCAACTGGAACCGTCAGCTGTAGGCTAATCTTCCACACTGATGTACTTACCTGATTAAAAAGACAAAAGACGCAAAAAAGAAAAATTAAATGCATTGTGAATGAACGAATTGAAATGGAAGTAAATGAAAGTCCATTCATATCTGTTCAAGCTGATGAAACGTTAGATGTGTCATGCAAAAGTAAGATGAGCATAATATTTTGCTACTGCATAAAGGCAGAGCTGTGGAAAGGTTCATTGAATTCTATGATGTCTCTCAAGACAAGACAGCTCTCAGTTAATCTGCAAAGTAAACTAGTCAGTTAAACATAATCTGCAAAATAAACTAGTCAGTCAAATATATGATGGTGCATCAGTAACGGAAGTGTGCCCTAAAGTTCTTTTCTTTAACTGTTGCGCACAACAATTACATTTTGTTTCGTTGCATGGGTCTAAAAATAAATAAATAAAAAGTCCGGATATTTATTTGCTACCTAACAGCTTTCCATAGTTTTTTCAGTAAGTCTTCCAAACAGACAGTGCTTTCGGCAGAAAAAGGTTTCAAACTTCCTCGTGCAAGCACTGCTTGTTGGTATTTTTATTCTAGAGCTGTTTCAACAATTACTGCACCTTATCTAGATTTGAATTCTGCTTTCATTGAGATCATTGAAGATCCAAATTCTGAGTGGGATCCAGATTCGTTATATTGTGCAGTGGGATTGAAATGGTGTTTGGATGATTCCAGATTTATTTATTTGCTCTGTCTCTACTAGTAAATATTTATTTTTGTTGACCATTTATTTAGAGTTTTACAGCACAAAACGATATCTAATGTTTTGGCTTGTCAGAACGAAATCAAAACGACTGTAAAACAGAACATAAAAAGTCTTTAAACTGAACAGTTTGTTAATAAGTGCACTGATAAAAGCAAAAGGCTCAATCATAATTTGGCCTATAGTGATGCCGAAAAATCTCCTTTAAAAAAAACTGACCTATGAAATATTAGATTCCCAAATTATGCAGTTGGATAAAAGGTTTGGAGACTTTTCTGTACTTCATTTTGTTAAGCTAGTCAATGAAAAACTATCCGCCGCCCCGGTGGCGCAGTGGTCTAAGGCGTTGGCCTGTGATCATTCGTCCGTAAGGGGTCCGGGTTCGAATCCCGGTCAGGCATGGATGTTGTGTTTGTCTTACGGCACTGGCTCTTTCCCTTCCCTGGAACCAGTGACACTAAATTAGGGACGGGCGACTGCTTATAGCCCATTGAGTTGCTCACGGTGGTCGTTAAACCTCCAATCAAAAAAAAAAAAAAAAACTATCCGCTTTACCGAACAGAATTCCCCACAATAAAGCTGCAGCAACTTGGAAAACTGTATCCCTTTTTCAACTCTGAGCAGCTCGAAAATGAACTTACGAATATTTATGCTGATCAAGCAAAACATCCTCATCAGCTCCTAACATTTCTAGTTTGCAATGGCCTCGATCCAGTATATGAGGAGGTTACAAAGTTATTGTGATTAATTTTAACTTTTCCAGTTACCACTTCCAGTAAGGAAATGGAGTATGAGGGCATTAAAAAGGATTAAGACATACCTCAGGAATTATATGGCAAACCAAAGACTTTCCTGCTTAGGAACTTTAGCTCCAGAGAAACAGTTATTGGGTGAATTGTCAAGTGACTATACTTTCAATGAACGAGTAATTGATGATGTTGCGGAGAAGAAGAACCATCGCTTTGAGCTTGTTGTATAAGCAATTTTAAGCTGGTAAGAAACCATTCTTTTGTTAAATAGGATTTAAAAAGTGTGTAATGCAATGTTATAATTGCTTTGAATGTCTGTTTGTCCGCCTGCCCTGCCCATGATGCGATCTCTCCAAAAAAAACATTTGTCAGTAAAAAAATTTGACACTATGAAAATTCTTACATTGCAGATTTTCAGGTGAGGCTACAGAAAGTTGGGAAATTTGATTTGATACCATCAGACTATTTGAGATAGAGTAAAATTATTATTTTTTACAGTGGTGGAAATGGGCCGGAACGCACCGGAACGCCGATCCGGGAGCGAAACCCTGCGTTCCGGAAGCAAAACCCTTCATTCCGGCGTTCCGTTATCGACACCAACAGAAAGGGAGCATTTAATTTTCATAAAACATTTCGTAATGCATTATACATTTCAATTAATGACACCATCTTGTATTAATTGTTCGTTGCTTCAATTTTTTTTTTTTTATTTTCCTCTAATAAAGCTCCCTTGCTATTTGTGTAGGTACTACCGGAGTTGTAGCTGTAGTTCTTAAAAACATTTCTCTTCGCCGTCTGGCGTCCTTACTTTACGATTTCCCGCCATGGTGACGACTGCAACGCCGCTTAATTCCACGATGAGTGCGAAGTGTTTGCGTGAGAGCGAAGGGGTGTTTGCGTGAGAGCGAAGGGAAAGGAGCCGATTGCTCGATGACCTTGCAACCTCTCTCCGCTCTTGGCATAAAATGACGTTGTAGTACCTGTAACCTGGCAATGAGCTTAATTACTACACTCTACACATGCTGTCACTTCAACTCTAGCTCCTGTTGTGGTAGGACGTGACTTTTTGACTGCTATTGTAGTCGTTGTTGTATGTTTTAATTTGTTCTTGTGTGAGAAAAGAAAACAACTGAAAATAATGAAAAGAACTCTAACAGATTACTTTGGGAAAAAAAGATGAGTCAAAAGGAAAAAAACAGAACTCAGGAATTTGGACCCCCCCCCCATCCTGTTCAAGCTCGGACCGTGTGAAGTATCACCAAGAAAATCGCTGAAAATACAACAGTCAAAGGAAATCACTGCATCCGGAAGTTCATTAGAAGAATCTGAATCTCGGCAAAGCTCAACAAATGGTAAACCCGAGTGTTGGACTGAGGATCAAAGCAAGTATTTTTTGAAAGAGTACTCTTGGCTTGTTTTAAAAAATGGGTGTTTAGGATGTGCCGTCTGTAAAACCGCCGAGAATATGAACGGTTCAGAATTTTTAACTGGTGCAAGGCTTTCTAAGGAGTGGATAGATTGCAAAGTTAGATCTACGGCTGACGATAAGAAGAAGCAAAATATGGCTCTAAGGGAAAAAATAAAGGAGCACAGAGAAAGTCACGCTCATAAAGAAGCTTCTAAAATGAACGCAAAACGTTCTGAAGGCGTCTTTGAAAATATTGTTGAAAAAATAAATAAAAATAAAGTGGACAATACGTACAAAATACTTAATACCGCATATTTCATTGCGAAGAACAATAGACCTTTTGCCGATTTTCCTGGTTTGATTGATATTCAAAAGAAAAACGACACTGAGATGGGGAAGATATTGCAGTCTAGGAAGACATGTACAGATATTTGCGATTCTATAGGAAATGACATGAGTAAAAAGCTCTGTGAAGAAATCGTCTCCCAAAATATAAAATTCGGTTGATGAGTGTACAACTGTAAGCCGACTCTCAGTACTCATAATCTGCATAAGAATGTCCATAGATCCGGATGATATAAATGTCCAAACTCTATTTTTTGACTTGGTTGAATTACACGATTTGAAAGCAACAGCAATAACTGAATTGATTGTGAACTGCTTGGTGAAGTACTTTCCAATAGAGCTTTTTTAAAATAATCTGATATCTTTCACTTCCGACGGAGCTGCAAACCTCGCAGGTTCCATATCTGGTGTGGCTCAACAGCTTAAAAATTCCCGAACTTATTATATGGCACTGTGCAAATCATAAGTTAGAACTTGCTGTCAGGGACATAATTAAAGAGGTTTACGGGATACAGAGTTTTAAATCGTTTTGCGATAAATTATACTCTTTGTATCATGCTTCACCAAAGAACGCCTGCAAGTTGCATCACTATGCTGAAGAAATTGCAGTTCTGTTTTCTTCAACCGGGAAAGTTCTTGGAACAAGATGGGTCGCATCTAGTGAGCAAACAGTATCTGATGTCTGGAATATGTTTCAAGCCTTGGCTTTGCATTTTAAAGCTACATCTGCTGATGCTTCAAGGGATAGTAAAGAAAGAAGCATGTTTTCTGGCTTACTGAAAAGACTTACGAGCACATGCTTCCTTGAAAATTTGGCACTAATGAAAACCGCCTTAAAGGAACTTAATTCATTGTCACTGCGTCTTCAAGGAAATTCTGTATCGTTACCAGAAGTACATTCGCATATTTCCCTTACAATGAAAGTTTTCCAAGGTTTAGCTGATGCTGGTTTTGACGAGTTTTATTTAGTAGCATCTTATGCCGTAAACAATATGGTGTTCAAAGGGGTGGACTTACATTCAAGGGATATAAATCAGACGGTAAAATAAACTGTGTTCAGTTTTTTCGGAATGTTGCCAACAATTTATCTGCCAGATTATTCAGCAGCGAGGACATTGTAAAACAACTTCAGGTTTTGTATCTGTCTTTTTGGCCGACCGACATAGATATTTTATATTGAGAAGGAGAGGTTCTAAGTTTATGCCGAATATTCAGATTGGAGGAAGAAAGGAAAATGATTGAAGAGTTCAGACATTTCAAATTAACCAAAAAAGTTTCACATCATTTAAAAATCTTATTAAAATCTGTTGCTGTGGTTGCTATGTCAACAGCTGAGTGTGAAAGAGGTTTTAGCACCATGAATTTGATAATAACTGATTTAAGAAACGCATTAAACGTTACACATATCAGCAACCTCATGTTCATAAAAATAAACGGACCTCCTTCAAAGATCTTCAATCCCGAGCCGTACGTACGGAAATGGTTGAGTGACGGAAGGAGAAAAGCAGATTTTTTGGCTTGCAGAGAACGTGAAGAAAAGATGCAAAGACTTGTTGAAACCAAACATTGGAAATTATTTTAGGAGATGAGTTTTTTTTTTTTCAAATCGAAGTAATAATAGATATTGCAGCTAAATAAATGGATATTTCAGACAAAGCCGAATTTCTTTACTTTGCCACCCCATATACAGTAGTTACATATCTCTGCCTCAAATACGAGCTGACGTTTTTTCTCTGATGTTTGTTATTTGAGGACACCTCCAAAAAGGGTGAAACCTTTAATTGCACCGGCACACATTCGCATGGTCTTTCTAATAAGAAACATACTTCTGAATAAAGAAAACAGCTCTGACTTTAGCTAAATGTGACTATTTCATTTTAAAGTTTAATAACGAAATTTCCTTATATGGTTTTATGTGTACAGCAAACGGGTTTGCGAATATTTAAATTTTTAATGCATTCACTTGTACCGTTGTAGTGTTGTCCCCAAAACCCGTCAAAACTGCGTTAAGCCTTTTTGATGAATTCTGACTATGAAGTCAGAAATAGACAAAACGTTGCGACGTCATTTTGACGGGTTTTGACGTCAACACTACAAGTTGTACATTGCGTTCCGGCAGCGAAAAATTCCCATTTCCACCAGTGATTTTTATATTTGATATGGATTGTAAAACTGACTTAAGGGTGTGTGTTTAAACATTTAGAGCTCTAAATATTTAGAAGTTTGGGTAAACGTTTAACACAATTTTCATGCTGCACGCATGCAATCAAATACTGCATTTTTCTGGTTCAGAGCAGCAGTTCATATGTTTGTAAAAAGTTCTATTTTGCGAAGGTTAGGCCCATAAAGCATTACAGCTGACATATCAAGAAATTTTCTCAAAGATGTTTTTACCCTCCTCCTCCCCATAAAAATATTAGCATTTAGCAATTATTTCTTTCCTTTCAGACATAGACATGGATATGGGAACAAATCACTCGAACTTAAAATAAAAATAGCGGATTGTGGAATAACTTTTTTTACGGGTCTTTTAGAGGTTATTTTTAATGAAAGTTGGTTGTCAAATTTTCGAACTAAAGCCTAGTTCGTCATCAGGACTATGTCACTGGAGTACTCCAGTGACATAGTCCTGATGACGAACTAGGCTTTAGTTCGAAAATTTGACAACCAACTTTCATTAAAAATAACCTCTAAAAGACCCGTAAAAAAGTTATTCCACAATCACTATGAATAGAGGTGCCATAAATGCATTTACAACTAGGATAAAAATAGCGTACAAAAATACTGCTTACCCTTGTTAAATCTGCATAGTATCAGTGTATCTAAATAAGTAAATATAGAAATATACCAAAATATATCACAATCCACAGTAAAAAAAATACCGATCTTTGTGGATTTAAGTTACAGTCAACTCCGCTAATTAGTGAACCTCTGCGGACTCGCATATTTTGTTCACTATGTCAGAGGTTCACTAAACCCGAAGTGTCTTCCCTGAACATGAATTGAGTGGAATGGTGAGCAAGAAAATAAAATATGTACGTATGTATCTAAAAATTAATATTTTATGTATGTACTGTATATTCGTTAAATTAAGTAAACAAAATTAATTTTACATTACTTAATTAACATGAAAATAGTCTGTTATGTGCTTCTGCTTGCTGCAAACAGTTTTAATAATTACTTTCTTTATGTCCTTTTCTCAAGTCTGTGCTTTTTCTACACTTGATTTTACATTTACCATACATTCTAGGAACAAGCACAGTCCTAAAACACTCCAACACCTCTTTCACTGTAGGAACACGTTCTTCATTATTGTTCTCTTCATCTTCAGCCTTGTTTTCTTTCATGCTGGAACCGCCTTTCACAGCCTCGACAATAGCTTTATCTGATGGTATTTCATTCGCTATAACTTAAGTCATCACTGAAAAAAATTTTTGCTTCAGTGGAATTCGCTCTGATATGTTGAAGAAGGTCCTAAAGAAGCACATCGTCCTCCTCTTCAAATGCCACTTGTCCAGTAGCCAAACCAAACCTCTGGAAACAGTTCTGTATAGCGCCAGTTGACACACTGCATGCTTTGTTTCCAAAACGTACATCATTCAGAACATTTATTGATGTGTTCTACTTTGATTCCAAGGCTTGGATTAAATGAAGCATTAATTCCCTTCTGTAATAGGTTCTAAAGCTGCAAATCACACCTTGATCCACGAGTTGGAGGACTGACGTGGTGTTGGAACACCAGCTTGATGTTGCTGAAGTTTTTAATCCTACCTTTGTTCTTCAATGCATTTAAGGAGTAGTAGGCCTACAATATTGTTTTCAACACATTCTTTCAAGTTTTTACAACAAGGTTTTGAATTAAGTTACAATTTCATGTTACAAGTACATTCTTTTCTTTCAAGTTCTATTTTTTTGGTTCACTATAACCGAAATTAAGGGTTCACCATAAACTAAAATTTTAACATACATTTCCGATGTTGCGGGTCGGGACCAATGATTTAGGTTCACTATAACCAAATGTTCACTATAACAGAGTTCACCACAGTTGTATAAAAATAAAATGTATCTGCGTACACAACCATTAAAACAAAAAAGTTGCTACAAACCCGCAAATCACGATAACAATAGAATAAGATAATTTAAAGAAAAGTATAACAATAAATAACAATTAGAACATTACAGATTTCAGAAAGGACAAAAGTACATTACGACTGAATGCATAGAAATGTGTGTAAAATGGACCTTAAGGCCAAAAGTTTAAAATATTGAACTATGAACCTTATAAAACCAGATAAAGAAAGTTTTTATATCTAGAAAAGCAGTTCTGTTAATGAATCTTCAAAAATTATAAATATCATTTTTAACAACTTAATTCAAAAATAGTAGACTTATAAAATACAAAAGGAAAATGAAATACTATTAAAAAGCACCAATCACTTACCCTAAAGATCATGGTAATTTCCATCGACTACACACGTCAATTATCGTAATGTTGTTGGCCTTCAAAGGTTTACAGACATCTTGCTTACGATTCCTTCTTCCGGGGATGAAACATCGTATTTTTTTTTTTTTTTCCTTAGCCTTATGAGATGTTACTATAAGCTTGTCAATTCCATAAAAAGCACACAAGCATACTACTCATTCATACAATTCAATTAAAAAACTATGTACATATTTACACAACCTTACATTCCTAGGTGGTTAAACCTTTGTCAACTGTGAGTAACAAAATGCTCCATCTGTTTCAAAACCTCTGCCACTCCCAATACAAGTGTCACACTCATTCAGCCCCTCACAGACTACTGTGGTCATCAGGAGGCAGGTGTATCTCACCCGCCCACCACAGCTCAAGTGAGCAGAGCCACCGAGGCATGGGCTCCAGTCGCAATCTCTGAATCATTGTGTCTCTGGCGCCATCTATTGTCATTGTTGCTCTTTTTTCTTTTTTTCTTTCTAAGCTGTTGTTCAATTTTTATTAGGGCCTTCCATTGTTCGTTTAAGTTGCTAGGCTCATTAATGTTGCATAATCTTGATCTGTTTTTTTCAATTAACACTGACTCTGCAATTCTTAACTGCCTTTCATTTTTACAGCTCTTAATAATTTTAATATCCTAAAACCTTGGACATTGTTGATTTTCCATACAGTATTGGGTTAATGCTGTCTTAGGTTCTTTTTTATTCCAATTATTTATATGCTGGTTCAATCTATACTTTAATTTATTCTTGGTGCTGCCTATATATGACACAGGTGGTTGCTGGTTTATAGGGATTTCATAAATTCCTGCTCTAACTAATTGGCTGATTTTTTCATTTTTAATCACTAAATTTTTTTACAGTAGATACCTGATTTCCTACCTGTACGTCATACTTGCCACAAACTTTATTAATTTCTGCTGAAACATTTTCTACATATGGTATTGCCCCTACATATTTTACAAGTTTTTTATCAATCTTGGCTTTATTGTTAGCTTGAGTTACTGCATAAATCCATTTTTTTAATACTTGTTTAGGGTAACCAAAATCATATGCAATTTTTTCAATATATTCAATTTTCTCTTTTTTATATTGTTCCATTGATGAGAGACATTTCAGCAGAAATTAATAAAGTTTGTTGCATGTATGACATACAGGTAGGAAATCAGGTACTTACTGTAAAAAATTTAGTGATTAAAAATGAAAAAATCAGCCAATTAGATAGAGCACGAATTTATGAAATCCCTATAAACCAGCAACCACCTGTGTCATATATAGGCAGCACCAAGAATAAATTAAAGTATAGATTGAACCAGCATATAAATAATTGGAATAAAAAGAACCTAAGACAGCATTAACCCAATACTGTATGGAAAATCAACAATGTCCAAGGTTTGAGGATATTAAAATTATTAAGAGCTGTAAAAACAAAAGGCAGTTAAGAATTGCAGAGTCAGTGTTAATTGAAAAAAACAGATCAAGATTATGCAACATTAATGAGCCTAGCAACTTAAACGAACAATGGAAGGCCCTAATAAAAATTGAACAACAGCTTAGAAAGAAAATAAGAGCAACAATGACAATAGATGGCGCCAGAGACGCAATGTTTCAGAGATTGCGACTGGAGCCCGTGCCTCTGCTCACTTGAGCTGTGGTGGGCGGGTGAGATACACCTGCCTCCTGATGACGACAGTAGTCTGTGAGGGGCTGAATGAGTGTGACACTTGCATTGGGAGTGGCAGGGGTTTTGAAACAGATGGAGCATTTTGTTACTCACAGTTGACAAAGGTTTAACCACCTAGGAATGTAAGGTTGTGTAAATATGTACATAGTTTTTTAATTGAATTGTATGAATGAGTAGTATGCTTGTGTGCTTTTTATGGAATTGACAAGCTTATAGTTACATCTCATATCGCTTAAAAAAAATAAAAAAATACGATGTTTCATCCCCGGAAGAAGGAATCTTAAGCAAGATGTCTGTAAACCTTTGAAGGCCAACAACATTACGACAATTGACGTGCTGGAAGTGTTTAGTCGATGGAAATTACCATGATCTTTAGGGTAAGTGATTGGTGCTTTTTAATAGTATTTCATTTATGAATTGCACATAAACTATGCGCACTTTGCAGGGGTTTAATACCCTAAAAGTGCAAATATAATAATACAAAAGGAAAAGATTTTAATTTTATAACTGCCAACTGCAAGAGAAACCTGGCAATAAAATTTAAACTCTTTCAGTGTAAACGGAACTTTTGTTACAGGTCCTATATATTGAGAACAGGCCTTGATATAATCAAGAGGCCAGAAACGTGTGTAAAAACAAAAGAACTCACTATCGAAAGATGTGCAAAATAGTTGAACTTTCTCACGTTAAGACAGAATTAAATATATTAATCTGAGTAAAGCCGTAAGTGTTTTAATCGCTGTAAATAACATTTTTCTTTCTTTTTTTAATCTACAAGCCAAAACTATTTGCAAAATGTGCTAATAATTTGAAAACTATCCGCATACAGCGTATGCGTGTACGTCTATATTCTGCGACTCTGGAGTTCACTATATCCAGAGTTGACTGTATATGAAATGGAAATCATTACGGTTTTTTTTTTCGTTTTCAGGATCGGTTTGGCAACAGTTAAATTTGCTAACAGTTTGATCTGTGATTAAGTTTGTTTTTTTTGTTAAAAAAAATTGCATTTATGTAGCATAAGTTTTTCAAAGATACAGTAAAACAAACAATACAATGCAAATCAATATGTTGATACTAAACTATTCACTTGAATATAATATGCAACTCTGATAGCGTGCTATATATACATTAGCTTAACTACAAAAAAATATAAAAAATTGTTTAGTCTCCCCAACACAGAGCACCAGGCTTCGACACTAATATATCGGGTGCACCATATAAAAGGAGCCCCGTAGCCAGACGTTGTTAAGCGGATTAAAGTTGTTTGGCGGATTTCCAGTTAAAAACGCTTTGTTCCACTTCTAACCGGTTTCTTCGTGTACAGCTGCAAAGGAATTCTCTGGAGTGGTTAGAGCAGTATACGTACACAGTCATCAGTGTAAGTGAAGTGAGAACAAAGGCAACGGAAATGGTTTTAAGTGCAGAACACAGGATTTTTATTGTGAAACAGTATTTCATAAATTACTCATACAAGCTCCACTTTTAATTCATCAACGCACATCCTTGATGAATTAAAAGTGAACATTACGGATGCCATAGCTCAGATTACTGCCTATGAGTTGTGGCACATTGTGAGCATGTTCCATTGTGTGCAGCTATGTCTTGATGTCGGAGGACAGCACTTTCAGCAATTGCTGTAAACGGAGGTAAATTACTCCTGTTTTCTGTCATTTCAACTATTCTTTACCATGTATAGTAACATTACCTGACTGTTGCTGTTCATTATACTTGGGCCTCTTTTATATGGCACACCCTCTCTCTATATATATATATATGTTTTACTTTATTCATATTGTTATACTATAACTGTAGTTTTATCTATCTATACAAGGGGTATGCCAGTTATATACACATTTCCAGGGGGTACGTGAAGCATAAAAGGTTGAGAACATCAAGTTTGTATTAGGTGGAGACACCACTCCCATCCACACAACACTGGCCGCCATAAGTCACCGTCCATACTGTGAGTAACGTCACGTCCAGGCACGATGCAGCCGCAGACGAGAAGCTGCTTTGAAACCAATGGAATAAAAGCTTCTAGGCATATAAACAGATAAAATGAGGAATTCAATCATCTTTAACAATTATACACAAGCTTACTGTTTTATCAACTGTATAATTTAGTTCTATTTTGCTTGTTTGTGACGTCACGCCAAAGATTAGCTGTGACTTATGGCGGTACAGTCAGTGGTGTCTCCATCTAATATAAGCTCAATGGTTGAGAACCACTGGTTTAGAGTATGCATCATATTGGTGATGCTTTTACAAAACATCAATGAACATATGCTCTAGGAGATCACCTTCCCAAGCAAATACTATGCAGCATGCAACACACTGCTGGGACCTTTTACCTGTGTGGACAGGAATATGCCTTGGGAGATTATTTTTGTGAGCAAACTCTCTGAAGCATACGTCCCATTGGTAAGGCTTTCAAAACACCTTGGTGAAAGAGCATCTGCCTTGAAAGGCAACACTTTCTACTGTAAATTTTTTGGAGCATACAACAAAATGGTGATGATTCTCACCTGTGTGGCAAAGCAGATGAACTGAATAAACATTTCAGTCAGTGAATTACTTGAAGTATTATATTACTCAGGCATTTCACCTGTGTGAAGGAGCACATACCTTGAAAGCATACTCTTCTGAGTAAGTTGCTTAAAGCATACGTCATATTGCTAATGATTTTCATCTGTGTGAATGAGCATATGCTTTGAAAGGTAACTTTTGCGAGTAAACTGTTTGGAGCACACATTACATGTGTGAGGCTTGTCCCCTGTGTGAGTGAGCATATGTTTAGAAAGATTACTTTTGTCAGTAAATTCTTTGGAGCACACATCACATTGATGTGGCTTTTGACCTGTGTGAATGAGCATATGCTTTGAAAGATTACTTTTCACAGTAAATTGTTTGGAGCATACATCACATTGATGAGGCTTTTCACCTGTGTGAGTGAGCATATGCCTTGAAAGATGACTTTTCTCAATAAATTGCTTGGAGCACACATCACATTGATGACGCTTTTCATCTGTGTGAATGAGCACATGCTTTAAAAGATAACTTTTGTCAGAAAATTCTTTGGAGCACACATTACATTTGTGAGGCTTTTCACCTGTGTGAATTAGCATATGCTTTGAAAGGGTACTTTTTGCAGTAAATTGTTTGGAGCATACATCACACTGAAAGAGCTTTTCACCTGTGTGAATGAGCATATGATTTGAAAGGTGACTTTTACGAGTAAACTGTTTGGAGCACACATCACATTGATAAGGCTTTTCACCTGCGTGAGTGACCATATGCTTTGAAAGATTACTTTTCTCAGCAAATCGTTTGAAGCATACATCACATTGATGAAGCTCTTCACCTGTGTGAATTAGCATATGCTTTGCAAGGGTACTTTTCGCAGTAAATTGTTTGCAGCATACCTCACATTGATAAGGCTTTTCCCCTGTGTGAATGACCATATGCTTTGTAAGGGTACTTTTATCAGTAAATTGTTTGGAGCAAACATCACATTGATAAGGCTTTTCACCTGTGTGAATGAGTTTATGCCTTGAAAGATGACTTTTCTTTGTAAACTGTTTGGAGCATACATCACATTTGTGCGGGTTCTCTCTTGAGTGCAGGAACCCTTGCTTTGAGAAGTGTCCTTCACTGAACTGCTTGGAAGATATATCAGAATCATAAGGCTGTTCCCCTGCATGCTTTAAAAGGCTACCTTTCTGTGTGAATGCCTTGAGAGGTGCATCACACTCTAAAGATTTTTCACTTGTGTGAAGTTCAACATGTCTTGTACAGCTGGATTCTGTTGTGAATTTCTGGAAGCAGACTTCACACTCCCAAATGTCTTCATTTGTATTTGTTACATTGTATGTTGAAGTATTTGGTGCATTTTGCACTTCTTTCACAATCAATTCTTCAATTACTTCTCCAAAAGTACTTTTCAATGCTGATTCCATGCTAATAAATTTATCAAAAGACAGCATACCCAATAATTTCACTTTTTCATAATTTTTATCATTATGCAATCATGAACTGAATAAAACACGACCTTTTTATTTATATTGTGTTGTGGGGATGTACAAAGAAAACTTTCGTAGTGTCATGTTTGTTATCAAAGGTAACATTAGGAATGCTTAAAGCATGTTTTTAATTCAAACATGTTGCAGGAAAAATAGAAATAACACTATGTTTATAAGCATATTTTCCAAAATAAGACGGAGCAAAATCCAAATAAATAAGTGACCTTTTAGTACATGTAAAATTGAGAGTGCTGAAAATTACGTTAGCAACATTCATTCAAGTTCCTGTTCATCCATATCACCCAATTTCTTTAATAACAATTCAGCAGCTTTCCCGAAAAACGATTAAAAAAAGAAATTCCTCGGAAAATATTACTTTCACATCACCTCACCGGAGACTATTTCTTAACGCATTTTCACTGCGAAGTGTGAATAGTGTTGCCAACCTTTCGCTAAGAATCAACTAATTCTAATGGGAAAATTAACTAAAACCCAACCAAAGGTAGACAGGACACTTTTTTTTTTTCGGTTGGAGGTTGTTTTTTTTTTTTTTTTTTTTTTTGATTGGAGGTTTAACGACCACCGTGGGCAACTCAGTGAGCTATAAGCAGTCGCCCGTCCCTAATTTAGGGTCACTGGTTCCAGGGAAGGGAGAGAGCCAGTGACGTAAGAAAAACACAACATCCATGCCTCACCGGTATTCGAACCCGGACCCCGTTCGGACGAATGATCAGAGGCCATCACTTAGACCACTGCGCCACCGGGGCGGCGACAGGACGCTTGGAAAAGTCCTCAATTAATCTTTTCCATAAAATGAAGTGAATAAAACGCAGAAGGTCTTAATTCATGACATATTGCCTATTTATCTTTCCCATTGTGTGTAGGATTGTAGGTTCACAAAAACTTGATTTTTTTGAAGCAGTATGCTAAGAATATGTTTTCGCTCCCTTTCTATCTCCATTATTTCCAGAATCAATTATTTGTCGACATTTCTCTGAAGCCAGCTAAGTTTAGAGGCTTCAGGGAAGGAAATAAACCACAAATAAGGAACATAACCCTTCTGATTTTCTGATACTCGATCTGTTTCCTTGGAGCGATAACCCCACACAACCAACCACGTCTAACGAACGTATATGTATTGACATCCATTAGACATCACATACAGATATCCAGTGGACATCTTTAATGGACGAATTCTGGAGCTACCACATCTGGACGTCCATCGGCCATCATTCATGAGACATCTAATAGACGTCCTTTATGGATGAATGGACCTTATTCATGTGACGTCAGAAGTGTATTTCTGCGGACCAAGATGACTGCTGATTCAATGTTTTCGATATTTGATTATCCCTTACTGTTGGCTAATTTTACAATCCTAATGTCATGGATTCTGCCGAGGAATTAATAGACCTACAAGGCTAAGAAGAAGAAATTAATTCCTTAGAAGAACAAATCAAGGTTTCAAAAATATACCAAGACAATTTGGTATTCGATGTTTATTTCGCATGACGCAGGAGAGCATCGCCGTTAGTCATCATGAAGTTTTTAATATAGCATTTCTCGTACACGCTATATTAAATTTTCATGTTCTTATTGTCAGACATTGGCGAAATATCTGAAACATAAACTGAGTACCTTGTTTTGTAAAACAAAAACTTTTAGAAGCTCAGACAAATAAGTAATAAGGAAACAAACTAGGGTTCGCACGCTAGGCAATCTGCTTAAAAATTAAATGAATGCGTAACATTAAATCAAAGAGAAATTATAGATATGTTTGTTTCATTCTTTGAGGAAAGTAGAACTTAATTCGTAATTTGCCAATCCAAATATTCCATCAATTTTCTCCTAACTCTTTTTTTTTTCTTTTTTGAAATTCGAAGGAATACTACGAGGTTTCAACTGCCTTTGATTCGTAGTGTCATAATATACAAAATCTTTTTCGTTAAAGTGGACAAAACATATTGGAGAGTGCACATCGGAATGGAAATCACTGCGTTTCATTTTACACAGCCATTCCTTTAATAATTTCGTCTTTTTCAGAGCAAAATTAAAGAATGTTTTTCTTTCGTCTACACAATTTAATGTCGTTAATAAATTTACGAAAATCGCGATTTTCCTGAACCCTTGCAACGTAACGCTATGTTAAGCAATGGGAAAACGCATGTAAACAAACTGTTGTTGGCCCTCGGTCACGGGAAGGCTTTCCCATGATGCAATGCGAGGTGATAATGTCCATTGCGGAGCTATTTGCACATGCGCACCTTAAATGTCAGTAAATATTTTTTTTTGATTGGAGGTTTAACAACCGCCATGAGCAACTCAATGGGCTATAAGCAGTCGCCCGTCCCTAATTTAGGGTCACTGGTTCCAGGGAAGGGAGAGAGCCAGGGCCGTAAGACAAACACAACATCCATGCCTCACCGGGATTCGAACCCGGACCCCGTTCGGACGAATGATCAGAGGCCATCGCTTAGACCAATGCTCCACCGGGGCGGCGACAGGACGCTTGGAAAAGTCCTCAATGTTTTCCATAAAATGAAGTGAATAAAACGCAGAGCCCCCCGGTGGCGCAGTGGTCTAAGGCGCTGGCCTCTGATCATTCGTCCGTAAGGGGTCCGGGTTCGAATCCCGGTCAGGCATGGATGTTGTGTTTGTCTTACGGCACTGGCTCTCTCCTTCCCTGGAACCAGTGACCCTAAATTAGGGACGGGCGACTGCTTATAGCCCATTGAGTTGCTTACGGTGGTCGTTAAACCTCCAACCAAAAAAAAAATAAAACGCAGGTCTTAATTCATGACATATTGCCTATTTATCTTTCCCATTGTGTGTAGGATTGTAGGTTCACAAAAACTTGATTTTTTTGAAGCAGTATGCTAAGAATATGTTTTCGCTCCCTTTCTATCTCCATTATTTCCAGAATCAATTATTTGTCGACATTTCTCTGAAGCCAGCTAAGTTTAGAGGCTTCAGTGAAGGAACTAAACCACAAATAAGGAACATAACCCTTCTGATTTTCTGATACTCGATCTGTTTCCTTGGAGCGATAACCCCACACAACCAACCACGTCTAACGAACGTCTATGTATAGACATCCATTAGACATCACATACAGATATCCAGTGGACGTCTTTAATGGACGAATTTTGGAGCTACCACATCTGGACGTCCATCGGCCATCATTCATGAGACATCTAATAGACGTCCTTTATGGATGAATGGACCTTATCGAGGCTGACGAGAAAGACAGGCTTCGGTGCGAAAGGGCATCGACGAGATCACGTGACCAACTTAGTGCTGTTGCCTCTGCTTGGGGCTGCCGACAGCAAACGGTGACCGAGTAGAGAGCTATATTTTCCAACACGCAGCGAATATAAGGTGGCACATCTAATCATTGCATATTAATTTAAAACTATTAGAGAAGAAAACGTTTAAAAGGAACATTATTAAAATGGGAGTTCTACTGAACTTAATCATTTAACACAACTGAATTAATTATTTTCTTTTCGTTTTCCGTGTAGTGTGGATTTTTGCGTTTAGCCGTTCCTTTAGCAAAGTCGTATCAAGAGACATATTCGAAAGTTTTGTTGCTCGTTTTAATGAAATTAACTATATTTTCTTCGTTGTCCGTGTAGTTCACTTTTTTCTTTTTGCCTTCATGATTTTCTAGCAACACTGAAAAGCAAATTCGTTTGATAAATAGCGTGCAGAATATTAATAGCAAACGGAAAACGTTAAGTGAAATCATATTGAGGTCGAAGGAAAAGTGTTCCCTCATATACATATCTCTGGCTAAAACGTTCCTTACTAAATTTTAAAAAAAAAGTGATATTTTTTTCTTGCTCTGGAAAAAATAAATTTTTGGATATTATTGCATGTATTTTGTTTAATGGGGTTATTTCTAGGACAATGCTTCTGTACACTAAAAGTGCATAATTTGGAAATAATTCCTTTAAAAAAAATGCTTAGAATCCCTTTTAATACAAATCATCTGTCCGTGCATTCGTTTATTTTACTTATTTCTACTTGGGGGAAGAAAAAAATTAATCCTTATCTGTATACATTTCAACACTTTAAAATTATGTGACAGCACATTCTGGCACAAGCTATTTTCTTGGTAATTGAAAAAAGTTGAATGAAGGACACTGTCACAAAAAAATTTCTCATTGTTTTGTGAAAACTTAATGCAAGAACTTTTTTCATAAAATTATTCATTTTTGTCACTATTAAATTTTCCTTTCATTTGTAAATTTACAATTACTATAATTGAACACTGTTAGGTAAGCCAAAAATTGAAAAAACTATTTCCATACTAGAATTTAATTCAAACTATAGCTCAGTAAACAGAATTCTTGCTCACCATTAACAGAAATTTAATTGCATTATGAGCCAATAAGCAATCTGAAATTGCAGATTTAGTGCTACTGACTAACTCTTTCATACCAGAAAATTTGAAAAATTCATCGCCGTGGAGCAGGAAGCGAACCTGCATTTCCCGATTTCCATTCGAGCATGCTACCGTTACACCATCCAGGATGAGGAAGTCCCAAACATCTGAGTGATTTAGTCTGAATAATCACAGAGTTTCGCCAGTCAAAGCGAGCCCTGCTTCATCGTAGCTCAGCTATTTAGAGTCAGGTCGATGCTTAGCAAATTCCCAGTTATTCAGGTAAACATTGGGGAAGAAATATTTCTTCTTATTATACATGGGAAATATATCTCTATAAGTAATCTGAAATCACATATTTACTGTTACGTAACTGAAATCAAACGATCGTCCATGGAATGGAAACATGTCACCTTTCCAACAAGGAAGACGTGAAAAGTCCAACTGTCTGTTTGCGGGAGAGGTCATGGCGACTGTGAATCTGTTGTTTACACAGAATTTCTGTCAAAAGAGACGACCATCAATAGTGACTCATATTGCCAAACACTATTAAATTTGCGAAATTCAATTAAGGACAGATGCCGGGATAAGTTGAGTGAAGGTGTCATTCTGCTGCCCAACAACGCTACACAGCACGGAAAACAAAGGGAACTGCTGCAGTCATTCAAGTCGGAGGTGTGGCAACATCCACCTCACAGCCCCAACTTATCCCCATGCGGCTACCATTTGTTCGGTAAAATAAAACAGGACCTTAGTGGACAACGATTCCCAACCGATGAGGCTGTGAAAAGTGCGGTCCTTAACTAGTTGCACCAAACTGGACTTTTTCTGTACAGGTATGGGAAAGTTAATCGCACGTTCCGATAAATGTTTACAGTCCTTAGGCGACTATGTCGAAAACTGAATTAATGTTGTACCTTTAAACCAACATACATCCCCTGAGTATATCTCTTTGTTGTTTTTTTTATTCAACAGTGTAACTAACTTTTTGATCCACCCTCATATTATTAAAGCACTTTGCTGCAATTCAGAAATCCTATTTTTAGTTTGCTTTAAAAATTAGCATAAATACTACATTTGAAAAAAGTATCAACTTACCTACTGGCTATCAATTTGTCTTGTATCTTCAAGCGGAACGAAGTAAAAAATACTATTAAAAATAAACAAATGGGTCCATTTTTTTACATAAATGTACCTCAAATGTCTGTTTCAAATAGTTTGAAAGAAGGAAGTTATCACAAGCTGCAACTGTAATCAGCTTCAGATTGTTTACCCCAACTTGCCTTATGTGATAGAATCTGCAACAAAGTTATAGATACACACAACAAAATAAATAAAGAATTCTTGCTAACCAATGGCAGAAATTAAGACATGTGTTTCAAATAGTTTGAATCATCACAAGTTACATCAAAATTATCTCAGCTTTAGATCCTCCAGTATGTGTTACAATCTGAATATTTTATGTGTGAGTTGTGTCCATTATTTTCTTTACCTAAAATCTACTTATGTAATGTTCATACCTAACTGTGATCTACTTTTTTATAAAACATATTTAATATCACATTTTGGATTAGACAACATTTCAACAGTATAAATAATTATTTCCCACACATTTCTAAAGGAATTAAGCACAATTGGTTAACAGTTTTTCATAACACTAGGGAATTTATACATTTTACTAACATTCTTTACTAGAAGCCAAATTTGCTCATTATGGTAAAATTAAATTTTTACTTTCAATATACCTACTATAAATGTCAAGCTAAGCACTAGTACACAGACACACCAGTGCTGAGACGGGCCGAACCCGAACCGGGTGCTGGTTGCGTAATACTTACTGGAGTTCGAGCTTGGAGAGAGGGGAAGAATTTTCTTCCTTTTTTTATGTGATTTTATATGATTTAGCACACGAGGCTTTTTTTACACTTTCTAGTTGTTAAAGAGAATTCTTCGGCAACTGGGTCTAAATGGGGAGTAGGAATTCTGCAGGGCTATCCATTCCGGGCTTGGATGACAAAATACCATAGGCCATGAATTACAGGATTTCTGCCAAGGATAAGTTTTAAGAAGTATAGATAGTAGATAGCAAGCCGACGGAATTTTGCTCCCTACCTCAAAGGGGCAGCTCCCTGCTAATTCTATTGAGCAACATACGACGTAGTTTGTTGTACCACCAGATGTTTCCTGATACACCCCCCAAAAAAAAAACATTTCAGGAAGAAATGAATAGTTAAAGAAACTATAGAAATAGATAGACATCCCTTCCCCACTCTGCAGTTGAGAAAGACGTCGGTTAATTGCATGGGTAGGAAAGAGTGGAAGTTGTGGAAGTTTGGAAGACTTTTTTTAATGCCTAAACAGGTTAATAGTTTTCGGGCTGACATACTTCAGGCTCGGGCTCTTAAAATTGAGCCTGAACTCAGCTCTGACTCGCACACAGTAACACTTCAGTTAACTTCTCACAGGTGTTTTTATCAAAAACTTTATGGCAATGAAATCATAGTGGCAAGTATGAAAAATAAGAGAAATTTCCTGGAATTTTTTAGCACAGTATTAAAACGCAAACAAAAATGCTACAATATTACTGCTAACATTTATTAATCTGGAAATAAGTGACATGGAACTCTTACGGGTATGGTGTCTTTGAGGGACTCGCCAGACCCCATGACGTGAAAGAGTACAGCATCATCATCCACGGAAAGAAAATAGTCCATAGATTTTCAAATGAATTTGGACTGATGAAATCAAAACTGCTATTAAAATGAGGACCTCTGGCCCATTTTGCTGTGAAATGGCTTGGCAAATTAAGATGCATATCTTGGGATAGGAGAATATAAAAAAAGGTATATCCCAGGCACATTGTGTAAGACGGGCAACAACTGCACAAACAATATTAGTTCCAATTTGGAAAAAAAAAAAAAAAAAAGACCACCACCAAAAATTAAATACAAATCTTCAGTACATAATGCCACCACCACTCAGCATCACTATGTGATGAAGCAGAAAAAAGATCAGAAATATGTTACGAGACACGTTAACTGAAGTACTGCTTCCTGGTATACAAGTTTCAAAGATAACTTTTCAGAAATGTTATCTTCATTTACTACAGACGAAAAATACATTTCAATGCTTTAACCAACCTGGCTAAACACTTTACATGCATATAAAATATTTGATAAGTTTGAACTCTTTTTCCTATCTCAGGACTTTGTGCACACTATGCACTAAGGAAAGACACGGAAAACTAAGCGTTCAGACTTTCAACTTCTAAATTTTTCTTTCACATGATTTCAAATCATTTCGGTTATCATGTTTGGCTTTTACTAAGTTGTTCAAGAGTATTTTGCAGCTGAGGAGTTATGTTTTCCTATTTAGTTTTCAAGCTACTCATACACAAACATTCAACAGAAAATGAATAAAAAAATCTAAAATCAGAACTTTGTTTAAACATATGCAACAGATTTTGTATAAGACAACGTTTGTCTTATACAAAATCTGATGCATACATTACTTTGGTATGGCAAAAGTTGTAACAGTCTCCTTTTCACTTCTATAATTTGACTTGCAGCCACTAACACTGCGAAATCGTGGCATGGCAATTCCTCTAAAAATAATTATACCTTTTAATACAAGTGAAGAACTAGATATGAAATTTTTAATCGAAAGTAGTTCCCTATGTTTTGTACAGTTAGAATAAAATTGATCATGCAGTTTTTCAACATAATCTGTCGACACTGTTCAGACAGCTTTAGTAAATTCAATCAGACAAATGCTATATCACAGTTGCATTAAGTTACGAAATTAAAAAATGTCCTCTTTAATTCAGAGATACATTACAATGCAACAGTTCAAACATTAATTTCATAAAAGGGCTAACGATTGTTGGAGATGCAAATGTTATACAAATTTCGAAGGCTAATTACCTGAAAAGTTGCCCTGATTTCTGGTAATATTCAAGCTCTATGTGAATCGGCATTGGCAAAAAATATTAATTATTCTATTTGAAATAAGAATTCAATACCACAGAATAACTCACTTCTTTATATTTCACTATTCACGAGACATGAACAGATTTCAACACGTGTGAAACTAAGATCTACTCATTAAACCTATAACTATCACTAAAACTAAGTAAAACGTTTACTAAGAATTAACCTTATCTTAAAAATATACAAATACCTACCTCACAAAACTATACGTGTATCCAAATGACAATAAACGGAACACTCACTCAATCCAAATAACTGTGAACAAACGATGCAATGGCTGTTCAACCGATTGACTTGGCGACAGCACTAAGTTGTGCACGTGACTATTTCGCACCATAGCCTGTCTTTTTCGTCAGCCTCGACCTTATTCATGTGACGTCAGAAGTGTATTTCTGCGGACCAAGATGACTGCTGATTCAATGTTTTCGATATTTGATTATCCCTTACTGTTGGCTAATTTTACAATCCTAATGTCATGGATTCTGCCGAGGAATTAATAGACCTACAAGGCTAAGAAGAAGAAATTAATTCCTTAGAAGAACAAATCAAGGTTTCAAAAATATACCAAGACAATTTGGTATTCGATGTTTATTTCGCATGACGCAGGAGAGCATCGCCGTTAGTCATCATGAAGTTTTTAATATAGCATTTCTCGTACACGCTATATTAAATTTTCATGTTCTTATTGTCAGACATTGGCGAAATATCTGAAACATAAACTGAGTACCTTGTTTTGTAAAACAAAAACTTTTAGAAGCTCAGACAAATAAGTAATAAAGAAACAAACTAGGGTTCGCACGCTAGGCAATCTGCTTAAAAATTAAATGAATGCGTAACATTAAATCAAAGAGAAATTATAGATATGTTTGTTTCATTCTTTGAGGAAAGTAGAACTTAATTCGTAATTTGCCGATCCAAATATTCCATCAATTTTCTCCTACCTCTTTTTTTTTCTTTTTTGAAATTCGAAGGAATACTACGAGGTTTCAACTGCCTTTGATTCGTAGTGTCATAATATACAAAATCTTTTTCGTTAAAGTGGACAAAACATATTGGAGAGTGCACATCGGAATGGAAATCACTGCGTTTCATTTTACACAGCCGTTCCTTTAATAATTTCGTCTTTTTCAGAGCAAAATTAAAGAATGTTTTTCTTTCGTCTACACAATTTAATGTCGTTAATAAATTTACGAAAATCGCGATTTTCCTGAACCCTTGCAACGTAACGCCATGTTAAGCAATGGAAAAACGCATGTAAACAAACTGTTGTTCGCCCTCGGTCACGGGAAGGCTTTCCCATGATGCAATGCGAGGTGATAATGTCCATTGCGGAGCTGTTTGCACATGCGCACCTTAAATGTCAGTAAATATTTTTTTTTTGATTGGAGGTTTAACAACCGCCTTGAGCAACTCAATGGGCTATAAGCAGTCGCCCGTCCCTAATTTAGGGTCACTGGTTCCAGGGAAGAGAGAGAGAGAGCCAGTGACGTAAGACAAACACAACATCCATGCCTCACCAAGATTCGAGCCCGGACCCTTTCGGATGAATGATCAGAGGCCATCGCTTAGACCACTGCGCCGCCGGGGCGGCCAGTAAAATTCGAGACTATTGAGCCGAACCGAATAGAAGTTATAAGTTAATAATAGTTTGAAATCGTTCACTTATTAGCAATAAATCTGATATCATTATTTTTGTTTATTATTTGTTTTTCTAAGTGTGCTCGTGGTCGTGTGTGTGCGCAGCATGCTTTCTAAAGAAAATTAAATTTGTCAGGAAGTAGTTTTGTACAACCTGACAAGTGCTCTGATTATGCAATAGATTTCTAACGAATTCAAATCTCATATGAATTTCATACGTTATCAAGGTTATACAGTTGGCAGCAGCCTTAGTGGTGTAATATCTGAATGTTAATTTTTTTTAATACCCACGCCTACACAACCAGCGAAGTCTAATGCACATCTATATTACATCCTTCTGGTCCAGCAGACGTCATGGATAAAATATAGACGTCGAGTGGATGTCTATGTATAAACATCCATTAGACATCACATATAGTGACCAGTGGACGTCCTTATAATAGACGAATTCTGGAGAACCCACATTTGGACGTCCATCAGATTTCTTTTTTTTTTTTTGTTTTTTTTTTTATTGGAGGTTTAACGACCACCGTGAGCAACTCAATGGGCTATAAGCAGTCGGCCGTCCCTAATTTAGGGTCACTGGTTCCAGGGAAGGGAGAGAGCCAGTGCCGTAAGATAGACACAACATCCATGCCTCACCGGGATTCGAACCCGGACCCCGTTCGGACGAATGATCAGAGGCCATCGCTTAGACCACTGCGCCACCGGGGCGGCCCATCAGATTTCATTCATAGGACATCTAATAGACGTCTTTTATGGATGAATTGCGGAGCTATTCGCGCATGCGTACCTTAAATATCAATAAAGTACGAAACAATTGAGCCAAGCCGAATAGAAGTTTGAAGTTAATAATAATTTGAAGTTGTTCACTTATTGGCACTAGGTTACGTGTTATCTTTTTTCTCGTTTATTTTTTGTTTTTCTAAGTGTATTTGTGATCGTGTTTAAAGTTTTGGCAGGAAGCAGTTCTGTACAATCTGCCAGGTGCTCTGATTGCAAATTTATAACGAATTCAAAATAATTTCATACATTATCTACGTGATATCACGTTGATAATTACTTTTTAATAATAATAAAAAATCTAAAAAAGTCAAGTTTTTTTAATACTCATGTGTGTACACAATAAAAAAATTTCTGAAATTCATGAACCATTTTTCGTGCTTCCTTTCTTAAATTAACAAAGCATATTTCTGATGCAACCTTTTCCGTGAAGGGGGGGGGGGGGGGGATGTAAATTTGACGAATTTTTCGTACGCCACGAAAATTCTGAATTTTCAGAAAACTTTGTGCAATTCCTTTTTATATTTAGGGTAAACTGCCGCTTCTAAGAGGTGTTTACGGACAATTCTAAAATATCAGAAACTTTTCAGCAATTCCTTTCGTATATTAACGAAAGATTCTGTTACATTTTTTCCGTATCCACATGATGTAAAAAAAAATCGGGAATAGTACGATTCGCGGGAATACTTGAGGTTTGATGAGTTACTAAATTAGTTGTGTGATGTTTATGTATCAGTTTGTAGGTCCCTTAAGATGGAAGTTTGATCATTTTGCTTCCTATACTTCCAACGGGAAATTCTCTACACATTTTCTTCATAATTAATAGGTTCTTTTTTTTTTTTTTTTTTTTTTGATTGGAGGTTTAACGAGCACCGTGAGCAACTCAATGGGCTATAAGCAGTCGCCCGTCCCTAATTTAGGGTCACTGGTTCCAGGGAAGGGAGAGAGCCAGTGCCGTAAGACAAACACAACATCCATGCCTCACCGGGATTCGAACCCGGACCCCTTACGGACGAATGATCAGAGGCCATCGCTTAGACCACTGCGCCACCGGGGCGGCAATTAATAGGTTCCCAAGGATGAAAATTTAAACATCGATTAAAATAACTTCATATTATAACTTGGAATACTTAATATTTTCTAAAACATAACCATAATTATATTAAAAATCAATAACTACCTTTGGTAAGTGGTTTTGAGACCAGAAAAGAAATGGCGCGATCTGTACATTGATGATGTCAGTAGACAAACAAATGTTGGATTGCTTAATTATGATTATGTTTTAGAAATGAAGCTATTTTAATCGATGTTCAAATTTTCGTCCTTGGGAACGCCTTAATTGTGAAAAAAATGTGTACAGAAAATTTCCCATTGGAAGTATACGAAGCAAAATGATTAAACGTCCACCTTAAGGGACCTACAAACTGATACATAAACATCACACAACTAATTTAGTAGTTACTCAAACCTCAAGTATTCCCGCGAATCGTACTATTACGGAACTTTTTTACATCATGTGAATACGGAAAAAATGATAACGGAATTTTTCGTTAATATACGAAAGGAATTGCTGAAAAGTTTCTGAAATTTCAGAATTCTCCGTAAACACCTCTTTTAAATGGCAGTTCACCGTAAATATAAGAAAGGAATTGCACAAAGTTTTCTGAAAATTTGGAATTTTTTTGGCGTACGAAAAATTTGTGAAATTAACGCCCCCCCCATTTAACGGAAAAGGTTGCATTAGAAATGCTTCGTTAATTTAAGAAAGAATCACAAAAAATGGTGCGTGAATGTCAGAGAATTTTTTAGTGTATATACACTATCTACCAACAAGTAACTGTACACCCCTGCAATTGATGATATCTGCGGTCCTGATACACGTCACGGCCGCCACCGTTAAATATCGTGTGGGAAACAACGCAACCAGTCGCATGCAAGATGCTACGCAGTTCGGAACTCTCTGATTTCGAGAAAGGTGTAATCGTCGGGTATCACAGAAATGGCCGATCAATACGTGACATATCCAGCGAGTTGAAGCACCAAACATTGACAATGGCCTACGTGATTGGCAAGTGGAAGATGAAACGTGACTGTCGGAATGTGCCCCGACCCGGCAGACCCACAAAACTGGGAGTTAGAGACTGACGGGTGCTGACCAGAGACATTCGGAAGAACCGCACCAAATCGATGGGCCACATCCGTAAGGAAGCCCATCTGTTCGGTTATCATGGACGTGCTGCCGCCCACAAGCCTTTGATCACCAAGTCCAATAGCACTGCTCGGCTAACGTGGTGCAAAAAATGTCGAAAGTGGACCGTTGAACAGTGGAAACAGGTTCTCTGGAGCGACGAATCAAGGTTCACCTTCTACGGTTCGGATGGCAGGGTCTGGGTTTGGCGTCTGCCTGGAGAACGCCTCCTGCCGGAATGTATTGTACTAACTGTGAAGTTCGGCGGCGGTGGAATTATGCTATGGGGTGTTTCTCCTGGTATGGCACGGGACCCTTGGTCGCAATTCCTGGTGGACTCAATGCCGAGACCTACTGCACCATTTTGGATGACCATGCGCTTCCTATGTGAGGCAGTTTTACGGGTTGGACCCATGTGACTTTCAGGATGATAATGCCACCTGTCATGTTGCGAGGTCCACCATGGCTTGGTATGGTGACAATGGGGTTAATCGAATGGACTGGCCTGCGCAGAGCCCGGACCTTAACCCTCTCGAGCACCTCTAGGACGAGTTGGAGCGTCGACATAAGGGATGCCTCCACCGTCCGAAATTGGTGAAGGAACTGACCTGTCTTCTCCAAGCCGAGTGGAAAAAAATACCGCTAGCTGTCGCACAACGCCTCGTTGAGAGTATGCCCCGGAGGGTCGCAGCTGTAAGCGTAGCTCGTGGAGGCTACACCAACTACTGAAGGTGAATAAAAATCGTTTTCCTTTGCTATCACAGGTGTCTAATTAGTTGTTGGTAGATAGTGTCCATGAGTATTGAAGAAAACTTGACACATAGATTACACCACCAAGACTGCAACCAACTGTATGACCTTGATAATGTATGAAATTTTTATAAGATTTTTTTGATTGAGGATTTAACGAAACCGTGAGCAACTCAATGGGCTACAAGCAGTCGCCTTTCTCTAATTTATGGCCACTGACTCCGGGGAAGGAAGAGAGCCAGTGCCGTAAGACAAACACAACATCCAGCCTCACCAGGATTCGAACCCGGACCGATCTCGGACGAGAGATCAGAAGCCATCGCTTAGACCACTGCTCCACTGGGGCGGCTTTATAAGATTTGAATTCTTTAGAAGTCTAAAATCAGAGCACTTTGCAGGTTGTACAGAACTGATTCCTGCCAAAATTTCAAAGACCACCACAAATACACTCAGAAAAACAAAAAATAAACGAAAATAAGGTAACACGCATGGGAGGCTCTTGTTGGGAGGCTGTGGGTATGCAGACCCCCCACCGCTACCCAAAGCAGTTTTTTTCTTGTGCCGTACCGAAAGAGAGAGTGAGAGAGAGAAAGAAAGAAATAGACAAACACAACATCCATGCTTCAACGGGATTCGAACCCGGACCCATCTCGGACGAATAGTCATAAGACAGCGCAAAGACCTCTACACCATCTGGTCGGCGAGTGCAATTTGGGCCACTCAAAATGCATTGCAATAGCTTTGAAAACCATCAGCTTTCCCACACTTCAACGGTCGTCGCTCGCGGTTATAGGCTCCACGCAAAGAGATAGTGTTCCATTAAAATAGCATCAGTATCTTTTTCTAACCTCCTTGGGTCGGTCTACCTCTTGCTCGTTGTTTCGTGGATTCTCTCCTCGGACCATTTTTTGAAGGCACTAGTCAGTGCTGACTGTGATCATACGTGACCCTCGGAAACAGAAGGCCATCGCACAGGTATGTGACGTCACTGGCGGTGGATCGTCGTAGCCCATGAGAGAGAGAGAGAGAGAGAGAGCCTGAACGCTTCAGAGCATATTTCCGATGTCACGATCTTTATTTTAGAATTTCGGTATTACAGTGAAAAATTCATCACAAATGTAACATAGCGCAGGAAATGCTGAACGTATTTACGATGCTGTAGCTTCCGTTTATTAAATCTGAAAATTAATTTGCGGATTCTCTATGTTTTTTGGTTGTTGTCTATGAGTAACTTTAATAACAGGAATGAACGATCGTGGGAGAATTTTTGGGAATCGGACCATCCAATGGTCACGATCGTTGCGATAGGATTTCGGTATACAGTGAGCAATTGCATCACAAAGTAGACATATATCACTGCAAATTCTTATCATATCCTTTTTATTAAAAGAATGGAAACTAAAATTATTTCGCGGTTGTAGCTCCCGTTTTTTTTAATCTGAAAATCAATTTGCTGTCTCTGTATGCTTTTCTTTCTTTCTTTTTCACTCAATAACTTCAGTAACAGGAATGAACGATTGTGGGAGAATGTTTTCAAAGAGTCGTTGTTTTTAGCTGTTATAAAAAAATATCTGAACTAATTGTAGTGAAAACTATATATATATGTATTATTCCTCCAGATGAATATGAAACAAGAAGTGTTTACTGTTACCATAATGGGAAGTAGTCATGTAAAAATTTACTTTACTTTTAAAGTAGACTTCAACAATATCCGTTGCTAAAATGTTTTTTTTGCAAATGCTTGGCCAAATTATTTAACTAAGGTCTTGTGTATATTCTAGAGGAAGATTGCATTGCATTAATTAAAAAGGAGAAAATTTTGTTGGAGTATAGAAAGTGGTGCATTATCGACGAATTTTTAACAATCTTTAGGTAAAACTTATCACTGCGAAAAAAAAGTATTCAAGCGATAGTGAAATATAAATGTTAACTCATTCTGAAGCTACCACATGCGTACAGTAATGAGTGGAGGCACTTTGCATTAGACGTGGATTTTATACATGTAGCATATCATTGATTTTTTCACAGTACTAGAAAAATTCGATTACAAAAATGTTCTATGTACATACCTTACTATGTGGTGTAACTGTGAAGTTAACCTTTTTAATCGCACGAATCCACTTAGAACACAAATCTTGGTCTTTTGGAAATCCACACACACAAACTTTGGAT
Source organism: Macrothele yani (assembly GCA_039090855.1). NCBI lineage: Eukaryota > Metazoa > Arthropoda > Arachnida > Araneae > Macrothelidae > Macrothele > Macrothele yani. The sequence continues at coordinate 140,913,409 of CM077009.1, read as the reverse complement.
CCTGTTTTATAATTTCTACGGCAGCCAGGAACACAACATGGATGTGGTATAATCAAATGCCTATCTCATTTAATTACCGGTATATAACAGTGGCGGCTCGTGGTGTAAAATGCTGGTGAGGCGAACGGTCTTGATGTAAATCAGTAAAACATATGTTATTGAAAAATACATAAATTCGTATAACGTTATATGAACATATATATATATCAGTGGCGTAGCCGGGGGGGTCGTGGTTTGCACCCCCTAAGTAGGCGAGACAGTTAGCTTTTTCTAAGTACGTTTCATAGATAATTTCCCTATTTAAATTCATTGATTTTTACATAACTTACAATGTAATACAAATAAATTACATTGATACATAATATCAATGTAATTTCTTGATAATAGAAGAGAAAGTAAAGCAAAGCGGCCAATGAAGTTGCTTTATTAAATTTTTATAAAAACAACTATAATTTATTGCATTTTCTTCATTTTATTAAATTAGCTTCGTTTTGTATTAATGTTCAAGATGTGCGTACGTACCAATAGAAAAATATTTGTCGAAGCCCCCCCCAATTGTTACATGTACTTATACACAGTTATACAGCAGAAGTGCAGAACTCCCCCCCCCTCAAAAAGTTTCATGTCAAAGGCAGTTCACCCATCGGATATCTTTGAAGTCCTGGGTTCGAGTCGGCTGAATCATTAAAATCCGCTGAGATTCGGAAGTCTCGTTAAGCCATTGGTCCAGGGTAAGCGGCGCCTTGTTATTAACAGCTGTAAACCCCATCCCTTAGGGCTTCAGCCCATGCCATTTAGCCCTTATATACAAATATTATTCAACAGTAATGGAATAAAATTATAGAAATATATGAAACACGGCGTGGGGAGTCTTTCTTCACGAAAAAATCCAAAAATTTTAGAGGGAAAATGTGCATATACCACTATATATATATATGTGTGTGTGTGTGTGTGTAATATACGCTACTTTTGCAACAATATTTTTATGAAAACAATTATTCGATAATTTTACAACAAAGAAAGAAATACAAATTTTGAAGATGACAATCCGTTTTTTGGCGTAAATGTGACAAGGATGGTAAGTCAGATAATATCCGAAAACTTGAAAATTTTCATCGTCCTGGAGCGGGACTCGAACCCGCGTCTCCCAGAAAACGCCTAGGTATGCTAACCACTACACCACCCAGAACGACCAAGTTTCAAGTTTCCGATCAATTTGAATTTAACCATCACAGGATTCGCTAGTCGAAGCAACGGCATTCATGTTTAGCGAATCTGGAGGTTAATAATCCTATCCCGTTTTGTATTGGTCGTTCTGGGTGGTGTAGTGGTTAGCATACCTAGGCGTTTTCTGGGAGACGCGGGTTCGAGTCCCGCTCCAGGACGATGAAAATTTTCAAGTTTTCGGATATTATCTGACTTACCATCCTTGTCACATTTACGCCAAAAAACGGATTGTCATCTTCAAAATTTGTATTATATGGCGTAATCCCGTATTTCTTTCATGAAAGAAAGAAATATTTCACCAGTATTCTTTTATGTAATACACTTGAGCGAAAATACGCAATTTGTGCGGTTTCTTTAGCTAGTCAATGCGTCACTCACATCCCAACGCCAGTCGGAGATCCACTTCTTAAAAAATTCAAAGTAAATCATTTGAATAGAAATGGTTTTCTCACGAAATGTTTCTTGAGCTTGAATAAAAGTCACAGTTCGATTGGCATATTAGTGAAGGTGCATTTAGCACGGGTCACAAACTGAAGTCCAGGCTCGTGATAACTATGTACAGGAGAAGTCAAGTTAAGGAAGCACATTTCTATATAAAAAAAGTATTAGGTAATTTAAACCTGGAATTAAAAACAGAGGAATACGATATTAATTTGCTTTGGTCTCGAACAGAATGCTTTCAGTTTATGTTTTATAAATAAGTTCAATTCTGCGATCCTTTTTGGCTGCAAATTTGTCTATGATCAGATCATAAAATGGTTGAGTGGACATTAGATGGTTCAGCAATTCTTTCTCGATTGAAATTTTAGCGAGTGAAGACAAACGATCTTGTGCCGTTGTATTACGGAGGTAAGTCTTAATTCTCTTCAAACAAGAAAAACTCCTTTCAGCAGAAGAACTTGTTGATGCCAGTGTCAATACAAGAGAAAATAATTTGTAGGCTTCTGGCAACACATCTTTCAGCTCGTTTTCTTTCATTGTTTTCAAGGTTTTCTGAACACTGAGTTCCCTGAAGTTGTGATCATTATATAAAAAATCTAATTTGTTTTTTAGTCGTTGTGTGTCTGTAAAAATGTTTGGATAAATTTTTTTGAGAGTGTTAAGGGCACTGGATGGAAATGACTCTGAATAACTATGGTATTTTGAGCTGTCAACTAGCTGCAGAAACTCGAGCTTTCCCATATCTTCAAATCTGGTATTTATTTGGACTATTATGCTGTCAACGATTTCGTAAAACCAAATTTTGTAATAGTTTTCCACTTCTTCTTCAGTCAAATGTTTCTTTTGGCGACATTTAGGACCTCCACTCAAACTAATTGCTTCACTGAAATGTTTCAAGTAAGTGGTTACATTCCTTTTCTTATTTATTCGTTCGCAACATTGTTTAATTTGTCTTTGGCAATAACTGATACCTAAAGTCTTTTTTTGTAAAACATCAAACAGTACATCCGTAATTCCAAAAAATGTTATCAAAAATCAGTGATAAAAAAGCAAATTCAAAATCAGTGAAATTTTTCAAATATCCTATGGCTCCGTTGATTGATTCTGCCGTTGATTCCGGGTCATTCATTATGTTTTCAAACACATTCTTTAGTTTGCCCCATTCGCTTACAATTAAACGCAAAATTTGCGAACGTGATGCCCAACGTGTTTCAGCTATTTGAGGAATCCGTTTCCCAACAACTGAATCTGCTACGTGGGTTCTCTTGGCAGATTTATGAAAACACGAGGGCATGCTGGATACAGTTGCGAAATATATGCGACATTTTACAATACTTTTGCACCCCTGTTGTAGGACAGGGCTAAGGCGGTGGGCGAAACAGTGGGTAAACAAAGCTTGCGGGGCTTCTAGCTTGACTCTTTTCTGCAGACCGCTCAACTCTCCAGCCATAACGCTTGCGCCATCATAACACTGGCCTACTAACTTTGATTTAAAATCAAACTCCTCCAAAACCGATGCTAGCAGATCATACAGTGCCACAGCAGTCCTGTCAGTGCTGATATCATAAAAACCAAGGAAGCGCTCAACTACTTCACAATTTGAGTCCAATATGTATCTGACAATTATTGAACACTGATTTTTGAGTAATATCAGTTGTATCGTCAACTTGCACTGAAAAAAATTTTTGACTCATTAATTTCGCTTTTAACACATTCGTTTATATATTCATGAATACACTCCAGTAAATCATTCTGTATCGTTTTAGATTGTCCAGAAAATAAGCTTCGTATTTCTTCAAAATGTGCTTTTAATTCTGGGGTGCTCCTACGAAGTAACAAATGGAACATCTCCTTGAAATTACCTTTATTTAATGAGGAAACAGATTCATCATGTCCTCGAAAAGGCAGTTCTTGCTTGCTTAGAACGACAACTAAATCGATTATATGTTCCATAAAAAGCCTATTTAGTCTGACCTTTTCATTAAACTTAGCTTTATGAAGAGCAGCATTTTCTTTGAGCATATCAGAAATAGTGTTTATATTTTTTTCCATTCGTTTCAGACCTACGTGATTAGTTATATGCTCTTTAGAGCTTTCGTGCAATTTTGCACTACGAGAAAAGTTTTTCAGATCAAAATAACCCGTTGTATTCCACACATTTTTCTTATTGCTCGAAAGTAAACATGGCCAGCAAAAGAGAGTTTGCTTGTAATAGCATCAGAAAGCCAGGGGAAAATCTCGTACCATGATTTATTGAAAGACCTCAAAAACGATTTGCCGCACTTCTTATCTTTAGATATTGAACTTATTATAGGTGTCGGTCTTCCAGATATGAGAACATCCCTTTTATCATAATCTTTCCAGTGTTTAAAAGGAATTTCTTCCAGAACACAAATCACGTCGTTTGTTGGGCCATTCATATTTTCCAACCAAAATCAAAATATGCTGTTTAGTAACAATAACAAAATAAAAAAGAAGAAAAACTCAACATTACTACGAACTAGCCAACACCCGCAGAAGAGAGGATTGAAAACACACTACAAAAAGTTAGACTCAAATAAAATACACTCTGACGAATAGTTAAAGCTACGTAGAAATCATCCTACTCCAAAGCATATAGAGGCGAACGGCGTCATCGCCTGTAAAACCCCTTTTTACCAAGGTCATCTGCTCATTATCCCGCGCCCATTGGATACACAATTCTTGGGTTCTCCAATAACAGCAGAGATGCGATTCTAGTTTAAGCGAAATGGAGGGTCGCCTCAGAAATTTCCTTTCTCTTACTGGAAGTCCGGCACCTCCTTAGGTAGACCGTGGGGGTGGGGGTTTCACTCTGTAGGGCTCTTCTCTGATCCCCAGTTCCCAAAACCGGCTTCTCATCGAGACGACTCAGCCGGTCGCCTCTAAGCGCTTAAAACACGCAGCTGCTTTGCAAAAATAATGATTCATTCCTCTTCTTGAAAGCCTTTTTTTAACCTAATTCATGAATCACAATGTAAATTTCAGTGTTTCATTTATCCTGCAAAGTTCTTATATCTTTGTTACTGACCGAAGTTTTTTTTTTTCACTTCTCATTCTGCGGAATTTCAGGTGAGGCGGTGCCTCACTTGCCTCATCTGACGGGCCGCCACTGGTATATAAAAACTGTATTTGAAATGTTAGTTGAAGCAAACCACAGAAGAGGAACGCTATTAATTTCACGCAAGCCTGGACAACCATAAAAATCACACGGTTAGGCTTAGCGTGGTAATGCATACACGGACTGTTTGATGAGTAGATCCACTAGGTGTGACGTCATGACTTGCTAGGCCTTCAAGATCTCGGAGGTAACGGATCATCCCACAAGCTTTGCCATTTCGGAAATGCTGTCAGGCAATCGTCTGGCCATTACAATTTGGCCTTTGTCAAACTCGCTTAAGTCCGCTGCCTTTCTCATCTGTAGAATAATAATAACGCTGATTAATATAATAGAGCTCTGTGTCATGTATTATTTGTACCTTTACATGAGCTTCTCACACACCGTCGTTTAGTTACAGATGCTTCAATTTTCATAAAGACGCACTGGTCGTCATCTTTTGGCTGTTTGGTGTATATTTTATAAAAGAAGAAATTCAGTGTACGTAAATCACCTCTGTTGAAGGCGGTTATTCAATTATCACTCAAAGGTCACAGTGTTCTATGATAGAAAGGTCCGTTAAGTCAGAAGGTAAATGAGTGGAACGTTTTTTGGGCTTTCACTTTTTAATTCTAATCGAACCGTACAGCCATTCGGTTTAGGTCCATTCAAATTCAAAAGTAAATTGAGAGGCCAGTGTTATAACGGCGTCAGTATAATGCCTGGCCATTTATACGGCCTGCAAAAGAAAATCAAAAATGAAGGTGCTCAGGCTATCTTCGTCCATTGTTTAGCACATCGCTTGAACCTAACCCTGATGCAAAGTTTTTACAAACTTTCGAAGTACCGACAATGTTTCGCCAGTGTCAATGGAATTCCTTCTGTCTTCCATCACTCGTCTAAGCAAAGTTCTGCATTGGAAAGTGAAATACCTTATTCAGCAAATACAAGGTGGTCATCGAATTCTAAAGTTCTCGAAACAGTGGTAGAGAATTGGGATAGTTTAAAAATTGTTTTCCAGAAAATAATAAATGACACTGGCTCGGACGCTACACCGATTTGTCATTTAGTTTTTCACAATATTTTTAATGTAACTGACATTTTACATATTTGACCAATTGCAGAAAAATTGTTTCGAAGTTAATAATGGGATATTAAAAAACAGATGTATCCACAATGTTGTAATAAGTAACAAAAGAAATGACCAATTTTGTACGGAAATTTTACGCGAAGCAAAACAAAGAGGATACAAAACACAAAAAATATTCAATATAGACTTTAATGTTGTTGATTTTTTAATTTAAAGCATTATTTTACGAAACTGTAGACATTATGACGCAACTCAGCACAGCATTCCAAGACATTGACAAATTCTTTTTCTTTGTCTCAAACATTTTTAACACATGCATTAAATCAATATTTAATGCATATGTTAAAAATTTCACAACAGATTCCTTACTCAGTTTGCAAGTCTTTTCTATCAGTTTTCAAAAAGCTGCAGTGTTTAAGGAATGGGTTAGACCTTTTTTAGAGTCGAAAAACACAACAGTGTTGATGTTCAGAAAGGAGTTCAGCTTGTGCATGATAATAATGTGCATAAGCATGTATTCGAAGAGGTGTATAAATTGTTTTCTTTCATGTGCTTACTTTTTATTACCCTGAACCAGTTTGTTAGCAGAAAGAAGCTTTTCGTGTTTGAAACGAATAAACAATTATCAAGGAGGTTAGAATAAGATATCTGGAGATGCCATTGTTAATGAAACAGTACCACTTTGCGTGAAGCCTATAACCCGCGAGCGACGGCCGTCAAAGTGTGGGAAAGCTCATGGTTTTCAAGGCTATTACAGTACATTTTATGTAGGCCGAATCGCCTTCTTTCGTTGCAAATGTTTCCAATTTCGGATCGTAACTTGTTGCCAATGTGTGGGAAAATGCTGAATTTATAAAATTCTTAAATATTTTGAGGCTCCTTCCCATTTTTATTTTACATTGAAGTACACGAACATTGGTGCGAATTCTGAACAAAACATAATATTAAAATGGTGAACTTCACTCGTCTAAGAAGTATAAAACATTCCGATTTGATATTAACACGGTTTCTGCAACCAAAAACCACGAAATTCCAAAATACAAACAGATGAAATTACGTAGGTATCGTGTGAACAATAGCAAATTATCACACCTAGCGTCTTCACGGTTAAGAGACCAGGGTATGTCCAGAAGTATTATTCTAACCTTCTTGACAATTACACGAGGAACACTACTTCAGGACAGAGATCGTTATATACACTGCTGGCCACCCAAAATGCAACACCAAGAAGGAAGCGTCCGATTGGTCTGAAATTCGCAGAATGCGTTGCCCGCGAGAAGACATGCAAACGATTAGCATTGCAGGGCATATGCAAATAATGTGCGCCCGGCACGCCACCGAGAAGCACTATAAGAAGGGTGCACAGAAGGTGAGGTGTAAGTAGTGAAAGTGTGTTGTGCTGCCGGACCTGTGAGTGGGAAGCTTCCTGATGCCTCGCCGTAGAATACGGCAGTCATTCCAGCACGTTTTGGAGTTCGACAGAGGACGAATAGTGGCTTATCGCGACAGCGGTTTATCGTACCGAGACATCGGTGCCCGTGTGGGACGACATCCAGCCACAGTGATGCGAGTATGGATTCGGTGGGTGCTGGAGGGACGGACGGACCGACGTGAGTGATTGCCGCAGCCCACCACCGAACGAGAAGACCGGCATGTTGTGCGGAGGGCATTGACGGCTCCCACCGCCACATCACGAGCGTTAGCGCAGTAGTTTGGGTTTGTTGCGTAACAACCTGTGTTAGCACGTACCGTTCGACGTCGTCTGCAAGAGCGGGAACTTGTCGCTCGGCGCCCATTGCTCCAATTACCATTGGCGTTACACCACCGGCGAGTGCGGCGGCAGCGGGCCGTTGAACGCCGCACCTGAACTACGGAATGGCACGAAATTGTCTTCTCCGACGAATTCCACTTCTGCCTGCAACACCACGATGGCCGGATCCGCGTGTGGGGGCGGCACTCCGGCGAGAGACTGTATGACGCCTGCATTATGCATCTCCATACCGGTCCGTCGACTGACGTTATGGTTTGGGGCGCAATTGGATATTACACCCGCATATCCAACGTCGGAGATGTAGCGGTGGCTGTAGAGCGTACCGCGTCGGCGGTACATACAACAGCCACCGCTACATCTCCGACGTTTTGGAGCCTGTAGTCCTCCCTTACCTGCCAGCGGCCACGCTTCAACAGGACAATGTGCGCCCGCACGTGGCGCGCATCGGGCAACAATTCTTCACTGCCCACCAGGTGTATAAAACATTCCGATTTGATATTAACTGCCGTGGCCCGCTTGTTCTCCCGATATGTCGCCCATCGATTACGTCTGGTCGCTGATTGGCAACCGAGTGGCCCGGTAAGCACCACCCGCGGCTACGCCTGATGAACTGTGGCAACGTGTGGAAGCAAACTGGACCGACTAAGGCTGAACTGAATCCTATCAGGCTGTAACATTGCCATTGAAGACAATAGACTTTTGGTGATTGGCCAGTGGGCGTTAGGGACGATTTCAGCCGTTAGATGGCACTGCGTCCCAAGGTATAAACACCTCAGTTTCTGCGTTGTTTGAATTGCGGGATTGTGTATGTTCGTCGTTTTTTCTTGTTTCTTTTAAAAAAAACCCCTTCTAGTTTTAAAAATAAACTGTTGTTTTCACAACTAAATCCAACCCATTTTCAAAATGGTTTACTGCTGTGTGCCGATGTGCACATCTTCTAAGAAAAAAAACGTGGAATTTTCATTCCATGAGTTTCCCTCAAATCAGAACCTAAAGCAACTGTTGCTGAAAGATATATCTCGTCAGGATTTTGCTCCAAATGACAAGTTACCTTCAATTGTTGTTTGTGGTAAGCATTTTCATTCTAATAATTACGTACCTAATTCAATTTTATAAAAAAGACCTCAGCTATATAAACTCATATTAAGTAAAATAGTGAGCAAATGTGTAGATTTGCGTTTTAAATTATTTCGTCGGAAAATTATTAGTATTTCAGAAAAGTGCGACGTACAGGTTTTAGATTGTGAAAATTAATGGCAAATGGTGCAGAAATTTTCAGTTTCAAATGTCTTCTAAAGATTTTTATCGTAACATTTACCTGTACGTTCGATACGGTAGGCCTACGCGGCAGCGTCTCTTCACCGCGTCGAACTTGCAGGTAAATGTTACGATAAAAATCTTTAAAAGACATTTAAAATACGAAATTTCTGCACCATTTGCCATTAATTTCCATACTCTAAAATCTGTACGTCGCACTTTTTCCAAGTTCTAACATTTTTCCGACGAAATAATTTAAGACGCTAATCTACACATTTACCAAAATCTCGGCCCTAGATCGTTGAAGAATAAAGGAGGAATGAGATTTACACATGAATTACACCAGTTCCTACAGAAAAATTCTCTTGCCCAAGTACTACGAATTCAGAATACAAATATCCATCTGTTAATGTGAAAGTGAATATAAATAAAATCTCAAATGTAAATAATGATACGGAATCAGTTTGTTAATGCGAACAACGTCAATAGATGGCGCTGCGTCCCAACTCATCTTTTCTGTCCTAGCTGTTTTTGCTTAATGTTACAACCTGATAGGATCGAGTTCAGCCTTGGACCGACATACCCCCAAGCCAACATCCAAAGACTGTTTCGTTCGATGCCGCGGCGTGTAGCGGCCGTTATTGCCAGCCATGGGGGCCACAAAAACATTTAGAAGCTCAGACAAATACGTAATAAGGAAACAAACTCGGGTTCGCACGATAAGCAATCTGCTTAAAAATTAAATGAATGCGTAACATTAAATAAAAGAGAAATTATAGATATGTTTGTTTTATTCTTTGAAGAAAGTAGAACTTAATTCGTAATTTACCGATCCAAATATTCCATCAATTTTCGCTTACCTTTTTTGAAATTGAAATTCGAAGGAATATTACGAGGTTTCAACTGCTTTTTATTCGTAGTATCATAATATCACAGATATCATATACAAGAAGCTAGATCGGACACGCAGCTCTTGAGGCGTGACAATGTAGGCGCCATTTTCAGCGGGTCATCGCTCTCCATTTAAGCAAGAGTACTTTGCATTAAGTCAACGGAATATGAGTTTGGTACTGTGATTTGTTATTTATATTAATATTCTAAGCAGTTAGTACACATTTAACGGTGGAAGTCATACAATTTAAGTGAAAAAACAATAATATTCCACAGCGCAAACTACAAAGCCAAGGCTCTTACAAAATATTGCAGTATTTCAGATTCGGTCAGGGCTTAAATTCAATAGAAACGGCATTCTGTCATGTGCTGTATAAGAAAAAAAATCACACTATTTTTTATTTGTTGAGACATAATATAATTTTGAGATTTTTTGTTACTGAATGCTTAACATTCAATGCGTCCTTTGGTTGCATGCTTGTCCCATTAAATAATTTAAAATGTTAAAAACTGGAATTTCCCTAGTGAATAACAAAGTATCGAAATCTTTAATAAAATTAATATTTTTGAGCAAAATTATAAACAAACCAGAATGGCACAGGTAACCGCTAGCAAGGAAAAAGATTAACATCATTTCAACTTTCCTTTGTAAAGTATGTGGAAGCCATTATTTTTCGGGTTTAAATCAATAGTTTTCTGGATTTAATAGCAACTTATTGATATCAAATGTATCGCTAGATTTTTCATTATATTAAATATTTGCCTCATTACAGTCGTAAAAATGTTTTCCAGTTATTTTCAGTATTTGCATACAATACCAATTTTAAATTTATCTTGCGAACTAATGCCTTCTGAGATACATTCTTTTAACATTGGAATAAAGACAAATAAGTAAGCGCAATTATATTTTCGTCTCTTAGAGTACGATTTATATCCGAGCAAGTTTTTACCATGATTTACGCAATAACCAAGTCCAAATTACCCTTCTTAATATGCCCCACTCCAACATCTTGACCCGCTCAATGTGGCTCCACGGTTGTCAAAGCGCAAGCGTATGCTCAACAGAGCAGACAGCCAATCTATAGTCCCTTATATGATATCTGTGCATAATATCCAAAGGCTTTTTCGTTAAAGTGGACAAAACATATTGGAGAGTGCACATGGAAATGGGAATCACTGCGTTTCATTTTACACAGCCATTCCTTTAATAATTTCGTCTTTTTCAGAGCAAAATAAAAGAATGTTTTTCTTTCGTCTACACAATTTAGGTTGCAAGATTTATTAGCACAACCATACGATGAGCAAAAGTTAGACATGTCTTTAATAAATTTACCAAAATCGCGATTTTCCTGAACCCTTACAACCTAACGCCCTGTTGAGCAATGGGAAAACGCATGTAAACATATTGTTGTTGATCCTCGGCCACAGAAAGGCTTTCTCATGATGCAATGCGAGGTGAATAAGGTCCATTCTAACCAGATGGGACACAAATAACATCCCAGTCTTTGAGAGCACTTCTAGTATTGCACAGGGGCACCCACATAAGGGGGCAACATGGGCATTTCCTCACACCTGGAAATCTGACTATGCTCTTTCGCGATAACATTAATTCAAACTGCTTTTTTTTTATAGAACTTCTGAATATTTTTACAGTAAAACTTAAAAAAAAAAAAAAAAAAAAAAGGTTGGTAATTTCAAACAGAAAAAGTGGAACTTTACAGTAGAAAGCAAAAACGATATTTTCCATTGTATGTTGGAGAACAGTGTACTTACGTGTACTATAGAAAAGTACAAAAGGTGAAGAAAAGAAAAACTGATCCACTGCTGTGGAAAATCTCGCAAAATTTTCTTGGACATCTACCTTGAGAAAAGTTTTTGAATCTTGATGACCAATTGTATAATCTCTGGGGTTCCGTGGCCAAAAGGATCAAAAGAAGGATAAAGAAATTTCTTTTTTTGTCCCAACATCTGTGTAATTTCATTTATCCATCTTTTTTTATGCAGATTACCGGTCTTCTGGTTTCCAGTTAAACGTATGTGTTGAGTGTTGTAAAAACTATTAGAAAACAAGAAGAAACAAAGAAAATTTGCATATGCTGTTTGTATGTGTTATTTGTACTTATAATTTCTGTTGGTCGTCTCCTGAAAACTATGCTATGGGTGCCCATGGTGTTGCAAAGAGTATTGTTACTCTCAAAATGAGTGCGTGTGATTTTCAGTAAGCTTGAATTTGTTAGTAAATGAATATTCACTTGTTTTTTTATTTGAGGTTTAACGACCACGGTGAGCAATTCAGTGTGCTATAAGCACTCGCCGTCCCTAATTTTGGGTCACTGGTTCCAGGGAAAGGAGAGAGTCAGCGCTATAAAACAAACACAAGACCCATGCCTCAAGAGATTCGAGCACAGACCCATCTCGGACGAATGATCAGAAGCCATCGCTTAGACCACTGCGCCATCGGGGCGGCAATATGTACTTGTAAATAACACAACTTCCAAGTTCTGACAGTATCATCCCACTCCTCTCCCCTCAACGCTGCTTTTTTTTTTTTAAGGAAAATTAAAAAAAAAAAACTTAATTTAAAGAAATGCTACTGTGCAGGTTACAGCAGGGTTTCACTTCTGGCTTCATGTGCTTTCCGGTAAAATCACCCCTGGTATCAATGCTAATCACACGTAATACTCTTTCCACAAAATGGGTTCCTGAAACCTATTTTCGTCTTGTGTTGAATCTGTTATGTCACTGAACAGATTACTGCGAAATTTTAATGACATTTTATTTTCCCTGAGGTTAAAGACTCTGCAGGTTCAACCAAAGCACTGCCCTATGCACAGGCAGGCCTCGCAGAGGGCCTGTAACCTGGCTTGCCCCACTAAAAATTAAGCAATTGGTTATAGGTTTCACATTTTAAAACCAGTTTTCTATGATCGGATGACTTAAATCACCCAATTATGAAATTCGGCATATTTACAACAAATTACAAATTTCAGGGCTGAAATAAACTAGATCTACAAAAAAATTAGTAACTTAAAAACAAGTGACTGCATCTTCCATATTGCCTAATTTTTATTCATTTATTGAGAAAAAATATGTATATATGGTTTCAGAGCTATATAACAACAAAATCTTGAAATTTGCCAAGCACCACTCAAGTAATTTTAAGGGTACTGTACCAGGCATGATATTACAGATGAGCCTCTTTTTAGCTCCCCCCCTCCAAATATTTAAGCACTTGGAACATATGACTGGTGCAACCAAATAAGATTCTGGGGAATTTGGATAAATGTATGTAAACTTCTCGAATTCACAGAAATTTTGTTGTATAAAATGAATTTTTTTGTCAAGTTTAGTATTTGTACTTATGGAAAAGGAGTAGTCATATGAACCAATTTCTGACAGAGTAATAGAAGCACATCATTTTTGTAATTATAGTTTAAAACGGTGAGAGAGAGATACTCCTTGTCAGTTTACAAACTAAAATTTGTGAACATCCTTATGATTGAAAAAGAATAAAAAGATTTTAGCTTACATACAAAAATAAAAAGATTTTAGATTACATAAGTAAGCTAAAATCGAAAGAGATAATAACTTCCCGTAGAGATTCGCACACATTGTTCCCATACTCCATATACTGAATAAATGCTACATACAGTATTCATTGGAAAACTTTTTTTACTAGAGATAACATTATCAGCGTCGGGTAAAATGCACATGAATGGAATTTTTTTGCCAAAATTTCTGCCAAACACTTCAAAATTTGTGCTCCCCATCGCGCTTAGCTCCCCAATAGCACACCCAGTTCTGGGTGGCTGACGTCGCCACTGTGCTCCACCACAGGGAACAACTATATGTACATGTTTCTGTTTAAACAGCAATCGAGATAGTGGATACCACTTTAATCCTTTTTATCTCCGTCTCTTGAAAACATGCATATTCCATCCTTCTCGCTTTATTGAACTATAACACTTTATTTAACTCTGCATCTTGTTCTTCAAACTGTCAAAAAAAAAAAAAAAAAAAAAAAAAATCTGCCTGCTAAAAATCTCCCACCTTAGACACATGCTTAGTGTACCCAGAGGCAGCAGGACTTTTTTGTGGGTGTTAAGAGAACAGTGCGGACCAGAAAGGTTTGTGAATTTTAGGCACTGTAGTACTACTGACACAACCTATATAAAGTGGGAAATGTGTGCAGCATATAATATTTTATCACCCTGCTATAGAACTTTATGGAAAGAATTTTCACTCACACTTTCTCTAGGAAGTTATGACACAGGAGTTCAACAAGTGAATAAAAGCAAAACACCAAAATGGCAATTAATATGGAGTAATTAATGAACAAAGAGAAGCAAACGTATTTAAAAAAAATAGTTTTCCATAATGCTTAAATACCACAGAGCAAAATCAGTGATGTGTACATTAGGGTAGAGTGAGATCATCAACTTTTTGCAATGAAACTGGAACAGTTGGGAAAAGATGTACAGTAGCTGCATGAAAAAGAAACCCAAAGGATAATTTTTAGTTGATGTTTGGAGGTGCCCTAAAAAACTTGAAATTTAATTTTTTTGTGAAAATTCAGATTTTTTTGTTAATGTGAGAAAAGCAAAGCAGCCACTGAATTTTAAAGCAATATTCATCATATTTTACTTAAACACCTCTTCAAAACCTGAGTATAGGGCTGCCTTTGCCGGTTGTAGTATTAAGGGTCCTAAAACTGTCTACTTAAGACAATTACATCAAAAACATCATTTTTGTGTAACCGAAAAAAATCACACAACGACATAAACTATCACATTTTTTGTAAGTTTTTGTTTTTAATGCTTAAAAAATGTGTAAATAAGATTTTAAATTGTTTCAGATTTGTTACTTAACATAAATGGAGCAATATTAAGACAAGAAAAATTATTAATTGTTTGGTAGGCCTATTTGGCTTCCCACAGTTAACGAGCTAATCTCAATTATCTATCTGCTCTGATGTGATGAAATATTGCTTGTTGATAAAAAATAATCTTAAACCAGACTCAAATTCCAGGGAGATGACTGTGTGTAAAATACCAAAGAAGGTGGTAACTTTGATTGAAACTATTTGGGTATAATAATCACTTCCAATAGTCACTCAAAAAGAATATTACAACTTAATCGTGCACATCATGGCAAATACGAAAAACCTTATGCAACCTTATAAGGAAAGACAACACACACAGTGACAATTACAGTAAATAAAGCAAAAAATTGAAAATTTTACGATGATTCCCAAAAATTATTTGATATTTCTAGTTGCACATATAAAAGTTTTGAGTGTTGCAAACGTGAAAAAAATAAAAAATCAAGAATTCCATAAAAAAAAAGAAAGGGATTTTCTGACCAAAGAATGGATAAAACAATGATCATTGGGTCATTAGACCTAGTTATCACAAGGAAAGGAAAGGAAACAAGAAGAAAGAAAAGCGAGAGAGAAGCTAATATCTCAGCAGACTCCAGTTTGTCAGCACAATCGTTGACTTCTAATATTATTATCCAAGCAGAAGAGGAGATAGAGGAAAGGAGTTCACTAGAACCAGGTTGTTTCATACATACATACATATCACTAAGCTGTTCACTGAGATTCAGAGGTTAGCTCCACTAAGAACTGCAAATTACCAGGTAATTTTTACTTATTGTTGCCATATCAAACTTCTCCATTTACAGCGATCTTGACATACAACTTGGGCTTCACTGACATTCATCACACGACATACACAAGACCTTCTATAATTCATACTCATAATCTTTTTCTCATACAGACACTCCTGAATCTGATCCTCCCATGACTTCCTTGGCCTTCCTTCCTGCCATTTGGGCTAAAAAGATTTTCTTAGTAAGCATCTCATCACTCATTCTTCCAACATGGCCAAACCACCAAAGCATATTAGTCTCCACCTTGATAACAACATTTTGCTTCACATTACACAACTGCAACACATCTTCATTTCTCAGACAATCAGAACTACCACCCAATAACTGAAAACGAAATACCAACTCCATCGAATGCACAAGAACCACAGCCACAGACTAATTACATGCCAGGATCTTCGTCAAAACAAATGAGATTAAATATTCTATCTTTAGATCTCGCCTGTGACTGTACTGGAGTGGCTGACAGATCAGCAGCAATTATAGCATGTGCTGTACTGCAAGATGTTGGAATAATTATCCCAGAAGATAAAAGTTTTGTTGTGGACTGCTCCAAAATTCGACATGAATGATATAAGATGCACTGCCAGTTACAAGACAAACAAATCAGAGCAATTGGTTTTTACTCTACTTGGGTGGCAGAAAAAACAAAACACTATCTCAAGAGAAAAAGGGGCTCAAGTATTACAAAACGGTTGTTTTGGAAGGACATCATAATCTTATATCAGAACCAAGACCAAAGGTGCCCATATAGGTGGGCAAGAGGGGGCATACTCATAGCCCCCACATTGTGTGTGTGTGGGGGGAGGGGGCTTACGGCTGAGAGGGCCTCTAACTACAGCAGAAAGATTTTACAAGAATTTTTGTGGAAACTTTGTACGAAAATGGTTAAAGAAATAGCAAAGAATTCAGGCAGCTTTGAATGAAGTACTAAAAAGAAAAACAAGTTTTGCTTCTTTCTTCAGTAAATAAGTGGAATCTTTAGAAAAAAATTTTGTTGCTTTAGTTCACAAAAACTGGATGACGGGAAAGCAGGTGTTCCAGAGGATTTGAGCAGAGTCCAATTTACGGGAGGACTTTCGGGGCACATGCCCAGGGCACTGATCTTTGAGGGCCTCCACATTATAGCTATATATTACTTGCTTTGCATCAAACTGACTCACAATGTTCATCCACGGAAAAAAGTTAAAATGGTAATTTGAGAACGGTACATTGAAACACATGGAAATGACAATTATAATTTCCGGAAATAGGTAGAACACCATATTACCGGCAAATTAATGTCTTAATCTGCCAATAATAACTATGGAAGCTGTCCCAGCAAAAGAACGTATAGGGTGCACCCAATCACTGTCACTTTGTAATGGAAGGATGTGTGGCCTAACCCATTTTGTGGAGGGGCCCCTGAAAGCCTTTTGCCTAGGGGCCCTTAGATATCTAAGTCAGTTCTTGGACTTGAGGGCCCTTTTTAAGGCCATAGCAAAAGTTCCTATGCATATACTTACTATATTAACAACAGAATGTGTGCAAAAAATATCACTTCAATGAATGGAATTTTTATACCAACGAGGATAAGGTGTTTAATACTGTTTATGTATTACAGATATTTGCACATAACTACACATCCTTCAGAATATGATGAACTAAAAGGTGTTCTTCGCTAGAACAAAGAAGCAAAGTCATCTTTTTTTATGAGAGTCAAGAGAAAAAATTTTTACTCACTGTGATAATTATGTTAAAATCTTTTTTTTTTTAATGTTGTGACAAAAACTGTCAAATTATTCTGTTCATCACGTTTTTTTTTTAAGCCTTCGTTAGAGAATCCTTGCACATTTGTTAGTTCTTATTTCTTTTATGTTATTATATGGTTCAAATAAAGAAGTTTATTTACCTTGAGTCTTGCTCCTTAGTGTTCTTAATTTCCCATACACATCATTAATTCGATGAATGACTTACATTTTTTTCTGAGGGACGTACTTTTCTCACTCATATTACCAGTTCTATGAAAGACTAAAGAGGTTAATAGGAAAAATATTTTATCTTATTCATACTGTGGACAATACACAAATTTAAGAATTAAAAAACTTCCATTGTACTTGGAAGACTTCACAACATTATATCTTCTTCACGTTACGGTCAACTGAAAATTTAGTCTGTCTTCAAAAAGTTCTTCACAAGGTTCAGGTTCAGCTGTCATTAAAAGTCTTTAGGTTAAAAGAAGTCTTAAAATTTTATTTATATTGATACACACACTATGAGGAAACACAAAAAACTTATAAAAACCATATTTCCATACTGTAGTTGTAATTGTCAGTCATATGAGCTCACATGTTATCTCATATGACTGGAAATTGCAACTACAGTATGTAAATTAGGTTTTTATAAGTTATTCGTGTTTCCTCATAGTGTGTGTAACAATATAAATAACTAAAATGTTTTGGATACTTTGTATAGATATCAAAGTAGGGCAAATATTTTAATTAAGAAGTGCACATTTGTGTTTCACACAATATTTTTGTTTTTACGCAAAATACTTGTAGGTTCCGAAGAATTTGATTTGTTAAAATGCCTGCCAAGCCTAACAAATAATACAGAAGCTAAAAATTCTCAGTAATTAAAAGCTTGCAAAAGGGCCTCAAAAGAATTGGGAGGGGGGGGATTCTAAATGTTTCTTGTCCGTGACGTACAAGAAACATTTGTATTATGTTCCAAAAGGAGATGCCATTTCTCTTCTTGGAACATATTACAGAGATTTTTGCACTAACACTCATTCTGACTGCTAATTGTTCTGTAGAATATTTGGATTCGCGTATTGCAGTAAGAATGAGAAAAAGTTGGAAATTTTCACTAGAAAAAGCAAAAAAATTTACAATAGAATGTATAATAGTGAAATTCTATGCTGCATGTTGGAGAACAGTCTACATATGTACAGTGTGGAAAAGTATAAAAACCAAAGAAATGTGAAATTTATCATCCTCTACAGCAGGAATTCACTGCTGGACAAAGATCTCTTGAAATTCTCCCCGGAAATTTGTCTTGCAGGTATTTGTTCAACATTCGTGATGATTCCTTGTAGTCTATAGGGTTTTGTGGCTCATGTAACACATATGGCCAAATTGATTTTTAAAAATGACAAAGAAATTTCATTATTGTCCTGACATGCTATTTAATTTAATTTATATACACCCTTTTTATGTAGTTTTGGGTCTACTGGTTTCTTGTTAAATTTATGTTGAGAGTGTACTAAAAACGGTTAGATGACAAGAACTCACAAGGAAATTTGCATGTGGTGTTTATACATGTCATTCATAGTCACAATTTCTGTTTACCCTCTCCTGAAAATTAAGCCATGGGTGCCCATGACCTGGATATATTTATCTTGTACATGTAACCTCTCATTCAGAACAAGCTGTAAATATTACAGCTAGCATCTTGAAATGGCTAACGATAAACTCTTGATTTGTCATTTTTATCAACTGTGGGTTGTGATGGCACTGTGGCCAATACAAGGCCAAAGGGTGGCATAATACATCTTTTAAATATAGAGTTGAAGAAATCCTTAGAATGGGTCACCAGTCAGTTTTATGCAAATGAATTTCCATTGTGGCATTTATTAATGCACTTAGATGGAAAAACGAGAGGTACTGAAGGGTTTTACATGACATAGAGAAAAAATTACAGTGCTACAAAAAACTTTCTATTGTTGTTTTTCAGAAAATATGAACAAAATTGTCTGTAGTAAAAGATAAAGCTGATCTTAGTACAGACCAAAAATATCTGCATGATATGACAGTTATTGTGGCTGGAACATGTTCCCATGATTTAACAAACAGGTACCCTGGTCACATGTAACACTCAAGATGGCTTAGAACTGCCAACAGGATTTTGCAACTATACATTGCCAGGGAAACACCAACCAACCCCTATGAATATTGTCCACTTTCAATGTTCAAGTATATGGGCCTATATGGTTTACCATCAAGGCAAAACCTTTGTGCAAAATTGGAGCTAAACATGTATTGGCAACTATTGAACGAATTTGTTACCTTAGGGATGATTTGAAAAAGAAATCGATCTTGTAATACAATGGAATGGCTATTTTGGTCATGCTGAAAATATGTTATTATGCATACTAGATGATAACAGAAAGGCGATTGAAGAACTAGGTTACTGTCGCATTCTGAAAGCACGAAGTTCACAGAAACATGCAAGAATTAATTCGTTTGTAATTCTCGTTTTCAATTTCGAGGCAACAGACTACATTAGAATAGACCTGTTAAACTGGCCAACAATGAAAATTACTGAGCCAGTACTGACTTCAAATTTGTCTACAGATAAACTGCAAGGAATAGTTGAAAGCGGTTGTGAACCAGAGGAAAAAATTCCACGTTTGCCATGCCACACCTAAGCAGTGAAACATTGATTTCAAGCTGGCGACAGAGACTTCTGAAGCTGTCTGCAGGGAAGAAGCATACGATGGTTTGATCAGAGGAAGACTTTCATATCACAAGAAAATGCTTTCATTCGAGACAAAGAACAAAAATGCTACCTAGGAATCCAATATATTTGCAATATGCTTCTCTTTTTTTAATATGTTTTTGTTAAACTCAAATGGGTTTCATAAATAATATGTTCTGTAAAGTATTTTGTACCTTGTTTGACTCTTGAACTTAAAGTAACAAGCAATAAAAGCCACACAATTACTATTTATTGAAAACAATTGGAATTTTAAAACTTCCTTATTTTCTTTAATTTTGAATGAAATTCTAAGTTTTTGAGGACTTTAGGGCACCTCAAACCTTTATTGTAGAACAACCATACCACCTATTCTGTTAAAATGTATCCTAATAAGAAAGTTAGTTACTATTCCAATAAAAATATTAAACAAATTTAATGGAAAAAAATCAACAAAATACTTAAAGTCACAAATTTCAAACTCAATGCTTCTAAAACACCCCAGAACTTTAGTCACTTCAAATTTTTAACACAAACAGGCAGTTTTTGGAAAGTATTTCAGTTTGAAAGCCTAAAAAAAATAAATAATAATGCATATAGGTTCACTCCACCCTAGTGTACATAGTACAGTTCATCAGTCAATTTTGCAATTCAATTATATCATTTAATGCAATTATGGCAATGAAGGCAACCTAAAACTGTCTTTATACATACATTCGCAGAAGGAAGTTTATTACGAATATCAGATATCCTAATATTCACTCTTGTTACTGAAATGCTTTAAAACTTCTCTGGAACTGGTGGAACTTTGCTCA
The DNA here is from genome assembly GCA_039090855.1 of Macrothele yani. NCBI lineage: Eukaryota > Metazoa > Arthropoda > Arachnida > Araneae > Macrothelidae > Macrothele > Macrothele yani. The sequence continues at coordinate 140,892,677 of CM077009.1, read as the reverse complement.
TTTAAAAATTGTCTGCATGTCAGTCAGGAAATGAATAATTTATGAGGAGAAACCATTCAGTCTATGTGTTCTTAGCCACATTGTATATTTTGTTACGCAAATAAATTGAGAAGTTTTCTTTTACATTTTTTGAAGCAAAATCATCAAAATAAAAGAATACCAAAGGGAAAAAGACATGTAAATATCAGATAGCTTCAAAGTGAGAGCACTTCAAATACACAAAAACATACTTGGTTTGTATTTGTTAAATTACAGTGCCAAGCTTTCAAATTTCTGACTGATTTATTGAAAGCCTGAATTTAAGGAAATTCATTTAGGCATTAACTTTGCTGTGGAGTAACAATATAAAACTCCTGCAAATGAATCTTACTTTGATGTCAGTGCCATTGAACTAATTCTCATCACTACAAGAAACTCAAAGTGAAATTAGTTGATAATTCTTTACCAATGAATTCCCAGTTGTAAATGCATTTATGGCACCTCTATTCATAGTGATTGTGGAATAACTTTTTTTTTTTTTTACGGGTCTTTTAGAGGTTATCGGGTCTTTAGAGGTTATTGCAGGAAGGAGTAATTTACTGCATCGACTGTAACTGCGGACTCAGCTATATAGGAGAAACAGGGAGAAGTATTAAGGTCCGAATGAAAGAACACCAAGCAGCTATTAGGAACATTGGGAACAAAACAGGGCTAGACAGACATATACAAGCAAGTGGACACTCCATAAATTGGGACTCAGTGAAAATAATCGCCCACCAGTCAAACTTAGTAAAGAGAAAACTAGAAGAAGGGATCGAAATAGCAAGAAGAAGAAGTACCACAATTAACGATAATTGCGGATGGTCTCTTCCAATTGAGTGGCAGCAACTACTCCAGTGACATAGTCCTGATGACGAACTAGGCTTTAGTTCGAAAATCTGACAACCAACTTTCATTAAAAATAACCTCTAAAAGACCCGTAAAAAAAAAAAAAAAAGTTATTCCACAATGAATTCCTTACAAACATACTGACAATTATAAAATACCTCATTTCCATTCCGCTTCATGCCATGAGAGGTACAGACTTATAGGGTTCATGTACAGATTCAGTAAAAGAATGTGAACTGTTTGTGATTTTCAACATTCTTCACATGTGTGGAATTTCTAGATGTCATTTCATGATAAAACACTAATCATACAATTAATGCAACAGAACATTTTCATGATGGCGAGGTTTGTCTTAAAGAAAAATGTCATTTTCTTTCTGTTTTGTCAGATAACAATTGAAGAAAAAATAATGAAGAAATCAGAACTGGTATTCTTAAAGAACACCAATATGCTTTGAAAGGCACACAAAGCACTCCGGCTGTATACATCTTCTTGGAGAAACATATGCTTTGTAAGATTACTTTTCTGATCAAATTGTTTAGAGCAGGGGTGGCCAAACCGTGGCGCATGCGCCAAACGTGGCACATTGGATGATTATAAGTGGCGCATTGCATCCTTGCGCCTACTTATTCTTTTGAAGTAGGCGCCATAACTGAATTTATCCATCTTCATATTTTCAACACCTGAGTGCTCTCAGTTCAATTCAAACACAGTCTTCTTACCTTCTTACTCATCAGTTCAGCCGATTTTTTTTTTTTTTTTTTTTTTGACAGTTTACAATTGAAGGATGTGAACAGTGTGTGTGTGTGTATAAGAGAGAGAGAGAGAGAGAGAGAAACTGCGTGAGTTAGATGTGGTACGATTGAAAACGATGCGATTCACCCAATAAAACGCTCTCGCAAAAACTCTGCTTCAAACTCCACGCCGTGCCGTGGGTGGCTGACCTTGGCAGGTCGCCAGTAAACATCGCTAAGAAACATTACTTCAGAGCACTTTTTCTCACGAGTGCTGCGCCCTCTGGCAGAAGAAACTGAGTGAGCCATCGTGGCGTGGAGTTTGAAGCAGGGTTTTTGCGAGAGCGTTTTATTGAGTGTATTAGCGTGGTTTTTGTATTGAGAGTGATTGAAAGACAGATTCAAGAATAAATATATGACGTTTGTCGAAGAAGAGCGCCACTACTGTTTCTTAACGCAAACGTAGAATTCAAATCACACATAATTGATATTCTGCGACTGTGTGATACGACGTACGTACTTGTGATCTATTTGTTCTTTTTCAACATTTACATTTTTTGAGTTTTGTACTTTTCTATTTTTTTTTTAAATTCCTTTTATCCATCACAGAGCAAAAGAAAATGAGCAAAAGAAGCACAGAAAGTGATAGTAAGCGTGAATTTAACGAACGGTGGCAAAATGAGTTGTTATTTATAGTAAGTCTATCAGGAAAACCGTTTTGCATTGTTTGTGAAAGTACTCTTTCACATAATAGAAGACATGATCTTAATAGACACTAAAAAACACAGCATCAGACTAACATAGAAGAAAAAATGAAGCTTGTTTTTGGGTCTGAGTTACGAAAAGAATATGTGACTAAGAAAAAGGAAGAAATCCGAAGAAGGCAAAATAAGTTGTGAAGACTTAGCGATGACAGAAGCGTCGTATGAAATTGCTTTAGCATTGGCGGAAAAAAGAAACCTTTTCCCGACGGGGAAGAAATTGTGAAGCCTTGTCTCCAAATATTTGCACGCCATCTTGGTAATAAAGGTATTGAAAGGAAAGCAGACGAAATTGCTATATCGAGGCAGACAGTTACGAGACGTATCGAGGAACTCTCTCAGGATGTATCTCAGCAACTGGAAGACCTTGTCCATTCTTGTACTTTCTGTTCTCTAGCTTTGGATGAATCAACAGACACATGTGATGTTGCCCAGTTAACCATTTTTATAAGAGGAATTCATGATAATTTTCATGTGTTTGAAGAACTTGCCAGTCTGGAGTCATTGCATGGTAAAGCGAGAGGATCAGACATATTTGAAAAAGTAAAATCATGCCTAGAAAATCTAAAATTAGATTATAAAAAACTCATCAGTGTGTGTACGGATGGAGCGGAGCGCCGTCAATGATAGGTAAAGTGAATGGCACTAAAACTTTGCTTGAAAATTTTTTAAACCGTCCTGTATTTAAATACCCCTGCATTATACACGAAGAGCAACTGTGTGGGAAAACTTTAAATATGCAGCATGTTATGCTACCGGTTGTGAAATGTGTGAATAAAATTAGAGCAAGAGCATTACACAGACGAGAATTCAGAGAATACTGTCAATTGTTAGATTTGGAATATGGTGAACTTGTCCTTCATTGTGAGGTATGCTGGCTTTCTAAAGGACAGGTTCAGAGAAGATTTTGGAAATTGAAAAATGCTGTTTCTAATTTTTTAGAACAGGAAAATGAACTACTTGATGAAAGAACCCTATTATTGGACAACAACTGGCTATTTGATTTTGCATTTTTAGTTGACGTTACTAGCCATCTCAATGATCTAAATTTAAAACTACAAGGCAAGAATAAATTATTTCCTTGCTTAGTCAACAGCATCAGTTCATTTAAAATGAAATTAAAACTGTTCGTCTCTCAGTTAGAAAATGAGGATTTGACTCAATTTCCACACTTGAAAGAGCAGAGTGAATGTGCTGAGGATAATAGCAATTTGACCAAATATATTGAAAAAAATCAAGATATTGCAACTGGGTCATTTGAAAGCCGTTTTCATGATTTTGCTAAAGAAGAAAACTGCATGCTCGCATTTATAAACCCATTTTCACTTAGTGAACAAAACGTAATGCAGATGCCTAGTAACATACAAATGGAAATGATTGATTTAAAAACAAATTCATTATTAAAAATGAAATTTGATGAGCTTTTTCCAGATCAAAATGATTCTGACATAATCAATTTCTGGCGTTCATTACCCTGTGAACATTTCCCAGAGCTAAGAAAATTTGCAAAAAGTTATATATGTCGCTTTGGAACGACATACAGATGTGAACAAGAATTTTCGTCCATGAACTTGATTAAAAGCAAAACAAGGTCACAAATAACTGATTCAAATTTGAAGAATTCTCTGCTGCTCTCAGTAACAAATTTAACACCAAACATTGAAAGACTAGCGAAATCCAAACAAGCTCAAAAGTTTCATTAATGGTAAGTAATGACAGCTGTAATAGATATTGTTTTACATACAATAATTAAATCATTTAAAAATGTCGATTATGTCTGTAAACAAAAGAGATCATTTCTGACTATTGTAGATTGGTGCTCCCATAAACGTGTCTTTTGAACTGGTGTAAATTAATTAATTAATTTAATTGCGTGATTAAGTTATTCCTTTTCCTCCCCTAAGCGAAGAATGTCCTACCCCTATCCCTATTTTTCAACCCCAAACTTGAATTGTATGGTGCATCTGAACTCATACGTGAAAAAATTGGCGCATGGTATGTAAAAGGTTGGCCACCACTGGTTTAGAGTATGCATCATATTGGTGATGCTTTTACAATACTTCAATGATCATATGCTCTAGGAGATCACCTTTCCAAGCAAGTACTTTGAAGCATGCAACACACCGCTGAGGCTTTTTCCCAATGTGGAGAGGAATATGCCTTGGGAGATTACTTTTGTGAGCAAACCCTTTGAAGCATACATCCCATTAGTAAAGCTTTTAAATACTTGTGTGAAAGAGCATATGCCTTCAAAGGTAACACTTTCTCAGTAAATTGTTTGATCATACAACAAAATGGTGATGAATATCACCTGTGTGGCAAAGCAGAGTTAAGTGAAGGAACATTTCAGTCATAAATAGTTTGGAGCATCATATTAGTGAGGCTTTTCACTTGTGTCAAGGAGCACATGCCTTGAAAGAATACCCTTCCAAGTTAGTTGCTTGAAGCATGCTTCACATTGCTAATGCTTTTCATCTGTGGGAATATGCCTTGAAAGACAAATTTTGTGAGTAAACTGTTTGGAGCACACGTCACATTGGTGAGGGTTTTCACCTCTGTAAATGAGCATATGCTCTGAAAGATGACATCTGCGAGTAAACTGTCTGCAGCACCCATCACATTAATTACATTTCTCATCTGCGTGAATGAGCACATGCTTTATAACATAACTTTTCTCATAAAAGTGTTTGAAACACACATCACATTTGTGAGGCTTTTACCTGTGTGAATGAGCATATGCCTTGAAAGATGACTGTGGTTGGCAAACGGTCTGAATCATACTGATAATGGTTTTCACCTGAGTGAATTGGCATATGCTTTGAAAGGCTACCTTTCTTAGTAAATTGTTTGGAGTATACATCACACTGATAATGCTTTTACCTGTGTGAATTGGCATATACTTTGAAAGGCTACCTTTTTCAGTAAGTTGTTTTGAGAATTCACACAGGCTTTTCACCTGTGTGAATGATCATGTGCTGTGAAAGGCTACCTTTCTTAGTAAATTGATTGGAGTGCTAAGGCTTTTCATCACATGCTAAGGCTTTTCACCAGCATGTATGAGCATATGCTTTGAAGGGGTATATTTCTCAGCAAATTGCTTGGAGCATAGATCACATTGCTAATGTTTTTCATCTGAATGAATCGGCATATGCCTTGAAAGAAAACTTTTGCGAGTAAACTGTTTGGAGCACACATCACATTGATAAGGATTTTCACCAGCGTGATTGAGCATATGCATTGAAAGGCTACCTTTCTGAGTAAATTGTTTCGAGCATAAAACACAGTGATAAGGCTTTTGACCTGTGTGAATTTGCATATGCTTTGAAAGGTGACCTTTCTGAGTCAATTGTTTGGAACACACATTACACTGGTGAGGCTTTTCACCTGTGTGAATGAGCATATGCTTTTAAAGGGTAGATTTCTCAGTAAATTGCTTAGAGCATACATTACATTGTTAATGCTTTTCATCTGAATGAATCAGCATATGCCTTGAAAGAAAACTTTTGCGAGTAAACTGTTTGGAGCATACATCACATTGATATGGATTTTCACCAGTGTGATTGAGCATATGCATTGAAAGGCTACCTTTCCGAGTATATTGTTTCGAGCATACAACACAGTGATGAGGCTTTTCACCTGTGTGAATTTGCATATGCTTTGAAAGGTGACCTTTCTGAGTAAATTGTTTGGAGCACACATCACATTGATAAGGCTTTTCACCAGTGTGAGTGAGCATATGCTTTGAAATAGTATGTTTCTCAGTAAATTGTTTGGAGCATACATCACATTGATAAGGCTTTTCACCTGTGTGAATTTGTATATGCTTTGAAAGGCTACCTTTGTGAGTAAATCGCTTGGAGCATTCATCACACTGATAAGGCTTTTCACCAGTGTGAATGAGCATATGGTTTGAAAAGGTACTTTTTTCAGTAAATTTTTTGGAGCATACATCACATTGATAAGGCTTTTCAGCTATGTGAATTAGTATATGCTTTGAAAGATTACCTTTCTTAGTAAATTGTTTGGAGCATACATCACAGTGATAAGGCTTTTCACCAGTATGAATGAGCATATGCTTTGAAAGGGTATATTTCTCAGCAAATTGCTTGGAGCATAGATCACATTCATAAGGCTTTTCACCTGTGTGAATTAGTATATGCTTTGAAAGATTACCTTTCTGAGTAAATTTTTTGGAGCATACATCACATTCATAAGGCTTTTCACCAGTGTGAATAAGCATGTGCTTTGAAACTGTATATTTCTCAGTAAATTGTTTGGAGCATACATCACATTGATAAGGCTTTTCACCTGAGTGAATTAGCATATGCTTGGAAAGGTTAGCTTTCTGATTAAATCGTTTGGAACATACATCACATTGATAAGACTTCTCACCAGTGTGAATGAGTATATGTCTTAAAAGATCACTTTTGTTTGTAAACTGTTTGAAGCATACATCACATTTGTGTGGGCTCTCTCCTGAGGGAAGGAGCATTTGTTTTGAGTTGACCTTTCTGCCCATGTTGTTTACTGCATTCATTGCACCGGCATTTTTATTTGCATGAAACAACTTATGTTTTGGAAAATGGCCTTCTCCAAAGTGTTTGAAAAGGTTTCTCACCAGAGTGAAGGAGCTTATGCCTTGAGAAGTTGCCTTCTTCACCGAACTGCTTAGGAAATAACTCATAATCAATAGCCTGTTTTTCTGCATGGGCCTTTGCATGCCTTAAAAGGCTACCTTTCTGTGTAAATGACTTGAGAGACACATCACACTGGGAAGATTTCTCGTTTATGTGAAATTTGACGTGTCTTGCACAGCTGGATTCTGTTGAGAATTGCTCAAAACATACTTGACACTCCCAAATATGTTCCCTTGCATTTGTTACATTGTGTGTCGAAGCATTTGGTTCTTTTTTCACTTTCTTCATAATCAAGTCTTCAATTACTTCTCCAAACGTACTTTTCAACGCTGATTCCACGCTGATAAATTTATTATCATTTATTCAAAAGACAGCATACCCAATAATTTCACTTTTTGGTTGGTTGGTTGGAGGTTTAACGACCACCGTGAGCAACTCAATGGGCTATAAGCAGTCGCCCGTCCCTAATTTAGGGTCACTGGTTCCAGGGAAGGGAGAGAGAGAGCCAGTCCGTAAGACAAACACAACATCCATGCCTGACCGGGATTCGAACACGGACCCCTTACGGACGAATGATCATAGGCCAGCGCCTTAGACCACTGCGCCACCGGGGCAGCAAAATGTATAACATTACATCCCTAAAATGTATAAATTACATCGCAGCAATTAGAAGGTTTATGAAACGTAAAACCCGCACTTCGTGAAGAATTAAGTGACGTTCAGTCAACAGCATGAATTTATGAAATTTTACTACTGAATACTAATAAGAGAAATGAAACATACCTTACCACTGAAAATATCCACAATAAGCTTAAAACGCGCAGTAAATATTCAAACAACATTCACTGGAACAGCACAACTAGCTAACAAGAACGAATATAATATCAACAAGCCGCCCCGGTGGCGCAGTGGTCTAAGCGATGGCCTCTGATCATTCGTCCGCACGGGGTCCGGGTTCGAATATCGGTGAGGCATGGATGTTGTGTTTGTCTTACGGCACTGGCTCTCTCCCTTCCCTGGAACCAGTGACCCTAAATTAGGGACGGGCGACTGCTTATAGCCCTTTGAGTTGCTTACGCTGGTCGTTAAACCTCCAATAAAAAATATATATATATCAACAAACTACGAAACAAGTCAAATCCGTAGTTCTATTGAAAAAGAGTAGCCCTACGATTGTGACGTCACGGATAAGTCATGTGACCTTGTTGCAAGTCTGGTGAGGTATAAAGATGGCCTTGGCGTAGGAAGGTAAAAGATGGCCTTGGCGTCGCGCATCGATTTCGAACATTTTATGGTATTCAGGCGACAATTTATCTTATCCGTGTGAAACAAATGTCGCTTTGTATTAATTGATGCTCTACAACTTTGTAATTTGAAATTTTGCTCTACCTCTTTTCGTTTTCGAATTGCAATGGCTAACTACCGCATTCGCCACTAGAAGCGCTGCTATCAGTTGCATTCGATCGGGCGTAGTCGCATTACTGTGCCGTTATCGCACTTGCATAACTGTACCGGGCTGCGGGTGGCCTTGTGGGCAACGTTCGTGACTGCCACGGAAAGGACCTCAGGTTCGATCTCAGGCAGGTAGATTTAGATTGGAGGTTTAACGACCACCGTGAGCAACTCAATGGGCTATAAGCAGTCGCCCGTCCCTAATTTAGGGTCACTGGTTCCAGGGAAGGGAGAGAACCGGTGCCGTAAGACAAACACAACATCCATGCCTGACCGGGATTCGAACCCGGACCCCTTACGGACGAACGATCAGAGGCCAACGCCTTAGACCACTACGCCACCGAGGCGGCCAGGCAGGTACGAAAGCTCTATCCACTAAATACCCGCCGTGCGTCGGATGGGCACGTTAAGCCGTCGGACCCAGGGTACTGGTACTCCGGTAATAAATAAGGGCATATTCCTCCCCCTTTGTACTTCGCTTCCGTGTCACTTTCCTATCGGGCATTCTAGTCCAAATCTCCTAGCTTCCTATTTCTAAGGGTTGTTTAATACCTGGGGTCAGACACTCCCTTCCTAAAATCCTCCACATATTATCAGGAGAGAAAGTGTGCCGAGCGCCCAGCGTAAGTAATGGTAAGCGTGGATACCGAAATTTGTCCCCTTCATAGGTGGCGCTGCGATCCTTTTCCATTCCCTCCGTCTCACCGTGAGGCGAGCGGGAAATTAAATTCTTGTTACTTATTGTGAGGCGAGCGGGGATTTAAATAAAGACGTGTTATGTTTTAGGTTTTAGAAGGAATGTGGATTATCTAAATATTATAGATATGTTATACTCAGATCATTATGCGGAAAAGAAATAACCAGTTTTGTGCCGAGTTGCAATACTCAGCACAAAAACAGTAAGCTGTCACTGTTTGGAAATTAAGGCAAATACCGTATGCCGCCCCGGTGGCGCAGTGGTCTAAGCGATGGCCTATGATCTTTCGTTCTGAAGGGGTCAGGGTTCGAATCCCGGTGTGGCATGGATGTTGTGTTTTTCTTACGGCACTGGTTCTCTCCCTTCCCTGGAACCAGTGACCCTAAATTAGGGACGGGCGACTGCTTATAGCGCATTGAGTTGCTCACGGTGGTCGTTAAACCTCCAATAAAAAAAAAAAATACTGTATCAAACGTTTGGCTTTCACAGTTGTCTCCCTCAGCTTTGAAGAAATTAGAAAGAGGCTTTGAATAAATTTGATATCAGTACCGTAATATCAATATCACAACCAAATTTCAGAATTTTTTTTTTTGTTTTGCTTCTATTGCTCAAATGCATGATACACATTTTACAATGTGGTATAAACGTAATAAAAAAGAAACTAAACAGATATTAAATTCATTCCTGGAAATTTAATTATATGTGAAAACATCCAATAGCTACATTCACAAATTCTTGCTCTTCCAATTGCGTTTTCAAAGATGCCTAAAAATCAGGTTGTGTGTTATTTATATTTTTGTGTAATGTTGCTTTTTAAATCCTCCGTCCCAAGTTCTGTTGCTGACAAATGAGAAGATTTCATTTCTCCGTCACTGTGCAATTGAGAAATGGTTTTTGATATAAATTTTAACAACTGCTTCATTAGCCTGCGGCATATAGCAGCCCGCAATGAATTAATCAAGTTTCTACTTTATAAACAAAGTAAAAAAAAACAAAAACATTTTAAATGGGATGAATAAATTGAGTAAAGCTTAACCAATGTGCTGAGATGTGGCAGTATTGTAAAAAATGATGATTGGTACATACAAGCAATGTAAGATTAAAACATTGCTTTATTACAAACTGCATGTGACTTCCGTATGGAAACACCTAAAGCCATTTGTAATAAACCCTCATCAGCACATCTTACGTCACATTTGATCCCCGTGCTGATGCGAGTTCAATACTCGAATTCGGCCCACGTCAGGGGTCAGCTTTTTCACATGTGCTTCAACATCTGCTTCAGTCGGTGTAAATTATATCTGTATCACTTGTTCCTGACTACTAGGGGCATTAAACAACATCGTTTTTTTCTATTGGAGGTTTAACGACCACCGTGAGCAACTCAATGGGCTATAAGCAGTCGCCCGTCCTTAATTTAAGGCCACTGGTTCCAGGGAAAGGCGAGAGCCACTGCCATAAGACAAACACCACATCCTTGCATCACCGGAATTTGAACTCGGACCAATTTAGGATGAATGATCAGCAGCCATCGCTCCTTAGACCACTGCGCCACCGGGACGGTAAACAACATCGTTACATGTTCACATTGTACACAATGTGTCAAGGAGCGTACCTTAGGACGACAAACCTTTCCGGATTTCCTGAGGGGATATTAGGACGAGACTGAAATAGTTCCAATTTCAGAAATTAAGGACACGCAAAAGCCTTGGTAAATTATTTGCTCCCCTGCAATATTTCTTCCTTTAATAGTAAACTTTATCTGACGGTATGAAGAAATCCCTCCAAATCAGCCTCTTTTTTTTTTTTTTTTTTTTTTGCGTTATTTTCTGAACAATTACTTGTAAATGTTTTCTCATGCATGCTGTATTATGACCGAAATTATGCTTCAGTCAATGGGGAAAGTCGTTGTAAACGCGTGTGACACAGCTTAAATAAAGTGGCGCACACCGTTTTTTAAACCAGTCAGCAATAGGCAAAAATATTTTTTGTTAAGCCTCTTAATAATACGAAAAACAACTTACCCAACGTTATATGTATCTGCTATATCCACGCTAATCATTACGTACGCTGGGATTCGGCACACTTCAACTTTTAGATGCTATACATCAGCTGTTTCTGTATAACCGTTTGAAGAGTAGACACTGTGACGTGCCTACCCCGCAGGACACACACGACATAAAGGCAGATAGCAGCGAGAACGAACGTCTGCGTAGCTCAGTTGGTAGAGCGACTTGTTCCGGAATAAGTGGATTCGGGTTCGATCCCCGGCGTGGGCCAAAAAGGACGGAGAAGTTTACTTCGTTATAGCGGCGCCCGAACTTCCCGGCGTTCAAGATCTCGCAATGGTGTGATGTTCTTTCTACACCGCAAGATAAGAGAATCCCTTCTCCAGCGCTTCGAAAAATAAATGTGTGTGACGTTGCATTCCACACACCAGATTGACTGGGAGTTCTCAAGTGCATGTTCTACAGCGAATGGCTGCCTGCAACGATTCATGGTCACGCCTGACCCGTGGGCCTTGCCCCTGGCCCTCTTTCGGGAAGAGGGGAGATGTGACGTGCCTACCCTGCAGGACGCACACGACATAAAGGCAGATAGCAGCGAGAACGAACGTCTGCGTAGCTCAGTTGGTAGAGCGACTTGTTCCGGAATAAGTGGACTCGGGTTCGATCCCCGGCGTGGAACAAAAATGACGGAGAAATGTACTTCGTTATAAAACAAGGAAGTACAACTTATATTTCCACGTATTTACTTCAAACAGTAGATTTTGTAGGTGTCCCTAAATTGTTTTTCAGAATTTGTTGAATCACGGTATCACTTATACCTGTTGGTCACTGGCGAACATCGCCGATGCGGACACTTCAGCATTCAATTGAAAATAAGCACATTGAACAAAACGTCCCATACAAAAAAAAAACCTTGCATTTTCTGTACATATAATTAAATTTTCCAAACAGCATGACTTTACGTGGCACATCCACGCCATTTGCTTGCGTTTGGGTCGGCATTCTTCGAGGAGGTAGTATGATATCCATTTAATTCGAGCTCACGTAGAATTCTATCTTAAATTAAATTTGTCCCTGCACTTTGCGGCATAATTAAGACATTTGAGTGAGTTATGATTACCGTAAATTGTGTTTCCAAAGTCGCACACTTAAAAAAAATCGTACACTTACATCTTAATTTCGCAATCCAGCCCTCGTTGTTTGATGCACAGCACCACACAGATGCCAACTGCAGCGCAGCCATGCGGCGTTGGGATACATTTCGAACGCAGTTTTTGAGCTAGCACAGCGCACTTCTCCTTGTAGACGCTATACCGTAAGACAAACACAACATGCGCATGCATCACCGGTACTTGAACACGTACCCCTCTCGGACGAATGGTCATAAGCCATCGCTTAGGCCACTGCGCCACCTGGACAGCGCACATTTATCTTCATCAGTTCGTGTATGTTCACAAAAAACTTAATTGTTTTTTGATGCGATATGCTAATAATCTGTATTTTTTCGCTTCCTTTATTTCTATCTCCATTATTTCCAGAATCAATTATTTTTTGACATTTCTCTAAGGCCAGATAAGCTTAAGAGGCTCCAGGCAAGGAAAGAAACCACAAATAAGGAACATAACTGATTTATTTTTCTGATACTCATTGTGTTTCCTTGGAACGATAAGTTGCAGACACCCATAGTGTAATTCGTAATCTTATTTTTTTTTTTGATTGAAGGTTTAACCACCGTGAGCAACTCAATGGGCTATAACCAGTCGCTCGTCCCTAATTTAAGGTCACTGATTACAGGAAAGGGAGGGAGCCAGTGCCGGATGGGAAACAACATCCATGCCTCACCGGGATTCAAACCCGGACCCTTCTCGGACGAATAGTCCTAAGCCATTGCTTAGCCAACTGCGCCACCGGGGCGGCGTAATCTTCAACAGTTACACACAAAAAAAAAGTATAGTAGAATATAGTAACACTACACTGGTGATCCAATTAATTGGCGTAGGAAAATATACATAAGCGTTTCTAAGCATTCGCTCATCAACCAGATGGCTTTTTCGATTAAGGAGGCAGAAACTGCAAACTGAACGCTTAACAATTTGAACGCGGGAACTTGACTGGACAATAAATTGATACGACGTTATATTCATTAAAAGATACTTTGGTTGTACACGCGGCATCTTGGTAGGGAGAAGACGTTACTTGAAGAACTGGTTCCAGATTCATGGAAACTCGAATGAGACGCTATCATTGCAAGTATCGCTGTTGGTAATGATCTCCAAGGTTTCCCGAATGGCTGTACATTTAAAGGTAGAGTAGGTAGCTAATTTCTTTATATCATCCCGAACAGGAGTAGCGGACTTGAATTTGACTTCTCTGGATAGCGCCGTGGCTACTTTACCGCATTTGATGTCCTTTTTATGTTCTTTGACTTAGATTCCAAAACAGTGCTTGGTCATTCCAATGTAGTACCGTTTAGAGCCGTCTGGATACTGTAGGGGAATCTCATAAACACCTGCTTCGCTGGAAAAATGTGGTTTTTCAGTATTTCTTTTTAGCATAGTATATAAAGATGCAGGAGACCTTATGCTATAGAGTCTAAAAGGGGTATAATGAATTAGCTTTGTTTTCTTTCCGCTAAGCTAATTAATATGAATGATTCTCTTCCTACCAGCTAGCTAATGATGTACTTGTACTAAGCTTCAAAATAGTGAATTAAAAAGGTTGTTGTTAGTTAATTCTGAACGTAAACAAAGTCCTAACGCTGGTTATTTATGGTAATTAATAAAAGTTATAAACCTAACAGCCAGACAGAGGTCTGACAAAAACTATTAATTGAGAATGACGTACTTACAGTAACTTCTTTATTATAAGACTCTTGGTCAACTAAAGCACACACACAACTTGTTTTACACTAATGAAGAATCTCTCCTCATAACAACACAATCTCTCCTCGTATTATAAACGCTCTCCGTAGACAACAACGCTCTCTCATAACAACAACAAAAGCTCTCCCTAAGTCTCGATGAACGCGCCTATATACTAGCTACCACCACGTCATGACTTACACTCATTGCCAGATCTCATTCATCGGGTGAAATAATATTTCGTTCAGTAAGAAGATAATTTACATAGTAAAATAAAATAACCAGAGATAGTAAAATCAAAAGGAAAGTGAATATAGAGTATACGTTACAGGGGAAGTGTGCCGTGCGAGCTCAAAAACTGCGTTCGAAATATGTCCCACGCCGCATCGCGGCGCTGCAGACGGCATCTGTGTAGTGTTGTGCATCAAACAACATGCGCCGGATTACGAAAATATGATGTACAGTAGCGAACAAAAGTATTTGGCGAAACACTTTTTGGACCATAATTTTTTTTCTGCTGGACCAAATCGGGTCATTTTGGGATATGATATGTGTTGATTCGTGGGTTACAATGCCGCGTAGTTTGTATTTCGCTCAGAGCGAATTTGTCGTTCGAAATGGGCCATATTCAAGAGTCGCCAATTATTACTCATTCGTTTGCTGCATGTATTAATGTTTTCTTGTGATTTTTGTAGGTTTTGTGATGTGTAATGTGATAATAAGTCAATCTTAGGTTTTCAGAAACGTGTAGAAAGGCGGAGATCCCTGTTGGAGCTCGCCAGGCGGCCGTGAACATGATGGAATCCGGAATGCGCGTCACCGACATTCCGAGGGCTCTAAAGATCCGACACCAGTCCATTTCAGCTGTCCTGCAACGTTATAAGAAGACGGACCGTCGAGAACAGTCCGCGATGTGGTAGGCCTCGTTCCACTACGTTGCGTCAGGATAGACGCATTCTCCGACGATCTCGTGCTGATCCCACCTTGACTGCTGTGGACATCGCCATCGAATTCCGCGACAGCGACGACCTGAACGTCAGCCGAATGATTATCTCCCGTCGTCTCATTGCTGGTGGATTGAATGGAAGACGCCCCGCCAAGAAACCACCCACCACAGTCAAGAATGGACGAGTAAAATCGCGTTCGCGCGCAGTCATCGACACTGAACCGCGGCGGACTGGAGTAAGGTGCTTTTCACCAACGAGAGCAAGTCCCACTTGTTCGGAAGTGATGGCGTCCGATATGTACGACATCCGTGTGGCCAGAGTTTCAACCCCCAGTTCGTTCAGGCGACTGTCAAGCACGGAGGAGGATCGCTCATGGTTTACAGCGCCTTCTCTTGCAATGGAATGGGCCCCATTATCAAGATTGACGGAATAATGACCGGCCAGAGCTACACGAACATGCTCATCAACGAACTCTTCCCATGGGGAAACCAGAACATGCCACCCGAATGGATCATGCAGCAAGACAACGACCCGAAGCACACCTCCACAGTAGCGAAGGCAACCTTCCAGCAGCAACAGGTCACACTTCTAGACTGGACAAGCCAATCTCCAGACGTCAGCCCCATCGAGCACATGTGGGAGGAACTGGAGAGACTATGTGCGAAGAAAACCTGCCGGAATAGGGCCCAGAAGTTCGACCAGCTGTCTGCAGAATGGGCGCGAATTCCGCAGGTCACCGTCGAGAAGCTAGTGGACTCGATGCCGGCCCGTTGTGCAGCTGTTATTAAGTCTCGTGGTTACCCCACTAAGTATTAGTTATTGTTTTGTCGTTTTCTCGTACTTGTTTTCTGTTATCGTTGCATTAAATGAATGTGACACACACCTACTTTGTTGGTCAATTTGTATGATCTTTGCGATTAAGCTCGGTACCTGATTTGCATATGGGTCATGTTTACAACTGAATAACACATATCATATTCCAAAATGACTCGATTTGATCCAGCAGAAAAAAAATAATGGTCGAAAAAGTGTTTCGCCAAATACTTTTGTTCGCTACTGTAAGTGTACGAATTTCTTAAATGTGCGATTATGGAAACACATTTTACGGTAATCATAACTCGCTGTAATGTCTTAAGTCTGCCGCAGAGTGCAGCGTCGGCAAATTTCATTTAAAATAGAATTCTACGTGCGCTTGAATTAAATTGATATACCTCCTCGAAGAATGCCTTGCAAAACGCAAACAAATGGCGTGGATGTGCCAAGTAAAGACGTGCTGTTTGGAAAATTTAACTGTGTATCAGTTGCGGCCAGTGGTAAATTGCGATGGAGGGGCTGCATTCTAATTTTGTAGATATCACTTCGAAAGCTAAGTTACTGAGCTTACTGATGCTGCCGTTTAATAATAATTTATATATATACACTGAAGAGCAATTGAATTAGAGACAGCTGGCGTATGCAAATGTGGCGCTGTGGGAGGCCCTGTAAACGGAAACGACATGACGTATGCAGCGATCCGACAATATAAGAAGTGATGCGACGGGAATCAGTAAGAGTCGGACGCAGTATGGGTAATACACGGGATCTAAGCACATTTGATCCTGGGCAAAATGTCGGAGCCCGACGAATAGGTCACTCCATCTCGGAAGTCGTGCAGCCACTGGGATTTTCACGAACCACTGTGTCACGGGTGCACCGTAAGTACTTCGAATCCAGTAAAACCATCCCTACAAGGGCCAACTGCCGTAGACAACAGCGTGTGGATGAGCGGGGTCATCGTCGGCTAGCTCGCATTGTAACAGCGGATAGACGGGCCACAGTGCAAGAAATCATTCGGCAATTTAACGCTGGTGCACAAAATCGTGTAAGCATCCACACCATCCAGAACCATCTCCTCGCTATGGGGTGCAGAAGCCATCGTCCCACGAGGGTACCGCTGCTGACCGCACATCACAGGGTGCAAAGATTAGCATGGGCGCGGGAACATCGCCACTGGACCCTAGACATGTGGGAAAATGTTGCCTGGACTGATGAGTCGAGATTCACGTTGGTACATGCTGATGGCAGGATACGAGTACGGTGCAAACCACATGAAACGATGGATCCTTCTTGCCAGCAGGGTACTCTTAAAGCTGGTGGGGGTGGCATTCTCGTCTGGGGACTGTTTACGTGGACTGAAACGGGACCCTTGGTACTTGTGACATCGTCCGTCACAGGTCAACGTTACCGGGATGTCCTGGACGCCCATTTGCTCCCGTTTGTGCGTCTTCAACATCCCACTGGGGACTTCATCCTTCAACAAGACAATGCACCGTGCCATCGCTCCCGAATTGTATCCGAATGGTTGGATGAACACTCCACCGACGTGACCTAGGTTCATTTTTCAGCTAGGTCACCTGACCTTAATCCCATCGAGCACATCTGGGATGCCATCGAGAGAGATGTTCGAGGCTCTGACCCCCTCCATCAAATCTTCGTGAATTTTTTTTTGATTGGAGGTTTAACGACCAGCGTGAGCAACTCAATGGGCTATAAGCAGTCGCCCGTCTCTAATTTAGAGTCACTGGTTCCAGGGAAGGGAGAGAGCCAGTGCCGTAAGACAAACACAACATCCATGCCTCAACGGGATTCGGACCCCGTTCGGACGAATGATCAGAAGCCATCGCTTAGACCACTGCGCCACCGGGGCGGCCTTCGTGAACTGTGGGAGCTCGCTCAGGGGTCGTGGATCCGTATGGCTTCCCAACGCTTCTGGTGTCTTGTCGAGTGCATGCCGAGACGAATCGCCGCCGTCATCAGAGCAAAAAGTGGTGCTACACGTTACTAGACACGTATCTCTAATTCAATTGCTCTTCAGTGCTTTTTTTTACAAGAAATTAATATTTAGGTTTTATATTTAGCGACTGATAGGGAAAAATCTAAAGGTAGCCGGTACCTGAATTAGGCAACAAATATCAAGCGATGGCCACATCGCTGAAAATAATCGGCGTATAAAACTTGGTTTGATGCATTATTTTTTAAATAAAAGTGTTTAATCAGTGCATCCTTCCAGTTGTTACGCATGGAGCAGAGACATGGACCTCAACTAAAACAGATATACCGAGGATGCAGACAACTGAAAGTAGCATGGAGAGATGCATTTTTTCTGTAACCAGGAACAGGAAAGATACAAAGAGAAACTCGTGGATCGGGAAAATTACAAGGGTGGAAGACATCAATGATCAGAATCCATGAAATTGCAACGGGATGGACATATTGCAAGAAGAAAGAGCCAGCGATGGAGAGTTGAAATATTAAACTGGATAGGAAGGGACAGAAAAAAACCCCCAGAAGATGACGTGGGAGATGGGTGGATGAAATTCAGAAGCAAGAAGAAAACTGGCTCAAGACAGACTTTTGTGGAAGAAACTTCGAGACTTTCGTCCAGCAGTAGATTGAGATAATGGTTGTAAATGATATATAAATGTATATGTTACCGCTAAAGCTCGAAAGCCGTTAATGTGCACATTACCTAGCTAATCTGCAGATTAATTGATTTGCTCCGTTAACCTGCGGAATCAAGAGTTTTCCGCATTTTACCTAGATAATGTGCACATTAACGGCTTCCGTATCGTTAAAGTTCAAAAGTTTGTTTCTCTAATTTCTTTTCCCTACACCTTCCCCCTCTCCCTCCACTTTTAGTTTAGTTTCGCCAGCGTCTAGTCGTCACCGGGTGTTTTTATTTCTCATAATTGGCGTCGGCTGTCAGTGCGTAGCATAGCTAATTCTGTTTTTAAATTCCTTTCTGCCTGTTAGCGCGTGAATTTGTGTCGTGATTGTTTTAAAGCAGATAAATTTAACTCCTAGTATGCAAGCAAGCAGCGAATTATTGAGTAAAATGAAGAAAAGATTCTTCGAAAACCTCTTGAGCGAAGATTCAAAATATAAGTGTTTTAATGACAAAACGAAAGTATGATTGCATAATTGAAGATGTAAAGCGAATAAAAGTTTCCAAGAAGAAAGAATCATCTCGAGATTATCGAATAATTCAAAAGTATGTTGTGTTGACTGTACAAGGCTGTGAAAAACTCATTGAGCCGTTGTCATATGCGCGAGAAAGTGTGAAAAAGTTTGTCCATGCCGAAGAACTGCTTGACATATTGTGTTCTACTCATTTGTCAATTGGCCACGGTGGAAGAGACAGAATGATCAAGCAATTAAATACACTTTATAAAAACATAACCCAAGCCCAAATAAAAATGTTTTTGGATTTATGCGAACCTTGTCAACAAAAACAAAAAAGCGCGAAAAAAGGGATTGTTGTAAAGCCGATTATTTCATCGCATTTCAACAGCAGATGCCACGTGGATCTCATCGATTACCAATCTCAACCAGATGGAAAGTTTAAGTTTCTTCTCGTATACCAAGACCACTTAAAAAAATTTCTTGTATTGAAGCCGCTCACATCAAAACGGGCGGATGAAGTAACCTATAAATTGCTTGATATTTTTCTCGTTTTTGGCGCTCCAAGTATTTTGCATTCTGATAACGGACGCGAATTTTGTAATAAAATCTTAGAAAGTGTAACACAGTTGTGGTCAGAAATCAAAATGGTTAATGGCAAACCTAGACACAGCCAAAGTCAAGGAAGTGTAGAACGAGCGAATCAAGACATTGAAAACATGCTCACTACTTGGATGGCTGATAATCAAACTAACAAGTGGAGTGAGGGCGTACGATTTGTACAATTCATGAAGAATCGTGCCTATCATTCTGCAAATAAAAGAAGTCCATACGAAGCCATGTTCGGTTGTCCCGCAAAAAGTGGGATTATCTTCTATTATACCACAAAGTGTATTACATTCGATAAATACTGAAGAAGACCTTGAAAAATTAGAAGATTCACAAGAGACAGATTATGGGATCACAGTCAAATCTTACTCAAGAGGACACTCCATTATCCCCTGCTTCTACAGAATCACCTATAGAAATACAAGAATTTATTGATAGTATTCTTAAACTGCCTTCTACACCGTTGATTGAGGATACAGTTATGAAGAATATTCAGTTACCCTGCACCTCCAAGGAATCACCTCTGCATGTTGAAGAAGTCATTACTGAGTTACCCTCAATTTCAGCAGAATCGCCATCACAGTTTCGTACAGAGCCTGTAAAGAGGACTATACAAGACATAGTCTGTATTGTTTGCCTAATACATTCTTACCATACCCTTTCTCTTTAGGATCTATTTGTGGTGAAATAGATCCTAAAGAGAAAGGGTATGGTAAGAATGTATTGTGCAACATCTGTAAAACGAATATGGATCAGAAAATACAGCGTGATGAAGCCAAGAAAGGTTTAGAAAAGCAAGCAAAGAAAATGTTAGCAGTTTCTAATGCAAAGCACCTAAATGTCGATGAAGGTGTCACTGTGAGAATTAAAGTACCCAAAGTAGACAGAGCCAATACTGATGCCCGCTCGATTTTAGCTGTGGTTCTTAGTAAAACAGAGGATGGCTTTTATAAACTTGGTACTAAAACGGGTATTTTAAAACAATTGTACGCAAAATCTAAATTCAGTGTTTGCAAAGAAAGATTTTCAACGAAAGATGTCCCTGCTGTAGAAATATCTTTACGTCAAACAGCAACAAAACAATCCCTTGGCACAGGGCAGGGTTTGAGAAAATGTGACTGCAAATCTAAATGTACCACAAATAGGTGTGCTTGTCGCAAAAACCAATTGCTATGTAATTCAAAGTGTCACCAATCTTTAGATTGCACTAATAAGTTATAATGAATTAGCTTTATTTTCTCTTTCCGCTAAGCTAATTATTATGAATGAATAATGCTCTACCTACCAGCTAGCTAATGATATACTTGTACTAAGCTTCAAAGTAGTGAATTCAAAAGGGGGTTGTTACTAGTTAATTACGAACGTAAATAAAGTCTTAACGCTGGTTATTTATGGTAAGAAACTAATTGTAAACCTAACAGCCAGACAGAGGTCTGACAAAAACTATGAATTGAGAAAAACTAACTTACACAAACTTCTTTATTGTTAGACTCTTGGTCATCTAAAACACACACACAACTTGTTTTACAGTAATGAAGAATCTCTCCTCATAACAACACAATCTCTCCTCGTATTATAAACACTCTCCGTAAACAACAACAAAAGCTCCCCCTAAGTTTCGATGAACGCGCCTATATACTAGCTACCACCACGTCATGACTTACACTCATTGCCAGATCTCATTCATCGGGTGAAATAATATTTCGTTCAGTAAGAAGATAATTTACATAGTAAAATAAAATAACCAGAGATAGTAAAATCAAAAGGAAAGTGAATATAGAGTATACGTTACAAAGTAAGCATAATTTCATCATATGTTTTGCAAATTCATTTCCTTAATTATAATAATATTTTAAACCGTTTGATTCGTTCTATTATAGTTTTTTAATTCATTGATGATTGATTCTATCAACTAATTTGTTGATTGTTTGATTGTATTAACTTGATTCTTTATATATCGAAAAATAAATAAATAACATTATTATAATTTAAGAGTACAGAAACGTTGCTGTTGTTCCAGCAAAGATCTTATTTTCACTTTAACGAGTGCCTAGTAGGTAATGTGCAGATTATCTAGGTAATTTGCAGATTACCTAGGTAATTTGCAGATTACCTAGGTAATTTGAGAAATGAAACAATTTTCGGCACTTTAACGGATCACCCTAGTTAATCTGCACATTACCTAGATAATCTGTAGAATAACTGATTTCTGCACTTTGGCGGTAACATATATACTGTAAAAGCAATACCTACTCAGTTAAGGGAACCAGTTTTAAAGGTAAAAAAATATTAATGCATGGGCCAGAGACACATCACACTCAACGTCATATACGCGTTTGCAGGTGTCAATTGTGACCCCTAGAAATATAATAAATATTTTTTCTTCTGATACACTTTATTTGGAATTTTAACTTGACACCAGACACTGCAACTCGGACAGCGATGAAAAACATTTTGCGGAATTTTGAAAGGTCTGCTACAGTTTCGCGATGCGTTGTTACTGCGATACTCACACACATGCATTCTCTTTAATAAGTACGAATTGCAAATATTTTCAGTCCAGTTTTAATTTTTGAAGCCATGATTACAATTTAGTGCAGAACAATTCGTTTTCAAAATTTACCAACTTCGTAAATTTTCTAAACAATTGTATTTGATTAAATGCTGTGTTCAAAGTAATTAAGTATAAAGCACTACCGCAACTGAAATACGCAGCTTATTTATTTTTAGGTAAGGGGCGCGGGGGGGGGGGGGTATGCAGCAGAAAAGTAAAATGTAGCCACTGGAGGAACTTCAATGTTTTTTGATGAATAAAAATTTACACGAGTTTAAAAGGCCTGGTAAGTGAAAATATTAATTTTGTGCAAGTATTTCGCTGCAGAAATTAGTCCTTTTTTTAGTTTACCCAGTACTGAACTTCATTCTTAATCACAATTTGTTCACATGCCCATTTTGACCAGAAGAGAAAATATAAGTAAAACTTTTTTGCAAAAATCTCGGCAACTGAGTATTTGTTGTTAACAAACACGAATAATCTCCAGTTTGAATTATCATGTTGAATAAAGGCTGGAACAAATCAAAAATTGAATGCGTCGCCGTGGTAACGCCCGGCGATGCATTCGCAGCCAACGAGAGACTGCATTCTAGCAAAGTCACTCGCGAACAACTCCGAAGACCACTCATATCTGCTGTACCAACAAGAGCTGCAACCAAACCAGCCTCCAGGGACATTTTATTCAAAGGAAACGAACTGATGTGGGAATAGGCAGTTTCCCACGTGATTTGGTTTTAGTAGCAGCAGATCAGAGCAGCCCGCCGACGCGCGCCAGCGTTCCTTTAGTTCCCAGTGGCGTTATGCAGGAAAAACTTCCAGGTGAGTTCAGCAAACTTCTCTCTCTCTCGGTGTGGCATGAAAGAAAACTGCTTTGGGTTGGGGTGGGGGTTCTGCAGCCCCACAGCCCTGTTGCAGGAGCCGCCCCTGCTGTATATACAGAAATTGCAAGGCTTTTTTGTATGGAACATTATATTGAATGTGCTTATTTTGAATTGAATGCTTAAGTGTCAGCATCGGCAATGTTCGCCAGTGACCGTCAGGTACAGTGGCGTAACCATGTTTCAAAATCTGGGGGGGGGGGTCCGATCACACATTATATATATACGCCAACAATGTTGGTAACCATGCTTAATCGACAACGCTGTTTTATTAAGTACACATTGTATATATACGCCAATGATGTTGGCAACCATGCTTAATCGACATCGTTGTTTTATTAAGTACACATTATGCACGTGTTCGCCTTCTACGAAAAATTACACTGCTGGACAATTGCTAAGGACGGATCATAAACGGCTATATAGCGCATAAAAAAGTAAGTGTGGTTGGATGCCAAGTGAAATAAAATAATGTCAGAATGCCAGGACATTACAAGAAAGACAATTTATTGTGCTCTGAAATCCAGAAGGCTTTGGAACGTGTTCAAGGGACAAACAGGCCATTTTGTGCAGAATACGTAAACGTGAAAAAATACAATTGCCGTCCGCAGGCGTTCCGGCGTAAGATGTCAATACGGGATATGGCCACCATGGAGGGCGATGCAAGATTCCACACGTCGTGTCATGCTTTGCACAACATTATCAAGCAGCTGTTGGGGTAATTTATCCCATTCCTCTGTCAGTGCACGGATGAGGGTGTCCTTGTTGATTGGAGGGCATTGGTGACCAGCAAGACTCCTCCCCAAAGCATCCCACACATTTTCAATGGGATTCAGATCTGGAGAACGTGCTGGCCATACGAGGCGTTGAATATCCTCGCTCTCAAGACACTCCTGGACAGCGACTGTTCGAAGACATGTTGCGTTGTCGTCCATGAAAGTGAATCTATCACCGACAGCACCACGGAACATGCGAACATGAGGTAGCAGAACATCATTAATGTATCGTTGGCCAGTCATAGTCCCAGTTGGAAGCACATAGAGGGACGTACGGCCATTGATCATGATGCCAGCCCTTACCATGACACTACATGCCGGATATTGGTCCCTTTCCTGTATGTTTGCTGGACAATATGCATTACCACTATCACGCCAGATCAGTTGTCGTCGACAATCAGACGATAGACTGTATCTACTCTCATCTGGGAAGAGGACGGCAGACCAGTCGTTTTCAGTCCAATGGCGATGTTGATGGCACCATTGCAAACGGGCGGTACGGTGACGTCTGGACAATGGGATGCACACAACAGGACGGCGGGTGTATAGTCCTCCTTTATGCAAACGTCTATCAACAGTTTTTCGGGAGATCCGCTTGCCAGTAGCAGCCATAAATTGATTTGCTACCTCACTAGCTGTGCTGCGCCGGTGTCTTTTTGTTGATAGCACTATGTACCGATCTTCTGCAGGTGTCGTACTGCGAACACGACCTCCCCCGTGACGTTTGCTACACTCTCCATTTGTTTGAAATGATTTCCAAAGCCTTGAAACAACACTGTGGCTGACGTCGAACTCCCTGGCAACATCTGTTATTTTTCGCCCTTCTTCAATCTTGCCAATAATACGGCCACGCGTAAAATCATCTAGGTGATGTCGGGAAGACATACTGAAAATTGCAAGTTCGTCAATTGATTCTTTCCCTTTCAACTTTGCGTTTGAACAACAACGGTCAATACGCGTCAAATCCTTTATATCTCTTATCAGCGCTATGACGTCACGAACAAGTCGGCAATCCAAAATTTGCATACGCATAACACGTCTTACTGTATCCCGCACTTATGCTAATTTCCACATTTTCCTGCCTTCCATTTTATGGTTGCTATTGTTATCCGTCCTTAGTAATTGTCCGGCAGTGCATAATCTTATACAGTATTATTAAAAAATTTAGTTGGTTCAGATAAAAAGTGCATATCATTACATTCCCAAAACATTTCGGGTGTCATTTACTCCCCGACTCTGAAAATCTGGGGTCCTGACCCCCCCCCCGTGGTTTGGCCTATGATCACGTATAAGTAATGCCGTGGTTCGGCAAATTTAATGCTGCCAGTCAGAGCTCTCCTTAAAAACGATTTAGGGACAGCGGAAAAAATTTACTTTTTGAAGGAAATACGTGGGGGCATGTAAATATAAAGTTGTGCTTCCATGCGTCTACTCTTCAAATGGTTATACAGAAACAGCTGATATATAACGTCTAAATGGGGAAGTGTGCCGAGCGCCCAGCGTACATAGTGATTGGCGTGGATATAGCTGATTTACATAAACGTTGGGTAAGTTTTTCCTATTATTATGAGGCTTAACAAAAATAATTTTTCCTGTTACTGACTGGTTTAAAAAACGGTGTGTACCACCTTATTTAAGCTGTGTCACACGCATTTACAATAACATTCCTCACTGACAAGCGTAATTCAGTCATAATGCATGCATGAGAAAACATTTACCAGTAATTGTTCAGAAACAAACACACAAAAAAAAAAAAAAAAAAAAAAGAGTCTGATCTAGGGGGATTTTTTTATACCGTTAGGTAAATTTTACTATTAAATGAAGAATTATTGTGGGGGAGCAAATTATTTATAACTATTTCAGTCTCATACTGATATCCCCTTCAGTAAATCCAGAAAGGTTTATCATCCCAGTAAGGTGCGCGCAATGACACATTGTGTACAATGTAAACATGTAATAATGTTGTTTAATGCCCCTAGTAGTTGGGAATAGATAATACTGATATAATTTACACCAACTGAAACAAATGTTGAGGCACATGTGAAAAAGCTGATCCCTGACGTGGACCGCTTTCGAGTACTGAACTCTCATCAGCACGGCGACCAAATGGGACCAAAGGCGTGCTGATGAGAGTTCATTATAAATGGCTTTAGGCATTTCCACACAGAAGCCACGTGCAGTTTGTAATAAAGCAATGTTTCAATCTTACATTGCTTGTATGTACCAAGAATTATTTTTTACAATATTGCCACATCTCAGCACATTGGCTAAGCTTTGTTTAATTTATGCAGTGAGGCAAACTTAACCAGTTTAACACAGGTAGTGACCATAGAATGGTGAGATGTAAGAAAGATGCACCTCAAAACTATACTTGAACGCGGCAAGCTCATAAGACAAACCAAATGCATTAACATAACAACACTTTAAAAACATCATTATGCTTTCAAGTTGGAACTGAGGAACAGATTCTCTGCTTTAGAAGGCCTAACATCGAAAGAAGTGGATATTTCTGTAGTTAACAGAGAACTCACCAGGGCTCCTATAGAAACAGCAATAAAATTAAATGGCTCTAAGAACAAGTTACAGATGTAGAAAATTTCAGGAAAAACAAAAATGTTGATGCAAAAGAGAAGGGAGATGAGGACAAAGAAACACGGAACTTCCAAAATGGAATATATAGAGCTATGCAAGACGGTACGGAAAAGTGTCACTGAAGGCATAAGGAAATTCAATTGTGAACTAGTGAGACAAACAACTGAAAACAATGAAAGCCTGAAGAGAGCAATGGGACATCTCAGTAAATGAAGAAAACAGATTATGGCTCTGAGAAAAGAAGATGGTTTTGTAACAAGAAATAGAAGCGAAATTTTGACGAATGTGAAAGATTTCTATTCAAACTGTTGAAAGGGACGATATATCTATTCCAGACATTACGACAGGAACCAGCACCAAAGTCCCCCCAGTCCTCGCCGCATAAGTAACATATGCACTTAGGAACATGAAACAGGGAAAAGCTCCAGGAAAAGATGGAATCACCATGGACATTATACAACCAGCAAGTGGAGAAATTGAAACTACACTCGCCCAAGTTTTCACCAGATGTCTGAATGAAGAGAAGATTCCTGAGGATTGGAACAATGCTACAATGATCCTGCTCCATAAAAAAGGTGACATTGAGGATCTCAGGAACTACAGGCCCATCAGCTTTTTATGAGTGGTTCATAAAATATTCACTAAGGTTATTTCACATCGCTTGAAGGTAACACCAGACATGGCTCAACCAAGAGAACAAGCGGGATTGAGGAGTGGCTACAGCACTGTAGATCATATCCATGTACTGAGAGAACTAATTGAAAGAACAAGAGAATATGAACTCCCATTATGCACGGCTTTTATTGATTATGAAAAGACCTTCGATTCCGTGAAACCATCAGCAGTAACAATGGCTTCGAAATCCTGCGGTATTGAAGATGCGTACATTAGCATTATAAATAACATCTATAGAAATGCAAGTGCAAAGGTTCGGACATTTGAGGAAACAGCACAAATAAGAATTGGAAAGGGAGTGAGACAAGGTAACACCATATCTCCCAAGCTCTTTAATGCCACATTGCAAAATGTCTTTCAATCATTGAACTAGGATAACAAAGGGATAACGATTAATGGAGATTACTTAACTAACCTTCGTTTTGCTGATGACGTAGTAAATCTTTACAACTACCCCTTCAGAGCTGCAGAGTATGTATGATCCAAGAACTCGTTGACAAGAGTAAAGAAGTGGGATTAAAAATGAACTATCAGAAGACAAAAATGATGTACACTGCTTTCACAAGAAACGAAGATTTATCGATTGATGGAGAAAAGCTTGTGACCACCGATACCTACACTTTCCTTGGCCAGCAGATATCAAGTGAGGGTCACATTGATGAAGAAATTAATCGGCGTATAAAACTTGCCTGGAGAACTTTTGGATGAAACAGTATAATTTTCAAGAACAGTATGCCATTATGTCTTTAAAAAAAGTGTTTAATCAATGCATCCTGCCAGTGCTTACGTATGGAGCAGAGACATGGACCTTAACTAAAAAAAGACATACAAAGACTGCGGGCAACTCAAAGAGGCATGGAGAGATGCATGCTTGGTATAACCAGGAAAGATAGGAAGATGAACTTATGGATAAGGAAAATCACAGGAGTGGACGACATCATGACCAGAGTGAAATCACTGAAATGGCAATGGGCTGGACATGTTGCCAGAAGAACCGACCACCGAAATTTTAGACTGGATTCCGAGGGACAGGAAAAGACCCAGAAGACCCCATAGGAGATAGACGGGTGAAATTCGAAAGCATCTTGGAGTGACATGGAAGAGACAGGCCCGAGACAGACAATTGTGGAAGAAATTTGGGGAAACCTTTACCCAGCACTGGGTTGATAATGATGACGATATATATATATATATATATATATATATATATATATTAGGCTTTCACAAATGAACCAAATCGACGGACCCCTCCTCTTAAGAAATTCCTGGCTACACCACTGTGTTCATTCATGTATTCATCATACAGTATAAAAGTCTTATCAGTTTTAATGTTCGGGAAAGTTTCGCATATGTACAGCAAACACCTTTCTACATTTTTCCAGATCGGTAATTTCTTTTTTTTCTTTTTGATTGTAGGTTTAACCACCACCGTGATCAACTCAATAGGCTATAAGCAGTCGCCCATCCCTAATTTAGGGTCACTGGTTCCCGGGAAGGGAGAGAGCCAGTGCCGTAAGACAAACACAACAACCATGCCTCACCGGGATTCGAACCCGGACCCCTTTCGGACGAATGATCAGAGGCCATCGCTTAGACCACTGCGCCACCGGTAATTTCTTTAGTGTTATCTAAGAAAACATCTTAAAATCCTCAAATGGTACAATCCATTTTCTGTGATATTCTTCACTGGTTCCATAAAGTGATAAAATTCCATTTATTATTTCATCCTACCTTTCAGATCCACAGAATAGTTTGCTAACATCCAAAGGAGCAAACTTGTCAGGTAACCTAGCTTCGAACTTTCCAACTAGCCCAGTTAAAACACTAGCAACTTCTACAATAATAGTACACTCATCGTCAAAAAAATAGTTGCCTCCGGAAGGAAGCAACCGACAGGTTAATGGTTGGTTGGTTAATGAATTTTAATGGCGCAAGGGCACAACGGACCGGAATGAAACTTGGTGGGTAGGTTTGACATTGTGAGACATGCAAATGATTCAAGTATCACGCTCGGCCGAGCATGTGACGCAAGCAAGGCGGGGTCATAGCGCTGTGCCTGACCGGTTATATAAGGTCGTCCCGTTGCGCGTGCTTGGCAATTCCGACTCGTGCTCTTGCGTTGTTTGCATCCTTTGCAAGTGAAGTATGTCTCGGAGAAACGTTCGGAAGCAATTCGAGCACTTGAAGGAGTCCGAGAGGGGCCTCCTCGTCGGGCTCTGGAAAGCAGGATGGCCTTACCGCTGTATTGCGCGTTATACCAGTCGTGCGGATATCACCATAGCACGCTGTTGGCGGCAGCGGCTAGAACAAGGCACGCAGCAGCAACAGGAAGGGTCTGGGAGACCTAGACGAACCAGAGAGAGAGAGAGAGAGAGAGAGAGAGAGAGAGAGAGAGAGAGAGAGAGAGAGAGAGAGAGAGAGAGAGAGAGAGAACCGATGGGTTGTCTGACATGCGCGGAGTGACAACAGCCACGATTGCAGATATTCAGCGAGCATTTATGCCCTCCATGCATTGTCTGATCAGTGCCAACCCCACTGGAAGACGGCTGCACGACGTAAGACTACACGCACGCAGAACGTTACGACGACTGTCCTTAACACCATTGCATCGTCGCCAAAGACTACAATGGTGTCGTGCCAGACTGTCAAGGAGCCACTCAGAATGCCAGCGGGTGATCATCAGTGACGAGTCCCGCTTTTGTTTTAGAAGAGACAACCAACAAATCCGTGTGTGGAGGCACCGTGGTCACCGCCAAGATGAACTATTTGTGTTCCAGCGTCGCACGTCCAGAAGGCCTAGTGTCATGGTGTGGGGTGCAATTTGCCTACGAGCCAGATCACTTTTAGTGTTCATTTCTGGCACTTTGACAGCCCAACGTTACTTTAATGCGGTCCCGCAACCAGTGGCCCTACCTTTCCTGAACGCTCACTCCGGTGCGCTTTTCTAACAGGACAACACTCGTCCACATACTGCTGCTGTCTGGAAAGCTTAACTTTAAGACACTAACACTCTGTCATGGCCAGCCGCATCGCCGATTGAAAATGTGCGGGATGCTATTGGACTTGCTATCTACACTCCAACAGTATCACACAATCTGCAGGAACTGCGTGAGAAGATTCAAGCTGCATGAGATGGCTTATCGTAGGACACCATTAGGAACCTGTACAATTCCATGCCCAGACGTCTGGCATACTGGGTGAGCAAACATCCGACGTCATTCTGGGAGACACTACTTACCGGCGTGTAGCTCAATAAATATTGCCCATGTCAGTCTCAATGTTTAATCATTTATTGTTCCTGGTAACCTTTACCTTCCTTCTTAATAGCATTGCAATCCAACACTTCCTTCTGGATGAATTATTTTTATGACGACGAGTGTAATTTTCTGCCCAGTGGTGCACCCAGGAATTGTTGTTGGGGGGGGGTGCGACTATACATATATAGCTGTAAATCATCACCAAAAACAAACATATTTTTTATATACGTACATACAATGTGCGTATGTAATGTATACATTAGATAAATCGATAGATAAAAAAGTTGACGTACGACGTCGTTTTTAATTTCTTTTTCCCCACGTGGGTGCGCCAGTGTTCCTGTCCCTCAACTTGTTTAACAGCCTCATGAAACAGAGAAGCTTGCTGTGGCAGATGAATCGTAACCACACTTCTGCAGAATCATTTTTAAAATAATGATCTTAAAAGCATGGGGCATTTACTCTGTGATAGAAAGTATGCTTTCAGAGGAACAAAGCATTTCTACCAATCGTTCTACAGCAGGAAATAGAGCAAGCCATCTTGTTTTAGAATGCCCCAGAGCTTGTTGATATTCAGTTGATGCGAAATTGCAAAAAAATTTCAAAATTTCCACACGATCACTATATATATGTGTGAAAATGTGAATAAATTTTCACTAAAATAGCTTCAATATGTATAGGAAGACTATTAACTGCTGTTTGTACGGTATTGTTTACAATGTGTGCAGCACACCCAATTGCAACAGTTGTACTGTACTGATGCCCGTAATCTGTGGAATACATTGCTGGTACCTTTCGGGATACACCACCAACATTTGTGTTTGAATTATCAGCGCAGAAGCCTACAAGTTTATCTACAAGATCATTTTTCTTGAGTGTAGTCAGCACATAATTTACAATTATTTCAAAAGTTTCATCTCTCACTTTTTAGCTCCAAAAGTTTTACACATATGCCGTTTTCAACTTCAAAATATCTCACCAAGATAGGAAATACTTTTACGTGTCCATGGTTTGATGCATCACAATAGATTGAGATGTAATTTGCTTTACGAAGTTCAATTCTTAATACATCCTTTGACCTCTGAGAAAAGACATTTTCAATTATCACCTCTGTCTTTCTTCTTGCGCATGAAAATTCTGGATCATGAACTTTTTTCATAACTTTAGATGTGCAGTTCATTGAACGAAAGCTATGATTGTGCTTGATATTATGAAATGCAAAATCACCTTCAGCTGCTGCCAATTTTGCATTTTTATCGCTCAGACTACAGATACGCATGAACGACGTTACTCGTATATTACTTGATGCACATCTCATGGCATTTTCGTGTCTCTCAGATTTTATATGAGATGCTATGTGAGACTTTCCCGCACTAGAAATTGAAAACTCTGTTGAGCAAGTGCTACAAAATACTTTATGCTCCGAAGTAAATGCTTGTATGAACGAAAACTCCCTTTTTAACGTATCATTAAAACTACACTTACGTTTCGGCATGGTATAAAACTACTGCTTAATAATCCAAATTCCAAAGTAAGCACTTCATACAGCATTCATCAGAGTAATTTAGTCACTGATGTTCGACTTCGAAAGCTGAGGCCACTTGTTTTGGCTGATGCCACCTTTGGAGAACTTAATAAACACGGAGTACAAGACAGGTACGTTACTCTTACCATAATTCAACAGGCTGGAATAACGAAATTATTTTTGAGAATATTTGTCATTAGAAACATAAGAATCCAGTGATAAATTCTAAATTCGAGGACAATTTGCGTCCCCGAATGCATCATATGTTTTTGCATACATATCACTATGCTGTTCTCTGAGATTAGCTCTACAAAGAAATACAAACTACCAGATAATTTTTACTTACTCTTGCCGTATCCAACTTCTCCATTTACAGCGCTCTTGACATACAACTCAGGCTTCACTGACATCCATCACACGCCGTACACAAGAACTGCTATACTTCATACTCATAATCTTATTCTCATGCAGACACTCCTGAATCTGATCCTCCCATGACTTCCTTGGCCTTCCTCTGCCTTTCCTTCCTACCAATTGGGCCAAAAAGATTTTCTTAGTAAGCATCTCATCACTCATTCTTCCAAACATGGCCAAACCATATTAGTCTCCACCTTGCTAATAGCATTTTGCTTCACATAACACAACAGCAACATATCTTCATTCCTCACACAAGCAGAACGTGTCTTGCCACAGATCCCCTGTATGTACTGCATTTCTCCAGCACACAAAAGACTCCTATGTTTCTTCTGCAGTACCCAGGTTTCACTACCATACATCAGAGTAGGAAAAATTACACTCTCATACACAGCCATGCGACTCTCTTGAGAACCCATCATTCCTGTGAAAATCTCCCAAAGTAGCCATGACTTTCAACAAAAAATTCACTCGCCTACTAATTTCACCATCCAATTTGTTCTCTCTGTCAAACATGTTTCCTTAATACACAAATCATCAGAGGGAGTCTTTTATATCATAAGAAAATGCCTTCATTCGAGACAAAGAACGAAAATGCTACCTAGAAATCTGATGTTTGCAATACACTTCTCTTTTTCTAATATGTTCCTATTAAAAATCTCCCAAAGCAGCCATGACTTTCAACAAAAAATTCACTCGCCTACTAATTTTTCTATCCAATTTGTTCTCTCTGTCAAACATGTTTCCTAAATACACAAATTATCAGAGGGAGACTTATATCACAAGAAAATGCCTTCATTCGAGACAAAGAACGAAAATGCTACCTAGGAACCTGATATGTTTGCAATACACTTCTCTTTTTCTAATATGTTCCTATTAAACTGAAATAGGTTTAATAAATATTATGTTCATTAAGTAATTTGTACCTCATTTGATTCTCTCTTTACTTTAAGTAACAACCAACAAAAGCCACAGAATGATTGTCTTATAAAAACAATTTTCATTTTACGAAAACCTTATTTTTAAGATTTTTGGGAACTTTGGGGCACCTCAAACTTTTATTGTAGGGCAACTACACTACTTATCCTGTTAAAATGGATCCTAATAAGCAAGTTAGTTACTATTCCTATAAAAATATCGAAAAGTTTAACATAAAAAAACAACAAAATACTTAAAAAATGAGCTCAAAAATTTCAAATTCAGTGCTTCTGAGGCACCTTAAAACGTCAATCTCTTTTTATACTTAGCAAGACAGACCGTTGTGGAAGAAACTTGGGGAGACCTTCGTCCAGCAGTGGATTGATAATGGTTGACAATGATGATGATGATGATGATATGAACATATCGGCAGCTTTTGGAAAATACTTCGAAAATCTAAAAGAAAAAAAATTAAAATAGGTTCACTCCACCCTAGTAGCATAGTACAATTCATCAGTCAATCTTGCAACTTAATTACATCATTTCATGCATACCTGCCAACATTGGCAAGAAGCTTGTCAGTAGTAACTACAGTAGTATTATTGTGCGGCAAACGATCCATCCCTCTGGGAAAAGGAAATACGCGCCACAACATAACATTACAACAAGCAAGGACACGAATGAAACAAATTTAACACATGCAAAACACAAAATTAGTTTCCCTGGCAAGAGCACGATATTTAAGATATTTAAGTTCGAAACTTCCAGTAAAAATCAGTCAGATGAGTTTGGAATTCCACAACGCTTGATAAACAGGAAATCCAAAATTTGTAAAAAATGCATTAATGTTTACAAATTTTACAACTTTGTTATTCCCGTTTCCGAGAATTTCCTGCTCCTTTATCATGCTTAAATGCGAATGGGACGGGGGATATTTAACAACGCAGGAGAGTGGGAACACAGTGCGGGGGGAAGGGCGATTACGGGAGAAATCTTTGCTCCATTCGACTTCCGGTTTTGGAAATTTCCCCCTATTTTCAAGCTGAAATAAAAATATTTATGCAGCAAAATGTTATTTAAAAATAATACTGGACAGAGGCAACATCGCGAGAAAAAGAAATTGCGACCTTCCGTTTTAGAAAGTTTCGTAAAGATTGAATTCCATCTTCTGACGAACAGTCCCCCGCCACGGCCCCCAATTTCTGTTTAGTTGTGCATCGATCTCCTAAATGACCGAAATAATAACGAAAGTGGCGGAATTCGCGGAAGAATCTTATGCCTGAAGATCACGGGGGAATTTTCGCGGCGTCTGACTTCCGTTTTCGCAAATTGTTGCCTACAGTTTCAAGCTGAAATACAAATATTTATACAACGCTTTCCAACATACTAGAAATCATTACTCAAGTTATTACTCACGCTATGAGGATAATGGCTGTGGAATAAATCTCGCTCCTGTGCCCTGACCGTTGACCCATTTCGATATTAAACAGAATGGGTTCCGTATACCTCCTGAATACCATACTAAAATTTTGTCGCAATAGAAACATTTTTAGTCAAGTTTTGAGGATAATAGCCGTGGAATAAATCTCGCTCCTGTGCCCTGACAGTTGACCCATTTCGATATTAAACAGAATGGGTTCCGTATACCTCCTGAATACCATACTAAAGTTTTGTCGCAATAGAAACATTTTTAGTCAAGTTATGAGGATAATAGCCGTGGAATAAATCTCGCTCCTGTGCTCTGGCCTTTCGCACCATTTCGATGACATTCAACACAACCGGTTCAGTTTACCTCCGGAACAACATACTAAAGGTTTGTCGCAAGCGAAGCATTTTTACATAAGTTATGAAGCATAAGGGCGATCGAATGGATCCCGCTTCTAATCTCTGACCTTTTACCCCATTTCGCCCATTTTCAATAGGGTTCGTCCTTAGGTTGTCCTCTATCACATACTAAAATTTAATTGAAATCGAACTATTTTAAAGCGAGTTTTCATGCGAACAGGCAAACAGACAGACGGACAAAGCTGGAGCATATATATACGCTTCTTCAACCTACGGTTGGAAAGTGTAAAAAATGATATTTAACAAGAATACTCAATACAAAGGCAACATCGTGAGAAAAGAATTATCATTACGGATTTATTTATTTTTTACTCCGTTTAACAACCGTTTTTTGAAAGTTTTGAAACACGAAATATCGTTCTTCAGACGGAAAACAACCCCTCCAAATTCGCTTCAGTTTTGCATCGATCTTGACAGCAATCTAAATGACGACGAAAAAAAAAAAAAAAAAAAAAGAGGCGGAGTTCCGCGAACCTGCTTAAGAATCTCATGTATATCATAAAGTAATAGCGAAATAAAAAAAAAATAAACGAAATGAAAATTCGTTGAAGCCGTAGTTTCGACAAAGTTCCGTAGTCTGACAACAAAATCCATAGAAACTACGGACATTCCGTAGTAGTTAGCAGGTATGTTTAATGCAATTCTGGCAATGAAGGCAACCTAAAACTGTCTTTATATTTACATTCACAGAAGAAAGTTTGTCACATCCATCAAATATCCCAATATTCACTCTTGTTACTGATATGCTTTAAAACTCATTTTGGACCAGTGGTACTTTGCTTGTTTACAAACAGTCTGTATGTCAGGAAATGGTTAACTTAAGAGGAGAAACCATTCAGTCAATATGTTCTTATCCACATTGTACGAGGGTTGTACCTAAAGCAATGCAAAAGTGGGAATAACTTTTTTATTAACTGACACAGATTAGAGTAACGCCTTCTCTATACAAAGGTACTACTCAACATAGTTTCCATCACAAGCGATGCATTTGCGCCATTGTTAAACCTAACTCTCTAATCCTCTTTGAAAAAAATCAGGTGTGGACTTTTGTACCCCCACTTCTTCACAGCCACTTTCACCTCATCGGTGTTATCAAACCGTTGTCCCCGGAGACTTCATTGGACCGAACAGGTGGAAGTTTGAGGGCGCTGTTTCTGGGCTGCGTGGGGGACCACTACACATCCTAATTTGCTGATCACCTGATTCGTTGCCAAAGATGTGTGATCTCGCAATGTTATGGCGAATGTTGATCCTTTTCAGATTCTTGTTCAGTCTCTTCCTCCTTAGGGCTTCTCTGAGCTTCTTGAGTGTCTCAATGTACCGCTCGCTGGTCACAATATGGCCATGTTCCAGAAAATCAAGGAGAATGACGCCTCTATCATCCCAAAAAAACAGTCACCAAGACCTTCTGTGCTGAACGCTGGCTCTTATATTCCTTAGAGCTTGTTGTGAAGAGGTGTGATGCCATTCCACGGATCGATTCTTCATTTCCGGATCACAAAGACACACTCACATATCATCCCGTCACCAGATCGAAAAAAAAACGTGTCTTCATTGGCATCAAACGCTTCCAGCAGATCAAAGCAGACTTTGACCCTTCTCTCCTCAAATTGGGTGTCAACTGCCAAGGTGCCCACTTTGCAAACACTTTCCGATACCATAAGTCTTCCACTATCTTCTGTATGGCATTGTGACCACAGTTCAGTAGTGCAACAAGCTCACGGATTGTGAGTCAAGTATCAGCGCGAATCAATTCATGTACTCGCTGACGATCCACTTACCGGTGTACCGATGGGGTCACCTCTTTCCCCACTTTTGGCTGAAGTATACCTGCAAAATATTGAGCAATCAATAGTAATGCAACATGACCAACAACTTACCTTGTGGCTCCGTTATGTCGACGATATTTTTGTCATCTGGCATCATCCTAAAAAAGATCTATTGCAACTCACAAATTTAATCACTGAAAAATTCCAGTCCATTAGATTCACTATTAATGAAGAAATTGATGGCAAGATAAATTTCTTGGATGTCAGCATCTCAAAATGTAATAATCTTCTTTCCACTTCTGTCTACCGAAAACCAGTATCTACCAATAGCATTATTCCTTTCCATTCTCATACCTTCCACCAATATAAATTGTCAACCCTCAAGTCTCTCATTCATCGATCTCATTTGGTTTGTAACTCTGAAGTTAATCTAACAAATGAATTAGCAAACATCCGCTTGATCGCTACTCAACATGGCTTTCCCCCTCTCCTGGTTTCTAAATTAATTCAAAATGCTAAGAAAAAAACCAGTTATTGCTCTTCAACCTGTTTCACCAAACAAGGAACTAACGTTTGCTGGCTTAATCCCTTACCACGAACCTTCTGCATACAAAATTATCAGTATCTTCAAAAGAGAAGGATATAGACTTGCCATTCGTTCTTCCCCTTCAATTTCTGTTATACTCCGTAATGACAGAGACCCAAGACCTCCGCTTTCTTCGCCTGGAGTGTATAAAATTCCGATCAAGACTAACGTTGGATTAACCGCGTACATAGGAAGTTCATTCCGAAAAAATTCTCTGAAGACTTCAGGAACACAAATCTGATGTGAAATTTGGAAAACCTTTATCTGCCTTATCTCTTTTTACCATGGCTGACACTTCCGCTATTCCACTTTGGTCCGATACTAAAAAGTTGGCTCCCTTCCAAAATCGGTATGCTCTGAGGTTTAGAGAAATTTTGGAAATTTTATTTCCCAAAAATTGCAACTGTGAGCTCCCTCATTGCATCACGTCACCCGAAGTTACCATTACATAACTTACCTTTCCAATCTGCCAACGTAAACCAATCGTAGTCACACTGATGTGAAGGCCATAGTAATGGCTGAAATATATTTGCCTTGAACTTTTTATACGTAACTTAGCGTGTTCTACACTACCTTCTTAATTTGTTTGTTAGTTACGTGCATTGCCTAGCACTCATTTACGAAATACCTTGCTTCAGGGTGAAAGGCAGGAGGTTCCCCCATGTGGACAGAGAGACAAATGGAAAAACCCAGAGCATAAACGGTTCTTCAACCTCCAGTTGGAAAGCATTATAAAAGACCCATATTCTGGAGGTCACTACTTGGGCAAACAAGTGGTGTTACCTAAATCCAAAGATTTTGATTCAGACCACGGCTTCCTACAGTCCAAAATTTTTATAAAACTAAAGTATGGTTTAAAATTCTGATATTTGGTTTTTTAATAGTAAATATATGAATTTCAAAAAAAATCCAAACTCTCATAGCCGAACTTGGATATTTTGAAAAATCTTTATAAACTTGATAATTCGGAAATAAACGGGGTTAAAAAAATTATTGGCCACCTGGGACAGTAACATAAATAGTTCACTGGCCCAATGGAATTTTTTGTGGCCAATGGCCAGCGGACCACTCGGTAATTCGAACGCTGCAAAAGCATATTTGTGGTGTACTTGTTAAATTACAGAACCAAACTTTCAAATTTCTTTCTGATTTGTTGAAAGCCTTATTTAAGGAAACTCGCTTAGATATTAACCTTCTGGTGGAGTAACGATATGAAACACCTGCAAATGAATCTTACTAAGATGTTAGTGCCCTTGAACTCATTCTCATGACTAGAAGAAAATCAAAGTGAAATAACGCGGTAATTCTTTATCAACGAACTCACTCCAAACATACGTAAAATTATAAAATACCTAATTTCTATTTTGTTCATGCCAGAAGAGGTACATACTGATGGGGTTCATGTATAGATTCTGTAAAAGTATATGAATTGCTCGCGATTCTCACCATTCTTCATAAGAGTGGAATTTCTAGGTGCCATTTCATGAAATAAATACTGGTCAAAATCTTCTGCAGTAAAAATTATAAAATTAATGCAATGGAACTTTTTCAGGATAATGAAGCTTGTCTTACAGAAAGATGTCCCTTTCTGTATGCTTTTTTCCTTAAAGAGAGGTAGAAGTGCTCATTCTAGCCACGCAACAATTACAATTTTTATGTACCTTTTTCTCAGAACCTGTTGAAGCTAGTAACTTGAAATTTGGTATAGTTACAAAATTAACTCTTTTATATAAATTAACATTTTCACAAAAACATATATGCAAAAGAAAAAATGTGATTATAGTTTAAATTATTATCACAATTCGGCGTCACTTTTTTTCAATACAAAAAACTATATCTGAGCAAATACTAACGCTAATTGTCCAACAAAATGCCAGTTTATTAAGTACTACTATACTATCATGGCCAAAAGTCTTGCACCAGTAGACTGAAAGTTAATTTTTGATGTTTGAAGTCAACTTATACAGTGTAACGGTAAAGTCAGGAATACATATCATGCATTATTTTAAAGGAAATTTTATGCTGAATTCAAATATTTTTACAATGTTATTACCAGTAATAGAAGTGAAGTTACAAGCAAAAATATGCAAGTGAGGAAACATAAATCCAGTTCTGAAAATGAGTTTGCACCCATCTAGTCCACTCTAGCTTTCTCTAACGTCTGCTAGTGAGATATAAAAGGATGTAGAATCATCTGCCATCTTAGAACGCAGTTGCTTGTAGTCAGTTGACGGAAATTTATGCAGAATTCCTGGTGATATTTGAATTTCGGAATGTCAAAAACCCGAAAATTGGTCGTGCCTTTTCAAACCAGAGCATAATTTTTTTATTTTGCATGAACTTGGATTCGGTAGTCGTAAAATTGCTGTTAAATGTGGCTGTGATCATTCCACTGTCTTGTGCACAATTAAAAGAGTTGCAGAAACTGGATGTGTGAAAAACAGAAAAAGAACAGGTAGATCAAGACTGTGTACTGAACGTGATGATCGCATGTTGATTCGTTGTTCCTTAAAATCAAGGCTTAAAACAGCCACTGATTTAAGAAATGAGTGGGAGAATGAAGTATGCATTATTGCATCTGCACGTACAGTTCGTTGTAGGCTACAAGAACATGGACTGACTGCAAGAAAACCTTTCTTTACTGAACAACATCGGCTCAAAAGAATTGCTTGTCCCAAGACACACAAGAATTGGACTGTTGATGAATGGAAATTTTTTCAATTTACTTCCGATATTGGAGGTTATATATATATATATATATATATATATATATTTTTTTAACGTGCATTAATGCATTTGCATTTTTGAACTTCACTTTTATTTGGTAAAGTTCGATGAACACTTACCGCACGTGGGTTTTTTTATTTTCAGTGATGTAACAGCTATTGTTATTTCCGCTAATAATGGAAATAATTATCTATGTCGTCGGGCTGGTGAAAGATATGAAGCATGCTGCACCCAGCCAACAATCAAGCACCCACATTCCGTGATGTTATGGTCCTGTATTTCAGCCCGTGGTGTTGGCCATCTGCACATTGTTGATGGCACATTGAATGGATTTCAAATATGTGGATATTTTGGAGTCCAAACTGCTACCATCTCCACAAGACATGGGTTTGCGGAATTTTATCCTTCAGGACAATAACGTGGCACATCATCTGTCAAAGTTGGTTGATGAGTGGTTTAATCGAGGAGTTATAAGAAAACTTCAGTGTCCGGCACAGTCACTGGATCTTAATCCCATAAAAAATCTCGGCGTGAGATTGAAGCAAAAGATCCGTCAACAAGGACCCACATCTAAAACAGCACTAACTGAGTCTGTAAGGGCCGTGTGGCACTGTGTTATCACCAATGGACAACTAGAGAAGCTCATTAGTTCCATGCCAAGAAGGTGCACTTTGTTACTAAGAAACCGTGGTTATCCAATTAAATATTAAAGCGTATTTTGCTTGTTGGTAAGTTATTTCAAATGTCCTGCAAGTTTCAATAATGTACTGTACGGTAATGTTACGTTAAATGCATTGTACACTAATTTCACAAACACCACTATTTTTTGCTTTTTATGACTAAATGCTGCACTTTTGCTTGTAACTTCACTTTTATAGCCAGTAATAATATTCTGTAAAAATATTTGAATTCAGCATAAAATTTCCTTTAAAATTATGTATTCCTGACTTTACCATTACGCTGTACACTGAGTGGCCACTTTATTAAGACCACCCCCTCAGTACTTCGTTGGGCCACCTTTTGCCTTTAATACTGCGTCGATTCTTCGTCGCATGGACTCCACGAGATGTTGATAGGTGGTTTGAGGAATCTGAGACAATGCTTGGTGAATATCACTTTTCAGGAGTGTGAGATTGCAGGGTTGTGGATCCAGCTGTCTGATGGCTTGTTCAACTTCATCTCACAAATCCTCAATGGGGTTGAGATCTGGCAATTGTGGGGACCACCTAAGCAAAGTAAGCTCACCGGCATGTTCCTGAAACCAATCCTGTACAATACAAGCACTATGGCAGGATGCATTATCTTGTTGAAAGTAGCCACCACCATTGGGATAAACCATCTACATGACAGGATGCACTTGGTCCGCAACAATGTTTAGATATGATGTGCTAGTCAGACGTTGATCAACATGAATTAAAGGCTCAAAGCATGCCAGGAAAACATTCCTCAAACCCTAACGTTGCCTCCACCAGCTTGAAGGGTTGTAGCAATGCATTCGGGGCCCATGCTTTCGTGCTGTTTCTGCCAAATTCTCAATCGGCCATCGGCATGGTGCAACTGAAAACGTGATTCATCAGACCCCATAATTTGTTTCCAATTATCGAATGTCCAATCCTTGTGCGAACAGGAGACGTTTTCTTTTGTTAACTGCAGACAGCAAAGGTGTTCGAACAGGCCTTTGGCTGCCATATCCCATCCGATCAGTGGCGGCTCGTGGTGTAAAATGCTGGTGAGGCGAACGGT
The DNA here is from genome assembly GCA_039090855.1 of Macrothele yani. NCBI lineage: Eukaryota > Metazoa > Arthropoda > Arachnida > Araneae > Macrothelidae > Macrothele > Macrothele yani. The sequence goes on along the minus strand of CM077009.1, from coordinate 140,850,905 downwards.
CTTGATGTAAATGTAAAACAGTAAAACATATGTTATTGAAAAATATATAAATTCGTATAACGTTATACGAACATATATATATATATCAGTGGCGTAGCCGGTGGGGGTCGTGGTTTGCACCCCCTAAGTAGGCGAGACAGTTAGCTTTTTCTAAGTACGTTTTATAGATAATTTCCCTATTTAAATTCATTGATTTTTACATAACTTACAATGTAATACAAATAAATTACATTGATACATAATATCAATGTAATTTCTTGATAATATATAGAAGAGAAAGTAAAGCAAAGCGGCCAAAGAAGTTGCTTTATTAAATTTTTATTAAAACAACTATAATTTATTGCATTTTCTTCATTTTATTAAATTAGCTTCGTTTTGTATTAATGTTCAAGATGTGCGTACGTACCAATAGAAAAATATTTGTCGAAGCGCCCCCCCCCAAATTGTTACACGTACCAATAGAAAAATATTTGTCGAAGCGCCCCCCCCCAAAATTGTTACATACACAGTTATACAGCAGAAGTGCAGAACCCCCCCCTCAAAAAGTTTCATATCAAAGGCAGTATCACCCATCGGATATCTTTGAAGTCCTGGGTTCGAGTCGGCTGAATCATTAAAATCCGCTGAGATTCGGAAGTCTCGTTAAGCCATTGGTCTCGGGTAGGCGCCTTGTTATTAACAGCTGTAAACCCCATCCCTTAGGGCTTCAGCCCATGCCATTTAGCCCTTATATACAAATATTATTCAACAGTATTGGAATAAAATTATAGAAATATATGAAACACGGCGTGGGGAGTCTTTCTTCACGAAAAAATCCTAAAATATTAGAGGGAAAATGTGCATATACCACTATATATATGTGTGTGTGTGTGTGTGTAATATACGCTACTTTTGCAACAATATTTTTATGAAAACAATTATTCGATAATTTTACAACAAAGAAAGAAATATTTCACCTGTATTCTTTTATGTAATACACTTCAGCGAAAATACGCAATTTGTGCGGTTTCTTTAGCTAGTCAATGCGTCACTCACATCCCAACGCCAGTCGGAGATCCACTTCTTAAAAAATTCAAAGTAAATCATTTGAATAGAAATTGTTTTCTTACGAAATGTTTCTTGAGCTTGAATAAAAGTCACAGTTCGATTGGCATATTAGTGAAGGTGCATTTAGCACGGGTCACAAACTGAAGTCCAGGCTCGTGATAACTATGTACAGGAGAAGTCAAGTTAAGGAAGCACATTTCTATATAAAAAAAGTATTAGGTAATTTAAACCTGGAATTAAAAACAGAGGAATACGATATTAATTTGCTTTGGTCTCGAACATAATGCTCTCAGTTTATGTTTTATAAATAAGTTCAATTCTGCGATCCCTTTTGGCTGCAAATTTGTCTATGATCAGATCATAAAATGGTTGAGTGGACATTAGATGGTTCAGCAATTCTTTCTCGATTGAAATTTTAGCGAGTGAAGACAAACGATCTTGTGCCGTTGTATTACGGAGGTAAGTCTTAATTCTCTTCAAACAAGAAAAACTCCTTTCAGCAGAAGAACTTGTTGATGCCAGGGTCAATACAAGAGAAAATAATTTGTAGGCTTCTGGTAACACATCTTTCAGCTCGTTTTCTTTCATTATTTTCAAGGTTTTCTGAACACTGAGTTCCCTGAAGTTGTGATCATTATATAAAAAATTTAATTCGTTTTTTAGTCGTTGTGTGTCTGTAAAAATGTTTGGATAAATTTTTTTGAGAGTGTTAAGGGCACTGGATGGAAATGACTCTGAATAACTATGGTATTTTGAGCTGTCAACTAGCTGCAGAAACTCGAGCTTTTCCATATCTTCAAATCTGGTATTTATTTGGACTATTATGCTGTCAACGATTTCGTAAAACAAAATTTTGTAATAGTTTTCCACTTCTTCTTCAGTCAAATGTTTCTTTTGGCGACATTTAGGACCTCCACTCAAACTAATTGCTTCACTGAAATGTTTCAAGTAAGTGGTTACATTCCTTTTCTTATTTATTCGTTCGCAACATTGTTTAATTTGTCTTTGGCAATAACTGATATCTAAAGTCTTTTTTTGTAAAACATCAAACAGTACATCCGTAATTCCAAAAATGTCATCAAAAATCAGTGATAAAAAAGCAAATTCAAAATTAGTGAAATTTTTCAAATATCCTATTGCTCCGTTGATTGATTCTGCCGTTGATTCCGGGTCATTCATTATGTTTTCAAACACATTCTTTAATTTGCCCCATTCGCTTACAATTAAACGCAAAAGTTGCGAACGTGATGCCCAACGTGTTTCCGCTATTTGAGGAATCCGTTTCCCAACAACTGAATCTGCTACGTGGGTTCTCTTGGCAGATTTATGAAAAAATGAGGGCATGCTGGATACAGTTGCGAAATATATGCGACATTTTACAATACTTTTGCACCCCTGTTGTAGGACAAGGTTAAGGCGGTGGGCGAAACAGTGGGTAAACAAAGCTTGCGGGGCTTCTAGCTTGACTCTTTTCTGCAGACCGCTCAACTCTCCAGCCATAACGCTTGCACCATCATAACACTGGCCTACTAACTTTGATTTAAAATCAAACTCCTCCAAAACCGATGCTAGCAGATCATAGAGTGCCACAGCAGTCCTGTCAGTGCTGATATCATAAAAACCAAGGAAGCGCTCAACTACTTCACAATTTGAGTCCAATATGTATCTGACAATTATTGAACACTGTGTTTTTTGAGTAATATCAGGTGTATCATCAACTTGCACTGAAAACAAATTTGACTCATTAATTTTGCTTTTAACACATTCGTTTATATATTCATGAATACACTCCAGTAAATCATTCTGTATCGTTTTAGATTGTCCAGAAAATAAGTTTCGTATTTCTTCAAAATGTGCTTTTAATTCTGCGGTGCTCCTACGAAGTAACAAATGGAACATCTCCTTGAAATTACCTTTATTTAATGAGGAAATAGATTCATCATGTCCTCGAAAAGGCAGTTCTTGCTTGCTTAGAACGACAACTAAATCGATTATATGTTCCATAAAAAGCCTATTTAGTCTGACCTTTTCATTAAACTTAGCTTTATGAAGAGCAGCATTTTCTTTGAGCATATCAGAAATAGTGTTTATATTTTTTTCCCATTCGTTTCAGACCTACTTGATTAGTTATATGCTCTTTAGAGCTTTCGTGCAATTTTGCACTACGAGAAAAGTTTTTCAGATCAAAATAACCCGTTGTATTCCACACATTTTTCTTATTGCTCAAAAGTAAACATGGCCAGCAAAAGAGAGTTTGCTTGTAATAGCTACCAGAAAGCCAGGGGGAAATCTCGTACCATGATTTATTGAAAGACCTAAAAAACGATTTGCCGCACTTCTTATCTTTAGATATTGAATTTATTATAGGTGTCGGTCTTCCAGATATGAGAACATCCCTTTTATCATAATCTTTCCAGTGTTTAAAAGGAATTTCTTCCAGAACACAAATCACATCGTTTGTTGGGCCATTCATATTTTCCAACCAAAATCAAAATATGCTGTTTAGTAACAATAACAAAATAAAAAAGAAGAAAAACTCAACATTACTATGAACTAGCCAACACCCGCAGAAGAGAGGATTGAAAACACACTACAAAAAGTTAGACTCAAATACACTCTGACGAATAGTTAAAGCTACGTAGTAATCATCGTACTCCAAAGCGTCTAGAGGCGAACGGCGTCATCGCCTGTAAAACCACTTTTTACCAAGGTTATCTGCTCATTTTCCCGCGCCCATTGGATACACAATCCTTGGGTTATCCAATAACAGCAGAGATGCGATTCCAGTTTAAGCGAAATGGAGTGTCGCCTCAGAAATTTCCTTTCTGTTACTGGAAGTCTGGCACCTCCTTAGGTAGACCTCGGACCGTGGGGGTGGGGGGTTCACTCTGTAGGGCTCTTCTCTGATCCCCAGTTCTCAAAACAGGCTTCTCATCGAGACGATTCAGCCGGTCGCCTCTAAGCGCTTAAAACATGCAGCTGCTTTGCAAAAATAATTATTCATTCCTCTTCTTGAAAGCCTTTCTTTAACCTAATTCATGGATCACAATGTGAATTTCAGTGTTTCATTTATCCTGCAAAGTTCTTATATCTTTGTTACTGACCGAAGTTTGTTTTTTTCACTTCTCATTCTGCGGAATTTCAGGTGAGGCGGCGCCTCACTTGCCTCATCTGACGGGCCGCCACTGCATCCGATGCAGTGTACGGTGAACAGTGCGTGCAGAGATCATTTGAGGTGATCCTTGATTAAGATGGTCTGTAATTTGCTGCGCTGTTGCCCTTCTGTTGTCTGTTACTAGTCTGGACACTCTCCGTTACGCCAGAGCAGTCACTAGGTGCAACGACCACACGCTGCACGTAAAGACCCAGTTTTTTGGCTGACAGTCCAGTATTCAAACACTTTAACAGCTGCTCTGGAACATTTCGCGAATGCGGCGGTTTTGGCGATGCTCGCTCTATAGCTCTGAGCTCCTACAATCATCCCACGTTGAAAGTCCGTCAAATCGCATTTTTTACCCATCTCGTCACCCAAAAAATTACTTCTACTACTGTCGCAAACACTAAGCTTTCCCTTTTTATACTAGCCTCGCCTTCTGGTGGCAACAGCGTGCAGCCATAGCTCATTTGCTTAAAACTGTCAGGTGGTCATAATAAAGTGGCCACTCAGTGTATAAGTCGACTTCATGCATCAAAAATTGACTCTCGGCCTCCTGGTGCAGGACTTTTGGCCACGAGTGTAAAACAATATGCAGAAACTCGGCCTCCTGGTGCAGGACTTTTGGCCATGACTGTAAAACAATATGCAGAAAATTTGGAAGGTATACAGTGAATAGCTTCCGAGGACAAAAGTACAAGAACATACAAAAAAGCATTTTTATAAAAAAATCCTTTTAATTAAGCAAATTTTGAAACTTTAAAATTTTCAACAAAATATTCATGATTTTTAGCAGCACTGGAAATCAGTACATATGCAGGATCCCCTTCAACTTGTGTTTTGCTTTTCATTGCAATTTCAGGACTTTTATTACATCATATGATCTGGATATTTAAGGCAGCAATCAGAATAGCCTTTGCCTTGCTTACTATTCAACACGTAACTTTAACATCAGGAGACTTAAAAATTACATCACTCCGGAGAGGAATCGAACCCGCATCTCCTGATTTAAATTTGAGCATGCTACCTGTTACACCGCCCAGAGTGACAGAGTCTCAAGTATCCCTGCAAGTTTCAATAATTTACTGTACAGTAATTTTACGTTAAATGCATTGTACACTAATTTCACAACCACTATTTTTTGCTTTTTATGACTAGATGCTGTACTTTTGCTTGTAACTTCACTTTTATTGCTGGTAATAGTTAACACGCAAGGAACAGCACAGCACGAGATCTCCTTGAAAATGGCCACGAATGAGTGTGCTGGAACACGCGTCGGAAATTTCGGGATCTGGATTCCTCGGTGAAGACTGTTTTGCATATCGTTCTCAGTTGAATTTGAGGTTGGGATAATGGTTTTTTATTTGGATTTTATAATTTTTTTCGATAAAAGATTTTTATGGGTTTTAACTATCATAAATACTTCATTGTTGCCTATGGGGAACGTTCATTTTATGGAACTTCGACTAGGCAGTTTTTTGTTCTTGAGTGTACACCGGGAGCAACTAATCTGAAGGAGGCTGCAAACCAAGAGGTAACAATGTTATTATTTTAACCCTATCATTCATCTTCTTTTAAGAAATAAGTTATGTGTTGTTTTTGTTCATATTTTAAATAAATATACCATTCACCCTCAATATGACACCACCAGAATGAATAAGAGGTTAAGGAGTCCAGATATTGTGCTTTTCAGCGAATTTGTATAAAAAACGACCGGGCTTCTATGATATCCTGCTAAACAACTCAATATAATATACCACGTAGTTACGTTCATTGGTTAAAGTTGAATTTAACGTTTTTGAACTGATATTATTACTCAAGTATCAGATTGTTAAGAATCTGAACATTCTCTGATTTTCACTAGTTGAAACAAATTCTGACAGGCCATCACATGTCATAAGTCAAGGAGTATCAGTAATTCATAAGCTTATCATTCCTTTCATTGTCTTTTTTGTACTTTTTTTATCGAACAACTCCCAAAACATTTAAAGTAAAAAAAAAAAAAATCCATCAGTGTCTGGGTTAGTGCTAAAAATAGGTTTGGGAAGCCAAAGCATCACTCACCTCACAGTATCCACTACCTGTGTAAACAGTCATCTAGAGAGCATATCACAGGGGCAATGCAAAATAAAACCATTTTCCCAAAGCTACAGAATTTATTTTCCACAAACAATATAGGAAATATTAAATTCAAATAAAAGAATCAAATTTAATACTTTTTTTTTTTTCAATTCACTGAAATCATTCTTAAAAGGACTCAAGCTACTTTTTCCTTATGGCCATTGTCACAAGTAAATTAAAAGAAATAATCACTTAATAATCACTTTCAATTTGTTTAATAACTGGAAGATTTCACGAATAACAGACCTTTTTTTTTTTTTTTTTTGATTGGAGGCTTAACGACCGCCGTGTGAGCAACTCAGTGGGCTATAAGCAGTCGCCCGTCCCTAATTTAGGGCCACTGGCTCCCGGGAAGGGAGAGAACCAGCGCCATAAGACAAACACAACATCCATGCCTGAATAGGATTCAAACCCAGACCTATCTCAGATGAATGATCAGAAGCCATCACTTGGACCACTGCACCACTGGGGAGGCAATGACAGAAAGACACTGGTAAAAGGAACATTATCTTACCAATAATAGGTATTTCTCAAAGACCTTTAAGTTACATACACTGGAAAACCCTAAGATAACCATGTGACATTTGAAGTTCAGCATTGTATGGCAAGAATCTATCACATTTTGTTGTTTACTAAAGACGTTCACGTGTTTATATCATTTATATCCATTTTTTATATGTATAACCATTTTTTTATTAGTAGTATGTATACATTGTAATATATTTCAGAAAATAATATAGCCAGATTTAATGAGTTAAACAAATTTTTTAAATGGTTATGTCTTGTATAGCATACTGATGTACCAACAAACAAACAACTGGCCAGCAGACACTTTCATTTCGTAGGTTTCCTCATAATAATTGTGATACTTTGGGGAAGTGGGTAAATGCTGTAAGACATGCTAACTGGAAACGAAGCTAAGCAAAGCCAAAATCTGACGATTGCCATTTAACAAGGGGTATCACACATCTTTGCGGTCTCACTTACCAGTATCCCGTCTGGAAATAGAAAAGGGAAGTGCGATGGCCAAGTTGTCCGCAAGGTAAAACAGTGCTAGAGAAAAAAAATCCATTCATATTTTCATCTGGAGTTAAGCGCTGGTCACAGCAATGTGACTTGTAGTTTCAATCTAGGCTCTTCACCTTCTTTCCTAATCTTTCCCTAGAAATAATAGAGGTGTTTTAATATTTTAAGTGCAGAATAGTTAGCTAGTAACCTTTTAAACTTACTTTATTTCTAAATACTTAGTTGAGGGACTCCATTTTTACTACAGCTTTGTGTCATTCACAAAGCTGTGTATGGCATTTTTTTCTATCATATTTAATATTTATTTTTTCTCCCATTGAGTAGCTATTACGCACTCATAATACTGCAGCAAAAACTTCCAAAATTAAACGTTTTGTTCTCAGCAACTTCTCTTAAGAATAAACAAATGGTCACATTAAAATAATTTTTGACATTACTTAGAGTCAGTGTGAAATACGAATTTCATGCAACTAGATCACACAGTTTGCAAGCAACTGAAGCTGAAATATATTTTACACGTAGGACAGGCGACGTTTTTCTTCAGTTATTACATATCTCCCAAAATTACAATAATGATGTTTTCTTTAATCGTAAGTTAAAAGATGCAATGTCTGATTTATCCCTCATTGAAAAAATAAAAAATAAAAGGCAGTATTATAACAACATAATATACTGCCTTAAGAGCTTAATTAATGTTGTTTACATAGGACACATACCGTTTTCCCGTACAAGCACTGCGAACAAAATGTTGCCAGCTGCTTCCACTCATTTACATCTTGAAAGTCTTTCCGATAATGAAAAACATAACCTGTTATTGGATTTCCCCCTCAAGGTATTTGAAAAATACCTTTTGATTATTGCTTCAACGAGTTTTCACAAATTGAGATTAGGACTAGTATTCTTTAGGCATACAAAGCACTCGTGCAGTTATGCATCTTCCTGAAGAAACATGTTCTTTATGAGATTATTTTTCTGAGCAAATTGTTTAGAGTATGAACAATATCGGTGATTCTTTTACAAAACATCAATGATGATCATACACTCTAGATCACCTTCCCAAGCAAATACTATGCAGTATACAACGTATATACATATATGAGGTTTTTCACCTGTGTGAAGAGAAATATGCCTTGGGAGATAGCTTTTATGAGCAAACTGTATGAAGCATGTGTCACTTTGGTAAGGTTTTCAAAACACCTGGTGAAAGAGCAGCTGCCTTGAAAAGTTACATTTTCTGAGTAAATTGTTTGAGCATAAAACAAAATGGTGGTGATTCTCACCTGTGTGGCAAAGCAGATGAACTGGATAAACATTTCCATCAGTAAATTATTTGGAGCATCATATTAGTGAAGCATTTCACCTGTGTGATGGAGCACATACCTTGAAAGAATACCCTCCTGAGTAAGTTGCTTGAAACCAACGAGATAGAAGTACGTAGAGCGCTTACGTCGTGGAACGGGTGAAGTCACCGGAAACAAGTGGCAGCCATGTTTGATGAGGTACAGAACGATTTCCATTCTGTGTTAAGAAAGGGAGTTTTCGTAATATATGGTTTGATGTTAAATAAGGATATAACTCAGAAATGTTGTTATAAACACCTAGGGGGTGAGACTAAAACTTTAACATATCAAATAACGCTTTTCTTTGTTAGTTGGAGGCAATAGTGTTTTAAAAAGAAAATGATATTTTAATGGATGCAGCTTGCTCTCGTTGAATAAAACCTCATGCCGTAATTTTTTGACATTTCACAAATTTTTTTGGAACAAATTTTCAGTGAAATATAAGTCAGCGGTAATAGAGTAAATGAAAAAAAAAACAAATAAAAAAATAAAAAATACAGTTGCAGTCAATCCGCAATTTCGGTAAAAATCTTAGATATTCGTGGGTCATCACCATGAGAATGCTGAATCATCCCACAGCTTATCACTCCAAATACATAGACGCCAAATATTTTATGAGAGTTTTAAATGAAAAAAAAAAGTTCGAAGAAAAACGGAAAACAAACAATGAGTTTACACAGCCAAGAGGTACCAATATTAAAATACTTTTACCAACTGCCCCTATCTTATATAATCAGAAGAAAACTACTACTTAACTGGTTTTTATTTAATAAAAATTAAAAGTCCTTAGCACTGGGCATGTTTCTAATCTGTTTGTTAGCCTTAACATTCGACAACACAGATCTGTAAGCCTTATTCGTGGGTAGGCAAGGCAATTGTGGTAACTTGACCATAATAAAGGTATCTCCCAGTACATACACTAAATACTTCACACAATATAATTCTCTCTCTCTCTATGTATATATAAGACCCAGAAGATGACCCCATGGGAGATGAATGGATGAAATTCGAAATCATGCAGGAGTGACACGGAGGAGACAGGCTCAAGACAGACAACTGTGGAAGAAACTTGGGGAGGCCTACATCCAGCAGCGTATTGATAATGGTTGATGTTATACATATATCAGTAAAAAGAAGTAAAGCACACTCATGTAGTAATTAGACCACATCAACGCTGCACCTTGCTGCAGGAATTAGACGTAGTAGAAATAAACATAGAATTAACCAGAAGTAACCCACTTTCATGGTTCTAGACAAAAATGACATAGAATAAAACAACTCAGGAACCCCAAACCACTCTTTAGGGAAACACATCTGGAGCCCCAAAGTTAAATCATAGCTTAAGTGTTACCGAAAAAAACCCAGAAGACCCCATGGGAGATGGGTGGATGAAATTCGAAAGCATGTCGGAGTAACATGGAGGACATAGGCTCAAGACATACAGTTGCGGAAGAAACTTGTGGAGACCCTCATCCAGTAGTGGATTGATAATGGTTGACAATGATGATAATGATATATATATATTTTGATTATATACAGTATACATATATTGTAAGGATAATAGGTGTCAATGATGATGATATATATACCATTATCAATCCACTGCTGAATGAAGGTCTCCCCAAGTTTCTTCCACAATTGTGTGTCTTGAGCCTGTCTCCTCCATATTACTCCGGCATGCTTTCGAATTTCATCCACCCATCTCCCACGAGTCTTCTGTCCCTCGAAATCCAGTTCAAAATTTCAGTCATCCATCGGTGGTCTGTTCTTCTGGCAACATGTCCAGCCCATTGCCATTTCAGTGGTTTCACTCTCTCTCTCTCTCTCTCTCTGTATATATATATTCTTTGAGTTGTCTGCATTCTTTGCATGTCTTTTTGGTATCAAAAGAAAAATCTTTCTATATATCCTGCTGTTCTTTTTTAGTTAAGTTCATACATACAGTATATATATATATATATACACTTGGTTATGATGTCGTCCACCCTCTCTTTCTCTCTCTCTCTCTCTATATATATATAAAACATTACGTATAAACATTACTTACCTTTTTCCTGTATTTTTTATTCTGTCAGTTTACTTTTTGATGTATTTTAACAGCAGGAATAGGCTAACCCTTTTTTTGATGAAAATTATTTTATTTATGTATCTACATATGTTTATTTGCTATGTATTATTTAACTATCTTCCAAGGTTTATCCGTAAGAAAAAGAATTGAAAATAATTATTCTTAAGTGCAGTTTAAATAAACTTGGGGACCTAATATGTGTTGTAGTCAGAAATATATATGTCTATATCACTTCTGTAACTCCCCTGTGACCTAGGTATAGACAGACATTGGGGCAATATGATGTTCCAAATGCTATTTACAGTTAGCAACACCAGTACCGAGTAGCTAAAAATAGTTTTATGTACTTTTTCAACCTAAAAAGACTTATAATTTTTGGTATCAAAAGAAAAATCTTTCTACACATCCTGCTTTTAATATCTGGGCAGGTAAATTTTCTCTGGGCATGTATTATTTTAGATATTTTTCAAGCTCTGGGCTGAGTGACCAAACAATTCAGATTATGGACTTTAATTTTTTTATGGGACAAAAAATTGTATTTTTTTTTGTTTCAGTATTAAGTATTTAATATTTTTTATTTGCACTTTCATATATTACTTTTTTTTTTTAATAAGCCTAGTTTTTTGTTGTCCCAAAGCTGAAATTTTGTAGTTTTCACCTGATATTTGTACACATTTTGGCAATTGTTAAGATGTACTGCACATAGTTTTTTTTTTTTTTTTTTTGTTTCAATTTTAAGGGCACAGGCTCTTATTAATAAGTGAGAAATTAACAACCACTGATTTGCATTCATGATGTGCAAAAAGTTTGGCGAGCAAATGTTTATGTTTTGTGTTGTTATTTTGTGGGTTCCTTCAACAGTCTTGCTGGAAATACAAGTGCGTCTGATTTGTATTTTAGAGAAATACAGGCACAACTTGTTCAATTCAAAGAAAGATTGATTTACGTGAGTGATATTTGTTCAATACTAACCTCTCATATATATGGTTGATGCAAAAGGAATAACTGGCAATTTATACATGGAGATACTGACTGTACATTCATCCTGAATCAGAGGTCACATTCTTCAAAAAAAAAAAAAAAAAAAAAAACACCACCTATCACGCAAAATCAAATGTGCAAGTAGTTATTACAAAATGCTGCTAGTCCCTTTCTTTTGTATTATTCCATAATTTTTTTTTCAATTGTCATTTCATAATCATTTGTGCCAGTTTTCATAAATATTTTGTTATTTGCATTTTTGAGGTACCATTGTACTCCCTGTTTCCTATTTTCAGTTCTAAATTAATATTGCCTGTATTTTTGCTACCCAAAAACCACACACATTGTACTAACACATTCACAAATAAAGAGTATTCTGTCAAGAAATTTTCAAGCTCCTGTTGTGGCGGAAATCTCAGCCACGTTATGTAAGGAGATTATAATAGCTAGCCAAAAGTAAACCTGAAGGAAAATTTTGAATTTAGACTAAAATTTCACTTCGGGAGATGGGTAGAGGCATTTCGGAACCCAAAGTGTTTTTATGGTGGCTATATTCTTGTTACTTTGAATTGACAATTGTGTATGAGGTTTTCACTTGTAGGTGAGCTTGTGTGTACACAGATACAATTTTGTTTTCACCACCTGTACTATTTCTATATGTTATGACATCACACTGTATTCATGTTACACGTGTATAAATGTGTCAACTCTGGAAAAAATCAGTAATTTTGGAACTCGTGTATGTAAGCATCAAAAAGAAATGGTCGTGTAATCATCACTTCATTTTACTAAATAGACATTGGTATATATTGTGTCACAACCCAGATTCTTGTCCTAGGCCAACGTCAAAGCGTTGGTTGATGAGTGCGATGGCTCAGAAACTATGAGACACACCTAAAAATCGAATGCCAACTTATACCAAAATTTGGTTTTTGAAAGGCTAATGCCTGTATTTATTTTTACAACAATAACAACATGCACAAATAGGAAAGATATTAATATTGCTATGAGAGATTTAATACATTTACAATTTAGCACTTCGCTAAGGCTTCACTGGCCCACTCATTTGTGAAGTCAGTAATTCAAATGATCGATCTTATATAATCATGGCAGAGTCCACGAGAATAATGTCACTTATTAACACAGCGTGAACGTTAATTTACATTTGTGGCTTGCTTACATGTTATCCAAACAAATTGTATCTTCTCTGAACAAATATCCAAACTCTGGATCCAATATTTATTAGTGTATATCTATATAGGTATATATATATGGGTGTAGATTAAGATTACTTATATCTTTCTCTCTATTAACAAAACTCCAAATAAATTTCTTAAGGCAGGTATGCACAGGTGAACTGAAGTGTTAACATTTTAACATGAAAATTCCCGCCTTGAAGAGGCGAGTAAACTATCCCGATTTACAGTCATATTTGTGAGTTTAACCTTTTCCTTTTTTTTTTTTTTTATCTGTTTACTACATTTGCGAGAGTCATGTCACGTACAGTTCCCTCTTTCTTTCCTGATGAATCTTAACTGGATAACCTCCAACATGCAGACGGAAAGTACTTTTTGTTTCTTTAGAGCATACTGGTAATCTGATTACGGTAGTGCCGACCTCGGCTCTACGAAAGGGCCAAAAATAGAATTAGTGTATACAACTTACCCCTTGATGAGGGGGAACCAGTGTTGAAATTCACAAATAGGTCGGAACACCACGTCTTAGGCTGACATCTGAATGGAGGTCGAAATCTTTGACCGCGCTCACTGACGAAGTGCACCTGGTACGTTAGGATGCTTTCTTCCCAGAGCCGTCATTGACCATCATGGATTGCATAGATGGGAGTGAGTAAATGGACGTTGCAGTTATCGGATGCCAAGTCTCGCCTGGGGTTGAGATTCAAGCGTCGGTTGACCTCTTCACGGCCCGGCAAATAGACGAACCCCGTTTTTTAAGGCCTAACTGCCTGGTGGTGGTGGCACCCTTCGGCCCGGGTCCCTTCATACTCTGGAGTCGCTTTAGAGCTGCTGTTTGCTAAAAAAAAATTTCTTTCGCGGGGATCAGGGATGAGGTCTTTATCTTTTTTTTTCTCTGGTGGTGGCGGGTATCCGCCTAAGATGATGACTATCTCCCAATTGCCCTCCATTCTTTCTTTCTTCCTTTCACCTCCAACTCCCCTTTTCGAGATCTTTCTTCTCCAGACTCAAAACGACGCTCCCTCGCAGAAGAACACAGAGAGCCAATCAGCGCCATCCACGAGGGACGCTTTGCTCCCATTGGTCAGCCGGTCAAAACCACGCAATGGTTTCGTGCTTGCCCACGTGACATTCCTCTTACCACCAGAGGAAGGTAGGGTGGGGTAAAAAGCAAAAACACAGGAACTCTCAGCGACCAGGCACATGTGTAATTTGATATGACCCTTTTTGCCTTCCCGGAGGGAAACACATAAATTTTTATGCACGCCTGTTTTCATGCCGCTTAGAGCTTGACAGCTCGTACTATAACTCTTCAGGATTAAGCCCTCTTTGCCAGCCCACGTGAACCCAGCTGGGAAATTTCTCGGGAGTAGTGTTTCTGTTCTGAGAATTTCACCACAGCGTTGTAGAGAGGGAAAAAATGTCTCTTTGTGTAAATAACGGCTCACTTTTTGGGTGGGCGACCTCCTAACAATTTCAAACAGCACTCCCCTTTTCTTGGAATGAGCTTGGGAAAAAAAAAAATGACCGTTGGACGAAGAAAGGAACTGCATTTGACTTACAGAAAATATAAATACATACATCATATACCAAAAAAAAACTACATTTTTTTTTCACTAACTATTTTGAGCATAGACCAGCTTTCTTTTTCTTGCATTCCTTTTTTTTTTTTAATACTCAACAAAAAAAAAAACATCACTTATGAAATTGCTTGCCCCGGCAAAAAATTATTCTTTTTCCCTTTTTTTTTCTTCCTAATTTGGATTACATTTATTCTTGTTATCAGGCCCACTTATCAAGTCCATCCCAGCCTTACCTCACCAACTTCATAATTTCAAAGATAAAATTATAATACATCCTACTAACTTCTGAATTGTCCTACTCATAGATTAGATAATGAATAATACAAATGCTACACTTTTGTTCACACAACAAAGGTAAAAGAAAGAGAAAAAAATTATTTACACCACTCTTCATTCAGAATATTACATCCCTTCCTTTTTTTTTCTCTGATGTGCACTGTTATTTCCCTCCTGCTGGGCTGAGTAATTTTGAAAGCAATCACTTACTCTTTATTACGCAATTTATATGCTTAACCTTGGAACTTAACCAAAAATCCATAGGCTAGCCCCAGAGCGATGATAAATACTGAATTGGAGGGAGGGTAGCCCTTTGCTACTCTCCTATCCCTTAACAAAGTAAAAACACTCATTTTGTACATTAAGCAGAGAAGAGGGAAAAAAAAAACAACGATGAGAAAATAGAATTTTCTGTAACTTTTTCTTGACTTTCTCTCTGGATCCAAAAATCGAACCCAGGGGAGGTGAAATCTGAATTTACGAAAAGTTTAACAGCACATCACTCCAGGGAAGAATCGTCACCCTTTCCTGAACTGACCACTATTATCCCTTCGAGTTATTTATTTTTCTTTCAAGAAAAACGTGGATAATGTTGATGAAAATCTGAAAACATTGATCAGGTGTACACAGATTTTCAGCAACATATCACTGCCTTCCTCCCCATGGGAGACAACAACAACAACAACAAAAAAAACAACCAAGAAAAACTTCGAGAAACATACCAAAGCCACATGGAAATGTACCATGTCCTGAGCAAGGAACAGATAAACCAACATCTTAAACACGACAGAGAACTGGCATGAACTATCACACCCAACACCCCAACTACTTACATAAATACTATACAATTTCCTGGAATTCCAGGAGCTGCAAGGTGCTCCCTGGACACAACCAAACTCGACTTATCACTGGTAAGTATAAACCCTTAATCAAAGAAAATAAACAAAAGTGAATGGTTGGCTTGGCAGTGGAAATTGGAATCGACAGGAAAATTTTCACCAAACAACCACAACACTATACGAGACCACAAATTCCAAATATGCTTCACTTGATTTATCAATACTACAGAAAACATAATTGCTTCCTACACTACACTTAAGGTAACAATTAATAATATCACACGACTATTTACACGCAACGTTGCAACTGAATTGGAGTGCACTATTTACTTCCGAGCTATGAATCCACGACTATCTCTAGGACGCAAACAATACCTTTTTTTTTTTTTTTTTTTTTTTTTTGATTGGAGGTTTAACGACCACCGTGAGCAACTCAATGGGCTATAAGCAGTCGCCCGTCCCTAATTTAGGGTCACTGGATCCAGGGAAGGGAGAGATCCAGTGCCGTAAGACAAACACAACATCCATGCCTCACCGGGATTCGAACCCGGACCCCTTACGGACGAATGATCAGAGGCAAGCGCCTTAGACCACTGCGCCACCGGGGCGGCACAAACAATACCTAGGTGTCAACACAGTACTTGTGGGTATGCGACTGGCTCTCGGCCTTGAAGGACCAGCTTGCTCCACTACCGGAGTACTTGCTGGAGTTTGTATATTCGCCTGTTCATTAACTACCTCAGGAGTGCCGGCTGGAGTCTGAATACTAACCTGTTCACTCACCACTGCAGGAGTGTTTGCTGGCCTAGGCAATCTCCCATAACTTGTTCTCCTCCCAGGAAACGGAAACCACGGAATGAAACCAACATCACTACTATCAATCTCCTTCACTTGTGTTTGTGTAGAATTGTCCTCTTGAACTTCCTCCATCTCCTCGGAGTTTGTACTACCCTCGCTCTTATTCATGGCACTTGGAAATAGAGGCCTGTCCCTTACCTTGGTCAGCCTATCCACATGGACCAACTCCTTTTTCCTGGGATCAGGGATGAAGGTAATCTCGTAATTCACCGGCGGTATCACCTTGGTGACACGATAGGGTCCCGAACATAGCTTGCTCAGTTTCTTACTTCGTCCTGGCTTCACTGCAGGAGAATATAAATACACCTTGTCATTAAGGGTGATATGCTTATCAACGGCAGTCTTTGCACGTTGTTTCTCCTGTGTTTCTGCAGCCTTTTCCAGGTTTGCCCTGACAGCCTCGAATGCTATGTTTAGCCTATCCGTGAGCTCGTCACAATATTCCAACTGAGAAGCATATGTACGTACTCGGGGACTGCCGATCAAATGATATGGCAACACCAGGTCTCTTCCATACGTGAGATAGGCTGGGGTTTCCCCAGTACTGGTGTGCACCGCTGTCCTGAATGCAAGGAGTGCCATGGGAAGGCAATGGTCCCAGTCATCCTGTCTATCCGAGACCAGGTGACTAACTGACTTAATCAAGCTATCATTCAATTTCTCACACTGTCCATTAGCAGAGGGATGATATGGGCTACAATTCAACTTTTTGATACCCAGCCTCTCATAGACTTTCATCATGGCTGCCGACAGAAAGTTTGTGCCCCTGTCTGTCAACAATTTGGTTGGCACACCATGTGAAGCAATGAATTTTTCTATGAGGACCTGGGCTATCGTTTCACTCTTTGTGTCTGGTAAAGCATATGCTTCTGGCCAACGAGTAAAGTAGTCAGTGATAACTAAAATGAATCTATTTCCTGACATGGTGGTGACCAGAGGTCCTACAACATCCATAGCAATTTTCTCGAAGGGGCGACTAGGAAGCTCTGCCCTTACCAAAGGTGCCTTTCTACCAGGTTTGTAAGCTCTTTTACTTAAACAGCTGTGACAGCTGTCTACATATGCTTTAACCACTGAGTACATGTTGTGGAAGTAGAATCGGGAGCGTACCCGCTCCAATGTTCTGTTGAACCCTGGATGAGCCACAGTTTCCGAGTCGTGGCACTGCTCCAAAATCTCTTCCACCATAGTTTCTGGTATGACCAGCTGTTCTCGTGGTTGATTCCTGGTATCTCCTGACTTGGGCAATACGTAGTGCCATAAGAGTCCATCCTGTAGGTAAAACTCATCTGAGACCTTGAGTTTACCCAGCTCTCCCTTTCCTTCCAGCAACTCAATCTGTTTATTCCACCTGCTATCCTGCCTCTGCAATTCCTTCACTCTTGTCCGTTCCTCTGCCTGTCTTGCTGCCGACTGCTCCACCACTTCGGTGGTCAGCACATTCCTAGACAGATAGTCAGCTACGACATTCGATTTCCCTGGTCTGTGTTGAATTGTATAATCGAACTGCTGTAACGACATGCACCAGCGAGCTATTCTAGAAGTGGGATCCCTTAATTTGAAGGCATATGACAAACTGGCTTGGTCGGTAATGATGAGAAAGTGTCTAGCATAAA
The DNA here is from genome assembly GCA_039090855.1 of Macrothele yani. Taxonomy (NCBI): domain Eukaryota; kingdom Metazoa; phylum Arthropoda; class Arachnida; order Araneae; family Macrothelidae; genus Macrothele; species Macrothele yani. The sequence goes on along the minus strand of CM077009.1, from coordinate 140,832,800 downwards.
GATATTGTTTGTAGTAGTTTACTGCAAACACTACACTGAGCATTTCCTTCTCCACCACAGAATAATTAAGTTCCGCTCCTTTTAACTTTCGGCTAGCATATGCTACTGGATGCAATTTTCCTTCTTCCTCTTGTTGCAATGCGGCCCCAATAGCAAATTTTGAAGCATCACAAGCAACCACAAATTCCTTTGACAAATCGGGTAATTTCAGGCAGGGCTCACTTAAGAGTGCCTGTTGTAGTTCCTCAAAAGCGGTCTGGGCTTCCGGTGTCCATTTGAATGTCTTTTCCTTCCTGATCAGATTAGTCAGGGGCAAAGCCGATTTGGCATAATCAGGGATAAACCTCCTATAAAAACCTGTGAGACCTAGGAAAGCTCGGACTTGCTTAACGGAATTTGGAATTTTGAAGTTTCGGACAGCTTCCAAATTTCTGGGATCAGGTGTGACGCCATTTCGACTGACAACAAATCCCAGGTACCTAATTGAAGACTTCAAAAAGTGGCACTTGTCAGGCTTAAGCTTAAGGTTGTGTTGTCTCAACCTTTGGAAAACAATCTCCAGCTTATCAAGGTGTTCCTCGAAAGTTTTGCTGGCAATGACAATGTCGTCAATATATATGCCAACCTGGAGAGGCTTGAGACCTGATAGAACTATTTCCATCAGCCTCTGGAAGCTGTTTGGGCTGTTCCGCATCCCAAATGGTACCCTTAGCCACTCGTACAAACCCTGATCGGTGACAAAAGCTGTTTTGTAAACATCCGAAGGGCGTACTTTCATCTGGTAAAACCCTGAGGTCAAATCCAGAGAGCTAAAGTAGGTGGCTCCTGCTAAGGAATCCACCATCTCCACCAAATTTGGAATCGGAAAGGCATCCGGTACTGTCTTGGCATTCAGCCTCCTAAAGTCAGTACAGAGACGATAGCTGCCATCCGATTTTTTTACAAGGAGAACAGGTGCCGAATAAGGACTGCCACTAGGTTGTATAATACCTGCCTCCAAAAGTTCGTTGATCTGCCTATTGAGTTCGTCTCGAAGAGCATAAGGAACTCTATAGGCTCTCTGTCTCACAGGGACCTCATCTGTCAGATGAACCTGATGTAGCAAGGTGTCACATTCACCTAACTCTGCTACATTCTTCGCAAACGTCCTCCTATGCGAGTGCAAAAATGAGGACAATTTTGACTGCTGATCAGGAGGTAGATGCGACACGTCGAACTCGTTCGCCCATGTGGAACAATCGTCAATTTGACTGTCCACTGTTGTCACTGAAGTTACCTGAATTGGTTCCGCTGTAACCAACCTAGAATGCTTGTTGAGGTAAACTACTGAGTCCGATAAATTGATCACCTTCACCAAGGTACTATCATTATTGGTACTGTTCACCGAGCGACCTATCCAAAGTGACTCGCACTTGAATGCGTCTGCCTGCTGTAAGAGCATAACTTCCCCAACTCTGCACAGTCTGCAACCGTTACCGAAATTATCCTTTCAGATTTGGGGGTATTTTCTCCGCTCGGACTGTCTTTCCAAAATAATGCCTTTTCCCTAAATTTTGACTTTCCGAAGGTGCCTCGGATACCTCAGTAGAGAGAGAATCCTCCTGATGCACTACTGACTCAGCCGGTGGGTTGGTTTGTTTACCTTTTGGAATGGGGGTCTCCTCAGTAGAGAAGGCTCCCTCTCTAGCAGTAACCACACCAATAGGATCAACACCAGCATGCTCTGACACTTGAGGGGTACTCTGGGGTATCACCCTCTTTCTTGCACACCTCTTCCTCCTTTTTCTCTTAACCACTTTCCTCTTTCTCTTTGGTATTTGGAACATCTGTTTCACCAAAGCAATCACTTGTTCCCTCTCTCGTGGATAAACATTTGGCATGCATGCTCCTACTCTACTTAAAGTGCCTGCTGCAGCATTGAAAACAAATTGTTGTGCCTTTAAAAGGTCAAAACCAACAATGACATCATAATCTGATGATAACCGAGTCTGGGTGACAAACACTTTATGCTTAAAATTCACCCCAGACAAACAAAATTTCAATTCCACATATGCCTTAATATCCAGGTGTTTCCCTGAAACACCTTTGACCACTAGGTTGGGATATTTCATGAATCTCTTATATCCTGGTAAGGAGTTGAGGCAACCCTCGGTTATTAAGCTAACTGACGCCCCCGTGTCAATCAGTAGCCTCAAGGATTTCCCACTAACTACTCCTTCCAGAATAGGCATGCCAAACGAGTGACCGTTGGTGAAACATGAGCCAATTGGAGCCTTTACAACAAGGGGTTTTTTCTTAGAAGATGACTCCCAATATCTTCTCCCCACTACCAGTTTAAAGCATCCGACCTGTTGGGTTGATTGTTTCGCTGTTGACCATTTCTGCCCGGTGGTGCATGTCGAGTCCTTCCGCCCCTGGAATGGGAAAGATATTGACTTCTTCCGCGACCCTGATTCCTATACTCCTGAGAGGGCCTGTCTATCTGGTGACATTCATTTGCATAATGCCCCACCTGGTTACACCGATAGCAGATCACAGTGAGCCTGCTGCTCCGGCGGAAATCTTCCTGTCTTGGACGACTAGGGGATCTGTATCTATCCGACCCGCCTTCTCGTGGATATTCCTGTCTCCTATCTCTCCGGTACCTTGTGGGTGAGGAGTAATTGTTCCTGGCTGGGTAAAAACCTGATTCCCTACTAGCAGGAGAACTGCTGTGCCTCGGCTCTTCCCTCGGTGGTTTCTCACTGGCACTGGCATTAGCAATTGCTAAAGTGGCTACTTGCTTGCCCAGTTCCCTAATTTGGTCACACAGTGCTAACATCATGGGACTTGGAGGCGTTTCCTCCCCAAGCTCATGCCTAGGGGCACGATTATCTCCTTCCTCCACTCCTACGAAGGATACACCCCGAGAAAAACTGGCCATGTACTTCTCATTCTCTTCTTCCAATATGGCCTTCTCTTTTGCGTCTTTATAGGTTCGTGGTTGATGGGACAGAACCAGGCGACGAATTTTTGGGTCCACTCCTGTTATGAACTGGGCCAAGACATTCTGGTCTCTGAACTCAGCCAAAGCTCCAGCGTTTTCATTGAAGTAGCTAAAGGCTGCCCGTTCTAACCTAGCTGCAAATTGCTTCACTGTCTCACCCCTTTTCTGTACGCACGAGTGAAATCTTCCCATCTTGACCGTTACCGATTCAGGTGAAGCAAACCTCTCAATTAGTTCTTTTTTCAACCCCTCATAATCTACATTCTCTGACCGGGCAATCACATCTCTAACTAGTTGTTTAGCCTCTCCTGTACACCTATGTTTCACTACCACAAATTTCTGATCTGCTGCCCAGCATCCCATGAGTGCCACATCCTCTAATGTCTCAAAGAACTCTTTCACTGACAATCTACTAGGATCCCCAGAAAACTCCTTCACTAGTCCCATTAGACCTGGGAGACTCCAATTTACTCCTTGGATTTCTCCGGTACCTTCTCCTTCATTAGCCATGATTTCCTAATTCAATTTACTCTTGCTACAGCAAAAAAAAAAAAATTGCAATATTTATATTTACTCAACACTAGCACTGCTGTAGCTGTATCTAAGGTTATCCTAACACCCTATTAATCTTGCACTACACCTTCACTATACTAACACTCTCAATGAAACTAACTCATTGTAGCAAAGGAAACCCAAAACAGAAATTATTTGAAATTACACTAAATTCACACTACCATAAACCACTACACAGAATAACACTGTATTCGCCTCCTAGCATTTGAAGGAATAGACAATCTACCCACATCACAAAATGCCAATAATACTTACCAAACACTGATATAATCACAACATCAAAAGAAATTTATGTGCTCACACTCTCACAGAATATCGAAAGAATATTTTTGCCCAAATAAAAAAAAAAAAAATGCAAATTCTATGTTCTAAAATTCAAATAGCACCCAAAACTCAAGTCTCCATTATAATTTGATTTCCCAGCAGAAGGAAAAAGAGGCAAAAAAAAAGAAATTATGGTTGTCCTAGTTAGTATGATGTTATGCTTCACTTTACTCCTACCTTGAGCCGAAACCATACAAATTGAAATATTACACCAAAAAAAATTTTTTTCCTTTTTCCTAGGGCAAGTGCTTTGTAACAACTCACTAACTAAGTAATTCTGTAACCGTTATTAATACTGACATGTTCTATGGATTGTGCAAGTTATCATCATACCTATTCAGATTTAAGCTTACTCAAAGAAAAATCTTCAATGCAAAATTCACACTATGCTAATATACTCAAAATTCTACACTATTCATTTAAACACTTATGTATGCAAATTGCTCCAAAAACTTATATATGCAAAACACTAGGAATAACATATGCACTAAACACTAGATTATATTGTTCCCAACCTTGAAATTTGAAGAAATATACATATATATACACCCTGAAGCTTTGACTTAATATCCTTACTCTCTGATTATTAATAGCAGTGAAGATGTACAAACAAAATTATTGTTTACTGTAACCTTGTGTTATTCTATTTTTCACAATTATAACCCCAACTCAACCTTTAAATTCCACTGGTGTATGCTCTTACAAAATTTTCAGACTACTCAGCTATTTTCATTTAACAACAACTTATCAGTATTATTACAACACTTTGGAATTATTTGGCATTCAGTGTCTTAAAAAATTGAGCCATGGCACGCATCCTAGGACACGGCACCATTTATGTTGTGGTGGAAATCTCAGCCACGTTATGTAAGGAGATTATAATAGCTAGCCAAAAGTAAACCTGAAGGAAAATTTTGAATTTAGACTAAAATTTCACTTCGGGAGATGGGTAGAGGCATTTCGGAACCCAAAGTGTTTTTATGGTGGCTATATTCTTGTTACTTTGAATTGACAATTGTGTATGAGGTTTTCACTTGTAGGTGAGCTTGTGTGTACACAGATACAATTTTGTTTTCACCACCTGTACTATTTCTATATGTTATGACATCACACTGTATTCATGTTACACGTGTATAAATGTGTCAACTCTGGAAAAAATCAGTAATTTTGGAACTCGTGTATGTAAGCATCAAAAAGAAATGGTCGTGTAATCATCACTTCATTTTACTAAATAGACATTGGTATATATTGTGTCACAACCCAGATTCTTGTCCTAGGCCAACGTCAAAGCGTTGGTTGATGAGTGCGATGGCTCAGAAACTATGAGACACACCTAAAAATCGAATGCCAACTTATACCAAAATTTGGTTTTTGAAAGGCTAATGCCTGTATTTATTTTTACAACAATAACAACATGCACAAATAGGAAAGATATTAATATTGCTATGAGAGATTTAATACATTTACAATTTAGCACTTCGCTAAGGCTTCACTGGCTCACTCATTTGTGAAGTCAGTAATTCAAATGATCGATCTTATATAATCATGGCAGAGTCCACGAGAATAATGTCACTTATTAACACAGCGTGAACGTTAATTTACATTTGTGGCTTGCTTACATGTTATCCAAACAAATTGTATCTTCTCTGAACAAATATCCAAACTCTGGATCCAATATTTATTAGTGTATATCTATATAGGTATATATATATGGGTGTAGATTAAGATTACTTATATCTTTCTCTCTATTAACAAAACTCCAAATAAATTTCTTAAGGCAGGTATGCACAGGTGAACTGAAGTGTTAACATTTTAACATGAAAATTCCCGCCTTGAAGAGGCGAGTAAACTATCCCGATTTACAGTCATATTTGTGAGTTTAACCTTTTCCTTTTTTTTTTTTTTTTTTTTTTTTATCTGTTTACTACATTTGCGAGAGTCATGTCACGTACAGTTCCCTCTTTCTTTCCTGATGAATCTTAACTGGATAACCTCCGACATGCAGACGGAAAGTACTTTTTGTTTCTTTAGAGCATACTGGTAATCTGATTACGGTAGTGCCGACTTCGGCTCTACGAAAGGGCCAAAAATACAATTAGTGTATACAACTTACCCCTTGATGAGGGGGAACCAGTGTTGAAATTCACAAATAGGTCGGAACACCACGTCTTAGGCTGACATCTGAATGGAGGTCGAAATCTTTGACCGCGCTCACTGACGAAGTGCACCTGGTACGTTAGGATGCTTTCTTCCCAGAGCCGTCATTGACCATCATGGATTGCATAGATGGGAGTGAGTAAATGGACGTTGCAGTTATCGGATGCCAAGTCTCGCCTGGGGTTGAGATTCAAGCGTCGGTTGACCTCTTCACGGCCCGGCAAATAGACGAACCCCGTTTTTTAAGGCCTAACTGCCTGGTGGTGGTGGCACCCTTCGGCCCGGGTCCCTTCATACTCTGGAGTCGCTTTAGAGCTGCTGTTTGCTAAAAAAATTTCTTTCGCTGGGATCAGGGATGAGGTCTTTATCTTTTTTTTCTCTGGCTGGTGGCGGGTATCCGCCTAAGATGATGACTATCTCCCAATTGCCCTCCATTCTTTCTTTCTTCCTTTCACCTCCAACTCCCCTTTTCGAGATCTTTCTTCTCCAGACTCAAAACGACGCTCCCTCGCAGAAGAACACAGAGAGCCAATCAGCGCCATCCACGAGGGACGCTTTGCTCCCATTGGTCAGCCGGTCAAAACCACGCAATGGTTTCGTGCTTGCCCACGTGACATTCCTCTTACCACCAGAGGAAGGTAGGGTGGGGGAAAAAGCAAAAACACAGGAACTCTCAGCGACCAGGCACATGTGTAATTTGATATGACCCTTTTTGCCTTCCCGGAGGGAAACACATAAATTTTTATGCACGCCTGTTTTCATGCCGCTTAGAGCTTGACAGCTCGTACTATAACTCTTCAGGATTAAGCCCTCTTTGCCAGCCCACGTGAACCCAGCTGGGAAATTTCTTGGGAGTAGTGTTTCTGTTCTGAGAATTTCACCACAGCGTTGTAGAGAGGGAAAAATGTCTCTTTGTGTAAATAACGGCTCACTTTTTTGGGTGGGCGACCTCCTAACAATTTCAAACAGCACTCCCCTTTTCTTGGAATGAGCTTGGGAAAAAAAAATGACCGTTAGACGAAGAAAGGAACTGCATTTGACTTACAGAAAATATAAATACATACATCATATACCAAAAAAAAACTACATTTTTTTTTTTTCACTAACTATTTTGAGCATAGACCAGCTTTCTTTTTCTTGCATTCCTTTTTTTTTTTTTTAATACTCAACAAAAAAAAACATCACTTATGAAATTGCTTGCCCCGGCAAAAAATTATTCTTTTTCCCTTTTTTTTCTTCCTAATTTGGATTACATTTATTCTTGTTATCAGGCCCACTTATCAAGTCCATCCCAGCCTTACCTCACCAACTTCATAATTTCAAAGATAAAATTATAATACATCCTACTAACTTCTGAATTGTCCTACTCATAGATTAGATAATGAATAATACAAATGCTACACTTTTGTTCACACAACAAAGGTAAAAGAAAGAGAAAAAAAATTATTTACACCACTCTTCATTCAGAATATTACATCCCTTCCTTTTTTTTTTTCTCTGATGTGCACTGTTATTTCCCTCCTGCTGGGCTGAGTAATTTTGAAAGCAATCACTTACTCTTTATTACGCAATTTATATGCTTAACCTTGGAACTTAACCAAAAATCCATAGGCTAGCCCCAGAGCGATGATAAATACTGAATTGGAGGGAGGGTAGCCCTTTGCTACTCTCCTATCCCTTAACAAAGTAAAAACACTCATTTTGTACATTAAGCAGAGAAGAGGGAAAAAAAAACAACGATGAGAAAATAGAATTTTCTGTAACTTTTTCTTGACTTTCTCTCTGGATCCAAAAATCGAACCCAGGGGAGGTGAAATCTGAATTTACGAAAAGTTTAACAGCACATCACTCCAGGGAAGAATCGTCACCCTTTCCTGAACTGACCACTATTATCCCTTCGAGTTATTTATTTTTCTTTCAAGAAAAACGTGGATAATGTTGATGAAAATCTGAAAACATTGATCAGGTGTACACAGATTTTCAGCAACATATCACTCCCCACTCTCACTTTGTTGCAGTAATACTACAGATTAATCACTAATCAGAGACAAATGCCTAGAACACAAGCTGAGTGACCCTGTGCTTTCAGATAAAATACTAGATTGTTTCCTGACAGGTGTCAGCCAGCAATAAATTTATATTACCAATCACAATTATTACTTCTGCAATTTAAGTAACCATAAATTGATTGCTTTACCAGTATTTGCTATCTAATGGGCATTAGCCATGGGTACATGATCTTTATCACATAAAAAGAAATTGCTGCTTCCTAAGTTTTTGAAATATTTGTTGTCTTGTCAGACAGGTTGCAAGTACACTGTACAGATTCTAGAATATATATGCAAATGCCATTTGCAAAACATCCTCATGTAAAAAAAAACAAAAAAACACTAGCATAAGTAAAAATTGTTCCCAAAAAAGCCTCAAAGTTGGTAACTCACAATTAACCTCATCTTCCCATAAACATGATTCAGTGTTCACATTGAGTATGACTGCTTACAAAATATAAGGAATAAAAAGTCTTAAGATAACACAGATATTGAAATGGTTCATCTGCTGGTTTAATCACCAGCTACACGGATTAGATGTCCTATTTTCATGCGTTTGATTAACTGAGCATTTACAGCTCAACCTTATTTAAAAATGCTTACTTGTGAAATGTAGAGCTAACCTTCCAAAAGTGGAGTAAATGGCATTTTATTGTTGAAATAATTATCCAACATGTGCTGATAATTGTGAATATTCACAAAACATAACACGATCTCCGAGCAGCTGAAAGAACCGAGGTGACTCCTTAACACACGCAGAATTTGTACCTCATCAAAGATGGCGAGCTCTCCCTAAGTTGGCTTCAGCTGCCACAGCAGAGAACCAATCACAGAAGCACTCTATGTATTTCTATCTCGTTGCTTGAAACATACATCACATTGCTAATGTTTTTCATCTGTGTGAATCAGCATATGCTTTGAAAGATAGCTTCTGCAAGTAAACTGTTTTGAGCATACATCACATTGGTAAGGCTTTTCACCTGTGTGAATCAGCATATGCATTAAAAGATAACTTCTGCAAGTAAACTGTTTCGAGCATATATCACATTGGTAAGGCTTTTCACCTGTGTGAATGAGCATATGCCTTGAAAGATTAGTTTTCTGAACAAATTTTTTAGAGCATACATCACACTGGTGAGGCTTTTCACCTGTGTGACTGAGAATATGCCTTGAAAGATGACTTTTCTCAATAAATTGTTTGGAGCACACATCACATTGGTGAGGCTTTTCACCTGTGTGAATGAACATATGCTTTAAATATGAACTTTTGTTAGAAAATTGTTTGGTGCATTCATCACATTTGTTAGGCTTTTCACCTGTGTGAATGAGCATATGATTTGAAAGCTGACTTTTGTGAGTGAACTGTTTGGAGCACACCTCACATTGGTGAGGCTTTTCACCTGTGTGACTGAGAATATGCCTTAAAAGATGACTTTTCTCAATAAATTGTTTGGAGCACACATCACATTGGTGAGGCTTTTCACCTGTGTGAATGAACATATGCCTTGAAAGATGACTTTTGTCAGAAAATTGTTTGCAGCATTCATCACATTTGTGAGGCGTTTCACCCGTGTGAATGAGCATATGATTTGAAAGCTGATTTCTGCGAGTAAACTGTTTCGAGCATACCTCACAGTGGTGAGGCTTTTCACCTGTGTGAATGAGCATATGCTTTGAAACATGACTTTTCTCAGCAAATCGTTTGGAACATACATCACACTGGTGAGGCTTTTCACCTGTGTGAAGGAGCATATGCCTTGAAAGATTACTTTTGCCAGCAAATTGTTTGGAGCATACAACACACTGGTGAGGCTTTTCACCTGAATGAATGAGCATATGCACTGAAAGATTATTTTTCTGAGTAAATTGTTTGCAGCATACATCACACTGGTGAGGCTTTTCAGCCATGTGCTTTGAAAGATAACTTCTCAGAATAAATTGTTTAAAGCATATATCACATTTGTGTGGGCTCTCCCCTGTGTGAAGAAGCATACGCTTTGAAAGCTGAACTTTCTGTTCATATTATTTACAGCATATATTGTATTGGCAGCATTTTTCTTCTGGGTGAAACAATTTATGTTCTGAAAGGCCTTTTCCAAAGTGCTTTGGGCACTGAAAAGGTTTTCCACCTGAGTGAAGGACTGGAGGTTTAACGAATACCGTAAGCAACTCGGTGGGCTATAAGCAGTCGCCCCGAGTGAAGGAGCATTCGCCTTGAGAACTTTGCTTCTTCACTGAACTGTTTGCAACATATATCAGAATCATAAGGCTGTTCCCTGCATGGGCCTTAGCATGCCTTAAAAGACTAGCTTTCTGTGTGAATGCCTTGAGACACACATCACACTGGAAAGATTTTTCACTTATGTGATGTTGCACATGTATTTCAAAGCTAGATTCTGTTGCGAGTTTTTGGAAGCATACTTCAGCCTCCGAGGTATCTGCACTTGTAACTGTTACATTATGAGTTCAAATATTTGGGTCTTTTTCACTTCTTTTGTGATCAGTTGTTCAATGACTTCTGCAAAAGGTCTTTTCAGTGCAGACACTATGCTGATAAACTTATACTTTATGTTTATTCAGCAGACAATAAGCCCAATAATTCCATTTTTTACAGTATGCATTCATGAACTAAACAAAACAAATACTCTTTTCATTTATATTTTGTGTGCGAATACAAAAAATATCATGGCTGTGTCATGTTCGACGTTAGAACATTATGAATGCTTTAAAACACCTCATTAATTCATACATGTAGGCGGAAAAATAGCATATTTTCCGAAAGGTTTGCAGAAAAATAAAAGAGTGATACAAACGGGTTGATCGAATGATCTGTATTACTCAATTTCTTGAAGAACATTTCACCAACTTTCCCCCCAAAACGGATAAAAAAACAATTCATGCGCCTTTATCCGCAGGACCAACTGTAAAGGCAAATATTACCTCAGAGGCGTGACTTCGTGCATTGAGGGTCTTCTTCAACATTTTTCATCTTCTCAAACACCGTAATTAAACTCCACTTCCATACCGAAGTGTAGAGTAGACAAATCAAAGACAAATATACAACTTCGCTCATGAAGATGATTAACAGGTTACGGTTAAATTATGTTCAATCAGTGTTGCCAACAAACTCATCCTGAAAGTCACCAGATCGGCGATTAAAATTTCCAAAAAGAGGTGATTTAAAAAAAAAAATTTTTTTTTGGTTGAGGCTTTAAGGTGGTTCCACCTAAAATCTCAGGTGCATTTCACCAGCCCCCACCACGGAATTTTTTAATTTTTCAGACACCATTCGTTTGTACCACGTATGAACCGGAATGAACTCGGTTTTTTTCGTTTGAACCGCAAAAGTTTTGGAGATATTTAAAAAACAAAGTGGGGGGCTGGTGAAACGATAGCCCCCCCACCATGGAATTTTTAAATTTTTTTTGCACCATTCGTTTGTACCACGTATGAACCGGAATGAACTCAATTTTTTTCGTTTGAACCGCAATAGTTTTTGAGTTATTTAAAAAACAAAGTGGGGGCTGGTGAAATGGTACCCCCAAAAAATAGATATTTCAAATTTCAGCATAGCCATTCGTTAATAAATCGTATGAACCGGAATGAACTCCATTTTCATCGTTTGAACCACAATAGTTTTTGAGATATTTAACAAATAATATTGAGAATTTGCATATAATTATAGGAGGCCGACCATTTCACCAGCCCCCCACCATGGAAATTCAAAATTTCGAAATAGCCATTCGTTAGTAAATCGTATGAACCGGAATGAACTCCATTTCTATCGTTTGAACCGCAATAGTTTTTGAGATATTTAACAAATAATATTCAGAATTTGCATATATACAGAAAGACCGACCATTTCACCAGCCCCCCACCATGGAAATTCAAAATTTCAAAATAGGCATTCGTTAGCAAATCGTGTGAACTGAAAAGAACTCCATTTTCATCGTTTGAACCGCAATAGTTTTTGAGATATTTAAAAAATAATGTTACAGGCCTATCATTTCACCCCCCCCCCTCATCATGGAAATTCAAAATTCCGAAATAGCCATTCGTTAGTAAATCGTATGAACAGGAATGAACTCCATTTTTATCGTTTGAACCGCAATAGTTTTTGAAATATTTAATAAATAATAGAATTTACATATACGCACAGAGACCGACCATTTCACCAGCCCCCCACCCCCATGGAAATTCAAAATTTCAAAATAGCCATTCGTTAGCAAATCGTATGAACCGAAAAGAACTCCATTTTCATCGTTTGAACCGCAATAGTTTTTGAGATATTTAAAAAATAATGTTACAGGCCTATCATTTCACCCCCCCCCTCATCATGGAAATTCAAAATTCCGAAATAGCCATTCGTTAGTAAATCGTATGAACAGGAGTGAACTCCATTTTTATCGTTTGAACCGCAATAGTTTTTGAAATATTTAATAAATAATAGAATTTACATATACGCACAGAGACCGACCATTTCACCAGCCCCCACCCCCATGGAAATTCAAAATTTCAAAATAGCCATTCGTTAGCAAATCGTATGAACCGAAAAGAACTCCATTTTCATCGTTTGAACCGCAATAATTTTTGAGATATTTAAAAAAGAATGTTACAGGCCATTTCATCCCCCCTCCCCCTCATCATGGAAATTTGAAATTCCGAAATAGCCATTCGTTAGTAAATCGTATGAACAGGAATGAACTCCATTTTTATCGTTTGAACCGCAATAGTTTTTGAGATATTTAAAAAATAATATTGCGAATTTGCATATATACAGAGAGACCGACCATTTCACCAGCCCCCCCACCATGGAAATTCAAAATTTCAAAATAGCCATTCGTTAGCAAATCGTATGAACCGAAAAGAACTCCATTTTCATCGTTTGAACCGCAATAGTTTTTGAGATATTTAAAAAAGAATGTCACAGGCCTACACCATTAACCCCCCCCTTCATCATGGAAATTCAAAATTCGGAAATAGCCATTCGTTAGTAAATCGTATGAACAGGAATGAACTCCATTTTTATCGTTTGAACCGCAATAGTTTTTGAAATATTTAAAAAATAATATTGAGAATTTGCATATATACAGAAAGACCGACCATTTCACCAGCCCCCCCCCATGGAAATCCAAAATTTCAAAATAGGCATTCGTTAGCAAATCCTATGAACTGAAAAGAACTCCATTTTCATCGTTTGAACCGCAATAGTTTTTGAGATATTTAAAAAAGAATGTTACAGGCCTACCATTTCACACCCCCCCTCATCATGGAAATTCAGAATTCCGACATAGCCATTCGTTAGTAACTCGTATGAACAGGAATGAACTCCATTTTTATCGTTTGAACCGCAATAGTTTTTGAAATATTTAAAAAATAATATTGAGAATTTGCATATATACAGAGAGACCGACCATTTTACCAGCCCCCCCCCCTCATCATGGAAATTCAGAATTCCGACATAGCCATTCGTTAGTAACTCGTATGAACAGGAATGAACTCCATTTTTATCGTTTGAACCGCAATAGTTTTTGAAATATTTAAAAAATAATATTGAGAATTTGCATATATACAGAGAGACCGACCATTTTACCAGCCCCCCCCCCACCATGGGAATTCAAAATTTCAAAATAGCCATTCGTTAGCAAATCGTATGAACCGAGGGGAAATCCATTTTCATCGTTTGAACTGCAACAGTTTTTGAGAAAAAATAACAATATTGAGAACTTATGTATATATATATTCCAGACCGACCATCACCCCCCCTCTCACCATGTAAATTCATTAAAAATTTCAAGATAGTCATTCTTTAGTAAATGGTGTGAACCGGAATAAACGCCATTTTCATAGTTTGAATAGCAATAGTTTTGGAGATGTTTAAAAAAGAATGTTAGTAGCCCACGATTTCACCTGCCTCTTCCCCCGCCCACCCCAACCTGGACATTTCCCATTACAGTCTCTCCAATATATATCCGAACAAAAAATAAGGTGAAGACAACTCGTCTGAACTGGTTAGAATTCTTTTAATCACATAGGACCCCGTCTAATAGGGATCCCGTTATTTACACAATATTGAAAGATTTGTGGTGAAGGCAGCCCGTCTGATGTACACAATATTGAAAGATTTGTGGTGAAGGCAGCCCGTCTGATGTGTGGTGAAGGCAGCCGGTCTGATGTACACAATATATGTTAGGTGTAGGCAGCCGGTCTGATGTACACAATATGTAACAGATTTTACGGTGAAGGCAACCCGTCTGATGTACACAATATGTAACAGATTTGTACGGTGAAGGTAACCCGTCTGATGTACACAATATATGTTAGATATTTTGGTGAAGGCAACCCGTCTGATGTACACAATATGTAACAGATTTTACGGTGAAGGCAACCCGTCTGATGTACACAATATGTAACAGATTTTACGGTGAAGGTAACCCGTCTGATGTACACAATATATGTTAGATATTTTGGTGAAGGCAACCCGTCTGATGTACCCAATATGATGGCCATTTCATTCCAATGGATATATTTTTCATTCCGGAAATGACGTCATTCTTTAAGACGCTCTGATTGGTTGTCGTGTTCAGAATGCTGTGATTTGATTGGTTGTTTACTAATGATTGGATTGGTTCTTGGACGAGCTCAATTATTTTTCTGGGTAGTATCGCCTATATAAAAGTAAGTTATTAGAAAAGATTGTGATAATTAGGAATAAACAAAAATATTGGCCTCCGGAACGGTTTCATATTATAATTGATAAAAGTTTTTATAATATATATTTCGTTCCATAGAGTTATAAATTGTATAATAATTTCCTCTATTTTGTCATGAATTAATCTTTTTTCTCTTCAAATTGGTTCTCAAAACATTTAGATCTTTTAAAAAGACTGACGAAATAATATTTTATGAATATGGCATCAGTCTGTGTATATCGTTATCGAATCAAGAAATACATTTCGTTGACAAAATCCTGCTGATCTGCTTGAATGAAATAACAAGTATATACAAAAATGGATATAACACTACACAATATATACACACTTAAATAAACATAAGGTTCTTCTACAACAGTGCTCAAAATAATGGCATAATATGATGTAGTCAACTACCTGTCCATCAGAGCTGCAGAGTATAATCCAGGATCCGTTACTTTCTTGTCCCCCCTAGTTTAGTGATTGAAAGATATTTTCCAATGCGTGGTATTTCAAAGAATTTTTGAAAGATAGTGTCATTGAATGTGACTGGTTTTATCGAATCAAAATAATAAAACCACCAAGTATAATGGAAGAGTTTTCTCAGGATTTATAATGTTATACTTTTTTAAATCCAGATTTTGTGGTGACTCTTCTGACAAGGATTATACACAATATCTGTTTAGATTTTGTGGTGACTCTTCTGACAAGGGTTATACACAATATGTAACAAATTTTTATGGCCTCCAATGGATAATTTTTTTTTCATTCCGGAAATGACGTCATGATTTTTTTTATTCCGGAAATGACGTCATGATTTTTTTTATTCCGGAAATGACGTCATTTTTTTAAGACGCTCTGATTGGTTGTCGTGTTTAGAATGCAGTGATTTGATTGGTTGTTTATTTACACAGCTGTGATTTGATTGGCTATCCATTTAGTAATGTAGTGGTTGGATTGGTTCCTGTAGTGGACGAGCTCAATTTTTTTTTCGGGTGGCTATATAAGTAAGTTATTTTTCTGGGGTTGGGTGGGCGGGTAACAGTATGATATAATAATTCAGAGACTACAGACGTACTTACAATGCTCCTAATTATTATTAATAAATAATATGTAATAATTTAATATTACTACTACTACTACTACTACTACTACTACTACTACTACTACTACTAATAATAATAATAATAATAATAATAATAATAATAATAATAATAATAATAATAATAATAAAATACTACTAATAATAAAATACTACTAATAATAAAATACTAATTTTGTAGAAATTAATACTTTGACATTGGATAAGATTGTAATAATTAGGAACAAAAAATACTAGTATTGTAGAAATAAGTACTTTGACATTGGATAAGATTGTAATAATTAGGAACAAAAAATACTAGTATTGTAAAAATAAGTACTTTGACATTGGATAAGATTGTAATAATTAGGAATAAGAACAAAAAATACTAGTATTGTAGAAATAAGTACTTTGACATTGGATAAGATTGTAATAATTAGGAATAAGAATTAAAAAATAAGAACAGATATTATGGTGAAGGCAACCCGTCTTTTTCGATAAATGATATATTTATAACATAAGCAAAGGTATAATATACATGCATAAAAAATCTCCCATCTTGTAACATATAATGACCCCATGAAAGGGTGAACTCATGGATAACTTTTAGAAAACCTAGATACCGTGACATGTTGACTTTTTCAACAACGGGTCATCGTTCGCAGCGTACTATGAACCAGTTGGTCCTTTCTAGCACTTTGGAAACACTCACCCTACTTGCAAGCTTGTGCACCCCGAATTGTTCTATGACCATAGGATTGTTTAGCGAGCGTTTGAGTGAGTGTACACTAGCTGCTACCGTCTTACGACATGAAAAATATTCAACATCGGTATCTTTCTCTGAATAGGTTCAGAGTCTTGCGCGAATTAACTAAACGCACAAGATGTTCTAAAAGGAATCCACGAGAGGTTATTACAGATTATGTCACAAGAAAAGGAAACTTCACATCATTCTTTAAAATAAAATAAACAAATGTCGCATATCCCAAGAATGAAAATTAGATTTCCAATACACGTTTAGATTGTATCTTAAAATATGACATCATAAAACAACCTTGTTGAAATTTTGAAAACAACATATCAATCTGATAACTTTAAATAATACAATACAAAACTTACCCAGTCTCACGAAACGTAGCGTATGAAGTATATTTCCATGGCATGTTAACCGATGCTTCTCACCAAAGAGAATACTTGATACCATATTATGGAATACCTTTTCGTATTATTATAATATACCATAGATTACATTCTATACTATTATAGATAACGTTTTCCCAGAGACAAATCATCTCATTTTACTTTTGGGAAAAAATTCTCTCCTAATATTTAATTCTTAAAAAAAAAAAAAAAAAAAAAAAAAAAAAAAAAATTTTTTTTTTTTACAGGAACATTAAACTTGAAATTTAATTTATCAAGTTAATAATATAATAATGATTAAAATGAAACAAACGCATGTCGCATATCTAGTTCCACATGGATATAAAATATAATTCAAGTTATGTAATCATGTTATCTTAGAATAAAATAAACAAGTTACGTCACAAGAATCTTACATCCTTTAAAATAAAAACACTATCCACATGGATATAAAATATAGTTCAAGTTATGTAATCATGTTATCTTAGAATAAAATAAACAAGTTACGTCACAAGAATCTTATATCCTTTAAAATAAAAACACTATCCACATGGATATAAAATATAGTTCAAGTTATGTAATCACCATATCGTTTAAAATAAAAACAAACACATATTTCATATATCGTAAAATTTATGTCACGTTACCTATCCAACATATCGTTATTCCCAAAATGTGTCATCGGTGTTCAAAAATGATAAACAATCACCTGGTAAAGCTAAAAAATATGAAACGTAATACTTACCCAATCTTAAGAAACGAATCAAATGATACAGGCCAACCAATAGTTTTCACCAGTCTGAACGATATTACCTTTCCCCGATCTATAAAAAAAAAAAAAAAAAAAAAAAAAAAAAAAAATTTTTTTTTTTTTTTACAGAAACATTAAACTTGAAATTTAATTTATCAAGTTAATAATATAATAATGATTAAAATGAAACAAACGCATGTCGCATATCTAATTCCAAATGGATATAAAATATAATTCAAGTTATGTAATCATGTTATCTTAGAATAAAATAAACAAGTTACGTCACAAGAATCTTACATCCTTTAAAATAAAAACACTATCCTAATGGATATAAAATGTAGTTCAAGTTATGTGCACAATATCTGTTTAGATTTTGTGGTGAAGGCAACTCTTCTGACAAGGATTATACACAATATGTAACAGATTTTGTGGTGACTCTTCTGACAAGGATTATACACAATATGTAACAGATTTTGTGGTGACTCTTCTGACAAGGATTATACACAATATGTAACAGATTTTGTGGTGACTCTTCTGACAAGGATTATACACAATATGTAACAGATTTTGTGGTGACTCTTCTGACAAGGATTATACACAATATGTAACAAATTTTTATGGCCTCCAATGGATAATTTTTTTTCATTCCGGAAATGACGTCATGATTTTTTTATTCCGGAAATGACGTCATTTTTTTAAGACGCTCTGATTGGTTGTCGTGTTTAGAATGCAGTGATTTGATTGGTTGTTTATTTACACAGCTGTGATTTGATTGGTTATCCATTTAGTAATGTAGTGGTTGGATTGGTTCCTGTAGTGGACGAGCTCAATTTTTTTTTCGGGTGGCTATATAAGTAAGTTATTTTTCTGGGGTTGGGCGGGCGGGTAACAGTATGATATAATAATTCAGAGACTACAGACGTACTTACAATGCTCCTAATTATTATTAATAAATAATATGTAATAATTTAATATTACTAATAATAATAATAATAATAATAATAATAATAAAATACTACTAATAATAATAAAATACTACTAATAATAAAATACTAATTTTGTAGAAATTAATACTTTGACATTGGATAAGATTGTAATAATTAGGAATAAGAACAAAAAATACTAGTATTGTAGAAATAAGTACTTTGACATTGGATAAGATTGTAATAATTAGGAATAAGAATTCAAAAAATAAGAACAAAAAATACTAGTATTGTAGAAATAAGTACTTTGACATTGGATAAGATTGTAATAATTAGGAATAAGAACAAAAAATACTAGTATTGTAGAAATAAGTACTTTGACATTGGATAAGATTGTAATAATTAGGAATAAGAATTCAAAAAATAAGAACAAAAAATACTAGTATTGTAGAAATAAGTACTTTGACATTGGATAAGATTGTAATAATTAGGAATAAGAATTCAAAAAATAAGAACAAAAAATACTAGTATTGTAGAAATAAGTACTTTGACAAGATTGTAATAATTAGGAATAAGAATTAAAAAAATAAGAACAAAAAAATATTAGTATTGTAGAAATAAGTACTTTGACATTGTAAGAGTTAAAAAAAACAACTAATTAGAGAACATGGAAATGTAGACCTTAGTATGTAGACTTTTATAAATTATAATATGAAAATACAAAAGCTTTTCCTACAGCCTGCGCTTCGCTTGGCCTCCGGAACGCTTTTGTATTTTCATATTCTAATTTATAAAAGTTTCTATCTTTCCTAACAATAAAAAATAATAATTAAGAGACGTTATTTCTTAATTACAATAATAAAAAAATTCCGTTGGTTCTCATTTAGATCTTTCAAAAGACTGACGAAATAATGTTTTTATGAATATCGGTATGGCATCGGTCTGTGTATATCGTCATCAAATAACGAATGCATCTTGTTGATGCTGATCAAATTAATAAAGTAACAGACATCGCAATGGATATACTAATACATTACACAAATACACTAATACATTACACAAATATATACACACACACACAACAATTAAATAAACATAAAGGTAAGTGGGGAGGTAAGTTTTGTTTTTAATTTACTGTAATTTCCGTATCTTAGGTAGGAAGAAATATTAGAATGATCCAATAGTTTCTAATTATTGAATAATATCAGGTAGTGTGTTCTCCATTGACGTTATGTTGTATACATAATTGACTGTAGAAGAATTATGTTCGTATGTCTGTAACAAGATAACTCTTGTTACGGGGGCTCTGCCAAAGTACATAAAATCTCCCTCCAATTGATCATTATTAATCCACTGTTATACAAAAGTCCCCAAGTTTCTTCTAGAATAGTGTGTGTCACGCAATGGCATAATATGATGTAGTTATAATGTTCTTGACTGCCCCCCATTAGAACTGCAGAATTATAATACTTCCCCTGATTTCATGTTCTTGACTGCCCCCCATTAGAACTGCAGAATTATAATACTTCCCCTGATTTCATGTTCTTGACTGCCCCCCATTAGAACTGCAGAATTATAATACTTCCCCTGATTTCATGTTCTTGACTGCCCCCCATTAGAACTGCAGAATTATAATACTTCCCCTGATTTCATGTTCTTGACTGCAATGTTTGTTGGGATTCTTCTCCCAATTATAGTACAATCTACTACTTAAAATGACCTCTATAGAATCTTATCTTACTCACCCCCTTTTTTAATTGTTTTATTGGGTACCAAATCAAAGACCTTTCTCATAATCAATAAAAGTCATGTATGGAAGCCTCACCCACTCTTTCATCTATAATCTGTATAGAAGACCTCATCTTTTTTTTGAATACCCTCCATTTCAATAATATTCCCCATCCATTTCAACCACTGTAGACCAATGTCTATAACATACACACACACTAAATACAAGATACTTTTCACTTATACCTTTTCTTGGCCTCCAATAATGAAGCTATTTTTAATCTCACAAGATACTTTTTGTACTCTTCCAACAGATGATGATATGAGCAGCTGTAATAAAGTTTTCTCATCTCAACATTCAGTTCAAGTTATCTCACTCACAAGATACTTTTTGTACTCTTCCAACAGATGATGATATGAGCAGCTGTAATAAAGTTTTCTCATCTCAACATTCAGTTCAAGTTATCTCACACACAAGACTTTTTATACTTTATAGCTCCTCCTTAAAAGATAATGAAATGAACAGCTGTAATAAAGTTTTCTCATCTCAACATTCAGTTCAAGTTATCTCACACACAAGACTTTTTATACTTTATAGCTCCTCCTTCACAGATAATGATATGAAAAGCTGTAATAAAGTTTTCTCATCTCAACATTCAGTTTAGGTTATCTCATACACAAGACTTTTTATACTTTATAGCCTCCCTTTTTAAAAATTATCATCAGGAGTAAGAGTCACATGATATGAACAGCTGTAATAAAGTTTTCTCATCTCAATATTCAGTTTAGGTTATCTCATACACAAGACTTTTTATACTTTATAGCCCCCTTTTTAAAAATTATCATCAGGAGTAAGAGTCACATGATATGAACAGCTGTAATAAAGTTTTCTCATCTCAATATTCAGTTTAGGTTATCTCATACACAAGACTTTTTATACTTTATAGCCCCCCTTCACAGATAATGAAATGAGCAGCTGTATTAAAGTTTTCTCATCTCAACCAACATTCAGTTTAAGTTATCTCATACACAAGACTTTTTGTACTTTATAGCCCCCTTCACAGATAATGAAATGAGCAGCTGTATTAAAGTTTTCTCATCTCAACCAACATTCAGTTTAAGTTATCTCATACACAAGACTTTGTAATTTATAGCCCCCTCCTTTAAAAGATAATGAAATGAGCAGCTGTATTAAAGTTTTCTCATCTCAACCAACATTCAGTTTAAGTTATCTCATACACAAGACTTTGTAATTTATAGCCCCCTCCTTTAAAAGATAATGACATGAGCAGCTGTATTAAAGTTTTCTCATCTCAATATTCAGTTCAAGTTATCTCACACAAGACTTTGTAAGCCCCCTCCTTTAAAAGATAATGACATGAACAGCTGTATTAAAGTTTTCTCATCTCAAATATTCAGTTCAAGTTATCTCATACCAACACACACACAAGACTTTTTGTATTTTATAGCCCCCTCCTTTAAAAGATAATGACATGAGCAGCTGTAATAAAGTTTTCTCATCTCAAATATTCAGTTCAAGTTATCTCATACCAACACACACACAAGACTTTTTGTATTTTATAGCCCCCTCCTTTAAAAGTTAATGACATGAGCAGCTGTAATAAAGTTTTCTCATCTCAACACACACAAGACTTTTTGTATTTTATAGTCCCCTCCTTTAAAAGATAATGACATGAGCAGCTGTAATAAAGTTTTCTCATCTCAACACACACAAGACTTTTTGTATTTTATAGTCCCCAACAGATAATGACATGAGCAGATGTAATAAAGTTTTCTCATCTCAACACACACACACAAGACTTTTTGTATTTTATAGTCCCCAACAGATAATGACATGAGCAGATGTAATAAAGTTTTCTCATCTCAACACACACACAAGACTTTTTGTATTTTATAGTCCCCAACAGATAATGACATGAGCAGCTGTAATAAAGTTTTCTCATCTCAACACACACAAGACTTTTTGTATTTTATAGTCCCCCCCAACAGATAATGATATGAGCAGCTGTAATCAAGTTTTCTCATACCAACACACACGTCCTTTCATCTATTATCTTTTAAGTTACAACTTTACAAATATTATACATAACATATCAAATATAAACCATTAGATAGAAACTTTTATAAATTAGAATATGAAAATGCAAAAGCGTTCCGGAGGCCAAGCGAAGCGCGGCCGTAGGAAAAGCTTTTGCATTTTCATATTATATGTAATTTATAAAAGTCTACATACTAAGGTCTACATTCCATTGAACTTTTTTTATTTAAATTTAAAAATGTGATGAATATGATTTAGTTAAAAATTTGGGTTGATTTCATTCGTAATCACAGTACAACAAACACTTTTATCATAAAAAATTCAAATTATCTTTAAAACAGCTGGTTTGTTACATTTAGCAATATTTAATAATGATCATAAAGTCAGTTTTAGTCTCACAAATAGTTTAAATTTAAAAAAGTAAGTGAATATTGTCAAATTTCATATAACGGCAAGGAAGATTAGATTTCCGAGAAACCATTTTGATAACAAATAGGAAGATAATGATACTTATACTGACTTTTGGGAACGGTTATTGTATACTGACACTAATAACAGACTGTTAAGTGATTTTAAACTTCAGTTCTATGCTTAAATTAAAAATGTAACTGAAAATTTGGGTTGATTTCATTTGTAACGCCACGATACGGGGGTGAGGAATCAAATTATCTTAAAAACAGCTGGTTTGTTACATTTAGCAATATTTAATAATGATCATAAAGTCAGTTAATGATCATAAAGTCAGTTTTAGTCTCACAAATAGTTTAAATTTAAAAAAATAGGTGAATATTGTCAAATTTCATATAACGGCAAGGAAAGATTAGATTTCCGAGAAAACCATTTTTTCACAAATAGTAAAATAATGATACTTATACTGACTTTTGGGAACGGTTATTGTATACTGACACTAATAACAGACTGTTAAGTGATTTTAAACTTCAATTCTATGCTTAAATTAAAAATGTAACTGAAAATTTGGGTTGATTTCATTTGTAACGCCACGATACGGGGGTGAGGAATCAAATTATCTTAAAAACAGATGGTTTGTTACATTTAGCAATATTTAATAATGATCATAATGTCAGTTTTAGTCTCACAAATAGTTTAAATTTAAAAAATAGGTGAATATTGTCAAATTTCATATAACGGCAAGGAAAGATTAGATTTCCGAGAAAACCATTTTTTCACAAATAGTAAAATAATGATACTTATACTGACTTTTGGGAACGGTTATTGTATACTGACACTAATAACAGACTGTTAAGTGATTTTAAACTTCAATTCTATGCTTAAATTAAAAATGTAACTGAAAATTTGGGTTGATTTCATTTGTAAAAGATCACACATTAGGATAGGGGAATTATCTTAAAACAGCTGGTTTGTTACATTTAGCAATCTTTAATAATGATCATAAAGTCAGTTTTAATCTCACAAATAGTTTAAATAAAAAAAATATATAGGTGAATATTGTCAAATTTCATATAACGGCAAGGAAGATTCCGAGAAAACCATTTTGATAACTTAAGTTAAAAATGTAACTGAAAATTTGGGTTGATATGAGCAGTTGTATTTTGATATGAGCAGTTGTATTAAAGTTTTCTCATCTCAATATTCAGTTTAAGTTATCTCATGCCAACACACAATACTTTTTGACCTTATAGGCCCCCTCTCCTTCACAGATGCCCAAACAATATAATGAAGACTATTAAGTGATTTTTAAACACTATATTCTGTGTTTAAATTAAACAAAAATAGTTCAAAATTGATTGATTTCACTTGTAATCATATTTTTTAAAAACACACGGAGGCTTTAGAAGCTGAATTGCCCCCTTTTTTTCTTTTTCTTCTTTAATCTCATAAAAACGTTTTAAAGTTAAATAGAGTAAAGAAATTACGATTTGCAGAGGGAATAACATTTAGCCTGAATAGAATCTGACAAAGTGAATACAGAGGGAATAATATATTATTGTTAAAAGCATTTTTTGAGAATTAACAAAAGCGGATAACAGTTGTAGAAATGAATACTGGCCGGAAAAAAATTCGTTATCTTAATGCAATTTTTTTTTTTTTTAAAAAAAGGATAAGATTCTCAATAATAAAGTCTTGTCTCAACGTCTGACTTTATCAAAAAAAAAATTTACTTACAATTTATTCTGAAACGATACCTTCAGGAAGATGCGTGCGATGCCGTCAACAAACACTTTTTTTCCGTCCAACTTGATTCCTATCCTTTCTCAAGCGTCAATGTCGCTGTACTTTATGTTTCCGTAAGAGATATCAGGCAAAACTGAAGTAGTTAGTGCTGAAAACTTTCATATTTATACATTTATATTTTACTGAAAAAACACATAATTCTTAGAATACGGTCAAAGATTCAAGTTCTTTTTGCTGTGTGTCTTTCCGTGAAAGAACGATTACGCGATAATAAACATTCTCAAAATGCTTTAGTTTATTTCCAAATCGGGGGAAAACCAGTTACACCATAACACATTACGCATGGCAGCTTCCGACACACAAGATTACCGAGTTATTTCAAGTTTCTGAGAATTAGAATAGGAAGGGAATTTCATTTATGCAATGATCTCAAAATGCTTTAGTTTATTTCCAAATCGGGGGAAAACCAGTTACACCATAACATTTTTTATTTCAAGTTTCTGAGAATTAGAATAGGAAGGGAATTTCATTTATGCAACGATCTCAAAATGCTTTAGTTTATTTCCAAATCGGGGGAAAACCAGTTACACCATAACATTTTTTATTTCAAGTTTCTGAGAATTAGAATAGGAAGGGAATTTCATTTATGCAACGATCTCAAAATGCTTTAGTTTATTTCCAAATCGGGGGAAAACCAGTTACACCATAACATTTTTTATTTCAAGTTTCTGAGAATTAGAATAGGAAGGGAATTTCATTTATGCAACGATCTCAAAATGCTTTAGTTTATTTCCAAATCGGGGGAAAACCAGTTACACCATAACATTTTTTATTTCAAGTTTCTGAGAATTAGAATAGGAAGGGAATTTCATTTATGCAATGATCTCAAAATGCTTTAGTTTATTTCCAAATCGGGGGAAAACCAGTTACACCATAACATTTTTTATTTCAAGTTTCTGAGAATTAGAATAGGAAGGGAATTGCCTTTACGCAACGGTAAACGTTCTCAAAATGCTTTAGTTTATTTCCAAATCGGGGGAAAACCAGTTACACCATAACATTTTTTATTTCAAGTTTCTGAGAATTAGAATAGAAAGGGAATTGCCTTTACGCAACGATCTCAAAATGCTTTAGTTTATTTCCAAATCGGGGGAAAACCAGTTACACCATAACATTTTTTATTTCAAGTTTCTGAGAATTAGAATAGGAAGGGAATTGCCTTTATGAATAACATTATCTTGACTATAAAAGCAGAATCACGACTCTAAGTAACATAAAGTACAGCGACATTGACGCTTGAGAAAGGATAGGAATCAAGTTGGACGGAAAAAAAGTGTTTGTTGACGGCATCGCACGCATCTTCCTGAAGGTATCGTTTCAGAATAAATTGTAAGTAAATTTTTTTTTTGATAAAGTCAGACGTTGAGACAAGACTTTATTATTGAGAATCTTATCCTTTTTTTAAAAAAAAAAATTGCATTAAGATAACGAATTTTTTTCCGGCCAGTATTCATTTCTACAACTGTTATCCGCTTTTGTTAATTCTCAAAAAATGCTTTTAACAATAATATATTATTCCCTCTGTATTCACTTTGTCAGATTCTATTCAGGCTAAATGTTATTCCCTCTGCAAATCGTAATTTCTTTACTCTATTTAACTTTAAAACGTTTTTATGAGATTAAAGAAGAAAAAGAAAAAAAGGGGGCAATTCAGCTTCTAAAGCCTCCGTGTGTTTTTAAAAAATATGATTACAAGTGAAATCAATCAATTTTGAACTATTTTTGTTTAATTTAAACACAGAATATAGTGTTTAAAAATCACTTAATAGTCTTCATTATATTGTTTGGGCATCTGTGAAGGAGAGGGGGGCCTATAAGGTCAAAAAGTATTGTGTGTTGGCATGAGATAACTTAAACTGAATATTGAGATGAGAAAACTTTAATACAACTGCTCATATCAAAATACAACTGCTCATATCAACCCAAATTTTCAGTTACATTTTTAACTTAAGTTATCAAAATGGTTTTCTCGGAATCTTCCTTGCCGTTATATGAAATTTGACAATATTCACCTATATATTTTTTTTATTTAAACTATTTGTGAGATTAAAACTGACTTTATGATCATTATTAAAGATTGCTAAATGTAACAAACCAGCTGTTTTAAGATAATTCCCCTATCCTAATGTGTGATCTTTTACAAATGAAATCAACCCAAATTTTCAGTTACATTTTTAATTTAAGCATAGAATTGAAGTTTAAAATCACTTAACAGTCTGTTATTAGTGTCAGTATACAATAACCGTTCCCAAAAGTCAGTATAAGTATCATTATTTTACTATTTGTGAAAAAATGGTTTTCTCGGAAATCTAATCTTTCCTTGCCGTTATATGAAATTTGACAATATTCACCTATTTTTTTAAATTTAAACTATTTGTGAGACTAAAACTGACATTATGATCATTATTAAATATTGCTAAATGTAACAAACCATCTGTTTTTAAGATAATTTGATTCCTCACCCCCGTATCGTGGCGTTACAAATGAAATCAACCCAAATTTTCAGTTACATTTTTAATTTAAGCATAGAATTGAAGTTTAAAATCACTTAACAGTCTGTTATTAGTGTCAGTATACAATAACCGTTCCCAAAAGTCAGTATAAGTATCATTATTTTACTATTTGTGAAAAAATGGTTTTCTCGGAAATCTAATCTTTCCTTGCCGTTATATGAAATTTGACAATATTCACCTATTTTTTTAAATTTAAACTATTTGTGAGACTAAAACTGACTTTATGATCATTAACTGACTTTATGATCATTATTAAATATTGCTAAATGTAACAAACCAGCTGTTTTTAAGATAATTTGATTCCTCACCCCCGTATCGTGGCGTTACAAATGAAATCAACCCAAATTTTCAGTTACATTTTTAATTTAAGCATAGAACTGAAGTTTAAAATCACTTAACAGTCTGTTATTAGTGTCAGTATACAATAACCGTTCCCAAAAGTCAGTATAAGTATCATTATCTTCCTATTTGTTATCAAAATGGTTTCTCGGAAATCTAATCTTCCTTGCCGTTATATGAAATTTGACAATATTCACTTACTTTTTTAAATTTAAACTATTTGTGAGACTAAAACTGACTTTATGATCATTATTAAATATTGCTAAATGTAACAAACCAGCTGTTTTAAAGATAATTTGAATTTTTTATGATAAAAGTGTTTGTTGTACTGTGATTACGAATGAAATCAACCCAAATTTTTAACTAAATCATATTCATCACATTTTTAAATTTAAATAAAAAAGTTCAATGGAATGTAGACCTTAGTATGTAGACTTTTATAAATTACATATAATATGAAAATGCAAAGCTTTTCCTACGGCCGCGCTTCGCTTGGCCTCCGGAACGCTTTTGCATTTTCATATTCTAATTTATAAAAGTTTCTATCTAATGGTTTATATTTGATATGTTATGTATAATATTTGTAAAGTTGTAACTTAAAAGATAATAGATGAAAGGACGTGTGTGTTGGTATGAGAAAACTTGATTACAGCTGCTCATATCATTATCTGTTGGGGGGGACTATAAAATACAAAAAGTCTTGTGTGTGTTGAGATGAGAAAACTTTATTACAGCTGCTCATGTCATTATCTGTTGGGGACTATAAAATACAAAAAGTCTTGTGTGTGTGTTGAGATGAGAAAACTTTATTACATCTGCTCATGTCATTATCTGTTGGGGACTATAAAATACAAAAAGTCTTGTGTGTGTGTGTTGAGATGAGAAAACTTTATTACATCTGCTCATGTCATTATCTGTTGGGGACTATAAAATACAAAAAGTCTTGTGTGTGTTGAGATGAGAAAACTTTATTACAGCTGCTCATGTCATTATCTTTTAAAGGAGGGGGCTATAAAATACAAAAAGTCTTGTGTGTGTTGAGATGAGAAAACTTTATTACAGCTGCTCATGTCATTATCTTTTAAAGGAGGGGGCTATAAAATACAAAAAGTCTTGTGTGTGTGTTGGTATGAGATAACTTGAACTGAATATTTGAGATGAGAAAACTTTATTACAGCTGCTCATGTCATTATCTTTTAAAGGAGGGGGCTATAAAATACAAAAAGTCTTGTGTGTGTGTTGGTATGAGATAACTTGAACTGAATATTTGAGATGAGAAAACTTTAATACAGCTGTTCATGTCATTATCTTTTAAAGGAGGGGGCTTACAAAGTCTTGTGTGAGATAACTTGAACTGAATATTGAGATGAGAAAACTTTAATACAGCTGCTCATGTCATTATCTTTTAAAGGAGGGGGCTATAAATTACAAAGTCTTGTGTATGAGATAACTTAAACTGAATGTTGGTTGAGATGAGAAAACTTTAATACAGCTGTTCATGTCATTATCTTTTAAAGGAGGGGGCTATAAATTACAAAGTCTTGTGTATGAGATAACTTAAACTGAATGTTGGTTGAGATGAGAAAACTTTAATACAGCTGCTCATTTCATTATCTGTGAAGGGGGCTATAAAGTACAAAAAGTCTTGTGTATGAGATAACTTAAACTGAATGTTGGTTGAGATGAGAAAACTTTAATACAGCTGCTCATTTCATTATCTGTGAAGGGGGGCTATAAAGTATAAAAAGTCTTGTGTATGAGATAACCTAAACTGAATATTGAGATGAGAAAACTTTATTACAGCTGTTCATATCATGTGACTCTTACTCCTGATGATAATTTTTAAAAAGGGGGGCTATAAAGTATAAAAAGTCTTGTGTATGAGATAACCTAAACTGAATATTGAGATGAGAAAACTTTATTACAGCTGTTCATATCATGTGACTCTTACTCCTGATGATAATTTTTAAAAAGGGAGGCTATAAAGTATAAAAAGTCTTGTGTATGAGATAACCTAAACTGAATGTTGAGATGAGAAAACTTTATTACAGCTTTTCATATCATTATCTGTGAAGGAGGAGCTATAAAGTATAAAAAGTCTTGTGTGTGAGATAACTTGAACTGAATGTTGAGATGAGAAAACTTTATTACAGCTGTTCATTTCATTATCTTTTAAGGAGGAGCTATAAAGTATAAAAAGTCTTGTGTGTGAGATAACTTGAACTGAATGTTGAGATGAGAAAACTTTATTACAGCTGCTCATATCATCATCTGTTGGAAGAGTACAAAAAGTATCTTGTGAGTGAGATAACTTGAACTGAATGTTGAGATGAGAAAACTTTATTACAGCTGCTCATATCATCATCTGTTGGAAGAGTACAAAAAGTATCTTGTGAGATTAAAAATAGCTTCATTATTGGAGGCCAAGAAAAGGTATAAGTGAAAAGTATCTTGTATTTAGTGTGTGTGTATGTTATAGACATTGGTCTACAGTGGTTGAAATGGATGGGGAATATTATTGAAATGGAGGGGGTATTCAAAAAAAAGATGAGGTCTTCTATACAGATTATAGATGAAAGAGTGGGTGAGGCTTCCATACATGACTTTTATTGATTATGAGAAAGGTCTTTGATTTGGTACCCAATAAAACAATTAAAAAAGGGGGTGAGTAAGATAAGATTCTATAGAGGTCATTTTAAGTAGTAGATTGTACTATAATTGGGAGAAGAATCCCAACAAACATTGCAGTCAAGAACATGAAATCAGGGGAAGTATTATAATTCTGCAGTTCTAATGGGGGGCAGTCAAGAACATGAAATCAGGGGAAGTATTATAATTCTGCAGTTCTAATGGGGGGCAGTCAAGAACATGAAATCAGGGGAAGTATTATAATTCTGCAGTTCTAATGGGGGGCAGTCAAGAACATGAAATCAGGGGAAGTATTATAATTCTGCAGTTCTAATGGGGCAGTCAAGAACATTATAACTACATCATATTATGCCATTGCGTGACACACACTATTCTAGAAGAAACTTGGGGACTTTTGTATAACAGTGGATTAATAATGATCAATTGGAGGGAGATTTTATGTACTTTGGCAGAGCCCCCGTAACAAGAGTTATCTTGTTACAGACATACGAACATAATTCTTCTACAGTCAATTATGTATACAACATAACGTCAATGGAGAACACACTACCTGATATTATTCAATAATTAGAAACTATTGGATCATTCTAATATTTCTTCCTACCTAAGATACGGAAATTACAGTAAATTAAAAACAAAACTTACCTCCCCACTTACCTTTATGTTTATTTAATTGTTGTGTGTGTGTGTATATATTTGTGTAATGTATTAGTGTATTTGTGTAATGTATTAGTATATCCATTGCGATGTCTGTTACTTTATTAATTTGATCAGCATCAACAAGATGCATTCGTTATTTGATGACGATATACACAGACCGATGCCATACCGATATTCATAAAAACATTATTTCGTCAGTCTTTTGAAAGATCTAAATGAGAACCAACGGAATTTTTTTATTATTGTAATTAAGAAATAACGTCTCTTAATTATTATTTTTTATTGTTAGGAAAGATAGAAACTTTTATAAATTAGAATATGAAAATACAAAAGCGTTCCGGAGGCCAAGCGAAGCGCAGGCTGTAGGAAAAGCTTTTGTATTTTCATATTATAATTTATAAAAGTCTACATACTAAGGTCTACATTTCCATGTTCTCTAATTAGTTGTTTTTTTTAACTCTTACAATGTCAAAGTACTTATTTCTACAATACTAATATTTTTTTGTTCTTATTTTTTTAATTCTTATTCCTAATTATTACAATCTTGTCAAAGTACTTATTTCTACAATACTAGTATTTTTTGTTCTTATTTTTTGAATTCTTATTCCTAATTATTACAATCTTATCCAATGTCAAAGTACTTATTTCTACAATACTAGTATTTTTTGTTCTTATTTTTGAATTCTTATTCCTAATTATTACAATCTTATCCAATGTCAAAGTACTTATTTCTACAATACTAGTATTTTTTGTTCTTATTCCTAATTATTACAATCTTATCCAATGTCAAAGTACTTATTTCTACAATACTAGTATTTTTTGTTCTTATTTTTTGAATTCTTATTCCTAATTATTACAATCTTATCCAATGTCAAAGTACTTATTTCTACAATACTAGTATTTTTTGTTCTTATTCCTAATTATTACAATCTTATCCAATGTCAAAGTATTAATTTCTACAAAATTAGTATTTTATTATTAGTAGTATTTTATTATTATTAGTAGTATTTTATTATTATTATTATTATTATTATTATTATTAGTAATATTAAATTATTACATATTATTTATTAATAATAATTAGGAGCATTGTAAGTACGTCTGTAGTCTCTGAATTATTATATCATACTGTTACCCGCCCGCCCAACCCCAGAAAAATAACTTACTTATATAGCCACCCGAAAAAAAAAAAATTGAGCTCGTCCACTACAGGAACCAATCCAACCACTACATTACTAAATGGATAACCAATCAAATCACAGCTGTGTAAATAAACAACCAATCAAATCACTGCATTCTAAACACGACAACCAATCAGAGCGTCTTAAAAAAATGACGTCATTTCCGGAATAAAAAATCATGACGTCATTTCCGGAATGAAAAAAATTATCCATTGGAGGCCATAAAAATTTGTTACATATTGTGTATAATCCTTGTCAGAAGAGTCACCACAAAATCTGTTACATATTGTGTATAATCCTTGTCAGAAGAGTCACCACAAAATCTGTTACATATTGTGTATAATCCTTGTCAGAAGAGTCACCACAAAATCTGTTACATATTGTGTATAATCCTTGTCAGAAGAGTCACCACAAAATCTGTTACATATTGTGTATAATCCTTGTCAGAAGAGTTGCCTTCACCACAAAATCTAAACAGATATTGTGCACATAACTTGAACTACATTTTATATCCATTAGGATAGTGTTTTTATTTTAAAGGATGTAAGATTCTTGTGACGTAACTTGTTTATTTTATTCTAAGATAACATGATTACATAACTTGAATTATATTTTATATCCATTTGGAACTAGATATGCGACATGCGTTTGTTTTACGCGTTTGTTTCATTTTAATCATTATTATATTATTAACTTGATAAATTAAATTTCAAGTTTAATGTTTCTGTAAAAAAAAAAAAATTTTTTTTTTTTTTTTTTTTTTTTTTTTTTTTTTTTTTTTATAGATCGGGGAAAGGTAATATCGTTCAGACTGGTGAAAACTATTGGTTGGCCTGTATCATTTGATTCGTTTCTTAAGATTGGGTAAGTATTACGTTTCATATTTTTTAGCTTTACCAGGTGATTGTTTATCATTTTTGAACACCGATGACACATTTTGGGAATAACGATATGTTGGATAGGTAACGTGACATAAATTTTACGATATATGAAATATGTGTTTGTTTTTATTTTAAACGATATGGTGATTACATAACTTGAACTATATTTTATATCCATGTGGATAGTGTTTTTATTTTAAAGGATATAAGATTCTTGTGACGTAACTT
This sequence comes from Macrothele yani, assembly GCA_039090855.1. Taxonomy (NCBI): domain Eukaryota; kingdom Metazoa; phylum Arthropoda; class Arachnida; order Araneae; family Macrothelidae; genus Macrothele; species Macrothele yani. The sequence goes on along the minus strand of CM077009.1, from coordinate 140,799,673 downwards.
GTTTATTTTATTCTAAGATAACATGATTACATAACTTGAACTACATTTTATATCCATGTGGATAGTGTTTTTATTTTAAAGGATGTAAGATTCTTGTGACGTAACTTGTTTATTTTATTCTAAGATAACATGATTACATAACTTGAATTATATTTTATATCCATTTGGAACTAGATATGCGACATGCGTTTGTTTCATTTTAATCATTATTATATTATTAACTTGATAAATTAAATTTCAAGTTTAATGTTCCTGTAAAAAAAAAAAAAAAAAAAAAAAAAAAAAAAAAAAAAAATTTTTTTTTTTTTTAAGAATTAAATATTAGGAGAGAATTTTTTCCCAAAAGTAAAATGAGATGATTTGTCTCTGGGAAAACGTTATCTATAATAGTATAGAATGTAATCTATGGTATATTATAATAATACGAAAAGGTATTCCATAATATGGTATCAAGTATTCTCTTTGGTGAGAAGCATCGGTTAACATGCCATGGAAATATACTTCATACGCTACGTTTCGTGAGACTGGGTAAGTTTTGTATTGTATTATTTAAAGTTATCAGATTGATATGTTGTTTTCAAAATTTCAACAAGGTTGTTTTATGATGTCATATTTTAAGATACAATCTAAACGTGTATTGGAAATCTAATTTTCATTCTTGGGATATGCGACATTTGTTTATTTTATTTTAAAGAATGATGTGAAGTTTCCTTTTCTTGTGACATAATCTGTAATAACCTCTCGTGGATTCCTTTTAGAACATCTTGTGCGTTTAGTTAATTCGCGCAAGACTCTGAACCTATTCAGAGAAAGATACCGATGTTGAATATTTTTCATGTCGTAAGACGGTAGCAGCTAGTGTACACTCACTCAAACGCTCGCTAAACAATCCTATGGTCATAGAACAATTCGGGGTGCACAAGCTTGCAAGTAGGGTGAGTGTTTCCAAAGTGCTAGAAAGGACCAACTGGTTCATAGTACGCTGCGAACGATGACCCGTTGTTGAAAAAGTCAACATGTCACGGTATCTAGGTTTTCTAAAAGTTATCCATGAGTTCACCCTTTCATGGGGTCATTATATGTTACAAGATGGGAGATTTTTTATGCATGTATATTATACCTTTGCTTATGTTATAAATATATCATTTATCGAAAAAGACGGGTTGCCTTCACCATAATATCTGTTCTTATTTTTTAATTCTTATTCCTAATTATTACAATCTTATCCAATGTCAAAGTACTTATTTCTACAATACTAGTATTTTTTGTTCCTAATTATTACAATCTTATCCAATGTCAAAGTACTTATTTTTACAATACTAGTATTTTTTGTTCCTAATTATTACAATCTTATCCAATGTCAAAGTACTTATTTCTACAATACTAGTATTTTTTGTTCTTATTCCTAATTATTACAATCTTATCCAATGTCAAAGTATTAATTTCTACAAAATTAGTATTTTATTATTAGTAGTATTTTATTATTAGTAGTATTTTATTATTATTATTATTATTATTATTATTATTATTATTATTATTATTATTATTATTATTAGTAGTAGTAGTAGTAGTAGTAGTAGTAGTAGTAGTAATATTAAATTATTACATATTATTTATTAATAATAATTAGGAGCATTGTAAGTACGTCTGTAGTCTCTGAATTATTATATCATACTGTTACCCGCCCGCCCAACCCCAGAAAAATAACTTACTTATATAGCCACCCGAAAAAAAAATTGAGCTCGTCCACTACAGGAACCAATCCAACCACTACATTACTAAATGGATAGCCAATCAAATCACAGCTGTGTAAATAAACAACCAATCAAATCACTGCATTCTAAACACGACAACCAATCAGAGCGTCTTAAAAAAATGACGTCATTTCCGGAATAAAAAAAATCATGACGTCATTTCCGGAATAAAAAAAATCATGACGTCATTTCCGGAATGAAAAAAAAATTATCCATTGGAGGCCATAAAAATTTGTTACATATTGTGTATAACCCTTGTCAGAAGAGTCACCACAAAATCTAAACAGATATTGTGTATAATCCTTGTCAGAAGAGTCACCACAAAATCTGGATTTAAAAAAGTATAACATTATAAATCCTGAGAAAACTCTTCCATTATACTTGGTGGTTTTATTATTTTGATTCGATAAAACCAGTCACATTCAATGACACTATCTTTCAAAATTCTTTGAAATACCACGCATTGGAAAATATCTTTCAATCACTAAACTAGGGGGGACAAGAAAGTAACGGATCCTGGATTATACTCTGCAGCTCTGATGGACAGGTAGTTGACTACATCATATTATGCCATTATTTTGAGCACTGTTGTAGAAGAACCTTATGTTTATTTAAGTGTGTATATATTGTGTAGTGTTATATCCATTTTTGTATATACTTGTTATTTCATTCAAGCAGATCAGCAGGATTTTGTCAACGAAATGTATTTCTTGATTCGATAACGATATACACAGACTGATGCCATATTCATAAAATATTATTTCGTCAGTCTTTTTAAAAGATCTAAATGTTTTGAGAACCAATTTGAAGAGAAAAAAGATTAATTCATGACAAAATAGAGGAAATTATTATACAATTTATAACTCTATGGAACGAAATATATATTATAAAAACTTTTATCAATTATAATATGAAACCGTTCCGGAGGCCAATATTTTTGTTTATTCCTAATTATCACAATCTTTTCTAATAACTTACTTTTATATAGGCGATACTACCCAGAAAAATAATTGAGCTCGTCCAAGAACCAATCCAATCATTAGTAAACAACCAATCAAATCACAGCATTCTGAACACGACAACCAATCAGAGCGTCTTAAAGAATGACGTCATTTCCGGAATGAAAAATATATCCATTGGAATGAAATGGCCATCATATTGGGTACATCAGACGGGTTGCCTTCACCAAAATATCTAACATATATTGTGTACATCAGACGGGTTACCTTCACCGTAAAATCTGTTACATATTGTGTACATCAGACGGGTTGCCTTCACCGTAAAATCTGTTACATATTGTGTACATCAGACGGGTTGCCTTCACCAAAATATCTAACATATATTGTGTACATCAGACGGGTTACCTTCACCGTAAAATCTGTTACATATTGTGTACATCAGACGGGTTGCCTTCACCGTAAAATCTGTTACATATTGTGTACATCAGACCGGCTGCCTACACCTAACATATATTGTGTACATCAGACCGGCTGCCTTCACCACACATCAGACGGGCTGCCTTCACCACAAATCTTTCAATATTGTGTACATCAGACGGGCTGCCTTCACCACAAATCTTTCAATATTGTGTAAATCAGACGGGATCCCTATTAGACGGGGTCCTATGTGATTAAAAGAATTCTAACCAGTTCAGACGAGTTGTCTTCACCTTATTTTTTGTTCGGATATATATTGGAGAGACTGTGGTGCTGAAATGTGCTGTTTAAATATCAGACGAGTTGTCTTCACCTTATTTTTTGTTCGGATATATATTGGAGAGACTGTGGTGCTGAAATGTGCTGTTTAAATATATTTAACCTATCGTTATACGCTCTTTTAATGATCTAAATGAATATTTATGTATTATTTTACTAAATTGAGAGTAAATATCCCATCATGTACCAATGTTAGCATCCCATTATGTACCATGGGTACATATTAGCATCAGTACACAGATTGATCGTTTGATTCGTGTGGCAACTTAATAATTTAACAGATTGATCGTTTGGATTCGTTTGGCAACTTAATAATTTAACAGATTGATCGTTTGGATTCGTGTGGCACGTCTTAAATGTGCTGTTTAAATATATTTAACATGTTATTTATACGCTCTTTTGATGATCTAAATGAATATTTATGTAATACTTTACTAAATTCAGAGTAAATATACCAATGGTACAAGATAGCAACACGTCTTGTACCATGAGTACAAGATAGCAACACGTCTTGTACCATGGGTACAAGATAGCAACACGTCTTGTACCATGGGTACAAGATAGCCTTAAAACACAATAATAACAGAATTTGTACCATAGGATAAGGTCAAACATAACTCAAAATATTAAATACTTTGAAAAACTCCCATCCCATGAACAAATATGACACTTGCACAACACGGTGAAATGTTGCATCCGGTGAAAGAAGGAACACATCATGTCGCAATAACGGAATGATATCATATCCGGTGAAAAAAATGAACAAATCATATCTCAGCAGCGTGTTATGTATATAAATGCAGACTCAAATGATTTTTACACACACTGTTACTCAATTCTTTTTAATAAAGTCGCATAAGTGGAATACATTTCTTCAAATATTTCGTTAATATCTCATAAAGGATTTTACATTCTCGATTGAAAGATTTCACAAAGTGACCATTGAGAAATGGATTTATCTATTCCATCCACTTCAAGGGGCAATCTTGGAGAATATAGGTGTCGTTCGTGCAACAACACTGTACAAGTTTCCGAAGCACAACGGCACGCTGCGGAACACCATCAAATTCAAGTAAGGCAATGCTGTTTTTGTTTTGAACTCTTTGAACAGTTAACCGATTCTGAATTTGAAGAACATTACCAGAAATGCGCTGCAGGTCACAACAGCCAACTAGATTTTATAAATTTTATGGCAAACGGTCAGATTTTGATGTCATTTCGTGAAAAAGCTGTTGAGATTATTGTAGACGTCAACAATGTCACTTGGTTTCACACATATCATTTGGCAACAGCACTTGGTTATTCCGATCCGGCAAATGCAACCAAAAATCTCACAGAATTTAAAAAGCAGTACAGAGATCTTGAAGGTTTGAAGAGATTCAAAGGTCATGAATTGTTTATCAATGCAACTGGTGTGATATATTTCATTTTTAAATCACACAGACCCCAAGCGAAAGAATTTCAGAAGTTATTTTGCAAACATTTCACAACTACAATGCGTCAACAAAAATCAAATGAACCAAAATTGGAAACTAAAATCAATGAACCTATGTATTTGGAATTTAAAGATAAAATGATGCAAGAATTGCTACTAATCTTGAAAACTGATCAGGACGACAGGAATGAAATGTTAGACAAGCTAAAAACCACAGAGGATAAAAAGAAGGAGATACAATGGAACCTAGATGTCTACAAGGGAAAAATGCAAGAGATGCAAAATGACTTAGTGGCTAAAAATAAAAAGATTGCGGAATTGGAAAAGAACTTTGCGGAATTGGAAAAGGACTTTGCGGAACTTGAAAAAAATACAATCGTGTGAGTAAAGAACTGTGTAGGTTGAGAGAAGCCGGTCATATCGGCTCCACAGCTTCCGATCATCGACTTGCCTTTTGGATTCCAGAAGAGCATCATTTCGATTCCTTGTGCATTCCCCTGGGATTACATATTCAAACCATCCGAGGTCAAAGAAGATACGTAGACGAAACGTTGAAAAAAAATTTAAACAGTATCCTAATGCAATGCTTCTGATGATATCCAATGATTGTACCCCCATTGCTCGCCTGGACGAATACATAAAAAAGGATGTAATACGTAGAAACAGAAACGAAATCGTGTTTCGGGAGGAGTTTTTGTTGGAAAAAATGCCGATTAAACTCTCATTGTACATATCAGATATGTCGGAGAAAAAAGTTTCAATTGCAGTCAAGATTTTAAGCAAAATCCAGACTCTAAAACTCTGAGGCAAACAAAGATATCTCAGTGGACCACTAAACGGAAATAATTGTTATCTTTAGACTGTTATTGATAAAACATGGACATTTTTGGATATGGATAGACATTTTTTTAATATTATTCCTTATGTTATTCCATATTATTACTCTTCATATTAATCCTTGTGTTACTCCATTTGTTGAGTCTTATATAAAAATACCAATTCTATAGAATAAAAAGTTTAATTTTAATTTTTATGTCATTATTTGTGTCGTTTTGACGTTCTGGTATGATCATTGTCTAAGAGTCAAAGTTCAGGTAGTGATCATTGTCTAAGAGTCAAAGTTCAGGTAGTGATCATTGTCTAAGGGTCAAAGTTCAGGTAGTGATCATTGTCTAAGGGTCAAAGTTTATGAATAAGAGATTTTAGAAGCGTTTGGATACAATAATGCCGGAATATTTTGAAAAAAGCTCTCAAATCACATCCGTTGAACAGATATATCACTTGCACAACACGGAGAAATGTTGCATCCGGTGAAAGAATGAACACACCATGTCGCAATAACGGAATGATATCATATCAGGTGAAAAAATGAGCAAATCACATCATAGTAGCGTGTTATGTATATAAATACAGACTCAAATGATTTTTACACATATTATTGCGCACTTCTTTTATTAAAGTCGCATAAGTGGAATACATTTCTACAATTTTTTCGTTAAATCTTGAAGAGATGCAGTTCGCAGAATAAAATATACAATCAATGTCACAAGAACGGAAATTTCTATAAATGAGGACCGGAAGTTTATTTTCCGTTTGTAACACTTGGAATTGGTAGATCAGAATTTGCTCTTGTATTTCATTTACCTTTCTCAGGACTCAGGACTCATTTGGCTCAGTGCCAAATTAATAAATCATGATATCGCAGAATAAAGTATGCAATCAATGTCTCAAGAACGGAAATCTTTATAAATGAGGACCAAAAGTCTGTTTTCCGTTTGTAACATTTGGAATTGGTCAATCAGAATTTGCTCTTGTATTTCATTTACTTAAAACTTGGACTCATTTGGCTCGGTGCCAAATTTTCTCCAGTGACTAATAGCGGATTGAAATGCGGTATCTGGACGGAGGTTCACTGGTGACCACTCAGAAATAACATTTGATAGTGTCATTTTGACAAGTTGAGAAAAAAAACATGGGGAAGTTATGAAACAGGATATGATGAAACAGAAAGTTATGAAACAGGATATGATGAAACAGGATATGATGAAACAGGATATGATGAAACAGAAAGTTATGAAACAGGATATGATGAAACAGAAAGTTATGAAACAGGATATGATGAAACAGAAAGTTATGAAACAGGATATGATGAAACAGAAAGTTATGAAACAGGATATGATGAAACAGAAAGTTATGAAACAGGATATGATGAAACAGAAAGTTATGAAACAGGATATGATGAAACAGAAAGTTATGAAACAGGATATGATGAAACAGAAAGTTATGAAACAGGATATTATGAAACAGGAAGTTATGAAACAAGATGCGTATAAAAGAGCGTACAATTTTCATTTCTCACCACTTTATCAGCCAACCTCGTCAGTCTCTCTCACCAACTAAGAAAGTTAATCACTAGCCAACTTTGCCAAGCAACTCGTCAGTGTTAAGCCAACTCATCATTATTTCATCATGTGCTTCTCCCTTATTAAAGAAAATGGAACAATCTGCACCTTCCAATGCAGCATCACGGAGGAAACTCATTTAAACATCATTTACATCATGAAACTTGGTGAAAAAATTTTCTTTCAAGGCAACAGTGATCCACAGCACTTGAAAAAATCCTGCCAGACCGTGTTACCTGCCTGCTCATGAATGACTTACCTACAGAAAGCTCTGGACACGTTCAAGCTCAACTCAGTTTTGCACCAGATTCTCTCAATAAAGAAGAAGCCATCCAAGGATTATTAGATGGGACTTTTTTAATGGCCGAATACTCAGTGACCTATGAAAATCCAGTCCCAATGCACAACAGATATCTTGGCGTGGTGTCGGTGAGAAATGAATTAATTCCATGCCTAAGAAACATAAGCAATGATTGTATTATGTACATGTAAAGACTATTTTTCTTTCGTGCTTGTAAATATATTTTTTTGTAAATACTTTGTAAATATAGCAATAAAGACAGAAAAATGAGGGAAGAGAATCCCAAAATACGGGATTCTCTTCCTCCATTTTTTTTAAAAGTCTTGCTAACCATTGGTTCACCCTGTCAAGTAAAGACTTATCCTTTAAAGCACTAAGAAAATTAATATCAAAGAGTTAAAAGATGACATTATTTTTTTGCTCGGTTTTGAGAAGTTGTGACAATGATTCCCCCACATCAATTATTCCAAGAATATTAATAATAAAATATATTTACCAAATAAACATGATAATTAATGGATAAAAAAAGATATTTTAATTTAATATTTTAAAGATTTTTTTTTTAATATTTTTCAGGTTTACCCCATTTTTATTTTATTTTAAAAATGTTTACAGAATAAAAACAACAACAGAATGATTTTACAATGACGGTTGAATTTTTAACTGAAATGAAGAATGGTCAAATGAAATGTCTATTGTATAGTGTCCGTTAACTGATGAAGTTTCTAATAGAGGTGTGATAGAGGTCTCTGCTGCTGCAATCCTCGGTATTTTTACTAAAAGTGGTGGAATTCTCAGAGAATGTTGAATAGGTGGGTCAGGTGAATAAGATGGGTCAGGTGAATAAGATGGATCAGGTGAAGCAGGTGATGGCAACAATTCAGGTGAAGCAGGTGAATAAGATGGCAACAATTCAGGTGAGGCAGGTGATGGCCATAAATCTGGTGAAGCAGGTGAATAAGATGGCAACAAATCAGGTGAGGCAGGTGAATAAGATGGCAACAAATCAGGTGAGGCAGGTGAATAAGATGGCAACAAATCAGGTGAGGCAGGTGAATAAGATGGCAACAAATCTGGTGAGGCAGGTGAATAAGATGGCAACAAATCTGGTGAGGCAGGTGAATAAGATGGCAACAAATCTGGTGAGGCAGGTGAATAAGATGGCAACAAATCTGGTGAGGCAGGTGAATAAGATGGCAACAAATCTGGTGAGGCAGGTGAAAACCATGAATCAAATGAGGAAGGTGAATGTTCAGGTGAGGCAGGCAACAAATCAGGCGAGGCAGGTGAAAACCATGAATCAAATGAGGAAGGTGAATGTTCAGGTGAGGCAGGCAACAAATCAGGCGAGGCAGGCAACAAATCAGGCGAGGCAGGCAACAAATCAGGTGATGGCAATAAATCAGATGGCAACAAATCAGGTGCCTCATCAAGTATATCCGGTTCCGTGAAAGCATTTTCAAATGTTTGCGGCATTGGGTGGATCCTCGAACTTTTGACTGCTGTTCTACAATGTCTTTTCACGTTCTTATCAACTTCCTCAGAATCCCTTTTACGTGATCTCAGGTTATACATGGTGAACGCAGTTATGAATATTAAAAATGAATGTTTGCGCTTTTATAACTTTATAAAGATGACGTCACGTGACAGAAAGTCATGTGACAGGATGCACATGATAGGAAGTCACGTGACAGGATAGGAAGTCACGTGACAGGATAGGAAGTCACGTGACAGGATGCACATGATAGGAAGTCACGTGACATGAATATCAGATATAAAAAGAAGCACGCTGACTCCAGTATTTTCTTGTTGTCACTTTAGTAGCCAAACTCTAGACAAAAGTAAAGATGGCGCAAAAGGATCCAAGTGTAATACTGGAGGACGACAAGATAATAGAATATCTCCAGGAAGATGAATTATTATATGTTTTGGACATAATAAATAAATACGTTCCTGAGATGCAACGAGATGAGTGTAAAAATGAGGATGACAACCTGATGGGCAACATGATAAAGGATGACAACGTAATGGAGGATGGCAACATGATGGGCAACACGATGAAGGATGACAACCTAATGGGCAACATGACGAAGGAAACGGACTACCTAATGGAGGATGACAACCTGATGGGCAACATGATGAAGGACCTAATGGAAGATAGTTTTGATTTCGACAACATGGTGAAGGATTTGGATAATTATGAATTGAACGAAATGCTACAAGATTTGATAAGTTTAGAAGATGAATTAAATAAACCTGATGTACTCAACAACGTGGCGAATACATTGGACATGATGGGAGAAGAGGTAAAACAATTTAACACCCCTGAATGAACGTTTCGTGAAAAAATTTATTATCTATTAAAAAATAAATACTCTACCTTTGTAATGCTACATTCTTGTTATACTATACCTTTTGTACAAAACCGTTATTAAATAATAAATTATTATCTATTAAAAAATAAATACTCTACCTTTGTAATGCTACATTCTTGTTATACTATACCTTTTGTACAAAACCGTTATTAAATAATAAATTATTATCTATTAAAAAATAAATACTCTACCTTTGTAATGCTACATTCTTGTTATACTATACCTTTTGTACAAAATTGTTATTAAATAATAAATTATTATCTATTAAAAAATAAATACTCTACCTTTGTAATGCTACATTCTTGTTATACTATACCTTTTGTACAAAATTGTTATTAAATAATAAATTATTATCTATTAAAAAATAAATACTCTACCTTTGTAATGCTACATTCTTGTTATACTATACCTTTTGTACAAAATTGTTATTAAATAATAAATTATTATCTATTAAAAAATAAATACTCTACCTTTGTAATGCTACATTCTTGTTATACTATACCTTTTGTACAAAATTGTTATTAAATAATAAATTATTATCTATTAAAAAATAAATACTCTACCTTTGTAATGCCACATTCTTGTTATACTATACCTTTTGTACAAAACTGTTATTAAATAATAAATTATTATTAATTAAAAAATAAATACAGATATTGAAGACCATAAGATATTATTCTCTCATAAATATTTTCTCTATAAAAAAAAAAAAAAAAAAAAAAAAAAAAAAAAATTTTTTTTTTTTTTTTTTTTTTTTTTTTAGAAAGTTTCTAAAATAATAATTTACAATAAGTATTTTTATTTACATGTCTTATCTCACCACAAGATATACCAAGCGGTATATTTACTTCGAGTTGAGGGTAATCATGGATACATTATAAAAATAAAAGTAAAATTACATAAAATAAATAATTTACGGGACTGACAATAGATCTATTTATTGTCAGTCCCGCACATTATAAAATTACATAAAATAAATAATTTACGGGACTGACAATAGATCTATTTATTGTCAGTCCCGCACACTGTAAAATTACATAAAATAAATAATTTACGGGACTGACAATAGATCTATTTATTGTCAGTCCCGCACACTGTAAAATTACATAAAATAAATAATTTACGGGACTGACAATAGATCTATTTATTGTCAGTCCCGCACATTATAAAATTACATAAAATAAATAATTTACGGGACTGACAATAGATCTATTTATTGTCAGTCCCGCACACTGTAAAATTACATAAAATAAATAATTTACGGGACTGACAATAGATCTATTTATTGTCAGTCCCGCACACTGTAAAATTACATAAAATAAATAATTTACGGGACTGACAATAGATCTATTTATTGTCAGTCCCGCACACTGTAAAATTACATAAAATAAATAATTTACGGGACTGACAATAGATCTATTTATTGTCAGTCCCGCACACTGTAAAATTACATAAAATAAATAATTTACGGGACTGACAATAGATCTATTTATTGTCAGTCCCGCACATTGTAAAATTACATAAAATAAATAATTTATAAACATATCAGTGCATAATAATTTATAATATTTAAATAAAAAAATACCTATTGTAAAATTATTATTCTAAATATAAATTTTAATAACCAGTATATTATTTAAAAAAATTCTACTAATTACATGTATCATTTCAAGGGTGGACGCGGGTGGGTAAGTATAATACATAATATATAATTTATAATATTTAAATAAAAAAATACCTATTGTAAAATTATTATTCTAAATATAAATTTTAATAACCAGTATATTATTTAAAAAAAATTCTACTAATTACATGTATCATTTCAAGGGTGGACGCGGGTGGGTAAGTATAATACATAGTATATAATTTATAATATTTAAATAAAAAAATACCTATTGTAAAATTATTATTCTAAATATAAATTTTAATAACCAGTATATTATTTAAAAAAATTCTACTAATTACATGTATCATTTCAAGGGTGGACGCGGGTGGGTAAGTATAATACATAATATATAATTTATAATATTTAAATAAAAATACCTATTGTAAAATTATTATTCTAAATATAAATTTTAATAACCAGTATATTATTTAAAAAAATTCTACTAATTACATGTATCATTTCAAGGGTGGACGCGGGTGGGTAAGTATAATACATAGTATATAATTTATAATATTTAAATAAAAAATACCTATTGTAAAATTATTATTCTAAATATAAATTTTAATAACCAGTATATTATTTAAAAAAATTCTACTAATTACATGTATCATTTCAAGGGTGGACGCGGGTGGGTAAGTATAATACATAGTATATAATTTATAATATTTAAATAAAAAATACCTATTGTAAAATTATTATTCTAAATATAAATTTTAATAACCAGTATATTATTTAAAAAAATTCTACTAATTACATGTATCATTTCAAGGGTGGACGCGGGTGGGTAAGTATAATACATAGTATATAATTTATAATATTTAAATAAAAAATACCTATTGTAAAATTATTATTTTAAATATAAATTTTAATAACCAGTATATTATTTAAAAAAATTCTACTAATTACATGTATCATTTCAAGGGTGGACGCGGGTGGGTAAGTATAATACATAGTATATAATTTATAATATTTAAATAAAAAATACCTATTGTAAAATTATTATTTTAAAAACTTTTCCTACAAATTTATTTCTTCTAAAAAAAAAAAAAAAAAAAAAAAAAAAAAAAAAAAAAAAAAAAAAAAAATTTTTTTTTTTTGGAATAAGTACCTATTCTTATCAACCTTCTTGTATGTATTATAATTTTAAACAGACAAACTGATGATTAGAGAGGGGAAGGACTACATCCACAGGAAATGACATAAGAGAATATCCTTTCCGGACAGTATAAAAAGAGCAAGCACTCATTTTCACCATTCTTCTTTTTTGCCATGTATGAACTTCGACCAATTTCTCGTAAGAATTATGCAAATATGGAGTATGATCTCCCAACACCCCCAGGGACATACGAATATGATAAAAAGTATATCCCCATAAAGTTGATCAAACGAAGAATGAAGAGGAGAAAAAACATTTCCCGTAAAGTAAAATGCCTGTATTCACGCATTCCACTTCCCCCTCCTAAATTGCATGTAAAGCATGAGGATACTTCAAATAATGCCTACGGTGAAACTTCAAATAATGCCTACGGTGAAACTTCAAATGATGCCTACGGTGAAACTTCAAATGATGCCTACGGTGAAACTTCAAATGATGCCTACGGTGAAACTTCAAATAATGCCTACGGTGAAACTTCAAATGATGCCTACGGTGAAACTTCAAATGATGCCTACGGTGAAACTTCAAATAATGCCTACGGTGAAACTTCAAATAATGCCTACGGTGAAACTTCAAATAATGCCTACGGTGAAACTTCAAATAATGGAACATCTCAAATTCCTCCATTAAAAATTTCCATTCCATGGATAGCCATTAAACAATCATTGATGCATCTTCTAGATATCTCTACGATGGATACCAACACATCAGAAGGATTATATTCTGTGGACGTTTCATTTGACAAGACTGGAGATGATCCGCTTTTAACTTTTATAATTCAACCATCAATGTAAGCATCTTTTATTTTGTATAATTCTTTCTTTTGATAATTTAAAAGTTTTTTTTCCGTGTTGAAACAATTTAAACAAGATTTCTTTTTGTTAATTTGAAAAGATAATTTAAATAGATACTGTATCAACAGAAAGTTCATTAATGTGTGTTGATGCAATTGAAACAGCAAGAGTACAGTTTCAAGAGAGAAAAAATTTTGTTGCTAAAAATATGTTGTGGAAATAAAAGAATTCAATCACATGATATTATCAGCAGGGTAATCACAAGATGTTATCAGCAGGGCAATCATATGATGTTATCAGCAGGGTAATCACATGATGTTATCAGCAGGGTAATCACATGATGTTATCAGCAGGGTAATCACATGATGTTATCAGCAGGGTAATCACATGATGTTATCAGCAGGGCAATCACATGCTATTATCAGCAGGGCAATCACAAGATGTTATCAGCAGAGCGCTCACATGCTATTATCAGCAGGGCGCTCACATGCTATTATCAGCAGGGCGCTCACATGATATTATCACGTGATATTATCAGCAGATAGAGGGCGCTCTCAACAGTTTAATGCATACTATAAAAAGGAGAAGCAAGTCTCAGTTATATCTCATCTTGACTGTCTTGTCTGACTAAAAAAAAAGCTCTTGTTTAAACCATCATGGAAATTGCTGCTGCATTTGAAATTGTAAAAAGATGGATAATACAACCCAATGCAGTTCCTATTCTGCCGGCGGAATTGGCCGATTCATCAACTGAAGTGGCAGAAGCCGTAAAATTGGCACGCAAATTCTTCAACAGTAAATTTGCCAAGATTGAATTTCTCAGGCGAAATAAATATCAGAATATAAGGAGATCCATGTGTGGCAGATACAAAAGAAGTATCAACGTTGAAGCCGATGAACACAAGCGACAAAAATTGGATGATGAAATGTGGCATGCATACAAGAGAGTTCTTGGTCACGTGAATGCTAAAATTTTAGCATTACATCCCACATTGAGTGATGAGGAAGTAAAAGAAGTAAAGAAGAACATTTTCAACATGATGGAGGACGCCCTGACAAAGAATAAAGTGTTTTACCTTTCTCTGCCTCTGCAAATGAAAAACTCCAACAAGTATTAAAGCTGCTCACAAAAGAATGGAAAAGTATTATAATTCACGGCAAGCTTTATGGTGTTTCATCAACAGAAAAAATGCCAAGAGGCAAGGAATGCCGAAAAGAAAAGTGTGCTTGTTAAGGGAAGAAAAGAGACAGAACGCATTGGAGGAGCAGACTTGGAATGCCTATTATGAAGCAAGAGATTATGTTGTGAAACAAATGTGAACAAACAAAAAAAAGGACTTTAAATATATTATTATTATTATTATTATTATTATTATTATGTATACCAACATATATATATGGTATTGTACTCTTTGTAAGCATTTTTTTGTATGTAAAATGTTTGTTGAAACAATAAACGTAAAAAATGGGAAAGTAAACCTTATAAAGGTTTACTTTCCCATTTTTTTTTAAACACACATTTTACCATTGGTTTCATCAAATCAGGACAGAAATGACGTTATTTGTAAGAGTAGGGAAAATAGAGGGCGCTAGCATCGATCAAGAGGGCGCTGGCATCGATCGCTACACACTATAAAAGGCAAAGCAGACAAAACTCAGTCATTCTCAATCATGGAAACCCAGACTGAAGTTCTTGAAACGGTGAAAAGATGGGTGACGCATCATCATAGTCATAAACTTCATCTTACGCCGGAACTTGATATTATGCCGGCAGAATTAAATTCGGCAAAAGTGACAACAGCAATAAACTTGGCTCGTAAATTTCTAAATGCCAAGAAATCAAGTTTGGATTTTGAGAGAGTCAATAGGAGACACTTGCGACAAAACAAATCTAGTATGGATTCTGTTGAAAGGCAAAATTATAGATTGAATGCGGAAATGTGGAATGCTTACAGGGAAGCAATTCGTTATGTGGACGCTGCAATCTTAAAGCTTCATCCCGTGTTGAGTAATGAAGAACAGAAAAGGGTCAAGTTATCCATCTTGACAGCAATGGAGGATACCCTGGAAAGAAAGAAACTTTTTTTCCTGTCTCTTCCCGTTCAAATGAAAGAAATTCCCAGAGAATTTAGTGTAGCTGATAAACTCATTTCCAAGTATCACGATGCCCAAAAAACTTTGTGGTCTTTCCGCAATAAAAAGAACTCACGAGATGTACAAAGAATGCCAAGAAGAAAAGTGTGTTTGCTTAAGGAGAAAGAAAAAGAGAAGGTGTTGGAACAACACGTACGTAACGACTACAACAAGGCAATGAACTATATTACGAAAATGAAAGGACAAATAATGTCTCTTTAAAAGGAACTTTGTATGTCAAATCTATTGTTCTTTATATAATATTTTGATATTTGTAATGTTTGATAAAACAATAAACGTAAAAAATGGGGAAGTAAACCTTTGGGTTTACTTCCCCATTTTTTTTTAAATATATTCTATACCATTGGTTCCATCAAATTATTTGAATTAAAATATATCTGAAGAAAACTTTTTATGTCAAATCTATTCCACCAATATATGTACTTCAAGTTGAACCCTAGTATGTAGACTTTTTGTAAATATTCTTAATTAACAAAAGTTTTAATTTTATATGTAAAGTAATGATTTCCTCAGTTTCAATCAAAAAGCAGTTCATCTCGAAATAAATCAAATGTGAGGAACATGACGACAGGTTTTTATTAATGAAAATTAATGAAGATATTCCCTTTAAACAAAATTGTCACTCAAATCATAAAATCCTATAATGGGGAAACCAGACAAGATATTGGCTACAATGGATTTTGTAATGTAAGAATAACTGAATATCTATGGTAAAATTATTTTCCCTTATCTTGCCACAGAATATATCAACCGGTATATTTACTTCGAGTTCAGGGTAATCATGGATACATTATAAAATTACATAAAAAAAATAATTTACGGGACTGACAATAGATCTATATATTGTCAGTCCCGCACATTATAAAATTACATAAAATAAAATAATTTACGGGACTGACAATAGATCTATATATTGTCAGTCCCGCACATTATAAAATTACATAAAATAAAATAATTTACGGGACTGACAATAGATCTATATATTGTCAGTCCCGCACATTATAAAATTACATAAAATAAAATAATTTACGGGACTGACAATAGATCTATATATTGTCAATCCCGCACATTATAAAATTACATAAAATAAAATAATTTACGGGACTGACAATAGATCTATATATTGTCAGTCCCGCACATTATAAAATTACATAAAATAAAATAATTTACGGGACTGACAATAGATCTATATATTGTCAGTCCCGCACATTATAAAATTACATAAAATAAAATAATTTACGGGACTGACAATAGATCTATATATTGTCAGTCCCGCACATTATAAAATTACATAAAATAAAATAATTTACGGGACTGACAATAGATCTATATATTGTCAGTCCCGCACATTATAAAATTACATAAAATAAAATAATTTACGGGACTGACAATAGATCTATATATTGTCAGTCCCGCACATTATAAAATTACATAAAATAAAATAATTTATAAACATATCAGTGCATAATAATATATAATATTTAAATAAAAAAATACCTATTGTAAAAATATTATTATTCTAAATATAAATTTTATTAACCAGTATATTATTAAAAAAAAATTCTACTAATTACATGTATCATTTCAAGGGTGGACGCGGGTGGGTAAGTATAATATATAATATATAATTTATAATATTTAAATAAAAAATACCTATTGTAAAAATATTATTATTCTAAATATAAAATTTAATAACCAGTATATTATTTAAAAAAAATTCTACTAATTACATGTATCATTTCAAGGGTGGACGCGGGTGGGTAAGTATAATATATAATATATAATTTATAATATTTAAATAAAAAATACCAAATTATTATTCTAAATATAAAATTTAATAACCAGTATATTATTTAAAAAAATTCTACTAATTACATGTATCATTTCAAGGGTGGACGCGGGTGGGTAAGTATAATATATAATATATAATTTATAATATTTAAATAAAAAATACCAAATTATTATTCTAAATATAAATTTTAATAACCAGTATATTATTTAAAAAAATTCTACTAATTACATGTATCATTTCAAGGGTGGACGCGGGTGGGTAAGTATAATACATAATATATAATTTATAATATTTAAATTAAAAATACCCATTGTAAAATTATTAAAATTATTATTCAAATAACTTTTCCTACAAATTTATTTTTTTTTTTTTTTTTTTTTTTTTTTTTTTTTTTTTTTTTTTTTTTTTTTTAGAAAGTTTCTAAAATAATAATTTACAATAAGTATTTTTATTTACATGTCTTATCTCACCACAAGATATACCAAGCGGTATATTTACTTCGAGTTGAGGGTAATCATGGATACATTATAAAAATAAAAGTAAAATTACATAAAATAAATAATTTACGGGACTGACAATAGATCTATTTATTGTCAGTCCCGCACATTGTAAAATTACATAAAATAAATAATTTATAAACATATCAGTGCATAAAAATTTATAATATTTAAATAAAAAAATACCTATTGTAAAATTATTATTCTAAATATAAATTTTAATAACCAGTATATTATTTAAAAAAATTCTACTAATTACATGTATCATTTCAAGGGTGGACGCGGGTGGGTAAGTATAATATATTGTATATGATTAATAATATTTAAATAAAAATTCCTAATTATTATTCTAAATATAAATTTTAATAACCAGTATATTATTAGAAAAAAATTCTACTAATTACATGTATCATTTCAAGGGTGGACGCGGGTGGGTAAGTATAATACATAATATATAAATTATAATATTTAAATTAAAAATACCTATTGTAAAATTATTATTCTAAAAACTTTTCCTACAAATTTACTTTCTTTTTTTTTTTTTTTTTTTTTTTTTTTTTTTTTTAGAAGAAATAAATATTTGATTGAAAATAATAATAATCACAGATAATCTTTTCTTTGGTATTAAATTATTATTATACTCTAATATTATCATGATTGCCTTGGAATCTCTTCAGTTACTCTTTAGAACCAGCCGAGACGGAAAATGGATTACTCAACCTTACGAACTTATTGATAAACGTATTGTTGTACCTGTGGATACGCCAATTGATAAATACGGCATTGATTTTATGTTGAAATTGACTTTTAACTATCCCGTGATTGTCACTTTTTACTGCGGGGAAAAAACAACTTCATTGTATGGTCAAAGAATAACATTTTCCGGATTTGAAACTGATGGAGAATATAAACAGTTTAAACTTTTGAATATGGATCTGTTGGATAACCCAAAAGACATGGAAAGGGCTCTACAGCAAATCAAGACATTAAAACTAAAAGTCTATAGTGTTAAAGAACGTAATGCTCATAGAATACGTACTGATGGAGAAGATGTCGTAGATGGTATATTTTGTGGTGCCACGAAACAAAAATCTGATATTCATTATACCACTGTCTATGAACAGCGTGATATATATTTATTTACCTATGAAATTTGCTTTGGAGAACATGTTGAAGTGTTTTAAAGAATGTAGATTTTTTTAAAGAATTAAAGTATTTTCTCTAAATTATTGGGTTTATTTGTAACACAATTTCATCAATATAACAACAGTAGCATCAACAATGTAGAGTACTTATATCAACGCAGAGTTCATCAATAGGATCATTATATTTATAAAGTTTTTTATGGATCACATGCTCAATAAAACCGTTGGTAAACAGGATGTGATGAAATCGGATATGACATAAACAGGATGTTTAAACAGGATATGATGAAATCGGATATGACATAAACAGGATGTGATGAAATCGGATGTGTGGGCTGAAATCGGATGTGACATAAACAGGATATGATGAAATCGGATGTGTGGGCTGAAATCGGATATGACATAAACAGGATATAATGTAAACTGGATGTGTGGGCTGAAATCGGATGTGACATAAACAGGATATGACGTAAACTGGATGTGTGGGCTGAAATCGGATGTGACATAAACAGGATATGACGTAAACTGGATGTGTGGGATGAAATCATATGATGAAACCTGATGTGACGTAAACAATTTTGACTATAAATACTCAAGCTGCTCGACGTGTGTAGCAGACAGTCTGTATTTACGATCATGACTGAAGACATTGTTATTGAACCTGATATAGATGTATACATGGATGTGGATTCACCTCCACCGTTAGTAATAGATTTGGATAAATGGGAAGATTCCTCAACTTTAAACAGTCCACAGGATCTACGCAGTCCACAGGATCTACGCAGTCCACAGGATCCACGCAGTCCTTGCAGTTTACAAGATCCACGCAGTCCACAGGATCTACGCAGTCCTTGCAGTTTACAAGATCCACGCAGTCCACAGGATCTACGCAGTCCTTGCAGTTTACAAGATCCACGCAGTCCACAGGATCTACGCAGTCCACAAGATCCACGCAGTCCTTGCAGTTTACAAGATCCACGCAGTCCTCACAAACTACAAGATCCACGCAGTCATTGCAAGGATCCTCACAAACTACAGGATCCACGCAGTCCTCACAAACTACAGGATCCACGCATCAAATATCCTGAACTGAAGAAAGTACTTAATCAAACTAACGGTGTGTGGTCCGTTGCCTCTAAAGCCACTACATCAAGATCCTCTAATGCCACTACGTCTGTTGCCTCTAATGCCACTACATTTGATGGGAATGCCACTACATCAAGGACCTCTAATGCCACTACATTTGATGGGAATGCCACTACATCAAGGACCTCTAATGCCACTACGTTTGATGGGAATGCCACTACATCAAGGACCTCTAATGCCACTACATTTAAGGGAAATCAAGCAGCCGCTACATTTGTTGACGCCACATCAACGTTTAAGGGAAATCAAGCAGCCGCTACATCTGTTGACTCTAATGACACTACATTTGTTGACGCCACATCAACGTTTAAGGGAAATCAAGCAGCCGCTACATCTGTTGACTCTAATGACACTACATTTGTTGACGCCACATCAACGTTTAAGGGAAATCAAGCAGCCGCTACATCTGTTGACTCTAATGACACTACATTTGTTGACGCCACATCAACGTTTAAGGGAAATCAAGCAGCCGCTACATCTGTTGACGCCACTACATCTGATGGAAATCAAACCGTCACTACATCAAGGTTTGTTGCTTCTTATAAAATGAACATAATTAATACACCTGATATGATTAATAATTTTACTTTTCCACTTTTTACAATAGATCGAAATTCTTACATTCCAGTAACTCTTACACCAGTAGCAAATAATTTGTTTAAAATCAGTCCATCTCAGCAACCAACAACACAAAAACCAACAACACAACCAACAACACAACAGCAATCAACAACACAACAGCAATCAACACAACAACCAACAGCAATCAACACAACAACCAACACAACAGCAACCAACACAACAACCAACACAACAGCAACCAACACAACAACCAACACAACAGCAACCAACACAACAACCAACACAACAAACAACACAACCAACACAACAACCAACACAACCAACACAACAAACCAACACAACCAACACAACAAACAACACAACCAACACAACAAACACAACAACCAACACAACCAACACAACAGCAACCAACACAACAGCAACCACAACAGCATCCAACACACCGGCAAAAAACCAATTTCACGAAACAAGAATTATTGGAAATGTTAAATCAAACAAAACTTAAAAAAGATAATAACTCTCATGCAAGTTTAAGATTTCATTTGTTAACTACACTTTTAAAATTTAAGCTAAAGTACCGTTCTGGAATAAATTATAAGAACTTCGTGGAATTTCATAATAAGCGTAAGTGCTTCAAAATCATGTATGCCGTACTTGATGAGTATTATAACAAACTGATTTCTATGCAAGAAAAATGCATTTCCTTATTTTTTATTAATGAAGCACAAAAAAATGAAGTACAGCACAACATTGAATATGCAAAGTCTGAACTCATAATTTTACATAAAAAGGTGGAGGATATTCTACAAGAATGCAATAAAAGTTGTAATATATGGAATAATTTAATGCAATCTTTGAAAAAAATGGAAGATGTGACTGTACCGCAAGTGTTTGATGCTAGATACAAACCGTACTGATGAGTAAAAACAAAACTGTACTTGCATCCCAAAATTATATCCATCTCATATTTTTCTTAATAATGTTGCCTATCTCATATATATTTTTCTCAATAATGTTGCCTATCTCATATATATATTTTTCTCAATAATGTTGCCTATCTCATATATATTTTTCTCAATAATGTTGCCTATCTCATATATATTTTTCTCAATAATGTTATATTTGTCTCAATAATGTTGAACACCTTATATTTGTCTCAATAATGTTGAACATCTTATATTTGTCTCAATAATGTTGAACATCTTATATTTGTCTCCATAATGTTGAACATCTTATATTTGTCTCAATAATGTTGAACATCTTATATTTGTCTCAATAATGTTGAACACCTTATATTTATTTGTCTCAATAATGTTGAACATCTCAGATTTATCCTATGATGATTTGAAACGTATAATAAATATATGTATAAAAAAGAAATGAGCTTAATGTTTGATTTAAATTTTTATTCATATATAAGTAACATATACATTAAAAATAATATATAACAATCTATATATATTGATGACAATTAAAATAAAAAAATATTTTCAAAATATTTGCAACATGTCTTGCATCATAATTAAAAATAATATATAACAATCTATATATATTGATGACAATTAAAATAAAAAAAAATATTTTCAAAATATTTGCAACATGT
Organism: Macrothele yani; assembly: GCA_039090855.1. Classification (NCBI taxonomy): domain Eukaryota; kingdom Metazoa; phylum Arthropoda; class Arachnida; order Araneae; family Macrothelidae; genus Macrothele; species Macrothele yani. The sequence goes on along the minus strand of CM077009.1, from coordinate 140,777,156 downwards.
CTTGCATCATAATTAAAAATAATATATAACAATCTATATACATTGATGACAATTAAAATAAAAAAAAAATAGTTACAAAATATTTGCAAATGTCAACATATCTTGCGAATTTGGATCATAATTAAATGCTGTGTAATTTGGATAAACTGTATCATTTACCACTTGCATTTTCTGAATATCAAACAAAGATAAGTCAGTCATGGTTGATTCTTCTTTAGAATCCCGCGTCAACCAAACAAAATCTTCATCTACTGGTTTGTCAGAAAAGTTTTCTGGAGAAAACATTTCGTCTAAATAATGCGATAGTGAAATTTCATTATAGATATCCAAGTCTTTTGTATCGTTATTATCATCGTTTAATTTAATACGTTTGTTTATATTTTCTAGTTCAGGTCCTTTCCGCTTACCTGTTTGATCGGCACTGTCTTGTGAATCGGCACTTTTTTGTGAATCGGCACTTTTTTGTGAATCGGCACTTTTTTGTGAGTCGGCACTTTTTTGTGACAGCAAGTTGACACTTTCTTGTAAGGTACAAAAAGTTTGATCGACACTGTCTTGTACGGTAAAGTTGACACTGTCTTGTAGAGTACACAAAGTTTGATCGACACTGTCTTGTAGAGTACCCAAATCGACACTGTCTTGTAGAGTACACAAAGTTTGATCGATACTGTCTTGTGAGTTGACACTGTCTTGGGGGTTGACACTGTCTTGGGGG